>CM061553.1:27415043-30075877 GCA_030864225.1 Capsicum baccatum var. pendulum | reverse complement strand
GGAACTTGTGCAATATACTTTCCATTATGAGAGTGTTATTAAAATTTTAGGGTGTTATTTAATTTGCTTGAAAATTGTTTAGGAGTGTAAATAAAATACTCATATAGTTAAGTTTAAAGTAAATTCGTCAGACAAGTTTAAGAGTGTTTTAATATTTTTTACTTGTAATTATATTTTTTTTATATAAATCATATCACTAAAAGTGAAGTAGACGTTTTTAGTTATTGTTACTAAATTGATAAATATATGATTCTTTTGGAATTTTGTGAAGAGAAACATGTACAGTGAGAATAGAACACTGTAGGTCAAAATATAAGTTTATATAATTAAAAAAGAACGTGGAAAGTGAAGTTCTAATAATGATGATGAAAAAATCATTCATGTACAAATTATTTCAAACAAATTTACATTTTATATAAAGTATAAATATAACACGTCTATATCTAATTAACTATTAGTATGTCAATAATTTATTTCTTATGCACCTACCAAATGTTGTATAAGTTATATATAGTTTAAATAGATAAATAACTCTATTCTTATAAGCAACCAAACACCCCCACATGTTAAAGATTTTATAATTATCCAAATTGGCCTCATGTTTGATAAAAATATAGAATCCTAAAAATAAAATGAATTTTTCATAAGACAAAGTGCTTTTAGAGTTACGAAATAGCTGTAATGATTAATTACTCTTTAATTAATTACATCCTTTTTATTTCAAACATTTAAGTTGTCTTTTTAAAAAATTGTACTTAATAAAATAACCGACACATCAATAATTTATTTTTTATATATGTTTATTCTTCATTAACACTTGATACACGTGTAACACACGTATTCTAAACTAATTTTTAAATATATATATATATATATATATATATATATATATATATATATATATATATATATATATGTTCTTTCTTATATATGTTAGTCTAGTTGGCTTACTACTGTAATTGTCTGTCAATCACATTAAGGGATCGTTTGATTGAAATAAATTATTTCAAAATAATTAATTTTGAAATTATTTATTTTATCACATGTATAAATAATTTATCTCATCACTAATGCATAATTGATGGGGTAAATAATCTTTTGACTAATTAATAATTTCAATCAAAATGAAATAAAATATTTTTATTTTTTATTTGAAATTATTATAACTTATAGCTCTCATCAAATAATCCGTACCAACTTAAGACAAAAATAGGTTAAAAGTTGAAAAGAAAAGAAATAAAGAAAGAAAAGCTTTAAACGTCCTTTTATACCATATTCGGTTGGTACTCTTACACTTCTAATTTGGTATTTGAAGAACGATAGATATCATCAAATTATCGAACTGCTCAATTTCACGTGTGAAAGTTCCCCCCTTTTAGCATTTTAACTTTTTTTTATTCTCATATATGACTTTTTATTCTATACCAAGAAAAATATCATATCAAGAAGGCTACTTGTTCTTTTTTTTCCTGAAGGCTTTACTTGCTCCGTTGAAGAATACTTATCCATTAGTCTTTCCGTTTCATATTAGTTAGTTCTTATATTAGTTAATTTTTTTATTAAAAATATTTATTTTATTTTAATTGTTTAATTTTAAAATTAAAATTTTTTTATTGTATTTTGTCAGTAATGCTCCTATTACTAAATGATTGTATAAATTATAAATATTTAGATTTATATTTTCAATGCATAATTAATAGGTTACTTTAGTAAAATAAGTCTCTGTTAAATATTTTCTTAAAAGAAGTGTCAATTCAATAAGGATCAACTAAAATGAAACGAAAAGAGTATTAACTTGATACACATCTTAAAAATAATAAATAATAGAAGTAATTTTATTATACTACTGATTTGAATATAATAAATTTCATCTTTGGGAAAATGTCTTGGATTGTATTCAATATCAAAAGGTAGAATTGACGCAAATAAATAAATTATTTATTAATTTTTCAAACTGAATAAGTATGATTAGAAATCTATTTTAAATAACACGGAGAAGTAAAGAATAACAGAAAGTAGTTTATTTTATTTGGCACTCGAGACGATGGATTGCCTACTGAAATGCCATAGTTACCGGCAGCCAAACATTGAGATGAATGCTCTAGCAAGTTATGGGAAGACTTGGGATTCACATGGCCCAAACAAGACGTTCTTATCAGTTTTAATTTGTTTGTTTGACATCCAAATAGTAATTTTAAATTTTGTATATACTAAAGATGTATAGATTGTATCAAAATATTCTCTAATTTTATTGATTTAAATAAATATGTTATATGAAAAGATAGAATTAAAGAATAGTCCAAAAGATTTTTAAAAATACTCATTAAAACGTACTAAAATATATTAAATAATTTTACCATGTGTTTCTTTTCTTTGTTTTTCCCGTGCCATATCCAATTTTTACCCAAGACACTTTGTAAATTAAAAAAGAATTATGTTTTTGTACTTTTTGATTCTTCCGGACAAAAGTAGGGTAATATGTTGATGATGTAGATATTCATGTGTCAAAGAGAAGTCCTAAAAATCATGCAAACACCATGAACTAACCATTTTATATCGTAAAAGGGTAAAAAAAAATAGTGGGATGTTGGGTAAGAAACATTATTTGATAAGACAGGACCCACCAATCAGAGAAAGTGACATTAGCCATAAATTAATGAAACAAACAAAAATCGTATTCTCAAACTGTTGAGTAATTAAAGCCATTTATAAAACATAAAATATGGAATGTAACTACCATATATATACTTGCACGGTAAAGACTCTACACTTATCATATATTCTAACCTATTATGGCGGGTAGCTTTGCATTTTATCTTCGAGTTAATGCATAAAAAGATGAAATCAAATTATAACTTTGATCTTAAACTTTGATAGTATACAAATAGAATTTTTAACTATTCAAAATCTGAATAAATATGACATCTAATTTTATAACCCCATGCGTGAGTCTCACTCGCGCCTACGTGAAAAAGTAATTCAATCACACGGTGCCACATCGTTAAAAGGGCTGACTTTCAGAGAGGTCATATTTGTACAGTTTTGAATAGTTAAAGGTCATATTTGTGTACTATCAAAATTTTATTTTTTGTGTTGAAACAACGTCGTTTTTTTTTAATTATTATTATTATTATTATTATTATATTATTATTATTATTATACTAACAATAATAACTTTTTTATTTATTTCTATAGTAACAACACCTAACTTTTTTTTAATTTTAAAAAATTATTATTATTATTATTATTATTATTTATTTATTTTTATAGCAACAACACCTAGCTTTTTTTTTTAATTAAAAAAAAAAGCCACTAGCAGGGATCGAACCCGCATAGTAGGCTGAAAGGAAGCGCCCAAGAAAAACAAATAACACCACTGAGTTATCTGAGTGTCTTGTTTCATGTGGTTCAACATTAATATACGTACATAAACATACATTTTCTATCTTATATATATACAACGTAATTTTTTTACCGAGAGGGTTCGGGTGAACCTCATGGCAACCACGTAGGTCCGCTCCTCGTTAAATTAATAATATTTTAATAACGTTAATTTAATAACATTTTAATTACGTTAATTTGATAACGTTAATTTAATATACTACTACTATTCTTAATAACATTAATTTAATAACTTTTTATTAAAACTATAACTTTTTTGTTATTAGTACAATTTCAACTTTCATTTAATATTTCAATAAATAATATTTAAATATATTATATAACTTAAATTCGTCCTCTGCTTTATAATATATATACATACCCGCTCGATTTTTTCATATGAGGCTGAACCGCCTAATTAATAAATCTTCAATATTGCTCTTTTTCCGCAATGACAAAAGAAATTAGATGTCATTTTCATCTTTGAGCCGAAAATAATAAAAAAATAATAGTGAAAAGTCATTTAAAGGTCATTTTTGTGCAGTTTTGAATGGTTAAAAGTCATATTTATGCACTGTCAAAGTTTAAGGTCATATATATGTATTATGCCTTTAGATTTTAAGTTGGACGCACCTAGTTTTGCATGTTGAACAGACGTTTTGCCACGTAGAATCGGAGGTCATATTTGTGCAATGTTGAACAGTTAAAAGTCATATTTATGCACTGTCAAAATTTAAGATCAAAGTTATATTTTGGTGTCAAATTTAAGATCATATTTATATATTATCTCTTTAACTTATTATGAGTATGTTATATACAATTAATTATATATTTTAAATGATTGGATAATATTATTTTAAAGATAAAATATAACTAATGGTAACTGGATTTTGTCATACTTGGAATCGGACTTATGGCTGAAAGCAATTGAATCATCATTGTCCATGTTTGAAATTGAATCTGATACTCAACCTACTGTCATTCATCACTATATTACATCTTTGGATGTTATTTGATAGTAACAATTTGACTTCATATGTTTTTCCTTTTATTTGACTAGTGCTCTGTCAAATACCTTCGGAAATGGAGAGGGTAGTATGCTAGTACTAGTGAGGAATTTTATTTTTCCCAGAATTTTTTTTCTTATTTTCTTGTTTCCAGTGGAATAGAAATTTTGAAAAAAAAAAAAAAGACCTTATTAATAAAAATAGGAAAAATTGGAAACTTTTTAGGTTGATTGTAAGGCTTGGAGCTTGATGATGTCCAAGTCTACTATTCCCTTCATTTCATAATAAATGAATTGTTAAATTTTAACATATAGATTAAGAAAAAAATACTAAAGACATAAATTAACATAACTTTTCATTTTTACTAAAAAAAAAAAAAAATTGACCTTGGTAATACTTTCTCAAAAGTTATTGGTTGTCAAATCATAAGGATAAATTTGAAAAAAAAATTCAACGATTCACTTATTTTAAAACATTAATAAATATCTCAACAATTCACTTATTTCAAAACGAACGGAGTACCTTAATTTGTACTGCTGATTTGATAATAAAATTCTTTATTTATAAAAAAGAAAAAGAAAAACAAAGTGATATTGTTTCCTCCCACACCAATAAGTTATAAGCACCTACCCCACCACTACCTCAATATCCTCGCCCCCTCGCCCCCTCGCTCCAACCCCACCCACCTTATCCTCGTTCATATTCATAACTTTGTATTAAATATATATCATTACTTTTAAAATATATTTTTTTTAATCACATATCAAATATAAAATATAATAAACAAGAAATCACTCATTTTTCTAAAGTAGTATCCTTAACACACTCTTGAAGTGTTGTAAAAGGTGGTAGAATTTTTGTGTTTTTTTTTTTTATTAAAATTAAATTTTATTTTTTTTAGAAGAAAAATAAAAGTAAAGTTATAATTACTTTTACTTTTTTTTCTGAAAGAAAAATATAATTTTTTTTTTATATTTGCTAAAACTCTTTGTTGAAGAAAAAATTTTGAAACTTTATAAATAAAATATCTCATTCTCATATCATAACACAATATAATCAACCATCTAATCTTTAAATTGATCAAATCATATTAATAATATTATTTTTTAATATTATTTTATATGTTATTAGCATAACACACTCTCAATTTTGAAGAGGTTATTGTGGGCTGGGGGAATATTTTAGAATTGTTATAAATAGTCAACCATCGATGGCCCTAATAATTCATCTACCTTAAACATAAAGCAAAAGAAACATAACCTGCAAAAGAAAAAAAAACCCCAAATACTTCAAAGAAATGAAGAACCTTGTACTCCTAATTTTCAACATAATTATGCTATCAATAGGCAACGTTGGTGGCCCTTTAATCTCTCGTCTCTACTTCATTCATGGTGGCAAAAGAATTTGGATCCCCAGTATGTTACAAACGGTTGGTTGTCCAATTATTCTCATTCCTTTAGCCTTAGCCTATTTCCAACGAAGGAAACTCCAAGGACCCCAGGCTAAAGTAATCTTTATTCAACGTCAAGAGTTCATTGCCTCTGCAGGTGTCGGAATCATCGCTGGACTTGATGGATATTTGATCTCATGGGGACCAGCTAAGTTACCAGTTTCGACATCAACGTTAATTAACGCAACGCAGTTAGCATTCACTGCTTTATTTGCTGTGCTAATTGTTAAGCAGAAATTAACAGCGTATTCGACGAATTCGGTTGTTTTATTGATTGTTGGGTCAGCAACGTTAGCTCTAAGAGCTAACGGTGATCGGCCCCAGGGGGAATCGTCGAAGGATTATATGTTGGGATTTATTATGACGTTTGTTGGGGCGGTGTTTTATGGGTTGATGTTGCCGTTAATTGAGTTGATTTATATGAAAGCGAAAAATGCTGTTACTTACACTACTGTGTTGGAGATTCAAATGGTTATTGGTATCTCTGCTACTGTTTTTTGCACTGTTGGGATGATTATTAACAAGGATTTTCAAGTATGTATTCTTTTCTTTACTGAATTCAATTGCAGCAATGGCTTTTTCGTGAATTTCTTATCTGAATTTGAAACTTGTAAGGTTAAACCTCCATTTTTCAACTGTCACTTATTACTCTCTCCTACTTTTGATTTGGTAAGCCGGATAAAATTGAGATTAATTTGAAACTAATCTTATTTTTAATTTAATTTTGAGATATTCCACTTGCATAAAATTTGGTGTGAGATCCAACGAGAGAAGAGTGGGCCGTTTGTCACATCCCTAAAATAACTACACCAATCACTATCCACCACCTATCTTTCATTTCGAAATATTTACATGCTATGTCCTTCGTCAACGAAATTAAATGTTTAAAAATGCAGGTTTCAATTCGCCTTTTAATATAAAATTTCTATTTATTGAAATAGAAAAAGTAATGTTTATTTATCTATTTTAAAAAGAATGTTAATGTTTTAAATACTAAATCGATTTGTTGAAAATTTTTAATCGGAGGCTTTTTAGAAGCAAACTTCACAGATATAAAACTCCAACATGCTTACCACAAATTACAACTCTTCTTCTAAATACAAGTACGGAGTACCAGTTCTGCCCATGTTCTGTCTGGCCAGCCACCCATTTTCTAGCTGTCTTTATAGATTTTTTTGTTTTTCGTCTGTATATTAAATGAGTTTAGAATCTCCTACTAAATCTTATCGAGTTAATTTCGTAAAAAGCACCTTATACGAGGCAGCAGCATATAAAAAACTGATTACCGTCCCCTCTGTCCCACACATCTTATTGAAAATAGGAATTTATTTAGCTATAAAAATAATAATTTTTTAAAAATTGAAATGGAAACAGAAGTTAAATTGAAGTTGAAGTTGATATTGAGTTTGACCATAAATATAAATTGGAATTGCTTTCAAAATTTTGTGAGAGAAATAGGAGTGGAAAAAGTAAAATATTTTTTTAAAAAAATTGGGGTTAGGGGAAGATAAATGGGGAGGGGATTACAATGTGGAGAATCGAACCTTTATCGATAAGGTGGAATTTCAGGTAACTGACCAACTAAACTACTAAGACGTTGTTTGGTTTGAAAATGGTTATCCCGGGATTAGTTATCCTGGGATTATCCGGGATAATTTATCCCATCATGTATATGGGATAAATTATCCCGGGACTAAAGGGAACATGGTGGGATAAGTTATCCCGGATTAATCCCTCCAACCAAACAAAAAAAAATGTGCTCTTTTATTTTATCCCGAGATAATTGGTTATCGCGGGATAACCATTTTCATACCAAACGACCCCTAAGATTCCTCATGAAAAAAGTAAAACTGTTTTCACTTTTTCAAAAATAATTTTTATTAAATTGAAATAATTCTTATGGTTAAATACTACTACTTTCACTTTTTTCACCGAAATAAAATAATTTTTTAGTAAAAAGTCAAAAAAGAATTCATGATCAAACGTTTGCTAAATATTTAATATTAGTTGATCATTTACTAAATTAAAATATAATTAATTAATATTTTTTATTTTTCCTTGTATATATTCGATGCGAACAATTACAATTTCAATGTTCCTTTTTATGTCCAATAAATATAATTAATATATTAAAATAAAATAATAAAATTTATTATTCAATTTATGATTTCCTATAACCTTGAAGAAGAGTGAACAAGTTATATGAAATAAATATTATTACCATTGTTTTTTTATATAATATTTTATATTAAAATATTTATCAAAATTCAAGTAACTTAATCAAGAAGTAAAATATATAAATACTTTAAGGTCCTTAGTAATTCGCGCGGCATAAAAGAAAATATATATAACCCTCGTTAGAGGAAACGGCAGAGATTTATTTACTTCTCCTCTCGTTTTCTCACTTAATTTGTGTAGAAAACAAAATCTTACATTATTGTTTACTCTTTTTTTTATTGTGCTATAAACTTGTAGCTTTCCCTTAAATCAATTATGTGTCCTCTTACGCAATAAATGTAAGAAAATGATCGATATCGACCTACTGCCAAACATCTAAATCTGAATTGTTTACATGACGTTAATGATAACCTCTATTACCTTCATTCTTATCTTCTTAGGGAAGTACCTAGCAAGGGAAAGCTTTTAAATTAAAGTTACTAAAAACAAATTTGAGAAAGTAATCTTGTCCCCACTTAGTTTCACTTGCATACACTCAATATGCAATGTAATGACACATTTAAAATATATGTACAAAGTCATTTGCATAGTGTGTTAAAATCATATTTTATTAAGTGATAAAATAAAATAAAAGTGTTAATAAGAAACTCCATAATGTTTGTAAAGACACACTTCTTCTGTTGAGGTAAACACTGGTGTAGATAAGTGTTTACCTCTAATAATCTGTATGTTGTTATACATCAGCATCGATTGAGAAAAATCCTCTTTTTGCCAATAAAGTTGTGTAAAGTATCCTAGAAAGTTATTATTTAAAAAAAAAGGCTAGTAGAACATATATTAGAAAACTATTCGTACATTTAGATACTTGCAGTAAGAAAAAGTTCTATATGAAACAAAAATTGAATTCATGTAACATGAAATAGAGTTTCCATTCTTTAGCCGAAAAGAGATGTGGCTGGCCAGGAAGAGAAAGAATAAATTCATTTAGTGTCCATATTGTTTCTTGTCAAACACAATATATGAGAGTATAAATTCATCTGGATGGTGCTTTCTCAAAAGGAAATAACGATTTTTTCCCTCTCAATTCTATTCCATATATGCTTAAAGTTCATTATTTCATCAACTTGGATAAGAAGAATCAATAATAGTATATAATACCAAAAATATTAACGACTGATTTTGACAGGCCATTCCAAGGGAAGCAAGTCAATATCAAATTGGAGAAACTATGTACTATGTGGTACTAGTATGGTGTGCAATTATTTGGCAATTCGCGCTATTAGGACTAGTCGGAGTAATTTTCTATTCTTCATCGCTGCTTTCTGGAATTATCGGTGCATTTTTACTTCCTGTAACTGAAGTATTAGCTGTAATTTTATTCCACGAAAAATTTCAAGCTGAAAAAGGAGTTGCTATTTTTCTAGCTCTATGGGGATTTGTTTCATATTTTTATGGTGAATATGAGCAAGGCAAGAAGGAGAAGATGATGAAGTTGAAGAAAACTGAGAGTCAAATGTCACAACAATTAGATATGGACCAAACGTCACATGTTGTGTAGCAAAGTTGTGGACAAATAATAATGCATGTACCATTTATGTTCTTGTATTATCGTATGCCATTAATTATTAGGTGCAGAAAAAAAAAATGCTATAGCCTATATTCATCTGGCAGATGCAAAAATCTGGCCTTAAAAGATGTGACTAGAATTTATTGGTTACATACAACTACCCAATACACAAACATGTTTATTCCGTCCCAATTTATTTGTCTTACTTGTTTTTAATCCTCTTTAGTTTGTTTGAAACTTGAAATGAGTGAATTCTGGGATAGGAGATCATTTGAAGAAATTCGAAATAATAATTAAAAAAAAAAAGTAAAAACACATTCATGGCCAAACAGGCCTAAACTAACCTAAACTAACCTTACCAATTATACTTGTGAAAATTTAATTTTTATTACTATTAGGTAATATAATTATTCAATGATAAAAATAATATTAAAAGAAAATAATAAATTTCTCTAAATTTGTTAAAATGAGCATATAAAACAGATTTTTTTTTTAAAATATTACTGTAAAATGAAATAGAGGAGTTACCAAGAGTTGAGCTTTGTATGTAAAAGCACGTTTATGTAGTTGTTGGACAATACTTGAGTTGAAGATGAAAGAATGCATTTGAACATGAAATTTACAAAAAAAAAAAGTGTATTTATACACTTATGTTAGGACACGAGTTTATTTATAAAAGAAGTTTTTGAAAATAAAAAAATTGTGAATAGAAACCAATATTTCACTTTTTAAAAAAATTATTTTCACCTGAAATACACCTTCAACCGTAGTGTCATTATCATATTGAAAATTTATATGACCATCCTATTAATGTATGAGTAGTTGAAGTACAGAGTAATAATTTATGACCAAGTTGGCACAAAACGTTGCATAATTTCAAAGTGAAAGATACTGGCTGGCACCATAGGGTGGGGGTGGCCGGGTAGGCATAGTATAGGCAAAATCGAATCCAATTTTTTTTCAATGAATTTGGATTTGGAACCTTGGATTTTTTCAATATGCGAAATTCCAAATTGTTATATTTTTATTTATCCCTAATTCTTTAGAGATAAGTTTATGTACTCAATATTGAGTTCAATACATTGTATATTATGCTAATACAAAATAAAATGCAGTGAGTCATTGTGATGATATCAAGTTGTGACATAAGAAGAAGAATAGTAACTGCCCCAATGCCCACCGGCCCACCCTAATTGACTTATGTGACGGAATAATCTGCCGGCCCACTAGAGATAGAGGTGTCATGTTAATGCATAATTGAAATTTCTCCACACTTGATCAACAATTTCATGTTCAAGCCTCTTAAAAGGAAAAAAACTCTATCGAGCATGCTATCCCAGAAACAGACTCTATGATGCATCAATTCATATTTAATGAGACTTAAATACAAATAGAAAATCAAAAAGAAAAAGACATTTAAGTGCTTCCAGACTATTTCTTTGTTATCAAAAGTTAGTAGTGCGAGTCCTTTTCTTGTTGAGTGAGCTAGTAGTAGGCTTGGCGGCTTTGCCTCCCATGATTCCAACCAACCTGCAGAAAATTTTACCAAAACTTCAAATAATTAATTGTTGAATGGTAGTATTAATTACTAAGTAATTAATTTTTGTATATTTTATATCAAGAAAACATTAAACTATATATGCCCGTAAAATAATCAAAAAATGGAAAAACCAATTCTGTGAGAACTTACCTCTATATGTAATCCAATAATGTAACCTTCTTATATTATGCATACAAAGTCAGTTTAATATTTAGCTATTCCATTTGTTTATTCAAGAAACAAAGAAAATTAAACGACAGATAACGTCAAAGACAGGAATTAAAATACACCATATATCTTTATATCTACCCATTTGTCTTTATGTAATTATTAAAGTTAATTATGAGATAAGTATCTAATATCTTCTCTAGGTATTAGTCAATTTACACATTTTAATACCTCAACTTTTACGTACTATTGCCAATCTCTGACTGTAGTTTGATCATCAAATTAGTGGAAAATCGAAGATATCTTTCAAAAGAAGATTTGATATGTTAACTTGTTCGCGTGTTTGTGAAATTATATGAAGCCAGCTTCAATTAACTAGAAAAAGTGGACATATGAAAATAATTTGTCAAATTATATGAAAATTGTTCTAATTTTACCGTGTTTGGTTGGTAAAATAATTTGAAAAAAAATCTTTTCTCTACAAAAATAAGTTCCTTAATAATGAGAAAAATGACTTGATAGAAGTAGAAAAATAAGTTTCATGAGTGACCTTCTAAATTCCTAGGCTTCTCTCCATGTCTTGCCTAATTAGCCCCCCACTGCACCGTCATAGTGTTTTGCTAGATTACATATAAAGGCGGTTGAGATAATATTTTTTGGGTGTATGTACTAAACACTAGTAAATAAGTATTTTTTGGTGTATATACTAAACACTAGAAAATAAGTAAAAATCTACTTGTTTTTTTTGAAAAAAAAAATTTACATGTCAAATATTTTCTTGGTACCAAATACACCCTAATACTTCAAATTGATCAATCAAAACCAAAACCACTTATTCAATATGCAAATTCTTGATAATGAAATCCAACAAATATTACTACTCTCTCGGTTCCACAATAAGTTAATTATTGGATTTTGACAAACATATCAAGAAAAAAAAATAAAGACATAGATTTGTTATGTTTTTCTATTTTTATCCTCTTTAAAAAGCAAAGACACATGATACATCACTCCCAATGCACGTTTAATGGAGCGTAAATTTGAAAAAAAAAATTCAACATTTATCTTGAATTGTGAACCATTCACTTAATTTGAAATACTAAAATTGCTCCAACAATTCACTTATTGTGAAACGGAGGGAGTATTTGATGGGGTCATAATATGTTTTTGTTCACGCATTTACTTATAAATTCAACATACGCGGGTTCATTCATTTGTCACAATCGTTGAGCATCTGATATTGTTGAGGTCAAACCGATTATTATTAGCAGGTTTTCAAAAGTCAAATAAGTGAACAACACTCAAAAGTAAGGGTGTCAAGTGGCCTGGCCCGGCCCGGTCCGACCCTTGTAACTAATTCGGCCTGATTTGATTCGGCCCGGTAAGTCCTAGGGCTTCAGGTTTCGAGTTTTGGGCTGATTATTTTTTTAAAATGGGTCCGACTAACCTGGCTCGGACTAAGCCCGGTCTAGGCCTGTCGGTTAACCGGCCCGGCCCGAATACCTTTTTTAAAAAAAATAAAAAAATTGGGATTTTGGGCCAAACTAGCCGTTGGCCCAACGGCTATATAGCCGGTTTGGGCCCATTTATTTTTAAAAAATAAAAAATTTAACTTTAAAAAATATTTTTTAATCCCAAAAAAAATTCTATAAATACCCTACAACTTCAAATCATTTTTCACACAATTTTTCACTCTCTCAAATCTCATTTTCTTTTAAATCTCAATTCTCAATTCTCAAATATTCAATATATTTAATTTCTTAAAGTGTTCACTTTAATTTTTAAATTTTTCGTTTACAAAGTACGAGCGGAAGTTTCTAAAGTCGCAACCTTCGGATACTTCCAAAATTTGGTATTGTTGTTCCATCTCTTACGTTTAATTTTTATTTATTGTATTAATTGTTTAATATTTAATTTTATTATATTTGTATATTTTGAATATTTTTAGTTTAATTTAATTTATATTATGGATAAATTAAGAAACCTCGCTACTAAAGGTGTTAAATTTTTTTGTCCCAGAAGCGGTAGTGATAATAAAAAGGGAATTACTAGCGGTAGAGGTAGTTCAAGTAGTAGATATACCCGTGTGCCTTCGCCTCCGGTACCGCTTGGTACACCTTTTGAGGAAGAAATGGGTGTAGGTGCTTACGATATGGATTATGTAGAAGATCAGAAAAAAATACGGTACAGAAGAAGAAAATGAAGTAGAGAAGGTTAATTTAGACGAAGATAATGAAAATATTGCTGAGACACCCGCAGTAGGAGATGCTTATGTTAGATCTGAATCGGTTAATCTCCCTCCCCGTCCTCCCAGTGTCCCAAGACCTCGTAAAAGAACTAGTGTTGCATGACAATTTTTTGAACGTATATCAGATATTGAGGTGCAATGCAATATTTGTCAACAAATATATAAGCATAGAAGTGGAGGCAAGCAAGGGGGTACGGGTACGTTAATGAGACATATACCTGAAGATCACAAAAGAGAGTTAAATATTGCACAAGGTGGTGGGGATGTTGGTGGGCCAACGCAAACTAGAATAGACTTAGCAACCGGTCACGTAGCGAAGAAGTATAATAAATTGAGGGACCGGGAAGAAATAGCTAAAATGGTAGCTGTGGGTTGTTTGCCTTTTAGTTTTCTTTCTTCTGATGCCTTTATTCGTTATATGCTAGCCATTTATAATCCTATGTTTAACGGTATTCCTAGAAATACTTTTTGGTCTGATATTTTTAGACTCCATTCACAATATTTTTTTTATTTATCAATATTGTTAAAAAATATTCAATGTAGATTGTCCCTAACTTTCGATCTTGATCGTGTTGTAAATAAAAATGATTATTTAACCGTTACTTGTCATTGGATGGATAGTAATTTCGTGATGCAAAAACGTATCCTTGCTTTTTTATATGATGAAGATCGTAAACATATTGGACAATTTATTGCTGATTCTATTGTTAAAATTGCTGGATATTATGATATCGAAAATAAAATTTTATGTATTACTTTTGATAATGCTTCTAACAACAAGACTGCTATAAAAAAAATAATCTACGCTATCTCCATCATTGCCTGAAATTTTTCATATTAAGTGTGCATGTCATATATATAATTTAATAGTAAAAGATGGTCTTGAGTTTTTAAAGCTTTATATTGAAAAAATTTGTCTTGCCGTTGATTTTATTCAAGAAAATAATCGTAGATCGAGAACTAGAGAATTTAAAGTTAAATGTCAAGAAAATGGACTTACACCGATTTTGATGCCTGAGGAAATTGATACTAGATGGAATTCTACGTATGAATTTTTAAAAACTTGTTATAAATATAGAATTCCTATTACACTAGCTTTTAACCAACATTGCGGTTCATTTTGCTGATTCTGTTGATTGCATGCTACATAATTCTGATTGGGTTGTAATTAATGATTTTGTTAAGTTTTTAGAAAAATTTTATGTAGCTACCGTTGAATTTTTCGGTGCTTATTATCCTACTGTTTGTAATATTTTGGCATATATAGCCGATATTTCTGGTTTGCTCAAAGAATATAAAAATAAAGAAGGTTATAAAAAAGCTGTTGGCGCATGTTTACGAAATTTAAGAAATATTTTTTTCCTATTCCCCCTATTTACTTGGTTGGTGCTATGCTAAATCCGTGCATGAAATATAATAATATGTGTCATTTTAGTACTCTTATTTATACTAACTTAGAAATAAATACTAACCATGATTCTGAACAAGTACAACCTGATTTGTGGACGGCTACGACTGATTCAAAGGATTACATAAAAAAATTATATAATCACCATGCTGATTTATTAGATTTAACCGTACCTACAAATATCACTCCAACTGTCGCTCTTCATCCTCCCGAGGAGCCATCATCTTCTAAAAGGCCGGCACATAATGGTTTTTCTGATTCGTTTTATGATTTAAATTGTTGGAACAGTGTTGATGAGAGAACTTACACATCAACTTATCGGGAAGAGCTGAAATATTATCTTCGGATGGCACCAGAGGATCGCAGACGACGGATCAACACGTTGGATTAGTGGAGGAGTAATGAAACACAATATCCTGTGCTTTCAAGATTAGCTAGAGATATCTTGAATGTTCCAATGTCAACCGTTGCATCAGAGAGCGCCTTTAGTCAGGGACGACAACAGCTTGGAGACAACCGACACTCATTGGGAAGCAATGCAATGAATGTTCTAGTTTGCCTCAGAGATTGGATTAGAGCGAAAAGAAGAAACTAAGGAATGGAACCGGAGCCGAGCGACGAGCTGAAACTTGAAGAAATTATGACTTCACAGGAGAACTCAGCAGAATCAAGTCCAATGCATGGTTTTGCCCCGTTGACTTCGACTATATAGGCAAGTTCCCGTTAATATTAACATGAATGAGTTGAAAAAAATGATGCATAATTTGTAGATTTTTCATTCATGTAAATTATAAATTTTGGATCATTTTGCAATCAATAAAATTCCACAAATTCATTCACTCCTTAGTCCTTGCTTTTTATATTGTTTTCATTTAACGATTTAAAATTTTAAATTGAATTTCTAGTTTTCTACTTTAAATTAAAAACTTACTTCTAATATATTATTAATTTACTACCAAATATTATTAATTTATTATATTAAGTAGCATATGTTTTGTATATTTGTGCATATATCTTCTATTGAAGTGTATATTTAACGTATACATGTGTATATGTTTTATAAATTAGTATATAAATATATCTATATATATATTGTAATGTATATATAATGTAGTATATTTTATAAGTAGTAATATATGTACATTGAATGGTGCGTATACACGTGTATATATCTTCTATAGAAGTGTATATTTAACATATACATGTGTATATATTTTATAAATTAGTATATAACTATATCTATATATATTGTAATGTATATATATTGTAGTATATTTTATAAGTAGTAGTATATATACATTGAATAGTGCGTATACACATGTATATATCCTCTATAGAAGTGTATATTTAACGTATACATGTGTATATGTTTTATAAATTAGTATATAACTATATCTATATATATTGTAATGCATATATATTGTTATTTTATAAGTAGTTTATATATACATTGTATGGTGCATATACACATGTATATATCTTGTATATTTAATGTATACATGTGTATATATTTTATGAATTAGTATATAAGTATATCTATATATATTGTAGTATATTATATAAGTAGTAATATATATACATTGAATGGTGCGTATATATGAGTAATTGACTAATTGTGTATATGTGTATATAATTTTTAAATTTTAATGTTGTATATACTATATATATAGTGTAGATATATTATTTAACGTATTTATAATGTATATAGGTGGGTATATGTAATGTATATTGAAAGAAAGTTTTTTTTTAAAAAATATTTTTGATCGGATTTGACCGGGTTTTGGTGGGTTTGACTGGTTTGGGTTAAGTGGGCCGGGTTAGGGTGGATTTTAATTTTTTTCTGTTTGGTTCGGCCCGACTCGGCCCGTCTAGCACCAAAATCGGCCCTTAACCGGCCCTCAACCCGGTTAAAATAGAAGGGCTGGTTTCGGGTTGGCTCGACCCGGCCCGTTTGACACCCATACTCAAAAGTATAATCGTACTACCAATCAATGTCAAATGTGTAAAATTATAGTACTAGTATAATTTTACTATAATTATATATTGTAATTGTGGTATATTAATTATCACACCAACATTGTGAAATTACATCCTCTTGCGTTATCGAGTTCAAAACATAATACTCCCTCTGTTAAAAAGAGAATGACCTACTTTCCTTTTTAATCCGTTTAAAAAAGAATGACCCCTTTTCCTTTTTGGCAATACTTTAATTTCAACTTTTCACATGACATGTTTAAGACCACAAGATTCAAAAGTCTTCTTTATTTTCTTAAACTTTGTGTCAACTTTGACACTTTATTTCCAGTTAAGCGAGCTACTTCATATAAGAGACTCCTAATCAACTTGTAACACAGCAATATTTTCAAAAAAAAATAAAGTAAGAGTATTATCAGTACATCCTTGGTTTTGGGGGTGGGGGTAGGGTGGGGTGCGGGGGATAAATGAATGTGATCTCCCCCATCTTATCAAGCACATAAAAGTTGTTTGTGGGGCTTGCTAGTGTCACACCCCTTTTTCGCTTGGAGGATCGAGATCGAAGGATTTTTTCAATTAAAGGAACGGTATTGAATAGAGATTAATTTATTACAGAGTCGCCACTTGGAATTGAGTTATGGTGTTCCAAGTTACCTTTTTGAATCCCTAATCAAAAGGAAATGACTCTTTATTGATCTGCAAAAACAAAAGACCGGGTAAGAAATTCTGTTGACTGAAGGGAAGGTATGAGGCACCTTTCGAGTCCCGTGGTTCTAGCACGGTCGCTTTTATTAACTTATCTTAACGTAAAATATTTTGACAGATTGTGTTAGTAGGCCTTAGTTCGCTCATTTTTAATTACATCAAAAATGTTTGCCTACACCACTTATATTAAATAAATCAGTGAAAAATTTATTTTAGAAAAATATTTGCCTAGGTGCATTATTGCATCCTTGAATTTTAAAAATGTCTAAAAAAGATGCGTACGCCGCATTCTTAATTGAGACAACTATTTTAAATATGCCTAAAACTTTGTCTAACATTAAAGGTGTTGATTTATTTCTTGTAAAATCGTGACGATTGGATCTATCAAAAATATTATCTAACTTTAACAATAAATTTAAGCGAAATTCATTTAAAGTGATTAATTAATTAGTTTAACAAAAATAATTCTCAAATTTATTAATGACATTGAATAAAATAAAATAAAATAAACAGTAAAAAAAAATATAAAAGTATTCGTACTATGCCAATTTCATTATAGTTCTCTAAATTTATTATTTAAACATTTTGTAGCATAATATCCTTATCTTTTCCTCCCTTCTTTATTTTATATTGCATGGTCATGCATGTATAGTTTTTTTTTTTGTATTGTGTGTGTACAGGTGTATGCCGTATGATGCATTTTTACCCTTTTTTTACAAGCATGCATGAATCATGTGTTATGGCTTACAATAAAATTATGCTTTACGTATCAATCAAACATAATTTTTACATCCTTTTTTTAGACAACAATTTTTACATCTTTTAACAACATAAATCTTAATGAAAAAATAAAATTATCTCAATTAAAATTTAAAACTAATTTAATTAACATTATTTAGAATCGACAAACGAGTGTACATAAAATCTAGAGCATAAACTACATAATAGTAATAAATTAGGCACGCAAAATAATATAAAAAGTCATTCTAATAACTTTATTCATAATTCACTTCACAGCGAAAATTATAAAAATAAATAGTATGAATTTAATAAGAACATGTATGATGAATTAAAACGAATAAATCATTGTCATCGAAAAATCGAATGGATTCCGAACAAAACCACGAACTATATGTCAATTTAACTTCTAATTCACCCTCTGTTTTCTTCTCTTTTCTTTATTTGTTGTGCAAGATTTTTTCTTTTATTTTTGTTTTGCCCATCAAGATGTTGTCTTCTTTTTCTTTGGTAAACTTCTCTCAAGTGTCATTATATGTTTGATATTGTTTTTGTCCGTGAGTTTTTATGTTTAGGGGGGTTGGGAATCCTTTTAAGTAGAGGAATTTGGGGGGGGGGGGGGGGATGGGGGTAGTTATTTATTAGGATAGGATTTTTGAATTTTGAATTTTTTTTTGAAAACAATAAATATAATGATAAATGATAAAAATAAAAAAAATAAAATAATAATAACAATAAATATAATAATAATTAATTAATTTTATATTAATCAAAATATAATAACAATTTATAAATAGACAAAAATAAATATAAAAAAATAGTATTAAAACTACTATTTATTTATTTATTCAAATTTATAATATATATATATATATACATACATATATTGAATTTTTTATAATTTTTAAAATTAGGATAAAAAATAAAATAAAAATAAAAATAAAATATCTCAAAATAGAATTTATTTAATTATTTATTTTTCAACTAAAAATTTATTAAAATAAAATAAAATAAGAATCAAAATAATATCGGATTAAATTATAATATAAATATTTAATATCGAAACATATATATATTTTACACTCGAGGAGGGTAAAAAATCACATGTCTACATTTTGCCCCTCTTTGTGTGAAATCTCGAAGAGTTTTCATACAAAGAAGTAGACAAAGAGGTGATTTTTGATCCTCCAATTATTCAAAAAGTAAAGTTAAAATAAAATAAAAGATGTAACCGAGTCCTGATTTTGGACCGCCTACATATCCCGGGTTATAAGGGAATCAGGTCACTTGTAGTTCAAAGATAAAAAGTGAGAGAAAGAGATAAAGGTTGAGTGAGATTCCGTTGAGTTTTTGGTTTTCGACTTTCTGCTTTTACATTGAACTGAATAATAAAAAAAAATGAAGATACAAGTGAAAGATCCTATCTATGCTATTTTTTTTTTTGAATCTTGATTTGAATCTTCCTGACTTGAATTTGAAAATTCAACCTATTCTTTAGTCGGGCTCCTGACTTGCTTTTTTTCCTCTTCACTCTGTTCTTCAGGTGGGCTCCTGGACTTCTTTTTTCTTCACCCTATTCTTCAGGCGGGCTCCTGGATTCACAATTTCTTCACCTTGTTCTTTAGGCGGGCTCCTGGACTTCTTTTGTTTCTTCACCCTATTCTTCAGGCGGGCTCTTGGACTTATAATTTCTTCACGTTATTCTTCAGGGGGGCTCTTAAATTTTCTTTTTTCTTCACCCTTTCTTCAGGCGTGCTCCTAGACTTACAATTTCTTTACCCTATTCTTCAGGCGGGCTCCTGGACTTACAATTTCTTCACCCTGTTTTTCAAGCGGGCTCCTCGACTTACAATTTTTGATTTTTCAAATATGTTCCTGAACTTAAAATAAAAGGTGAAACAGAAAAATAACTTCCTATTCTTCAGGAGGGTCCTGTTCAAAAAGTAAATTCCCATTCTTCAGGAGGGTCTTGTTCAAAAAGTAAATTTTCATTCTTCAGGAGGGTCCTATCCCATTCTTCAGGAGGGTTCTGAGCATAAAATAAATTCCCATTCTTTAGAAGGGTCCTGTCTCATTCTTCAGGAGGGTCCTGAGCATAAAATAAATTTCCATTTTTAAGAAGGGTCTTGTCCCATTCTTCAGGAGGGTCCTGTCTCATTCTTCAGGAAGGTACTGAGCATAAAATAAATTTCCATTCTTCAGGAGGGTCCTGGGCATAAAATAAATTCTCATTCTTTAGGAGGGTCTTGTTCCATTCTTCAGGAGGGTCCTGGGCATAAAATAAATTTCTATTCTTCAGGAGGATCCTGAGCATAAAATAAATTCCAGTAAATACGAATAAAATTTTGCCCCAGTTTGCATTCGTAAATTTTGCGAGTGTCATCAGATCATAACTTTTGAAAAGTACAGTAAAGAGTGTGAATCAAAGATTTGCTAAAGAAATGCATCTCATCAGAGTAAAACTGATGACCAAAATTCGAAAGTGTGTATCCTAAGAGTTAAATTGAAGGACTCAACTAGAAAGTGCGTCTTCTAAGAGTGAATGTTCAAGTTAGGAAGTGCTTCACCTAACAAATAAAAACTGACTTATTCAGACTAGGAAATGCGTCTTATAGGGGTTAAATGAAATGACTCGACTAAATAGTGCGTCTTCTAGGAGTGAAGGTTCAAGTTAGGAAGTGCTTCACCTAACAAATGAAAACTGACTTATTCAGATTAGGAAGTGCGTCTCTTAAGGGTTAAATGAAATGACTCGACTAGAAAGTACATATTTTAGGAGTGAAGGTTCAAGTTAAGAAGTGTTTCACCTAACAAATGAAAACTGACTTATTCAGACTAGGAAGTGCGTCTCTTAGGGGTTAAATGAAATGAATCGACTAGAAAGTGCGTCTTTTAGGAGTGAATATTCAAGTTAGGAAGTGCTTCACCTAACAAATGAAAACTGACTTATCCAGACTCGGAAGTGCGTTTCCTAGGGGTTGAATGAAATGACTCAACTAAAAAGTGCATCTTCTAGGAGTGGTGGTTCAAGTTAGGAAGTGCATCAGCTAACAAATGAATCTTGAATTGTCCGAACTAGGAAATGCGTCTCCTAGGAGTTAAAATGATGAGTTTTTATCATTATTGATTACCTAATTTGTGTAACAGTACTACCTCTTGCATTTGCAGAAGTGAGAAATTACAGTTTTTCATAGTTAAGCTTTGAAACCTTTGATATAAAGGTAACACATGTTTTATTTCATATAAAGAAAATTTTTTAATTTAAAAATACGGTGGTTGATTTGTGGTATTTGGCTATTGAGACGATCTCTTGCACTTGTTATGCCTAGTTTCATTGCAAATAATTGATAGGTATTGTTGACTTGTTGCAATATTGACCCCAAATTCTGACTACTAAAATATTTTGACTCAAATCATATTTCTCTTGCATGATGCCTCGGGATTCAGCTTCAAATACACCTTTTATACTTTTATGAGTCCAAAAACTGTCGGATGACAAGCATTCTCGAGTACTTTACTTTATTTTTGAAACATGTTATCTTTGTGTGTTGGTCTTTTATCTTACTTTGCACAACTAAATGAGTTGGTAGCAAGTTTTAAAGTCCTTTCTCACTTATCTTGACAAAATTTTGACTCAAAAATACATGAAAGATGATGATAATGATTTTCTTTTGACCATAAAGACATAAGAATCAAAAAATAAAAATAGAAATAAAAATAAAAATAAAAATAACAAAAAGAATAGAAAAGGACAATAGACATCTCTTTTTAAAAAATGTCCAAATTTATTTTTTATCTGGGTGTGGCAGCTGATTCTAGTGATTATGACATGCATTTTGAATTAAACAACTTGATCTATCCAAATTAATCACTATCACTTTTTGCCTACTCATTGAATTTGAAAGGGGGTCATTCTTGAACTTGTTCCCTCTGGATTATAATCCTCCTTAGGCTAGTGACACCTCAATGGATTTTCACCAATAAGTCGCTCCCATTTTTTTTTCTTTTCAACTCATTGTCGTTTTATAGTGCTCATGAAGACTTTTTCCAATAAGACTCTCATTTTTATTGATCTCACAACTCACAATCGCCTTATCATGCCCAAAAGGGTTTTCACCAATAAGATTCTCTCATTTTTTTTTTTTTTTAGAAAATAACACTCAAAATATGAAATATCATGCACCCATAACATGTTTAGCCTTGACATTCTCAAAGATTGATCTGAAGGTATTTTCTTGGTTGTAACTTGGCTTTTGGAATGGGATAGAAAGAAAGGTCGGCATGGGGCTCAAAATTTACACAATATTGGGTAAAATATACAACTTTTGGAATCGACTCTTTTAAGGAAATAAACTTTTGCCCCAGTTTTATTTCATTCTGGGTAACTTGAATTTTCTTTTGGTTAGACCGAACCCCAGGGTAGGGCTGCCTACGTATCTTGTCATAGCAAGAATCAGGTCAAACGTAGTTCAGACAAGTCATTCTCTTATTTTCTTTTTAAATGAACTTGGGCTCTCATTTTTTTCTTTTCTTTGATTCTTCTATTTTTGGGATATTTTTTTTCAAGTCCATTTCTTTTCTTGACATTTTTTTTTCTGACTCCATTTTCTTCTTGACAGATTTATTTTTGACTTTATTTTTTTTGATATTTTTCTGACTTCATTTTTCTTGACACCTTCTTTTTTATTTTTTCCAAACTCTATTTTGATTTCAAAAGAGGGGTATGAAATAAAATAAAACTAAAGCTAAAAAGGAGTGACAAAAGATGACACAACATTTGGCTAGCAGAATGAAATGCCTTCGTCATATCAATCCTTAAAAATGCAAGGAATTAACAAGCAATCTGTGAGTGAATATAAAGATCATGTATATTTTTTTCAATATTGATCTTGATTGAATATGTATGTCACTACTTCTCATGTATTTGTAAAACAGAAAGGTTCAATTATATTCATATTCCTCCCATTAAAGGACTCATGCGTTTTTAAGCTAACTTCTTTTGCTTCTCCTGACAAGGGAGACTATTTATCTTCTGATCTCTCTTATTTAAAGTATTTGAAATTGACTTTTTCATTGATGACCAAGTCATTTTTGATTCACAAAGTGATTGTTTCAATCCATTCAAGTGAGGCTTTAACTCAATCAACAAACATCTCAACATTTTACTTATTTCCTTAAATGATTTTTCCTTTCAACTCTATCTTCCTGGTCAAGTGTTTCAAGATTAGATTAGGTTTTAAGATCTGGTGAAAATTTATCATGCATATCGTATCATTAGAATCACCATAAAAGAATTGTATGAAGAAAAATAAAGACAAATAAATAATATTTATTAAAAAAAGTGAAAATAGAAATAAAGGGACGCACATTTTTTTGACAGAAAGACAAAAGAATTTGAACAAAGACGATAAGAAATAAGACAAGATAAATCCCGAACTACAACCCTAAAATAATTCGGATAGTAAAAAAGAAAAATAAAATAGACTACCAAAAATTCCTCATCTTGAGGAGTGAAGATTGACTTTTAAATTGCCGAACTTAATATTTTAGCCACTGAATTGCACGTCGGCCTTAATGGAGTCTCCACAATCATCGCTACATCATCTTTTTTTTTTGTTTGAACTCGATCATTTTGAATTTATCACCTTAAACTCTCTCCAAAGTAAGCCATCATCTATTTCTCTTTTCCCCTAGTCCTCTTCATTGATTACAAAACTTTTTCATATGAGTCAAAGGATCAGCACGACCTTCGTACATGTCCAACTTTGGTGTTATGGAGTTTAGAGGCAACTGAACATTGAAACATGTAAAAATCCTTGTGAGAACTCTCTTTTTCTCTCTCAGTATTTGCATGTTTATCATATTTTGCTCCAAATCTCTCACTTTTCAGATCATTTCTTATTATTCCTCATTTCTAATAATCTACACCAACTCATCTCAGACCCTATATCATTTTTTGTGGGTCATCTTACTTGTTCTTTGAACATGGTGTTGTATTGGTGAGGTGCCAACTTAGCCACAAACCAACCACCGCAACACTATTTTGATTTTGGAGAAAATTAATGTGTCAGAGTTCAAAATTTTTCTTTTTAAGACCATCAAATCCGTGAAGGACTGCCTACGTATCTCATTAAGATGAGAATCAGGTGTGCGTAGTTCTTGAAGCTGGAGATATGAAGAAACATATTTTTCTTTTAATTTGAGAAATGAGAAATATTTTTTATTTTTGAATTCATTAATAATGATAAAACACATTTTATTTTCGAAAATAAATTAATTTATTTATATATAGATCAAAAACTCTCTTCTTTATTTGTATAGAAGGAAATACAAATATATATATATTTTTTAAAATCACCGAATCCATGAAGGACTGCCTACATATCTCAATAAAAATGAGAATCAGATGTGCGTAGTTCTTAAAATATATGTCGTACAAAATTCAGCCTCAAGACTCCTAAAGGTTTCGGGCTGTTAAGATATATATATATATATATATATATATATATATATATATATATATATATATATATATATATATATATATATATTTGTAAAATCTTAGCCTCATGATCCCTAAAGTTTCGGGGCTATTGAAATACATATAAAAATTGGACCTGAGAATTAGAAAAATAATTATGAAAGTAATTATATTTTTAAAATATTCTCCAATAAATCTATGAATAAATTTTTCAAAAGATAGGGTCGTATCCTGGGAAGGACTTTCTACGTATCCCACTAAAGAGTGAGAATCAGACCCTCGTAATTCATAAATACCGTAAAACTATGTTGCTAAAATTTTTCTTTTCTTTTAAAAATAAAATTTTTCTTTTTTCTTTTTAAATGATTCACTAAATGTGAAGATAATTTAATCTCTTGTATTTTAAAGTTGCATAAAGTCGGTCAACAAATAAATATCCTTCCAAATAAATGTCAAAGAACACGTAGGATGCACATGTTGGTCTTTCAAGTAGGTCACCTATCCTAGAAAGACCCGGCCCCTGTGTCGAGACCCGCTAAGTCAAATGTATATGATGCAAATAAAGCGGCACCTAATAGGGATAGCTAAATTTTGAGTTTTCAGTTCTTCTAAGTTTAAGCCTAATAGGAATAGGTGTCTAGACTGGCTTACCCGAGCGGACACTTGAGCCGGGGAGGGATAAATTGGTCGGTAGCAAGGCAACACCGCCTTCGTTGTCGATCCGAACCCCGCCTAACATGTGTGACTACAATCCTTCACCAGGTGCCTTGACACTCCGGTTATCTCAAAAAGAAAGTAGGATGTATGTGCTGCATTCCTTGTATCCTATTTCAGAAACTCAGAGAGGGTGCGCAAGAAAAGACAGTATATAATACAGTTCAATCGATATCAAAACAGTAAATAAGCGACAATTAACACATAAGGCCAACAAACACAATATCAACAATAACTAAAGCAAGTATAAGTTAATATAAAAAGCTCGAATTCTTATTAATCCCCAGCAGAGTCGCCAGAGATGTCACACCCCTTTTTTGCTTGGAGGATCGAGATCGAAGGGTTTTTCCAATTAAAGAAACGGTATTGAATAGAGATTAATTTATTACAGAGTCGCCACTTGGAATTGAGTTATGGTGTTCCAAGTCACCTTTTTGATTCCCTAATCAAAAGCAAATGACTCTTTATTGATCTGCGAGAACAAAAGATCGGGTAAGGAATTCTATTGACCGAAGGGAAGGTATGAGGCACCCCTCGAGTCCCGTGGTTCTAGCACGGTTGCTTTTATTGACTTATCTTAATTTAAACTATTTTGACAGATTATGTTAGTAGGCCTTAGTTCACTCATTTTTAATTATATCGAAAATGTTTGCCTACACCTCTTATATTAAATACAACAACAACAACAAACCCAGTGTATTCCCACCTAGTGGGGTCTGGGGGGGGGAGAGTAAGATGTACGCAGTCCATACCTCTACCTCTGAAGAAGTGGAAAGACTGTTTCCGATAGACCCCCGGCTCAAGACCCGAGACACCACACAAATATATTAAATAAATTGGTGAAAAGTTTATTTTAGAAAAATATTTGCCAAGGTCCATTATTGCATCCTTGAATTTTAAAAATGTCTAAAAAAGATGCGTACGCCGCATTCTTAATTGAGACAACTATTTTAAACATACCTAAAACTTTGTCTAACATTAAAGGCGTTGATTTATTTCTTGTAAAATCGTAACGATTGGATCTATCAAAAATATTATCTAAATTTAACTATAAATTTAAGCAAAATTCATTTCAAGTGATAAATTAATTAGTTTTAAAAAATAATTCTCAAATTTATTAATGACATTGAATAAAATAAAATAAACAGTTAAAAAAAATATAAAAGTATTTGTACTATGCCAATTTCATTATAGTTCTCTAAATTTATTATTTAAACATTTTGTAACATAATGTCCTTATCTTTTCTTCCCTTTGTTTTATATTGCATGGTCATGCATGTATAGTTTTTTTTTTTTTTTTTCGTATTGTGTGTGTATAGGTGTATTCCGTATGATGCATTTTTACCTTTTTTTTTTACAGGCATGCATGAAACACCTGTTATGGCTTACAATACAATTATGCTTTACTTACTTATCAATCAAACATAAATTTTACATCCTTTTTTTAGACAATAATTTTTACATATTTTAACAATATAAATCTTTTAAAAAAAATTTATCTCAGTTAAAATTTAAAACTAATTTAATTAACATTATTTAGAATCGACAAATGAGTGTACATAAAATCTAGAGCATGAACTACATAATAATAATAAATTAGGCACACAAAATAATATAAAAAGTCATTCTAATAACTTTATTCATAATTCACGTCACAACGAAACTTATAAAAATAAATTGCATGAATTTTATAAGAACCTGTATGATGAATTAAAACGAATAAATCGTTGTCACCAAAAACTCGAACGGATTTCGAACAAAACCACCAACTACATGTCAATTTGGCTTCTAATTCACCCTCTGTTTTCTTCTTTTTTCTTTATTTGTTGTGCATGGTTTTTGTTGTGCATGATTTTTTCTTTTATTTTTGTTTTGCCCATCAAGATGTTGTCTTCTTTTTCTTTGGTAAACTTCTCTCAAGTGTCATTATATGTTTGATATTATTTTTGTCCGTGAGTGTTTATGTGTAGGGGAGTTGGGAATCCTTTAAGTAGAGGAATTTTGGGGGGGAAAAATGGGGGGAGTAGTTATTTATTAGGATAAGATTTTTGAATTTTGAATATATATATATATATATATGTATATATTTTTGAAAACAATAAATATAATGATAAATGATAAAAATAAATAAAAATGAAAATAATAAAATAAATAAAATAATAATAACAATAAATATAATAATAATTAATCAATTTTATATTAATCAAAACATAATAACTATTTATAAATAGACAAAAATAAATATAAAAAAATAGTATTAAAACTAATATTTATTTATTCAAATAATAAATTATATATATATATATACACACACACACACATATATTGAGTTTTTATATAATTTTTAAAATTAGGATAAAAAATAAAATAATAATAAAAATAATAATAAAATATCTCAAAATTAAATTTATTTAATTATTTATTTTTCAACTAAAAATTTATTAAATATTTAATTTTGAAATATATATTTTTTACACTCGGAGAGGGTCAAAAATCACGTGTCTACGGGTAGTATTCAAAAAATTTATGGAGAAGAAGCATTGGTTCTCTACTAAGATGTATCAATGTGTAAAATAGTGTGATGAAATTAAAAGTCACTGATCCTTACAATTCCTTCGAAATCTAACGAGGCTATTTATATGAAGTCTACTGATGATATCAATTAGAGTATCAATTATGAGACAATTAGGCAAGCATCGAAAAGTTCCTCATAACATCTTGAGCCTAACTTACACTCCAAAAGTTAGCTCATAAGATAAAAATTATCCAATTCAATTATAAGGAAATCAATTATTTATCCCTTTTCCCAACGTGAGACTCTAAAACAATCACCTCACATATTTTATTAATTAGTTAAGCCAACACTTTTGTCAAGCATTCAAGTGCCATAAATTGGTGCTATTGTAATTGTAACAATAATTACATGAGGACCATCATGGCCTATTCTGAAAAAAGAAAAATAGAAGTGAATGATTTTTCTGCGAGTGGTGATTAAAATAGGCTTTTCATTTATTTAAAACACTAAAGTCTGTTATGTTTTTAAAATAATAGCAAAATAAGCTTTTAACTCATATACTTTTTTTTTTTGAGTTTTACCTTTTTCTCTTAATGAAAGTTTGGCGACAGAGTAAACCTTTTTTAAAAATATAAAGTTCACAAAAAATATGAGTTATCCTTTTTAATTTTATGAAGCTCACATAACATGTGAGTTATATCATTTACATGCATTTACTTATAAATTCAGCGTACATGTGAGGGTTGATTCATTTGTAACCATTCATTGAGCATCTGATATTGCTTTATAAGAAATGACAGGTTATTACGAGAGAACGTAGTTAAGAAATGAAGAAATGACTTTCAGGATTTTTAATAAATATGATAAATGTTTTAATTATTAAATAACTTGATTGATTATTGAAAAGAATGAAAGAAAAAATTCAAAAAAATAAGAAAAAAAGATAAAAAGCAATGAAGTTTATAGAAAAATATCACATCACGTTATTTATGTTGGGATTTTCTAATTTAGGTGAATATTTTCTTTAAGTATACATAATATTTTTTTAGTGTACAAAATATATTTTCTTAGTACTCTAGATATTATTTTTCTTTTTTGGGTATATGTAATATTTTATTTCCTTTTATTGTTAAGGTTTAGGGTTTAACCACTTGTAATAGAGGTATTCTGTACAGTTATTATCAATTCAAGAATACACAAAGTAATTCTTTCATATATTATCTTATTTCTTTACTTATTCTTACATGGTATCAGAGAGCAGTGTTATTTTTTTCATATAACTATTCCTGAATTTTTTTTCTCCTTTTCATTCAGTATTCATATTTCTGTATTTTTTTTCCTCTGTCATTTAGTATTCATATTCTCTTTTCTCTTATTACCTAAACTGGGTGAAGTTCAAAATCTTTCAATCCAAATTACTAAAAAAAATGATGGAATCCCTGCAATTAATACAGTTGATTCGCCACATGCTTACTACATACACCCTTCTGATCATCCCGGCATGAACCTTGTCTCCATCATTTTTGATGGAAGAAGTTATGGTGGCTGCAGAAGGGCAGTTATGATTGCACTTTCAGCCAAGAAAAAACTAGGATTCATTGATAGATCTCTAGTTGTTCCTATTGATACAAATCTTCAGACAACCTGAGCAAGATGTAACAACATGATCTTGTCTTGGCTCTTGAATTTTCTATCAAAGAAAATTGTTGAATCTGTCCTATATTCCAAAAGTGTCAAAGTCTTATGGTCCGATCTAAGGATAGATTTGGTCAGGCCAATGGAGCAAAATTATTTCAATTATAAAAGGATTTAAATGCTGTAGTTCAAGGAAATTCAAGTATTTCTACTTATTTCATTAAAATGAAAAGTCTATGGGATGAATTATGCTCTTAACACCTTTTCTACTTGTAGTTGTGAGTGTGGATGTGGTACAAAAGAAAAGGGAGAAAAAGACCATCAAGATGAGAGGCTGTTCCAATTTCTCATGGGTCTAAATGACTCCTTCATAGGGGTTAGAAGTAATATTTTATTGTCTTTTCCTCTCCATAACATTGATCAGGTATATTTCCTTGTGATTCAAGATGAAAAACAGAGAGAAATTCATGCTACTTTTGCTTACCTAGGAGAATCAACTTCTTTTCTTGTCGGTAATAGAGGTGGAAGAAAATTTGATGAGTAGAAGACTCAACAAGGCAATCTCATTAAGAAAAATAACTTGACATGTAACTATTGCAAGAAAGTAGGTTACACTATTGATCAGTGTTACAAAATTCATGGATTTTCTGTAAATTTTAAGTTCGCCAAGATCAAAAGGTATCAAAAAGGAGTTGTGATTAACAATGTTTTTGAAACAGGTGAAGAAAATTTACAAAAATTGAATAATACTGCAGATAGTATGTCACTCGGTCAAGAAAATGTTGCATAACTCATGCAGTTTTTGGAGAAAATGAATAAAAAAAATTCAGGAACAACTTATGCGTCTGCTAATCTCACTTGTGCCAGTATGACAAAGTTTTTCAAGTCATATGCTTGCTTGTTTAAAGTTGACAATGATTCTTGGATAATGGATAGTGGAGCTTCTGAGCACATGACTTTCAATAAAAGTCTCTTTTCTAATTTAAGTCCCATATCCAAACCTATCATGGTTACTCTTCCTGATTCCCATAAAGTGAAAGTTACTCATTCTGAATCTGTATATCTTTTAAGTAATCTACTACTACATAATGTCCTTTACGTTCCTTCTTTCAAATTCAATCTCCTTTCTAATCATAAATTGTGTAAACAATTTCAAAAATTCATACTTTTCACTCCTAGTACTTGTTTCATGTTGCAGGGCCCTTCACTGAAGAGCCCTCTGGTGCTTGGTAGAGAACAAGTAGGTCTATATGTGTTCAAGTCAACTCAATCAACAGTTTCTACAAAGAGTCAATTAGCAGAGTCTATAATAAATTTATCTAATTTTAGCTCTAATAGTTTGTTCTTTTCAAATTCAGTAGCTAATGTCTTTACTTCTTATTCGAGTTTCTTTGATTCCAATGTAAAAGAGAGACTTTGTCATTATAGGTTAGGTCACATGCCATTGAGTAATATGAAGAAGATTGTTTCAATTTCTTTATCTTGTTCAAAATTTTCTTCTCCTTGTGCTATTTGTCCAATGGCTAGACAATCAAAGTTATTTTTTTCTAAAAGTGTTATTTTCACTAAAGCAATTTTTGATTTAATACATGTGGATACTCGGGGACTTTATAAAACCACCACACATGATTTTAGGTATTTTTTAACAATTGTTGATGATTTTAGTAGAGCCACTTGGACTCATCTTCTTAGCACTAAATCAAATGCCTTTCCCATTTTACAATTATTTCTTTCCATGATAGAAAGACTAATTAGAACAGAAAATGCCTTTGAATTCGGAAGTTGTAAAATACAATCTGATTTTTTTTTCTTAAAAAAGGAATCATTCACCAAACTACTTGTATTTACACTCCACAACAAAATGAAATAGTAGAGAGAAAACACAAACACTTACTACAAACATCAAGGGCTTTACTATATCAATCTCATTTACCTATTATTTATTGGGGAGAATGCTTGTTAACGGTAACTTACCTTATAAACAGATTTTCTTCCTCAATCTTACAACATAAGTCACATTTTGAAGTTCTTTTTAAATCTAAACCTATTTATTCAAATCTCAAATATTTTGGTTGCCTATGTTTTGTTTCCATCTTATCTAATCATAGAGCAAAGTTTGATCTAAGGGCTTTGCCTTGTGTATTCTTAGGATATCCTTATGGAAAAAAGGGATATAAGGTAATGAATCTCAAAACAAAGGATATTTTTATTTCTAGAGATGTGATTTTTCATGAAGAGTATTTTCCTTTTTTGGATAAGTCAAATATTTCTCAAAAATTATTTTCTATTTCTTCTTCATCAAATTTTGATATTCCTGATGCGCCTACAAGCTCTAATTTTCCTTTATATCTATCAGAACCAGAATCTGATTATCTTACTTCATCTTCTACTTTTTCAATTACTGATCCTACTATGCTAACTTCTGATTCCACTAAGTCAGTTCCTCATTCTCCAGTCTCTATTTCATCCCCTTCTCCTACTTCTACCGAAAATTGCACTTCTCCTCGTCCAAATCAAATTTTAGACACCGTTCTTAGAAAGTCTTCTAGGATAACTAAAACACCATCTTATCTTCAGGATTATATTTGCAATGCTCTTCAATTCACAGATGTAAGTTCTACATATTTTCTTAGTCCTGCGACCCCTATTTCTTTTCCTTTTAATGAATTGTCTTCTCCCAATCAAGTCATGCTCAACTCCGTTTCTAGTATTCATGAACCTGTTAACTATGAGCAGGAAATGCATATTCTAGCATGGCAAGAAGCTATGGATAAGGAATTAGCAGCTCTAGAATTGAATAAAACTTGGAATGTTGTTGTTTTACCTCAAGGAAAGAACTCATTGCCCTGTAAATGGGTTTATAAGATCAAGCAACATTCAGATGGGAGTATTGAAAGGTATAAGGCCCAATTGGTTATTAGAGGTGATATACAAAAATAAGGAGTAGATTACAATGAAATATTTTCACCGATGGTAAAAATGACCACTGTGAGATGCATACTTGCTATTGCTATTAAAAAATGATGGGGTTTTTTTCAGTTGGATGTCAATAAGGCCTTTCTACATGGCGATCTTAATGAAGAAGTATATATGAAATTTCTTGCTGGGATTACTCCACCTTCGCCTAATCATGTTTGTTTGTTGAAAAAGTCTATTTATGAACTTAAACAAGCATCCAGACAGTGGTACTCAAGGCTTACTGCAGCACTCAACTTTAAAGGATTCAATCATTCTTTAAATGACTACTCTTTATTTTTTAAGAAATCAAATAATTCAATTTCTTTTGTTGCAGTTTATGTTGACGACATACTATTAACAGAAAATGATGAAGCAGAATTACAGGCTTTGAAAATCTTCTTAGATATCGAGTTCAAGATTAAAGATCTTGAAAATTTACATTTTTTTCTGGGTTTGAAAGTCATCAGAGAATCACATAGACTGATTCTATCTCAACGTAAGTTTATTATGGATTTGTTGACAGAATTTGATTCTTTACATCTTTCTCCTGTTGCTACACCATTGGACCCTTTTATCAAATTAAAGATAGATGAGGGAATTTCAATCAAAGACCCAACGTTGTACAAACATTTACTTGAGAAACTGAATTATCTGACTCACACAAGGCAGGATCTTTCATTCACCATCCAGCATCTCAGTCAATATATGCAGGATCCATGAGTTCCCCATTTTAATGCGGCTTTGCGAGTTCTTCGTTATTTATTGAAGGATCCTAGTCTTGGTCTTTTTATGTCTAGTTCTCCATCATTTCAACTACTTACTTTTTGCGATGCTGATTGGGGTACTAGTCCGGATTCTCGAAAATCAATTAGTGAATTTTATATCTTCCTTGGCTCTTCTCCTATCTTGTGGAAATCAAAGAAACAAGCTTCAATCTCACTTAGTTCAGCTGAAGCCAAGTATAGATCGATGAGACAAGTAGTATCTGAACTCACCTGGTTGGTGCGTTTATTCGAAGATCTTTCTGTTCCAATCTCTTTGGCGGTACCTCTTCACTCAGATAGTCTAGCTGCCTTTCATATCGCAAAGAATCCTGTTTTTCACGAACAAACGAAGCATGTAGAAATTGATTGTCACTTCGTCCGTCAACAGTATCTTGCGGGGTTAATTTCCTTGTCATTTGTGAATTCATCTTCGCAACTAGCCGATATGTTCACCAAATCATTGACGGGACCTCTTCCCCACCTCCAACTTGAGGAGAGGTGTTGGAATTTTCTAATATTTTTTAGTGTACAAAATATATTTTCTTAGTACTCTAGAGATTATTTTCCTTTTTTGGGTATATGTAATATTTTATTTTCTTTAATTGTTAAGATTCAGGGTTTAACCACTTGTATAAATAGAGGTATTTTGTACAATTATTATCAATTCAAGAATATACAAAGTAATTCTTTCACATATTATCTTATTTCTTTACTTATTTTTACAATTTATAACCTTTCTCCGTATTATATATATACACACACTACTGAACTATTTTTTTTTTTCCATTTTACAAGTTAAGAGGCCTTTATAAATAAAGCAACAAAATAAAGTGCCTCATTGCTACTGTTTATCATGCAGCGTTCCTGTCCGTTTATTGCCTTCCTTTGGTGGCATTACATGGCAATTAATTCATTTGTTAGTATGTGTTGATAAGTTTCTAGTAACTTATATCATTATCTTTCTCTTTATGTCATGAAACTTATGTAATATTTAAACATTCATCTTTCTCACTTGGTATTTTATTACTTCCTCATTTACTAGATAGAAGAAATTTTGCACCTATATAAATGGTGTTTTCTTTTTTGTGGTTAGTAGAGAGATGAGTTTTAGTATATTATGAGATATAAGGAATAAAGATAAGTTTGAAAATATTGTTATGTAGTAGTGAAAGAAAGAACTCTTTAATTAATTCGGAGTTGCTTGAATTATAACTTGATGGGTTGTTGTATCTTCAAGGGAACAAGTCAAGAGTGATACTACTAGAGTAGTGTAGACTATACCGCAGATATCTGAGCCTCGACATGAATTTTATTTACTCAATTTTTTATTTATTTTACTGTAATTATTATAATTATGATATATTACACCAATAGCGTGCAACTACTTCCTTTTGTGTTATGGTAGGCTCAGAACATAATTAAGTGGTAGAATGACACATAGAAACAGCAAACAAAAGAACGCGCTTGACAATAGTACACAATAGTAGTGGAGTATTTTCCCCATTTAAGCCCACCACTCCACAGACTCTAATCAACCTGTAACACACCGACATTTTCAAGTAAGGTATGTAGCAAGAATATTATCAGTACAACCCAGGTTGGGGACAAATGTATGTGATCTCCCCATCTTGTCAAGCACACAGTTGTTTGTGGCACTTGCTAGTATTCGAAAAATTTATGAAGCAGGATGGGTCGTGTCCTCTACTGAGATGTAATGTGTAAAATAGTGTGATGAGATCAAAGCTCCCAAATCCCTACAATTCCTTCGAAATCTAACAAGGCTATTTATATGAAGTCTACTGATAATATTAATTATCAATTATGAGACGATCAGGCAAGCATCGAAAAGTTCCAGCAAGTTTCTCACAAAGTTTTGAGCTTAATCCACACTCCAAAAGCTAACTCATAAGATGAGGATTATCCAAGTTAATAATAAGGATATCAATTAGCCATCACTTTTCTCGATGTGAGACTCTAAAACAATCAGCTCTACATATTTTATCACTTAGTGAAACCAACACTTTTGTCAAACTTTCAAGTGCCATGAATTGGTGCTATTGTGATTGTAACATATTACATGAGGCCCATCATGGTCTACTCTACAAAAATAAAATTAAAAAAAGAAGTGAGTGATCTTCGTGCTTATGAAGTACAGTCGGGTGACAAACAAATTAGAGAACAAGCAACTAAAGCCAGAAGTTGTGTCATTGTAGCATATGAGTATATTCGGAGGCGCGGTCAGAATTTGAAATTTATTAGTTCAAGATTTTAGTGCTTTTAAGTTATGGGTTTTAAAGTGTAATAATTTATTCATATTCAATGAATTTTTTAAAAGAAATATTGAGTTCCGATTAAAGTTACTGAATTCGATCACCCCATAAACTATATTCTAACTCCGCCTCCTAATGCTACCAAAACAAATTGCCCTGTTCAGTGACGACGCCCTCAATCATTCACTTATCCTCACAATTATTTATTGTTCTACTTAGATATATCACTCCCTCCGCCCCAATTCACATATTTTGGATTATGCAAACTTCATATTCTGTCAAATACAGAAAATATTTCACTATAGACAAAGCTAAAGAAAATTGGAAATGGACAACCATCAAAGCAGCAGCAGCACAAGGAGAAAACTTACACTTGGACTCAATTGTATCACTCTTGGCATAGGATACTGTGGTGGCCCTTTAATCTCACGCCTCTATTTCCTCCATGGTGGCCAAAGAATTTGGCTTTCGAGTTGGCTAGCATGCATTGGATGGCCAATTAGTTTCATTGTTCTCATCGTTGGCTATTTTTTTCGCCGTAAAATCCAAGGCTCTGATACCAATTTGTTCATCGTTACACGTCAGGAGTTCACATCATCGGCCGCGCTAGGCATACTTGTTGGCCTAGCCGGTTATCTTTACGCGTGGGGTCCTGCAAAACTCCCTGTTTCGACTTCAACCATAATTTATGTGGCACAGCTCGGATTCACTGTGGTATTTGCTTTTCTCATAGTGAAGCAGAAATTAACCGCATATTCGACGAATGCGGTTGTTTTATTGATGGTTGGAGCGGGAACTTTAGCACTTCGAGCTGACAGTGATAGACCATCAGGAGAGGCAACTAAACAGTATGTTTTGGGATTTGTTATGACACTTTTGGCTGCGGCGTCAACAGGGCTTGCTCTACCTTTACTTGAGTTGATTTACATCAAGGCTAAAAAAACTGTCACTTACACTATGGTTTTGGAGATTCAGATGATACTAAACATATTTGGTTCTGCTTTTTGCACTGTTGGAATGATTGTTAACAAGGATTTTCAGGTACATATATCCCTCTTTCTTGTTAACCATTTTCATGCTTGTTAATTTGTAGAAGTACGTTACCTCATTAAGATAAGGTCTAGTTCCTTTGCTCATACTTATTCTTATAGAAGATTTCTATGTTTTTATTTTAATAAGATGACGCTCGACACTCATTCTAGTGATATAAATTCGCAAAATAAAATAAATATCAAAAATTTTGTTTGCAGTTTTTCTTTCTCTTTTACTATAATTCCTAGCAGATATTAAGGGAGTTTTTAGTATGGAGAAAAATATTTTTGAAAAATATTGTCAATTTTTTATATTTGATTGGTCAAAATACCTTTAGAATAAGAATAAACCAATTAACTGTAAGGGTCGTTTGGTGTAAGGGATAAGGAAAGATAATCCGAAAATAAGTTTTTAGTACCCTTTTATCCCTTGTTTGATTACAAAAGTGTGTATAACTTATTCTGGGAGTAATAGTTAGTACCGGGATAAGTTATTTCTACCTTGGATTGGTATAGTAATGCCGGAATAACTTATATTGGAATAAGATATGTAAATTGTCAAAACTGCCCTCCTTAAATCCTTTTTATACATCACTTTTTAACATTCATATATATTTCTATAATTTTTAATACCATTTTCTTCACTACTCGTTGTTTATTTATAATATATTTTTCTATTAAAAAATAACCTTATAAATATAATTTTTATTTAGGAATATATTATAGGTTGAGTTTGTTTGCCTAATGCTTATATTTATTTATAATTTAATTTCTCTTATAAAAATATTGACTCGACTACTTAATTACATATTTTTAATTAAGTAATCTTTTGTCACTTAAAAATTTAAATTTTATATATCAATTAAAATAAATAAATTTAATATTTTACAATATAAGAGTGATATATATGTGCTTAAATGAAGTGACAAAAATAATAAAGTCTCTATTACTAAAATAAATTTAAGATGGAAGTTTTATTTTAAAAAATACACGATTCAATTATGAGAATTCACACACAAAAATATTTAAGTTAATTAAGATGAAAATTTTATTTTTAAGAATGAACAAATAAAGTTTGCAAGAAAAATATAAAAAAAATATAAGATGAAGACTATTTTTATAAACAAATAACTTATTCTTAGAAATTATACCATGCATACTATTTTGAATATGACAAATCAAACACTCAATAACAAATAATTTAAACATAACTTATCCCATCATAACTATTCCCAATACAACTTAACTTCAAACCAAACGACCCGCTAGAGTATTAGCCACTTGATAGCATCATAAAAGTATATTTCAGACAATCGGTGTCCTTATGGATGTAGTACGGTAGTACCCATGCAGTGGGTGACATTTATTCTAAAAATATTTGTTTGTTATAGTAATTATAATCATTTTCTACATTATGTTTAGCAGTGGGTGACATTTATTCTAAAAATATTTGTTTGTTATAGTAATTATAATCATTTTCTACATTATGTTTAGTAGTATTCAGTGGCGGACCCAAAATTTCAAGGTTGTGGGTGCTCAAAAAAGTTTATATAAAGTAATGTTATGTTTAGCAGTCTCCAGTGGCGAACTCAGATTTTCAAGATTGTGGGTGTTCAAAAAAATTTATATAAAGTAGTGTGTAACTGAAGGGAATTGAATCTAGAACCTTGGACTTGGAAGTCACATCTCAAGCCTTTGCACCCAATTATGTGTTTGTTCACTAGGTGCATTTTAATATATTATATTATTTATTCTGTATTTCTTATATAATTACATCTAATCTACGTCGAGTTTAGTGGGTGAAAAAGTACCCGAAAAATACACGTGGATCCGCCCCTGGCAGTCTCTTGCTTGGCAGCTTATATAACAAGAGACAGAAGTAAGAAACTATATTCAATTATTTATTTATTTTGTCTTGGTTAGCACTACTAGGCATTATAATAAAATATCGGTATACTCTGGTCCAAATCAATAATTCTAGCAAAAGTCATTTTCAATTTGTCCGTCATAAAAATATAATAACAAATAAAGAGAAAATTGCCAAGTGAACTATATCATCGAAAAGTGGGTCCTTGCTTTTGCTTTTTACTAATAGGTCCGCTACCTTATTCTGCTCCTAAATCTTACGAGCTACATTAACATAAAATTGTGTTATAAGTTATTACTTAATTCCCTTTTAATGTAAGTTCGATTACCTCCATACCAATTATTAATTGCAGGCTATTTCGAGAGAGGCAAGCCAATTTGAGCTAGGAGAAGCTAAATATTATTTGGTGCTAGTATGGAGTGCCATTATTTGGCAATTTTCAACACTAGGAATTGCTGGAGTAGTTCAATATGGTTCATCATTGCTATGTGGAATTTTAATTGCTTTCTTACTTCCCCTCACAGAACTATTAGGTGTACTTTTATATCATGAAACATTTCAAGTTACAAAGGGGCTTGCTATATTCCTATCTCTTTGGGGATTTGTTTCATATTTCTATGGTGAAATGAAACAAAGCCAGAAGAAGAAAGAGGAAGATACAATTCCCCAAACAGAAATGGTTCAAACCTCACCTGTTTGATCTTATTGGTATTTCTTTTGTATGATGTCATGAATAAATCTACTTTGATGTCCTATATCAGTAGTCGTGCAGTATCAAGGTTTGTTTAGCATAAAAAAAATCTTATGAAATAAAAAGCGTATGTTTTGTATAAATAATCTGTCAGATTCCTTGTTTAAAATTTAAAACTTTTCAATAACCTAATCATTTATATAGTTTGATAGATAGATAGCATTGTTTCTGATACATATGTATGATAAATATATCTCATATATTGGACTTCAAACATATGTATTATCCTTGGAGTATGGAAAGGAAACACAAGTTCTTGATATGTATCAAATACGTTTATTTGACACATATATTTGATGCATATATACTTATTATTTGTGATTAATACATTAATTCATTTTACAAAAAATAATGGATTTTGATACAAAAAACAATATAATTGTATGCATAGATAGTCATATGAATCATAAACATGTACCAACCTACTAAATACGTAAAAAAATAATAAATTAATAACATGAGCATTTAGATACATTCATATGTATCATGAATTAAAAAACATTCTTTTTATTACGATGCATATGCACACATGAAAGTGCATTCATATGTATCATGAACAAAAATTACAATATGCTTTACAATGATACATATGCACAAAGATTCATTCACATGTTCCGTGAACAAATACTAATAAGCTTCATATTACATATGAATTAGTAGCCAATGAAACATTAGCATGCAAGTACATTTATATGTATCACTAACAATCAAATTGATCAAGGATTTGAGATATGAAAATTAAATTGAATTGAAAGGAGGGAACAAGAAGCACATTATGTAAAACAATATCAGAACTAAGAAGTAAGGAACCAGTGGAAATGACCCTAACTTTGTATCCATTAGGAAGTCTAATAAGAAAGGGAGAGGGTATTGGGTGAAGGTTATGGAGTAAATGTTTGTGAGGAGTTATATGATTAGTTGCCCCTGAATCTAAAATCCAAGAATGAACACCTATTTGGGAACTTGCACAAACATGAAATCCAACAGAATTTACAGCAGGACTACTAAAAACACTACTGAACACACCTGTAAAATTAGCAAAACCAGAAAGTTCTGCATCTGGTTGTTCAGACAAATGATTCTGCTCAAAGGAGGATATGAGGTGCTGATATGAGTCACTGTGAGACCTATGAGAGTGTGGAACAATGGAAGAACTCTTGTTGCTTGCAGGATCAGTAGTTGACAAACTTTACACACAAGCTGCAGACTTTTTACCCCTATTAAATTGATAATCTGCAGGTTAACCATTTAGTTTGTGACACTTGCTCATGACATGCCCGGGTTTTTTGCAATATCCGCAGAATAGAGGATTGGTAGGTGGATGCTTGGACTTAAAATTAATTCTTTGGGCATAAGTCCTACCACTGAGAGAAGACCCCGGAGAAAATTGTGAAGGCCCAGAAGACTCATAATGAGGCCCTTTATGATGATAAGTCTTTCCTAGAGACTCAAAGTTACCCTTGGAAGGATAGCTTCTACCAAAATCGTGTGAACTACCTTGAGATTGAGCCTTAAAACTGTCATTATATTTAGAAGAAACATGGCAAGACATTGAATCAGTAGTAAAGTTGGACGGAATAGAATGTTCCTTCTGTTTTTCATCATGGTGAAGCATAGAATAAGCCTTACTAAGGCTTGGAAGGGGAGTCATCATGAGAATGTTACTTTTGCATGTGGAGTAGGGTTCATTTAAGCCACTGAGGAATTGAAACAATTTCTATGCCTTAAGAAATTTAGGTAATGCACCACATGTGCAAGTAAGGCCCACATATGCAGTGTTCAGCTAGTCCCAAAGGCCTCTAAGTTTCATAAAATATGTGGCTATATCCGAAGAACCCTGACTAGTTGAAGCTAATTCCCGTTGAAGTTGAATGTATTTGGACCCATTAGTCTGTCCAAAACGTTCATTGAGATCCTCCCAAATCTCTTGAGCAGTATTAAAATCAATGACACTCATAGCAATGTTCCTAGATAAGGAATTAGTGATCCAGGCTATTACCATATCATTACACCTTTCCCAATATGGATAATAGGGAGATTCAGGCATAGGTTTAGGGCTCCTACCAGTAATTATAACTAGTTTGTTATTAGACGGAAGAGAAATTAACATACTTTTATGCCAACTAACAAAATCATTTCCATCAAACGGTAACACAGTGAGTTGAATACCAGGACTATCAGACGGATGGACATAGAATGGATGAGATTGGTCAAAGGAAAAGGGAGTAAATCCTTCAGTGGACATAGAAGTAGTATTCACTGGAATAGACGAAGTACCACTCATGGTATCGCAATAACAACAACAAATCAGTAGATTTTGTGCCAAAAATAGTAAAGGAAGATGTTATCGTTCTTCTTCTAAAACCCGAAGAAGTGTAGGTCTTGTTCAACACGAAGCCTGTCAGATTTTAACAATGAAATCCAACAATAGTAACTGTCAAATTTTCCACACCACAATAAAAATCAGCAAAGCAACTTCAACAAAATGAAGGTTAGAACAACATGAAGACCGCGAACCGACATCCACCATTGCAGCCGAATACAAAAAATAACTCCATGAAAGTGATGTTTTCAACTCAATCATTGAAAAAAAAATTAATAAAATGACTTGAGGGTAGGATCGATCGGAAGAGGAGACGAAGTGGAGCAAAAAACACCTGGCTTTGATACCATGTTGATTTCGAAAATCAGTAGAAGTCAAGCAAAGAGAAAGCAAAATTGAATCATCTCCAAAACTTGAGAAAGAAAGAGTAAAATCATTTTGTAAGTTTTTCTGTAATGAAAATATCTCTCTTCTTTCTTCTAGAGTGTTCCATCCTTCTATATACAATCAAAAATACAAGTAGACTGAAATGTAAGTGGAATAAATTCTACTATATACACTGGGCCGGATCTCTTTATTTATGTGTGGGTTGTTCGAAAATATTATTAGTGAATCGTGAAGGCCCAAATATTGTAACAATTTCATATAAGAGACTCCTAATCAACTTGAAACACACCAATATTTTCAAAAAAAATGTCGCAAGAAGATTATCAGTACACCCTAGATTTGGGGGGGTGGGGTAGGGGGAGGGAGGACAAATGAATGTGATCTCCCCCGTGTTGTCAAGCACATAAAAGTTGTTTGTAGGGATTGCTAGTATTCAAAATTTCTATGGAGAAGAAGCATTGGATCTCTACTGAGATGTATCAATGTGTAAAATAGTGTGATGAGATCAAAGTGTTATTTTTCTTCTACGGGTATTAGAATTTGTATTAATACAACAACAACAACTTCATAACAAGTTCACGTATGAACAAGAATAATTTTGAAGTTCTTTAACACCTTCTACACAAGATTATTACTAATATATCCAAGAAGTGTATTAGATATCAGAAATAGATGAAACAAAAATTTTAGACCAAGTCCCCCAAGTTCACGGAGTGTCCTTAAGGAATAATTTCCCTCACTGTACCCGAGGTTATGAAATTTTTCTCCCAGGATAAAATGATATTCAGTCCAATTATAGTGGTACCTCAAATAATTGAATTCCACGAATGCACTCAACGGTTTGAATGATCACACAGAATACTTTTAAGAGAAGAAGAGTTTTGTATTCTAAAAAATTTCGTACCTAAACCTGTGAATGAAAACAGGTTTATATAGCCATAACATACCTCTTCTGAAAAGAGGCAATGGTTCACTTCAAAGGTTGTACTTTATATGAAAAATTATGTCTGTTTGTCCAAGGAATATGTCTGTTCCGAACAGGCATATCATTTCTTGAAGCAGTGTGTCATTTCACTGAAGGATTGCATCCTTCAGAAGCACTAGTTCGAAACAGTGCATCCTTCTGAAGCATCTTTTTAGTTCGAAACAGCTTCTGCATGCATGTTTCAAAAAACTACTGAAGTACATATAAATGGAGTATTAAACACAGAAAATATTTATTGCGTTATTCATTCCCCCCTTTGGTATTTTTCGAAATTCAAATAAATTTTATCCAAAAAGATAGATCTTATCGATCGATCATTTGACAAATCCAAATCTAAATCCGAAGTCGAGCGAGCGACGACGACGAAGGCGCGAGGCATCTCTTATTTCTTGCCTCACTTAGCCTGTGGAGTAAGTGCTTTCTATTAAAAACACTCTATTGTTCACTTCTCCCACCAATGTGGGAGAAATAGTGAACTTTCCAATTTGGGAGTACACCTTCTAAATTGGTGTTCCTTCCTTCCACAATTTTCTCTCCATTTTTCATTCACACCTTTTTCATACATATTGAACCCAACAATACCCCACATGAATGGTGAATGGCTATTTTTCGTAAAACTTTACGGACAAGTATGTGATCATTAAGCAAAGATTGATTTCATCTGGATAAGTGGATTTTCCTTTGAACTTTTCATAGTGAACATGCATCAGATGCACTCGGTCAATCAGTAGATTTGATATCCTTGAACCGTCAAGCTTTAATGTACACCTAGACAACACATATCACATAACCAGCCTTTTATCATTTATGGTTCTCACGATTTTGTTCTTTTTATCCATGAACACGTCCCGGTTTCATCAGAGCTTAGAAAATAGACCTTTACTAACATTCTTTTTGAAGCGGCTTCCACTTCGCCCTCACATAGGTGATTTCTAAACTTTCAATCCTATAGATTAAACTATTTGGTCAAATCTGCCAAATTTAGATAATCATTAAAAGACTTTTAACCTTAAGTCTTATCCTTGTTTACTAAACATTGTCTACATCATGAGAATGGTTTAAGTAATTGACAATGTTGAACTTGTGAAACACAACTTTATTTGATCTCCTTGAGCCTAGCTCTTGGAATTTCCAGTCTTCTAGGTAGAGTTAGTGCCATGTTGACTTGTCCTAGACCTTAAACCCATTCCTTTGGATGTCCTTTCTACTCCTTCTCTAGATAAGCCTTTTTTAAGTGGATCCGACATATTTTCCTTTGACTTTACATAGTCAACAATAATAATTCCACTAGAGAGAAGTTCCTTAACAGTATTATGTCTCCATCATATGTGACGAGATTTACCGTTGTACATCATGCTCCCTGCCCTACCTATTGCCGCTTGGCTATTACAGTGTATACATACTGGTGCCACTGCTTTGGAACAATACAAAATACCTTCCAAGAAATTTTAGAGCCATTCTGCTTCTTCACCAGCTTTATCCAATGCGATAAATTTAGATTCCATTGTAGAGCGAGCAATACAAGTCTGTTTGGATGATTTCCGTGATACTGTTCCTCCACTAATAGTAAATACATATCCACTTGTGGATTTTACTTCGTTCGATCCGGTGATCTAATTTGCATCACTATATCCTTCAAGTACCGCATGATATTTATTATAATGCAAGGTATAATCTTGAGTGTATTTAAGATACCCCATAGCTCTTTTCATTGCCATCCAATGTGTTTTCTTGGGATCACTCGTGTACCCGCTCAATTTAATGATAGCGCATGCTATGTCTGGTCGTGTACAGTTCATTATATACATTAAACATCCCAATACTCTTGCATACTCCAATTGTGAGTCACTTTCACCTTCATTCTTTCAAAGTACAAAGCTCACATCTAATGGAGCCTTGACAATACCGAATTCCATATACTTGAACTTGTCAAGTACATTTTTGATATAATGAGATTGTGACAATGCCAACCCTTGTGGAGTTCAATGAATTCTTATACCTAAGATCATATCTGCAACTCCAAGGTCTTTCATATCAAACTTGCTCTCGAGCATTCGTTTTGTTGCATTTATGTGAGAAATATCTCTGCTGATGATCAAAATATCATCCACCTATAAACAAACAATGACTTGGTGATTTGGAGCGTCTTTAATATAAACGCATTTATCACATTCATTTATTTTGAATCCGTTTGCCAATATGGTTTGGTCAAACTTCGCATGCCATTATTTTGGTGCTTGCTTTAGTCCATACAATGACTTAATAAGTTTACACACCTTGTTTTTCTTTACTGGAATCACAAAACCCTCAGGCTGTTCCATGTATATATCTTTCTCCAATTCTCCATTTAGGAAAACTATTTTCACATTCATTTGATGGATTTCAAAACCATATACCACAGCCAAGGCAATTAACATTCGAATCGATGTTATTATTGTTACTGGGCAGTATGTATCGAAGTAATCAAGACCTTTTTATTTAAAACCTTTTACTACAAGTCTTACCTTGTATTTATCAATAGTACCACCCGTTTTCATCTTCCTTTTGAAGATTCATTTAGAACCTAAAGGTTTATTTTTGGGAGGAAGATTAAACAATTTCCATGTATGGTTTCTTAAGGGACGGGACGGCCCGGTTCATACCTACTCCGTAGGTGTCGGGGAGGGGGGCGACCAATTGGTCTTACCTACGCGTCCTCACCCCAGCTTTGATGAAGGGACGTTTCGAACCCCCGACCTTGGCATACCCCGGCAAGCAAGCTATTAATACATGGTTGCTTAAGATTGAATCATCTCACTATTGACTGCCTCTTTCCAAAAGGATGAGTTTGACGACAACATTGTTTCTTTAAATGTTTGAGGCTCATTTTCTAAGAGAAAAGTTAAAAAATCTGATCCAAACGTAGTAGAAGTTCTTTGACGTGTTCTACGTCTTGTATTCTCTTCATTATGCACATTCTCACTTAGTTCATCTTGAGGTCGTTTAGACCCTCCACTAGACTGTTCATGTCTAGTTTTATACGGGTAAATATTTTTGAAGAATTCAGCATTATCTGATTCAATTACCGTAATTTTATTTATATCCGGATGTTCAGATTTATGAACCAAAAATCGACATGCTTTACTACCTTTAGCATATCCTATTAACACGTAGTCCACAGTGTTAGGTCCTATCTTAACACTCGTAGGCATAGGAATTTGGACCTTTTCTATACACCCCACACTTTGAAATATTTCAAGTTGGGTTTCCTTCCTTTTCATTTTTTATAAAGAATTGATTATGCCTTACTATGGGGAACTCTATTGAGTATTGATAACGCTCAATCTACAGCTCTCGTAGGAGTGTAAAGCGGTCGTTAGCAAATATAGAACCCAACCTGGGTTGGGTGTCGATCCCACAGGGAATAGCTTGGCCAACAAGTAAGCAAAATTACTAAACTTTTAGTGTAAGTCTCGTAAGAAGGGGGGATTGTAATGTGTAACCAAAACAATTAAAATAAAAGCTGAAAATAATAAAGTAAAGAGAGAAATATTGTTACGTAATTTGTAAACAATGAGAATTGAAGCGTTGAAGTTATGTCCACCTTCTGAGTTATACGTCTCTATTGGCTATGAGTGTGTAGAATTGTGACATGCATGTGCTTATAGAGAATTGTATTCGGTGGTAAATCCAGGCGTCTTTCGACCTATTTGAGGATTATTTCACTTTAAATCTTTCGAGCTTAAAGAGTGTCTAACAGTACGAATTCTCCAAGAGGTTAGTCCAGTTACGACACTAGCTTTTTAATAGGAAAGGGTGTCCTACTACCTTGACATTATCTCTTTTCCAGACAGATAACCTTTCTTTCGAACAAGTTAAATGTTATACTGGCGTTATTCTATGCGTCTGCAGCCACAAGAATTTGCATTAAGATGAAGAGAATAATGATATAAGCAGCATACGTGTCACGAACTCATAAACTCATAGCAATAGATAGTATCTCATACGGCTTCCATAACCCCAACAGAGAAGTTTAGTTACCCATGAATGCGAAGGAAATCACAATTTGCATTGTTGTTGTTATACCACAAGATTGATGATTTTCGTGTAGCACAAGTGGTAGGCGTGAGGCGTGAATTCCTTAGCAAAGTAATGTTTCTCTTGTTGCGGAAATTAAGAATTGAATAGATGAATAGAAGAAGAAAAATAGAATTAATGGGAAGATTAGAAGAGTTGTAATTGAGAAGTAGAATGTATCTCTCCACTAAGGGAGGATTGTATCTCTCCACTAAGGGAGGAATTAATAAAAATCTTTAGCATGATAGGGTATTTATAATACCCATATCCTATTCCTACTAAGCTAATGAAATTCTTAACCAAATCCTACTAAGCTAATGAAATACTTAACCCAATTGTACTAGGTTAATGTATCATTATCCTAATCCTAATAAGCTAACGAAATACTTAACCCAATTGTATTAGGTTAATGTATCATTGTCCAAATCCAACTAAGTTACTGCAAGTCCCCAAAGTCTTCAGAAATGCTGTTTTAGCCCGGGACAAATTTTCCATGCAGCATTTTTGGTCCTTAGGCGTGTAAACTCCCTTTCCTTCCTTCGTGAGCTTTCTTTTGCGTCAAGTAAGCCATAAAATGCTGAATTCTGCATCATTTATACCTGAAACTTTGCTAATCATGTTTGTTAGCTCACTTATAAGAAAAAGGACTAAAAGTGCATGAAATATATAATTTGTTCTCAAAACTAGGCTAAAATATGGGCAAAATATATTGATATAGGCGTGTAAATTCGCCTATCATCAACACCCTATACTTGCAGCTTTGTTCGTCCTCGAACAAAATATCATGTCCCTCTAAACATCAACTTAGGGTTTCACAGCAACAACACAAAACATTCGTCAAGACAATCACAACAATTATCAACAAAGAGTAGTTTTTCGATCATTAGTAGAAACCATTTAACCTCTAGCATAGACTCGTGATGGTGGTTAACTCATATTCAAAAGTCAAGGCACAAAGAATCATACACAACTATCCAAAACTCATCAACCATGTGTGTCTCACAATATATTACCCATAGTCACTCACAAGTATAGCATATTTTTCAAACATGGGTATCAAAATATCCTTGCTCTCACTCTCACAAAGAATTCATATGCAGCAACTGATAACCATAGGCTTACCCTTAGTGTAATACTCCACTAAATGTCGGAATGTTAAGATTAGGATCAAGTAGGTCTTTTGATGGTTGTAATGTAGGCTAAGGGACGGGTAGGACTATTTTGGCCAGAAATAGTGACTAAGTTCCTTAGCACTTTAATACATCACATTGTATCATTGACATTTTTTTTTCTTTCAACCTTTCTTCTTTCTTTTATTCTACCACCCTTGTTCTCCTCATTTGTTTTTCAATTTTAAGCATAACTCACTTTTCAGCTTTCTTTTTCCTTTTTTCTTTTCATAACATACCTCTTATGATAGCACTTTCTTTTTCATAACTCATTCAAGCACCACTACAATTTGGAGCATCATACTCACCCAATTTTCTCTTATTTCGTCACATGACTTTTTCACTTTAAAGCACTTAGGATTTTGGATCAAATTACGGTCTTGAAAAAATGGATTAGGCTTACATATGAGGTTCGTCAAAGAAAATAGGCTAAAGGCTCAAAAGGGTTTAACTAGGATGATGTCCATGGGTAGGTAAAACGAAGGTAAACATATGTAGGTTGCCAAAGAAATGCCTAAATCATCTCCTAAACTTACACTCCTTATTTTCGCTTTGCATACATACCAGGCAAGTTCTAGCATCAGCCACAAACATAGAATATACTATTATCTCACACACACAAGGCACATGGTCGACTTGATTGGAAGTAATATAGACTCTCGACCCAACAAGTGAAGGAATTGAACCACACAATATCACATAATGAGTCACAACTAGAGCCTAAACGTCTCAACAGTCATAATTGTAGCACATACTCTTGTTATAATCTCATGCTGCCTATTAAAATAGTTTCATGCGAAGCTAAGTAAAAAAAATTCTGCTAAAAAAACTTAACTACTAAAAATGATAAAAAAAATAAAACAAAAGCAAACAAACATAGATGCAAGTAGAGAAGTGTAGCATGCAATACCACCACCCCACACTTAGTCGGTACACTGTCCTCAGTGGAAAATAAATAAGAAGAACCTGGTTTGTCAGACTCATCCTCTATGTCTGGGGTCATACCCCTTGCATTGGAATCATCATCAGAGTCGTCATCCTCAGAAGTTCCTCATAAGTATCCCACTTAATTCCAAGCGTGAGTTGAGGTATTTGCAGCGAGGAGGGTTCTCCTTGCTCCTTGCGGCCTCTTTTCTTGCTCTTTTGGGAAGTGGTAGCCTTTTCTTTGCCTTGTCTTGCTTTGGGTGCCATTGTACCTGAGACTTGAAATAGTGTTAATGGTAGCACAATCCCTAATGGATACAATCTATACACAAGCAGTAGGGGTACCACCCCACACTTAGGTTGTTGGCACAAACTAGTGGTGTGAAAGTGGTCGATTACTTAGACTTCATCGACATGCGTTTTAGGAACTATATTCCGACAAGAAAATCAGTGATGTATCACTACTTGCAACCATTGCACTACTTTCATGCTAGGTCTAACAACACTACTACATAGGGGTTAGATCATGGTATAGTCAATCACAACCTCCTAAGTCGGTAGGCAACTATAGGTCTTATCCCGATGGACGGGATAGTCTAACATGTAAGTATCCAAGTAACAAGCATAAGCAATGTTCATTAGCCATGGTGATTCTGCAAATAGTATAACAAAAGCTATTAAAACCAAATTCAAGTCGGAAACAAGTCAAGATTATCCTAATGTATATGTTCACTCACATGGTTGTGTATCAACAATCCAAACACATTAACGTCACCAATATTCTTTCAAGATATAGCAATGCATGATAGACGTAGCAACGTAGTACTTACGAGAAATAGATGAAGAATGAAAGAGTACTTACGTGATTGAAGTCTTTGGAGATGTTCTTGTGAATTGGAAGAGCAAAAAGAAAAATTTTGAGATGATTTGGAGAGGGTATGCGACGCCTTTAGGTCAAGTCTCAATGTGGTTATATTTCAAGACTAAGTCCCCTTTATATAGGAAGAGAATGGGTCGGGTTTTGACCCATTTACAATCGGTTTTGGAGACAAAAATACCACATATGCGGCGCATAATGCTCGGCATAGTCATGACATATGCGCCGCATAGTCTATGGCATTTTGAGACATATGCGCTGCATAGTCTATGGCATTTTGAGACATATGCGTCGCATAGTCTATGGCATATGAGATCCTGAGACCTAATGCCATAGCATAGGCGGCGCATAGTCAAAAGCACACTTAAGAATGGGCGGCGCATAGTGTATAGCACACTAGATTCCGAGACCTTAGGCTATAGGATAGGTTTTGCATTATTCGTGGCCTAGTTTTACCTAGGCCTAGCCTTCCTCAATGCCTATTTTGGCATGAACAATGCTCAATCCATAACCTTATGCATCCTTATACCTAACTTACCACCTTTTCCATACAATACGTCCAAATCGTCATGTGAAACGAATCTCCTCGTTAAATACTTCTCGCACCTATATTTGCTCAAAACCAATGAAAACCATTAGTATGATGGGTTGCCTCCCACCAAGCGCCTTAGTTTTGGTCGTGGCACGACTCTTATTTTTGGATTTTCATTTATCAAAAACAAAACAAGTACTAGAACGAAAGAAAGACAAAACGATAAACAATAAATGAAAAATGATAAACGATGGGTTGCCTCCCATCTAGCGCCTTATTTATTGTCGTGGCACGACATAGTTACCTCGAGTACTCAGACTTCATCGAGGTAAATGGTGGATCATTTTCTGAAAGGATTTAGACGACAATGAGGCTTACCTGTGGGCATGCGATCTTTTTCGAGATGGCTCATACGTTTCTCCGGAGAGTCACCAATTATATCATCAATCTTCCTACCCATAGCTCTCTTGTACCTCATCAGAGCAGAGATGAGAGCCTCCACGTGCTGTTCACTTAAATCATCCGCCACACTTATCGGAAGTATACTTCCACTTTCCAAGAACACATACCTTAGATAATCGGGGAGCTCTTGCGATTCTAGCATTGGTGGCTTGTCAATGGGAGTCTTCGCTGTTGGTTGATTCTTGAGATCACAGTCCGGTTGCTTAGGAGTATAAGACTCTATTTCTGTTAGATCACCCAAAAGTTCTTCATAATCTTCATTATCCTCATGCTCAACATTCAGTGGCGCAGCAGACAATGGCTCAACAGTAGGCTGTTTCTCTATAGATAATGCTTTCATATCCTCTTGATGAACATCAGCTACAGATAACTCATTCATATCGCTGGGCTGCTTCATGGCTTTGCATATATCCAACCGTACTACTTCGTCATTAATTCGAAATAAAAGCTCATTATCTCTCATGTCAATAAGCACACTTCCGATTGCAAGGAAAGGACGTCCCAGGATTATGGGAACTTCAGAATCCTCCTTACAATCCAGAATAACGAAGTCTGCAGAAAAGATGAATGAAGAAACCTTCACCAACACATCATTCAAGATACCCACAGGTCTTTTTACCGACCTATCAGCCATTACGAGCCTCATATTGGTTGGTGTCGGATCGCCTAGACCCAACTTATTGTAGATGGATAGTGGCATCAAATTTATGCTAGCACCTAGATCGCACAATCCTTTGTCAAAATCCAACGATCCAATAGTGCAAGGAATAGTGAAAGCTCCAGGGTCGACCTTCTTCTGAACTATCGATCGGGTAGCAACTGCACTACAATGATGAACATTATCCGCTAACTCATAACTTGATACCCGCTTCTTTGTCAACAGGTCCTTCATAAATTTTGCATATCCAGGCATTTGTTCAAGTGCCTCCACCAATGGAACATTAATGGTCAGCTGCTTTAACATATTCATGAATTTGCTGAACTTTGTATCATCCGCCACCTTCTTTAATCTTTGGGGAAAAGGTGGTGGTGGGTATGGAAGTGTTCTTTCCACAGTTTTCTTCTCATCTTGCTTCCGTTTTTCCACTTTTCAGGTTGCACAGTGCTGGATGTGGCGTCCTTGACGTCAGGAGTGGGTGCTGCGGCATCTTCTCCTTTTGTGTTGTCATCCATGTCCGCAATGTCTTCAACCACTTGCTTGCCTTTTGCTAAAGTTTCCAGCACCTTACCACTTCTGGTAGTGATGGCTATGCATGACCCGTCATTCCTTGGGTTTGCCACAGTATCGCTAGGTAAAGTGCCGGCCTTTATTTGATTGAGTGCTGCTGAAAGTTGGCTCAATTGCTGCTCTATTTGCTTGCTAGAAGTGGAATATGAATCAACTAATTGTTTCATGGAGGACAAATCATTGATTACCTCTGTTACTCCCGCGCTCGTTGCTTCCACTCCTTTCAATAATTTAGCCATCATGTCTTCCATACTTCCAGAATTAGATGTGGTGGTGTCACGTCTACCAGGGGGAACGTACAAACCACTCTTTTCATTCTTGTTCTTCTAACTACCTTGGTCCTTGTTTCCAGATTTATCATAATAGTTCCGACCTTGGTTTCCTTGGGCATTCCCGTGGAAACCCCCTGATTGTTCAAGTAGTTGGTCTCATCTTCTGAATCAGATTCGTCTCTTCCTTTTGACGTAATAGCTTTCACTTTTTCAGCCTTCCCTGATAATAAATGCTTTGTAAGAAGATCCATTTGTGTTTTCAAGTGCGCCATATCCTGATCACGTTCTTCTTCTCTTCTTCTTTGGTCTGTGGTCATGCCAATAGATAAAGTGGGGCTTGCTACCTCAGAATCCCTGGTATGCCAAGCTCTACTTTGCTTCGTCATCCGATCTAGCATATTGCTTGCCTGACCAAAGGTGAGGTCCATAAATGATCCACCTGCTGCATTATCTACCACTGGCTTAGTCACCGAATTCAAAGATTTGTATAATATCTCCATCAAGTGGACATTGGTTATATGGTGATTTGGGCACCGCATAAGCTTCGTCTTGAACCTCTCCCATGTTTCGTGGAGGGCTTCAGTTGGAAGCTGCTGAAAATTTATGATCTCATCTCTCAACTGTGCTCTTTTGGATGGCGGAAAGAATTTTTCTAGGAAAGCGTCTCTCAATTGCCTCCAATTTGTAATTGAATCAGGAGTCAGCCCATTCAACCATAGTGTTGCCTCCCCAGACAAAGACAATGGAAATAAACGTAATCGAATAGCATTGTGACCAACACCAGGATTGTCAAAGGACTTGCATGTAGAAATAAAGTTGATGAGATGCATATTCGGATCATCGCCTGCTAGTCCACCAAATAATCCCTTGAGTTGCAATAACTGAGTCATGGTGCTAGTGATGTTGAATTTGGCTCCGGGCGCTAATGGTGGTGGAATTATAGCTCCAGTGGCTCCGGCACCATCAAGATCATCATCATCATCGTCGAAAGCTGGCTGCAATGGTTAGCGATCATACCTATACCGAGCTTGTCGACCTCTTCGGTTGGCAGGTGTTGTAGTTTCAGCAACATGCCTTGGGTTTATCAACTCGTCATCACCTAAATCTTCATCGTCAGGATTTGTTGCTCGCCCAGGATTATTAATGTTTTGTTGTTGGACTTGAGCAGAGGCAAGAGAAGCTAATCTTGCCTGCTCGTGTTGAGCAGCCATCCTGTCGATTTCAGCTTGTGCTTCCATTCTTCTAATTCATTGTGGTTCAGGATTAATTGGTAATAACGGTTGACCAGAACTTCTAGTATGGGGCATGCACTAAAGTAAAAACCTGCAGTAAACAAAAACAAAAACTAAACGTAAAAGTACGAGAATCTTTGACCAAAGGGTCTAGTAATTATCACAAACTTGATTGACACTCGTATTCCCCGGCAACGGCGCCAATTTTTGATAACGCTCAATCTACAGCTCTCGTAGGAGTGTAAAGCGGTCATTAGCAAATATAGAACCCAACCTGGGTTGGGTGTCGATCCCACAGGGAATAGCTTGGCCAACAAGTAAACAAAATTACTAAACTTTTAGTGTAAGTCTCGTAAGAAGGGGGGATTGTAATGTGTAACCAAAACAATTAAAATAAAAGCTGAAAATAATAAAGTAAAGAGAGAAAGATTGTTACGTAAGTTGTAAACAATGAGAATTGAAGCATTGGGGTTATGTCCACCTTCTGAGTTATACGTCTCTATTGGCTATGAGTGTGTAGAATTGTGACATGCATGTGCTTATAGAGAATTGTATTCAGTGGTAAATCCAGGCGTCTTTCGACCTATTCGAGGATTATTTCACTTTAACTCTTTCGAGCTTAAAGAGTGTCTAACGGTACGAATTCTCCAAGAGGTTAGTCCAGTTACGGCACTAGCTTTTTAATAGGAAAGGGTGTCCTACTACCTTGACATTATCTCTTTTCCAGAAAGATAACCTTTCTTTCGAACAAGTTAAATGTTATACTGGCGTTATTCTATGCGTCTGCAGCCACAAGAATTTGCATTAAGATGAAGAGAATAATGATATAAGCAGCATACGTGTCACGAACTCATAAACTCATAGCAATAGATAGTATCTCATACGGCTTCCATAACCCCAACAGAGAAGTTTAGTTACCCATGAATGCGAAGGAAATCACAATTTGCATTGTTGTTGTTATACCACAAGATTGATGATTTTCGTGTAGCACAAGTGGTAGGCGTGAGACGTGAATTCCTTAGCAAAGTAATGTTTCTCTTGTTGCGGAAATTAAGAATTGAATAGATGAATAGAAGAAGAAAAATAGAATTAATGGGAAGATTAGAAGAGTTGTAATTGAGAAATAGAATGTATCTCTCCACTAAGGGAGGATTGTATCTCTCCACTAAGGGAGGAATTAATAAAAATCTTTAGCATGATAGGGTATTTATAATACCCATATCCTATTCCTACTAAGCTAATGAAATTCTTAACCAAATCCTACTAAGCTAATGAAATACTTAACCCAATTGTACTAGGTTAATGTATCATTATCCTAATCCTAATAAGCTAACGAAATACTTAACCCAATTGTATTAGGTTAATGTATCATTGTCCAAATCCAACTAAGTTACTGCAAGTCCCCAAAGTCTTCAGAAATGCTGTTTTAGCCCGGGACAGATTTTCCATGCAGCGTTTTTGGTCCTTAGGAGTGTAAACTCCCTTTCCTTCCTTCGTGAGCTTTCTTTTGCGTCAAGTAAGCCATAAAATGCTGAATTCTGCATCATTTATACCTGAAACTTTGCTAATCATGTTTGTTAGCTCACTTATAAGAAAAAGAACTAAAAGTGCATGAAATATATAATTTGTTCTCAAAACTAGGCTAAAATATGGGCAAAATATATTGATATAGGCGTGTAAATTTGCCTATCATCAAGTATACTATTGGCTATAAGGATAGTCTCTCCCCACAAGTTTTGTGGTAAACTAGAACTTATAAGCAAGAGATTCATCATTTCCTTCAAAGTTTGGTTTTTTATTTCCACAATTCCATTAGATTGAGGTGAATACGGGGCCGTAGTTTGAAGGACAATTCCATTCTCTACACATATTTCAGCGAAAGGAGATTCATATTCTCCGCCCCTATCACTTCTTATCATTTTTATCTAATTGATTTTCAACTTCAGTTTTATATTGCCTAAACGCATCTATTGCTTCATTCCTTACTATTTAGCAAATAGACATAACAATATCTAGTGCAATCGTCAATAAAAGTTATGAAATACTTTTTCCCACCACGTGATGGTTTTGATTTCATATCACAAATGTCAGTGTGTACTAAGTCTAAAGGATTGGAATTCCTTTCAAAGGACTTATAAGGATGCTTTGCATACTTTGATTCCACACACATTTGACACTTTGATTTATTGCACTTAAAGTTTGACAAAACTTCTAAGTTAATCAGTTTTCATAATATTTTGTAATTATTATGGCCTAAACGTTCATGCCATAAATCATAAGACTCAAGCAAATAAGAAGAATTTGAACTTTTATTTATTTCAACATTCATTACATTCATCTTATAAAGCCCCTCGGTAAGATAGACTTTTCCTACATACATTTCTCCTTAGCTAATTACAATTTTTTCAGAAACGATTACACATTTGAATCCGTTCTTGTCTACAAGTGAAACAGAAATCAAGTTCCTACGTAATTACGGAACATACAAGACATTGTTAAGTGTCAAGACCTTTCTTGAAGTCATTTTCAAGCATATTTTTCCTGTTCCTTCTACCTTAGCAGTAGCAGAGTTAGCCATGTAGATCATTTCTTCTATTTGAGCCAGAGCTAATGACAAAAACAACTCTTTGTTGGCACATACATGGTGGGTGACACCAGAATCCATCCTCCATTTGCGAGGATTCTCCACCAAGTTGCATTCTGAGAACATAGCACACAGATCATCGTATTCTTTATTTGATTCAATCAGATTTTCTTGATCCTTTTTCTTGTCTTTCTTGGGAAACGACAATCCGTGGACTTGTGGCCAATCATGCCACAATTGAAGCATTTTCCCTTGAATTTCTTCTTGGGTTGATTGCTTCCTTGTTCAAATTTCTTCCTGTTCTTAAAATTATTTTGGTTATCTTCCATAATATGTGCTCCATTAATTGTAGAATTTCCTTTTGACCTTCTCTCGGCAGCTTTATTATCCTTTTTAATATGCAGTTGGACAATAAGATCTTCAACAATCATCTCCTTGCGTTTATGATTCAAGTAGTTTTTGAATTCTTTCCACATTGGTGGTAACTTCTCAATTATCGCTGCTACTTGGAAAGAATCATTCATAATCAAACCTACAAAATAGTTTATGTGAGTATTAAGAACCTTTTCAAGTTGTTCCACTAAGATATTTTTCAAAGATATATCTTCCGCTAGGAGATCGTGGATGATAACTTGCAATTTCTGCACTTGAGAGACAATCAATTTGCTCTCTATCATTTTAAAGTCCAGAAATCTTGCAACAAAGAATTTCTTAATTCCCGTATCCTCTGTCTTATATTTTTGTTCTAGTGCCCCCCACAATTCCTTCGATGTCTTAGTTCTACTGTAAACACTGTAGATGTAGTCTTGGAAACCACTCAATATATAATTCCTGCAAAGGAAGTCCGAGTGCTTCTAAGCTTCTATAATCATGAAATGCTCTTTGTCCGAGGTTCCCTCGGGCATCTCAGGAGCATCCTCACTAGTGAAATTTTGAAGGCATAGTGTTGTGAGGTAGAAGAACATTTTCTGCTACCATCGCTTAAAGTTAATGCCCGCAAATTTTTTGGGCTTCTCCGCAGGTGCCATTGGTTGCAAAGCATTTGGTCGACTTGTTGAGGCAATACTAGTTTCCCCCATAGTCGTAGCCACATCTTGCATTTGACTTTTGTTAGTCATTTTCCCTGTCACTATAAGACAATAATATTTAGTATTTTCAGAATACTACTTATAAAGTTAAGCAACTTTAAATTCTTCTTCTTGTTTCTAGTTAACAATGAAGTTTTTATGACTTCCAATTGTCAACCGAGTGAATTTTAAACTTGTGATGAAGATTTTATGTCTTCTAATCACTAGTTAAATTCAAACGGAGTAGAAAGCTTAAAGCTTTAATCTCCAAAAACAAGTAATGTAGATTCTGAATTTATTCCTTAAGATTGTTATTTTTCTTCTACGGGTACTAGAATCTGTATTAATACAACAACAACTTCATAACAAGTTCATATATGAACAAGAATAGTTTTGAAGTTCTTTAACACCTTCTACATAAGATTATTACTAATTTATCCAAAAAGTGTATTAGATATCAGAAAATAGATGAAACAGAAATTTTAGACCAAGTCCTCCGAGTTCACGGAGTGTCCTTAAGGAATAATTTCCCACGCTGTATCCAAGTTTATGGATTCCCCCCAGGATAAAATGGCCTTTAATCTAATTATAGAGGTAGCTCAAATAATTGAATTCCACGAATGCACTCAACAGTTTGAATGATCACACAAAATATTTTTAAAAGAAGAAGAGTTTTGTATTCTGAAAAATTTCGTACCTAAACCTGTGAATGAAAGCAGGTCTATATAGTCATCACATGCCTCTTCTGAAAAGAGGCAATGATTCACTTCAAAGGTTGCACCTTTTTTGGAAATTTATGTCTGTTTGTCCAAGGAATATGTCTGTTCCGAACAGGCATATCATTTCTCAAAGCAGTGTGTCATTTTGCTGAAGGATTACATTCTTTAGAAGCACCAGTTCGAAACAGTGCATCCTTCTGAAGCATCTTTTCAGTTCGAAACAGCTTCTGCAGGCATGTTTTGAAACACTACTGAAGTGCATATAAATTGAGTATTAAACACAGAAAATATTTACTTCGTTATTCATTTTTCCCTTTGGTATTTTTCGGAATTCAAATAAATTTGTCCAAAAAGATATATCTTATCGATCATTTTCCGAAGCCGAGGCCGAGCGAGCGTCGACGATGACGGCGCGAGGCATCTCTTATTTCTTGCCTCACTTAGCATGTGGAGTAAGTGATTTCTATTAAAAACACTCCATAGTTCCCTTTTCCCACCAATGTGGGAGAATTAGTGAACTTTCCAATTTGGAAGTACACCTTCTAAATTGGCGTCTCCTTCCTTCCACCATTTTCCATTCACACCTTTTTCATACATATTGAACCCAACACAAAGCTCACTAATCCCTACAATTCCTTCGAAATCTAACGAGGCTATTTACATGAAGTGTACTGATGATATATATCAATTATGAATTATGAGATGATCAGGCAAGCATCGAAAAGTTCCTCATAACATTTTGAGCCTAGCTCACACTCTAAAAGCTAGCTCATAAGATGAGGATTATGAAAGTCAATTATAAGGAGATCAATTGTTTATCCTTTTCCCAACGCGAGACTCTAAAAAATCAGCTGCGCATATTTTATCATTTAGTTAAACCAACACTTTTGTCAAGCATTCAAGTGCCATGAATTGGTGCTATCGTACTTGTAACAATAATTACATGAGGCCCATCATGGTCCATTCTAAAAAAAGAAAAATAGAAGTGAATGATTTTTCTGCGAGTGGCGATTAAAATAGGCTCTTCATTTATTTAAAATACTGAAGTATGTTATGTTTTTAAAATGATAGCAAAATAAGCTTTTAACTCATAATTTTTTCTTTTTTGAGTTTTAGCTTTTTCTCATAACGAAAGTTTGACAACAGAGTAAACTTTTTAAAAACATATAAAGTTCACAAAAAATATGAGTTATCCTTTTTAATTTTACGAAGCTCACTTATAAATTCAGCGTACATGTGAGGGTTGATTCATTTGTAACCATTCATTGAGCATCTAACATTGCTTTATAAGAAATGATGGGTTATTTCACGATATACAAAGCTCAAGAAAATTGGAAATGGACAACCATCAAAGCAGCAGCAGCACATGGAGAAAACTTATACTTAGACTCAATTGTATCACTCTTGGCATAGGATACTGTGGTGGCCCTTTAATCTCACGCCTCTATTTCCTCCATGGTGGCTAAAGAATTTGGCTTTCAAGTTGGCTAGCATGCATTGGATGGCCAATTAGTTTCATTGTTCTCATCATTGCCTATTTTTTTCACGGAAAGACTCAGAGTTCTGATACTAACTTTTTCTTCGTGACTCGTCAGGAGTTCACATCATCGGCCGCGCAAGGCATATTTGTCGACCTAGCCAGTTATCTTTATGCATGGGGCCCTGCGAAACTCCCCGTTTCGACTTCAACCATAATTTATGCGGCACAGCTCGAATTCAAGGTGGTATTTTCTTTTCTCATAGTGAAGCAGAAATTGACTGCGTACTCGATGAATGCGGTTGTTTTATTGATGGTTGGAGCGGGAACTTTAGCATTTCAGGCAGACAGTATATTTTGGGATCTGTGATGACACTTTTGGCTGCGGCGTCAACCGGGCTTGCTCTACCTTTACTTGAGTTAATTTACATCAAGGCTAAAAAAACTGTCACACTATGGTTTTGGAGATTCAGATGATACTAAACATATTTGGTTCTGCTTTTTGGACTGTTGGAATTATTGTTAACAAGGACTTTTAGGTACATATATGCCTCTTTCTTGTTAACCATTTTCATGCTTGTTAATTTGTAGAAGTACGTTACCTCATTAAGATAAGGTCTAGTTCCTTTGCTCATACTTATTCTTATAGAGGATTTCTATGTTTTTATTTTAATAAGATGACGCTCGACACTCACTTTGGTGATATAAATTAGCAAAATAAAATAAATATCAAAAATTCTTTTTGCAGTTTTTCTTTCTCTTTTACTATAATTCCTAGCAGATATTAGTATGGAGAAAAATATTTTTGAAAAATATCATCAATTTTTTATATTTGATTGGTCAAAATACCTTTAGAATAAGAATAAACCAATTAACTGTAGGGGTCATTGGTGTTGGTGTAAGGAATACGGAAAGATAATCCCGGAATAAGTTTTTAGTTCCCCTTTATCCCTTGTTTGATTACAAAAGTGTGGATAACTTATCTCGGGATTAATAGTTAGTACCGGGATAAGTTATCCCTACCTTGGGGTGGTATAGTAATACCGGAATAACTTATATTGGAATAAAATATGTAAATTATCAAAAATACCCTCCTTAAATCCTCTTTATACATCACTTTATCACATCCATATATATTTCCATAATTTTTAATACCATTTTCTTCACTACTCGTTATTTTTTTTATAATATATTTTTCTATTTAAAAATTGCCTTATAAATATAATTTTTATTATGAATATATTATAGGTTGAATTTGTTTGCCTAATGCTTATATTTAGGCTGTAAATTTAGGGGGGAAACTACAAGGGAAGCTCACACTAACAGTGAATGATGGTGGGGGAAGTGGAAAGTTGACTGAGAAGGCAAAGGACAAAGCTGCGATAGCATTGCAAGGTGCGACTAGCAGCTCAAGACCAGAAGTAGAGAAACGAGGGCAGATTGGGACGAAGGAGATGAATAAAAACCCCAAAACGCAGGAAACTGTGGTGAAAGAAAAAGGCCCAACTGAACTGGGGTCAAAGAAAGGAGCAATGAAGACATCAAAAGAGCAAAGTGAGAGGAAAAATATCCAGAAATGGCATAATATAATTTCTATGCCATGCTTATAGACAGATGAAGTAGATCTAATGGCGACTGCTAAACCAAGTTCAGCGAGGAAAGTGGTGACACCACGGGCTTTGATATGGGACAAATTTGATATAAACAAAGTTACGAATGCAGGATTTAAGTTAGAGTATGTATCCCCAAATACAATAGAAGAGGGTAAAATGGTAGAAATTGATGATGAGGACATCAGGTCTGAGATAGAATACTGGGAAAATACGATTGTGTGCTATATATAATCTTGGTGCTCACCCACCTTTCAATGTGTAAAATGGATATATCCAAAGGAAGTGGGGGAAGGTCGGTATTAGTAAAACAACGATGATGAAGAATGGTATGTTATTGGTGAGATTTAACACAAAAGAAGGGAAAGAGGAGGCCCTGGAGGGTGGAATACACCATTTTGAAAGTAAACCCCTAATTGTGAAAGCTTGGACGTCGGAAATGGATTTTTCCAAGGAAGAATTAACAACTGTGCCAATCTGGATTAAAATGCCTGGATTAGACTTTAAATACTGGAGTGCCAATAGTCTAAGTAAGATCGGTAGTCTGATTGGTAAATCAATTATGGTGGATAAAAACACAGCTCAAAATATAGGCTTGAGTGTTGCAAAATTGCTGGTGGAGGTTAAAATTGGGACAACATTATCGGAGTGTGTACATTTCAAGAATGAGAAGGGGCAGGTAATTGAACAACAAATTTCTTATGACTGGAAGCCAACAATCTGTGGTACATGTAAAAAATATGGGCACAACACTGAAATCTGTAGGAAAAACAAAACAAAGGAGGCTGAAGGTGAAAATGCTGCAATGAATATAGCAGGATCAAAGAAAATCAACAAAACTAGTGAGAAAACCAGTGATGGTGGTACTGAGGTTACAGTACAAACTCAGTTGAAAGACACATGGGTACAAGTAGCTGGGAAGCAACAACTGCAATAAAAAACTCAAAACATAGAGTCTAGACAAGTTGATGGGACTAAGACTACTGGAAAAATGATATCACCAAACAAACAGCTGCTGACTACTTCAAACAACTTTCTTCATCTTGGGGAATGCTCCCAAACAGGATCTCAAACCACTAAAGCTGGTAGCGGAGGAAACTCCTTAGGTAACTATGGTTAGTTTGCTATGTTGGAATACTAGAGGCCTAAATGGCCTTAATAAGTAGAAGAAAGTGAAGCTTCTCTGCAGTAATGCAGGAACGGGAATGGTATGTTTTCTGGAAACCAGAGTAAAAAGAAATAGTTTATATAGAGTAATCAATAGCATGTTTAGTAGCTGTAAATACTTTAGCAACCATGAGGAGCATTATAATGGGAGAATTTTGATAATATGAAGGGAAGACTGGTACAAGGTAGAGGTTACAAATGCATGTGCTCAGGCAGTAACCTGCTCAATCAAATACATTCCAATCCAGCTGGAGTTTGAGGTGACATTTGTGTATGCTTTTAACAAAAGAGAAGAGAGAGTGGCATTATGAGAGTTCTTGAGGCGGCATAAACAAAGTTGTACGTCTCCATGGATGATAGTAGGGGACTTTAACTCTATACTACACAAGGAGGATAGGTTAGGAGGCGCAAAAGTAACTTATGCAGAAGTAGTGGACTTCCAACAATGTATTGATGATTGCAAAGTAGAGGAGATGCCAAGTAATGGTGCGAAATACACATGGAATGATAGGCAAAAAGAAAGAATTTTTTCCAAACTCGACTTGACCTTTGTCAATGGTGAATGGGTAGATAATATACTAGAGTATACGAGCCATATACTTCCAGAAGGAGTAAGTGATCATTGCCCCATCTTGAACCAGAAAGTGGAAATTGAAAAAAGACAAAGAGTAGCATTCAAGTATTACAATGCCTGGGGGACGCATCCTGACTTTCAGCAGTTAATTAGGGAAGCATGGCGCAAACAGGTGAAGGGAGTGCAGATGTACCAGATTTTACAGAAATTAAAGAGTCTAAAACCTAGATTAAGAAGGCTTCATAGACATGAATTCCAGAACTTGGTCGAAAAAATTGATAAGGCAAGACAGAAACTCAAAGAAGTTCAAGGTCAACTGCAAAGCAACTCTTTGGATATAAGCACACAACTGGAGGAAAAGGAAGCCAAACAACAGTTTCAAAAGGTGTCCTATCAGGCAGAAATTATGCCACATGGATAAGGTTAGATGACGATAACACCAAATATTTCTTATCATTACTAAGGAAGAAGAGACTCCAGCAATCCATTACTCAGCTTAAAGATGCAGAGAATCAGATGCAGCATAATCAGAGGCCTATAAGAAGCACCTTGGTGGCATACTACCAATGTTTACTGGGGGATGCAGGGAGGGCCAGAACTAAATCTAGGCCACAGATTTATGAACAAGGGCATAGATTGACTGAGGAACAACAACTACTATTGTTGGAGCTAGTTATGAAGGAGGAGATAAAGAAGACAATATGGAGCATGAACATCAACAAGAGCCCTGGACCAGGTGGGTACGGTGGAGGATTCTATAGATCAGCCTGGAAAGTAATAGAAGTAGATGTAAGTAATGCCATCCTTGAATTCTTTCAGAATAGACAATTATTGAAATAACTGAACACCACCATGATAACGTTGATTCCAAAAGCTGAAAATCCAGAAGAAGCAAGTCAGTTTAGTCCTATTGCGTGCTGCAATACACTGTACAAATGTATATCCAAGTTGTTATGCAACAGATCGAAGAAAGTGCTACCAACTTTAGTGAATCTATCTCAGGTTGCATTTGTCCAGGGTCGGTCGCTCATCCAAAATGTACTTATGTGCCATGACATGATGCGTCATTACAATAGGAAAACTTCTGCGCGATGTCTCATGAAGATAGATCTAAGGAAGGCATATGACATGGTGTGGTGGGAATTCGTGGAGAAAATGATGCATGGGTATAGATTCCCACTAAAGTTTATAAATCTAATAATGACTTGTGTATCAACCACAACTTTTACTATTAAGGTCAATGGTAAAGGCTGTGGATTCTTTCCAGGCAAAAGAGGCTTACGTCAGGGGGATCTAATTTTCCCACTGTTATTTGTGTTGGTTATGGAATACTTCACCAGGGTCATGAGCAGGATGAACAAGTTTTCAGATTTTCGGTATCACCCCATGTGCAAGGGTCAACAAATTATTCATCTTACGTTTGCTGATGACCTAATGCTATTTTATAAAGGAACTGAAACTCCGGTACAGAGAATTATGGAAGCAATAAAACACTTCACAGAGACCACTGGACTTGCATCTAATGCAGATAAGTCAAATATCTTCCTAGCGGGTGTAAATCAAAGAATATAGGACAGGTTACTTGAGACAACTGGATTCAAATCACGGGTACTACCAATCAAGTATCTTGGATTACCTCTATCCCATAGGAAATGGACAAAATTGGATTGCCAACAGCTTAGTCTCAAAATCACAGCAAAGTTGAGAGGTACCTCCGTAAGACACTTATCATATGCTGGTCGACTACAGGTGGTTAACTTAGTAATATTTGTACTACAAAACTTCTGGGGGTTTGCTCTAATCCTGCCCCAAAGTGTAGTGAAAATGATCGATGCACAATGTAGGAAGTTTCTATGGGTGGAACAGAGGGAAAACGGAAAGTGGCATTGGTAAAATGGTGGAACATATGTAGCTCTTAATACCAAGGGGGGATCAATATAAAAAACTGTAGGGCGTGGAATGTGGCAGCGGTAGGGAAACTAATCTGGTGGTTGCACCAGAGGAAAGACATATTATGGGTACAATGGATTCACATCTTATACTTAAAGGAATGATATGATATATGGAATCATTCACCTCCACATAATTGTAGCTGGTATTGGAGACAGCTCAATAATATCAAGAGAGAGATGCAGGCCTGGTATGATGCGAACAGATACAGACTGACACAATCAAGTGACTACTCTATATCCGTAAGCTACATTGCACTGATAGCACAAAGATTGAATTAGAGAGGGTACAAGATGGTATAGAGTAGAGCCTTGCTACCGAAGCACAGATTTCTACTGTGGTTGGCAATGCAGGGCAAACTGCTGATGAAAGAAAGGATGCTCAAATTTGGATGGCAATGCGAAAGGACAGAATGTATCTTATATGATCAAGAATAATAGGAGAACACCACCCACTTATTTGTAGAATGTAGTGTTGTAAGCACATTATGGCCACAACTTGAAAGATGGCTGGGAGTACAGGTTAAACTGCAGGAACCTCAAGCAATGATACTACAAATAAAAAAGAAATGTTGGAGCAAATTTCATAAGGTAATTGTGGTTGTTGTATATGGAGCAATGGTCTACAACATATGGTTAACCAGAAATGGGCGAATCTTCAAGAATCACTGTGTGAATACAAGTTTTATAGTTCAACAAGTGAAGGCAATAATCAAGGATCGGCTAGGATTATGGATAGGGGCGAAAGTGGAGAGGAAGAATATACACTTTATAGCACGAATTTGTAATTGGTGGATATGAGGCTCAGCAAAGCTGGTAACACAAACAACTGAAGTCTTCGTAGGTGTACGAAGTTTGTTGGTAATGGTAATATTTACATTTTATTGTCAAAAAAAATAAATATATTTTGTCACTTAAAAATTTAAATTTTATATATCATTAAAATAAATAAATTTAATATTTTACAATATAAGAGTGATATATATGAGCTTAAATGAAGTGACAAAAATAATAAAATCTCTTTTACTAAAATAAATTTAAGATGGAAGATTTATTTTAAAAAATGCACGATTCAATTATGAGAATTCACACATAAAAATATTTAGGTTAAATAAGATGAAAATTTTATTTTTAAGAATGAACAAATAAAGTTTGCAAGAAAAATATAAAAAAAAAATAAGGTGAAGAATATTTTTATAAATAAATAACTTATTCTTAGAAATTATACCGTGCATACTATTTTGAATATGATAAATCAACCACTCAATAACAAATAATTCAACATAACTTATCCCATCATAACTAATCCCAGTACAACTTAACTTCAAACCAAACGACCCGTAGAGTATTAGCCACTTGACAGCATCATAAAAGTATATTTCAGACAATCGGTGTCCTTATGGATGTAGTACGGTAGTACCCATGCTGTGGGTGACATTTATTCTAAAAATATTTGTTTGTTATAGTAATTATAATAATTTTGTACATTATGTTTAGCCGTCTCTTGCTTGGCAGCTTATATAACAAGAGACAGAAGTAAGAAACTATAGTCAATTCTCTATCTATTTATTTATTTAGTTATTTATTTTGTCTTGGTTAGCACTACTAGCTAGGCATTATAATAAAATATCGGTATACTCTGGTCCAAATCAATAATTTCGATAAAAGTAATTTTCAATTTATCTGTCATAAAAATATAATAACAAATAAAGAAGAAATTGCCAGGCGAACTATATCATCGAAAAGTGGGTCCTTGCTTTTGCTTTTTACTAATAGGTCCGCTACCTTATTCTGCTCCTAAATCTTACGAGCTACATTAACATAAAATTGTGTTATAAGTTATTACTTAATTCCCTTTTAATGTAAGTTAGATTACCTCCATACCAATTATTAATTGCAGGCTATTTCGAGAGAGGCAAGCCAATTTGAGCTAGGAGAAGCTAAATATTATTTGGTGCTAGTATGGAGTGCCATTATTTGGCTATTTTCAACACTAGGAATTGCTGGAGTAGTCCAATATGGTTCATCATTGCTATGTGGAATTTTAATTGCTTTCTTACTTCCCCTCACAGAACTATTAGGTGTACTTTTATATCATGAAACATTTCAAGTTACAAAGGGGCTTGCTATATTCCTATCTCTTTGGGGATTTGTTTCATATTTCTATGGTGAAATGAAACAAAGCCAGAAGAAGAAAGAGGAAGATACAATTCCCCAAACAGAAATGGTTCAAACCTCACCTGTTTGATCTTATTGGTATTTCTTTTGTATGATGTCATGAATAAATCTACTTTGATGTCCTATATCAGTAGTCGTGCAGTATCAAGGTTTGTTTAGCATAAAATAAAATCTTATGAAATAAAAAGGGGATGTTTTGTATAAATAATCTGTCAGATACATTGTTTAAAATTTAAAACCTTCCAATAACCTAATCATTTATATAGATAGATAGATAGCATTGTTTCTAATACATATGTATGATAAATATATCACTTCAAACATGTGCATTATCCTTAGAGTATGGAAAGAAAACACAAGTTCTTGATATGTATCAAATACTTTTATCTAACACATATGTTTGATGCATGTATACTTATTATTTGTGATTAATACATTAATTCATAAACATGTACCAACCTACTAGATATGTAAAAAAATGATAAATTAATAACATGAGATTTAGATGCATTCTTATGTATCATGAATAAAAAACATCTTCTCTTTTATTACGATGCATATGCACACATGGAGGAACATTCATATGTATCATGAACAAAAATTACCTATTATACATCTGCACAAAGATACATTCACATGTTCCGTGAACAAATACTAATAAGCTTCATATTACATATGAATTAGTAGCCTATGAAACATTAGCATGCAAGTACATTCATATGTATCATGAACAAAAAAATACATTCTTTTTTACTATGATATATATACATTTATGCAGCGCGAACCCAACTGAATCCGATCCTTTTCGAAGGATGGATGGCTAACAACATAGTTTCGAGAGGTCAGCTTACGACAACCTCTGGGGTCGAGATTTTTTTTGATTTTCCTGGAGGTATATGCAGCAACGAGTTGATTGAACGTTGTCGTGCTCAATCTATCCGTTTTGGGACACAAATTTATACTGAAACTACAACAAAAGTTGATTTTTCTAATAGTCCTTTTTAGATTATTTCTGATGATTGAAAAAAAAAAAAACCGGTTGTGAAAGAGAGATTACCAAAATTTGGGGGAAGAGATTTTGAAATATGATATCCCTTGATTTTAGACTATAAGAGATTTTATGTATTAATGTCTCTTAAGTCTGTGATTTTATGTAATTTTTCAAAAAATATTTAAAGCAAACAGCAGGAGGCTGTTCGTAGGTTTGAGAGGCCAGATCCATGCATTCCACCACACCACTGCTTGGATAGGGGGCCGGCAATAGAAATAGCACAGACAAAGCCCACTAACGTTCCCCCACACTGATGCCGCACTTAGGATAGAAGCTTTAGCAGTTGCTCTTCCGTTGCCTTACCCAATCGCTTATATTATAATTAGGAAAGTTTTTTCTCTGTTGTCGATGCGGGACAAGTGAAACATATACCTTTAATTGTGAAAACTAAAGTTAATTAGGACTTAAAATCAGATTTCTCTGCTTGCTTATAAGATAAAACTAAACTCTACATTTATGGATAAAAGAAGTGTTAGAAGATTTAGAATTACATCCAATGTGATGACCCATTTTTCTCACTGTAGTGGGAATTTTAAAAGGGAAAAGATGACTCATCATGGGATGACATTATGTAGTGGGAATTACGCAGAAGTCGAATTCAGCATTGCTGTAGTGAAGTTATATAACTTTATTGTGGAGGACAACTTGCTAAAATTGGACAAGACAGAAATGCAAGATTCTTGCTATTTACAATAAATTACAATTTAGAATGTATTAAATTTAAGACGTTCAACTATAATGTTAAGCCTTTTCTATTTATAATACCTCAAATTAAATTTAAAAAAGTCTAATTGCCTCCTACCTGTTGGGTTCAAGGTGTGTGAATGGAAAATGGAGGAAAAATGGTGGAGAGAAAGGAGACACTAATTTAGAAATTGTACTCCCAAATTGAAAAGTTCACTCTTTCTCTCACATTGATGGGAGAAGAAAATTTGAAAGTGTTTATAATGAGAAACATTAACTCCACATGGATAGTGAGGCAAGAACTAGGTGATGCCTTGCGTCGTCGTCATTGCTCGCTCGGCTTCGACTTTGGCAAATGATCGATGAGATCTATTTTTTAGTTAAAATTTATTTGGGACTTGTTTACAAGTGAAATGTTAATCCAAAATCTGATAGTATTAATTTTCTCCAAATGCTGGCGCATTTCAGGCGCTATTCCAACTCATACGCAATGCACATCACGAAGGGATGCGACCCTTTGAGAAGAGGCACACTGTTTCGCGATGTTGGGTGACATGCGGACGCACTTCCAGCGCGTAGATGCTCACTGCAATCTGCAAGACGTCACATGCGGCCGCACTTCGGGCGCATGTCCAGCACAGTCCCAACGCAGGGACGTGACTGTTGAAGAAAAGGTGCCTTTCTGCTGAACCAATGCATCCTTTCTGAAAGGATACACTCCGTGAAGTCGGGGGACTTGGCCTTACAAATTCTGTTTCATCTTATTTCTGAAAATAAACATATTTCTAGGATAGATTATCAGTAATCTTGTGTTGAAGGTGTTAAATAACTTCATAGGTGTTCTTGTTTATACAGGAACTTGTGTTGAAATTGGTGTTGCATTTATACAGGTTCTTGTACCCAAAACATCATAAAATAACATTCTTTAGGAATAAACCTCAGAATCTGTATTGCTTATTTTTTGAGATTAAAGCCTTAAGTTTTCTACTCCGTTTGAACTTAACTAGTGATTAGAAGACATAAAATCTTCATCACAAGTTATTTTCGTCATTCGCTCCGGCTCAAGTAGAAGAAACGATCTACATGGCTAACTCCGCTACTGCTAAAGTAGAAGGAACTGAAAAAATATGCTTGAAGATGACTTCCGGCAAAGTATTGACACTTAACAATGTCTTGTATGTTCCGGAGTTAAGGAAGAACTTGATTTCAGTTTCACTTATAGACAAGAACGGATTCAAATGTATTTTTGTTTTTGAAAAAATTGTACTTAGTAAAGGCGAAGTGTATGTAGGAAAAGAGTACCTCAATGAGGGCCTATTCAAAATGAATGTAATGAATGTTGAAATCAATAAAAGTTCAATTTCAACTTACTTGCAAGTCTTATAATTTGTGGTATGAACGTTTAGGCCATGTTAATTACAAAACGTTACGAAAACTGATTAACTTAGAAGTTTTGCCAAACTTTGAGTGCAATAAATCAAAGTGTCAAACGTGTGTGGAATCAAAGTATGCAAAACATCCTTATAAGTAAGTTGAAAGAAATTTCAATCCCTTAGACTTAATACACACTGACATTTGTGATACGAAATCAACACCATCACGTGGTGGAAAAAAGTATTTCATAACTTTTATTGACGATTGCACTAGATACTGTAACATCTACTTGCTAAACTGTAAGGATGAAGCAATAGATGCGTTTAGACAATACAAAACTGAAGTTGAAAAACAGTTAGAGAAAAAGATCTAAATGATAAGAAGTGATAGGGGCTGAGAATATGAATCTCCCTTTGCACAAATATATAGAGAATGGAATCGTCAATCAAACTACAACCCCGTATTTACCTCAATCTAATGAAATTTCAGAAAAGAAAAAACAAACGTTAAAGGAAATGATGAATGTCTTACTTATAAGTTTCGGTTTACCGCAAAACTTATAGGGGGAGGTTATTCTTATAGCCAATCGTATACTTAACAGAGTTCCCTATAGTAAGACACAATCAATTTCTTATGAAAAATGGAAAGGAAGAAAAGCCAACTTGAAATATTTCAAAGTGTGGGGGTGTCTAGCGAAGGTTCAAGTTCCTATGCCTAAAAGGGTTAAGATAGTACCTAAGATGGTGGACTGCATATTCATAGGATATGCTAAAAGTATTAAAGCACGTTGGTTTTTGGTTCATAAATCTGAACATTCGGATATAAATAAAAATACGGTAATTGAATAAGATAATGCTGAATTCTTTGAAAATATTTATCCGTATAAAAATAGACATGAACAGTCTAGTGGCGGATTTAAACGACCTCGAAATAAATCAAGTGAGAATGTACATAATGAAGAGAATCCAAGACGTAGTACACGTCAAAGAACTTCAACTTTGTTTGGATTAGATTTTGTAACATTTATCTTAGAAAATAAGCCTCAAACGTTTAAAAAAGCGATGTCGTCGTTAGACTCATTCTTTTGGAAAAAAAGCTGTCAATAGTGAGATCGATCCAATCTTAAGCAATCATACGTAGGAATTGGTTGATCTTCCTCCAGGAAATAAACCTTTAGGTTCTAAGTGGATCTTCGAAAGGAAAATGAAAGCGGATAGTACTATTGACAAATACAAGGCAAGACTTGTAGTAAAAGTCTTCAAATAAAAAGAAGGCCTTGATTACTTTGATACATACTCGCTAGTAACAAGGATAACATTGATTCGAATGTTAAATTCCTTGGCGGCGGTATATGATCTTGAAATCCATCAAATAGATGTGAAAACTGCATTCCTAAATGTAAAATTGGAGGAAAAATTTACATGGATAAGCCCGAGGGTTTTGTGGTTTCAGGAAAGGAGAATAAGGTGTGTAAACTTATTAAATCGCTATATGGACTAAAGCAAGCACCTAAACAATGGCATGCGAAGTTTGACCAAACCATGCTTGCAAACAGGTTCAAGATAAATGAATGTGATAAATATGTTTATATTAAAGATACTCTGAATCACCAAGTCATTGTTTGTTTATATGTGGATGATATTTTATCATTAGTAGAGATATTTCTAATATAAATGCAATGAAATAAATGCTCGAGAGCAAGTTTGATATGAAAGATCATGGAGTTGCGGATGTGATCTTAGGTATAAGAATCTATAGAACTCACAAGGGTTGGCATTGTCACAGTCTCATTATATCGAAAATGTACTTGACAAATTCAAGTATATGGAATTCGGTATTGCCAAGACTCTTTTGGATGTGAGCTTTGCACTTCGAAAGAATGAAGGTGAAAGTGACTCACAATTGGAGTACGTAAGAGTATTGAGATGTTTAATGTTTATAATGAACTGTAAACGACCAGACATAGCATGCGCTATTAGCAAGTTGATTCGATACACGAGTAATCCCAACAAAACTCATTGGATGGCAAAAGAGTTTTGGGGTATCTTAAATACACTCAAGACCATGCTTTGGATTATAATAAACTTTCCGCGGTACTTGAAGGATGTAGTGATGCAAATTGGATCACCAGATTGAACGAAGTAAAATCCACAAGTGGATATGTATTTACTATCAGTGGAGGAGAAGTCTCTTGGAAATCATCCAAACAGACATGTATTGCTAGCTCTACAATGGAATCTGAATTTATCGCATTGGATAAAGCCGGTGAAGAAGCAGAATGGCTCCAAAATTTCTTGGAAGATATTCCTTATTGGCCCAAACCTGTGGCACCAGTATGTATACATGCACTTTGATAGCCAAGCGGCAATAGGTAGGGTAGAGAGCATGATGTACAACGGTAAATCTCGTCACATAAGACGGAGACATAATACTGTTAGAGAACTTCTCTCTAGTGGAATTATCACTGTTGACTATGTGAAGTCAAAGGATAATGTGTCGGATCCACTTACAAAAGGCCTATCTAGAGAAGGAGTGGAAAGGATATCCAAGGGAATGAGTTTAAGGCCTAGGACAAGTCAGCATGACGGTAACTCTACCTAGCAGACTAGAGATCCCAAGAGATAGGTTCAAAGAGATAAAAAAAGCTGTGTCTGACAGGTTCAACATTGTCAATTACCCAACCCATTCTCATGATGTAGACAATGTGTAATAAACAAGGATAAGACTTAAAGTGATAAGTCTTTTAATGATTATCTAAATTTGGCAGATTGGACCAAATAGTTTAATCTATAGGATTGAATGTTTAGAAATCACCTATGTGAGGGTGAAGTGGAAGCCGCTTCAAAGAGAATATTAGTAAAGGCCTATTCTCTAAGCTCTAATGAAATCGGAACGTGTTCATGGATGAAAAGAATAAAATCGTAAGAACCATAAACAGTAAAAGGCTGGTTGTGTGACATGTGTCGTCTAGGTGTACATTAAAGCTCGACGGTTTAAAGATATCTAATCTACCGATTGACCGAGTGCATCCGATGCACATTCACTACGGAAAGTTCAAAGGGAAACCTACTTATTGAGATGCAATCAGTCTTGGTTAAATGATCACATGCTTGTCCGTAAATTCTTTAAAAGATCGTCATTCCCTATTCATGTGAGGAATTGTTGGGTTCAAGGTGTCTGTGAATGGAAAATGGAGGAAAAATGGTAGAGAGAAGGGAGACACTAATTTAGAAAGTGTACTCCCAAATTGGAAAGTTCACTCTTTCTCCCACATTGGTGGGAGAAGAGAACTTGAAAGTGTTTATAATGAGAAACACTAACTCCACATGGATAGTGAGGAAAGAACTAGGTGATGCCTCACGCCGTCGTCGTTGTCGCTCGCTCGGCTCGGCTTCGGATTTGAATTTGGCAAATGATCGATCGACGACATCTAATTTTTTAGACAAAATTTATTTGAAACTTGTTTACAAGTGAAACGTTAATCCAAAATCTGATAGTATTAATTTTCTCCAAATGCGGACGCATTTCAGGCGCTATTCCAACGCATACGCAACACACATCACGAAGGGATGCGACCCTTCGAGAAGAGGTACACTGTTTCGCGATGTTGGGTGACATGCGGACGCACTTCTAGCGCAGATGCTCACTGGAATCTGCAAGACGTCACATGCGGCCGCACTTCGGGCGCATGTCCAGCACAGTCCCAACGCAGGGACGTGATTGTTGCAGAAAAGATGCCTTTTTGCTGAACCAATGCATCCTTTCTAAAAGGATACACTTAAGGCTATAAATACTTGATATTTTCCTTAGGTATTGACATCAATTTTGACAGCAAAAACTCTCTTGTTATTAACAAAAACTCTGTGTGATCATTAAGCTATTGAGTTAGTTCATTGAATCCAACAATTTGAGGTACCGCTATTGTTCGGATTGAAGACCATCTTATCCTAGGAGGAAGATTCCATAATCTCGGGTACAGTGAGGGGAATTATTCCTTAAGGACACTCCATGAATTCGGGGGACTTGGCCTTACAAATTCTGTTTCATCTTATTTCTGAAAATAAACATCTTGAATAGATTATCAGTAATCTTGTGTTGAAGGTGTTAAAGAACTTCATAGATGTTCTTGTTTATACAGGAACTTGTGTTGAAGTTGGTGTTGCATTTATACAGATTCTTGTACCCGAAACACCATAAAATAACACTACCATGATACACCATTAACGAGATTCCAAACTAGTATTCTTTATATCCACAGTTTTCTGGACGATGGACTACCTCATCAGAGAATATGGCACATGGACCAACTCATCAGTTTCGTTATAATTAAATTTTGCTACATTTGCTTACCAGCCAAAATATCTATAACAAATATAAGCTACATTTTACCCACCCTACTTTGCTCTGTCAAGTGCCAAGAGGCGTATCTAGAATTGCTTAGGGATTTACATGAACTTAGTAGCTTTTATTTATATGTTTACGTATATATAAAAAAATTACTGAATAGCTGTATATTTGACTCCAAATCAAATTATTTATTTGTAGCCTCTATATAATTACGAATATAAATAAAGACATGTGGACAATGCGCTAGTGTTTTTAAATTGCGGCACGAGCATATTATTACTGTTTTGAGCTGGCTTTGCTCCATGATCATTACACCAACCCCACGTTTATTAGCCAAAACTAATAATGTCAAAACAAGTCATATAATCAATAATTCTAAGAGTTGTTGAAACTCTAAACAATAAATTAGGACAGACATCAAAATGTTGATTTAATCATGTTTAACAAAGTTTGAAAGTTTTTCAAAAGAAATAATAGTACTAAATATAATGCACTATATATAGCCACATATCGGACATGCCTCTTGCCCATCAAATTAAGGTATAAGCGCAGTTTAAAAAAATCCCATCTGGTAAGCGCATTGCAATGGCTTATATATATTATTCTCCACCTCCACCAACTATGCCGTCTAATGATCCGAAACCGCCACTTCCTGCGGTGACAGTTCCTATAACTCCATCACCAAGTTTAACACCTCCAGGTGGTGGTGGTGGTAGTAATGATACGCCGCCTGCAAATCCTCCTAATCAACAAGGTGGAAAAATCCCACCCTCACCACCAACATTGCCACCACAACTATTTCCTCCACCGCCTCCCTCAAGTTCAAATTCTGGATCAGCCTCTGCTCCTCCTCCTGGTGGTCCCGTCAACCAAACATCAACATCTCCTCCGCCAGGTCCTCCACCACCAACACAAACTCCGAGTTCACCACCTAACACTTCTAAAAGTCCTATTTCACCACCACAAACTCCGAGTTCACCACCACACAATTCCAAGATTCCACCTCCACCAACTTCTTCACCATCGAATGCCTCGCAATCCCCATCGTCGTCACCAGGAACACCATCTTCTATACCACCACAAAACTCACAATCACCGAAGTTAGCACCTTCATCACCGCCTTCAGAAGGAAGTAAAGTCCCTTCACTCTCTCCATCAACCCCTTACTCAAAACTAAGTCCACCTCCTTCAGCATTAACACCACTTCCCACGCCGACTTTTCCTTCAAGTACCTTTCCTCCTCCACCATCAAGTAATAGTATTGACGTTGCCCCACCATCAGGGGGAGGTGGAAAACACACAACTGTTATCGCGGTAGGTGTATCCATCGGGGGCCTCTTCTTTCTAGCATTTGCTATTGTTCTCTTTTGCTTGTATAAGAAGAAAAAGAAGCGCGTCATGGTTCCAGCTGCAGCTTCTTGTTGATATGTATATATATGTGTGTATCAGCAATGCCAAGCTACAACTTCTGTATCATTTGATTGTTAATATTTGTATCTTGTACGCCTTTTCTTCTAATTATATATATGTTATTATTATTTGTTTAAATTCCCCAAGTTATTCTATCCAGTGGTCTTAAAACGAAATCTATTTTGACGTGGTAGAGAACAAGATAAGCAGGGGATTAAGGTGTTTGAGATTAGATTATCTTTGGCTCACTTAGAACGGTGTTTGTCATTTTGCAAGTTTTGTAAGGAATTTAATAAGATCAGCGAAGTCTTCTGTAAATGATTAAAGATTTCATGTTTAATTGGCTTATTTAAGGCTTCAATTACTTTATACAAATTTCCTTGTGTTCCACTGCTGCTTCATGTCTCCTTATATACATGCTAGTAAACTTGACAAATAGAAGATTTTTGCTTTTGATTCTTGAATATTAGTTTAGTGTGAAACCATCCCATCTAAAAGCTTACGTTATTAGAGATTTTTACTATTTAATTGTATTCTCAACACACCCTCACGTGCAGGCGTGGTTCTTTTTTCATTGGTCATGAATGTGGAAGTTTTTCACGATAATAAGTGTGGTTACGCAGACATAATAGGAAAAGAAAAACAATCAAATGTATTGGCATGATAGGCCTACCTCAGGCTTTCGCCCCGGCATACATGCATTATTAAGTCCACAATGCACAATTAACAGTTCACTTTTAGAAAACTCAATTTAAAAGGCATAGAAAACAAGCTGTTTGGCATGACTCAGAACAATCGAAGCTAAAATTCATTAAACGTGATATTCAGAAGTCAAGAAAAAAAGAACATTACCTGAGCATGAATACATCCACAGAGAGCATAAGCGGTGAACTGCCCAATTTTATCTGTCAAACTCATCCAAATGCCCAATGTTTTGCTGGACAGATGCATGATCCGTGGAAGTGACCAGCCTGTTTTGTCAGAACTGTTATTTCGTTTGTACTTCGGGTACACAGAATCTGTATATTATAACACCAACTTCAACTTGAGTTCAAGTATAAACAAGAACACAATGAAGTATATCAAATACCCTCAACACATGATCAAAATGACCTTTCCAAGAAGTATATTTTATTTTGCAGAAATTAAGATGAAACAGAAAATAGCCAAGTCGTCCGAATTCACGGATTTTCCTTAAGGAAATAATACCCCTCACTGTACCTGAGGTTGTGGAATTTTTCCTCCCAGGATAAAATGGCTTAACAGACCAACAGTAGCGGTACCTCAAACGGTTGGAATATCTTTGAACTCACAGAACGTTTCCAAAACAATATGTCTTTTGCTCAAAGGTTGTGTCCCTCCATTTTTCATTCACACCAATTAAACCCAACAATCCCCCACATGAATGGGGAATGACTATTTTTTGTAAAACTTTACAGACAAGTATGTGATCATCAAACAAAGACTGATTGCATCTGGATAAGTGGGTTTCCCTTTGAACTTTCCGTAGTGAAATGCATCAGACGCACTCGGTCAATCGATAGATTTGATATCTTTGAACGTCGAGCTTTAATGTACACCTTGACAACACCTGTCACACAATCAGTCTTTTACCGTTTATGGTTCTCACGGTTTTGTTCTTTTCAGCCATGAACACATCCCGGTTTCATGAGAACTTAGAGAATAGGCCTTTACTAACATTCTCATTGAAGCGGCTTCCACTTCGCCCTCACATAGGTGATTTCTATATGTTCAATCCTATAGATTAAACTATTTGGTCAAATCTGCCAAATTTAGATAATCATTAAAAGACTTTTCACTTTAAATCTTATCCTTGTTTACTAAATATTGTCTACATCATGAGAATGGGTTGGGTAATTGACAATGTTGAACTTGTCAGGCACAACTTTGTTTGATCTCCTTTAACCTAGCTCTTGGGATCTCCAGTCTACTAGGTAGAGTTTGTTAGCTGCGACAATACGGGTACGTAGAATCTGTATAATAGAATAACAACTTCAACTCTTGAGAACAAGAACACAAAGAAGTTGAACAAATACCCTCAACACAAGATCAAAATGATCTTTCAAAGAGGTGTATTTTTTCTTTTCTTTTTCAGAAAGTAGATGAAACAGAAAGTTGTTAAGGCAAAGTCGTTCGAATTCACGGACTTTCCTTAAGGAAATAATTCCCCTCACTGTACTCGAGGTTGTGGAATCTTCCTCCAAGGATAAAATGACCTTCAATCTGACTATAGCGGTACCTCAAATAGGCAGATTCTTCGAACACACTCACGGTTAGAATGATCACACTTAAGAGTATTTTTAAGACAAGAAGAAGAAGTTTGTAATCTGAAAATTTCTGTACAAAACCTGTGGATGAAACCAGGTTTATATAGCCATAAGATGCCTCTTTGTAAAGGTGGAAACGGTTCAACTTAGAGGTGTGTCTCTTCTGAAAAATGCATGGCTGCAGTATTTATTATTGCTGAAACAGTCTGCAGTAATTTGCTGAAACAACACACCTTTTCACGAAACAGTGTGTATTTTCGTTGAAGAGTTGCAACTTTCTAAAGCAACAATATGAAACAATGCAACCCTTTGTAACAGAAGCAACAATCTGTTTAAACAGTGTAACCTTTCAAACCAACGCATCAGTTCTGAAACACCTGTTCGAAATACTGCAGCAGTTCAGTTAGTAGTGCCACTATTACTGCGTGCATAATGAATTAATGGAGCATTACTGTTTCGGATTGATTTTCAGTTTGGATTTCTTTTCGTCAAATAAACTTTGTCCAAAAAGAAAGATCTCATCGATCGATCATTTGACCAAATCCAAATCCAAATCTGAATCTGAATCTGAATCTAAATCCGAGCCGAGCGAGCGACGACGATGATAGCACGAGGCATCTCTATTTCGTTGCCTCACTTACCATGTGAAGTAAGTGTTTCACTTTATAAACACTTTAAAGTTCTCTTCTTCCACCAATGTGGGAGAAGAGTAAACTTTCCAATTTGGGTGTCTCCTTTCCTTCACTTGATTTCTCCATTTTCCATTCAACACACTATGAACCCAACAGAGTTACTGCCATGCTGACTTGTCCTAGGCCTTAAACCCATTCCCTTGGATGTCCTTTCCACTCCTTGTCTAGATAGGCCTTTTGTAAGTGGATCTGACACATTGTCCTTTGACTTTACATAGTTAACCATGATAATTCCACTAGAGAGAAGTTTCCTAACGGTATTATGTCTCCGTCGTATGTGACAAGATTTACCATTGTACATCATGCTCCCTGCCCTACATATTGCCGCTTGATTATCACAGTGTATACATACTGGTGCCACTGGTTTGAGCCAATAAGGAATATCTTCCAAGAAATTTTGGAGCCATTCTGCTTCTTCACCGGCTTTATCCAATGCGATACATTCGGATTCCATTGTAGAGCGAGCAATACAAGTTTGTTTGGATGATTTCCAAGAGACTGCTCCTCCACCGATAGTAAATACATATCCATTTGTGGATTTTACTTTATTCGATCCAGTAATCCAATTTGTATCACTATATCCTTCAAGTAACGCAGGATATTTATTATAATGCAAGGCATAGTCTTGAGTGTATTTAAGATACCCCAAAAGTCTTTTCATTGCCATCCAATGAGTTTTGTTGGGATTACTTATGTACCGACTCAATTTACTAATAGCGCATGCTATATCTGGTCATGTACAGTTCATTATATACATTAAACATCACAATAATCTTGCGTACTCCAATTGTGAGTCACTTTCACCTTTATTCTTTCGAAGTGCAAAGCTCACATCCAAAGGAGTCTTGGCAATACCGAATTCCATATACTTGAATTTGTCAAGTACCTTTTCGATATAATGAGACCGTGCTAGTGCCAACCCTTGTGGAGTTCTATGAATTCTTATACCTAAGATCACATCCGCAACTTCAAGGTCTTTCATATTAAACTTGCTTTCGAGCATTCGTTTCGTTGCATTTATGTCTGAAATGTCTCTACTGATGATCAACATATCATCCACATATAACCAAACTATGACTTGGTGATTCAGAGTTTCTTTAATGTAAACACATTTATCACATTCATTTATCTTGAACCCGTTTGCCAACATGGTTTGTTCAAACTTTGCATGCCATTGTTTAGGTGCTTGCTTTAGTCCATACAACTACTTAATAAGTTTACACACCTTATTCTCCTTCCCTACAACCACAAAACCCTCAGGCTATTCCATGTAAGTTTCTTTCTCCAATTCTCCATTTAGGAATGTGGTTTTCACATCCATTTGATGGATTTCAAGACCATATACCACCGCCAATAAAATTAAAGTAATCAAGACCTTCTTTTTGTTTGAAGCCTTTTACTACAAGTCTTGCCTTGTATTTATCAATAGTACCATCTGCTTCTATTTTTCTTTTGAAAATCCAATTAGAACCTAAAGGTTTATTTCCTGGAGGAAGATCAACCAATTCCCATGTATGGTTGCTCAAGATTGAATCAATCTCACTATTGACTACCTCTTTCCAAAAGGATGAGTCTGACGACGACATCGCTTCTTTAAACGTTTGAGGCTCATTTTCTAAGAGAAATATTACAAAATCTGATCCAAATGTAGTAGAAGTTCTTTGACGTGTACTACATCTTGGATTCTCTTCATTATATACATTCTCACTTGGTTCATCTCGAGGTCATTTAGATCTTCCACTAGACTATTCATGTCTAGTTTTATATGGGTAAATGTTTTCGAAGAATTCAACATTATCTGATTCAATTACCGTATTTTTATTTATATCTGGATATTCAAATTTATGAACCAAAAATCGACATGCTATATTGCTTTTAGCGTATCCTATGAACATGCAGTCCACAGTCTTAGGTCCTATCTTAACCCTCTTAGGCATAGGAACTTGGACCTTTTCTAAACACCCCCACACTTTGAAATATTTCAAGTTGGGTTTCCTTCCTTTCCATTTTTCATAAGGAATTGATTGTGTCTTACTATGGGGAACTCTATTGAGTATATGATTGGCTGTAAGGCTAGCCTCCCCCATAAGTTTTACGGTAAATCAGAACTTATAAGCAACACATTCATCATTTCCTTCAAAGTTCGATTTTGTTTTTTGCAATTCCGTTAGATTGAGGTGAATCTGAGGCCGTAGTTTGATGGATAATTCCATTCTCTACACATATTTCGGTGAAAGAAGATTCATATTCTCCGCCCCTATCATTTCTTATCATTTTTATCGTTTTCTCTAACTGATTTTCTACTTCAGTTTTGTATTGCCTAAACACATCTATTGCTTCATCCTTATTATTTAGCAAGTAGACATAACAATATCTAGTGCAATCGTCAATAAAAGTTATGAAATACTTTTTCCCACCACATGATGGTGTTGACTTCATATCACAAATGTTAGTGTGTACTAAGTCTAAAGGATTGAAATTCCTTTCAACGAACTTATAAGGATGCTTTGCATACTTTGATTCCACACATGTTTGACACTTTGATTTATTGCACTCAAAGTTTGACGAAACTTCTGAAGTTAATCAGTTTTCATAACATTTTGTAATTAGCATGACCTAAACATTCATGCCATAAATTATAAGGCTCAAGCAAGTAAGAATAATTTAAAATTTTATTTATTTCAATATTCATTATATTCATCTTATAAAGGCCCTCGGTAAGATAGCCTTTTCTTATATACATTTCTCCTTTGCTAATTACAATTTTTTCAGAAACGATTACACATTTGAATCCGTTCTTGTCTAGAAGTGAAAAAGAAATCAAGTTCCTACGTAATTCCAGAACATACAAGATATTGTTAAGTGTCAAGACCTTTCCTGAAGTTATTTTCAAGCCCACTTTTCCTATTCCTTCTACCTTAGCCGTAGCAGAGTTAGCCATGTAGATCATTTCTTCTACTTGAGCTGGAGCAAATGACGAAAACAACTGCTGGAGCGAATGATGAAAACAACTCTTTGTTGGCAAAAACATGGCGGGTGGAACCAGAATCCATCCACCACTCACGAGGATTCCCCACAAAGTTGCATTCTAAAAATATAGCAGACAGATCATCACATTCTTTGTTGGACTCAATCATATTTACTTGGTCCTTTTTATTGCCTTTATTAAGGGTATGGCCAATATTGCCACAGTTGAAGCAGTTTCCCTTGAATTTCTTCTTAGGTTGATGGCTTCCTTGTTCAGCTCTCTTCCTTTTCTTAGAATTGTTTTGGTCATCTTCTACAATATGTGCTCTATTAATTGTAGAATTCCCTTTTGACCTTCTCTCTGTAGCCTTATTATCCTCTTCAATACGTAGTCGGACAATAAGATCTTCGACAGTTATCTCCTTGCATTTGTGCTTTACATAGTTTTTGAAGTCTTTCCACATAGGTGGTAGCTTCTCAATGATTGCTGCTACTTGAAATGCATCATTCACTATCAAAGCTACAAAACAATTTATGTGAGTACTAAGAACATTTTTAATTTGTTCAACTAAGGTATTTTTCAAAGATATACCTTCTGCTAGGAGATCATGAATGATTACTTGCAATTCCTGCACTTAAGAGACAACCGATTTGCTATCTATCATTTTATAGTCCAAGAACCTTGCAACAAAGAATTTCTTAATTCCCGCATCCTCTATCTTGTATTTTTGTTCTAGTAACCCCCACAATTCCTTCGATATCTTAGTTCCACTGTAAACATTGTAGAGGTCGTCTTGGAGACCATTCAATATATAATTCCTGCAAAGTAAGTCCGAGTATTTTCAAGCTTCTACAATCATGAAATGCTCTTTGTCCGAGGTTTCCTAGGGAACCTCAGGAGCATCCTCACTAGTGAATCTTTGAAGGCATAGAGTGGTGAGGTAAAAGAACATCTTTTGCTGCAATCGCTTAAAGTCAATGCCGGTAAATTTTCTGATCTTCTCCGCAGGTGCCATTGGTTGTGGAGCATTTGCTCGACTTGTTGAGGCAATACTAATTGCCCCCGCAGTCGTAGCCGCATCTTGCATTTGACTTTCGTTAGTTATTTTTTCTATCACCACAAGATGATAAAATTTAGTATTTTCAGAATACTACTTATAAAGTTAAGCAACTTTAAACTCTTCTTCTTGTTTCTAGTTAACGATGAAGTTTTTATTACTTCTAATCGTCAACCGAATGATCTGTAACTTGTGATAAAGATTTTATATCTTCGAATCACTAGTTAAGTTCAAACGGAGTAGAAAGCTTAAAACGTTAATCTCCAAAAATAAGCAATACAGATTCTGCGAAAAAAAATTATTTCTTAAGATTGTTATTTTGTTTGTACTTCGGGTACACAGAATCTGTATATTACAACACCAACTTCAACTTGAGTTCAAGTATAAATAAGAACATAATGAAGTATATCAAATACCCTCAACACAAGATCAAAATGACCTTTCCAAGAGGTGTATTTTATTTTGCAGAAATTAAGATGAAACAAAAAATAGCCAAGTCGTCCGAATTCATGGATTTTCCTTAAGGAAACAATCCCCCTTACTGTACCCGAGGTAGCAGTACCTCAAACGTTTGGAATATCTTCGAACTCACAGAACGTTTTGATTGATCACGAGGAATGTTTTGAAGACAAGAAGAGTTTTTATTTTAATTTTTTTTCATTCATATCTAAACCTGTGATGAAAGTAGGTTTATATAGCCATCAGATGCCTCTTCTGAAAGGTGGTAATTGTTCACTTAAAAGGTGTATCCTTTGGAAGAGTCACGTCTGTTCATTCGAACTATTGTGTCTTTTCCTGAACAGACATAACTATCTGAACAGTCACACCTTTTCCAAAATAATATGTCTTTTGTTCAAAGGTTGTGTCCTTCCATCTTCCATTCACACCAATTAAACCCAACAAGAATTGCATCCAAATATCGTACACGTTAATTATCTTGGACAACCTAATACTATACTAATGTTGTTTTTAGCATTTTAATATTATTATTTAATATTATTATGCATGGCTCTTTGGATGTTATGGTGCATAACTTTTTCTGGTACATTGTGTTAAGTGGCTATCCATTTACTGTCACTACATGCAGTAGTTTATTTTTGACAAACTAATGGCATGAAATTCCATATACTCCTTTCATTTTCTACCCTTCTAAGGGGCATAAGGCTACTGCACGTATTGGTGCATAAATGCACAGTATTATTGTACTTCATTTGGCCATTATGCGGCACGCGTTGCATGGCTGATTTTTTCAACTTCCATTTCCCATTTATTTGTGTCTTTAATACAGTGATGGTAAAATGTGTATATAAGTTTCATGTAAATTTCATTCTTTATTCCACCATTATCCTTCACTCTATGGGTTGTAACTCTTGTAACTCTTGCAACCATTGTAACCTCCATTCTATTAATCTTTCCATTTATTCTTCTATTCATTGCATGGAAGATTTCATACCTACAAATAGAGGTGATCATGTATGATTTTGTTACACACACAAGATAATAGAGAGTTAACATTCTATTAATCTTCCCTTTAATTCTTCTTATTCATTGCATGGAAGATTTCATACCTATAAATAGAGGTGATCATGTATGATTTTGTTACACACAAGATAATAGAGAGTTAACAAAAGTTAGTAAAAAAGAGAGCTTAATACTACTAAAAAAGCAGTAAAAAGAGACAAAAGAAAAGATACCTCAAAAATAGATCGAAAATAAGAGACCTCATAAGGTCTCTTATCCCCTTAATTTATTTTTTTAATTTGTTTTTAAATAAAGAGGCCTCATGAGGTCGGTAAATGATTAAAAAAATTTAGTGACTCAATATTAGGGACTTCAAGAGGTCGAAAATAAAATGCGGAGAAAATTAGTACTAAAATTATTTTAAAAAAATTAAATATTGTGACCTCGTGAGGTCGCTATAATTTTAATAAATTAATATTTATTATTACAAGAATTGTCTATCACTGTTTTATGAAGTGTAAAGTCAAAATACTATATTTATTTAATTTTTATATATTTATTATCATAATTAAAAATATGCAAAACCAAAACTAAAAATTCAGCTCTTTCAAATCATCTCTCAAATTTACCCACTCTCAAAATCTTCTCGCCCAAATCCGCCCCTCTCAAAATCCTTTCTTTGAAAAGTCTGTTGCCCTAATCCTAAAAATTAGTCTGTTCTTCCATTCCGAGTAAAACTGCAACTTTGATTATTTTCTTATTTAGTATTTGAATCTATGGATATTTTGGGTCTTCTTTATTTTTCCCAAAATCTGAATGAATAGTTAGGAATTTTTGTTGCCTTGTTTCAGAACCGCATTTATGCTTTCTGTCATTCTTGTTGATTTTTTCCATATTCAGTTGAGTTATAGATTGTCTTGTACCTCTATGTATTTTGTGTTTTTTGTATTTTTGGTTCTAAGATTTGATTCTTTTTGCTTGTATATGGTGCTCTTGTTAACATTTTAGCTAACCTATTTCAGAATATGTGAAAAGTCTTGTTGGAGTCTGTTTTTTTTCTTGATACTTGTGGGGGTTTAAATTTTGTTTGAGTTGTATTTTATTCCATATTTCAGCTGACACAATTGTTATATTTTCAAACTCAATAATTTAAATAGGGAAGTTTTTGTTGATTATTACGTTGGCTTTTACATTGGGTGGGACGGGTAGTGGAATTACGTATAACAGGGAGGAATTTGAGGTGATATGTAAGTCAGGGTTGATAGATAGTTTGATATCACAGATTTTGGTTGAGAAATCTTTATTAGGTTGGAATGAATATGAGGTTGAGGTAATGAGAGACTTGACTGACAATTTGGTTACCATTTGATAGTTTGAGAATATCAATCATATGTGGGTACATGCATGTGACTCTAAGGAAGATTCCTATTTTTTTTGGTGTATTAAAAGTAACATTTAGTACATAATTCCTCCTGAATTTGAAAACATTGGGAAACAAATTGCATTAAAATGCAACGTATTGCCTCTAGCAATTGTTCTTATCAAGGCTATGTTTTCCCTCATCACTAATAGACATGATTGGACTTATGTGCTTACCACTGAACTTACATTCTCGGCTAATAGACATGATTCCTTCATCGATATCAAGGCTATGTTTTCTGCAAACTTTACTGCTTTACCGATCACCTTTTGCGAGTTGTCTTCTCACAGAGGAATATCCTTTGATATTGCCATCCGAAATTTTGATGATGCCGCAGTTGAGGCACCTCTATTTGGACTGGAATTACTTGTGGAATTATAATACATGGAAGAGGTTTTGAGGGGAATTTGTATTTCTTTTGTGGTAACTAATTGATTTCATGACCAAGTAAGGAATTAAACAAAACTTCAACCAAGTACTTGTCACTTGATCCCTGGCCACTGTAGGATTTTGTGCAACATCTCAGCTGAAATATCACATTGGAAGAACAAGTGTTACACTCATTCATCATCTGAGTTGCTTAAGGGGCACATAGGAATTAGGATAAAAACTATGCCCCATTTGGCCAACCCATTCCTAGTGTATAGTGATTTGTTATGTGCTGCCAGTCTTAGTACGAAATTTCACTTTGGGGTACAAAGGTTATTGCATATTAATATTCTCCAACTAACCTTGGTAAATTACCCTCTCGTATGTTGATACAACTTTCTGATAGCTTTTGTATTTGCCAGGATGTTTGTTGACACTTACTTTCTAATAATAACAGCTCCCCTAGCCTGCAGTAAACATATATAGTCAGCATATCAAAATTTGTCCTTTTTCTTACTTCCATTCCATAATTGCTTGCATATTAATGCCTTATTCAAGGTTTTAAATTAGTAAAGGTTTTTCCTCATATAGTTTTAGGTCTACACGGAAAGTTCCATGGAGCAAAGCTTTGTTGAAGGTTTCTTGATTCCCTTTTCATAGAAAATTCTTGCACAAAGTTAAGATCTTCTTGATAACTTTCTTTGGGAGAATAAAAATTTGGGACCAATATGTGTGAGTAAAGAACAAGACACTCTTGATGAGTAGTTGTCTTTCATTTTTGACTGATTTTGTCATTGATTTTTGTTGTGGGGTTCAGTTTTTGGTATCATTTTGTTGCCGATTTAGGAAGATTTCTAATTATATCACAAAGAAGACTCCATATGAATCTAAGAATAATTTTAAATATACATAATTTTAAAAAGAGAGGGTTTAACATAGAAAACCAAGTAAAAGAAGTGCCATTAAGAAACTGCTACCACAGCTAGCCATGACTTTAGTATTCCTACTTTAAATTCTCCCGTGTTGATATTCAATGGACATTTTTGGATCATAGGAACACCCCAACCCCAAAATTTAAACAAGGATATAGTGGATTTTATCTCTGGTTCTGTGTATATAGAAGCTACAAACAGAACAATCTTATCTTGTTTGGTATTTGTCTTCTATTTCTTGCCCTAAATTTCTGAAGTGTGATTTTTTAATATTTCATAGTATATATGCTATAAATTGATTTTCTTGATTAACCTTTTTTTACATGGCTTCTACATAAGCTATGTGCATGGTTTAGTCTAGGAACTATTGGTGACATATTGAGAGGATCAAAATCAGAACTAAAAGAAATTGGTCTTGTTCTGTTCTCATTTATGTCAAAATGGACAGTGACAAAGATATACCAAAATGATCTTTGTTCATTGGCGGAAAGTTTTCATAGTTCTTGTACTTGGTAAGCACGTTGCTGCATTGAGCTTAAGCACACGATATCTATCAAAATGTCTTGTTGGAAAAATGGCAAGTTATAAATCTTCATCTTTTATGAGCATGGAAGACACTGGTTTAATTTGTCAGTTTTCTGATTGGATATAATAAGAAGCAGCCTAAAGAAACTAGCTTGATCCAATATGAGCATAGCTTACTCTGACCTGTGCTTTGGCTTGAAAAATTGACCATTTGAAGTCCCCATTTCAAAGCCACAGGAAGGCACCATCTCTCTACCTAAACATATTTTGGTAATCATACCTACTGTGACTCCAATATGTCCACTAACCCTCGACTTCTTATTAACAAATCTCTTTTCCACAGACGACACAAATTCTCCATTTTCTTTCAGTTTTTCCCCCTTGAAATTAACTACATCATCGGTTTGAACTCTTAAGAAGCATACAAACATGGTCTCCCATTTGGCAAGCATATCATCAGTTTTTCCCCTTGAAGTTAACTACATCATCAGTTTGTCTACATGTCATTTCTATTTTGGAGAAAGCCAAAATAGAAAGAACATGTAGACATATAAACAAAGGATCAAATAGAAACTTCTTTCAGTATAGCAGGGGTAGTTCTATGGAATTGAAAACCAAAAGCTCAACATTTGTTATGATTGCTCGTAGAGCAAGTTCTTCGCTGATCATCTGCTCCACCAACTGATCAACTCATTTTCACATCTAAAGCTAGAAAAACAGGAGGATAATAAACCAAATGTTGACAAAAGAACTAGGCCAAAGATGAAAATATAAAAGTTATTACCTTGTATCTGATGGAAAAAAAATACAATGCGATGTTATTATTAGTAGGCTCTGATATGGTGAAACTCTTGGGCCATACCTCAGATTTTGAAAGCATTTCTAGTTGAAGCAAAGCTGGAAATGAGCTTGCATCTTCATAAACCTTTTGACATGCTTTAATTTACAGGTGAGCAGAAGTCCATGAAATGTCTCATACTCTTTATTCCATATGTTAAAACTACCCCTGTCAGATCACAATTTTATCAAAGAGACAACATTCGATATTACCTTACTATACCATCTTCCTGTTTGTTCTGTTAGGAGAACATCAAAGGAACTTTTCTGGAGAATATGTATTACTTACCATAATGCCATTGAGTTACTAATACTAAAGTATTGGATGGATAGTAAATTACTGTCCATTCAATATGAGCCGACAAAGGTTATCAATCATCAGATTTGATCTCTGGATATTCAGTCCATTAATTTGATAGAAGTTCATATTATTTTGCTGCATTAGCAAATTAATTTATCTTAGTTTATCTTGTCATTACAGAGAAAGTGTTTTTGGCGTTCAGAACATGAAGCCCAGATTAAAACAAATTTCAATTTAAAAGTTGGGCCCAATTTGATGCATTACTTGCTTTGGGGGATTCCCCTTGTCCCGGTGATGTAGTACTCCCTCCTCGGCCTCCCCAATTTCTACCTATTTCACATGGAGCATATGGTCAATACAAAGGTGTGACTGAGGAGCCCAACAATAATGAAAATAATGAGGATTGCTATATGGACAATACACTGCCGCATTGTTAAAGTTGAATGTTTTGTTAGATAATCTAAACTATATACTTTGGAGTGGTTTATTTGAATTATTAAGTACTTTTGAATGTATTAAAACTTTAAAGTAATCTGAACAATAGCTTTGTTAAATAACTTACGACTTCTATGTTTTGTAGTTCAATTTAAGGATATTTAAATTTAATTTTCATTTAGTGGTTATTGGATTATATTTACTTGTATTTGTTGTAGTTTGAATGATTGGTGGGAGCTATTGGAGATTGATTTAATTGATTATATTTTATATATTATTAAATTAAATTAAAATGACAGGTATTTATAAAAGGTGTTATTGGCACCAGTTTTTTTTTTCTTTACAGAAAAGAGACCTCATAAGGTTGTTATTTCACATTTTTATTTTTCAAAAAATACACAAAAGCAACTTAATAAAGTCTCTTTTTAACAATTTTATTTTCCACATGCTCAAATAAGAGACTGCAAGAGGTCGCTTATGTTTTAAATAAATTGTTTAGCATAAAAAATTAAGAAATAATATTCACCTCATGAGGTGTCTTTTAATTAAAAAAATAAAAAACATAAAATCAAATAGAGACCTTATGAGGTCTCTTTGAATAAAATAATAATAATAATAATAATAGTAATAATAATAATTATAAAAAATAATTTAGAGACCTCACGAGGTCTCTTTTTGAAAAATTTAAAAAATAACCTAGTGACCTTGCAAAAAGCAACCTATGTTTTAGAGACCATCCATTGAGGTCATTTTTGAAGTCTCTTTTTCATGGAAAGAGACCTCATGAGGTCTCTTTTATAAGTCTCTTTTTACAGTTTTTTTAGTAGTTGTTCTTTTTGTGGAGCTTTGAACTCAACTCTTGTCCAGAGTTGTTGAGTTGTTCTTTGTGAGAAAGGATGTTGTATCCTGGAGGGGATTAGTCAAGAAGATTACTGCTGGACCGGTGAAATATTTTGCTGCAGTGGGCTTAAATCTCCTTAAAGAGAGTAAGATATCCACGCCTTAGCTGAAGAAGAAGAAGACATTCTTTTTTTTTTCTACACTTGTAATTTTCAGTTGTAATTTTATTGTAATTTCACCAACTATTTTAAGGAGATTCAATGGCAACAACTGAAAAATCCGCGGATGTCAAGATGGGAGATCTCAACAAGCCATTTCGGTTCAACGGTACTCATTTTAAAAGGTGGAAGGGTAAAGTGCTTTTCTACTTAAGTCTTCTCAACGTTTCTTATGTGTTAACTGAGAAGAACCCAAACAAAGTAGATAACTCTTCCATGACTAATGATGAACATATCTCTCTTCAAGAAAAAATTTAAAAATACGATGCTGACTCCTACAAGTGTCGGTACTTTTTACTTAATTATATATTTGATAATTTTTATGATTATTATGATAGAACTTATTCTAGTGCAAATAAAATTTGGAAACCCTTGCCGAGTAAGTATGACATTGAGGAGACGGGAACGAAAAAATATGCGGCTAGCAGATTTTTTCATTTCCAAATGGTGGACAACAATCAGTGGTAGACCAAGCTCAGGATTTCATAATGATTGTTGGTGAGCTCAGGTCTGAAGAAGTCAAAATTGGAGATCACTTTATTATTTGTGGCATAATTGATAAACTTCCACCTTTGTGGAAGGAATTTCAAAAACGATGCACCACAAACAAAAGGAAACTTTTCTTGAGACTTTGATAATGAGAATCTGCATGGAAGAAGAGGCAAGGGGCCAAGATGCACTTTTGCAAATAGAAGAGAACAACATCACACCGAAGGTAAATTTAACTACTTCGAATAATGCTACCCCTGAAACTAACAAAAATACTACTTTGAAGCCAAAGAAGAAAAAATTCAAGAAAAATGATGGTAGACATCCCAAGGACAATAATGGTGGAATTAACCAAGCAAAACATCAACATGTACAAGAAAAAAAATCGTGCTTTGTCTGTAGCAAGAGTGGGTATATTGCTCGATTTTGCAGATTTCAGAAACATGGGCCTAAACCTCAGGCAAACATTACCAAAGAACCATTTTTGGCGGTGATAACAGATATAAACATGGTGAAAAATATTGATGGATGGTGGGCTGACTCTGATATAAACCGTCATGTCTATTATGACAAAGACTGGTTTAAAAAATATACTAATTTTGAGGAGCCCAAAACCATCATGCTTGGAGATTCACACATAGCTCAAGTACTTGGAATAGGAAGTGTTGAATTGAATTTTACTTCTGGAAGGGTATTGATATTAAAAGATGCACTTTATACTCTTTTTATGAGAAAAAATTTGATGTCTAGTTTTCTTCTTAATAAAGTAGGCTTCAAACAGATTATTGAATCTAACCAATATGTAATTGTTAAAAATAATATTTTTATGGGAAAAGAGTATGCATGTGATGGTATATTCAAGTTGAATGTCGAAATGAATAAAACATCTACTTCTGTTTATATGCTTTCTTCTACTAATTCTTGGCATGCTCATTTTTGTCATATAAATGATCGTTATATGGGAATCATGAGTAGTTTAGGATTAATTTCAGTGATCAAAAAGAACTTTGAAAAATGTGAGGCTTGTAGTAATGCAAAAATCACAAAAAGACCTCATTTTCAAGTTGAAAGAAAAACTGATTTATTATAATTAGTTCTTACTGATATTTGTGAACATGGAGGAATTTTAACTCGTGGAGGAAATAGATATTTTATCACTTTCATTGATGATTTTTTTAAGTTTTCATATGTTTACTTAATGAAAAATAAAAGTGATGCTTTTGAGAACTTTAAAACTTTTCTCCATGAAGTTGAAAATCAATTTGGTAGAAAAATAAAAAGAATTAGAAGTGATAGAGGCCATGAATATGAACCGCATGAATTCAATTCTTTTGTTAGATCATTGGGTATTGATATGCCCAAATTACACTTCTCATATGAGAGAGTAAGCGCTCGTCGTCAAATATATAACCCAACTAGGTTGGGGTCGAATCCCACAGGAAATATGGTGTTAATCAAGCCTAGTTGTGATTCAATCGACTAATAGCTAACAACTTCCTATAAATGGGGGGGGGGGGTTTAGAGTTTAAACAAATGTCACTGTTCACTTCGTTTTAGTAACTCACAACCAAGATTTTAATGTTTCAAATTAATGATATGGAAAAATCAGAGTTGTGTTCACTATGAGTATTGACACTTGATGTACATTAGTTGTTACCTAAGATTCTCATGACATGTAGGATCAACCGATTATCATTATCAATGATCTATCTAAATGTCTTTCGACCTATTTAGATATTAGATTACCTAATTTACTCAAACTTAGGAAATCTTTATACTTAACCTGATCTTATCTCGAGTTAATTAACCTTGTTACAACATTAATCATTAGATGGAAATTTAATATTTCTAAATACCCGTTGATATTCACTTCCTACTAAATTAATTTCTTAATTCAGGCAAATCAATCGTAAAGTTTAATCTATTGTTTGCAACCAATAGATAATATAGATAACAGAAGAATTATCAAGAAGTTTCTACTGTCCTTCGAATCTTAATCAACTAACGACTTCATAAGGCCAAACTCATGGATCCCACCACTCGGGTTATGGGAATTAGTTCCTCATGATATAGAAAGAAACAATATATATTGGATTCATAATTCAGAAATATTTAAATTACAAACGGTGAAGATATAAGATTGTTCTTCCTTTCAAATCACCAAAGAATTCCCAAAACCAAGATAATAATTCGAAAAACTTAATTCAAAAATTCGGAGAAAAAGTATGACAAAACGGCTGCTTAGAATAAGTTCAAGATGCTAGTAGAAACCTAAGATGTTTCTTTAAATACTCAAGATAATTCCGGATTTGAATTTCAAATTCCAATCTTTCTGCTCCATAGCTGACGACCAAATCTGACGGCTTATCAAAGAGTTGTCGACTTATCAGATCAATTCATCAACTGCTTTTCCAAATCTTTGTTCACTGCTCACAGGTGATGACCTGGGTTGACGGCTTATCAAAGAATTGACGACTCATCAGATCAAGTCATCAACATTTCATTCCGGTTCTTTGCACACTGTCTTCAGCTGACGACTCCATTTGACGACCTATCACTAAGTTGATGACTTATCGGACAAGTCATTAACTTCACTTGTTTAACATCTATTTTCTATCCATGAGTGACGGCCTCCTGTGACGACCCTTTAGATGGTTGACGACTTATCAGACAAGTTGTTAACTAAAATCTTCCTATCTACTTTATCAAAATTTATCCTTCTTGATATAGTTATCATAAGTTTCCAATGCATCTCGACTTCTCTACAATATCACATAAAATATAATAAAAAACGACAATAGTTACTTATGAACTTACAATTATTCCGGGTTAAAAGCCTTAAATGTGATAACACAAAGCTAGCACATCAACACCCTCAACTTAAAATACTTGCTTGTCCTCAAGCAACTAATACAATCTTATGCACACAATCAAAACAACAACGTAACTAGTAGCATTTTTTCCCTTTGTTTTCTGTCCATAAGAAAAAAATGTGATCTTTTCCTGCCAAGCAACATAAAGATTCCATAAGATCTTCAAAGTTCAAACAACAAACCACTACTTTAAACTTAGAGTATCCAATTAAGTGGTTAGAAAGTTCCACAACAATTCATATGCCCTCACATTGAAGAAGAAAAGTTCACGACTCCACATATTTCTTTATACTTACAGAAACCATGCATTGCGACTCTCACACTCAGAACAAAGGTTCAAATTGTGCATCTACAATACCATAAGATTGCCTTTACTATTTTGCTCAATTAATCTAATAGTCAGGCTGAAATCACTATAGGAATTTCTCAACTTTAAACATAGGTCCAAGTGTTGGGAAAGCCGATATAGGATTAGTGACTAAGCCTCTCTCAGATCACTTACGCACTGGGCTATAATCACTTACATCTTTAAATTCACCCGCACTAACTTTTCATATTATTCTCATCAATCCCACTTGGCATCATTTATTCACTATATAAGTATACATATCTATGTAATATAATTTTTTTTTAACTAATTTCACACTTTCCTATCAATTTTCACAACGTCTTTTGCATCTTACTAGCTCTTCTAGTGCAACCACCCTCAACTTAGGTGATTTGCCTGCGTTGATATATAATGTGTCCAAAGATAGAACTGGCTAAAATAAGGCTTAAAGGTTGTAAAGTTGTTGAAACAAAGAAAGTATTTTATTGAATCAAAAAGGGATCGAAATGTAATATATTCCAACAGATTGATTAATTTGGCTAGTTGGTTCACTATTCAACAATGGCTTGTGATCACTTCTCAGTTGACTATTTTGAGACCCTCATAGAATTCTTTAGGCAAGTTCTAGATGTACACACATAATAAGAACATATTCATGGCGAAATCTCACACTCTCATGGCATGGAATTGTGTGGAAATTACTAAATACTCAATCAACACCCAGGCTTAAACAGGGAATGTCATTATTGCATACTTTCATAGACAGAAATGGTTTCTCGTCCACTTAACAATCAATATCACAATAAAATTTTTGGTGGGCCCACCATTTTCATAATCATTGACTCAAAATCAAACACTTTACTTGCCACTCAGTTACTTGTTACTCTTCATGCATGCATAATACGCAGACACAACAAACAAACACAAGCAGCCAATCCTAAACATGTCGGTTCACTAAGTAGTATTCAAGGGTATAGAACGCAGACAATATACCCTTGAGGTTTCAAGTACCCCCACCCCCACAGTAAAAAAAATTGCATTGTCCTCAATGCAGAATGACAACGAAAAATAATATGGGAAATGAGACACCTACTGCGCTTCAAGCGCGTAAATCATGAACCGCTGACTATGCTGCTGCATCATCAGCTGGTGTAGTCTTATCAGTAGCATTAACAGGCATTGGTGAAGTGAAGAACTCCCCAACATCCTCACCAACATTCAACGGAGGCCCACTAGCTGAAGCTCCCACAACTCTAGCTCTCAACGCTTCCTCAAGTGGTGCACCCTCTGCCTTCAATTCTCTTAAAGCTTCTTTTAGCTTCCCTTTGTCTGCCTTCCTCTTTACTCTTCTCTCAGCTCTTCTTTCTTCATCATTATCATTTCTTTTCCTCTTGCTTTTATCTTTCTTGTCTACCTTTTCTTTTTCTTTATCTACTGGTTTCCCAGTTATGTCAATCAATGGAGGTTCATCCTCAGATTCTTCAGCTACAGGATCTAAAAATGTCACAATCTGATGGCTCTGTAATGCCACAATGTCAGATTTAGCCTTGTCCAAGGCTGCCTGGAATAATGCAAGATCAGGGACTGACATCTCTCTTAACCTTCCATTAACACGGTTCTCTATCTTATCAATGCATCCATGCAGAGTTTGGAAAGGTTCAATGGCTACTTGGATTCTCTTATCAATAGCCGACTCAAACTGATTAGCAAATAACTTCAATTAAGCTTCAAACCTCTTTCCATGCTTTACCATCTTCCTAAAATTATACGGTGTCAGTGCATACTCTGGCATTGGTGCAACAACTGCAGGATTTTCTTCACCTTCAGGAACTGAAGCAACCCCTGTAGGAGAGGTTGCTTGTATAGACTCTTTAACTGACAATGACATATTTTATGTAGAGCCAGTTGCAGTAACAACTGTTTGAATTCCGTCAGACATGATTATATCACTCTCTACCTTTACTACTTCTCCTAGAACTAGCATAGGCCGATTTTCATCAAACTTGATAGGGTTGTGAGTTTTCCTGGCGATGACCTCCTTATCTAAGCCTGTAATTTCTAGCATATGAGCTATTTCACACAACCTCGTAACTAGACAAGGAAATGGGTATGCAGTATCGGGTCGTGTTACCCGAATCTTCATCTCATCAGTAATAATTTCCCCAAAGTTCAAAGGAAAGTTAGACATTAAGCTTGCTACCAGAACTGCTCTATCTTCACCTATGATATTGTCTCCTGCTATTGGCATAAGTCTAGACTATACCACGCCCTACCAAAATCTTGCTTCTTGAGTCATTAAAGGCTTACAGATTTGTGCATTTGGGTTATTCAAGGCTCTCTCTCAACTATCACCTGTGCTAACCAAGGGTATTGGTTTGACCGATCCATCATTCTATGATAGAACTCCTGTTAGGTGAATGGAGGGGTGAAGTTTGGGCCGTACAAAAATCAGTTGATAGTTATGTTAGATAGATTCACCATCACACCCCTCATTGGTATTTGATTCATATTTAGCATATCCGTATACAAAAATTGATTGATAGTTATGTCAGATAGATTCTCCATCATACCCCTCACTGGTATTTGATTTATATTTGGCATGTCTACAACTTTCTCTCCCTTTTTACATATGTTGTCCAATGTCGCTTCGTAGTTAGTATAAAACTCCCTCACCAAGGTTGGGTAGAATGAGTCACCTCCTTTTGTAGTCCATGCTAAGTCATATTCTTTGAATGCCCTCTTTATCTGTGGGTACCTGTTCCGTCCAGAAATGATGATCTTTATTTCTTCACACATAGGCCTCTTGAGACTCCTTCTTTTTATTGATATCAACCCATTATAATAGATTCTTTTTGCTCTAGCAACCTGCCATCTCACACTATCTCGGATGCCTAGATTCTTGCATTTTATTACATCCCCCCTTGTATGTGTTTCTTCCTCCGTTCGTTTCTTGGAAGGTGGTTATTCTAAAGAAGGTTGCTCAGGAATAGGTTGCTCCAAAGAGGGTTGTTCAGATGAAGAGAAGTCTTCTTCTCTAGGGCTCACTTCCTCAATCACCTTCTCTTCAGGTTGAAGAAGAGGTTCAGCTATCTTCAGACTTTGCTTCGTATTACGTCTCTGAAGTTGTGGCTCTTTTTGTTTACTTTCGGACTCATTGAAGAGTCTCCGGGTCAAGTTCTCTTTAGTTACTTTCTTGGTTTCTTTATTTGACTTCCCTTTAGGTGGCAAGATTGATTCTACATTAAGGGAAAAGAATTATTTAATACACAAGAATGAATAACCACACAAGAGTAAATCATTTTCAGTAAAACCTTTTAAAGATTTTATCAAAATAGTTGAGCACGTGTGTGACAACTTGGTATGATAAGTCGTCACTTAAGTGATGGCTCGTTAGCCAACTTGATAGCTACAGACAAAATCATTTCAGAGCAATAAGTGACGACTTTGTATGATAAGTCATCACTTAAGTGTCGGCTCTTCAGCCATATCGTCAGCGCTAGATAGAATGTAATGGCTTTTCAACTCAGCTGACAACTTGGGCTGATAAGTCATCACTTAAATAATGGCTTATCAGCCTTGTCGTCAGCCTAAAATAGAATGCAATACTTTTTTAGCTCATGTGATGACTTGTTCTGATAATCGTCACTTATGTGATGCTTATCAGTTAGGTGTCAAATTACAACAGAATTCTCAGCCCCTTTTTACTTTGCTTGATGACTTATCAACTTCATTGCCATCATAATTCATTTTCACAAAGTCATTCTTTTCAATTCTTAGGCTCGAATATTAAATTTTGTTGCTCAATTCCTTACTAACCCTAATTTTCAATTTCAATAAGATAATGCACCCATTGTGATGTAATCAAGCTTGAACACATGGGTGCAATTTTATTTTCATTCAATTGAGGTTTCAATCTATTACCACAAAACATAAATTTCAAAACTTAGTGAGAATTGTGTTCATGGACACTTTGAATCAATACAAAATTTTATTGATTTGGGTAACCTATTGTAACACTCCAAAAATATATCCCGAGACGTCACACGGTACTCACGACTACGAGTAGCCCCAAGATAACCCTTTGAGCCTTTTTAAAATTCTAAAACTCATAATAAAGGTAATATAGACATGTGAATCAATTAAAATACTGAAATACTGCATTTACTGTCATAACTGATTTGAGTTTTGATGAATATAAAGTCTGAAAGTTCTCAACTTAACAGTCTGGACAACCCATACTGGCAATCTAAAATATTACTAACAGTATGACGAGCCTCTACTTCTAATAACTAGAGAGTCCCAGGGATAGACCCCCAGCCAACTCGAACTGAACGGAAAACAACTAATCAAATACTACAAAAGCTGAAAATCTGAATAAATGGGTCCTCGAACCATGAGGACTCACCAACTATCGTGGATGTAGATAAAGATACCCACGGTCAATTAAGCTGTTGGAACTGAGCACCTGAACCTACATTATTAAACAATGTAGCACATAGATGTATAAGAGGGTCAGTACTTTTGGAATGTACTAAGCATGTGGGGGTGAATGTATAAGTAAAACAATAGATGCAATGATTCAGGTAAACTTTCAAAATAGCATGCTAAATGTGAGTGACTCACCTTGGCTTGAATAAAAATAAAAACTTACAAATCATAAATCGAGAGTAATGAAGCGTAAAAGAAACTCTTGTGAGCCACCACACTTAGTTCTAGTAAACTGTACTCTTATTTTGTCCTTCAAAATCATGTAGGCTAAGTGAAAAGAGCTTACTTTTATCAATCTTAAAACTTAAAGATGAAATCTGATAACTAAAATCTTAAATAAAATATTATCTGATGTACATTTGTGACCCCTTACACTTAGTTTTCTCAAAACTATTCTAACATTTGGATTTAAGACTTAGGGACTTTGGGAGGTTCTTCTAACCTACATAAACCATGTGAGCCGTCATGGAGTCCAACATCTCATTCCTCTAAGGGGAAAAACTCACGTTGGGGAGAGGTGTCATACTCTTTGAAAGGAGTGTAACCTTCTCTTAGTGATAACTATCCTAGCCCACTATGGGCTCTCAATCTTATTCCTACGATGACACTTAGTTTTGGGGCATGAGACCTTGGAAACATACCCAACTCGGTGCTAAATACTACTCCCATTGTTTTGCTCAGAACTTTAGGAAATCCACATTAAAATAGCATAAGTGTTTGTAATGAAAATCAATTATTCTTCTCTTTACTTTAAATCATAAGCAGTCTGATTATTGTGGATTTCATAATCTTATCTTGGGATCAAAAGATCCATCTTTGCTTTTAAGAACTTTTCAAAACTTGTTAATAGACTTGAGATCATAATCTCCACATAAACTCATATTTTGCAATTGGGACTCAGCTTTAATGCATCAATAATCATATTTAAACTTCATGCTCAACGATTATCTTAAAAGCTTTTAACAATCTGAATCAAGATAGTGGAATATAACTCATAATATAGATCTCATGATTTCAAACATGGATATATGTAAATCTTTTGCAATTGAAGCCGTAATTAACATGATAATTTTGTACTAAAAATACTAAGAATTGGATATCAACCCTATCTTCAATTTATACAAAATTTAGCTTAAAATCAAGATTTGGGCACAAGGTTGGAAGAAAACCCTCGCTCATACCCCACATACCTTATTTGGCTTGATTTGATGGAACAAGTTGACTTTTGAAGCCTTGAGAATGTTCTTGGAGTCTTTTCTTGAATTTCTTGGCTTAGGAATCTCAAGTTCTTAATTATCTTGAAGAGAACGTAATGGAATCTTGAAGCTTTTGGGAGATGATTTCAAGGAGAAACCCTAATCTTGTTCTTAAGGATGAAGAGGATTAAGGGTTTTTAAAACTGATTTATGAAGGCCATATACGTATTTTTGATGATTTAAGTCATGGAAGGTGAGGGAAAAAATCAAAATACCCCTCCAAAACTTTTTAAGGGTCATGGATGATGACTTGGGTTGATAAGTCGTCACTTAGGTGATGGCCTGTCACCCCCGGTCGTCACTTTGAGGCTGAAATTGTCACTTACAGTTTAGGGGTGACGACTTGGTGAGATAAGTCATCACTTAGATGATGGCCCATCTCTCCAGGTTGTCACTTGGAAGTTGTAATTGGTGTTTTTCTACCTAAGGCTGACAACTTGGGCTGATAAGTCATCACTAGGGTGATGGCCCGTTAGCTCAGGTCGTCACTTTGTTGACAGTGCTGAATAACTGGAGTAAAATGAGCATAACTTTTCGTTCCGATATCAAATTAAGGTGAAACCAAATGCGTTGGAAATAAAATTCAAATATATTTCATTTGATATAAGGTAGGGCACGTAAATAATTATGTATGAGGAGTAATGGTCATTTAACTTTGACCCAAACTGAAATGTTCTCTTAAAACTTAATCAATGGAAGCATCCACAACTCGTCTTTGAGTTGGGAGATCTTTATGACCTCCACTGATATCAAAGGACATTTTCACAATATATAACTAATCATTACCTATATATAGATATATAATCATTGGGTTACGGTCTGTATACTTGATAGCAACGGTTTGAAATCTACTCTGAAAATGGGGGGTGTTACATTATCTCCCCCTTGGGAACAGTTGTCCTTGAATGAGGGTATTTAGCTGAGAAAACTAGGAGATTTGAGAGTATATACAGAGCATGACTACATAACTAAAGTTGACAACTGAAGAGAATTAATCTGAGGAGAATTGTTACCTTAGGCTGAAGCTGAACTTACAGAGAAAAGATGGGGGTACTTGGATCGCATATCTACTTCTTCTTCTACTTACTAAATGGCACTCTCAATGGACTGATTCCGTCAAAGGACTTTGACCAAGGGAACTTCTTTGTTCCTTAGCCTATGAATTTTCTGATCAAGGATCTTGACTGGGACTTCTTCATAAGTGAGACTATCTTGAATTTCAATGTTTTCCAAAGGAACTACTACGGCTGGGTCAGTAATACACTTCTTTAATACAGAGATATGAAATACTGGGTGAACGACTGATAATTCTGCAGGCAACTCAAGCTCATATGCTACCTTTCCAACCCGACTCAATATTCTGTAAGGGCCGACATATCGGGGGATAAGCTTCATTTTTTGCCAAATCTTTTCACCCCTTTCACGGGTGAAACCTTTAAATAAACTAAGTCATCGACTTCAAACTCAAGATCTCTTCTCCTCACATATGTATAAGATTTCTGATAACTCTGAGCTATTTTTAACCTTTCTCGAATCAACTGGACCTTCTCCATATCTTCTAACACCACCTCTAGCCCTATCAACGCGGCCTCACCCACTTCAAACCAACCAATGGGTGACCTATATCTCCTCCCATAAGGATCCTCAAACGGGGCCATCTGAATGCCAGAATGATAACTTTTATCGTAGGCAAACTCTATCAACGGTAAGTGCTCATCCCAACTACCCTTGAAGTCAAGAACATATGCCCTTAACATATCTTCTAGATCCTGAATGGTCCTCTTTGCTTGACCATCTGTCTGAGGATGAAAAGCTGAACTAAGATGAACTTAGGTACCAATACCCTTCTAAAAGGCTTTCAAAAAGTGACAGGTAAACTGAGTACCCCTATCTAAAATGATTGACACAGGAATTCCATGCAATTTGACCAACTCTTTAATTACATCTTAGCATAATCTTCAGCTGAGTAGGACATATGAGCTGGCAGGAAATGGGCTGATTTGGTCAACCTGTCTACAATAACCCAAATCGAATTATGCTGACGACGCAGATGGGGTAAACCTATTATAAAATATATGTTTACCTCTTGCCACTTCCAGGTGGGAATACTAAACTCCTGCAAGGTGTCACCAGGCCTTTGGTGCTCCACCTCAACCTGTTGACAAATCGCACACCTAGCCACAAACTCCATAATATCTTTCTTCATACCATTCCACCAATAGATTTCCTGAAGATCTCGGTACATCTTTGTGGCACCAGGATGAATGAAGTAATGTGTACCATGCACTTTATCCATAACCCGTTGTCTCAAACCATCAATACACGACACACATAAGCTACTCTGTATCTCAACATACCAACTGATGAACTTCTCAAACTAGGTCCTTCTTATCATCCTCTACATGAGCAACACTATCCATAGACAGTGTACTAGGGCGTCTGCCACTACATTGGCCTTGCCTGGATGATACAAAACACTCTTGTCGTAATTTTTTAACAATTCTAACCACCTTCTCTAACAGAGATTTAATCCTCTCTGCATAAATACATGCTGTAAGCTTTTGTAATCCGTAAACACATCAACATGCACCCCATAAAGATAGTGCCTCTAGATTTTCAAAGCAAACACAACAACAACTAATTCAAGGTCATGAGTAGGATAGTTCTTTTTCTGAGGCTTAAGCTATCTATAGGCATAGGCTATGACCTTAATTCTCTGACCAACTCTAGAAGCATCATAATAAATAACAAATCCATTTATACCATCAGGTAATAGCAAATCTGAGGCTGAAGTGAGTCGAGCCTTCAACTCCTGAAAACTCTTCTCATAAGAATCTGACTACTGAAACTTAACTATTTATGGTTCAATCTAGATATGGGGGATGCAACAGATGAAAACCCCTCAATAAATCATCGGTAATAGCCAGCTAAGCCTAAGAAACTCCTGATGTATGATGGATAAATAGGTCTAGGCTAGTTTCTTACTTCTTCGGTCTATTGAGGATCAACTCTAATACCATCACCAGAAAAAATATGACCGAGAAAAGCTACTCGCCCTAGCTAAAATTCACACTTGCTAAATTTAGTGAACAACCGATGATCTCTAAGAGTTTGCAACACAATTCTAAGATGGTACTGCTTGAACACTCTGTTCATCAAGTCCATGAAGGCTGCTGGACATTTGTTAGCTCAAAGTACATGACTAGAAACTCAAAGTGACCGTAATATGTCCTAAAAGTTGTTTTTAGAGAATCACATTCCCTTACTTTAAGCTGGTGATAGCCAGATCTAAGGTCTATCTTAGAGAAGTAACTTGCACCTTGGAGTTGGTCAAATAGGTCATCAATCCTAGGAAGAAGATATTTGTTTCTAATTGTGACTTTATTCAACTAACGGTAGTCGATGCACATTCGGAGAGTGCCATCTTTCTTACGCACGAATAGGATGAGAGCGCCCCATGGAGAAACACTGGGCCTTATAAAGCCTTTATCTAAGAGGTCTTTAAGCTGCTCTTTCAACTCTTTAAGCTCGGATGGAGCCATACAATAAGGCGGAATAGAGATGGGCTGAGTATTAGGATGAAGGTCAATACTAAATTCTCTTTCTCTATCAGGTGGTATCCCTGGAAGATCTTTGGGAAAGACTTCAGGAAACTCATTGACTACACGGACTGACTGAATAGTTGGAGTCTCAGACTTAGTGCCTTTGACTCAAACTAAATGATAAATACACCCTTTTGATATCAACTTTCTGGCCTTAAGATAGAAAATGAAATGACTCTTGGGAGATACTGAATTACCTTCCCACTCAAAAACTGGCTCATCGAGAAACTGAAACTTCACCACTCGGGTGCAATAATCTATAGACGCATAACAGAAATAAAGCCAATCCATATCCAGAAAAGGTCAAAGTAGACCATATCTAATTTAATTAAATTTGCTAACATAATCTTATGAAGGATAGTTATAGGACACTTTCTATAGATCTTTTTGGCAATAACTGACTCACCTACTGCGGTAGAGACTGAGAAGGGCTTAGAAAGCTTTTCAGGATCTATTCCAAAGTTTACTGCAAATAATGGAGTCACATAAAAGAAATTTAACCTTGGTTTTAACAACACAAAACATAAAAATGACAGACATAAAGCATACCAGTAACTACATCTGATGAAATCTCTTGCTCTTTGCGGGATGGTAAAGCATAGAACCAATTCTGGTGCAAACCGCCAGCGGTACTGGATGATGCACCTTAAGGAGGGACTGGGCGACCTAGGGGAGCTGGTGCACTAGCTGCCTAAGTCTAGGGATGAACATCCTTATTTACTTGCTTAGCATATGGCTACTCTTTGATTTTGTGGCCTAACTTACCACATCCATAACAACCTTTTTGCCCACACAAACACTCACCAGGATGACCTTTACCACACTTAGCACATGTTGCATAATTAGGACTTCCACCGCTAGACATAGAAATTCTACCCCACTGCTCTTGCCTGGTTCTAGGAGCAGGAGCACTAGCTAAAGATAGTGTTGGCATAGATAAGAGACCCTAAAACTATGAACACTTTCCCCCTCTAAACTTTGATTGATCGAAGTCAAACTGCATGGTTCGAGCCTTCTTACTTTATCTCTCTCTCCCCCTTCAACCTCTCCTCCTTAATCTATTGAGCATGAATCATTAGCCTAGCAAGATCTATGTCCATAATAAGCATGGCAGTCCTACATTCCTTGACAACCAATCCAGATACTCTAGTAACAAACTTACTCATATTAGATCTACGATCAACTATCAAATCTGGAGCATACTTAGACAACTGGTTGAACTTAACGCTGTACTCCTTCACTGTCACCAAGCCCTGCCTTAGGTTCATGAGCTCCTCTATCTTAGCTTCCCTCATCTCACGTGAAAAGAACCTATCTATGAACGCATCTTAAAATGCCTGCCAACTTACGGCAGCTATATCCTCACCTCTACCATTCTTCCACATCACCACCCAATTATAAGCAACATCCTTAAGCCAGTAGGATGCCAATTATACACTCTCATCCTCTGTGACATACATAGTTTGAGTGATCTTCTTTACCTCATCAAGATAAAATTATGGGTCCTCACATACTTTTGACCCAAAGAGTTTAGGTGGATTTATTCTCATGAAATCACGAACTCTGGATACAGCTAAATCACCATTCTACTAAAGTGGGACTGCAACTTGATGGTCACCCTGAATATTAACAGTCACAGCTTAGGCTAATGCCTAAAAAACTGCTCAAAATTTAGCATAGGATACAGTCTCATTCAGAGGGTCAGCGGGCTGGGGTGGCTGGTTATCATTTTTTCATATATTCTCTCGACGAGGAGGATATTCTATCACTAAGAGCATGAGTTAAAAGTAAATAGAAAAAACTAAAAACATGATAGAGAATGATGGAAAAAAATGTTTCCCTAAAATGTCCTGTAGCCTCTAGCTAATAAATGTGGCGCGCTTCACATCCATGATTAAGACTCTACAAAATGCGGCTTGTCTAACTCTCTAGGACTCTTTAAACCTTAGGCTCTGATACCAAGTTTGTAATACCCCAAAAACGTATCCCCAGATGTCACACGGTGTTCAGGACTACGAGTAGCCCCAAGCTAACCCTTTAAGCCTTCTACAAATTCTAAAACTCATAATAAAGGTAATGTAGGCATGTGAATCTATTGAAATACTGAAATACTGCATTTATTGTCATAACTAATCTGAGTTTTGATGAATATAATGTCTGAAAGTGCTCAACTTAAAAGTCTGGACAACCCATACTGAAAATCTAAAATATTACTAACAATCTGATGAGCCTCTACTTCTAATAACTAGAGAGTCGTTGGGATAGATCCTCAGCTGACTCGAACTATAACAACAACAACAACAAAAAACCTAGTGTATTCCCACCTAGTGGGGTCTGGGGGGGGGTAAGATGTACGCAGTCCATACCTCTACCTCTGAAGAAGTAGAAAGGTTGTTTTCGATAGACCCCCGGCTCAAGATACGAGACACCACACAAATATAAAGTAACGCACAGAACAAGATTTCATAACGTAAATACGACACCCATAAGTAGTAGGAAACATCGGAAAGCACCCAGATTCGTAATAAAACATGGAACACCGAAAGCATAACAAGAAGAAGAATAGGAATATGAATTAAAATAAGAACAGGAAGAATAACAGGAGTAAAACCCCCACCAAATACTTCCCTGCCCTAGCGCCCCAAACTGGCCCTAGTTTTCTGCCCTAATTTGCGCCCTCCAGACCTTCTTATCTAGGGTCATGTCCTCGGTGAGTTATAGCTGCTCCATATCCCGCCTAATCACCTCACCCTAGTACTTCTTCAGCCTACCCCTACCCCGCCTAAAACCATCCAATGCTAGCCTCTCATACCTACGAACCGGGGCATCCGTGTCCCTGCTCTTCACATGTCCAAACCAACTCAATCGGACTTCCCGCATCTTGCACTCCACTGGAGCCACACCAACCTTCTCCCTGATAGTCTCATTCCTAACTCTATCCCCTCGAGCTCAGCTGACTCGAACTGAACTAAAAAAACTAATCAAATACTATGAAAGCTAAAAATTTGAATAAATGGGTCCTCGAACCATGAGGACTCACCAACTGTCGGGATATAGATAGAGATGCCCACAGTCAATTATGTTGCTGGAACTGAGCACCTGAACCTACATTATTAAACAATGTAGCACATAGACGTATATATGGGTCAGTACTTTGGCAATGTACCGAGCATGTGGGGGTGAATGCATAAGTAAAACAATAGATGCAATGATTCAGATAAACTTTCAAAACAACATGCTAAATGTGAGTGAATCGCCTTGGCTTGAATAAAAATAAAAACTGACAAATCATAAATCGAGAGTAATGAAGCATAAAAGAAACTCTTGTGAGCCACCACACTTAGTTCTAATAAACTGTACTCTTATTCTATCCTTCTAATCATGCAGGCTAAGTGAAAAGGGCTCACTTTTATCAATCTTAAAACTTAAAGATGAAATATAATAACTAAAATCTTAAGTAAAATAATGTCTGATGTACATTTTTAACCCTTTACATTTAGTTTTCTCAAAACTATTCTGACATTTGGATTTAAGACTTAGGGACTTTGGAAGATTCTTCTAACCGACATAAACCATGTGAGGAGTCATGGAGTCCACTGTCTCGTTTCCCTAAGGAGAAAACCTCACGTTGGGGAGAGGTGTCATACTCTTGCCAAGGAGTATAACCTTCTCTTAGTGATCACTATCTTAGCCCACTATGGGCTCTCAATCTTATTCCTATGGTGGAACATAGTTTTGGGGCATGAGACCTTGAAAACATACCCAATTCGGTGCTAAATACTACTTCCATTGATTTGCTCAGAACTTGAGGAAATCCACATTGAAAAAGCATAAGTGTTTGTAATGAAAATCAATTATGCTTCTCTTTACTTTAAATCATAAGCAGTCTGATTAATGTAGATTTCATAATCTTAGCTTGGGATCAAAAGATCCATCTTTGCTTTTAAAGCACTTTTCAAAACTTGTCAATAGACTTGAGATCATAATCTCCACATAAACTCATCTTTTGCAATTGGGACTCAGCTTTAATGCATCAATAATCATATTTAAATTTCATGCTCAACGATTATCTTAAAAGCTTTCAACAATCTGAATCAATATAGTAGAATATAACTAATAATATGGATCTCATGATTTCAAACATGGATATATGTAAATCTTTTGCAATTGAAGCCTTAATTAACATGATAATTTTGTAAACTAAAAATAATAAGAATTGGGTATCAACCCTATCTTCAATTTTTGCAAAATTTAACTTAAAATCAAGATTTGGGCACAAGGTTGGAAGAAAACCCTCGCTCATACCCTACATACCTTATCTGGCCTGATTGAACAAGTTGATTTTTTAAGCCTTGAGAACGTTCTTGGAGGCTTTTCTTGAAGTTCTTGGCTTACAAATCTTAAGTTCTTGATTATCTTGAATAGAACGTAATGGAATCTTGAAGCTTTTGGGAGATGATTTCAAGGAGAAACTCTATCTTGTTCTTAAGGATGAAGAGGATTAAGGTTTTTTTAAACTGACTTATGAAGGCCATGTACGTTTTTTTGATAAATTAAGTCGTGGTAGGTGAGGGAAAAGACCAAAATACCCTTTCAAAACTATTTAAGGGTGATATAGATCGAGTGAGGTCATGGGTGACGACTTGGATTGATAAGTCATCACTTAGGTGACGGCTCGTCATCACTTAGGTGATGGCTCGTCACCCCCAGCCATCACGTTAAGGCCGAAATTGTCACTTACGACTTAGGGGTGATGACTTGGTGTGATAAGTCATTACTTCGGTAACGACCCATCACTCCAGGTCATCACTTGGAAGTTTGAATTGGTATTTTTATACCTAAGGCTGACGACTTGGGTTGATAAATCATCACATTGGTGATGGCCCATCAGCTCAGGTCGTTACTTTGTTGACAGTGTTGATATGCTGAAGTAAAATTAGCATAACTTTTCGCTTCAATATCGGATTAAGGTGAAACTAAATGCGTTGGAAAGAATATTCAAAGATATTTCATTTACTATAAGGTAGTGAATGTAACTCATTATGTATGAGGATTAATGGTCGTTTAACTTTGACCCAAACTGAAAGGTTCGCTTAAACTTAATCAATGGAAGTGTCCACAACTCATCTTTGAGTTGGGAGATCTTTATGACCTCGACTGATATCAAAGGTCATTTTCACACTATATAACTGATCATTACCCATATATAGATATAGAATCATTCAGTTTTGGTCTGTACACTTGATAACAATGGTTTGAATTCTAATATGAGAATGGGGGGTGTTACACCTATTCAACTTTGTACTGCTCAAATTAGTTCATGAACACTTGTACCCTTTTTAGGCACTAAGTTGTACTTTATTTCCAATACCTTTGATAAGCAAAAATAAGAGCTTTTAGATCATACCTTTAGGACGACGTTGATACAAGAAAAACCACAGAAGGCACAAAAACTATACAAAAATAGTCCACAAATTTAGAGCAACCCGAGGACCCCTTTGAGTGCTAGTTTCGGCCAACAACAACAACACAAGTATCACGAGTTTACAAGGTGTTTTAACGCCAAAACAACAGAAATACAACAAGAACAAGATGAACACGATGAACATAAGATTTGGATTCAACAAGAACAAACGATTACAAGATACAAACACTAACACAATTACAAGAAAGGTAAAGATAGATAATGAGACATAGATTATTACAAAGATTAGGAACTAAAGAGTATATTTAACTCAAAAATCCCTAATGAATGTAAAAACAACACCACACTCTTAAGGTGACCACCAAGGGAATCAACTCACCTCAAGATCCACCGTTTCCAAGCAAAGAACAATATTGGCTTTTCCAAGCCCTAAACTACAATGGCTAGTCCAAGCCCTAACTAAGAACTAAACTAAGGTAGTCTACTCTCAAGATAGAAGATTTTAAATGTATCATATTTTCATCATCAAACAACTACCAAGAGAAGACCTAAAATGTCCCATTTATAGTATATTACAAAAGGAGACAAAATGACTACACTACCCTTAATGATAAGGGCGGCTATGGAGTGCATTTTAGGCAAAGTAAAGTGAACAAAATGTCCTCAATGAAGATGACCCAAAATCTTGAGTCATTAAGTGTCCAAAACCGTGAGTCCTTAAGTCTTCAATGCTCCAAGAAATCTTTCACTCACGGCCTTGATGTATGGTATGCTCAATGGTAGGCTCAAAATGGGTCCTCCATGCATGTTCTCGTATCATTGAGGTGACCAAGTTTTAAGCCTCTATCTGTTGGCCTCCAAAGATGTCATCAAAATATAAGATGACCATTTGTCCTATATCATCCTCCCTTTCTTGAAAAGGATTCAACCTCGAATCCAAACCTTGCAAAATCAAAGAGCGTACAAATAAATACAAACTCCTCATGGCATAAGGGTTAGGGTTAGCACAATAAATCATCTCAACATGCCAAGTTTGCACATATTTTCAATATAACCAAGGATCCTTTGAATGAAATATTAAAAACTCAATGAAAGATGTACGGAGGATTTGGTTATAGGATTCACCAAGAGTGACACTTCGCTTGTCATGTAGACCAAGCAACAAGTTGGGTGCACCAACATCACCATTTCTACATCTGGCATCGGGGTTAAATGGGAAGAGTGGCCATAGACATGGGTCTAGACAACGCTCCCCTTTCCTGTGGTCTCCACCCAAACTAAATGGAATACTCTCTACAATAGCATACATATCATCCAAAGCAAATAGAGAGTAGAAAAAGGTATCACTCAAGTTGACTTTTACTAAGGTGTCCTCATGTTTGTAATCATTACTAGTTTCCCAATCATCACCATGAGTACTCTCAACAATAAAGTCACACAAAGTAGAAGGATAAGTAGTTTCCAAAACCACACATTCCTTGCCCTCAAGAGTACTCTCATCTTCCAAGAAGAGATTTCCATCTTTAGGAGGAATGTTGTCACACCATAGTGGGTTTGCATATAGGCTGTAGCTTCCAAGGCAAGCTATACCATCATTTTCACCACTAGGTCTATTAGGAGTGTTTATATCATCTTTAAATAAGACATTATACCTAAAGAGAGCATGATCTATTTCACAGGAAGATTCAAAACAAACATGTTCATCACTCTCTAAAAGATCAATATCAAGTTTTAAAGTGATTTCAAGCACAAGATTATCCCAAGAATATCTCTAGGGTTCACTCCTATTTTGTTGACCAATATTTTCAAATACTTTACTCACTTGAGTTCTATTAAGCATATCACACATAACCTCAAGTGGAGAGAAAGTTTCACACATAAATTGATCAACACAATTACACAAGATGATGTACTTTCGTTCAACATATTGGCTTCAACACTAGGTGGACATAAATTGCCCTTACAAGAAGAGTCAATTTCGTCATCAATGGGATCATCATCAACAAGAAGCAAAGAATCACTAGACTCACAAGTAAATAAGATACAACTCATACTTAATAGGATACTAGCCATACAATTATCATTCACCTGCGCCAAAGTGCAAGAGTTAGCTATTTTACCTTAAAGATCTTGAGTAGATTCCTCTTTTCCATGGTGTGAAGGTCCTCCACAAGCTTGGGAAGCAACTTCTTTTCGTTTTTGCTCTCTTTCGCTTGCCATGTTGGTACCTACACAAATGTCCTTAGAAATAAAAGAAAAAACATCGTTAGAACGATTTGGTGGTAATCCCCTCACTTCTCTCCACACAACCTCTCCCTTTTTCACTCTGGGATTACTACCTTGCACACCCTTAATCCTCTCAATATTTTGTCTCTCATAATCATTCAGATTGGAGTAGGTGAACACTTCTCTTTGTAGCCAGGGAGGAATGTACATCATGAGGCAATTTCCCCATCGGTCTCTTACAACATTAGGCCAATTTTGCATATTTGGAACTTTATGTTGTGCAAACCAATTGGCACCCAAGCTCACATGACCATAGTTTATGGGAAAAAAATTGTACCACACCTCCTCATGGTAATCAAATTGGGAGAAGACAACCCTCACCCTCTCAGTAACCTTAAACTCATCCAAGAAGTATGGAACAAGTAAAGGATTTTGAAACAACCCCAAGTAGTCAACCATGGATGGAAGGATGTAGTTTCTATAGTACCTATCATTTAACACAATGAGGTAGCCCGATATCCCACAAACGGTCACCTTTCTGGAGTGTAAACTCTTTCTCGGATCAACATTGTAAGGCACATGATTACCTGTTGGTTTTAGAGATGCATATACTCATTTTCTCATGGGAAAACCTCTACTATAGCTAGGATAACCATTCACACCATGTCAATCTTGATAAGAAGTACTACAAGGTAAAGAAAATAAATTTTCACACTACTCACGTGTACTCTCATCATAGCTCTCATAAGCTTTGCGAATGAAAGGGTTATACCTAACACCAGATCTAGGTTTAGAGTGGGAGGTGTAAGATTCCTCATATGCTGCAATGTCATTATAAGAACCATCACGAAGTCTTACATCATCTCCAAATTCACTATAAGAACTAGGTACTTTGTTCCCCTCACTTTCTCCCCTAAAACCGTGTCCCTCAAATCTGCCCAAGTTTTGATCATGGCTATTCTCATAGCCTCTGCAATCTCCCTCAACTTCGTAGCCACAAAACCCCTCACTACAATCATAATCTCCCATGTTGTAGTCACAATAATCCCTGGCTATCGAAGACATGTTCCCCTTATATCACCTTTGTACTTACACAATGAACAAACAAGATTAGTAGTAAAATCTCCTCACCAACACTCATATACACTCACCTTTGTGATTCTCACAATTGGAACGGTGAATATCGAAAGTTTCTTATACTTCGGTAGTCAATAGGATGTCAATTCTACTTTGCGACTGGAATGGATTTTCGTTTGATTGACTCAAGACACAAAAACAAAATTTACTTATGAACTTGAAACAAGAAGTTACTATGAGTTAAAAACGATAAAAACACACAAAAATAAAGCTAACACAAAGAATGTACTCAAAAACTAATTTACAACTTAGTAGGTACTCACTAATTTCCAATTAGTATAAGAATCAACAAAGTTGAAACCAGTGGAGACAAAGAAGGGAAACTAGAATTCCAATTCTTGAGCTTATGATGATGTGGCACTTGTCTATTGGTCATTGGAATGTTGTTAAAGTTGAAAATTTTTTTGTTTCAAGAATTTAATTGTTCAATTTCATATTCGGATGAAGAAGTTTCGGCTATGTCATAGGAAAACAAGGTCTAAGACTCACTTTCAAGATTTAAAAAAGTCTTAACCTACTTTTATTATTTTGGCAAGACAACCTTTTTGGTAGTCTTGTATCCTTTCCTCTTTGGGACAATTTTGAAAAGTGGTCTTACTTCTTTTTGGTAGCTACACTTTTTGGAAGTCTTTTGTTTCATTACTATTTTGGTATTTGTCTTGAAAATATTTCCAACACAAACAAAAGTCTCACTCTTCTTTTTCTTTTTCAAGATCAAATAACCCTTTGAAACTACTTCTTTAACACAACAAGATGAACTCCAAGAATAACAACAACAAGCCGTCAAACAATTACTACTACACAACTTGAAACTTAGCTCAATAACTTGGATTAAGACTCAAGGAGTGTTAGAGAAAAAGAAAAACAACACAAGAAAAAACTAAGACAATCAAGACACACCTAGATCTAGACACAAATCTCATCCAAAACAACAATAACAACACAATTTCGGCCAAGACACAAAAATGGACAAATTTGCTTCTTTTTTATTTTTTAGTTTTCTAAAACCTTTTTTATTTTTAAGTTTACGAGCCCAAGATTAATCTTTTGGGAACAATATCAAGCCATGATCTGATGCCAAATGATACAAGAAAGACCACGGAAGGCACAAAAACTACACAAAAATAGTCCACAAATTGAGAGCTAACCCGAGGACCCCTTTGAGTGCTAGTTTCGGCCAACAACAACACAAGTATCACGAGTTTACAAGGTGTTTTAACACAAAAACAACAATAATACAACAAGAAAAATATGAACACAAGATTTGGATTCAACAAGAACAAACGATTACAACATACAAACACTAACACAATTATAAGAAAGGTAAAGATAGATAATGAGACATAGATTATTACAAAGATTAGGAACTAAATAGTATATTAAACTCAAAAATCCCTAATGAATGTAAAAACAACACCACAATCTTATGGTGACCTCCAAGGGAATCAACTCACCTCAAGATCCACTGTTTCCAAGGAAAGAACAATATTCGCTTTTCCAAGCCCTAAACTACAATGGCTAGTCCAAGACCTAACTAAGAACTAAACTAAGGTGGTCTACTCTCAAGATAGAGGATTTTAAATGTATCATATTTTCATCATCAAACAACTACCAAGAGAAGACCTAAAATGTCCCATTTATAGTATATTACAAAAGGAGACAAAATGACTACACTACCTGATGATAGGCGATATTACGCGCCTATATCAATATATTTTGCCCATATTTGTGCCATGTTTTGAGAACAAATTATATATTTCATGCACTTTTACTCCTTTTTCCTGTTAGTGAGCTAACGAACATGATTAGCAAAGTTTCAGGTATAAATGATGCAGAAATCAGCATTTTATGGCTTACTTAACGCCAAAGGAAGCTCACGAAGGAAGGAAAGGGAGCTTGAACGCCTAAAGGACCAAAATTGATACATGGAAAATCTGTCCCGGGCTAAAATAACATTTCTGAAGACTTTGGGGACTTGCAGTAACTTATGTGGATTAGGATAATAATACATTAACCTAGTACAATTGGGTTAAGTATTTCATTAGTTTATTTGGATTTGGATAATGTTACATTAACCTAGTACAATTGGGTTAAGTATTTCATTAGCTTAGTAGGATTTGGTTAAGTATTTCATTAGCTTAGTAGGATTAGGATATGGGTATTATAAATACCCTATCATGCTAGAGATTTTTATGCATTCCTCCCTTAGTGGAGAGATACATTCTACTTCTAATTCCTCCCTTAGTGGAGAGATACATTCAGATTCTTACAATTCTAATTCTTCCATCAATTAACAATTCTAATCTTTCCATTAATTCTATTTTTCTTCTTCTATTCATTTATTCTTAATTTCCGCAACAAGAGAATTGTTACTTTGCCTAGGAATTCACGCCTAAACGCCTACCGCTCTTGCGCTACACGAAATTAATCAATCTTGTGGTATAACAACAATTTCAATCGTGATCTCCTTCGCATTCATGGGTAACTAAACTTCTCTGTTGGGGTTATGGAAGCCGAATGAGGTACTACCTATTACTATGAGCTTGTGAGTTCGTGACACGTATGCTGCCTATATCATTATTCTCTTCATCTTAATCTAAATTCTTTGTGGTTGCAAACGCAAGAATACGTCAGTATAACATTTAACTTGTTCGAAAGAAAGGTTATTTGTCTGGAAAAGAGATAGTGTCAAGGTAGTAGGGTCACATCCTAAATTCCCTATTAAACAGTTAGTGTCGTAACTGGATTAACCTCTTGGAGAATTCGTACCGTTAGACACGCTTTAAGCTCGAAAGAGTTAAAGTGAAATAATCCTCGAATAGGTCGAAAGACGCCTGGATTTACCATTGAATACAATTCTCTATAAGCACATGCATGTCAGAATTCAATACACTCATAGCTAATAGAGACGTAAACTCATAAGGTGGACATACCCCCAACGCTTCAATTCTCATTGTTTTACAACATACTAAACATTCTTTCTATTTACTTTGCTATTTTTAGTTTTTACTTTATTATTTTGATTACACATTACAATCCCCCCTTCTTACGAGACTTGCACTAAAAGTCTAGTAATCGTTGCCTACTTGTTGACCAAGCTATTCTCTGTGGGATCGATACCCAACCCAGGTTGGGTTCTATATTTGCTAGCGACCACTTTACACTCCTACGAGAGCTGTAGATTGAGCGTTATCACTACCCTTAATGATAGGGGCGGCTATATAGTGCATTTTGGGCAAAGTAAAGTGAACAAAATGTCCTCACTGAAGATGACCCAAAATCTTGAGACATTAAGTGTCCAAATCCGTGAGTCCTTAAGTCTTCAATTTTCCAAGAAATCTTCCACTCACGGCCTTGATTTTTGGTATGCTCAATGGTAGGCTTAAAATGGGTCCTCCATGCATGTTCTTGTATCCTTGAGGTGACCAAGTTTTGAGCCTCTATATGTTGGCCTACAAAGATGTCATCAAAAGATAAGATGACTATTTGTCCCGTATCAGACGTACCCTCACTACTTTGAACTTTCATGTTTTTAACTTGCCAGGGACACGCAGGATTCAGAGCACTTCAAAGGGTTTTCTCAAAAGGAATAGAAAACATTCTTGAACTTGTCAATTTTCTTTTGAGAAGATGATGAGAGAAAAATGGGTGCTTGAGTTTGAAAAGACAGAAGACGAGAAGTATCAACAGTTGCACTAATGGAGCCGTTATATTTTTGTTTTCTAATTTTATCTAAAAAGAAAAGAAATCTCTAATAAAAACTAATAAAGACTAATTAATGTTAATAAAGACTAATAATGAGGAAAATATCCCAAAAATAGAAGTGGGAAAAAATAATTATCTGGAATTTGAAAAGCCAAGGGTTAATGGGTTTGGATCTGGTCATGGCTTTGGATTGTGTTAAAATCACTCACCTGGGCCCAAAATTAAGTGACGGCTTATAAATTGGTTTATATCCCATCACACATCTCGGAATCCTAAGGTAGAGTGTTGCTGAATTTTCGGTTCAGCTGACAATAAGGCTTGACGGCTCATCACTTGGGTGATGGCTTATCAGCCTTGTCGTCACGCTAATCTAGTGTTTTGTTTTATTGTGCTTCAACTGATAACAAGGTGTGACGGCCCATCACATGAGTGACGGGTCGTCAACCTTGTCTTCACTCTTATCTAGAATTAGTCCACATTTTGCTTCATCTAATAATGAGGCATGGTGATACATCATTAGAGTGACAACTTATCAGCCTTGGTCGTCACCATTGTACAGAATATGCCCAGTTTTTGATTGACTTCACAACATTGATTTTCCCTTTGTTCCTGCACATCTAAATAACTCATTATGTACACAAAGCTTTAAAACAAATAAAATACTTACAACACAACAAGTTGGGTTGCCTTCCAATAGTACTTGATTTACAGTCGCGGCATGACTTGGTTATCTCGACTACTCAGACTTCATCGAGATACATAGTAGACAACAACTTCATATCATTCGTTGGACCAACATAATTCCTGATCCTTTTCCTATTAACTTTAAACAGACTTTCATCTTTACTTTAAAGTTCCACCACACCTGATGGCAAAACTTTACTTACTTTGAAAGGTCCCGACCATCTTAATTTCAATTTCTCCGAAAAGAGATTCAGTTTAGAGTTAAATAATAAGACCCAATCACCAGCATAAAAGTCTCACTTTTCTATTCCTCGATCATGGTAATTCTTCATTCTCTATTTATATAGGTCAGCTCTTTCGTAAGCTCTGAGACTGAATTCATCCATCTCATTTAATTGTCCCAACCTTAACTCGGCTGTTTTTTCCAGTTCATGTTCAGTCATTTAAGAGCCCACAAAGCCTTGTTCTACAGTTCAACCGGAAGGTGACATACTTTTCCATAGACTAACTGACATGGTGACATCCCAATAGGTGTCTTGAAAGTAGTCTGATATGCCCAATATGCATTATTGAGCTTTCGAGACCAGTCCTTTCTACTCACATTCACTGTCTTAGCCAAGATTGATTTTATCTCCCAGTTTGAGACTTCTACTTGCCCACTGGTTTGTGGGTGATATAGAGTGGCCACCTTATGTTGTTTCACACTGTATTTCAACAAGGCAGCCCAAAATATTTTATTGCAAAAGTGGGATCCCCCGTCGCTTATGATAGTCCTTGTCACTACAAAATAGGAGAAGATGTTCTTCTTCAAAAAGGTAACCACTCTCTTTCTTTCATTATCAACCAGAGCAACCGCTTCAACCCATTTAGACACATAGTCCACAACTACCAAGATATTTTTCAACCCATAAAATCTCATAAACGACCCCATGAAATCAATACCCCAGATGTCAAATAGTTCAACTTCCTACATCTTTGCCCTAGGAATCTCATGATGCTTAGAGATCGAACCTTGTATTTGGCACTAATCACATCTTTCTACAAACTCATAAGCATTTTTAAATAGTGTTGGCCAAAAATATCCACTTTGCAATACCTTTCTTGCCGTGCAATCATTTGCATGATGTTCCCCAATTGGGATGCATGGAAAGCCTCTAAAATATTTGGCATATCAACTTTTGGGATGCACCTTCTGATAATATTATCAGCACACTGCCTGAATAAATATGGATCATCCCTGAAATATCTCTTAGAATCATGGAGAAATTTCATCTTTTGATGAAAAGAAAGATTCTCCGAGATAATATCACTCACCACAAAGTTGGCAAAGTCCGCATACCAAGGCACCATTTTTAGTGCAGAAGCTAGAATCTGTTCATTAGAAAAAACATCATAATCTCAAGCTTTTCTATAGTGAGTTGATTTCTCTCTAGCCTAGATAGGTGATCTGTAACTTGGTTTTGATACCCTTTTCTATCTTTGATCTTAAAGTCAAAATCTTGTAGAAGCAATACCCATCTAATCAACCGTGGTTTGGCATTCTTATTTTCTATTAAGTATCTCAGAGCAACATGGTCTGTATGAACTACCACTTTGGTTCCCAACAAATATGACCGGAACTGCTCGAAAGCATAGGCACAGCCAGAAGCACCTGCTCAGTGACAGTGTAATTTTTTTGTGCTCCATTCAATACCTTGCTTGCGTAATATATGGGGTGAAATAGTTTCTCCTTCTTCTGACCAAGGACTGCTCCAAGTGCCACTCCACTTGTATTACACATTATTCTAATGGTATGGACCAATCCAGGGAAATAATAATTGGAGCAGCCACCAACTTCTCCTTAAGGTATTAAATGCCTTCATACAATCATCCTCAAACTCGAACTTGGCCTCCTTCTCCCAGAGCTTGCACAGTGGATTTGCAATCTTGGAGAAATCTTTAATGAACCTGCGATAGAATCTAGCATGACCCAGAAAACTACAGACTCCCTTCATTGAGATTAGAGGGGGTAGTATCTCAATCATATATACCTTAGTATGATCAACTTCAATTTCTTTTGTTGAAATTTTATGCCCAAGAACTATGCCCTCCTTCATCATTAAGTGGCACTTTTCCTAATTCAGCACGAGATTGAATTCTTACATCTTTGTAGTGCTCTACTCAAATTCACAAAATACAACTCAAATAAATCACCCACCAATGAGAAATCATCCATGAATACTTCTAAAGTGTCCTCCACCATGTCGGAGAAAATCAACCTCATGTACCTTTGGAATGTAGCCGATGCATTACATAAATTGAATGGCATTCACTTGAATGTAAAGGTTCCATATGGGCAAGTAAATGTTGTTTTCTCATGATCTTTCGGGGCAATCGAAATCTGGTTGTATCCTGAATATCCATCCAAAAAGAAATACCAACCCCTTCTTTCTAAGCGATCAAGCATTTGATCCATGAAGGGCATTGAGAAATGATCTTTCAATGTCCACGAATTCAACTTTCGGTAGTCCATGCAAACTCGCCACCCAGTCACTGGCTTAAGTGAAATCAACTCATTCTTCTCATTAGCAACCACAGTCATACCCTCTTTCTTGGGTATACACTGTACTGGACTTACCCACCTACTATCAGAGATTGGGTATACTACCCCAGCATCAAGCCACTTTATAATCTCTTTTTTTACCATTTCTTGTATAGGTGGGTTTAATCTACGTTGATGCTCAATGGTCGATCTGCATTCTTCTTATAGATGGATATTGTGAGTGCATATGCCCGGAGGAATACCAATAATATCTGCAATCATTTATCAGATAGCCCTTTTATACCTCCTCAGTATAGAGATAAGGGCCTCAACCTACTGTTCTCCTAAGTTTTATACAATAATGACCGGTAAGGTGTTATCAATACAAAGAAATGCATACCGTAAATGGACTAGCAACTCCTTTAGTTCCAACACCGGTGGCTCTTCAATAGAAGGTTTGGCCCCTATTCCAGTCAGTGTGCATACAGTTTCATCATATTCTTCGATTCCCTCACTATCAAAGTTCATTAATACCGCGACCAAAGTTTCCACACCAAATCTCTCCTCAACGGGCATGATTTGCTCATCTTCATAATACACATCAATAATTGAGAAGACGCTCATTTCCTTTTGCTGTTTCATTGACTGACAAACATCAAAACTGGCCACTTTATCATTGATCCTAAATTTTAACTTATTAGTTTGCCAGTCAATCAACACACTCCCGGTTGTGAGGAAAGGTATACCAAATATTATGGGTACCTCAAAATCCACCTAGTAATCTACATTACAAAGTCTGTCGGAAAGATGAAATTAGCCACTTTCACGAGCACATCATAAAGAATCCTGACTAGCTTCTTCACAGATCTATCCACCATCAAAAGCCGCATGTTGGTAGGTGTAGTATCCCCTAACCCAAGCTTTTTGAATACTGCCAATGGTATTAAATTAATACTTGCGCCTAGATCACAAATGGCCTTTTCAAACTTAAGCAACCCAATAGTACATGGGACAGTGAATGCTTCCAGATTGGCTTTCTTTTGCACCAGAGATCTTGTAGAAATAGCACTACAATGGTGAAGATTCTCCACTTGTTCATAGATCACAGTTTACTTCTTAGTCACAAGATCCTTCATGAACTTCGCATAGCCTGGCATTTGTTCTAGTACTTCAGCCAAAGGCATATTTACAGTCAATTGCTTTAGGATTGCCATGAACTTGCTAAATCCCGTGTTATCTTATTTATTCTACAATCTGTGCAGAAATGGAGGAGATATTTTTGGCATTCTGGTGACTCCTTTCTCTCCATCCTTCCCCTTTTCTTTCCCTAACTCATCAACCTGCTTCTGATTAGGTTGAACTTTATTATTTTTCAGCTTCTCAGACTCCACTGGATGTTTTTCTTCAGCTTCCACCTCCAACTCAACTATATCATTTACAACAGGTAACACTTTACCACTTCTAGTGGTAATATCCATACAAGAATTTTTATTCTGCGAATTTTGTACCATATCACTTGGCAATGTTCCACTTTTTCTCTGGTTGAAAGTCACGGACAACTAATTCATCTGCTGCTCCAATTGTTTAATAAAAGTTGAATGTGAGTCAACTAACTGACTCATGGATGATGAGTCACTCTTCAAGTTTGTCACTCCAGTGTTATTTGTCTCCACTCTTTTCAATAGCTTTGCCATCATATTTTCCATTGACATCTTTCCAGAACTAGTAGCAGTATTGTCCCATTTCCAGGAGGTACATATAATCTACTCCTATTATTCTTGTTTTTCCAACCATATTGCTCGTGATCTCTATAACCAGCTTTATCATAGTAAGTCCAACATTGATTCCCTTGGCTGTTTCCTCAGAAACCCCTCTGATTATTCAAGTAGTTTACCTATTTTTTAGAATCTGAATCAGCTTCTCTACATTGAGATCCCACAGCTTTCACCTTTTCTATTTTTCAGGATAATAAGTGCTTGGTGAGCAAATCCATCTGGGTCTTCATAAGTGTCATATCCTGGTCATGTTCATCTTCTCTCATACGTTATTTAATTATCATACCACTAGACACAGTATTGCTTACTACCACATAATCCATGGTATACCAAGCTCTATTTGTCTTAGTCAATCTTTCCAACATCTCCGCAGCCTCAGTAAAAGTAAGGTCCATGAATGCTCCCCCTACAACACTATCCATAGTTGGCTTTATGATAGAGTTCAAAGTGTTGTAGAATATTTCCATCAAGTGCTCGATAGACATCTTATGATTCGAACACTGTTTCAACTTCTTGTTGAATCTCACCTATGTCTCATGAAGGGATTCATTTCGTAACTACCTGAAGTTACTAATCTCGTCCCTCAATTGTAACATCTTGGAAGGTGAAAAGAACATTTTTAGGAAAGATTCTTTCAATTGCCTCCAGTTTGATATAGAATCGAGAAATAACTCATTCAACCACAATGTTGCCTCCCCAGATAGAGATAATAGAAATAATCGCAGATGGATTGCATTCTACCCAACTCCAGGATTGTCAAAATATTTGTAGATGCAGATAAAATTCACCAAGTGCATATTCAGGTCATTCCCTGGAAATCTACCAAATAACCCTTTGAGGTTTAACAGTTGTATCATAGTGCTTATAATGTTTAACTTCACACCCGGTGCCAATAGTGGTGGAATGATTGCTTCTGTGGCACCAACTTCGTCCAAATTAGATTCTTCCTCTTTATCAAATACAAACTGAACAGCAGGTTGGCAGTTTGCTCTCCCTCTAATTAGCCGATTCTGATTCACTGGTGCAGCTACATTCTTAGCATGTCTCCTCTTTTCTGGTTCAATCAGATCATCGTACCCCAGGTCATCATCATTTACATTAGCCACCCGACCTGGGTTATCAACATTTTGCTGATTGAGTTGTGCATTAGCCAAAACGGCTAATCGATCAGCTTCTTGTTGGTCAACCATTCTTCTGATCAGCTGAGGTTCCAGATTGAAAGGTAATAGTGGTTCTCCTGACCTTCTGGTTCATGGCATATACAACAAAGATCCTGTAAAAATTAAACACAATAAATAAACATAAAATTTAAGAAACTTAACGAAGAGTTAATTTTCACAGGTATACTTAATTGACAACCGTATTTCCCGATAACAATGCCATAATTTGATACTCCCAAATTACACTTCTCTTATGAGAGTGTAAGCGCTCGTTATCAAATATATAACCCAACTAGGTTGGGATCGAATCCCATAGAAAATATGGTGTTAATCAAGCCTATTTGTGATTCAATCGACTAATAGCTAATAGTTTCCTGTAAATGAGGGTTTTTAGAGTTTAAACAAATGTCACTGTTCACTTCGTTTTAGTAACTCACAATCAAGATTCAATATTTCAAATTAATGATATGGAAAAACCAGAGTTGTCTTCACTATAAGTATTGACACTTGATGTACATTAGTTGTTACCTAAGATTCTCATGACATGTAGGATCAACAGATTATTATTATCAATTATCTATCTAAATGTCCTTCGATCTATTTAGATATTAGATTACCTAATTTTCTCAAACTTAGGAAATCCTTATGCTTAACTTGATCTTATCTCGAGTTAATTAACTTTGTTACAGCATAAATCATTAGATGGAAATTTAATGTTTTCAAATACCCGTTGATAATTCACTTCCCACTAAATTGATTTCTTAATTCAAGTAAGCCAATCATAAGTTTAAATCTATTGTTTGCAACCAATACATAATATACATAACGGAAGAATTATCAAGAAACTCTTACTGTCCTTCGAATCTTAATCAACTAATGAATTCACAAGGCCAAACTCATAGATCCCACCACTCGGGTTATGGGGATTAGTTCCTCATGACATAAAAAGAAACAATATATATTGGATACATAATTCAGAAATAGTTAACTTACAAACAATGAAGATATAAGATTGTTCTTCCTTCCAAATCACCAGAGAATTCCCAAAACCAAGATAATAATTCCAAAAATTTAATTAAAAAATTTGGAGTAAAAGTATGACAAAACATATGCTTAGAATAAGTTCAAGATGCTTCTAGAAACCTAAGATGTTTCTTTAAATACTCAAGATAATTCTGGATTTGAATTTCAAATTCCATTCTTTCTGCTCTATAGCTGACGACCAAATCTGATGGCTTATCAAAGAGTTGATGACTTATCAGATCAAGTCATCAACTGCTCTTCCAAATATTTGTTCACTACTCATAGGTGATGACTTGTGTTGACGGCTTATCAAAGAGTTGACAACTCATAAGATCCAGTCGTCAATTTTTCATTCTGGTTCTTTGCACACTGTCTTCGGCTGAAGACTCCATCTGACGACCTATCACTAAGTTGACGACTTATCATACAAGTCGTCAACTTCACTTGTTTAGCATCTACTTTATATCCATGGGTGATGGCCTCCTGTGAGGACCCGTCAGATGGTTGATGACTTATCAGACAAGTCGTCAACTAAAATCTTCCTATCAACTTTATCAAAATTCATCCTTCTTGATGTAGTTATCATAGGTTTCCAATGCATCTCGACTTCCCTGCAATATCACAAAAAAATATAATAAAAAATGACAATAGTTACTTAAGAACTTAAAATTATTATGAGTTAAAAGTCTTAAATGTGCATACACAAAGCTAGCACATCAGGTATAATTCATGAAACTCCTCCTCCTTATTCTTCTGCATCTAACGGTGTAGCGAAAAGGAAGAATAGAACTTTGGTTGAGTTGACTAATGCCATGTTAATTGAGTCTTGTGCACCTTTAAGTTTTTGGGGTGAAGCTCTTTTGACTACTTATTATGTGTTGAATCGTGTACCTCACAAAAAGACAAAACTAACACCTTTTGAGTTGTGGAAAGGCCATAAGCCAAATTTAGGATATCTAAGAGTTTGTGGTTGGTTAGCCTATGTAAGGTTAATGGATCCTAAAATCTCTAAGTTGGGTAAAAAAGTTACTGTTTGTGCTTTTCTTGGTTATGCTTCAAATAGTACGGCCTATGGAATTTTTAATCTTGAAGATAGTGTGATAATAGAATTAGGTGATGCTATTTTTCATGAAAATAAATTCCCTTTTGATTCCAAAAATAGTGGGGGTCAAATTAATAAAGAAAATATTTTGTCACTACCTAGTTCTACCACTTCTGCTTTAAAAAATAAAAAAAATGATGATTTTGAGTTAAGAAGAAGTAAGCGAGCTAGAGTAGAAAAAGATTTTGGTCTTCACTATTATGTTTTTAACATTGGAGATGACCCTCTCACTTTAAAAGAAGCTTTGTCTTCACATGATGCTCTTTTCTGGAAACATGCTATAAATGATGAAATGAAATCACTAATTCCAAATAAAACTTGGAAGCTAGTTGATTTACCACCGGGCTGTAAAACAATTTGATGTAAATAGGACTTACGTAAAAAAATAAATCGGATGGATCTGTTGATAAATATAAGTCTAGGCTAGTGGCTAAAGGTTTTAAGCAATTAGAAGGCATAGAATTTTTTGATATTTTTTCTCCAGCAAGTAGAATTACCTCCATTAGAATTTTAGTTGCTATTGCGGTAATTTTTTATTTACAAATTCATCAAATGGATGTAAAAACTGCTTTTTTAAACAGAGAGCTAAATGAGGGGATTTACATGGAACAACCTGAGTGTTTTGTTGAGGCTGGCCAAGAAAGCAAAGTGTATAAACTTAATAAATTCCTGTATGGCTTAAAACAGGCACCAAAGCAATGACATGAAAGTTTGATTCCTGCAAGATTGATAATGGGTTTAAAACAAATGAGTGTGATAAGTGAATCTATCATAAGTTTTGAAATAATTCGCATGTTATTATTTGCCTATATGTTGATGATATATTGATCTTTGTCTCTAACATGAATGTTATTAGTGAAACTAAAAATATTCTTAGAATCCATTTTGATGTGAAAGATCTTGGTGAGGCAAATTTTATTCTAGGAATAAAAATTACTAGAATATGTGATGGAATTCTCATTAACCAGTCACATTATGTTGAGAAAATATTGAAAAAATATAATTTCCTTAATTGCAAGCATATTGTAACTCCATTTGACTCTAGTGTTCACTTGTTTCCTGTTGAAAGTGAAAATGATGTTACAAATCAAAAGGAATATGCTAGCATAATTGAAAGTTTGAGATATGTGACTGATTGCACTAGGCCTGATATTGCATATGCAGAAGGAGTACTTAGCAGGTTTACTAGCAAACCAGGTAATGAACATTGACATGCTATAATGAGAGTAATGATATATTTAATTGGAATAAAAAATTGTGATTTGTTATATAAAAAATAACCTGTTGTACTTGAAGGTTTTTGTGATGCCCATTGAAACACTTTATCAGGTGATTCCCTATCCACTACTGGTTATGTTTTTTACTTTGAGTGGTGGTACTATTTGTTGGAAGTCTAAAAAGTAAACAATTATTGCTAACTCTACCATGGAGGTTGAACTAATTGTTTTAGCTTCAGCTAGTGAGGAAGCAAATTGGTTGAGAGATTTGTTATTTCAAATACCTTATTTTGAAAACCAATTCCTCATATATTAATTCATCGTGATAGAACTGATGCAATTGTTAGAGTTCAAAATCGTTATTACAATGGTAAATCTAGACCCATAAGGAGAAAACACAGTAATGTGAGATCATATTTGACATATAGTACCATTAATGTTAATTATGTCAAATCTTGAGATAATCTTGCAGATCCATTGGCTAAGGCCTTAGCAAGAGAAAAGGTCTAGAGCACATCGAGAGGGATGGAATTGAAACCTATTAAATCTTGAGTCATATGTGAAGAAACCCAACCTGGGGACTATAGATCCTATAACTAGGTTCAATAAGAAAAAGAATCACATGATGACTTATTGTGAAATCACACACAATTTTTTATCCCTGCCTATGGTGTGAGTGAATTAACTTATAATGATGGTGAGGTTGAGTTTAAAAATATCTTAATGAAAATCTGTAGCTCGTATGAGTGGGGTGCTAAAATTACAAGATCACTCTCAATGGATTTCACTTATGTGAGTGTGGAGGTAGGCCGCTTCCTATGAGAATTAGGCTGTAACACCTCGTATTTCCCTAGCATAATCTAAGTCCCAATGCATGAGTATTCACAAATAAAAAAAATTCAAAACACTTATTATTTTTCAGTTTAGAGCCTTCCATTGCATAGGAAATTCAATTAGCTTTCCAACGATATAAAATTCACCAAAATTTGATACTCGAGTAAGAAGTTATGGTGATTTTAAATTTCAGTCATTAAACATCATTATTTTATCCCTTAACACATCGTGGAGATAGTTCAAATGATGATTGCCAATTTTCAGTGTGACTTCGCGATGTTGGCACATCGCAGAGTAGGCTAATTTCCAGTATGGCAATTTTCATCGGGCCTCCGCAATGGTGGCGCATCACGGTGGTGGCCAAATTAGAATTCCAAAGGCTTACCGCGATAGCTCTACAATGTAGTGTTATCCAGGTCCGAATTGTCTATTTCCAGTGGCTTGGCGCGAGATGGTCAGTTTTCAGCTTACGTTATAAATCCGTTTAAGGGTATTTGAGTCTTTTTCCATGGCCCTGGTTGACCTAAAACACGAAATTTAACCTCTAAACACCCTAAGTAGTCATCATTATTTCAATTTCTTTTACCAATCAAAGATCTCCTTTTCAAGAACAAGAACCCTAGCCATCAAATTCAAGACCAATCCTCAAGAACTCACAAAGAACCTCAGGAAATTCATTATCCCAGGTGTGTTAGTTGTTCATCCATGGATTCATTTCATCCATAGAATCCAAGTAACCCATTTAATTACCAAGTTATAATCTTTTCAAGTTATTTAATTTTAAATTATGATTTCATCCATGAATCTCATGTACTATTGATTTTATACCATGTTACCATGAAATTTTTGTTATTATTCAATCCTCTATGTTTTTATAGTATTATTTATTAAATTAAACCATGATTTCGTACTATTATGTCAAATTCATGCTATTTCTATATAAGTTCTATGACATTCCTATGATTGTTTTAAATCATGAACTATAAGTGTTTGATAAAATGCCTACAAGAGTGATTGATTTAACAAAGGCCTTCATGCTTTGTTCCCCAAGCTTTGGTGTCATTTTACTATTGTTGCTTTTGATTCCTAGGGGTATTTAATACCCAAAAACTATAGATGTTTATGTAGTCTAGTCTTAGTACATTATAGAATAGTTTTCAGAACATACTATGAGCATTATCAGAATAGTCAGATATCAGTCAGTTAAACTCAGAACAGTCTAGTGTTTTAGGGTCTTTCAGTTGGGAGTAGGATTTAGCACCGAGAGAGTATAGGGATGGTGGTTTCCCCATCAGATAGGCAGAGTCATTAGTAGCAGTCCCTATACTCTAGAACTTCGTATCCAGCGTAGGATATGAGAAGTCACCCGTCAGATTATGCTTGACTATCTCGCAGGAGTCACCCATCTGTTCAAGATTGACACCCTTAGTCCTTTGGACATTATATCAGTTTAGTGGATCCCCATAGCTAGCATTAGTACCTTTGGCACGGTATAAACAGCCTTCCCAACTGGGGTTATAAGTTATACCCTAATTAGCTCAAACTGGGGAACGTCAGTTAGTTGATACCTCCCGCAGTCTCAGATGCAGTCTCAGTTACAGTTACAGTTCAGTTATTTAGTCTTAGTGTTGTTTGACCAAAGTATACAGATTTCAGTTATTTCAGTATTTTAGTTTACAGATTTTACTCAGTTCATGTTATATGCTTGATCATGCATCCTCGGTATCTATAGATTTTCATGGATACTCAGTATTTACAGATTTCCACATATTCCCAGTACCTATAGATTTCATGCTCTTTATTTAGTACTTCATGCTTTACATATATATTCAGTTAATTATTAATTTTTGTTCATGAAACCATGCATATCATCCTACCTTATTTAGCATATCAGTATGTTCAAAGTACTGATCGCGTACCATTCTTTTGTGCTATGATGTATTATATCATAGGTGTTGACGCTCAGTTCTCGAACCGCATTTAGTCTTCACTTCTTAGGCTATCAAGAGTACAGTAGCAATGGTGAGTCCTCATCATTCGAGGACAAATTATTTTACTTCATATCTCTATTTCAGTAGTTAGCAGAGTTAGTTGGGGGCCTATCCCATCAACTCATATTCAGTCAATCTGTTTTAGAGGCTTTTCAAACATTAGAGTCATTCAGTATTCAGATTTTCAGTTAACATATCAGTTTATCAGTATTTAATCAAATTCAGTTAGTTTTTCTATAGATTCATATTTCAATATTGATTTAGTGATAAAACCTTATGGCAATATTAAATGTTTTCCATAATCATGATATTATTATTCAGTGCTCACAACAGGTACCAGCTCTGGATTAGCTTGTGGTCCCTTGGGACTGTAAGTACCTTGTGATGCCCAGGGTGTACTCTCAGGGTGTTACAAACTTGGTATCAGAGCCTAAGGTTGTAAAGTATCCTAGGAAGTCTAAAAGTTGCGTCAAGTAGAGTCTTATGCATGGGTGTGTAGTGCGCCACACTTATGGACGGGAGGCTACAAGGTGTTTAGGAAAAGTTTCCCATCTTTCAGTATCCATGTCATGTGAGTGAGCATAAGCTGAAGTTAAACTACTTGTCTAATCTATTTCTTCCTTCTATTTATAGAACATACCTCCCAAGAAAAATAGAAGAAGAACAGAAAACTAGCTAGACCCTCAGCCCATCCAGGTAGATCCTCTGGATGAGCATGTCTCTTATGTAGAATTTAGAGCTGCATTCACCACTCTAGCGAACTCCATAGAAGCACAGAATAAATGGCCAGCTGCTGTTCTGGCCAATCCAGTGGCCAATACCACAACAACCGAAATTCGAGATTTCACCCGAATGAATCCTTCTTCTTTCATGGGATCCAAGTCTGAAAAGGATCCACATGAATTCTTAGATATGGTTCAGAAGGTCATAGATACCATGGGGGTGGCTTTTAGTTAGAGTGCTGAGTTGGCTGCATACCAATTGCAGGATATAGCCCATACTTGGTTTAAGCAGTGGAAGGTTGATAGGGGTGTAGATGCAGGGCCTATAGAACAGAAAGAGTTTACCATAACCTTTTTAGATAGATTCTTCCTATTGGTGTTAAGGGAGGCCAAAGTGTTAGAGTTCATTAACTTGAGGCAGGGTAGCATGAACGTGAGGGAGTATTCCCTTAAGTTACTCAGTTATCTAGATATACTCCTCATGTGGTAGCTAATAATAGGTCCAAGATGAGCAAATTTGTGTCTAGAGTTCTGATAGTATGGTCAAGGAGTGTAGGACCGCAATGCTAATTAGTGAGATAGATTTGCCTAGGCTGATGCTCCATGCTTAATAGATAGAGGAGCAAAAGATTAAGGAATGGGAGAGAGGAAACAAGAGAGCTAGGATGGGTATTTTTAATTTCAGTCAGCTAAAGCCAGAAGGTGGTAACCGTCCTCAATTTTACCAAAGGTCTCCAGTCCCAGCACCATCTTTGTCCAGTGCTCCAGTACCCAAATTTAGAAATGACAATAGGGATAAAGCACTAGGCTCTAAGTACCAGGTCAGTATTAGTAGTGCTCATACAAATCCCTTATGTCAGAAATATGGCAGACACCATCAGGTGAGTGTAAAGTGGGTAGTGATGTATGTTTCGGGTGTGGAAAGCTAGGCCATCAGATTCGGAAGTGTCAGATAGTTGCTCAGAAAGGTAGGGATATGCGTCAACAGGGCCAGTGTCATCAGTCATTAGTTCCATCCAGTTGCCCAACTTAGTAGGGTACTGCTTCCAATGCTACCAATGATTAGCATCTGAACAGATTATATGCTCTTCAGTCCCGCCAAGATCAGAAAAATTCTCCTGATGTAGTTACTAGTACGTTGCAAGTCTTTCACTTATATGTTTATGCTTTACTAGACCCTTGAGCTTCTCTTTCTTTTGTAACTCCATATATAGCCGTCAACTTCGGAGCTAGTCCCGAAACTTTAGCAGAGTTATTTTTAGCATCTACCCTAGTAGGCATTTCCATTATAGATAGATAGGTACACAGGGACTGTCCGGTCATAATATCTCAGAAAGTTTCCTCAGTTTATCACGTGGAGTTAGAGATGATAGATTTTGACGTCATTCTTGGCATGGATTAGCTCCACTTATGCTATGCCTCAATTGATTATAGAAATAGAATAGTTCATTTTCAATTCCCAAATGAACCAGCCCTTGAATGGAGGGGTAGTACTACAGCTCTTAGGGGTCAGTTGATCTCGTACCTTAGAGCCAGAAAGATGATAGCAAAGGGGTGTATTTACCATCTATTGTAAGTCAAAGACTCTAACTCAAAACCTTCAACCCTTGAGTCAGTTTCAGTAGTCAGGGAATTTCCAGATGTGTTCCCTGAAGATCTCCCTGGAGTTCCTCCCGAAAGGGAAATCGACTTTGGAATAGACCTTTTTCTAGATACTCAGCCTATATCTATTACGCCATATAGAATGGCTTCAGCTAAACTTAAAGAATTGAAAGAATAGCTGAAGGATCTCTTAGATAAGGGATACATCAGATCCAGTATCTCCCCGTGGGGTGCACCAATTTTATTCGTGCGGAAGAAAGACGGTTCTCTTAGAATGTGTATTGACTACCGTCAGTTAAACAGGGTCATAGTCAAGAATAAATACCCACTTCCTAGAATCGACGACTTGTTTGACCAACTTTAGGGTGCTGGCTATTTTTCTAAGATAGACCTTAGATTAGGCTATCATCAGCTCAGGGTCAGAGAATGTGACATTCTAAAAATAGCTTTCCGAACCCGGTATGGTTACTTCAAATTTCTGGTCATGTCCTTTGGTCTTAAAAATTCCCCAGCAGCCTTCATGGACTTGATGAACCGAATGTTCAAGCACTACTTGGATATGTTTGTCATATTCTTCATTGATGACATTCTTGTTTACTCGCGTAGCTAAAATGATCATGCAGACCACCTCAGAATAGTACTTCAGACTCTTAGAGCTCACCAGTTATTCACTAAATTTAGTAACTGTGAATTTTAGCTAACATCAGTAGATTTCCTTGGCCATATTATTTCTTGTGATGGCATTAGAGTTTATTCTCAAAAGACTGAGGCAGTGAGAAACAAGCCTAGAACTATCTCTCCATCAGATATCGGGAGTTTCTTAGATTTAGATGGTTATTACCATTGGTTTTTTGAAGGGTTTTCTTCTATTTCATCCCCCATGTCCAGATTGACTCAGAAGAAAGTTAAGTTTCAGTGGTCAGATTCATGCGAGAAGAGTTTTTAGTAGTTGAAGACTCGACTAACCTCAGCCTAAGTCTTGACTCTGCCAGATGGTTCAGATGGTTTTATTGTGTACTGTGATGCATCCAGAGTAGGTTTGGATTGTGTCCTCATGCATAGAGGTAAGGTCATAGCCTATGCCTCCAGACAGCTTAAACCCTATGAAAAGAATTATCCTACTCATGATCTTAAGTTAGCAGCTGTAGTGTTTTCCTTAAAGATTTGGATGCATTACTTGTATGGGGTGCATGTAGATGTGTTCACAAATCACAAAAGCCTTCAGTATGTGTTCTCTCAGAAAGATTTGAATTTGCGTTAGAAAAGGTGGTTAGAATTATTAAAGGATTATGACATGAGTATTTTGTATCATCCGAGCAAGGAAAATGTAGTGGTTGATTCTCTCAGTAGATTGTCCATGGGTAGTATAGCTCATGTTGAGGATGGTAAAAGAGAATTTAGTCAGGAAATCCATCAGCTTGACCGACTAGGTGTCCGCTTAGTCGACTCAGTAGAGGGTAGTGTGTGGGTGCAGAGTAGCTCTGAATCATCTCTAGTTTCTGAGGTGAAGGAAAAGCAAAATAGAGATCCCAGTCTAGTTAATTTGAAAGAATCAGTCTGAGATCAGAAAGTAGAGGTTTTCTCCCAAGGAGGAGATGGTGTGCTGCATTGTCACGGTAGATCGTGTGTACCTATTGTAGATGACTTGAGGCAATAAATTCTTGCGGAAGTGCATGGTGCACATTATTCCATTCATCCAAGGGTCACTAAGATGTACCAAGATTTGTGAGGGATCTATTGGTGGAGTGGGATGAAGAGTAATATTGCAGAGTTTGTGGCCAAGTACTTTATATGTCAGCAAGTTAAGATTAAGCACCAAAAACCTAGTGGGTCCATGCAGGAGTTCAGTATTCCCACTTAGAAGTGGAAGGAAGTGAACATGGATTTTGTGACAGGTTTGCCTCGTACCCGTCATCAGCATGATTCTATTTGGGTTATTATCGACAGGATAACCAAATTAGCTCATTTCTTGTCAGTCCATACCTCTTATTTGGCAGAGGAATATGCCAAACTCTATCTCAGAGAGTTGGTTAGGTTGCACGGTGTTCCCTTATCTATCATCTCAGATAGAGGTACCCAGTTTACCTCTCATTTCTAGAAAGCATTCTAAAAGGGTCTTGGTACCCAAGTCCATCTCAGTACAGCCTTTCACCCTCAGACAGACGGTTAAGTGGAAAGGACCATTCAGACCCTTGAGGATATTCTAAGAGCATGCGCATTTAATTTTAAAGGTATTTGGGATGACCACTTGCCTTTGATTGAGTTCACATACAATAACAACTATCATTCTAGTATCTGTATGAATCCATTTGAGGCTCTCTATGGTAGGAAATGTAGATCTCTAATTGGTTGGTTTAAAGTAGGTGAGTCCATAGTAGTAGGGCCTGACTCGGTGTTTGATACATTAGAGAAGGTTCAGTTGATTAGAGAATGGCTTAGGGCAGCCCAGAGCCAACAGAAATCATATGCAAATGTGAGGAGAAAGGATCTCGAGTTTGAGGTTGGTGATTTTGTGTACTTAAAAACCTCTCCCATGAAGGAAGTGAAGAGATTTGACAAGAAAGGAAAACTCAGTCCCTGATATGTAAGTCCCTTCAAAGTTCTCGGTCGTTCCGGAAAGGTAACTTACGAGCTTGAGTTGCCTTCAGATCTAGCCTCAGTAAACCCAGTGTTCCATGTTTCATTGTTTAAAAAGTGTATTGGTGATCTAGTTGTAGTTGTTCCCTTAGAGAGTGTAGATATTCAGAACAATCTTTCCTTCGAGGAAGTTCCAGTCGAAATTCTTGATCATCAAGTTCGTAGACTAAGGAACAAAGAAGTTCTATTGGTCAAAGTTCTTTAGCGGAATCAGTTCGTTGAGGAAGCCACTTGGGAAACAGAAGTAGATATGCAAACCAAGTACCCTCATTTTTTCTCCACAAATTCAGATTCAATAAAAGGTACCAATCTTTTTAAGATTTCTCTCTATCATACTCAGTTTCAGTTACACATCATGTTCATGTCAATCGCGTATTTACAAATCAAATCAATCATGCATTCCATGCATCAAATATGCATGTTCAGTGTGTAAGCTCAGCCCAGCAACTTTCCTCAACTTAACTAGTTTCATTCGAGGACGAATGATCCCAAGGGGGAGATATTATAACACCCCATATTTTCCTAACATAATCTAAGTCCTAGTTCATGAGTATTTGTAAATAGAAAAAAAATCAAAAAACTCATTATTTTTTAGTTCAGATCTTTCCATTACATAGGAAAATCAATTAGCTTTCCAACAATATAAAATTCACCGAAATCCAATAACCGGATAAAATGTTATGGCAATTTTAAGTTTCACTTGTTAAACATCGTCATTTTAACCCTTAGCGCATCGCGGAGATAGTCCAAATAACGATTGTCAATTTTCAGTGTGACTCCATGATGTTGGCGCATCGCGGAGCAGGCCAATTACCAATTTGGCAATTTTCAGTGGGCCTCCATGATGGTGGCGCGTCGCGGTGGTGGCCAAATTGGAATTCCAAAGGCTTACCGCGATAGATACGCATCGCGGTATTTGTCCAGGTCCCAATTGTCCATTTTCAATGGCTTGGCGCGATAGTGACACGTCGCGCCAAGGCCAAAAATCAGGATGGTCAGTTTTCAGCTTACGTTTTAAATCTGTTTAAGGGTATTTGGGTCTTTTTTCACTATCCTAATTGACCTAAAACACGAAATTTAACCCCTAAACACCCTAAGTTGTCATCATTATTTTAATTTCTTCTCACAATCAAAGATCCCCTTTTCAAGAACAAGAACCCTAGCCATCAAATTCAAGACCAATCCTCAAGAACTCACCAAGAACCTCAGGAAATTCATTATCCCATGTATGTTAGATGTTCATCCATGGATTTCTTCATCTATAGAGCCCAAGCAACCCATTTAATTACCAAGTTATAATATTTTCAAGTTATTTGATTTTAAATTATGATGTCATCCATGAATCTTCATGTACTATTGATTTTATACCATGTTACCATGAAATTATTGTTATTATTCAATCCTCCATGTTTTTATATTATTATTTATTGAATTAAACCATGATTTAGTACTATTATGTCAAATTCATGCTATTTCTATAAGTTCCATGACATTCCTATGATTGTTTTAAATCATGAACTACGAGTGTTTGATAAAATGCCTACAAGAGTGATTGATTTAACAAAAGCCTTCATGCTTTGTTTTCCAAGCTTTGGTGTTATTTTACTATTGTTGATTTTGAGTCCTGGGGGTATTGAATACCCAAAAACTATAGTTGTTTATGTAGTCTAATCTCAGTACATTACAGAATAGTTTTCAGAACATACTATGAGCAATATCAGAATAGTTAGATATCAGTCAGTTAAACTTAGAACATTCTAGTGTTTTAGTGTCTTTCAGTTAGGAGTAGGATTTAGCACCGACCGAGTGTACGGATGGCAGCTTCCTTTCCAGATAGGCACAGCCGTTAGTAGCAGTCCCTTTACTCCAGAACTACGTAGCCAGTGTAGGATATAAGAAGTCACCTATAGATTGTCACACCCCTTTATACGCGTACTCCAAAAAGATTGTTTATTAAAGTTCGAAAGGGTTTTAATTATTAATGCGACAAAATATGAAAATTTGTTTCGAAAAAGGATTATTTTTAACAATCAAAACTCAGAGTCGCCACTTGGCATAAATCGGGTGTGCCAAGTCACCCATGGATATCCTTTTCCAAAATGGTTTTGACTCTTTAATACTGCTTTGCAAACAGAGGCTCCGGCTAAGGAATTTTGATGACCGAGGGGAAGGTTCTAGGCACCCCTCGATCCCGTGGTTCAACCACGGTCGCTTGGTAAAGTGTATCGACTATTTTTGACACTACGAAGTGTATAGACCACATAAAAGCACGCAAAACAATCAAACGATAAATAAAACAAAACAATCCAAAATGTAATGTTTAGTCCAATTATACAGTCCAAAAATAGAAAAATACGAAAATCTAGATCCTATTCTAAACTAATCTAGACTACGCTCCAATGCCTTACCCGATTCCGCGGGCCTTCATCACAATCATTTTTTCGCCAACATGATACGTCGGGGCATTCCCCGGTGAATAAATACAGAAGACCTCGGGGCATTCCCCGGTTAAATGAATACATTTGAATCAAATGCGATAAAGTAGAAAACATTCAACACATACTCCACATTCAAACATCCAACGAAACACTTATTTCTAAATTTTGCCTACCTGAACCTACGATTGCCTACCCACTTGACGTATCATGATATTATAAAATTCGATAATATTCAGTAATGAATCAAAAATAAACAACCTTCAACTTATTTGATTATCAATTTTCAATCCCGGCCCCCTCAAATCTCATTTTTCGATCAAGCAAATCAACTTCAATATAGAAACATCCAATTAAAGCCATGACAATCATAGACGTTCAAACATGCGATTAAAATATATTATCAATCATCACAAAACACGCAAATCACAACATCAGTCTATCAAGTTAAGTAAAATGAAAAGAAGGAGTTGAAAAATTGGACCTTAGAAGAAGCTTTTGAAATCAACGTATTATTCCAATTAAATTCGGTAGAATCCGCGTCCAATAACCTCAACAGGTACCCCAATCTCAACTATGAACCAACTCCGCAATAAAAATATCAGAAATCCGATTCAAATATGAAATCCGCGGAGAAATAGATAAATAATCAAACATGAGAACTGCGAAACAAATGAAACGGACGAGACCTGTGCACTTGTTTGTCGCTGGATTTAACCCAAACGGGTCAGAATCAACCTGAACAGGCTGATTTCAGATCGATTCAGGTAGTTGGTTCTAGTTTCGGCGACGGATATGGGTTTAATTGAGTTTTCCAATGAATTTCGGAGTGAAACCAGAATGGGTGAAGTGATTTTCGGTGAAGAATAGCCGGAAAACTCGACCTCCGATCGATTCTTTCTCTCTCAAACTCTCGCACGTCTGCCTTCACTATTTTTGATCAAACTCTCCTACCCCTAATTTCTCTCTGTGTGTGTTCTTATATGTGGATTATTGTGATATTGTGAGGATGTTGATGTGTTTATCTGTGTGTGCCAATCAGTGAGCGTGAAGACCGAAAAAAATGGAGTCCCTGCTCCTTTCGTGCGTATTCCCCTTCCTCTTTTAGAGATCTGTGTGTGCTCTCTTTTCCTTTGTGTGCATCCAGTGAGCAAAATCAATATTCCCCCATTGTGAGGAGAGTCCCCATCGTTGGAAAAGAATGATGTGTATCTCTTTTTTTGTTACTGTTAGTGCCAAAATCCCCCGATTGTGAGAGTATGTGTGTGTGTTTTATTATGAGGGTCATGTGGGTGGGTATTGGGGTAGGGTAGGTGGGGTCACGTGGGGTAGGGGTAGGGGTGAGGTGTTGTTTTTTTTTATTGGGTGGGTTGTTAGAATATTAGGATAAAACAAAATTAGTTAGGGGATTGTTATTTTGTCATTTTGTGGAGGGATTATCATGCGGGTGAGGGTACACGGTAGGATAAGGTAAACAATAGGTAAAAACGATATTGGGGAGGGACGAAATTAGGTGTCTAAATCATGCCCCCTTTGAATGTAAACACGAAGTGTTTTCAGGCAAAGAAGTAGACAACGAGACCAAATTTCGACCCGACCATTATTCAAAGAAACAAACAGAAGGAAGAAGGACAACCGGTTCTTCACTTAAGACATCCTTCCTACCCAAGTTATGAGAGAATTAAGTCACGGGTATTTCAAAGGATTGGAAGAGGTGGACTATACCGAGTTGGAGAGTCGAGTGAGGTTCCATCGAGGTTCCGGTTTGCGGCTTTGTTATTATATCAAAATGAAAATTACAAGTTAAAACGTAAATGAAATTACAAAAATCCTATCTATACAACTTCTGTTGGCTCTTGACTCGACTTTTATCACCCTATTCTTCAGGCGGGCTGCTGACTTGCAATTTCTTTCAACTTGTTGTTTGGCTTTCAATTACTTCACTGTGTTGCATGACTTTTCATTTCTTTACCCTATTCTCCAGGCGGGTTCCTGACTTGCTATTCCATCACTTTGTTGCTTGACTTTCATTTGTTCACTCTGTTCTCTAGGCGGGCCTCTGACTTGCTATTTCATCACCCTGTTCTTCAGGTGGACTCCCAAAACCCAAAATTAAAGCTAGAACGAAAATTATCCAACACAAGAATTATAATAAAGTAGTATTTCATTTTTGAGAGCGTTGTCCCATTTTCCAAGAGGGTCCTGAACAGAAAGTAAAGTCCCATTTTTAAGGAGGGTCCTGAACAGAAAGTAAAAATCCCATTTTTCAGGAGGGTCCTGAACATAAAGTAAAATCCCATTTTTCAGGAGGGTCCTGAACAGCAAGTAAAATTCCATTTTTCAGGAGGTTCCTGAACAGAAAGTAAAATCCCATTTTTCAGGAGGGTCCTGAACACAAAGTAAAATCCCATTTTTCAGGAGGGTCCTGAACAGAAAGTAAAAATCCCATTTTCTAAGAGGGTCCTAAACATAAAGTAAAATCCCATTTTTCAGGAGGGTCCTGAACATAAAGTGAAATCCCATTTTCCAGGAAGGTCCTGAACATAAAGTAAAATCCCATTTTTCAGGAGGGTTCTAAACATTAAAGTAAATCTCATTTTTCAGGAGAGTCCTGAACATAAAGTAAAATCCCATTTTTCAGGAGGGTCCTGAACAGAAAGTAAAATCTTATTTTTTAGGAGGGTCCTGAACAGAAAGTAAAATCCCATTTTTCAGGAGGGTCCTGAACAGAAAGTAAAGTCCCATTTTTCAGGAGCGTCCTGAACATAAAGTGAAATCCCATTTTCCAGGAGGGTCCTGAACATAAAGTACAGGAGGGTCCTGAACATAAAGTGAAATCCCATTTTCCAGGAGGGTCCTGAACATACGTAAAATTCCATTTTCAGGAGGGTCCTGAACATTAAAGTAAAATCCTATTTTTCAGGAGGGTCCTGAACATAAAGTAAAATCTCATTTTTCAGGAGGGTCCTGAACAGAAAGTAAAATCCCATTTTTCAGGAGGGTCCTGAACAGAAAGTAAAATCTCACGGATGTGCATTTCCAATGGTAGCTGAATTAAGTGAAGCGAATTTTCCCCTATATCAACAAAGAAAATTTGTCAGTTAAAAACTTAGTGGTGGCTTGCAATCTTGGCTTCTCAGGTATCTGCCCAGCACTCGTTCCTTTCATCTTTGTTCCAAATTGCTAACACTTGCCCTGTCTTGCCGCATCATTGACCCGGATCCATATCGAGGGAAGTAAGTTCCGACTCGAACAATGGGCTTCCATTTTACCAGGCCTCTGAGGTGCACCCTTTTCCCAAATCTAAATGTTTCCACGAATCCAACAGCCTGTCGTTTGATAGACTTCCTTTGTTTTGTATTGAATTATGATCATATTTCTTTCTTGTCCTATTCCATGGCTTTACCTCGTATAATTGGAAAGACTGGTAGTAAATTTTGAAATCCTTTCTCGCTTGTTTTGACACAGAATTGACTTAAAATGTAAAGAAATGGTGGTGACTTTTGTTTTGATAAATGACATAAAAAGACAAAAAGTGTGAATATGTAAATGAAAGAAAAGGGCAATGTCCCATATTCAAAAAGAAAACTTATCTGAATACGACAACCAACTCCAATGAGTATGACATGCATTTTGGATTGAGCTGCCTGATCTTCCTATTCAAACTATTCATTTGTTGTTGAGTTCGTGTATTTGCCACTGAGCCGCTTCCTTAAATCCATTGGACTCATACATCACATTCGATTGACGATATCTTGAAATACTTTCGCCAACAAATCTCTTTCTTTTCACTTTTCACTTTTCTCTTAAACTCTCCATCGCCTTACGGTGCCCGTGAGGGTTTTCACCAATAAGACTCTCTTATTTTTATTTCTCTTCACTCACCATCGCCTTATGGTGCCTGCAAAGTTTTTCACCAATAAGACTCTCTCATTTTTATTTCTCTCCACTCACCATCGCCTTATGATGCCCACATGGGTTTTCACCAATAAGACTCTCTCATTTTTGTATTTCTTTCCTAATTTCTTATGCTGAGGAAGACAAGTGGTACTTCACAATGTATCATCATATCCTTTGCATTCTTAGCCTTAACATTATTGAAAATTGATCTGAAGGACTTTCTTTGGTTGTAACTTGGCATTTGGTTAAGGTTAGAAAAGATGGTAAGGGGCTCAAATGATACTTGAAGTGGGGGTGGGACTTACAACTTTTGGAATCGACTCAAATAACATATTAACTCATGCCCCAGTTTTGTTGAGTGGGTGAATCTCAGATCTTTATTTGGTTGGACCGAGACCGAACTAGGACAGCCTACGTATCTCACTCCCGAGAGAGGAGAATCAGGTCGGACGTAGTTCCATCAGCTTGTTCTTTGTTCTGATTTGATTTTGATTTTTTTAATTATTTTTTTTATTTTTAATTTTTGAACTCTTTCTTTTATTCTCATTTCCTTGACATTTATCTTTGACTCTATTTTGATTCCAAAAGAGGGATATGAAAGAAAGAAAAAGAAGCTCAAATGGGTAAACAAAGGATGACACCATGTTTGGATAGAAGAATAAAATGCCTTCATCATATCAATCTTCAAGAATGCAAGTACTAAACATGCAATAAACTCAACAAAGGATCAAATATCATACATAGTATCTTTTGACCGCATCAGCATTGATAGCCATTTATTCCATTTTGCCTTCAACATCTGTCAAATATAAGGCTCCATTGGGCAACACTTTCTTCACAACAAAGGGACCTTGCCAGTTAGGGGAGAACTTGCCTTTCTCTTCAACCTGGTGAGGAAGGATATGTCTCAATACCAACTGACCCACTTCAAAATTCCTGGGACGGACCTTTTTGTTATACGCTCGAGCCATCCTCCTCTGATACAACTGGCCATGACACACAGATGTTAGCCTTCTTTCCTCAATCAAACTCAAATGTTCCAGTCGGGTTTTTACCCATTCGTCATCATCAATCTCTTCTTCTACAATGACTCGAAGAGAGGGAATTTCAACTTCTGTAGGGATGACTGCTTCTGTCCCATACACCAATAAATATGGAGTTGCCCCTGTTGAAGTGCGAACAGTGGTACGGTAACCTAGCAATGCAACGGAAACTTTTCATGCCACTGTCTAGACCCTTGTACCATTTTTCGCAGTATCTTTTTTATATTCTTATTGGTGGCTTCTACAACACCATTGGCCTTTGGGCGATATGGAGTAGAATTTTGATGCACGATCTTAAACTGTTGACATACTTCTTGCATCAAATGACTATTGAGATTTGCAGCATTGTCTGTAATAATCGTCTTAGGAATTCCAAATCTACAAATAATATTGGAATAAACAAAATCTACCACAGCCTTCTTTGTCACTGACTTGAAAGTTGTTGCTTCTACCCACTTTGTGAAGTAGTCAGTGGCTACCAAAATGAATCTATGCCCATTTGATGCCTTCGGCTCAATCGGTCCAATCACATCCATTCCCCAAGCCACGAACGGCCATGGAGCGGACATTGCATGCAACTCAACAAGAGGAGAACGTATCAGATCACCGTGTACCTGACATTGATGATACTTCCGAACAAATTGAATAGAATCCCTTTCCATAGTAAGCCAGTAATAATATGCTCGAAGAATCTTCTTTGACAAGACATGACCGTTCATGTGTGACCCGCATACTCCAGAGTGTATTTCAACCATGATTGCCGAGGCTTCTCTTGCATCTACACACCTTAAAAGTCCCAGATCTGGGGTTCTCTTATACAAGATTCCCCCACTTAAGAAAAATCCACCAGCCAAATGCCTAATAGTCCTCTTTTGATCGTTGGTGGCATATGTTGGGTATTCTCCTGACTGAATGTACCGCTTGATATGCAAGAACCAGGGTTCTCCATCGAGCTCTTCTTCAACCGCATTATAGTAAGCATGCTGATCACGACTCTGTATATGCACTGGATCGATGTAGGCTTTATCAGGATGCTGGAGCATTGAAGACAGAGTGGCTAAAGCATCAGCGATTTCATTATGAATCCTTGGAATATTCCTAAATTTTACTATCACAAACCGTTGACATAGCTCTTGCAAGCATTGTCGATAATGGATGAGCTTCAAATCTCGCGTATCCCAATCGCCCTGAATTTGATGGACGAGCAAATCCGAATCTCCCAACTCTAATAATTCTTAGACTCCCATATCAACAGCTAACCTCAAACCAAGAATACAGGCTTCATACTCTGCCATATTGTTAGCACAGTAGAATCAAAGTTGTGCTGTTATTGGAAAATATTGTCCCGATTCAGAGATAAGAAACGCACCTATTCTGACTCCTTTCATATTGACAGCTCCATCAAAAAATAACCTCCAACCTGGATTAGCATCTATAACGACTTCATCGACACACGACACTTCTTCGTCAGGAATATATGTCTTTAATGTCTCGTACTCTTTATCGATGGGATTCTCAGCAAGATGATCTGCCAGGGCTTGGGATTTCATGGCAGTTCGAGTAACATATACAATGTCGAACTCGGTAAGCAATATTTGCCACTTTGCCAATCGACCTATCGGCATAGGCTTCTGAAAGATATACTTCAAAGGATCCATGCGGGAGATGAGATAAATAGTATAGGATGAGAGATAATGCTTCAACTTCTGTGCTACCCAAGTTAGGGCACAACACGTCCTTTCAAGAAGAGTATACCTGGCCTCATAAGTGGTGAACTTCTTGCTAAGCTAATAAATAGCCTGCTCCTTTTTGCCTGTGACATCATGTTGACCCAGGACACAATCAAAAGAATTGTCCATGACTGATAAATATAAGATCAAAGGCCTACCAGGCTTTGGGGGTACCAGCACGGGCGGATTTGACAAATATATTTTGATTCGATCGAACGCTTCCTGATATTTTTTAGTCCATTTTACTGCAGCACTCTTTTTCAGCAACTTGAATATGGGCTCACAAGTGGTTGTGAGTTGAGCAATAAACCTGCTAATATAGTTCAGTCTACCAAGCAAACTCATCACCTCCATCCTATTCTTGGGCGGGGGTAAATCCTGAATGGCTTTGATTTTTGAGGGATCCAATTCAATTCCCCGACGGATGACTACAAACCCCAACAGCTTTCCAGATGACACTCCAAATACACATTTTGCCAGGTTGAGTTTGATATTATACCTGTGAAGCCTTTCAAAGAACTTTCTTAAATATTTAACATGGTCGGCCTGACGTTTTGACTTAATAATCACATCATCCACGTAGACCTCAATCTCCTTATGCATCATATCATGAAACATAGTGGTCATGGCTCTTATGTATGTTGCTCCATCATTCTTCAAATCGAACGACATCACTCGATAATAATAAGTCCCTCATTGTGTGATAAAAGACGTCTTCTCTGCGTCGTCATCATCCATAATGATCTGGTGATATTCGGCATAGCAATCCACAAAAGAGGCAACCTCGTGTTTAGCACAGTTGTCTAACAAAATATGGATGTTGGGCAGTGGAAAATCATCTTTCGGACTTGCTTTGTTCAAATCACGGTAATCAACACATACTCGAATTTTGCCATCTTTCTTTGGTACGGAAAAAACATTGGATAACCACATGGGATAGCGAGATACTCGAATTACTTTGGCTTCAAGTTGTTTCATAATTTCCTCTTTAATTTTAATACTTACATCTGTTTTAAACTTCCTCAACTTCTGTTTGACAGGAGGGAACGCGGGATCAATTGGCAATTTGTGAGCCACTAATTCAATGCTTAAACCAGGCATATCATCATAAGACCATGCAAAAACATCTTTATAATCAATTAATGCTTGAATCGTTCCCTCTTTTAGCCATGGAAAAGCATGTACACTGATTTTAGTTTCCCTAACATCTTCTTGATCCCCTAGATTTATTGGATCAGTCTCATTCAAATTAGGATTCGGTTTGTCTTCAAACTGTTCCAACTCTTTGCTTATTTATTCTAGTGTTTTTTCTTCATCATATTCCCCATCCTGCTTCATTGCATCTTGATTAGTTTGGATTTTAAGATCAGGCTAAAAATTCTGCATGCATGTCATGTCATTAGAATCAGCATAAAGAGAACTGTGTAAAAAGAGAAAAACAAAATATATTAGACACGAAACAAAAGGGAAATTGCATTTCATTAAATAAAAAGATAGAATGGTTTAAACATAGATGCCAACATAACATAAACAAACTAAAATCCGAATTACAACCCTGAAATAACTCGGATAAACAAAAAGAAAAACAAAATAAACTACCAAAACTCCCTCCTGACGGGGAGAGGAGTGACTTCCCAATTATTGAGTCGGACAACTGGACCTATGAATTGCACGTCTTCCATACTGGTACCTTCTCCTGCTTCGACCATATCAACTTCAATACAAAGGTTCTGGAAGTCATCAACCAATTCAACCTCAAATTCCACATGCTTCGTGATACCGCTTTTAACAAATGATTCACTGAGTAGTGGCATTGGGCGAGGGAGTGACCATATTTCCTTTTTCCTTCCCTTGGCTTTCTTCAGATCTCCAACTATAGGCTCAAATCCCAAACCAACGTGCCCACATTCTCACTCGGACATATTGATGATAGGCGGATTTACACGCCTATATCAATATATTTTGCCCATATTTTAGCCTAGTTTTGAGAACAAATTATATATTTCATGCACTTTTAGTCATTTTTCCTATAAATGAGCTAACGAACATGATTAGTAAAGTTTCAGGTATAAATGATGCAAAATTCAGCATTTTATGGCTTACTTGACGCAAAAGAAAGCTCACGAAGGAAGGAAAGGGAGTTTACACGCCTAAGGACCAAAACTGCTGCATGGAAAATTTGTCCCGGGCTAAAACAACATTTCTGAAGACTTTGGGGACTTACAGACACAAAACTGGATTTTGACAATGATACATTAACCTAGTACAATTAGGTTATGTATTTCATTAGTTTATTTAGATTAGGAGAATGTTACATTAACCTAGTACAAATGGGTTAAGTATTTCCTTAGTTTAGTAGGATTTGGTTATTTATTTCATTAGCATAGTAGGAGTAGGATAGGAGTATTATAAATACCCTATCATGCTAGAGATTTTAATGAAGTCCTCCCTTAGTGGAGAGGGAAGTCCTCCCTTAGTGGAGAGGCAATTCCTCCCTTAGTGGAGAGAAACACATCTTCTATTCAACAATTAATCTTCTTTCATCCCTCTCATCTTCCACCACAAATACTTCTAATCTACTCTTTTATTCTTAAATTCGACAACAAGAGAATCGTTACCAAGCCAAGGAAACACGCCACACGCCTATCACCTAATCCACACGCCATTACTCAACAATAACAATGCAAATCGTGATCTCCTTCGCATTCATGGGTAACTAAACCTCTCTGTTGGGGTTATGGAAGCCGAATGAGATACTATCTATTGCTGTGAGTTTGTGAGTTCGAGACACGTATATTGCTTATATCATTATTCTCTTCATCTTAATGCAAATTCTTGTGGCTGCAGACGCATAGAATAACGCCAGTCTAACATTTAACTTGTTCGAGAGAAAGGTTATTTGTCTGGAAAAGAGATAATGTCAAGGTAGTAGGACACCCTTTCCTATTAAAAAGCTAGTGCCGTAACTGGACTAACCTCTTGGAGAATTTGTACCGTTAGACACGCTTTAAGCTCGAGAGAGTTAAAGTGAAATAGTCCTTGTTCAGGTCGAGAGACGCTTGGATTTACCATCGACTACAATTCTCTATAAGCAATTGCATGTCAAGACTCTACACACCCATAGCCAATAGAGACGTATACCTCAGAAGGTGGACATAACCCCAACGCTTCAATTCTCATTGTTTACAACCAACGTGACAATCTCTCTTTACTCTGCTATTTTCAGCTTTTACTTCATTGTTTTCGTTACACATTACAATCCCCCCTTCTTACGAGACTTGCACTAAAAGTTTAGTAATTTTACTTACTTGTTGGCCAAGCTATTCCCTGTGGGATCGACACCCAACCCAGGTTGGGTTCTATATTTGCAAACGACCGCTTTACACTCCTACGAGAGCCGTAGATTGAGCGTTATCAAAAAATTGACGCCGTTGCTGGGGAATACGAGTGTCAATCAAGTTCGTGATAATTACTAGACCCTTTGGTCAAAGATTCTCATACTTTTACTTTTAGTTGTTGTTTTTGTTTTTTTTTTTAGGTTTATTCAGTGCATCAATGGAGGCACAAGCTGAAATTGAAAGGATGGCTGCTCAAGTGCATCAACAGAATATTGATAATCCAGGCCGGGCAACAAATACTGATGATGAGGACCTGGGCGATGAGGAGCTACTAAACCCACGGCGTACCGCTGAGATGGCGGCACCCATGTAGAGAAGAGATTGTCAAGCTAGGTTTAGGCCTGAACGCCGAGCTATGCAAATACCGTTTGATGACGATGAGGACGATCTGGACGGACCTGGTGCCACCGGAGCTATTATTCTTCCGCCATTGGCACCCGGAGCAAAGTTTAATATCACTAGCACCATGATTCAGCTTTTGCAACTCAAGGGATTATTTGGTGGACTAGCAGGTGATGATCCGAATATGCATCTGATCAACTTTATTTCTACATGCAAGTCATTCGACAATCCTGGGGTTGGACAGAATGCAATTCGACTGCGCTTATTTCCATTATCTCTGTCTAGGGAGGCAACTCTATGGTTGAATGGGATGACTCCTGATTCTATTACAAATTGGAGGCAATTGAAAGACACTTTCCTAGAAAGATTCTTTCCGCCATCCAAAAGAGCACAATTAAGAGATGAAATCAGCAATTTTCGGCAGCTTCCAACTGAAGCCCTCCACGAAACATGGGAGAGGTTCAAGACGAAGCTTATGCGGTGCCCAAATCACCATATGACCAATGACCACTTGATGGAGATATTATACAGAGCTTTGAATTCGGTGACTAAGCCAAAGGTTGATAATGCGGCTGGAGGATCTTTTATGGACCTCACCTTTGGTCAAGCAAGAAATATGCTAGATCGCATGACAAAGCAAAGTAGAGCTTGTCATACCAGGGATTCTGAGGTAGCAAGCCCCACTTTATCTATTGGCATGTCTGCAGACCAAAGAAGAAGAGAAGAAGAACGTGAGCAAGACATAGCGCACATGAAAACCCAAATGGATCTTCTTACAAAGCATCTATTAGGGAAGACTGAAAAAGTGAAAGCGATTGCGTCAAAAGGAAGAGACGAATCTGATTCGGAAGAGGAGGCCAACTACTTGAACAATCAGGGGGGTTTCCGAGGGAATACCCAAGTAAACTAAGGTCGGGACTATTATGATAAATCTGGAAACAAAGACCAAGGTAGTTGGAAGAACAAGAATGAAAAGAGTGGTTTGTACTTTCCCCCTGGCAGATGTGATACCACCATATCTAATTCTGGAAGTATGGAAGACATGATGGCTAAATTATTGAAAGGAGTGGAAGCAACGAGCGCGGGAGTTACGAAGGTGATTAATGATTTGTCCTTCATGAAGCAATTAGTTGATTCACATTCCACTGCTATCAAGCAAATAGAGCAGCAATTGAGCCAACTTTCAGCAGCATTCAATCAAAGAAAGGTTGGCCCCTTACCAAGCAATACTGTGCAAAACCCAAAGAATGATGGGTCATGCATGGCCATCACTACCAGAAGTGGTAAGGTGCTGGAAACTTCAGCAAAAGGAAAGCAAGTGGTTGACAAAGTTGCGGACATGGATGCCACACTTACTGACGTTACAAAAGGAGAAGAAGCCACAATAACTACTCCCAACGTCAAGGATGTTTCACCTAGTGACGTGCAGCCTAAAAAATTGGGAAAACGGAAGCAAGATGAGAAGAAAACCGTGGAGAGAACACTTCCATACCCACCACCACCTTTTCCCCAAAGATTGAAGAAGGTGGCGGATGATACTAAGTTCAGCAAATTTATGACTATGCTCAAGCAGCTGACCATTAATGTTCCATTGGTGGAGGCACTTGAACAAATGCCTGGATATACGAAGTTTATGAAGGACCTATTGACAAAAAAGCGGGCAGCAAGTTATGAGTTGGCGGATAATGTTCATCATTGTAGTGCAATCGCTACAAGGTCGTTAGTTCAAAAGAAGGCAGATCCTGGAGCTTTCACTATTTCTTGCACAATTGGATCGTTGGATTTTGCCAAGGCATTGTGCGATCTTGGTGCTAGCATTAATTTGATGCCACTATCCATCTACAAAAAGTTGGGGCTAGGCGATCCGACACCAACCAATATGAGGCTCATGATGGCTGATAGGTCGGTAAAACAACCTGTGGGTATCTTGAATAATGTGTTGGTGAAAGTTTCTTCATTTATCTTTCCTGCCGACTTCGTTATTCTGGATTGTAAGGAGGATTCTGAAGTTCCCATAATCTTGGGACGTCCTTTCCTTGCAACTGGAAGTGTGCTTATTGACATGAAAGATAATGAGCTTTTGTTTCGAATTAATAACGAAGTGGTACGGTTTGATATATGCAAAACAATGAAGCAGACCAGCGATATGAATGAGTTATCTGTAGCTGATGTTCATCATGAGGATCCAAAAGCATTATCTATAGAGAAACAGCCTACTGTTGAGCCATTGTCTGCTGCGCCACTGAATGTTGAGCATGAGAATAATAAAGATTATGAAGAACTTATGGGTGATCTAATAGAAACAGAGTCGTATACTCCTAAGCAACCGGAATGTGATCTCAAGAATCAACCAACAGTGAAGACTCCCATTAACGAGCCACCAATGCTAGAAATGCAAGAGCTCCCCGATTATCTAAGATATGTGTTCTTGAAAAGTAGAAATATACTTCCGGAGAGAGCAGATGATTTAAGTGAACAGTATGTAGAAGCTCTCATCTCTGCTCTGAGGAGATACAAGAGAGCTATGGGTTGGACTATTGATGATATAATTGGTGACTCTCTGGAGAAACGTAGGAGCCATCTCGAAGAAGATCGCATGCCCACAGATAAGCCTCATTGTCGTCTCAATCCTTTCAGAAAACGATCCACTATTTACCTCGACGAAGTCTGAGTACTCGAGGTAACTATGTCAAGCCACGACAATAAATAAGGCGCTAGATGGGAGGCAACCCATCGTTTTATCGTTTTTCGTTTTTCCTTTCACTCTAGTACTTGTTTTGTTTTATGAAAAATCCAAAAATAAGAGTCGTGCCACGACCAAAACTAAGGCACTTGGTGGGAGGCAACCCATAGTACTAATCGTTTTTGTTTGGTTTTGAGAAAAAATAGGTGCAAGAAGTATTCAACGAGGAGATTGATTTCAATTGACGATTTGGACGCATTGTATGGTAAAGTTGGTAAGTTAGGAATGGTGATGCATAAGGCTATGGATTGAGCATTTCTCACGCCAAAATAGGCATCGAGAAAGGCTAGGCCTTGGTAAAACTAGTCCAAGAACGATGCACAACCTATCCTATAGCCTAAGGTCTCGGAATCTAGTGTCCTATACACTATGCGCCGCCTATTCCTAGGTATGCTTTTGACTATGCGCCGCCTATGCTATGGCATTTGGTCTCAGTATCTCATATGCCATAGACTATGCGGCGCATATGTCTACAAATTCCATAGACTATGCGGCGCATATGTCCCATTATGCTATAGACAATGCGCCGCATATGTCATTGATATGCCGAGCATTATGCGCTGCATATGTAGCATTTTTGTCTCCAAAACCGATTGTAAATGGGTCATAACCCGACCCATTCTCTTCCAATATAAAGGGGACTTAGTCTTGAAACAAAACCACACTAAAAATTGACCTAAAGGCACCGCATTCCCTCTCCAAATCCTCTCAAAATTTTCTTCTTTTGCTCTTCCAATTCACAAAACCATCTCCACAAGCTTCAAGCAAGTAAGTACTCTCTTATTCTTCATCTATTTCTAGTAAGTACTACGTTCCTATGCCTATTATGAATTGCTACATCTTCGAAGAAGCATTGGTGATAGTCATGTGTTTGAATTGTTGATACACAACCAAGTGAGTGAACATATACGTTAGGATGATCTTCACTTACTTTCGATTTAAATTTGATTTTGATGCATTGTTATACTACTTGCAAAATTGCTATAGTCATGAACATTGCATAATCTTGTCACTTGAATACTTGCATGTTAGAATATCCCGTTCATCGGAATAAGACTTATAGTTGCCTACCGACATAGGAGATTGTGATTATTGATAGAAACTATACCATGATGTAATCCCTATGTCGTAGTCTTGATATATCTAACATGAAAGTATTGCAAAGATTGCAAGAAGTGTTACATTTCTGATTTTCTTGTTGGAATATAGCTCCTAAAACGCATGTCGATGAAGTCTAAGTAATCGACCACTTTCACTTCACTGATTTGTATCAACAAAACTAAGTGTGGGGTGGTAACCCTACTGCTTGTGTATAGATTGTATCCATTGGGATTGTGCTACCATTAACACTATTTCAAGTCTCAGGTACAATGGCACCCAAAGCAAGACAAGGCAAAGAAAAGGCTACCACTTCCCAAAAGAGCAAGAAAAGAAGCCGCAAGGAGCAAGGAGAACCCTCCTCGCTGCAAACACCTCAACTCACGCTTGGAATTAAGTGGGATACTTATGAGAAAATTCTAAGGATGACGACTCTGATGATGATTCCAATGCAAGGGGTATGACCCCAGACATAGAGGATAAGTCTGACCAACCAGGTTCCTCGTATTTATTTTCCACTGAGGAAGTGTCCCGACTAAGTGTGGGGTGGCGGTATCGCATGCTATACTTCTCTGTTTGCACCTATGTTTGTTTGTTTACTTTGTTTATTTGAGTTCGTTTTTTTTGTTTTTTTTTCGTTTGACGTTTTTTTAAGTTTTTTTAGGAGTAAAATCTTTCTAGCTTCGCATGAAATTATTTTGATAGGCAGCATGAGATTATAACAAGAGTATGTATTACAATTGTGACTATTGAGACGTTTAGGCTCTAGTTGTGACTCATTATGTGATATTGTGTGATTCAATTCCTTCACTTGTTGGGTCAAGAGTCTATATTACTTCCAATCAAGTCGACCATGTGCCTTGTGTGTGTGAGATAATAGTATATTCTATGTGTGTGGCTGATGCTAGAACTTGCCTGGTATGCATGCAAAGAGAAAATAAGGAGTGTAAGTTTAGGATATGATTTAGGCATTTCTTTGGCAACCTATACATGTTTACCTTCAGTTTTACCTACCCATGTACATCATCCTAGTTAACCCTTTTTGAGCCTTTAGCCTATTTTTTTGACAACCTTGCATGTAAGCCTAATCCATTTTTTTCAAGACCATAATTTGATCCAAATTCCTAAGTGCTTTAAAGTGAAAAAGTCATGTGACAACATAGGAAATTGGGTAAGTATGATGCTTTAAATTGTAAATGGTGCTTGAATGTGTTATGGAAAAGAAAGTGCTATCATAAGAGGTATGTTGTGAAAAGAAAAAGGAAAAGAAAGCTGAAAAGTGAGTTGTTCTTAAAATTGAAAAACAAAAGAGGAGAACAAGGGTGGTAGAATAAAAGAAAGAAGAAAGGTTGAAAGAAAAAAGTGGCAATGATACAATGTGATGTATTAAAGCGCTTAGGAACTTAGTCACTATTTCTGGCCAAAATAGTTGATCCTACCCGTCCCTTAGCCTACATTACAACCATACAAAAGACCTCTTTGATCCTACGCTTGGCATTCTGACATTTAGTGGAGTACTACATTAAGGGCAAGCCTATGGTCATCAGTTGCTACATATGAATTCTTTGTGAGAGTGAGAGCAAGGATATTTTGATACCCATGTTTGAAAAATATGCTATACTTGTGAGTGATTATGGGTAATATATTGTGAGACACACATGGTTGATGAGTTTTGGGTAGTTATATATGATTCCTTGTACCTTAACGTTTGCATGTGAGTTGATCACCATCACGAGTCTATACTTGAGGTTAAATTGTTTCTACTTATAATCAGAAAGCTACTCTTTGTTGATAATTGTTGTGCTTGTCTTGAAGAATGTTTTGTGTTGTTGCTGTAAAAACCCTAAGTTGATGTTTAGAAGGACATGATATTTTGTTCGAGGACGAACAAAGCTCTAAGTGTGGGGTGTTGATGATAGGCGGATTTACACGCCTATATCAATATATTTTGCCCATATTTTAGCCTAGTTTTGAGAACAAATTATATATTTCATGCACTTTTAGTCATTTTTCCTATAAATGAGCTAACGAACATGATTAGTAAAGTTTCAGGTATAAATGATGCAAAATTCAACATTTTATGGCTTACTTGACGCAAAAGAAAGCTCACGAAGGAAGAAAAGGGAGTTTACACGCCTAAGGACCAAAACTGCTGCATGGAAAATCTGTCCCGGGCTAAAACAGCATTTCTAAAGACTTTGGGGACTTACAGACACAAAACTGGATTTTGACAATGATACATTAACCTAGTACAATTAGGTTATGTATTTCATTAGTTTATTTGGATTAGGAGAATGTTACATTAACCTAGTACAAATGGGTTAAGTATTTCCTTAGTTTAGTAGGATTTGGTTATTTATTTCATTAGCATCGTAGGAGTAGGATAGGAGTATTATAAATACCCTATCATGCTAGAGATTTTAATGAAGTCCTCCCTTAGTGGAGAGGGAAGTCCTCCCTTAGTGGAGAGGCAATTCCTCCCTTAGTGGAGAGAAACACATCTTCTATTCAACAATTAATCTTCTTCCATCCCTCTCATCTTCCACCACAAACACTTCTAATCTACTCTTTTATTCTTAAATTCGACAACAAGAGAATCGTTAACAAGCCAAGGAAACACGCCACACGCCTATCACATAATCCACACGCCATTACTCAAAAATAACAATGCAAATCGTGATCTCCTTCGCATTCATGGGTAACTAAACCTCTCTGTTGGGGTTATGGAAGCCGAATGAGATACTATCTATTGCTGTGAGTTTGTGAGTTCGAGACACGTATATTGCTTATATCATTATTCTCTTCATCTTAATGCAAATTCTTGTGGCTGCAGACGCATAGAATAACGCCAGTCTAACATTTAACTTGTTCGAGAGAAAGGTTATTTGTCTGGAAAAGAGATAATGTCAAGGTAGTAGGACACCCTTTCCTATTAAAAAGCTAGTGCCGTAACTGGACTAACCTCTTGGAGAATTCGTACCGTTAGACACGCTTTAAGCTCGAGAGAGTTAAAGTGAAATAGTCCTTGTTCAGGTCGAGAGACGCTTGGATTTACCATCGACTACAATTCTCTATAAGCAATTGCATGTCAAGACTCTACACACCCATAGCCAATAGAGACGTATACCTCAGAAGGTGGACATAACCCCAACGCTTCAATTCTCATTGTTTACAACCAACGTGACAATCTCTCTTTACTCTGCTATTTTCAACTTTTACTTTATTGTTTTCGTTACACATTACAATCCCCCCTTCTTACGAGACTTGCACTAAAAGTTTAGTAATTTTACTTACTTGTTGGCCAAGCTATTCCCTGTGGGATCGACACCCAACCCATGTTGGGTTCTATATTTGCAAACGACCGCTTTACACTCCTACGAGAGCCGTAGATTGAGCGTTATCACATATGGGATGAACTATACCGTGCAAAGACGCTCCCAAACCCTTACCTGGCTCAAATCCATATTTCCAAAGTTCACTCACCATCATGATAGAAGCAGAATACAATTACGGTCCCGGTATAACCTGCTATTCAAGGATACGATTCACTGGAACTCTATCAAAAATTTGATAGAAGAACGTCTCTTCTACGTTATTTGCTTCAATAAGAGACAAGGGAGAATCTTCATAGGCTGACAAATATCCTTCACCATGAATAACTACTTCTTGCCTGTCATGCTTAAACTTAATCATTTGGTGCAGTGTAGATGCAACCGCCTTGGCCTTGTGGATCCACGGCCTTCCCAACAACAGATTGTAAGAGGAGTCTACATTCAATACTTGAAACTCTATGGGAAACTCAACAGGCCCTATGGTCAACATTAGTTCTATTTCGCCAATGGAATTTGATTTTGCACCATCGAAAGCCCTAACACATACATTGTTGCGCCTGATCCTGTCAGCACCAATATTCAACTTTTGCAAAGTAGAAATAGGGCAAATATTTGCACTTGAATCTCCATCAATCATAACATGAGTGACGTAGAAATCTTCACACTTCATGTAATATAAAGGCCCTGGTTATGCCCTGTACCTTCAACAGGCAATTCATCGTCAGAAAAGCTGATCCGATTGATCTCAAAGATTTTTCCAACCATTTTCTCAAGTTGGTTGATTGTAATCTCCCTTGGAACATATGCTTCATTTAATACCTTTAGTAAAACATCATGATGCTCCTTGGAGTGCAACAGTAAAGATAAAAGGGAAATTTGAGCAGGGGTTTTCTTCAACTGGTTTAATATTGAATACTCTGGCAATTTCATCTTTTTCAAAAATTCTTCGGCTTCTTCTTCAGTGATAGGCTTTTTGATAGATGACGGTCCACTCACTGTTGGCTTGGACTTTCTTAAGTTTTCAGGCACGAAGCATCTTCTTAACCTACTCAAACCCCCTACCTCATCTACATCTTCCACAACTTCTTTCCCATGATAGGTCATCACAGTCTGCCCATAATTCTAGGGAACCCTTGTCATATCAACTATCGGAGGTTGGGTCACCAGTTTGAGGACAATAGGCGCTGCCAGCACTCCTTTCACCGTCAAGATGGGCTGACTCAGAGCTCCCACCACTGTCAACTTAGGTTTATCCTGACTTAAATCAACATACCTTCTGGCGCCTTGTACTGTGATCAGGGGCTTCTTTGTGATTTCTTGGGCTTTATCTTCTCGCATTCCTTCCTGGCTCAATGACATTGCTTTTAAAGACTCTGCTACATTCACCGATTTCTCCTCAATGGTCTGTATCTTGACAATAGGCTTATAACCCCTCGAAGACTCTTTCCCATCATATATCAATTCTAATATATTAGCTTCAGCATGGGTTGGCAGCGGATTCTAATTAATGTTTGGACCCTCCGGGGCCTAGACCAGCATCTGATTTGTGTCAATTAAATCTTGGACACCTCTCTTTAAATGCCAGCATTTCTCGATGTCATGGCCTGGCATATCAGAACAGTACGCACACCTTAAAGAATAATCGAGATTCCTCAACGGTGGATTTAAAAGCCTTCCTTGAATTGGGCTTAAAACCTTTAACTTTCTCAACCTATGAAACAAGCTAGCATATGACTCCCCAAGAGGTGTGAATTGATTTTTGACCGCATTCTCCTTCTTATACTCGGGCCTAGGCTAAAAACTGGGTCTGGAGGGATTTTGGTAATTTGGTGGAGCGAATGGGCGATTTTGTGGAGCTTGCGCTTGCCACTGCGGTTAAGAAGGGGTTTGGGCATATGGTTGCGTGCTATATACTGGGTATGGGGTGGCGGAATGGAATATAAAGGGTTTTGTGGAGGGTAGTAATAATGGGAAGGAATATATGGAGCTTGGGCGTAGACTTGGCCTTGGGATTGGGGATAGGGGCGAGGTGGTCTTTTGGGATAGGAATGGGTTCCAGCTACGACAGTCGCTACATCCTCTTTCTTCTTTTTACCTCCAAATGTGCCAGATCCACCTTGAATCACTTGTGTGGTGGCTTTTAATGCGGCAAAACTCACTATTCAGCCGGTCTTAATTCCATCCTTTATCATCTCCCCCATTTTGAGGACTTCCATAAAAGACTTTCCCATTGCCGGAAGTAAATGTTGAAAATAGGTCCTGCGCCTGAATGAAAACTTCTACCAACTTACTTTCTTTCATTGGAGGCCTTACCCTGGCGGCCTGTTCACGCCACCTTATCGCGTATTCCCTAAAGCCTTCAGTGCATTTTTTCTTTATGTTGACCAAGGATTTTTCGTCTAGAATCAGGTCGATGTTGTACTAAAAATGTTGAACAAATTCAGAAGCCAAATCATCCTAGTTGTTCCATTTATCAATGTCTCGATCGATAAATCATTCTGAGGCCAGATCTGAAAGACTCTCGCCAAAGAAGGCCATGAGCAGTTCTTCCTTTCCTCCTGCAGCCCTCAACTGGTTGCAATAACATCTTAAGTGTGCCACGGGATCACCGTGTCCTGCATACTTCTCGAACTTAGGCATCTTAAAACCGGGGGGAAGGTTGATGTCTGGGAACATGCAAAGATCTTTATAGGAAACACTCCTATAATCTCCGATTCCTTGCAAATTCCTCATAGCTTGTTCTACACTTTTCAATTTCTGAGCTATGATATCCTGTTCCTCTGTTGCGACAGGTTTCTCCATATCAAATGGAAATACAGGCGGCTGAGTGTACCCATACGGTTCATTCATTTACAAAGTAGGCTCAGGGGCATAATACTGACTATCTGGAACCTTCAGTACTGGCTCACTGGCAGACCTAGGAAGCCTCATTGTGGGACGCACAGCATATATGGGAGTTTTATATGGTGGCGGAGCCACGAATACCGGTGTGATTAGTGGCGCTGGCTGAGCAACTGGTCTTGATTGGGGAGCTACCAAGGGCATACCAGAACTGCCAGGATAATAATATCGTGGAGTGAATCCTAGCGCGTGCTCAGGTGACACAGTAGGAGCAGAGAATTGCGCCTGAGAGAGCGGTGGGTAATTAAAGATATTCCCAAGACCTACAGGGGGCGGAGGAGGAGGCATTCCGCTGGCCCATGCCCAGTGTAAATCTATCAATTTTTGCCTAAGCCTTACTACCTCATCATTGTGTTCAGAACTTTCTTCCCTGTGATCCTGATCCGGGTCAATGAGCGAATTTTCAATCTCCCTGCTAGCCATGGAGAGATTTGCTTTGGATCTAGTGAAGTATGGGTGACTAGCCAGAGTGCTGCAAACCTACCACTATTATCTGAAAGAACATGCTCATCAAAGACGACATCCGTTAGGATTAGGGCATACAAAAAGCATGGGAATCACATCGGTAAAATTGTCCTAAATTCATGTTCATTTCTACTAGCTTTGAGGGTAGCGAGGTTATTTTAACATCATCCTGATTTTTGTCTACACTCTTTTTTTTTCTACACCTATTATTATTATTTTTTCTTTCCCTCTCTTTTTTTTTCTTTTTTTTCGTATCAATCTCTGTTCTTTTCCTTTCTCTCGTTATCTGCCTTTATTTTATCATTCTTTATGGTTTTTGTTTTTCTTTAAATGAGGAAAAATAATGAAAAACAACGAAACAAAATGATTAGATCGAACCCAAAAGTAGGTTGCCTACGTATCATGTTGTACATGAATCAGATCTTGCGTAGTTCGGGCAGCATGTGTATAAACATTACCCACTTTTTTTTTATGAAAACAAAAATAAACAAACCAAGGAAAGACGTAACATCAAAACATTTTGAAGAAAGAAAATAACAAAAACGTACAAAAGTTTGGGACCACTTTAAAACTAAACAACAAATACAAAACCAAATTATAGACCCCTAAGACGACGTAGGTGAAATTACTAATAAAGACTCTAATACCAGAAACAACTTGACTTCGACTTAAAGCAGACACCACCCTACAATGACAGACACATGAAAGAATCAAACTGAATAAAGATAAGAAGTGCTCTTTCAGACTGGTGCTCTGCGTGATGACCCTGGTTGATATAGACCTGCCTCTGAAGTTCTCTTTCTCCCATTTAAGCTTTGTAGCATATCCTGTAAAGACACCCTGATACCGGGGAAGAAGCTTCGGGCCCGTATTCCTGCTTTATGAGGAGTGCACTTGGAAAGATTATTCTGACACCTTTTTACCGTCTTGAACAAATCTGCTAGCTGAACCCTCAGTGTTTCCACTTTGGAGCCTACACTTTCATCCTGATGATCGTCTACTATGCATTCTTCCTGTATTCTCCCTCTAAGCTGCGCTGGTAAGGGTTGACTAATACCCCGAGGGATAGATTGAAGCCAGACCTCATATCCCTGAGTGTGGCCCGGATTATCCAAACTTTCTTTGAGTGTGTCCACACCTAGCTTTGTTGCATGCTTCCAAAACTGCTCGTACTTGCTCTCACTTAAGGCTTGGTCCTTGAAGTACTCAACATTCTTCAGAAGATCCACTGCTGGTGGCACGTCCTGCAGCCTACCCAACTGGCGCATTACCCTAGAAGGACTGTATGGTTTAGTGCAATTGATCCCTAACATAACTAAAGGGAGCTGCGTCTGACAACCCAACAATACTATCTTTGGGCGAAGCCACAGATAAGTCCACAAAATTCTATCCCTGGTCCTCGACTCAAGAAATTCAATCCAAGCGTAATGAGAATTTATCCAAACGCAACCTGGAGTCCATGGCTTTCACTCGATTGGGAATACAACGATCTAACACGTCTGGTCTAACTAAAGAAGGCGCATGCAAATTCTCCATCATCCATAATTGCAATATTAGGTTACTGCCCTCAAAAAATCTCCTTCCCCCCTTCACTTCGGTTAAAGCCTTATATATTTCTATTAAGATTATGGGTATGAGAGTGAACCTTCCCTTTTGATTAATGCCCTTGTCGTTTTAATCCTTATGAAATAGGGCCATCACCACAGATTGCAAATGGGTATTAATACGTCTTTCTTCTAGTGGAAACACTAAAATACCTAACAAAGCGAGGGTGAAGACTGCAAGACGCTTTCTCTCCCACTTCTCCTTAGTCACATGAAATTCATCCCAAAAGCAATCAAAACCTTCCGAGGGCCCGAATCTAGCGAACAAAAAGTCTAAGGAAACCCACGAATCACTTAAACAACTCAAACGCATCCCCTTACTTTTTAAAACACAAGACTGCAAAAATCTCACGCCAGTATGAATTCGTGCTCGGATCATATCCTTCTCGATATAGGGCAAATGCAACAAGCCGGATATTTCCACCAAAGTAGGAGTCATTTAACATTCCCCAAACCTGAATACCAAACCACTCGGATCCCAAAAGGTCAACAAAGCCTCTATTAAATCTGGACGAGGGGTAATATGCAGAAGTTTCGTAAGATCACCCAATATTTTAACCCGTTTCTGCTGATCAACATAGTTAAACATTTTCCACCATTTGATTAACTTTTTGGGCACCTTGACAACCATCAGAACTCTAGACTTTGTGGACAAATTCATCCAGCAATAACACACAAGAAGTTATCTCAAAATTCGACAGGAGTAGAAGATTCCCAACCCTAGGAATTTTTTTACGCAAACATATGTCGATGGGACAGACCACATCCATGACTCCAATTTGCCGAACAGAAGAACTGAGCGAAATCAGTCTGCTTGGCAAACAACTCTAGATTCCAGGGCGAGAGACTTAGGCTAATACTAAGACAAAGGTCGACACAAAAATTACCGGACCCACCGAGGGTTGCCTACATATCCCAACCAAGGGAAGGGAATCAGGTATGCGTAGTTCATCCAGATTGGACAATTAATGATTACCTAATAAATTGACCCTAACTTAAGAGACACTACCAAAAACAAACGAAAAAAAACTTTTAGATTTTCAGCTAGACACTGACACCACCAATTATGAAGAAAAATCGTTTTGGTATTTTTGTTTTTGACAAATAAGTAGAAAAGGCAAACAAACCTTTTTTTTTCTCGAATTTACGGTACTTTGAGAAGACAAATGTAAAACGTGAAAATCTTTTTGAGTTTTTGGATCATGAAGAACAAAAGCCATAAAGAATTCTAAAAAAAACTACGACACTCCTTTTGATTCATTCTTTTCGACTCACTTTTTTTTCTATTTTTCTTTTTCGTTTTTGCCTACGCACCTTACTCCTAAAGAAATTTTTATTTTATTTTATTTTTTTATTTTATTTTTATTTTTATTTTCAAAAATCAATCCGTCAAATGACCACGTTACCCTTTAAAATGCAGCAGTTAGCACGTAGGGATGCTTTAGAGGTGAGTCTCCTACAAAGGGCCATGTGGGTCCCGCTAGGTCTCCGTATGATGCACATAAGCATGACCTAAAGGCTGACCTACGTTGTGGTTTACTAACAAGGCTGTTCGGGGGAGCGTATGATCGATAGTGGCTGTTTTGCTTTCCACCTACTCCATAACACCGACGGATCCCCCTTCCTAAAATAAGGGTGACTCAACTAGAGGTTGTGTACAACATGTGTACTACATACTTGTTGCAGAAAGAAGGCCGGGGGGTGGATTCATGATGACAGATATAAAGCGATAACACATAGGATAAATACTATAAACAAAGAGCACGAAAACGCACAGAAGTGAAAATAACACAAACAATAACCACAAACAATGCTCATACACTCGTAATGCCAAACAAAGTCAATACGACTCCAAAATAAGCTCGAATTCTCATAAAGTCTCCCCAACAGAGTCGCTAGAGCTGTCACACGCGTACTCCAAAAAGATTATTTATTAAAGTTCGAAAGGGTTTTAATTATTAATGCGACAAAAGATGAAAATTTATTTCGAAAAAGGATTATTTTTAACAATCGAAACTCAGAGTTGTCACTTGGCATAAATCGGGTGTGCCAAGTCACCCATGGATATCCTTTTCCAAAATGGTTTTGACTCTTTAATACTGGTTTGTGAACAGAGACTCCGGCTAAGGAATTCTGTTGACCGAGGGGAAGGTGTTAGGCACCCCTCGATCCCGTGGTTCAACCACAGTCGCTTGGTAAAGTGTATCGACTATTTTTGACACTACGAAGTGTATAGACCACATAAAAGCACGCAAAACAATCAAACGATAAATAAAACAAAACAATCCAAAATGTAATGTCCAGTCCAATTATACAGTCCAAAAATAGAAAAATATGAAAATACGAAAATATAGATCCTATTCTAAACTAATCTAGACTGCGCTCTAATGCCTAACCCGATTCCGCGGGCCTTCATCACGATTATTTTTTCGCCAACATGATACGTCGGGGCATTCCCCGGTGAATAAATACAGAAGACCTCGGGGCATTCCCCGGCTAAATGAATACATTTGAATCGAATGCGATAAAGTAGAAAAAATTCAACACATACTCCACATTCAAACATCCAACGAAACACTTATTTCTAAATATTGTCTACCCGAACCTACGATTGCCTACCCACTTGACCTATCATGATATTATCCAATTCGATAATATTCAGTAATGAATCAAAAATAAACAACCTTCAACTTATTTGATTATCAATTTTTAATCCCGACCCCCTCAAATCTCATTTTTCGATCAAGCAAATCAACTTCAATATAGAAACATCCAATCAAAGCCACGACAAGCATAGACGTTCAAACATACGGTCAAAATATATTATCAATTATCACGAAACACGCAAATCACAACATCAGTCTATCAAGTTGAGTAAAATGAAAAGAAGGAGTTGAAAAATTGGACCTTAGAAGAAGCTTTCGAAATCAACGTATTATTTCAATTAAATTCGGTAGAATACGCAACCAATAACCTCAACAGGTACCCCAATCTCAACTATGAACCAACTCCGCAATAAAAATCTCAGGAATCCAATTCAAATATGAAATCCATGAAGAAACAGATGAATAATCAAACATGAGAACTGCGAAACAAATGAAACGGACGAGACCCGTGCACCATTTTGTCGCTGGATTCAACCCAAACGGGTCGGAATTAACCCGAACAGGCTGATTTCAGATCAATTTAGGTAGTTGGTTCTAGTTTCGGCGACGGAGATGGGTTTAATTGAGTTTTCCAATGAATTTCGGAGTGAAACCAAAATGGGTGAAGTGATTTCCGGTGAAGAATAGCCGGAAAACTCGACCTCCGATCGATTCCTTCTCTCTCGAACTCCCACACGTCTGTCTTCACTATTTTCTATCAAACTCTCCTACCCCTAATCTCTCTCTGTGTGTGTGCGTATATGTGGATTATTGTGATACTGTGAGGATGTTGATGTGTTTATCTGTGTGTGCCAATCAGTGAGCGTGAAGACCGAAAAAATGGAGTCCCTGCTCCTTTTGTGCGTATTCCCCTTCCTCTTTTAGAGATCTGTGTGTGCTATCCTTTCCTTTGTGTGCATCCATTGAGTAAAATCAATATTCCCCCATTGTGAGGAGAGTCCCCATCGATGGAAATGAATGATGTGTATCTCTTTTTTTGTTACTATTAGTGCCAAAATCCCCCGATTGTGAGAGTATGTGTGTGTTTTTTATTGTGAGGGTCACGTAGGTAGGTATTGGGGTAGGGTGGGTGGGGTCACGTGGGGTAGGGGGTAGTGGTGAGGTGTTGTTTTTTTATTGGGTGGGTTGTTAGAATATTAGGATGAAACAAAATTAGTTAGGGGGTTGTTATTTTGTCATTTTGTGGAGGGGTTATCACGCGGGTGAGGGGACACAGTAGGATAAAGTAAACAATAGGTAAAAACGATATTGGGGAGGGATGAAATTAGGTGTCTACATAGATTAGGATTGACTATCTCGCAGGGGTCACCCATCAGTTCAGGCTTGACACCCCTAGTCCTTTGGACATTATATCAGTTTAGTGGATCCACACAGCCAGCGTTAGTACTCGTGGCATGGTATTAACACCCTTCCCAACTGGGGTTACAGGTTGGACCCCGATTTGCTCAAATTGGGGAATATCAGTTAGATGATACCTCCCACAGTCTCAGACGCGGTCTCACTTACAGACCCATTTTAGTTATTCAGTCTTAGTATTATTTGACCAAAGCATACAGATTTTAGTTATTTCAGTATTTCAGTTTACAGATTTTACTCAGTTCATGTTATATGTTTGGCCATGCGTCCTTAGTATCTACAGATTCTCATGCATACTCAGTATTTACATATTTCTACATATTCCCAGTACCTACAGATTTCATACACTCTATTCAGTACTTCATGCTTTATATGCATATTCGGTTAATTATTAATTTTGTTCATGAAACCATGCATATCAGCCTACCTCATTTAGTATACCAGTACATTCAAAGTACTGATTGCATACCTTTCTTTTGCGCTATGATGTATTATATCATAGGTGTTGATGCTTAGTTCCCGACCGCGTTTAGACTTCACTTCTCAGGCTATCAGCAGTACAATAGCAGTGGTGAGTCCTCATCATTCGAGGACAGATTATTTTACTTTATATCTTTATTTCAGTAGTTAGCAAAGTTAGTTAGGGGCCTGTCCCATCAACTCATATTCAGTCAGTCAGTTTTAGAGGCTTTTCAGACATTAGAGTTAGTTATTCCATATTTGAATTTTCAGTTGACATGTCAGTTTATCAGTATGTAATCAGATTTAGTCAGTTTTTCTATAGATTCATATTTCAGTATTGATTTAGTGATAAAACCTTAGGGAAATATCAGATGTTTTTCGCAATCATGACATTATTATTCAGTGCTCACAACAGGTACCAGCTCATGAGTTAGCTTGCGGTCCCTTAGAACTGTAAGCACCGTGTGATGCCCAGGGTGTACTTTCGGGCCGTTACATAGGCTCATTCTCAAAAGGCACTCATTAAAATCGGGATAGCACAAGGTCGTAATGTGTTGGCTATAAAGCTCATGTCAACACCTTGACTATTATGTGTAAGCAATAACTTTTTATTTTTCCTAAGCAGTCATAGTTCAAGTATGAGACCACTACGACTCTGGAGTAGAAATTATTGTTTTACTAAGTAAAGGTTCAATGCAGAGCACACCTTCATTATACATGGTAGTCTTCCTTCAATTAGTGAACTCTCTTATTAATATTAAAATGAGTGGAGGATTGATGTTGTTTTTAGCATTTTAATATTATTATGCATGGCTTTTTGGACGTTATGGTGCATAACTTTTTCTGTTACATTGTGTTAAGTAGCTATCCATTTACTACCACTACATGCAGCAGTTTATTTTTGACAAACTAATGGCATGAAATGCCGTTTACTCCTTTTATTTTCTACCCTTCTAAGGGGCATAAGGCTACTGCACGTATTGGTGCATAAATGCACAATATTATTGTAATTCATTTGGCCATTATGTGGCAGGTTGCATGGCTGATTTTTTCAGCTTCCATTTCCCATTTATTTGTGTCTTTAACACATCATTAGTGGTGGTAAAATATGTATATAAGTTTCATGTAACTTCCATTCTTTATTCCACCATTATCCTTCACTTTATGGGTTGTAACTTTTGTAACTATTGTAACCTCCATTCATTAATCTTCCCATTTATTCTTCTTATTCATTGCATGGAAGATTTCATACCTATAAATAGAGGTAATCTTGCATGATTTTATTATACACACAAGATAATAGAGAGTTAACAAAAGTTAGTAAAAAAAAGAGTTTAATAGTTGAAAGAGGTGTTCTCAGTGGCGGACCCAGGATTTCAAAGTTGTGGGTGCTCAAAAAATTTTATAAAAAACAGTATGTTGCTGTAAGGATTCGAACCCAGAAAGCTGGATACAGGAGTCACATCCTCAAGACACTGGGTTGTATCATTTATTCTATGTTTTTTATATAATTATACCTAATCTATGTCAAGTTTAGTGGGTGCCGGAGCACCTCAAAATTATACGTGGGTCCGTCCCTGGGTGTTCTTTTTGTGGAGCTTTGAACTCAATTCTTGTCTAGAGTTGTTGAGTTGTTCTTTGTGAAAAAAGTTGTTGTATCCTAGAGGGGACAAGTCAAGAAGATTACTGCTGGACCGGTGAAATATTTTGCTGCAGTGGGCTTGAATCTCCTTAAAAAGAGCGAAATATCCACGCCTCAGCAAAAGAAGAAGACATTCTTTTCATTTTTCTACACTTGTAATTTTCAGTTGTAAATTTATTGTAATTTCACCAACATATACGAAATCATTGACGGATGGAGAAGGACAGGCAAATCTAATCCAAAGTGTTGTTGGATTCGAAATCATCAAGAGGGCATCATGCGGAAGCTATTAGTTGTAAATTATGGTGTACTTTTGACTTTTTCTTCAAGAAAAGTGAAGCTCAAGTTTGGTAAGAAAATCAGAACAAAAAACCCTAACAAGTGTTAGGAAGTAAGAAAAACATACCACTTCCTAGAGATGTAAAGGTCCATGTTTTGTCCCTCATCGTTCTATATCTTGACAATGTTGTACATGAATATACTTCCTCCGTTCTATAGTAAGTTAATTGTTGGATTTTGACACTCATGTTAAGAAAAAAAAGCAAAGACATAAATTTATCATGTTTTTCCATTTTTACGCTCTTCAAAAAGCAAAGACACATGACACATCACTCCAAATGCACATTTAATGGAGGGTAAATTTGAAAAAAAAATTCAACATTTACCTTGAATTGTGAATCATTCACTTATTTTAAAACACTAAAATTGCTTCAATAATTCACTTATTGTGAAACGGAGGGAGTACTATGGAAAGCTCCTGGAACCTGGATTTAATAGTAAAGCAAGTTAATGTACAAGTCATAAACAAACCAGTGTCCCTTTTCTAATGTGTAGCAACCCTACATTATGCCACTACTCATTCTTCTCGATTAGAATGTAATCCAGAAGTACTTCGACAATTCAAAGGCAAAGAAAAAAGTATAAGTAATTACACATGATTCAAGTTTGAATCAAATGAAATATCAAAAGTTTAGACTTGCTTGGAGATTGAAATACCAAGTACTCAAAATGCAAACAGCATGCTTGCTACTTTTTAACACAATAAAGAATTGAAGGATACAAATAGTCACACATCTTTTATGGTGCTAAATCAGTTAAAGCCATACAGGAAATACAAATTTCAATTGCAGCAAATTGATACCAAAAAAAAAGTCATGAAGCGGAGAAGTAATTGTATCTGGAAATCGGAAGGCAGAGAGAGGACACCAAAGAATGTGTTAGAAGTCGGTCAGAAATAAAGCAAGTCACAAGTAAAAAGAAAACAAGAACACACACATATTTACGTGAAAATCTTTGCGGGAAAAAACACGGGCAGAGGCAGAGGAGGTTTCACTATGAAAGGAGAGGAGTACAATGTGGAGCGATGTACTTTCTGAATAATTCGAAACCGATCCACTAATTGCACTTATATAGTATGTGCGTACAAATAAGTCCTAGACCCAAAACATAAAGGTCCCGATCCCTATGCTACCACTACAGACTCCATTGAAAATCACAAACATGTGTCGCACCGCGAAACTTTCAGGGTCATACTAACAAAATTCGGGTCACAACTCTAACAGAATATGAGCAGGGCCATGAGCGGATCTATGGTATTCGGTGGCGGTTTCCGGGAATCCCCACCCGCTACCGTAAGGCTTATACTTATATTAGAAAAATTTTCAATGGGTTTAAATATTAATAGATAGGAACATATAACAAAATAATGGGATAGCTTAGTGCTAAGAGGGGCATTCTTGAGATGCATGCCATGTTTTTTTTGGTCATGAGTTCGAACCTTTGTGGAGGTTTTTTTTTTTATTTAATTTTTTTCAGCCTTATTTATTTTTTTGAAAACCCACAAATTTGAAATCTTGGATCCACCTATGAGCTGGGCTGCTGGTTAAAAGCTAGTTAAAACCATAAATCAGCACGGATTGACTTAAATAACCTTAGCTATTTTGTGTAGTAACAGAACCCGATCCTTGACCCATAAGAAAATGGATGAAATGTTTGAGGAAGGAAGAATTCTTTTCATCGAATAAGTATTTTGAAAATTGGAAAATATTATAAACAAATGGTAAATATTTAGATCAAATTAAAAGTACTTTTAAGCTGAAAATTATAAGTTGATGGCGACCTACTTCTTTTGCATTTTGGCTTATCCAAGCATTTAGAATATTTATTAAACAAAGAAATAAGTCCATGAGTCGTAACACTGCATTCGACCATAATCAGGATAAATTACAATTAACACTTATGTGAAAAGTATACTACATTAACACCTATAATATGACTCGGATGGAGATATACTTATCAAATAGTTATATTTACTGTATTATGAGATAGTACATCTGATGCTGTTATTTATACATTTTTAAAAATAAAACAAATGTAACTAAAATCTCAAACAAATGAACTCTTATCTCAAAAATAAAAAAGGTAAAGTTAAAATATTTAAATCTGCACACTAGACTGCACATATTGAAAGGCAAGAGTTTTTATCTGCCTTTAAACTATTTGAAATAGCCTAGATTTACCTTTTGTTACAAATTTAGGGTCACCTCTATACAATGTCGTAAAAAGTATACTAGAGCAAAATCCTTTCGTCTATGAGGGTGGTATACAAGATTTCTTCTCATCTCATCAGCCTAAGATGAACCCGGACACGGTCATATGCTGGTGGGATGAAATAGTCGAGGTACGCGAGAAGCCAGTACCAAGAAACACAAGTTTAGTGCCAAGCAAAGTTTTTTAAAAAAAAAAATAAATAACTAAAAGAAAGGGCTCATGAAAGCAGGCGAAATGAGTAAAAAAACAGCTCATATTGTTTTGCCATCTTCAAAACTTTTCTTAACAGTAGAAATCAAGTTACTGCACTAAAATAAACAAGCATGTTCTATTTGTCTGATAATGAGCTTTAAACATAAAACAGAAGAGTCACAAACACCAACAAAGAACTGCTGGTAAGTGATACAGAAGTAAATAGAAAGCTCTCATTTTTTGAGAAGGGTAACAACAAATATAACTCTCTCATTGTTGTCCAATTTCAGCTTTTTTCTTCTGCCAGAGTCTATCAAGAGCACTATCGGCATCTCCCTGCAAAAAGTGCTTTCAAGTTATTTGAACTAGAAGACAATGATGAATGTCGAATGCAAACTAGATAAACCACCGAAAAAGATCCCAAGTTAATCCAGCAAAGAAAAAACATATAATCATATGACCAAATCATAGCACTAAGAACACAAGTGAAAGAAGCATTTCTTTCTGTAAAAAGTTTTTGTCAAGGGTTAACAATAAGCTCGCTGAATGCCAGCCACCAATATAAGCAAAGAGCTAATACTGCTTTAGAAAATGCCAAAGCTAGTTATCACTGCTAAATTTTCAGTTTCTCAGAAAGAAGAATCGGACCAAAAAACAGCTAAAGACGTACTGCCAGTATATTGTGCAAGATGTATTAGCCTGATAGGTACTCACACCTCAGGCCAATGAGCCATGTAAACAGAAAACATTTCACCCCCACGAAAGATGATATGTCGTGCATTTTAAAAATTGACTAGGCATAATCAATAGGTCAATCTTAAAAATATCCAAGAAATTCAATATCTAAAAGCCACAGAAAACAAACTGTTTGGATGACTCAGAACAATCCGAAGGTAAAGTTCCTTTAACATGATATTCAGAAGTAACAAAGAATAATACCTGGGCACGAATAAATCCACAAAGAGCAAAAGTGGTGAACTGGCCAGAGTATCGACCAAACTCATCCAAATGCCCAACATTGAGCTGGACAGATGCATGGTCCTTGGAAGTGATCAGCCTGTTAGTGGCAGAGCTGCGTCCAAATATAGTACACGTTAATTATCTAGGACAACCTAATATGCATTAAATAGATAAAGAGTGCCAACTGAATCTAATCCAATTAAGATGTAAGAAATACATACCACTTCCTAGGGATGTAAAGGTCCATGTTTTGTCCCTCCTCGTTTTGCATCTTGACAGTGCTTTACACAAATAGACTTTAGAAGTGGAAAGCTTCTGAATTTAAGAGGGAAAACAAATTAAAAATCATGTCTCTCACAAAACAACTTCTCTTTATCATGAGTAGTGAGCCTACATTAAACCACTCACACTTCCATAATAGGTTGCAATCCAAAAGTATTTCAAGGGGCAGAGCCACATTAGCTAAAGCTGCTTCATCGGATAATTTTGTTATATGTGTGAGGAAAAATATCAGAAAAACGAAAAAAAAGCCTTTCTTGCAATGCAAGTCCAGCTCTCACGGTCAAGCTCTTAAAATGTTTGAAAATTTCATGGGTCCGATTCTCAGTAGCTACATGTGTGTGTGTGTCTCTTTAGAAAGTTCCGAGTGTTACAAGGCTTCGAGCATCAGTAGTTGCTTTAATAGTTTTGTGCCTCACATACTATAAAAAAGCAAGGAGACAATCAGGATTGACCTGTTGACTTCTTAGCTGTGGAGACAAATAAAACAAGAGGCCAAATATCGGTTTGGTTTATTTAAAAAGCAATATATAATGTCAGCACTTCTGGAACGTAATTATTTCATCAACCTTCAGACCCTAACTCTGAAAAAAAAAAATAGTTATTCTCTGCAGTTTGCAACTTTGGAGCTTTGGTGTGCTGCTTGCTATTCTTCCTATTGTAATCTTGATTAAAACTGATTTCCGAAATCTAATGAATGATTAGTTTTGATTGGTTATTTTTGTTTTTTACAAGTATAACGTATTTTGTTGAGAAGAGTTACGATAACGTACTTTATTAAGTCGTTTTGTATATAATGATGTCATAGTGAATTCTTTGTGTATTTATTTCTTTATATGTGGACACTGCCTGCAACCCCCCAAAGTATTTCGACAATTTCAAAGGCATCCAAAAAAGTAAAACTAATTAAACTCGACCACCCAACTCCTCACTGATACAATTCTGAATCAAATGAAATATACAAAGTTGTCTTAATAACGAAAAGATAACCTCCTCATTTTCAAATTTGAACAATGTAACATGATCATATATTGGGATGGAAGCAGGAGTTTTGCCATTTATCTTCACAAACAAAATTCCAAACTAGTCACTTATTTTGTTTTTCACGGGAGGTAGGGGTAGACCGACAAAATATTGGAGGGAGGTCATTAAACATGACATGGAGCAGCTTCAGCTTACCGAGGACATAAAATTAGGTAGCAAGATGCGGAGGAAATGGATTATGGTAGAAAGATAGTAGGAACGAGTGCGTCAGTGCTAGTAGGTACGAGGACTTTGTTATCCGTGTTAGTAGCTATAGTACTAGTACTATTTCAGAATGTTATATCGTTTGTTGTATTACTTAATGAATCGTGTCTATGGTATTATTGGGTGTAGTAATTTCAATTGTATCTTGTCCTTTACTATTCCTTTCTAGGTTTAAATCTCAGCAGAAACAAAATCACTACGTGATTTCTTCCTAATCAGTCCCAGCCTTAGTCGAGGTGTGCGCAAACTGGCTCGGACACCACGGTTATCAAACAAATACTATTTCCAATTCCAGCAAAAAGTTTAATTACACAAACATAAAATTACCTATCTAAAAGATTAAAGAGACAACAAGGAATTTGATATACGCTACAACATTGACATGATGCATGATGATATAAAGCAAGGAAATTAGGAGAGAAGGAGATTGTACCTGCAAGACAAACAGAGAAGGAGCCAAAGAAAGTGCTTGCTGGAGAACAACGCCGCTGCTACTAAAAAGGTTTATAGCAGAAACCCTAAATAAGTATGGATTGACTTAAATAACCCTACTTGTTTTGCGTTATTACCAAAGCTACTTTGACCCATCCGACCCGCATCAATTAGGAAAGACCCGTGAGGAATTTCCTGTTTTGGCTTCGTTACTTTTTACTACTTGTTTTGGCACGAATTTTGATTAAAATTTTAGTAATATTTATTTTTTTGTTATATTAAAATGTAAAATATTACAAATTATAGAATTTTTCATATAATTTTAAGTATTTAAATTTCAATATATAAGCAATAGTAGTACTAATCTTAGCAGTCCCCCTAACACTTTGTTTGGATGGTGGTTTGTCATGGTTTCATAATGTACCGTACAGTATGATATGGTACTGTATAGTACAATATAATGTTTGGGTAAACTGTATTGTTCACGGCTGTTTAATAACAGTTTTATTGTTTGATTTGATGGTATGGCACTGTATCATAATGAGTAGTGTACTAAAATGCCCCTAATTATTATAAATTTTAAACTCATCAATAATTGTTAATAAAATAATTTCTTTCTACAAATTTATCACAAATCATGCCTTGTAAATATATAAAATTGTTAAATTCATGAAAATTTTAATAAAATTAAAACTTAACATTTATGAAATAAACACGTAAACTACGACATAAAAGTAGAGAGTAAAAGAAAAAGAATGTTAAAATAGTCGATATGGCCTAGTCCTGGACCACTTGATTTAAGATATGACTCGATTTCTTTTCTTAAAACTAGACAATCAGACTTGTCCGAAAATTCTGAACAAAAGCACAGACCATTGCCTGATCAGTAACCTACACAGAGAAATGGCATGAAAAATAGTTGATACCATGCAAATAGAAACAAAAGGGGGCCAGATGCTCTTTCCTAGTGAGTAAAGAAGAGGAAGAAAATAAGTCATGCTGAAAAGATTTTGACATTTTCAGTAATTGGCACAAGACGCTTGAGCAGAAAAAACTTAAAAATAAAAATATATTTTGAGTTGGAAGTAATACATGGTAAAGCGTAAAATATGATTAGATAATATTAAGAGTATAATTGGAAAAAGAAACAAGAAAATCATAGGATACCACCAAATTGGTGGTTGTAAATTGAGGGATTTCATAGTTATCAAACCATAAAAAGAAACCATATCATACCATGCCTTTTTAAAAAATAGAAAATACATAAAGACCCCCCTGATGTTGGTCGACTTTTTCAAACAGACACCTAAACTATACTTTCGTCCTATTAGCCCACGAATCTTACTTAAATCATTGCAAATACACCATTTTGATCTTCTGCGTGTATACACGCGCCTGTTGTGCGTGAAAGTCTCAAAATGACTTTTATTGACCAATTAAAAATTGTCATGTGTAAATAATTTGATATATAATTTATCTTCTTTTTTAAAAAAAAAATATTTATTTACTTTTTAAAATTATTCCATACTCCCTCTCCCCCCCCCACACACACACACAACACCCCCCCCCCCCCCACACACACACTATTGTCTTCTTCCCTATTGACACCTTCTCCATCTCCATAACTCAACAACAACAACATCAATTAGAGCAACAACAATAACATCATCATCATCACCATAACTTTTTTTCTCCTCAATCCTCTCAATCATCACCATAACTCTACCATCACCATGTTTACTTTCTTCAATTTCAAATTCTTAATTTTTTTTTTTTACATTTTGAACATTTTTATGAAACCCAATAAATATCCTCTTAGAAGAACTATAAAGCTCCATTTTAATGAAGTTTTGAACTATCATTACACAATCAACAAACACATATATCAATACAAAATTAGGAAGCAATACAAAATTAACATAAACACGAAATTAGAATCAAAGAAAAATGGAGAAATCACCAACTGGATGGGGGATGGGGGTGGAGAAAAGTTGTTGGACGGGAATGGGAAAGGAGATGTTGGACGGGGTGGGGGTGGGGGAGAGGGGATGGGGTGATAATTAAAATAAAAAGAAAAATTTTATTGAAAAATATAAATAAAATATAAAATTAAATTATTTAACACGTGGCAGCATCTGATTGGTGCGTGCATTCACTTTCTTTTTCGTGACTGGAATTCAGCGAAAAATGGTGCATTTACAATGGATTAAGGAAGAATCGTGGGGTAATAGGTCAAAAGTAAAATTTAAGTGTCTTTTGAAAAACTCAGACAAGATCAGGGGGGTCTTTATGTATTTTCTCTTTAAAAAATAATCAAAACAAACATGGTTCTCTGGCTAACCATATCATACCATACCATGACAAACCACCATCCAAACAGGCACTGAGGGACAATCAACGCAGCCTGGTGTTTTGTATGATGTATAATGCTAAGCACTATTATTATTATTAATGAATCATCTTGTAACCAAAAAAAAGGTATTTAAATTTCAATTCTAAAATATTGAATTATTCTAATTCAATTTAGCTCTGAAGATCAAGTTGACTCTCGAAAACGAATTGTGACAAATAAAAAGAAACGATGAGAATAAGTTATGACTCATAACACAATGAATCCTGATACTTTGTTCAGAGATATTACGTATTGTTCCATAATGTATAGTATTTGTATTGTGTTGTATTACATTGTAGTGTATTATTTTTTAAGAACACAATATTTAGATAGATTATATTATTTTTCATCATTATATATGTCACACATCAATAATTTAAAAGATAAACATACCAAAATATCTCTCTCTCTCTCTCTCTCTCTCTCTCTCTCTCTCTCTCTCTCTCTATATATATATATATATATATATATATATATATATAAGCAAAACTAAAGCAAGACAAGATGTCACGTGTCAAGCTATTAAAATAGCCACGTGGCAAATTTTAAGACAATATTTAGTAATGTGGTAATAAAAAAATTTAAATTAAAAAACATTAGCAAGTTTTAAACTTTCAGCAAGCAATAACTTTCAACAAATTTAAAAATTAATCCTAAGTTTAAAAATCAATAACTTTAAAAAAAATGCATTAAATTTTAAAAAGAAATGTGTCTCATTATCTTTCAACAAGGTTAAATACAATAAATTTAAAATAAAAACGTGCCTCACTATCTTTCAACAAGTTTTTAAATAATTTTTTAACCAATATTATCCTCAACTAAAAAGATATTTTAAATAGATAACAATTTAAATTTTTACTGATTATAACTTTCTCAATAATTTTAAAGTTTTAATTTTATCTTAACTTTCTTAGTGAATATCATAACTTAATTTGAATTTGAATTTAAATTTAAAATAATCTTATCCCAACTTCTTATCATTATCTCTCTGTAATTCAAAAACTATCCTATTACTATAAAATCTCATATCTACGTATTTCAAATTCAGAAACCAAAAAAGAAAACACTATCCAATATCTATCAAAAATATGTCTGCTAAAATTGACTCTATACATGAGATATCAAATACTAAGATGCAATGAAATTTGAAGGTTCGTATAATCTGTTTGTGGCAGATATCAGAACATGAAAATCCCAACAAGATACTACCATTAGAAATACTTTTATCGGATAACAAGGTATACATACTTCACTGTCTATTTTTTCTTAATGATGTGAGTAATTTCGAGCATGAATTCATACTTAAAAAGTAAAAAAGTCGTGAATTAGACATGTTCATGTTTAGCTGGTTAAAGTACATGAGAGAAAAAGGTATAGTATAACTCCTGAGTAAAAATTTCACAAGTACGCTATTTGGATATCAATAACTAACGTTTACATATTTCTGATTGAAGTTTAAATAAAAATTGCTGAATCAACCATATGAAAAAAATAATTAATTGAATTTCAGTATTATGTGCATAAATTTTATCCATTAATCCTAACTTTAGATACGACGAAATTTAAATTTAATTCAAAATAAATAAACTTCAGTATTTTTATTCTACTGCTTTTAATATAATTTCAATTATGGATAATTTGGTTATAGGGTGATCCTATTCAGGCATCTGTTAGAGCCTCCGTTATTCCTAAGTTCAGATTAGAAATAAAAGAATTGGAGTTATATACTATGAAAAATTTCATTGTTGTATCAAACAAGTCAAAAAGTCAAGATCAATGATCACAAAATGAAGTTGATGTTCACTCATAGAGAAAATATACAAAAAAAATAGTTGATCCATGCTTTGATCTGACTTTATTTAAGTTTTGCCCATTTGAACATTTGATAAATCAAGTTGATATCGATGAGACCAATAATTATCCTTTACACAAACTTTTTAATCTAAATGTTTCGCCACTTATATCTCATACTAAATATCTTTTTTTCAATTTTGATAGATATCATAGGAGAAATTGTTGCTTATGGACCTGCTTAAGAATACAAACAAGATGATAAGTCCAGTGTTTTTATGAATGTGGAACTTCGGATTTATGAGTAAGATTGCATAAATGATTATAATCATTGATATATTTTAAGTTGCCTCCTTTTTTATTTGATTAAATTATGTATTTTTATGAAGGAACAACATGATTAAAGCTACTTTCTGGTGAAATTCATTGAACAAATTCGTCCGCACTTGAACGGATCTACCGATAAGTCTGTCATACTCATTATGGTCATGCAACTCATAAAGGCTCACAAGTTTAAAGGTTTTCAACTAACGATGTACATTTGAAAATTTTATTTAAAGTCTATATTTATCTGAATTTGATTATATATATACGCAAATGTAGAAAAATTCTCTGTACGTAATTTTTGGACTACTTCAAAATTATGAATTAATCCTGAACTGCCTGAAGTTGCTGATTTTATTTTTAGGTTTATATATACTCCTACATCCTTCATTTATAATTTTTTAATAACCTAGAGAATTTGTTGTATGATAGATATTTTAACAAACTTCCATACATGTAGAATGAAAGATGTGAGAGGAGATAAATCTGAGAGAATTAGTCAACTGTTCTCTTAACATAGCTATTTTGTTTCGGATGAGTTGACTTCTGGAGCGGTTGAAGTTAAAACTATAAAGCAGTTAATTGAGTGCATGGACGTGAGTAACACTATTTCATTTATTTAAATATTAAATTATAGTGTGATAAGTGAATACTTTTTTTAACTATGCTACTTTAATAAATATAGGAAAGGTGCTTCTACGTTGCTGCAACCATATTGCATATAGATCTTGATAAAAAATGGTCATACCTGAACTACAAGAATTGCAGTAGGAAGATTGATGAAATTGGTAATAAATTTTACTGCAAAACATGTGAAAGCTTTGAGCGTTCTGCGATTCAAAGGATCTATTAAAATCATGATTAAATTAAATTGTAATTATAAAAAATAAAAAAAAATTCTCAAACATGTCTTGCAGGTATAAATTATTCTTGAAAGTAACAGATTTTACGGAGACTGGCTTTATTACTTTGTTTCTTTGGGATTAACATGTGATAAAACTCATTGGAAGACTATCACTGAATTAGTGAAAGAATTACTTGAGGTAAAAGATAATAAAATCATATTTGAATCTATTTGTTTTACCTCTTCTAATAATACCACTATTTATTTTAGAATGTTGGTGTATCTTCATATCCATTGAAGTTGGATAACATTTTGGATAAAGAAGTCATGTTTAAAGTGGCCGTCAAGAAAGACAACATAAACCAACATGATAAAGTTTACACAGTTCTTAAATTTAGTGATGATAAGGATCTCATCAAGCAGTATCGTCTCTCTCCGAGTGAAGAAACATGCACCGCATGTATACATTACTTTCAAACAAATTGAATTTGCCGGTTTATGTTAAAATAGATTAACTTAGAATATAGATTGTTGTTGATATTATTATTTTTATTTCATAGTATCCAGAATTCAATCATGAACAACTCACACCTAGAGACAATGATTTAACGGTGATTTCGACATACACTTATATGTATGAATGTATATATATACCTGAATACTATGAAATAAAAATAATGTATGAATGTATATATATACCTGAATACTATGATTTAATGGTGATTTCAACATACACACACACACACATACACACACACACACACATATATATATATATATATATAATTTGTTAAAGTTCATAAAGATACCTGATTTTGATGATCTTTTTTTAACTGAAATTTTAGGATTCTGTAGCTTAAAATAAAGTGAACTCTACTTCAAATACCCTTGCAAAGAGAAGTGGACCCGAGAGTGAATTGTCAGTGTACAACTCTCCAGCAGTAAGAGAAAAAAGGTCATAAAAAGGAGAAAATAACATGAGTCGGATCATTTAGGAGAATTGAATAAGCTACATTTAGTGGGATGCCACCTTTTCTATTTTCAACATTTATCCTTATTATGAACAAGATGTTTTGATAAATTTTCAACAATTTATTAGTAATTTTAAGAGTCTCTAATCGTATTTTAATTTGTTTTGACCTCTCAGTGTCTGTGAAGTACAACTTTATTCTTTAACATTTGACAAAATATTTAGTTGATAAAGTGGATCGCACTCTATCCGAGGCTAAAGTGTTTTACTACGTATAGAGATATTTTCTAGATCGTAAAATATACCTGAATATTATTATACAACAGATATTACTCGGGCATGACAAAGTTCAAGAGGCTATTTGTCTTGAACTTCAAATTTATCACACAACATGTAAACTTGTTGAAGAGTATCTTTAAATATGCATAGTTGTTGAAAATTAAATAATGACAGTATGTGTGAGCACCTTTTTATGAAATGGCAAACAGAATGCTTCTTTTACAGATAACGGACACAAATATTACTCTAACGTTAGGTTAAGAAACTCAATTTACACATCGTTTTTTGAACCTGTTATCTATTTTCCTTCGAATAAAAGCCTTCTAAAAAATTACAAAATTAATCTTATTCAATTCTTATAATATGTTACACAAATATAAACAGAAGTTTTAAAAATCAAGATTTTACCTGTACCAAATATACAAATATCTCCAGCGTCAGTTTCAGCCTTACTCAGGCATTGTGTAGGGATTGGAGATCATATTTCAAGACAATCCATAAAATCTGCAAAAACTATTAAATATTTTTAACATTTTCTTTAATGCAAGATCGTGATACAATTTTTTTTTTGTAAATCGTGACAGATAAATAAAGAATTCGAGATTAACTTAATTCAGAGATGAAAAGGAATAGCAAGGAAACATAACTATATGCACTAGTACACATGCTACATGAATGTTGATGTGCCATAATAAAAAAAAATAAAGGCAGGAGAACTGTGTAATAACTAATAAAGCAACATTATTGAACACTTAAAGAACAACTTACAATTGCAAATTCTCTAGCATGAATAGATCAGCAAGAATGAACAGTCACTAGCTCCTCATACTCGCTAGATGTGAACCAACTATTGTACTGTCCATGATCAAATGAAAATTTAGGAAAAGGGAATGTGTGATCAACATCAATATAAAGGTAAACTAACCCTATCCTAGGAATGTTCAAGGGACAAAAATAAGAAGCAAAATCACAGTGAAGCGAATTTTTCTCACTTGATCAATTGCAATAAGAACAGGCATGTCCTTCACAAAGGATAATTCTTTCCTCAGACGAAGTAGCACACCAACAACAACGTGAGTGGAATTAAGGCTGACCTGAACCAGGTCAAGCAATGTATAATCTTCTGATATTTGTACCATATCACCACCCTTCATCCATCCAACACTGGCTCTCTCTCCCAGTAGAATAGGCTTTATAAATATAGTATAGTCACTAAATTTTGTGGCAATTATTAGTGATTTAAGCATCTAAGAGGATACCTCTACTTTCAGGAAAGAATTCGATTTTGCATCAGCTATTATAACATTCATGAGAAACAGATAGCATAAAAGAAAAAGATATATTAACAATCATGTACAAACACTAACAGTATGAACAAATGCATAGTTCTTTTTCATTTTATAGGAGTAATAAATGAACATGCTAGAGGTCTAGAGAGTTACAGTAGAGTGTACCTTGTGAACGAGCTTTGAAACTTCTTTATGTTGAGCTCAGGCATCGCGTCATCCTTGCTATAACAACTGCATTGTGTAGTGGCAATATTGATTGCAATCCTCCCAGCTCTGATGGAATTCTACTAAAAATAATAACGTAAATATATTAAAAATAGTAATAATAAATTAAATTGACAAAGAAAAGAGTGAAAGCACAAATGCCTAATTAAACAAACATGTCTCAATTTCATAGCAGTCCATTCAAATATAAGAAATTGAAACAAAATATAACAAATACAATATATAAATTTAGTAAAAATAAAGTGAAATATACAATATATAATATAAAAATATCTATCATAATAATTTGGATTATCAATATTTAATTGAATTGAGATGTGTGCGATATATTTATTTCAACATCTTCCTGATTGAATTTTTTTAATTTCAACATTACAAATTAGAGTAAATAGTTTGAAACTAAAAGAGAGTTCAGAGGTCGTAAACTTTAGATTGTTATCTTGAATAAATATCTTGGTTAAAGATGGATATTGTCAGTGAAAAATATAGGCATAATATAAAGACTGAAAAATAATTTTTAATAAAACTAAAAGATAATTTATTTTACATGTATAATGTATAACAAAAAATAAGAGCGACTGTCTCAACTTTCTCTCAGCCTTTTTCTCTCTCTTCTCTCAACAAACTAACTTTAGCAAATGCTCATATGAAATTCAAATTTTGAAGCACATACAGATGGAAAATCAGACAACACAATTAGCGAGACTAAATAGAAGAATCCTACGAAATCAAAAAGGGCAAAATACTCATCGGAACAAATAGTTATATATATTGATTAGAATCACATTAATTAAACATTAATTAAAATTTTCAAGTTATTCCTTCTTTTTTTATCTTATTTTTGAAACAATGTTATTTTCTCTACAGAGAATATTAACCCCACATATGACAGAGTAAATGTAATCGAACAACAAGAAAGACTTTTCCTGCCTCTGTGTGATATTTCAAATGGTTAGTTTTAATATATATAATATTTTTATATCACTATACCCATATAATATACTTACCATAATTTAACACGTCCAGGAACAGTACCCTAATGAGAAATAAGAGGTGTTTCCTAAGCGATAATGTCAAGGAACTAAGAAAAAAAAGAATGTATGTAATACCCCATATTTGTCTTAGCTCAATTCAGCCCATAGTGCATGTACAAGGGGATTAGAACCTGAAAATTCAGCTAAGTGTTGAAGACTTAGTTTTATTTTTGACCTCTTAACTTTGTTGATTTTTAAAGTGACCTTCCCAATTCTGAGACGTAAGTATTTGAGTTGATTCATGTTCAGGGGTGTAAGTAGCATGTCTCAGACAAGTTATGGATTTTTTAGATGAGGTTTGGACCATGTTTGGATTACCAAAACAGCAAGTCACCGCGATTGTGGTGCTGTAACACCCCACATTTTGGGTTAGAACGAAAACCATCATTTCTACGTGTAGATGTTCCAAAAGTCATAAATCCTATGTAAATTTGGTATGTTAATTAATATGCAGTGTGGGAACCTATTTGAGCATGAATTGAGATCATAGAGATCCCCTAACTCAAGGTCAAGTTGAAAGCTTTTCTATCGTTCGAGTTTTAGTGAGCGTCGAAACTTGAGTCAAATTCAATCGAACATAACTCCTTGTATATGATGAACTGATTTTCCTACTATATATCAAATGAAATCTATTCGAATTATCTATCCAACGATACCAATTTTGCCTAAATCCAATATCGGAGCAAAAATTCAAGCCCATTTTACTCCAGCATGTCAGCCTGGGAAACTGAGTGACGATATTTCTGATAACTTATCACGTCTGTGATGACTTATCAGCAAATGTCATCAGCCTTAGGCAGAAATCCATAAATTCCATCCCCAAGTGACGATATTTGTGATGACTTATCACAAGTCTGGCGGCTTATCACAAAATGTCGTCAGGTTTAGAAAGCAACCCATAGAATTTAACTCTTAAGTGACGACATTTGTGATGACTTGTCACAAGTCTGACGGCTTATTACAAATGTCGTCAGACGAGATTTTTAGCAATTGGGAAACGGTTTAGTAAGGGTATTTTGGACTTTTCCTTTACCTCCCACGACCTAAATAATCAAAATCACATACTTAATCATCATAAATCAGTTTAAACAACCCTTAATCCTCTTTATTCACAAGAACAATATTAGGGTTTCCTCTTAAGATCATCTCCCAAGAAATTCAAAACTCCATTACTCCTTCTTTAAGATAAGCAAGAATCTAAGATTTCTAATTCAAGAAGTTCAAGAAAGTTCCCAAGAACATCAAATTAAGGTCATCCTCTTCAAGAAAGAAACCAATAGTTTAGCATCCAGTGCAGGGTATGTTGAATTACGGTTCAGACTAGTAGTACAGTGTTATGTAGTGTACCCTGTAATTGTGGGTTAGGCTTGAAGATGGTGAGGGAATTTAGTTCAGTTTAGACATGAGTAGAAGGAAATATCAACGGCCTGTTTAGAATTAGAAGATGAATCAATAAGTATGGTTTTTAGGGTAAAGGAATAGTTGATAGAATATTTTAGAAGTATGTGTAAGTTTTAAGTAAGGTGTTGCATTGCCTAAAGCCTAGTAAATTCTACCCCAGTCTACAATTCAAAGGTCTATGATTCCAAGCTATGGAATTGTAGCTATATTGTAATCCCTTATTCAGATTTCTTGTTCAGATCTTGAACAAAAATTCTTGGCTCCTTCAAATCGTTAGAACTCTCTAGAGGGGTGTTGAACAAACCCTCTACTTGAGTATAAGTATCTAGTATGATTCATTTTCGATAAACGGCAGTTCAGTTTAACAATCAGACACATAGATTTCTATGGATTTCCTTTTTTCGAACTAGCCTAGTTTTACTACCTGAAGTTTCATAACTACGGTCATTCCGAAATAGTTTCACAATTGCAAATTCAGCTCAGTATATGTATCAGGCATCAGTTTCAGAATTTGGATATCTAGTCATGATTCAGTTCATAAGTATTCACCAAACGATCTTCGTTTTCAAAGTATTCCAGCTAAGATACTGTGATACCCATTGTGTGATCTTAGCCTTGTTTTGTCATGATTTGTGCCAGCATAAACTATCACCTCGCAGTTTATAAGTACGATCGCACCATGAGCATATCAAGCAAATTCTAAACTCTCAGCATGAGTCAGATCTTCATAAATAAGTAAAAAGGGCAAGTTAGCTCAGATTCTAACGAAGGTAACGGCCTTTCGTCATTCAGCTCCTCTCTAATCAAAGATTCAGTTAGATAGCTATTCTTATCATGAGTATATGTATTCATCGAAGGATGCCAAAGTTTAGAAAGATATAGATTCAGTTTAATAAGCTATTTCAACTGTGTATCCTTAATTTTCTCTGTATTCTTAACCTAAAGAGCAATATTCGGGGACGAATGATCCCAAGGGGAGATAATGTAACACCCCGCATTTTGGGCTAGAACAAAAACCGTCATTTCTACGTATAGGTGTTCCAAAAGCCATAAATCCTATGCAAATTTGGTATATTAATCAATTATTTAGTGTAGGAACCTATTTGAGCATGAATTTAGATCATAGAGATCCCCTAACTCAAGGTTAAGTTGAAAGCTTTTCTATCATTCGAGTTTTAGTGAGTGTCAAAACTTAAGTTAAATTCAATCAACCATAACTCCTTGTATATAATGAACTGGGTATCTTACTATATATCAAATGAAATATATTTGAATTAGATATCCAACGATACCAATTTCGCCTAAATCTGATATCGGAGCAAAAAGTTATGCCCATTTTACTCCAGCATGTCAGCCTGGAAAACTGAGTGACGATATTTCTGATAACTTATCACGTCTATGACAACTTATCAGCAAATGTCGTTAGCCTTAGGTAGAATTCATAAATTCCAGCCCCAAGTGACGACATTTGTGATGACTGATCACAAGTCTGGCGGCTTATCACAAAATGTCATCAAGTTTAGGAAGAAACCCATAAAATCCAACTCTCAAGTAACGACATTTGTGACGACTTATCACAAGTCTGACAGTTTATCACAAATGTTGTCAGTCGAGATTTTTAGCAATTGGGAAGCGGTTTAGTAAGGGTATTAGGGTTTCCTCTTAAGATCATCTCTCAAGAAATTCAAAACTCCATTACTCCTTCTTCAAGATAAGCAAGAATCTAAGATTTCTAATTCAAGAAGTTCAAGAAAGTTCCCAAGAACATCAAATTAAGGTCATCCTCTTCAAGAAAGAAACCAATAGTTTAGTATCACAATTCAAGAATCTCAAGAAAGCTTTCAAGATCATCTCCTAGGGTTTAAAGGTCAAGTTCTCTACATCTTATCAAGTCTATTAAGGTATGTGGGTTTTGAACAAGAACACCCTTTCGTTCCTGTGCCAAAAAGTTTTAGTTTTTTTTTTTAAAGAATTTTGTATTTCCAAGATGAATTCATATTATTTTGCTATATTTCAAGTTTATGAGATTACGAAATTGGTCAAGTCTTGAATTGCATGATTATCTTGTTTAATTATGATATAAATTGAGAGTTCATGATATAAATTGCACATTCCTATATTGATTTCATAGTTTCAAGTATTCCCAAGACTTGTTGTTATGAGTTGAGCCTTATTGTTGAATTATGAGTTTTGAGAATGAGTTGTTGATGACTTTTAAAGAATCGCAAGAAGTATGTTCGTATTTCCATTATTATGAGATCTTTAAAGCTTTAATGATAAGTCTATCAAGATTTCAAGAAAGAAGTGAGTTTTGATCCAAAGTTAAGAAAGAAATCCACATCCTTGATTTTGAGATAAAAGGGATGCATTTTGGCTCCCATCACATATTGTTGAAATGTTTTTAAGGTGGATTTGCTTAAGTTCTGAGCTTAGTAAGGGAGTAGTATTTAGCACCAAGTTAGGCTTGATTCTGAGGTCTCAAGCCCCAGAACTATGTGCCCCCGTAGGTTTCTGATATACCCCAAGTGGGTTAAGACAGTGATCATTAAAGTTAAGGTTCTATCCGATGAAAAGGATAGAACAGCTCTCCCCAACGTGGGTAAGACGTTGGACTCCATGTAGCTCACATTGTTTATGTCGGTTAGAAGAAACTCCCAAAGAAGTCCCCCACTCTTGAAATAGTTTTATTGATTTAAAGTATTAAGATAAAGAGTTTACTATACATAATGAGTTTCAGATTTCATTTGGCTTACAAGTTTTGAGAATAAGTGGAGAATACAGATTTTAGAAGCAAGTTAAATGACTCACGAGATTTATACATGTTTCATTATTCATGATCTACGATATTTATATTTTAGATATTATTCAAGCTATGCGAGTCATTTATGTCAGCATGCATAAATTTATAAGCTATGGTGATATTGAGATATTGTTTACTTATTGCATTGCACCCCCATATACTCAGTACATTCCCAAAGTGCTGATCCACATATATGTTTATGTGCTACATTGTCTCATAATGTTGGTACAAGACTTAGTATGCACATTCAGATTCAGTCAGCTCGCAACTTTCAGCCAGCAGGTGATGAATCTTTTTAATTCAAGGGTTTGAGCCAGATAGACAGTTTGAGTAGTTCTTTATTTTTCTATTTCAGTCGTATTGAGTTGGGATAGTTGGGAGTCATGACCCAGCTATCTAAAGTCAGTACTAATAGTGGCTTCATAGGCAGTCAGTAGAAGTTGATGTATTCAATTTCAGTTTTGATTTGTAAAGCAGAGTTGTAATCTTGTAAATTTAGTTTTGTATTGATCAGATTCAGATAGAGTTTTTTCTGCTAATTTGTGCAGATTTATACTTTTTATTCAGTTGCTTATGAGCTATACCAGTAGAAGGGTTAGCTTGGGGTCACTTATGACCCTAAACACCGTGTGACATCTCGGGACCCATTTTCGAGGCGTTACAAGTGCGTCGCGATAGAATAGCAATGAAGGCCTTGGTGCATCACAGTGAGGGCTCAATCGGCATTTCAGTTTTGAATTTCAATTTTAGAGGGGCAGCCAGGTCTTTTTCCATTGCCCCAATCCTTAAAAACATGAGATTTATCATCAGTTAAGGCATTATATGCTCTATTTCCACAATTTCTTTCTAAAATAAACCCTAGCCATCTCCCAAATTCATCAAGTTCAATCATTATTCTTCAATAAAACATAAGAATTCAAGCTTCACCGCCCAAGAACAATGAAGAACGTCAATTCTCTTGCAAGATTAAAGCCTTAAGGTATGTTAAATGTTTGTCCATGGGCCATTTTCACCCATGGAGTCCAATTACCTATGTTTGTATTCTAAATCATGAATTCACATGTTTACAATGAGTTAATTTCATGAAGTTTTTGGGAATTTCGATTATGCATGATGTTTACAAGTAATTTTAGTTGAAAAGTAGTCTTTACACGTTTAAAGCCTGAAGTTCCATGTTGAATCCCCCAGTGTATGATTTTAGTGTTATGATTATGTTACTCCCATATGTTTCAATTATTCTCATTCCTAAGTTCATGAATTTCAAGTGTTTGATGAAATGCATAAGAGATGAATTTTGAGTAATGACTACTTATTATGCTTTCGAAGCTTTGGTATGCTTTTACTTTTAGCGGTATCGAGTCCTGGGGGTATGAATACCCAAAATTTAGTTGGTTACTTGGTCTTAGTACTTTCAAAATGGTTTTCAGGCATATATAAGTATTATTAGTTCAGTCAGTTATCTTATCAGTCAAGTTTAGATCAGTTCATTATTCCGAATCAGTTCTGTTGGGAGTAGAATTTAGCACCAAGTGAACCCAGGGATTGGGGCTCACCTTTCAGTTGAGGGTGTGACCTTTAGTAGCAGTCCTTGCATTCCAAAACTACGTAGCTAGTGTAGGTTAGAGATGTTAACCTGTAAGTTAAGGGTTGACATATGTCTCACTAGAGCACCTACCAGTAAAGGATGACTCTTTATTTCTTCGGAACTTCATTTTAGTGGATCCACGCATCCAGTGTTAGTACCCGTGGCACGGTACTGACACCCTTCCAACTGGGGTCACAGGTTTGACTCCAATTAGCTTTTATTGGGGCATGTCGGTTAGATGATAGCTCTTATAGTCTCAGTTCAGTATTCAGGCCTTCTTGACCATGGAATACAGTTATTAGTTGTTCAGTATCAGTATTTTAGTATTTCAATTTCTAGACTATCCCAGTATCATGTCACATGCTTGGGCAAGCATTCTAAAATTTTACAGCTTCCTCACATATTATACATCAGTTATCTCATGCTATTTATTTAGTCAGTTATTATCCATGCATATGAGCCATGCATATAGCCTAACCTCATTTAGCATACCATTATATTCAAAGTACTGACCGCATACTCATTTCTTATGATGTCTCATATCATAGGTTCGGACGTTCTGATTTCCGACTGCACCTAGACATCCCAGCGCACCAGCAGTAGCAGTAGCAGTGGTGAGTCCTCATATTCTGAGGATTGTTTATGCTTATTTTAGTATTTCAGTTCAGTAGTCAGCCAGAGTTAGTTGGGGACTTATCCCGTAAACTCCACAGTCAGTCAATTAGAGGCTTTCAGACAGTTAGTCAATTATCAGTTGTTCTGACAGTCTCTACAATATTATTTTCAGACATTTGTTTTTTTAGGCATATTAGTTAAGAGATATTTTTACATATTTTGACCTTATGGTGTATCCAGCTTTGTTTTCCACATATGTTTATCCTTTATTATCAGTTTGTTCAGTGCTCACAACAGGTACTAGCTCATGGGTTAGCTTGTGGTCACTTATGACTGTAAGCACCGTATGGCGTCTAAGGAGTACTCCTGGGGCGTTACAAACTTGGTATCAGAGCCTAAGGTTTTAAAATATCCTAGGGAGTCTGAAAGTTGCGTTGAGTAGATTCTTGTGCATAGGTGTGAAACGCGTCATACTTATGGACAAGAGGCTACAAGATATTTTATGAATTTCCATTCTTTCAGTATTCATGTCGTGCGAGTGAGCATGAGCTAAATTTAAACCCTTTTTCTAATTCAATCTTCTTTTTGTTTACAGAACATGCCTTCTAGAAAGAATAACAGAAGGAAAAATGGGAATTCGCCCGTATCTCCGCCTGTTCAGGAAGATCCCCTGAATGAGCATGTCTCACATGCCGAATTCAGAGCTACATTCACTACTTTAGCTCACTCAGTAGCAGCCCAGAATAATTAGCTGGCTGCTGTCTCGACCGTTCCGGTGGCTAATACTACCACAACTAAGATTCAGGACTTCACCCGAATGAACCCTTATCTATTTTCTGGATCTAAGTCTGATGAGGATCCGCAGGAGTTCCTGACATAGTTTAGAAGGTAACTTACATTATGAGTGTGACTTCTAGTGAGAGTACAGAGTTGGATGCTTACCAGTTCCAAGATGTTTCTCACACCTGGTATAAGTAGTGGAAGGGAGATAGAGGGGCAGATGCAGGGCCTGTTGAATGGGAAGAGTTTGTGATGGCCATTTTAAATAGGTTCTTTCACTTGGAGTTATGGGAAGCTAAGGTACAAGAGTTTATTAATTTGAGGCAGGTAAACATGAGTGTAAAAGAGTATTTTTCTTAAGTTTACTCGGCTAGCCAAATATACTCCTAATGTGGTTGTCTGATGATAGGTCTAGGATGAATAAGTTCGTCTCTGGTGTAGTTGATAGCTGTTTTTGCGGAAATTTATGACTTTTTTAAGAGTCGCCACTTAATTTTGAAAAGGAATTAAGAAACTTTTATAAATACTTTAAACGATCCAAAACAGAAATTTTTTTAAAATTTAAAGATTCTGAGTAAGCGGTTCCTATTAACATTTTAGGAAGGTGTTAAGCACCTAAAACGTCTGCTAACTTGTAATTATCCGGACTATTTGAAAACATCTTTTGATTAACTTCAAAAAGATTAATTTGTTAAAAAGTGATTGATTTTTTAGAAAAGACGTGTAAAATAAATTTAGGCGACTTAGTAGGGATTTTAGCTAAGTCTAAACAAAACGACTAAGCAAATAAACACATAAAAAGGGAAGGGGAGGAGAAAGTAAAAGATTTAGGCATTGCCCCAAATCAACAAGACCTATCCTTGTCTAATTGGGCTTTCAACCCATTTCACCTGTCCTAATCTAGTTTTCGAGCCTTTGGCTCGAGTATCGCTCCACCTGTATTAAATTTACAACTTTGGCTTTGAGACCCTAAATGAATAAATAATGTAATAAATAAATAAATATGACAACAATAGATAAATAACGAAAACAAATAAATAATCAGAAATGAGGCTCGGTTTCGTCGTCGCTTCAAGAATGGGACTTTAACCCATTTTCCTTCTTTTGACTCCTTGTATCCATGCACTATGTAACCTTAGGTTCTCTTTCGGGCTTGACTCAATGGATGGGCCTTATTGGCCCATTAGAGAATGCAAAGAGTCCATTTGGACTCCAACGAGTTCACATGCAAAAGAAAGGGAAAGAAATTCATACGCATCTAAAATATGAAATACCGCATGGATAAATAATATAACAAGTCAATAAATGATCGGACAACTGTGGTAATCCAAAATAAATAGGAGACAGTAAATCCGAATATAGTAAATCCGAATATAGAAATGCCAAGAAAATGGGCATGTTCAACATGATAAGCCATACAGTTGGAAAGAGAATTCTAGCTAAATTAAACTGGCAAAGTCACAAAGCTGCGATCTTTTTCTTTTTTTTTAATGGAACAGACTAACAATCAACTCACGAATTAAATCAATTACTAAAAGAAACATTAAATTTATACAAAATTCTAGAAAACTACTAATCTAACAGAACGAGGCAACAAAATGAATCAAAACAGGAAGATTAACCCAACTAATTCAGAATGTGATATAGTCATTGATTGGGTAAGAAGAAAGTGATTATAACATATTCCATTTGAAGAAGGTTTAATAAAGCTTTAGTGCAAGCATATGTATTATTTTTTTTTACTAAGGATGTATAAAAGTTCAACTGATCACATTTTTGTAAAGATTAATTTTTGCCTAATTTTACTTAATTACTAACAACCTTTTTATACGCGTAATTAATCGAAAGCTTTATCCCGTGCTTTGAGGAAGAAAAGTTCAAGTCTTAACTATAGTAAGTAGCAGCGAGAACTATAATGGATCTAAACTACCGCAAGTAGGGAATCAAAGAACTACAACAAACGCCATTTTAGCTAATATAGTAAACTACGCGTCGAGGTGAAACATACTACAATGGACCCAAGCTACCACAAGCAATACCAGACTCAAAATCGGGAATCGAAAATCACAGCAGTAAATCAGATTCTTCGAAAAAATTAGAATTTAGTGATAAAAGTAATCAAAAAATAAAATTGAATCTTTAAGGTTAAACTGCAAGTAATAGGCAAGGGGACTAAGACTAAATCTAAGGTAAGAAGAAATATCCGACCACGAAAAACAATCGAGCTATATGAATAGCATTGAAGGGCGAAGATTAATGCTAAAACAATAAATTAAATTTAAACTCGCACTGAAACCAGAACCACAGTTTAATATATCAGCCAACCTCTATCACAAAGTCCTATTAACTTTTCGAAGCCTATACAACAATACAATTTCCAGCAAAACAAGATTACAACAACGACTACAGTCTACAGCAAGTTATTCTCAGCAAAACAAAATTGTGATGACGACTATAGTAGCTACTCCCAGCATACAAGATTTTTGGAATAACACTTATGACTATAGAATAAAGAAGTGAAGCAGAATATAATTGAAACTAAATGAAAATAGAATGTTACCTGTTCGGGAGCAGTAAAATAGGATCACGAGCTTCATCAGGATCAACTTCCACCGGGAAACATTTTTGTTGACTCAAAATCTTCGATTAAAAGACGAATTTCATGAAACAAGATTTTTACTCAAAGAATAGAATAGACTATTCTTTTGCTCAAAAGGTTACTCCCCTCTTTTCAGACCCAAAAAAATTTTGAACTCCAATTTTTGCCCCCCCCCCCCCCCGAAATAATGAACCCTTCCCCCTTTTATAGAAAACCAACTCGAAAACGACAGTCGGGGAAAAATTCAAATTGGGGAATATTTTAACTTAAAATTCAAATCTAGTCCATAAATTATTCTTATTTTGTTTTTTTTCTTAAAATTTTGAAATTGGTGGACCAATAATATTAAGAAAAAAATGATTTTTTTCCCAAACCAATGAAATCGTAACATATATGTACGAAATCGTACCCCTATACCCGAGATTTGGGGAATTGAACCATTGGGGGAGATGATAACGCCCAAACTACAGCTCTCGTAAGAGTGTAAGCGGTCGCTGTCAAATATAGAACCCAACTGGGTTGGGTGTCGAATCCCACAGGGAATACTTGGTCACTAAGTAAGCAACTATTAATAGACTTTTGGTCGAAAATTCTACAAAAAGGGGGATGGTTTAGGCGTGAATTAAAAGTAACAAAATAGCAAAGTAAAAACGGAATGTTTGGTGGGTTTAGATCAATGAGAATTGTAAGTTAGGGTTATGTCCACCTTATGAGTTTTACGTATCTATTGGCTATGAGTTATGCGGAATTCAGACATGCATGCGCTTATAGAGTTTCATATTCTTTAACTCTTTCGAGCTTAAAGAGTATAACTAATGGTACGAATTCTCCAAGAGGTTAATCCAGTTACGACACTAACTTTTAAACAGGGGTTGGTAGCCCTATTTCCTTGTCACTCTCTTTTTTCCAGACATGTAACTTTTCTTTCGAACAAGTTAATGCTATACTGGCGTATTCTATATGTTTGCAACCACAAGAATTCAATTAAGATGAAGAGAGTAATGATATAAGCAGCATACGTATCAAGAATTCACAAACTCATAGCAATAGATAGTATCTCATAAGGCTTCCATAACCCTAACAGAGAAGTTTAGCTACTCATGAGTGCAACAGAGATCACAATAAACATCATCATCGTACCAAAGCTTGAATGATCTCACGTTGGTCACAAGAGTTGTGCTTTCTCTGTCAAAAAGTAACGTGAATAGTACTAAATGTCGAATAAAAGAAAAATAGAATTGAATAGAAAATAGGATGAATGAATTGAATGCTGAAAAATTCAGCAAATAAGGGTTTTTATAACACCCTTGTCCTAGTCCTACTGAAATAGGGTTTTTATCCTTGTCCTACTGAAATAGGGTTTTTATCCTTGTCCTAATCCTACTAAGTTACTGCTGATCCCCAAGTCTTTAGAAATACTGTTTTTACCCGGGACAAGTTCTCCATGCATCACTTTCAGTCCACCAGTTTCCAGAAGCTGCCTTTTCTCTTACGTTGAAGTTTCCTTTGACGTCCAACAGTCCACAAAATGCTGAAATCTTCATCATTTATACCTGAAAACTTGCTAATCATGTTGGTTAGCTCACTTACAGGAAAAAGGACTAAAAGTGCAGGAATTATATATTTTGTCCTTAAAACTTAGCTAAAATATGGGTGAATTAAGGTGCTTTAGGCGTGTAAATATGCCTATCATCAACACCCCACACTTAAAGCTTTGTTCGTCCTCGAACAAAATATCATGTCCATATAAACATCTACTTAGGGTTTCACAGTAACAACACAAAATATTCATCAAGACAGGCACGACAATTATTAACAAAGAGTAGTTTTCTGGATCAAAACTAGAAACAATTCAACCTCCAACCTAGACTCGTGATGATGGTTAATTCGTATTCAAAATTTAAGGCACCAAGAATCATACAAGACTACCCAAAACTCATCAACCATGTGTGTCTCACAATATATCACCCATAATTACTCACAAGTATTTCATTTTTTCAAAACATGGGTATAGGATTTTCCTTGCTCTCACGCTCACAAAGAATTCATATGTTACAACTGATGACCATAGGCTTGCCCTTAGTGTAATGCTCTACTAATATCAGAATGCTAAGCTTAGGATCAAATAGGTATTTTACAGGTTGTAATGTAGGCTAAGGGACGGGTAGGACTATTTTGGCCAGAAATAGTGACTATGTTCCTAAGCGCTTTGATACATCACATTATGCTATTAACACTCTCTTTAAAACAACCTTTCTACCTTTCTTTCATCTACCACCCCTTTTCGCCTATTTTGTTATTCAATGATAAACACAAAGATCTTTTTATCTTTTTCTTTTTTCTTTTTATAACATACCTCTATGATAGCCACTTTTTTTTTAATAACAAATTCAAGTACCAATACACTCTAAGGCATCACTCTTACCCAATTTCCTCTTATTTTGTCACATGACTTTACAATTTAAAGCACTTAGAAATTTGGATCAAATTATGGTCTTGAAAAAAAATGAATTAGGCTTACATATGAGGCTGTCAAAGAAAATAGCTAAAGGCTCAAAGGGGTTGACTAGGATAATGTCCACGGGTAGGTAAAACGAAGGTAAACCATCACAGGTTGCCAAAGAAATGCCTAAATCATCTCCTAAACTTACACTCTTTATTTCGCTTTACATACACACCAGGCAAGTTCTAGCATCAGCCACAAACACAGAATATACTATCACCTCACACACACAAGGCACATGGTCGACTTTATTGGGAGTAATATAGACTCTAAACCCAACAGATGAAGGAATTGAACCACACAATTATCACACAATGAGTCACATTTAGAGCCTAAACATCTCAATAGTAATGATTGTATCACAGACTCTTGTCACAATACCATGCTGCCTATCAGAACAATTTTATGCAAAGTTTTAATAACAAAATTTTTTTTTAAAAAAAATTTGACTACTAAAAAAATAAAATAAATAAACAAATAAACATAAATAAGCAAATGCAGATAAGGAAGTATAGCATACAAATACCAGCACCCCACACTTAGACGGGACACACTGCCCTCAGTGGAAAATAAATAAGAAGAACCTGGTTAGTCGGACTGCTCCTCTATGTCTGGGGTCATACCCCCTTCATCGGAGTCATCATCAGAGTCGTCGTTGTCAGAGTTCTCCTCCACGTCGGAGTCTGGCATTCGGCGATCATCATCGGTTGGCACATCATCATCAAGAGGTTCCTCAAAAAATACACCTACTCCACACATCGCCCTCGCATGCTCATTCATTGGGTAGTTATAATCCAGCTGTTGGAGCTCTACAACAGTTGGAAAATGACCCCCGCTCATCATGGTAAACCTCGTCATGCCATATAAATGAAGGAAGAAGCTTTCGTCGCGAGCATGTCGTTCTGCAGTGGTAAGGTTGATGCCATGCGTGGATTCAACATCTTTAACCTTTGTGAGGTCAACCTTCTTCAGGTTGTGTGGAAGCTTATGATCAGCAGGTTTCTCTTCAATGTCCTCCTTCCTCAATATTGCAGTCAACAGATTGCCAAAGCTAAAGTGGGACCTCTTGTGCAGCCTAGCCTTACGCATTGTAGATCGAATAATTGCCCCAATGTTGATAGGGATGTTCGTCATCAATGCGTACACCAAGCACACTCTATCTCGTGTAATCTTTGTATACTGAGTCCCTGGAATCAAGCAAGAGTTGACTATCCGCAGCCATATTCGTGCTTCTCTGTTCAAGGAAGTATATGGGAAGGTGTTGTGCCGACCGGTGTCCTTGTGTCTGCTCCATCGTGCCATTGATCTTGTTCCGCACAGTGTGTGTCTGATTACCCTGTACGGAAGTCTGTTATATAGCTCTTTGAGTGGTGATGGATCAACAGATGGCAAACCCAGAAAAGAGTTGAAGAACTCCGCATTTAGTTGTAGAACTTGACCCCGAATCTTTACTTCACTCCCTGTAGTTTTCGATGACCAGTTGGCATAGAATTCTCGTGTTAGATCGAGATTGCATTCTCCCATATCTCGGAAGATGAAATCAAGATGTAACACCATGATCTTGGCCAACATGCGAGGTTCTTTCTTTGCTAGGCTTTCCTTGTGTATCAACTCCACATGAACATATTTTTTCTCTTTATTGTTCCTATATCACTCCTTTCCTTCATCCTCTAGGACCCATTTGATTCCGAACATGCGGCGAGGTATTTACAGTGAGGAGGATTCACCTTGCTCTTTACGTCCCCTTTTTTGGCCTTTTTGTGAGGTGGTAGCTTTATCCTTTCCTTGTCATGCTTTTGGTGCCATTTGTACCTGAGATTAAATGATAGTCATGTTAGCTTCAGCTCGGTAGATACAATCGACAAACAATCAGTAGTGGCACCACCCCACACTTAGTTTGTTGGCACAAACTAGTTAAGTGAACGTTGTCGATTACTCAGACTTCATCGATATACGTTTAGGTGGTACGTTCCAACAATATAATCAGTGCAGTCATACTTTTCTTGTTATCTTAACTATCCTTTTTGATTCTATCTCAAGTAATCTTGACAATACTTTCATGTTTGGATTGATGTACCCTTTGCACAAGACTACTACATAGAGATTGTATCAAGGTATGGCATAGAAATAATCAACATCTCATGTTTGTAGTTAACCATGATTTTTCATCTCAATGAACAAGTCATTCGAACATGAAAGCTTTCAAGTTACAAGATTATGCAATTTTCTTGACCATGTCAATTCCGCAAAAGTATGACAGTGTATCAAAATCAAATTCAAGTTGGAAACAAGTCAAGACCATCCTTACGTATCCTTTCACTCACTTAGTTGTATCACAACAAATCAACCACATTCAAATCACCAACACTACTTCAAGATTTAACAATTTATTATAGGCGTAGTAGTGTAGTACTTACGGAAGATAAAAGAAGAGCAAAGAAGTACTTACTTGGTTGATGGCCTCGGAAGATGTTCTTGCAAAGTAAAAGAGCAAAAGGAAAATTTTTGAGAGAATTTGGAGAGGTAGGCGGTGCCTAGGGTGAAGTTGCAATGCAATTTTGTTTTAAGACTAAGGTTCTATTTATAGGACAAGCTTGGGTCGGGTTTTGACCCATTTAGAATCGAATTTGGAGACCAAAAGTGACCATAGGCGGTGCCTAATGCTATGCCTATGCTTGGCATAGGCGGCGCCTTTTGAAAAGCCTTGTTGAGCATAGGCGGCGCCTATGCTATGGCATGTTAGGCATAGGCGGCGCCTATGCCATGGCATTGTAGAATCCGAGACTAAAGGCTTTTGCATAGGCGGCGCCTATGCTATAGCATTGTTGGGCATAGGCGGCGCCTATGCCATGGCATTCTAGATTTTGAGAGCTTATGCCATAGCATAGGCCATGCCTTGTTCGTTGCCTAGATTTACATAGGCCTTGCCTTGTTTGTTCCCTAGATTTTCATAGGCAATGCCTAACCCATAGCCTTTTGCTTCTTCATTCCTAACTTAGCACCTTCAACATGCAATACTTCCAAATCAAAATTTGAAACCAATCTCCTCCTTTATACCTCTTGCACCTACATTTACTCAAAAACAACAAAAACGATTAGAACGATGGGTTGCCTCCCATCAAGCGCCTTAGTTTTGGTCGTGGCTCGACAAAATCCTAGGAAAACAAAAACAACAAAAGCAATTAAAAACGATGGGTTGCCTCCCATCAAGCGCTTGATTTATTGTCGCGGCACGACATAGTTACCTCGAGTACTTAGACTTCGTCGAGATAGATGGTGGCCATGCATTTAATCGAATCAAGAGGACAGATATATGGTTTCACTCATTGGCCATTCACCTTAAAGACAACACCATTATTATCTTCTAACTCAACTACTCCCGACGAGTAGACTTGGCTAATTTTGTACGGGCCAGACCATTTGGACTTTAACTTACCTGGGAATAGCTTCAGTCTAGAATTGAAAAGAAGTACCATATCACCTTTTTGAAAGTTTCGTTGAACAATCCGCCGATCATGATACTTTTTTATTCGCTCCTTGTAGAGGTCTGATCTTTCATACGCATGTAGACGGAATTCATCCATCTCATTCAGCTGCTCCAATCTCAGACTCATAGCATCATCCCAATTCAAATTTAGTCGCTTCAGCGCCTACAATGCTTTATACTCGAGCTCAATGGGTAAGTGACAAGCCTTCCATAAACTAGTTGGTATGGGGACATGCCAATTGGCGTTTTGAATACAGTCCTATAAGCCCATAGTGCATCGTCCAGCTTCCGAGACCAATCTTTCCTATTAGCATTTACAGTCTTTGCAAGGATTTGCTTGATCTCTCGATTGGAAACCTGTACCTGTCCACTAGTTTGAGGGTGATAAGGTGTGGCTACCTTGTGTTGCTTGACCCCATATTTCACCAACACGAATTTGAACAGCTTGTTGCAAAAGTGTGATCCTCCATAGCTTATGATGGTACGTGGTACCCCAAAACAAGAGAAGATATTTCTCTTCAAGAATGCTACAACACACTTTCCTTCATTATCGGTCAGTGCTACTGCTTCGACCCATTTGGATACATAATCGACAGCAACTAGGATGTATTTCATTCCAAACGAATTTACGAATAGGCCCATGAAATCAATGCCCCACACATCAAACAGCTCTACTTCAAGAATTTTTGACATGGGCATCTCATGGTGTTTCGAAATAGTGCCTTGTCTCTGACATTGGTCACATCTTCTCACAAATTCGTAGGCATCTCCAAATATCGAAGGCCAATAATAGCCACTTTGCAATACCTTTCTTGCTGTCCGACCACCTGCATGGTGTCCACCAACTTGGGAAGCATGACTTGCTTCCAAGATACTTGGCACCTCCACATGAGATATGCATCGTCGAATCATACCATCAGCGCATCGTCTAAACAAATATGGCTCATCCCAGAAGTAGTGTCTCACACCATGCATGAACTTTCTCTTTTGATGAAATGATAGATTCGCAGGCATCACATTACTTACCACAAAGTTTGCAAAGTCTGCATACCATGGTAACTCTTCCATCATCGTGGCTAAGATCTCTTCATCAGGGAATGCATCATCAATCTCTAGATTAGGCTGCGCTATATGCTCGTTCTCGAGTCTAGATAGATGATCAGCTACTTGGTTTTCTCAACCTCTTCTATCTTTTACCTCGAAATCAAACTCTTGCAGCAACAATACCCATCGAATCAGCCTTGGTTTTGCATCTTTCTTTGTCATCAAATATCTCAGAGCTGCATGGTCTGTATGAACTACCACTCTGGTTCCCAACAGATAAGCACGGAACTTTTCAAAAGCATACACTACCGCTAAAAGCTCTTGTTCCGTAACAGTATAGTTCTTCTGGGCTCCGTTCAAGACCTTTCTCGCATAGTAGATTGGATGGAATAACTTTTCTCTTCTCTGGCCAAGTACAGCACCCAAAGCTACCCCGCTAGCATCACACATGACTTTAAAAGGTAGAGACCAATCGGGCGCTACAGTGATAAGAGCTTTAATTAGCCTTCCTTTGAGGCATTCAAATGCCTTCAAGCAGTCTTCACCGAAGTCAAACTTTGCATCCTTCTCCAAAAGCTTGCATAACGGACTAACAATCTTGGAAAAATCTTTAATGAACCATCGATAAAAACCTGCATGCCCGAGGAAACTACGAACTTCTTTGACCGAAATTGGGGGTGGTAGTTTCTCGATGACTTCAATTTTAGCTCGATCCACCTCAATTCCTCTTTTGGAGATTTTATGCCCAAGAACAATACCTTCTTTTACCATAAAGTGGCACTTCTCCCAGTTCAGCACTAGGTTGAATTCAATACATCTCTGCAATGCCATACTTAGATTTGCCAAGCACGATTCAAACAACTCACCCACAACTGAAAAATCATCCATGAATACCTCCAGAGTGTCTTCCACCATATCAGAAAAATGGACATCATACAACGCTGAAAAGTGGTGGGTGCATTACATAATCCAAATGGCATACGTTTGAAGGCAAACGTACCATATGGGCATGTAAACATTGTCTTTTCTTGATCCTCAGGAGCGATACAAATCTGATTACAGCCGAAATAACCGTCTAAGAAACAAAACCATCCTTTCCCTGCTAATCGATCAAGCATTTGGTCTATAAATGGCATTGGAAAGTGATCTTTAAGTGTCCACGAATTCAGCTTACGGTAGTCCATGCATACTCTCCACCCTATGACAGGTCTGAGTGGAATTAACTCATTCTTTTCATTCGCAACTACCGTCATGCCACCTTTCTTTGGTACACATTGTACCAGGCTTACCCATTTACTGTCGGAGATTGGATACACAACCCCTGCATCCAACCACTTAATAATTTCTTTCTTCACCACCTCTTGTATACGTGGATTTAGACGCCTTTGATGCTCAATAGTGGGTATGCAATTTTCTTCAAGCCGAATCTTGTGTGTACAAATCCCAGGTGAAATACCAATGATATCAGCGATGGTCCAACCAATGGCTCTTATGTACTTCTGTAGAACCGCTATGAGAGCTGCTACTTGATGCTCACCCAAATCTGCCACCACAATAACCGGGAGTGTGTTACCGCTTCCCAAGAATGCATACTTTAAATGACTAGGCAGCTCTTTCAATTCTAATATGGGTGGCTCTTCAATAGATGGTTTGGATGGTGGTGTAGGTTGGTTTTTAAGATCAAGGTCCAGCTTCTTGGGAGCATAAGGATATGACCCTAATCCTGTTAGAGCACAAATCGTTTCTTCATAACTTTCAGCATCCTTACGCTCAACATTCATAAGCATAACCACCAATGGGTCATCAATAAGCTGCTCCTCTACAGGTAATTCTTTCTCATCATCAAAATAAACATCAGCTACCGAGAACACGTTCAGATCTTTGGGTTACTTCATTGATTTACACACATCAAAGCGGACTACTTCGTCATTCATTCGGAATAGAAACTCATTGGCTCTTAAATCAATAAGCACACTTCCTGTTGCAAGGAAAGGGCGCCCCAAGATTATAGGAACTTCTGAGTCCACCTCACAATCCAAGATAACAAAGTCTTCCGGAAAGATGAATGAGGACACCTTCACCAATATATCACATAAAATACCAACAGGTCCTTTTACCGACCTATCTGTCATTACAAGCCTCATATTGGTTGGAGTAGGATCCCCCAACCCCAACTTGTTATAAATAGATAGTGGCATTAAGTTGATACTGGCTCCCAAATCGCACAATGCCTTAGCAAAATTCATAGATCCAACCGTGCAAGGAATAGTGAAAGCACCAGGGTCTGCCTTCTTCTGTACTAAGGACTTTGTGGCAATTGCACTGCAATGATGAATATTATCTGTCGGCTCATATCTTACTTCCCGCTTCTTTGTTAAAAGGTCCTTCATGAATTTAGCGTACCCAGGCATCTGTTCCAGCGCCTCCACCAAAGAAACATTAATAGTCAGCTGCTTCAACATCATTATGAATTTACTGAACCTTGTATCATCCGCCTTCTTCTTTAGTCTCTGCGGAAAAGGTAGTGGTGGAAGGGGAATCGTTTTCTCCACCACTTCCTTTTTATCTTGCTTCCGATTATCAGACTTTTCAGGTGTGTCATCAACCTTTTTCTTCAATCTCTGAGGAAAAGGTGAGGGTGGAAGAGGAATAGTTTTCTCATGAACACGCTCCTTCTGATTTTTAGCTTCTACAGAATCATCACAATCTACGTCAATAACAATCTCCTCTATATCATCAACCACCTGCTTGCCTTTAGACGGATTGTCTAACACCTTACCGCTCTTGGTAGTAATAGCCCTGCATGATCCATCATTCCTTGGATTTTGCACAGTGTTACTAGGTAAAGTGCCAGATTTTCTTTGGTTGATTGTCGCTGATAGTTGACTCAATTATTGCTCCAGCTGTTTTATTGCAGTAGAATGCGAGTCAACCAATTGCTTCATTGAGGACAAATCATTTATTACCTCAGTTACTCCCGTGTTGGTTGCCTCCACTCCTTTTAAAAGCTTAGCCATCATATCTTCCATGGACATATTTCCAGAACCAGATGCAGCGGCGTCACGTCTTCCAGGAGGAACATACAAACCACTCATGTTAGTCTTGTTCTTCCAACTACCTTGATCACGGTCCTTGTTTCCCGATTTATCATAATAGTTCTGACCTTGGTTTCCTTGGGCATTGCATCGGAAACCCCTCTGATTATTCAAGTAGTTAGCTTCTTCTTCAGAATCGGATTCACCTCTTGCCTGTGACACAACAACTTTGAATTTTTCGGTCTTCCCTGATAATAAGTGCTTGGTAAGAAGATCCATCTGTGTTTTTATGTGCGCCATATCTTGATCGTGTTCCTCCTCTCTTCGACTTTGTTCTGCAGTCATGCCAATAGATATAGTAGAGCTTGTTACCTCAGAATCCCTGGTATGCCAAGCTCTACTCTACTTTGTCATACGATCTAGCATATCACTTGCCTGAATAAAAGTAAGGTCCATGAATGACCCTCCTGCAGCATTATCAACCACTAGCTTAGTCACCGAATTCAGAGGACTGTATAATATCTCCATCAAGTGGACATTGGTCATATGATGATTTGGGCACCGCATAAGCTTCTTCTTGAACCTCTCCCATGTTTCGTAGAGAGCTTCAGTTGGAAGCTGACGAAAGTTGTTGATTTCATCTCTCAATTGTGCTCTCTTGGATGGCGGAAAGAATCTTTCTAGGAAAGCGTCTTTCAATTGCCACCAATTAGTGATAGAGTCAGGAGTTAGCCCATTCAACCATAGAGTTGCCTCCCCAGATAGAGACAGTAGAAATAAGCGTAGCCGAATTGCATTCTGTCCAACGCATGGATTGTCGAATAACTTGCATGTGGAGATAAAGTTGATCAGATGCATATTCGGATCATCACCTGTGAGTCCACCAAATAATCCCATGAGTTGCAACAACTGAATCATGGTGCTGGTGATATTGAACTTGGCTCCAGGTGCCAAGGGCGGAGGAATAATAGCTCCTGTGGCACCAGCTCCGTCCAGGTCGTCATCATCATCATCGAAAGGCATCTGCATAGCGCGGCGTTCAAGCCTAAATCTGGCTTGACGATCTCTTCTGTTTGCAGGTGTCGCCACCTCAGCATCACGCCTAGGGTTTAGTAGCTCGTCATCACCTAGGTCCTCATCGTTAGGATTTGCTGCCCGCCCAGGGTTATCAATATTCTGTTGATGTACTTGGGCAGCGGCCAACACTGCTAGTCTAGCCTGCTCCTGTTGAGCAGCCCTTCTCTCAATGTCACGTTGTGCATCCATCCTTCCAATAAGTTGCGGTTCAGGGTTTATGGGTAATAATGGTTGTCCCGAACTTCGAGTATTTGGCATGCAATGAACAAAAACCTGCAGAAAACAAAAACAACAACTAAAAGTAAAGTACGAGAATCTTTGACCAAAGGGTCTAGTAATTATCACAAACTTAGTTGACAACCGTATTCCCCGGCAATGGCGCCAAAATTTGATAACACCCAAACTACAGCTCTCGTAAGAGTGTAAGCGGTCGCTGTCAAATATAGAACCCAACTGGGTTGGGTGTTGAATCCCACAGGGAATACTTGGTCACTAAGTAAGCAACTATTAATAGACTTTTGGTCGAAAATTCTACAAAAATGGGGATGGTTTAGGCGTGAATTAAAAGCAACAAAATAGCAAAGTAAAAACGGAATGTTTGGTAGGTTTAGATCAATGAGAATTGTAAGTTAGGGTTATGTCCACCTTATGAGTTTTACGTATCTATTGGCTATGAGCTATGCGGAATTCAGACATGCATGCGCTTATAGAGTTTCGTATTCTATGGTAAATCCTAGTGTCTTTCGACCATCAAGGATTATTTCACTTTAACTCTTTCGAGCTTAAAGCGTATAACTAATGGTACGAATTCTCCAAGAGGTTAATCCAGTTACGGCACTAACTTTTAAACAGGGGTTGGTAGCCCTATTTCCTTGTCACTCTCTCTTTTCCAGACATGTAACTTTTCTTTCGAACAAGTTAATGCTATACTGGCGTATTCTATATGTTTGCAACCACAAGAATTCAATTAAGATGAAGAGAGTAATGATATAAGCAGCATACGTATCAAGAATTCACAAACTCATAGCAATAGATATTATCTCATAAGGCTTTCATAACCCTAACAGAGAAGTTTAGCTACTCATGAGTGCAACGGAGATCACAATAAACATCATCATCGTACCAAAGCTTGAATGATCTCACGTTGGTCACAACAGTCGTGCTTTCTCTGTCAAAAAGTAACGTGAATAGTACTAAATGTCGAATAAAAGAAAAATAGAATTGAATAGAAAATAGGATGAATGAATTGAATGCTAAGAAATTCAGCAAATAAGGGTTTTTATAACACCCTTGTCCTAGTCCTACTGAACTAGGGTTTTTATCCTTGTCCTACTGAAATAGGGTTTTTATCCTTGTCCTAATCCTTCTAAGTTACTGCTGATCCCCAAGTCTTTAGAAATACTGTTTTTACCCGGGACAAGTTCTCCATGCATCACTTTTAGTCCACCAGTTTCCAGAAGCTGCCTTTCCTCTTACATTGAAGTTTCCTTTGGCGTCCAACAGTCCACAAAATGCTGAAATCTTCATCATTTATACCTGAAAACTTGCTAATCATGTTGGTTAGCTCACTTACAGGAAAAAGAACTAAAAGTGCAGGAATTATATATTTTGTCCTTAAAACTTAGCTAAAATATGGGTGAATTAAGGTGCTTTAGGTGTGTAAATACGCCTATCATCAGGAGACACCTGGACTCATTTTAGAAGATTCTCGAGTTTTCTTTGTCATTATCGCGTGATACGCATGGGGAATCGGGTCGGTTAGAGCCAGGTCAGAGCTGGCGGGTTGAGACTGAAGCTGTTTTGGCGTTAGTTTGTTCGCGATTTGGAATCGTTGTTGTTGAGATTATTGGCTGTTCGATGCTTATTTTTGGTTGATGTTTACTGAAGGCCATTGTTTGTACGGGTGTTGAAGGAGAAACGGGGCCATGGTGAACTAGGCGGGTCGAATAGGCTATTGGGCCAAAGGGTTGGGTCTGTTTTAATGTTGGGCTGGTGATTTGGGGCTGAAATTGTTGGTTTGGAGGTTATTTAAAACATAACCCCCAATTGATTTAAGATGTAGCCTAATTTAATTAATATTTCGATCAAATTGAAAATTAAATTGGTCAAATTGTATTGTGATTGTAGACAATTGATTTCAATTATGATAGAATTTAATAAATTTAACTAAATTGAATCAAAATTTGATACGAATTAATACCCCGTTTAATCTCGAGCTTCTTGATTTAATAAAATCTACTAAATATTTTCCAAATAAATTATTTTCAAGAATAAATTATATTTAAATCAAAATTTTATTCATTTAAATTTATTTTTTAAATAATCCTTAATTTGAAGTCCAATTTTGATGAAAATGTTCATTTATATGATATCATCTATACAATCTCGTCTATGTAAATATGAAAATATATAATTATCACTTAAATGCCAAATTTAGCCCAAATAAATATTTTAAAATGCATTTATTTGGAAAAAATAATTTTTGTGATTTTATTTGAAAATCGAAGAAACTCGAGATTAAACATAGTTGTGGAGGGAAAAAATTAGGTGTCAACAATAGCGTGGTCAAGGAGTGCAGGACCGCGATGTTGATTAAGGATATGGACTTGTGTAGGTTGATGTTCCATGTTCAATAGATTGAGGAGCATTCCAGTCGTCCCCCCGTTCCATACGGTCGCCTGACTCAGCAGGGTGCCGCTTCCAGTGCCACCAGTGGTTAGCGCCCAAACAGATTGTCTGCACTTCAGTCTCGATAGGATTAGAAAAATTCTCCTGATGTAGTTATTGGTATGTTGCAGTTCTTTTATTTATATGTTTATGCTTTTTTAGATCCTGAAGCTTCTCTTTCTTTTGTAACCCCTTATATAGTGGTTAATTTTGGTGTCAGTCCTGAGACTTTAGCAAAACCTTTTTCAGTGTCTACCCCAGTAGGTCTCTCTATTATAGCCAGGAAGTTATACAGGAACTTCTCGATCATAATATCCCAGAAAGTTACTTCAGTTGATCTTATGGAGTTAGAGATGACGGATTCTGATGTCATTCTCGGCATAGATTGGCTTCGCTCATGTTATGCTTCAGTTGATTGTAGAAATAGACTTGTTCATTTTATGTTTTCGAATGAACTAGTCCTAGAATGGAGGGGTAGTACTTCAACACTTAGGGGTCAGCTTGTTTCATACCTTAGAGTGAGAAAAATAATATCCAAGGGGTGTGTCTACCATCTTGTTCGAGTTAAAAACTCCAATTCCGAGACTCCAAGTCTTGAGCCAGTTTCAATAGTGAGGGAATTTCCAGATGTGTTTCCCGAAGATCTTCCCAGAGTTCCTCCCGAAAGGAAAATTGACTTTGGAATAGATTTCCTTCCAGATACCCAGCCTATCTCTATTTCGCCCTACAGAATGGCTCCAACAGAGCTTAGGAAGTTAAAAGAATAGTTGAAAGATCTCTTAAATAAGGGATTCATTAGGCCCATTGTTTCCCCATGGGGTGCTCCAGTCCTTTTCATGTGAAAGAAAAATGATTCTCTTTGTATGTGCATCGATTACCATCAGTTGAACAAAGTCACAATCAAGAATAAGTACCCACTCCTCAGAATCAATGAATTGTTCGACCAACTTTAGGGTGCTAGTTAATTCTCTCAGATAGACCTCGGATTCAGCTATCATCAACTCAGAGTCGGAGAATCTGACATTCTAAAAATAGCTTTCAGAACTAGGTATGGTCACTTCGAATTCTAGTCATGTCTTTTGGTCTTACAAATACCCCAACAACTTTCATGGACTTGATGAACAGAGTGTTCAAGAAGTATTTGGACATGTTCATTATAGTTTTCATAGGTGACATTCTTGTTTATTCCCGTAATAAAAATGATCATGCAGTCCATCTCAAAATTGTATTACAGACTCTTAGATCCCATCAGTTGTTCTCCAAATTCAGTAAGTGCGAGTTTTATCTAAGATCGGTAGCTTTTCTTGGCCACATTATTTTCGGTGATGGCATTAGAGTCAACTCTCAAAAGACCGAAGCAGTGAGAAACTGCCCTAGACCCATTTCTCCGTCATATATTTGGAGTTTCTTGGGTTTGGCTGGCTATTACAGATGGTTTGTTAAAGGTTTTTTATCTATTGCGTCTCTCATGTCTAGATTAACTCAAAAGAAATTCAAGTTTCAGTGGTCGGATTCTTGTGAGAAGAGTTTTTAGGAGTTGAAGACTCGACTCACCTCAGCCCTAGTTTTAACCTTGCCAGATAACTCAAATGGGTTTGTTGTTTACTGTGATACTTTCAGAGTTGATTTGGGTTGTGTGTTTATGTAGAGAGGTAAGGTCATGAAAAGAATTATCCTACCCATGATCTTGAGTTAGTAGTTGTTGTGTTTGCCTTGAAAATTTGGAGGCATTATTTGTATGGGGTGCATGTTGATGTATTCACGAATCACAAATGTTTACAGTATGTGTTTCGTAGAGAGTTAAATCTTTGTCAGAAAAGGTGGTTAGAATTGTTGAAAGATTATGATATGAGTGTTTTGTATCATCCGAGCAAGGCCAATATAGTGGCAGATGCCCTTAGTAGATTGTCTATGGGTAGTGTTGCTCATATTGAGAATGATAAGAAGAAGGTTCAAGAGGTACATTAGTTGACTAGATTAGGTGTTAATTTGGTTGACTCAGCTGAGGGTAGTGTATGGGTTCACAATAGTTTGTAATCTTCTTTGGTTGCCGAAGTGAAGGAAAAGCAAGATAGGGATTCCAATCTAGTTAAGTTGAAGGAGTCAGTCAGAGATCAAAAAGTTGAGGTTTTCTCCCAAGTGGGAGATGGTGTGTTGCGGTGTCAGGGTAGGCTGTGCGTGTCGTGTATTTATGGGTTAAGACAATGGGTTTTGGAAGAAGCCCATGGTGCGCGTTACTCTATTCACCCAAGCAACACTAAGATGTACCGTGATCTACGGGAAATCTATTGGTGGAGTGGAATAAAGAGGGATATTACAGAGTTTATAGCAAAGTGTTCTAATTATCGGTAGGTTAAGGTTGAGCACCAAAGGCCTAGTGGTTCTATACAGGAGTTCAGCATACCCACTTGGAAGTGGGAAGAGGTGAACGTGGATTTTGTGATAAGGTTGCCTCGTTCACATCACCAACATGATTTAATTTAGGTTATTATAGATAAAATGAGCAAATTAGCCCATTTCTTGCCAGTCTATACCTCTTATTCAGCCGAGGAATATGCCAAGCTCTATATTGGAGAGTTGGTTAGGTTGCATAGAGTCCCTTTGTCCATTATTTTAGATAGGGGTACTCAGTTTACCTCTCACTTTTGGAAAGCTTTTCAGAAGGGTCTTGGTACCCAAGTTCATCTCAGTATAACCTTTCACCCTCAAACAGATGGTTTAGTAGATAGGACCATTCAGAAATTAGAGGACATACTGAGAGCTTGTATTATTGACTTTAAGGGCAGTTAGGATGATCACTTGCCATTGATTGAGTTTGCATACAATAATAGTTATCATTCCAGTATTCAGATGGCTCCATTTGAGGCTCTATATGGGAGGAGATATAGATCTCTTATTGGTTGATTTAAGGTAGGTGAGACTGCGTTGATAGGGACAAATTCAGTGTTTGATGCTTTGTAGAAAGTTCAGTTGATTAGGGAGAGGCTTAAGATATCCCAAAGCCGCCAGAAATCCTATGCAGATATGAGTAGAAGAGATCTTGAGTTTGAGGTAAGAGATTTGGTATATTTGAAGATCTCTCCCATGAAAGAAGTGAAGAGATTTGGCCAAAAGGGGAAAACTCAGTCCCTAATATGTAGGCCCTTACAGGATCTAGAGTCGATTTGGAAAGGTAGCATATGAGCTTGAGCTGCCCACAGATTTGGCATCAGTGTATCTAGTGTTCCATGTGTCCTTGTTAAAGAAGTGTATTGGTGACCCAGCTATGGTTGTTCCTTTAGAAAGTACAGATGTTTAGGATGGCCTTTCTTATGAAGAACTCCCAGTTGAAATCTTAGATCACCAGATTCGCAGACTAAGGAACAAAAAAGTTCCCTTGGTCAAAGTTCTTTGGCTAAATCAGTCCGTCGAGGGAGCTACTTGGGAAGTATAAGCAGACATGCATACAAAGTACCCTCACCTTTTCTCCGCAAACTCAGACTAAGCTCAAGGTAACAGTTTTCCTTAGATTATCTCTTTACCATTCTCAGTTCCATCCATGAGGCCATCTTCATTTCATTGCATGCATTCATGAATTAGTTCAGTCAGTCACCGTGTTTCAAACTAAGTCATGTAATCATGTTTTTAGTTATGCATATTCAGCATGTTCTCTAAGTATTTCTGTATTTTCTTAGCTTAATCAGTCTCATTCGAGGATGAATATTTCCAAAGGGGAAATATTGTAATACCCCTTATTTGTCTTAGCTCAATTCAGCCCATAGTGCATGTACAAGGGGCTTAGAACCTGCTAATTCAACTAAGTGTTGGAGATTTAGTTTTGTTTTTGGACCCTAAACTTCGTTGATTTTCAAAGTGACCCTCCTGACCCCGAGACATAGTTTTTTGAGTTGATTCATGTTCAGGGGTGTAAGTAGCATGTCTCGAGTAAGTTTTGAATTTTTCGAACGAAGTTTGGACCACATTTGGATTTCCAAAATAGCAAGTCACCGCGATTGTAGAGCGTCACGGTGGAATAGCGATGGAGGCCTTTTCACGTCGTGGTGACGGCTCAATCGGTATTTCAGTTACGAATTTTAATTTCAGAGGGGCAGTCAGGTCTTTTCCTATGGCCCCAATCCGTAAAAACACTGGATTTATCATCAGTTAAGGCATTATATGCCATATTTCTACAATTCCTCTTTAAAATAAACCCTATCCATCACCCAAATTCATCAATTTCAACTGTTATTTCTTCAAGAAAACTCAAGAATTCAAGCTTCACCACCCAAGAACGATCAAGAACGCTAATTCTCTTACAAGATTAAAGCCTTAAGGTATGTTAAATGTTCATCCATGGGCGTTTTCACCCATGGAATCTAAGTACCTACTTTTGTGTTCTAAATCATGAATTAACATGTTTACAATGAGTTAATTTTATAAAGTTTTTGGGGATTTCAATTATGCATGATGTTTGCAAGTGTTTTTAGTTGGAAAGTAGCCTTTACATGTTTAAAGCATGAAATTCCATGTTAAATCCCCCAATGTATGGTTTTAGTTTTACAATTATGTTATTCCCACATATTTCAATCATTCCCATGCCTAAGCTCATGAATTTCAAGTGTTTGATGAAATACCTAAGAGATGAATTTTGAGCAATGACTAATTATTATGCTTTTGAAGCTTTGGTATGCTTTTACTGTTAATTTTATTGAGTCTTGGGGGTTATGAATACCTGAAATTTAGTTGTTTACTTAGTCTTAGTACTTTCAAAATGGTTTTCAGGCATATATGAGTATTATTAGTTCAGTCAGTTATCCTATCAGTCAAGTTTAGATTAGTTCAGTATTCCGAGTCAGCTCAGTTGGGAGTAGGATTTAGCACCGAGCGAATCTAGGGATGGGGGCTTACCTTTCAGTTGAGAGTGTCACCTTTAGTAGCAGTCCTTGCATTTGAGAACTACGTAGCCAGTGTAGGTTAGAGATGTTAACATGTCAGTTGAGGGTTGACATATATCTCACTAGAGAACCTGCCAGTAGAGAGTGACGCTTTAGTCCTTTGGAACTTTATTTTGGTGGATCCACGCAGCAAGTGTTGTACCCGTGGCACAGTACTGATACCCTTACAATCGGGATCTCAGGTTGGACCCCAATTAGCTCTTATTGGGGCATATCGGTTATATGATAGCTTCCGTAGTCTCAGTCCAGTATTCAACTCAGAGTTTAGTTTCAGGCTTTCTTGACCATGGCATACAATTATTAGTTATTCAGTATTAGTATTTCAGTTTATAGATTATCCCAGTATCATGTCATATTCTTGTTCATGTATTCTCAAATTTTACATCTTCCTCATATAATATACAACAGTTATCTCATGCTATTTATTCAGTCAGTTATTATTCATGTATATGAGCCATACATATTAGTCTAACCTCATTTATCATACCAGTACATTCAAAGTACTAACCTGTAACACCTCATATCCAAGTACGTGTATTGGCGTATTCAAGTACGTGTATTGGTCATATTTATATGGAATTAATTTTTTTATTTTATTTATACCAGAATTTTCCCGTCGATGGATCCATGCGAAGGTTATTGAATAAGCTTTCCAATGATATAAAAATTTCCAAAAACGGAAAAGTTTCGAATATAATCGAGCACGTTCGAAACTATAAAATGGTGACCGGGATATTTGGGAATAGTAAATGTGCAGGAAAATTTCCTGCACACAAACTACTGAGGCCAGCCGAATTTTTGGGTTAACTTCGAATGATCACAACTCCCTTAATATAATGAACTGGGAGATCTACAACCTATGAAAAGAAATATATTTGAGTCTTCTTTCCAATGCAATTGGTTTCATCCAAATCCAACGTCTGAGTAAGGAGTTATACTCGTTTTACTTCAGTCTATCAAAACAGATTTTTAGGGTCAACTTCTAACAACCATAACTCCTTGTATAGGACGAACTGGGTGGCCTACTTTATATGAAATGAAAGCCCATTGAATTATCATTCCAACGATACCAATTTAACCCAAATCTAATATCGGATCAAAGAGTTAAGGTCGATCTACTTTAGCTTAACAAAACAGTCCACCAAAGGACAGATTTGACATTATTTAAATTATAAAGGCATTTTGGTCATTTCCTATTATATTATGGATGGGAATATATGTATATATACATGTATATGAGTTCAAAAACTCATTTTCATCATCAATCATAGAGAAAGAACAAACCCTAGCCAAATTTGACCTTTAAATTACTTTTAATTCAACCGTAGAAATTCCAAAGTAATCCGATAACTGCGTTTGTCATCTCAAGAGCTTCGAATGACACCTATTATTTGTGCAAACAGGATTGCATAATCAAGAGGTGAATTCTAAGGTATGAATATTGTTTGCCTTTGTTCTTTTCCATATGTATATGTGTGATAGAGGATTATATGTATTGGATGTTATTGAAAGGTGATGGAAATAGGGTTATGGACTATTTTGCATGGTTTGGTTGTATTAAATTGTGGAAATTGAATATGGTAATTGAGTTATGGAATGTGGATATGGTGATATACTATTGAATTGATGATTATTTATGTCTATGGCTCAATTTGGTTTAATGGATTGGTTAAAAGGATAAATGAATCCAAACTTGATATTGGAGGATGTTGTATGAATATGCATGGCATGTGAATGTAATTGGAGTACAAGAGGGTTAAAGTGACACCCTTTATGGTGTAATTAAGGCTTACTACTTAACCACTAGTTTGGTGAATTCAAATAATTGAATTGTGACGTTTGGTTGCTAATACTAGATTGCTATATATGTTCATTGTAGATAAGTAATCCGAAAAGACGGGAAGTCCATTTGGGACTAGTATTGAAGGTTGACAGTCAGGTATGTAAAGCATACTCTATACCATATCTTTGGCATGAAAGTGAACAATTGTTCTATTAAAAAAGTTTCCAAAGTTATTCAATAACATGTGATCCATAATGGTTTTGTATGATGTCCTACGTTACCAATGAACTTGTTTCCACCCTACAAGATGTCAAGAGATTCCAATACTTACTTGTCTTCCAAATCTTACATGTTTATTGCACTAATGAATGTCAGAAGGTATCCGGTTACTCAAACAAGATCCATGTGCTATTAATGACTCCAAAACGTTTCATTGATATACCAATAAGTTCCTACTTCATTGTTATGGCATTGATGATTCCAAAACACTTCATTGATGTGCCAATGAGTTCTTACTTCATTGTTATTGCATTGATGGTCTATTTATATGTCTCTTATTGATGTATCATTGTTTCAAAGTATCAAAAATATGGTGGCAACCAAAATAACAATCTCAAAGATTAATTGAACTAAGTGATGGAAGTTCTCTCTTATCGGGTGGTATCCTAGGGGCATAAGCCTATCATGGGTCGATCCCTATTTATGTGTTTATGGGTGGTATCCCAGGGGCATAAGCTTATAATGGGTCGATCCCAGTTGATAAGTACTGGAGGCAGCCTAACGGTCACAGTACAGTACAGTAATGATTACAAAGATGTTAAGAACGACGGTAAAGTGATTGAATAAATACAATGTACAGGTTGTCACAAGTTCTAATAAGTGTGGTCCACTCCTATTATGATTTATTCACTTGTTTCTGATTTCTATTGAGCTTCTATATCATATGTGATTATCTACAGCCTTTATATACTCAGTACATATTTTGTACTAACGTCCCCCATGGGGGACCTGCATTTCATGCTGCAACACAGGTACCTCAGCTCATACACCGCATAAGTAGGAGCCAGGATATCCAGCTGCTTTTGGTGAGCTCCAGTTTGCTTGGGGGCTTTCCGTGTCATATCCAGTCACTTTTGGTATTGTATAGAAGTTAGTTACATGGCGAGGTGTGTCCCGACCTTAGTTAAACTCTGTGTATTGTCTAGAGGCTTTGTAGACCTAATGTACAGTCAAGGTGGTGTTTTGTTAATAGACGTGATGGCTCCAACGGCCAAGTATTGTATATACATATATATGTGTGCTCGATCTTATACAGGTGATTATTTTCTCTTATATGTGACATGATGCTGTCCAAATTTTGGGTTGTCATAGAGGTATGCATAGGAAGTATAAGGTTATGAGCTGGTTCTCCCGGGCCTCCTCTATTACGGGTGTCAGTCCGCCCCAATAGGATTTGAGGCATGACAAAAGTGGTATCAGAGAAGTTCGTCCTAGTGAGTCTACAAAGCCGTGTCTACGTAGAGTCTTGTTTATCAGTTTGTTATGCACCGCATCTATAAATAGGAGGCTATGGACATTTAGGAATTATTTCTTTTCTTTATGTCTTAGATCATGCGATAGAGCCTATATTGTATATGAAGTCATAGTTGACCATTGAATCCGTTTGTTTTTCTTATTATATTAATGATGCCGGTTACCAGAAGTGAGAATACCGGTAAGCAAGTAGATGTGGCTGCCGAAGAGGGGACTAGTAAGTCACCCACTATACCATCTAATCAAAGTGAGGCTCCAGCTGAGCATGCATCAGAAACTTCTTCCACTCTGGAAGAAATAAGGGGGAGGAGAACTATATCCCCAGAGCCACCTATAAATGCTGCTGATCAAAATCTTAGAAATGCAGTGCAGTTTTTGACTCGTATAGTTGCTGGGAAAGCTCAAGGGCAAGCCATTCCTACCACGGGTCCTAGTGGTACAGATAGGGCGGCTAGCCTTCGAACACAGGATTTTCTTAAGATGGATCTTCCCACTTTTATTGGATCAGATCTTAACGAGGACCCACAGGACTTTATTGATCAAATTCAAAGGGCCTTAGATGTTATGCATGTAACGGGTAGAGAGACAGTGGAGTTAGCAACGTATAGATTTAAAGGGGAGGATATATATTGGTACGGGGATTGGAAATGATCTAGGGGTATTGATGCACCCCCAGCTACTTGGAAAGAGTTCAAAGAGGCATTTCTTGATTATTATCTTCCATTCGAGATTTGTCAGGCCCATGCAGATCAGTTTTTAAATCTTCGTCAGGGGAATATGAGCGTGAGGGAGTACAGTCTCTGATTTAATTCCTTGTCGAGATATGCTTCTAATGTTGTAGCTACTATGGATGACAGAGTTCATCAATATATGGATAGGCTGGATCCATATTTGGTTAGAGATTGTACTATTGCTGCTTTGAACAAAGATATGGACATAGCGAGGATCCAAGCTTTTGCATAGAAAATGGAATATCAGAGGCAGAGGAGAAGAACACAGGAATTAAAAAGAGGATATTTCAAGAGGGCCAGATCTATAGGGCAGTTCATGGCATCCCAAGGAGGGTTCAAACCACAGTTTTCTGCTAGACCACCTAGGCCATTATCTTCTTATTCTGCAGCTAGTGCCCCACCACAGTTCCAAGGGTCCAGAGAAAATCAATTTAGGCACAGAAGTGAGAGTCAGAGTTCGCAGACAGTGGGATACCAAGGGCAAGGGAATATGAGCCAATCGAGACCTCCTCGAGAGCCATGCAATAAATGTGGAAGGTATCATTTAGGCGCATGTCGGCTGGGGACCAATGTTTGCTTTTGGTGCGGTATGTCGGGGCATATGATGAGAGAATGCCCACAAAGGGGCATTGGGGGTATGGCACGACCTACGGGGTTATTTGTTGCATCATCATCATCGATGCCTTATTCAGGAAGGGGTGCACAACCAATGGGTCATGTTAGAGGTAATAGAGGAGCCACGAGTTCTAGCGGGGCTCAAAATCGTACGTATTCTCTAGCGGATCGACAGAATTTAGAGGCTTCCCCAGATGTGGTTACGGGTACGTTGTCTATCTTTTCATTCGATGTATATGCCTTAATTTATCCCGGTTCTACATTATCTTATGTTACTCCATTGTTTGCTGGAAAGTTTGAAAGAATACCCGAACTGTTAGTTAAGCCATTTGAAGTGTCCACACCGATTGGGGAATCTATTGTAGCTAGAAGGGTTTACCAAAACTGAATAGTAACTGTTTGTGATCGTGATATGATGGCTGATCTTGTGGAGTTAGAAATGGTAGATTTTGATGTTATAATGGGTATGGACTGGTTGGCGTCTTGTTATGCCACAATTGATTGTTGCACGAAAAAGGTATATTTCCATTTTCCAAATGAATCAGTCCTTGAATGGAAAGGTGAAATTGGCGCGCCAAGAGGTAGATTTATTTCTTATTTTAAGGCAAGAAGAATGATTTCCAAGGGATACATATATCATTTAGTTAGAGTAAGGGATACAGAAGCGGAGCCACCAACTCTTCACGTTGTTCCGGTGGTAAATGAATTTTTTGATGTATTTCCTAAAGATCTTCCAGGTTTGCCTCCTGAACGAGAAGTAGAGTTTGGTATTGATGTAATACCAGGCACCCAACCAATCTCCATTCCTCCGTATAGAATGGCCCCATCAGAATTACGAGAACTGAAAGAGTAATTGAAAGATTTGCTGGAGAAGGGATTCATAAGGCTAGTATATCCCCTTGGGAAGCACCAGTGTTATTTGTGCGCAAAAAGGATGGCTCGCTGAGGATGTGTATTGATTATCGGCAATTGAATAAGGTGACTATTAAGAATAAATATCCTCTCCCAAGAATTGATGATTTATTTGATCAGTTACAGGGCGCCAAGTGCTTTTCTAAGATTGATTTGAGGTCAGGTTACCACCAAGTGATTGTCAAAGAGAAAGATATACCCAAGACAGCTTTCCGAACATGGTATGGTCATTATGAGTTTCTAGTTATGTCATTTGGGCTAAAAAATGCACCCGCAGCTTTTATGGATTTGATGAATAGGGTGTTTAAGCCATTTCTGGATGTATTTGTGATAGTTTTTATAGATGATATTCTAGTTTATTCTAGATCAGAAGACGACCATGCCAATCACTTACGACAGGCATTGCAGACTCTTCGTTATTGTAAGCTTTATGCAAAGTTCTCTAAATGTGAGTTTTGGTTAAAGTCGGTGGCATTTTTGGGTCATATTGTATCTAGTGAAGGGATAAAGGTTGATGCTCAAAAGATAGAAGCTGTGAAGAACTGGCCAAGGCCCACAACGCCTATGGAGATTCATAGTTTTCTCGGGTTGGACGGTTATTATAGAAGGTTTGTTGAAGGCTTTTCTTCCATTTTAGCACCCTTAACCAAGCTAACCCATAAAACATCCAAATTCCAATGGAATGATTCTTATGAGAAGAGTTTTCAAGATTTAAAGAACAAGTTGATTTCTACACCCGTGTTGGTACTTCCAGAAGGCACCGAAGGGTATACAGTGTATTGTGATGCTTCCAGAATTGGTTTAGGATGTGTATTGATGCAGAATGGTAAGGTAATAGCATATGCTTCTAGATAATTACGGCCACATGAGAAAAATTATACTACACACGATCTTGAGCTGGCAGTAGTTATTTTTGCTTTAAAGATATGGATCCACTACTTATATGGGGTTCATGTTGATATATATACTGACCATAAGATCTTGCAATATATTTTTAATCAGAAGGATCTAAATTTAAGGCAGCGGAGATGGCTTGAACTATTAAAGGACTACGATGTTGATATCTTGTACCATCTAGGGAAAGCAAATGTGGTAGCTGATGCATTAAGTCATAAGGCTATCATGGCGCCTATAGAAAGGCAAGGGATGATTAAAGATCTTTACCATTTATCTAGTTTGGGAGTTCGCCTTCTTGAAACTTTGGATAAAGAGCTTATCGTACATAATGCTGCAGAATCTTCATTAGTAACTGAAATGAAACAAAGTAATATGCAGATCCTATTTTATTATAGCTTAAGGATAATGTTCAGAGTGGTGTGACCAAGGTATTTGAGCTTACGCGAGAAGGAGTACTTCAGTGCCAAAACCGATTGTGTATGCCGGATGTAGATGGGCTAAGAAAGAAGATTATGACAGAGGCACATTGTTCAAGGTATTCCATTTATCCAGGATCAACCAAAATGTATCAAGATTAGAAATATATGTATTAGTGGAATGACATGAAGAAGAGCATTGCAGAATTTGTAGCTAAATGTCCAAATTGTCAAAGAGTTAAAGTAAAGCACCAAAAACCCGGAGGTTATATGCAATGCATTGATCTTCCAAGCTGGAAGTGGGACATGATCAACATAGATTTCGTTATTGGTTTGCCTCGTACATCCTGGAAGTTTGATTCTATATGGGTGATTGTTGATAGGCTTGCCAAATCCACACATTTCTTACCAGTTAGGACCACTTACACAGTTGAAGAGTGTGCGAAGCTGTACATTAAAGAGATAGTCCGATTACATAGAGTGTCATTCTCTATTATATCAGATCGGAGAACCCAATTTACTGCAAACTTTTGGAAGTCTTTTCAGAGGTGTTTGGAAACACAAGTAAAGTTGAGTACAGCTTTTCACCCTCAAACAGAAGGACAAGCAGAACATACCATCCAAACACGTGAAGATATGCTACAAGCTTATGTAATAGATTTTAAGGGAAACTGGGATGATCATTTACCTCTTATTGAGTTTGCCTACAATAATAGCTATCATTCAAGTATCAAAATGGCACCATATGAAGCTTTATATGGAAGGAAGTGTAGATCACCAATAGGATGATTCGAAGTGGGTGAAAATCTTTTGTTCGGACCGGATCTTGTTTATCAAGCCATAGAGAAGGTTAAAGTAATTCAGTAACGACTGAAAATAGCCCAAAGTCCACACAAGTCATATGTGAATAGTAGAAGGAGAGGGCTAGAGTTTTCTATAGGTGATTGGGTATTTTTGAAGGTATCACCAATGAAAGGGGTAATGAGATTTGGCAAGAAAAGGAAGTTGAGTCCACGTTATATAGTCCCGTATAAGATCACTCGAAGGTTTGGACAAGTTGCATATGAATTAGAGCTACCCCAAGAGCTCTCATCATTATATCTAGTATTTTATGTGTCAATGCTTCGAAAATGCATCGGAGATCCATCACATATCACTTCTACTGAGGATGTGCAAGTTGCAGAAGATCTTACCTATGAGGAAGTGCCTATTGCTATTCTAGATCGCCAAATTAAGAAGATGAGAAATAAAGAGATAGAATCTGTGAAAGTACGTTGGAGAAATCGTCAAAGGAAAGAGATTACATGGGAAGCTGAGGAAGCAATGAAATCTAAGTACCCTCATTTGTTCAAAGATGAAGAGGAAGTTCAAGAAACGGAGTTAGAACATTAACAAGAAAGTTTCTTTTTAAATATGCATAGTATTTATGTGATGATGTCAATATTAATGATGGACTTGAACTTGTTTCGGTTGAATAACTATGCTAACGTTCGAGGACGAATGTCCTAAAGGGGGGAAGGATGTAACACCCTGTATTCAAGTAAGTGTATTGGTCTTATTTATATGGAATTAATTTTTTTATTTTATTTATACCAGAATTTGTCCGTCGATGGTTCCATGCGAAGGTTATTGAATAATCTTTCCAACGATATAAAGATTTCCAAAAACGGATAAGTTTTGGATATAATCGAGCACGTTAGAAACTATAAAACGGTGACCGGGATATTTGGGAATAGTAAATGTGCAGGAAAATTTCCTGCACACAAACTACTGAGGCCAGCCAAATTTTTGGGTCAACTTCAAACGAACATAACTCCCTTAATATAATAAACTGGGAGAGCTACGACCTATGAAAAGAAATATATTTGAGTCTTCTTTCCAATGCAATTTGTTTCATCCAAATCCAACGTCTAAGTAAGGAGTTATACGCGTTTTACTTCAGCCTATTAAAACAGATTTTTAGGGTCAACTTCTAACGACCATAACTCCTTGTACAGGACGAACTGGGTGGACTACTTTATATGAAATGAAAACACTTTGAATTATCCTTCCAAAGATACCAATTTCACCAAAGATTTATGGTCGATCTACTTTAGTTTATCAAAACAGTCCACCAAAAGACAGATTTGACATTATTTAAATTATAAAGGCATTTTGGTCATTTCCTATTATATTATGGACGGGAATATGTGTATATATACATGTATATGAGTTCAAAAACTCATTTTCATCATCAATCATTGAGAAAGAACAAACCCTAGTCAAATTTGACCTTTAAATTACTTTTGATTCAACCATAGAAATTCCAAAGTAATCCGATAACTGCGTTTGTCATCTCGAGAGCTTCGAATGACACCTATTATTTGTGCAAATAGGATTGCATAATCAAGAGGTGAATTCTAAGGTATGAATATTGTTTGCCTTTGTTCTTTTCCATATGTATATATGTGATAGAGGATTATATGTATTGGTTGTTATTGAAAGGTGATGGAAATAGGGTTATGGACTATTTTGCATGGTTTGATTGTATTAAATTGTGGAAATTGAATATGGTAATTGAGTTATGGAATGTGGATATGGTGATATACTATTGAATTGATGATTATTTATGTCTATGGCTCAATTTGGTTTAATGGATTGGTTGGAAGGATAAATGAATCCAAACTTGATATTGGAGGATGTTGTATGAATATGCATGGCATGTGAATATAATTGGAGTATAAGAGGGTTAAAGTGACACCCTTTATGGTGTAATTAAGGCTTACTACTTAACCACTAGTTTGGTGAATTCAAATAATTGAATTGTGACGTTTGGTTGCTAATACTAGATTGCTATATATGTTCATTGTAGATAAGTAATCCGAAAAGACGGGAAGTCCATTTGGGACTAGTATTGAAGGTTGACAGTCAGGTATGTAAAGCATACTCTATACCATATCTTTGGCATGAAAGTGAACAATTGTTCTATTAAGAAAGTTTCCAAAGTTATTCAATAACATGTGATCCATAATGGTTTTGTATCATGTCCTACGTTACCAATGAACTTGTTTCCACCCTACAAGATGTCAAGAGATTCCAATACTTACTTGTCTTCCAAATCTTACATGTTTATTGCACTAATGAATATCAGAAGGTATCCGGTTACTCAAACAAGATCCATGTGCTATTAATGACTCCAAAACATTTCATTTATATACCAATAAGTTCCTACTTCATTGTTATGGCATTGATGACTCCAAAACACTTCATTGATGTGCCAATGAGTTCTTAATTCATTGTTATTGCATTGATGGTCTATTTATATGTCTCTTATTGATGTATCATTGTTTCAAAGTATCAAAAATGCGGTGGCGACCGAGATAACAATCTCAAAGATTAATTGAACTAAGTGATGGAAGTTCTCTCTTATCGGATGGTATCCCAGGGGCATAAGCCTATCATGGGTCGATCCCTATTTATGTGTTTATGGGTGGTATCCCAGGGGCATAAGCCTATCATGGATCGATCCCTATTTATGTGTTTATGGGTGGTATCCCAGGGGCATAAGCCTATCATGGGTCGATCCCAGTTGATATAAACTGGAGGCAGCCTAATGGTCACAGTACAGTACAGTAATGATTACAAAGATGTTAAGAACGACGGTAAAGTGATTGAATAAATACAATGTACAGGTTGTCACAAGTTCTAATAAGTGTGGTCCACTCCTATTACGATTTATTCACTTGTTTCTGATTTCTATTGAGCTTCTATATCATATGTGATTATCTACAGCTTTACATACTCAGTACATATTTCGTACTGACGTCCCCCATTGGGGACCTGCATTTCATGCTGCAGCACAGGTACCTCAGCTCATACACCGCACAAGTAGGAGCCAGGATATCCAGCTGCTTTTGGTGAGCTCCAGTTTGCTTGGGGGCTTTCCGTGTCATATCCAGTCACTTTTGGTATTGTATAGAAGTTAGTTATATGGCGAGGTGTGTCCCGACCTTAGTTAAACTCTGTGTATTGTCTAGAGGCTTTGTAGACCTAATGTACAGTCAAGGTGGTGTTTTGTTAATAGACGTGATGGCTCCAACGGCCAAGTATTGTATATACATATATATGTGTGATCGAGCTTATATAGGTGATTATTTACTTTTATATGCGACATGATGTTGTCCAAATTTTGGGTTTTCATAGAGGTATGCATGGGAAGTATAAGGTTATGAGCTAGTTCTCCCGGGCCTCCTCTATTACGGGTGTCAGTCCGCCCCAATAGGATTTGAGGCGTGACATAACCGCATACTCATTTATTGTGCTATGATATCTTATATCTTAGGTTCGGATGCTCAGGTTCTCGACCGCACCTAGACAACCTCGCGCACCACCAGCAGCAGCAGCAACGGCGAGTCCTAATATTTCAAGGACCGTTTATGTTTATTTCAGTGTTTTAGTTCAGTAGTCAGCCAAAGTTAGTTGGGTACTTGTCCTATCAACTCCACAATCAGTCTGTTAGAAACTTTCAGTCACTTTCAGACTGTTAGTTAGTTATCAATTGTTATTGATAGTCTTTATAGTATTGTTTTCAGACATTTGTTTTTTTAGCATATTAGTTCAGAGATATTTTTAATGTTTAAACCTTATGGCGTATCCAACTTTGTTTTCCGCACACGTGTATCCTTTATTATCAGTTTTTTTAGTGCTCACAGCAGGTACCAACTCATGGGTTAGCTTGTGGTCACTTAGGACTTTAAGCACCATATGACGTCCAGGGTGTACTCCCGGGATATTACAATGTATCAATCTCAAATATGTAAATTGATAGAATTGCATGTCAGGGAACATTACAAAAGAATTTCAATAACTCAAAATTAAGTAGTGGTATTAGAATTTTGGAATGCATATAACTGATGGAGATAAAAGAAATGAACAAGTTATAGTGCCAATTTCGTCATATCAAAAAAATACACCGCCAATTAGTGTACCCATGATGAGACTTGAAAAGGTTTGTTCATCACAACCTCCGGTACATTACTCAAAGTCTCTTCTGCTATGTGATTTGAGCAATGGTTAGTCTTTCTTTGGGGGGGGGGGGGGGGGGAGAATTTAAGTTTTTTATCAAATTACTATTTAGATTTATTTGGAAGAAGTTTTATTTTTATTTGAAAATTTTAATTTCATCAATGATAGATTTTGAAAGTTGTTTGCCCACAAAGAAGAAGATGGGCAAAGACATATTACTTAATAAGATCGAAAAAGGCTCAAAAATACCCCTGAACTATCTGAAATAGCTCAAAAATGCCCCTCGTTAGATTTTTGGCTCAAAAATACCCCTCCATTAAATATTTGGCTCAAAAATACCCCTCCCTCTAACGGAATTCGAAAAAGGATCAAAAATACCCCTGAACAATCTAAAATGGCTCAAAAATACCCCTCTGTTAATTATTTGACTCAAAAATGCCCCTTCCCTTTACGAAATTCCACCAAGCATGCCACCTAGATAAAAAAAAACTACATGACTATGTCACATTACCATCCACATGTAAAATTTTAGTATTTTTTAATTATATGACATTCCTTTCTTCTTTATTTTTATTTTTATTAAAAAACGTCCTGTGAAACGGACAAAACTTACACGACTTTTTAATTTTTAATCAAAGTAGACAAACGGTGGTTACATAATATTTTTTTAAAAAAAATTATTAAATGTAACATCGCTATTATCAAATTCCTTTGATCATCTAAAAAATAAGTTTTTTCCTGTTAATAGGTTTAAAAGTGTGAAACCCAACAAAAGAGTCTTATTAAACTTATAAACCCATTAATTATTAGGCCAGTATAAAATTTAAAATTAAGATTTACTCGTAAAAGTAACAAATTTAAAACTAAACTTCAAATTAGTTACTCAAAAGATGTGTTTGGTTTTGCTAGCTTTTACTCAAAAGGTTTATGTTAAAATAGATTTAATAAATACCTCCTCTAATCTAAAATTAATGAATCTTTGAATGTGGCACACATCTTCAAAAAGTTAATGAATGACATAATTAAAGAATAATTTATCAATATTAAGTATCATTTTACTTCTTTTCAAACTTGTTCTAAAAATAATAAGATTATTCATCAAAACTAATTTAGAAAACTGAATTCATTTCGAATGACTAAACAAGTGTTAAAAGGAATTCATTTATTTTGAAAAAAAAAATTGCATGTAGTAAATTCATCTCAATTATTAGTACATCAACATTTGCTTGCTTAAAAGTTAAAATTCTAGCTCCTCCTCCGAGTCAACATCAGATCAAGATCAAGCTATTCCTCATCCCAAACGACAATAACAAGATGAAATTTAGAACTTTTAAAACACTAATGAAAAGGTAAAATCTAGAACTTTTAAAACACTAATGAAGTAATTAGCAAAAAATTGGTTTTTTGGTTTTTCCGTTTCACTGCTTTGCAAAGAAATTAAAAAAAAAAAGGAATGTCATATAATTAAAAAATACTAACATTTTACATGTGGATGGTAATGTGGCATATTCACGTGGTTTTTTTTATCTAGGTGGCATGCTTGGTGGAATTTCATTAAAGGGAGGGGTATTGTTGAGCCAAATATTTAATAGAGAGATATTTTTGAGCCATTTCAGATAGTTCAGGGGTATTTTTTATCCTTTTTCGAATTTCATTAGAGGAAGGGATATTTTTGAGCCAAATATTTAACGAAGGGGTATTTTTGAGCCAGAAATCTAACGAGGGCATTTTTGATCTATTTCAGCTAGTTCAGAGGTATTTTTGAGCCTTTTCCGTAATGAGATTATAGATTACAGGCAAGATATACTGCCTGATTTAAATTGTGCTCCAGCCGGTGATGGTAAAATTTGAATCTTCTCACATTTTCACTAAATTGGTTATAAAAATGTCAATAGATATTTTATCATTTTCTGCCACACGGCATTAAAAATATTTTTTTATCTTTTGTTAATGACAGATTTTGATAAATGTTTTTCTCCAAACACAAGGCAGAAGAAGGATAAAGGCATATTAATTAATGATATTACAAATTTGAGGCAAAATATACTGCCTGATTTGAATTGTGCTCCAGCTGATGATGGTAAAATTTGAATCTCCTCGCATTTGTATCATATTGGTTATAAAAACATCAATAGATATTTTATCTCTTTTACTACACGCCATTAAAAACTTTTACCTTTTATTAATGATAGATTCTAAAAGTTGTCTTTCCCCAAATACTAGGCAGATGAAGGATAAAGGCATTTTGGTGACTGAAAATACTAATTCAGGTATTTTTAATATGTAATATGAAAATTTGAGATCTAATAATTCTGCAAGACAATATAATTCAAGTTATTTTCGTAAATTGCTCAAAGTTTTTAATAAGAAATCATTACTAAATTTAAGTATCAATAAAATACTTAAATTCTACCAAGGCTACTATTTGGAGTTATTAATCACTTATTTTACGCTAAAATTTATTCATTATAGGTACTCAAAGTCAATATCAACAGCCTGATTTAAATTGTGCTCCTTGTGATGAAAGTTAAGAAGATGAAAATGATTGTGAAGGTATAGACTTAGTAACTAAGCTGGTTATCAATTATTTTTAATTGATATTGGTATTTAAAACAGTATCTTGATTTCCACTTAATTCATTTACTATTTTTATTTTAGAGGATGACGTCAATTGGGGAAGTGTTTGTAATAAAGGTTTGTACTATTTAACTTTTACGTGTATGTGAGTAACTAATAAGAAATCATTAAAATAGTGAATTTTTATGACTTTAAAGCTATATCTGTTTGATGATTAATAGAGTACTGGGATATCGGATATGCTATCAATGAATGTGAACATTGTGGGGCATGTTTTTGGTACGAAGAAAGAATCAAACAGACGAAAAAGTCTAAAAGCCCTAAGTTTTCTTTATGTTGTAATCATGGAAAGATAAAGCTGCCAAAGACAATTAAGCCTCCTCAAGTTCTAAGCCAATTGTTGCTTGGATCTGGTTAGAGAAGGCATCTATTTTGATCTTATCATCGAAGCATATTCACATTTCATATATAATTTTTCATTCTACATTTCATATTTTATGCAGATTCTAAAAGCAATCACTTTCGAGAGAATATTAGGAGTTATAATTCTATGTTCTCATTTACTTCAATGGGAGGAAAGGTTGATGCATCTGTTAATCAAAGATGGGGACCAAGAACATTCAGATAGTCGGGACAAAACTATCATAGAATTGGAAGTTTATTGCCTCTTGAGGGATCCATCCCAAAGTTTGCTCAATTATATATTTAAGATACGGATAATGAAGTGCAGAATAGAATTCATGCCGTAAGATTAGTATTTTTACCATTTGTGAGTAAAAATATGCAGATAATATTTTACATGAAAAGACAATATTTGATAATTTATATTTTATAATTCTTTGCAGTCATGGCCAAGATATAAACAACTTCATGCTGCGATTGTTAGTGATCTAAAGCAAATGCTTGATAGCCATCTATGGAAGAAGATATAACTTGCCAACAATTTCAGAGGTAGCTGCTTTGGTAGTAGGATATTTTGAACCATGTAGAAGTGACAGAGATATTATTATTGAAAGTTATTTTGGATAGTTACAAAGTATAAATGAACTAAATGTTGTATATTTAAGTTTGCATTATCCTTTATTTTTTCATACGGTGAAAATGGATACAAAGAGGAAATTCCTATGACTACTGTTGATGGTAAAACACCCTGAGGAAGGAGATATGTCAGTTGTAGAGAATATTTTGCTTACAAGATTCAAGATAAGAAGGATGAAGTTCCTACGATTCTATCTTCGAGAAGATTGTTTCAACAGTTCTTGGTTGATGGATATACCATGTTCGAATCTTTTCGATTGAACTATATTCGATTTAATCAAAAACAATTGAGAGATCATATCTATAAAGGCTTGGAAGATGCACTTTTGCGAGGAGAAATTGATCCATCTCCTCAAGGAAAAAGGGTAGTTCTGGGATCAAGCTTCATAGGAGGTGCACAATACATGCTTCAGAATTATCAAGATGCTATGGCAATATGCAAATGGGCTGGCTACCCTGATTTATTCATCACGTTTACTTACAATCCAAAATGGCCAGAGATCTGTAAATTTGTAGAGAGTAGGGGCTTAAAAACTGAGGATTTTCTAAATATTTTATCCAGGATTTTTAAAATAAAATTGGATCGCTTAATAAAGAACTTGCAAGACAAACGAATTTTCAGAAGAGTAAAAGCAGGTATATTTGGTTCCTGACTTATAATTTTTATATACATATATTTTTCATATATTAATATATCTTTAAATATGGATTTCAACTATTTATTCATCTAATAATTTTTGTGATGCAGTGATTTATACCGTTGAATTTTAAAAACAAGGATTGCCTCATGCTCACATTGTGTTTTTTCTTTATGAGCAAAATAAGTATCTTGTTACTGCAGATAGTGATAGAATTATTTCAGCGGAAATACCAAATGAATTGACCGATCCTCACTATTATAGAGCAGTGCAGTTATTCATGATGCATGGGCCATGTGGTTCTGCTAGGACTTACTCTCCTTGCATGTAAAATGGTAGATGTACAAAGTATTTTCCAAAGAAATTTGTTAAGTCTACCACAATTGACGAAGATGGTTATCCTATTTACAGAAGAAGGAAAAATGGTAGAACTATCAAAAAATATGGTATTGACCTGGACAATAGATTTGGAATACTGCTTAATCTATTGATAGTATTTATGTAGAGTGCTCATATAATGTCTATTCCATTAAAATTTTTTAATTACAATTGGAGCTACAGTATCTCCTCAAAGAAAGATTATAATTTATTTACTATGTTATTGAGTTGAAACAGGTATTTGGTGCCACACAATAGATTTTTATTATTAAGGTATGGTGCTCATATCAATGTGGAATGGTGCAATCAATCCAACTCTATTAAGTACTTATTTAGGTATGTTAATAAGGGAAATGATCGCGTCACTGCTTCTTTTCCTCAAAGTGAAAATGAGGAAGATTCATCAAATGTTGATGAAATCAACATGTATTATGATAGTCAATTCATATCATCCCGTGAAGTTGCTTGGAGAATACTTGGATTTCCAATTCATTATAGGCAACCTCCGGTAGAACGACTAGCATTTAATCTCAAAGATGAACAAAATGTTATATTCTCTAATGATGATCTAATTGATGATGTTGCCAATAGTCCAAGTGTAAGGTAGTCAATGTTCTTAAGTTGTTTTGAGGAAAATAAAAAAAATTGAATCTAGAGAATTAACTTATGCAAAATTTCTCTTTAGTTTCTATGGAAACAGGATGCAAACAAATGGAAGAAAAGAGAAACTTCTGCATTTTCTATTGGGACGATCTTCTTTGTTCCTCATAGAAGTGGCGAGTTATATTATCTTAGATTACTGATGAATGTCATTAGAGGTCTAAAAAAGATCAACAATCATGAGCACACCACTTTCAGAGATGTGTGTTATGCACTTGGCTTATTAGATGATGACAAAGAGTATATTGATGCCATAAAAGAAACAAGTGACTGGAAAATGCTATCGTATCTTAGACAACCATTTGCAATGTTGTTATTGTCTAATTCTATGTCACAGCTAGAATATGTTTGGAAATTAACATGGAAATTATTATTAGAAGATATCCTCCAAGAAGAAAGAGTATTGTTATCTAATTCAGGTACAAATATATAGTTAAGAATAACTAACATTTTGTATGTAGGTTGATATTATATTTTATTATTATGATTGTGATATTTTTGTTCTTTCATAGGCAGAGATAACAGATGATGAATTGAGAAATCATTGCTTGCAGAGGTTGGAAAATTTTTTGAAAGGTTGCAAAAAAAGTTTTCTGGATTTTTCCGCTATGCCACGACCTATTTACAATGAGCAATATGTGGACAATAGCAATAGATTAATCCTTGATAAATTGTGTTATAACAGGCACTCTTTGTTGGTTGAACACCAACAGTTAGTAATGAATTTGACATCTGAACAAAAATTGGTGTATAACAAAATAATGGCAGTAGTGGATAAAGATAAAGGTGGATTGTTCTTTTTACATGGTCATGGAGGAACTAGCAAGAATTTCATTTGGAGGACTTATCTTCTGGCATACGATCTAAATAAGATATTGTGTTAACTGTTGCGTCAAGTGCATTGCATCTCTTTTTTCACCGGGAGGTCGAATAACTCATTCGAGATTTGCAATTCCTCTCAATCCATCTGAAGATGAAACATGCAATATAAAGCAAGGTAGTCCTCTAACAAATTTGATTGTCTAGAAAAGGTTGATTATTTGGTATGAGGCGCCAATGATGCATAGATACTGTTTTAAAGCTCTTGATCAGACTCTCAGAGTTATTCTTAGGTTTAAAAATGCATGCAGTTTAGATATACCTTTTGGAGGAAAATAGTTGTTCTAGGTGGTGATTTCAGATAGATTTTTCCTGTCATAACCAAAGGAACTACGCAAGATATTCTTAGTGTCACTTTAAATTCTTCAGAAATGGAGCCACTGTAAAGTCCTAACAAAGAATATGAGATTGCAAGGAAATCAGTTAGTCACATATTTGGAAGAGTTAATAAACTTTGTCAATTGAATTTTAGCAATCGGTAATGGAAACATTGGAATCTCTATTAATGGTATTGAGACTATTCAAATCCCTAATGATCTTCTCATTAAGGATTGTGTTGATCCAATATCGACAATTATAGAGAGTACATATCCTGATTTATATCATTATTTCAATGAGTTAGATTACCTCCAGCAAAGAGCAATTCTTGCTCCGACACTAGACATGGTGGAGTCTATCAATGATTTTATGGTATCACTTAATCATAATCTAGAGAAGACATATCTTAGTTCTGATATAGTTTGTATGTCTAATAATTTTTTACAACATTGGAGCATATGCATACACAAAAATTTCTAAACAGTATCAAGTATTCTGGAATTCCAAGTCACTCAATCATATTAAAGGTAGGTGTACCGATAATGTTATTGAGAAACATAGATCAATCATCACGATTGTGTAATGGAATGAGGCTGATCATCAAAAGACTTGGGAATCGGGTTATAGAAGTTAAGGTCTTATCAGGCTTATCCCAAGAATGAGTTTGACACCATCTGATGAGAGAATACCTTTTAAGTTTCAGCGAAAAAAAATTTCGATTGCTGTCTCATTTGCCATGACCATCAATAAAAGTCAAGGTCAATCATCGTCTCATGTTGGGTTATTTTTTAAGATATCAGTGTTTTCACATAGACAATTGTATGTTGATCTTTCACGAGTGACAAGTAGGAAGGGTTTAAGCATTTTAGCCTACGATGATGAAGGAAAAATAACAAATGAAGTCAAAAATATAGCATACAAAGAGCTTTTTCGTAATTTAATTTGAGAAATTACTAAATAATTTTACAATTGTGTTTTGATCTTTTTTTCTCATCATGTTGGGCAGTTTGCTACCAAATTATTCATGTGATTTGCTTGGGTGTTCATTTTATTGTGCCAAAATCAAATGAAAGAAATATAGACAAATAAGAACTACTGGTCAAGTTTTACAAATAAAGAACAAAATTCTCTGAATATTTTCCAAATGAAGAAGCTACCAAAAAAAATTTCAAACTTCAGTTGGTCAAGTTTCCTCAGTATTTTGATTATAGTTTATAAGAGAGAATCAAGCCAAGGTTTGCCATTATGATTGATAAAGGTGTAAGGTTGTAACTAAATCAGATGTTTTCACTGTCACAAAATTCTTTCGATAATGCTTTGGAGAAAAAATTGTAGAAATAATTAGATAGCTAGCCACAAAAGACGTCTTTGATGGAAGTCACCAGCCATTAAATTTTAACACCTAGATTTCCTCTCCATTGAGCTAAAAGTTATAGTTTTTAGATATTTCTAGGTCAATAACATAGTGTTCCTATTAGGTTTCTACAAAGTTGTCTAAGTGGATGCTAGGAAAATTTGATTTCTTTTCTCTTGAGGAATCCTATCGAGTCAGTAGACATCTCATGTGCCTGGTGTACAACTGTATAGGCTAAAGTAATATTGGTGGAATTGCTTTCAGTAGATGTATTTTATCTGTATTTCATACTCGAGGTTCGTTGTGTTTATAGGCCTTTAGATTATGATCTAAGTTTTATTGACAGGATTTATTTGTAGCCCAAATTAATGGACTAACCCAATAAATATTGGACCTTATTTAAATCCATACATGTTTGGTCTTAAATAATTAATCCAATTATATTAATCCACAATATTTATTTGGGACAGATATATTTTGAGTTTAATATAATCTGAATTTCGTACGAATTTAAATTTAATAAAATTTCAGCGCCCACAAATGCCCCCTACTTCAAGACTTGTCGAGATATTTAATCTTTTTGAGACTAGGCTTGAAGTATGATTCATGCTTCCTTCGTGCTTCAAAGATTTTCATAAAGCTGGACCTATGCAATTTACATATTGATATTGCCTCTCAAAAAATCTTCTATTTGTTTCATAAATCTCTACACGTAAGACCAGTTGGTAAGGCATAATATCCCATTCCAAATAGATTTCGGAAAACTTTTTACCACCTTACTTAACCAGGAATGAAACTTTTCCAATTTGAATTTATATTGGAGAAGGAAACAATCCCAAATTTGAATTTATATGGGAGAAGAAAACAACCTTCAATTTGAATTTATATTGGAGATAGAAACTCTTCTAATTTGAATTTATATTGGAGAAGGAAACAACCCCCAATTTAAATTTATATGGGAGAAGAAAAATAACCCCCAATTTGAATTTGTATTGGAGATGGAAGCTCTTTCGATTGAAGAAGGAAACATCCATCCTACAACTCTATAAAAGGATGTATGTAGGTTCCTTACTTTTTCAATATCAATTTTGGGGTTTTCAAGCCATGAATAACATTGAGGTAATTTCTTTCCCTCCTACTTTTCTTTTATTTTCGCCACTTTTTTTCAGCACAATATCTTAGTGGTAGAAAATTCATATCTTATTGTAGGAATGTCAATATCATGATCCGTTTGATATTCCAGAAACTAGACTTCGAAATCTATAACATATCCAAAATTCATCTTTAAATTCCTTCAATAAAATTCTTGATTGTTTTTTAAAGTTAGCTCTAAATTTTATCATGCTGAAAATTTCAGATTTGCGTGTCTTTGCAAAAACTTTCATACCTTGAAGCAGGAATGACGAAATTGCAAACCGCTTAATTTTTGTAAAACTAGAAACAAATATCTACAGCATATTTGGAATTTATAATTTAATACCTTCGAGATTATTTTAAGTGTTATCCTGAAATCAACATTGAGTTTTGATGCATCAGTAATTTCAGATTTACGTGACATCACCAAAAAAATTATATCTCAATATGGGAGTATCAAAATTATGATCCTCTTGATTTTATAAATCTCAGAAACATGCATATATATCATATCTAAAATTTGAATTTTAACACTTCTTGAATTGTTCTAGATAAGTTTTTGAAGTCGATCTTATATGTTGTCCGGCAGAGGATTCCAAATTTGCATTGCCTTACCAAATAATTTATATCTTGATGTGGTTGCAAACCATATTTTGAGGATTTAATCCTCACCATAATACTTTATCCCAATTCAAGTCGGTGATACATGACATTTAAGTTCGAAACGTTCTGTCAGGTACCAATCTCTCTCCTACTTATTTTTTTTCTTTGTGTTGTCTCTTTTTTTTTTATAGATGAAGAAGATAACAATGTGCAAAAATTGGACGGCTTAAGGTGCGAGATTTTAACTTCGCCTCCGTCACCTTAAGTTCGAACAATGTTACTTGAAGATGGTGAACATCGGCTTAAGGTGCGAGAGTTTAACTTCGCCTCCGTCACCTTAAGTTCGAACAATTTTACTTGAAGACGGTGGACATCGAATTAAGGTTCGAGAGTTTAACTTTGCCTCCGTCACCTTAAGTCCGAACCAACTCTGGCCTAAAGCATCTTTGGGCTTGCTTAACAGGACGAGTACCATTCTTGACCGCCACCTGATGGATTACCAATTTTGGATCTAAGCCAAGTATTTCCTTATATCTCCAGGCAAAAACATCCATATATTCTTTGAGTATGTCCATATAAGCGATTTCCTCCTCCACTTCTAGAAACACACTCAGGTAAGTTGGTCGTGGGTCTTCATCGATTCCAAGATTAACTTCCTTCAAGGAATCTATTGTAGCCTTTACTCTTTCTTCAAGTTGCGATGGAGCATCTCCAATATCTTTCTCCTCTTGAGGATCATCGTCGTTAATGGATATGTGGTAGCACCCGAAAGTATCTTCTATCACTTTCTCAACCTTTATTTGGGATGAGACATCGTTCCCATTTTAGGTCGTAACATGATATCAGAAGCCAAAACTTTCTTCATCTTCCTCACGCTTCTTGGTATAAACTATGGTATGAGCTTTTGCTTTTAACACCTCATTGTATAAAACCACTAGTTCTATCTGTCGCCTTATTCTAGAAGGAATCAAATTTTGGAAATCCTTCTGTATTTTAAGTGAAGAGTGCATCATCGTGCCTCAACGACTTCTCTTATGTTTGTTGTTTTTCTTCTTATTTAGAGGTCCCAACCTTTCAAACACAGAAGTTCTTGCAATTGATTATTCAAGTTGGTAAAAAATAAAAGGCCTTTTATTGGATGCAGTAGACTCTTCTTCTACAGTGATGTAGTTACTAACTGCCCTTCTTATGGAGATGTAAATTGGAGGTGGCTGTGTGTATCCTAGGCCTTCACGTGTTTGCCTAGTTGTACTTTCCAACAAAAGTTTGCCTAACCATGATGGCTCATTAGGATTATATCCAGCTTTTACAAATAGCTTGTATGCATTTGGGTCGAAGCCTTCTTTCATATGCTTTGTAGGGAGTGTCACATCTGAATTTTGAGCCACAGACTATCCATGTAGTCTTGAGGATGGATTTATTGCGTCAATCCTCTTGATAGGTAAAGTTAGCCCCTTCAGCATATTATCTTAGGCATCAAATGGGTGATCTTTCTTTTTCTTTACCTTTGGTATGTAGCGAAGAATGAGAGTTGCCTTTTTTACATAGGCGCGATGCTTTCTTTATTCAAAGTGAAGAGGAGCTTCTTGGTAGCGACTTTTTTGATAGTCACCGCGACCATCTTAGATACAAGATCATCACACTTGGTCTTGGTGACATCTTCAACCCTTTTTTCATTCACAACATAATTCTTAAAGTAGAATTTTGCATTGGCAAGTGTGACTCAACTTCAGTGAATGGCTTATCATCAGCAATTATCTTTCTTTCCACTCCATTTTCAAGGTACTTCAAGCATTGATAGTAAGAGGACGAGAATAATTTTGTTCTAATGTACCCAAGTCCTACCAAGTACTATATTGTATGAAGCCTTGGCATCGATCACATGCATCAATGCATTTAATTGAAAATCATTCATACGAATCCCCAACTTGACAGCTCCTATGGCCTTCTGACCCCCTTGATTAAAGCCTTGGATCATTATACGGCTTTTGTCCAGTACGTTGGTAGCGATGCCAAGTTCCTTCATTGTACAGATAGGCAGGACGTTAACTCTGAATCCCTCATCAATCAAGATTTTATTTATCTTCTTTCCTAGAACTTGACCTACCATGTACAAGGGACAATTGAGTAGGTCTCCTCCAAGCAGAATATCATCATTCGTAAATGTGATTTTTGTATCACATACATGTGCCTCTTCGCCAAAAGTTACAATAAGCTTTTCAGAAGTTGAAGAAACTTTCATTGGTAGATCCTCACATTAAAACAAGATGCCTCAAGGTTGACTCGAGCAGTCTTCACATGAAACCAACTTGGTAAGAATTCTTCCAACGTTACTAGACACTGGTTTTTGGTGGTGAAGCTCTATTACGCTCATCTTTTTCAGAAGTTCAACCAGCTTCTATTTCCTTGGTTTCTTCACCATTCTCCTTCTGGTCGGCTGCTTGAATGACTCATTTTGCAAACTCATCTTCCTACGTCCACGCTTGGTCACCAGAGTCCAACCTTTATCATCACCTTCATCAACCAAAGACCTATCAGGCTCTAATATTTTCTCACTATGCTCTTCAACACATATTTGAACTGGATCGAGTGAGCCAAAAGTGATAAAGATTTGATAAGAACTGGTCGTCTCATCATTGAAGAAGATCTTTTTCTCATTTGCCAATTCCATGACTTTGTCTTTAAAGACAAAGCACATTTCCAGAGGGTGACTCACAAGCCTATGATACTTGCAATAATTAGGATCATTAATCCTTCCAGATTCATTGGGTCATTTCATCTCTGGGAGTTCAATGAGCTTATGCTCAAGGAGTTCATTAAAAATCTCAGCAACATCAGAATCAAGGAAGGGATATTCCTTTTCTTGCATCTCCTTTAAAGTTTTCTGATTTAGACGTGCTCCAGAAGTCGTCTTCATACTTTGTTTCTTGCTCACCTTCGTGGTGATCTTTAAAGGAGACACGTCAATTTCTTAGATTACTTGTTGTTATTTTTGGGAACAAACTTGCCCCATTTTTTGGGTTCCTACTTATCCCTTCCCCTTCGAGAGTCATGGATAAGCGCTGCTCTCTTTCCAATAGAAGACGTGCTCAACTCTATATCGTGAGCACGGTTGTCTACCTCTTCAAAGGATTTAGGCATAATGCCTTGCAAGATGTAGAGAAGCTTCCAGTGCATTTCTTGGATGCACATCTCTATTTCAGAAGCTTTGCTAAGCCTATCTTTGCAGTTTAGGCTGGCATTTCTCCAATGATTGATGAAGCAATGATTGGTTCGTCCTTTCTTTCCCGAGTATTTGTGAGCTCTATCATGCTCACTGTACGTCTTGTACTATAAAAAAATTTAAGAACTCGTGCTCCAATTGCTCCCAACTATCGATGGAATTAGGCTCAAGGTCCGTATACCAATCAAAGGCATTTTCTTTTAGGGAACAAACAAACTATTTGACAAGATAGTCACCGTAAGTTCCACCATTATTACATATCTCAACAAAATGTATGACATATTCTTTTGGGTTCCTTTTGCCCCCAAATTATTGAAATTTAGAGGGTTAATAGCCAGCGGGCATTTTGAGGCTATCTATCCTCACAGTGTAGGGCTTAGCATATGCAAGGTATGACTTGGTGACAATATCAAACTTGTCTTTGAGGGTCCCTTCAATGAATTCCTTCAATTTTTCAATCGGGATTATTTCCTCAGAAGAAACTTGCACCTCTTTAGTTGGTGGTGTCTGTTTCACAGAATGTTCTGTATCATGAGCCTCTAGAGATTTTCCAGGTGCATGGCTAGACTCTCCATCTATCAGGCCTTCTATCATATCCTGCATGGATAGACTCTTCGTCTATCAGGCCTTCTATCATATCCACTATCTTATCAATCCGAGCATCTTAATTCTGAACATATTTGGTCAGGCCCTCAATTGCCTTTGTCAGATTCACAAGTTGCTCCTCCATAGATGAGGCATTAGTCACTATCGCTTACATGATTACTGGATATGTTGGAGAGTAACACGGATTGTCACATAAGTTGATCTTCAAAGTGCTCAACTTATGCAGTGTAAGTGGAGATGACGCATTTGTTGAACGACCACTTCTCTTTGCGCCAGAGTATTTGGAACCAGAGTGATCAAGTAAAGATAGAGTCCTCTTAAGATATTCCACCACATTGCTTCCTTCTTCCAAAGCACTTACATTGGACTACGTTCCTTTTGGGGTTGAAGATCTAAAAATTGAAGTTGGCGCGGACGACACAGGATATGTTTGTTGTCCTATCAAGCCTTCCTTTCTCCTTGGGACAGTTCCTAAGCTTCCAAAAGTAACACCAATGATGCTTTCTACTTCAGAAGAGAACTTTGAATAAGCAACCTTGGAAGCAGTTAATTGAGAGTTGACCTTCTTGGAAGTCATTTCAGTGTTGTTGAACTTTAAAGTTGTAAAAGTTGAGATGAGAGGTAGAGATAGTCCCATAAGGCATGCCAGAATTTATTGTACAATAAAATTTTTGAGTCAAAAATATAAATAATTCGAGACAAGAAAATATTGCAACAATCAATTTATTGATTTCAATATGTGAGCATTACAATCTCTATGAATTCTCTGATTCGCCTTTTCAAATATAAATTCAAGGGCTTAAAGCTTGATCTTGAATTTGAACTTGATTTCTTGATTTGAAGGACTTGATCTTGACTTGTGCTTGAATTCAAGGGCTTTTGAGCTTGTTATTGAATATTGTGATCTTGATCTTGAACTTGATGAACTTGATTTGAATGCTTGAGCTTTGTAGAGAAATTACGGGGTTTGATCCATGAGCTTTCTCTTGCTTTTTGTTAGATTTCTGGGGTCTTTTCTAAATTATGAGACCCCTATTTATAGTTGTGGAAAGGGGGAGAGTCATGATGAAGATGGACTTCCTTTGACCAATCAGATTTGAGTGACGTGGCACTTTTTATGGGCTTTGATTTCATGGGCCTGCTTCATCATTTTGACATGTGGCATGGTCCTATTGAACCCTTCCCTTGACTTGACATGCCACATCATTTGACATGTGGCACTTATTTGGGCCTCTAGAATATGACAATATGTTGGACTTAGTAAAGTGGGCTCATCATTTGTATAACAAATTAATGAACTAACCCAATAAATATTGGACCTTATTTAAATCCATACATGTTTGGACTTAAATAATTAATCAATTATATTATTCCGCGATATACGCAATATTTATTTGGGACTAATATATTTTGATTTTAATATAATTCAAATTTTGTACGAATTTAAATTTAATAAAATTTTAGCGCCCACAATCGCTACAATAATGTTCACCTGCAGTGTTTGCATGGATAATAGGCTTTAAATCATCAGAAACTATCTAGAAAGCAATAAATCAAAAATTTGACTTATCAGACCCTTGCGAAAATCTTCAACAATCTTATTTTGAATTTTCCTACTTTGTGACTGCATCCTAGAAATATGTCCTACATTAAACTCGGTTCCAGAAACAACTCATTCAATAGAGACCGAAGAACAATAGCTATAATAATTCTCTTAACAAATATGATGCATCTCAAATCCTTCAGGTTCCTATCAGATTAAAAGAGAACTCTTATGTTACCAACTAAAATATATTGGTCGGTAAATTACTAAATTTGTAATCCTATTTTCCAACAATAGAATGAATAAGCTCTGTCCAAATTAAACCCCTAGGCTTGTGCCAACAAGTACATAAAAGAAAATTTTCATATAAATGAGAGAAGATTAATTAAGTTAACCTTCGAATTCATAAGATCCTCGAGGTCACGAATCTTTTGCCAATAAAGATCTGTCATGCTAGAACCTGCATAAAAAGATAAACATGAGAATCCAGAGAAAGATAGATAACCAGTTTGTTACAGTATGATGTAGAAACATCTCAGAAGATGCCCAAAGCTATAAGATCAAATCCCTTCAACCTTTAGTTTTTATTAAGGAAGTAGTCATTTCAAATATTCTTGAAAGTTGTGCGCTCTCACGGGTTTACTGGTGAACATAAAATTCCTGAAAGAAAATTAATCCTTTTAAGACTAGAATTGTTCAAGCACCACACTAAGTCATGCTCAAGCTGTTTTTGATAGCTGTTACGTTTGTAATTATTTACATGTTCTCTTTTCTAGCATGTAAGTATTTCCAAGTGATAACTCAACATAAATTTAAATTATTTGACAATATATCAACTCATTTCAGCGGGCATACTTATTTATTGAACTCCATCATAATGATCTCGTCATATTTTCTTTGGATATGTAATAACCAAATAAGTCAATTATTTTCAAACCTGGACAAAGTAACATGTTCAGGTGAAGAAATTGCACTTCAAAAAATAAAATCAACAATCAGCACAAATTGTTGCACAGAAAATTTAGTCTTTAGCACAAACTACGTACCCGTATTATACTGTCATAGGGATGAACCCACCGTGCATAGTGGCACTCATCAAATATTACAAAATTTTATCATGTCTATTTGTAAAAAACAGTGCCTCAGAGCAGCAAGTAGTATAGCCGAAGACATAATCAGTACCTGAAAGACATGTGGTCATTACTTATGACTAATACAAGTTATATGATGCCTAACATAATTCTTAGCATATAAATGTTGAACGTCAGGTCTAATATATTCGAAGAGAGCCCTGCTTAAAAATGGATCTTAAGGTAAACCACAACAACTCATTTGCAACTTCCCTTGGAAAGTAGCATTAAGCATATTACTATTCCACGAGATCTCAATACTATCACTATACAACATAAAACTCACAAGTTTAACTGCAAATATGAGCAGCTAATTTCTACAGGTTTTACTATCATTTCTCTTTCTTTACTAATCTGTACAAAAATGTTTCTAGGGTTCACCGTAATTTTGATCTCTAATGATTACCGAGATGGGATAGACAAGGATATCCCATGGGTTGGGATAGGTTGGGATATCCCATGAGATTTTACTCATGGATTCAAGATTAAATTAAACATATAATCAGCCATCCAAATTTCTCAAATAATCATAGAATACTGAAAAATATCTTATATAATGAAATGCAATAGTTTCTACATTGTATTTCTTCTTCCGATAAATTAGAATATTTTACATTGTGAATGCAATAGGGCTCTGCATTTTGGTTATGATAGAGTAAAGACACAATTACAATAGGCAGCAGGAATGGTAATAAGTGTAAAAAAAAACTCTAGATACCTCAAGATTTATGTTGCTATGATACATAACATATCCGCGATAATAATTCTTCTGTATTCATGTAAATTCTGCTCTATGAAGCTCTAGAATCACCATAAATTACACAAAAAAACAAAGGAAAAGAAAAATTACTTTCAAAGAAAATAGTTCTCGAAATAAAATAAATCAAGTTTCAGATCGATATGAATTAGATTTCTAAGATGCTCTTTTGAACATCAAGATACAGCTGAAGCAGTCAACTAATCTTGAACAAAACCACATGTATATGATACTTAGGGGTCGTTTGGTGTGAGGTATAAGGGATAAATATTTTTGGGATAAAATGGACTATTTTATCCCATGTTTGTTGTGAGGTATTAATTAGTATCGATATTATTTATTTCACCATCAACACAATACTAATGGGGTAAGTTATCCTATATACACGGGGGAATAACTATTCTCGAGATTAATTATCTCGGGATAACTCTTTCCCAACTAAACGACCTCTTAGATGTTAATGATGAAAGAATGCAATAAGGTTTATGGAAAATAGCCAATATCACTATAAGGACTATGCAGTGTCACAATTATATAGTTCGAAAGGCACCATACTCATACTCTATTACAAATCTTTAAAACCAGCAGAAGAAACAAAGATCGTGAATGTAATAGCAACCTAGAAAGAATGATTATATAAGATGTTATAGTATCTCATAAGAGAAATGACAAATGGCTAATCTAAAAGAGGACTATATATAGAAATGGTATAACAATCTCGGCGGCAATAACTACTTAACATTAGAGTTTTTACATAAGTTTAAATGCATTACCCAGGAAAGCTAGATTTATCTCACACTTAATGCCCCCATAACATTAGGTTCTTTAAACTATTATTCAAATAATGAACATTTTGGTTCTTTCTTATACTTCCATATGAACGAACAAGCTGAAACACTCAATTCATACCTGTCCATATTCATAAACTGTGTTGAGTCCAACGATTCCAAGATCTAAATAGAGCACTAAATCTTGGGTAACTTAAGATCATTTTTTCACTCAGAGATGCATTCTATTGATTTCCAACTCTGCATTCCACTCCGATCATTTTTCTAATTAAGCTAAATTCTTGGACTCCATTGATTTCCAGTAGCCATTTTCAACTAAGAACAGATCCTGAGTGAGCAAATGTGAGTAACCCCTACAACCAAAAATAAGTTAATGCAGCCAACAACAAAGTTTGCAGCGATTTTAAGCCACATGCAAAAACAAAAGTCAAGCTATTCGCATCAACTAAGACTGAATTGAGCTGGGGAAAAGCTAAGAACGAAAACAAAAACTCAAAATAAAAAGAGATAAAAAAAATAGAAGTTCAAATATCAATTCCAGTCTTATGGAAAATAATCCAATAATGGAAGGATGCAATTGTGTAATGAATAAAGTTTGTAGGTGCAATCCAATTTTCTATTGCCACGCTTTGTTATTCTTACCCAAAAATCCTCAATTCCATTGGTCTCTTAACACATATTATGCCTTGAGTTAGCCTTTCTTACTTTTTTTTTGCCTATATAAATCCCTACTCCATGCAGTTCATTTCCATCACAAAATCAAACTTAATTGCCTTGTGTCGAAAATAGCAAAAAAATAAGAAAAAACATGGGTTTCACTGGTGGTATGGGAGGCACTGGTGGAATGGGAGCCATGGGTGGATAGTATGGAAATCAAGGCACTATTTAGATTCCTCATCTTCTCAATGAGAGGGAGGGATAAGGATATCAACAGAGAAGCCATATCAATGGCAGATCGACAGATTGTGCGGTACTTTCCTAATCGTTTCCACTTCCAAATGTGTGCTTACTTTCCTAATTCAATTTTCTAGATTATTTTTGTTGCTTTTAGACTGACTTTGTGGGCTTAGCATTGGGCTACCCCTTCTGTAATAGAATGGCTATATAAATAACATAAATTCCAACCCTATTAAACATAATTACCTTCTTTCCGATCTTCTTAATTAATTTGTTCTTTCTCTCGATTAATATACATAACTCAACCATTATATACATAAGACTGTATATATGTGAAAATCTAATTAGGACGTTTTAATAGGAAATTAACTGATCTTCCTTCTATTTAGCACACAGTTAAGGCAACAACATTAATGATGAATTACTGTTTTCCTTAATTTGTGTAACAACTATACTATTTCAAATTTTGAAAACAACAATACATTAAAAAAAATCAAATAATAGAAATCACAAACAATGTAATCATTGATTTATGATCTCTTTCAAAAAAATTAAATTTATTCAAGAAGATGAATATTGCAATTCTTTTGAGGCGCTTCAGTGAATGAAAATCCAAAATAAAATATGTTAAGTACAAAAGTGAAGGGATTGTTGTCGCAGAATCAGTAATGTATTTGAGCTTGATTTAGACAGTTGCTTCTGAATTAGACATTGATAAAGCTCGAAAATCAATTGATGTCGCTATGATGTTGACGGTAATGAATCATCTATTCATATCTGGAATCATAATGGTGTTAATTTGTATGTCGAGTTGAATCATCTATTCGTATTAGGTAATGAATCATCTAGTCGTATTCAAAATGATAATTAATATGTAAATATGCTAAAAAAAATTAAAAGTTGTATCCGTAATACACATACGTATTAATCTGCGTAACGACTTTATGACATCAAATTTTTAAAAATATTAATCATATTACATTTTTCTTTTTCAGTTATGTACTCCGATGTTACAATAAGGATTGTAAATAGACGTTGGAAGTATCTACTTACAAGAAAACTGATGTTTTTATCATTCGGGGGAGAAACACTGTCATCAACAAAATTGATGTTACACTCAAGCAAAACACTTTCATCAAACATAAATTGATGTGGATGATGCGGACATAACGTTCACAATAGGCGTTCTTGTAACCTTTTTTGAAGGAGAAATGAGCTATCAATGACTCTACATACAATTTTTATTCACTCGTTTATCATTTAGTAATTATTTGTATTTATTTTTTGAACCGTTTTAGTTGTTTTTTGCTGCAAACAGTTAAATATCATTTTTATTCAGTTTACCATTTCATTATTTTTAGTATTTTAATTTTTATTTCAAAGTGTAAATTGCTAATATTCTATTATGTTATTCTTTAATTAACTGGTGCCTTTAACCGCAAATCTATGTAAATTAAAGTACTTTGTTTCCCAGTTTCTTTTCCAAGTAGGTATGTATGTGCATGTGTTACACATACATGTAATAATATACAATTTTTATACATTACTTTAATGTATATGTTGACAAATAGTTTGGATATTCAGTCTTATACATAACTTCAATGAATATGAAGTCCTATACTTATGTATATGAAAGTTTATGTATTAGTCTTATCTAATTCAACCTATTAGATAATCTTATGAAATTCTTATATAACTATTATATATCTTAAGCTTATCAGTACAGTATTACTAGGTATAATTTCAATCTTTATGTATGTGAATACATATACATTGTCATTCTATGTATATGACTACACATACATTGTAAGTTTATGTTCATGACTACATATACATAGTAATTCAATGTATATGACTACTTATACATAATAATTCTATGTATATGATGATATCTACATTGTAGTTCTATATATATGACAAGAAAATATGTTGAAATTATGACTGCTCATGTGTATTGTTATATGAATTTGTTATTCATGAACGAATATACTTATGTATTGATAATCGTACAATAATTATGATATTCAAAGGTAGTATATGATATTTTTAACTTCAATGTATAAATCTATACATAAAATATATAGATTTCTTGTCTTTGTGTATGCTATATGTATGTTGCAATGTACCTAAACATACTGATTTAGGTTGTTCAAGAAGTTGGATTTGCTATTGTCATTATTTTGAAATATAAATATGGTGGTGTGATTTTAAATTTTTGTGATGAATTCATGCTTTCATGTCATTAAATAATTAAAATATGAAAATGCATAAGCTAATATAATAGGTTGAATGAGATTAATAGCTTGAAAATAGAATATCCATAAATCAATTATATATATAATTACATAAATATTTTGTATATATTGTTATCATTTCTATAAGATTAACATATACTAACTTTTATAACACATATACGTACGTTATAACAAAAAGTATAGGCACAACACATAATATCATGCAGAAAAACAGTTTAACTAATAATCCAAAAACATAAGTTAATATGTTCTAATAACTTTGTACATACAAAACACCTAAATTAGTTTAATGATCCAAAATCCTAACAAATCCACAGAAAGAAAAAAATCTTCACCATAAGCATCTTTAAGACTATTCAATGCTAACTATTCTTGTTTCATCAGGTATGGGGACAAATTTTGTCCTTGGTCTTGGAGGGTCGTCATTATCACTAAAATGGCATTTCTTCGCTTTTTGTAAATCATAATTTTGAAGAAGTGACGCGTATCTCATACAATGGTATTCTGCTTCAAAATCAATTGACGGCACAATAATTCCTTCTCTTAGGTATTCTGCATACCCAACAACAAACACTCCACAGTCTTCTGAATGTAAACAATATACATACATATTTAATGTTATGTATATAGACTAACCACTACTAAAGCACAGTCACGTTAATGAAAAACACACATAATGCTGTCCACACTAACAATTATATTTAAAAATAAAAATAAAAATAACTCACATTACTGAAAAAAACACTGATATACATATTGCGTCAAAAAAATCAGTCAAAGCATACTCCAAAACAATTTAATCCCATAGACCTTTCTATCATAAAATATTGAGTATGCATAACAGTAGCATATATACATAATTTCTAGAGAAAAGACATTGTTTCCCCCTTGAACTTGTCCTCCAAACTCACTTTAACACTTAAACTTAACATTCGTTTATTTACCCCCCTTAACATCTTTAAAGTGAATTATTTTTTTTCCTAATGCTGGCGTGACATTTAAAAAAAAAGGGTGTGTTTCAGATTTTTCTTCTTCTTTTTCCACTTATTTTACACACACACACACACACACACACACACACACACACACACACACACACACACACACATATATATATATATATATATATATATATATATATATATATATATATATATATATATATATATATTTAAAAGAAAATACTCCTTTCTTCTTCAATACCCCCCCCCCCCCTTCACTTCTCATCCCCACGCCACACACCTACACCCCACACCCCATACCATTATATTCTCCAATACATCAACAAACAACAACACTCATTTTCTACAACAATTAATTCTTCCATTAACAACCTCAAACACATCCTCCAATAACACTTTCCACCATTTTTTTTATTTTTCTCCATTAATACATTCTCTAACGAAGAAACTGAAGACATTAAATTACTTTATTAATTCAGTTCGAAGAATGACAAAATTGAAAGAAATTTTTGTAACTTTTATTTTTAAAGTTCATTGTTCCTTCTTTATTATTTATTTATGTTTACATCTTCAAGGGTGAATTTGGTGGTTGAAAACTTAAAAAAGTTTGATTGAAGGTTGAGATGGTGTTTAATGGAGAAAAAATTTTAATTTGATATTTTTGTGATTGTTCTCTAATGGTGCTAATTAAGGAAAATGAAAAAAAAAATGGAGGTGGGGATGGGGGTTGGCTGGAAGAAGAGAAAGAAATAGAGGGGGCGGGGGAGGGGATGAGGGTGAGTGGTTTGAAGAAGAATAAAAATGAGGGGTGGGGGTGGAAGAAAATTAAAATTGAAGGTGGGTGGGAGGTTGTTAATGGAGAAAAATTGGAAAATAATGGAGGTGGGGTGGGTTTGATGGAGGAGGAGAGCTGGTGGGGGCGGCGGGAGGGAGGGGGGACGTAAAGAGGGGTTGCTGGGCAGGATGGGGTAGGAGTGTGAAGAAGAAAGAAAATGGGAGTGGGGGTGCACTTTTTATTTAATATATATATATATAAATATAAATATAAATATATATATATATATATATATAAATAAATATATATATTTATATATATATATATATATATATATATAAATAAAATAGTATATATATTTTTTATTTTTAAAATATATATATATATATATATAAAAAAAAATAATGTGGGAGGGATTAATTTTTTTAAAAAAAATAGTAATTTCTTATGTGGCAATGAAGTGGCTCCAACGTGGCATTGATGTGTAAGCGAGTGTAACACACTCTCCATTGTGAGAGTGGTATTCAGTTTTGAGGGTGAAAATAATTCACTTTAAAGATGTTAAGGGGGGTAAATAAACGGAAGTTAAGTTTAAGTGCTAAAGTGAGTTTGGAGGACAAGTTCGGGGGGGGGGGGGGGGGGGGGGGAGGCAGATGTCTTTTCTCTAATTTCTAACATGTATATTGGTATAACTAAATCAAACAATTCCTACAGAAACTATAAAAACACAATACACAAAGTTTGTGATGTATATGAACTATGCATATCATTATATTTCAAATATGTACCAGCAGTTATGTAAATATCTACCATATACATAAGTATTGATATGTATATACACTGATAATTACTAATGCACCATCAAATTCATGAAAAACCCAACATAATAATGCCAAACTAACAACCATATTCAAAAATCAAAAATCAAAAAACCTCACATTGATGGAAAAACACTATATCCCAGTACAATAAACAATCATATCATTATATTTTTAATACGTACCAGCAGCTATGTATATGCCTATCATATACATAAGTACTGATATGTACATACACCGGCAACTACTAATGCACCCTCAAAATCATGATAAAAAATCCACCTGCAAAACTAATAATCATATTCAAAAATAAAAAATCAAAAAAACTCACATTGCTGGAAAAATTAAAAAAATCAAATAATACTCCTTCAATTTGATTTTTTGAACTTCGATCAGCAGCTCTCTTGAGTTTCTTCATGTTAATGGGGTTGTTACAATATTTTAATCTGTTTGCAACAAAATTAGGGTCCTCGTAATTAATTTCTCCGAGAACGAACCCAATAACCCGATTTGTTGGCTCACAATGGTCTAACTGAGTTAATCTATAATATATTAAAAGTGTGAAGACCCTTACAAAAGTGATTTGAACTTTTTACCCTTCATTAAAAGATTCTTCTTTAAACAAAACTGTCTTTTCACTATTTTTTAAATTTGTTATTTAATTATTTTTTATTATACTAACTAGACTTTATAAAATATATGGGACTCCTAAAATATATGGTAGGAGAATTGATTAATATTTTCCTTACCACTAGACTTCCTAAAATATATGGGACTCCTAAAATATATGGTAGGAGAATTAATTAATATTTTTTCTTTTCTACTGTTCAATTAGAAAAATACTCCAAAAATAGCACTCTATTAAGGAAATACTTCTACAAATATTGAGATGTACGTTAAACTAGAGAACAAACCGGTTTGCCCATTGGGAGAATATGATTGATGCTCATCTAACTTGATTCGATTGAATGTCCAGATTGGTGGATGCTTGATTTTCTAACCCTCAATTTCTTCACTGTTTTTGTCAGCATAATAGAATTCAACAAGTGTCTATATATATATCTTCTTTGTTTTCATTCAAAATCATTCTTTAGGGTCAAAATTTTCGCTCAGACAAGAATTAGTTGGATCAAAATCAAAGCTTTATGATCACTATTATAATTTTTTTTATAGTTTACAGGTCGTAGTTGAATGTCGGTTGGCTTTGAAGAATTTCTTGTGTAAAGGTTAGGTTTAATTGTATTGTTTTGATATCTTTATTATCTTATTGCTTTATTTAATTTACAGATGCTAGATGAATGTGGGTCGGCTTTGAAAAAAATTTTAGGTAAAGGTTAGGTTTAATTGTATTATCGTAATATCTCTATTAGTTTGTTATTTTATGGTAGTTTACAATTCGTAGATGAATCTCGGTCGGCTTTGAGAAATTTTTATGTGTAAAATTTAAGTTTAATTGTATTATTTTGATATCACTTTTATCGTATTATTTTGTTGCAGTTTACAGGTGATAGATAAATGTTGGTCGACTTTGAGAAATATTTTATATGTAAAGGTTAGGTTTAGTTGTATTATTTTGATATCTCTATTATCGTATTATTTTGTTATTGTTTACAGGTGGTAGATGAGTGTCGATCGACTTTGAGAAAATTTTTGTGTGTAAAGAGTAGATTTAATTGTATTATTTTGGTGTCTCTACCATTGTATTATTTTATTGCAATTTACAGATGATAGATGAATGTCGATCGACTTTTAAAAATATTTTTGGTAAAGATTATTTTTAATAAATAAATTCTTCATCCTTACATACTCAAAAGATATTAAATTTAATTATTATATTCATCTTTATTATTTAAACAAATGTCCTATTTAATGTAATGTTTGAACTCATTAAAGTGAGGTACACGTGCAAGGCGCATACACCTAAACTAGTCCTAAACTAAAAGATGGAGTATCATCCATTTACTAAGTAATAATGAGTGAATAGAGTACGTGAAAGAACTTATTCTATGAAATTTTAACTTTTGGTAAAGTAGAAAAAGAAAATCTTACTCAAGGTCGGGAAAAAAAAGAGTTTGAACTTATTCTATTGAATGAATAACATGCAAGAAATTGTTCAATCAGAATCTATTATTTTTTGGTAAAGTCAAAAAAAAATAACTAACCTCAGATCTTAAAAATTACAGAATGTTGAAAATGACGTTTTTGTTAGAATTGAAAGCAATTGAGTAAGAGTTTGAATCAAACATAGTAATGAATTCAAAAATGGTAACCACTACATAATGGCTCCTTAATTTTAGGCTTCTTCCAAGGAGAACAAACTGTACAAAAATTAGTAAAGTTATGTATATGTACTTTTAGAGAGAGAAATTAAAAAAGTGAAATTTTTGTAATATGTTTTGAGAGTTGGAATTTTATGTAATAAGTGATACTTAAGTTATGACTTTGTGTAATTTTTAGTTTTTAATAAAATCTGACCCATTGGGTCATTTGATTTAATATATATAAACTAAATTTTAATAAATTACTTTCTATAACTATTTCCTATATTCTCAATATATATATGGAATATTTTAAATGGGTGTGCATTTTAAATATATAAAAGGACTTTTAAAATTTATGATTATAAATCTTTTTTTGGGTGAAATTGTCATTTTATAATTATTTTTACTTAGTATTTAAATGTATCATTCTTTTGGTGACTTGCTAAAAAGAAAAGCATGTCATATAGTTTGAAATAAAGATAGTTCAATATTATAGGTCAAAATTTAATTTTACATAAACGATAATTGAATTTCTGAGAATGACGATGAAGGTATTATACATGTGTAGATTCTTTCAAACAAAATTATACAATTCATGTTCAAATAAATTTAAGAAAAATATTGATTTTGAAAATTTTGCTTTTAGTGTATGTCTACAATAACTTAGATACATTTTCTCATTAAGTTATTTGTCCATAAAATATATACTATTTATAATGTTTACAAAAAATTGAAAATAATTGATATTGTATACCATACAAAATGTTATTATATATTAAGAATGACCCAAAATAAGTTCGAGAATAAAATATTATAGAATAATAATAATTTTTAAAAGTGACAAGTAAATAATAATTGGATTATCTTTTTATTATTTGTGCGTCTACAATAGGGGGGGGGGGGGAGGGGGGGGAGAGGTTAATTTCATTGAGAAATAATATCATGGTTGAAATGTTCAAATGAGATATTTAACTATCAAATAACTAAAAATAATATTTTAATATTATTCGTGAATCGCACGAGTAAGTATACTAATAATATATAAGATTTGAGATAAAGCTATCATAAAAATATTGTGTAAAGACTAAAATAAAAATTTTAAATGATAAACAAAGACAAGATGAGAAGAAAAAGAAAAGACTGACGCAATCGGCATTGTTACTCAAACAATCTATTCAAATACAATACGATAAAATTTAAATTCCAGTTAAACCAAATATTATATTTAAACTAATAACACATGAAATTGAAATAGGTAACAATCATCCGAATAAGTTGTAATGAATGTAGTTGACAAGTCGGATCTTCAAATTAAGGGGCGGAGCCAGCATGCGTAATAGGTTTCATCAACCCTCTTCGGCGAAAAATTATATTATTTATCTATTACTAATATTATATATATATATGTTTCCCTTTCGATTAGTTTTTCTCTAAATTTTGAACCCCCTCTCTCTTCGATACCAATTTCATCATTAATTAACTATATTATTTTGCAGTAAGATTCTCGAATAGAGTTCTCTCAGAGAAGCTTATGGAAATTGAGATATTCCATGGATCTTGACAGGTGCCATGGAAGGTGGATGCCCCACTAATAAAATAATTTTTTGGCTGTGAAGAATTTAATGTAAGGTTGACGAAATTAGAAACAAACGTACCAAAAAACAACAAGGCTAACGTAAAACATGGCTCCATTCTGACTTTAAACCCACAATCTACTCGCCCTTCAACTAAAATATTCATTAAGCATATATCTATATATAACTTATCGAGGACATCCTTAGATAGAAATTATTGAGGACAAGGATTAGGGTAGAAGGTTAATAGGTACTTGAGTGTAGTTTCGTTATCCCGGCATATTAGTAGTCATAGTATTACTCATGTAAGTTCTTGTTCATTAGATTTCTATTACGATATATTATCCTTTATAATTCGTTTATCGTATTATTTGGTTGTAGCTACTGTTCTTTTTCAGTATTCTTTGTCATATCTTGTGTGATATTTCTGTTATTTTCTTGAGTTGAGCTGAGGGTCTAGCACTAACAGAGTAAAGATATGTATACATATTATCCTTCCAAATCCCGCTCGGATTTTTAACTTCCAAAAGTAGAGATAAGATGTGTACATACTATCCTTCCAAATCCCGCTCGAAGTAGACTGAATGTGTTGTTGTAGCATGCATTTGTAACTTGGAAACTGTTTTAAAGTTATTGCATCCTGTTCTAATCACTTGACAAGGAATCTCTCATTACTACTAGTCTACTACTATATGTTTTATGTCAGCTTGTTATAATGATATACATTAACTTCCAATCTTGACACGACTTGCTCCTAAAAACTAGAGAAACAATCTTTTGATGCTTCTCTTTGCCAAAAGAAGATTCATATCTAGCAAAACTCATGAAAATGGAACATCATCTCAAGTCATGCACTCGAAACAAGAACAAAATGTCTACCATAAAATTCATCAGCATCTTCCTTTTCACCTTGTTTCTAGTTGTCATCCTTTTCCATATCCAGTATTCATCCCCTTTTGATTTCTCCTTATCAGCAAGGTCCCAAAGACAGATTTTTCTTTCCCAAGAAAATTACTCCGTTGTAATCGAAAGTATGACTGCAAAACTCAAAGATTCTGTCACTTTCCTCCCACTCAAGGACCTTAGATTTAGAGAAACAGCCACAACAGGACACACGTGGTTTATGAGCTCTTTGAACGACACACACAAGGAAAATGAAGCAGAACACTTGTATTTCCCTTCCAAGGCGTCCAAAGGACGCCTTCTTTGCTTTAAGGGACGGGATACAAAGGATGGAACAAAGAATACATATGCTTTGGCATGGCGAGAAAGTCTTCCTGACTCTGCTGTTCTATTGGAAGGCCTAACATTTGTATCGGACACATACTTCGACCACACAAATCTGTGGCATGGATTATGTGCAGTGGCTCCTTTTGTAAGATGGTCAACGAAAAACGAGTGTTTGAAGCCAACAAGATGGGTGCTATTCCATTGGGGAGAACTGAGATTGAAAATGGGATCATGGATTCAACAACTTATGCAAGCTAATTTTGGGGAAGTTAAGTTGGAAGGATTTGATAGAGGAGATGTACCTTATTGTTTCAAGAAAGCTGTTGTCATGAGGCACGAGATAAGTAAAATGGGACAGGAGAATAAGCTGAAGATGTTCGACCTGTTGCGCTGCAAAGCTAGGAGTTACTGTGGTATTAATCCTGCAGGCAAAGGTAGAGAGATTAATGAAAGAGGAGTTTCAATTATAAGACTTACATTGTTAATGAGAAGAGGTTCCCGCACATTCAAGAATGCAACTATTGTGACTGATATATTTGCAAAGGAATGTGCAAGAGTCGAAGGCTGCATTCTGCGCGTAGTCCAGTCAGAAGATCTATCTTTCTGTGACCAGGTACGCCTTTTTTCCTTTCTTCCATCAGTAGTCGGTAGATTGACATTATCCTGCTTGCAGTACTATTCAGGCTAGCATTGAAATAACACTAATGTCCTTTATCAGGTGAAAGTGCTGACCAACACTGACATTGTTGCATCTCCGGTTGGAGCACAGTTAACGAATATGCTCTTCATGGACCGCGAGAGCAGTGTGATGCAATTCTACCCGAAAGGATGGTTAGAGTATGCTGGCTCAGGCCAATATGCTTACCACTGGATGGCGAATCAATCAGGGATGAAACATCAGGGTGCATGGTGGGATCCGATTGGAGAAGAGTGCCCATCCCCACAAGATCAGTGGCAGTGCTTTTCTTTTCATAAAGACAGAATGGTTGGACACAACGAGACCCATTTTGCAGAATGGGCTCGAAGAGTCATAGATCAAGTAAGGCTAATTAAAATGGAGCAAGCCTCTGCAGATCAAGCAAACAAGCATGATTCAAAAACATGTTTATGCTAGCTTACTGTTGAAGTATTGAAGAGCAACATTAAAGGTAGATTTGATAAGAGTTTAAATCAAATGTATAAACTGTTTTGCCAGACATCATCATTTGCAAAACGGGCTCCTGTTTTAAGAAATGAAATACTGAACATCCTTCATTGCAGAATAATCACAGGTTTCTTAGATGAACACACAAACACAAAAATCATTTGTCATATAGCAAGTAGTAGAAAGAAAAATAAAAGCTAAAAGAAAAAAGATAAACTAGTACTCGGTGCCCCATCTACAGACAAGGAAACTTTACATTAGAGTAATATCGGAGTTTCTACAGTTTGCATCCTGCTTAGAATTTGTACGATGCCTTTTGTGTGTTCCTCTCTTCCTCATCAAAACTTAGACCAGAAAACAGAATACAGCACAGAAAGAAAGGATTGCCCTATCTCCGTGAAAGTCGGACAACAAGTATATATCACAAAGGAGCAAAATAGTAAAAAAAGAACAACTTGCATCACATGGTTTGATCCTTTCTGAATGATGCTCCTCTTAAACTGTCTCATGTTGTTCTACACCCCTGTTGAGCTTTAATCAATGTCATTTGCAGCGATAACGGGAAAAGAGTAAATTGATAATGAAATAGGAAAGTCATGTAACTTACAAGTAAGAATGATTTCCATAATCTATAACATATGCATACATCATGAGAATCTCAGATAGACCGATCAATCAACAGATGGGTTATGGAATTTCCTGGAAAGTGTGAAAGAAGAATCTCGTCTGAATCATCATTTGTCAGGACTCTTCGGCCTAAGTGCTCTAGAAAGCTATACAGGCAACAACGAACGCGCTTTGACCCCGTATAATCATGGCCACACTAACTCAATAGGAAAGTTTACTGGCTCTGACAGCTTGTAGCAATCTAAAATTTTAGCAGTTTGCTAGAAGGGATAACTCTTAGATATACATCATTCAAATTTCAAATCAGTTAATATGTACAGTCAGTTGACAAATTTCTCTGGCTATGCACATTAAAGAACGGAGCAAAGAAAAAAAATGCATAGAGCAGCGAAGGCATTCGAGCAGACGGCATGGTAGTACCTATGGAAAGGAAAAGGAAGGCTACGAGCACATTGTCGTTTCCAAAGATTTATAATAATGACAACTGAGATTCACAACAATTATAGAGGGAGAAAGAGCAGGGGGGAAAGAGGGGCACAAAAGGCTCTAAATTCAGGTTAGCAATTGGAAAGTTATTCCTCATCTATAAGATTAAATATAATTCTTTTTCCCCTTTCTCCCAAGTTCTTGGCTCGTGTTAGATTGCTATCCAGCATTAGGAAATAAACACCAAAAAAGCTCTTACCCGTAAAAGCTTATCTGTTAAGGTACATGAATTATATAAAAAAGTGACTAAAAAGGTTTAAAAGAATGTCAAACATGGAAAAAAGGAGAACAAATTCATGGCATACCAATTGATTAATAAAACTTCATTCTGAAACTTTGCTTTGGACTCGATTCTTGTGCTACCAACAACATGAAATATTTATAAGTGCTAGAAAAAAGGTAAGCTAGTAAATGAGAGATTGGAGAAGATGCATCTATATATAAGAAACATGTAGTATAAAAAGGTTCTAGAACTCCTACATAACTTACAAGGCAATATTCAAAATACAAAAATTTAGTCCTGTTTGAAAATTCAGTCTAAGATTATCACACCTATGCTGCTGTTTATATATAGGCCAACAACCAGTCCCAGTGCTAAATACCAGAAAAAAGGAGAGTAGAAGGTAGATACAGGTACCTCCTAAACTTAAAGGCAAGTTCTATAGAGTGGTGGTTAGACCGGCTTTGTTGTATGGCGCGGAGTGTTGGCCTGTTAAGAAGGCTCATATCCAGAAGATGAAGGTGGCGGAGATGAGGATGCTTCGGTGGATGTGTGGATGTACTAGGAAAGATAGGATTAGAAATGAGGTTATTTGAGATAAGGTAGGAGTGGCTACGGTGGAAGCCAAGATGAGGGAAGCGAGGTTGAGATGGTTCGGTCATGTGATGAGGAGGGGCATGGATGCCCCAGTGCGGAGGTGTGAGAGGTTGGCTCGGGATGGTTTCAAGTGAGGTAGAGGTAAACCGAAGAAATATTGGAGGGAGGTGATTAGACATGACATGAAGCAGCTCCAACTTACCGGGACATGACCCTAGATAGGAAGCTGTGGAGGAGGCGAATAAGGTTAGTATGAGTGTAGGATGTTGTATCTTTTGTTGTATTACTTGGTGTATCTTGTTTTTGGTATTATTGGATATGTAGATTTATATTGTATCCTGTTCTTCTACTATTCCTTGTTTAGATTGTTTTATTTTGAGCCGGGGGAACAACCTCTCTATCTCACATCTGAGGTAGTGGTATGAACTGCGTACACTTACACTCCCCAGACCCCACTTGGTGGGAATATACAGGTACGTTGTTGTTGTTGTTGTTGTTGTTTGTTCTGTGCATAGTATGTGATGACAATCAGATCAATCAGATGGTTAAATTTTCTCACTTTTTTCTTCAAATAAGATCAAATCTGGAAGTCCTCCTTCCTAGTACCTCAACATTGGGAGCGTAACCGTTAGGCTCACCTTGGATCAAACTTGAAATTGGGATAGAGAAGGATCAAGGCACTAGCCATGTCTTTTGGTATCTTTTACAGCTTTTCAGTATTAGTATATGGGTCCATTAGATACCAGATAGCAGGAAGATGAAGAAGACTAGGTTGGCAATGGACTATGACAAACGGAAAGTTGTTTTACATCGTAAGGAGTGACATGCAAGCTATAGGAATGATAACTTCTGTCTGAGCCAGTCATGAATGAACTATATGGATAACATGTAACTTGTCCACCAGTTTTCAGATTTCACTAGGAAGGATACATATATGATCTAGATATAAGAGGTGATGTCTCTTTAACATCCGTATCAAGGACCTGATAAATGTGTCTCAGCATGACAGTATCAATATAGTCCCATAACAGAATTGAAGGTAGACATAACACATCTAATAGAACAACAACTCATCACTCGTGAACACAATCTTGCTTCTAGAGTGGTAAACCAGAAATAAGTTAGTACTTGCTCCATGTCCAGCTCAATCTGTTCAATTTCACGATTGATTCCATAGACAAAACTTATAAGCTCTCTTTACACGAAGTGTATAACAGGGGGAGCCAGTATATGTATATCTTGACAGTTGAGCATTGTTTACAACACAATGTCTTACCGGTGAAAATGTAAAGCCAAAGGTTGAATTAACATTTTTCTTTATCCTATAAGATATGATCAAATAAAGGTAGCACACCTAATCTTTGTTTCTGTTGCCCATTCAACATCAATTGCTTAGCCAGTTAAAAGAGAACAATCTACATAACTAGACCAATACTTTGGATCACTATATGAATAATAGGTAACCACACCTCAAGCTAGTGAGCCTTGGGCAACAACCACTTCACACGCACATATTAAGATGTTTGGCATTCATATTTAAAGTCCCGCTATCGATATTTTAATCTTAGAAGTTCGAAGGCCCAAGTAATTTGAAAGAAATAGAAAGCTAGAACTGCTTAGCCGGGGGTCTATCGGAAACAATCTCTCTACTCCATCTGAGGTAGTGGTATGGTCTGCGTACACTTTACCCTCCCCAGATCCCACTTTGTGGGAATTCACTGGGTTGTTGTTGTTGTTGAGAAAACTAGAACTGCTTGCTGACTCAGGCAATCGAAGGTAAAGTTCCTTTCACATGATATTCAGAAATAACAGACAACATACCTGATCACGAATAACTCCACGTAGAGAAAAAGTGGTAAATTGGCCAGTGTATCAGCCAAACTCATCCAGATGTCCAACGATGAGCTGTATAAATGTGTAATTCTTGGAAGTGATCAGCCTATTAGTGGCAGAGCTGCATCCAAATAGTACATTAGTTATCTCGTCAACCTAATACTACATCTTCATTGATTAGATTAACACGGGCATCTGAATCTAATCCGGAGTGTTAGGAAGTAAGAAATGCATACCACGTCCTGGACATTATTGTGCAGATGAGGAAAATTGAAAAGTTAAAACCTCTCAGATTATTCTCTAAATAAAACATACTACTATAACAAAAAAAAATGATACAAATATTCACACATGTGAATTGATGCTTGACATTAAGATAAGTATATTTATGGTGCTAAATCAATTAGGCTATACAGTTGTAATTTCATTTCCAACAAAAATATTTATCAGATGAGCCAGAAGTGTGAGTATATATATCCTAAGACTACAGAGACATCAAGGATTTCAAGATAAAGAACTGGCATGACACAAAATCAAGGCCATGAAATGGAGAAGCAATATGTGTTTGCGCACTCAGAGAAAAACAAAGTAGAGCAGAGTTGACGGTTGCGTATGAGATTCGCCAAAAGTAGCGCATTTTTTAACGATACAATAGGGTATGACAACATTTTTGAAAAAACATAAGTTGGCGGAATATAACTTATTTCTTTGAAAAATAGTTTTCTTTTATACTAAACACACACTAGATTTTGTTGCTTCATAACATTCTTTGAGCTCATAATAAATTAGAAGTTCCTCTAGCTAAGTACATTTTTTAAGTTTAGAGAAGAATCCACTCTTAAAATTAGTCTTCTTTTTAATTCAATTTACCTTTTACTTTTTAAAGTACTGATTTTGTTAGTGATTGATTGAAGAGATTAGAAGATGAAATTATCTCTCAATTTAACTTTGACTCTAGAAAAGCTTTGTTATATGTTAACACCACCCGTTCTCCTAAAAATTATGTCGTTCAAGACATATAAAACTCATTTGCAACAATATGCCCAGTGGGCAAGTGTGATCCGCAAGTGGGTCTGGACAAAGTGGGATATAGATATATGCAAACCTTACGTCTGCCTTGTGTGAGGTACACATAGAACTAGTTTACGTTGCATTTTGATATCAATATATTAAAACATAGTTGATGAACAATCTTCATATTCTTTTTTCTCTTTTTGACGTGATGAACAAATTGGTTTGATTTCTAAATGAATGTGGTCAACAGGTGAATGATCATTACCAATTTTGCATTCATCGTTGAACTTTACCATTTGCAATAGACAAATTCTCAATGCTACGTGATAACCAAGTTTAATCAAAACTTAACAAAATGAACGTTCTTTTTAACATTACACAATACTCTCAAGAAAAGCTTCCTTCTTGTCTTCCTCTTCGCAGAGTTGCAACAAATTTATTTAATATGAATATTTTCCCTCTCTTTTTTTTATATCATTACTTAAAACCCGTAAGTCTGATCCTATAGAATTTGACCCATTTTCTAATTGAATGAAAGATACATATTAATGAGATTGATAAAATTACCATGTGAACTCTTCACAAAATTAATATGTGCTAGAGTTAATTTTTTCCTTTTTATACTAAAAGCTTTTTTGTTGAGTTCAATGAGAATCATATGGCCGACTCCAACTTGTGTTTCAGACTTAAAGACATAGTTACTATGCAACAATTATATCTGTTTTCCTCTTGAGAGACGAATCCAACTGCGCCAATGGATTTACTCACTGAAACTTATGCAATACTGCAAAGATCTTGATAAGGGCCATGGAAGGTGGATCCCCAAGTATAAAATAGTATTATTAGTTATAAACAATTTAATGCAAGCTTGACAAAACTATAAATCAAGTACTTAGAAAACAATAAAACTAACGCAAAACATGGCTCCCTCTCTGACATATAGACACTTCCTTCAACTAAAATATTCACACGAGCATACATCTGTAGTGTGGAGATTGCTTTTCCAAATCTTGTATTCTGTGCTTTTCAATTGACTAGAAAATGCTAACATGGTTACTAGTAGCTTTACATTAACTAGTTATTTAAATAGATTAACTTCCAATCTCAAGACTAGATTTGCCACAGAAATAGCATTTTAGTACTTCTCTTTGCTAGTTAAGAAGATTCATCTCTAGCATAACTGATGGAAATGGAAGAACATCTCAAGTCATGCACTCAAAGCAAGAGCAAATGTCTTTCTAAAAAATTCATCGGCGTCTTTGTTTCCTCCTTGTTCCTGGTTATCATCCTTTTTCATATCCAGTATTCATCCCCTTTTGAGTTCTCTTTATCAGCAAGGTCCCAAAGATGGGGTTTGCTTTCCCAAGAAAATTACTCCGGTGTCATCGAGACCATGACTGAAGAACTCAAAAAATCTGTTACTTTCCTTCCCCTCGTGGACCTCAGATTTAGAGACACAGCCACAACTGGCCATACATGGTTTATCAGCTCTTTGAATGACACGCTCGAGGAAAATGAAGCAGAACACTTGTATTTCCCTTCCAAGGCATCTGATGGACGCCTTCTTTGCTTTAAAGGCCGGGATAATAGGGATGGCACAAAGAATTCATATGCTTTAGCATGGCAAGGAAGTCTTCCAGACTCAGCTATTCTATTAGAAGGCCTAACATTTGTATCGGATACATACTACAACCACGATAATCTGTGGCATGGAATATGTGCAATGACTCCTCTCGTAGGATGGTCAATGAAAAATGAGTGTTTGAAGCCAGCAAGATGGGTGTTATTCCACTGGGGAGAACTGAGATTAAGAATGGGGTCTTGGCTTCAACAACTTATGCAAGCGAATTTTGGTGAAGTCAAGGTGGAAGGATTTGATAGAGGAGATGTACCTTACTGTTTTGAGAAAGCCATTGTCATGAGGCATGATCTAGGCCAAATGACGCAGGAGAACAAGCTGAAGGTGTCCGACCTGCTGCGCTGCAAAGCAAGGAGTTACTGTCGCCTTAATCCTTCAGGCAAAGGTACAGAGATTAATGAAAGAGGATTTCCAATTATAAGACTTACATTGCTGATGAGAAGAGGTTCCCGCTCGTTCAAGAATGCAACTGCTGTGTCTGATATATTTGCAAAGGAATGTGCGCGAGTTGAAGGCTGCTTTCTGCAGGTAGTTCAGTCGGAAGATCTATCCTTTTGCGACCAGGTACACATTTTCCCTTCTTTGTATCAGTACTCAGTAATCACCCCAGAAAATTTCAATGGAGCAATAGTACTTTACAGAATGAAATATACAACTAAAGCTTACCAAGAAACTTCCATCAGTAAGATTCACACTACAGTAAACGCAATTTCAGCAGTATCCAGGAAAACACTGAAATAATGCCAATGTCCTTTATCAGGTGAAAGTGCTGACCAACACCGATATTGTTGCGTCTCCACACGGAGCACAATTAACAAATATGCTCTTCATGGACCGCGGGAGCAGTGTAATGGAGTTCTTCCCAAAAGGATGGTTAGAGAATGCTGGTCCAGGCCAATATGCTCACCACTGGATGGCAGATCAATCAGGGATGAAACATCAAGGTGCATGGTGGGATCCAATAGGTGTGGAGTGTCCATCGCCACAAGATCGTCTGCACTGCTTTCTTTTTCATAAAGATGGTATGGTTGGACATAACGAAACCTATTTTGCAGAATGGGCAGGCAGGGTCATTGATCAAGTTAGGCTAAGTAAGGTGGAGCGAGCCTCTGTAGATCAAGAAAAGCAACAGCATGATTCAAAAGCATGTGCCTGCTAGCCTACTGTTAAAGCATCGAATAGCCCAAATAAGGGTAGATTTTATAAGAGTTAAAATCATATGTATACACTGTTTTGCCAGACATCATCTGCAAAATAGGCTCTACTGTTTAACGAAAGAATTATACAACATACTCCGTTGCACCATAATCACAATTTTTTTAGATAAGCACCCAATGGTTCATTGTCAAATAGCAAGTATTACCAAAAAAAAAGGGATAAACTAAAAGCAACCGGCAGTGCTTCTACATAAAGAAAAAATTTACATAAGACTAATATTTGGAGTTTCTACAGTTGCATCCTTGCCTCCCGAATCACTAAAAAATCACCACTACTTAGCATTTGTTTGATGGCTTGAATAGATTGTTTCTTCATCAGAACTTGTGCCAGCAAATAGCAAACCAGCATAGAAAGACAGATTGCCCTTATCTCCGTGAAAACTTAGCCAACCAATATATCACAAAGAAGCATAATAGAGCAAAAAGAACCACATGCACCACATGGTTTGATCCTTCCGAGATGATACTCCTGTTCAACCGTCTCATGTTGTTCTTTACTCCAGCTTGAGCCTTGATCAATGTCATTTGCTGTGATAAAGGGAAAAGTGTAAGTTTTCAAGCAAATGGGGAAGTCAAGTAACTCACAAGCAAGCATGATTCATACATTATGAGAATCCCAGACAGACTGATCAATCAAACACGTTTATATAACAATGCCACGCTAACTCTAGGAAGTTAGTACTTCTAAGTTCTAACGGCTTGAAGCAAACTAAAAAGTTGGTTTAGTTTGCTAGAAGGGATAGCTCCTACAAATACATCATTCAGATTTAGAATCAGTTGAATATAACAGTTAATTGTCCAATAACCCGCAAGAACAGAAAGGGGAGGGGGGAAGGGCACAATCAAGTTTGGGCCTATCAAAGTCAGTTGATGGAAGATCTAAAAAGGACACATTTTTCCAAAAAAAATTGAGATAGCACAGAGCAAGAAGGCATTCAGGCGGGCTGGCATGGTACTACCTAAGGAAAGGCAAAGGAAAGTTTACAAGTACACTGTCATTTCTAAGAGAGTAATCACAACTGTAATTCCCAGATTGCAGAAGGAGAAAGGATGTGTGTGTGTGTGTGTGTGTGTGTGTGTGTGTGTGTGAGAGAGAGAGAGAGAGAGAGAGAGAGTCTCAAGAAGGCTGTAAATAAATGTTAGCAACTCAAAACTTTTTCCTCATTTAAAAGATCAAATATAATTAGTTTTCCCCTTTCTCCTAAGTTGCTGGCTGATGTTAGATTGTTATCCAGTAATAAGAAAATAAATACCCAAAAAACTCTAATATACAAAAAAAAAATTATTGTTAAGGCTTATGAAATATATAGAAAAGTAACTAAGATGTGTTAAAGAATGTCAAACATACTCGGAAAAAGGGAGAACAAGTTCATTGCATACCAGTTGGTTAATAAAATCATTCTGATACTTTGCTTCCGACTCAATTTCTTGTGCTACCTGCAACATGAAATATTTATAAAAACTAGCAAAAGAGTAAGTAGGTATGGAAATCTTAAACCATGACAAATATGGTATACTCCCTCCATCCCAATTTATGTGACACTCTTTCCGTTGTACTCAATCCCAAAAAGAATGAACATATTTCTATACTCAGTAACAATTTGCATTAAACTCTCAATTTATTCTTACTTTGATGATGTATAGCCACACAAATATTTATGCCCCATGCGTTCAAAAGTCTTCCTTCCATTTCTAAACTCCGTGCCCAGTCAAACACCATCACATAAATTGAGACGGAGGGAGTAACAACTAACAAGGAGGGTCATTCGGTCAGTTCGGTTTGGTTTTATGTATTATCGGTTCGGTTTATCGGTTTTCGATTTTTAAATATGCTAAACCAATAAAATATTTTTTATCGGTTTTTGGTTTATCGATTTTTAGTCCTTAGCGGTTCGATTTTGGTTTAACTGATAAGAAAATACTCATAAAATAGAAATAGTAGCAACTAACATGTAAGGAGATTGAGTCTTAGTTGCAACCAAAATCCTACATGATGTGTTTTAATTTACTAGAATCTTCAAGCTTCAACTGAATGTTAGTCCATGAAATTGAATAGGTTTGTTTGTTTGTAGAAATTAAAGAGAAATTAAAAGAATTATAACGTTATATATATATATATAGTAAAGTAGTAATTTAGTATATTCTTATTGGGTTATCGGTTTTATCCAATAACCCAATAAGAAAAAACCGAAACTGAATCAATAACCTAATATAAAAATATTATAAACCATTAAAAAACCGTAAATCCAATAACTTATTAACAATAAACTAATAATATTTTTATCGGTTCGGTTTATTGGTCGGTGCGGTTTTTGCACACCCCTAGCATCTAATAAGGACATCTGGTGTATAAAGATCTTATCTAGAACAATTTGACCAACTAAAGGTAACACATTAAATCTCAATTTCCATTCCCATTCTCCATCAATTCCTTAGCCAGTTACAAGAGCCCTCCTCATACCACCAACATTTGGAAATTAGATTCATCAGAAGTGTTCAAGTGTCTTATACAATGTTTAGTTATTGAGCAATTTTTAAGGAACTTATAGTAGTAAAATCTTCTAAAATTGATACATGACATAAGTTAGAAAACTGACTATACCTCTGTAAGAAAACCAGTATAAAACTAGCAAGGCTTAGAGGCACATAAACACGCTTCTTGAAGATAGTTGAAATCTCTTTCTGGGAAGAAGAACAATTCCAACACTATCTACGCGATTCAACTGAGCCACGCGAAGTAGCATTAAAAAAAAATATACACACCCATTATATATTTAAAACTTGATTATTAGGCTCAAGAATTGCAATTTTACTTATTATCCCTTCAAAGTTTGAACCAAAGAGAAAATCACCGGCTAGAGTATACATTGAGTGCAATTAATTTACAATAGGCTTTATTATATTTTTTTCAACCACCAACTTTTTGTCTAATCCTTCAGACAGAGGATTAGCTAAATGAAGTTATATGTAATGTACAAAGGATCTACTAGTTAGCCCAAGACTGCACATATTGTCCAGATGTCATGCCATCCTCCAGTAATCTTTCCTACTCAATTGTATTTGAGACAAACTTGTCTCGCTTTACCATTGTGACAATCACTTGAAGCCTAAATTATATCAGATTTATCATCAAGTCCAAGAGGAATCATCATTAATGCATATTACTAGATCAACTGTCCCTGATTTTCATATTTTGAAAATAGTGCGAGATTGTTAGATGATGTTTCAACAAATTTTGGAACAACGAATTTTATTAAATAGATTCAAGTCTATTGGTTTGTAAACTAGTCTATTGGGGGTAGTATTCTGATTATGATTTTTCGTGTTCCTTATCCCTTGTTTCAGTACGAATCTGGGTGCTTTCCTCTGTTTTCCCTCTGTTTTCTTTCTGTTTTTATTTCTTTTACTTATGGCTGCTGTATTTATGTTATGGATGTTATGTTGTGTAATCCTGTAACCTTGTTTCGGTGCTTTACTTTGTATTTGTGTGGTATTTGGTGTTTTGTGTCTTGAGCCGGGGGTCTATCGGAAACAGCCTTTCTACTTCTTTAGAGGTAGAGGTATGGACTGCGTACATCTTACCCCCCCAGACCCCACCAGGTGGGAATACACTGGGTTTGTTGTTGTTGTTGTATTCTTGATGTCTGAAATTAATTTTTATATCCTAAATTTATTTTCTTCACTATCGTTTTTCCATATCATACATCCTTTGATTTGTTGTACTCGAGCCGAGGGTCTTCAGGAAACAGCCTCTCTACCTCCACAAGGTAGAGGTAAGGTTTGCATACACTTGACCTTCCAAATAACCCACTTGTGGGGTTTCGCAGGGAATGTTGCTTTGTAGTTATATATTCATGAACTTCATCTATTGATTGTTTTAGAATTTTCAAGAACTCTTAGCATGTAAACATGATTGGTTCTTTGGTAATCCTAAAGTGATTTTTTCAATTGAAAAGCATATAAGGGAGAGATTGACCAAAATATAAAATCCTACATTCAAGAATAGTTGATCAACATTTTACAAACTTATATGGTCGATTTCCATTTGCTCACTGGAGATACTTCAACTATCGTAAAAAAAAACGCACATTTACATGGCTCTAAGCCTAGCAAGTTTCATATTAGTTTCCTAATAAATATTATTATCAGTATTCTAAAAGATAACACATTACCAAATTTGAAATGTACATAAATCATAAACATGCCAGCAGTGATCAAAAATTGAAAAACAATACAAAGTGATAGCGGAAAAGCATACATTTCTAAGCTGTTTTACTTGCTTGCGAAGACCTGTAATCTCATCATCTAGGTCTCCATGCATCGGATCAATTCGCAACTGTATCTCATCTGAACCACCTACTTGCCTCGTACTCAATCCATCACTGATCAATCAAACACATAAAAACATATTAATTTTACAGCTTGATTTTCTCAATAATAAACCAAAATATATTTGTAATTTTTCTAAAAATTAGATCAAGTTTTTGCAATTTTTGTTACATACCTGGATCTGTAGGAAGCAGCGCCGTAGAAATCGCCGCCTCTATGAGAGCTAGAAGCCATTAAAATTAAAATTGAAGGAATTCAAAACCCTAGATTTAACAAAATTTGAAATTCTATCGAATTTGGTAGAATTTTCTGTTAGTTAAAGAAAATTGCTGTGCCTCACAGGCTGTTACCTTTTTTTTTTCATTTGGTTGTAAGATGACGCTGAGAGTGCATGTTCACCGTTCGATTGCGGAATCTGACGGTCATAAGTTTACCACGTGATAGGAGCTGTATTGAAAGTTGGCAGCTGCTTATTGGATTGATTTGTAAGATCAACCAATTATTTCGTGCCACGTATCATAAAGCTATGTGTCAGTGCATTGACCGTTGTCCTTTTAAATTTTAGAAATAATTTTTGTAATCAAAGGTCTTTTTTTTGGTCGAATTTTTGTAATCAAAGGTTACACAAAAGATATTTTACTTTAACCCTAGATTTTTTGGGACACAATTATAATTTTATGCTAATTTATTTTTACTGGTCTATTCGTTACGAAAAAGAAAAGCATAACAATTCATAGTAGACAATACATCTTTTATAATGAAATTATAAGTTTTAAATTTCTCTACTAAATTGTTGCTTTTATCTAGTTGAAATGATAAATATTTTGATGATATCGATAAGAAAATGTGTATTTTACACCGAATTCACGAAATAGTAATATTATTTTAGAGTTAGATCTATTTTATAATTATGTTATTTAAATTAGTTTGGATGCACCTCATCTAAAATAAAATACTCTCTTTAAAGCTTATTTAATTTGAAGAGGCTATTAATTCTCTTTGAATGCTTGTAATCAACTAATTTGGTATGGCGAACTTGTTTCAACTAGTAAGTGAGGAGATTTGGATCCACAGAGGTTGACACAAATATAGCAGGTTCCTCCACTGTCACTAGATCAATAATTAGAGGCGAGCATGGTATGATATGATATGATAATTTTTTTTTGTACGAAAATTTTAATATTTATTTTTTAAAAATACTATATCATTATCGTATCGAATTAATTCAGTATGGTTCGTTATTTTAAAGTTTAAAAAAAAGGGCAGCCCGGTGCACTAAAGCTACGCTATGCGCGGTGTCCGGGGAAGAGTCCCACCACAAGGGTGTATCGTACGCAGTCTTACCTTGCATTTCTGTCAGAGGTTGTTTCCAAGTCTTGAACCCATGACCTCCTGATCACATAGCAAAAGTTTGATTTTGATATTTTGCGGTATGGTTAATCGGCAATTATAGTTTGTTCAACCTGAACAACATATACTTGTATAATAGAATATTTTGGCTTCGACTTTTTAAAAAAAAAAATCAATTGCATCATACTAATACATTACACATGTGGAAATATATGTTCAAAAGAAAGTACAAACAACTCTTTTTACTAATTAATTATATTAAAAAACATTTCAATCAAGATAGAATAATCAAAGTTTCAATGTGTAAATGTTTAGTTCTATACTAACACACTACTAAAAAAATAAAGAGAAAAATCGATCACAAGTCATCGGTTTTCCTCAAATTCCGACCACAAAACCGACCAAAGTGCGTGGTCAGTAAAATTGTGGTAACTTTTTAAAAACCAACCACGTGTGGTCAATTTAAAAAAAAAAAATATATATATATATATATATATATATATATATATATATATATATATATATTAAAATTCATTATTATTTTATTAAAATAGAAAAAATGAGTTTAAAAATAAAAAAAATCAAAATAAACCAACCACAAGTGGTCGGTTTTATTTTAAAAATAATTAATTAATTTTATAAAAATCGACTGGAATTTAAAAATAAAAATAAAAAACAACAAATGAAACACCATACAATACAACAACAACAACAACAAATCAAAGTACAAACTACAACAAAATGTCCAAATCCATACAACAACAACAAACTAAAGTGTAAAAACTACAACAATACATACAAAAGTGTAAAAACTACAACAAAATGTCCAAATCCAAAGTACAACCCATACAAAAGTCAAAAAATTAATACTCATCTTCATCGTCATCGTCTTCCGCATCTTCATCTGTGCTGATATCATCGAGTGGGCATAGACCTTTTGCAGCCCGAACTGCATCACCAGGACATGGAGAAATAATCCCTCCAGTCTGAATAAAAGAGTTGAACTGCTCCTGCAGTATTCTGATTTGTGATGATGTTTCATCCTCCTTCTTTTGCGTCCTCTCTCTATATTCAACAAGCTCTTCAGTGAGTTTAGAAACCGTATTTTTTAGTGATTCAATGGTTTCTTTATCAACTGAAGAGGTATAGGATGTAGGATCGGACGAAGACCTAGCATTCTCGCCAAAATAATTTCTGTGGTATCCATAGAAATAGCCTCTAACTGCTGGACCCACAGTTTGTTCCCATAATTCTTCCTCTACATGTTGGGGTATTGGGTCACCCTGACTTTCAATAGGCTGACTACTACGAAACTCACAAGGAGCTGCCTATATTTAAAGTAAAGTTAAAATTAATAGTAAAAAAATATTAAAATACATGTACTTGAATAATATCAACTTTGAGAAAAAGATTCATAAATTCAAAATCTGATTCTTACATGGGCAGTTTTTGCACGAGGCTCAACCTAGACATCTTCATCAGTCGGGTTCTTTTTCTTTTTCAGATGCGTCTCCTCGAATAACTCATCGTGTGGTATCTTCCAACCCTTTTCTTTTTCCTGCATATGAAAAAATTATTAATCTTCAAATAATTAAAAATTTAAATAAAAACTAACAATTAAAACTATAAAAGTTACATACCATTTTTTCCTCCACAACGATCATACTTTTGGCACCCGCAGTATGCAGGGAGCCACCCTTAGGTTATGCCGGGACTTTCTTTCCTTTTTTCCTCAACAATTGGTATTCTTCACTATTCCAATAGCGAATATACTGTTGCCATAAGGATTCACTTATCCAGTCAGGTCGTACCAAGTTGGTTCTGGCATAATCCAACAGACCATTAAATCTGGATCTAGCTCTTCTGTAAAAAAATTCTCCTTATAGCATATTCATTCGCATCATCCCACCAATAATATTTCTACAACAAAAACAAAAATATAATATTCAATCTTTTGTTCTAACAATGTGTTAAGTAGTCGATAAGTTAAATCCTTACATGAAATTCGTTAAACATTCTTTTTCTGTTCATTTCTGGAACCTTTTGTCAATTGGTTCAGTAGCCGTTGAAGTGCCGATAAATGCATTTCCTCGCAATTGTTCCAACTCCAGCATCCGGCCTAAACCTACAACACAAGATCAAACAATAATTTCATAGAGCATAATAAAAACAAAAATTCACATTTCAAGTAACTAAACTTCAATATTTCCAACTCACTAAGTCATCACCCAAGTCACCAAACTAAACCACATTCAAAACAAAAAATTCACCTTTAAAGTACCTAAACTTGGTAAATTTCAACTCACTAAGTCATCACCCAAGTCACTAAACTAAACCACATTCAAAACAAAAAAATCACATTTCAAGTAACTAAACTTCAACATTTTCAACTCACTAAGTTATCAAGCATACCAAAAATTCATATTTCAAGTACCTACGCTTTTACAAAATTAAAAAAAAAAAAATTCACCTTCAAGCTAAGTTACTACACATTCATTTTCAAGCAACATATTCATTTATACCATAATAAGTCAAACAATTAAACAAGTGTAACAAAGCAAATAAGTAGAGGCGTCGCATGTCCCTCTCACACCATATAATCATCACAAAATTTCTATGGCTTTCAAAGCTTCATTATAAGAAAATAAAGAGAAATCAACTTACCTTTATTTGGTCTAAATTAAAGTGAAAGAGATAAGCGGTCACCGAATCTAGATTCAGATGTGTTGGTAGCGCAAAGATACTAAATTAGGAGCAGAAGAATAATTTTCAACCTATCATTCAAAACAAAAACATTTTTAATAAACAGTATCTAAGCAGACAAATAATTTTCAACCGATAACACCTTCAATCCAACTGAAACACTAAAGATTCCAACTTTTATAGATTTCTCCCATGAATAACATCAACCAATATCAAACGTTGACAGCTAAAGTTTTCAACATTGACAAATTCCAACCAATAATAACTTCAATCCAACCAAAAAAAAAATAATCAAGAACCTAAAAAAACAACAAGCTAAAGTGCTAAACCATAAAAGTAAATCAAGAATCTCAACAAATCACAACTAGAGATTCTAACTTTGAGGAATTCCAACCAATAATAATTTCAACACCACAAAACTCATATCAAAAGCTACCATAAAAGCAAATCAAGGACCACAAAATTTCATAGCTAAAGATTCAAAAGACTCAAATTTTAAGGAATTTCTATCAGGAATAACTTCAATCAAGAGAGACTCATATCTAAAACAACAAGCTAAACCATATAAGGAATTCAAGAATCTCAAAAAATCAAAAAAACAACATAAAAGTAGTTTCATACCCGAGCTGTCGTCGCCGGAATAGAGCGGGAGCAGTCGCCGGAGTACCTAGCCGGAGTAGATCAAGATGTGTGTGTATTGATGTGTGTTGGTGGGTATGTGTGTAGCTGAGATCGGGATTTAGGTTAGGTGTGTGTTTGTATTTTGATCTTTTATTTTTTTTTGTCGGGTCGGGTCGGGTTAATGAAACTTTTTTTAAAAAAAATATATTAGAAAACCGACCACATGTGGTCGATTTTTTGGAAAATACTATTCACTTTTTTATTTTTTTTAGTTCAAAAATCGACCACAAGTGATCGATTTTTTTTTTTAATTAAAAAACTGACCACAAGTGGTCGATTTTTAAAAATTATTTTCTTTTTATTTTAATGAAAACCGACCACAAGTGATCGATTTTTTAAAATTATTTTCTTTTTTACTTTAATTAAAAAACCGACCACAAGTGGTCGGTTTTTAAAAATTATTTTCTTTTTATTTTAATTAAAAACCAACCACTTTAAAAATATTTTCTTTTTTTATATAATTAAAAATCGACCACTAATGGTCGCTTTTTTAAATTAATTAAAAAATAATTTTTAAATTGATCGATTTTTAAAATTATTTTAAAATTATCTTTTTTAAAGAAAATCGACCACTTGTGGTCGATTTTGTTATTTTTTTAATTTTTATTTGTAAAATAAATAATAATTAATATAAAAATTGTTGAAATGATTATTTTGATATTTTAAAATAAAAAAGCGACCACGTGTGGTCGCTTTAAAAAAAAAATTACAAAGCGATCACATGTGATCGGTTTTTTCCGATCACAATTTGTGGTCGTTTTTTTCGGGTTTTTTAGTAGTGACATTAGCTTTTGTATTTGTTACTTTAATAATATATAGAATTATTTATGTAGCTATATACTTTTGTATGGTATTCAGTATTTTGGTATGTTATTTGTAAACACCGTATCGAATATTAAAAAAATTAAAATATATACCTTATACCATACCAAATATCAATATCAAAATCATGGTATCAAAACTTTGATTTAATATAATAATTTGGTATACACCATATCATACTCATCCCAATCAGTAATGCACTTTGTTAATGGGTTAATAATTTATAATTCTTATATATTTATTAGATTTCTTAATATAAATATAAGATCTGCATGAAAAGTTGTTGTGTTTCCAAGAACCTTTGCCCAACCCTCTGAATCTGCCACTGGTCTCAAAATAAGTGCCAATTTAAAAGATGAAAAGAATATTAATTGTTTTTTTTTTCAATTGTCTCCTTTACATTAATTATTCTAGATTTAATTAGAGATGCATAAATAAATAAATAAAATAAATTAATATGGTATATATTTGTCAAATCATGTTCTTACGAATTATGTAAAATCTAAACCAGTCAGTGCGCAACTAATGTTAACAAACTAGCTATTCAACACTCCCTAGCACTTCTAATTAATTGAATTTTGAAGGACATTATTTTAATTTCGAATCTAAAAAGAATTGAAGATGTGGCAAAAAAATTAAGAGAAATTAATAACACATGCCAAACCTATAATATAATAGATTACATATTATTAGGAGAAAGATGCCAAAACAATAAATATAAGTATCAGTCAAAAACTAATTTATAAATGTTAGATCATTTATTCGTTTCTTTATTTTACTGGAAGTTATGCTTTCAGGAAGAAGAATAACTAAGACTTTATCAAAAACTAATTTATAAATGTTAGATCATTTATTCGATTCTTTATTTTGTTGAAAGCTATGCTTTCAAAAAGAATAACTAGACTTTATTATAAGAAGCAAACAACACTAAAAATTATTTAACGGGTGTATGTGCTATATAAGTTGTATTTTAAAGGTTATAGTGTAGGACTGCGAATAAAGATAACGCCTTGCTTTATTATTATATTGTTATTAAATGTAAGGAAAGGGTCAAATATATTCCTAAACTTTGTAAAAATGTTCAAATATACTTTCCGTTAAAAGTTTAGCTCACCAATATCCTTGTCGTCCAAGTCTTAGTCCATATATATCCCTGTTGTCATGTTTTGAGTCATATATACCCCTGTTGTCAAGTTTTGGGTTATATATACCCTTGTTGCCGTTAATTGTTTTGCTGGAATTTCCCAACTCCCTTTTCTGTTTTTTTTCCTTAAGAAATTATATTTATCACATTATTTTTTTATTGGCACATCGCATATAACTAAATTCACCCCTTCTTGTACGCATTAAACGACAATCAAATGTTCTCATCTACCTCACAATCTCTTTGTATTTTCTCTAATTTGTCGAAATCCTTTTATTGTATTTTCAAAGTCTTGTGTAACCGTTCCTCTCATACATTCATACATATATACATATATACATACGTATGTACGTACGTACAAAAGATATCCTCTTAATTGACAACTTGTTTTTGTTGTCTCTATATGGACTGCCTCTTTTTACACTTCTATACATACCAATTTCTCACTTGGGTTTTCCTTATTCTTCTTATTCTTGATGTTAGAATTGATGGTGGTGCGAAAGATGTAGTTGGTTGATATGATACTAAAATAATTTGCAGTTGGTAAGAACTTTAATTCTTGATTTTCATCGCAACTGTGTATTGAGTTTTTATGGGAGATTCTTGACTTTTTCTTGTCTTTTTACTTGATGATTCTTGGGGTTATGCAAGAATCAAAAAACACAACAAAGGAATTTCGACAAATTAAAGAAAATCTAAAGAGATTGTGAGGTAGATGAGAGCATTTGACGGATGGTTAATGTGTAGAAGAAGAGGTGGATTTAATTATATGTAATGTGACAATTAAAAATTGATGTGGAAAATATCATTTCTAAAAAAAAAAAAGGAAAAAGGGGGTTGAAAAGTTTTATCAAAGCAATTAACGGCAACAGAGATGTATATGAATCAAAACTTGACAATATGGGTATTTATGACCTTAAACTTGGCAACAGGGATATATATGACTCAAGACTTTGACGGCAAGGATATAGGTGAGCTAAACTTTTAACGAAAGATATATTTGAACATTTTCACAAAATTTATGGGCATATTTGACCATTTACCCTTAAATGCAACGTTGAATATTAAATCAATGTTGAAAGTACAATGTTACTAGGCTAGGTTAGCTATCTCCCAGAAAAGGTTATATCCATCATTTTATTTTACTTAGCTCATATACTATAAATAATTTTCATTGTATTTATTCATTTTAGTAAAAGAAAGAGTTTTATTACTTTTTTTCTTGTATTATCTGTAGTATCAAATAATTATAAAATATAATACTCATCAAAATTTAGAGTTTCAAAAGATCACTAAAAATTAATTTAATAAAGTCTAATTAAAACTGTTCAATATGTCAACAAGGCCAAATAATATAAAACACTATGAAAATATAGTTTTCCTTTCGGGAGAGGAAGTTGCACTTTTCTCGAAACAGCCTTGGAAATACTGTAACCAGAAGGTCACACTTTTAAGTCTTGCAAATAGTTTTTGACAGAAATATAAGATAAAATTGTGTATATTATTACATTTTGTGATGAGGTCCTTTCTCAAATTTTGTATATAACGAAAGTTTTAGTTTAGTGCATGCCTCGAGCTGCCTTTAGAGGAAGTCACACCAAATCTTTGAGTGGGAGGAGGCCTTTTCCTCTCAAAAAAACAATGGCGACAAAATTTTTGGATGAAGTACGTACGTATGTTGAGTAAGGGAAAAAAGAAAAAGAAAAGGAAACACATAATGGTCATTTGGTAGGGTCATAAAATAACGTAAACTATGATATATTAGTTATGTTGAATTTTTTTTCTTTTTTTAGAATGTTTGATGCAGTAAAAATAATATTATGTTATATAATTTTTTTTAAAAGAATTTATTTATAAAAATACCTTACACAAATATAATAAAAAAAATGTAAAAAGATTTTGAAAAATAATTACATATTTAATCATGTCAATATATGCTTTAGATTCCACTGCATTACTAATATTATGAAGCCAAAACTTGCATTATTTATATATAAATTAAAATAATTTATCAAATAAAATACTATTAATACACAAAGTTAGTTAATGCATATATTACGTACTCATACCAAACAACTCCTAACATACAAGTGTGACCGAAAATGCAGAAAAAGGAGGAGGTGGATGACGTGGCAGGGTGTTTGCTAAGCTGACAACTAGTAGGACATACCAACTTCAACTAGTAGTAGTAGTAATGTTGAAGTTAACAACTAGAGTTGCAATGATGGTTCAGCGTCATGTTCCTTAAACAAAAGATCGGGGGTTCGATATCCACCTCTGACGAATAGAGCAAATTGCTTAGTGCACTGACAGAAGAATGAAGAATTAATCTCATGACTATCGGCTGTGGAAATACCTTGAAAAAAAAAAATTGAAGTTGGAAAAAGGAAATACCAATGTTGAAAGACAAAATGAAATAGAGTACGTTGAAAGTCAAAAACGTCAGGCTTTAGTATTCTAGAAACGTTATCTTCATTAGATTAATAGTAATACTTGGAGAACAAATTTTTGTTATAATTGCAATATTCGGGTCAATTTGTACACTTTGATTAATTTTTTGAAATATCTATCTCCTCCTATCAATGATATGTATTAACTATAAAAAAATTATTTATTTGTTGTTTCTGTTGAGAAATGAACTTGAGAGTTGATGATGCTCAACTCAATTTCATTTAATCCTTAGGCCACACCCTTGATACCTTAAAATAAACCAAATATTAAGTTAATTATTTTTTAATAAACACATAACTGCGTTAGAATATTAAGAAAATTAAAAATAATAATTTAGTGAAGTGTCTTTCTTCATTCCTTTTTTTCACCATCAGTAATTACCCCTTCAAAATGCCTGTCGTGAATTTTAAAAATAGTTTACTTTATTTGTCTTTTTTTTTTTCATTGTATACAACAATAACATACCCAGTATATTTCACCTACTAGAATTTGGGGAGGATAAAGTGTACGCAGTCCATACCACTACACCAGGTGAAGTAAAGATGCTGTTTTTGATAGATTCTCGGTTTAGAATCAGTAACAATATAACAGACACAATACATAAATGCATATAAACTTATAGAGTATGCAAAATAAACTAACAACACTATCCACAAGATAATACTAAAACTATAAATTTGAAACTATAGACAACACTCAACACCTACGAACAAGAAACTTCAGACACAAATACAGAACAGTCCCCTGCTGTCACCGACACCCTTCCACCCCCTAACCCTCTATCCTAATCCGCCTCCTTCACACCTTTCTGTCAAAGGTCATGTCCTCCATAAGCTGTAACTGCTCCATATCATGTCTAATCACCTCCCTCCAATATTTCTTTTGCCTATCTCTCCCCCGCCTAAAATCATCCACAGTTCGTGTCTCACACCTCCATATTGGTGCATCAACACTCCTCCTTATCACGTGCCCGAACCAATGTTACCTCACTTCTCGCAACTTGTCCTCCACCGAAGCCGTCACTCCCACCTTTTTCCAAATAATCTCATTCTTCACTCTATCCTTCTTGGTCTAACCACACATCCACCGCAACATACTCATCTCCGTCACCTTTAACTTTTGGATGTGGGATTTCTTAACTGGCCAATACTCCGCTTCATACAACATAGCCGGTCGGACTGTCACTCTGTAGAACTTACCTTTAAGTTTTGGGACACCTTCTTATCACATAAAATTCAAGACACTTTCTCCTTTCCTTACCTCCAATTTGAAAAGAAAAGACAGTGGTTATCAGTGACGAACTCAGAATTTAGAAATTATGGGTGTTTGAAAAGTTCAAATACATATATTGTCGTCCAAAGTTTTAAATTTTTGTCTGCAAATTAAAGCGCACAATTGTCTTCTTAATTCACCGGGTGTTTTTCTAAATTATACATAAAATATTATATATATTTTTTATATAATTATACTTAGTATGCATATTTAACTCGTGATGAAGCATCAAAAGATTAGCAGTAGGTCCGCGCCTGGTGTTACTGCTTAGAGATCGAGCTTACCATCCACGCAATATCCCACGAACTCCAAATCCCGTGGACAACTCTACACTACGCGTTCCCCACAACCCACGCCTGTTAATATTTCACCCACAACACCCTTTGCTCTCTCCCCCTCTATCTATATATTCCTCCTACACTCTAGGAGCTTTTCTACACATTTAGGAAAGCAAAGTCTTTTCTGTTTCTTTCATATTTGTTGCTACCATGGGAAGTGAAGGTGATTGCAACAATAACACCAATCTAAGGAAACCTAAATTTCTTTGCCTTCATGGATTTAGAACAAGTGGAGCAATTTTGAAGAAGCAAATTTTTGATAAATGGCCAACTCAAGTTGTGGATAAATTAGATCTTGTTTTTGTTGATGCACCTTTACCTTGTCAAGGCAAATCTGAAGTTGAAGGCATTTTTGACCCTCCTTATTATGAATGGTTCCAATTTAATAAGGTCTGCTTCTTTTTTAGCTATAGTTGGTCGGATCAGATAGGCCTTCCTTCGAGCAAACAACTAAACTATAGAAACATTCAATTTCATTTCGGTCAATAATATATGGAGTATAGGAGTATAACTTTTTGTTGTTTTTCGATACAGGAATTTACTGAGTATCAGAATTTTGATAAATGTCTTGAATACATAGAAGAATGTATGATTAAGCATGGACCTTTTGATGGTCTTCTTGGTTTCTCCCAGGTATTTTTTAGTCATTCCCCCCCATTCTTTATTGGATATTTGATACGAATTTGATTCAATGTTTTTGCATTTGATAAAAAAGAAGTCTGTTATTTTCGGCAAAAGCATGTCTTTCATGAAAACAATTGTTTTTTTCAAAGCAAGAATACATACTTTACACTATTTCCGGTCAAAGGTTGAATAAAAATTTTCATTTGAGGTTGAATAAAACTTGTCTTCCTTTTCATTTCTTCAGTTGGACTCTTTTAAAGGACTTTTCTCTTTTTTCATTTTTCACATTCCAAACTTGTGATAGCACGTATCTTTATTAAAAAATTTGCACCATCTGATTTTGAGCAACTCTTTTTGATACAATTCAGGGGGCAATTCTTTCTGGAGCATTGTCTGGGTTGCAAGATAAGGTAAAAATTAGTCGATAAAAATTCTATTCCCATTTCATTAATCTCTTCTTTGTCTCCAGAAATCGTCAATGGTCAATATGTCACAATTCAAATCGTAATATTATAGTTATTCGTGTTCAATTGTTAAAAACATTCCAAGCTTGTATTGATGTTTACATTACATGGTGTATGTTGATATTGACAGGGAGTGGCACTTACAAAGGTGCCCAAGATAAAATATTTGATAATTATTGGAGGTGCTAAATTTCAAAATAAATCAGTGGCAGAAAATGCTTATTCATCACCAATTAAATGCCCTTCCGTTCACTTCTTAGGTACTTTCTCTCCCTACAAATTATCAACATGATGTGTATGATGTTGTTTGGTTATTTTACAATCCACGTAGTATGATTCTTTTAAAAAAAAAAAAAAATTCAAAATGTTGTGTGCAAACTGAAAGACACGTTTTTTTTGGTTCTTTAAAAAGTTTGTTAACTATAGTCTGGTCAATTTGGGACGACTCGAATAAATTGAATTTGTTAAGAAATTTGTAGAACCATTCAAAATTGAGTACTTATTTTAAATGCCTATCGTGAAAAACAATATGTAGTTCCAACTTATTAGCTTAATTAGATTATTTAATACGTCAACTTTCGTTCTTTGATTTCATCACATCCGTGTCGACGTTATTGTTGGAGGATCTGAAAGGATACTCCAACTGCCAAGGCATAAGGAATTGTTATACACTTCCCCATGTTTCGTTTTACTTGATTCCTATACTACAAATAATTGTTTCAATTTCCTTGTACAATTTATGAAATCAAGAGAATTTTATAAGTAATTGTTTCAATTTCCTTGTACAATTTATGAAATCAAGAGAATTTTATATACTTATAAAGTAATTATACAAAATAATAATAGTAAAATTTGGAGTTTCACATTAATGAGTTTAATTTAATAAGCTGCACTCCTTATTGAGGTTTTCTTAAGGGATGTGTCAAGTCAACAAAAGTCAAGTAAAACAAACGTAGAAAGTATAATCAAACACTATTTCATCTTCATGCACACTTAATTTTAAAATCGGATCAGCTGCCGAACTTCAACAAGTTATTATCGCCAACAACATATAGAAATTTTGATTCTTCTAATTAATACACTTGAAATTAACTTTTAACGCCATTTAAAAACTAATTATATCTTCATATTTTGTAGTAGGTTGTATAGAAAAAACTATTATATACGTAACTAAATTCTGTATATCTAAAATCTGAATTGATTTAATCAGCAATAAAACGATCCCATAGCTGCAGAGTTTTAATCGCATAAGCCCCTCTTTAATCTTATTTGTCCCACCTATTTATGGACAACTCTTTAACTTTTTTTTCTTTCTTTTTAGTGCATTGAAAAATAAGCTAAAGAAAGATTTTAAAAATGTATTTATGGGATTGAAAAATTAAAATACGATATTCACTGCCTGTTAATCCATATTCTAGGTGAGCAAGATTACCTGAAGAAGTATGGGAAAGAACTATTGGAATCATGTGTTGATCCAGTGGTGATTCATCATCCTAAGGGCCACACCATACCAAGATTTGGTAAGCCTCTTTTAACATTTTTATTATTAATTCAACGTCATTTATCGTTATAATCTATATTCAGTGTTTTTTAAATTTTTTTATTTTTTTTTCAGATGAGAAAGGACTAGAGTCCATGCTTAGTTTCATTGAGAAGGTGCAAGCAGAGATTAACAAGTGATGAACAAGTTTTGATGATTTTCACTTTTTGTGGTAGTTCCTCTTTTGGGAAATGCTTCTCCCACTTTTTAAATTTTTGAAAATAAAATTGCTTTGTTTTCTATACTGTAGGTAAGAAAAAATATTAGGCCTTATTAGAAAGGTTACAGAACTACATGGCCATGCTATTATATTTACGACAGTATGCCATTCGATTATGTTACATTCTTTAAATATTATTTCTCTTGATTAAAGAAAATCCTTGTTTATTTCCCATTACTTGCTTAAATTCTGAGTTCAAATATTGGCAATAAATTTCTTGTTGACATCAAGCTAAGCAAGACTAGGATAGGAGCTTGAGTCAGTGTTTCCTTCATTTGTGCAAAAGCAATATTAGTTGTAAACTGTAGTTGTCCACTTGAAACTATCTTTCTTCATTAAATCAATTAAGGACTTACAGATCACTCGAAAGTCTAGGAGATATACCTTCTGTTGTTATAAAATGATCAAGAAATTCAGTCTTTTGTGCCCCGAAGAAACATTTACTTTTCTTGACAAAGAGTTGGTGCTCCTTTATTTCTACAGAAATAAACCTCAAATGCTCGACATGTTTCAACGTGCATCTCACATGTATTTAATACATCGTACCTGCATTTTGTGCACGACACATGCATCTCATGTGCCACATACTCATCTTGTGTGTAGCACGTGATTCCATGTATATTGATAAAAAAAAAATTAAATTCACTTAGATATTATTATTAAGTATTTATATGTGTTTGCTTGTTGATTATTCCTAAATATGAATGTTGACTCCTGTCATTTGGAATGAGAAGAATAACACAAAGATGAAGAAAAGTAAAAAAAATAAAAGAAGTGCTATAAAAAAGAAAAGATTAAAAAGCAAATGAAGTTTATTTACTGCATACTTATGTTTATAGGAGATTTAAGTAATAAGGGATTGTTGATGGTTTTCATTTGTCAGTGTTTATAAAATTCTTGACCGTGATGCATACCGACAACCTAAATTACCCCCAGACCCATAAATTCATATTAGCCTCTTATAACTAATTTTTCAGTCAAAGATAAATTTAATTAACTAGCACAGGCCTTGTCGTAGTTATAAGCCATGGTTAAGCATTTGAATTGAAATGTTGATCACTATATTATATGAGTGATCTGTATTCACAATCGACTCAATTATTCAATTACATATTTTAAATTAAATAGTTTTTTAATCACTTGAAAATTGATATTATATATATCAATTAATTAAAATGAATTTTAATATTCTATATTATATGAATGATATGTGTTTAAATGAAGTGACATAAACAACAAATCTTCTTTTACTTTAACAAATTTAAGTTGGAAGTTTTTATTTCAAACTAAATAAGATGTAGTAAGATTTTTTTTGAAACACACACGACATAATCATGGGAAGACACATGCAAAAAAATTAAAGCTAAATAAGATGAAAGTTTTATTTTTAAAATACACACGATATAATCATGAAAATGCACACACAAAAAAATTAAGCTAAATAAGATGAAATATTTTTAAGAATAAATATTTAAAGTTTGAAAAGAAATATATATATACAAAAAAGTTAAATGAGATGAAAGGTATTTTGGTAAGCAATTAATTTATTTCAGAAATTATATCATGCATATTATTTTGAATACAACAAACCAAACACTCAATAAAAAATAATCCCAGCATAACTAATCCCAGTATAACTTATTCCATCATAACTTATCTCAGCATAACTACATTTCCAACCAAACGACCCCTAAAAGTATAGTTCCTTGTGTGTCTACCTCCAATACTGCCCAAACAACATATTCTTTGAACTTTAATTATTCATTCCATAATATTGATGAAACTCGGCTTGCATCACTATATATATACGTTCAAAAGTTTTTCTTTATATATATATATATATATATATATATATATATATATATATATATATATATATAATTGACGTTATTATATGTTTTATTTTTCGTGTATTATATTTTTTATTTTTTATATTTTGAACCTCTCTAATAAAAATTTTGGTATTACCATTGACTGTAACCTCACTTCAGGTGGGGTGGAAAGACATTCAGATAAGTATACCGCCTAATAGTCTATTAGACCAAATTTCTAAAATTAACTTAGTTTGAAAAATACTTTTCAACAAAAATACTTTTGGTGAGGAACAATTTGTGTTGGACTGTGAAAAATTAGGCTTGTGATTTTGTTTGTTTAGCCAATTTTCAAGTTCCTGCCAACATTTTTTCCAAGAAAGCGTTTGTTAATATTTTTCTTAAAACAAAAGAACTAACATATTAGCTAAATATTTTAAAGAAATTGAATTAAGGTGAAGTTTAGATTAAAATGTAAAATGTGTTTGATCATAGTTTTTGGAAATATACTTTACTTTCTTTTAAAAAATATGAAAAATGACATATATTCATAAATTTCTAAAACTATCAAAAATATTCACTTGTCTGAAACAAAAATTTTATTTTTATAATTATAATATGATATTTTAATAAAAATTACTAATAACATAATTACCAGCTATTATAATTTGTCAATTACAATTAGTTATGAAAATCTTGAATCCATTAGTGAAAAGTATACCTGTCAAATGGGCGTTGACCCGGCCCAACCCGGCTCGAACTGGCCCACTTAAAAAAATTGGCCTGGTTTGACCCGGCTCGGTCAGTCCATGGGCTGTAGGGTCCCGGATCCAAGGTTCAGATTATTTTTTTTGAGTTGAGCTTGGTTAACCCAGTCCGGACCAGGCCCGCCGGTTAACCAGTCGGTTAGCTTTTTTAAAAAAATAAAAATAAATTAAATTTTAATTAAAAAAGGCTGTTGGGCCCAACGGTAATATAGCTGTTGGGATCCCAAAATGGCTAAAAACACCTTTTTATTAAAAATAATTTTTTTTTCAATTAAACTATTTTTTTAAATCCAAAAAAATTCCTATAAACACCCTACACTTTTAAATCATTTTTCACACAATTTTTCATTCTCTCAAATCTCAATTCTCAAATATTCTATATATTTCTAAAGTGCTCACTTTAATTTTTTTAATTTTGTGATTACAAAGTGCGAGTGGAAGTTTCTAAAGTTGCAACCTTCGGATACTTTCAAATCTGCTATTATCGTTCCATCTCTTACGTTTAATTTTTAATTAGTGTATTAATTATTAAATATTTAATTTTATTATATTTGTGTATTTTGAATTTTTTTAGTTTAATTTATATTATGGATAAATTAAGAAACCTCGTGACTAAAGGTGTTAAAATTTTTGGTTCCGGAAGTGGTAGTGGTAGTAAAAAGCGAATTACTAGCAGTAGAGGTACTTCAAGTAGTAGATATACCCGTGTGCCTCCGCCTCCGGTACCGCTTAGTCAACCTTTTGAGAAAGAAATAGGTGTAGGTGCTCACGATATGGATTATTTAGAAACTCAGAAAAATTACGGTATAGAAGAAGAAAATGAAGTAGCTGTGGTTAATTTAGACGAAAATGATGAAAATATTGGTGAGACACCCGCAGTAGAAACTGCTAACGTTAGATCTGAATCGGTTAATCTCCCTCCCCGTGCCCCAAGACCTCGTAAACCAACTAGTATTGCATGATAATTTTTTAAACGTATATCAGATATTAATGTGCAATGCAATATTTGTCAACAAATATATAAGCATAAAAGAAGAGTCAAGTAAGGGGGTACGGGTACGTTAATGAGACATATAAGTGATAATCACGATAGAGAGTTAAAAATTACAAAAGGTGGTGTGGATGTTGGTGGGCCAACACAAATTAGAATGGACCCAGCAACTGGTCAGGTAATGAAGAAGTATAATAAATTGAGGGATTGGGAAGAAATAGCTAAAATGGTAGCTGCAGGTAGTTTACCTTTTAGTTTTCCTCCTTCTGATGCCTTTATTCATTATATTCAAGCAATTTATATTAATATGTTTAATGGTATTCCTAGAAGTACTTGTCGGACTGATAATTTTAGACTTCATTCACAATATTGTTTTTATTTATCAACATTGTTAAAAAATATTCAATGTAGAATGTCCCTAACTTCTGATCTTGGTCGTGCTGTAAATAAAAATGATTATTTAACCGTTACTTGTCACTGGATAGATAGTAATTTTGTTATACAAAAACGTATTCTTGTTTTTTTATATGATGAAGATCGTAAACATACTGGACATTTCCTTGCTGATTCGATTGCTAAAGTTGCTGAATTTTATGGTATCAAAAATAAAATCTTATGTATTACTTTTGATAATGCTTCTAACAACAAGACTGCTATTAAAAAGTTAAAATCTAAGTTATCTCCGCAGTTACCTGGAATTTTTCATGTTAAGTGTGCTTGTCATACATATAATTTAATTGTAAGAGACAGTCTTGAGTTTTTTGAGTTTTATATTGAAAAAATCCGGCTTGCCGTTGGTTTTATTCAAAGAAATAATTGAAGATCAAGAATTAGGGACTTTAAACTTAAATGTGAATAAAATGGGCTTGCACTGATATTGATGCCTGAAGAATGTGATATTAGATGGACTGTTAAGTATGATTTTTTAAAAACTTGTTATAAATATAGAATTCCTATTATACTATCTTTTAACCAACATTGTGGTTCTTTTGCTGATTCTGCTGATTGCATGCTACATGATTCTGATTGGTCTGTAATTAATGATCTTGTTAAGTTTTTGCAAAAAATTCATATAGCTATGGTAGAATTTTTTGGTGCTTATTATACTACTGTTTGTAATATTTTGGCATATATAGCCGATATTTCTGCTTTGCTCAAAGAATATAAAAATAAAGAAGGTTACAAAGAAGCTGTTGATGTCATGTTTGTTAAATTTAAAAAATATTTTTTTCGATTCCCCCTATTTACTTGGTTGGTGCTATGCTAAATCCGTGTATGAAATATACTACTATGTGCCACTTTAGTACTCTTATATATTCTAACTTAGAGATAAATACTAACAATGATTCTGAACAAGTACAACCTGATTTGTGAACGGCTATGGGTGATGCGAACGCTTACTTAGATAAATTATCTAACCACTATGCTGATTTAGTTGATTTAACTATACCAACAAATATCACTCCAATTGTCGCTCCTCATCCTCCCGAGGAGCCATCATCTTCTAAAAGGCCGGCACATAGTGGTTTTCCTGATTCCTTTTATGATTTACCTTGTTGAAACAGTGTTGAAGAGGGAACTTACACATCAACTTATCGGGAAGAGCTTAAGTATTATCTTCGGTCGCTGCTAGAGGATTGCAAATGACAGATCAACACGTTGGATTGGTAGAGGAGTAATGAAACACAATATCCTGTGCTTTCAAGATTAGTTAGAGATATCCTGAATGTTCCAATGTCAACTGTTGCATTGGAGAGCACTTTTAGTCAGGGACGACAACAACTTGGAGACAACCGACATTCATTGGGAAGCAATACAATGAATGTTCTAGTTTGCCTTAGATATTGGATTAGAGCCGAACGAAGAAATCAAGGAATGGAAGCGGAGCCGAATGACGAGCAGAGACTTGAAGAAATTATGACTTCACGGGAGAACTCAGCAGAATCAAGTCCAATGCAGGGTTTTTCCCTCGTTGACTTTGACATTATTAACATGCATGAGTTGACATTATAGTCCAATGCAAGTTTCTGTTAATATTAACATGCATGAGTTGAAAAAAAATGATGCAAAATTTGTAGATTTTTCATCCATATAAATTATAAATTTTGGATCATGCAATCAATAAAATTCAACATTCATTCACTCCTTAGTCCTTACTTTGTAATTTGTTCCATTTAATGATTTAAATTGAATTTTTAATTTAACTTAAATACTTAGTTTTAATATATTACTAATTTACTATAAGGTATTATTAATTTATTATTTTAAGTAGCTTATGTTTTATTTAAATAAGTACATATATTTTAAAGTAGTATGTATATATTGAATGGTATGTATATATGTGTGTATATATTTTCTAAAATACTATATATTTAACGTATACATGTGTATATATTTTATAAATTAGTATATAACTATATATATATAGTGTGTGTATATATTGTAGTATATTTTATTTAAAGTAGTACGTATATATTGAATGATACATATATATGTGTGTATATCTTCTATAGACGTATATATTTAACGTATACATGCGTATATGTTTTATAAATTAGTATATAAGTATATATATAGTGTGTGTATATTGTAGTATATTTTATTTAAAGTAGTATGTATATATTGAATGGTACGTATATATGTGTGTATATCTTCTATAGACGTATATATTTAACATATATATGTGTATATGTTTTATAAATTAGTATATAAGTATATATATATATAGTGTGTGTATATATTGTAGTATATATATTGCAGTATATTTTATTTAAAGTAGTATGTATATATTGAATGGTACGTATATATGTGTGTATATCTTCTATAGACGTATATATTTAACGTATACATGTGTATATGTTTTATAAATTAGTATATAACTATATATTTAGTGTGTGTATATATTGTAGTATATTTTATTTAAAGTAGTATGTATATATTAAATGGTATGTATATATGTGTATATATCTTCTATAGACGTATATATTTAATGTATACATGTGTATATGTTTTATAAATTAGTATATAACTATATATATATATATATATATATATATATATATATATATAGTGTGTGTGTGTGTGTATATATATTGTAGTATATTTTATTTAAAGTAGTATGTATATATTGAATGGTACATATATATGTGTGTATATCTTCTATAGACGTATATATTTAACGTATACATGTGTATATGTTTTATAAATTAGTATATAACTATATATATAATGTGTGTATATATTGTAGTATATATATATATATATTGTAGTATATATCTTATTTATAGTAGTATATATATTTAACTAACCTATAGTCGTATACACGATTACATGTGTAATTGTGTATATGTATTATGTGTATTTATTTTTTAAATTCTAATGTAGTATATACTATATATATAGTGTATATATATTGTTTAACGTATTTAAAATGTATATAGGTGGGTATATATAGTGTATATTAGAGAAAAAACTTATTTTTTTTTGTTTTTGACCAATTTTGATCGGATTTTTAACCGATTTTCATCGGGTTTAGATGAGTTGGATCGGGTTGGGTTAAGTGGGCCGATTCAGGGTTGTTTTTAAAATTTTTACTGTTGGGCCCAAAATCGGACTGGCCCGTTTAACTAGGCCCGGATCTGGACTGGCCCACACCCGATTAAATTTCACGGGCCGATTTCGAGTTGATCCGGCCCGGCCCACTTAACACCTCTAGTGAAAAGGAAGGAGTAAATAATAACAATACTATTAACAATTAAATGGACTCATAATTATGGACTTGTGTTAATATTCACAACAACAACATACCCAATATATTTCCATATAGTGGAGTCTGAGGAGCGTAGAGTGTACTGATCTTGGGCGTATATATGTCCAATCACCAATATTTACCCATATTTGGACTTGTTTTGAGAGCCAAAATGTATTATTCTTATTGCCTTTAAGCCTTAATTGTATTTCGTATCTAACCGACGTGATTAGTGATGCAGGATAAATTTCTAATGGATTTGGACAAAAATCGAATGTATATTATGAAGCAAGTGATGATTGATGCGGTGAGTTGATTATAAGGAGTATCGCGGACACTAGAAGGAGTTGGAAAGCAAGCTGGAAAGGTTGGATCAAGTAGCGGAGCAATGAACTGAAAGAAATACGTGTTGTGCCTTAAAAATTTAGTGGAAAGCAAATTCCAGTGGTCCAGGGCGATTAGCTCGTGATGCGGGCTCCAAAACCGGGCTTCCAAGACTTAGAGAAATTTTTCAAGGTGAATTCCAGTGGACCAGGGCGATAAGCCCGCGACGCCTCACTTGGAGAGGCGCTACAGACAAGGCGGTGGCTCACTAAGAGCGGCGCTACAGACAAGGCGACGTGGTCTCCACTCCACCCAGGCATAAATTGGCGTAGTATAAAATCCAACACGGAAAACATAATTAAGGTACTTTAGAAAGCACAGAGCGGCAATAAAAGAGAAAAATCTCTTTTTTAGGGTTCTTAAACATTCTTGGAACTTCTTTACTTCAAGATTAATTTATGGTATGATTAATTACTTATTTGGGATGTTGGATTTAGACATGAGTGGCTAAATACCCTTGTTCTGGGGTTGAGGCTAAAAACATTATTACTCTTTGATATTTTTTATCGTAGTTTATTGTTGGATTATCATATGAGTTGTTCTTAATTTCTCGTGTTTACTATTTTGATGAGTGACCACCATTAGAATAAATCTACATTTCTATGTTAATACGGGAGGAGAATCGTAGGATAGAATGAAGAAATTAAGGAGCAATGTTCTTACCTTTTTATAAAATAAGGGGTTTGAATTAGCATCTAGGATAGGGATATACGTAGGAGCCTTGTTTTGTTCAATTGCAAGAAGATAGTTGTGTGAATCTAGATGAATTGTTGCATGTCTTTTAGTCGATGTAGTTGCAATATTCAGATAGATAGAATATTTGAGGTCGGGAGACCAAGATCGTACCATAAACCTTACAAATCAATAACCCGATAACCAACTAAAAAGCGATAAGAATAGAGAATTGTATGATTGTTAGATGTGCCTCAACCTTGGAATTCTCATCATTACTGTTTACAACCGTTACTTGTTTTACTATTGTCACAAATTGCTATTTCTTATTTACTTACATTTTTGTTCACAATTTTAAAATCATCTTGATACTTTACAACACTTAATACCTCCTTGTGTAAAACTAAAGTTGGTTAAATTGCTAGTTGCTTAGTCCTTGTGGGAATGATATCTGACTATCTAAGTCACTATATTACTTGTACGATCACGTACACTTGCATGTGTGTTTGAACGCAATAAGTTTTTGGCACCGTTGCCGGGGACTAGTATAATTAGTCGTTTGCTAAATTTTTGGTTTTTGAAAGTAAGTTTAAGTGTTAACGACTTAATATTAGCGATTGACTTATTGCAGGTTTAGCTGAATACAGGACTGGTGAGAGATAGAGAGTTGGTAGAGCCTTTTTTGAAACTAGAACTGGTATTTGAACAGAGACGAAGAGCTCGTCATCCAATTCAACAGGTTCAAATGGCTAAACAATGAAATGATCCAGTTGATCCAAATACCAGACATGTCCCAGCTCCAGTTATCCCAACTCTAGTTATCCCAGCTGCTCCTGCTCAAACAGCTTCTAGACCTATTCGTCAGGTGGAAATCCCAGTCTGAACCATGCGACTAATAGTATTTGTAAGCTCGAGCCAGGAGGTCGATTTGAATTAAATCAAAATATGGTGCAGTTGTTGAATTCGACTGGGCAATTTGCCAGATTTTCACATGAAGACCCACAACAGCACATACAGACCTTCATGGAAATAAGCGATACTTACATTCCTGCAGGAGTGAGTACTGATTTGTCTGACTGACTCTCTTTCCCTTTTCTTTAATTGGTGAATGAAGAAGTGGTTACATGCCGAACCACCACTCTCCATTACTTCTTAGAAAGATTTAGCTCAGAAGTTCCTTATTCGATTCTTTCTATCAGGGAAGACTGCATGATTGACAAGCGAGATTTTGAGTTTCACGCAGAAAGAAGGAGAGAATCTTTACCAATATTGGGAGAGATTTAAAAGTATGCTAAAAAATTACTCTCACCAAATGATGTTCTTGTTCATACTTTCATTGAGGGGCTAGAGCCAAATACCAAGAATCTCTTGGATTCAGCAGTAGGTGGGCAAGCTCTTGAGAAGACATGATGAATTGTACACACTACTGAATTGGATTTCACAAGGGAACCCTAAATGGCATGCTGACTCAAAGAGTGCTCCTAAGAAAGTTGCAAGTGTGTTAGAGGTAGATCAGTTCACTGCTTTATCAACTCAGCTTGCAACAATGCAAAATCAGATGCTTACTCAGTTGAACAACATGAAGTTGGGGGTTTCACAAGTAGCAGCTACAACTAATGTAGTCCAATAGGTAAATTCTTGGTGTGAGGTTCATGGACGTAGTGAGCACGTAGCAGATGCTTGCGCGGTTAATCCAGATTCTGTTAATTATGTGGGGAATGTGAATCATCTAGGATACTAGAACTTCAGTAACACATATAATCCCAACTAGAGGAATCATCCTAATTTCTCATGGGGTGGAAATCAGGCATAGAACAATAATCAGTATAAAGGGCCAGTGCAACAGAATCAACAGCAAGTTCAGAATAATCAAGCTACTACTCAAACAAGTAATATAGAGGAGATGATGAAGCCACTTTTAGCTAATCAAGCACTGTTTGCAGGAGATTTAAGGAGTTAACAATTGATTACAAGGAATTTAGAGTTGCAACTCAGTCAGATTGCGGGAGCACAAAACACAAGACCTCAAAGAGGCTTACCTAGTGATACAGAGACAAATACAAAGCAAGTAAATGTGGTTACAACAAGGAGTAGGTTGCAGTTAAAGGAGGCGATACCTGAGCAGGTTAGTCCCACAGTCACTGATGATGATCTTAAAGACAATAAGGAGAAAGGGGTCAAAGAAAAAGCTGCCAGTGATGAAAATTATGTGGAAAAGAAGACTCTGCCTTTACTCTTCCCTCAAAGGCAAAGGAAGCACCAAGATGAGGCCAGTTATAAGAAGTTTTTAGACCTTCTAAAGCAGGTTCATGTAAATCTTCCTTTTGTTGATATTCTACAGAATGTTCCAAAATATGCAAAATACCCAAAGGACATAGTGAAAAACAAGAATCGGTTGATAGAGTATGCTACAGTTGTACTTACTGCAGTTGTACTTACTGAGGAGTGCACATCCAAGATACAAAACAAACTACCCACGAAGCTGAAGGATCCAGGTAGTTTTACTTTGCAGATCACTATTGGGGAGGCCATCGGTGCCCATAGATTATGTGACTTGGGAGAAAGCATCAATATCATGCCTACATCTTGATTCCAAAAAATGGGTATTGAGAGTCCCAAACCCATGACCATTATTTTATAATTGGCTGACAGGTTCCTTGCTAGGCTGAATGGGATTATTGAATATATCTTAGTACAAGTGGGATCATTGATCTTTCCAGTAGACTTTGTGATTCTTGATTTTAAAGCTGATCCAATTGTTCTATTTATTTTAGGGCGACCATTTTTCACAATAGGGCAGTCACTTATTGATGTAGCAGCAGAGAAGATAACTATGAGAGCTCATGATAAAGTAAAATTTTTTTATGTATAAAAGACGCTGAAACTACCTGCTATATATGAAGAGTTGTTTGCTATATCTGTTATAGACCAGGGGGCTGATATTAGGTTGTTGTTGTCTGATGATCCATTAGAGCGAGCTTTGGTGGGTCATGATCTTTATGGATAAGTGGAGCCGCTTGCAAAGGTTCAAGTTATGAATTTGGCAGTTATTGAAACTAGAAAGTTGGCTTTTGAGCCAATGAACAGGCCAATTGGGCCATCGCCCAAAACTTTAATTGATGAAGCTCCAAAATTAGAGCTTAAGGTTCTTCCTCCTCACTTGAAATATGTTTACTTTGGTGATAATGATACCTTGCCTATTATTTTGTCTGTAGGTTAATATGATGTACAGGTAAGAAAAGCTATGACAGTTTTAAAAAGAAGGAAGAAGACGATTGAGCGACAGATGTCTGACATTACCGGGATAAATCAAGCTTTTTGCATACACAATATATACATGGAAGAAGGTTACAAACCAAGGGTGCAACAACAATAGAGATTGAATCTGGTGATGAAGGAAGTGGTATACAAAGAAGTTATTAAGTGGCTTGATAGTGGGATTGTTTACCCAATTTATGACAGTAAGTGGGTAAGCCCAGTACACTACATCTTAAATAAAGGTGGGATGACTGTGGTTACCAATAAAGCTAATTAGTTGATTCCCACTCGCATGGTAACTGGATAGAGGAGCTGTATTGACTACCGAATGCTAAATGAAGCCACAAGAAAGGATAACTATCCTATCCCGTGCATTGATCAAATGTTGGATAGGTTGGCAGGGTAGGAGTACTACTATTTTCTTGATGGTTACTCAGGATATAATTAGATTACCATTGTGCCAGAGGATCAAGAAAAAACTACTTTTACTTGCCCATATGGCACATATGCGTTCATATGCATGCCTTTTAGTCTCTGTAATGCACCTGCAACGTTTCAGAGATGCATGATGGAAATTTTCTATGACATGGTTGAGGAATTTGTTGAGGTATTCATGGATGACTTCTCTGTTTACTATAATTCTTTTGATGTCTACTTGCAGAATTTAGATTGAGTCCTAGCTCATTGTGAAGAGATAAATCTGGTACTGAACTGGGAAAAGTGACAATTTTTGGTCAAGGAAAGAATAGTCCTTGGCCATAAGGTGTCATGTAGAGGACTGGAAGCAGATAGATCCAAAATTGAAGTTATTGAAAAGCTTCCACACCCGATAACAGTGAAGGGAATGTGAAGTTTCTTAGGTAATGTGGGCTTCTATAGGAGTTTTATTCAATATTTTTCAAAGATTGCAAACCTATGTGTAAATTTTTAGAAAAAGAAGCCAAGTTTGATTTTGGGGTTGATTGTCAAAAAGGTTTTGAAAAGCTAGAAGAAGCTGACAGAAGCACCCATCTTGATTTCTCCAGATTAGGAGTTGCCATTTGAGCTAATGTGTGATGTAAGTGATGTGGCAGTGGGAGCAGTTTTGGGACAGCGAAAAGACAAGATATTTTGTTCTATTTATTATGCAAGTAAAGTCTTGAATGATGCCTAGATAAATTACACAGTTACAGAAAATGAGATATTAGCACTGGTTTATGCATTTGGCAAATTTAGATCATACTTGGTTGGAACCAAGGTTATTGTTCACATAGACCATGCAGCTATCAAGTACTTGTTCGTAAAAACAGATGTAAAGCCATGGTTAATCAGGTAGATTCTATTACTTCAAGAGTTTGATCTCGAAGTACGTGATTGAAAGGGGGCAGAGAATCAAGTTGCAAACCATTTGTCCAGGTTATAAAATCATAACTATATTGTTGATGATACACTTTGCATTCGGGAAGAGTTTTCAAATGAAAAATTATTGTCTATAGAGGTGTGTAAAGTTCCTTGGTTTACCCTCTCGAAGATACTATTCAAAAGAGAAAGAAATTGCTACATGATTCTCGTGCTTACATATGGGACGAGTCGTATCGTTTCAAGAAGGGTCCTGATGGAATTGTACGCAGATATATTCCAAAAGCTGAATTTACACAAGTTCTACAAAAGTGTCTTTCATCTCCTTATGGTGGCCATCATGGGGGTGAAAGAACAACCAGAAAAGTGTTGCAATCTGATTTCTTTTGGCCAACATTGTTCAGAGATGTAGTGTCTTTCATGAAGAGTTGTGATCCATGCTAGTGGTTTGGTACAACTTCTAGGCGTCATGAGATGCCCCTAAACAACATTCTTGAAGTTGAGGTATTCGATGTTCGGGGGATAGATTTCATGGGGCCATTCCCCTCATCCAATGCCAGCTTGTATATCCTAGTGGCAGTTGATCACGTATCCAAGTGGGCGGAAGCAACAACTTTTCCCAATAATGATACCAAAGTGGTATTAAAATTTATGAAGAAGCACATATTCTGTCGGTTTGGCACTCCCAGAGCTCTAATCAGTGATGGAGGTACACATTTTATTAACACTTGGTTTAAAAATCTTCTAGCTAAATATCGTGTTAGGCATAAGGTAGCCACTGCGTACCATCCACAAATAAGTGCTCAAGTAGAGGTATCCAACCAGGAGATAAAACAGATTCTGCAGAAGACTGTAAATAGTCAGAGGAAGAATTGAGCTAAAAAGCTAGATGATGCACTATGGGCTTATAGGATAGCTTATAAGACACCCATATGTACCTCTTCATATAGTTTGGTTTATGGGAAAGCCTGCCATTTGCCTGTGGAGATGGAGCATCAAGCTTATTTGGCAGTAAAACAGCTGAATCTTGATATGAAGGCCGCGGGAGAGAAGAGATTGTTGTAGTTTTTTTAAATTGATGAGTTTCATATCCACGCTTACGAGAATGCCAAACTGTACAAAGAGAAGACTAAGAAATGACATGATAAGCATATCCTTGATAGAGTTTTTGAACCAGAACAGCTTGTTTTGCTGTTTAATACTGATAACGCTCAACTCACTCCCATAATTATGGGTGAGGCGATCGTTGTCAAGCAACCCAAGTTGAATTAAGGTCGAATCTCGAGAAGTGAACTATAGACTTCAAACCCTATAGGTGCTCAAATTACTAAGAGATTACCCGAAATGTTAATAAAAATGACATTTGAAAAAAAATGGGGGATTAGCTTGGGAATTCTTCACAACCAACTTTAACAAGAACTTGGTAAATTAAACTTCTACTTAGAATTCAAGATTTTAGGGAAATCTTGGGATTATGTCTACCTAGAGGTAATGCATGTGGGTTGATGTTGGTTTGTCATAAATTTTAGTTTTTAACTAAAGGATAGGCTAGGTCAGAGTTCATTGAGGTCAATCTTTCAACAAAACCACAACGATTTCACCTGTTGGCTCTTTCGAGCACCTAACCAGTGTATGCATTTTCATAATCACCCAAGACCTCAATCAAGCATCCCTATTTCTAGGATGATGTTCTTGATATGATTTACACTCCTAATACACTTATTTCTAAGATTATCAAAGGTAGTAAATCATAGGCTCAATTGTCCACCATTGCTTTGTTCCCTTATAACCCTCTTTCGAGGGTATTATGGGTTACCTAATATTCACCTTTATCACTCTTTCGAGGATGACAAAGGGTTTCTAGAGTTTGGGGCTTTCACCCATCAAACCCATTTGGAGAATTGGGGCTTTCACCCATCAAATTCCAACCCGTAAGCTCAAGCAATGGTGGAATCTATATTCAACAACTAAAATCCATGCAAACACAACAATTCCCACACATAATTACACCCTAGTTCAACAAAATCTCAAGACTAAATTATTTAGCTACTCATGAAGAAAGTAAAGAGAGATATACCATAAGGATCATCCAACACATTCATTCTTTACAAAAAGTCTAAGAAATTTAGCCTTCAAAGTTAATTACCCATTTGCCCGAGATTAGGGTTTTAAGTCTTGAATTCAAAAATTTCTAATGAGCTAAGCTATCCTAAAGAAGAAGGAATTTTTGCTGAAATATGACTTAGAATGCGTCTAAGTACTTTTACAAATCTTTCCCTGGGCATACTCCCGCTTAACTGCGATCGCGCACAGATGTTCGTGGCTGCGACCATGCGATCGCGGTTGGGTGCTGCGACCGCGTTACTCTGACCATCTTAACTGACCGCGACTATGGATAGAGGACCGCGATTGGAGTAACCGAGGATGATGTAGTCCAGGTCTTCAGCTGCACTCTTCTTTGCTATTTTTTTTTTAATCCTTTTCAGCTACAATCTGCATCTTTTGGTCTCCTCAATTTTATGCCTGCAAAGAGTGGATGTTAGTGCATCTATCCATGGATTTTGTCTTATTTATTCATTCAAAATAAGGTAATGTGCATAAATAATGAGTGCGAATGAGTGATAAACTCACCACTCATCAAATGCGAGGTTGAAATTATTTCTGGGAAAGTTACGGTCGAAGTGGTATGGGCCTTTTGAGTAGTGCGTATGACATCTCATGGTGCGGTGGAGTTCTGGAACAAAGAAAAGACTGAAAATTTCTTAGAGAATGGACAACGTGTGAAGCATTATTGAGCGAATTATGGAAATAAGCATAATGTTCACCTTTGCGGAAGAGTGAGACTGAGCTGAGTCGTGCCACGATGTAAATTAAGGCGCTGTCTTTCAGTTTTTAGTTTCTAGGAAGGAAAAAGATAGCAACAATATAAAAATATGAGTCGTGCCACGAACAAAACTAAGGTATTGAGTGGGAGGCAACCCATTTTTCTTACATTAGTTTGTTGTTTTTGGTTAGTATGCAGGAATAAGAAACATGGAAGCATGAAGGAAACAATTTTGGGGAAGCGTTCAGATAAGTAACATACTCCCTATGGAATGGTACAGGGTGAAAAAGAATTGGGGGAATGAAATATTTCCCAAATGATTAAAATCAACGCCAAAAATTTTGGCATTCCAGTGAGCAAGGGCGATATACCCACGGCGCCCTGCCCAGAGTGGAGCTATCGAGTCCACGACGCCTCACTTGGAGCAGAGCTATGGAGCCCACGACGCCCCACTTAGAGAGGCCCCGTCCAATTTTCAACATCTTTAAATACCACCCTATTTTCCAATTCCTCTTCATTTTTAAACCCAAGCCCGCGCCGCCCTCTAATTCCCTTACCTACTTCTCTTCTAACTAGTGTTTTTTTCTCCAATAAAGAATTACTACATCCTTATATTCTTCACAAATTGAGAGGTAAGTACTCATTTCTGCATTCTTTTAATTGATAAGGTGTATGAAATGATTATATTAGTGCTTTGATTGAAGATTTAGTGTGATTTCTGCCTTGGAGATGTAATGTTGCACGTTATGAATTATAAAAATATTTATTTAGTGCTCATCGTTTGATGTAAGTCCTTTTTAGTTCATGAATTTTTGTGGCTTATTACATATATGAACTCACTTGGTGATAGTAACTGTGGATTGAGTAGGACACCTAAATTTGTGTGTGTGGTATGCCTTGATAACGATGGACTGCTGAGTATTGTTTCACAATCACCACATTAATTAAGGGTGGGGTGTTCTAACCACCCTCTACTCCCGTAATGCTTGTTCTAATGTGTATTTTGGGTATAAATTGTTTGCTTTTATGAGAAATAGTGCACAAGTGTTGCAATATTGAGTTTGTACAACTACAGTTCTATTTGATGATGTGACAATGTCTTTACGCGTTATAAATTGAAAGAAATATGAATGGTTTTGCAGCAAATATGGGAAATTATGCTTGTATAGATTGCTTATTAGGGAAGCCTGAGTACCCTTGCATTCATTTTGCAAGCACTAGAACTGGCAACTAAGTGTGGATTGGCCAAACCACCACACACTTTCTGTTGGCTAGTTCAACATAGATGCCTTGTTTTATGTGGTTGCTACATGATTTGTTTGGCAGGTACTATGCAGAGTCGACAACAGAAGGGTAAGGCCAAGGCGGGATCTTCTGAACCAACCAGAAAAAGAAGTAGACCAAGTGGTAGTGCATCTCAGCCCTCGGCTCTCACACATAGGAAAGAGAGGATGTATGGCACTAAATAGGTGTTGGAGGCTGGACGAAAATGGTATGTAAAGCATGATGAGTCTAAGTATACAACCGAACAATTCATTCACAGGAAAAATCTGTTGAGAGAGTTTCTCCATATTGTGCGCCAGATAGAAGAATTACATATGAACTTCTTGTTTGGACAACCTCGTGAGTGCAATATGAGCCTTGTCGGAGAATTTTATGCCAACTGGGACCCACGAAATTGAGACGCAGAAGTCAAAATCTGAGGACAAGTTATCACTTTCAATGCTCATTCATTGAATGTTCTTCTCGCGATACCTGAAGTTGATGTTGAGCCCCTGAAGCTGATGTATATAGAACTACCATATGCTAACATTCGCCATTTACTGTATGGCAATCACTCAACAGCAAGATGAGCCTGCAATAAAGAAATCGAAGTTCACCTAGCATTACCCTTTAGTCATATGAACAATATGAACAAAGAGGCCTGAATCTGGGCCAAGATCATCTACACTTATCTCATACAAGCGACGCACCTAACTGATGTGACACGAGAAAGGGTATGCCTTATATATGCCTTAATGCGTAACAATGTTAATGTGAATGTAGGTGCAATGATTTTCTCAGTGATGAAAAAGGCGCGTCTTCGTCCAGAGTGCAGGTATGGCTTTGGGGGTTTACTGACAAGATTTCTATGAGATTAAGGGGTAGATGAGGAGGACCTAGACTATAGGCTGCCTTTGATCACCAGCCCTGTTGATGTATCCCGTACTAAGGGAGGTCCTGCTTATAGTGCTACATTGACTATCCCCGAGCGCCAGGATCGGAACAATGAGATCACTACCCGGATGTATGGGTTACAGATGCTACAGTTGCGGGTTGGTGGGCGCCCAGCTACCCAGCAAGAGATTAGAGCTGTAGAGTTGGACTATCCTCTCGATCATCATGCAAGGACCATGTTACAGATAGGCCCTGATTTTATAGAGTCGGTTGATGACGATGTGCCTACTGATGAGGAGCGTCGGTTACGTGCTTCCAAATCAAAGTCAGAGGAGACGAATGCAGATGATGATGATCCAAATATGGAAGCAGCAGCCCATGGTCCAAAATCAGATGCTGATATGTCATCAGGGAGTCCATCACCACCTCATACTATGTGTTGACACCTAATTTTTGCCCTCCACGACTAAATTTAATCCTGAGTTTCTTCAGTTTTTAATAAACCAAAATAATTGTTTCATCCAAGTAAAAAAAAAACTTAAAATATTTTTCGTACGTGATTTTGTCATTTTAAGGAGCGATTATATACTATCGTGTTCAGTTATACGAGATTATATAATTTGTTACTTAAATATTTATTTTACAAAATATCGGATTTAATTAAGGCTTATCTTGAAAATAAATTTAAATGATTAAAATCTTAATTTAAATATAATTTATTCTCAAAAATAATTTATTTGGATAAATATGCATTCATTTTATTAAATCAAGAAGTTCGGATAAAAAAAAAGGTATTAATTCGTATCGAATTTTAATTTAATTTAGCCAATCTATTAGATTTGACCATAATTGAAAATTGGTCATAATTGTAATGCAATTCGTCAATTAATTTTTAATTTGGTCAAAATAAATAAAGATGACTAAATTTTAAATTCCAATTGGAGTTATATTTTAAATAACCCCAAAATTCTCAAGAACTCTCATAACTTTTACCCAATTTCCACCAAAAAATAAATTCAAATTGTACTATTCCCCCCAACTTTGTCCTTTTCTAATTTTGAAATTCAAAGATTGTACTACATTGTACTATTTTCCCCCACATTATCTTCCACCTCACTTTATTTTTAATTTTTACATTTCAAAACCCCCCCTAAATATTTTTTCTCCCACATTGGTAGATGATAAAAAATAAATCTCTATCCTTTCCTATACATACTTTTCTTCCACATTGGTGAAAAAGAGAAAAAAAAATACCCCATTCTCTCCTATAAATACTACCACTACTTTGGTAGAGAGAGGAGGGGAGAAGGAAGAAAAAAAAAAGGCTAGAAAGGTGAAAAAAATTCTTTTGAGCAAAAATAGTTATTTTTATTTAGTAAAAATTTTTTGTTTCATAAAGTTGATCGGCTAATCAAAATTTGGGAGTTGCCGGCGACGTTTTTCGGTAGTGGTTGATTCCAACGAAGCTCGTAGTCTCATTTTGCTGCCCCCCAAAAGGTAAGCACACCTTCTTTTTTCTTTTTTTATTATTTTAGTTTTTATTATCGTTTTTCTCTTCATCTTTTTTCTTCTTCGTAATTTGTAGATATAATTTTATTTGTTGGGATTGTATGTTGTAGATGGCCTTGAAGGCCCTAGGATGTTGTGGTGTCGATATTCTAATTATTTTCATGTTCATGATATAAAAATGAGCTAGCAATAGTTGTATGTGTCTTTTTTGACTTCATTCTTTGATTATTTTGGATAAAGTTTCAATCTTTGCTTAAAAGATGTATTTATGCTTTTTTTAAACTCATTGTTGTTGAATACATTTGTTCTTAGTATGTAAAGTTATTTTCTTTATGTTTAGAAGAATAGTTAATGTTGAATGTTTCGCCTTTTCACCTTATTCTTTGATTATTTGAATAAAGTTTAGATCTTTACTTGAAAAACGATACCCAAGTCTTGTTTAAACTTATTGTTGGTAGATATATTTGTTTTTAGCATGTAAATTTATTTCCTTTATGTTGAAAAGAATAAATAATATTGATTGTTTCTCTTTTCTTACTTTATTCTTTGATTATTTTGGATAAAGTTTAGATCTTTACTTGAAAAATAATACTCATGTCTTGTTTAAACTTATTGTTGGTAGATATGTTTTTTTTTAACATGTAACGTTGTTTATTTTATGTTGGAAGAATAGTTATTATTATTTGTTGCGCCTTAATAAAAATAGTAATCAGTTAAGTCAAGAATTTGTCATTTGCTTACTAATAATTTTAATGGATTTCAAAACCCTCATATAAGATATGAAGTGCTAGCTTTATTTTTCATCTAAGATGTTTATTATTCTTTGTTCGCATGTTGTCTTTTCAAAATGATAAGAAAGTTTGAATTTTGCAGCTAAATAAAATTATTTGGATATTTTTGACTCATGCATAGTATGATTGTGAAACTTTTGCTTTGCATTTTTTATTTGTTGACTCTCATTCTTGTGCAAGTGTGCTTATTCTTGTCATTCAAAAATTGGTTCTTGATAGTTTCTTTTACTTTGAAATATGTCACTTTTATGCCTTGAACATATATTAATTTCTTTATCCTTTCTTTGCATGCAAAAAAATATATCTCGAGTCCAAATGGACTCCTCTCCTCCTGCATTTTGTAATGGGTAAATGAGGCTCACCCCTTCGAGTCAAGTTCGAAGTTTAAACCCAAGATCCATTATATGGCGTGCGGGTGCTAGAAGATAGACAAAGAAGGAAAATGGGTCAAAACCCATTGATGAGGTCACTAAAAGACTTGAAAAGTCTCAATTTTTATTATTGTCTTCTTTTTATTTATTCATTTAGTCATTTATTTATTCATTCATTTCGGCCTCGAAGCCAAAGTTGTATTTAATATAGGTGGAGCAAGACTCGAGCCAAAGGCTCAAAAAATAGTTTAGGACAGGTAAAATGGGTTGGAAGCCCAACTAGACTAGGACATGTCTCGTTGATTTGGGCCTAATGGCCTAAATCCTTCACTTTCTCTTCCCTTCCCCTTTTATGTGTTTATTTGTTTATTAGTTTTGTTTAGACTTAGTTAAAATCCTTACTAAGTTGCCTAAAGCTTTTTTATACAAGTCTTTTTTTTTTTTTTGAAAAAATCAAATCACTATTTCAACAAATTAATCTTTTCGAAGTTAATCAAAAGACGATTTTTAAACAGTCCGGATAACCGCAAGTTAGCGGACGTTTTAGGTGCCTAACACCTTCCTAAAATGTTAATAGGAACCGCTTATCTAGAATCTCTAACTTAAAACGATGTTCCTATTTTGAATCGTTTGAAGTAACTTTTATAAAGGTTTCTTAATTCCTTTTCAAAATTAAGTGGCGATTTTTTCAAAAGTCAAAATTTCTCCGCAAAACACTATGCTTATTTTGCAAACACTAGGACAATGCTTCCTTTTAAGTGTGGGGTGGTGGAATTCCCATTCCTTATTCTTTTTTTCTTTGATTTAAGTTGGTTTGACAATTTTATCTTTATTTCTGCTTTAGGGATGCTTTTCTTTCTGTGTTTGGATGTTAAACTTGGTATTTCTAACTATTTGAAACCCTATGTCTGTAATAGTTAGTAAGTTCAAAGCATGGATTGCTGATATTGCTTTAGTTTAAAGGATTAATTGCCCCAATTGGCAATTCTCGTTTAGTACCTCAAGGTAATTCGAAATAAATAGTCATAGCTAGTTGTCCTCCTCTATGATAGATGGATGACGACCGTCTTAAGAGAGGTTGTTCTTTAGAAGCCGAGAATTGATAAGAATCCATTAATCACGACTATTTGACTAGTGCTTTGTGTTGGGCCATTGGTACAGTGACCTGGAACGAATTGATTTTAAAACAAAAGCATGTCTTAAATTAAAAAAGGATTTAGTTGTAAATGTCAAATCTCAATAAGTGAAGTACAGTTTGTTGGCTTAATGTTGAATTTGACAAAGAACAAGATCGGGAACCGTAAGGATCCGATTTGATTCCTTGCATGCACCATGAGTGTGAGTGCTTGTTTATATTCTACATGTATAGGAATGTCTAAAACTTGTCCCATTGTGTTTACAAAGAGAAATAAAGGATGTTGGGTGTAGGAAGTGATTTAGCCATTTCTTTGTTAGCCGAATTGTAAAGACTTTATTTACCTACCCTTATGCATGTCCCTAGTGAGCCCCTTTGAGCCAATAGCCTAAATTTTTTTTAGTAGCCTTGTACTTAGCCTAATATCTTCTTTGATAGACCATAATTTGATTCAAATCTACTAAGCATTTTAGTATCAAAAAGTAATTGAATAAGGAGTGTGAAATTGAAGTAGGAAAAAGGTGAAAGTGAAGCCCCAAAATTGTAAGCTATTGGTGCAAAATTGATGTGGTTGGAAGTTAAAGAAATTGTTCTAAAGGAAGTTCAGTTTTTTTTATTTCCTAGTTAGGTTACAATGAACCTGTTTTGGCCTTGGTCCGTTTCGGACACTGTGCACCTCAACTAAGGCGAATAGCTTTAGTTGAGGGTGGCTATTATAGGGGTGTGTAACAGTAAATGGGTGTGAAGAAGAGTTGGAAATTGAATCATGTTGTAAAAGAAAAATACTCCCACCATAGATTTTGTTAATGTGCTTAATGAGATTCAAGTGAAACAAATGATGTATAAAGGTAATAAAGTAAAAATTTGGTTGATAGAATGTGATTTTGATTGAAGATTGACATGTATTAAAGCTCTTAAGGAGATTAGTCACTATTTACTAAATAGTTCTACTCGTTCCTTAGCCTACATTACAACTATGGAAGACCTAATTGATCCTACATTTCAACATTCGACTATTAGTGGAGTAGTACACTAAGGGCAAGCTTATGGTTCATTATCTATCATGTATGAATTCTTTGTTGAGAGTGGGTGATTGAATTTTGATATTCCTCTCATGAGAAATATTGAAAAATTGTGAGTGGTATGGGAAAACTTTCTTGTTGTGGAGGTGCATGCAGATGAAAGTTCGGATTACTTATTGTGTTGTTTGATTGAGTGATTTGATTAAGTTTGCCAACAAATCGAATGTCACTATTGAGATGATAAGGTTTGAAATAAATTGTTCATGTGCATAAAAGTATTCTTGACATGTTTTGAGATGAAAAGTCATTGTTATAAATTGTAAGTGCCCAACGCAAGCATTACTCGTAGGTTGTGACGTGGAGCTTAATTGGGTATTGTGTTGTTGATTGTTCGAGGATTAATAAGGTTTTAAGTGTGGGGTGGTGATCTTGGGCGTATTTATATGTCAAATCACCAATATTCATCCATATTTGGACTTGTTTTGAGAGCCAAAATGTGCTATTTTTATTGCATTTAAGCCTTAATTGTGTTTCGCATCTAACCGACGTGATTAGTGATGCAGGGTAAATTTCTAATGAATTTGGACAAAAATCTAATGCATATTGTGAAGCAAGTGATGATTGATGCAGTGAGTTGATTATACGGAGTATCACGGACACTGGAAGGAGTTGGAAAGCAAGATAAGAAGGTTAGATCAGGTAGCAGAGCAATGAGCTGAAAGAAACAAGTGTTGTGCCTTACAAAATTAGTGGAAAGCAAATTCCAGTGGTCCAGGGCAATTAGCCCGCAACGCTAGATCCAAAACGGGGATTCCAAGACTTAGAGAAATTTTTCAAGGTGAATTCCAGTGGATTAGGGCGATAAGCCCGCGACACCTCACTTGGAGCGTCGCTACAGACAAGGCGGCGCCTCACTAGGAGCGGCGCTACAGACAAGGCAACGTGGGATCCACTCCACCCAAGCATAAATAGGCGTAGTATAAAAGACAACACGGGAAACATAATTAAGGTACTTTAGAAAGCACAGAGCGGCGAAAAAAGAGAAAAATCTCTCTTTTAGGGTTCTTAGACATTCTTGGAACTTCTTTACTTCAAGATTAGTTTGTGGTATGATTAATTATTTATTTTGGATGTTGAATTCAGACATGAGTGGCTAAATACCCTTGTTCTGGGGTTGAGGCTAAAAACATGATTACTCTTTGATATTCTTTATCGTAGTTTATTGTTGGATTATCATATGAGTTGTTCTTAATTTCTTGTGTTTACTATTTTGATGAGTGGCCACCTTCAGAATAAATCTATATTTCTATGTGAATATGGGAGGAGAATCGTAGGATAGAATGAAGAAATTAAGGAGCAAGGTTCTTATCCTTTTATAAAATAAGGGGTTTGAATTAGCATCTAGGATAAGGATATATCTAAGAGTCTTGTTTGGTTCAATTGTAAGAAGATAGTTGTATGCATCTAGATGAATTGTTGCATCTCTTTTAGTCGATGTAGTTGCAATATTCAGATAGATAGAAGATTTGAGGTCGGGAGACCAAGATCTTACCATAAACCTTGCGAATCAATAACCCGATAACCAACTAGAATGCGATAAGAATAGAGAATTGTATGATTGTTAGATGTGCCTCAACCCTGTAATTCTCATCATTACTGTTTACAACTGTTACTTGCTTTACTATGTCACAAATTGCTATTTCTTATTTATTTACATTTTTGTTCACAATTTCAAAATCATCTTGATACTTTACAACACTTAATATCTCCTTGTCTAAAACTAAAGTTGGTTAAATTGCTAGTTGCTTAGTACTCGTGGGAACGATATCTGACTATCTAAGTCACTATATTACTTGTACGATCACGTACACCTGCGTGTGCGTTTGAACGCAACAAGTATGCAGTTCATACCACTACCTCGGATGAAGTAGCAAGGTTGTTTCCGATAGACCCCCGCTTAAGACAGATAACAAATATAACAAAAATATATAAGCAAACAAGAAATAAGGGGTGACACACCGCCAGATACTAAAGAATACAAGACGCCCACAAATTAATATTAACAAGGAATTTAATTTTCAAAATCTCTCAAATAGTGGACAATTCCATGGCGAAACATGTATCTGGCCAACATTTTCCCAAAGTACCTCCAAAATCTGAGACCAAAAAGGTCCTTGCTTGTTCACATGAATATCCATCAGCAGACATCACATGTCACCATGGCAAGTGAAGGTACCAGTCAGAAGAAATTACCAAGATTTCTTTGCCTTCATGGATTTAGAACAAGTGGAGCAATTTTGAAGAAGCAAATTTTTGATAATTGGCCAGCTCGAGTTGTGGATAAATTGGATCTTGTTTTTGTTGATGCACCTTTTCCTTGTCAAGGCAAATCTGAAGTTGAGGGCATGTTTGACCCTCCTTATTTTGAATGGTACCAATTCAACAAGGTTGAGTACTAATTTTTTTTCCTTTTCTTTTCTATGAATAACAATAAAAGATTGAATCTCACTGGATTATGGCAACAAGGTCACTCTGCCACTTAAAATGTCTCATTGCTTATTTAAGTCGTCTGTAAAGTGTTCTATCCTTTACAGATCAGTAAAATGTCTTATTTCTTATTTAAGTCGTCCGTAAAGGATTCTATTCGCCGCTTGATGGAAATTATAGTTCAAGCTGGTCGCCGCAAGTTCTTACCAAATTAATTGGAAAAAAAATATATTTTGTTTTGTAACTGTTGTTGTTTTGAAATACAGGATTTGAAAGTGTATGAGAATTTTGATAAATGTCTTGAATACATAAAAGAATGTATGATTAAACGTGGACCTTTCTATGGTCTTCTTGGTTTCTCCCAGGTATGTCTTTAATTTTCTTCTTTTCAATTTTTTTTTTAATATTGTAGTTTTCCTTGATCTCTTTAGATGTTTGGATGTAAATTTGGTACAATTTTTTTGGGGGGGTTCTATTTTCTGCATTTCTGAATGACTTTGACAGTCCTAAACTCTTTTTTGTAGTACTTTTCTATTTTTCTTTTGTTAACATTTCAATTTTGTGATAGCAAGTATCTTTATAGGAAATTTGCACAATCTGATTTTGAGTATCTCTGTCTTTTGGTAAACTTCAGGGAGCAGTTATTTCTGGAGGATTACGTGGGTTGCAGGATAAGGTAAACACCAGGCATTAAAAACGTTTCCCCATATAGTTGGATGTGTTTCTTTTTATGTGTAAAAATGAAAATGTTAGATCGTTCTAACAGATCGGTAGCGATAAACACTCTTCCACTTCTAAATAAGTGTACGTTTATTCTTTTTATTTTGTTTCTAAATAAGTGATACTTTGTCTAATCAAGAAGATATTAATGTTATCTTTGCAATTTTATCCTTTTTTAAGTTAAAGAAAATTTTACAAAATCATAATTACTAAAGAGTTAAATTCTTTTCAAGATCTTATCAAGGCCAAGTTAGTAAAATGAGTAGTTTCTTAAGGCCAAGTTAGTAAAATAAGTAGTTTCTTAAGGCGTGTGCTCAAGCTAAAAAAATCACTTGTTAAACAGAGGAAGTATGTCAAAATTTGGATCATAATGTATTTTGTTGTTGGTGCTCAATTAAACTTGTCCATCTTGTGATGGTTATTTTGGTGTGATATTGGCAGGGAGTGGGACTTACAAAGGTGCCAAAAATAAAATATCTGAGATGCTAAATTTCACAATGAATCAGTGGCAGTAAAAGCTTATTCATCACCAATTACATGCCCTTCTGTTCACTTTTTAGGTACTTTCTGTTTCTACAAATTGCCACACTTTGTACGTCTTATAGGCTATAGCTTAACTACACTAAACACCTTGTACTATGACTTAGTTATGAATAAACCCCTTAAATTTTAAAGTCAAATATGTACATCTTCTGTACTATAAAAATACTACATTTACACCCTAAGATGTATATTCCAGCTATATATTAAAATGTAATTATTTAAAGACAAACTAAAATTATAAATAAGATGCTTTTTCGGTGTTACTTTTATGGGTGTTTTTTCAAAAAAGTAAACAATAAACAATTTTTTTTTTATGTAAAAGTTACATAAATGGTTACAAATTATTTAATAAGATATACCAACTATTAGTAATACACCAACATGGGTTGTAGTGTAGTGGTGCGACTATTTCACCCTTAGTCAGAGATCTCGGGTTCTAGTTCTGGGTGTGAAGAAAATCCTGTTGGGAGTGCCACCCCCAGAATGGGCTCTGCAGTGCGCGGTCCGAATTAGTTGGAACTTCAATGCGGGTACCGGACACCGGTGAAAAACCACACACACTACAATAAACCATCAGTAATAAACTTTGCACTCAAGAATGTGGTCTAGTGGACAATAAAATGGATTGAACATTATGTAGTCTCAGGGTGGAGAAAATCCTGTTGGAGCAACTGATAAAATTGCCTCTATGTGATCAGGAGGTCACGAGTTCAAGTCTTGAAAGAGTTATTAAACTATGTTGCTCAGACTCTTCAAAAATGTCATAGGGTGCGTGTCGGATCCTTCAAAAGTAGTGCATTTTTAGAGGATTCGACACGGGTGCGGCAACATTTTTGGAGAGTCCGAGCAACTTAGTTATTAGATACCTGTTGTGGTGGGAGGTGGTGATACCCTAGTGGACAACATTATTGGTACTTGTTGCTACGGGAGAAGGAGAAGTGAAGTGTTGGAGTAACTAGCTGATAAAGTTGTCTCTATGTGACCAGGAGGTCACGAGTTCAACACTTGGAAACAACATCTGATAGAAATGCAAGATAAGGTTGCATACAATAAACCCTTGTGGTCCGAATTCTTTTCCAAACTGTGTCATAACGGGAGCTTTAATGCACTGAGTTGATCCTTAGATTTACCAGTGCTTTTCCCATCAAAGTCCCTACCCTCTTGTGATCTCTAACCCTTCTATTCATGGACCACTCACCATTCTCACTTTTGTTTGTTACATGCATTAGAAAACAAATTAAAATATTTAAATTTGTAAATTTAATTTGTAATCATGGACCACACACACTTCAAAACAGTTTAAAGGAAAAAAGCGTTTTTATTCTTCTTCTTATTGATTATGGATATTATAGGTGAGCAAGACTACCTAAAGAAGTACGGGATGGAGCTCTTGGATCTATATGTTGATCCAGTGATAATTCATCATCCTCAGGGTCACACTATACCAAGACTTGGTAAACCGCTTTAACATTTTGGGTGAGTTTGGTACGTAGGAAAATATTTTCATGGAAAAGAAGCTGGTTGGTTGGTGAGTGAAAAATATTTTGTAGTGTTTGATTGGTAAATGAAAAAATATTTTTCAGCAAATACATTTTAGTGTTTAGCGAAAAAATAGAAAATACTTTTTATAAAAATAATTTTTGACCTCGAAAAATATTTTTTTTTAAGGTGTGTTTAATATGAAGGAGGAGAATATTATCAAGAAAAATAAGTTGTTTCTTACTTATATTCTTGTGCTTGTTATGCAAGCAGGAAAATGTTTTCTAAAAGTATTTGTATATATTTAATAAAAAACAATGAAAACGAATAGGATAAGGATGGATAAGAAAAAAAAGGTCAGAATAGGTGGTAGGAGTGGGATAAGAAAAAAACTTTGAATTTTTTTTTGAAAGAATTAAAATAATATTTTTTTTTTGGGTGGGTGGGTGGGGGGAGGCAACGGCTAGTAGGGGTGGGGGGAGGGGGAGGGTATGAGGGTGGGGTAAGGAGGAAAAGATTTGATTAAAAAATTTAATTTTTTTTAGGGGGGGGGGGGGGGGGGGGCTGGTATGGATGGGGATAAGGAAAGAAAAAAGTTTGAATTTGTTTTAAAAAAATTAAAATATTTTTTTTGGAGGGAGCTGGTAGGAGTGGGTAGGGGATGAGGTAAGAAAATAATTTGAAATATTTTAAAATATATATATATATATATATATATTTTGGATTGGAGGTGGGAATGGTAAGGGATTGGTTGTTGGGATAGGATTGGGTGTCGGGGGTAGGGTTGAGTGATTTTGGGAGTTGTATGAATATTTCAACTTGAGTGTAAGGTTGAAAGAGAGTTTTGAAAAATATTTTCGTTACTTTTTGAAGGAAAGTCATTTTCCTTAGATCTAAGGAAAATAAGTTAATTTGAAAATCATTTTTCAAAATGTTTAAGTCAACCAAACATGAGAAAATTGAAAAAAAAAACATACACACTCTTTTACTCTCTCCATCTATCTTTACTTGTCTACCGTCCTATTGACACATGAATTAAGAAATAGTAAATGATAGGGGTAGTTTCACCATATTATCATTTGAATAAAATAAGTTTAATACTTTGAAAAGTGCATTAAATAATGAATTGTATTTAATGTTAAGGATAAAATAGATAAAAATAAATAAATTATTAATTAATTTTTTAAATTGGACAAGTATTATTAGATATTTTAAAATAAAAAGGTGGACAAATAAAGATAAACATACAAAGTAATTATATTCTGTGTAGCCCTTGTTTAACAACAATGACAAATATCATCTTTTTTTTTTTCAGATGAGAAAGGATTAGAGAGCATGCTTTGTTTCATTGAGAAGGTGCAAGCAGATTAATAAGTGATCAACTTTGATAATTTTTTATTTTATTTTATTTTTGCTGTAGCTCCACGTTTTGGAAATATTTCTTCCTTTAATTTTTTAAAATAAAATTGCTCCAAATAATTAGATTTTTTGCGCTGTAGGGAAAAAAATTTCTAGGCCTTATTAGAAAAGTTATAGAACTATATATATATATATATATATATATAATGTTTCCTGCCTAGTTGTGTTTTAATGGGAAAAAGGAGGTCATATCTCATTGTTGGATCATTTCATTGGATTTAAATGTGTGGGTTGTGGAGAGCAAATCGAATGTGTCAATGTAGAAAAAAGAAAGGAATCAACAAAATTATATCATGTAATGGTGATATGCATGGAAGTACTTGGCATTGGCAAGTAGCATCCTTCTTTTCTTTGACCACTAACAACCATATGAAGCTGTTGGCACTTAGAGAAGGTCTAAAACTGGTAGAAGACCACCAATTTCTACCTGTGGAAATCAACCGGGAGGTTATTTTTATGTTATATATGATGAACTTACATTATAATGCTATTATTGATGACTGCTGGTCAAGGCTAAGAAGAATAGGAAGCTCGGTAGTGGAGCATTTCTTTAGGGAATAGAATGGAGTTGTTCATGCACTAGCAAAGAAAGGAGTCGGTTCTATGATCCAGCTGGAGGCAAACATTTTAGAAGTTCCACGGATGTGTGCGCAACAGGCAATCTGAACAGACATTGTAGGAACTTATTTTGTTAGGAGAACTAAGTCTCGTTCAAACACTTTTGATGGGGGAATCCCTAGCTCTTTTGTACTTAATCCCAACTGACTATAGTCGACGAATTCTTATTTAGTGTTTATTTAAGTTAATGCAAACTTTGTTAACCCCCCTCCCCCCTCCCCCCAAAAAAGGTGAAATGTTCGGTGAAAACTGAGAAAGAATTTGCGTACTAGTTACTAGTACAAGTAACAGACTTTTTTTATGTGAGTTTTGAATTGGTTCGCACCTTAATTATTTCGTACAATTTGTATTTTTATGTAAAGAAAAGTATGATAAACATTTGAAAAATTACTATATGTTAATTCGTATAAAATTTTGAAGGGCAGAAGGGATTTTTTTTTCGTTACTAATAATGCACTAATCTTTCATTTAAAATTGAATGATATTCAGAATTTACGTTTCTTTTGAACTATTATTTTTAGCGAAAATGAGATTTTTTATTTTTTTATAATTTGAATAAAAGAAAATGACATTTTCAAATCTCTTATATACTAAAATATAAGATATTTTGTAAGAAACTCATAAAACTAAACATTCTTTAAAAGACTAGAAGATTATTTGTCTCGATTTTCTATCCAATTATTAAAAATAGCAATTTATAAAGTTGCTTAAAGTTAGGAGGACTTAGTTGCCACTTCTCATATTATAGAAGCACTCTTTTGCAATTAAGCCAAAAAAAAAAACAAAAAACAGCTGGGCTGTGGCACTATGGCCTCACTGATATTGCTTGGTATGTTACAACAATAATAAATCGAGTGTATTCCCACAAGGGAAAAAGATATGGATTGATCTTTTATTAAAAAAAGTATAAATAATATAAATACCAATCTTTTAAAAGTAAATACACTCTCTTCCATTTTTTTAATTACTTTACTCTCTCTCCCTATTAATATACATAACATAACCGACATATACATAACATTCTGTGTATATGTGGAATTTTTGTAATATGTTTAGGGAGTTGAGATTTTTTGTAATATTGAAAACATAAGTTGTATTTGTGTAATTTTTAGTTAAAATAGTCCATAATTGAAAATGTGGACAACCTTAGCCAGTCGGTCCAATTTAATTTCCATTTTTAGCCATTTGGCCCAATTGGAGACATGCAGTCTCTATATTCAATTGATACACTTTTATACCACATTGATACACTTTTATATTATATTGATACACTTTTTAAAAAAGAGAAAGAAAATTCTATGCAAGTACATGCAGTCCCTATACCAAATTGATACTCTTTTATACCATACTGATACATTTTTATACTATATTGATACACTTTTATACTAGATTGATACACTTTTATACCACGTTGATACAGTATATATACCACATAAATACACCTTTTACAGAGAAAATTTGTGCAAGCATATATAGTAATTCGTTATTCGTGAATTTGTTAACTTCACCTAAAAATTTGTGAAAATTTGTGAAAGCATATACAAAATTTATTAAATCCTGTACCCATACTGTCCAAACTTTTCTTAATTTTTTTAATTAAAAAGAGAGAGATAACAGGAAAAAAAATAGGTCAAAGTGCCGCTATAGTGTTAACTCGTATGAAAAGAGATAGAACAATTATAGGTGGACTTGTATTTCATGTTTTTATTTTCGTGATCGCATCTGAAAAAATAAATAGGTGGACAGAGTGGACTTTTCTCAAAAATAAAATAAAATTAACAACATTAAAAGAAAAAAAAATAGTGAAAAACAAACAAAAAAAAATAGGAAGAAAGAGAATGTAACCTGTAAAATAATTGACATTAAAAATTAAACAATAAATAAGGAAAAGACCAAAAAAAAAAGGGATAGTAGCAGCGACAGAAAAGCCTAAATGGTTATCTATTGGAATTGCCAAATCAATGGCTATATCAGTGGAAATATTTTAGGCGAGTTGACATTTATGTCCTTTCCCTTCCCACAAAGTGGGGTTTGGAGAGGATAAAATGTATACGGTCCAGTGATATTGCTTGGACTGTTCAAAAATATAAATAGCTCTGTTGATTTTATTATATTTTGGGAAAGCTGATATGGGTGGGATAAAAAGTGAAAAATGTGGACAAATTTGGCTTGATGTACTTTCTAATTTCCTTTATTCAAGTATTTATTATGTTTTTCTTTTTTGTGGTGGTGGGGATGGGAGGAGTGAAGGGGAGTCACGTTTCGAGCCGCGGAACAACTTCTTTCAGAGATGCATAGTAACATTGCTTACGATAGGCCTTATTGGTCTGGTGATTCTCTAACTCCGTGCATTGCAGGAGTTTAGTGTATGGAGCTGTCCTTTGGGGGGATGGGAGGAGTAGCTTTGTTTGTTAAGAGAACTCAAACTCAGAGTCTTATGTATAGATCATGTGACTCAAGTTTTTGGCTTCGTTCAAATTGGATTGAGTTGTGAAGAGAAATGTTGTAATGGACCTCATTTTAGTTGACCCTAAAGCTAATGCCTGATAGATATTTGTAATGAGAACTAAAGGGTTCACTAATATACCAAGATTAAACCTCGAATATAATTTATATTGTGTTTGGTCAGGATAATTTTATACCGTCAACTAAACATAGTGCGAGTATATCCCACCTTATCCCATTCAATTTGAAATTAATTTATGTCATCTCCCAGATGGGATAAATTAGTCTGGAATTATAATCATAGGACTATATATAATACCAACATAATTTAGTCCGCAACGCAAACCAAACGATATCTAAGGATTGACACACAATTTACTGTATGTAGGTGTGGAATCATGATGATTGAAGGTGATACTTGGAAGGAGAAGTTATGTAAATGAACATCCAATTTCCTAAAATCTATATGAAATTCGTGATCAAGAACGGAATACAATAGATGCAAACAATCCATATAGGCAATATGAACTGGTTGGATTAATGTGTAGTCATTATTCACACATGAATTTTTATTAGATCGTGTATTTGATAAGAATCTTCTAAGTATGTTTAGGGGTTGTATGGAAGTGTAAGGGTACGTGCAAGATTAGAGAATCTCTAATTTGTCATAGAAATAGAAACAATTGAATAGTAGAATGAAACGTGTCCCAAACCCAAAGGAATGGATATAGAGAATTCATATATATGGTGAACCTTGGCTAGTTTGGAGTTGAGGTGTTATTGTTATTGTAATGCTATTCTTGCCTTTCTAGGTTTTCAGACAAAAGATTTTCTGAATATATTCCTCTTTATTAATTAATTTTGAGAATACTGAGAAAATTAAGCAAATCCCTGCAAGTTAATTATCACTTGCTGCCCATATTCTTATGATAATATTTTACTTTTAAGATGGCATTAGTCACAAACTCGTAAGTTTTTAACCCTTCCGATGGCGAATTACTTCATATTTACTAGTTTATGCGCCATCATCAGCTTCAGCTTCAGCTTCTGCACATGCATGATGCTTCTCCTTTAATTTGATCTTGCAATATCTTAGGTTAACTTAAAATGGTCTCGTCAAACCAAAATCTATATTAAAGTTATCTAATTATATTCCAGCTTGACCTACAATATAGCTGTCGGAGTTTCGATTTGCTCACTTACAGTTTCTTTCTCGGATCTCTATCACTAAATTCAATTATGGTCCATATATATGTCTCTTATGCTTTTAGTGGATATGTGAATGTAGATTCTAGTACACTAGTACCATTGAATTGTGAGCACAACGTTGTGCAACAATAAGCTTGCCAATTTTATTATACAATATATATTAAATAATGTTTCTGATGCCGGTGAAGATATTATATGTCACTCTTAAAGATTCTCATTTAAACAGTAATATCCAAGCTACTTCTCGGTGATGGATCAGATGTTAATCTTGCTACTTGATGCAATGTCTTCTATCACTAGTTCCCAATTTGTCACACAATAAAAATAATTCATGCTTTGGCTTAGCTGCAAGACTCTGAAAGTTTAATTTGAGTTATAGTTCATATTGTCTAGTAGGTCCCCAAGCAAGCATGGAATTTCAGAGCTAGCAGTTGAGGTGTTGTTGATATTGTTGTTTCTTTTTAAATAACAACAAGATAATAGTTGTACCAAATGTAATGAGAAATCTCCAAAAATAGAAGTGGTACACAAAAAGTACATAGAACTTGTAAAAAACATGGTTCTCTATGAAAGACATGCAACTATCTATACTAACTGGAACCTATATATAGGTGTATCAAAACAAAGGGACAGAAGCCAAACCCTTATATATACAAGCTTTTTTTTGAAGAGGGACAAAGCTAGCAGTTGAATAATTGGACAAACGAGTAGTTCAGTCAATACAACACAGAATTGCTTGCCAAATCATTATTCCCTAGGGTTGGATCTACTTACGAATTGGCAGTCGACAAATGTGCATGTTTCTTGCATATCCAATGAGGTCTCATGATCCAATGAGGTCTCATGAGGTCTCTTTCCCTCAAAAAGAGACTTCAAAAGCGACCTCAATTGACGGTCTCTAAAATATAGGTAACTTTTTCTAAGAGACCTCGTGAGGTCGCTTAAAAGCAACCTCACAAGGTCACTAGGTTATTTCTTGATTTTTACAAAAAAGAGACCTCGCGAGGTCTCTAAATTATTTTTTATAATAATTATTATTTTATTAACAAGAGACCTCACGAGGTCTCTATTTGATTTTTTTTATTTTTATTTTTTTAATTAAAAGACACCTCATGGGGTGACTATTATTTCCTAATTTTTTATTCTATATAATTTATTTAAAACATAAGTGACCTCTTGCAGTCTCTCATTTGAGCATGTAGAAAATGAAATCATGAAAAAGAGACCTCATTAAGTTGCTTTTATGCATTTGTGAAAAAATAAAAATGTGAAATAACAACCTCATGAGGTCTCTTTTTTCAAAAAAACAGCTTTTACAAATACCTCTCATTTTAATTCAATAATATAATATAATCAATTAAATCAAGCTCCAAGAACTCCCACCAATCAATCAAACTACAACAAACACAATTAAATATAATCTAATAACCACAAAATGAAAATAAAATTTAAATACCTTGAAATTGAACGAACAAAACATAAAAGTCATAAGTTAACAATACTATTGTTCATACTACTACTTTAAAGTTTTAATGCATTCAAAATCACCTAAGAATTCAAATAAACCATCATAAAATATATAGTTTAGATTATCAAGACAACATTCAACTTTAACAACGCGGCGGTGTATTGTCCACATAGTAATCATCTTCATCACTGCTGGGCTCCTCAGTCACATCTCTGTATTGACCATATACTCCATGTGAAATAGGTAGAGACTGTGGAGGTCGAGGAGGGCGCACTACATCACCGGGACAAGGGGGAATCCCGCCCGAAGCAAGTAATGCATCAAATTAGGCCTTCATTCCTGCATACTATATATCTCTTTGCCTTTCCCTAGTCTGCAAGGCCTTAGGTTTGCTAGATAGCTTAGATATTTGCTACTTCAAAGCCAACATCGTCTCCCTCGACTCATCATCCTGGAAACTACCAAGGCCTTCTAGTTCCGAATGAATTTCACGGAAGGTTTGTTGGGGCAATCCATAAGCATATCCATACCTACTCGGGCCACCAACCGCATCTAACCATATTCTCTCATTCTGCTCTTGGCTAAGTGGTAGGTCTCGCTTATCTTCTGGCAGAGTTTGACGAAAATCCTCTATGCATTGTAGATATCGATTCTGAATTTAATGATAATTATATTAGAATATAAATTTAGAAAATAAAGTAATAACTACTAGAAATAGAGGCTTACATTGGTCAGCTCAGCTCGTGGCTCAACCCATACATCAGGATCTTCAGGATTTTTCTTCTTCCTTGTGTGTGTAGCCTTGAATGCCTCAGCTTGAGTTATTGGCCTCCCAACTTCCTTTTCCAGCAAATAAAATTAATTTAATGATAAAGAAATAAGTACTCAAATTTTGGTACATATTGCAGGTTCAGAAACAAGGTTTAGCATTTTGAAGAAAGTTGTAATGGGTAAAGAATCTATGTGGCTGCATCAATCACAAAACTTCCCACATCAGATATGAGCTCTAGCACAACCAGCAGTGATTTCTCAGACTACTTTTGGCATTTTGCCACAATAAAGATGTTACGAGATCAGGAAGCACAACACTTTTACCTAAATAACTGTAAATACAAGCATGAAAACGTAGACCCCATTCGTAAGAAACAATTAAATGCAGGATCGCAAAATGCTTAACCTCTTTTCAATTTGCATTGTGATAAAAAACATTTCAGATTGCTAGATTGGATATATTTATTGAACCAACTTCTATTGGCTTAAGAACATTAATCTTCTATTATAGTTTATTCGTGTACACGCACAAAAATCAAAATATGACCTAAACTATTGTTGAACAAACCATAGGAAAATATCCAGTTTCTCTCGCAAATAAATAAACAGCTTTGATATATGCTTCTAGTAATAGCCAACAAAATGCATTTCAAATATGAAACATCAGTGTACAGAAAATGAGAACACAAACATCTTTTGAAGAGATAAAGTATGCATTTTGAGGGCAATAAAACCTCCTTATATACATAAGCTAATGAATCAGAGTACAAACATAGGCTAAGATAAAGTCAAAATAAATGTCATTTGTTTAGTTAAGTATCGATATTTTATAAGGATTTATCTATTATGTTATTTAGTTTGTTCTACAATAGTACATCAGACAATAACACAAACAAAAACAAACAGAAGAAGGACAATAAGGAGCAGTAGGTAAGTGTAATGGAAAAAGGGGCCTAATAGACCAAATTCTGTTGCAGAAATAAAAAATATAAGTTACTCCCTATTGGAAACTGGACAGCGATAACAATTCCATTGGTACGCCGATGTTGTGTTATGTCAATACCGGTCAACAAAAACATGGGAGATTTCATAGAACATTGATCTTATGCCTAAAATCCTAAAATTAAGACATTGACACAACAGAAGATTTGAGATACCTGCCTATTAGATACATAGAAGGATGTCCAGTCCACACCGCAAGGTGAAGAAGCAATGGAAAGAGTTCCTCATCGGAATATTCTATGAAAAAATGGTGATTCATAAGAAAGAGTTGAACCAACTAGACTGGGAAGGAATTATTCACAAATTATATCATCGAACACGCAAACAAACTAGTGTTACCCAAGTGCAGACATTGTATAAAAACTATAGAGATGAGATAAAGTAGTTCATGGATTTGTTACAAGTTACTGGCTATGAATGAAACCGAAATAACAACAAAGTAACTTGCAAGGATGAGGTGTGGGAAGATATTCACTGGGTAAGTTTGTAAAACATGGTGGTGAGAAGCTGTTTAGATCAAAGGGCTTTTGCATTATAATCTGTTCAGGGACATATTCAGCACTGGTAAACTTTCTAGTTTTCATCCAACTGTTTCAAAATCAAATGTCTAAACAAGTAATGTGGCACGTAAAAACTCCTCCAAGGTCAGCAGCTCAAGAAGAGTTTGGAGCTGGTTATTTGGTTAAGAGAATGACAAGTAAGAGAATTGAAGAATCTAATTGTCACTCACATTTCATTTTACTATGAACTTTGTCTATTTACAATTTAAAGGTATTATGTAGATGCTACTAATATAATCTATCATCATGAAAATTTGAATTCCTGCAGTATTAGGAACGTTTACTCATTTTTATAGTAACCATTGAAGACTTCAACCACTTTAGAACTCACGGTTAAATCCAGGAAACAGATGTGCTCTAATGATACAACATTCTAACTCTATTCAACTATCCAACAGAAAGTTCTCCTAAAAAAGCAATTCAAAATCTATTAACCAAAAGAACTAACTAATATCATTGCTTGTCATTTCCCTCATATGTGTTTTCTCCGCAAGCTTAATCAGGATAATATACATATACCAATAGACCATAGAATATTCACCAAGAGAATATAAGTCAAATTCTAAAACCAACAGCATGAATCGAAAAGTAGCAGTTAAGAACCGATTGTCCAGAATAATCGGTTGTCCGAGGATAAGGTATCACTAATCAGTCACAATTCAATAAAAAATACCAAATCACATGAATGACCTACCAGTTTTCTCCTTACATTTTCCTAACTCTGAGTTCCACTCGTATGTAAAGAACCACCCTTAAGAGATGCTCTAGCTTTCTTGCCAATCTCACGCATCTGCTTGAACCTCAAATCTGTCTCCCAATTGTCAACTAACTTTTGTCAATTTTCAGGTAGAATCCACCTGGGCCTCTTGTTTTTTCATGAGCTTTTGATAGAAAGTCATTAAGTATGCGCCGAGTTTTTAACTTAAAGTTTGCTTTAATCTGGGCTTCATGTTCTGGATGCCAAAAACACTTTCTCCGCAATGAAAAGATAAACTAAGATGAATTAATTTGCTAATGAAAAAATTTCTCTATAATGACAAGATAAACTGAAATAAATTACCCTTACCTTAATGACATAGAGATATTGTTCCCAATAGGCCCTCGAATTAAATAAAGCAAGTACAAATTGATTCAAACTTATGAAAAACATAATTGGTTCACCCCATCATGTGATTACTATATCACATGAACTTTTTTGATAAATCAGTAAGGAAAAGAAGAGCATGGAAATGAATATACCCTAAATTCCAAAAGAATTTGGTTCCTGAGAATATACCCCAACTCGTGACAGCACCCCTATAAAGATCTTGAATGATTTGAGAAAGGATCCTTACAGTAGCATCCGGATTAAAACTGTATTCCAAAATTTAAACATTTATAAGTTAAATCTAAAACAATTATGAGATATTCATAAACTAAATACATTTTGTAAAAACCATACCCATAGCCGCCAGGCTCTATGATGAGTCTGTGACTCATATCCCTCATGCCAGCTTGTGGATGAACCTGACCATGTATAATAGACTGGTCTATAGTAGGAATTTCAGGTTCAGAGATATTACCTCAAAGTGGAAGACTTGATATCCCAATCTATGGAGTAGATACTGATGAAGGTTGTAAGTTACCGGGGTTAAGAGTAACTGTATGCGAGACACTAGATGTCTGTTGCTGCATCACTCGAGGTAATTGACTATATGCATGTGGGCCTCATCGTAGGCGTATGTGGGGGCTTTTAAGTATATGCTAGTGGTGCACCTCGTGACGGATGAGATGGTGTGGTGTCTGATCTTATATGTATACTTGTCGATCGCCTGTTAATCATATTAGCCTTCTTTAGTTTCTTTTTGGGAGCATTAGCAGTACCCTTATTCTTATCGCCGCCTGCCATCTACACAAATTTTCATATAATATCTTAAAGTAAACCACAGTTTAGAGACACCATAAATGTACATATTTTTACCATATAACTGTATGCAAGAAAAACAAAACCTATGACATACGTATGGTGTAACACATGTAACATCAATGAAAGAAATTAACAAACCTGAACAACTACCAATGCGCAGTCAAACGTAGAGACACCAATATATTTTGAGAAACATACCAATCAGAGATTAAAGCAGCAAGCACTTCAAGAACACCAAACAAAACTTTTAAATAAGAATAACATTAAATCAAACCAATAATTCTCAGCTAAAAATAGAAATAGAGTTAACAAAAACTACATTGATCAAATTAGTGAAAAAAAAGAATAAACTAAACCAAACAAAGAAACAAAAAAATCCAGATGTGTTATTTCAAATTATCATTCCTCCTCGTCGTCATCCTTCTCTTCTGACTCTCCTTCTTCTTCTGACCATTCTTCCTCTTCTAACCATTCTTCCTTTTCTGACCCTCTTTTCTCTTCTAACCAATTTTCCTTATCTACTGTTACATTTTCATCATTTGATTCATCCACCTCTTTATTTACTGGAAATTCTACTTCTTCTATATCAATCTCTTCCAATATGTGTTCAGGATGCTCTAAATTATCTTCTAAGTCAACATCAACTGGTTGGTGAACACATGATATGTCATCAGCCTGGTATACAACATCTAATACATTTTCAACTTCCACTCGACCCACAACTTGATTTTGATTACCGCCCACCAATTCGATTTATCTGGATGCAAGGGATAAGGAGCATAATACACTTGCTTAGCATTATGTGCAATGCTGAAAGGATCGTACGCCCCATACTCCCTTGTGTGCCTTACTTCGATGATATTATACTGTTTGATTTCCCTCATTTCTCTATTTGGGGTAGGGTCAAACCATTTGCATCTGAACAATACAATTCTTTTTTGTGGCCAACCAGAATACTCCATTTCTAAAATCTCCTTAAGTACCCCATAATAATCAACACCATTTTGATCTCCATCATCTCCTTTTACCCAAACTCTGCTATTATTAGTTTTTTTTATGTTTGGAGCATTCTTCGGTATTGAATTTAAAATCATTCACTGTATACTTTTTCATAGAATAGACCTTAATGGGTCCCCAAGATAAATCCTTAAAAAATTGGTCAAATTGGCCATTTCTTGTATCATAAACCTAAAAATAGTCAAGAGTAGAAAATTAGCATTAATCAAACGTGGACTTTTTAATAATTATAGCATTATGAAAAAATTACAACACTCATATAATATTTAAACCATGTTGAAAAATAGTCAAACACTTTATCATTGTCATACAACTGCACAAAGTAGCTGTCGAAGAGGATGAAAATTAAGTCAGTCGCTTTGTCTTGTAATTGCATATGTAATGCAAAATAATAACAACTTACTCAAGAAATGGTTTAACTTGAGGGCAGTTCAACAAGACATGTATTGATGCAGACTTAAACTCCATTGAACTTAGATGCCTCTTTGTACACTTTTTTGAACCTTCGCCAGGTTGATTGAAGATTGATAACAACTCTCTAGTAACCTCACCACCATCGTCGTGATGATTAGGCTAATTTTGTAAACATGGACATCACTTGCAAAGAAATACGAACAGAAATCGGTTGTTTCCTTAGCAAGATAGGCTTCACACATTGAGCCTTCAATTCTATGTTGTTGCTTGATACTCCGTTTATTCTTGCCAATAGTCTTATATAATATTATATTATGAAAACTTTTAAAAAAGCATTAATGGAGAGGAATATATTAAGATTTACAATAGTTACCTCTCAAATGGATACATCTATCGATATTGAACCGGACCTCCAAGACGAGCTTCATGCACAAGATGCATAGAAAGATGTTCCATCACATCCCAAAATTCAGGTGAAAGAATATTCTCTAGCTTATTTGTAATTACATGAATATTTCGTTCCATCTGAACTAGGTTCTCTTCCATCAATGTGCTGGAACACAAGTCTTTGAAAAACAAACTAATTTCAATCATGGGTTTCCAGATTCTTTCAGGCAAGCTACTAAATGCTCTGGTGAGTAATGTTTTCATGAAAACATAACAATCATGACTTTTCATGCCAAATAACTTTTCGAGATCCATATCAACATGCTTCCCTAAATTTGAAGCATGACCAGTAGGCATTTTCAACTGCTCAACCCATTCACATATCTTACGTTTTTGCTCCATTGTAAATGAATAGCTAGCCTTAGGCTTAAAGACCTTTTTATTTGATTTCTCCTGCAGCCATAACTCTTTTCGCCTACAATATTCTGGTAAGTCCATTCTAACTTTAACATTGTCTTTTGTCTTGCCATTGACATCCATTACTGTGTTAAATAAATTATCAAAGTAATTTTTTTCTAGTATGCATGGGATCAAGATTATGTCGAAGAATATGATCCTTCCAATATGATAATTCCCAAAATATACTCTGTTTTGTCCAATTATATGCAACACCATACCCATCAAATTTGTACGGTTGTTCTTCTGTAACCTTTGGAAAGTGTTAAACCCTCTCCCAAACTTGTTCTCCCGTATAGATTGGAGGTGGACTATCTAGATCAACCATATTCTTTCTAAATGCATTTTGCATATTCCTAAACTCATGTTTCATGGGTAAAAACCGGCGGTGACAATCAAACCAATAATTTTTTCGACCATGTTTCAAAGTGAATGATTTAGTATTTTCCATACACTAAAGACAGGCTAACTTGCCAGTTGTCATCCACCCGAACAACATTCTGTAAACAGAAAAATCACTAATAGTCCACATTAAGACAACACGCAAATTAAAATTTTGCTTAAGCGACACATCAAATGTTTCAACCCCTTCAATCCACAATTGATTCAACTCATCAATCAAAGGTTGCAAGTATGCATCAATCATGATTTTTGGATTACTCGGGCCGGGAATAATACAATTGAGAAATATATAAGGACTGGTCATGCACATCTCAGGTGGAAGATTATATGATGTTATATATACAGGCCAACAAGAATATGGTGTAGCAGAAATAGAGTATGGAGTGAATCCATCCGAACATAAACCTAACCTAATGTTCTATGGTTTAGCTGCAAACTATGGATATTTTCTATCAAAATGCTTCCAGTCCTCTCCATCAGATGGATGACACATAACACCAGGCGGTCTTCTATTCTCATGATGCCATCTCATGTGAGGATCTGACCTATTTGATGCATATAACCTCTTTAGCCTTGGTATAAGAGGTAAGTAATGCATCGCCTTCACAACAACTTTCTTTCCGCTAGGAGCTTTTTTAAAACGAGCTCTTTGACAAAATTTACAAGATTCTAGATCAATGTCATCCTTGTAGTATAATATGCAGCCATTTTCACAACAATCGATTCTCATCGACGACAATCCTAACTTTGACACCAACCTCTTTGCCTTGTAGAAATTATCAAGTATCTTTAGATTCGGGTCAACTAATTCATGCATAAGGTCAATCACAGCGTCCATTACCCCCTGAGAAATATTCCAATCCGATTTGATACTTAATAACCTAACAGCAATAGAAAATTGAGAGTGTGAACTCCCCTCGTATAGAGGCCGGCTAAAAGCTTCTAGATGTTCAAAGAAACATTTCGATTCATCATTGGGAGCTTCTTCAACATGATCACCAGATTCAAAATCAGAATGCATCCCATATGCATCTCGAATCATGTCTTGCATTCTATAATTTTAGACATCAGGTTCCACTGCCCCACAACTTCCACCAGCAACATAGTGTTGAGATCTGAAAAAACTATTATCAACTTCTCCATGACAAGTCCATACTATATAATCTTCTTTAAACCCATTTCGATAGAGATGAAGCTTAATAATATCAGGTTTTTCATAATTCCTACATTTACATTTACTACAAGGACACTTAACCAACAAACCATCAAGTTGAAAAGGTTCCAGTGTCATTGCATAGTCCACAAAACCATCGACACCAGATATAAATTCAGGCATCAACCCCATACGACCAACATTAGTCATATTATACATCCAACTACGATCCATCTATACAAAATCACATAATTAAAATTGTTAAACTCTAAATTAAGAAAGAAAACTTTATAACAAATCGAGAATTTGCATAAGTAAATATAACGAGCTCATTAAAAGCAAAGAACTTGTTTTACGTGTCAATGTAGGACTTCAGGTCAGTTAAGAGAAAACAAAAACAAGCCAAACAAGAACTTTAAGAAAATCACTCAAAATAAGAACTTCAAAACAAGCCATGTATGACACTAGCTTTGGTCAAAACTCTACATTTATTTTAAAAATCAGTTGAATATGTATACTATGATCTCTAATAAAGTCGAAGCATAAACCCAATTTTGAAACAAGTCAACAAAATCCCTATTATTAATTTACATTTTGGGGAAAATAACAACAACAACAACAAATCCAATTTATTTTCACACGATGGGGTTTGGGAGGGTAAAATGTATGCAGTCCATACCACTACCTCCGAAGAGGTAGAAATGTTATTTTCGATAGACACCCGGCTCAAGATATATACACATATGCAAATAACAAGAAAACATAATGCAAATTTTGACAAAACTGAATTAATGACAGTATACCTTCTGTTCTGAAACCAAACCTTGATCTGCTTAGGCTCGATATTAGACAAAATTGGACATTCACGGATCAATTGTTGTCGACGCAACGAACTAGGCTTAGGACACTCAGCATAAACCCTCTCCAAAGCCTCAACTTGATCAGCTGTGTATCTAACATACTTTCCACTACTATCAAGATGTTTTGTAATACTATCACTACTACTCTCCCTATGCTGCTGTGCCACCATAGCCATTTTTTCCCTCAAATCCCAGAACAAAATTCAAGATTTTTCAAACACTCTTTGATTAAATAAACAACCCCAAGTAGATATATTCCCTGAAACTGTTTTCTAAGAAGCTTTATATATATATGTATATATATAACACTACACAGAGAACTAAGATTCTCTTAAACAAAGGATTTTTCTTTTTCTTTTTTTTTCTTTTCCTAGTGATCTCACACAAGATTAAATGGACTATCATGATTGAACTACAAGATTTCTTGGTGTGATTCTTGATTTTCACTACATTTTTTATGCAACCCAAGAGAACAAAAAAGGTTCCAAACAAGAATTAAACACACACGCACACAGAGAAAACAAAAAAAAAATACAAACACACATTTTTAAGGAGGGTACTGGGCAGAAAGTAAAGTCCCATTTTTCAGGAGGGTCCTGAACAGAAAGTAAATTCCCATTTTCAAAGAGGGTCCTAAACAGAAAGTAAAATTCCATTTTCACGAGAGTCTTGAGCAGAAAGTAAAGTCCCATTTTTCAGGAGGGTCCTGAGCAGAAAGTAAAGTCCCATTTTTCAGGAGGGTCCTGAGTACAAAGTAAAGTCCCATTTTCAAGGAGGGTCCTGAACAGAAAGTAAAATTCCATTCTTAAGAGGGTCCTGAATAGAAAGTAAAGTCCTATTTTCAAGAGGGTCCTGAACAGAAAGTAAAATCCCATTTTCCAAGAGGGTTCTGAACAGAAAGTAAAATCTCATTTTTCAGGAGAGTCCTAAACAGACAGTAAAGTGTCATTTTCTAGAAGAGTCCTGAACAGAAAGTAAAATCCTATTTTTAAAAGGGTCCTGAACAGAACGTAAAGTCCCATTTATCAGAAGGGTCCTGAACAGAAAGTAAAATCCCATTTTCCAGAGGGGTCCTGAACAGAAAGTAAAATCCCATTTTTAGGAAGGTCCTAAACGGAAAGTAAAGTCCCAATTTTTAGGAGGGACCAGAACAGAATGTAAAATTCCATTTTTCAGGAGGGTCCTGAACAGAAAGTAAAGTCCTATTTTTCAGTAGGGTCCTGAACAGAAAGTAAAGTTCCATTTTCCAGGAGGGTCCTACAAATAAAGTAAAATCTCATTTTTTAGAGAGGTCCTGAACAGAAAGTAAAGTCCCATTTTCCCGGAGGGTCCTGAACAGAAAGTAAAATCCCATTTTAAGAGGGTCCTGAACAAAAAGTAAAGTCCCATTTACCAGAAGGGTCCTGAACAGAAAGTAAAATCCAATTGGTAGGAGGGTCCTAAACAGAAAGTAAAGTCCCATTTTTCAGGAGGGTCCTGAATAGAAAGTAAAGTCCCATTTTTCAGGAGGCTCTTGAACAGAAAGTAAAGTCCCGTTTTACAGGAGGATCCTGAGCAGAAAGTAAAATCCCATTTTCCAGGAGGGTCCTGAGCAGAAAGTAAAGTCCTATTTTTCAGGAGGGTCCAGATTAGAAAGTAAAGTCCCATTTTTTAGGAGGGTCCTAAACAGAAAGAAAAATCCCATTTTTCAGGAAGGTCCTGAGCAGAAAGTAAAGTCGCATTTTTCAGGAGGGTCCTAAACAGAAAGTAAAGTCTCATTCTTCATGAGAGTCCTGGACAGAAAGTGAAGTCCCATTTGTTAAGTGGGTCCTGAACAGAAAGTAAAGACCAATTTTCCAAGAGGGTTCTGAGCAAAAAGTAAAGTCCCATTTTTCAGGAGGGTCCTGAACAGAAAGTAAAATTCCATTTTTCAGGAGTCCTGAGCAAAGAGTAAAGTCTCATTTTTTAGGAGGGTCATGAGCAAAAAGTAGAGTCTCAATTTTTAGGAGAGTCCTGAACAGAAAGTAAAATCCCATTTTTCAGGAGGGTCCTGAGCAAAAAGTAAAGTCCCATTTGTTAGAAGGGTCATGAACATAAAGTAAAGTCCTATTTTCTAGGGGGGTCCTGAGCAGAAAGTAAAGTCCCATTTTTTAGGAGTGTCCTAAGCAGAAAATAAAGTCCCATTTTCCAGGAAGGTCCTGAGCAGAAAGTAAAATTCCTTTCTTAGAAGGGTCCTGAACAGAAAGTAAAGTCCCATTTTTCAGGAGGGACCTGAACAGAAAGTAAAATTCCATTTTCCAAGAGGGTCCTGAAAAGAAAGTAAAGTCCCATTTACCAGAAGGGTCCTGAACAGAAAGTAAAATCTCATTTTTCAGGAGGGTCCTGAACAGAAAGTGAAATCCCACTTTTAGGAAGGTCCTAAACAGAAAGTAAAGTCCCATTTTACAGGAGGGTCCTGAACAGAAAGTTAAGTCCCATTTTTCAGGAGGGTCTTGAACAAAAAGTAAAGTCTCATTTTTCTGAAGGGTCCTGAGCAGAAAGTAAAATCCCATTTTCCAAGAAGGCCCTGAGCAGAAAGTAAAGTCCCATTTTCAGTAGGGATATTAACAGAAAGTATAGTCCTATTTTTCAGGAGGGTCCTAAGCAAAAAGTAAAGTACCATTTTTTAGGAGGGTCCTAAACAGAAAGTAAAATCCCATTTTTCAGGAATGTCCTGAGCAGAAAGTAAAGTCCCATTTTTCAGGAGGGTCCTGAGCAGAAAGTAAAGTCCTATTTTTTAGGACGGTCCTGAACAGAAAGTGAAATCCCATTTTTAGGAAGGTCCTAAACAGAAAGTAAAGTCCCATTTTACAGGAGGGTCCTGAACAGAAAGTAAAATTCCATTTTTCAGGAGGGTCCTGAACAGAAAGTTAAGTCCCATTTTTTAGGAGGGTCTTGAACAAAAAGTAAAGTCTCATTTTTCTGAAGGGTCCTGAGCAGAAAGTAAAATCCCATTTTCCAAGAGGGCCCTGAGCAGAAAGTAAAGTCCCATTTTCAGTAGGGACATGAACAGAAAGTATAGTCCTATTTTTCAGGAGGGTCCTAAGCAAAAAGTAAAGTCCCATTTTTTAGGAGGGTCCTAAACAGAAAGTAAAATCCCATTTTTCAGGAAGGTCCTGAGCAGAAAGTAAAGTCCCATTTTTCAGGAGGGTCCTAAAAAGAAAGCAATGTCTCATTTTTCAGGAGAGTCCTGGACAGAAAGTAAAATATCATTTTTTGGTAGTGTCCTAAACAGAAAATAAAGTCCCATTTTCCAAGAGGGTCCTGAACAAAAAGTAAAGTCCGATTTTCCAGCAGGGTCCTGAGCAGAAAGTAAAGTCCCATTTTTCAGGAGGGTCCGGAACAGAAAGTAAAATCCCATTTTTCAGGAGGGTCCTGAGCAGAAAGTAAAGTCTCATTTTTTAGGAGGGTCCCGAGCAGAAAGTAGAGTCTCATTTTTTAGGAGGGTCCTGAACAGAATGTAAAATCGCATTTTTCAGGAGGGTCCTGAGCAAAAAGTAAAGTCCCATTTTTTAGGAGGATTGTGAGCATAAAGTAGAGTCCCGTTTTCTAGGAGGGTCCTGAACAGAAAATAAAATCCCATTTTTCAGGAGGGTCCTGCACAAAAAGTAAAATACTATTTTTTAGGAGGGTCCTGAACAGAAAGTAAAATTCTATTTTTCATGAGTGTCCTCAACAGAAAGTAAAATCATATTTTTAAGGAGGGTCCTGAACAGAAAGTAAAGTCCCATTTTTTACGAGGGTCTTGAACAGAAAGTAAAGTCCCAATTATAAGAAGGATTTCGAACAGAAAGTAAAGTCTCATTTTTCAGGATGGTCCTGAACAGTAAGTAAAATCGCATTTTTCAGGAGGGTCCGGAACAGAAAGTAAAGTCTCATTTTTTAGGAGGGTCCCGAGCAGAAAGTAGAGACTCATTTTTTAGGAGGGTCCTGAACAGAATGTAAAATCGCATTTTTCAGGAGGGTCCTGAGCAAAAAGTAAAGTCCCATTTTTTAGGAGGATCGTGAACACAAAGTAGAGTCCCGTTTTCTAGGAGGGTCCTGAACAGAAAATAAAATCCCATTTTTCAGGAGGGTCCTGCACAAAAACTAAAATACTATTTTTTAGGAGGGTCCTGAACAGAAAGTAAAATTCTATTTTTCATGAGTGTCTTGAACAGAAAGTAAAATCATATTTTTAAGGATGGTCCTGAATAGAAAGTAAAGTCTCATTTTTTAAGAAGGTCTTGAACAGAAAGTAAAGTCCCAATTATAAGAAGGATTTCGAACAGAAAGTAAAGTCTCATTTTTCAGGATGGTCCTGAACAGAAAGTAAAATCGCATTTTTCAGGAGGTCCCGGAACAGAAAGTAAAGTCTCATTTTTTAGGAGGGTCCTGAACAGAAAGTAAAGTACCATTTTTTTGGAGGATCCTGAACAGAAAGTAAAGTATCATTTTTCAAGAGGGTCCCGAGCAGAAAGTAAAGTTCCATTTTCCAGGAGGGTCCAGAGCAGAAAGTAAAGTCCTATTTTTTAGGACGGTCCTGGACAGAAAGTAAAATCTCATTTTTAGGAGGATACTGGGCAGAAAGTAAAGTCCTATTTTTCATGTGAGTTCTGAACAGAAAGTAAAGTGCCATTTTTAAGAAGGGTCCTGATCAGAAAGTAAAATCCCATTTTTAGGAGAGTCCTGAGCAAAAAGTAAAGTCCCATTTTTCAGGAGTGTCCTGAACATAAAGTAAAGTCTTATTTTTCAGGAGGGTCCTGAACATAAAATAAAGTCCCATTTTGCAGGAGGGTCCTGAGTAGAAAGTAAAGTCTCATTTTGCAGGAGGGTCCTGAACTGAAAGTAAAATTGTATTTTTAAGAGTGTCCTAAACAAAAAGTAAAATCCCATTCTTAGGAGGGTCCTGTACAAAAACTAAAGTCCCATTTTCCTGGAGGGTCCAGAACAGAAAGTAAAATCCCATTTTTAGGAGGGACAAAAACAGAAAATAAAGTCCAATTTTTCAGGAGGATCCTGTGCAGAAAGTAAAATCCCATTTTCCAGGAGGGTCCTAAGCATAAAGTAAAGTCCAATTTTTCATGTGAGTTCTGAAAAGAAAGTAAAGTCCCATTTACCAGAAGGGTCCTGAACAAAAAGTAAAATCCCATTGGTAGGAGGGTCCTAAACAGAAAGTAAAGTCCCATTTTTCAGGAGGGTCCTGAATAGAAAGTAAAGTCCCCTTTTTCAGGAGGGTCTTGAACAGAAAGTAAAGTCCCATTTTACAGGAGGATCCTGAGCAGAAAGTAAAATCCCATTTTCCAGGAGGGTCCTGAGCAGAAAGTAAAGTCCTATTTTTCAGGAGGGTCCAGATTAAAAAGTAAAGTCCCATTTTTTAGGAGGGTCCTAAACAGAAAGAAAAATGCCATTTTCAGGAAGGTCCTGAGCAGAAAGTAAAGTCGCATTTTTCAGTAGGGTCCTAAACAGAAAGTAAAGTCTCATTCTTCAGGAGAGTCCTGGACAGAAAGTAAAATTTCATTTTTCGGGAGTGTCCAAAAAAAAAAGTAAAGTCCCATTTTTCTGGAGGGTCTTGAACAGAAAGTAAAGTCTCATTTTTCAGGAAGGCCCTGAATAGAAAGTCAACTCCCATTTGTTAAGTGGGTCCTGAACAGAAAGTAAAGACCAATTTTCCAGGAGGGTTCTGAGCAAAAAGTAAAGTCCCATTTTTCAGGAGGGTCCTGAACAGAAAGTAAAATTCCATTTTTCAGGAGTCCTGAGCAAAGAGTAAAGTCTCATATTTTAGGAGGGTCATGAGCAAAAAGTAGAGTCTCAATTTATAGGAGAGTCCTGAACAGAAAGTAAAATCCCATTTTTCAGGAGGGTCCTAAGCAAAAAGTAAAGTCCCATTTTTTAGGAGGGTCATGAACATAAAGTAAAGTCCCATTTTCTAGGGGGGTCCTGAGCAGAAAGTAAAGTCCCATTTTTTAGGAGTGTCCTAAGCAGAAAATAAAGTCCCATTTTCCAGGAAGGTCCTGAGTAGAAAGTAAAATTCCTTTCTTATGAGGGTCCTGAACAGAAAGTAAAGTCCCATTTTTCAGGAGGGACCTGAACAGAAAGTAAAATCCCATTTTCCAAGAGGGTCCTGAAAAGAAAGTAAAGTCCCATTTACCAGAAGGGTCCTGAACAGAAAGTAAAATCTCATTTTTCAGGAGGGTCCTGAACAGAAAGTGAAATCCCATTTTTAGGAAGGTCCTAAATAGAAAGTAAAGTCCCATTTTACAGGAGGGTCCTAAACAGAAAGTAAAATTCCATTTTTCAGGAGTGTCCTGAACAGAAAGTTAAGTCCCATTTTTCAGGAGGGTCTTGAACAAAAAGTAAAGTCTCATTTTTCTGAAGGGTCCTGAGCAGAAAGTAAAATCCCATTTTCCAAGAGGGCCCTGAGCAGAAAGTAAAGTCCCATTTTCAGTAGGGACATGAACAGAAAGTATAGTCCTATTTTTCCGGAGGGTCCTAAGCAAAAAGTAAAGTCCCATTTTTTAGGAGGGTCCTAAACAGAAATTAAAATCCCATTTTTCAGGAAGGTCCTGAGCAGAAAGTAAAGTCCCATTTTTCAGGAGGGTCCTAAAAATAAAGTAATGTCTCATTTTTTTGGAGAGTCCTGGACAGAAAGTAAAATATCATTTTTTGGTAGTGTCCTAAACAGAAAATAAAGTCCCATTTCTCAGGAGGGTCCTGAACAAAGAGTAAAATCCGATTTTCCAGCAGGGTCCTGTGCAGAAAGTAAAGTCCCATTTTTCAGGAGGGTCCGGAACAGAAAGTAAAATCCTATTTTTCAGGAGGGTCCTGAGAAGAAAGTAAAGTCTCATTTTTTAGGAGGGTCCCGAGCAGAAAGTAGAGTCTCATTTTTTAGGAGGGTCCTGAACAGAATGTAAAATCGCATTTTTCAGGAGGGTCCTGAGAAAAAAGTAAAGTCCCATTTTTTAGGAGGATCGTGAACATAAAATAGAGTCCCGTTTTCTAGGAGGGTCCTGAAAAGAAAATAAAATCCCATTTTTCAGGAGGGTCCTGCACAAAAAGTAAAATACTATTTTTTAGGAGGGTCCTGAACAGAAAGTAAAATTCTATTTTTCATGAGTATCCTGAACAGAAAGTAAAATCATATTTTTAAGGAGGGTCCTGAACAGAAAGTAAAGTCCCATTTTTTAAGAGGGTCTTGAACAGAAAGTAAGGTACCATTTTTAAGAAGGGTCCTGATCAGAAAGTAGTCTCATTTTTCAGGATGGTCCTGAACAGAAAATAAAATCGCATTTTTCAGGAGGGTCCAGAAGAGAAAGTAAAGTCTCATTTTTTAGGAGGGTCCCGAGCAGAAAGTAGAGTCTCATTTTTAAGGAGGGTCCTGAACAGAATGTAAAATCGCATTTTTCAGGAGGGTCCTGAGCAAAAAGTAAAGTCCCATTTTTTAGGAGGATCGTGATCATAAAGTAGAGTCCCGTTTTCTAGGAGGGTCCTGAACAGAATATAAAATCCCATTTTTCAGGAGGGTCCTGCACAAAAAGTAAAATACTATTTTTTAGGAGGGTCCTGAACAGAAAGTGAAATTCTATTTTTCATGAGTGTCCTGAACAGAAAGTAAAATCATATTTTTAAGGAGGGTCCTGAACAGAAAGTAAAGTCCCATTTTTTAAGAGGGTCTTGAACAGAAAGTAAAGTCCCAATTATAAGAAGGATTTCGAACAAAAAGTAAAGTCTCATTTTTCATGTGAGTTCTGAACAGAAAGTAAAGTCCCATTTTTAAGAAGGGTCCTGATCAGAAAGTAGAGTCTCATTTTTCAGGATGGTCCTGAATAGAAAATAAAATCGCATTTTTCAGGAGGGTCCGGACCAGAAAGTAAAGTCTCATTTTTTAGGAGGGTCCCGAGCAGAAAATAGAGTCTCATTTTTAAGGAGGATCCTGAACAGAATGTAAAATCGCATTTTTCAGGAGGGTCTTGAGCAAAAAGTAGAGTCCCATTTTTTAGGAGGATCGTGAACATAAAGTAGAGTCCCGTTTTCTAGGAGAGTCCTGAACATAAAATAAAATCCCATTTTTCAGGAGGGTCCTGCACAAAAAGTAAAATACTATTTTTTAGGAGGGTCCTGAACAGAAAGTAAAATTCTATTTTTCATGAGTGTCTTGAACAGAAAGTAAAATCATATTTTTAAGGATGGTCCTGAACAGAAAGTAAAGTCCCATTTTTTAAGAGGGTCTTGAACAGAAAGTAAAGTCCCAATTATAAGAAGGATTTCGAACAGAAAGTAAAGTCTCATTTTTCAGGATGGTCCTGAACAGAAAGTAAAATCGCATTTTTCAGGAGGGTCCGGAACAGAAAGTAAAGTCTCAATTTTTAGGAGGGTCCTGAACAGAAAGTAAAGTACCATTTTTTTGGAGGATCCTAAACAGAAAGTAAAGTATCATTTTTCAAGAGGGTCCCGAGCAAAAAGTAAAGTTCCATTTTCCAGGAGGGTCCTGAGCAGAAAGTAAAGTCCTATTTTTTAGGACGGTCCTGGACAGAAAGTAAAATCTCATTTTTAGGAGGATACTGGGCAGAAAGTAAAGTCCCATTTTTTATGTGAGTTCTGAACAGAAAGTAAAGTGCCATTTTTAAGAAGGGTCCTGATCAGAAAGTAAAATCCCTTTTTCAGGAGAGTCCTGAGCAAAAAGTAAAGTCCCATTTTTCAGGAGTGTCCTGAACATAAAGTAAAGTCCCATTTTTCAGGAGGGTCCTGAACATAAAATAAAGTCCCATTTTGCAGGAGGGTCCTGAGCAGAAAGTAAAGTCTCCTATTGCAGGAGGGCCCTGAACTGAAAGTAAAATTGTATTTTTAAGAGTGTCCTAAACAAAAAGTAAAATCCCATTCTTAGGAGGGTCCTGTACAAAAACTAAAGTCCCATTTTCCTGGAGGGTTCAGAACAGAAAGTAAAATCCCATTTTTAGGAGGGTCAAAAACAGAAAATAAAGTCCAATTTTTTAGGAGGATCCTGTGCCAAAAGTAAAATCCCATTTTCCAGGAGGGTCCTGAGCATAAAGTAAAGTCCAATTTTTCATGTGAGTTCTGAACAGAAAGTAAAGTCCCATTTACCAGAAGGGTCCTGAACAGAAAGTAAAATCCCATTGGTAGGAGGGTCCTAAACAGAAAGTAAAGTCCCATTTTTCAGGAGGGTCCTGAATAGAAAGTAAAGTCCCCTTTTTCAGGAGGGTCTTGAACAAAAAGTAAAGTCCCATTTTACAGGAGGATCCTGAGCAGAAAGTAAAATCCCATTTTCCAGGAGGGTCCTGAGCAGAAAGTAAAGTCCTATTTTTCAGGAGGGTCCAGATTAGAAAGTAAAGTCCCATTTTTTAGGAGGGTCCTAAACAGAAAGAAAAATGCCATTTTTCAGGAAGGTCCTGAGCAGAAAGTAAAGTCGCATTTTTCAGGAGGGTCCTAAACAGAAAGTAAAGTCTCATTCTTCAGGAGAGTCCTGGACAGAAAGTAAAATCTCATTTTTTGGGAGTGTCCAAAACAAAAAGTAAAGTCCCATTTTTCTGGAGGGTCTTGAACAGAAAGTAAAGTCTCATTTTTCAGGAAGGCCCTGAATAGAAAGTCAAGTCCCATTTGTTAAGTGGGTCCTGAACAGAAAGTAAAGACCAATTTTCCAGGAGGGTTCTGAGCAAAAAGTAAAGTCCCATTTTTCAGGAGGGTCCTAAACAGAAAGTAAAATTCCATTTTTCAGGAGTCCTGAGCAAAGAGTAAAGTCTCATTTTTTAGGAGAGTCATGAGCAAAAAGTAGAGTCTCAATTTTTAGTAGATTCCTGAACAGAAAGTAAAATCCCATTTTTCAGGAGGGTCTTGAGCAAAAAGTAAAGTCCCATTTTTTAGGAGGGTCATGAACATAAAGTAAAGTCCCATTTTCTAGGGGGGCCCGGAGCAGAAAGTAAAGTCCATTTTTCATGAGAGTCCTGAACAGAAAGTAAAGTCCCATTTTTAAGTAGGGTCCTGATCAGAAAGTAAAATCCCATTTTCAGAAGAGTCCTGAGCAAAAAGTAAAGTCTCATTTTTCAGGAGGGTCCTGAACATAAAGTAAAGTCCCATTTTTCAGGAGGGTCCTGAGCAGTAAGTAAAGTCTCATTTTGCAGGAGGGACCTGAACAGAAAGTAAAATTGCATTTTTAAGAGTGTCCTTACCAAAAAGTAAAATCCCATTCTTAGGAGGGTCCTGAACAGAAACTAAAGTCTCATTTTTCAGGAGGGTCCTGAACAGAAAGTAAAATCTCATTTTGTAGGATGGTCCTGAACAGACAGTAAATCCCATTTTCCAGGAGGGTCTTGAACAGAACGTAAAATCCTACTTTTAAGAGGGTCCTGAACAGAAAGTAAAGTCCCATTTACCAGAATGGTCCTGAACAGAAAGTAAAATCTCATTTTCCAAGAGGGTCCTAAAAAGAAAGTAAAATCTCAGTTTTAGGAGGGTCCTAAACAGAAAATAAGTCCCATTTTTTAGGAGCGTCCAGAACAGAAAGTAAAATTCCATTTTTCAGGAGGGTCCTGAACAGAAAGTAAAGTTTCATTTTACAAGAGGCTCCCGAGCAAAAAGTAAAGTTCCATTTTTCAGGAGGGTCCTGAGCAGAAAGTAAAGTACTTTTTTTTAGGAGGGTCCTGAACAGAAAGTAAAATCTTATTTTTAAGGAGGATACTGGGCAGAAAGTAAAGTCCCATATTTCATGAGAGTTCTGAACAGAAAGTAAAGTCCTATTTTTAAGAAGGGTCTTGATGAGAAAGTAAAATCCCATTTTCAAGAGAGTCCTGAACAAAAAGTAAAGTCTTATTTTTCAGGAGGGTCCTGAACATAAAGTAAAGTCCTATTTTTCAGGAGGGTCCTGAGCAGTAAGTAAAGTCTCATTTTGCAGGAGGGACCTGAACAGAAAGTAAAATTGCATTTTTAAGAGTGTCCTTACAAAAAAGTAAAATCCCATTCTTAGGAGGGTCCTGAACAGAAACTAAAGTCTCATTTTTCAGGAGGGTCCTGAACAGAAAGTAAAATCTCATTTTGTAGGATGGTCCTGAACAGACAGTAAAGTCCCATTTTTCAGGAGGGTCTTGAACAGAACGTAAAATCCTATTTTTAAGAGGGTCCTGAACAGAAAGTAAAGTCCCATTTACCAGAATAGTCCTGAACAGAAAGTAAAGTCCCATTTTCCAGGAGGGTCCTAAAAAGAAAGTAAAATCTCAGTTTTAGGAGGGTCCTAAACAGAAAATAAGTCCCATTTTTTAGGAGAGTCCAGAACAGAAAGTAAAATTCCATTTTTCAGGAGGGTCCTGAACAGAAAGTAAAGTTTCATTTTACAAGAGGCTCCCGAGCAAAAAGTAAAGTTCCATTTTTCAGGAGGGTCCTGAGCAGAAAGTAAAGTCCTTTTTTTTAGGAGGGTCCTGAACAGAAAGTAAAATCTTATTTTTAAGGAGGATACTGGGCAGAAAGTAAAGTCCCATTTTTCATGAGAGTCCTGAACAGAAAGTAAAGTCCTATTTTTAAGAAGGGTCCTGATCAGAAAGTAAAATCCCATTTTCAAGAGAGTCCTGAGCAAAAAGTAAAGTCTCATTTTTCAGGAGGGTCCTGAACATAAAGTAAAGTCCCATTTTTCAGGAGGGTCCTGAGCAGTAAGTAAAGTCTCATTTTGCAGGAGGGACCTGAACAGAAAGTAAAATTGCATTTTTAAGAGTGTCCTTACCAAAAAGTAAAATCCCATTCTTAGGAGGGTCCTGAACAGAAACTAAAGTCTCATTTTTCAGGAGGGTCCTGAACAGAAAGTAAAATCTCATTTTGTAGGATGGTCCTGAACAGACAGTAAATCCCATTTTCCAGGAGGGTCTTGAACAGAACGTAAAATCCTATTTTTAAGAGGGTCCTGAACAGAAAGTAAAGTCCCATTTACCAGAATGGTCCTGAACAGAAAGTAAAATCTCATTTTCCAAGAGGGTCCTAAAAAGAAAGTAAAATCTCAGTTTTAGGAGGGTCCTAAACAGAAAATAAGTCCCATTTTTTAGGAGCGTCCAGAACAGAAAGTAAAATTCCATTTTTCAGGAGGGTCCTGAACAGAAAGTAAAGTTTCATTTTACAAGAGGCTCCCGAGCAAAAAGTAAAGTTCCATTTTTCAGGAGGGTCATGAGCAGAAAGTAAAGTACTTTTTTTTAGGAGGGTCCTGAACAGAAAGTAAAATCTTATTTTTAAGGAGGATACTGGGCAGAAAGTAAAGTCCCATATTTCATGAGAGTTCTGAACAGAAAGTAAAGTCCTATTTTTAAGAAGGGTCTTGATGAGAAAGTAAAATCCCATTTTCAAGAGAGTCCTGAGCAAAAAGTAAAGTCTTATTTTTCAGGAGGGTCCTGAACATAAAGTAAAGTCCTATTTTTCAGGAGGGTCCTGAGCAGTAAGTAAAGTCTCATTTTGCAGGAGGGACCTGAACAGAAAGTAAAATTGCATTTTTAAGAGTGTCCTTACCAAAAAGTAAAATCCCATTCTTAGGAGGGTCCTGAACAGAAACTAAAGTCTCATTTTTCAGGAGGGTCCTGAACAGAAAGTAAAATCTCATTTTGTAGGATGGTCCTGAACAGACAGTAAAGTCCCATTTTTCAGGAGGGTCTTGAACAGAACGTAAAATCCTATTTTTAAGAGGGTCCTGAACAGAAAGTAAAGTCCCATTTACCAGAATAGTCCTGAACAGAAAGTAAAGTCCCATTTTCCAGGAGGGTCCTAAAAAGAAAGTAAAATCTCAGTTTTAGGAGGGTCCTAAACAGAAAATAAGTCCCATTTTTTAGGAGAGTCCAGAACAGAAAGTAAAATTCCATTTTTCAGGAGGGTCCTGAACAGAAAGTAAAGTTTCATTTTACAAGAGGCTCCCGAGCAAAAAGTAAAGTTCCATTTTTCAGGAGGGTCCTGAGCAGAAAGTAAAGTCCTTTTTTTTAGGAGGGTCCTGAACAGAAAGTAAAATCTTATTTTTAAGGAGGATACTGGGCAGAAAGTAAAGTCCCATTTTTCATGAGAGTCCTGAACAGAAAGTAAAGTCCTATTTTTAAGAAGGGTCCTGATCAGAAAGTAAAATCCCATTTTCAAGAGAGTCCTGAGCAAAAAGTAAAGTCTCATTTTTCAGGAGGGTCCTGAACATAAAGTAAAGTCCCATTTTTCAGGAGGGTCCTGAGCAGTAAGTAAAGTCTCATTTTGCAGGAGGGACCTGAACAGAAAGTAAAATTGCATTTTTAAGAGTGTCCTTACAAAAAGTAAAATCCCATTCTTAGGAGGGTCCTGAATAGAAACTAAAGTCTCATTTTTCAGGAGGGTCCTGAACAGAAAGTAAAATCTCATTTTTCAAGAGGGTCCTGAATAGAAAGTAAAATCTTATTTTTTATGAGGGTCTTGAACAGACAGTAAAGTCCCAATTTCTAGGAGGCTCTTGAGCAAAAGTAAAATCTCATTTTCCAGGAGGGTCCTAAGCAGAAAGTAAAGTCCAATTTTTCAGTAGGGTCCTGAACAGAACGTATAGTCCCATTTTTGAGGTGAGTCCTGAGAAGAAAGTAAAGTCCCATTTTCCAGGAGGGTCCTGAACATAAAGTAAAGTCCCATTTTTCAGGAGGGTCCTGAGCAGTAAGTATAGTCTCATTTTGCAGGAGGGACCTGAACAGAAAGTAAAATTTCATTTTTAAGAGTGTCCTTAACAAAAAGTAAAATCCCATTCTTAGGTGGGTCATGAACAGAAACTAAAGTCTCATTTTTAAGGAGGGTCCTGAACAGAAAATAAAATCTCATTTTTCAAGAGGGTCCTGAACAGAAAGTAAAATCTCATTTTTTATGAGGGTCCTGAACAGACAGTAAAGTCCCAATTTGTAGGAGGCTCTTGAGCATAAAGTAAAATCCCATTTTCCAGGAGGGTCCTGAGTAGAAAGTAAAGTCCAATTTTTTAGTAGGGTCCTGAACAGAATGTATAGTCCCATTTTTCAGGAGATTCCTGAGCAGAAAGTAAAGTCCCATTTTCCAGGAGGGTCCTGAGCAGAAAGTAAAGTCCTATTTTTTAGGAGGGTCCTGAACAGAAAGTAAAATCTTATTTTTAAGGAGGATACAGGGCAGAAAGTAAAGTCTTATTTTTCATGAGAGTCCTGAACAGAAAGTAAAGTCCCATTTTTAAGAAGGGTTCTGATCAGAAAGTAAAATCCCATTGTCAGGAGAGTCCTAAGAAAAAAGTAAAGTCTCATTTTTTCAGGAGGGTCCTGAACATAAATTAAAGTCTCATTTTTCAGGAGGGTCCTGAGCAGAAAGTAAAGTCTCATTTTGCAGGAGGGTCCTGAACAGAAAGTAAAATTGTATTTTTAAGAGTGTCCTGAACAAAATGTAAAATCCCTTTATTAGGAGGGTCCTGAACAAAAACTAAAGTCCCATTTTCCTGGAGGGTCCAGAACAGAAAGTAAAATCCCATTTTTAGGAGGGTCCTAAACAGAATGTAAAGTCCAATTTTTTAAGAGGATCCTGTGCAGAAAGTAAAATCCCATTTCCAGGAGGGTCCTGAGCAGAAAGTGAAGTCCAATTTTTCAGTAGGGTCCTGAACAGAAAGTATAGTCCCATTTTTCAGGAGAGTCCTGAGCAGAAAGTAAAGTCCCATTTTCCAAGAAGGTCCTGAGCATAAAGTAAAGTCCTATTTTTCAGGAGGGTCCTGAAGAGAAAGTAAAATCTCATTTTTAAGGAGGATACTGGGCAGAAAGTAAAGTCTCATATTTCATAAGAGTCCTGAACAGAAAGTAATGTCCCATTATTAAGGAGGGTCCTGAACAGAAAGTAAAATCCCTTTTTAAGGAGAGTCCTGAGCAGAAAGTAAAGTCCCATTTTTTTCAGGAGGGTCCTGAACAGAAAGTAATATCCCATTTTTAAGAGTGTCCTGAACAGAAAGTAAAATCCCTTTCTTAGGAGGGTCCTGAATAGAAACTAAAGTCGAATTTTTCAGGAGGGTCCTGAACAGAAAGTAAAATCCCATTTTTCAAGAGGGTCCTAAATAGAAAGTAAAATCTGATTTTGTAGGAGGGTCCTGAACTGACAAAAAAGTCCCATTTTCTAGGAGGGTCTTAAATAGAAAGTAAAATCCCATTTTTAAGAGGGTCCTGAACAGAAAGTGAAGTCCAATTTACTAGAAGAGTCCTGAACAGAAAGTAAAATCTCCTTTTCCAGGAGTGTCCTGAACAGAATGTAAAATCCCATTTTTAGGAGGGTCCTAAACAGAAAGTAAAGTCCCATTTTTTAGGAGGATCTAGAACAGAAAGTAAAATTCCATTTTTCAGGAGGGTCTTGAACAGAAAGTAAAGTTCTATTTTTCAGGAGGGTTCTGAACAAAAAGTAAAGTCCCATTTTCCAGAAGGGTCCTAAACAGAAAGTAAAATCTCATTTTTCAGGAGGTTCCTGAAAAGAAAGTAAAGTCCCATTTTCTAGGAGGATCTTGAACAGAATGTAAAATCCCATTTTTAAGAGGGTCCTGAACAGAAAGTAAAATCCCATTTTTCAGGAGTGTTTTGAGCAGAAAGTAAAGTCCCATTTTTTAGGAGGGTCCTCAATAGAAAGTAAAATCCCATTTTTCAGGAAGGTCCTGAGCAGAAAGTAAAGTCCTATTTTTCAGGAGTGTCCTGAACAGAAAGCAAAGTCTCTTTTTTTAGTAGAATCCTGGACAAAAAGAGAAGTCCCATTTTTCAGGAGGGTTTGGAACAGTAATTAAAGTCCCATTTTCCAGGAGGGTCGTAAACAGAAAATAAAATCTCATATTTCAGGAGGGTCCTGAACAGAAAGTAAAGTCCAATTTTTCAGGAGGGTCTTGAACTGAAAGTAATATCCCATATTTTATGAGAGTCCAGAACAGAAAGTAAAGTCCCATTTTTAAGGAGGGTCCTGAACAATAAGTAAAATCCCATTTTCAGGAGAGTCCTGAGCAGAAAGTAAAGTCCGATTTTTCAGGAGGGTCCTGAACATAAAGTAAAGTTTCATTTTTTGGGAGGGTCCGGAGCAGAAAGTAAAGTCCCATTTTCCAGAAGGGTCCTGAACAGAAAGTAAAATCCCATTTTTAAGAGTGTCCTGAACAGAAAGTAAAATCCCATTCTTAGAAGCGTCCTGAACAGAAACTAAAGTCCAATTTTTTAGGAGGCCCTGAACAGAAAGTAAAGTCCCATTTATCATGAGGGTCTTAAATAGAAAGTAAAATCTCATTTTGTAGGATGGTCCTGAACAGACAGTAAAGTCCCATTTTCCAGGAGGGTCTTGAACAGAACGTAAAATCCTATTTTTAGGAGGGTCCTGAACAGAAAGTAAAGTTCCATTAACCAGAATGGTCCTGAACAGAAAGTAAAATCTTATTTTCCAGGAGGGTCCTGAAAAGAAAGTAAAATCTCAATTTTAGGAGGGTCCTAAACAGAAAATAAGTCCCATTTTTTAGGAGCGTCCAGAACAGAAAGTAAAATTCCATTTTTCAGGAGGGTCCTGAACAGAAAGTAAAGTTTCATTTTTTAAGAGGCTCCCGAGCAAAAAGTAAAGTTCCATTTTTCAGGAGGGTCCTGAGCAGAAAGTAAAGTCCTATTTTTTAGGAGGGTCCTGAACAGAAAGTAAAATCTTATTTTTAAGGAGGATACTGGGCAGAAAGTAAAGTCCCATTTTTCATGAGAGTCCTGAACAGAAAGTAAAGTCCTATTTTTAATAAGGGTCCTGATCAGAAAGTAAAATCCCATTTTCAGGAGAGTCCTGAGCAAAAAGTAAAGTCTCATTTTTCAGGAGGGTCCTGAACATAAAGTAAAGTCCCTTTTTTTAGGAGGGTCCTGAGCAGTAAGTAAAGTCTCATTTTGCAGGAGAGACCTGAACAGAAAGTAAAATTGTATTTTTAAGAGTGTCCTTAACAAAAAGTAAAATCCCATTCTTAGGAGGGTCCTGAACAGAAACTAAATTCTTATTTTTCAGGAGGGTCCTAAACAGAATGTAAAGTCCAATTTTTCAAGAGGGTCCTGAACAGAAAGTAAAATCTCATTTTTTATGAGGGTCTTGAACAGACAGTAAAGTCCCAATTTCTAGGAGGCTCTTGAAAATAAAGTAAAATCCCATTTTCCAGGAGGGTCCTAAGCAGAAAGTAAAGTCCAATTTATCAGTAGGGTCCTGAACAGAAAGTATAGTCCCATTTTTCAGGAGAGTCCTGAGTAGAAAGTAAAGTCCCATTTTCTAGGAGGGTCCTGAGCAGAAAGTAAAGTTTTATTTTTCAGGAGGGTCCTGAACAGAAAGTAAAATCTTTTTTTTAAGGAGGATACAGGGCAGAAAGTAAAGTCCCATTTTTCATGAGAGTCCTGAATAGAAAGTAAAGTCCCATTTTTAAGAAGGGTCCTGATCAGAAAGTAAAATCCCATTGTCAGGAGAGTCCTGAGCAAAAAGTAAAGTCTCATTTTTCAGGAGGGTCCTGAACATAAAATAAAGTCCCATTTTTCAGGAGGTTCCTAAGCAGAAAGTAAAGTCTTATTTTGCAGGAGGGTCCTAAACAGAAAGTAAAATTGTATTTTTATGAGTGTCCTGAACAAAAAGTAAAATTCCATTCTTAGGAGGGTTTTGAACAAAAACTAAGGTCTCATTTTTCAGGAGGGTCCTGAACAGAAAGTAAAATCTCATTTATCAAGAAGGACCTGAACAGAAAGTAAAATCTCATCTTTTATGAGGGTCCTGAACAGACTGTAAAGTCCCATTTTCCACGAGGCTCTTGAGCAGAAAGTGAAATCCCATTTTCCAGGAGGGTCCTGAGCAGAAAGTAAAGTCCAATTTTTCAGTAGGGTCCTGAACAAAAAGTATAGTCTCATTTTTCAGGAGAGTCCTGAGCAGAAAGTAAAGTCCCATTTTTTAGGAGGGTCCTAAATTGAAAGTAAAATCCCATATTTTTAGGAAGGTCCTGAGTAGAAAGTAAAGTCCGATTTTTCAGGAGGGTCCTGAACAGAAAGTAAATTGTCTTTTTTCAGGAGAATCCTGGACAGAAAGAGAAGTCCCATTTTTCAGGAGTGTCTTGAACAGAAAGTAAAGTCCCATTTTCCAGGAGGGTCCTAAATAGAAAGTAAAATCTCATATTTCAGGAGGGTCCTGAACAGAAAGTAAAGTCCAAATTTTCAGGAGGGTCTTGAACAGAAAGTAATATCCCATTTTTAAGAGGGTCCTAAACAGAAAGTAAAGTTCCATTTACCAGAAGGGTCCTGAACAGAAAGTAAAATCCCATTTTCCTGGAGGGTCCAGAATAGAAAGTAAAATCACATTTTTAGGAGGGTCCTAAACAGAAAGTAAAGTCCAATTTTACAGGAGGGTCCTGAACAAAAAGCAAAATTCTATTTTTCAGGAGTGTCCTGAACAGAAAGTAGAGTCCCATTTTTCAGGATGGTCTTGAACAGAAAGTAAAGTCCCATTTTTCAGGAGGCTCCTAAGCAGAAAGTAAAATTCCATTTTCCAGGAGGGTTCTGAGCTGAAAGTAAAGTCCTATTTTTCAGTAGTGTCCTGAACACAGAGTATAGTCCCATTTTTCAGGAGAGTCCTGAGCAGAAAGTAAAGTCCCAGTTTTTAGGAGGGTCCTAAACAGAAAGAAAAATCCCATTTTTCAGGAAGGTCCTGAGCAGAAAGTAAAGTCTCATTTTTCGAAAAGGTCCTGAACAGGAATTAAAGTCTCATTTTTCAGGAGGGTCCTGGACTGAAAGTAAAAGCTCATTTTTTGGGAGTGCCCTAAATAGAAAGTAAACTCCCATTTTTCAGGAGAATTCTGAACAGAAAATTAAGTCCTATTTTTAAGGATAGTCCTGAAAATAAAGTAAAGACCCATTTGTTAAGAGGGTCCTGAATAGAAAATAAAGTCCTATTTTCCAGGAGGGTCCTGAGCAGAAAGTAAAGCCCCATTTTTTAGTAAGGTCCTGAACAGAAAGTATAGTCCCATTTTTCAGGAGAGTCCTGAGCAGAAAGTAAAGTCCTATTTTTCAGGAGGGTCCTGAACATAATGTAAAGTTTCATTTTTCGGGAGGGTCCTGAGCAGAAAGTAAAGTCCCATTTTCCAGGAGGGTCCTGAACAGATAGTAAAATCCCATTTTTAAGAGTGTCCTGAACAGAAAATAAAATCCCATTCTTAGGAGGGTCCTGAACAGAAACTAAAGTCCAATTTTTTAGGAGGTCCTGAACAGAAAGTAAAGTCCCATTTATCAAGAGGGTCCTAAATAGAAAGTAAAATCTCATTTTGTAGGATGGTCCTGAACAGACAGTAAAGTCCCATTTTCCAGGAGGGTCTTGAACAGAATGTAAAATCCTATTTTTAAGAGGGTCCTGAACAGAAAGTAAAGTCCCATTTACCAGAATGGTCCTGAACAGAAAGTAAAATCTCATTTTCCAGGAGGGTCCTGAAAAGAAAGTAAAATCTCAGTTTTAAGAGGGTCCTAAACAAAAAATAAGTCCCATTTTTTAGGAGCGTCCAGAACAAAAAGTAAAATTCCATTTTTCAGGAGGGTCCTGAATAGAAAGTAAAGTTTCATTTTTCAAGAGGCTCCCGAGCAAAAAGTAAAGTTCCATTTTTCAGGAGGGGCCTGAGCATAAAATAAAGTCCTATTTTTAGGAGGGTCCTGAACAGAAAGTAAAATCTCATTTTTAAGGAGGATACTGGGCAGAAAGTAAAGTCCCATTTTTCATGAGAGTCCTGAACAGAAAGTAAAGTCCCATTTTTAAGAAGGGTCCTGCTCAGAAAGTAAAATCCCATTTTCAGGAGGGTCCTGAGCAAAAAGTAAAGTCTCATTTTGCAGGAGGGTCCTGAACAAAAAGTAAAATTATATTTTTAAGAGTGTCCTGAACAAAAAGTAAAATACCATTCTTAGGAGGGTCCTGAACAAAAACTAAAGTCCCATTTTCCTGGAGGGTCCAGAACAGAAAGTAAAATCCCATTTTTAGGAGGGTCCTAAACAGAATTTAAAGTCCAATTTTTCAAGAGGATCCTGTGCAGAAAGTAAATTACCATTTTCCAGGAGGGTCCTGAGCAGAAAGTGAAGTCCAATTTTTCAGTAGGGTCCTGAACAGAAAGTATAGTCCCATTTTTTAGGAGAGTCCTGAGCAAAATGTAAAGTCCCATTTTCCAAGAAGGTCCTGAGCATAAAGTAAAGTCCTATTTTTCGGGAGGGTCCTGAATAGAATGTGAAATCTCATTTTTAAGGAGGATACTGGGCAGAAAGTAAAGTCTCATTTATCATGAGAGTCTTGAACAGAAAGTAATGTCCCATTATTAAGGAGGGTCCTGAACAGAAAGTAAAATCCCATTTTAAGGAGAGTCTTGAGCAGAAAGTAAAGTCCCATTTTTCAGGAGGGTCCTGAACAGAAAGTAAAATCCCATTTTTAAGAGTGTCATGAACAGAAAGTAAAATCCCATTCTTAGGAGGGTCCTGAATAGAAACTAAAGTCCAATTTTTCAGGAGGGTCCTGAACAGAAAGTAAAATCCCATTTTTCAAGAGGGTCCTAAATAGAAAGTAAAATCTTATTTTGTAGGAGGGTCCTGAACAGACAGTAAAGTCCCATTTTCTAGGAGGGTCTTAAACAGAAAGTAAAATCCCATTTTTAAGAGGGTCCTGAACAGAAAGTAAAGTCCCATTTACCAGAAGGGTCCTGAACAGAAAGTAAAATCTCCTTTTCCAGGAGTGTCCTGAACAGAAAGTAAAATCCTATTTTTAGGAGGGTCCTAAACAGAAAGTAAAGTCCCATTTTTTAGGAGGATCCAGAACAGAAAGTAAAATTCCATTTTTCAGGAGGGTCCTGAACAGAAAGTAAAGTTCTATTTTTCAGGAGGGTTCTGAACAGAAAGTAAAGTCCCATTTTTCAGAAGGGTCCTAAACAGAAAGTAAAATCTCATTTTTCAGGAGGTTCCTGAAAAGAAAGTAAAGTCCCATTTTCTAGGAGGATCTTGAACAGAATGTAAAATCCCATTTTTAAGAGGGTCCTGAACAGAAAGTAAAATCCCATTTTTCAGGAGTGTTCTGAGCAGAAAGTAAAGTCCCATTTTTTAGGAGGGTCCTAAACAGAAAGTGAAATCCCATTTTTCAGGATGGTCCTGAGCAGAAAGTAAAGTCCTATTTTTCAGGAGGGTCCTGAACAGAAAGCAAAGTCTCCTTTTTCAGTAGAATCCTGGACAGAAAGAGAAGTCCCATTTTTCAGGAGGGTTTGGAACAGTAAGTAAAGTCCCATTTTCAGGGAGGGTCCTAAACAGAAAATAAAATCGCATATTTCAGGAGGGTCCTGAATAGAAAGTAAAGTCCAATTTTTCAGGAGGGTCTTTAACTGAAAGTAATATCCAATTTTTAAGAGGGTCCTGAACAGAAAGTAAAGTCCCATTTACCAGAAGGGTCCTGAACAGAAAGTAAAATACCATTTTCCTGGAGGGTCCAAAACAGAAAGTAAAATCCCATTTTTAGGAGCGTCCTAATCAGAAAGTAAAGTCCAATTTTTCAGGAGGATCCTGTGCAGAAAGTAAAATCCCATTTTCCAGGAGGGTCCTGAGCAGAAAGTAAAGTCCTATTTTTCAGGAGGGTCCTGATTAGAAAGTAAAGTCCCATTTTTTAGGAGGGTCCTAAACAAAAATAAAAATCCCATTTTTCAGGACGGTCCTGAGCAGAAAGTAAAGTCGCATTTTTCAGGAGGGTCCTAAACAGAAAGTAAAGTCTCATTCTTCAGGAGAGTCTTAGACAGAAAGTAAAATCTCATTTTTCGAGAGTGTCCAAAACAGAAAGTAAAGTCCCATTTTTATGAGGGTCTTGAACAGAAAGTAAACTCCCATTTTTCAGGAAGGCCCTGAACAGTAAGTGAAGTCCCATTTGTTAAGTGGGTCCTGAACAGAAAGTAACGACCAATTTTCACGGGGGGTCCTAAGCAAAAAGTAAAGTCCTATTTTTCAGGAGAGTCCTGAACAGAAAGTAAAATTACATTTTTCAGGAGATTCCTGAGCAAAAAGTAAAGTCTCATTTTTTAGGAGGGTCATGAGCAGAAAGTAGAGTGTCAATTTTTAGGAGGGTCCTGAACAGAAAGTAAAATCCCATTTTTCAGGAGGGTCCTGAGCAAAAAGTAAAGTCCCATTTTTTAGGAGGGTCGTGAACATAAAGTAAAGTCCCATTTTCTAGGGGGGTCCTGAGCAGAAAGTAAAGTCCCATTTTTTAGGAGGATCCTGAGCAGAAAGTAAAGTCCCATTTTCCAGGAGGGTCCTAAACAGAAAGTAAAATTCCATTCTTAGGAGGGTCCTGAACTGAAAGTAAAGTCCCATTTTTCAGGAGGGTCCTGAACAAAAAGTAAAATCCCATTTTCCAAGAGGGTCATGAAAAGAAAGTAAAGTCCCATTTACCAGAAGGGTCCTGAATAGGAAATAGTATCCCATTTTCCAGGAGGGTCCTGAACAGAATGTGAAATCCCATTTTTAGGAGGGTCCTAAACAGAAAATAAAGTCCTATTTTACAGGAGGGTCCTGAACAGAAAGTAAAATTCCATTTTTCAGGTGGGTCCTGAACAGAAAGTTAAGTCCTATTTTTCAGGAGGGTCTTGAACAAAAAGTAAAGTATCATTTTCAGGATGGTCCTGAGCAGAAAATAAAATTCCATTTTCCAGGAGGGCCCTGAGCTGAAAGTAAAGTCCCATTTTCAGTAGGGTCATGAACAGAAATCATAGTCTTATTTTTCAGGAGGGTCCTAAGCAAAAAGTAAAGTCCCATTCTTTAGGAGGGTCCTAAACAGAAAGTAAAATCCCATTTTTTAGGAAGGTCCTGAGCAGAAAGTAAAGTCCCATTTTTCAGGAGGGTCCTAAAAAGAAAGTAATGTCTTATTTTTCAGGAGAGTCCTTGAGAGAAATTAAAATCTCATTTTTCGGTAGTGTCCTAAACAGAAAATAAAGTCCCATTTCTAAGGAGGGTCCTAAACAGAAAGTAAAGTCCCATTTTTCAGGAAGGTCCTAAACAGAAAGTCCCATTTGTTAAGAGAGTCCCGAACAGAAAGTAAAGTCCCATTTTTCAGGAGGGGCCTGAACAGAATGTAAAATCCCATTTTTCAGGAGGGTCCTGAGCAGAAAGTAAAGTTTCATTTTTCAAGAGGCTCCCGAGGAAAAAGTAAAGTTCTATTTTTTAGGAGGGTCCTGAGCAGAAAGTAAAGTCCAATTTTTTAGGAGGGTCCTGAACAAAAAGTAAAATCTCATTTTTAAGGAGGATACTGGGCAAAAGTAAAGTCCCATTTTTCATGAGAGTCCTGAACAGAAAGTAAAATCCCATTTTTAAGAAGGGTCCTGATCAGAAAGTAAAATCCCATTTTCAGGACAGTCCTGAGCAAAAAGTAAAGTCTCATTTTTCAGGAGGGTCCTGAACATAAAGTAAAGTCCCATTTTTCAGGAGGGTCCTGAGCAGTATGTAAAGTCTCATTTTGCAGGAGGGACCTGAACAGAAAGTAAAATTGCATTTTTAAGAGTGTCCTTAACAAAAAGTAAAATCCCATTCTTAGGAGGGTCCTGAACAGAAACTAAAGTCTCATTTTTCAGGAGGGTCCTGAACAGAAAGTAAAATCTCATTTTTCAATAGGGTCCTGAAAATATAAAGTTGGGCGAACCTTCTTGGCTTGGGCGAACCTTCTTGGCTTTTTCAATAGGGTCCTAATTTTTCAGTGTTGGGCGAACCTTCTTGGCTTTCTAGATCATCCAGAGCCTTTTTTAACTTATCCTTTAGCGCCTTCTTACTGGCAGAGGAACTGGAAGAGGAAACTGCTGATTTCCCTTTGGCAGGAGTCTTGGAAGTGGCAGGCTTAGGAGTCCACCCTTTGATTTTTATCTCCTTGGATAAATGCTGGATCCTGTGCTGTTCTGCTTTAGAGAAATTCCAGGAAATGATATACGAAATTCTTTTCTTTATAAAAAATTTGCACATTTGGATGTGCTCAGGTAGAGTAGAACAACCTTCCTTGACCATGAAATCAGGGAGGCGATTAATAAACTGTTGTGGAAGAACATCCTTCGTTCCTCCGAAACATAACCACCATTCGTAGAACCATTACGGTATGATAGATTCTACCATGGCTGGACAATATTTAACAAACCAAGTATGACCTGGTTGAACAAATATAAAGTTGAACCATGCTGACTTGTAGTCATACCAGTTGTAGGTTTGTGGCCCGTGAGGCATTGATAATGCTACTGGAGTGTGTAGATGATCTACAAACCAATTAAAAGGGTTAATACCCTCTTGATTGTGAATTTTGAGTAGCCGATATGTTCGGGATACCGCTCATCCATTGATTGTTCGACCTCAATGGAATCGGTGTAGACTAAAATAGCTTTATAATAGCGGCGGGTTTTGAGTGGATCTTCTGTATCCATAAAGTTATTATTAGTATACACCGGCTTGATGAGCTGGTTCAAATGATAGCCTTCATTTTTTGGGAGTGCCCTAAATAGAAAGTAAACTCCCATTTTTCAGGAGAATTCTGAACAGAAAATTAAGTCCTATTTTTAAGGATAGTCCTGAAAATAAAGTAAAGACCCATTTGTTAAGAGGGTCCTGAATAGAAAATAAAGTCCTATTTTCCAGGAGGGTCCTGAGCAGAAAGTAAAGCCCCATTTTTCAGTAAGGTCCTGAACAGAAAGTATAGTCCCATTTTTCAGGAGAGTCCTGAGCAGAAAGTAAAGTCCTATTTTTCAGAAGGGTCCTGAACATAATGTAAAGTTTCATTTTTCGGGAGGGTCCTGAGCAGAAAGTAAAGTCCCATTTTCCAGGAGGGTCCTGAACAGATAGTAAAATCCCATTTTTAAGAGTGTCCTGAACAGAAAATAAAATCCCATTCTTAGGAGGGTCCTGAACAGAAACTAAAGTCCAATTTTTTAGGAGGTCCTGAACAGAAAGTAAAGTCCTATTTATCAAGAGGGTCCTAAATAGAAAGTAAAATCTCATTTTGTAGGATGGTCCTGAACAGACAGTAAAGTCCCATTTTCCAGGAGGGTCTTGAACAGAATGTAAAATCCTATTTTTAAGAGGGTCCTGAACAGAAAGTAAAGTCCCATTTACCAGAATGGTCCTGAACAGAAAGTAAAATCTTATTTTCCAGGAGGGTCCTGAAAAGAAAGTAAAATCTCAGTTTTAAGAGGGTCCTAAACAAAAAATAAGTCCCATTTTTTAGGAGCGTCCAGAACAGAAAGTAAAATTCCATTTTTCAGGAGGGTCCTGAACAGAAAGTAAAGTTTCATTTTTCAAGAGGCTCCCGAGCAAAAAGTAAAGTTCCATTTTTCAGGAGGGTCCTGAGCATAAAGTAAAGTCCTATGTTTAGGAGGGTCCTGAACAGAAAGTAAAATCTCATTTTTAAGGAGGATACTGGGCAGAAAGTAAAGTCCCATTTTTCATGAGAGTCCTGAACAGAAAGTAAAGTCCCATTTTTAAGAAGGGTCCTGCTCAGAAAGTAAAATCCCATTTTAAGGAGAGTCCTGAGAAAAAAGTAAAATCTCATTTTTCAGGAGGGTCCTGAACATAAAGTAAAGTCCCATTTTTCAGGAGGGTCCTGAGCAGTAAGTAAAGTCTCATTTTGCAGGAGGGACCTGAACAGAAAGTAAAAATTGCATTTTTAAGAGTGTCCTTAACAAAATGTAAATTCCCATTCTTTAGGAGGGTCCTGAACAGAAACTAAAGTCTCATTTTTTAGGAGGGTCCTAAAAAGAAAGTAAAATCTCATTTTTCAAGAGGGTCCTGAACAGAAAGTAAAATCTCATTTTTTATGAGGGTCCTGAACAGACAGTAAAGTCCCAATTTCTAGGAGGCTCTTGAGCATAAAGTAAAATCCCATTTTCCAGGAGGGTCCTGAGTAGAAAGTAAAGTCTAATTTTTCAGTAGGGTCCTGAACAGAATGTATAGTCCCATTTTTCAAGAGATTCCTGAGCAGAAAGTAAAGTTCCATTTTCCAGGAGGGTCCTGAGCAGAAAGTAAAGTCCTATTTTTTAGGAGGGTCCTGAACAGAAAGTAAAATCTCATTTTTAAGGAGTATACTGGGCAGAAAGTAAAGTCCCATTTTTCATGAGAGTCCTGAACAGAAAGTTAAGTCCCATTTTTAAGAAGGGTCCTGATCAGAAAGTAAAATCCCATTTTCAGGAGAGTCCTGAGCAAAAAGTAAAGTCTCATTTTTTCAGGAGGGTCCTGAACATAAATTAAAGTCTCATTTTTCAGGAGGGTCCTGAGCAAAAAGTAAAGTCTCATTTTGCAGGAGGGTCCTGAACAAAAAGTAAAATTATATTTTTAAGAGTGTCCTGAACAAAAAGTAAAATCCCATTCTTAGGAGGGTCCTGAACAAAAACTAAAGTCCCATTTTCCTGGAGGGTCCAGAACAGAAAGTAAAATCCCATTTTTAGGAGGGTCCTAAACAGAATTTAAAGTCCAATTTTTCAAGAGGATCCTGTGCAGAAAGTAAATTACCATTTTCCAGGAGGGTCCTGAGCAGAAAGTGAAGTCCAATTTTTCAGTAGGGTCCTGAACAGAAAGTATAGTCCCATTTTTTAGGAGAGTCCTGAGCAAAATGTAAAGTCCCATTTTCCAAGAAGGTCCTGAGCATAAAGTAAAGTCCTATTTTTCGGGAGGGTCCTGAATAGAATGTAAAATCTCATTTTTAAGGAGGATACTGGGCAGAAAGTAAAGTCTCATTTATCATGAGAGTCTTGAACAGAAAGTAATGTCCCATTATTAAGGAGGGTCCTGAACAGAAAGTAAAATCCCATTTTAAGGAGAGTCTTGAGCAGAAAGTAAAGTCCCATTTTTCAGGAGGGTCCTGAACAGAAAGTAAAATCCCATTTTTAAGAGTGTCATGAACAGAAAGTAAAATCCCATTCTTAGGAGGGTCCTGAATAGAAACTAAAGTCCAATTTTTCAGGAGGGTCCTGAACAGAAAGTAAAATCCCATTTTTCAAGAGGGTCCTAAATAGAAAGTAAAATCTTATTTTGTAGGAGGGTCCTGAACAGACAGTAAAGTCCCATTTTCTAGGAGGGTCTTAAACAGAAAGTAAAATCCCATTTTTAAGAGGGTCCTGAACAGAAAGTAAAGTCCCATTTACCAGAAGGGTCCTGAACAGAAAGTAAAATCTCCTTTTCCAGGAGTGTCCTGAACAGAAAGTAAAATCCTATTTTTAGGAGGGTCCTAAACAGAAAGTAAAGTCCCATTTTTTAGGAGGATCCAGAACAGAAAGTAAAATTCCATTTTTCAGGAGGGTCCTGAACAGAAAGTAAAGTTCTATTTTTCAGGAGGGTTCTGAACAGAAAGTAAAGTCCCATTTTTCAGAAGGGTCCTAAACAGAAAGTAAAATCTCATTTTTCAGGAGGTTCCTGAAAAGAAAGTAAAGTCCCATTTTCTAGGAGGATCTTGAACAGAATGTAAAATCCCATTTTTCAAAGGGTCCTGAACAGAAAGTAAAATCCCATTTTTCAGGAGTGTTCTGAGCAGAAAGTAAAGTCCCATTTTTTAGGAGGGTCCTAAACAGAAAGTGAAATCCCATTTTTCAGGAAGGTCCTGAGCAGAAAGTAAAGTCCTATTTTTCAGGAGGGTCCTGAACAGAAAGCAAAGTCTACTTTTTCAGTAGAATCCTGGACAGAAAGAGAAGTCCCATTTTTCAGGAGGGTTTGGAACAGTAAGTAAAGTCCCATTTTCAGGGAGGGTCCTAAACAGAAAATAAAATCTCATATTTCAGGAGGGTCCTGAATAGAAAGTAAAGTCCAATTTTTCAGGAGGGTCTTGAATTGAAAGTAATATCCAATTTTTAAGAGGGTTCTGAACAGAAAGTAAAGTCCCATTTACCAGAAGGGTCCTGAACAGAAAGTAAAATACCATTTTCCTGGAGGGTCCAGAACAGAAAGTAAAATCCCATTTTTAGGAGCGTCCTAATCAGAAAGTAAAGTACAATTTTTCAGGAGGATCCTGTGCAGAAAGTAAAATCCCATTTTCCAGGAGGGTCCTGAGCAGAAAGTAAAGTCCTATTTTTCAGGAGGGTCCTGATTAGAAAGTAAAGTCCCATTTTTTAGGAGGGTCCTAAACAAAAATAAAAATCCCATTTTCCAGGACGGTCCTGAGCAGAAAGTAAAGTCGCATTTTTCAGGAGGGTCCAAAACAGAAAGTAAAGTCTCATTCTTCAGGAGAGTCCTAGACAGAAAGTAAAATCTCATTTTTCGAGAGTGTCCAAAACAGAAAGTAAAGTCCCATTTTTATGAGGGTCTTGAACAGAAAGTAAACTCCCATTTTTCAGGAAGGCCCTGAACAGTAAGTGAAGTCCCATTTATTAAGTGGGTCCTGAACAGAAAGTAACGACCAATTTTCCCGGGGGGTCCTAAGCAAAAAGTAAAGTCCTATTTTTCAGGAGAGTCCTGAACAGAAAGTAAAATTACATTTTTCAGGAGATTTCTGAGCAAAAAGTAAAGTCTCATTTTTTAGGAGGGTCATGAGCAGAAAGTAGAGTGTCAATTTTTAGGAGGGTCCTGAACAGAAAGTTAAATCCCATTTTTCAGGAGGGTCCTGAGCAAAAAGTAAAGTCCCATTTTTTAGGAGGGTCGTGAACATAAAGTAAAGTCCCATTTTCTAGGGGGGTCCTGAGCAGAAAGTAAAGTCCCATTTTTTAGGAGGATCCTGAGCAGAAAGTAAAGTCCCATTTTCCAGGAGGGTCCTAAACAGAAAGTAAAATTCCATTCTTAGGAGGGTCCTGAACTGAAAGTAAAGTCCCATTTTTCAGGAGGGTCCTGAACAAAAAGTAAAATCCCATTTTCCAAGAGGGTCATGAAAAGAAAGTAAAGTCCCATTTACCAGAAGGGTCCTGAATAGGAAATAGTATCCCATTTTCCAGGAGGGTCCTGAACAGAATGTGAAATCCCATTTTTAGGAGGGTCCTAAACAGAAAATAAAGTCCTATTTTACAGGAGGGTCCTGAACAGAAAGTAAAATTCCATTTTTCAGGCGGGTCCTGAACAGAAAGTTAAGTCCCATTTTTCAGGAGGGTCTTGAACAAAAAGTAAAGTATCATTTTCAGGATGGTCCTGAGCAGAAAATAAAATTCCATTTTCCAGGAGGGCCCTGAGCTGAAAGTAAAGTCCCATTTTCAGTAGGGTCATGAACAGAAATCATAGTCTTATTTTTCAGGAGGGTCCTAAGCAAAAAGTAAAGTCCCATTCTTTAGGAGGGTCCTAAACAGAAAGTAAAATCCCATTTTTTAGGAAGGTCCTGAGCAGAAAGTAAAGTCCCATTTTTCAGGAGGGTCCTAAAAAGAAAGTAATGTCTTATTTTTCAGGAGAGTCCTTGAGAGAAATTAAAATCTCATTTTTCGGTAGTGTCCTAAACAAAAAATAAAGTCCCATTTCTCAGGAGGGTCCTAAACAGAAAGTAAAGTCCCATTTTTCAGGAAGGTCCTAAACAGAAAGTCCCATTTGTTAAGAGAGTCCCGAACAGAAAGTAAAGTCCCATTTTTCAGGAGGGGCCTGAACAGAATGTAAAATCCCATTTTTCAGGAGGGTCCTGAGCAGAAAGTAAAGTTTCATTTTTCAAGAGGCTCCCGAGGAAAAAGTAAAGTTCTATTTTTTAGGAGGGTCCTGAGCAGAAAGTAAAGTCCAATTTTTTAGGAGGGTCCTGAACAAAAAGTAAAATCTCATTTTTAAGGAGGATACTGGGCAGAAAGTAAAGTCCCATTTTTCATGAGAGTCCTGAACAGAAAGTAAAGTCCCATTTTTAAGAAGGGTCCTGATCAGAAAGTAAAATCCCATTTTCAGGACAGTCCTGAGCAAAAAGTAAAGTCTCATTTTTCAGTAGGGTCCTGAACATAAAGCAAAGTCCCATTTTTCAGGAGGGTCCTGAGCAGTATGTAAAGTCTCATTTTGCAGGAGGGACCTGAACAGAAAGTAAAATTGCATTTTTAAGAGTGTCCTTAACAAAAAGTAAAATCCCATTCTTAGGAGGGTCCTGAACAGAAACTAAAGTCTCATTTTTCAGGAGGGTCCTGAACAGAAAGTAAAATCTCATTTTTCAATAGGGTCCTGAAAATATAAAGTTGGGCGAACCTTCTTGGCTTGGGCGAACCTTCTTGGCTTTTTCAATAGGGTCCTAATTTTTCAGTGTTGGGCGAACCTTCTTGGCTTTCTAGATCATCCAGAGCCTTTTTTAACTTATCCTTTAGCGCCTTCTTACTGGCAGAGGAACTGGAAGAGGAAACTGCTGATTTCCCTTTGGCAGGAGTCTTGGAAGTGGCAGGCTTAGGAGTCCACCCTTTGATTTTTATCTCCTTGGATAAATGCTGGATCCTGTGCTGTTCTGCTTTAGAGAAATTCCAGGAAATGATATACGAAATTCTTTTCTTTATAAAAAATTTGCACATTTGGATGTGCTCAGGTAGAGTAGAACAACCTTCCTTGACCATGAAATCAGGGAGGCGATTAATAAACTGTTGTGGAAGAACATCCTTCGTTCCTCCGAAACATAACCACCATTCGTAGAACCATTACGGTATGATAGATTCTACCATGGCTGGACAATATTTAACAAACCAAGTATGACCTGGTTGAACAAATATAAAGTTGAACCATGCTGACTTGTAGTCATACCAGTTGTAGGTTTGTGGCCTGTGAGGCATTGATAATGCTACTGGAGTGTGTAGATGATCTACAAACCAATTAAAAGGGTTAATACCCTCTTGATTGTGAATTTTGAGTAGCCGATATGTTCGGGATACCGCTCATCCATTGATTGTTCGACCTCAATGGAATCGGTGTCGACTAAAATAGCTTCATAATAGCGGCGGGTTTTGAGTGGATCTTCTGTATCCATAAAGTTATTATTAGTATACACCAGCTTGATGAGCTGGTTCAAATGATAGCCTTCATTTTTTGGGAGTGCCCTAAATAGAAAGTAAACTCCCATTTTTCAGGAGAATTCTGAACAGAAAATTAAGTCCTATTTTTAAGGATAGTCCTGAAAATAAAGTAAAGACCCATTTGTTAAGAGGGTCCTGAATAGAAAATAAAGTCCTATTTTCCAGGAGGGTCCTGAGCAGAAAGTAAAGCCCCATTTTTCAGTAAGGTCCTGAACAGAAAGTATAGTCCCATTTTTCAGGAGAGTCCTGAGCAGAAAGTAAAGTCCTATTTTTCAGAAGGGTCCTGAACATAATGTAAAGTTTCATTTTTCGGGAGGGTCCTGAGCAGAAAGTAAAGTCCCATTTTCCAGGAGGGTCCTGAACAGATAGTAAAATCCCATTTTTAAGAGTGTCCTGAACAGAAAATAAAATCCCATTCTTAGGAGGGTCCTGAACAGAAACTAAAGTCCAATTTTTTAGGAGGTCCTGAACAGAAAGTAAAGTCCCATTTATCAAGAGGGTCCTAAATAGAAAGTAAAATCTCATTTTGTAGGATGGTCCTGAACAGACAGTAAAGTCCCATTTTCCAGGAGGGTCTTGAACAGAATGTAAAATCCTATTTTTAAGAGGGTCCTGAACAGAAAGTAAAGTCCCATTTACCAGAATGGTCCTGAACAGAAAGTAAAATCTTATTTTCCAGGAGGGTCCTGAAAAGAAAGTAAAATCTCAGTTTTAAGAGGGTCCTAAACAAAAAATAAGTCCCATTTTTTAGGAGCGTCCAGAACAGAAAGTAAAATTCCATTTTTCAGGAGGGTCCTGAACAGAAAGTAAAGTTTCATTTTTCAAGAGGCTCCCGAGCAAAAAGTAAAGTTCCATTTTTCAGGAGGGTCCTGAGCATAAAGTAAAGTCCTATTTTTAGGAGGGTCCTGAACAGAAAGTAAAATCTCATTTTTAAGGAGGATACTGGGCAGAAAGTAAAGTCCCATTTTTCATGAGAGTCCTGAACAGAAAGTAAAGTCCCATTTTTAAGAAGGGTCCTGCTCAGAAAGTAAAATCCCATTTTAAGGAGAGTCCTGAGCAAAAAGTAAAATCTCATTTTTCAGGAGGGTCCTGAACATAAAGTAAAGTCCCATTTTTCAGGAGGGTCCTGAGCAGTAAGTAAAGTCTCATTTTGCAGGAGGGACCTGAACAGAAAGTAAAAATTGCATTTTTAAGAGTGTCCTTAACAAAATGTAAATTCCCATTCTTAGGAAGGTCCTGAACAGAAACTAAAGTCTCATTTTTTAGGAGGGTCCTGAAAAGAAAGTAAAATCTAATTTTTCAAGAGGGTCCTGAACAGAAACTAAAATCTCATTTTTTATGAGGGTCCTGAACAGACAGTAAAGTCCCAATTTCTAGGAGGCTCTTGAGCATAAAGTAAAATCCCATTTTCCAGGAGGGTCCTGAGTAGAAAGTAAAGTCCAATTTTTCAGTAGGGTCCTGAACAGAATGTATAGTCCCATTTTTCAAGAGATTCCTGAGCAGAAAGTAAAGTTCCATTTTCCAGGAGGGTCCTGAGCAGAAAGTAAAGTCCTATTTTTTAGGAGGGTCCTGAACAGAAAGTAAAATCTCATTTTTAAGGAGGATACAGGGCAGAAAGTAAAGTCTCATTTTTCATGATAGTCCTGAACAGAAAGTTAAGTCCCATTTTTAAGAAGGGTCCTGATCAGAAAGTAAAATCCCATTTTCAGGAGTGTCCTGAGCAAAAAGTAAAGTCTCATTTTTTCAGGAGGGTCCTGAACATAAATTAAAGTCTCATTTTTCAGGAGGGTCCTGAGCAAAAAGTAAAGTCTCATTTTGCAGGAGGGTCCTGAACAAAAAGTAAAATTATATTTGTAAGAGTGTCCTGAACAAAAAGTAAAATCCCATTCTTAGGAGGGTCCTAAACAAAAACTAAAGTCCCATTTTCCTGGAGGGTCCAGAACAGAAAGTAAAATCCCATTTTTAGGAGGGTCCTAAACAGAATTTAAAGTCCAATTTTTCAAGAGGATCCTGTGCAGAAAGTAAATTACCATTTTCCAGGAGGGTCCTGAGCAGAAAGTGAAGTCCAATTTTTCAGTAGGGTCCTGAACAGAAAGTATAGTCCCATTTTTTAGGAGAGTCCTGAGCAAAATGTAAAGTCCCATTTTCCAAGAAGGTCCTGAGCATAAAGTAAAGTCCTATTTTTCGGGAGGGTCCTGAATAGAATGTGAAATCTCATTTTTAAGGAGGATACTGGGCAGAAAGTAAAGTCTCATTTATCATGAGAGTCTTGAACAGAAAGTAATGTCCCATTATTAAGGAGGGTCCTGAACAGAAAGTAAAATCCCATTTTAAGGAGAGTCTTGAGCAGAAAGTAAAGTCCCATTTTTCAGGAGGGTCCTGAACAGAAAGTAAAATCCCATTTTTAAGAGTGTCATGAACAGAAAGTAAAATCCCATTCTTAGGAGGGTCCTGAATAGAAACTAAAGTCCAATTTTTCAGGAGGGTCCTGAACAGAAAGTAAAATCCCATTTTTCAAGAGGGTCCTAAATAGAAAGTAAAATCTTATTTTGTAGGAGGGTCCTGAACAGACAGTAAAGTCCCATTTTCTAGGAGGGTCTTAAACAGAAAGTAAAATCCCATTTTTAAGAGGGTCCTGAACAGAAAGTAAAGTCCCATTTACCAGAAGGGTCCTGAACAGAAAGTAAAATCTCCTTTTCCAGGAGTGTCCTGAACAGAAAGTAAAATCCTATTTTTAGGAGGGTCCTAAACAGAAAGTAAAGTCCCATTTTTTAGGAGGATCCAGAACAGAAAGTAAAATTCCATTTTTCAGGAGGGTCCTGAACAGAAAGTAAAGTTCTATTTTTCAGGAGGGTTCTGAACAGAAAGTAAAGTCCCATTTTTCAGAAGGGTCCTAAACAGAAAGTAAAATCTCATTTTTCAGGAGGTTCCTGAAAAGAAAGTAAAGTCCCATTTTCTAGGAGGATCTTGAACAGAATGTAAAATCCCATTTTTCAAAGGGTCCTGAACAGAAAGTAAAATCCCATTTTTCAGGAGTGTTCTGAGCAGAAAGTAAAGTCCCATTTTTTAGGAGGGTCCTAAACAGAAAGTGAAATCCCATTTTTCAGGAAGGTCCTGAGCAGAAAGTAAAGTCCTATTTTTCAGGAGGGTCCTGAACAGAAAGCAAAGTCTACTTTTTCAGTAGAATCCTGGACAGAAAGAGAAGTCCCATTTTTCAGGAGGGTTTGGAACAGTAAGTAAAGTCCCATTTTCAGGGAGGGTCCTAAACAGAAAATAAAATCTCATATTTCAGGAGGGTCCTGAATAGAAAGTAAAGTCCAATTTTTCAGGAGGGTCTTGAACTGAAAGTAATATCCAATTTTTAAGAGGGTCCTGAACAGAAAGTAAAGTCCCATTTACCAGAAGGGTCCTGAACAGAAAGTAAAATACCATTTTCCTGGAGGGTCCAGAACAGAAAGTAAAATCCCATTTTTAGGAGCGTCCTAATCAGAAAGTAAAGTCCAATTTTTCAGGAGGATCCTGTGCAAAAAGTAAAATCCCATTTTCCAGGAGGGTCCTGAGCAGAAACTAAAGTCCTATTTTTCAGGAGGGTCCTGATTAGAAAGTAAAGTCCCATTTTTTAGGAGGGTCCTAAACAAAAATAAAAATCCTATTTTTCAGGACGGTCCTGAGCAGAAAGTAAAGTCGCATTTTTCAGGAGGGTCCTAAACAGAAAGTAAAGTCTCATTCTTCAGGAGAGTCTTAGACAGAAAGTAAAATCTCATTTTTCGAGAGTGTCCAAAACAGAAAGTAAAGTCCCATTTTTATGAGGGTCTTGAACAGAAAGTAAACTCCCATTTTTCAGGAAGGCCCTGAACAGTAAGTGAAGTCCCATTTGTTAAGTGGGTCCTGAACAGAAAGTAACGACCAATTTTCCCGGGGGGTCCTAAGCAAAAAGTAAAGTCCTATTTTTCAGGAGAGTCCTGAACAGAAAGTAAAATTACATTTTTCAGGAGATTCCTGAGCAAAAAGTAAAGTCTCATTTTTTAGGAGGGTCATGAGCAGAAAGTAGAGTGTCAATTTTTAGGAGGGTCCTGAACAGAAAGTAAAATCCCATTTTTCAGGAGGGTCCTGAGCAAAAAGTAAAGTCCCATTTTTTAGGAGGGTCGTGAACATAAAGTAAAGTCCCATTTTCTAGGGGGGTCCTGAGCAGAAAGTAAAGTCCCATTTTTTAGGAGGATCCTGAGCAGAAAGTAAAGTCCCATTTTCCAGGAGGGTCCTAAACAGAAAGTAAAATTCCATTCTTAGGAGGGTCCTGAACTGAAAGTAAAGTCCCATTTTTCAGGAGGGTCCTGAACAAAAAGTAAAATCCCATTTTCCAAGAGGGTCATGAAAAGAAAGTAAAGTCCCATTTACCAGAAGGGTCCTGAATAGGAAATAGTATCCCATTTTCCAGGAGGGTCCTGAACAGAATGTGAAATCCCATTTTTAGGAGGGTCCTAAACAGAAAATAAAGTCCTATTTTACAGGAGGGTCCTGAACAGAAAGTAAAATTCCATTTTTCAGGTGGGTCCTGAACAGAAAGTTAAGTCCCATTTTTCAGGAGGGTCTTGAACAAAAAGTAAAGTATCATTTTCAGGATGGTCCTGAGCAGAAAATAAAATTCCATTTTCCAGGAGGGCCCTGAGCTGAAAGTAAATTCCATTTTCAGTAGGGTCATGAACAGAAATCATAGTCTTATTTTTCAGGAAGGTCCTAAGCAAAAAGTAAAGTCCCATTCTTTAGGAGGGTCCTAAACAGAAAGTAAAATCCCATTTTTTAGGAAGGTCCTGAGCAGAAAGTAAAGTCCTATTTTTCAGGAGGGTCCTAAAAAGAAAGTAATGTCTTATTTTTCAGGAGAGTCCTTGAGAGAAATTAAAATCTCATTTTTCGGTAGTGTCCTAAACAGAAAATAAAGTCCCATTTCTCAGGAGGGTCCTAAACAGAAAGAAAAGTCCCATTTTTCAGGAAGGTCCTAAACAGAAAGTCCCATTTGTTAAGAGAGTCCCGAACAGAAAGTAAAGTCCCATTTTTCAGGAGGGGCCTGAACAGAATGTAAAATCCCATTTTTCAGGAGGGTCCTGAGCAGAAAGTAAAGTTTCATTTTTCAAGAGGCTCCCGAGGAAAAAGTAAAGTTCTATTTTTTAGGAGGGTCCTGAGCAGAAAGTAAAGTCCAATTTTTTAGGAGGGTCCTGAACAAAAAGTAAAATCTCATTTTTAAGGAGGATACTGGGCAGAAAGTAAAGTCCCATTTTTCATGAGAGTCCTAAACAGAAAGTAAAGTCCCATTTTTAAGAAGGGTCCTGATCAGAAAGTAAAATCCCATTTTCAGGACAGTCCTGAGCAAAAAGTAAAGTCTCATTTTTCAGGAGGGTCCTGAACATAAAGTAAAGTCCCATTTTTCAGGAGGGTCCTGAGCAGTATGTAAAGTCTCATTTTGCAGGAGGGACCTGAACAGAAAGTAAAATTGCATTTTTAAGAGTGTCCTTAACAAAAAGTAAAATCCCATTCTTAGGAGGGTCCTGAACAGAAACTAAAGTCTCATTTTTCAGGAGGGTCCTGAACAGAAAGTAAAATCTCATTTTTCAATAGGGTCCTGAAAATATAAAGTTGGGCGAACCTTCTTGGCTTGGGCGAACCTTCTTGGCTTTTTCAATAGGGTCCTAATTTTTCAGTGTTGGGCGAACCTTCTTGGCTTTCTAGATCATCCAGAGCCTTTTTTAACTTATCCTTTAGCGCCTTCTTACTGGCAGAGGAACTGGAAGAGGAAACTGCTGATTTCCATTTGGCAGGAGTCTTGGAAGTGGCAGGCTTAGGAGTCCACCCTTTGATTTTTATCTCCTTGGATAAATGCTGGATCCTGTGCTGTTCTGCTTTAGAGAAATTCCAGTAAATGATATACGAAATTCTTTTCTTTATAAAAAATTTGCACATTTGGATGTGCTCAGGTAGAGTAGAACAACCTTCCTTGACCATGAAATCAGGGAGGCGATTAATAAACTGTTGTGGAAGAACATCCTTCGTTCCTCCGAAACATAACCACCATTCGTAGAACCATTACGGTATGATAGATTCTACCATGGCTGGACAATATTTAACAAACCAAGTATGACCTGGTTGAACAAATATAAAGTTGAACCATGCTGACTTGTAGTCATACCAGTTGTAGGTTTGTAGCCTGTGAGGCATTGATAATGCTACTGGAGTGTGTAGATGATCTACAAACCAATTAAAAGGGTTAATACCCTCTTAATTGTAAATTTTGAGTAGCCGATATGTTCGGGATACCGCTCATCCATTGATTGTTCGACCTCAATGGAATCGGTGTCGACTAAAATAGCTTCATAATAGCGGCGGGTTTTGAGTGGATCTTCTGTATCCATAAAGTTATTATTAGTATACACCGGCTTGATGAGCTGGTTCAAATGATAGCCTTCGTATGCCTTGTCTAATGCAATAACAGGACATACTTGAGTTGTAACAAATTTGAATTCTTCCCTTCCTGGGGATGCTGGAGTAACTTTGGCGACTGTTGGGTCTAGCACCTGAGCGAAGGTCTCGGGGGCCTTCATTGCATAGCTCTGTTTTGTCTGAACGGAGGAAGATCTATCCGTTGGTCCTTTATTTAAAGGTAAATTTGTCTTTAGGTCTACCAACTTTGTAGGTGTTGATGGAGGTAGCTTGGGGAACTGAACTTCTGTCAATGCAGAAAACTTGCTGTGGATTGGAGATTGAATTTCCGTTTTGAGAACCGGACTTTGAGGAACTGAGGGCCGTAGTGGGTTTGCTGAGGCTGAGGGAGAGTCGAATGGTCTTACCATTCTAGACTGTTCTTCTTTGGGGGTTTTTCCCCAGATTCACTGGTCTCATGGCCCTGTAAAAATTCTCTTGTTAGAAAATCGGGAAGGGAGTTATGTTCTCCTTTGATAAATTCAATTTGAAAATCGAAGCTAGATAGGAGAGCTTGCCATCTAGCAAATATCTATTTTAAAATGAGATTTTTAACATCCTTTTGTAAAATCTCTTTAGCTGATTTGCAATCAACACGAAGAAGAAATTCCTTATTAATAAGGTCATCTTGAAATTTAGTGATACATAGCACTATAGATAAAACTTCTTTTTTAACAGTGCTATAATTTTTTTGAGCGGCATTCCATATGCCAGAGGTAAAGCGAACTAGTTGTTCGGGAGAGGCAACTTCTACCCTTTGCTTTAGGATGCCACCATATCCTATGTCTGAAGCATCTGTTTCCACAATCATGAAAGCTTCAGGATTAGGGATACCTAGACAGGGAAGGTTTTGTACTAAAGATTTAATCTTTATAACATCATTGGTTTGTTCGGAACTCCATGGAACTGGATTCTTCTTAAGTCGTTTGTAAAGAGGTTCACAAACCTGCCTAATGTGAGGGATAAAATCAGCAACATAATTCAGGCTTCCTAAGAACCTTTGAAGTTGAGTTTTATCGGTAATTTCATTAGGGAATTTAGAAGAGAACTCTATGGCTCGACAATTGGGTTTGTGACTACCCTGATGCAAATCATGACCTAGAAAACGAATAGAAGTTTGAAACAACTTCATCTTTTTAGCACTAACGACTAGGCCATTTAATTTTACAATCTTAAAGAATGTATTAAGATGTTTAAAATGTGAATCAATGTTCTCAGAGAAAATTAACACATCATCAATGTAAACAATTGACATATAAGAATATTCATTGAAAATATTATTCATGATATTCTGGAATTCAGATGGAGCATTTTTAAGTCCAAAAGGTAAGACGTTCCATTCGTAGTGCCCAAAAGGGACGTTGAAGGAAGTCTTATATTTATCTTTTTCAGCAATTTGGATTTGCTAGAATCCTGACTTCATATCGAATTTGCTGTAAAGGTTGGCCTTATAGGTTCTTTTAAGAAGATCCCTTTTGTTAGGAATCGGATGTCGAATCCATTTTAGGACAGCATTCAATGGCTTGTAATTAATAACAAGCCTAGGAGTTCCTCGTTCCTTTTCTGCACTATTATTTACATAAAATGCAGAGCAACTCCAAGGAGAGTTAGAGGGTCTAATGATACCCTTTTGAAGAAGATGGTTTATTTCTGTTTTGCAGATTTCCATCATTTCCTGATTCATTTGGATTGGTCTGGCCTTCGTAGGAATATGTTGTTCGTCGAAGCCAGCAATGTAAGGAAGTTCAACGAGATGCTTCTTGCATTCCCAAAATGCATTAGGCAATTCGGAGCAAATCTCATTTTCGAACTTCTTTTGGAGAAGGGTTATTTTGTTGACCATCTCCGGGGTTTTTAGAGTTTGCTCAATATGTTTGAGCTGAACTTCTTGCTTGAGAAAGCAGAGATGGGAGGATAGGTGGTTTATCTTAAACACAGTGTTTTCCTTAGTGCGTTGTCCATCTTCTTTTGAAAGTGGACGCAGTAGGGGAAAGAACAGCTCAGTACCCAAGAGGGTCGAGCGAATACCATTGTAATCGCTCCAATAGGGGCGAATTTGGTTAACAAAAGGTATTCCAAGAATGATATCTTCAATGATATCGTCAGTAATTACAAAATCGTTAATAAGGCAAATGCCATTGTTACAGACATGAGCTTTAGGAAGCTCGTAACTAATTTTTATTTTTTCTCCAGTAGCAGAATATAATCGAGATTTAATATTCTGGAGGTACCTGGTAGGGATAAGGCCTTTGACAATACAGTTACTGTCTGCGCCGGTATCGAATAAAGCGACTCTGTTTAGAACAAAGTCTTTGTCAATGACAATTTTTACAACGATATGTTCGCTGTAAGCTTTAATGGCGGAAATGGCCTTTCCAGAGGAAGATGGAGCGTCTTCTCCAGGGAAAAGATCAGGTCCTTGAAGGTGATCAGTAGGACTGATCGGAAGATATCGGGGAGACTCCGGTGCCTTTTCTGAGGGTAAGGTAGATTTAACGACTTGGTCAGTGAGAATGTTGAGTTCTACTTGATCAAGTCTAATCTTGAGATTTTTAATCTCTCCCTTTAAACCGGCGATTTCTCCTTCAAGGTCAGAAATAGAAGGTTCTGAAGAAGTTTGGAATTTAGCCATAACCTTTTGCATGTTGAAAGGTTGAATAATTGGTTTGGCTTTAGGGGGGCTTTCTTCTTGAGAAAGCAGTCATTTGAGCTCCTGCAGATATTTACTACGTAGCTCATCATCACTAATGTCAAACAGGATTTCTTTGGGTTTCCCTATTATGACATTAATAGCTTTGTTGGAGCAAGTACAGAAAGTGCCAGTGCACTCACAATCTTGTCTAGACTGGGAATTATCAGACTCATAAGCGGCGTTGATATATTCTTCGTCGCTATTGTCTTCGTCAGAGGAAGAGGAGTCTGAAGCCGTAGAATCATTTTCCATTGTAGAAAATAATTTTTCTTTAGTTTCATCAGAAAGATCAAGTTGATTGATCTTCTTTTTCTTACTGGATTTGCAATCCTTTGCCCTATGGCCAGATTTGCCACAAGTCCAGCAGGTGTCTTTGGTGTTTTTAGAAGACTTTTGTTTGGTCTTCCTACTAGGCTTATAGGACTCTTTCTTGTAAGTCCTTTAGGCAGGGGAAGATCTTTTAGTGGTCTTGAAAGGTTTCTTTCTTCTTTGCTTATGGGAAGAAATGTCAGTGAAGCCATAGTCATGGCAGAAAGTTCCTAGACCATACTTACTTTTCTGCTTAAGTTGCTGCTTAAGCTTGAGGTCCGTACAAAGGTCTATCCCAGTGGAGGTGATAAAGCTTACTATGTCACCGTAGGTAAGCCTATTGTAGGGAATTTGACCATCGAATCTATTCTTAATGGTTGTTCGAACTTTGTCAGCGAACAGAGGAGGAAGACCACTGATAAATCTTTCTTTCCAGATGAATCCAAATGAATCAGGAAATGATGGAAATCTGCAAAACAGAAATAAACCATCTTCTTCAAAAGGGTATCATTAGACCCTCTGACTCTCCTTGGAGTTGCTCTGCATTTTATGTAAATAATAGTGCAGAAAAGGAACGAGGAACTACTAGGCTTGTTATTAATTACAAGCCATTGAATGCTGTCCTAAAATGGATTCGACATCCGATTCCTAACAAAAGGGATCTTCTCAAAAGAACCTATAAGGCCAACCTTTACAGCAAATTCGATATGAAGTCAGGATTCTGGCAAATCCAAATTGCTGAAAAAGATAAATATAAGACTGCCTTCAACGTCCCTTTTGGGCACTACGAATGGAACGTCTTACCTTTTGGACTTAAAAATGCTCCATCTGAATTCCAGAATATCATGAATAATATTTTCAATGAATATTCTTATATGTCAATTTTGTACATTGATGATGTGTTAATTTTCTCTGAGAACATTGATTCACATTTTAAACATCTTAATACATTCTTTAAGATTGTAAAATTAAATGGCCTAGTCGTTAGTGCTAAAAAGATGAAGTTGTTTCAAACTTCTATTCGTTTTCTAGGTCATGATTTGCATCAGGGTAGTCACAAACCCATTTGTCGAGCCATAGAGTTCTCTTCTAAATTCCCTAATGAAATTACCGATAAAACTCAACTTCAAAGGTTCTTAAGAAGCCTGAATTATGTTGCTAATTTTATCCCTCACATTAGGCAGGTCTGTAAACCTCTTTACAAACGACTTTAGAAGAATCCAGTTCCATGGAGTTCCGAACAAACCAATGCTATTATAAATATTAAATCTTTAGTACGAAACCTTCCCTGTCTAGGTATCCCTAATCCTGAAGCTTTCATGATTGTGGAAACAGATGCTTCAGACATAGGATATGGTGGTATCCTAAAGCAAAGGGTAGAAGTTGCCTCTCCCGAACAACTAGTTCGCTTTACCTCTGGCATATGGAATGCCGCTCAAAACAATTATAGCACTGTTAAAAAAGAAGTTTTATCTATAGTGCTATGTATCACTAAATTTCAAGATGACCTTATTAATAAGGAATTTCTTCTTCGTGTTGATTGCAAATCAGCTAAAGAGATTTTACAAAAGGATGTTAAAAATCTCGTTTCAAAATAGATATTTGCTAGATGGCAAGCTCTCCTATCTAGCTTCGATTTTCAAATTGAATTTATCAAAGGAGAACATAACTCCCTTCCCGATTTTCTAACAAGAGAATTTTTACAGGGCCATGAGACCAGTGAATCTGGGGAAAACCCCCAAAGAAGAACAGTCTAGAATGGCAAGACCATTCGACTCTCCCTCAGCCTCAGCAAACCCACTACGGCCCTCAGTTCCTCAAAGGCCGGTTCTCAAAACGGAGATTCAATCTCCAATCCACAACAAATTTTCTGCATTGACAGAAGTTCAGTTCCCCAAGCTACCTCCATCAACACCTACAAAGTTGGTAGACCTAAAGACAAATTTACCTTTAAATAAAGGACCAACGGATAGCTCTTCCTCCGTTCAGACAAAACAGAGCTATGCAATGAAGGCCCCCGAGACCTTCGCTCAGGCGGTAGACCCAACAGTCGCCAAAGTTACTCCAGCATCCCCAGGAAGGGAAGAATTCAAATTTGTTACAACTCAAGTATGTCCTGTTATTGCATTAGACAAGGCATACGAATGCTATCATTTGAACCAGCTCATCAAGCCGGTGTATACTAATAATAACTTTGTGGATACAGAAGATCCACTCAAAACCCGCCGCTATTATGAAGCTATTTTAGTCGACACTGATTCCATTGAGGTCAAACATTCCATGGATGAGCGGTATCCCGAACATATCGGCTACTCAAAATTCACAATGAAGAGGGTATTAACCCCTTTTAATTGGTTTGTAGATCATCTACACACTCCAGTAGCATTATCAATGCCTCACAGGCTACAAACCTACAACTGGTATGACTACAAGTCAGCACGGTTCAACTTTATATTTGTTCGACCAGGTCATACTTGGTTTGTTAAATATTGTCCAGCCATGGTAGAATCTATCATACCGCGATGGTTCTACGAATGGTGGTTATATTTCGGAGGAACGAAGGATGTTCTTCCACAGCAGTTTATTAATCGCCTCCCTGATTTCATGGTCAAGGAAGGTTGTTCTACTCTACCTGAGCACATCCAAATGTGCAAATTTTTTATAAAGAAAAGAATTTCGTATATCATTTCCTGGAATTTCTCTAAAGCAGAACAACACAGGATCCAGCATTTATCCAAGGAGATAAAAATCAAAGGGTGGACTCCTAAGCCTGCCACTTCCAAGACTCCTGCCAAAGGAAAATCAGCAGTTTCCTCTTCCAGTTCCTCTGCCAGTAAGAAGGCGCTAAAGGATAAGTTAAAAAAGGCTCTGGCTGATTTAGAAATCCAAGAAGGTTCGCCCAACACTGAAGAATTACTCTAGTTGATTGCCGAAGCTTCATCTACAGGAAACAGCGATGACAATGGCGATATGCTAAATCCGTAAGGAATAGCTATGGCCTACTTAGATCCCTATTATGAATAGGAAAATGACCCTTCTAGAGATAGAGGTTCAAAGAATCGGAATTATCTCGGTAAAAGGGCAATTCACTATTCCTGATTAGAATCTAGGACCCATCCTGTCTTTGAAAGATGACAGAGCATCATATCAGCTTTTCAAATAAGAAAGGCATCTACTTTATTAAAAGCAATCAGACAGCTTTAATAAAGTAAATCATTTATTTTGCTTTTCAAAAGAAAGCACTCAGAAGTGTCGACATAATCTCGACCTTCCACTTGTACACTTAGATGTACCCTCCCTTTAAGATTTTTGCCTATATAAGGCATTATAATTGTTCAGAGAAGGCATTCAGAAATTTCCAATACTAAGAAATTCTCTCTGCCCAATCTCTCTTGTAACCTTATAATGTTTTTCTAAAAGTCTTCAATAAATTTGTAAGTTTGTTTAAAGTTTTTCTTTAATTCTTATTATATTGTTTTAAATTTTCGCTATAACGTCCACGATCCCTTTTCTGGCTTTAAATCCATGACGGAAGATTGTGTGCTTAGCATGAGCAGCTAAACACATAATCTGTCTAGAGCATGAGCAAAAATTATGTTCGTATAAGAACATATTACTTTAATCTGGTATGAATTAACTTAATCTTTAATTATGTTACTATATCTTGTCTTATATTGGGGTTTTAATCCAAGTTTGGGGTATCTGTCTACTGTTTAAGTGTTTGAAGGAACCGATTAATCTTCGGTTAGGAAGTTGGTCAACCTGAAAGTAGGTCGTAAGCTTAGGAGAAGCGTGTTAGACCTTGTTGGTGGTCCCGTCACTAAGATAACACTTAGCAGTCTATAGTATAAAGCCATTAAAACTTGTTAGATCCCATAAGCCATTGATATCTTCACATAATTGGTTTTCGTTGTTGCATACCTGTTTACTGTGATATGCCTGCTTGTATGAACATGTATGATTGCTCTGTTAGTCTCTAGACAGCATGTTTTCAATATGAGCCATCATATTAAAAATACTGTTAATCTATCTTCTCAGGCAACCCCGATTGCCACTATTGAAAATGATCTTCAAAACTGGAGTATTCCAAAAGAATCTTTCAATACTATTTATCAAATTGGAAAATTTAGTTTTTTGAAAAAACATAATATCAAGACCTCTGAGTCTACTGTTGCTATTAATAATTCTTTAGAAATTATTCAATTGTTCAACCAACTGGATATAAACAGATTTAAAAATCAGTTTAATTATCTGCATGTTGGACTTGTCCAAGTAGCTATTAAGCCTCTTTTCCGACAGGGACTTGATATCCCAGTCTGTGCTATCCTAAGAGATGCTCATCTACTTAATTTTGACGATTCACTCTTAGGAATAATTCAAAGTAACCTAGCCGATGGCCCAGTATACTTTAATTGCTACCCAAATTTCTCTGTTGATATAAATGATCCTAACATCATGGATGTTTTAACCCTTAACGTTAAAACTAAAAACATGAATAGTAAGGAGAATATCAGAGAAATAGCGATTATATACCGGGTATATTATCGCCTCATAGGTACTACCCTAGCCCCTAAGGCTATATTTACGAGCCCTAAAGGGATTACCACCTTAATGGAAGCAAATAAAGACCGAAGCACAGTCTTTGTTCCCAAGGCTCTCGTTTGGGATGATATTCTCCGATGCAATGATTGGCATTTTGAGGCTATCACTCAACCTATTCGGATTTACCCCGAAAAATCTCAGATCGAACGGGTTATTCAACACCCTGATGGATCTATTGATTTAAAATTCCTCGGGTTAGACTCGTCTCGGCATTCTTCATTTCGCCGGTCTGTCTCCACTCGTGCCTCTGCTTCCAAATCCCGGGAGAGAAGTGATGAACATGAGCATGATAATGACAAAGGAAAGATTAGAGAAGTTGACTTCTCTGGTCCTGTCCCTAAAGTCTATTATCAACAGCACACCAAGGTTCCCGAACCCAAAAACCTCTATGACCCAGGAAGCCCTACGGCCTCAGAAATGGCTCCTCCTCCTCCAAGAGTTAGAACTGACCCTAGTCTTCTCGTCGTCAAATCAGATGACGAATAATATTCCCCAGACCTTAAAGCCCTGAGAATCCGATGGAATCATCCAAAGGATACTCTTAAAAGAAATTGGTACACCAGTACCTATTCTAGGGAACAACAAAAGGAGTTAGGAAGGCTATGGATAGCTGACATGAAACGACTCCGATGAGATATGGAATTCTTCTTCTGGTTAGAGAAAACCGGAAAGATAGAAAACCAAACTGACTCGCTCAACGTTATGGTGACCAAATGGTATACCCAACGTAATACAATTGTTGAGTGTCTGTCACTCCTCCTCTCGAAGGTCTTAATATTCCTTACTCCAATGAAGTCATTAAGGCTTCACCCTTCAAAACTAAATCTGATAGAGCATCCATGACTCCTCAATGCAAAGATCTTGATAGAATAATTGAGAAAAACAATTATACTAATCAAGTCCTCCATACCATATCTCAACAAATTGAAGAAACTAAGGGAACTACTCTTCCGGTTCCCCTACCTGTCAAGAGCACTCCTAGCTCTAAACCTCTTTCAAATCCTATCTTCAAGATACCTGAATTTCAAAAGGAAAAGTTTCCTGACCTTAATGATGATTTCAAAATCTCTAAACAGATTTTAGAAAAAATCAATTCTAAACTCACGAAGTTTAAAATCGCCCAGCAAGGAGAATCTAGTTCTCCAAAGAACTCTCTTTCCAAGCTTACCAGCGAAAGATATAGTCTCAAGAAGAACTATTACAAAAAGCCCTCTCCTCCCGATGTTCAATACGAAGAGCATCCTTACCTCTCCACCTGCAATCATGATGGACGAGGTATTAATGAATGGAATATTGATGGTCTGGCAGAACACCAGATCTACAATAAGCTCCATGAAATGGCTGTATCCATTACCGCCTACAAAATCAAAGGTTCCTCTGACAAAGGAGCTGCCACCATGGTTGTCTCGGGTTTCACCGAAATGATTAAACATTGGTGGGATAACTACGTCTCTGAGGAAGAAAAAGACCTCATCTATAATGCTACGACCACTGGACACACAGTGAGAGTTGTAGACGGTCAAGAAAACATTGTAGAGGAAGCACAAGAAGATGCTTGCGCCACCCTCCTCTATCACATAGCTAGACATTTTGTAGGAGAGCCCAAACTCTTCCAAGATAGGAGCCTAGAAATCCTAAATAACCTTCGTTGCAAGAACTTAGCAGACTTTAGATGGTATGAAGATACCTTCCTGGTCAAAGTCCTGATCAGGCCTGACTGCAATTATGATTTCTGGAAAGAAAGATTTATCAGTGGTCTTCCTCCTCTGTTCGCTGACAAAGTTCGAACAACCATTAAGAATAGATTCGATGGTCAAATTCCCTACAATAGGCTTACCTACGGTGACATAGTAAGCTTTATCACCTCCACTGGGATAGACCTTTGTACGGACCTCAAGCTTAAGCAGCAACTTAAGCAGAAAAGTAAGTATGGTCTAGGAACTTTCTGCCATGACTATGGCTTCACTGACATTTCTTCCCATAAGCAAAGAAGAAAGAAACCTTTCAAGACCACTAAAAGAACTTCCCCTGCCCAAAGGACTTACAAGAAAGAGTCCTATAAGCCTAGTAGGAAGACCAAACGAAAGTCTTCTAAAAACACCAAAGACACCTGCTGGACTTGTGGCAAATCTAGCCATAGGGCAAAGGATTGCAAATCCAGTAAGAAAAAGAAGATCAATCAACTTGATCTTTCTGATGAAACTAAAGAAAAATTATTTTCTATAATGGAAAATGATTCTACGGCTTCAGACTCCTCTTCCTTTGACGAAGACTATAGTGACGAAGAATATATCAACGCCGCTTATGAGTCTGATAATTCCCAGTCTGGACAAGATTGTGAGTGCACTGGCACTTTCTGTACTCGCTCCAACAAAGCTATTAATGTCATAACAGGGAAACCCAAAGAAATCCTGTTTGACATTATTGATGATGAGCTACGTAGTAAATATCTGCAGGAGCTCAAACGACTGCTTTCTCAAGAAGAAAGCCCCCCTAAAGCCAAACCAATTATTCAACCTTTCAATATGCAAAAGGTTATGGCTAAATTCCAAACTTCTTCAGAACCTTCTATTTCTGACCTTAAAGGAGAAATCGCCGGTTTAAAGGGAGAGATTAAAAATCTCAAGATTAGACTTGATCAAGTAGAACTCAACATTCTCACTGACCAAGTCGTTAAATCTGCCTTACCCTCAGAAAAGGCACCGGAGTCTCCCCGATATCTTCCGATCAGTCCTACTGATCACCTTCAAGGACCTGATCTTTTCCCTGGAGAAGACGCTCCATCTTCCTCTGGAAAGGCCATTTCCGCCATTAAAGCTTACAACGAACATATCGTTGTAAAAATTGTCATTGACAAAGACTTTGTTCTAAACAGAGTCGCTTTATTCGATACCGGCGCAGACAGTAACTGTATTGTCAAAGGCCTTATCCCTACAAGGTACCTCCAGAAGATTAAATCTCGATTATATTCTACTACTGGAGAAAAAATGAAAATTAGTTACGAGCTTCCTAAAGCTCATGTCTGTAACAATGGCATTTGCCTTATTAACGATTTTGTAATTACTGACGATATCACTGAAGATATTATTCTTGGAATACCTTTCGTTAACCGAATTCGCCCCTATTGGAGCGATTACGATGGTATTCGCTCGACCCTCTTGGGTACTGAGCTGTTCTTTCCCCTACTACGTCCACTTTCAAAAGAAGATGGACAACACATTAAGGAAAACACTGTGTTTAAGATAAACCGCCTATCCTCCCATCTCTGCTTTCTCAAGCAAGAAGTTCAGCTCAAGCATATTAAGCAAACTCTAAAAACCCCGGAGATGGTCAACAAAATAACCCTTCTCCAAAAGAAGTTCGAAAACGAGATTTGCTCCGAATTGCCTAATGCATTTTGGGAACGCAAGAAGCATCTCGTTGAAATTCCTTACATTGCTGGCTTCGACGAACAACATATTCCTATGAAGGCCAGACCAATCCAAATGAATCAGGAAATGATGGAAATCTGCAAAACAGAAATAAACCATCTTCTTCAAAAGGGTATCATTAGACCCTCTAACTCTCCTTGGAGTTGCTCTGCATTTTATGTAAATAATAGTGCAGAAAAGGAACGAGGAAGTCCTAGGCTTGTTATTAATTACAAGCCATTGAATGCTGTCCTAAAATGGATTCGACATCCGATTCCTAACAAAAGGGATCTTCTCAAAAGAACCTATAAGGCCAACCTTTACAACAAATTCGATATGAAGTCAGGATTCTGGCAAATCCAAATTGCTGAAAAAGATAAATATAAGACTGCCTTCAACGTCCCTTTTGGGAACTACGAATGGAACGTCTTACCTTTTGGACTTAAAAATGCTCCATCTGAATTCCAGAATATCATGAATAATATTTTCAATGAATATCCTTATATGTCAATTTTGTACATTGATGATGTGTTAATTTTCTCTGAGAACATTGATTCACATTTTAAACATCTTAATACATTCTTTAAGATTGTAAAATTAAATGGCCTAGTCGTTAGTGCTAAAAAGATGAAGTTGTTTCAAACTTCTATTCGTTTTCTAGGTCATGATTTGCATCAGGGTAGTCACAAACCCATTTGTCGAGCCATAGAGTTCTCTTCTAAATTCCCTAATGAAATTACTGATAAAACTCAACTTCAAAGGTTCTTAGGAAGCCTGAATTATGTTGCTGATTTTATCCCTCACATTAGGCAGGTCTGTGAACCTCTTTACAAACGACTTAAGAAGAATCCAGTTCCATGGAGTTCCGAACAAACCAATGCTGTTATAAAGATTAAATCTTTAGTACAAAACCTTCCCTGTCTAGGTATCCCTAATCCTGAAGCTTTCATGATTGTGGAAACAGATGCTTCAGACATAGGATATGGTGGCATCCTAAAGCAAAGGGTAGAAGTTGCCTCTCCCGAACAACTAGTTCGCTTTACCTCTGGCATATGGAATGCCGCTAAAAAAAATTATAGCACTGTGAAAAAAGAAGTTTTATCTATAGTGCTATGTATCACTAAATTTCAAGATGACCTTATTAATAAGGAATTTCTTCTTCGTGTTGATTGCAAATCAGCTAAAGAGATTTTACAAAAGGATGTTAAAAATCTCGTTTCAAAATAGATATTTGCTAGATGGCAAGCTCTCCTATCTAGCTTCGATTTTCAAATTGAATTTATCAAAGGAGAACATAACTCCCTTCCCGATTTTCTAACAAGAGAATTTTTACAGGGCCATGAGACCAGTGAATTTGGGGAAAACCCCCAAAGAAGAATAGTCTAGAATGGCAAGACCATTCGACTCTCCCTCAGCCTCAGCAAACCCACTACGACCCTCAGTTCCTCAAAGGCTGGTTCTCAAAACGGAGATTCAATCTCCAATCCACAACAAGTTTTCTGCATTGACAGAAGTTCAGTTCCCCAAGCTACCTCCATCAACACCTACAAAGTTGGTAGACCTAAAGACAAATTTACCTTTAAATAAAGGACCAACGGATAGCTCTTCCTCCGTTCAGACAAAACAGAGCTATGCAATAAAGGCCCCCGAGACCTTCGCTCAGGCGGTAGACCCAACAGTCGCCAAAGTTACTCCAGCATCCCCAGGAAGGGAAGAATTCAAATTTGTTACAACTCAAGTATGTCCTGTTATTGCATTAGACAAGGCATACGAATGCTATCATTTGAACCAGCTCATCAAGCCGGTGTATACTAATAATAACTTTATGGATACAGAAGATCCACTCAAAACCCGCCGCTATTATGAAGCTATTTTAGTCGACACCGATTCCATTGAGGTCGAACATTCCATGGATGAGCGGTATCCCGAACATATCGGCTACTCAAAATTCACGATCAAGAGGGTATTAACCCCTTTTAATTGGTTTGTAGATCATCTACACACTCCAGTAGCATTATCAATGCCTCACAGGCCACAAACCTACAACTGGTATGACTACAAGTCAGCATGGTTCAACTTTATATTTGTTCGACCAGGTCATACTTGGTTTGTTAAATATTGTCCAGCCATGGTAGAATCTATCATACCGCGATGGTTCTACGAATGGTGGTTATGTTTCGGAGGAACGAAGGATGTTCTTCCACAGGAGTTTATTAATCGCCTCCCTGATTTCATGGTCAAGGAAGGTTGTTCTACTCTACCTGAGCACATCCAAATGTGCAAATTTTTTATAAAGAAAAGAATTTCGTATATCATTTCCTGGAATTTCTCTAAAGCAGAACAGCACAGGATCCAGCATTTATCCAAGGAGATAAAAATCAAAGGGTGGACTCCTAAGCCTGCCACTTCCAAGACTCCTGCCAAAGGGAAATCAGCAGTTTCCTCTTCCAGTTCCTCTGCCAGTAAGAAGGCGCTAAAGGATAAGTTAAAAAAGGCTCTGGCTGAGCATCATATCAGCTTTTCAGATAAGAAAGGCATCTGCTTTATTAAAAGCAATCAGACAACTTTAATAAAGTAAATCATTTATTTTGCTTTTCAAAAGAAAGCACTCAGAAGTGTCGGCATAATCTCGACCTTCCACTTGTACACTTAGATGTACCCTCCCTTTAAGATTTTTGCCTATATAAGGCATTATAATTGTTCAGAGAAGGCATTCAGAAATTTCCAATACTAAGAAATTCTCTCTGTCCAATCTCTCTTGTAACCTTATAATGTTTTTCTAAAAGTCTTCAATAAATTTGTAAGTTTGTTTAAGGTCTGGGGAATATTCTTCGTCATCTGATTTGACGACGAGAAGACTAGGGTCAGTTCTAACTCTTGGAGGAGGAGGAGCCATTTCTGAGGCCGTAGGGCTTCCTGGCTCATAGAGGTTTTCGGGTTCGGGAACCTTGGTGTGCTGTTGATAATAGACTTTAGGGACAGGACCAGAGAAGTCAACTCCTCTAATCTTTCCTTTGCTAGAAGGGTCCTAAACAGAAAGTAAAATCTCATTTTTCAGGAGGTTCCTAAAAAGAAAGTAAAGTCCCATTTTCTAGGAGGATCTTGAACAGAATGTAAAATCCCATTTTTAAGAGGGTCCTGAACAGAAAGTAAAATTCCATTTTTCAGGAGTGTCCTGAGCAGAAAGTAAAGTCCCATTTTTAGGAGGGTCCTAAACAGAAAGTAAAATCCCATTTTTCAGGAAGGTCCTGAGCATAAAGTAAAGTCCTATTTTTCAGGAGGGTCCTGAACAGAAAGCAAAGTCTCTTTTTTCAGTAGAATTCTGGACAGAAAGAGAAGTATCATTTTTCAGGTGGGTTTGGAATAGTAAGTAAAGTCCCATTTTCCAGGAGGGCCCTAAACAGAAAATAAAATCTCATATTTCAGGAGGGTCCTGAATAGAAAGTAAAGTCCAATTTTTAGGAGGGTCTTGAACTGAAAGTAATATCCCATTTTTAAGAGGGTCCTAAACAGAAAGTAAAGTCCCATTTACCAGAAGGGTCCTTAACAGAAAGTAAAATCCCATTTTCCTGGAGGGTCCAGAACAGAAAGTAAAATTACATTTTTAGGATGGTCCTAAACAGAAAGTAAAGTCCAATTTTACAGGAGGGTCCTGAACAAAAAGCAAAATTCTATTTTTCAGGAGGGTCCTGAACAGAAAGTAGAGTCCCATTTTTCAGGAGGGTCTTGAACAGAAAGTAAAGTCCCATTTTTCAGGAGGCTCCTAAGCAGAAAGTAAAATTCCATTTTCCAGGAGGGTTCTGAGCTAAAAGTAAAGTCCCATTTTTCAGTAGTGTCCTGAACACAGAGTATAGTCCCATTTTTCAGGAGAGTCCTGAGCAGAAAGTAAAGTCCTAGTTTTTAGGAGGGTCCTAAACAGAAAGAAAAATCCCATTTTTCAGGAAGGTCTTGAGCAGAAAGTAAAGTCTCATTCTTCGGAAAGGTCCTGAACAGGAAGTAAAGTCTCATTTTTTAGGAGAGTCCCGGACAGAAAGTAAAATCTCATTTTTTAGGAGTGTCCTAAACAGAAAGTAAAGTCCCATTTTTCAGGAGAATTCTGAACAGAAAATTAAGTCCTATTTTTAAGGATAGTCCTGAAAAGAAAGTAAAGACCCATTTGTTAAGAGAGTCCTGAATAGAAAATAAAGTCCTATTTTCCAGGAGGGTCCTGAGCAGAAAGTAAAGTCCCATTTTTCAGTAAGGTGCTGAACAGAAAGTATAGTCCCATTTTTCAGGAGAGTCCTGAGCAGAAAGTAAAGTCCTATTTTTTAGGAGGGTCCTGAACATAAAGTAAAGTTTCATTTTTCGGGAGGGTCCTGGGTAGAAAGTAAAGTTCCAGTTTCCAGGAGGGTCCTGAACAGAAAGTAAAATCCCATTTTTAAGAGTGTCCTGAATAGAAAGTAAAATCCCATTCTTAGGAGGGTCCTGAACAGAAACTAAAGTCCAATTTTTTAGGAGTTCCTGAACAGAAAGTAAAGTCCCATTTATCAAGAGGGTCCTAAATAGAAAGTAAAATCTCATTTTGTATGATGGTCCTGAACAGACAGTAAAGTCCCATTTTCCAGGAGGGTTTTGAACAGAACATAAAATCCTATTTTTAAGAGGGTCCTGAACAGAAAGTAAAGTCCCATTTATCAGAATGGTCCTGAACAGAAAGTAAAATCTCATTTTCCAGGAGGGTCCTGAAAAGAAAGTAAAATCTCAGTTTTAGGATGGTCCTAAACAAAAAATAAGTCCCATTTTTTAGGAGCGTCCAGAACAGAAAGTAAAATTCCATTTTTCAGGAGGGTCCTGAACAGAAAGTAAAGTTTCATTTTTCAAGAGGCTCCCGAGCAAAAAGTAAAGTTCTTTTTCAGGAGGGTCCTGAGTAGAAAGTAAAGTCCTATTTTTTAGGAGGGTCCTGAACAGAAAGTAAAATCTCATTTTTAAGGAGTATACTGGGCAGAAAGTAAAGTCCCATTTTTCATGAGAGTCCTGAACAGAAAGTAAAGTCCCATTTTTAAGAAGGGTCCTGATCAGAAAGTAAAATCTCATTTTCAGGAGAGTCCTGAGCAAAAAGTAAAGTCTCATTTTTGAGGAGGGTCCTGAACATAAAGTAAAGTCCCATTTTCAGGAGGATCCTGAGCAGTAAGTAAAGTCTCATTTTGCAGGAGGGACCTGAACAGAAAGTAAAATTGCATTTTTAAGAGTGTCCTTAACAAAAAGTAAAATCCCATTCTTAGGAGGGTCCTGAACAGAAACTAAAGTCTCATTTTTCAGGAGGGTCCTGAAAAGAAAGTAAAATCTCATTTTTCAAGAGGGTCCTGAATAGAAAGTAAAATCTCATTTTTTATCAGGGTCCTGAACAGACAGTAAAGTTCCAATTTCTAGGAGGCTCTTGAGCATAAAGTAAAAACCCATTTTCCAGGAGGGTCCTGAGCAGAAAGTAAAGTCCAATTTTTTAGTAGGTTCCTGAACAGAAAGTATAGTCCCATTTTTCCGGAGAGTCCTGAGCAGAAAGTAAAGTCCCATGTTCCAGGAGGGTCCTGAGCAGAAAGTAAAAAATGTAGATGCTAGTGGAAATTGTATAGAATTTTTAAATAAATACTTTCATGCTCACAAGTCAAATATCAACTATTAAATCTCAAATGATGTGACCCAAATACAACTGCCTTGAATCAATTTTGCATATGAGCCAAAAATCGAGTTTAATACTTTGCATTTTTATGTAGCCAAGTGATGCGGCTAGTGGACTCATTTCGCCCATGGATGCAAGGAGACCATGTGATGATAGTGATCCTAATGAAAGTCGTTGATTTCGTTGCAAGTTATCTTGGATATTCAATTATGATGATGTAATTGTGTGGTTGGAGTGAATCTTACAATATTGAACGTTTTGTGTTTAATTTAATTTTGGAGTTTGAAGTTACTAGTTAATGTTGAAAATTTGGAGTTTGAAGATGCTAATGTTTAAAATTTAATTTTGAAGTTTAATGTTTAAAGTATTTTTGATGTGCTGGTCAATTACAATATTTAATTAGTCATGTGTTAATGATATATGAATTGAATAAATATTGAATTGTAGGTTATGCTTAAAGGAACAACTAAATTTGAGCTAAAATTAGAATTTATAATTTGTTATTGAAAATTAATGGGTCCAAGTAAATTAAAAAATAATAAGAAGAAATAAAAATTGCGGAGGTTTTAAACCATCGCAAAATAACCCCCGCAAATTAATTGTGGGGGTCAGAAAAAAACTTTTGCAACTCATTTGTGACGGCTCATATTCTGGGGGTTTTGGGAACCCCCGCAAACTGCAAATTTAACCCCCGCAATTTGAGCCCTTTTTGTAGGGTCAATGGTGCATGTTTGTCAACGTGTTTCTCAATATGGTATCAGAGCCAGATTGATTGGTTAACACCTCGATGATTGCAGTTTTTTTTCTTTGATCGTTGTTGTAGAGAGCCTTTCTTCTCTTCTGTATTCGTGGTTTTGTAAGTTTTGACTTTTTTTTTTGATTTTTAATTTGTACAGACAAAAGGTTGCTGGTTGTTGATCGAATTTCAATTTCATTTTTCCGTTGTTTAAATTCACTGAAGTTAGCTTAAATTGAGCTTCACCTTAGTTAAATTGAATTTGCATATCAATGGCGGTTACTACGAATGTCGTTAATGGTGAAGAAACATCCACATCTACTCCGTCTGCTCCAAATCTGGAGGCGAGTGATGCTTTGTACATACATCCTTCAGATAGTCCAAGAATGATGCTAGTTACAGCACACTTCGATGGATTGGGGTATAGATCTTGGAGAAGAGGTGTGTTGCGTGCTCTATCTATGAAGAACAAATTAGGGTTCATAGATGGGAGCTGTAAGAAACCAGATGCAAATTCATCTCACATTCGTCAATGGAAAAGATGCGATGACATGGTAATTTCTTGGATTCTGAATTCATTGTCGAAGGTATATCGGATAGTGTGGAATATGTTTGTGACTCAGTGAAACTCTGAGAGAATTAGAAGATAGATACGATCAAACCAATGGGGCCAAGATTTATCAAATCCAGAAAGAGATTAATGATCTTACTCAAGGATCATTGGATATAACTACCTATTACACTAAGATAAAGAAATTTTGGGAAGAATTGAATACTCTCAGTACCAAGGATCAGTGCAGTTGGGTATGTGAGTGTGGAGCAAAGAAAGTGTTACATAAGGCAGATCAAGACAGGAGACTAATCCAATTCCTTATAGGATTGAATGAGGTATATACTGTAGTAAGGGGAAACATCCTCATGATGAATCCCTTATCATCTATAGCGCAATCCTTCTCTTTGTTGATACAAAAGAAAAGCAAAGAGAACTTTGACCTACTGGTCAGCTGATGATCGAGTCCACTTCTCTTAATACCAATGCTTATTACAGTAGGAATTCCATGGGAAGATGTCTTAAGACAAATTTTTCAGCTAAGAGCTCCTCAGGAAAAAACTATGGTGGAGGTCCTTTGAGGCTAAACTTGTATTCGGGAAGTGGTAGAACTACAATCATGTGTGATTACTGCAAAAGAGCAGGACACACAAAGGAAAAATGTTATAAACTACATGGATATCCAACTTCAATGAGAAACCAAAGCAATGACCAGATTTCCAGACAAAGTGTGCCTAATAGTAACCAATACAATGTTGGATCTCAAAATTATAGACAGAACAACAACTACAGAGGTAAGGGACTCATTGCTAATATTCATGGATCACCAGATGATGTATCCATGGGATCAGGAGAGGAGCAGGTCAATAACAGCATTACAAAGGAACAACTTGGACAACTAATGACTCTCATACAACAATTTCAGAATAGGTATATAGGAGAAGGCTTCAATACTGGTGCAAATCTGGTTTCAAGTTCTAGTAGCCTTACAGGTATTGTAGTTTGCTCATCCTCTATTGATTTTGACCATCCTATATGCAAATGTTTTAAAACAAGTAATGACATATGGATTATAGACTCAAGAGCATCTAACAATATGACCTTCAATAAAAATCTTTTACACAATATCATAACCTTACCATATCTCATTTTAGTGTCTCTTCCCAATGGATATAGAGTTAAGGTGTCAGAATTTGGTGATGTAAGAATTTCATCCATGATCACATTACACAAGGTGTTATATGTTCATTCAAATACAACTTAGCTTCTGTTCACTCTCTGTCTTCTTCCCTAAAATCTATAGCTTTGTTCACTGATACATCATGTATACTGCAGGCCCCTTCAGTAAAGAGGCCTCAGGTGATTGGTAATTGTAGAAATGGCCTATACTATCTCTGTTCAAGGTGCTTGAACACCACTGAGTCTACTGCAGACACAACTTCTGCTTGTTGCAGCGTCCCTAATAACACCAATGAACCTTATGTTATAAATAAGAAAACTACACTCACTAGGAGTGCAAATGGTCTACTCATTCCTGTTTCATCTGTGTATAGTTCATTCTCTTCTAATAAAGAAGATATGATTGTTCCTAACTCTTGTTTATCTGTTGAATGTGATGTGAATTTGTTGTGGCATTATCGACTTGGCCATGTGCCCTTTGTGAAATTGAAAGGTATTCCATCCCTACCATCTAAGTTTCAGTCAACACAACCCTTCTTATGCTCTATTTACCCTATGGCCAGACAAACCAGATTACCCTTTAGTCATAGGACTAGCAGTACCAAATGTCACACCCCTTTTTTTTCAACTCCAAAAAGATTCATGATTTTAATTATTTCGAAAGGGTTTTTATTATTAAGTGACAAAAGATGAAAATTTATTTCGAAAAGGATTCATTTTATTCTAAACTCAGAGTCGCCACTTGACATAAATCAGGTGTGCCAAGTCACCCGTGGATATTCTTTTTCAAAACGGTTTTGACTCTGTAAAACTGATCCGCGAATAGAGATTTCAGCTAAGGAATTTTGTTGATCGAAGGGAAGGTGTTAGGCACCCCTCGATCCCGTGGTTCGACCACAGTCGCTTGGTGAAGCGTATCGGCTAATTTTGACACTACGAATGTACAAACCACAAAGAAGCACATAAAGCAATCAAACAAACAAACCAAACAAAATGAATAAAAGCATAGTGTTCAGTCTAATTATACAGTCCCAAAAATAAAAAAATGCAAAAATAAATCCTATCTAACCTATACTAATCCTAACTGTGCTCCCTTGCTTTACTCGACGCCTCGGGCCTTCCTCACGAACGTCTTTCCGCCAACATAGTACGTCGAGGCATTCCCCGGTGAACAAACACAAATACCTCGGGTCATTCCCCGGCCAAATGAATACATTTAATGAAATGTGATGAAAATGAAGAAAACCACTCAACACAAATATTTACACATTCGATGATTAAAATCCTACGAGTTGCCTACCCCCTAAAACCTAGAACTTGCCTATCAATGCCCGACCTAAGACATGATACTATTACACTTAACATCAATATTTATTTCAAAATAAACCGACAACAATAAATCAAGACTAATCCTTATTCATTTTATCAATTTTTTGATCCCGACCCCAAACAACAACTTTAATTCTCAATCAACGATTAACTAATCTTTAGGCTATCAATTTAATCTTCATAATCCGAATTCAATATCAACCAACATTTATGATTCAAACATCACAAAATTAAACAAAAAACAAGATCCACACATTGTCAATTCGCCACACAAAATATCAAAATTTAAAATTATTTGAGAAAAAGGATGAGAAATGGACCTCAATCGAAGCTTTTATTGTGCCAAATAATGCGATTAGAAAATAGAATCGGGTCTGAAAGCCTCAAGTCGAACCTCGATCGCGAGCTGACCAACTCCAAAACTCGGTATCACCAAAATCGAAACTCGAAACTGCCCACGATGACTCAGTCGAGACAAATCGAACCTTTGAAGCGTGTCTTTCAATTTTAAAAATTCTTCAAAATAGAGCAGCCCTTAAACCTTGTACAAAATTCACACTCATTAAAGAATTGATCTCGGCTTCTATTTTTGCCTTAACCGATGGTGCAGAAAACACCAAAATTCGACCCACAAACCTAGATTTTTACCCGAAATCTCAAAATCGAAGCAATGAGGGAGAAAGAAAGTAAATTCAACAGCTCCCTAAAGAATTCTGTGACTGTTTTATGGTTTATATTATGAAGATCAATGCGAAGGGAGTCATCTAGTCAGTAATGAAATGGAATTTTGAAGATGGAGATGTGGGTGACGTATGACCCAAAATGAAAGAGGGTTTGTGTTGTTATTCTAGGAAGAAAAAGAGAAGGGGGTGTGTGAATGTCGATGGTTGTGCGTGTATGATGTGTACAGAAAGAGTGACGATAGAAGGAGTAGTGTTGGTGTTTGTCTATGGTGAGAGAATTGTAAGGGGTGAGTGTGAGAGTGTGTTGGTTTGAATAGGATTAAAATAAGATAAAATTTGTTAGGGATTTTGTTAAGGGTTGTTATTTTTTGTACATTTGTGGGATATAATCACACGGGTGAGGGAACGCAGTAAGACGAGGGTAAAATGGTAAAAAAAAGCTTTCAGGGAGGGACAAAATTATGTGTCTACATCATGCCCCTTTTAAATGTAAACACAGAGTGTTTTCATACAAAGAAGTAGACAACGAGACAGAATTTTGTCCCGATCATTATTCAAAGGGACAAATAGAAGGAAGAAAGTCAACCGAGTCTTCACTTAGGACACCCTACCTACCCAAGTTATGAGGGAATCAAGTGACAGGTATATCAAAGGATTGGAAGTAGATGAACTACACCAAGTTGGAGAGTTAAGTGAGGTTCCATCGAGGTTATGGTCCGCGGCTCTGTCATTACATCAAAATGGAAATTACAAATTAACATATACATAGAGTTATAAAAATCCTATCTATGAAGCTTCTTTTGGACTTTAGTTTCATCACCCTATTCTTCAGGCGGACTCCTGACTTGAAATTTCTTCAACTTTTGGTTAGTTTTCAATTTCATCACCCTGTTCTTCAGGCGGTCTCCAGACTTGCAATTTCTTCAACTTGTTGCTTGGTTTTCAACTTCTTCACCTTGTTGTTTGAATTTCAACTTCTTGACCTTGTTGCTTGACTTTCAATCTCTTGACGTTGTTATTTGACTTTCAATTCCTTTATCGTATTTTTCAGACGGGCTCCTGACTTTCAATTTTCAATCATCTTCAAATTTCATCACCCTGTTCTTCCGCCAGGCTCCTGAAACCAGAATCAAAACGAGAACGAAAATTATCCCAAACAAAGATTAAGATATAGAAAAATTTCACGTTTTGAAAGTAAAGTCCCATTCTTCAGAAGGGTCTTGAACAGAAAATAAAGTCCCATTATTCAGGAGGATCCTGAACAGAAAGTAAAATCCCATTTTTTAGGAGGGTCCTGAACAGAAAGTAAAATTCTATTTTTCAGGAGGGTCCTGAACAGAAAGTAAAATCATATTTTTAAGGAGGGACCTGAATAGAAAGTAAAGTCCCATTTTTCAAGAGAGTCCTGAACAGAAAGTAAAGTCCCATTTTTTAGAAAGGTCCTGAACAGAAAGTAAAGTCCCATTTTTCAGGAGGGTCCTGAACAGAAAGTAAAATCACATTTTTTAGGAGGGTCCGGAACAGAAAGTAAAGTCCTATTTTTTTGGAGGGTCCTGAACAGAAAGCAAAGTCTTATTTTTCAAGAGGGTCCAGAACAGAAAGAAAAGTTTCATTTTCCAGGAGGGTCCTGAGCAGAAAGTAAAGTCCCATTTTTCAGGAGTGTCCTGAACAGAAAGTAAAATCCCTTTTTTAAGAAGGGTACTGGGCAGAAAGTAAAGTCCCATTTTTCAGGAGGGTCCTGAACAGAAAGTAAATTCCCATTTTCAAAGAGGGTCCTGAACAGAAAGTAAAATTCCATTTTCACGAGAGTCTTGAGCAGAAAGTAAAGTCCCATTTTTCAGGAGGGTCCTGAACATAAAGTAAAGTCCCATTTTTCAGGAGGGTCCTGAGCAGAAATTAAAGTCCCATTTTTCAGGAGGGTCCTAAGTAGAAAGTAAAGTCCTATTTTCAAGGAGGGTCCTGAACAGCAAGTAAAATTCCATTCTTAAGAGGGTCCTGAATAGATAGTAAAGTCCTATTTTCAAGAGGGTCCTGAACAGAAAGTAAAATCCCATTTTCCAAGAGGGTCCTGAACAAAAAGTAAAATCTCATTTTTCAGGAGAGTCCTGAACAGACAGTAAAGTCTCATTTTCTAGAAGAGTCCTGAACAGAAAGTAAAATCCTATTTTTAAAAGGGTCCTGAACAGAAAGTAAAGTCCCATTTATCAGAAGGGTCCTGAACAGAAAGTAAAATCCCATTTTTAGGAAGGTCCTAAACGGAAAGTAAAGTCCCAATTTTTAGGAGGGTCTAGATAAGAATGTAAAATTCCATTTTTCAGGAGGGTCCTGAACAGAAAGTAAAGTCCTAATTTTCAGTAGGGTCCTGAACAGAAAGTAAAGTCCCATTTTCCAGGAGGGTCCTAAACAGAAAGTAAAATCTCATTGTTTAGAAAGGTCCTGAACAAAAAGTAAAGTCCCATTTTCCTAGAGGGTCCTGAACAGAAAGTAAAATCCCATTTTTAAGAGGGTCCTGAACAAAAAGTAAAGTCCCATTTACCAGAAGGGTCCTGAACAGAAAGTAAAATCCCATTGGTAGGAGGGTCCTAAACAGAAAGTAAAGTCCCATTTTTCAGGAGGGTCCTGAATAGAAATTAATGTCCCATTTTTCAGGAGGGACTTGAACAGAAAGTAAAGTCCCATTTTACAGGAGGATCCTGAGAAGAATGTAAAATCCCATTTTCCAGGAGGGTCCTGAGCAGAAAGTAAAGTCCTATTTTTCAGGAGGGTCCAGATTAGAAAGTAAAGTCCCATTTTTTAGGAGGGTCCTAAACAGAAAGAAAAATCCCATTTTTCAGGAAGGTCCTGAGCAGAAAGTAAAGTCGCATTTTTCAGGAGGGTCCTAAACAGAAAGTAAAGTCTCATTCTTCAGGAGAGTCCTGGACAGAAAGTAAAATCTCATTTTTCGGGAGTGTCCAAAACAAAAAGTAAAGTCCCATTTTTCAGGAGGGTCTTGAACAGAAAGTAAAGTATCATTTTTCAGGAAGGCCCTGAACAGAAAGTGAAGTCCCATTTGTTAAGTGGGTCCTGAACAGAAAGTAAAGACCAATTTTCCAGGAGGGTTCTGAGCAAAAAAATAAAGTCCCATTTTTCAGGAGGGTCCTGAACAGAAAGTAAAATTCCATTTTTCAGGAGTCCTGAGCAAAAAGTAAAGTCTCATTTTATAGGAGGGTCATGAGCAAAAAGTAGAGTCTCAATTTTTAGGAAAGTCCTGAAAGGAAAGTAAAATCCCATTTTTCAGGAGGGTCCTGAGCAAAGAGTAAAGTCCCATTTTTTAGGAGGGTCATGAACATAAAGTAAAGTCCTATTTTCTAGGGAGGTCCTGAGCAGAAAGTAAAGTCCCATTTTTTAGGAGTGTCCTAAGCAGAAAATAAAGTCCCATTTTCCAGGAGGGTCCTGAACAGAAAGTAAAATTCCTTTCTTAGGAGGGTCCTAAACAGAAAGTAAAGTCCCATTTTTCAGGAGGGACCTGAACAGAAAGTAAAATCCCATTTTCCAAGAGGGTCCTGAAAAGAAAGTAAAGTCCCATTTACCAGAAGGGTCCTGAACAGAAAGTAAAATCTCATTTTTCAGGAGGGTCCTGAACAGAAAGTGAAATCCCATTTTTAGGAAGGTCCTAAACAGAAAGTAAAGTCCCATTTTACAGGAGGGTCCTGAACAGAAAGTAAAATTCCATTTTTCAGGATGGTCCTGAACAGAAAGTTAAGTCCCATTTTTCAGGAGGGTCTTGAACAAAAAGTAAAGTCTCCTTTTTCTGAAGGGTCCTGAGCTGAAAGTAAATTCCCATTTTCCAAGAGGGCCCTGAGCAGAAAGTAAAGTCCCATTTTCAGTAGGGACATGAACAGAAAGTATAGTCCTATTTTTCAGGAGGGTCCTAAGAAAAAAGTAAAGTACCATTTTTTAGGAGGGTCCTAAACAGAAAGTAAAATCCCATTTTTCAGGAAGGTCCTGAGCAGAACGTAAAGTCCCATTTTTCAGGAGGGTCGTAAAAAGAAAGTAATGTCTCATTTTTCAGGAGAGTCCTGGACAGAAAGTAAAATATCATTTTTTGGTAGTGTCCTAAACAGAAAATAAAGTCCCATTTCTCAGGAGGGTCCTGAACAAAAAGTAAAGTCCCATTTTCCAGCAGGGTCCTGAGCAGAAAGTAAAGTCCCATTTTTCAGGAGGGTCCGGAACAGAAAGTAAAATCCCATTTTTTAGGAGGGTCCTGAGCAGTAAGTAAAGTCTCATTTTTTAGGAGGGTCCCGAGCAGAAAGTAGAGTCTCATTTTTTAGGAGGGTCCTGAACAGAATGTAAAATCGCATTTTTCAGGAGGGTCCTGAGCAAAAAGTAAAGTCCCATTTTTTAGGAGGATCGTGAACATAAAGTAGAGTCCCGTTTTCTAGGAGGGTCCTGAACAGAAAATAAAATCCCACTTTTCAGGAGGGTCCTGCAGAAAAAGTAAAATACTATTTTTTAGGAGGGTCCTGAACAGATAGTAAAATTCTATTTTTCATGAGTGTCCTGAACAGAAAGTAAAATCATATTTTTAAGGAGGGTCCTGAACAGAAAGTAAAGTCCCATTTTTTAAGAGGGTCTTGAACAGAAAGTAAAGTCCCAATTATAAGAAGGATTTCGAACAGAAAGTAAAGTCTCAATTTTCAGGATGGTCCTGAACAGAAAGTAAAATCTCATATTTTAGGAGGGTCCTGAACAGAAAGTAAAGTCCAATTTTTAGGAGGGTCTTTTACTGAAAGTAATATCCCATTTTTAAGAGGGTCCTGAACAGAAAGTAAAGTCCCATTTACCAGAAGGGTCCTGAACAGAAAGTAAAATCCCATTTTCCTGGAGGGTCCTGAACAAAAAGTAAAATCTCATTCTTAGGAGGGTCCTGAACAGAAACTAGAGTCCCATTTTTCAGGAGGGTCCTGAACAGAAAGTAAAATCCCATTTTTCAAGAGGGTTCTGAACAGAAAGTAAAATCTCTTTTTTTATGAGGGTCCTGAACAGACAGTAAAGTCCCATTTTCCAGGAGGCTCTTGAGCAGAAAGTAAAATCCCATTTTCCAGGAGGGTCCTGAGCAGAAAGTAAAGTCCAATTTTTCAGTAGGGTCCTGAACAAAAAGTATAGTCTCATTTTTTAGGAGAGTCCTGAGCAGAAAGTAAAGTCGCATTTTTAAGGAGGGTCCTAAATTGAAAGTAAAATCCCATTTTTTAGGAAGGTCCTGAGTAGAAAGTAAAGTCCTATTTTTCAGGAGGGTTCTGAACAGAAAGTAAAGTCTCTTTTTTGAGGAGAATCCTGGACAGAAAGAGAAGTCCCATTTTTCAGGAGTGTCTTGAACAGAAAGTAAATTCCCATTTTCCAGGAGGGTCCAGAACAGAAAGTAAAATTACATTTTTAGGATGGTCCTAAACAGAAAGTAAAGTCCCATTTAGCAGAAGGGTCCTGAACAGAAAGTAAAATCCCATTATCCTGGATGGTCCAGAACAGAAAGTAAAATTACATTTTTAGGATGGTCCTAAACAGAAAGTAAAGTCCAATTTTACAGGAGGGTCCTAAACAAAAAGCGAAATTCTATTTTTCAGGAGGGTCCTGATCAGGAAGTAGAGTCCTATTTTTCAGGAGGGTCTTGAACAGAAAGTAAAGACCCATTTTTCAGGAGGCTCCTAAGCAGAAAGTAAAATTCCATTTTCCAGGAGGGTTCTGAGCTGAAAGTAAAGTCCCATTTTTCAGCAGTGTCCTGAACACAGAGTATAATCCCATTTTTCAGGAGAGTCCTGAGCAGAAAGTAAAGTCCTAGTTTTTAGGAGGGTCCTAAAAAGAAAGAAAAATCTCATTTTTCAGGAAGGTCCTGAGCAGAAAGTAAAGTCTTATTTTTTGGAAAGGTCCTGAACAGGAAGTAAAGTCTCATTTTTTAGGAGAGTCCTGGACAGAAAGTAAAATCTAATTTTTTGGGAGTGTCCTAAACAGAAAGTAAAGTCCCATTTTTCAGAAGAATTCTGAACAGAAAATTAAGTCCTATTTTTAAGGATAGTCCTGAAAAGAAAGAAAAGACCTATTTGTTAAGAGGGTCCTGAATAGAAAATAAAGTCCTATTTTCCAGGAGGGTCCGAAGCAGAAAGTAAAGTCCCATTTTTCAGTAAGGTCCTGAACAGAAAGTATAGTCCCATTTTTCAGGAGAGTCCTGAGCAGAAAGTAAAGTCCCATTTTTTAGGAAAGTCCTGAACAGAAAGTAAAATCCCATTTTTCAGGAGGGTCCTGAGCTGCAAGAAAAGTTTTATTTTTTAGGAGGGTCCTGAACAGAAAGTAAAATCGCATTTTTTAGGAGGGTCCTGAACAGAAAGTAAAGTCCCGTTTAACAGAAGGGTGGTCCTGAGCACAAAGTAAAATCGCATTTTTTAGGAGGGTCCTGAGCAAAATTTAATGTCCCATTTTTTTGGAGGGTCGTGAACATAAAGTAGATTCCTATTTTCTAGGAGGGTCCTGAACAGAAAGTAAAATCTCATTTTTCAGGAGGGTCCTGCACAGAAAGTAAAATACTATTTTTTAGGAGAGTCCTGAACAGAAAGTAAAGTCCCATTTTTAAGAAAGGTCCTGATAAGAAAGCAAAATCCCATTTTCAGGAGAGTCCTGAGCAAAAACTAAAGTCTCATTTTTCAGGAGGGTTCTGAATATAAAGTAAAGTCCCATTTTACAGGAGGGTCCTGAACAGACAGTAAAATCCCATTTTCCAGGAGGCTCTTGAGCAGAAAGTAAAATCCCATTTTCCAGGAGGGTCCTGAGCAGAAAATAAAGTCTAATTTTTCAGTAGGGTCCTGAACAGAAAGTATAGTCCCATTTTTCAGGAGAGTCCTGAGCAGAAAGTAAAGTCCTATTTTCCATGAGCCTCATGAGCAGAAAGTAAAGTCCTATTTTTCAGAAGGGTCCTGAACAGATACTAAAATATTATTTTTAAGGAGAATACTGGGCAGAAAGTAAAGTCCCATTTTTCATGAGAGTCCTGAACAGAAAGTAAAGTCCCATTTTTAAGGAGGGTCCTGAACAGAAAGTAAAATCTGATTTTCAGGAGAGTCTTGAGCAGAAAGTAACGTCCCATTTTTCAGGAGGGTCCTAAACAGAAACTAAAGTCTCATTTTCCAGGAGGGTCCTGAACAGGAAGTAAAATCGCATTTTTAAGAGTGTCCTAAACAGAAAGTTAAATATCATTCTTAGGAGGGTCCTGAATAGAAACTAAGGTCCCATTTTTCAGGAAGGCCCTGAACAGTAAGTGAAGTCCCATTTGTTAAGTGGGTCTTGAACATAAAGTAAAGCCAATTTTCCTAGAGGGTCCTGAGCAAAAAGTAAAGTCTCGTTTTTTAGGAGGGTCATGAGCAGAAAGTAGAGTCTTAATTTTTAGGAGGGTCCTGAACAGAAAGTAAAATCCCATTTTTCAGGAGGGTCCTGAGCAAAAAGTAAAGTCCCATTTTTTAGGAGGGTCGTGAACATAAACTAAATTCCCATTTTCTAGGGGAGTCCTGAGCATAAAGTAAAGTCCCATTTTTTAGGAGGGTCCTGAGCAGAAAGTAAAGTCTTATTTTTCAGGAGGGTCCTGAACATAAAGTAAAATTCCATTCTTAGGAGGGTCATGAACAGAAAGTAAAGTCCTATTTTTCAGGAAGGTCCTGAACAGAAAGTAAAATCCCATTTACCAAAAGGGTCCAGAAAAAAAAGTAAAGTCCCATTTACCAGAAGGGTCCTGAAAAGAAACTAAAATTCCATTTTTCAGGAGGGTCCTGAACAGAAAGTGAAATCCCATTTTTAGGAGGGTCCTAAACAGAAAGTAAAGTCCCATTTTTGTGGAGGGTCCTGAACAGAAAGTAAAATTCCATTTTTCAGGAGGGTCCTGAACAGAAAGTTAAGTCCCATTTGTAGGAGGGTCCTAAACAGAATGTAAAGTCCCATTTTTCTGGAGGGTCCTGAACAGAAAGTAAAATTCCATTTTTCAGGAGGGTCCTGAACAGAAAGTTAAGTCCCATTATTTCGGTGGGTCTTGAACAAAAGGTAAAGTCTCATTTTTCAAGTGGGTCCTGGGCAGAAAGTAAAATCCCATTTTCCAGGAGGGCCCTGAGCAGCAAGTAAAGTCCCCTTTTTAGTTGGGTCATGAACAGAAAGTATAGTCCTATTTTTCTGGAGGGTCCTAAGCAAAAAGTAAAGTCCCATTTTTTAGGAGGGTCCTAAACAGAAAGTAAAATCTTCTTTTTTATGAGAGTCCTGAACATACAGTAAATTCCTATTTTCCAGGAGGCTCTTGAGCAGAAAGTAAAATCCCTTTTTCCAGGAGGGTCCTGAGCAGAAAATAAAGTCCAATTTTTCAGTAGGGTCCTGAACAGAAAGTATAGTCCCATTTTTCAGGAGAGTCCTGAGCAGAAAGTAAAGTCCCATTTTCCATGAGCCTCCTGAGCAGAAAGTAAAGTCCTATTTTTCAGAAGGGTCCTGAACAGATAGTAAAATCTTATTTTTAAGGAGAATACTGGGCAGAAAGTAAAGTCCCATTTTTCATGAGAGTCCTGAACAGAAAGTAAAGTCCCATTTTTAAGGAGGGTCCTGAACAGAAAGTAAAATCCGATTTTCAGGAGAGTCCTGAGCAGAAAGTAACGTCCCATTTTTCAGGAGGGTCCTAAACATAAAGTAAAGTCCCATTTTTCAGGAGGGTCCTGAGCAGAAACTAAAGTCTCATTTTCCAGGAGGGTCCTGAACAGGAAGTAAAGTCCCATTTTTCATGAGAGTCCTGAACAGAAAGTAAAGTCCCATTTTTAAGGAGGGTCCTGAACAGAAAGTAAAATCCGATTTTCAGGAGAGTCTTGAGCAGAAAGTAACGTCCCATTTTTCAGGAGGGTCCTAAACAGAAACTAAAGTCTCATTTTCCAGGAGGGTCCTGAACAGGAAGTAAAATAGCATTTTTAAGAGTGTCCTAAACAGAAAGTTAAATATCATTCTTAGGAGGATCCTGAATAGAAACTAAGGTCCCATTTTTCAGGAAGGCCCTGAACAGTAAGTGAAGTCCCATTTGTTAAGTGGGTCTTGAACATAAAGTAAAGCCAATTTTCCCAGAGGGTCCTGAGCAAAAAGTAAAGTCCCGTTTTTCAGGAGGGTCATGAACAGAAAGTAAAATTTCATTTTTCAGGAGAGTCCTGAGTAAAAAGTAAAGTCTCATTTTTTAGGAGGGTCATGAGCAGAAAGTAGAGTCTCAATTTTTAGGAGGGTCCTGAACAGAAAGTAAAATCCCATTTTTCAGGAGGGTCCTGAGCAAAAAGTAAAGTCCCATTTTTTAGGAGGGTCGTGAACATAAACTAAAGTTCCATTTTCTAGGGGAGTCCTGAGCATAAAGTAAAGTCCCATTTTTTAGGAGGGTCCTGAGCAGAAAGTAAAGTCTTATTTTCCAGGAGGGTCCTGAACAGAAAGTAAAATTCCATTCTTAGGAGGGTCATGAACAGAAAGTAAAGTCCCATTTTTCAGGAAGGTCCTGAACAGAAAGTAAAATCCCATTTACCAAAAGGGTCCTGAAAAAAAAGTAAAGTCCCATTTACCAGAAGGGTCCTGAACAGAAAGTGAAATCCCATTTTTAGGAGGGCCCTAAACAGAAAGTAAAGTCCCATTTTTCTGGAGGGTCCTGAACAGAAAGTAAAATTCCATTTTTCAGCAGGGTCCTGAACAGAAAGTTAAGTCCCATTTTTCTGGAGAGTCCTGAACAGAAAGTAAAATTCCATTTTTCAGGAGGGTCCTGAACAGAAAGTTAAGTCCCATTTTTCCGGAGGGTCTTGAACAAAAGGTAAAGTCTCATTTTTCAAGTGGGTCCTGGGCAGAAAGTAAAATCCCATTTTCCAGGAGGGCCCTGAGCAGCAAGTAAAGTCCTCTTTTCAGTTGGGTCATGAACAGAAAGTATAGTCCTATTTTTCAGGAGGGTCCTGAGCAAAAAGTAAAGTCCCATTTTTTAGGAGGGTCCTAAACAGAAAGTAAAATCTCCTTTTTTATGAGGGTCCTGAACAGATAGTAAATTCCCATTTTCCAGGAGGCCCTTGAGCAGAAAGTAATATCCTATTTTCCAGGAGGGTCCTGAGCAGAAAATAAAGTCCAATTTTTCAGTAGTGTCCTGAACAGAAAGTATAGTCCCATTTTTCAGGAGAGTCCCTAGACCTTGCAGCCTTGAGAGTCCGATGGAATCATCCAAAGGACACTCTTAAGCGGAAATGGTACATTAGTACCTATTCCAGCGAACAACAAAAGGAGTTAGGAAGGCTATGGATAGCCGACATGAAAAGACTCCGATGCGATATGGAATTCTTCTTCTGGTTAGAGAAAACTGGAAAGATAGAAAAACAAGTTGAACCGCTTAACGTTATGGTTACCAGATGGTATACCCAACGAAATACGGTTATCGAGTCAACAACTCCTCCTTTAGAAGGTCTTAACATCCCTTTCTCCAACGAGGTCATAAAAGCTTCTCCCTTTAAAACCAAAAGTGAGAGAGCTACTTTGCATGTTAACAATAAAGACCTTGATAGGGTAATTGAACAAAACAATTACACTAATCAAGCTCTCCACACCATTTCTCAACAAATAGAGAATTCCAAAGGAGCTTCCTTATCCACTCCTTTGCCTAGCAAAACCGTCTCGAACGCTAAACCGCTTTCAAATCCTATCTTCAAAATAACTGAATTTCAGAAAGATAAATTTCCTGACCTCAATGACGATTTCAAACTCTCAGAACAAATTTTAGAAAAAATCAATTCTAAACTCACGAAGTTTAAAGTAGCCCAGCAAGGAGAATCCAGTTCTCCGAACAAACCTCAAACATCCGAGAACAAATCTAGTTCTCCAAAGAACTGCCTCTCTAAACTAACCAATGAGAGATATAGTTTGAAAAAGAACTATTACAAAAAACCCTCTCCTCCTGACGTTCAATACGAGGAACTTGCGTACCTCTATACAGGTAATCATGACGGTAGGGGTATCACAGAATGGAATATTGATGGACTGGCAGAATACCAGATCTTCAATAAACTCCATGAAATGGCTGTAGCTATTACGACCTATAAAATCAAAGGTTCCTCTGATAAGGGAGCTGCCACCATGGTTGTCTCGGGTTTCACCGGAATGATAAAACATTGGTGGGATAATTGTGTCCCTGAGGAAGATAAGAACCTCATTTATAATGCTACAACCACTGTGCAAACGGTGCGAGTTGTAAATGGTGAAGACACCATTATCGAAGAGGCCCAGGAAGATGCCTGTGCCACTCTTCTCTACCACATTGCTCGACACTTTGTGGGTGAACCAAAACTTTTCCAAGATAGGAGCCTCAAAATCCTTAATAACCTTCGCTGCAAAAATTTAGCAGACTTTTGATGGTACAAGGATACCTTTCTGGTCAAAGTAATGATCAGACTAGACTGCAATAATGATTTCTGGAAAGAACGATTTATCAGCGGTCTTCCACCTATGTTCGCTGACAAAGTAAGAACCAATATCAAAACCAGATTTGAGGGACAAATCCCTTACTATAAACTCACCTACGGTGATATTATAAGTTTTGTCACCTCAACAGGTATAGACCTTTACACTGATCTCAAGCTTAAGCAGCAACTTAAGCAAAAGAGCAAGTACGGTCTAGGAACCTTCTGCCATGATTATGGTTTCACTGACCTAGCTTCACAGAAGAAAGGCAAGAAGAAGAAGCCGTATAAAAGGTCTTCATTCCCCAAAAGGACTTATAGAAAGGAGTCCGATAAACCCAGCAGGAAGACCAAAAGAAAAGCTTCCAAGAAAGCCAAAGATACTTGTTGGACATGTGGCAAATCTGGCCATAGGTCGAAAGATTGTAAATCCAGCAAGAAGAAAAAGATCAACCAACTTGATCTTTCTGATGAAGCCAAAGAAAAATTATTTTCTATAATGGAAAATGATTCTTCCACAGCTTCTGAATCTTCTTCAGAAGAAGACTATAGCGACGAAGAATATATCAACGCCGCCTATGAGTCTGACGCTTCCCAATCCGGGCAAGAATGTGAGTGCACTGGCACTTTCTGTATTTGCTCAAACAAAGCTATCAATGTAATAACCGGAAAACCCAAGGAAATCCTGTTTGACATTATCGAGCATATTTCTGATGACGAGCTTCGAAGTAAGTATCTTCAAGAGCTCAAACGCTTGCTTTCTCAAGAAGAAAGTCCCCCAAAAGCCAAGCCTATCATTCAACCGTTCAATATGCAAAAGGTTATGGCTAAATTCCAATCATCCTCCTCAGAACCTTCCATTTCTGACCTTAAGGGAGAGATTACCAATTTAAAGGGTGAAATTAAAAATCTCAAAACCAGAATTGATCATGTAGAGCTTAACATCCTTACAGAACAAGTCGTTCGATCTGCCTTACCTTCGGAGAAGGCACCTGAATCTCCTCGGTATCTTCCGGTCACCTCTATGGAACATCTTCAAGAACCTGATCCATTTCCTGGAATAGATGTTCCATCTTCATCGGGAAAGGCCATTTCCGCCATTAAAGCCTACAGCGAACATATCGTTGTAAAAATTGTCATTGACAAAGACTTTGTTCTCAACAGAGTCGCTCTATTTGACACCGACGCTGACAGTAACTGTATTGTCAAAGGCCTTATCCCTACCAAATACCTCCAAAAGAGTAAATCTCGATTATACTCAGCCACTGGAGAAAAAATGACAATTAATTATGAGCTTCCTAAAGCCCATATATGTAACAACGACATTTGCCTTGTTAACGACTTTGTCATTTCTGAAGATATCACCGAAGATATCATTCTTGGAATATCTTTTGTTAATCAAATTCGCCCTTACCAGAGCGACTATGATGGTATTCGCTCAGTCCTCTTGGGAACCGAGCTCTTCTTTCCTTTACTCCGTCCCCTTTCTAAAGACGATGGTCAACGCATCAAGGAAGAAACCGTTTTTAAAATCAATCGTTTATCTTCCCACATTTGCTTTCTTAAACAGGAATTTCAGCTCAAACATATTGAGCAAACTTTAAAAACCCCGGAGATGGTCAACAAGATCACACTCCTTCAAAGAAGTTCGAAAACGAGATTTGCTCCGAATTGCCTAATGCATTTTGGGAACGGAAGAAGCATCTCGTTGAGCTTCCCTACATTGCTGGCTTCGACGAACAACATATTCCTACGAAAGCCAGACCAATCTAAATGAACCAAGAGATGATGGAAATCTGCAAGACAAAAATCAATCATCTTCTTCACAAGGGCATCATTAGGCCCTCTAATTCCCCCTAGAGTTGCTCTGCATTTTATGTAAATAACAGTGCAGAAAAAGAAAGAGAAACTCCTCGACTTGTTATCAATTACAAGCCATTAAATGCTGTCCTAAAATGGATCCGACATCCGATTCCTAACAAAAGGGATCTTCTCAAAAGAACCTATAAAGCCAACCTTTACAGCAAATTCGATATGAAGTCAGGATTCTGGCAAATCCAAATTGCTGAAAAGGATAAATATAAGACTGCCTTCAACGTCTCTTTTGGGCACTACGAATGGAATGTCTTACCATTTGGGCTCAAGAACGCGCCCTCAGAATTTCAGAATATCATGAACAATATCTTCAATGAATATTCTTATATGTCAATTGTTTATATTGATGATGTGCTGATTTTCTCTGAGAACATTGATTCTCATTTTAAACATCTTAATATATTTTTTAAAATTGTAAAATTGAATGGCCTAGTTGTTAGCGCTAAAAAGATGAAGTTATTTCAAACTTCTATCCGTTTTTTAGGTCATGATCTGCATCAGGGTAGTCACAAACCCATTTGCCGAGCCATCGAGTTCTCTTCTAAATTTCCAAATGAAATTACTGATAAAACGCAACTTCAAAGGTTTTTAGAAAGCCTGAATTACGTTGCTGATTTTATCCCCCACATTAGGCAGGTCTGTGAACCTCTTTACAATCGTTTAAAGAAAAATCCAGTTCCTTGGAGTTCTGAACAAACCAATGCTATTATAAAGATTAAATCTTTAGTTCAAAACCTTCCCTGTCTAGGCATCCCCAATCCTGAAGCTTTCATGATTGTAGAAACCGATGCATCAGACATAGGCTATGGTGGAATCCTTAAACAAAGGATAACTGATAACTCCTCTGAACAACTAGTTCGTTTTACATCCGGCATCTGGAATGCTGCTCAAAAGAATTACAGCACTGTGAAAAAAGAAGTTTTATCTATAGTGCTATGTATCACAAAATTCCAAGATGACCTTATTAATAAGGAATTTCTTCTTCGCGTTGATTGTAAATCGGCTAAAGAGATTTTGCAAAAAGATGTTAAAAATCTCGTTTCAAAACAAATATTTGCTAGATGGCAAGCTCTCCTATCTAGCTTTGATTTTCAAATTGAGTTTATCAAAGGAGAACATAACTCCCTTCCCGATTTTCTAACAAGAGAATTCCTACAGGGCCATGAGACCGAATCTGGGGAAAAACCCCAAGCCAGAACAGGAACGAATGGCTAGACCATTCGATGCTCCTTCTCCGTCAGCAAATCCACTCCGGCCATCCATTCCGCAAAGGTTAGTCCTCAAAGAAGAGATTCAATCTCCAGCAAACAGATTCGCGGCACTACAGCCGCCACCATCACCTACAAAATTAGTAGACATGAAGACTAATTTGCCTATCATCCAAGGGCAGGCAACCAGCTCCTTGGTACAAACCAAGCAGAGCTATGCAATGAAGGCCCCAGAGACCTTTGCAGAAGCCGTCGACCCGTCAGCCGCCAAAGTAGCTGCCCCAGCACCTCCTACCAAAGAGGAATTCAAGTTCATCACCACCCAAGTATGCCCCATCATAGCTTTGGACAAAGCATACGAAGGATATCCCATGAACCAGCTCCTCAAGCCGGTCTACACCAATAACAACTTTGTGGACTCAGAAGATCCACTCAAAACATGCCGATATTATGAGGCTATCCTGGTAGACACTGATTCTATTGAGCTAGAACACTCGGCGGACGAAAGCTATCCGGAGCATATCGAATATTCTAAATTCACTATCAAGAGGGTACTAACCCCCTTCAATTGGTTTGTTGATCACTTGCACACTCCAGTTGCCCTATCCATGCCGCACCGATCGCAAACCTACAATTGGCACGACTACAAGTCAGCCTGGTTTAACTTCTTGTTCGTCAGACCAGGACACACATGGTTTGTCAAGTACTGCCCCGCTATGATCGAAGCCACTCTACCAAGATGGTTCTACAAATGGTGGGAATGTTTCGGAGGAACTCAAAATGTTCTTCCTCAGCAATTCATAAAACGTCTCCCAGATTTTCTGATCAAAGAGGGATGCTCTACACTACCTGCACACATTCAAATGTGCAAATTCTTCATCAAAAAACATATCTCTTACATCATCTCTTGGAACTTTACCAAGGTAGAACAACACCGCATCAAATATTTATCTAAAGAGATAAAAATTAAAGGTTGGACTCCAAAGCCAACAGCCCCCAAGACGCCCGAGAAAGGCAAATCAGCAGTATCATCTTCCAGCTCCTCCACTAGCAAAAAGGCTCTGAAGGAGAAGCTCAGAAAAGCTTTGGCTGATTTGGACAGTCAAGAAATTTCTACCAACACTGAAGAACTACTTCAACTGGTCGCAGAAGCTTCATCCACTGGAAGAAGCGATGACAATGGCGATATGCTAAATCCAAAAGGATTAGCTATGGCCTACATGGATCCCTATTACGAATAGGAAAATGACCCTTCTAGAGATAGAGGTTCAAAGAACCGGAATTATCTCGGTGAAAGGGCAGTTCACTATTCTTGGTAGGCATCCAGGTCTCATCCTGTCTCCAGATGATGACAGTTCAGTATTGCTTTTCAAAAAAGCAAACAACATCTACTTTATTAAAGTAAAGCATTTGCTTTAAGAAAAGCAGCACTCAAGTCAGAGACAGCTTTATTAAAGCAAGTCCATTATACGAAGCACTCAGAGTGTCGGCACAATCTGAGCCCTCCACTTGTACACTTAAGATGTACTCCCTTCTTTCACTTCTGCCTATATAAGGCATTGTATTTCTTTAGAGAAGGCATCCGAAAATTTCCACTACTAAGAAATTCTCTCTGCCCATATTACTACTAAGAAATTTCCACTACAAGAACATATTACTTTAATCTGGTATGAATTAACTTAAGCTTTAATTATGTTACTATATCTTGTCTTATAATGGGATTTTAATCCAAGTATGGGGTATCTGTTTACTGTTTAAGTGTTTGAAGGAACCGATTAATCTCCGGTGAGGACGTTGGTCAGCCTGAAAGTAGGTCGTAAGCTTAGGAGAAGCATGTTAGACCTTGTTGGTGGTCCCGTCACTAAGATAACACTTAGCAGTCTATAGTATAAAGCCATTAAAACTTGTTAGATCCCATAAGCCATAGATATTTTCACATAATTGGATTTCGTTGTTTCATACCTATTTACTGTGATATGCCTGCTTGCATGAACATATATGTTTGCTCTGTTAGTCTCTAGACAGTACGTGTTCAATATGAGTAATCATATCAAGAATACTGTTAACTTGTCTTCTCAGGCAACTCCGATTGCCACTATTGAAAATGATCTTCAAAACTGGAGTATTCCAGAAGAATCTTTCAATACCATTTATCAAATTGGTAAATTTAGTTTTTTGAAAAAACATAACATCAAGACCTCTGAGTCTACTGTTGCTATAAATAATTCTTTAGAAATTATTCAATTGTTCAATGAATTAGATATAAACCGATTTAAACATCAGTTTAATTATCTGCATGTTGGACTTGTTCAAGTAGCTATAAAGCCACTTTTCCGACAGGGACTCGATATCCCAGTCTGTGCTATCCTAAGAGATGCTCGTCTACTTAATTTTGACGATTCACTCTTAGGTGTAATTCAAAGTAACCTAGCCGATGGCCCGGTCTACTTTAATTGCTACCCAAATTTCTCTGTGGATATAAATGATCCTAACATCATGGATGTTTTAACTCTTAACGTTAAAACAAAAAACATGAATAGTAAGGAGAACACCAGAGAAATAGCGATTATATACCGAGTATATTATCGCCTCATGGGTACAACTCTAGCTCCTAAAGCTAGATTCACGAGCCCTAAAGGGGTTACTACCCTAATGGAAGCAAACAAAGACCGTAGTACAGTCTTTGTTCCAAAGGCTCTTGTTTGGGATGATATTCTCCGCAGTAACGATTGGCACTTTGAGAATATTACCCAACCCATTCGGATTTACTCCGAAAAATCTCAAATCGAACGGGTGATTCAACACCCTGATGGCTCTATCGATCTTAAGTTCCTCGGATTAGATTCGTCTCGGCATTCGTCGTTTCACAGATCTACCTCCACTCGTGCCTCAACTTCCAAACCCCGGGAAGGAAGTGATGAAAATGAGCATGATAATGACAAGGGAAAGATTAGAGGAGTAGATTTCTCTGGTTCGGTACCTAAAGTCTACTATCAACAGCAAACCAGGGTTTGTGAACCCAAAAACCTTTATGAGCCTGGAAGCCCTGCGGCCTCAGAAATGGCTCCCCCTCCTCAAAAGGTTAGAACAGACCCTAGTCTTCTCGTTATCAAAAACGATAATGAAGAATATTCCCCAGACCTTGCAGCCTTGAGAGTCCGATGGAATCATCCAAAGGACACTCTTAAGCGGAAATGGTACATTAGTACCTATTCCAGCGAACAACAAAAGGAGTTAGGAAGGCTATGGATAGCCGACATGAAAAGACTCCGATGCGATATGGAATTCTTCTTCTGGTTAGAGAAAACTGGAAAGATAGAAAACCAAGTTGAACCGCTTAACGTTATGGTTACCAGATGGTATACCCAACGAAATACGGTTATCGAGTCAACAACTCCTCCTTTAGAAGGTCTTAACATCCCTTTCTCCAATGAGGTCATAAAAGCTTCTCCCTTTAAAACCAAAAGTGAGAGAGCTACTTTGCATGTTAACAATAAAGACCTTGATAGAGTAATTGAACAAAACAATTACACTAATCAAGCTCTCCACACCATTTCTCAACAAATAGAGAATTCCAAAGGAGCTTCCTTATCCACTCCTTTGCCTAGCAAAACCGTCTCGAACGCTAAACCGCTTTCAAATCCTATCTTCAAAATAACTGAATTTCAGAAAGATAAATTTCCTGACCTCAATGACGATTTCAAACTCTCAGAACAAATTTTAGAAAAAATCAATTCTAAACTCACGAAGTTTAAAGTAGCCCAGCAAGGAGAATCCAGTTCTCCGAACAAACCTCAAACATCCGAGAACAAATCTAGTTCTCCAAACAACTTCCTCTCTAAACTAACCAATGAGAGATATAGTTTGAAAAAGAACTATTACAAAAAACCCTCTCCTCCTGACGTTCAATACGAGGAACTTGCGTACCTCTATACCGGTAATCATGACGGTAGGGGTATCACAGAATGGAATATTGATGGACTGGCAGAACACCAGATCTTCAATAAACTCCATGAAATGGCTGTAGCTATTACGGCCTATAAAATCAAAGGTTCCTCTGATAAGGGAGCTGCCACCATGGTTGTCTCGGGTTTCACCGGAATGATAAAACATTGGTGGGATAATTGTGTCCCTGAGGAAGATAAGAACCTCATTTATAATGCTACAACCACTGTGCAAACGATGCGAGTTGTAAATGGTGAAGACACCATTATCGAAGAGGCCCAGGAAGATGCCTGTGCCACTCTTCTCTACCACATTGCTCGACACTTTGTGGGTGAACCAAAACTTTTCCAAGATAGGAGCCTCGAAATCCATAATAACCTTCGCTGCAAAAATTTAGCAGACTTTCGATGGTACAAGGATACCTTTCTGGTCAAAGTAATGATCAGACCAGACTGCAATAATGATTTCTGGAAAGAACGATTTATCAGCGGTCTTCCACCTATGTTCGCTGACAAAGTAAGAACCAATATCAAAACCAGATTTGAGGGACAAATCCCTTACTATAAACTCACCTACGGTGATATTTTAAGTTTTTTCACCTCAACAGGTATAGACCTTTGCACTGATCTCAAGCTTAAGCAGCAACTTAAGCAAAAGAGCAAGTACGGTCTAGGAACCTTCTGCCATGATTATGGTTTCACTGACCTAGCTTCACAGAAGAAAGGCAAGAAGAAGAAGCCGTATAAAAGGTCTTCATTCCCCAAAAGGACTTACAAAAAGGAGTCCGATAAACCCAGCAGGAAGACCAAAAGAAAAGCTTCCAAGAAAGCCAAAGATACTTGTTGGACATGTGGCAAATCTGGCCATAGGTCGAAAGATTGTAAATCCAGCAAGAAGAAAAAGATCAACCAACTTGATCTTTCTGATGAATCCAAAGAAAAATTATTTTCTATAATGGAAAATGATTCTTCCACAGCTTCTGAATCTTCTTCAGAAGAAGACTATAGCGACGAAGAATATATCAACGCCGCCTATGAGTCTGACGCTTCCCAATCCGGGCAAGAATGTGAGTGCACTGACACTTTATGTATTTGCTCAAACAAAGCTATCAATGTAATAACCGGAAAACCCAAGGAAATCCTGTTTGACATTATCGAGCATATTTCTGATGACGAGCTTCGAAGTAAGTATCTTCAAGAGCTCAAACGCTTGCTTTCTCAAGAAGAAAGTCCCCCAAAAGCCAAGCCTATCATTCAACCGTTCAATATGCAAAAGGTTGTGGCTAAATTCCAATCATCCTCCTCAGAACCTTCCATTTCTGACCTTAAGGGAGAGATTGCCAATTTAAAGGGTGAAATTAAAAATCTCAAAACCAGACTTGATCATGTAGAGCTTAACATCCTTACAGAACAAGTCATTCGATCTGCCTTACCTTCGGAGAAGGCACCTGAATCTCCCTGGTATCTTCCGGTCACCTCTATGGAACATCTTCAAGAACCTGATCCATTTCCTGGAATAGACGTTCCATCTTCATCGGGAAAGGCCATTTCCGTCATTAAAGCCTACAACGAACATATCGTTGTAAAAATTGTCATTGACAAAGACTTTGTTCTCAACAGAGTCGCTCTATTTGACACCGGCGCTGACAGTAACTGTATTGTCAAAGGCCTTATCCCTACCAAATACCTCCAAAAGAGTAAATCTCTATTATACTCAGCCACTGGAGAAAAAATGACAATTAATTATGAGCTTCCTAAAGCCCATATATGTAACAACGGCATTTGCCTTGTTAACTACTTTGTCATTTCTGAAGATATCACCGAAGATATCATTCTTGGAATACCTTTTGTTAATCAAATTTGCCCTTACCAGAGCGACTATGATGGTATTCGCTCAGTCCTCTTGGGAACCGAGCTCTTCTTTCCTTTACTCCGTCCCCTTTCTAAAGACGACGGTCAACGCATCAAGGAAGAAACCGTTTTTAAAATCAATCATTTATCTTCCCACATTTTCTCTCTTAAACAGGAAGTTCAGCTCAAACATATTGAGCAAACTTTAAAAACCCCGGAGATGGTCAACAAGATCACACTCCTTCAAAAGAAGTTCGAAAACGAGATTTGCTCCGAATTGCCTAATGCATTTTGGGAACGCAAGAAGCCTCTCGTTGAGCTTCCCTACATTGCTGGCTTCGACGAACAACATATTCCTACGAAATCCAGACCAATCCAAATGAACCAAGATATGATGGAAATCTGTAAGACAAAAATCAATCATCTTCTTCACAAGGGCATCATTAGGCCCTCTAATTCCCCCTAGAGTTGCTCTGCATTTTATGTAAATAACAGTGCAGAAAAAGAAAGAGAAACTCCTCGACTTGTTATCAATTACAAGCCATTGAATGCTGTCCTAAAATGGATCCGACATCCGATTCCTAACAAAAGGGATCTTCTCAAAAGAACCTATAAAGCCAACCTTTACAGCAAATTCGATATGAAGTCAGGATTCTGGCAAATCCAAATTGCTGAAAAGGATAAATATAAGACTGCCTTCAACGTCTCTTTTGGGCACTACGAATGGAATGTCTTACCATTTGGGCTCAAGAACGCGCCCTCAGAATTTCAGAATATCATGAACAATATCTTCAATGAATATTCTTATATGTCAATTGTTTATATTGATGATGTGCTGATTTTCTCTGAGAACATTGATTCTCATTTTAAACATCTTAATATATTTTTTAAAATTGTAAAATTGAATGGCCTAGTTGTTAGCGCTAAAAAGATGAAGTTATTTCAAACTTCTATCCGTTTTTTAGGTCATGATCTGCATCAGGGTAGTCACAAACCCATTTGCCGAGCCATCGAGTTCTCTTCTAAATTTCCAAATGAAATTACTGATAAAACACAACTTCAAAGGTTTTTAGGAAGCCTGAATTACGTTGCTGATTTTATCCCCCACATTAGGCAGGTCTGTGAACCTCTTTACAATCGTTTAAAGAAAAATCCAGTTCCTTGGAGTTCTGAAGAAACCAATGCTATTATAAAGATTAAATCTTTAGTTCAAAACCTTCCCTGTCTAGGCATCCCCAATCCTGAAGCTTTCATGATTGTAGAAACCGATGCATCAGACATAGGCTATGGTGGAATCCTTAAACAAAGGATAACTGATAACTCCTCTGAACAACTAGTTCGTTTTACATCCGGCATCTGGAATGCTGCTCAAAAGAATTACAGCACTGTGAAAAAAGAAGTTTTATCTATAGTGCTATGTATCACAAAATTCCAAGATGACCTTATTAATAAGGAATTTCTTCTTCGCGTTGATTGTAAATCGGCTAAAGAGATTTTGCAAAAAGATGTTAAAAATCTCGTTTCAAAACAAATATTTGCTAGATGGCAAGCTCTCCTATCTAGCTTTGATTTTCAAATTGAGTTTATCAAAGGAGAACATAACTCCCTTCCCGATTTTCTAACAAGAGAATTCCTACAGGGCCATGAGACCGAATCTGGGGAAAAACCCCAAGCCAGAACAGGAACGAATGGCTAGACCATTTGATGCTCCTTCTCCGTCAGCAAATCCACTCCGGCCTTCCATTCCGCAAAGGTTAGTCCTCAAAGAAGAGATTCAATCTCCAGCAAACAGATTCGCGGCACTACAGCCGCCACCATCACCTACAAAATTAGTAGACATGAAGACTAATTTGCCTATCATCCAAGGGCAGGCAACCAGCTCCTTGGTACAAACCAAGCAGAGCTATGCAATGAAGGCCCCAGAGACCTTTGCAGAAGCCGTCGACCCGTCAGCCGCCAAAGTAGCTGCCCCAGCACCTCCTACCAAAGAGGAATTCAAGTTCATCACCACCCAAGTATGCCCCATCATAGCTTTGGACAAAGCATACGAAGGATATCCCATGAACCAGATCCTCAAGCCGGTCTACACCAATAACAACTTTGTGGACTCGGAAGATCCACTCAAAACACGCCGATATTATGAGGCTATCCTGGTAGACACTGATTCTATTGAGGTAGAACACTCGGTGGACGAAAGCTATCCGGAGCATATCGGATATTCTAAATTCACTATCAAGAGGGTACTAACCCCCTTCAATTGGTTTGTTGATCACTTGCACACTCCAGTTGCCCTATCCATGCCGCACCGACCGCAGACCTACAATTGGCACAACTACAAGTCAGCCTGGTTTAACTTCTTGTTCGTTAGACCAGGACACACATGGTTTGTCAAGTACTGCCCCGCTATGATCGAAGCCACTCTACCAAGATGGTTCTACGAATGGTGGGAATGTTTCGGAGGAACTCAAAATGTTCTTCCTCAGCAATTCATAAAACATCTCCCAGATTTTCTGATCAAAGAGGGATGCTCTACACTACCTGCACACATTCAAATGTGCAAATTCTTCATCAAGAAACGTATCTCTTACATCATCTCTTGGAACTTTACCAATGTAGAACAACACCACATCAAATATTTATCTAAAGAGATAAATATTAAAAGTTGGACTCCAAAGCCAACAGCCCCCAAGACGCCCGAGAAAGGCAAATCAGCAGTATCATCTTCCAGCTCCTCCACTAGCAAAAAGGCTCTGAAGGAGAAGCTCAGAAAAGCTTTGGCTGATTTGGACAGCCAAGAAATTTCTACCAACACTGAAGAACTACTTCAACTGGTCGCAGAAGCTTCATCCACTGGAAGCAGCGATGACAATGGCGATATGCTAAATCCAAAAGGATTAGCTATGGCCTACATGGATCCCTATTACGAATAGGAAAATGACCCTTCTAGAGATAGAGGTTCAAAGAACCAGAATTATCTCGGTGAAAGGGCAGTTCACTATTCTTGGTAGGCATCCAGGTCTCATCCTGTCTCCAGATGATGACAGTTCAGTATTGCTTTTCAAAAAAGCAAACAGCATCTACTTTATTAAAGTAAAGCATCTGCTTTAAGAAAAGCAGCACTCAAGTCAGAGACAGCTTTATTAAAGCAAGTCCATTATACGAAGCACTCAGAGTGTCGGCACAATCTGAGCAAAAAGTAAAGTCCCATTTTTTAGGAGGGTCGTGAACATAAACTAAAGTCCCATTTTCTAGGGGAGTCCTGAGCATAAAGTAAAGTCCCATTTTTTAGGAGGGTCCTGAGCAGAAAGTAAAGTCTTATTTTCCAGGACGGTCCTGAACAGAAAGTAAAATTCCATTCTTAGGAGGGTCATGAACAGAAAGTAAAGTCCCATTTTTCAGGAAGGTCCTGAACAGAAAGTAAAATCCCATTTACCAAAAGGGTCCTGAAAAAAAAGTAAAGTCCCATTTACCAGAAGGGTCCTGAACAGAAAGTGAAATCCCATTTTTAGGAGGGTCCTAAACAGAAAGTAAAGTCCCATTTTTCTGGAGGGTCCTGAAAAGAAAGTAAAATTCTATTTTTCAGGAGGGTCCTGAACAGAAAGTTAAGTCCCATTTATAGGAGGGTCCTAAACAGAAAGTAAAGTTCCATTTTTCTGGAGGGTCTTGAACAGAAAGTAAAATTCCATTTTTTAGGAGGGTCCTGAACAGAAAGTTAAGTCCCATTTTTCCGGAGGGTCTTGAACAAAAGGTAAAGTCTCATTTTTCAAGTGGGTCCTGGGCAGAAAGTAAAATCCCATTTTCCAGGAGGGCCCTGAGCAGCAAGTAAAGTCCCTTTTTCAGTTGGGTCATGAACAGAAAGTATAGTCCTATTTTTCAGGAGGGTCCTAAGCAAAAAGTAAAGTCCCATTTTTTAGGAGGGTCCTAAACAGAAAGTAAAATCTCCTTTTTTATGAGGGTCCTGAACAGACAGTAAATTCCCATTTTCCAGGAGGCTCTTGAGCAGAAAGTAAAATCCCATTTTCAGGAGGGTCCTGAGCAGAAAATAAAGTCCAATTTTTCAGTAGGGCCTTAACAGAAAGTATAGTCTCATTTTTCAGGAGAGTCCTGAGCAGAAAGTAAAGTCCCATTTTCCATGAGCCTCCTGAAGAGAAAGTAAAGTCCTATTTTTTAGAAGGGTCCTGAACAGATAGTAAAATATTATTTTTAAGGAGAATACTGGGCAGAAAGTAAAGTCCCATTTTTCATGAGAGTCCTGAACAGAAAGTAAAGTCCCATTTTTAAGGAGGGTCCTGAACAGAAAGTAAAATCCGATTTTCAGGAGAGTCTTGAGCAGAAAGTAACGTCCCATTTTTCAGGAGGGTCTCGAACAGAAACTAAAGTCTCATTTTCCAGGAGGGTCCTGAACAGGAAGTAAAATCGCATTTTTATGAGTGTCCTAAACAGAAAGTTAAATATCATTCTTAGGAGGGTCCTGAATAGAAACTAAGGTCCCATTTTTCAGGAAGGCCCTGAACAGTAAGTGAAGTCCCATTTGTTAAGTGGGTCTTGAACAGAAAGTAAAGCCAATTTTCCCAGAGGGTCCTGAGCAAAAAGTAAAGTCCCATTTTTCAGGAGGGTCATGAACAGAAAGTAAAATTTCATTTTTCAGGAGAGTCCTGAGTAAAAAGTAAAGTCTCATTTTTTAGGAGGGTCATGAGCAGAAAGTAGAGTCTCAATTTTTAGGAGGGTCCTGAACAGAAAGTAAAATCCCATTTTTCAGGAGGGTCCTGAGTAAAAAGTAAAGTCCCATTTTTTAGGAGGGTCGTGAACATAAACTAAAGTCCCATTTTCTAGGGGAGTCCTGAGCATAAAGTAAAGTCCCATTTTTTAGGAGGGTCCTGAGCAAAAAGTAAAGTCTTATTTTCTAGGAGGGTCCTGAACAGAAAGTAAAATTCCATTCTTAGGAGGGTCATGAACAGAAAGTAAAGTCCCATTTTTCAGGAAGGTCCTGAACAGAAAGTAAAATCCCATTTATCAAAAGGGTCCTGAAAAAAAAAGTAAAGTCCCATTTACCAGAAGGGTCCTGAACAGAAAGTGAAATCCCATTTTTAGGAGGGTCCTAAACAGAAAGTGAAATCCCATTTTTCTGGAGGGTCCTGAACAGAAAGTAAAATTCCATTTTCAGGAGAGTCCTGAACAGAAAGTTAAGTCCCATTTGTAGGAGGGTCCTGAACAGAAAGTAAAGTCCCATTTTTCTGGAGGGTCCTGAACAGAAAGTAAAATTCCATTTTTCAGGAGGGTCCTGAACAGAAAGTTAAGTCCCATTTTTTCGGAGGGTCTTGAACAAAAGGTAAAGTCTCATTTTTCAAGTGGGTCCTGGGAAGAAAGTAAAATCCCATTTTCCAGGAGGGCCCTGAGCAGCAAGTAAAGTCCCCTTTTCAGTTGGGTCATGAACAGAAAGTATAGTCCTATTTTTCAGGAGGGTCCTAAGCAAAAAGTAAAGTCCCATTTTTTAGGAGGGTCCTAAACAGAAAGTAAAATCTCCTTTTTTATGAAGGTCCTGAACAGACAGTAAATTCCCATTTTCCAGGAGGCTCTTGAGCAGAAAGTAAAATCCCATTTTCCAGGAGGGTCCTGAGCAGAAAATAAAGTCCAATTTTTCAGTAGGGTCCTGAACAGAAAGTATAGTCCCATTTTTCAGGAGAGTCCTGAGCAGAAAGTAAAGTCCCATTTTCCATGAGCCTCCTGAGCAGAAAGTAAAGTCCTATTTTTCAGAAGGGTCCTGAACAGATAGTAAAATATTATTTTTAAGGAGAATACTGGGCAAAAAGTAAAGTCCCATTTTTCATGAGAGTCCTGAAAAGAAAGTGAAGTCCCATTTTTAAGGAGGGTCCTGAACAGAAAGTAAAATCCGATTTTCAGGAGAGTCTTGAGCAGAAAGTAACGTCCCATTTTTCAGGAGGGTCCTAAACAGAAACTAAAGTCTCATTTTCCAGGAGGGTCCTGAACAGGAAGTAAAATCGCATTTTTAAGAGTGTCCTAAACAGAAAGTTAAATATTATTCTTAGGAGGGTCCTGAATAGAAACTAAGGTCCCATTTTTCAGGAAGGCCCTGAACAGTAAGTGAAGTCCCATTTGTTAAGTGGGTCTTGAACAGAAAGTAAAGCCAATTTTCCCAGAGGGTCCTGAGCAAAAAGTAAAGTACCGTTTTTCAGAAGGGTCATGAACAGAAAGTAAAATTTCATTTTTCAGGAGAGTCCTGAGTAAAAAGTAAAGTCTCATTTTTTAGGAGGGTCATGAGCAGAAAGTAGAGTCTCAATTTTTAGGAGGGTCCTGAACAGAAAGTAAAATCCCATTTTTCAGGAGGGTCCTGAGCAAAAAGTAAAGTCCCATTTTTTAGGAGGGTCGTGAACATAAACTAAAGTCCCATTTTCTAGGGGAGTCCTGAGCATAAAGTAAAGTCCCATTTTTTAGGAGGGTCCTGAGCAGAAAGTAAAGTCTTATTTTCCAGGAGGGTCCTGAACAGAAAGTAAAATTCCATTCTTAGGAGGGTCATGAACAGAAAGTAAAGTCCCATTTTTCAGAAAGGTCCTGAACAGAAAGTAAAATCCCATTTACCAAAAGGGTCCTGAAAAAAAAAGTAAAGTCCCATTTACCAGAAGGGTCCTGAACAGAAACTAAAATTCCATTTTCCAGGAGGGTCCTGAACAGAAAGTGAAATCCCATTTTTAGAAGGGTCCTAAACAGAAAGTAAAGTCCCATTTTTCTGGAGGGTCCTGAACAGAAAGTAAAATTCCATTTTTCAGGAGGGTCCTGAACAGAAAGTTAAGTCCCATTTGTAGGAGGGTCCTAAACAGAAAGTAAAGTCCCATTTTTCTGGAGGGTCCTGAACAGAAAGTAAAATTCCATTTTTCAGGAGGGTCCTGAACAGAAAGTTAAGTCCCATTTTTCCGGAGGGTCTTGAACAAAAGGTAAAGTCTCATTTTTCAAGTGGGTCCTGGGCAGAAAGTAAAATCCTATTTTCCAGGAGGGCCTTGAGCAGCAAGTAAAGTCCCCTTTTCAGTTGGGTCATGAACAGAAAGTATAGTCGTATTTTTCAGGAGGGTCCTAAGCAAAAAGTAAAGTCCCATTTTTTAGGAGGGTCCTAAACAGATAGTAAAATCCCATTTTTCAGGAAGATCCTAAGAGTAAAGTAGAGTCCCATTTTTCAGGAGGATCTTAAAAAGAAAGTAATGTCTCATTTTTCAGGAGAGTCCTAGACAGAAAGTAAAATCTCATTTTTCGGTAGTGTCCTAAACAGAAAATAAAGTCCCATTTCTCAGGAGGGTCATGAACAGAAAGTAAAGTCCCATTTTTCAGGAAGTTCCTAAACAGAAAGTCTCATTTGTTCAGAGAGTCCCGAACAAAAAGTAAAGTCCCATTTTCCAGCAGGGTCCTGAGCAGAAAGTAAAGTCCCATTTTTCAGGAGGGTCCTGAGAAGAAAGTAAAATCCCATTTTTCAGGAGGGTCCTGAGCAGAAAGTAAAGTCTCATTTTTTAGAAGGGTCCTGAGTAGAAATTAGAGTCTCATTTTTTAGGAGGGTCCTGAATAGAAAGTAAAATAACATTTTTCAGGAGGGTCCTGAGCAAAAAGAAAAGTCCCATTTTGTAGGAGGGTCATGAACATAAAGTAGAGTCCCGTTTTCTAGGAGGGTCATGGACAGAAAGTAAAATCCCATTTTTCAGGAGGGTCCTGTGCAGAAAGTAAAATACTATTTTTTTAGGAGGGTCCTGAACATAAAGTAAATTCTATTTTTCAGGAGGGTCCTGAACAGAAAGTAAAATCATTTTTGTAAGGAGGGTCCTGAACAGAAAGTAAAGTCACATTTTTTAAGAGGGTCTTGAACAGAAAGTAAAGTCCCAATTATCAGAAGGATTTTGAACAGAAAGAAAAGTCTTATTTTTTAGGATAGTCCTGAACAGAAAGTAAAATCGCATTTTTCAGGAGGGTTCGGAACAGAAAGGAAAGTCTCATTGTTTAGGAGGGTTCTGAACAGAAAGTAAAGTCCCATTTTTCTGGAGGATCCTGAACATAAAGTAAAGTTTCATTTTTCAAGAGGGTCCCGAACAGAAAGTAAAGTTCCATTTTCCAAGAGGGTCCTGAGTAGAATGTAAAGTCCTATTTTTCAGAAGGGTCCTGAACAGAAAGTAAAATCTCATTTTTAATGAGGATACTGGGCAGAAAGTAAAGTCCCATTTTTATGAGAGTCCTGAACAGAAAGTAAATTCCCATTTTAAGAAGGGTCCGAATCAGAAAGTAAAATCCCATTTTCAGGAGAGTCCTGAGCAAAAAGTAAAGTCTCATTTTTCAGGAGGGTCCTGAACATAAAGTAAAGTCCCATTTTTCAGGAGGGTCATGAGCAGAAAGTAAAGTATCATTTTGTAGGAGGGTCCTGAACAGAAAGTAAAATCCCATTTTCAGGAGGGTCCTGAGCAGAAAATAAAGTCTAATTTTTCAGTAGGGCCTTAACAGAAAGTATAGTCCCATTTTTCAGGAGAGTCCTGAGCAGAAAGTAAAGTCCCATTTTCCATGAGCCTCCTGAGCAGAAAGTAAAGTCCTATTTTTCAGAAGGGTCCTGAACAGATAGTAAAATATTATTTTTAAGGAGAATACTGGGCAAAAAGTAAAGTCCCATTTTTCATGAGAGTCCTGAACAGAAAGTAAAGTCCCATTTTTAAGGAGGGTCCTGAACAGAAAGTAAAATCCGATTTTCAGGAGAGTCTTGAGCAGAAAGTAACATCCCATTTTTCAGGAGGGTCTCAAACAAAAACTAAAGTCTCATTTTCCAGGAGGGTCCTGAACAGGAAGTAAAATCGCATTTTTATGAGTGTCCTAAACAGAAAGTTAAATATCATTCTTAGGAGGGTCCTGAATAGAAACTAAGGTCCCATTTTTCAGGAAGGCCCTGAACAGTAAGTGAAGTCCCATTTGTTAAGTGGGTCTTGAACAGAAAGTAAAGCCAATTTTCCCAGAGGGTTGTGAGCAAAAAGTAAAGTCCCATTTTTCAGGAGGGTCATGAACAGAAAGTAAAATTTCATTTTTCAGGAGAGTCCTGAGTAAAAAGTAAAGTCTCATTTTTTAGGAGGGTCATGAGCAGAAAGTAGAGTCTCAATTTTTAGGAGGGTCCTGAACAGAAAGTAAAATCCCATTTTTCAGGAGGGTCCTGAGCAAAAAGTAAAGTCCCATTTTTTAGGAGGGTCGTGAACATAAACTAAAGTCCCATTTTCTAGGGGAGTCCTGAGCATAAAGTAAAGTCCCATTTTTTAGGAGGGTCCTGAGCAGAAAGTAAAGTCTTATTTTCCAGGAGGGTCCTGAACAGAAAGTAAAATTCCATTCTTAGGAGGGTCATGAACAGAAAGTAAAGTCCCATTTTTCAGGAAGGTCCTGAACAGAAAGTAAAATCCCATTTATCAAAAGGGTCCTGAAAAAAAAAGTAAAGTCCCATTTACCAGAAGGGTCCTGAACAGAAAGTGAAATCCCATTTTTAGGAGGGTCCTAAACAGAAAGTGAAATCCCATTTTTCTGGAGGGTCCTGAACAGAAAGTAAAATTCCATTTTCAGGAGAGTCCTGAAAAGAAAGTTAAGTCCCATTTGTAGGAGGGTCCTGAACAGAAAGTAAAGTCCCATTTTTCTGGAGGGTCATGAACAGAAAGTAAAATTCCATTTTTCAGGAGGGTCCTGAACAGAAAGTTAAGTCCCATTTTTTCGGAGGGTCTTGAACAAAAGGTAAAGTCTTATTTTTCAAGTGGGTCCTGGGAAGAAAGTAAAATCCCATTTTCCAGGAGGGCCCTGAGCAGCAAGTAAAGTCCCCTTTTCAGTTGGGTCATGAACAGAAAGTATAGTCCTATTTTTCAGGAGGGTCCTAAGCAAAAAGTAAAGTCCCATTTTTTAGGAGGGTCCTAAACAGAAAGTAAAATCTCCTTTTTTATGAAGGTCCTGAACAGACAGTAAATTCCCATTTTCCAGGAGGCTCTTGAGCAGAAAGTAAAATCCCATTTTCCAGGAGGGTCCTGAGAAGAAAATAAAGTCCAATTTTTCAGTAGGGTCCTGAACAGAAAGTATAGTCCCATTTTTCAGGAGAGTCCTGAGCAGAAAGTAAAGTCCCATTTTCCATGAGCCTCCTGAGCAGAAAGTAAAGTCCTATTTTTCAGAAGGGTCCTGAACAGATAGTAAAATATTATTTTTAAGGAGAATACTGGGCAAAAAGTAAAGTCCCATTTTTCATGAGAGTCCTGAACAGAAAGTGAAGTCCCATTTTTAAGGAGGGTCCTGAACAGAAAGTAAAATCCGATTTTCAGGAGAGTCTTGAGCAGAAAGTAACGTCCCATTTTTCAGGAGGGTCCTAAACAGAAACTAAAGTCTCATTTTCCAGGAGGGTCCTGAACAGGAAGTAAAATCGCATTTTTAAGAGTGTCCTAAACAGAAAGTTAAATATTATTCTTAGGAGGGTCCTGAATAGAAACTAAGGTCCCATTTTTCAGGAAGGCCCTGAACAGTAAGTGAAGTCCCATTTGTTAAGTGGGTCTTGAACAGAAAGTAAAGCCAATTTTCCCAGAGGGTCCTGAGCAAAAAGTAAAGTCCCGTTTTTCAGGAGGGTCATGAACAGAAAGTAAAATTTCATTTTTCAGGAGAGTCCTGAGTAAAAAGTAAAGTCTCATTTTTTAGGAGGGTCATGAGCAGAAAGTAGAGTCTCAATTTTTAGGAGGGTCCTGAACAGAAAGTAAAATCCCATTTTTCAGGAGGGTCCTGAGCAAAAAGTAAAGTCCCATTTTTTAGGAGGGTCGTGAACATAAACTAAAGTCCCATTTTCTAGGGGAGTCCTGAGCATAAAGTAAAGTCCCATTTTCTAGGAGGGTCCTGAGCAGAAAGTAAAGTCTTATTTTCCAGGAGGGTCCTGAACAGAAAGTAAAATTCCATTCTTAGGAGGGTCATGAACAGAAAGTAAAGTCCCATTTTTCAGAAAGGTCCTGAACAGAAAGTAAAATCCCATTTACCAAAAGGGTCCTGAAAAAAAAAGTAAAGTCCCATTTACCAGAAGGGTCCTGAACAGAAACTAAAATTCCATTTTCCAGGAGGGTCCTGAACAGAAAGTGAAATCCCATTTTTAGAAGGGTCCTAAACAGAAAGTAAAGTCCCATTTTTCTGGAGGGTCCTGAACAGAAAGTAAAATTCCATTTTTCAGGAGGGTCCTGAACAGAAAGTTAAGTCCCATTTGTAGGAGGGTCCTAAACAGAAAGTAAAGTCCCATTTTTCTGGAGGGTCCTGAACAGAAAGTAAAATTCCATTTTTCAGGAGGGTCCTGAACAGAAAGTTAAGTCCCATTTTTCCGGAGGGTCTTGAACAAAAGGTAAAGTCTCATTTTTCAAGTGGGTCCTGGGCAGAAAGTAAAATCCTATTTTCCAGGAGGGCCCTGAGCAGCAAGTAAAGTCCCCTTTTCAGTTGGGTCATGAACAGAAAGAATAGTCCTATTTTTCAGGAGGGTCCTAAGCAAAAAGTAAAGTCCCATTTTTTAGGAGGGTCCTAAACAGACAGTAAAATCCCATTTTTCAGGAAGATCCTAAGAGTAAAGTAGAGTCCCATTTTTCAGGAGGATCTTAAAAAGAAAGTAATGTCTCATTTTTCAGGAGAGTCCTAGACAGAAAGTAAAATCTCATTTTTCGGTAGTGTCCTAAACAGAAAATAAAGTCCCATTTCTCAGGAGGGTCATGAACAGAAAGTAAAGTCCCATTTTTCAGGAAGGTCCTAAACAGAAAGTCTCATTTGTTCAGAGAGTCCCGAACAAAAAGTAAAGTCCCATTTTCCAGCAGGGTCCTGAGCAGAAAGTAAAGTCCCATTTTTCAGGAGGGTCCTGAGAAGAAAGTAAAATCCCATTTTTCAGGAGGGTCCTGAGCAGAAAGTAAAGTCTCATTTTTTAGAAGGGTCCTGAGTAGAAATTAGAGTCTCATTTTTTAGGAGGGTCCTGAATAGAAAGTAAAATAGCATTTTTCAGGAGGGTCCTGAGCAAAAAGAAAAGTCCCATTTTGTAGGAGGGTCATGAACATAAAGTAGAGTCCCGTTTTCTAGGAGGGTCATGGACAGAAAGTAAAATCCCATTTTTCAGGAGGGTCCTGCGCAGAAAGTAAAATACTATTTATTTTTTTAGGAGGGTCCTGAACATAAAGTAAATTCTATTTTTCAGGAATGTCCTGAACAGAAAGTAAAATCATTTTTGTAAGGAGGGTCCTGAACAGAAAGTAAAGTCACATTTTTTAAGAGGGTCTTGAACAGAAAGTAAAGTCCCAATTATCAGAAGGATTTTGAACAGAAAGAAAAGTCTTATTTTTTAGGATAGTCCTGAACAGAAAGTAAAATCGCATTTTTCAGGAGGGTTCGGAACAGAAAGGAAAGTCTCATTTTTTAGGAGGGTTCTGAACAGAAAGTAAAGTCCCATTTTTCTGGAGGATCCTGAACATAAAGTAAAGTTTCATTTTTCAAGAGGGTTCCGAACAGAAAGTAAAGTTCCATTTTCCAGGAGGGTCCTGAATAGAAAGTAAAGTCCTATTTTTCAGAAGGGTCCAGAACAGAAAGTAAAATCTCATTTTTAATGAGGATACTGGGCAGAAAGTAAAGTCCCATTTTTATGAGAGTCCTGAACAGAAAGTAAATTCCCATTTTAAGAAGGGTCCGAATCAGAAAGTAAAATCCCATTTTCAGGAGAGTCCTCAGCAAAAAGTAAAGTCTCATTTTTCAGGAGGGTCCTGAACATAAAGTAAAGTCCCATTTTTCAGGAGGGTCATGAGCAGAAAGTAAAGTATAATTTTGTAGGAGGGTCCTGAACAGAAAGTAAAAATTATTTTTGTAAGGAGGGTCCTGAACAGAAAGTAAAGTCACATTTTTTAAGAGGGTCTTGAACAGAAAGTAAAGTCCCAATTATCAGAAGGATTTTGAACAGAATCAAAAGTCTTATTTTTCAGGATGGTCCTGAACAGAAAGTAAAATCGCATTTTTCAGGAGGGTTCGGAACAGAAAGGAAAGTCTCATTTTTTAGGAGGGTTCTGAACAGAAAGTAAAGTCCCATTTTTCTGGAGGATCCTGAACAGAAAGTAAAGTTTCATTTTTCAAGAGGGTCCCGAACAGAAAGTAAAGTTCCATTTTCCAAGAGGGTCCTGAGTAGAATGTAAAGTCCTATTTTTCAGAAGGGTCCTGAACAGAAAGTAAAATCTCATTTTTAATGAGGATACTGGGCAGAAAGTAAAGTCCCATTTTTATGAGAGTCCTGAACAGAAAGTAAATTCCCATTTTAAGAAGGGTCCGAATCAGAAAGTAAAATCCCATTTTCAGGAGAGTCCTGAGCAAAAAGTAAAGTCTCATTTTTCAGGAGGGTCCTGAACATAAAGTAAAGTCCCATTTTTCAGGAGGGTCATGAGCAGAAAGTAAAGTATCATTTTGTAGGAGGGTCCTGAACAGAAAGTAAAATCGCATTTTTAAGAGTGTCCTGAAAAAAAAGTAAAATCCCATTCTTAGGAGGGTCCTGAACAGAAACTAAAGTCTCATTTTTCAAGAGGGTCCTTAACAGAAAGTAAAATCCCATTTTTCAAGAGGGTCCTGAACAGTAAGTAAAATCTCATTTTTTATGACGGTCGTGAACAGACAGTAAAGTCCAATTTTCCAGGAGACTCTTGAGCAGAAAGTAAAATTCCATTTTCCAGGAGGGTCCTGAGCAGAAAGTACAGTCTAATTTTTCAGTAGGGGCCTGAACAGAAAGTATAGTCCCATTTTTCAGGAGAATCCTGAGCAGAAAGTAAAGTCCCATTTTCCAGGAGGGTCCTGAGCCTAAAGTAAAGTCTTATTTTTCAGGAGGGTCCTGAACAGAAAGTAAAATCTCATTTTTAAGGAGGATACTGGGCAGAAAGTAAAGTCCCATTTTTCATGAGAGTCCTGAACAGAAAGTAATGTCCCATTTTTAAGGAGGGTCCTGAACAGAAAGTAAAGTCCTATTTTCAGGAGAGTCTTGAACAGAAAGTAAAGTCCTATTTTTTAGGAGGCTCCTAAGGAGAAAGTAAAATTCCATTTTCCAGGAGGGTTCTGAGCTGAAAGTAAATATCTTTTTTTCAGTAGTGTCCTGAACACAAAGTATAGTCCCATTTTTTAGGAGAGTCCTGAGCAGAAAGTAAAGTCCTAGTTTTCAGGAGGGTCCTAAACAGAAAGAAAAATTCCATTTTTCAGGAAGGTCCTGAGCAGTAAGTAAAGTCTCATTTTTCAGAATGGTCCTGAACAGAAAGTAAAGTCTCATTTTTTAGGAGAGTCCTGTACAGAAAGTAAAATCTCATTTTTTGTGAGTGTCCTAAACAGAAAGTAAAGTCCCATTTTTCAGGAGAATCATGAACAGAAAAATAAGTCCTATTTTTATGGATAGTCCTGAACAGAAAATAAAGACCCATTTGTTAAGAGGGTCCTAAACAGAAAGTAAAATCCAATTTTCCAGGAGGGTCCTGAGCAGAAAGTAAAGTCCCATTTTTTAGTAGGGTCCTGAACAGAAAGTACAGTCCCAATTTTCAGGAGAGTCCTGAGCAAAAAGTAAAGTCCTATTTTCCAGGAAGGTCCTTACCAAAAAGTAAAGTCCCATTTTTCAGGAGGGTTCTGAACAGAAAGTAAAATCCGATTTTTTAGGAGGGTCCTGAGCTATAAGGAAAGTTTCATTTTTTAGGAGGGTCCTGAGCAGAAAGTAGAATCTCATTATTTAGGAGGGTCCTGAACAGAAAGTAAAATCGCATTTTTTAGGAGGGTCGTGAACAGAAAGTAAAGTCCCATTTACCAGAAGGGGGGTCCTAAGCAGAAAGTAAAATAGCATTTTTAGGAGGGTCCTGAGCAAAAAGTAAAGTCCCATTTTTTAGGAGAGTTGTGAATATAAAGTAGAGTCCTATTTTCAAGGAGGGCCCTGAACAAAAAGTAAAATCTCATTTTTCAGGAGGGTCTTGTACAGAAAGTAAAATACTATTTTTTAGGAGGGTACTGAACAGAAAGTAAAATTCTATTTTTCTGGAGGGTCCTGAACAGAAAGTAAAATCATATTTTTAAGGAGGGTCCTAAACAGAAAGTAAAGTCCCATTTTTCAAGATGGTCCTGAACATAAAGTAAAGTCTCATTTTTCAGAAGGATTTTGAACAGAAAGTAAAGTCCAATTTTTCAGGAGAGTCCTGAACAGAAATTTAAATCGCATTTTTCAGGAGGGTCCAGAACAGAAAGTAATGTCTCATATTTTAGGAGGGTCCTGAACAGAAAGTATAGTCCCATTTTGTAGGACAGTCTTGAGCAGAAAGTAAAGTCCCATTTTTCAGGAGAGTTCTAAACAGAAAGTAAAATCCCATTTTTTAGGAGGGTCCTGAGCTGTAAGGAAAGTTTCATTTTTTAGGAGGGTCCTGAGCAGAAAGTAGAATCTCATTATTTAGGAGGGTCCTAAACAGAATGTAAAATCACATTTTTTAGGAGGGTCGTGAACAGAAAGTAAAGTCTCGTTTACCAGAAGGGTGGTCGTGAGCAGAAAGTAAAATCGCATTTTTTAGGAGGGTCCTGAGAAAAAAGTAAAGTCCCATTTTTTAGGAGGGTCGTGAACATAAAGTAGAGTCCTATTTTCTAGGAGGGTCCTGAACAGAAAGTAAAATCTCATTTTTCAGGAGGGTCCTACACAGAAAGTAAAATACTATTTTTTAGGAGGTTACTGAACAGAAAGTAAAATTCTATTTTTCAGGAGGGTCCTGAACAGAAAGTAAAATCATATTTGTAAGGAGGGTCCTAAACAGAAAGTAAAGTCCCATTTTTTCAAGATGGTCCTGAACATAAAGTAAAGTCTCATTTTTAAGAAGGATTTTGAACAGAAAGTAAAGTCCCATTTTTCAGGAGGGTCCTGAATAGAAAGTAAAATCGCATTTTTTAGCAGGGTCCAGAACAGAAAGTAAAGTCTCATTTTTTAGGAGGGTCCTAAACAAAAAGTAAAGTCCCATTTTTCTGCAGGATTCTGAATAGAAAGTAAAGATTCATTTTTCAAAAGGGTCCGGAACACAAAGTAAAATTCCATTTTCCAGCAGGGTCCTAAGCAGAAAGTAAAGTCCTATTTTTCAGGAGGGTCCTGAACAGAAAGTAAAATCTCATTTTTAAGGAGGATACTGGGCAAAAAGTAAAGTTCCATTTTTCATGTTAGTCCAGAACAGAAAGTAGAGTCCTATTTTTAAGGAGGGTCCTGAGCAGTAATTAAAATCCCATTTTCAGGAGAGTCCTGAGCAGAAAGTAAAGTTTCATTTTTCAGGAGGGTCCTGAACATAAAGTAAAGTCCAATTTTTTAGGAGGGTCCTGAGCATAAAATAAAGTCCCATTTTCCAGGAAGGTCCTGGACAGAAAGTAAAATCCAATTTTTAAGAGTGTCCCAAACTGAAAGTAAAGTCCCATTTTCCAGCAGGGTCCTGAGAAGAAAGTATAGTCCCATTTTTCAGGAGGGTCTTGAGAAGAAAGTAAAATCCCATTTTTCAGGAGGGTCCTGAGCAGAAAGTAAAGTCTCATTTTTTAGGAGGCTCCTGAGCAGAAACTAGAGTCTCATTTTTTAGGAGGGTCCTGAACAGAAAGTAAAATAGCATTTTTCAGGAGGGTTCTTAGCTGAATGTAAAGTCCCATTTTTCAGGAGTGTCCTGAACACAAAGTATAGTCCCATTTTTCAGGAGAGTCCTGAGCAGAAAGTAAAGTCCCAGTTTTTAGGAGGGTCCTAAACAGAAAGAAAAATTACATTTTTCAGGAAGGTCCTGAGCAAAAAGTAAAGTCTCATTTTTCATAAAGGACCTGAACAGAAAGTAAAGTCTTATTTTTCAGGAGAGTCCTAGACAGAAAATAAAATCTCCTTTTTTGTGAGTGTCCTCAACAGAAAGTAAAGTCCCATTTTTCAGGAGAATCCTGAACAGAAAATTAAGTCCCATTTTTATGTATAGCCCTAAACAGAAAGTAAAGAATCATTTGTTGAGAGGGTCCTGAACAGAAAGTAAAGTTCAATTTTTCAGGAGGGTCCTGAGCAGAAAGTAAAGTCTCATTTTTCAGTAGGGTCCTGAACAGAAAGTATAGTCCCATTTTTTAGGAGAGTCCTGAACAGAAAGTAAAGTCCCATTATCCAGGAGGGTCCTTAGCAGTAAGTAAAGTCCCATTTTTCAGGAGGGTCCTGAACAGAAAGTAAAATCCCATTTTTCAGGAGGGTCCTGAGCTGTAAGGAAAGTTTTATTTTTTAGAAGGGTCCTGAGCAGAAAGTAGAGTCTCATTATTTAAGAGGATCCTTAACAGAAAGTAAAATTGCATTTTTCAGATGGGTCGTGAACAGAAAGTAAAGTCCCGTTTACCAGAAGGGTGGTCCTGAGCAGAAAGTAAAATCGTATTTTTTAGGAGGGTCCTGAGCAAAAAGTAAAGTCCCAATTTTCAGGAGGGTCCGAAACAGAAAGTAAATCCTATTTTTTAGGAGGGTCCTGAACAGAAAGTAAAGTCCCATTTTTCTGGAGGATCCTGAATAGAAAGTAAAGTTTTATTTTTCAAGAGGGTCCCGAGCAGAAAGTAAAGTTCCATTTTCCAGGAGGGTCCTGAGTAGAAAGTAAAGTCCTATTTTTCAGGAGGGTCCTGAACAGAAAGTAAAATATCATTTTTAAGGAGGATACTGGGCAGAAAGTTAAGTCCCATTTTTCATGAGAGTCCTGAACAGACAGTAAAGTCCCATTTTTAAGAATGGTCCGGATCAGAAAGTAAAATCCCATTTTCAGAAGAGTCTTGAGCAAAAAGTAAAGTCCCATTTTTCAGGACGTTCCTTAACTTAAAGTAAAGTCCCATTTTTCAGCAGGGTCCTGAGCAGAAAGTAAATTCTAATTAAGCTGGAGGGTCCTGATCAGAAAGTGAAATCGCATTTTTAAGAGTGTCCTGAACAAAAAGTAAAATCCCATTCTTAGGAGGGTCCTTAATAGAAACTAAAGTCCCATTTTTCAGGAGGGTCCTGAACAGAATGTAAAATCCCATTTTTCAAGAGGGTCCTGAACAGTAAGTAAAATCTCATTTTTTATGACGGTCCTGAACAGACAGTAAAGTCCAATTTTCTAGGAGGCTCTTGAGCAGAAAGCAAAATCCCATTTTTCAGGAGGGTCCTGAGCAGAAAGTAAAGTCCAGTTTTTCAGTAGGGTCCTGAACAGAAAGTATTGTCACATTTTTCAGGAGAGTCCTGAGCAGAAAGTAAAGTCCCATTTTCCAAGAGGGTAATGAGCAGAAAGTAAAGTCCTAATTTTCAGGAGGGTACTGAACAGAAAGTAAAATCTCATTTTGAAGAAGGATACTAGGCTGAAAGTAAAGTCCCATTTATCATGAGAGTCATAAACAGAAAGTAACGTCCCATTTTTAAGGAAGGTCCTGAACAGAAAGTAAAATCCCAATTTCAGGAGAGTCGTGAGCAGAAAGTAAAGTGCTATTTTTCAGGAGAGTCCTTAACATAAAGTAAAGTCCCATTTTTCAGGAGGGTCCTGAGTAGAAAGTAAAGTCTCATTTTCCAGGAGGGTCCTGAACAGAAAGTAAAATCGCATTTTTAAGAGTGTCCTGAACAGAAAGTAAAATCCCATTCTTAGGAGGGTCCTGAATAGAAACTAAGGTCCCATTTTTCAGGAGGGTCCTGAACAGAAAGTAAAATCCTATTTTTCAAGAGGGTCCTGAACAGAAAGTAAATTCGCATTTGGTAGGAGGGTCCTGAACAGACAGTAAAGTCCCATTTTCCTGGATGGTCTTGAACAGAAAGTAAAATCCCATTTTCAAGAGGGTCCTGAACAGAAAGTAAAGTCACATTTACAAAAAGGGTCCAGAACAGAAAGTAAAATCTCCTTTTACAGGAGTGTCCTGAACAAAAAGTAAAATCCCATTTTTAGGAGGGTCCTAAACAGAAAGTAAAGTCCCATTTTTTAGGAGAATCCAGAACAGAAAGTAAAATTCCATATTTCAGGAGGGTCCTGAACAGAAAGTAAAGTTCTATTTTTTAGGAGGGTTCTAAACAGAAAGTAAAGTCCCATTTTCCAAGAGGGTCCTAAACAGAAAGTAAAATCTCATTTTTCAGGAGGGTCGTGAAAAGAAAGTAAACTCCCATTTTCTAGGAGGGTCTTGAACAGAATGTAAAATCCCATTTTTAAGAGAGTCCTGAACAGAAAGTAAAATCCCATTTTTCAGGAGTGTCCTGAGCAGAAAGTAAAGTCCTATTTTTTAGGAGAGTCCTAAATTGAAAGTAAAATCTCATTTTTTAGGAAGGTCCTGAGCAGAAATTAAAGTCCTATTTTTCAGGAGGGTCCTGAACAGAAAGTAAAGTCTCTTTTCTTTGGATAATCCTGGACAGAAAGAGAAGTCCCATTTTTCAGGAGGGTCTGGAACAGTAAGTAAAGTCCCATTTTCTAGAAGGGTCTTAAACAGAAAGTAAAATCTCATATTTCAGGAGGGTCCTGAACATAAAGTAAAGTCCCATTTACCAGAAGGGTCCTGAACAGAAAGTAAAATCCCATTTTCTTGGAGGGTCTAGAACAGAAAGTAAAATCCCATTTTTAGGAGGGTCCTAAACAGAAAGTAAAGTCCAATTTTTCAGCAGGGTCCTGAACAAAAAGCAAAATTCTATTTTTTAGGAGGGTCTTGAACAAAAAGTAAAGTCTCATTTTACAGGAGGGTCTTGAACAGAAAGTAAAGTCCTATTTTTTAGGAGGCTCCTAAGCAGAAAGTAAAATTCCATTTTCCAGGAGTGTTCTGAGCTGAAAGTAAAGTCCCATTTTTCCGTAGTGTCCTGAACACAAAGTATAGTCTCATTTTTCAGGAGAGTCCTGAGCAGAAAGTAAAGTACCAGTTTTTAGGAGGGTCCTAAACAGAAAGAAAAATTCTATTTTTCAGGAAGGTCCTGAGCAAAAAGTAAAGTCTCATTTTTAAGAAATGTCCTGAACAGAAAGTAAATTCTCATTTTTCAGGAGAGTCCTGGACAGAAAGTAAAATCTTATTTTTAAGGAGGGTCCTATACAGAAAGTAAAGTCCCATTTTTCAGGAAAATCCTGAACAGAAAATTATGTCCCATTTTTATGGATAGTCCTGAACAGAATGTAAATACCCATTTGTTAGGAAGGTCCTGAACAGATAGAAATGTCCAATTTTCCAGAAGGGTCCTAAGCAGAAAGTAAAGTCCCATTTTTCAGTAGGGTCCTGAACAGAAAGTATAGTCCCATTTTTCAGGAGAGTCCTGAGCAGAAAGTAAAGTCCCATTTTCTAGGAAGGTCCTTAGCAGAAAGTAAAGTCCCATTTTTCAGGAGGGTCCTGAACAGAAAGTAAAATCCTATATTTTAGGAGGGTCCTGAGCTTTAACGAAAGTTTTATTTTTTAGGAGGGTCCTGAGCAGAAAGTAGAGTCTCATTATTTAGGAGGGTCCTGAACAAAAAGTAAAATCGCATTTTTTTGGAGGGTCGTGAACAGAAAGTAAATTCCCGTTTACAAGAAGGGTGGTCCTGAGCAGAAAGTAAAATCTCATTTTTTAGGAGGGTCCTGAGCAAAAAGTAAAGTCCCATTTTTTAGGCGGGTCGTGAACATAAAGTAGAGTCCTATTTTCAAGGAGGGTCCTGAACAGAAAGTAAAATCTCATTTTTCAGGAGGGTCCTGCACTGAAAGTAAAATACTATTTTTTAGGAGGGTCCCAAACAGAAAGTAAAATTCTATTTTTCAGGAGGGTCCTGAACAGAAAGTAAAATCATATTTTTAAGGAGGGTCCTAAATAGAAAGTAAAGTCCCATTATTCAAGATGGTCCTGAACATAAAGTAAAGTCTCATTTTTCAGAAGGATTTTGAACAGAAAGTAAAGTCCCATTTTTCAGGACGGTCCTGAACAGAAAGTAAAATCGCATTTTTCAGGAGGGTCCAGAACAGAAAGTAAAGTCTCATTTTTTAGGAGGGTCCTGAACAAAAAGTAAAGTCCCATTTTTCTGGAGGATCCTAAATACAAAGTAAAATTCTATTTTCCAGGAGGGTCCTGAGCAGAAAGTAAAGTCCTATTTTTCAGGAGGGTCCTGAACAAAAAGTAAAATCTCATTTTTAAGGAGGATACTGGGCAGATAGTAAAGTCCCATTTTTCATGATTGTACAGAACAGAAAGTAAAGTCCCATTTTTAAGGAGGGTCCTGAACAGTAAGTAAAATCTCATTTTCAGGAGGGTTCTTAGCTAAAAGTAAAGTCCCATTTTTCAGTAGTGTCCTGAACACAAAGTATAGTCCCATTTTTCAGGAGAGTCCTGAGCAGAAAGTAAAGTCCCAGTTTTTAGGAGGTTCCTAAACAGAAAGAAAAATTCCATTTTTCAGGAAGGTCCTGAGCAAAAAGTAAAGTCTCATTTTTCAAAAAGGTCTTGAACAGAAAGTAAAGTCTCATTTTTCAGGAGAGTCCTGGACAGAAAATTAAATCTCATTTTTTGGGAGTGTCCTAAATAGAAAGTAAAGTACCATTTTTCAGGAGAATCCTGAACAGAAAATTAAGTCCTATTTTTATGGATAGTCCTGAACAGAAAGTAAAGACTCATTTGTTAAGAGGGTCCTGAACAGAAAGTAAAGTCCAATTTTTCAGGAAGATCCTGAGCAAAAAGTAAAGTCCCATTTTTCAGTAGGGTCCTGAACAGAAAGTATAGTCCCATTTTTCAAGAGAGTCCTGAGCAGAAAGTAAAGTCCCATTTTCCAGGAGGGTCCTTAGCAGAAAGTAAAGTCCCATTTTTCAGGAGGGTCCTGAACAGAAAGTAAAATTCCATTTTTCTGGAGGATCCTGAACAAAGAGTAAAGTTTCATTATTAAAGACGGTCCCGAACAGAAAGTAAAGTTTCATTTTCCAGGAGGGTCCTGAGTAGAAAGTAAAGTCCTATTTTTCAGGAGGGTCCTGAACAGAAAGTAAAATCTCATTTTTAAGGAGAATACTGGGCAGAAAGTAAAGTCCCAATTTTCATTAGAGTCCTGAATAGAAAGTGAAGTCCCATTTTTAAGAAGGGTCCGGATCAGAAAGTAAAATCCCATTTTCAGGAGAGTCCTGAGCAAAAAGTAAAGTCCCATTTTTCAGGAGGGTCCTGAACTTAAAGTAAAGTCACATTTTTTAGGGGGGTCCTGAGTAGAAAGTAAATTCTCATTTTGTCGGAGGGTCCTGATCAGAAAGTGAAATCACATTTCTAAGAGTGTCCTGAACAAAAAGTAAAATCCCATTCTTAGGAGGGTCCTTAACAGAAACTAAAGTCCCATTTTTCAGGAGGGTCCTGAACAAAAAGTAAAATCCCATTTTTCAAGAGTGTCCAGAACAGTAAGTAAAATCTCATTTTTTATGACTGTCCTGAACAGACAGTAAATTCCAATTTTCCAGGAGGCTCTTGAGCAGAAAGTAAAATTCCATTTTTCAGGAGGGTCCTGAGCAGAAAGTAAAGTTCAGTTTTTCAGTAGGGTCCTGAACAGAAAGTATAGTCCCATTTTTCAGGAGAGTCCTGAGCAGAAAGTAAAGTCCCATTTTCCAGGAGGGTCCTGAGCAGAAAGTAAAGTCCTATTTTCAGGAGGGTCCTGAACGGAAAGTAAAATCTCATTTTTAAGAAGGATACTAGGCTTAAAGTAAAGTCCCATTTATCATGAGAGTCCTGAACAGAAAGTAATGTCCCATTTTATGGAGGGTCCTGAATAGAAAGTAAAATCCCAATTTCAGGAGAGTCTTGTGCAGAAAGTAAAGTCCCATTTTCCTTGAGGGTCTAGAAAAGAAATTAAAATCCCATTTTTAGGAGGGTCCTAAACAGAAAGTAAAGTCCAATTTTTCAGCAGGGTCCTGAACAAAAAGCAAAATTCTATTTTTCAGGAGGGTCTTGAACAGAAAGGAAAGTCCCATTTTTCAGGAGGGTCTTGAACAGAAAGTAAAGTCCTATTTTTTAGGAGGCTCCTAAGCAGAAAGTAAAATTCCATTTTCCAGGAGTGTTCTGAGCTGAAAGTAAAGTCCCATTTTTCAGTAGTGTCCTGAACACAAAGTATAGTCTCATTTTTCAGGAGAGTCCTGAGCAGATAGTAAAGTACCAGTTTTTAGGAGGGTCCTAAACAGAAAGAAAAATTCCATTTTTCAGGAAGGTCCTGAGCAGAAAGTAAAGTCTCATTTTTAAGAAATGTCCTGAACAGAAAGTAAAAAGTCTATTATCAACAGCACACCAAGGTTCCCGAACCCGAAAACCTCTATGAGCCAGGAAGCCCTACGGCCTCAGAAATGGCTCCTCCTCCTCCAAGAGTTAGAACTGACCCTAGTCTTCTCGTCGTCAAATCAGATGACGAAGAATATTCCCCAGACCTTAAAGCCCTGAGAATCCGATGGAATCATCCAAAGGATACTCTTAAAAGAAATTGGTACACCAGTACCTATTCTAGGGAACAACAAAAGGAGTTAGGAAGGCTATGGATAGCTGACATGAAACGACTCCGATGCGATATGGAATTCTTCTTCTGGTTAGAGAAAACCGGAAAGATAGAAAACCAAACTGACTCGCTCAATGTTATGGTGACCAAATGGTATACCCAACGTAATACAATTGTTGAGAATGTCACTCCTCCTCTCGAAGGTCTTAATATTCCTTACTCCAATGAAGTCATTAAGGCTTCACCCTTCAAAACTAAATCTGATAGAGGATCCATGACTCCTCAATGCAAAGATCTTGATAGAATAATAGAGCAAAACAATTATACTAATCAAGTCCTCCATACCATATCTCAACAAATTGAAGAAACTAAGGGAACTTCTCTTCCGGTTCCCCTACTTGTCAAGAGCACTCCTAGCTCTAAACCTCTTTCAAATCCTATCTTCAAGATACCTGAATTTCAAAAGGAAAAGTTTCCTGACCTTAATGATGATTTCAAAATCTCTGAACAGATTTTAGAAAAAATCAATTCTAAACTCACGAAGTTTAAAATCGCCCAGCAAGGAGAATCTAGTTCTCCAAAGAACTCTCTTTCCAAGCTTACCAGCGAAAGATATAGTCTCAAGAAGAACTATTACAAAAAGCCCTCTCCTCCCGATGTTCAATACGAAGAGCATCCTTACCTCTCCACCTGCAATCATGATGGACGAGGTATTAATGAATGGAATATTGATGGTCTGGCAGAACACCAGATCTACAATAAGCTCCATGAAATGGCTGTATCCATTACCGCCTACAAAATCAAAGGTTCCTCTGACAAAGGAGCTGCCACCATGGTTGTCTCGGGTTTCACCGGAATGATTAAACATTGGTGGGATAACTACGTCTCTGAGGAAGAAAAAGACCTCATCTATAATGCTACGACCACTGGACACACAGTGAGAGTTGTAGACGGTCAAGAAAACATTGTAGAGGAAGCACAAGAAGATGCTTGCGCCACCCTCCTCTATCACATAGCTAGACATTTTGTAGGAGAGCCCAAACTCTTCCAAGATAGGAGCCTAGAAATCCTAAATAACCTTCGTTGCAAGAACTTAGAAGACTTTAGATGGTACAAAGATACCTTCCTGGTCAAAGTCCTGATCAGGCCTGACTGCAATAATGATTTCTGGAAAGAAAGATTTATCAGTGGTCTTCCTCCTCTGTTCGCTGACAAAGTTCGAACAACCATTAAGAATAGATTCGATGGTCAAATTCCCTACAATAGGCTTACCTACGATGACATAGTAAGCTTTATCACCTCCACTGGGATAGACCTTTGTATGGACCTCAAGCTTAAGCAGCAACTTAAGAAGAAAAGTAAGTATGGTCTAGGAACTTTCTGCCATGACTATGGCTTCACTGACATTTCTTCCCATAAGCAAAGAAGAAAGAAACCTTTCAAGACCACTAAAAGATCTTCCCCTGCCCAAAGGACTTACAAGAAAGAGTCCTATAAACCTAGTAGGAAGACCAAACGAAAGTCTTCTAAAAACACCAAAGACACCTGCTGGACTTGTGGCAAATCTGGCCATAGGGCAAAGGATTGCAAATCCAGTAAGAAAAAGAAGATCAATCAACTTGATCTTTCTGATGAAGCTAAAGAAAAATTATTTTCTATAATGGAAAATGATTCTACGACTTTAGACTCCTCTTCCTCTGACGAAGACTATAGCGACGAAGAATATATCAACGCTGCTTATGAGTCTGATAATTCCCAGTCTGGACAAGATTGTGAGTGCACTGGCACTTTCTGTACTTGCTCCAACAAAGCTATTAATGTCATAATAGGGAAACCCAAAGAAATCCTGTTTGACATTATTAAGCACATTACTGATGATGAGCTACGTAGTAAATATCTGCAGGAGCTCAAACGACTGCTTTCTCAAGAAGAAAGCCCCCCTAAAGCCAAACCAATTATTCAACCTTTCAACATGCAAAAGGTTATGGCTAAATTACAAACTTCTTCAGAACCTTCTATTTCTGACCTTAAAGGAGAAATCGTCGGTTTAAAGGGAGAGATTAAAAATCTCAAGATTAGACTTGATCAAGTAGAACTCGACATTCTCACTGACCAAGTCGTTAAATCTGCCTTACCCTCAGAAAAGGCACCGGAGTCTCCCCGATATCTTCCGATCAGTCCTACTGATCACCTTCAAGGACCTGATCTTTTCCCTGGAGAAGATGCTCCATCTTCCTCTGGAAAGGCCATTTCTGCCATTAAAGCTTACAGTGAACATATCGTTGTAAAAATTGTCATTGACAAAGACTTTGTTCTAAACAGAGTCGCTTTATTCGATACCGGCGCAGACAGTAACTGTATTGTCAAAGGCCTTATCCCTACCAGGTACCTCCAGAAGAGTAAATCTCGATTATATTCTACTACTGGAGAAGAAATGAAAATTAGTTACGAGCTTGCTAAAGCTCGTGTCTGTAACAATGGCATTTGCCTTATTAATGATTTTGTAATTACTGACGATATCACTGAAGATATCATTCTTGGAATACCTTTCGTTAACCAAATTCGCCCCTATTGGAGCGATTACGATGGTATTCGCTCGACCCTCTTGGGTACTGAGCTGTTCTTTCCCCTACTGCGTCCACTTTCAAAAGAAGATGGACAACGCATTAAGGAAAACACTGTGTTTAAGATAAACCGCCTATCCTCCCATCTTTGCTTTCTCAAGCAAGAAGTTCAGCTCAAGCATATTGAGCAAACTCTAAAAACCCCAGAGATGGTCAACAAAATAACCCTTCTCCAAAAGAAGTTCGAAAACGAGATTTGCTCCGAATTGCCTAATGCATTTTGGGAACGCAAGAAGCATCTCGTTGAACTTCCTTACATTGCTGGCTTCGACGAACAACATATTCCTACAAAGGCTAGACCAATCCAAATGAATCAGGAAATGATGGAAATCTGCAAAACAGAAATAAACCATCTTCTTCAAAAGGGTATCATTAGACCCTCTAACTCTCCTTGGAGTTGCTCTGCATTTTATGTAAATAATAGTGCAGAAAAGGAACGAGGAACTCCTAGGCTTGTTATTAATTACAAGTCATTGAATGCTGTCCTAAAATGGATTCGACATCTGATTCCTAACAAAAGGGATCTTCTCAAAAGAACCTATAAGTCCAACCTTTACAGCAAATTCGATATGAAGTCAGGATTCTGGCAAATCCAAATTGCTGAAAAAGATAAATATAAGACTGCCTTCAACGTCCCTTTTGGGCACTACGAATGGAACGTCTTACCTTTTGGACTTAAAAATGCTCCATCTGAATTCCAGAATATCATGAATAATATTTTCAATGAATATTCTTATATGTCAATTGTTTACATTGATGATGTGTTAATTTTCTCTGAGAACATTGATTCACATTTTAAACATCTTAATACATTCTTTAAGATTGTAAAATTAAATGGCCTAGTCGTTAGTGCTAAAAAGATGAAGTTGTTTCAAACTTCTATTCGTTTTCTAGGTCATGATTTGCATCAGGGTAGTCACAAACCCATTTGTCGAGCCATAGAGTTCTCTTCTAAATTCCCTAATGAAATTACCGATAAAACTCAACTTCAAAGGTTCTTAGGAAGCCTGAATTATGTTGCTGATTTTATCCCTCACATTAGGCAGGTCTGTGAACCTCTTTACAAACGACTTAAGAAGAATCCAGTTCCATGGAGTTCCAAACAAACCAATGCTGTTATAAAGATTAAATCTTTAGTACAAAACCTTCCCTGTCTAGGTATCCCTAATCCTGAAGCTTTCATGATTGTGGAAACAGATGCTTCAGACATAGGATATGGTGGCATCCTAAAGCAAAGGGTAGAAGTTGCCTCTCCCGAACAACTAGTTCGCTTTACCTCTGGCATATGGAATGCCGCTCAAAAAAATTATAGAACTGTTAAAAAAGAAGTTTTATCTATAGTGCTATGTATCACTAAATTTCAAGATGACCTTGTTAATAAGGAATTTCTTCTTCGTGTTGATTGCAAATCAGCTAAAGAGATTTTACAAAAGGATGTTAAAAATCTCGTTTCAAAATAGATATTTGCTAGATGGCAAGCTCTCCTATCTAGCTTCGATTTTCAAATTGAATTTATCAAAGGAGAACATAACTCCCTTCCCGATTTTCTAACAAGAGAATTTATACAGGGCCATGAGACCAGTGGATCTGGGGAAAAACCCCAAAGAAGAACAGTCTAGAATGGAAAGACCATTCGACTCTCCCTCAGCCTTAGCAAACCCACTACGGCCCTCAGTTCCTCAAAGGCCGGTTCTCAATATGGAGATTCAATCTCCAATCCACAACAAGTTTTCTGCATTGACAGAAGTTCAGTTCCCCAAGCTACCTCCATCAACACCTACAAAGTTGGTAGACCTAAAGACAAATTTACCTTTAAATAAAGGACCAACGGATAGCTCTTCCTCCGTTCAGACAAAACAGAGCTATGCAATGAAGGCCCCCGAGACCTTCGCTCAGGCGGTAGACCCAACAGTCGCCAAAGTTACTCCAGCATCCCCAGGAAGTAGACTCAGAGGTCTTGATATTATGTTTTTTCAAAAAACTAATTTTTACAATTTGATAAATAGTATTGAAAGATTCTTCTGGAATACTCCAGTTTTGAAGATCATTTTCAATAGTGGCAATCGGGGTTGCCTGAGAAGATAGATTAACAGTATTTTTAATATGATGGCTCATATTGAAAACATGTTGTCTAGAGACTAACAGAGCAATCATACATGTTCATACAAGCAGGCATATCACGGTAAACAGGTATGAAACAACGAAAACCAATTATTTGAAGATATCAATGGCTTATGGGATCTAACAAGTTTTAATGGCTTTATACTATAGACTGCTAAGTGTTAACTTAGTGACGGGACCACCAACAAGGTCTAACACGCTTCTCCTAAGCTTACGACCTACTTTCAGGCTGACCAACGTCCTAACCGGAGATTAATCGATTCCTTCAAACACTTAAACAGTAGACAGATACCCCAAACTTGGATTAAAACCCCAATATAAGACAAGATATAGTAACATAATTAAAGCTTAAGTTAATTCATACCAGATTAAAGTTAATATGTTCTTCCAGTAAGTAAAGTCTCATTTTTTAGGAGGGTCCTGAACAAAAAGTAAAGTCCCATTTTTCTGGAGGATCCTGAATAGAAAGTAAAGATTCATTTTTCAAGAGGGTCCTGAACAGAAAGTAAAATTCCATTTTCCAGGAAGGTCCTGAGCAGAAAGTAAAGTCCTATTTTTCAGGAGGATCCTGAACAGAAAGTAAAATCTCATTTTTAAGCAGGATACTGGGCAGAAAGTACAGTTTCATTTTTCATGATAGTCCAGAACAGAAAGTAAAGTCTTATTTTTAAGGAGGGTCCTGAACAGTAAGTAAAATCCCATTTTCAGGAGAGTCCTGAGGAGAAAGTAAAGTCCCATTTTTCAGTAGGGTCCTGAACATAAAGTAAAGTCCCATTTTTCAGGAGGGTCCTGAGCTGAAAGTAAAGTCCCATTTTCCAGGAGGGTGCTGAACAGAAAGTAAAATCCCATTTTTAAGAGTGTCCTGAACAGAAAGAAAAATCCCATTCTTAGGAGGTTCCTGAACAGAAACTAGAGTCCCATTTTTCAGGAGGGTCCTGAACAGAAAGTAAAATCCTATTTTTCAAGAGGGTCCTGAACAGAAAGTAAAATCTCATTTTGTAGGAGGGTCCTGAACAGACAGTAAAGTCCCATTTTCCAGGAGGATCTTGAACAGAAAGTAAAATCCCATTTTTAAGAGAGTCCTGAACAGAAAGTAAAGTCCCATTTACCAGAAGGGTCCTAAATAGAAAGTAAAATCTCATTTTTCAGAAGGGTCCTGAACAGAAAGTAAAATTGCATTTTTAGGAGGGTCCTAAACCGAAAGTAAAGTCCCATTTTTTAAGAGAGTCCAGAACAGAAAGTAAAATTCCATTTTTCAGGGGGGTCTTGAACAGAAAGTAAAATCCCATTTTTAAGAGAGTCTTGAACAGAAAGTAAAGTCCCATTTACCAGAAGGGTCCTAAATAGAAAGTAAAATCTCATTTTCCAGGAGGGTCCTGAATAGAAAGTAAAATTCCACTTTTAGGAGAGTCCTAAACAGAAAGTAAAGTCCCATTTTTTAGGAGGGTCCAAAACAGAAAGTAAAATTCCATTTTTCAGGAGGGTCCTGAATGGAAAGTAAAGATCTATTTTTCAGGAGGGTTCTGAACAGAAAGTAAGTCCCATTTTCCAGGAGGGTCCTAAATAGAAAGTAAAATCCCATTTTTAGGAGGGTCCTAAACAGAAAGTAAAGTCCAATTTTTCAGGAGGGTCCTGAACAAATAGCAAAATACCATTTTTCAGGAAGGCCCTGAACAGTAAGTGAAGTCCCATTTGTTTAGTAGGTCCTGAAGAGAAAGTAAAGAGCAATTTTCCCGGAGGGTCCTGAGCAAGAAGTAAAGTCCCATTATTCAGGAGGGTCCTGAACAGAAAGAAAAATTCCATTTTTCAGGAGAGTCCTGAGCAAAAAGTAAAGTCTCATTTTTTAGGAGGGTCATGAGCAGAAAGTAGAGTCTCAATTTTTAGGAGGGTCCTGAACAGAAAGTAAAAAAATCCAATTTTTCAGGAGGGTCCTAAGCAAAAGTAAAGTCCCATTTTTTAGTAGGGTCGTGAACATAAAGTAAAGTCCTATTTTCTAGGGGGGTCCTGAGCAGAAAGTAAAGTCCCATTTTTTAGGAGGGTCCTGAGCAGAAAGAAAAGTCCAATTTTTCAGAAGGGTTCTGAACAGAAAGTAAAGTCCCATTTTTCCAGGAGCGTCCTAAATAGAAAGTAAAATTCCATTCTTAGGAGGGTCCTGAACAGAAAGTAAAGTCCCATTTTTCAGGAGGGTCCTGAAGAGAAAGTAAAATCCAATTTTCTAAGATGGTCCTGAACAGAAAACAAAGTCCTGAACAGAAAGTAAAGTCTTCTTTTTCAGGAGGGTCCTGAACAGAAAGTATAGTCTCATTTACCAGAAGAGTCCTAAACAGAAAGTAAAATCCCATTTTCCAGGAGGGTCCTGAACATAAAGGAAAATCACTTTTTTTGGAGGGTCCTAAATAGAAAGTAAAATCCCATTTTTCAGGAGAGACCTGAATAGAAAGAAAAATTCCATTTTTCAGGAGGGTCCTGAACAGAAAGTAAAGTCCCACTATTTATGTGGGTCTTGAACAGAAAGTAAAATTCTATTTTTCAAGATGGTCCTGAACAGAAAGTAAAATCATATTTTTAAGGAGGGTCCTAAACAGAAAGTAAAGTCCTATTTTTCAAGATGGTCCTGAACAGAAAGTAAAGTCTCATTTTTCAGAAGGATTTTGAACAGAAAGTAAAGTCCCAGTTTTCAGGATGGTCCTGAACAGAAAGTAAAATCGCATTTTTCAGGAGGGTCCAGAACAGTAAGTAAACTCTCATTTTTTAGGAGGGTCCTGAACAAAAAGTAAAGTCCCATATTTCAAGAGGATCCTGAATAGAAAGTAAAGACTCATTTTTCAAGAGGGTCCTGAACAGAAAGTAAAATTCCATTTTCCAGGAGGGTCCTGAGCAGAAAGTAAAGTCCTATTTTTCAGGAGGATCCTGAACAGAAAGTAAAATCTCATTTTAAGCAGGATACTGGGCAGAAAGTACAGTCTCATTTTTCATGATAGTCCAGAACAGAAAGTAAAGTCTTATTTTTCAGGAGGGTCCTGAACAGTAAGTAAAATCCCATTTTCAGGAGAGTCCTGAGGAGAAAGTAAAGTCCCATTTTTCAGTAGGGTCCTGAACATAATGTAAAGTCCCATTTTTCAGGAGGGTCCTGAGCTGAAAGTAAAGTCCCATTTTCCAGGAGGGTGCTGAACAGAAGGTAAAATCCCATTTTTAAGAGTGTCCTGAACAGAAAGAAAAATCCCATTCTTAGGAGGGTCCTGAACAGAAACTAGAGTCCCATTTTTCAGGAGGGTCCTGAACAGAAAGTAAAATCCTATTTTTCAAGAGGGTCCTGAACAGAAAGTAAAATCTCATTTTGTAGGAGGGTCCTGAACAGACAGTAAAGTCCCATTTTCCAGGAGGATCTTGAACAGAAAGTAAAATCCCATTTTTAAGAGAGTCCTGAACAGAAAGTAAAGTCCCATTTACCAGAAGGGTCCTAAATAGAAAGTAAAATCTCATTTTTCAGAAGGGTCCTGAACAGAAAGTAAAATTGCATTTTTAGGAGGGTCCTAAACCGAAAGTAAAGTCCCATTTTTTGAGAGAGTCCAGAACAGAAAGTAAAATTCCATTTTTCAGGAGGGTCCTGAACGGAAAGTAAAGTTCTATTTTTCAGGAGGATTTTAAACAGAAGGTAAGTCCCATTTTCCAAGAGGGTCCTAAACAGAAAGTAAAATCTCATTTTTCAGGAAGGTCCTAAAAAGAAAGTAAAGTCCCATTTTCCAGGAGGGTCCTGAACCGAATGTAAAATCCCATTTTTATGAGGGTCCTAAACAGAAAGTAAAATCCCATTTTTCAGGAGTCTCCTGAGGAGAAAGTAAAGTCCCATTTTTTAGGAGGGTCCTAAACAGAATGTAAAATCCCATTTTTCAAGAAGGTCCTGAGCAGAAAGTAAAGTCCTATTTTTCAGGGGGGGTCCTGAACAGAAAGTATAGTCCCATTTTCCAAGAGAGTCCTGAACAGAAAGTAAAATCCAATTTTTAAGAGGGTCCTGAACAGAAAGTAAAGTCCCATTTACTAGAAGGATCCTGAACAAAAAGTAAAGTCCCATTTTTCCAGAGGCTCCTGAACTGAAAGTAAAATCCCATTTTTTAGAAGGGTTCTGAACAGAAAGTAAAATTCCATTTTTTAGGAGGGTCCTGAACAGAAAGTAGAGTCCTATTTTTCAGGAGGGTCTTGAACATAAAGTAAAGTCCCATTTTTCAGGAGGGTCCAGAGCAGAAAGTAAAATCCCATTTTCGAGGAGGGTCCTGAGCAGAAAGTAAAGTCCCATTTTTCAGTAGGGTCCTGAACAGAAAGTATAGTCCCATTTTGCAGGAGAGTCCTGAGCAGAAAGTAAAGTCCCATTTTTTAGGAGAGTCCTAAACAGAAAGTAAAATCCCAATTTTAAGAAAGGTCCTGAGCAGTAAGTAAAGTCTCATTTTTCAGGAGAGTCTTGGACAGAAAGTAAAATCTCATTTTTCGGAGTTTCCTAAATAGAAAGTAAAGTCCCATTTTTCAGAAGTGTCCTGAACAGTAAGAGTCCTGAAAATAAAGTCTCATTTGTTAAGAGGGTGCCGAACAGAAAGTAAAGTCCCATTTTTCAAGAGGGTCCTGAGCAAAAAGTAAAATCCCATTTTTCAAGGGGGTCCTGAACAGAAAGTAAAATCGCATTTTTCAGGAGGGACCGAAACAGAAAGTAAAGTCCCATTGTTCAGAAGAGTCCTGAACAGTAAGAGTCCTGAAAATAAAGTCTCATTAGTTAAGAGGGTCCCGAACAGAAAGTAAAGTTCCATTTTTCAAGAGGGTCCTGAGCAGAAAGTAAAGTCCCATTTTTCAAGAGGGTCCTGAACAGAACGTAAAATCGCATTTTTCAGGAGGGTTCGGAACAGAAAGTAAAGTCCCATTTTTTAGGAGGGTCCTGAACAGAAAGTAAAGTCTTATTTTTCTGGAGGATCCTGAACAGATAGTAAAGTCTTATTTTTCAAGAGGGTCCTGAATAGAAAGTCTATTATCAGCAAAATACTCGGGCTCCTGAACCCGAAAATCTCTACGAGCCAGGAAGCCCAACAGCCTCAGAAATGGCTCCGCCTCCTCAGCGGGTCAGAACTGACCCCAGTCTTCTCGTTATCAAGAACGATAATGAAGAATATTCCCCGGACCTCGCATCCTTGAAAGACCGATGGAATCATCCAAAGGACACCCTTAAGCGGAAATGGTACCTTAATACCTATTCCAGCGAGCAACAAAAGGAGTTAGGAAGGCTATGGATAGCCGACATGAAAAGACTCCGATGTGATATGGAATTCTTCTTCTGGTTAGAGAAAACTGGAAAGATAGAAAACCAAGTTGAACCGCTTAACGTTATGGTTACCAGATGGTACACCCAACGAAATACGGTTATTGAGTCAACAACCCCTCCTCTTGAAGGCCTAAATATTCCTTATTTCAATGAAGTCATCAAGGCTTCGCCTTTCAAGACTAAATCTGACAGAGGATCTATGACTCCTCAGTGCAAAGATCTTGATAGAATAATTGAGCAGAACAATTATACTAATCAAGTTCTCCATACGATATCTCAGCAAATTGAAGATAAGAAAGGAACTACTCTTCTTACTCCTATACCTGTCAAGAGCACTCCTAGCTCAAAACCTATCTCTAACCCTATCTTCAAGATTCCCGAATTCCAAAAGGAAAAATTTCCTGACCTCAATGACGATTTCAAAATCTCAGAACAGATTTTGGAAAAAATCAATTCTAAACTTACTAAGTTTAAAATATCCCAACAAGGAGAATCCAGTTCTCAAAAGAACTCTCTCTCCAAACTTACTAACGAAAGATATAGTCTCAAAAAGAACTATTACAAAAAACCCTCTCCTCCTGATGTTCAATATGAGGAACACCCTTACCTCTCCACCTGCAATCACGATGGAAGGGGTATTAATGAATGGAATATTGACGGTCTAGCAGAACACCAGATCTACAATAAGCTCCATGAAATGGCTGTATCAATTACCGCCTACAAAATTAAAGGTTCCTCTGACAAAGGAGCTGCCACCATGATAGTCTCGGGTTTTACCGGCATGATTAAGCATTGGTGGGACAACTACGTCTCCGAGGTAGAAAAGGACCTCATATATAATGCTACAACCACTGTACAAACGGTGAAAGTTGTAGACGGTAGAGAAACCAGGGTAGAAGAAGCACAAGAAGATGCTTGCGCTACCCTTCTCTATCACATAGCTAGACACTTCGTGGGAGAACCCAAACTCTTCCAAGATAGAAGTCTAGAAATCTTGAACAATCTTCGCTGTAAAAGCCTAGCAGACTTTAGGTGGTACAAAGATACCTTCCTGGTCAAAGTCCTGATCAGACCCGACTGCAATAATGACTTCTGGAAAGAAAGATTTATCAGCGGTCTTCCTCCTCTGTTCGCTGACAAAGTTAGAACAACTATCAAGACAAGATTTGATGGCCAAATACCTTATAACAATCATACTTACGGTGACCTAGTAAGTTTTATCACCTCCACCGGTATAGACCTCTGTACTGACCTTAAGCTTAAACAGCAACTTAAGCATAAAGGAAAGTATGGCCTAGGGACTTTCTGCAATGACTACGGTTTCACCGACCTTACTTCTGAAAGGAAAAGACGGAAGAAATCTTCCAAGAAGATTTTTCCATCCAAAAGGACTTACAAGAAGGAGTCCTACAAACCTAGCAGAAAGACTAAGCGCAAGTCTTCCAAAGGTAACAAAGATACTTGTTGGACATGTGGCAAATCTGGCCATAGGTCGAAAGACTGCAAATCCAGCAAGAAGAAAAAGATCAATCAACTTGATCTTCCTGACGAAGCAAAAGAAAAATTATTTTACATAATGGAGGATGATTCCTCGACAGCTTCGGAACCCTCTTCTGACAGCGAAGACTATAGCGACGAAGAATTTATCAACGCCGCTTATGAGTCTGATGATTCTCAATCCGGACAAGATTGTGAGTGCAATGGCACTTTCTGTACTTGTTCAGCCAATGTCATTAATGTCATAACCGGAAGACCCAAGGAAATCCTGTTCGACATTATAGAACATATTTCTGACGATGAGCTTCGAAGTAAGTATCTTCAAGAGCTCAAACGCTTACTTTCTCAAGAAGAAAGTCCCCCAAAAGCCTAACCTATTGTTCAACCTTTCAATATGCAAAAGGTTATGGCTAAGTTCCAAGCGTCCCCCTCAGAACCTACCATCTCTGACTTGAAGGGAGAAATCACCTACCTAAAGGGAGAAATCAAAAATCTCAAAACCAGACTTGATCATGTGGAGCTTAACATCCTCACAGAACAAGTCGTTAGGTCAGCCTTACCTTCAGAGAAGGCCCCTGAATCTCCCAAATATCTTCCTATAACACCCATGGATCATCTGAAAAACCCAGATCCATTCCCTGGAACTGACATTCCGTCTGACGTTCCATCCTCTTCGGGAAAAGCCATTTCCGCCATTAAAGCTTACAGCGAGCATATCGTTGTAAAGATTGTCATTAATCAAGACTTTGTTCTCAACAGAGTCGCTCTATTTGACACTGGTGCTGACAGTAACTGTATTGTCAAGGGCCTTATCCCTACCAAATACCTCCAGAAGAGTAAAACTAAATTATACTCAGCCACTGGCGAGAAAATGACAAATACTTATGAGCTTCAGAAAGCCCATATATGTAACAATGGCATTTGCCTTGTTAGTAATTTTGTCATTTCTGAAGATATCATCGAAGATATCATTCTTGGCATACCGTTCGTTAATCAAATTCGCCCCTACCAGAGCGACTATGATGGATTACGCTCAGTCCTTTTGGGAACCGAGCTCTTCTTCCCTTTACTCCGTCCTCTTTCAAAAAACGATGGACAAAGGATCAAGGAAGAAACGGTGTTCAAAATAAACCGTTTATCTTCTCACATTTGTTTTCTAAAACAGGAAGTTCAGCTCAAACATATTGAGCAAACTTTAAAAACCCCGGAGATGGTCAACAAGATCACACTCCTTCAAAAGAAGTTTGAAAACGAGATTTGCTCTGAATTGCCTAATGCATTTTGGGAACGGAAGAAGCATCTCGTTGAGCTTCCTTATGTTGCTGGCTTCGACGAAAATCAAATTCCTACGAAATCCAGACCAATTCAAATGAATCAAGAGATGATGGAAATTTGCAAAACAGAAATCAATCATCTCCTTCATAAGGGTATCATTAGGCCCTCTAATTCCCCTTGGAGTTGCTCTGCATTTTACGTAAATAACAGTGCCGAGAAGGAAAGAGGAACTCCTAGGCTTGTTATTAATTACAAGCCATTAAATTCGGTCCTAAAATGGATCAGGCACACAATCCCTAATAAAAGGGATCTCCTCAAGCGAACCTATAAGGCCAACCTTTACAGCAAATTCGATATGAAGTCAGGATTCTGGCAAATTCAGATTGCTGAAAAGGACAAATATAAGACTGCCTTCAACGTCCCTTTTGGGCACTACGAATGGAATGTCTTACCATTTGGGCTTAAAAGTGCTCCCTCTGAATTCAAAAATATCATGAACAATATTTTCAATGAATATTCTTATATGTCAATTGTTTATATTGATGATGTGTTAATTTTCTCTGAGAACATTGATTCCCATTTCAAGCATCTTAATACATTCTTTAAGGTTGTAAAACTCAATGGTCTTGTTGTCAGTGCTAAGAAAATGAAGTTGTTTCAAACCTCCATTCGTTTTCTAGGACATGATTTGCATCAGGGTATCCATAAGCCCATTTGTAGAGCCATAGAGTTCTCATCTAAATTTCCAAATGAGATTACGGATAAAACTCAACTGCAAAGGTTTTTAGGAAGCCTAAATTATGTTGCCGATTTTATCCCTCACATTAGGCAGGTCTGTGAACCTCTTTATAAACGTCTTAAGAAAAATCCAGTTCCATGGAGTTCTGAACAAACCGACGCCATTAAAAAGATTAAATCTTTAGTTCAAAACCTTCCCTGCTTAGGCATCCCCAATCCTGAAGCATTCATGATTGTAGAAACCGATGCATCTGACATAGGTTATGGTGGTATTCTTAAGCAAAGGATATCTGATGACTCTCCCGAACAATTAGTTCGTTTTACCTCTGGCATCTGGAATGCTGCTCAGAAAAACTATAGCACTGTTAAAAAAGAAGTTTTATCTATAGTGCTATGTATCACCAAATTTCAAGATGACCTTATCAATAAGGAATTTCTTCTTCGCGTTGATTGCAAATCAGCTAAAGAAATTTTACAAAAGGATGTTAAAAATCTCGTTTCAAAACAGATATTTGCTAGATGGCAAGCTCTCCTATCTAGCTTTGATTTTCAAATTGAATTTATCAAAGGAGAACATAACTCCCTTCCCGATTTTCTAACAAGAGAATTCTTACAGGGCCATGAGACCGAATCTGGGGAAAAACCCCAAACAAGAACAACCAAGAATGTCTAGACCATTCGACGCTCCTCTAGCTACGGCAAATCCACTCCGGCCTTCTATTCCGCAAAGGCCAGTTCTCAAGGAAGAGATTCAATCTCTAAATCCCAACAGGTTCGCAGCACTACAGCCTCCACCAGCACCCACAAAGCTGGTAGATATGAAGACAAATTTGCCCGTTATCCAAGGGCAAACAGCAGCCAACTCTTCAGTACAGACTAAGCAGAGCTATACAATGAAGGCTCCAGAAACCTTCGCAGAAGCAGTCGATCCAGCATCAGCCAAGATTGCTCCAACACCAACGACTCCAGTTAAGGAAGAGTTTAAGTATATTACTACTCAGGTATGCCCCATAATTGCACTGGACAAGGCATACGAAGGATATCATATGAACCAGCTCATCAAGCCGGTTTATACCAACATGAACTTTGTGGACACTGAAGATCCACTCAAAACTCGTCGGTTTTACGAGGCCATCCTAGTAGATACCGACTCTATTGAAGTAGAACATTCAGTGGATGAGAGTTACCCAGAGCATATTGGATACTCTAAATTCACTATCAAGAGGGTTCTAACCCCTTTCAACTGGTTTGTGGATCACCTGCATACTCCAGTTGCCCTATCAATGCCGCATCGACCGCAAACATACAACTGGTACGACTATAAGTCGGCCTGGTTTAATTTCCTATTCGTTCGACCGGGACATACCTGGTTTGTCAAATACTGCCCAGCTATGGTAGAAGCCATTATACCAAGATGGTTCTATGAATGGTGGGAATGCTTTGGAGGAACTAAGGAAGTTCTTCCGCAACAATTTGTTAAACGTCTCCCTGATTTCATAATCAAAGAGGGATGTTCTACCTTACCCACACATATTCAAATTTGTAAGTTTTTTATTAAGAAAAGGATTTCGTATATTATATCCTGGAACTTCATCAAGTTTGAACAGCACAGGATTAAGTACTTATCCAAAGAAGTAAAAGTCAAAGGTTGGACTCCCAAGCCAACTGCTCCCAGGACTCCTGACAAAGGAAAATCCTCAGCTTCATCTTCCAGCTCCTCCACTAGTAAGAAGGCTCTGAAAGAGAGACTCAAGAAAGCTTTAGATGATTTGGACAAGCAAGAAGCATCAACCAACACTGAAGAATTACTTCAGCTCATTGCAGAGGCTTCTTCTACAGGAAACAGTGATGACAATGGCGATATGCTAAATCCAAAAGGATTAGCTATGGCCTACATGGATCCCTATTATGAATAGGAATTTAACCCTTCTAGAGATAGAGGTTCAAAGAACCGGAATTATCTCGGTAAAAGGGCAATTCACTATTCCTGATTAGAATCCAGGACCCATCCTGTCTCCTCTAGAAGACAAAACCTTCAGCATCACCTTTCACTAAAAGGAATCAGCTTTTCCAAAAGGCGCACTCAGCAGCAGCTTTTTCAAAAGGCGCACTCAGCAGCTTTTCAAAAGAAAAGGCATCATCACTCTGCTTTTCAAAAAGCAGCCCCACTATGGGAAAGATTAGAGGAGTTGACTTCTCTGGTCCAGTACCTAAAGTCTATTATCAGCAAAATACTCGGGCTCCTGAACCCGAAAATCTCTACGAGCCAGGAAGCCCAACAGCCTCAGAAATGGCTCCGCCTCCTCAGCGGGTCAGAACTGACCCCAGTCTTCTCGTTATCAAGAACAATAATGAAGAATATTCCCCGAACCTCGCATCCTTGAAAGACCGATGGAATCATCCAAAGGACACCCTTAAGCGGAAATGGTACCTTAGTACCTATTCCAGCGAGCAACAAAAGGAGTTAGGAAGGCTATGGATAGCCGACATGAAAAGACTCCGATGTGATATGGAATTTTTCTTCTGGTTAGAAAAAACTGGAAAGATAGAAAACCAAGTTGAACCGCTTAACGTTATGGTTACCAGATGGTACACCCAACGAAATACGGTTATTGAGTCAACAACCCCTCCTCTTGAAGGCCTAAATATTCCTTATTCCAATGAAGTCATCAAGGCTTCGCCTTTCAAGACTAAATCTGACAGATGATCTATGACTCCTCAGTGCAAAGATCTTGATAGAATAATTGAGCAGAACAATTATACTAATCAAGTTCTCCATACGATATCTCAGCAAATTGAAGATAAGAAGGGAACTACTCTTCTTACTCCTATACCTGTCAAGAGCACTCCTAGCTCAAAACCTATCTCTAACCCTATTTTCAAGATTCCCGAATTCCAAAAGGAAAAATTTCCTGACCTCAATGACGATTTCAAAATCTCAGAACAGATTTTGGAAAAAATCAATTCTAAACTTGCTAAGTTTAAAATATCCCAACAAGGAGAATCCAGTTCTCAAAAGAACTCTCTCTCCAAACTTACTAACGAAAGATATAGTCTCAAAAAGAACTATTACAAAAAACCCTCTCCTCCTGATGTTCAATATGAGGAACACCCTTACCTCTCCACCTGCAATCACGATCCTTTTTCTGGTATCTTTAAGGTTGTAAAACTCAATGGTCTTGTTGTCAGTGCTAAGAAAATGAAGTTGTTTCAAACCTCCATTCGTTTTCTAGGACATGATTTGCATCAGGGTAGCCATAAGCCCATTTGTAGAGCCATAGAGTTCTCATCTAAATTTCCAAATGAGATTACGGATAAAACTCAACTGCAAAGGTTTTTAGGAAGCCTAAATTATGTTGCCGATTTTATCCCTCACATTAGGCAGGTCTGTGAACCTCTTTATAAACGTCTTAAGAAAAATCCAGTTCCATGGAGTTCTGAACAAACCGACGCCATTAAAAAGATTAAATCTTTAGTTCAAAACCTTCCCTGCTTAGGCATCCCCAATCCTGAAGCATTCATGATTGTAGAAACCGATGCATCTGACATAGGTTATGGTGGTATTCTTAAGCAAAGGATATCTGATGACTCTCCCGAACAATTAGTTCGTTTTACCTCTGGCATCTGGAATGCTGCTCAGAAAAACTATAGCACAGTTAAAAAAGAAGTTTTATCTATAGTGCTATGTATCACCAAATTTCAAGATGACCTTATCAATAAGGAATTTCTTCTTCGCGTTGATTGCAAATCAGCTAAAGAAATTTTACAAAAGGATGTTAAAAATCTCATTTCAAAACAGATATTTGCTAGATGGCAAGCTCTCCTATCTAGCTTTGATTTTCAAATTGAATTTATCAAAGGAGAACATAACTCCCTTCCTGATTTTCTAACAAGAGAATTCTTACAGGGCCATGAGACCGAATCTGGGGAAAAACCCCAAACAAGAACAACCAAGAATGGCTAGACCATTCGACGCTCCTCTAGCTACGGCAAATCCACTTCGGCTTTCTATTCCGCAAAGGCCAGTTCTCAAGGAAGAGATTCAATCTCTAAATCCCAACAGGTTCGCAGCACTACAGCCTCCACCAGCACCCACAAAGCTGGTAGATATGAAGACAAATTTGCCCGTTATCCAAGGGCAAACAGCAGCCAGCTCTTCAGTACAGACTAAGCAGAGCTATACAATGAAGGCTCCAGAAACCTTCGCAGAAGCAGTCGATCCAGCATCAGCCAAGATTGCTCCAACACCAACGACTCCAGTTAAGGAAGAGTTTAAGTATATTACTACTCAGGTATGCCCCATAATTGCACTGGACAAGGCATACGAAGGATATCATATGAACCAGCTCATCAAGCCGGTTTATACCAACATGAACTTTGTGGACACTGAAGATCCACTCAAAACTCGTCGGTTTTATGAGGCCATCCTAGTAGATACCGACTCTATTGAAGTTGAACATTCAGTGGATGAGAGTTACCCAGAACATATTGGATACTCTAAATTCACTATCAAGAGGGTTCTAACCCCTTTCAACTGGTTTGTGGATCACCTGCATACTCCAGTTGCCCTATCAATGCCGCATCGACCGCAAACATACAACTGGTACGACTATAAGTCGGCCTGGTTTAATTTCCTATTCGTTCGACCGGGACATACCTGGTTTGTCAAATACTGCCCAGCTATGGTAGAAGCCATTATACCAAGATGGTTCTATGAATGGTGGGAATGCTTTGGAGGAACTAAGGAAGTTCTTCCGCAACAATTTGTTAAACGTCTCCCTGATTTCATAATCAAAGAGGGATGTTCTACCTTACCCACACATATTCAAATGTGTAAGTTTTTTATTAAGAAAAGGATTTCGTATATTATATCCTGGAACTTCATCAAGTTTGAACAGAACAGGATTAAGTACTTATCCAAAGAAGTAAAAGTCAAAGGTTGGACTCCCAAGCCAACTGCTCCCAGGACTCCTGACAAAGGAAAATCCGCAGCTTCATCTTCCAGCTCCTCCACTAGCAAGAAGGCTCTGAAAGAGAGACTCAAGAAAGCTTTAGATGATTTGGACAAGCAAGAAGCATCAACCAACACTGAAGAATTACTTCAGCTCATTGCAGAGGCTTCTTCTACAGGAAGCAGTGATGACAATGGCGATATGCTAAATCCAAAAGGATTAGCTATGGCCTACATGGATCCCTGTTATGAATAGGAATTTAACCCTTCTAGAGATAGAGGTTCAAAAAACCGGAATTATCTCGGTAAAAGGGCAATTCACTATTCCTGATTAGAATCCAGGACCCATCCTGTCTCCTCTAGATGACAAAACCTTCAGCATCACCTTTCACTAAAAGGAATCAGCTTTTTCAAAAGGCGCACTCAGCAACAGCTTTTTCAAAAGGCGCACTCAGCAGCTTTTCAAAAGAAAAGGCATCATCACTCTGCTTTTCAAAAAGCAGCCCCACTATTTTGTCGGCAAAATCTAAGCCGAACACTTGTACACTCTAGATGTATTTACTTTTCTCATTTTGCCTATATAAGGCTTCATTCTCCACTAGAGAAGGCATTCAGAAATTTCCTCATATAAGAAATTCTCTAAGCCCATTCTCTCTCTTGTAATCAAATGTTTTCATAAGCTTTCAATAAAAATTGTAAGTTCTTATAATTCTCTATTAAATTCCGTATAATTTTACATATAATACTCACGATCCTTTTTCTGGTATCAGAGCCATGACGGCAGATTGTATGTTTAGCATGAGCGGCTAAACATATAATCTGTCTAGAGCATGAGCAAAACTATGTTCATATAAGAACATATTACTTTAATCCGGTATGTTGTTACTTAATATAATTATGATTATATATCTTGTCTTATAATGGGGTTTTAATTCAAGTTTGGGGTAACTGTAGACTGTTAAGGTGTTTGAAGAAACCGATTAATCTCCGGTGTAGACGTTGGTCAGCCTGAAAGTAGATCGTTAAGCCTAGGTGTGGCGTGTTAAGATCTTGTTGGTGGTCCCGTCGACTAAGATAACACTTAGCAGTCTTTAGTGTAAAGCCATTAAAACTTGTTAAAATTCCATAAGCCATAGATATAGATTCATAATTAGATTTCGTCCCTGCATATCTGATTATAGTTAATATGCCTGCTTGTTAGAACATATATGTTTGCTCTGTTAGTCTCTGGACAGTTTGTTTAGAATCATGAGTAATCATGTTAAAAACACTGTTAACCTGTCTTCTCAGGCAACTCCGATTGCCAATATTGAAAATGATCTTCAAAACTGGAGTATTCCAGAAGAATCTTTCAACACGATTTATCAAATCGGAAAATTTAGTTTTTTGAAAAAACATAATATCAAGACCTCTGAGTCTACTGTTGCCATAAATAATTCTTTAGAAATTATTCAACTGTTAAATGAGTTAGATATAAACAGATTTAAAAATCAGTTTAATTATCTGCATATTGGACTTGTTCAAGTTGCTATTAAGCCACTATTCCGACAGGGACTAGACATCCCAGTCTGTGCTATCCTAAGAGATGCTCGTCCCTTAAATTTTGACGATTCTCTCTTAGGAGTGATTCAAAGTAACCTCGCCGACGGCCCGGTATACTTTAACTGTTATCCCAATTTCTCTGTGGATATTAATGATCCTAACATCATGGACGTTTTAACTCTAAATGTTAAAACGAAAAACATGAATAGTAAGGAAAATACCAGAGAAATAGCGATTATATACCACGTATATTATCGCCTCATGGGAACTACTCTAGCACCAAAAGCTAGATTTACGAGCCCTAAAGGGGTTACCACCCTCATGGAAGCAAACAAAGACCGAAGCACAGTCTTTGTTCCAAAGGCTCTTGTTTGGGATGATATTCTCCGATGCAATGACTGGTATTTTGAGGCTATCACCCAACCAGTTCGGATTTACTCCGAAAAATCTCAGATCTAGAGGGTAATCCAACACCCTGATGGATCTATCGATCTGAAGTTCCTCGGATTAGACTCGTCTCGGCATTCGTCGTTTCGTCGCTCTATCTCCACTCGAGCCTCAACTTCCAAACCTCGGGAGGGTAGTGATGAAAATGAGCCTGATGACAAGGGAAAGATTAGAGGAGTTGACTCTCTGGTCCAGTACCTAAAGTCTATTATCAGCATAATACTCGGGCTCCTGAACCCGAAAATCTCTACGAGCCAGGAAGCCCAACAGCCTCAGAAATGGCTTCGCCTCCTCAGCGGGTCAGAACTGACCCCAGTCTTCTCGTTATCAAGAACGATAATGAAGAATATTCCCCGGACCTCGCATCCTTGAAAGACCGATGGAATCATCCAAAGGACACCCTTAAGCGGAAATGGTACCTTAGTACCTATTCCAGCGAGCAACAAAAGGAGTTAGGAAGGCTATGGATAGCCGACATGAAAAGACTCCGATGTGATATGGAATTCTTCTTCTGGTTAGAGAAAACTGGAAAGATAGAAAACCAAGTTGAACCGCTTAACGTTATGGTTACCAGATGGTACACCCAACGAAATACGGTTATTGAGTCAACAACCCCTCCTCTTGAAGGCCTAAATATTCCTTATTCCAATGAAGTCATCAAGGCTTCGCCTTTCAAGACTAAATCTGACAGAGGATCTATGACTCCTCAGTGCAAAGATCTTGATAGAATAATTGAGCAGAACAATTATACTAATCAAGTTCTCCATACGATATCTCAGCAAATTGAAGATAAGAAGGGAACTACTCTTCTTACTCCTATACCTGTCAAGAGCACTCCTAGCTCAAAACCTATCTCTAACCCTATCTTCAAGATTCCCGAATTCCAAAAGGAAAAATTTCCTGACCTCAATGACGATTTCAAAATCTCAGAACAGATTTTGGAAAAAATCAATTCTAAACTTACTAAGTTTAAAATATCCCAACAAGGAGAATCCAGTTCTCAAAAGAACTCTCTCTCCAAACTTACTAACGAAAGATATAGTCTCAAAAAGAACTATTACAAAAAACCCTCTCCTCCTGATGTTCAATATGAGGAACACCCTTACCTCTCCACCTGCAATCACGATGGAAGGGGTATTAATGAATGGAATATTGACGGTCTAGCAGAACACCAGATCTACAATAAGCTCCATGAAATGGCTGTATCAATTACCGCCTACAAAATTAAAGGTTCCTCTGACAAAGGAGCTGCCACCATGATAGTCTCGGGTTTTACCGGCATGATTAAGCATTGGTGGGACAACTACGTCTCCGAGGTAGAAAAGGACCTCATATATAATGCTAAAACCACTGTACAAACGGTGAAAGTTGTAGACGGTAGAGAAACCAGGGTAGAAGAAGCGCAAGAAGATGCTTGCGCTACCCTTCTCTATCACATAGCTAGACACTTCGTGGGAGAACCCAAACTCTTCCAAGATAGAAGTCTAGAAATCTTGAACAATCTTCGCTGTAAAAGCCTAGAAGACTTTAGGTGGTACAAAGATACCTTCCTGGTCAAAGTCCTGATCAGACCCGACTGCAATAATGACTTCTGGAAAGAAAGATTTATCAGCGGTCTTCCTCCTCTGTTCGCTGACAAAGTTAGAACAACTATCAAGACCAGATTTGATGGCCAAATACCTTATAACAATCTTACTTACGGTGACCTAGTAAGTTTTATCACCTCCACCGGTATAGACCTCTGTACTGACCTTAAGCTTAAACAGCAACTTAAGCATAAAGGAAAGTATGGCCTTGGGACTTTCTGCAATGACTACGGTTTCACCGACCTTACTTCTGAAAGGAAAAGACGGAAGAAATCTTCCAAGAAGATTTTTCCATCCAAAAGGACTTACAAGAAGGAGTCCTACAAACCTAGCAGAAAGACTAAGCGCAAGTCTTCCAAAGGTAACAAAGATACTTGTTGGACATGGGGCAAATCTGGCCATAGGTCGAAAGACTGCAAATCCAGCAAGAAGAAGAAGATCAATCAACTTGATCTTCCTGACGAAGCAAAAGAAAAATTATTTTCCATAATGGAGGATGATTCCTCGACAGCTTCGGAACCCTCTTCTGACAGCGAAGACTATAGCGACGAAGAATTTATCAACGCCGCTTATGAGTCTGATGATTCTCAATCCGGACAAGATTGTGAGCGCAATGGCACTTTCTGTACTTGTTCAGCCAATGTCATTAATGTCATAACTGGAAGACCCAAGGAAATCCTGTTCGACATTATAGAACATATTTCTGACGATGAGCTTCGAAGTAAGTATCTTCAAGAGCTCAAACGCTTACTTTCTCAAGAAGAAAGTCCCCCAAAAGCCAAACCTATTGTTCAACCTTTCAATATGCAAAAGGTTATGGCTAAGTTCCAAGCGTCCCCCTCAGAACCTACCATCTCTGACTTGAAGGGAGAAATCACCTACCTAAAGGGAGAAATCAAAAATCTCAAAACCAGACTTGATCATGTGGAGCTTAACATCCTCACAGAACAAGTCGTTAGGTCAGCCTTACCTTCAGAGAAGGCCCCTGAATCTCCCAAATATCTTCCTATAACACCCATGGTTCATCTGAAAAACCCAGATCCATTCCCTGGAACTGACATTCCGTCTGACGTTCCATCCTCTTCGGGAAAAGCCATTTCCGCCATTAAAGCTTACAGCGATCATATCGTTGTAAAGATTGTCATTAATCAAGACTTTGTTCTCAACAGAGTCGCTCTATTTGACACTGGTGCTGACAGTAACTGTATTGTCAAGGGCCTTATCCCTACCAAATACCTCCAGAAGAGTAAAACTAAATTATACTCAGCCACTGGCGAGAAAATGACAAATACTTATGAGCTTCAGAAAGCCCATATATGTAACAATGGCATTTGCCTTGTTAGTAATTCTGTCATTTCTGAATATATCATCGAAGATATCATTCTTGGCATACCGTTCGTTAATCAAATTCGCCACTACCAGAGCGACTATGATGGATTACGCTCAGTCCTTTTGGGAACCGAGCTCTTCTTCCCTTTACTCCGTCCTCTTTCAAAAAACGATGGACGAAGGATCAAGGAAGAAACGGTGTTCAAAATAAACCGTTTATCTTCTCACATTTGTTTTCTAAAACAGGAAGTTCAGCTCAAACATATTGAGCAAACTTTAAAAACCCCGGAGATGGTCAACAAGATCACCCTCCTTCAAAGGAAGTTTGAAAACGAGATTTGCTCTGAATTGCCTAATGCATTTTGGGAACGCAAGAAGCATCTCGTTGAGCTTCCTTATGTTGCTGGCTTCGACGAAAATCAAATTCCTACGAAATCCAGACCAATTCAAATGAATCAAGAGATGATGGAAATTTGCAAAACAGAAATCAATCATCTCCTTCATAAGGGTATCATTAGGCCCTCTAATTCCCCTTGGAGTTGCTCTGCATTTTATGTAAATAACAGTGCCGAGAAGGAAAGAGGAACTCCTAGGCTTGTTATTAATTACAAGCCATTAAATTCGGTCCTAAAATGGATCAGGCACCCAATCCCTAATAAAAGGGATCTCCTCAAGCGAACCTATAAGGCCAACCTTTACAGCAAATTCGATATGAAGTCAGGATTCTGGAAAATTCAGATTGCTGAAAAGGACAAATATAAGACTGCCTTCAACGTCCCTTTTGGGCACTACGAATGGAATGTCTTACCGTTTGGGCTTAAAAATGCTCCCTCTGAATTCCAGAATATCATGAACAATATTTTCAATGAATATTCTTATATGTCAATTGTTTATATTGATGATGTGTTAATTTTCTCTGAGAACATTGATTCCCATTTCAAGCATCTTAATACATTCTTTAAGGTTGTAAAACTCAATGGTCTTGTTGTCAGTGCTAAGAAAATGAAGTTGTTTCAAACCTCCATTCGTTTTCTAGGACATGATTTGCATCAGGGTAGCCATAAGCCCATTTGTAGAGCCATAGAGTTCTCATCTAAATTTCCAAATGAGATTACGGATAAAACTCAACTGCAAAGGTTTTTAGGAAGCCTAAATTATGTTGCCGATTTTATCCCTCACATTAGGCAGGTCTGTGAACCTCTTTATAAACGTCTTAAGAAAAATCCAGTTCCATGGAGTTCTGAACAAACCGACGCCATTAAAAAGATTAAATCTTTAGTTCAAAACCTTCCCTGCTTAGGCATCCCCAATTCTGAAGCATTCATGATTATAGAAACCGATGCATCTGACATAGGTTATGGTGTTATTCTTAAGCAAAGGATATCTGATGACTCTCCCGAACAATTAGTTCGTTTTACCTCTGGCATCTGGAATGCTGCTCAGAAAAACTATAGCACAGTTAAAAAAGAAGTTTTATCTATAGTGCTATGTATCACCAAATTTCAAGATGACCTTATCAATAAGGAATTTCTTCTTCGCGTTGATTGCAAATCAGCTAAAGAAATTTTACAAAAGGATGTTAAAAATCTCGTTTCAAAACAGATATTTGCTAGATGGCAAGCTCTCCTATCTAGCTTTGATTTTCAAATTGAATTTATCAAAGGAGAACATAACTCCCTTCCCGATTTTCTAACAAGAGAATTCTTACAGGGCCATGAGACCGAATCTGGGGAAAAACCCCAAACAAGAACAACCAAGAATGGCTAGACCATTCGACGCTCCTCTAGCTACGGCAAATCCACTCCGGCTTTCTATTCCGCAAAGGCCAGTTCTCAAGGAAGAGATTCAATCTCTAAATCCCAACAGGTTCGCAGCACTACAGCCTCCACCAGCACCCACAAAGCTGGTAGATATGAAGACAAATTTGCCCGTTATCCAAGGGCAAACAGCAGCCAGCTCTTCAGTACAGACTAAGCAGAGCTATACAATGAAGGCTCCAGAAACCTTCGCAGAAGCAGTCGATCCAGCATCAGCCAAGATTGCTCCAACACCAACGACTCCAGTTAAGGAAGAGTTTAAGTATATTACTACTCAGGTATGCCCCATAATTGCACTGGACAAGGCATACGAAGGATATCATATGAACCAGCTCATCAAGCCGGTTTATACCAACATGAACTTTGTGGACACTGAAGATCCACTCAAAACTCGTCGGTTTTACGAGGCCATCCTAGTAGATACCGACTCTATTGAAGTAGAACATTCAGTGGATGAGAGTTACCCAGAGCATATTGGATGCTCTAAATTCACTATCAAGAGGGTTCTAACCCCTTTCAACTGGTTTGTGGATCACCTGCATACTCCAGTTGCCCTATCAATGCCGCATCGACCGCAAACATACAACTGGTACGACTATAAGTCGGCCTGGTTTAATTTCCTATTCGTTCGATCGGGACATACCTGGTTTGTCAAATACTGCCCAGCTATGATAGAAGCCATTATACCAAGATGGTTCTATGAATGGTGGGAATGCTTTGGAGGAACTAAGGAAGTTCTTCCGCAACAATTTGTTAAACGTCTCCCTGATTTCATAATCAAAGAGGGATGTTCTACCTTACCCACACATATTCAAATGTGTAAGTTTTTTATTAAGAAAAGGATTTCGTATATTATATCCTGGAACTTCATCAAGTTTGAACAGCACAGGATTAAGTACTTATCCAAAGAAGTAAAAGTCAAAGGTTGGACTCCCAAGCCAACTGCTCCCAGGACTCCTGACAAAGGAAAATCCGCAGCTTCATCTTCCAGCTCCTCCACTAGCAAGAAGGCTCTGAAAGAGAGACTCAAGAAAGCTTTAGATGATTTGGACAAGCAAGAAGCATCAACCAACACTGAAGAATTACTTCAGCTCATTGCAGAGGCTTCTTCTACAGGAAGCAGTGATGACAATGGCGATATGCTAAATCCAAAAGGATTAGCTATGGCCTACATGGATCCCTATTATGAATAGGAATTTAACCCTTCTATAGATAGAGGTTCAAAGAACCGGAATTATCTCGGTAAAAGGGCAATTCACTATTCCTGATTAGTATCCAGGACCCATCCTGTCTCCTCTAGATGACAAAACCTTCAGCATCACCTTTCACTAAAAGGAATCAGCTTTTTCAAAAGGCGCACTCAGCAGCAGCTTTTTCAAAAGGCGCACTCAGCAGCTTTTCAAAAGAAAAGGCATCATCACTCTGCTTTTCAAAAAGCAACCCCACTATTTTGTCGGCAAAATCTAAGCCGAACACTTGTACACTCTAGATGTATTTACTTTTCTCATTTTGCCTATATAAGGTTTCATTCTCCACTAGAGAAGGCATTCAGAAATTTCCTCATATAAGAAATTCTCTAAGCCCATTCTCTCTCTTGTAATCAAATGTTTTCATAAGCTTTCAATAAAAATTGTAAGTTCTTATAATTCTCTATTAAATTCCACATAATTTTACATATAATACTCACGATCCAAGTTGAATAATTTCTAAAGAATTATTTATGGCAACAGTAGACTGGTCTTTGTTTGCTTCCATGAGGGTGGTAACCCCATTCCGACAGGGACTAGACATCCAGGCACTTTCTGTACTTGTTCAGCCAATGTCATTAATGTCATAACCGGAAGACCACGCGGTATATAATCGCTATTTCTCTGGTATTTTCCTTACTATTCATGTTTTTCGTTTTAACATTTAGAGTTAAAACGTCCATGATGTTAGAGCCATGACGGCAGATTGTATGTTTAGCATGAGCGGCTAAACATATAATCTGTCTAGAGCATGAGCAAAACTATGTTCATATAAGAACATATTACTTTAATCCGGTATGCTGTTACTTAATATAATTATGATTATATATCTTGTCTTATAATGGGGTTTTAATTCAAGTTTGGGGTAACTGTAGACTGTTAAGGTGTTTGAAGAAACCGATTAATCTCCGGTGTAGACGTTGGTCAGCCTGAAAGTAGATCATTAAGCCTAGGTGTGGCGTGTTAAGATCTTGTTGGTGGTCCCGTCGACTAAGATAACACTTAGCAGTCTTTAGTGTAAAGCCATTAAAACTTGTTAAAATTCCATAAGCCATAGATATAGATTCATAATTAGATTTCGTCCCTGCATATCTGATTATAGTTAATATGCCTGCTTGTTAGAACATATATGTTTGCTCTGTTAGTCTCTGGACAGTTTGTTTAGAATCATGAATAATCATGTTAAAAACACTGTTAACCTGTCTTCTCAGGCAACTCCGATTGCCAATATTGAAAATGATCTTCAAAACTGGAGTATTCCAGAAGAATCTAGACTATTATGGTGGCAGCTCCTTTGTCAGAGGAACCTTTAATTTTGTAGGCGGTAATTGATACAGCCATTTTATGGAGCTTATTGTAGATCTGGTGTTCTGCTAGACCGTCAATATTCCATTCATTAATACCCCTTCCATCGTGATTGCAGGTGGAGAGGTAAGGGTGTTCCTCAAGCCTAGCAGACTTTAGGTGGTACAAAGATACCTTCCTGGTCAAAGTCTCCAGGGAATGGATCTGGGTTTTTCAGATGATCCATGGGTGTTATAGGAAGATATTTGGGAGATTCAGGGGCCTTCTCTGAAGGTAAGGCTGACCTAACGACTTGTTCTGTGAGGATGTTAAGCTCCACATGATCAAGTCTGGTTTTGAGATTTTTGATTTCTCCCTTTAGGTAGGTGATTTCTCCCTTCAAGTCAGAGATGGTAGGTTCTGAGGGGGACGCTTGGAGAAGGCCCCTGAATCTCCCAAATATCTTCCTATAACACCCATGGATCATCTGAAAAACCCAGATCCATTCCCTGGAACTGACATTCCGTCTGACGTTCCATCCTCTTCGGGAAAAGCCATTTCCGCCATTAAAGCTTACAGCGAGCATATCATTGTAAAGATTGTCATTAATCAAGACTTTGTTCTCAACAGAGTCGCTCTATTTGACACTGGTGCTGACTGTAACTGTATTGTCAAGGGCCTTATCCCTACCAAATACCTCCAGAAGAGTAAAACTAAATTATACTCAGCCACTGGCGAGAAAATGACAAATACTTATGAGCTTCAGAAAGCCCATATATGTAACAATGGCATTTGCCTTGTTAGTAATTTTGTTATTTCTGAAGATATCATCGAAGATATCATTCTTGGCATACCGTTCGTTAATCAAATTCGCCCTGAGATTTTTGATTTCTCCCTTTAGGTAGGTGATTTCTCCCTTCAAGTCAGAGATGGTAGGTTCTGAGGGGGACACTTGGAACATAGCCACGCTTAAATTTATGGTTACCAGATGGTACACCCAACGAAATACGGTTATTGAGTCAACAACCCCTCCTCTTGAAGGCCTAAATATTCCTTATTCCAATGAAGTCATCAAGGTTTCGCCTTTCAAGACTAAATCTGACAGAGGATCTATGACTCCTCAGTGCAAAGATCTTGATAGAATAATTGAGCAGAACAATTATACTAATCAAGTTCTCTCCACTCGAGCCTCAACTTCCAAACCTCATGGGAACTACTCTAGCACCAAAAGCTAGATTTACGAGCCCTAGCCAAACCTATTGTTCTACCTTTCAATATGCAAAAGGTTATGGCTAAGTTCCAAGCGTCCCCCTCAGAACCTACCATCTCTGACTTGAAGGGAGAAATCACCTACCTAAAGGGAGAAATCAAAAATCTCAAAACCAGACTTGATCATGTGGAGCTTAACATCCTCACAGAACAAGTCGTTAGGTCAGCCTTACCTTCAGAGAAGGCCCCTGAATCTCCCAAATATCTTCCTATAACACCCATGGATCATCTGAAAAACCCAGATCCATTCCCTGGAACTGACATTCCGTCTGACGTTCCATCCTCTTCGGGAAAAGCCATTTCCGCCATTAAAGCTTACAGCGAGCATATCGTTGTAAAGATTTTCATTAATCAAGACTTTGTTCTCAACAGAGTCACTCTATTTGACACTGGTGCTGACAGTAACTGTATTGTCAAGGGCCTTATCCCTACCAAATACCTCCAGAAGAGTAAAACTAAATTATACTCAGCCACTGGTGAGAAAATGAAAAATACTTATGAGCTTCAGAAAGCCCATATATGTAACAATGGCATTTGCCTTGTTAGTAATTTTGTCATTTCTGAAGATATCATCGAAGATATCATTCTTGGCATACCGTTTGTTAATCAAATTCTGACCAGAAAAAGGATCGTGAGTATTATATGTAAAATTATGCGGAATTTAATAGAGAATTATAAGAACTTACAATTTTTGTTGAAAGCTTATGAAAACATTTGATTACAAGAGAGAGAATGGGCTTAGAGAATTTCTTATATGAGGAAATTTCTGAATGCCTTCTCTAGTGGAGAATGAAGCCTTATATAGGCAAAATGAGAAAAGTAAATACATCTAGAGTGTACAAGTGTTCGGCTTAGATTTTGCCGACAAAATAGTGGGGCTGCTTTTTGAAAAGCAGAGTGATGATGCCTTTTCTTTTGAAAAGCTGCTGAGTGCGCCTTTTGAAAAGGCTGCTGCTGAGTGCGCCTTTTGAAAAAGCTGATTCCTTTTAGTGAAAGGTGATGCTGAAGGTTTTGTCATCTAGAGGAGACAGGATGGGTCCTGGATTCTAATCAGGAATAGTGAATTGCCCTTTTACCGAGATAATTCCGGTTCTTTGAACCTCTATCTCTAGAAGGGTTAAATTCCTATTCATAATAGAGATCCATGTAGGCCATAGCTAATCCTTTTGGATTTAGCATATCGCCATTGTCATCACTGCTTCCTGTAGAAGAAGCCTCTGCAATGAGCTGAAGTAATTCTTCAGTGTTGGTTGATGCTTCCTGCTTGTCCAAATCATCCAAAGCTTTCTTGAGTCTCTCTTTCAGAGCCTTCTTGCTAGTGGAGGAGCTGGAAGATGAAGCTGCGGATTTTCCTTTGTCAGGAGTCCTGGGAGCAGTTGGCTTGGGAGTCCAACCTTTGACTTTTACTTCTTTGGATAAGTACTTAATCCTGTGCTGTTCAAACTTGATGAAGTTCCAGGATATAATATACGAAATCCTTTTCTTAATAAAAAACTTACACATTTGAATATGTGTGGGTAAGGTAGAACATCCCTCTTTGATTATGAAATCAGGGAGACGTTTAACAAATTGTTGCGGAAGAACTTCCTTAGTTCCTCCAAAGCATTCCCACCATTCATAGAACCATCTTGGTATAATGGCTTCTACCATAGCTGGGCAGTATTTGACAAACCAGGTATGTCCCGGTCGAACGAATAGGAAATTAAACCAGGCCGACTTATAGTCGTACCAGTTGTATGTTTGCGGTCGATGCGGCATTGATAGGGCAACTGGAGTATGCAGGTGATCCACAAACCAGTTGAAAGGGGTTAGAACCCTCTTGATAGTGAATTTAGAGTATCCAATATGCTCTGGGTAACTCTCATCCACTGAATGTTCTACTTCAATAGAGTCGGTATCTACTAGGATGGCCTCGTAAAACCGACGAGTTTTGAGTGGATCTTCAGTGTCCACAAAGTTCATGTTGGTATAAACCGACTTGATGAGCTGGTTCATATGATATCCTTCGTATGCCTTGTCCAGTGCAATTATGGGGCATACCTGAGTAGTAATATACTTAAACTCTTCCTTAACTGGAGTCGTTGGTGTTGGAGCAATCTTGGCTGATGTTGGATCGACTGCTTCTGCGAAGGTTTCTGGAGCCTTCATTGTATAGCTCTGCTTAGTCTGTACTGAAGAGCTGGCTGCTGTTTGCCCTTGGATAACGGGCAAATTTGTCTTCATATCTACCAGCTTTGTGGGTGCTGGTGGAGGCTGTAGTGCTGCGAACCTGTTGGGATTTAGAGATTGAATCTCTTCCTTGAGAACTGGCCTTTGCGGAATAGAAGGCCGGAGTGGATTTACCGTAGCTAGAGGAGCGTCGAATGGTCTAGCCATTCTTGGTTGTTCTTGTTTGGGGTTTTTCCCTAGATTCGGTCTCATGGCCCTGTAAGAATTCTCTTGTTAGAAAATCGGGAAGGGAGTTATGTTCTCCTTTGATAAATTCAATTTGAAAATCAAAGCTAGATAGGAGAGCTTGCCATCTAGCAAATATTTGTTTTGAAACGAGATTTTTAACATCCTTTTGTAAAATTTCTTTAGCTGATTTGCAATCAACGCGAAGAAGAAATTCCTTATTGATAAGGTCATCTTGAAATTTGGTGATACATAGCACTATAGATAAAACTTCTTTTTTAACTGTGCTATAGTTTTTCTGAGCAGCATTCCAGATGCCAGAGGTAAAACGAACTAATTGTTCAGGAGAGTCATCAGATATCCTTTGCTTAAGAATACCACCATAACCTATGTCAGATGCATCGGTTTCTACAATCATGAATGCTTCAGGATTGGGGATGCCTAAGCAGGGAAGGTTTTGAACTAAAGATTTAATCTTTTTAATGGCGTCGGTTTGTTCAGAACTCTATGGAACTGGATTTTTCTTAAGACGTTTATAAAGAGGTTCACAGACCTGCCTAATGTGAGGGATAAAATCGGCAACATAATTTAGGCTTCCTAAAAACCTTTGCAGTTGAGTTTTATCCGTAATCTCATTTGGAAATTTAGATGAGAACTCTATGGCTCTACAAATGGGCTTATGGCTACCCTGATGCAAATCATGTCCTAGAAAACGAATGGAGGTTTGAAACAACTTCATTTTCTTAGCACTGACAACAAGACCATTGAGTTTTACAACCTTAAAGAATGTATTAAGATGCTTGAAATGGGAATCAATGTTCTCAGAGAAAATTAACACATCATCAATATAAACAATTGACATATAAGAATATTCATTGAAAATATTGTTCATGATATTCTGGAATTCAGAGGGAGCATTTTTAAGCCCAAACGGTAAGACATTCCATTCGTAGTGCCCAAAAGGGACGTTGAAGGCAGTCTTATATTTGTCCTTTTCAGCAATCTGAATTTGCCAGAATCCTGACTTCATATCGAATTTGCTGTAAAGGTTGGCCTTATAGGTTCGCTTGAGGAGATCCTTTTTATTAGGGATTGGGTGCCTGATCCATTTTAGGACCGAATTTAATGGCTTGTAATTAATAACAAGCCTAGGAGTTCCTATTTCCTTCTCGGCACTGTTATTTACGTAAAATGCAGAGCAACTCCAAGGGGAATTAGAGGGCCTAATGATACCCTTATGAAGGAGATGATTGATTTCTGTTTTGCAAATTTCCATCATCTCTTGATTCATTTGAATTGGTCTGGCTTTCGTAGGAATTTGATTTTCGTCGAAGCCAGCAACATAAGGAAGCTCAACGAGATGCTTCTTGCGTTCCCAAAATGCATTAGGCAATTCAGAGCAAATCTCATTTTCAAACTTCTTTTGAAGGAGGGTGATCTTGTTGACCATCTCCGGGGTTTTTAAAGTTTGCTCAATATGTTTGAGCTGAACTTCCTGTTTTAGAAAACAAATGTGAGAAGATAAACGGTTTATTTTGAACACCGTTTCTTCCTTGATCCTTTGTCCATCGTTTTTTGAAAGAGGATGGAGTAAAGGGAAGAAGAGCTCGGTTCCCAAAAGGACTGAGCGTAATCCATCATAGTCGCTCTGGTAGGGGCAAATTTGATTAACGAACGGTATGCCAATAATGATATCTTCGATGATATCTTCAGAAATGACAAAATTACTAACAAGGAAAATGCCATTGTTACATATATGGGCTTTCTGAAGCTCATAAGTATTTGTCATTTTCTCGCCAGTGGCTGAGTATAATTTAGTTTTACTCTTCTGGAGGTATTTGGTAGGGATAAGGCCCTTGACAATACAGTTACTGTCAGCACCAGTGTCAAATAGAGCGACTCTGTTGAGAACAAAGTCTTGATTAATGACAATCTTTACAACGATATGCTCGCTGTAAGCTTTAATGGCGGAAATTGCTTTTCCCGAAGAGGATGGAACGTCAGACGGAATGTCAGTTCCAGGGAATGGATCTGGGTTTTTCAGATGATCCATGGGTGTTATAGGAAGATATTTGGGAGATTCAGGGGCCTTATCTGAAGGTAAGGCTGACCTAACGACTTGTTCTGTGAGGATGTTAAGCTCCACATGATCAAGTCTGGTTTTGAGATTTTTGATTTCTCCCTTTAGGTAGGTGATTTCTCCCTTCAAGTCAGAGATGGTAGGTTCTGAGGGGGACGCTTGGAACTTAGCCATAACCTTTTGCATATTGAAAGGTTGAACAATAGGTTTGGCTTTTGGGGGACTTTCTTCTTGAGAAAGTAAGCGTTTGAGCTCTTGAAGATACTTACTTCTAAGCTCATCGTCAGAAATATGTTCTATAATGTCGAACAGGATTTCCTTGGGTCTTCCGGTTATGACATTAATGACATTGGCTGAACAAGTACAGAAAGTGCCATTGCACTCACAATCTTGTCCGGATTGAGAATCATCAGACTCATAAGCGGCGTTGATAAATACTTCGTCGCTATAGTCTTCGCTGTCAGAAGAGGGTTCCGAAGCTGTCGAGGAATCATCCTCCATTATGGAAAATAATTTTTCTTTTGCTTCGTCAGGAAGATCAAGTTGATTGATCTTCTTCTTCTTGCTGGATTTGCAGTCTTTCGACCTATGGCCAGATTTGCCACATGTCCAACAAGTATCTTTGTTACCTTTAGAAGACTTGCGCTTAGTCTTTCTGCTAGGTTTGTAGGACTCCTTCTTGTAAGTCCTTTTGGATGGAAAAATCTTCTTGGAAGATTTCTTCCGTCTTTTCCTTTCAGAAGTAAGGTCGGTGAAACCGTAGTCATTGCAGAAAGTCCCAAGGCCATACTTTCCTTTATGCTTAAGTTGCTGTTTAAGCTTAAGGTCAGTACAGAGGTCTATACCGGTGGAGGTGATAAAACTTACTAGGTCACCGTAAGTAAGATTGTTATAAGGTATTTGGCCATCAAATCTGGTCTTGATAGTTGTTCTAACTTTGTCAGCGAACAGAGGAGGAAGACCGCTGATAAATCTTTCTTTCCAGAAGTCATTATTGCAGTCGGGTCTGATCAGGACTTTGACCAGGAAGGTATCTTTGTACCACCTAAAGTCTGCTAGGCTTTTACAGCGAAGATTGTTCAAGATTTCTAGACTTCTATCTTGGAAGAGTTTGGGTTCTCCCACGAAGTGTCTATCTATGTGATAGAGAAGGGTAGCGCAAGCATCTTCTTGCGCTTCTTCTACCCTGGTTTCTCTACCGTCTACAACTTTCACCGTTTGTACAGTGGTTGTAGCATTATATATGAGGTCCTTTTCTACCTCGGAGACGTAGTTGTCCCACCAATGCTTAATCATGCCGTTAAAACCCGAGACTATCATGGTGGCAGCTCCTTTGTCAGAGGAACCTTTAATTTTGTAGGCGGTAATTGATACAGCCATTTCATGGAGCTTATTGTAGATCTGGTGTTCTGCTAGACCGTCAATATTCCATTCATTAATACCCCTTCCATCGTGATTGCCTCCTCTTGAAGGCCTAAATATTCCTTATTCCAATGAAGTCATCAAGGCTTCGCCTTTCAAGACTAAATCTGACAGAGGATCTATGACTCCTCAGTGCAAAGATCTTGATAGAATAATTGAGCAGAACAATTATACTAATCAAGTTCTCCATACGATATCTCAGCAAATTGAAGATAAGAAGGGAACTACTCTTCTTACTCCTATACCTGTCAAGAGCACTCCTAGCTCAAAACCTATCTCTAACCCTATCTTCAAGATTCCCGAATTCCAAAAGGAAAAATTTCCTGACCTCAATGACGATTTCAAAATCTCAGAACAGATTTTGGAAAAAATCAATTCTAAACTTGCTAAGTTTAAAATATCCCAACAAGGAGAGTCCAGTTCTCAAAAGAACTCTCTCTCCAAACTTACTAACGAAAGATATAGTCTCAAAAAGAACTATTACAAAAAACCCTCTCCTCCTGATGTTCAATATGAGGAACACCCTTACCTCTCCACCTGCAATCACGATGGAAGGGGTATTAATGAATGGAATATTGACGGTCTAGCAGAACACCAGATCTACAATAAGCTCCATGAAATGGCTGTATCAATTACCGCCTACAAAATTAAAGGTTCCTCTGACAAAGGAGCTGCCACCATGATAGTCTCGGGTTTTACCGGCATGATTAAGCATTGGTGGGACAACTACGTCTCCGAGGTAGAAAAGGACCTCATATATAATGCTAAAACCACTGTACAAACGGTGAAAGTTGTAGACAGGTAGAGAAACCAGGGTAGAAGAAGCGCAAGAAGATGCTTGCGCTACCCTTCTCTATCACATAGCTAGACACTTCGTGGGAGAACCCAAACTCTTCCAAGATTGAAGTCTAGAAATCTTGAACAATCTTCGCTGTAAAAGCCTAGCAGACTTTAGGTGGTACAAAGATACCTTCCTGGTCAAAGTCCTGATCAGACCCGACTGCAATAATGACTTCTGGAAAGAAAGATTTATCAGCGGTCTTCCTCCTCTGTTCGCTGACAAAGTTAGAACAACTATCAAGACCAGATTTGATGGCCAAATACCTTATAACAATCTTACTTACGGTGACCTAGTAAGTTTTATCACCTCCACCGGTATAGACCTCTGTACTGACCTTAAGCTTAAACAGCAACTTAAGCATAAAGGAAAGTATGGCCTTGGGACTTTCTGCAATGACTACGGTTTCACCGACCTTACTTCTGAAAGGAAAAGACGGAAGAAATCTTCCAAGAAGATTTTTCCATCCAAAAGGACTTACAAGAAGGAGTCCTACAAACCTAGCAGAAAGACTAAGCGCAAGTCTTCCAAAGGTAACAAAGATACTTGTTGGACATGGGGCAAATCTGGCCATAGGTCGAAAGACTGCAAATCCAGCAAGAAGAAGAAGATCAATCAACTTGATCTTCCTGACGAAGCAAAAGAAAAATTATTTTCCATAATGGAGGATGATTCCTCGACAGCTTCGGAACCCTCTTCTGACAGCGAAGACTATAGCGACGAAGAATTTATCAACGCCGCTTATGAGTCTGATGATTCTCAATCCGGACAAGATTGTGAGTGCAATGGCACTTTCTGTACTTGTTCAGCCAATGTCATTAATGTCATAACCGGAAGACCCAAGGAAATCCTGTTCGACATTATAGAACATATTTCTGACGATGAGCTTCGAAGTAAGTATCTTCAAGAGCTCAAATGCTTACTTTCTCAAGAAGAAAGTCCCCCAAAAGCCAAACCTATTGTTCAACCTTTCAATATGCAAAAGGTTATGGCTAAGTTCCAAGCGTCCCCCTCAGAACCTACCATCTCTGACTTGAAGGGAGAAATCACCTACCTAAAGGGAGAAATCAAAAATCTCAAAACCAGACTTGATCATGTGGAGCTTAACATCCTCACAGAACAAGTCGTTAGGTCAGCCTTACCTTCAGAGAAGGCCCCTGAATCTCCCAAATATCTTCCTATAACACCCATGGATCATCTGAAAAACCCAAATCCATTCCCTGGAACTGACATTCCGTCTGACGTTCCATCCTCTTCGGGAAAAGCCATTTCCGCCATTAAAGCTTACAGCGAGCATATCGTTGTAAAGATTGTCATTAATCAAGACTTTGTTCTCAACAGAGTCGCTCTATTTGACACTGGTGCTGACAGTAACTGTATTGTCAAGGGCCTTATCCCTACCAAATACCTCCAGAAGAGTAAAACTAAATTATACTCAGCCACTGGCGAGAAAATGACAAATACTTATGAGCTTCAGAAAGCCCATATATGTAACAATGGCATTTGCCTTGTTAGTAATTTTGTCATTTCTGAAGATATCATCGAAGATATCATTCTTGGCATACCGTTCGTTAGTCAAATTCGCCCCTACCAGAGCGACTATGATGGATTACGCTCAGTCCTTTTGGGAACCGAGCTCTTCTTCCCTTTACTCCGTCCTCTTTCAAAAAACGATGGACAAAGGATCAAGGAAGAAACGGTGTTCAAAATAAACCGTTTATCTTCTCACATTTGTTTTCTAAAACAGGAAGTTCAGCTCAAACATATTGAGCAAACTTTAAAAACCCCGGAGATGGTCAACAAGATCACCCTCCTTCAAAAGAAGTTTGAAAACGAGATTTGCTCTGAATTGCCTAATGCATTTTGGGAACGCAAGAAGCATCTCGTTGAGCTTCCTTATGTTGCTGGCTTCGACGAAAATCAAATTCCTACGAAAGCCAGACCAATTCAAATGAATCAAGAGATGATGGAAATTTGCAAAACAGAAATCAATCATCTCCTTCATAAGGGTATCATTAGGCCCTCTAATTCCCCTTGGAGTTGCTCTGCATTTTATGTAAATAACAGTGCCGAGAAGGAAATAGGAACTCCTAGGCTTGTTATTAATTACAAGCCATTAAATTCGGTCCTAAAATGGATCAGGCACCCAATCCCTAATAAAAGGGATCTCCTCAAGCGAACCTATAAGGCCAACCTTTACAGCAAATTCGATATGAAGTCAGGATTCTGGCAAATTCAGATTGCTGAAAAGGACAAATATAAGACTGCCTTCAACGTCCCTTTTGGGCACTTCGAATGGAATGTCTTACCGTTTGGGCTTAAAAATGCTCCCTCTGAATTCCAGAATATCATGAACAATATTTTCAATGAATATTCTTATATGTCAATTGTTTATATTGATGATGTGTTAATTTTCTCTGAGAACATTGATTCCCATTTCAAGCATCTTAATACATTCTTTAAGGTTGTAAAACTCAATGGTCTTGTTGTCAGTGCTAAGAAAATGAAGTTGTTTCAAACCTCCATTCGTTTTCTAGGACATGATTTGCATCAGGGTAGCCATAAGCCCATTTGTAGAGCCATAGAGTTCTCTTCTAAATTTCCAAATGAGATTACGGATAAAACTCAACTGCAAAGGTTTTTAGGAAGCCTAAATTATGTTGCCGATTTTATCCCTCACATTAGGCAGGTCTGTGAACCTCTTTATAAACGTCTTAAGAAAAATCCAGTTCCATGGAGTTTTGAACAAACCGACGCCATTAAAAAGATTAAATCTTTAGTTCAAAACCTTCCCTGCTTAGGCATCCCCAATCCTGAAGCATTCATGATTGTAGAAACCGATGCATCTGACATAGGTTATGGTGGTATTCTTAAGCAAAGGATATCTGATGACTCTCCCGAACAATTAGTTCGTTTTACCTCTGGCATCTGGAATGCTGCTCAGAAAAACTATAGCACTGTTAAAAAAGAAGTTTTATCTATAGTGCTATGTATCACCAAATTTCAAGATGACCTTATTAATAAGGAATTTCTTCTTTGCGTTGATTGCAAATCAGCTAAAGAAATTTTACAAAAGGATGTTAAAAATCTTGTTTCAAAACAGATATTTGCTAGATGGCAAGCTCTCCTATCTAGCTTTGATTTTCAAATTGAATTTATCAAAGGAGAACATAACTCCCTTCCCGATTTTCTAACAAGAGAATTCTTACAGGGCCATGAGACCGAATCTGGGGAAAAACCCCAAACAAGAACAACCAAGAATGGCTAGGCCATTCGACGCTCCTCTAGCTACGGCAAATTCACTCCGTCCTTCTATTCCGCAAAGGCCAGTTCTCAAGGAAGAGATTCAATCTCTAAATCCCAACAGGTTCGCAGCACTACAGCCTCCACCAGCACCCACAAAGCTGGTAGATATGAAGACAAATTTTCCCGTTATCCAAGGGCAAACAGCAGCCAGCTCTTCAGTACAGACTAAGCAGAGCTATACAATGAAGGCTCCAGAAACCTTCGCAGAAGCAGTCGATCCAGCATCAGCCAAGATTGCTCCAACACCAACGACTCCAGTTAAGGAAGAGTTTAAGTATATTACTACTCAGGTATGCCCCATAATTGCACTGGACAAGGCATACGAAGGATATCATATGAACCAGCTCATCAAGCCGGTTTATACCAACATGAACTTTGTGGACACTGAAGATCCACTCAAAACTCGTCGGTTTTACGAGGCCATCCTAGTAGATACCGACTCTATTGAAGTAGAACATTCAGTGGATGAGAGTTACCCAGAGCATATTGGATACTCTAAATTCACTATCAAGAGGGTTCTAACCCCTTTCAACTGGTTTGTGGATCACCTGCATACTCCAGTTGCCCTATCAATGCCGCATCGACCGCAAACATACAACTGGTACGACTATAAGTCGGCCTGGTTTAATTTCCTATTCGTTCGACCGGGACATACCTGGTTTGTCAAATACTGCCCAGCTATGGTAGAAGCCATTATACCAGATGGTCTATGAATGGTGGGAATGCTTTGGAGGAACTAAGGAAGTTCTTCCGCAACAATTTGTTAAACGTCTCCCTGATTTCATAATCAAAGAGGGATGTTCTACCTTACCCACACATATTCAAATGTGTAAGTTTTTTATTAAGAAAAGGATTTCGTATATTATATCCTGGAACTTCATCAAGTTTGAACAGCACAGGATTAAGTACTTATCCAAAGAAGTAAAAGTCAAAGGTTGGACTCCCAAGCCAACTGCTCCCAGGACTCCTGACAAAGGAAAATCCGCAGCTTCATCTTCCAGCTCCTCCACTAGCAAGAAGGCTCTGAAAGAGAGACTCAAGAAGCTTTGGATGATTTGGACAAGCAAGAAGCATCAACCAACACTGAAGAATTACTTCAGCTCATTGCAGAGGCTTCTTCTACAGGAAGCAGTGATGACAATGGCGATATGCTAAATCCAAAAGGATTAGCTATGGCCTACATGGATCCCTATTATGAATAGGAATTTAACCCTTCTAGAGATAGAGGTTCAAAGAACCGGAATTATCTCGGTAAAAGGGCAATTCACTATTCCTGATTAGAATCCAGGACCCATCCTGTCTCCTCTAGATGACAAAACCTTCAGCATCACCTTTCACTAAAAGGAATCAGCTTTTTCAAAAGGCGCACTCAGCAGCAGCTTTTTCAAAAGGCGCACTCAGCAGCTTTTCAAAAGAAAAGGCATCATCACTCTGCTTTTCAAAAAGCAGCCCCACTATTTTGTCGGCAAAATCTAAGCCGAACACTTGTACACTCTAGATGTATTTACTTTTCTCATTTTGCCTATATAAGGCTTCATTCTCCACTAGAGAAGGCATTCAGAAATTTCCTCATATAAGAAATTCTCTAAGCCCATTCTCTCTCTTGTAATCAAATGTTTTCATAAGCTTTCAATAAAAATTGTAAGTTCTTATAATTCTCTATTAAATTCCGCATAATTTTACATATAATACTCACGATCCTTTTTCTGGTATCAGAGCCATGACGGCAGATTGTATATTTAGCATGAGCGGCTAAACATATAATCTGTCTAGAGCATGAGCAAAACTATATTCATATAAGAACATATTACTTTAATCCGGTATGCTGTTACTTAATATAATTATGATTATATATCTTGTCTTACAATGGGGTTTTAATTCAAGTTTGGGGTAACTGTAGACTGTTAGGGTGTTTGAAGAAACCGATTAATCTCTGGTGTAGACGTTGGTCAGCCTGAAAGTAGATCGTTAAGCCTAGGTGTGGCGTGTTAAGATCTTGTTGGTGGTCCCGTCGACTAAGATAACACTTAGCAGTCTTTAGTGTAAAGCCATTAAATCTTGTTAAAATTCCATAAGCCATAGATATAGATTCATAATTAGATTTCGTCCCTGCATATCTGATTATAGTTAATATGCCTGCTTGTTAGAACATATATGTTTGCTCTGTTAGTCTCTGGACAGTTTGTTTAGAATCATGAATAATCATGTTAAAAACACTGTTAACCTGTCTTCTCAGGCAACTCCGATTGCCAATATTGAAAATGATCTTCAAAACTGGAGTATTCCAGAAGAATCTTTCAACACGATTTATCAAATCGGAAAATTTAGTTTTTTGAAAAAACATAATATCAAGACCTCTGAGTCTACTGTTGCCATAAATAATTCTTTAGAAATTATTCAACTGTTAAATGAGTTAGATATAAACAGATTTAAAAATCAGTTTAATTATCTGCATATTGGACTTGTTCAAGTTGCTATTAAGCCACTATTCTGACAGGGACTAGACATCCCAGTCTGTGCTATCCTAAGAGATGCTCGTCTCTTAAATTTTGACGATTCTCTCTTAGGAGTGATTCAAAGTAACCTCGCCAACGGCCCGGTATACTTTAACTGTTATCCCAATTTCTCTGTGGATATTAATGATCCTAACATCATGGACGTTTTAACTCTAAATATTAAAACGAAAAACATGAATAGTAAGGAAAATACCAGAGAAATAGCGATTATATACCGCGTATATTATCGCCTCATGGGAACTACTCTAGCACCAAAAGCTAGATTTACGAGCCCTAAAGGGGTTACCACCCTCATGGAAGCAAACAAAGACCGAAGTACAGTCTTTGTTCCAAAGGCTCTTGTTTGGGATGATATTCTCCGATGCAATGACTGGCATTTTGAGGCTATCACCCAACCAGTTCGGATTTACTCTGAAAAATCTCAGATCGAGAGGGTAATCCAACACCATGATGGATCTATCGATCTGAAGTTCCTCGGATTAGACTCGTCTCGGCATTCGTCGTTTCGTCGCTCTATCTCCACTCGAGCCTCAACTTCCAAACCTCGGGAGGGTAGTGATGAAAATGAGCCTGATGACAAGGGAAAGATTAGAGGAGTTGACTTCTCTGGTCCAGTACCTAAAGTCTATTATCAGCAAAATACTCGGGCTCCTGAACCCGAAAATCTCTACGAGCCAGGAAGCCCAACAGCCTCAGAAATGGCTCCGCCTCCTCAGCGGGTCAGAACTGACCCCAGTCTTCTCGTTATCAAGAACGATAATGAAGAATATTCCCCGGACCTCGCATCCTTGAAAGACCGATGGAATCATCCAAAGGACACCCTTAAGCGGAAATGGTACCTTAGTACCTATTCCAGCGAGCAACAAAAGGAGTTAGGAAGGCTATGGATAGCCGACATGAAAAGACTCCGATGTGATATGGAATTCTTCTTCTGGTTAGAGAAAACTGGAAAGATAGAAAACCAAGTTGAACCGCTTAACGTTATGGTTACCAGATGGTACACCCAACGAAATACGGTTATTGAGTCAACAACCCCTCCTCTTGAAGGCCTAAATATTCCTTATTCCAATGAAGTCATCAAGGCTTCACCTTTCAAGACTAAATCTGACAGAGGATCTATGACTCCTCAGTGCAAAGATCTTGATAGAATAATTAAGCAAAACAATTATACTAATCAAGTTCTCCATACGATATCTCAGCAAATTGAAGATAAGAAGGGAACTACTCTTCTTACTCCTATACCTGTCAAGAGCACTCCTAGCTCAAAACCTATCTCTAACCCTATCTTCAAGATTCCCGAATTCCAAAAGGAAAAATTTCCTGACCCAATGACGATTTCAAAATCTCAGAACAGATTTTGGAAAAAATCAATTCTAAACTTGCTAAGTTTAAAATATCCCAACAAGGAGAATCCAGTTCTCAAAAGAACTCTCTCTCCAAACTTACTAACGAAAGATATAGTCTCAAAAAGAACTATTACAAAAAACCCTCTCCTCCTGATGTTCAATATGAGGAACACCCTTACCTCTCCACCTGCAATCACGATGGAAGGGGTATTAATGAATGGAATATTGACGGTCTAGCAGAACACCAGATCTACAATAAGCTCCATGAAATGGCTGTATCAATTACCGCCTACAAAATTAAAGGTTCCTCTGACAAAGGAGCTGCCACCATGATAGTCTCGGGTTTTACCGGCATGATTAAGCATTGGTGGGACAACTACGTCTCCGAGGTAGAAAAGGACCTCATATATAATGCTACAACCACTGAACAAATGGTGAAAGTTGTAGACGGTAGAGAAACCAGGGTAGAATAAGCGCAAGAAGATGCTTGCGCTACCCTTCTCTATCACATAGCTAGACACTTCGTGGGAGAACCCAAACTCTTCCAAGATAGAAGTCTAGAAATCTTGAACAATCTTCGCTGTAAAAGCCTAGCAGACTTTAGGTGGTACAAAGATACCTTCCTGGTCAAAGTCCTGATCAGACCCGACTGCAATAATGACTTCTGGAAAGAAAGATTTATCAGCGGTCTTCCTCCTCTGTTCGCTGACAAAGTTAGAACAACTATCAAGACCAGATTTGATGGCCAAATACCTTATAACAATCTTACTTACGGTGACCTAGTAAGTTTTATCACCTCCACCGGTATAGACCTCTGTACTGACCTTAAGCTTAAACAGCAACTTAAGCATAAAGGAAAGTATGGCCTTGGGACTTTCTGCAATGACTACGGTTTCACCGACCTTAATTCTGAAAGGAAAAGACGGAAGAAATCTTCCAAGAAGATTTTTCCATCCAAAAGGACTTACAAGAAGGAATCCTACAAACCTAGCAGAAAGACTAAGCGCAAGTCTTCCAAAGGTAACAAAGATACTTGTTGGACATGTGGCAAATCTGGCCATAGGTCGAAAGACTGCAAATCCAGCAAGAAGAAGAAGATCAATCAACTTGATCTTCCTGACGAAGCAAAAGAAAAATTATTTTCCATAATGGAGGATGATTCCTCGACAGCTTCGGAACCCTCTTTTGACAGCGAAGACTATAGCGACGAAGAATTTATCAACGCCGCTTATGAGTCTGATGATTCTCAATTCGGACAAGATTGTGAGTGCAATGGCACTTTCTGTACTTGTTCAGCCAATGTCATTAATGTCATAACCGAAAGACCCAAGGAAATCCTGTTCGACATTATAGAACATATTTCTGACGATGAGCTTCGAAGTAAGTATCTTCAAGAGCTCAAACGCTTACTTTCTCAAGAAGAAAGTCCCCTAAAAGCCAAACCTATTGTTCAACCTTTCAATATGCAAAAGGTTATGGCTAAGTTCCAAGCGTCCCCCTCAGAACCTATCATCTCTGACTTGAAGGGAGAAATCACCTACCTAAAGGGAGAAATCAAAAATCTCAAAACCAGACTTGATCATGTGGAGCTTAACATCCTCACAGAACAAGTCATTAGGTCAGCCTTACCTTCAGAGAAGGCCCCTGAATCTCCCAAATATCTTCCTATAACACCCATGGATCATCTGAAAAACCCAGATCCATTCCCTGGAACTGACATTCCGTCTGACGTTCCATCCTCTTTGGGAAAAGCCATTTCCGCCATTAAAGCTTACAGCGAGCATATCGTTGTAAAGATTGTCATTAATCAAGACTTTGTTCTCAACAGAGTCGCTCTATTTGACACTGGTGCTGATAGTAACTGTATTGTCAAGGGCCTTATCCCTACCAAATACCTCCAGAAGAGTAAAACTAAATTATACTCAGCCACTGGTGAGAAAATGACAAATACTTATGAGCTTCAGAAAGCCCATATATGTAACAATGGCATTTGCCTTGTTAGTAATTTTGTCATTTCTGAAGATATCATCGAAGATATCATTCTTGGCATACCATTCGTTAATCAAATTCGCCCCTACCAGAGCGACTATGATGGATTACGCTCAGTCCTATTTTTAACATGATTATTCATGATTCTATATTATCGCCTCATGGGAACTACTCTAGCACCAAAAGCTAGATTTACAAGCCAAACTCAATGGTCTTGTTGTCAGTGCTAAGAAAATGAAGTTGTTTCAAACCAGGATATCTGATGACTCTCCCGAATAATTAGTTCGTTTTACCTCTGGCATCTGGAATGCTGCTCAGAAAAACTATAGCACAGTTAAAAAAGAAGTTTTATCTATAGTGCTATGTATCACCAAATTTCAAGATGACCTTATCAATAAGGAATTTCTTCTTCGCGTTGATTGCAAATCAGCTAAAGAAATTTTACAAAAGGATGTTGAAAATCTCGTTTCAAAACAGATATTTGCTAGATGGCAAGCTCTCCTATCTAGCTTTGATTTTCAAATTGAATTTATCAAAGGAGAACATAACTCCCTTCCCGATTTTCTAACAAGAGAATTCTTACAGGGCCATGAGACCGAATCTGGGGAAAAACCCAAAACCCCATTATAAGACAAGATATATAATCATAATTATATTAACTAACAGCATACCGGATTAAAGTAATATGTTCTTATATGAACATAGTTTTGCTCATGCTCTAGACAGATTATATGTTTAGCCGCTCATGCTAAACATACAATCTGCCGTCATGGCTCTGATACCAGAAAAAGGATCGTGAGTATTATATGTAAAATTATGCGGAATTTAATAGAGAATTATAAGAACTTACAATTTTTGTTGAAAGCTTATGAAAACATTTGATTACAAGAGAGAGAATGGGCTTAGAGAATTTCTTATATGAGGAAATTTCTGAATGCCTTCTCTAGTGGAGAATGAAGCCTTATATAGGCAAAACGAGAAAAGTAAATACATCTAGAGTGTACAAGTGTTCGGCTTAGATTTTGCCGACAAAATAGTGGGGCTGCTTTTTGAAAAGCAGAGTGATGATGCCTTTTCTTTTGAAAAGCTGCTGAGTGCGCCTTTTGAAAAAGCTGCTGCTGAGTGCGCCTTTTGAAAAAGCTGATTCCTTTTAGTGAAAGGTGATGCTGAAGGTTTTGTCATCTAGAGGAGACAGGATGGGTCCTGGATTCTAATCAGGAATAGTGAATTGCCCTTTTACCGAGATAATTCCGGTTCTTTGAACCTCTATCTCTAGAAGGGTTAAATTCCTATTCATAATAGGGATCCATGTAGGCCATAGCTAATCCTTTTGGATTTAGCATATCGCCATTGTCATCACTGCTTCCTGTAGAAGAAGCCTCTGCAATGAGCTGAAGTAATTCTTCAGTGTTGGTTGATGCTTCTTGCTTGTCCAAATCATCTAAAGCTTTCTTGAGTCTCTCTTTCAGAGCTTTCTTGCTAGTGGAGGAGCTGGAAGATGAAGCTGCGGATTTTCCTTTGTCAGGAGTCCTGGGAGCAGTTGGCTTGGGAGTCCAACCTTTGACTTTTACTTCTTTGGATAAGTACTTAATCCTGTGTTGTTCAAACTTGATGAAGTTCCAGGATATAATATACGAAATCCTTTTCTTAATAAAAAACTTACACATTTGAATATGTGTGGGTAAGGTAGAACATCCCTCTTTGATTATGAAATCAGGGAGACGTTTAACAAATTGTTGCGGAAGAACTTCCTTAGTTCCTCCAAAGCATTCCCACCATTCATAGAACCATCTTGGTATAATGGCTTCTACCATAGCTGGGCAGTATTTGACAAACCAGGTATGTCCCGGTCGAACGAATAGGAAATTAAACCAGGCCGACTTATAGTCGTACCAGTTGTATGTTTGCGGTCGATGCGGCATTGATAGGGCAACTGGAGTATGCAGGTGATCCACAAACCAGTTGAAAGGGGTTAGAACCCTCTTGATAGTGAATTTAGAGTATCCAATATGCTCTGGGTAACTCTCATCCACTGAATGTTCTACTTCAATAGAGTCGGTATCTACTAGGATGGCCTCGTAAAACCGATGAGTTTTGAGTGGATCTTCAGTGTCCACAAAGTTCATGTTGGTATAAACCGGCTTGATGAGCTGGTTCATATGATATCCTTCGTATGCCTTGTCCAGTGCAATTATGGGGCATACCTGAGTAGTAATATACTTAAACTCTTCCTTAACTGGAGTCGTTGGTGTTGGAGCAATCTTGGCTGATGCTGGATCGACTGCTTCTGCGAAGGTTTCTGGAGCCTTCATTGTATAGCTCTGCTTAGTCTGTACTGAAGAGCTGGCTGCTGTTTGCCCTTGGATAACGGGCAAATTTGTCTTCATATCTACCAGCTTTGTGGGTGCTGGTGGAGGCTGTAGTGCTGCGAACCTGTTGGGATTTAGAGATTGAATCTCTTCCTTGAGAACTGGCCTTTGCGGAATAGAAGGCCGGAGTGGATTTGCCGTAGCTAGAGGAGCGTCGAATGGTCTAGCCATTCTTGGTTGTTCTTGTTTGGGGTTTTTCCCCAGATTCGGTCTCATGGCCCTGTAAGAATTCTCTTGTTAGAAAATCGGGAAGGGAGTTATGTTCTCCTTTGATAAATTCAATTTGAAAATCAAAGCTAGATAGGAGAGCTTGCCATCTAGCAAATATCTGTTTTGAAACGAGATTTTTAACATCCTTTTGTAAAATTTCTTTAGCTGATTTGCAATCAACGCGAAGAAGAAATTCCTTATTGATAAGGTCATCTTGAAATTTGGTGATACATAGCACTATAGATAAAACTTCTTTTTTAACTGTGCTATAGTTTTTCTGAGCAGCATTCCAGATGCCAGAGGTAAAACGAACTAATTGTTCGGGAGAGTCATCAGATATCCTTTGCTTAAGAATACCACCATAACCTATGTCAGATGCATCGGTTTCTACAATCATGAATGCTTCAGGATTGGGGATGCCTAAGCAGGGAAGGTTTTGAACTAAAGATTTAATCTTTTTAATGGCGTCGGTTTGTTCAGGACTCCATGGAACTGGATTTTTCTTAAGACGTTTATAAAGAGGTTCACAGACCTGCCTAATGTGAGGGATAAAATCGGCAACATAATTTAGGCTTCCTAAAAACCTTTGCAGTTGAGTTTTATCCGTAATCTCATTTGGAAATTTAGATGAGAACTCTATGGCTCTACAAATGGGCTTATGGCTACCCTGATGCAAATCATGTCCTAGAAAACGAATGGAGGTTTGAAACAACTTCATTTTCTTAGCACTGACAACAAGACCATTGAGTTTTACAACCTTAAAGAATGTATTAAGATGCTTGAAATGGGAATCAATGTTCTCAGAGAAAATTAACACATCATCAATATAAACAATTGACATATAAGAATATTCATTGAAAATATTGTTCATGATATTCTGGAATTCAGAGGGAGCATTTTTAAGCCCAAACGGTAAGACATTCCATTCGTAGTGCCCAAAAGGGACGTTGAAGGCAGTCTTATATTTGTCCTTTTCAGCAATCTGAATTTGCCAGAATCCTGACTTCATATCGAATTTGCAGTAAAGGTTGGCCTTATAGGTTCGCTTGAGGAGATCCCTTTTATTAGGGATTGGGTGCCTGATCCATTTTAGGACCGAATTTAATGGCTTGTAATTAATAACAAGCCTAGGAGTTCCTCTTTCCTTCTCGGCACTGTTATTTACGTAAAATGCAGAGCAACTCGAAGGGGAATTAGAGGGCCTAATGATACCCTTATGAAGGAGATGATTGATTTATGTTTTGCAAATTTCCATCATCTCTTGATTCATTTGAATTGGCCTGGCTTTCGTAGGAATTTGATTTTCGTCGAAGCCAGCAACATAAGGAAGCTCAACGAGATGCTTCTTGCGTTCCCAAAATGCATTAGGCAATTCAGAGCAAATCTCGTTTTCAAACTTCTTTTGAAGGAGGGTGATCTTGTTGACCATCTCTGGGGTTTTTAAAGTTTGCTCAATATGTTTGAAGAAACCGATTAATCTCCGGTGTAGACGTTGGTCAGCCTGAAAGTAGATCGTTAAGCCTAGGTGTGGCCTGTTAAGATCTTGTTGGTGGTCCCGTCGACTAAGATAACACTTAGCAGTCTTTAGTGTAAAGCCATTAAAACTTGTTAAAATTCCATAAGCCATAGATATAGATTCATAATTAGATTTCGTCCCTGCATATCTGATTATAGTTAATATGCCTGCTTGTTAGAACATATATGTTTGCTCTGGACAGTTTGTTTAGAATCATGAATAATCATGTTAAAAACACTGTTAACCTGTCTTCTCAGGCAACTCCAATTGCCAATATTGAAAATGATCTTCAAAACTGGAGTATTCCAGAAGAATCTTTCAACACGATTTATCAAATCGGAAAATTTAGTTTTTTGAAAAAACATAATATCAAGACCTCTGAGTCTACTGTTGCCATAAATAATTCTTTAGAAATTATTCAACTGTTAAATGAGTTAGATATAAACAGATTTAAAAATCAGTTTAATTATCTGCATATTGGACTTGTTCAAGTTGCTATTAAGCCACTATTCCGACAGGGACTAGACATCCCAGTCTGTGTTATCCTAAGAGATGCTCGTCTCTTAAATTTTGACGATTCTCTCTTAGGAGTGATTCAAAGTAACCTCGCCGACGGCCCGGTATACTTTAACTGTTATCCCAATTTCTCTGTGGATATTAATGATCCTAACATCATGGACGTTTTAACTCTAAATGTTAAAACGAAAAACATGAATAGTAAGGAAAATACCAGAGAAATAGCGATTATATACCGCGTATATTATCGCCTCATGGGAACTACTCTAGCACCAAAAGCTAGATTTACGAGCCCTAAAGGGGTTACCACCCTCATGGAAGCAAACAAAGACCGAAGCACAGTCTTTGTTCCAAAGGCTCTTGTTTGGGATGATATTCTCCGATGCAATGACTGGCATTTTGAGGCTATCACCCAACCAGTTCGGATTTACTCCGAAAAATCTCAGATCGAGAGGGTAATCCAACACCCTGATGGATCTATCGATCTGAAGTTCCTCGGATTAGACTCATCTCGGCATTCATCGTTTCGTCGCTCTATCTCCACTCGAGCCTCAACTTCCAAACCTCGGGAGGGTAGTGATGAAAATGAGCCTGATGACAAGGGAAAGATTAGAGGAGTTGACTTCTCTGGTCCAGTACCTAAAGTCTATTATCAGCAAAATACTCGGGCTCCTGAACCCAAAAATCTCTACGAGCCAGGAAGCCCAACAGCCTCAGAAATGGCTCCGCCTCCTCAGCGGGTCAGAACTGACCCCAGTCTTCTCGTTATCAAGAACGATAATGAAGAATATTCCCCGGACCTCGCATCCTTGAAAGACCGATGGAATCATCCAAAGGACACCCTTAAGCGGAAATGGTACCTTAGTACCTATTCCAGCGAGCAACAAAAGGAGTTAGGAAGGCTATGGATAGCCGACATGAAAAGACTCCGATGTGATATGGAATTCTTCTTCTGGTTAGAGAAAACTGGAAAGATAGAAAACCAAGTTGAACCGCTTAACGTTATGGTTACCAGATGGTACACCCAACGAAATATGGTTATTGAGTCAACAACCCCTCCTCTTGAAGGCCTAAATATTCCTTATTCCAATGAAGTCATCAAGGCTTCGCCTTTCAAGACTAAATCTGATAGAGGATCTATGACTCCTCAGTGCAAAGATCTTGATAGAATAATTGAGCAGAACAATTATACTAATCAAGTTCTCCATACGATATCTCAGCAAATTGAAGATAAGAAGGGAACTACTCTTCTTACTCCTATACCTGTCAAGAGCACTCCTAGCTCAAAACCTAGCTCTGATACCCTTTTTCTGAGGAGTGATTCAAAGTCTTGATTAATGACAATCTTTACAACGATATGCTCGCTGTAAGCTTTAATGGCGGAAATGGCTTTTCCCGAAGAGGATGGAACGTCAGACGGAATGTCAGTTCCAGGGAATGGATTTGGGTTTTTCAGATGATCCATGGGTGTTATAGGAAGATATTTGGGAGATTCAGGGGCCTTCTCTGAAGGTAAGGCTGACCTAACGACTTGTTCTGTGAGGATGTTAAGCTCCACATGATCAAGTCTGGTTTTGAGATTTTTGATTTCTCCCTTTAGGTAGGTGATTTCTCCCTTCAAGTCAGAGATGGTAGGTTCTGAGGGGGACGCTTGGAACTTAGCCATAACCTTTTGCATATTGAAAGGTTGAACAATAGGTTTGGCTTTTGGGGGACTTTCTTCTTGAGAAAGTAAGCGTTTGAGCTCTTGAAGATACTTACTTCGAAGCTCATCGTCAGAAATATGTTCTATAATGTCGAACAGGATTTCCTTGGGTCTTCCGGTTATGACATTAATGACATTGGATGAACAAGTACAGAAAGTGCCATTGCACTCACAATCTTGTCCGGATTGAGAATCATCAGACTCATAAGCGGCGTTGATAAATTCTTCATCGCTATAGTCTTCGCTGTCAGAAGAGGGTTCCGAAGCTGTCGAGGAATCATCCTCCATTATGGAAAATAATTTTTCTTTTGCTTCGTCAGGAAGATCAAGTTGATTGATCTTCTTCTTCTTGCTGGATTTGCAGTCTTTCGACCTATGGCCAGATTTGCCACATGTCCAACAAGTATCTTTGTTACCTTTGGAAGACTTGCGCTTAGTCTTTCTGCTAGGTTTGTAGGACTCCTTCTTGTAAGTCCTTTTGGATGGAAAAATCTTCTTGGAAGATTTCTTCCGTCTTTTCCTTTCAGAAGTAAGGTCGGTGAAACCGTAGTCATTGCAGAAAGTCCCAAGGCCATACTTTCCTTTATGCTTAAGTTGCTCTTTAAGCTTAAGGTCAGTACAGAGGTCTATACCGGTGGAGGTGATAAAACTTACTAGGTCACCGTAAGTAAGATTGTTATAAGGTATTTGGCCATCAAATCTGGTCTTGATAGTTGTTCTAACTTTGTCAGCGAACAGAGGAGGAAGACCGCTGATAAATCTTTCTTTCCAGAAGTCATTATTGCAGTCGGGTCTGATCAGGACTTTGACCAAGAAGGTATCTTTGTACCACCTAAAGTCTGCTAGGCTTTTACAGCGAAGATTGTTCAAGATTTCTAGACTTCTATCTTGGAAGAGTTTGGGTTCTCCCACGAAGTGTCTAGCTATGTGATAGAGAAGGGTAGCGCAAGCATCTTCTAGCGCTTCTTCTACCCTGGTTTCTCTACCGTCTACAACTTTCACCGTTTGTACAGTGGTTGTAGCATTATATATGAGGTCCTTTTCTACCTCGGAGACGTAGTTGTCCCACCAATGCTTAATCATGCCGGTAAAACCCGAGACTATCATGGTGGCAGCTCCTTTGTCAGAGGAACCTTTAATTTTGTAGGCGGTAATTGATACAGCCATTTCATGGAGCTTATTGTAGATCTGGTGTTCTGCTAGACCGTCAATAGTCCATTCATTAATACCCCTTCCATCGTGATTGCAGGTGGAGAGGTAAGGGTGTTCCTCATATTGAACATCAGGAGGAGAGGGTTTTTTGTAATAGTTCTTTTTGAGACTATATCTTTCGTTAGTAAGTTTGGAGAGAGAGTTCTTTTGAGAACTGGATTCTCCTTGTTGGGATATTTTAAACTTAGAAAGTTTAGAATTGATTTTTTCCAAAATCTGTTCTGAGATTTTGAAATCGTCATTGAGGTCAGGAAATTTTTCCTTTTGGAATTCGGGAATCTTGAAGATAGGGTTAGAGATAGGTTTTGAGCTAGGAGTGCTCTTGACAGGTATAGGAGTAAGAAGAGTAGTTCCCTTCTTATCTTCAATTTGCTGAGATATCGTATGGAGAACTTGATTAGTATAATTGTTCTGCTCAATTATTCTATCAAGTTCTTTGCACTGAGGAGTCATAGATCCTCTGTCAGATTTAGTCTTGAAAGGCGAAGCCTTGATGACTTCATTGGAATAAGGAATATTTAGGCCTTCAAGAGGAGGGGTTGTTGACTCAATAACCGTATTTCGTTGGGTGTACCATCTGGTAACCATAACGTTAAGCGGTTCAACTTGGTTTTCTATCTTTCCAGTTTTCTCTAACCAGAAGAAGAATTCCATATCACATCGGAGTCTTTTCATGTCGGCTATCCATAGCCTTCCTAACTCCTTTTGTTGCTCGCTGGAATAGGTACTAAGGTACCATTTCCGCTTAAGGGTGTCCTTTGGATGATTCCATCGGTCTTTCAAGGATGCGAGGTCCGGGGAATATTCTTCATTATCGTTCTTGATAACGAGAAGACTGGGGTCAGTTCTGACCCGCTGAGGAGGCGGAGCCATTTCTGAGGCTGTTGGGTTTCCTGGCTCATAGAGATTTTCGGGTTCAGGAGCCCGAGTATTTTGCTGATAATAGACTTTAGGTACTGGACCAGAGAAGTCAACTCCTCTAATCTTTCCCTTGTCATCAGGCTCATTTTCATCACTACCCTCCCGAGGTTTGGAAGTTGAGGCTCGAGTGGAGATAGAGCGACGAAACGATGAATGTCGAGACGAGTCTAATCCGAGGAACTTCAGATCGATAGATCCATCAGGGTGTTGGATTACCCTCTCGATCTGAGATTTTTCGGAGTAAATCCGAACTGGTTGGGTGATAGCCTCAAAATGCCAGTCATTGCATCGGAGAATATCATCCCAAACAAGAGCCTTTGGAACAAAGACTGTGCTTCGGTCTTTGTTTGCTTCCATGAGGGTGGTAACCCCTTTAGGGCTCGTAATCGGTTTCTTCAAACACCTTAACAGTCTACAGTTACCCCAAACTTGAATTAAAACCCCATTATAAGACAAGAAATATAATCATAATTATATTAAGTAACAGCATACCGGATCATAGTTAATATGCCAGAACAATTAGTTCGTTTTACCTCTGGCATCTGGAATGCTGCTTAGAAAAACTATAGCACAGTTAAAAAAGAAGTTTTATCTATAGTGCTATGTATCACCAAATTTCAAGATGACCTTATCAATAAGGAATTTCTTCTTCGCGTTGATTGCAAATCAGCTAAAGAAATTTTACAAAAGGATGTTAAAAATCTCGTTTCAAAACAGATATTTGCTAGATGGCAAGCTCTCCTATCTAGCTTTGATTTTCAAATTGAATTTATCAAAGGAGAACATAACTCCCTTCCCGATTTTCTAACAAGAGAATTCTTACAGGGCCATGAGACCGAATCTGGGGAAAAACCCCAAACAAGAACAACCAAGAATGGCTAGACCATTCGACGCTCCTCTAGCTACGGCAAATCCACTCCGGCCTTCTATTCCGCAAAGGCCAGTTCTCAAGGAAGAGATTCAATCTCTAAATCCCAACAGGTTCGCAGCACTACAGCCTCCACCAGCACCCACAAAGCTGGTAGATATGAAGACAAATTTGCCCGTTATCCAAGGGCAAACAGCAGCCAGCTCTTCAGTACAGACTAAGCAGAGCTATACAATGAAGGCTCCAGAAACCTTCGCAGAAGCAGTCGATCCAGCATCAGCCAAGATTGCTCCAACACCAACGACTCCAGTTAAGGAAGAGTTTAAGTATATTACTACTCAGGTATGCCCCATAATTGCACTGGACAAGGCATACGAAGGATATCATATGAACCAGCTCAAACTTCTTTTGAAGGAGGGTGATCTTGTTGACCATCTCCGGGTTTCTTAAAGTTTGCTCAATATGTTTGAGCTGAACTTCCTGTTTTAGAAAACAAATGTGAGAAGATAAACGGTTTATTTTGAACACCGTTTCTTCCTTGATCCTTTGTCCATCGTTTTTTGAAAGAGGACGGAGTAAAGGGAAGAAGAGCTCGGTTCCCAAAAGGACTGAGCGTAATCCATCATAGTCGCTCTGATACCAGGAGTCCTGGGAGCAGTTGGCTTTGTCCTGGGAGCAGTTGGCTTGGGAGTCCAACCTTTGACTTAACCCCTTTAGGGCTCGTAAATCTAGCTTTTGGTGCTAGAGTATTACAAGAAGGAGTCCTACAAACCTAGCAGAAAGACTAAGCGCAAGTCTTCCAAAGGTAACAAAGATACTTGTTGGACATGTGGCAAATCTGGCCATAGGTCGAAAGACTGCAAATCCAGCAAGAAGAAGAAGATCAATCAACTTGATCTTCCTGACGAAGCAAAAGAAAAATTATTTTCCATAATGGAGGATGATTCCTCGACAGCTTCGGAACCCTCTTCTGACAGCGAAGACTATAGCGACGAAGAATTTATCAACACCGCTTATGAGTCTGATGATTCTCAATCCGGACAAGATTGTGAGTGCAATGGCACTTTCTATACTTGTTCAGCCAATGTCATTAATGTCATAACCGGAAGACCCAAGGAAATCCTGTTCGACATTATAGAACATATTTCTGACGATGAGCTTCGAAGTAAGTATCTTCAAGAGCTCAAACGCTTACTTTCTCAAGAAGAAAGTCCCCCAAAAGCCAAACCTATTGTTCAACCTTTCAATATGCAAAAGGTTATGGCTAAGTTCCAAGCGTCCCCCTCAGAACCTACCATCTCTGACTTGAAGGGAGAAATCACCTACCTAAAGGGAGAAATCAAAAATCTCAAAACCAGAGTACTTCGAAGCTCATCGTCAGAAATATGTTCTATAATGTCGAACAGGATTTCCTTGGGTCTTCCGGTTATGACATTAATGACATTGGCTGAACAAGTACAGAAAGTGCCATTGCACTCACAATCTTGTCCGGATTGAGAATCATCAGACTCATAAGCGGCGTTGATAAATTCTTCGTCGCTATAGTCTTCGCTGTCAGAAGAGGGTTCCGAAGCTGTCGAGGAATCATCCTCCATTATGGAAAATAATTTTTCTTTTGCTTCGTCAGGAAGATCAAGTTGATTGATCTTCTTCTTCTTGCTGGATTTGCAGTCTTTCGACCTATGGCCAGATTTGCCACATGTCCAACAAGTATCTTTGTTACCTTTGGAAGACTTGCGCTTAGTCTTTCTGCTAGGTTTGTAGGACTCCTTCTTGTAATTCCTTTTGGATGGAAAAATCTTCTTGGAAGATTTCTTCCGTCTTTTCCTTTCAGAAGTAAGGTCGGTGAAACCGTAGTCATTGCAGAAAGTCCCAAGGCCATACTTTCCTTTATGCTTAAGTTGCTGTTTAAGCTTAAGGTCAGTACAGAGGTCTATACCGGTGGAGGTGATAAAACTTACTAGGTCACCGTAAGTAAGATTGTTATAAGGTATTTGGCCATCAAATCTGGTCTTGATAGTTGTTCTAACTTTGTCAGCGAACAAAGGAGGAAGACCGCTGATAAATCTTTCTTTCCAGAAGTCATTATTGCAGTCGGGTCTGATCAGGACTTTGACCAGGAAGGTATCTTTGTACCACCTAAAGTCTGCTAGGCTTTTACAGCGAAGATTGTTCAAGATTTCTAGACTTCTATCTTGGAAGAGTTTGGGTTCTCCCACGAAGTGTCTAGCTATGTGATAGAGAAGGGTAGCGCAAGCATCTTCTTGCGCTTCTTCTACCCTGGTTTCTCTACCGTCTACAACTTTCACCGTTTGTACAGTGGTTGTAGCATTATATATGAGGTCCTTTTCTACCTCGGAGACGTAGTTGTCCCACCAATGCTTAATCATGCCGGTAAAACCCGAGACTATCATGGTGGCAGCTCCTTTGTCAGAGGAACCTTTAATTTTGTAGGCGGTAATTGATACAGCCATTTCATGGAGCTTATTGTAGATCTGGTATTCTGCTAGACCGTCAATATTCCATTCATTAATACCCCTTCCATCGTGATTGCAGGTTGAGAGGTAAGGGTGTTCCTCATATTGAACATCAGGAGGAGAGGGTTTTTTGTAATAGTTCTTTTTGAGACTATATCTTTCGTTAGTAAGTTTGGAGAGAGAGTTCTTTTGAGAACTGGATTCTCCTTGTTGGGATATTTTAAACTTAGCAAGTTTAGAATTGATTTTTTCCAAAATCTGTTCTGTGATTTTGAAATCGTCATTGAGGTCAGGAAATTTTTCCTTTTGGAATTCGGGAATCTTGAAGATAGGGTTAGAGATAGGTTTTGAGCTAGGAGTGCTCTTGACAGGTATAGGAGTAAGAAGAGTAGTTCCCTTCTTATCTTCAATTTGCTGAGATATCGTATGGAGAACTTGATTAGTATAATTGTTCTGCTCAATTATTCTATCAAGATCTTTGCACTGAGGAGTCATAGATCCTCTTTCAGATTTAGTCTTGAAAGGCGAAGCCTTGATGACTTCATTGGAATAAGGAATATTTAGGCCTTCAAGAGGAGGGGTTGTTGACTCAATAACCGTATTTCGTTGGGTGTACCATCTGGTAACCATAACGTTAAGCGGTTCAACTTGGTTTTCTATCTTTCCAGTTTTCTCTAACCAGAAGAAGAATTCCATATCACATCGGACTCTTTTCATGTCGGCTATCCATAGCCTTCCTAACTCCTTTTGTTGCTCGCTGGAATAGGTACTAAGGTACCATTTCCGCTTAAGGGTGTCCTTTGGATGATTCCATCGGTCTTTCAAGGATGCGAGGTCCGGGGAATATTCTTCATTATCGTTCTTGATAACGAGAAGACTGGGGTCAGTTCTGACCCGCTGAGGAGGCGGAGCCATTTCTGAGGCTGTTGGGCTTCCTGGGTCGTAGAGATTTTCGGGTTCAGGAGCCCGAGTATTTTGCTGATAATAGACTTTAGGTACTGGACCAGAGAAGTCAACTCCTCTAATCTTTCCCTTGTCATCAGGCTCATTTTCATCACTACCCTCCCGAGGTTTGGAAGTTGAGGCTCGAGTGGATATAGAGCGACGAAACGACGAATGCCGAGACGAGTCTAATCCGAGGAACTTCAGATCGATAGATCCATCAGGGTGTTGGATTACCCTCTCGATCTGAGATTTTTCGGAGTAAATCCGAACTGGTTGGGTGATAGCCTCAAAATGCCAGTCATTGCATCGGAGAATATCATCCCAAACAAGAGCCTTTGGAACAAAGACTGTGCTCCGGTCTTTGTTTGCTTCCATGAGGGTGGTAACCCCTTTAGGGCTCGTAAATCTAGCTTTTGGTGCTAGAGTAGTTCCCATGAGGCGATAATATACGCGGTATATAATCGCTATTTCTCTGGTATTTTCCTTACTATTCATGTTTTTCGTTTTAACATTTAGAGTTAAAACGTCCATGATGTTAGGATCATTAATATCCACAGAGAAATTGGGATAACAGTTAAAGTATACCGGGCCGTCGGCGAGGTTACTTTGAATCACTCCTAAGAGAGAATCGTCAAAATTTAAGAGACGAGCATCTCTTAGGATAGCACAGACTGGGATGTCTAGTCCCTGTCGGAATAGTGGCTTAATAGCAACTTGAACAAGTCCAATATGCAGATAATTAAACTGATTTTTAAATCTGTTTATATCTAACTCATTTAACAGTTGAATAATTTCTAAAGAATTATTTATGGCAACAGTAGACTCAGAGGTCTTGATATTATGTTTTTTCAAAAAACTAAATTTTCCGATTTGATAAATCGTGTTGAAAGATTCTTCTGGAATACTCCAGTTTTGAAGATCATTTTCAATATTGGCAATCGGAGTTGCCTGAGAAGACAGGTTAACAGTGTTTTTAACATGATTATTCATGATTCTAAACAAACTGTCCAGAGACTAACAGAGCAAACATATATGTTCTAACAAGCAGGCATATTAACTATAATCAGATATGCAGGGACGAAATCTAATTATGAATCTATATCTATGGCTTATGGAATTTTAACAAGTTTTAATGGCTTTACACTAAAGACTGCTAAGTGTTATCTTAGTCGACGGGACCACCAACAAGATCTTAACACGCCACACCTAGGCTTAACGATCTACTTTCAGGCTGACCAACGTCTACACCGGAGATTAATCGGTTTCTTCAAACACCTTAACAGTCTACAGTTACCCCAAACTTGAACAGAAAGTAAAGTCTCTTTTTTTAGGAGAGACCTGGATAGAAAGAAAAGTTCCATTTTTCAGGAGAGTCTTGAAAAGAAAGTAAAGTCCCATTTTCCATGAGGGTCCTAAACAGAAAGCAAAATCTCATATTTCAGGAGGGTCCTGAACAGAAAGTAAAGTCCCATTTTTCAGGAGGGTCTTGAACAGAAAGTAATATTCCATTTTTAAGAGGGTCCTGAACAGAAAGTAAAGTCCCATTTACCAGAAGGGTCCTGAACAGAAAGTAAAATCCCTTTTTCCTGGAGGGTCCAGAACAGAAAATAAAATCCCATTTTTAGGAGGGTCCTAAACAGAAAGTAAAGTCCAATTTTTCAGGAGGGTCCTGAACGAAAAGTAAAATACCATTTTTCATGAGGGTCCCGGACAGAAAGTAACGTCCCATTTTTCAGGAGGGTCTTGAACAGAAAGTAAAGTCCCATTTTTCAGGAGGCTCCTGAGCAGAAAGTAAAATCTCATTTTTCAGGAGGGTCCTGAGCTGAAAGTAAAGTCTCATTTTTCAGTAGGGTCGTGAACAGAAAGTACAGTCCTATTTTTCAGAAGAGTCCTGAGCAGAAATTAAAGTCCCATTTTTTAGGAGGGTCCTAAACAGAAAGAAAAATCTCATTTTTCAGAAAGTTCCTGAACAGAAAGTAAAGTCTCATTTTTAAGAAAGTTCCTGAACAGTAAGTAAAGTCTCATTTTTCAGGAGAGTCCTGGACAGAAAGTAAAATCTCATTTTTCGGGAGTGTCCTAAACAGAAAGTAAAGTCCCATTATTCAGGAGGATCCTGAACAGAAAATTAAGTCCTATTTTTAAGGATGGTCCTGAATAGAAAGTAAAGACCCATTTGTTAAGAGGTACTTGAACAGAAAGTAAGGTCCAATTTTCCAGGAGGGTCCTGAGCAGAAAGTATAGTCCCATTTTTCAGGAGGGTCCTGAACAGAAAGTAAAATCCCATCTTTTCGGAGAGTCCTAAGCAGAAAGTAAACTCTCATTTTTTAGGAGGGTCCTGAACAAAAAGTAAAAATTTCATTTTTCAGGAGGGTCCTAAGCAAAAAGTAAAGTCTCATATTTTAGGAGGGTCGTGAACATAAAGTAAAGTCCCGTTTACCAGAAGGGTGGTCCTGAGTAGAAAGTAAAGTCCCATTTTTTAGGAGGGTTCTGAAAAGAAAGTAACGTCTCATTTTTCCAGGAGGGTCCTAAATAGAATATAAAATTCCATTCTTAGGAGGGTCCTGAAAAGAAAGTAAAGTCCCATTTTTTAGGAGTGTCCTGAACAGAAAGTAAAATCCCATTTTCCAAGAGGGTCCTGAACAGAAAGAAAAGTCCTGATCAGAAAGTAAAGTCTTATTTATCAGGAGGGTCCTGAACAGAAAGTAAAGTCTTATTTACCGGAAGGGTCCTAAACAAAAAGTAAAATCACATTTTCAAGGAGGGTCCTAAACAGAAAGAAAAATCACATTTTTAGGAGGGTCCTAAATAGAAAGTAAAATCCCATATTTCAGGAGGGTCCTGAACAAAAAGTAAAATTCCATTTTACAAGAGGGTCCTGAACAGAAAGTAAAGTCCCACTTTTTAGGTGGGTCTTGAACAGAAAGTAATGTCCCATTTTTTAGGAGGGTCCTGAGCAGAAAGTAAAATCCCATTTTTCAGGAGGGTCCTGAGCTGAAAGTAAAATCCCATTATTCAGTAGGGTCATGAACAGAAAGTATAGTCCCATTTTTCGGGAGGGTCCTGAACAGAAAGTAAAATCTCATTTTTCAAGAGGGTCCTAAATAGAAAGTAAAGTCCCATTTTCTAGGAAGGTCCTGAACAGAAAGTAAAATTCCATTTGTAGGAGGGTCCTGAACAGAAATTAAGTCCCATTTTCCAGGAAGGTACTGAACAGAAAATAAAATTCCATTTTTCAGGAGGGTCCTGAACAGAAAGTAAAATCTCATTTTTCGGTAGTATCCTAAACAGAAAGAAAAGTCCCATTTCTCAGGAGGGTCCTGAACAGAAACTAAAGTCCCATTTTTATGGAAGGTCCTGAACAGAAAGTCCAATTTGTTAAGAGAGTCCCGAACAGAAAGTAAAGTCCCATTTTCAAGGAGGGTCCTGAGTAGAAAGAAAAGTCTTATTTTTCAGGAGGGTCTTGAACAGAAAGTAAAATCCCATTTTTCAGGAGGGTCCTGAGTAGAAAGTAGAGTCTCATATTTTAGGAGGGTCCTGAACAGAAAGTAAAATCTCATTTTTTAAGAGGGTCCTGAGCAAAATATAAAGTCCCATTTTTAGGAGGGTCGTGAACATAAAGTAGAGTCCCGTTTTCAAGGAGGGTCCTGAACAGAATGTAAAATCCCATTTTTCAGAAGGGTCCTATACAGAAAGTAAAATCTCTTTTTTTAGGAGAGTCCTGATCAGAAAGTAAAATTCTATTTTTCAGAAGAGTCCTGAATAGAAAGTAAAATCAAATTTTTAAGGAGGGTCCTGAACAGAAAGTAAAGTCCCATTTTTCAAGAGGGTCCTGAACTGAAAGTAATTCCTATGTTTCAAAAGGGTCCTGAACAGAAAGTAAAGTCCCATTTCTCAGGATGGTCCTAAACAGAAAGTAAAATCGCATTTTTTAGGAGGGTCCGGAACAGAAAGTAAAGTCCCATTTTTTAGGAGGGTCCTGAACAGAAAGGAAAGTCCCATTTTTCTGGAGGATCCTGAACACAAAGTAAAGTCTCATTTTTCAATAGGGTCCTGAATAGAAATCCGGAGGAGAAAGTAAAGTCCTATTTTTCAGGAGGGTCCTGAACAGAAAGTAAAATCCTATTTTTAAGGAGGGTACTAGGCAGAAAGTAAAGTTTCATTTTTCAGGAGGCTCTTGAACAGAAAGTAAAGTCCCATTTTTAAGGAGGGTCTTGGACAGAAAGTAAAATCCCATTTTCAGGAGAGTCTTGAGCTGAAAGTAAAGTCCCATTTTTAAGGAGGGTCCTGAACATAAAGTAAAGTCCCATTTTATAGGAGGGTCCTGAGCAGAAAGTAAAGTCCCATTTTTCAGGAAGGTCCTAACTAGAAAGTAAAGTCCCATTTTCCTGGAGGTCCTGAACAGAAAGTAAAATCCCATTCTTAAGAGGGTCCCGAACAGTAAGTAAAGTCCCATTTTTCAGGAGGGTTCTGAACAGAAAGTAAAATCCCATTTTCCAAGAGGGTCCTGAACAGAAAGTAAAGTCTTATTTTTCAGGAGTGTCCTGAACAGAAAGTAAAGTCCTATTTTCTCGGAGGGTCCTGAACAGAAAGTAAAGTTTTATTTTTTTGGAGGGTCCTGAACAGAAAGTAAAGTCCCATATTCCAAGAGGGTTCTACACAGAAAGTAAAATCTCATTTTTTCAGAGGGTCCTAAATAGAAAGTAAAGTCCCATTTTCTAGATGGGTCCTAAACAGAAAGTAAAATCCCATTTATAGGAGGGTCCTAAACAGAAAGTAAGTCCCATTTTCCAGGAAGGTACTGAATAGAAAATAAAATTCTATTTTTCAGGAAGGTCCTGAACAGAAAGTAAAATCCCATTTTTAGGAGGGTCCTGATCAGAAAGTAAAATTCTATTTTTCTGAAGGGTCCTGAATAGAAAGTAAAATCATATTTTTAAGGAGGGTCCTGAACAGAAAGTAAAGTCCCATTTTTCAAGAGGGTCCTGAACGGAAAGTAATTCCTATGTTTCAAAAGGGTTCTGAACAGAAAGTAAAGTCCCATTTCTCAGGATGGTCCTAAACAGAAAGTAAAATTGCATTTTCCAAGAGGGTACGGAATAGAAAGTAAAGTCCCATTTTTTAGGAGTGTCCTGAACAGAAAGGAAAGTCCCATTTTCTTGAGGATCCTGAACAAAAAGTAAAGTCCCATTTTTCAAGAGGGTCCTGAATAGAAAGTAAAGTTTCATTTTCTAGGAGGGTCCGGAGCAGAAAGTAAAGTCCTATTTTTCAGGAGGTTCCTGAACAGAAAGTAAAATCCTATTTTTTAGGAGGGTACTAGTCAGAAAGTAAAGTCCCATTTTTCCGGAGGGTCCTGAACAGAAAGTAAAATCCCATTTTTCAGGAGGGTCCTGAACAGAAAGTAAATTCTCATTTTTCAGAAAGGTCCTGAACAGAAAGTAAAGTCTCATTTTTTAGGAGGGCCCTAAACAGAAAGTAAAGTCCCATTTTTTAGGATGGCCCTGAGCAGAAAGTAAAGTCCCATTTTTCAGGAGGGTCCTGAGCAGAAAGTAATGTCTTATTTTTCAGGAGCGTCCTGAACAGAAAGTAAAATCCCATTCTTAGGATGGTCCTGAGCAGTAAGTAGAGTCCCATTTTTCATGAGGGTCCTGAACAGAAAGTGAAATCCCATTTTCCAAAAGGGTCCTGAACAGAAAGTAAAGTCTTATTTTTCAAGAGTGTCCTGAACAGAAAGTAAAGTCCCATTTTCCAGGAGGGTCCTGAACAGAAAGTAAAGTCTTAATTTTTAGGAGGGTCCTGAACAGAAAGTAAAGTCCCATTTTCCAGGAGGGTCCTGAACAGAAAGTAAAATCTCATTTTTCAAGAGGGTCCTAAATAGAAAGTAAAGTCCCATTTTTAAGGAGGGTCTTGAACAGAAAGTAAAGTCCCATTTTTCAGGAGGGTCTTGAGCAGAAGGTAAATTCCCATTTTCCAGAAGGGTCCTGAGCAGAAAATAAATTCCCATTTTTCAGGGGGGTCCTGAACAGAAAGTAAAGTCCCATTTTCCTGGAGGGTCCTGAACAGAAAGTAAAATTTCATTCTTAGGAGGGTCCTGAAAAAAAAATAAAGTCCTGAACCGAAAGTAAAGTCTTATTTTTTAGGAGGGTCCTGAACAGAAAGTAAAGTCCCACTTTCCAGAAGGGTGCTGAACAGAAAGTAAAATCTCATTTTTCAAGAGGGTCCTAAACAGAAAACAAAGTCCCATTTTCCAGGAGGGTCCTGAACAGAAAGTCCAATTTGTTATGAGAGTCCCGAACAGAAAGTAAAGTCCCATTTTCAAAGAGGGTCCTGAGCAGAAACAAAAGTCTCATTTTTTAGAAGGGTCTTGAATAGAAAGTAAAATCCCATTTTTCAGGAGGGTCCTGAGCAGAAAGTAGAGTCTCATATATTAGGAGGGTCCTGAACATAAAGTAAAATCCCATTTTTTAGGAGGGTCCTGGATAAAATGTAAAGTCCCATTTTTAGGAGGGTCGTGAACATAAAGTAGAGTCCTGTTTTCTAGGAGGGTCCTGAACAGAAAGTAAAATCCCATTTTTCAGAAGGGTCCTATACAGAAAGTAAAATCTCATTTTTTAGGAGAGTCCTGATCAGAAAAAAAAATTCTATTTTTCAGAAGGGTCCTGAATAGAAAGTAAAATCAAATTTTTAAGGAAGGTCCTGAACAGAAAGTAAAGTCCCATTTTTCAAGAGGGTCCTGAACTGAAAGTAATTCCTATGTTTCAAAAGGGTCCTGAACAGAAAGTAAAGTCCCATTTCTCAGGATGGTCCTGAACAGAAAGTAAAATCGCATTTTTCAGGAGGGTCCGGAATAGAAAGTAAAGTCCCATTTTTTAGGAGGGTCCTGAACAGAAAGGAAAGTCCCATTTTTCTAGAGGATCCTGAACAGAAAGTAAAGTCTCATTTTTCAAGAGGGTCCTGAATAGAAAGTAAAGTTTCATTTTCTAGGAGGGTCCGGAGCAGAAAGTAAAGTCCTATTTTTCAGGAGGTTCCTGAACAGAAAGTAAAATCCTATTTTTTAGGAGGGTACTAGGCAGAAAGTAAAGTCCCATTTATCCGGAGGGTCCTGAACAGAAAGTAAAATCCTATTTTTTAGGAGGGTCCTGAACAGAAAGTAAATTCTTATTTTTCAGAAGGGTCCTGAACAGAAAGTAAAGTCTCATTTTTTAGAAGGGCCCTAAACAGAAAGTAAAGTCCCATTTTTTAGGATGGCCCTGAGCAGAAAGTAAAGTCCCATTTTTCAGGAGGGTCCTGAGCAGAAAGTGAAGTCTTATTTTTCAGGAGCGTCCTGAACAGAAAATAAAATCCCATTCTTAGGATGGTCCTGAGCAGAAAGTAGAGTCCCATTTTTCATGAGGGTCCTGAACAGAAAGTAAAATCCCATTTTCCAAGAGGGTCCTGAACAGAAAGTAAAGTCTTATTTTACAGGAGTGTCCTGAACAGAAAGTAAAGTCTTATTTTACAGGAGTGTCCTGAACAGAAAGTAAAGTCCCATTTTTCAGGAGGGTCCTGAACAGAAAGTAAAGTCTTAATTTTAAGGAGGGTCCTCAGCAGAAAGTAAAATACCATTTTTCAGGAGGGTACTGAGCATAAAGTAAAGTCCTATTTTTCAGGAGGGTCCTTAACAGAAAGTAAAGTCCCATTTTTCAGGAGGGTCTTGAACCGAAAGTAAAGTCCCATTTTTCAGGAGGGTCTTGAGCAGAAAGTAAATTCCCATTTTCCAGAAAGGTCCTGAGCAGAAAATAAATTCCCATTTTTCAGTAGGGTCTTGAACAAAAAGTATTGTCCCATTTTTCAGGAGGGTCCTGAGCAGAAAGTAAAGTCCCATTTTTTAGGAGGGTCCTAAACGAAAGTAAAATCCTATTTTTCAGAAAGGTCCTGAGCAGAAAGTAAAGTCTCATTTTTCAGGAGGGTCCTGAACAGAAAGTAAAATCTCATTTTTCGGGAGTGTCCTAAACAGAAATTAAAGTCCCATTTTTTAGGAGGTCCTGAACAGAAAGTAAAGTCCCATTTTTAAGGAAGGTCCTGAACAGAAAGTACCATATTTTACGAGGGACACGAACAGAAAGTAAAGTCTCATTTTTCAGGAGGGTCCTGAGCAGAAAGTAAAGTCCCATTTTTCAAGAGGGTCCTGAACAGAAAGTAAAATTTAATTTTTCAGGAGGGTCCTGAGCAGGAAATAAAGTCTCATTTTTTAGCGGGGTCCTGAGCAGAAAGTAGAGTCTCATTTTTTAGGAGGGTCCTGAATAGAAAGTAAAATCCCATTTTTCAGGAGTGTCCTCAGCAAAAAGTAAAGTCCCATTTTAGAGGAGGGTCATGAACATAAAGTAGAGTCCCGTTTTCTAGGAGAGTCCTGAGCAGAAAGTAAAGTCCCATTTTCCAGGAGAGTCCTGAACAGAAAGTAAAATTTCATTCTTAGGAGGGTCCTGAACAAAAAATAAAGTCCTAAAGCGAAAGTAAAGTCTTATTTTTTAGGAGGGTCCTGAACAGAAAGTAAAGTCCCATTTTCCAGGAGGGTCCTGAACAGAAAGTAAAATCTCATTTTTCAAGAGGGTCCAAAACAGAAAGTAAAGTCCCATTTTCCAGGAGGGTCCTGAACAGAAAGTCCAATTTGTTAAGAGAGTCCCGAACAGAAAGTAAAGTCCCATTTTCAAAGAGGGTCATGAGCAGAAACAAAAGTCTCATTTTTCAGAAGGGTCTTGAACAGAAAGTAGAATCCTATTTTTCAAAAGGGTCCTGAACAGAAAGTAAAGTCCCATTTTCGAGGAGGGTCCTGAATAGAAAGTAAATCTTATTTTCCTGGAGGGTCCTAAGCATAAATTAAAGTCCCATTTTTGAGGAAGGTCCTGAACAAAAAGTAAAGTCCTATTTTTTGGGAGGGTCCTCAGCATAAAGTAATATACCATATTTCAGGAGGGTCCTGAGCAGAAAGTAAAGTCCCATTTTTCAAGAGGAACCTGAACAGAAAGTAAAGTCCCATTTTCATCAAGGGTCCTGAGCAAAGAGTAAAGTCCCATTTTTTAGAAGGGCCCTGAACAGAAAGCAAAATCCCATTTTTCAGGAGGGTCCTGAGCAGAAAATAAAGTCCCATTTTTTAGGAGAGTCCTGAACAGAAAGTAAAGTCCCATTTTCCAGGAGGGTCCTGAACAGAATGTAAAGTCCCATTTTTCATGAGGGTCCTGAACAGAAAGTAAAGTCATATTTTTCAGGAGGGTCCTGAACAGAAAGTAAAATCCCATTTTTCAGGAGGGTCCTGAACAGAAAGTAAATTCTTATTTTTCAGAAGAGTCCTGAACAGAAAGTAAAGTCTCAATGTTTAGGAGGGCCTTAAACAGAAAGTAAAGTCCCATTTTTTAGGATGGCCCTGAGCAGAAAGTAAAGTCCCATTTTTCAAGAGGGTCCTGAGCAGAAAGTAAAGTCTTATTTTTCAGGAGTGTCCTGAACAGAAAGTAAAATCCCATTCTTAGGATGGTCCTGAGCAGAAAGTAGAGTCCCATTTTTCAGGAGGGTCCTGAACAGAAAGTAAAATCCCATTTTTCAAGAGGGTCCTGAACAGAAAGTAAAGTCTTATTTTTCAGGAGTGTCCTGAACAGAAAGTAAAGTCTCATTTTCCAGGAGGGTCCTGAACAGTAAGTAAAGTCTTATTTTTTAGGAGGGTCCTGAACAGAAAGTAAAGTCCCATTTTCCAGGAGGTTCCTGAACAGAAAGTGAAATCTCATTTTTCAAGAGGGTCCTAAATAGAAAGTAAAGTCCCATTTTCTAGGAGGGTCCTGAACAGAAAGTAAAATCCCATTTGTAGGAGGGTCCTGAACAGAAAGTAAGTCCCATTTTCCAGGATAGTACTGAACAGAAAATAAAATTCCATTTTTCAGAAGGGTCCTGAACAGAAAGTAAAGTCCCATTTTTAGGAGGGTCCTGAACAGAAAGTAAAGTTCCATTTTCTAGGAGGGTCCCGAACAGAAACTAAATCTTATTTTCCAGGAGGGTCCTGACCAAAAATTAAAGTCCAATTTTTCAGGAAGGTCCTGAACAGAAAGTAAAGTCCTATTTTTTGGGAAGGTCCTCAATAGAAAGTAAAATACCATTTTTCAGGAGGGTACTGAGCATAAAAGAAAGTCCCATTTTTCAGGAGGGTCCTGAACAGAAAGTAAAATCGCATTCTAAGGAGGGTCCTGAACAGAAATTAAAGTCCTCTTTTTCAGGATGGTCCTGAACAGAAAGTAAACTCCCATTTTCCAAGAGGGTCCTAAACAGAAAGTAAACTCTCATTTTTCAGGAGGGACCTCAACAGAAAGTAAAGTCCCATTTTCCAGGAGGGTTTTGAAATGATAGTATAATCCCATTTTTAAGAGGGTCCTGAACAGAAAGTAAAATCCCATTTTCCAAGAGGGTCCTGAATAGAAAGTAAAGTCTTATTTTTCAGGAGTGTCCTGAACAGAAAGTAATGTCCTATTTTTAAGGAGGGTCCTGAACAGAAAGTAAAATCCCATTCTAAGGAGGGTCCTGAATAGAAATTAAAGTCCTATTTTTCAGGATGGTCGTGAACAGAAAGTAAAGTCCCATTTTTTAGGAGAGTCTTGAACAGAAAGTAAAGTCCCATTTTTCAGGAGGGTCTTAAGCAGAAAGATAATTTCCATTTTCCAGAAGGGTCCTGAGCAGAAAATAAATTCCCATTTTTCAGTAGGGTCTTGAACAAAAAGTATTATCCCATATTTCTGGAGTGTCCTGAGCAGAAAGTAAAGTCCCATTTTTTAGGAGGGTCCTAAACGAAAGTAAAATCCTATTTTTCAGAAAGGTCCTGAGCAGAAAGTAAAGTCTCATTTTTCAGGAGGGTCCTGAACAGAAAGTAAAATCTTATTTTTCGGGAGTGTCCTAAACAGAAATTAAAGTCCCATTTTTTAGGAGGGTCCTGAACAGAAAGTAAAGTCCCATTTTTCAGGAAGGTCCTGAACAGAAAGTACCATATTTTATGAGGGACCCTAACAGAAAGTAAAGTCTCATTTTCCAGGAGGGTCCTGAGAAGAAAGTAAAGTCCCATTTTTCAAGAGGTTCCTGAACAGAAAGTAAAATTTAATTTTTCAGGAGGGTCCTGAGCAGAAAATAAAGTCTCATTTTTTAGCGGGGTCCTTAGCAGAAAGTAGAGTCTCATTTCTTAGGAGGGTCCTGAATAGAAAGTAAAATCCCATTTTTCAGGAGTGTCCTCAGCAAAAAGTAAACTCCCATTTTTGAGGAGGGTCATGAACATAAAGTAGAGTCCCGTTTTCTAGGAGAGTCCTGAGCAGAAAGTAAAGTCCCATTTTTCAGGGGGGTCCTGAACAGAAAGTAAAGTCCCATTTTCCAGGAGGGTCCTGAACAGAAAGTAAAATTTCATTCTTGGGAGGGTCCTGAACAAAAAATAAAGTCCTGAACCGAAAGTAAAGTTTTATTTTTTAGGAGGGTCCTGAACAGAAAGTAAAGTCCCATTTTCCAGGAGGGTCCTGAACAGAAAGTAAAATCTCATTTTTCAAGAGGGTCCTAAACAGAAAGTAAAGTCCCATTTTCCAGGAGGGTCCTGAACAGAAAGTCCAATTTGTTAAGAGAGTCCCGAACAGAAAGTAAAGTCCCATTTTCAAAGAGGGTCCTGAGCAGAAACAAAAGTCTCATTTTTCAGAAGGGTCTTGAACAGAAAGTAGAATCCTATTTTTCAAAAGGGTCCTGAACAGAAAGTAAAGTCCGATTTTCGAGGAGGGTCCTGAATAGAAAGTAAATCTTATTTTCCTGGAGGGTCCTAAGCATAAATTAAAGTCCCATTTTTTAGGAAGGTCCTGAACAAAAAGTAAAGTCCTTTTTTTTGGGAGGGTCCGCAGCATAAAGTAATATACCATTTTTCAGGAGGGTCCTGAGCAGAAAGTAAATTCCATTTTTCAAGAGGAACCTGAACAGAAAGTAAAGTCCCATTTTCATCAAGGGTCCTGAGCAAAAAGTAAAGTCCCATTTTTTAGAAGGGTCCTGAACAGAAAGCAAAATCTCATTTTTCAGGAGGGTCCTGAGCAGAAACTAAAGTCCCATTTTTTAGGAGAGTACTGAATAGAAAGTGAAGTCCCATTTTCCAGGAGGGTCCTGAACAGAATGGAAAGTCCCATTTTTCATGAGGGTCCTGAACAGAAAGTAATGTCATATTTTTCAGGAGGATCCTGAACAGAAAATAAAATCCCATTTTTCAGGAGGGTCCTGAACAGAAAGTAAATTCTCATTTTTCAGAAGGGTCCTGAACAGAAAGAAAAGTCTCATTTTGTAGGAGGGCCCTAAACAGAAAGTAAAGTTCCATTTTTTAGGATGGCCCTGAGTAGAAAGTAAAGTCCCATTTTTTAGGAAGGTCCTGAGAAGAAAGTAAAGTCTTATTTTTCTGGAGCGTCCTGAACAGAAAGTAAAATCCCATTCTTAGGATGGTCCTGAGCAGAAAGTAGAGTCCCATTTTTCAGGAGGGTCCTGAACAGAAAGTAAAATCTCATTTTTCAGGAGGGTCCTGAGCAGAAATTAAAGTCCCATTTTTCAAGAGGGTCCTGAACAGAAAGTGAAGTCCTATTTTTCAGGAGGGTCCTGAACAGAAAGTTAAGTCCCATTTTTCAGGAGGGTCTTGAACAGAAAGTAAAGTCCCATTTTTTAGGAGGGTCCTGAGCAGAAAGTAAAATCCCATTTTCCAGGAGGGCCTTGAGCAGAAACTAAAGTCCCATTTTTCAGGAGGGTCCTGAACAGAAAGTAAAGTCCCATTTTTAAGGAGTGTCCTGAACAGAAAGTAAATTCCCATTTTCCAGGAGGGTCCTGAACAGAAAGTAAAATCTCATTTTTCAAGAGGGTCCTAAACAGAAAGTAAAGTCCCATTTTCCAGGAGGGTCCTGAGCAGAAAGTCCAATTTGTTAAGAGAGTCCCGAACAGAATATAAAGTCCCATTTTCAAAGAGGGTCCTGAGCAGAAACAAAAGTCTCATTTTTCAGAAGGGTCTTGAACAGAAAGTAGAATCCTATTTTTCAAAAGGGTCCTGAACAGAAAGTAAAGTCCCATTTTCGAGGAGGGTCCTGAATTGAAAGTAAATCTTATTTTCCTGGAGGGTCCTAAGCATAAATTAAAGTCCCATTTTTTAGGAAGTTCCTGAACAAAAAGTAAAGTCCTATTTTTTGGGAGGGTCCTCAGCATAAAGTAATATACCATTTTTCAGGAGGGTCCTGAGCAGAAAGTAAATTCCATTTTTCAAGAGGAACCTGAACAGAAAGTAAAGTCCCATTTTCATCAAGGGTCCTGAGCAAAAAGTAAAGTCCCATTTTTTAGAAGGGTCCTGAACAGAAAGCAAAATCTCATTTTTCAGGAGGGTCCTGAGCAGAAAATAAAGTCCCATTTTTTAGGAGAGTCCTGAACAGAAAGTAAAGTCCCATTTTCCAGGAGGGTCCTGAACAGAATGTAAAGTCCCATTTTTCATGAGGGTCCTGAACAGAAAGTAATGTCATATTTTTCAGGAGGATCCTGAACAGAAAGTAAAATCCCATTTTTCAGGAGGGTCCTGAACAGAAAGTAAATTCTCATTTTTCAGAAGGGTCCTGTACAGAAAGAAAAGTCTCATTTTTTAGGAGGGCCCTAAACAGAAAGTAAAGTTCCATTTTTTAGGATGGCCCTGAGTAGAAAGTAAAGTCCCATTTTTCAGGAGGGTCTTAAGCAGAAAGATAATTTCCATTTTCCAGAAGGGTCCTGAGCAGAAAATAAATTCCCATTTTTCAGTAGGGTCTTGAACAAAAAGTATTATCCCATATTTCTGGAGTGTCCTGAGCAGAAAGTAAAGTCCCATTTTTTAGGAGGGTCCTAAACGAAAGTAAAATCCTATTTTTCAGAAAGGTCCTGAGCAGAAAGTAAAGTCTCATTTTTCAGGAGGGTCCTGAACAGAAAGTAAAATCTTATTTTTCGGGAGTGTCCTAAACAGAAATTAAAGTCCCATTTTTTAGGAGGGTCCTGAACAGAAAGTAAAGTCCCATTTTTCAGGAAGGTCCTGAACAGAAAGTACCATATTTTATGAGGGACCCTAACAGAAAGTAAAGTCTCATTTTCCAGGAGGGTCCTGAGAAGAAAGTAAAGTCCCATTTTTCAAGAGGTTCCTGAACAGAAAGTAAAATTTAATTTTTCAGGAGGGTCCTGAGCAGAAAATAAAGTCTCATTTTTTAGCGGGGTCCTTAGCAGAAAGTAGAGTCTCATTTCTTAGGAGGGTCCTGAATAGAAAGTAAAATCCCATTTTTCAGGAGTGTCCTCAGCAAAAAGTAAACTCCCATTTTTGAGGAGGGTCATGAACATAAAGTAGAGTCCCGTTTTCTAGGAGAGTCCTGAGCAGAAAGTAAAGTCCCATTTTTCAGGGGGGTCCTGAACAGAAAGTAAAGTCCCATTTTCCAGGAGGGTCCTGAACAGAAAGTAAAATTTCATTCTTGGGAGGGTCCTGAACAAAAAATAAAGTCCTGAACCGAAAGTAAAGTTTTATTTTTTAGGAGGGTCCTGAACAGAAAGTAAAGTCCCATTTTCCAGGAGGGTCCTGAACAGAAAGTAAAATCTCATTTTTCAAGAGGGTCCTAAACAGAAAGTAAAGTCCCATTTTCCAGGAGGGTCCTGAACAGAAAGTCCAATTTGTTAAGAGAGTCCCGAACAGAAAGTAAAGTCCCATTTTCAAAGAGGGTCCTGAGCAGAAACAAAAGTCTCATTTTTCAGAAGGGTCTTGAACAGAAAGTAGAATCCTATTTTTCAAAAGGGTCCTGAACAGAAAGTAAAGTCCGATTTTCGAGGAGGGTCCTGAATAGAAAGTAAATCTTATTTTCCTGGAGGGTCCTAAGCATAAATTAAAGTCCCATTTTTTAGGAAGGTCCTGAACAAAAAGTAAAGTCCTTTTTTTTGGGAGGGTCCGCAGCATAAAGTAATATACCATTTTTCAGGAGGGTCCTGAGCAGAAAGTAAATTCCATTTTTCAAGAGGAACCTGAACAGAAAGTAAAGTCCCATTTTCATCAAGGGTCCTGAGCAAAAAGTAAAGTCCCATTTTTTAGAAGGGTCCTGAACAGAAAGCAAAATCTCATTTTTCAGGAGGGTCCTGAGCAGAAACTAAAGTCCCATTTTTTAGGAGAGTACTGAATAGAAAGTGAAGTCCCATTTTCCAGGAGGGTCCTGAACAGAATGGAAAGTCCCATTTTTCATGAGGGTCCTGAACAGAAAGTAATGTCATATTTTTCAGGAGGATCCTGAACAGAAAATAAAATCCCATTTTTCAGGAGGGTCCTGAACAGAAAGTAAATTCTCATTTTTCAGAAGGGTCCTGAACAGAAAGAAAAGTCTCATTTTGTAGGAGGGCCCTAAACAGAAAGTAAAGTTCCATTTTTTAGGATGGCCCTGAGTAGAAAGTAAAGTCCCATTTTTTAGGAAGGTCCTGAGAAGAAAGTAAAGTCTTATTTTTCTGGAGCGTCCTGAACAGAAAGTAAAATCCCATTCTTAGGATGGTCCTGAGCAGAAAGTAGAGTCCCATTTTTCAGGAGGGTCCTGAACAGAAAGTAAAATCTCATTTTTCAGGAGGGTCCTGAGCAGAAATTAAAGTCCCATTTTTCAAGAGGGTCCTGAACAGAAAGTGAAGTCCTATTTTTCAGGAGGGTCCTGAACAGAAAGTTAAGTCCCATTTTTCAGGAGGGTCTTGAACAGAAAGTAAAGTCCCATTTTTTAGGAGGGTCCTGAGCAGAAAGTAAAATCCCATTTTCCAGGAGGGCCTTGAGCAGAAACTAAAGTCCCATTTTTCAGGAGGGTCCTGAACAGAAAGTAAAGTCCCATTTTTAAGGAGTGTCCTGAACAGAAAGTAAATTCCCATTTTCCAGGAGGGTCCTGAACAGAAAGTAAAATCTCATTTTTCAAGAGGGTCCTAAACAGAAAGTAAAGTCCCATTTTCCAGGAGGGTCCTGAGCAGAAAGTCCAATTTGTTAAGAGAGTCCCGAACAGAATATAAAGTCCCATTTTCAAAGAGGGTCCTGAGCAGAAACAAAAGTCTCATTTTTCAGAAGGGTCTTGAACAGAAAGTAGAATCCTATTTTTCAAAAGGGTCCTGAACAGAAAGTAAAGTCCCATTTTCGAGGAGGGTCCTGAATTGAAAGTAAATCTTATTTTCCTGGAGGGTCCTAAGCATAAATTAAAGTCCCATTTTTTAGGAAGTTCCTGAACAAAAAGTAAAGTCCTATTTTTTGGGAGGGTCCTCAGCATAAAGTAATATACCATTTTTCAGGAGGGTCCTGAGCAGAAAGTAAATTCCATTTTTCAAGAGGAACCTGAACAGAAAGTAAAGTCCCATTTTCATCAAGGGTCCTGAGCAAAAAGTAAAGTCCCATTTTTTAGAAGGGTCCTGAACAGAAAGCAAAATCTCATTTTTCAGGAGGGTCCTGAGCAGAAAATAAAGTCCCATTTTTTAGGAGAGTCCTGAACAGAAAGTAAAGTCCCATTTTCCAGGAGGGTCCTGAACAGAATGTAAAGTCCCATTTTTCATGAGGGTCCTGAACAGAAAGTAATGTCATATTTTTCAGGAGGATCCTGAACAGAAAGTAAAATCCCATTTTTCAGGAGGGTCCTGAACAGAAAGTAAATTCTCATTTTTCAGAAGGGTCCTGTACAGAAAGAAAAGTCTCATTTTTTAGGAGGGCCCTAAACAGAAAGTAAAGTTCCATTTTTTAGGATGGCCCTGAGTAGAAAGTAAAGTCCCATTTTTCAGGAGGGTCCTGAGCAGAAAGTAAAGTCTTATTTTTCAGGAGCGTCCTGAACAGAAAGTAAAATCCCATTCTTAGGATGGTCCTGAGCAGAAAGTAGAGTCCCATTTTTCAGGAGGGTCCTGAACAGAAAGTAAAATCTCATTTTTCAGGAGGGTCCTGAGCAGAGATTAAAGTCCCATTTTTCAAGAGGGTCCTGAACAGAAAGTGAAGTCCTATTTTTCAGGAGGGTCCTGAACAGAAAGTTAAGTCCCATTTTTCAGGAGGGTCTTGAACAGAAAGTAAAGTCCCATTTTTTAGGAGGGTCCTGAGCAGAAACTAAAATCCCATTTTCCAGGAGGGCCTTGAGCAGAAAGTAAAGTCCCATTTTTCAGGAGGGTCCTGAACAGAAAGTAAAGTCCCATTTTCAAGGAGTGTCCTGAACAGTAAGTAAATTCCCATTTTCCAGGAGGGTCCTGAACAGAAAGTAAAATCTCATTTTTCAAGAGGGTCCTAAACAGAAAGTAAAGTCCCATTTTCCAGGAGGGTCCTGAACAGAAAGTCCAATTTGTTAAGAGAGTCCCGAACAGAAAGTAAAGTCCCATTTTCAAAGAGGGTCCTGAGCAGAAACAAAAGTCTCATTTTTCAGAAGGGTCTTGAACAGAAAGTAGAATCCTATTTTTCAAAAGGGTCCTGAACAGAAAGTAAAGTCCCATTTTCGAGGAGGGTCCTGAATAGAAAGTAAATCTTATTTTCCTGGAGGGTCCTAAGCATAAATTAAAGTCCCATTTTTTAGGAAGTTCCTGAACAAAAAGTAAAGTCCTATTTTTTGGGAGGGTCCGCAGCATAAAGTAATATACCATTTTTCAGGAGGGTCCTGAGCAGAAAGTAAATTCCATTTTTCAAGAGGAACCTGAACAGAAAGTAAAGTCCCATTTTCATCAAGGGTCCTGAGCAAAAAGTAAAGTCCCATTTTTTAGAAGGGTCCTGAACAGAAAGCAAAATCTCATTTTTCAGGAGGGTCCTGAGCAGAAAATAAAGTCCCATTTTTTAGGAGAGTCCTGAACAGAAAGTGAAGTCCCATTTTCCAGGAGGGTCCTGAACAGAATGGAAAGTCCCATTTTTCATGAGGGTCCTGAACAGAAAGTTATGTCATATTTTTCAGGAGGATCCTGAACAGAAAGTAAAATCCCATTTTTCAGGAGGGTCCTGAACAGAAAGTAAATTCTCATTTTTCAGAAGGGTCCTGAACAGAAAGAAAAGTCTCATTTTTTAGGAGGGCCCTAAACAGAAAGTAAAGTTCCATTTTTTAGGATGGCCCTGAGTAGAAAGTAAAGTCCCATTTTTCAGGAGGGTCCTGAGCAGAAAGTAAAGTCTTATTTTTCAGGAGCGTCCTGAACAGAAAGTAAAATCCCATTCTTAGGATGGTCCTGAGCAAAAAGTAGAGTCCCATTTTTCAGGAGGGTCCTGAACAGAAAGTAAAATCTCATTTTTCAGGAGGGTCCTGAGCAGAGATTAAAGTCCCATTTTTCAAGAGGATCCTGAACAGAAAGTGAAGTCCTATTTTTCAGGAGGGTCCTGAACAGAAAGTTAAGTCCCATTTTTCAGGAGGGTCTTGAACAGAAAGTAAAGTCCCATTTTTTAGGAGGGTCCTGAGCAGAAACTAAAATCCCATTTTCCAGGAGGGCCTTGAGCAGAAAGTAAAGTCCCATTTTTCAGGAGGGTCCTGAACAGAAAGTAAAGTCCCATTTTCAAGAAGTGTCCTGAACAGTAAGTAAATTCCCATTTTCCAGGAGGGTCCTGAACAGAAAGTAAAATCTCATTTTTCAAGAGGGTCCTAAACAGAAAGTAAAGTCCCATTTTCCAGGAGGGTCCTGAACAGAAAGTCCAATTTGTTAAGAGAGTCCCGAACAGAAAGTAAAGTCCCATTTTCAAAGAGGGTCCTGAGCAGAAACAAAAGTCTCATTTTTCAGAAGGGTCTTGAACAGAAAGTAGAATCCTATTTTTCAAAAGGGTCCTGAACAGAAAGTAAAGTCCCATTTTCGAGGAGGGTCCTGAATAGAAAGTAAATCTTATTTTCCTGGAGGGTCCTAAGCATAAATTAAAGTCCCATTTTTTAGGAAGTTCCTGAACAAAAAGTAAAGTCCTATTTTTTGGGAGGGTCCGCAGCATAAAGTAATATACCATTTTTCAGGAGGGTCCTGAGCAGAAAGTAAATTCCATTTTTCAAGAGGAACCTGAACAGAAAGTAAAGTCCCATTTTCATCAAGGGTCCTGAGCAAAAAGTAAAGTCCCATTTTTTAGAAGGGTCCTGAACAGAAAGCAAAATCTCATTTTTCAGGAGGGTCCTGAGCAGAAAATAAAGTCCCATTTTTTAGGAGAGTCCTGAATAGAAAGTGAAGTCCCATTTTCCAGGAGGGTCCTGAACAGAATGGAAAGTCCCATTTTTCATGAGGGTCCTGAACAGAAAGTTATGTCATATTTTTCAGGAGGATCTTGAACAGAAAGTAAAATCCCATTTTTCAGGAGGGTCCTGAACAGAAAGTAAATTCTCATTTTTCAGAAGGGTCCTGAACAGAAAGAAAAGTCTAATTTTTTGGGAGGGCCCTAAACAGAAAGTAAAGTTCCATTTTTTAGGATGGCCCTGAGTAGAAAGTAAAGTCCCATTTTTCAGGAGGGTCCTGAGCAGAAAGTAAAGTCTTATTTTTCAGGAGCGTCCTGAACAGAAAGTAAAATCCCATTCTTAGGATGGTCCTGAGCAAAAAGTAGAGTCCCATTTTTCAGGAGGGTCCTAAACAGAAAGTACAATCTCATTTTTCAGGAGGGTCCTGAGCAGAAATTAAAGTCCCATTTTTCAAGAGGATCCTGAACAGAAAGTGAAGTCCTATTTTTCAGGAGGGTCCTGAACAGAAAGTTAAGTCCCATTTTTCAGGAGGGTCTTGAACAGAAAGTAAAGTCCCATTTTTTAGGAGGGTCCTGAGCAGAAAGTAAAATCCCATTTTTCAGGAGGGCCTTGAGCAGAAAGTAAAGTCCCATTTTTCAGGAGGGTCCTGAACAGAAAGTAAAGTCCCATTTTCAAGAAGTGTCCTGAACAGAAATGTAAAGTCCCATTTTTCATGAGGGTCCTGAACAGAAAGTAATGTCATATTTTTCAGGAGGATCCTGAACAGAAAGTAAAATCCCATTTTTCAGGAGGGTCCTGAACAGAAAGTAAATTCTCATTTTTCAGAAGGGTCCTGTACAGAAAGAAAAGTCTCATTTTTTAGGAGGGCCCTAAACAGAAAGTAAAGTTCCATTTTTTAGGATGGCCCTGAGTAGAAAGTAAAGTCCCATTTTTCAGGAGGGTCCTGAGCAGAAAGTAAAGTCTTATTTTTCAGGAGCGTCCTGAACAGAAAGTAAAATCCCATTCTTAGGATGGTCCTGAGCAGAAAGTAGAGTCCCATTTTTCAGGAGGGTCCTGAACAGAAAGTAAAATCTCATTTTTCAGGAGGGTCCTGAGCAGAGATTAAAGTCCCATTTTTCAAGAGGGTCCTGAACAGAAAGTGAAGTCCTATTTTTCAGGAGGGTCCTGAACAGAAAGTTAAGTCCCATTTTTCAGGAGGGTCTTGAACAGAAAGTAAAGTCCCATTTTTTAGGAGGGTCCTGAGCAGAAACTAAAATCCCATTTTCCAGGAGGGCCTTGAGCAGAAAGTAAAGTCCCATTTTTCAGGAGGGTCCTGAACAGAAAGTAAAGTCCCATTTTCAAGGAGTGTCCTGAACAGTAAGTAAATTCCCATTTTCCAGGAGGGTCCTGAACAGAAAGTAAAATCTCATTTTTCAAGAGGGTCCTAAACAGAAAGTAAAGTCCCATTTTCCAGGAGGGTCCTGAACAGAAAGTCCAATTTGTTAAGAGAGTCCCGAACAGAAAGTAAAGTCCCATTTTCAAAGAGGGTCCTGAGCAGAAACAAAAGTCTCATTTTTCAGAAGGGTCTTGAACAGAAAGTAGAATCCTATTTTTCAAAAGGGTCCTGAACAGAAAGTAAAGTCCCATTTTCGAGGAGGGTCCTGAATAGAAAGTAAATCTTATTTTCCTGGAGGGTCCTAAGCATAAATTAAAGTCCCATTTTTTAGGAAGTTCCTGAACAAAAAGTAAAGTCCTATTTTTTGGGAGGGTCCGCAGCATAAAGTAATATACCATTTTTCAGGAGGGTCCTGAGCAGAAAGTAAATTCCATTTTTCAAGAGGAACCTGAACAGAAAGTAAAGTCCCATTTTCATCAAGGGTCCTGAGCAAAAAGTAAAGTCCCATTTTTTAGAAGGGTCCTGAACAGAAAGCAAAATCTCATTTTTCAGGAGGGTCCTGAGCAGAAAATAAAGTCCCATTTTTTAGGAGAGTCCTGAATAGAAAGTGAAGTCCCATTTTCCAGGAGGGTCCTGAACAGAATGGAAAGTCCCATTTTTCATGAGGGTCCTGAACAGAAAGTTATGTCATATTTTTCAGGAGGATCTTGAACAGAAAGTAAAATCCCATTTTTCAGGAGGGTCCTGAACAGAAAGTAAATTCTCATTTTTCAGAAGGGTCCTGAACAGAAAGAAAAGTCTAATTTTTTGGGAGGGCCCTAAACAGAAAGTAAAGTTCCATTTTTTAGGATGGCCCTGAGTAGAAAGTAAAGTCCCATTTTTCAGGAGGGTCCTGAGCAGAAAGTAAAGTCTTATTTTTCAGGAGCGTCCTGAACAGAAAGTAAAATCCCATTCTTAGGATGGTCCTGAGCAAAAAGTAGAGTCCCATTTTTCAGGAGGGTCCTGAACAGAAAGTACAATCTCATTTTTCAGGAGGGTCCTGAGCAGAAATTAAAGTCCCATTTTTCAAGAGGATCCTGAACAGAAAGTGAAGTCCTATTTTTCAGGAGGGTCCTGAACAGAAAGTTAAGTCCCATTTTTCAGGAGGGTCTTGAACAGAAAGTAAAGTCCCATTTTTTAGGAGGGTCCTGAGCAGAAAGTAAAATCCCATTTTCCAGGAGGGCCTTGAGCAGAAAGTAAAGTCCCATTTTTCAGGAGGGTCCTGAACAGAAAGTAAAGTCCCATTTTCAAGAAGTGTCCTGAACAGAAAGTAAATTCCCATTTTCCAGGAGGGTCCTGAACAGAAAGTAAAATCTCATTTTTCAAGAGGGTCCTAAACAGAAAGTAAAGTCCCATTTTCCAGGAGGGTCCTGAACAGAAAGTCCAATTTGTTAAGAGAGTCCCGAACAGAAAGTAAAGTCCCATTTTCAAAGAGGGTCCTGAGCAGAAACAAAAGTCTCATTTTTCAGAAGGGTCTTGAACAGAAAGTAGAATCCTATTTTTCAAAAGGGTCCTGAACAGAAAGTAAAGTCCCATTTTCGAGGAGGGTCCTGAATAGAAAGTAAATCTTATTTTCCTGGAGGGTCCTAAGCATATATTAAAGTCCCATTTTTTAGGAAGGTCCTGAACAAAAAGTAAAGTCCTATTTTTTGGGAGGGTCCTCAGCATAAAGTAATATACCATTTTTCAGGAGGGTCCTGAGCAGAAAGTAAATTCCATTTTTCAAGAGGAACCTGAACAGAAAGTAAAGTCCCATTTTCATCAAGGGTCCTGAGCAAAAAGTAAAGTCCCATTTTTTAGAAGGGTCCTGAACAGGAAGCAAAATCTCATTTTTCAGGAGGGTCCTGAGCAGAAAATAAAATCCCATTTTTTAGGAGAGTTCTGAATAGAAAGTGAAGTCCCATTTTCCAGGAGGGTCCTGAACAGAATGGAAAGTCCCATTTTTCATGAGGGTCCTGAACAGAAAGTAATGTCATATTTTTCAGGAGGATCCTGAACAGAAAGTAAAATCCCATTTTTCAGGAGGGTCCTGAACAGAAAGTAAATTCTCATTTTTCAGAAGGGTCCTGAACAGAAAGAAAAGTCTCATTTTTTAGGAGGGCCCTAAACAGAAAGTAAAGTTCCATTTTTTAGGATGGCCCTGAGTAGAAAGTAAAGTCCCATTTTTCAGGAGGGTCCTGAGCAGAAAGTAAAGTCTTATTTTTCAGGAGCGTCCTGAACAGAAAGTAAAATCCCATTCTTAGGATGGTCCTGAGCAGAAAGTAGAGTCCCATTTTTCAGGAGGGTCCTGAACAGAAAGTAAAATCTCATTTTTCAGGAGGGTCCTGAGCAGAAATTAAAGTCAAATTTTTCAAGAGGATCCTGAACAGAAAGTGAAGTCCTATTTTTCAGGAGGGTCCTGAACAGAAAGTTAAGTCCCATTTTTCAGGAGGGTCTTGAACAGAAAGTAAAGTCCCATTTTTTAGGAGGGTCCTGAGCAGAAAGTAAAATCCCATTTTCCAGGAGGGCCTTGAGCAGAAAGTAAAGTCCCATTTTTCAGGAGGGTCCTGAACAGAAAGTAAAGTCCCATTTTCAAGGAGTGTCCTGAACAGAAAGTAAATTCCCATTTTCCAGGAGGGTCCTGAACAGAAAGTAAAATCTCATTTTTCAAGAGGGTCCTAAACAGAAAGTAAAGTCCCATTTTCCAAGAGGGTCCTGAACAGAAAGTCCAATTTGTTAAGAGAGTCCTGAATAGAAAGTAAAGTCCCATTTTCAAAGAGGGTCCTGAGCAGAAACAAAAGTCTCATTTTTCAGAAGGGTCTTGAACAGAAAGTAGAATCCTATTTTTCAAAAGGGTCCTGAACAGAAAGTAAAGTCCCATTTTCGAGGAGGGTCCTGAATAGAAAGTAAATCTTATTTTCCTGGAGGGTCCTAAGCATATATTAAAGTCCCATTTTTTAGGAATGTCCTGAACAAAAAGTAAAGTCCTATTTTTTGGGAGGGTCCTCAGCATAAAGTAATATACCATTTTTCAGGAGGGTCCTGAGCAGAAAGTAAATTCCATTTTTCAAGAGGAACCTGAACAGAAAGTAAAGTCCCATTTTCATCAAGGGTCCTGAGCAAAAAGTAAAGTCCCATTTTTTAGAAGGGTCCTGAACAGAAAGCAAAATCTCATTTTTCAGGAGGGTCCTGAGCAGAAAATAAAGTCCCATTTTTTAGGAGAGTCCTGAATAGAAAGTGAAGTCCCATTTTCCAGGAGGGTCCTGAACAGAATGGAAAGTCCCATTTTTCATGAGGGTCCTGAACAGAAAGTAATGTCATATTTTTCAGGAGGATCCTGAACAGAAAGTAAAATCCCATTTTTCAGGAGGGTCCTGAACAGAAAGTAAATTCTCATTTTTCAGAAGGGTCCTGAACAGAAAGAAAAGTCTTATTTTTTAGGAGGGCCCTAAACAGAAAGTAAAGTTCCATTTTTTAGGATGGCCCTGAGTAGAAAGTAAAGTCCCATTTTTCAGGAGGGTCCTGAGCAGAAAGTAAAGTCTTATTTTTCAGGAGCGTCCTGAACAGAAAGTAAAATCCCATTCTTAGGATGGTCCTGAGCAGAAAGTAGAGTCCCATTTTTCAGGAGGGTCCTGAACAGAAAGTAAAATCTCATTTTTCAGGAGGGTCCTGAGAAGAAATTAAAGTCCCATTTTTCAAGAGGGTCCTGAACAGAAAGTGAAGTCCTATTTTTCAGGAGGGTCCTGAAGAGAAATTTAAGTCCCATTTTTCAGGAGGGTCTTGAACAGAAAGTAAAGTCCCATTTTTTAGGAGGGTCCTGAGCAGAAAGTAAAATCCCATTTTCCAGGAGGGCCTTGAGCAGAAAGTAAAGTCCCATTTTTCAGTAGGGTCCTGAACAGAAAGTAAAGTCCCATTTTCAAGGAGTGTCTTGAACAGAAAGTAAATTCCCATTTTCCAGGAGGGTCCTGAACAGAAAGTAAAATCTCATTTTTCAAGAGGGTCCTAAACAGAAAGTAAAGTCCCATTTTCCAGGAGGGTCCTGAACAGAAAGTCCAATTTGTTAAGAGAGTCCCGAACAGAAAGTAAAGTCCCATTTTCAAAGAGGGTCCTGAGCAGAAACAAAAGTCTCATTTTTCAAAAGGGTCTTGAAGAGAAAGTAAAATCCTATTTTTCAGAAGGGTCCTGAACAGAAAGTAAAGTCCCATTTTCGAGGAGGGTCCTGAATAGAAAGTAAATCTTATTTTCCTAGAGGGTCCTAAGCATAAATTAAAGTCCCATTTTTTATGAAGGTCCTGAACAAAAAGTAAAGTCCTATTTTTTTGGAGAGTCCTCAGCATAAAGTAATATACCATTTTTCAGGAGGGTCCTGAGCAGAAAGTAAATTCCATTTTTCAAGAGGAACCTGAACAGAAAGTAAAGTCCCATTTTCATCAAGGGTCCTGAGCAAAAAGTAAAGTCTCATTTTTTAGAAGGGTCCTGAACAGGAAGCAAAATCCCATTTTTCAGGAGGGTCCTGAGCAGAAAATAAAGTCCCATTTTTTAGGAGAGTCCTGAATAGAAAGTAAAGTCCCATTTTCCAGGAGGGTCCTGAACAGAATGGAAAGTCCCATTTTTCATGAGGGTCCTGAACAGAAAGTAATGTCATATTTTTCAGGAGGATCCTGAACAGAAAGTAAAATCCCATTTTTCAGGAGGGTCCTGAACAGAAAGTAAATTCTCATTTTTCAGAAGGGTCCTGAACAGAAAGTAAAGTCTCATTGTTTAGGAGGGCCCTAAACAGAAAGTAAAGTTCCATTTTTTAGGATGGCCCTGAGTAGAAAGTAAAGTCCCATTTTTCAAGAGGGTCCTGAGCAGAAAGTAAAGTCTTATTTTTCAGGAGCGTCCTGAACAGAAAGTAAAATCCCATTCTTAGGATGGTCCTGAGCAGAAAGTAGAGTCCCATTTTTCAGGAGGGTCCTGAACAGAAAGTAAAATCTCATTTTTCAGGAGGGTCCTGAACAGAAAGTAAAGTCAAATTTTTCAAGAGGATCCTGAACAGAAAGTGAAGTCCTATTTTTCAGGAGGGTCCTGAACAGAAAGTTAAGTCCCATTTTTCAGGAGGGTCTTGAACAGAAAGTAAAGTCCCATTTTTTAGGAGGGTCCTGAGCAGAAAGTAAAATCCCATTTTCCAGGAGGGCCTTGAGCAGAAAGTAAAGTCCCATTTTTCAGGAGGGTCCTGAACAGAAAGTAAAGTCCCATTTTCAAGGAGTGTCCTGAACAGAAAGTAAATTCCCATTTTCCAGGAGGGTCCTGAACAGAAAGTAAAATCTCATTTTTCAAGAGGGTCCTAAACAGAAAGTAAAGTCCCATTTTCCAAGAGGGTCCTGAACAGAAAGTCCAATTTGTTAAGAGAGTCCTGAATAGAAAGTAAAGTCCCATTTTCAAAGAGGGTCCTGAGCAGAAACAAAAGTCTCATTTTTCAGAAGGGTCTTGAACAGAAAGTAGAATCCTATTTTTCAAAAGGGTCCTGAACAGAAAGTAAAGTCCCATTTTCGAGGAGGGTCCTGAATAGAAAGTAAATCTTATTTTCCTGGAGGGTCCTAAGCATATATTAAAGTCCCATTTTTTAGGAATGTCCTGAACAAAAAGTAAAGTCCTATTTTTTGGGAGGGTCCTCAGCATAAAGTAATATACCATTTTTCAGGAGGGTCCTGAGCAGAAAGTAAATTCCATTTTTCAAGAGGAACCTGAACAGAAAGTAAAGTCCCATTTTCATCAAGGGTCCTGAGCAAAAAGTAAAGTCCCATTTTTTAGAAGGGTCCTGAACAGAAAGCAAAATCTCATTTTTCAGGAGGGTCCTGAGCAGAAAATAAAGTCCCATTTTTTAGGAGAGTCCTGAATAGAAAGTGAAGTCCCATTTTCCAGGAGGGTCCTGAACAGAATGGAAAGTCCCATTTTTCATGAGGGTCCTGAACAGAAAGTAATGTCATATTTTTCAGGAGGATCCTGAACAGAAAGTAAAATCCCATTTTTCAGGAGGGTCCTGAGCAGAAAATAAAGTCTCATTTTTTAGCAGGGTCCTGAGCAAAAAGTAGAGTCTCATTTTTTAGGAGGGTCCTGAATAGAAAGTAAAATCCCATTTTTCAGGAGTGTCCTCAGCAAAAAGTAAAGTCCCATTTTTTAGGAGGGTCATGAACATAAAGTAGAGTCCCGTTTTCTAGGAGAGTCCTGAGCAGAAAGTAAAGTCTCATTTTTCAGGGGGGTCCTGAACAGAAAGTAAAGTCCCATTTTCCAGGAGGGTCCTAAGCATAAATTAAAGTCCCATTTTTTAGGAAGGTCTTGAACAGAAAGTAAAGTCCTATTTTTTGGGAGGGTCCTCAGCATAAAGTAATATACCATTTTCAGGAGGTTCCTAAGCAGAAAGTAAAGTCTCATTTTTCAAGAGGAACCTGAACAGAAAGTAAAGTCCCATTTTTTAGAAGGGCCCTGAACAGAAAGCAAAATCTCATTTCTCAGGAGGGTCCTGAGCAGTAAATAAAGTCCCATTTTTTAGGAGAGTTCTGAACAGAAAGTAAAGTCCCATTTTCCATGAGGGTCCTGAACAGAATGTAAAGTCCCATTTTTCATGAGGGTCCTGAACAGAAAGTAAAGTCATATTTTTCAGGAGGGTCCTGAACAAAAAGTAAAATCCCATTTTTCAGGAGGGTCCTGAACAGAAAGTTAATTCTCATTTTTCAGAAGGGTCCTGAACAGAAAGTAAAGTCTCATTTTTTAGGAGGGCCCTAAACAGAAAGTAAAGTCCCATTTTTTAGGATGGCCCTGAGCAGAAAGTAAAGTCCCATTTTTCAGGAGGGTCCTGAGCAGAAAATAAAGTCTCATTTTTTAGCGGGGTCCTGAGCAGAAAGTAGAGTCTCATTTTTTAGGAGGGTCCTGAATAGAAAGTAAAATCCCATTTTTCAGGAGTGTCCTCAGCAAAAAGTAAAGTCCCATTTTTGAGGAGGGTCATGAACATAAAGTAGAGTCCCATTTTCTAGGAGAGTCCTGAACAGAAAGTAAAGTCCCATTTTCCAGGAGGGTCCTGAACAGAAAGTAAAGTCTTATTTTTTAGGTGGATCCTGAACAGAAAGTAAAATCCCATTTTCCAGGAGGGTCCTGAATAGAAAGTAAAATCTCATTTTTCAAGAGGGTCCTAAATAGAAAGTAAAGTCCCATTTTCTAGGAGGGTCCTGAACAGAAAGTAAAATCCCATTTGTAGGAGGGTCCTGAACAGAAAGTAAGTCCCATTTTCCAGGAAAGTACTGAACAGAAAATAAAATTCCATTTTTCAGAAGGGTCCTGAACAGAAAGTAAAATCCCATTTTTAGGAGGGTCCTGAACAGAAAGTAAAGTTCCATTTTCTAGGAGGGTCCTGAACAGAAACTAAATCTTATTTTCCAGGAGGGTCCTGAGCAAAAATTAAAGTCCAATTTTTCAGGAAGGTCCTGAACAGAAAGTAAAGTCCTATTTTTCGAGAAGGTCCTCAGCAGAAAGTAAAATACCATTTTTCAGGAGGGTACTGAGCATAAAGTAAAGTCCCATTTTTCAGGAGGGTCCTGAACAGAAAGTAAAATCCCATTCTAAGGAGGGTCCTAAACAGAAATTAAAGTCCTATTTTTCAGGATGGTCCTGAACAGAAAGTAAAATCCCATTTTCCAAGAGGGTCCTAAACAGAAAGTAAACTCTTATTTTTCAGGAGGGTCATCAACAGAAAGTAAAGTCCCATTTTCCAGGAGGGTTTTGAAATGATAGTAAAATCCCATTTTAAGAGGGACCTGAACAGAAAGTAAAGTCCTATTTTTCGGGAAGGTCCTCAGCAGAAAGTAAAATACCATTTTCCAGGAGGGTCCTGAGCAGAAAATAAAGTCTCATTTTTTAGCGGGGTCCTGAGCAGAAAGTAGAGTCTCATTTTTTAGGAGGGTCCTGAATAGAAAGTAAAATCCCATTTATCAGGAGTGTCCTCAGCAAAAAGTAAAGTCCCATTTTTGAGGAGGGTCATGAACATAAAGTAGAGTCCCATTTTCTAGGAGAGTCCTGAACAGAAAGTAAAGTCCCATTTTCCAGGAGGGTCCTGAACAGAAAGTAAAGTCTTATTTTTTAGGAGGATCCTGAACAGAAAGTAAAGTCCCATTTTCCAGGAGGGTCCTGAATAGAAAGTAAAATCTCATTTTTCAAGAGGGTCCTAAATAGAAAGTAAAGTCTCATTTTCTAGGAGGTCCTGAACAGAAAGTAAAATCCCATTTGTAGGAGGGTCCTGAACAGAAAGTAAGTCCCATTTTCCAGGAAGGTACTGAACAGAAAATAAAATTCCATTTTTCAGAAGGGTCCTGAACAGAAAGTAAAATCCCATTTTTAGGAGGGTCCTGAAAAGAAAGTAAAGTTCCATTTTCTAGGAAGGTCCTGAACAGAAACTAAATCTTATTTTCCAGGAGGGTCCTGACCAAAAATTAAAGTCCAATTTTTCAGGAAGGTCCTGAACAGAAAGTAAAGTCCTATTTTTTGGAAGGTCCTCAGCAGAAAGTAAAATACCATTTTTCAGGAGGGTACTGAGCATAAAGTAAAGTCCTATTTTTCAGGAGGGTCCTGAACAGAAAGTAAAATCGCATTCTAAGGAGGGTCCTGAACAGAAATTAAAGTCCTATTTTTCAGGATGGTTCTGAACAGAATGTAAACTCCCATTTTCCAAGAGGGTCCTAAACAGTCAGTAAACTCTCATTTTTCAGGAGGGACCTCAACAGAATGTAAAGTCCCATTTTCCAAGAGGGTTTTGAAATGATAGTATAATCCCATTTTTAAGAGGGTCCTGAACAGAAAGTAAAATCCCATTTTCCAAGAGGGTCCTGAACAGAAAGTAAAATCGCATTCTAAGGAGGGTCCTGAACAGAAATTAAAGTCCTATTTTTCAGGATGGTTCTGAACAGAAAGTAAACTCCCATTTTCCAAGAGGGTCCTAAACAGTCAGTAAACTCTCATTTTTCAGGAGAGACCTCAACAGAAAGTAAAGTCCCATTTTCCAGGAGGGTTTTGAAATGATAGTATAATCCCATTTTTAAGAGGGTCCTGAACAGAAAGTAAAATCCCATTTTCCAAGAGGGTCCTGAACAGAAAGTAAAATCGCATTCTAAGGAGGGTCCTGAACAGAAATTAAAGTCCTATTTTTCAGGATGGTTCTGAACAGAAAGTAAACTCCCATTTTCCAAGAGGGTCCTAAACAGTCAGTAAACTCTCATTTTTCAGGAGGGACCTCAACAGAAAGTAAAGTCCGATTTTCCAGGAGGGTTTTGAAATGATAGTATAATCCCATTTTTAAGAGGGTCCTGAACAGAAAGTAAAGTCCTATTTTTCGGGAAGGTCCTCAGCAGAAAGTAAACTACCATTTTTATGGAGGGTCCTGAGCAGAAAGTAAAGTCCCATATTTCAGGAGGGTCCTGAACAGAAAGTAAAATCCCATTCTAAGGAGGGTCCTGAACAGAAATTAAAGTCTTATTTTTTAGCATGGTCGTGAACAAAAAGTAAACTCCCATTTTTCAGGAGAGTCTTGAACAGAAAGTAAAGTCCCATTTTTCAGGAGGGCCTTGAGCAGAAAGTAAATTCCCATTTTCCAGAAGGGTCTGAGAAGAAAATAAATTCCCATTTTTCAGTAGGGTCTTGAACAAAAAGTATTGTCCCATTTTTCAGGAGGGTCTTGAACAGAAAGTAAAGTCCCATTTTTCAGGAGGGTCTTGAGCAGAAAGTAAATTCCCATTTTCCAGAAGGGTCCTGAGCAGAAAATAAATTCCCATTTTTCAGTAGGGTCTTGAACAAAAATTATTGTCCCATTTTTCAGGAGGGTCCTGAGTAGAAAGTAAAGTCCCATTTTTTAGGAGGGTCCTAAACGAAAGTAAAATCCTATTTTTCAGAAAGGTCCTGAGCAGAAAGTAAAGTCTCATTTTTCAGGAGTGTCCTGAACAGAAAGTAAAATCTCATTTTTCGGGAGTGTCCTAAACAGAAATTAAAGTCCCATTTTTTAGGAGGGTGCTGAACAGAAAGTAAGGTCCCATTTTTCAGGAAGGTCCTGAACAGAAAGTATCATATTTTACGAGGGACCCAAACAGAAAGTAAAGTCTCATTTTCCAGGAGGGTCCTGAGCAGAAAGTAAAGTCCCATTTTTCAAGAGGGTCCTGAACATAAAGTAAAATTTAATTTTTCAGGAGGGTCCTGAGCAGAAAATAAAGTCTCATTTTTTAGCGGGGTCCTGAGCAAAAAGTAGAGTCTCATTTTTTAGGAGGGTCCTGAATAGAAAGTAAAATCCCATTTTTCAGGAGTGTCCTCAGCAAAAAGTAAAGTCCCATTTTTGAGGAGGGTCATGAACATAAAGTAGAGTCCCGTTTTTTAGGAGAGTCCTGAGCAGAAAGTAAAGTCCCATTTTTCAGGGGGGTCCTGAACAGAAAGTAAAGTCCCATTTTCCAGGAGGGTCCTAAGCATAAATTAAAGTCCCATTTTTTAGGAAGGTCCTGAACAGAAAGTAAAGTCCTATTTTTTGGGAGGGTCCTCAGCATAAAGTAATATACCATTTTCTGGAGGGCCCTGAGCAGAAAGTAAAGTCTCATTTTTCAAGAGGAACCTGAACAGAAAGTAAAGTCCCATTTTCATCAAGGGTCCTGAGCAAAGAGTAAAGTCCCATTTTTTAGAAGGGCCCTGAACAGAAAGCAAAATCTCATTTCTCAGGAGGGTCCTGAGCAGTAAATAAAGTCCCATTTTTTAGGAGAGTCCTGAACAGAAAGTAAAGTCCCATTTTCCATGAGGGTCCTGAACAGAATGTAAAGTCCCATTTTTCATGAGGGTCCTGAACAGAAAGTAAAGTCATATTTTTCAGGAGGGTCCTGAACAGAAAGTAAAATCCCATTTTTCAGGAGGGTCCTTAACAGAAAGTTAATTCTCATTTTTCAGAAGGGTCCTGAACAGAAAGTAAAGTCTCATTTTTTAGGAGGGCCCTAAACAGAAAGTAAAGTCCCATTTTTTAGGATGGCCCTGAGCAGAAAGTAAAGTCCCATTTTTCAGGAGGGTCCTGAGCAGAAAGTAAAGTCTTATTTTGCAGGAGCGTCCTGAACAGAAAGTAAAATCCCATTCTTAGGATGGTCCTGAGCAGAAAGTACAGTCCCATTGTTCAGGAGGGTCCTGAACAGAAAGTAAAATCCCATTTTCCAAGAGGGTCCTGAACAGAAAGTAAAGTCTTATTTTCTAGGAGTGTCCTGAACAGAAAGTAAAATCCCATTTTCCAGGAGGGTCCTGAACAGAAAGTAAAGTCTTATTTTTTAGGAGGATCCTGAACAGAAAGTAAAGTCCCATTTTCCAGGAGGGTCCTGAATAGAAAGTAAAATCTCATTTTTCAAGAGGGTCCTAAATAGAAAGTAAAGTCCCATTTTCTAGGAGGGTCCTGAACAGAAAGTAAAATCCCATTTGTAGGAGGGTCCTGAACAGAAAGTAAGTCCCATTTTCCAGGAAGGTACTGAACAGAAAATAAAATTCCATTTTTCAGAAGGGTCCTGAACAGAAAGTAAAATCCCATTTTTAGGAGGGTCCTGAACAGAAAGTAAAGTTCCATTTTCTAGGAGGGTCCTGAACAGAAACTAAATCTTATTTTCCAGGAGGGTCCTGAGCAAAAATTAAAGTCCAATTTTTCAGGAAGGTCCTGTACAGAAAGTAAAGTCCTATTTTTCGAGAAGGTCCTCAGCAGAAAGTAAAATACCATTTTTCAGGAGGGTACTGAGCATAAAGTAAAGTCCCATTTTTCAGGAGGGTCCTGAACAGAAAGTAAAATCGCATTCTAAGGAGGCTCCTAAACAGAAATTAAAGTCCTATTTTTCAGGATGGTCCTGAACAGAATGTAAAATCCCATTTTCCAAGAGGGTCCTAAACAGAAAGTAAACTCTTATTTTTCAGGAGGGTCATCAACAGAAAGTAAAGTCCCATTTTCCAAGAGGGTTTTGAAATGATAGTAAAATACCATTTTAAGAGGGACCTGAACAGAAAGTAAAGTCCTATTTTTCGGGAAGGTCCTCAGCAGAAAGTAAAATACCATTTTCCAGGAGGGTCCTGAGCAGAAAATAAAGTCTTATTTTTTAGCGGGGTCCTGAGCAGAAAGTAGAGTCTCATTTTTTAGGAGGGTCCTGAATAGAAAGTAAAATCCCATTTTTCAGGAGTGTCCTCAGCAAAAAGTAAAGTCCCATTTTTGAGGAGGGTCATGAACATAAAGTAGAGTCCCGTTTTCTAGGAGAGTTCTGAACAGAAAGTAAAGTCCCATTTTCCAGGAGGGTCCTGAACAGAAAGTAAAGTCTTATTTTTTGGGAGGATCCTGAACAGAAAGTAAAGTCCCATTTTCCAGGAGGGTCCTGAATAGAAAGTAAAATCTCATTTTTCAAGAGGGTCCTAAATAGAAAGTAAAGTCCCATTTTCTAGGAGGGTCCTGAAAAGAAAGTAAAGTCCTATTTTTTGGGAGGGTCCTCATCATAAAGTAATATATCATTTTTCAGGAGGGTCCTTAGCAGAAAGTAAAGTCCCATTTTTCTAGAGGAACCTGAACAGAAAGTAAAGTCTCATTTTCATCCAGGGTCCTGAGCAAAAAGTAAAGTCCTATTTTTTAGAAGGGTCCTGAACAGATAGCAAAATGTCATTTTTCAGGAGGGTCCTGAGCAGAAAATAAAGTCCCATTTTTTAGGAGAGTCCTGAACAGAAAGTAAAGTCCCATTTTCCAGGAGGGTCCTGAACAGAATGTAAAGTCCCATTTTTCATGAGGGTCCTGAACAGAAAGTAAAGTCATATGTCAACAAGATCACACTCTTTCAAAAGAAGTTCGAAAATGAGATTTGCTCCGAATTGCCTAATGCATTTTGGGAATGCAAGAAGCATCTCATTGAGCTTCCCTACATTGCTGGCTTCGACGAACACCATATTCCTACGAAAGCCAGACCAATCCAAATGAACCAAGAGATGATGGAAATCTGCAAGACAGAAATCAATCATCTTCTTCACAAGGGCATCATTAGGCCCTCTAATTCCCCCTGGAATTACTCTGCATTTTATGTAAATAACAGTGCAGAAAAAGAAAGAGGAACTCCTCGGCTTGTTATCAATTACAAGCCATTGAATGCTGTCCTAAAATGGATCCGACATTCGATTCCTAACAAAAGGGATCTTCTCAAAAGAACCTATAAAGCCAACCTTTACAGCAAATTCGATATGAAGTCAGGATTCTGGCAAATCCAAATTGTTGAAAAGGATAAATATAAGACTGCCTTCAACGTCCCTTTTGGGCACTACGAATGGAATGTCATACCATTTGGGCTCAAGAACGCGCCCTCAGAATTTCAGAATATCATGAACAATATCTTCAATGAATATTCTTATATGTCAATTGTTTATATTGATGATGTGCTGATTTTCTCTGAGAACATTGATTCTCATTTTAAACATCTTAATATATTTTTGAAAATTGTAAAATTGAATGGCCTAGTTGTTAGCGCTAAAAAGATGAAGTTATTTCAAACTTCTATCCGTTTTTTAGGTCATGATCTGCATCAGGGTAGTCACAAACCCATTTACCGAGCCATCGAGTTCTTTTCTAAATTTCCAAATGAAATTACTGATAAAACGCAACTTCAAAGGTTTTTAGGAAGCCTGAATTACGTTGCTGATTTTATCCCCCACATTAGGCAGGTCTGTGAACCTCTTTACAATCGTTTAAAGAAAAATCCAGTTCCTTGGAGTTCTGAACAAACCAATGCTATTATAAAGATTAAATCTTTAGTTCAAAACTTTCCCTGTCTAGGCATCCCCAATCCTGAAGCTTTCATGATTGTAGAAACCGATGCATCAGACATAGGCTATGGTGGAATCCTTAAACAAAGGATAACTGATAACTCCTCTGAACAACTAGTTCGTTTTACATCCGGCATCTGGAATGCTGCTCAAAAGAATTACAGCACTGTGAAAAAAGAAGTTTTATCTATAGTGCTATGTATCACAAAATTCCAAGATGACCTTATTAATAAGGAATTTCTTCTTCGCGTTGATTGTAAATCGGCTAAAGAGATTTTGCAAAAAGATGTTAAAAATCTCGTTTCAAAACAAATATTTGCTAGATGGCAAGCTCTCCTATCTAGCTTTGATTTTCAAATTGAGTTTATCAAAGGAGAACATAACTCCCTTCCCGATTTTCTAACAAGAGAATTCCTACAGGGCCATGAGACCGAATCTGGGGAAAAACCCCAAGCAAGAACAGGCACGAATGGCTAGACCATTCGATGCTCCTTCTCCGTCAGCAAATCTACTCCGGCCTTCCATTCCGCAAAGGCCATTCCTCAAAGAAGAGATTCAATCTCCAGCAAACAGATTCGCGGCACTACAGCCGCCACCATCACCTACAAAATTAGTAGACATGAAGACTAATTTGCCTATCATCCAAGGGCAGGCAACCAGCTCCTTGGTACAAACCAAGCAGAGCTATGCAATGAAGGCCCTAGAGACCTTTGCAGAAGCCATCGACCCGTCAGCTGCCAAAGTAGCTGCCCCAGCACCTCCTACCAAAGAGGAATTCAAGTTCATCACCACCCAAGTATGCCCCATCATAGCTTTGGACAAAGCATACGAAGGATATCCCATGAACCAGCTCCTCAAGCCGGTCTACACCAATAACAACTTTGTGGACTCAGAAGATCCACTCAAAACACGCCGATATTATGAGGCTATCCTGGTAGACACTGATTCTATTGAGGTAGAACACTCGGTGGACGAAAGCTATCCGGAGCATATCGGATATTCTAAATTCACTATCAAGAGGGTACTAACCCCCTTCAATTGGTTTGTTGATCACTTGCACACTCCAGTTGCCCTATCCATGCCGCACCGACCGCAGACCTACAATTGGCACGACTACAAGTCAGCCTGTTTTAACTTCTTGTTCGTCAGACCAGGACACACATGATTTGTCAAGTACTGCCCCGCTATGATCGAAGCCACTCTACCAAGATGGTTCTACGAATGGTGGGAATGTTTCGGAGGAACTCAAAATGTTCTTCCTCAGCAATTCATAAAACGTCTCCCAGATTTTCTGATAAAAGAGGGATGCTCTACACTACCTGCACACATTCAAATGTGCAAATTCTTCATCAAGAAACGTATCTCTTACATCATCTCTTGGAACTTTACCAAGGTAGAACAACACCGCATCAAATATTTATCTAAAGAGATAAAAATTAAAGGTTGGACTCCAAAGACAACAGCCCCCAAGACGCCCGAGAAAGACAAATCAGCAGTATCATCTTCCAGCTCCTCCACTAGCAAAAAGACTCTGAAGGAGAAGCTCAGAAAAGCTTTGGCTGATTTGGACAGTCAAGAAATTTCTACCAACACTGAAGAACTACTTCAACTGGTCGCAGAAGCTTCATCCACTGGAAGCAGCGATGACAATGGCGATATGCTAAATCCAAAAGGATTAGCTATGGCCTACATGGATCCCTATTACGAATAGGAAAATGACCCTTCTAGAGATAGAGATTCAAAGAACCGGAATTATCTTGGTGAAAGGGCAGTTCACTATTCTTGGTAGGCATCCAGGTCTCATCCTGTCTCCAGATGATGACAGTTCAGTATTGCTTTTCAAAAAAGCAAACAGCATCTACTTTATTAAAGTAAAGCATTTGCTTTAAGAAAAGCAGCACTCAAGTCAGAGACAGCTTTATTAAAGCAAGTCCATCATACGAAGCACTCAAAGTGTCGGCACAATCTGAGCCCTCCACTTGTACACTTAAGATGTACTCCCTTCTTTCACTTCTACCTATATAAGGCATTGTATTTCTTTAGAGAAGGCATCCGAAAATTTCCACTACTAAGAAATTCTCTCAGCCTATTCTCTCTCTTGTACTCATAATGTTTTCTCACTGTCAATAAAACTTTGTAAGTTTTATAATCATTTACTTAAATTATTGTTTCAGTTTAGTTAAATTTCCGCTATAATATTCACGATCCTGTTTCTGGTATCAAAGCCATGACGGCAGATTGTGTGCTTAGCATGAGCAGCTAAACACACAATCTGTCTAGAGCATGAGCAAAACTATGTTCGTACAAGAACATATTACTTTAATCTGGTATGAATTAACTTAAGCTTTAATTATGTTACTATATCTTGTCTTATAATGGGATTTTAATCCAAGTATGGGGTATCTGTTTACTGTTTAAGTGTTTGAAGGAACCGATTAATCTCCGGTGAGGACGTTGGTCAGCCTGAAAGTAGGTCGTAAGCTTAGGAGAAGCATGTTAGACCTTGTTGGTGGTCCCGTCACTAAGATAACACTTAGCAGTCTATAGTATAAAGCCATTAAAACTTGTTAGATCCCATAAGCCATAGATATTTTCACATAATTGGATTTCGTTGTTTCATACCTGTTTACTGTGATATGCCTGCTTGCATGAACATATATGTTTGCTCTGTTAGTCTCTAGACAGTACGTGTTCAATATGAGTAATCATATCAAGAATACTGTTAACTTGTCTTCTCAGGCAACTCCGATTGCCACTATTGAAAATGATCTTCAAAACTAGAGTATTCCAGAAGAATCTTTCAATACCATTTATCAAATTGGTAAATTTAGTTTTCTGAAAAAACATAACATCAAGACCTCTGAGTCTACTGTTGCTATAAATAATTCTTTAGAAATTATTCAATTGTTCAATGAATTAGATATAAACCGATTTAAAAATCAGTTTAATTATTTGCATGTTGGACTTGTTCAAGTAGCTATAAAGCCACTTTTCCGACAGGGACTCGATATCCCAGTCTGTGCTATCCTAAGAGATGCTCGTCTACTTAATTTTGATGATTCACTCTTAGGTGTAATTCAAAGTAACATAGCCGATGGCCCGGTCTACTTTAATTGCTACCCAAATTTCTCTGTGGATATAAATGATCCTAACATCATGGATGTTTTAACTCTTAACGTTAAAACAAAAAACATGAATAGTAAGGAGAACACCAGAGAAATAGCGATTATATACCGAGTATATTATCGCTTCATGGGTACAACTCTAGCTCCTAAAGCTAGATTCACGAGCCCTGAAGGGGTTACTACCCTAATGGAAGCAAACAAAGACCGTAGTACAGTCTTTGTTCCAAAGGCTCTTGTTTGGGATGATATTCTCCGCAGTAACAATTGGCACTTTGAGAATATTACCCAACCCATTCGGATTTACTCCAAAAAATCTCAAATCGAACGGGTGATTCAACACCCTGATGGCTCTATCGATCTTAAGTTCCTCGGATTAGATTCGTCTCGGCATTCGTCGTTTCGCAGATCTACCTCCACTCGTGCCTCAACTTCCAAACCCCGGGAAGGAAGTGATGAAAATGAGCATGATAATGACAAGGGAAAGATTAGAGGAGTAGATTTCTCTGGTCTGGTACCTAAAGTCTACTATCAACAGCAAACCAGGGTTTGTGAACCCGAAAACCTTTATGAGCCTGGAAGCCCTACGGCCTCAGAAATGGCTCCCCCTCCTCAAAAGGTTAGAACAGACCCTAGTCTTCTCGTTATCAAAAACGATAATGAAGAATATTCCCCAGACCTTGAAGCCTTGAGAGTCCGATGGAATCATCCAAAGGACACTCTTAAGCGGAAATGGTACATTAGTACCTATTCCAGCGAACAACAAAAGGAGTTAGGAAGGCTATGGATAGCCGACATGAAAAGACTCCAATGCGATATGGAATTCTTCTTCTGGTTAGAGAAAACTGGAAAGATAGAAAACTAAGTTGAACCGCTTAACGTTATGGTTACCAGATGGTATACCCAACGAAATACGGTTATCGAGTCAACAACTCCTCCTTTAGAAGGTCTTAACATCCCTTTCTCCAACGAGGTCATAAAAGCTTCTCCCTTTAAAACCAAAAGTGAGAGAGCCACTTTGCATGTTAACAATAAAGACCTTGATAGGGTAATTGAACAAAACAATTACACTAATCAAGCTCTCCACACCATTTCTCAACAAATAGAGAATTCCAAAGGAGCTTCCTTATCACTCCTTTGCCTAGCAAAACCGTCTCGAACGCTAAACCGCTTTCAAATCCTATCTTCAAAATAACTGAATTTCAGAAAGATAAATTTCCTGACCTCAATGACGATTTCAAACTCTCAGAACAAATTTTAGAAAAAATCAATTCTAAACTCACGAAGTTTAAAGTAGCCCAGCAAGGAGAATCCAGTTCTCCGAACAAACCTCAAACATCCGAGAACAAATCTAGTTCTCCAAAGAACTGCCTCTCTAAACTAACCAATGAGAGATATAGTTTGAAAAAGAACTATTACAAAAAACCCTCTCCTCCTGACGTTCAAAACGAGGAACTTGCGTACCTCTATACCGATAATCATGACGGTAGGGGTATCACAGAATGGAATATTGATGGATTGGCAGAACACCAGATCTTCAATAAACTCCATGAAATGGCTGTAGCTATTACGGCCTATAAAATCAAAGGTTCCTCTGATAAGGGAGCTGCCACCATGGTTGTCTCGGGTTTCACCGGAATGATAAAACATTGGTGGGATAATTGTGTCCCTGAGGAAGATAAGAACCTCATTTATAATGCTACAACCACTGTGCAAACGGTGCGAGTTGTAAATGGTGAAGACACCATTATCGAAGAGGCCCAGGAAGATGCCTGTGCCACTCCTCTCTACCACATTACTCGACACTTTGTGGGTGAACCAAAACTTTTCCAAGATAGGAGCCTCGAAATCCTTAATAACCTTCGCTGCAAAAATTTAGCAGACTTTCGATGGTACAAGGATACCTTTCTGGTCAAAGTAATGATCAGACCAGACTACAATAATGATTTCTGGAAAGAACGATTTATCAGCGGTCTTCCACCTCTGTTCGCTGACAAAGTAAGAACCAATATCAAAACCAGATTTGAGGGACAAATCCCTTACTATAAACTCACCTACGGTGATATTATAAGTTTTGTCACCTCAACAGGTATAGACCTTTGCACTGATCTCAAGCTTAAGCAGCAACTTAAGCAAAAGAGCAAGTACGGTCTAGGAACCTTCTGCCATGATTATGGTTTCACTGACCTAGCTTCACAGAAGAAAGGCAAGAAGAAGAAGCCGTATAAAAGGTCTTCATTCCCCAAAAGGACTTACAAAAAGGAGTCCGATAAACCCAGCAGGAAGACCAAAAGAAAAGCTTCCAAGAAAGCCAAAGATACTTGCTGGACATGTGGCAAATCTGGCCATAGGTCGAAAGATTGTAAATCCATCAAGAAGAAAAAGATCAACCAACTTGATCTTTCTGATGAAGCCAAAGAAAAATTATTTTCTATAATGGAAAATGATTCTTCCACAGTTTCTGAATCTTCTTCAGAAGAAGACTATAGCAACGAAGAATATATCAACGCCGCCTATGAGTCTGACGCTTCCCAATCCGGGCAAGAATGTGAGTGCACTGGCACTTTCTGTATTTGCTCAAACAAAGCTATCAATGTCATAACCGGAAAACCCAAGGAAATCCTGTTTGACATTATCGAGCATATTTCTGATGACGAGCTTCGAAGTAAGTATCTTCAAGAGCTCAAACGCTTGCTTTCTCAAGAAGAAAGTCCCCCAAAAGCCAAGCCTATCATTCAACCGTTCAATATGCAAAAGGTTATGGCTAAATTCCAATCATCCTCCTCAGAACCTTCCATTTCTGACCTTAAGGGAGAGATTACCAATTTAAAGGGTGAAATTAAAAATCTCAAAACCAGACTTGATCATGTAGAGCTTAACATCCTTACAGAACAAGTCGTTCGATCTGCCTTACCTTCGGAGAAGGCACCTGAATCTCCCCGGTATCTTCCGGTCACCTCTATGGAACATCTTCAAGAACCTGATCCATTTCCTGGAATTGACGTTCCATCTTCTTCGGGAAAGGCCATTTCCGCCATTAAAGCCTACAGCGAACATATCGTTGTAAAAATTGTCATTGACAAAGACTTTGTTCTCAACAGAGTCGCTCTATTCGACACCGGCGCTGACAGTAACTGTATTGTCAAAGGCTTTATCCCTACCAAATACCTCCAAAAGAGTAAATCCCGATTATACTCAGCCACTGGAGAAAAAATGACAATTAATTATGAGCTTCCTAAAGCCCATATATGTAACAACGGCATTTGCCTTGTTAACGACTTTGTCATTTCTGAAGATATCACCGAAGATATCATTCTTGGAATACCTTTTGTTAATCAAATTCGCCCTTACCAGAGCGACTATGATGGTATTCGCTCAAAGTTTGCTCAATATGTTTGAGCTGAACTTCCTGTTTAAGAAAGCAAATGTGGGAAGATAAACGATTGATTTTAAAAATGGTTTCTTCCTTGATGCGTTGACCGTCGTCTTTAGAAAGGGGACGGAGTAAAGGAAAGAAGAGCTCGGTTCCCAAGAGGTCTGAGCGAATACCATCATAGTCGCTCTGGTAAGGGATTTTCAGGACCCTCCTAGAAAATGGGACTTTACTTTCTATTTAGGACCCTCTTGAAAAATGAGATTTTACTTTCTATTCAGGACCCTCCTGGAAAATGGGACTTTACTTTCTGTTCAGGATCCTCCTAAAAAATAAGACTTTACTTTCTGTTCAGGACCCTCCTGGAAAATGGGACTTTACTTTCTGTTCAGGACACTCCTGAAAAATAAGACTTTACTTTCTGTTCAGGACCCTCTTGGAAAATGGGATTTTACTTTCTGTTCAGGACCCTCCTGAAAAATGGGACTCTACTTTCTGCTCAGGACCATCCTAAGAATGGGATTTTACTTTCTGTTCAGGACGCTCCTGGAAAATAAGACTTTACTTTCTACTCAGGACCCTCCTGAAAAATGGGACTTTACTTTCTAATCAGGGCCATCCTAAAAAATGGGACTTTACTTTCTGTTTAGGGCCCTCCTAAAAAATGAGACTTTACTTTCTGTTCAGGACCCTTCTGAAAAATGAGAATTTACTTTCTGTTCAGGACCCTCCTGAAAAATGGGATTTTACTTTCTGTTCAGGACCCTCCTGAAAAATATGACTTTACTTTCTGTTCAGGACCCTCATGAAAAATGGGACTTTACATTCTGTTCAGGACCCTCCTGGAAAATGGGACTTTACTTTCTGTTCAGGACTCTCCTAAAAAATGGGACTTTATTTACTGCTCAGGACCCTCTTTGAAAATGGGACTTTACTTTCTGTTCGGGACTCTCTTAACAAATTGGACTTTCTGTTCAGGACCCTCCTGAAAAATGGGACTTTACTTTCTGTTTAGGACCCTCTTGAAAAATGAGATTTTACTTTCTGTTTAGGACCCTCCTGGAAAATGGGACTTTACTTTCTGTTCAGGACCCTCCTAAAAAATAAGACTTTACTTCGGTTCAGGACTTTATTTTTTGTTCAGGACCCTCCTAAGAATGAAATTTTACTTTCTGTTTAGGACCCTCCTGGAAAATGGGACTTTACTTTCTGTTCAGGACCCCCCTGAAAAATGGGACTTTACTTTCTGCACAGGACTCTCCTAGAAAACGGGACTCTACTGTATGTTCATGACCCTCCTCAAAAATGGGACTTTACTTTTTGCTGAGGACACTCCTGAAAAATGGGATTTTACTTTCTATTCAAAACCCTCCTAAAAAATGACACTCTACTTTTTGCACAGGACCCCGCTAAAAAATGAGACTTTATTTTCTGCTCAGGACCCTCCTGAAAAATTAAATTTTACTTTCTGTTCAGGACCCTCTTGAAAAATGGGACTTTACTTTATGCTCAGGACCCTCCTGGAAAATGAGACTTTACTTTCTGTTCGGGTCCCTTATAAAATATGATACTTTCTGTTCAGGACCTTCCTCAAAAATGGGACTTTACTTTCTGTTCAGGACCCTACTAAAAAATGGGACTTTAGTTTCTGTTTAGGACACTCTCGAAAAATGAGATTTTACTTTCTGTTCAGGACCCTCCTGAAAAATGAGACTTTACTTTCTGCTCAGGACCTTTCTGAAAAATAGGATTTTACTTTCGTTTAGGACCCTCCGAAAAAATGGGACAATACTTTTTGTTCAAGACCCTCCTGAAAAATGGGACAATACTTTTTGTTCAAGACCCTACTGAAAAATGGGAATTTATTTTCTGCTCAGACCCTTCTGGAAAATGGGAATTTACTTTCTGCTCAAGGCCCTCCTGAAAAATGGGACTTAACTTTCTGTTCAAGACTCTCCTGAAAAATGGGACTTTACTTTTTGTTCACGACCATCCTGAAAAATAAGACTTTAATTTCTGTTCAGGACCCTTCTTAGAATGGGATTTTACTTTCTGTTCAGGACCCTCCTGAAATATGGGACTTTACTTTCTGCTCATGACCCTCCTGAAAAATGGTAGTTTACTTTCTGCTGAGGACCTTCCCGAAAAATAGGACTTTACTTTCTGTTCAGGACCCTCTTAAAAATGAGATTATACTATCATTTCAAAACCCTCCTGAAAAATGGGACTTTACTTTCTGTTGAGGTCCCTCCTGAAAAATGAGAGTTTACTGACTGTTTAGGACCCTCTTGGAAAATGGGAGTTTACTTTTTGTTCAGAACCATCCTGAAAAATAGGACTTTAATTTCTGTTCAGGACCCTCCTTAGAATGCGATTTTACTTTCTGTTCAGGACCCTCCTGAAAAATAGGAATTTACTTTATGCTCAGTACCCTCCTGAAAAAAGGTATTTTACTTTCTGCTGAGGACCTTCCCAAAAAATAGGACTTTACTTTCTGTTCAGGACCTTCCTAAAAAATTGGACTTTAATTTTTGGTCAGGACCCTCCTGGAAAATAAGATTTAGTTTCTGTTCAGGACCCTCCTAGAAAATGGAACTTTACTTTCTGTTCAGGACCCTCCTAAAAATGGGATTTTACTTTCTGTTCAGGACCCTTCTGAAAAATCGAATTTTATTTTCTGTTCAGTACCTTCCTGGAAAATGGGACTTACTTTCTGTTCAGGACCCTCCTACAAATGGGATCTTACTTTCTGTTCAGGACCCTCCTAGAAAATGGGACTTTACTTTCTATTTAGGACCCTCTTGAAAAATGAGATTTTACTTTCTGTTCAGGACCCTCCTGGAAAATGGGACTTTACTTTCTGTTCAGGACCCTCCTAAAAAATAAGACTTTACTTTCTGTTCAGGACCCTCTTGGAAAATGGGATTTTACTTTCTGTTCAGGACCCTCCTGAAAAATGGGACTCTACTTTCTGCTCAGGACCATCCTAAGAATGGGATTTTACTTTCTGTTCAGGGCGCTCCTGCAAAATAAGACTTTACTTTCTGCTCAGGACCCTCCTGAAAAATGGGACTTTACTTTCTGCTCAGGGCCACCCTAAAAAATGGCACTTTACTTTCTGTTTAGGGCCCTCCTAAAAAATGAGACTTTACTTTCTATTCAGGAGCCTTCTGAAAAATGAGAATTTACTTTCTGTTCAGGACCCTCCTGAAAAATGGGATTTTACTTTCTGTTCAGGATTCTCCTGAAAAATATGACTTTACTTTCTGGTCAGGACCCTCATGAAAAATGGGACTTTACATTCTGTTCAGGACCCTCATGGAAAATGGGACTTTACATTCTGTTCAGGACTCTCCTATAAAATGGGACTTTATTTTCTGCTCAGGACCCTCCTGAAAAATGGGATTTTGCTTTCTGTTCAGGGCCCTTCTAAAAAATGGGACTTTACTCTTTGCTCAGGACCCTTGATGAAAATGGGACTTTACTTTCTGTCCAGGTTCCTCTTGAAAAATGGGACTTTACTTTCTGCTCAGGTCCCTCCTGAAAAATGGTATATTACTTTATGCTGAGGACCCTCCCAAAAAATAGCACTTTACTTTTTGTTCAGGACCTTCCTAAAAAATAGGACTTTAATTTATGCTTAGGACCCTCCAGGAAAATAAGATTTACTTTCTATTCAGGACCCTCCTCGAAAATGAGACTTTACTTTCTGTTTAGGACCCTTCTGAAAAATAGGATTCTACTTTCTGTTCAAGACCCTTCTGAAAAATGAGACTTTTGTTTCTGCTCAGGACCCTCTTTGAAAATGGGACTTTACTTTCTGTTCAGGACTCTCTTAACAAATTGGACTTTCTGTTCAGGACCCTCCTGGAAAATGGGACTTTACTTTCTGTTTAGGACCCTCTTGAAAAATGAGATTTCACTTTCTGTTCAGGACCCTCCTGAAAAATGGGACTTTACATTCTGTTCAGGACCCTCCTAAAAAATAAGACTTTACTTTCAGTTCAGGACTTTATTTTTTGTTCAGGACCCTCCTAAGAATGAAATTTTACTTTCTGTTCAGGACCCTCCTGGAAAATGGGACTTTACTTTCTGTTCAGGACCCCCCTGAAAAATGGGACTTTACTTTCTGCTCAGGACTCTCCTAGAAAACGGGACTCTACTTTATATTCATGACCCTCCTCAAAAATGGGACTTTACTTTTTGCTGAGGACACTCCTGAAAAATGGGATTTTACTTTCTATTCAGGACCCTCCTAAAAAATGACACTCTACTTTCTGCTCATGACCCTGCTAAAAAATGAGACTTTATTTTCTGCTCAGGACCCTCTTGAAAAATTAAATTTTACTTTCTGTTCAGGAACCTCTTGAAAAATGGGACTTTACTTTCTGCTCAGGACCCTCCTGGAAAATGAGACTTTACTTTCTGTTCGGGTCCCTCATAAAATATGGTACTTTCTGTTCAGGACCTTCCTGAAAAATGGGACTTTACTTTCTGTTCAGGACCCTCCTAAAAAATGGGACTTTAATTTCTGTTTAGGACACTCCCGAAAAATGAGATTTTACTTTCTGTTCAGGACCCTCCTGAAAAATGAGACTTTACTTTCTGCTCAGGACCTTTCTGAAAAATAGGATTTTACTTTCGTTTAGGACCCTCCTAAAAAATGGGACTTTACTTTCTGCTCAGGACCCTCCTAAAAAATGGGACAATACTTTTTGTTCAAGACCCTACTGAAAAAATGGGAATTTATTTTCTGCTCAGGACCCTTCTGGAAAATAGTAATTTTCTTTCTGCTCAAGACCCTCCTGAAAAATGGGACTTTACTTTCTGTTCAAGACTCTCCAGAAAAATGGGACTTTACTTTCTGTTCACGACCATCCTGAATTATAGGACTTTAATTTCTATTCAGGACCCTCCTTAGAATGGGATTTTACATTCTGCTCAGGACCCTCCTGAAATATGGGACTTTGCTTTCTGCTCAGGACCCTCCTGAAAAATGGTAGTTTACTTTCTGCTGAGGACCTTCCCGAAAAATAGGACTTTACTTTCTGTTCAGGACCCTCTTAAAAATGAGATTATACTATCATTTCAAAACCCTCCTGGAAAATGGGACTTTACTTTCTGTTGAGGTCCCTCCTGAAAAATGAGAGTTTACTGACTGTTTAGGACCCTCTTGGAAAATGGGAGTTTACTTTCTATTCAGGACCATCCTGAAAAATAGGACTTTAATTTCTGTTCAGGACCCTCCTTAGAATGCAATTTTACTTTCTGTTCAGGACCCTCCTGAAAAATAGGAATTTACTTTATGCTCAGTACCCTCCTGAAAAATGGTATTTTACTTTCTGCTGAGGACCTTCCCAAAAAATAGGACTTTACTTTCTGTTCAGGACCTTCCTGAAAAATTGGACTTTAATTTTTGGTCAGGACCCTCCTGGAAAATAAGATTTAGTTTCTGTTCAGGACCCTCCTAGAAAATGGAACTTTACTTTCTGTTCAGGACCCTCCTAAAAATGGGATTTTACTTTCTGTTCAGGACCCTTCTGAAAAATCGAATTTTATTTTCTGTTCAGTAGCTTCCTGGAAAATGGGACTTACTTTCTGTTCAGGACCCTCCTACAAATGGGATTTTACTTTCTGTTCAGGACCCTCCTAGAAAATGGGACTTTACTTTCTATTTAGGACCCTCTTGAAAAATGAGATTTTACTTTCTGTTCAGGACCCTCCTAAAAAATAAGACTTTACTTTCTGTTCAGGACCCTCCTGGAAAATAGGACTTTACTTTCTGTTCAGGACACTCCTGAAAAATAAGACTTTACTTTCTGTTCAGGACCCTCTTGGAAAATGGGATTTTACTTTCTGTTCAGGACCCTCCTGAAAAATGGGACTCTACTTTCTGCTCAGGACCATCCTAAGAATGGGATTTTATTTTCAGTTCAGGACGCTCCTGAAAAATAAGACTTTACTTTCTGCTCAGGACCCTCCTGAAAAATGAGACTTTACTTTGTGCTCAGGGCCATCCTAAAAAATGGGACTTTACTTTCTGTTTAGGGCCCTCCTAAACAATGAGACTTTACTTTCTGTTCAGGACCCTTCTGAAAAATGAGAATTTACTTTCTGTTTAGGAACCTCCTGAAAAATGGGATTTTACTTTCTGTTCAGGACCCTCCTGAACAATATGACTTTACTTTCTGTTCATGACCCTCATGAAAAATGGGACTTTACATTCTGTTCAGGACCCTCCTGGAAAATGGGACTTTACTTTCTGTTCAGGACTCTCCTAAAAAATGGGACTTTATTTTCTGCTCAGGACCCTCCTGAAAAATGACATTTTGCTATCTGTTCAGGACCCTTCTAAAAAATAGGACTTTACTTTTTGCTCAGGACCCTGGATGAAAATGGGACTTTACTTTCTGTTCAGGTTCCTCTTGAAAAATGAGACTTTACTTTCTGCTCAGGAACCTCCTGAAAATGGTATATTACTTTATGCTGAGGACCCTCCCAAAAAATAGGACTTTACTTTCTTTTCAGGACCTTCCTAAAAAATGGGACTTTAATTTATGCTTAGCCTCCAGGAAAATAAGATTTACTTTCTATTCAGGACCCTCCTAGAAAATGGGACTTTACTTTCTGTTCAGGACCCTTTTGAAAAAATAGGATTTTACTTTCTGTTCAGGACCTTCCTGAAAAATGGGACTTTACTTTCTGTTCAGGACCCTCCGAAAAAAGGGATTTTACTTTCTGTTCTGGAACCTCCTGGAAAATGGGACTTTACTTTCTGTTTAGGACCCTCTTGAAAAATGAGACTTTACTTTCTGTTCAGGATCCTCCAGAAAAATGGGACTTTCCTTTCCGTTCAGGACCCTCCTAAAAAATGGGACTTTACTTTCTATTCCGGACCCTGCTGAAAAATGCGATTTTACTTTCTGTTCAAGACCATCCTAAAAAATAAGACTTTACTTTCTGCTCAGGACCTTTCTGAAAAGTAGGATATTACTTTCGTTTAGGGCCCTCCTAAAAAATGGGACTTTACTTTCTGCTCAGGACCCTCCTGAAAAATGGGACAATACTTTTTGTTCAAGACCCTACTGAAAAATGGGAATTTATTTTCTGCTCAGGACCCTTTTGGAAAATGGGAATTTACTTTCTGCTCAAGACCCTCCTGAAAAATGGGACTTTACTTTCTGTTCAAGACCCTCCTGAAAAATGGGACTTTACTTTCTGTTCACGACCATCCTGATAAATAGGACTTTAATTTCTGTTCAGGACCCTCCTTAGAATGGGATTTTACTTTTTGTTCATGACCCTCCTGAAAAATGGGACATTACTTTCTGCTCAGGACCCTCCTGGAAAATGGTATTTTACTTTCTGCTGAGGACCTTCCCGAAAAATAGGACTTTACTTTCTTTTCAGGACCCTCTTAAAAATGGGATTATACTATCATTTCAAAACCCTCCTGGAAAATGGGACTTTACTTTCTGTTGAGGACCCTCCTGAAAAATGAGAGTTTACTTTCTGTTTAGGACCCTCTTGGAAAATGGGAGTTTACTTTCTGTTCAGGACCATCCTGAAAAATAGGACTTTAATTTCTGTTCAGGACCATCCTTAGAATGGGATTTTACTTTCTGTTCAGGACCCTCCTGAAAAATGAGACTTTACTTTATGCTCAGTACCCTCCTGAAAAATGGTATTTTACTTTCTGCTGAGGACCTTCCCGAAAAATAGGACTTTACTTTCTGTTCAGGACCTTCCTGAAAAATTGGACTTTAATTTTTGCTCAGGACCCTCCTGGAAAATAAGATTTAGTTTCTGTTCAGGACCCTCCTAGAAAATGGAACTTTACTTTCTGTTCAGGACCCTCTTAAAAATGGGATTTTACTTTCTGTTCAGGACCCTCCTGAAAAATGGAATTTTATTTTCTGTTCAGTACCTTCCTGGAAAATGGGACTTACTTTCTGTTTAGGACCCTCCTACAAATGGGATTTTACTTTCTGTTCCGGACCCTCCTAGAAAATGGGACTTTACTTTCTATTTAGGACCCTCTTGAAAAATGAGATTTTACTTTCTGTTCAGAACCCTCCTGGAAAATGGGACTTTACTTTCTGTTCAGGATCCTCCTAAAAAATAAGACTTTACTTTCTGTTCAGGACCCTCCTGGAAAATGAGACTTTACTTTTTGCTCAGGACACTCCGGAAAAATAAGACTTTACTTTCTGTTCAGGACCCTCTTGGAAAATGGGATTTTACTTTCTGTTCAGGACCCTCCTGAAAAATGGGACTCTACTTTCTGCTCAGGACCATCCTAAGAATGGGATTTTACTTTCTGTTCAGGATGCTCCTGAAAAATTATACTTTACTTTCTGCTCAGGACCCTCCTGAAAAATGGGACTTTACTTTCTGCTCAGGGCCATCCTAATAAATGGGACTTTTTGTAAGTCCTTTTGGGGAATGAAGACCTTTTATACGGCTTCTTCTTCTTGCCTTTCGTCTGTGAAGCTAGGTCAGTGAAACCATAATCATGGCAGAAGGTTCCTAGACCGTACTTGCTCTTTTGCTTAAGTTGCTGCTTAAGCTTGAGATCAGTGCAAAGGTCTATACCTGTTGAGGTGACAAAACTTATAATATCACCGTAGGTGAGTTTATAGTAAGGGATTTGTCCCTCAAATCTGGTTTTGATATTGGTTCTTACTTTGTCAGCGAACAGAGGTGGAAGACCGCTGATAAATCTTTCTTTCCAGAAATCATTATTGCAGTCTGGTCTGATCATTACTTTGACCAGAAAGGTATCCTTGTACCATCGAAAGTCTGCTAAATTTTTGCAGCGAAGGTTATTAAGGATTTCGAGGCTCCTATCTTGGAAAAGTTATGGTTCACCCACAAAGTGTCGGGTAATGTGGTAGAGAAGAGTGGCACAGGCATCTTCCTGGGCCTCTTCGATAATGGTGTCTTCACCATTTACCACTCGCACCATTTGCACAGTGGTTGTAGCATTATAAATGAGGTTCTTATCTTCCTCAGGGACACAATTATCCCACCAATGTTTTATCATTCCGGTGAAACCCGAGACAACCATGGTGGCAGCTCCCTTGTCAGAGGAACCTTTGATTTTATAGGTCGTAATAGCTACAGCCATTTCATGGATTTTATTAAAGATCTGGTGTTCTGCCAGTCCATCAATATTCCATTCTTTGATACCCCTACCGTCATGATTTCCGGTATAGAGGTACGCAAGTTCTTCGTATTGAACGTCAGGAGGAGAGGGTTTTTTGTAATAGTTCTTTTTCAAATTATATCTCTCATTGGTTAGTTTAGAGAGGCAATTCTTTGGAGAACTAGATTTGTTCTCGGATGTTTGAGGTTTGTTCGGAGAACTGGATTCTCCTTGCTGGGCTACCTTAAACTTCGTGAGTTTAGAATTGATTTTTTCTAAAATCTGTTCTGAGAGTTTGAAATCATCATTGAGATCAGGAAATTTATCTTTCTGAAATTCAGGTATTTTGAAGATAGGATTTGAAAGAGGTTTAGCGTTCGAGACGGTTTTGTTAGGCAAAGGAGTGGATAAGGAAGCTCCTTTGGAATTCTCTATTTGTTGAGAAATGGTGTGGAGAGCTTGATTAGTGTAATTGTTTTGTTCAATTACCCTATCAAGGTCTATATTGTTAACATGCAAAGTAGCTCTCTCACTTTTGGTTTTAAAGGGAGAAGCTTTTATGACGTCGTTGAGCTCTCATATTAAGAATACTGTTAACCTGTCTTCTCAGGCAACCCCGATTGCCACAATTGAAAATGATCTTCAAAACTGGAGTATTCCAGAAGAATCTTTCAATACCATTTATCAAATTGGTAAATTTAGTTTTCTGAAAAAACATAACATCAAGACCTCTGAGTCTACTGTTGCTATAAATAATTCTTTAGAAATTATTCAACTGTTCAATGAATTAGATATAAACCGATTTAAACATCAGTTTAATTATCTGCATGTTGGACTTGTGCAAGTAGCTATAAAGCCACTTTTCCGACAGGGACTTGATATCCCAGTCTGTGCTATCTTAAGAGATGCTCGTCTACTTAATTTTGACGATTCACTCTTTTGGGCACTACGAATGGAATGTCTTACCATTTGGGCTCAAGAACGCGCCCTCAGAATTCCAGAATATCATGAACAATATCTTCAATGAATATTCTTATATGTCAATTGTTTATATTGATGATGTGCTAATTTTCTCTGAGAACATTGATTCTCATTTTAAACATCTTAATACATTTTTTTAAATTGTAAAATTGAATGGCCTAGTTGTTAGCGCTAAAAAGATGAAGTTATTTCAAACTTCTATCCGTTTTTTAGGTCATGATCTGCATCAGGGTAGTCACAAACCCATTTGCTGAGCCATAGAGTTCTCGTCTAAATTTCCAAATGAAATTACTGATAAGACGCAACTTCAAAGGTTTTTAGGAAGCCTGAATTATGTTGCTGATTTTATCCCCCACATTAGGCAGGTCTGTGAACCGCTTTACAAACGTTTAAAGAAAAATCCAGTTCCTTGGAGTTCTGAACAGACCAATGCTATTATAAAGATTAAATCTTTAGTTCAAAACCTTCCCTGTCTAGGCATCCCCAATCCTGAAGCTTTCATGATTGTAGAAACCGATGCGTCAGACATAGGCTATGGGGGAATCCTTAAACAAAGGATAACTGATAACTCCTCTGAACAACTAGTTCGCTTTACATCCGGCATCTGGAATTCTCCCAGATTTTCTGATAAAAGAGGGATGCTCTACACTACCTGCACACATTCAAATGTGCAAATTCTTCATCAAGAAACGTATTTCTTACATCATCTCTTGGAACTTTACCAAACGTATTTCTTACATTATCTCTTGGAACTTTACCAAGGTAGAACAACACCGCATCAAATATTTATCCAAAGAGATAAAAATCAAAGGTTGGACTCCAAAGCCAACAGCCCCCAGGACGCCCGAGAAAGGCAAATCCGCAGTATCATCTCCCAGCTCCTCCACTAGCAAAAAGGCTCTAAAGGAGAAGCTCAGAAAAGCTTTGGCTGATTTGGACAGTCAAGAAATTTCTACCAACACTGAAGAACTACTTCAACTGGTCGCAGAAGCTTCATCCACTGGAAGCAGCGATGACAATGGCGATATGCTAAACCCAAAAGGATTAGCTATGGCCTACATGGATCCCTATTACGAATAGAAAAATGACCCTTCTAGAGATAGAGGTTCAAAGAACCGGAATTATCTCGGTAAAAGGGCAGTTCACTATTCCTGGTAGGCATCCAGGTCTTATCCTGTCTCCAGATGATGACAGTATTGCTTTTCAAAAAGCAAACAGTATCTACTTTATTAAAGTAAAGCATCTGCTTTAAGAAAAGTAGTACTTAAGTCAGAGATAGCTTTATTAAAGCAAGTCCATTATACGAAGCACTGAGAGTGTCGGCACAATCTGAGCCCTCCACTTGTACACCTAAGATGTACTCCCTTCTTTCACTTCTGCCTATATAAGGCATTGTATTTCTTTAGAGAAGGCATCAGAAAATTTCCACTACCAAGAAATTCTCTCTGCCCATTCTCTCTTGTAACCACTGTAATGATTTTCATATTTCAATAAAACTTGTAAGTTTTATAATCTTTTCTTTTAAATTATTTGAGTTTCCGCAAGTAGCTATAAAGCCACTTTTCCGACAGGGACTTGATATCCCAGTCTGTGCTATCTTAAGAGATGCTCGTCTACTTAATTTTGACGATTCACTCTTTTGGGCACTACGAATGGAATGTCTTACCATTTGGGCTCAAGAACGCGCCCTCAGAATTCCAGAATATCATGAACAATATCTTCAATGAATATTCTTATATGTCAATTGTTTATATTGATGATGTGCTAATTTTCTCTGAGAACATTGATTCTCATTTTAAACATCTTAATACATTTTTTTAAATTGTAAAATTGAATGGCCTAGTTGTTAGCACTAAAAAGATGAAGTTATTTCAAACTTCTATCCGTTTTTTAGGTCATGATCTGCATCAGGGTAGTCACAAACCCATTTGCCGAGCCATAGAGTTCTCGTCTAAATTTCCAAATAAAATTACTGATAAGACGCAACTTCAAAGGTTTTTAGGAAGCCTGAATTATGTTGCTGATTTTATCCCCCACATTAGGCAGGTTTGTGAACCACTTTACAAACGTTTAAAGAAAAATCTAGTTCCTTGGAGTTCTGAACAGACCAATGCTATTATAAAGATTAAATCTTTAGTTCAAAACCTTCCCTGTCTAGGCATCCCCAATCCTGAAGCTTTCATGATTGTAGAAACCGATGCGTCAGACATAGGCTATGGGGGAATCCTTAAACAAAGGATAACTGATAACTCCTCTGAACAACTAGTTCGCTTTACATCCAGCATCTGGAATGCTGCTCAAAATAATTACAGCACTGTGAAAAAAGAAGTTTTATCTATAGTGCTATGTATCACAAAATTCCAAGATGACCTTATTAATAAGGAATTTCTTCTTCGAGTTGATTGTAAATCGGCTAAAGAAATTTTACAAAAAGATGTTAAAAATCTTGTTTCAAAACAAATATTTGCTAGATGGCAAGCTCTCCTATCTAGCTTTGATTTTCAAATTGAGTTTATCAAAGGAGAACATAACTCCCTTCCCGATTTTCTAACAAGAGAATTCCTACAGGGCCATGAGACCGAATCTGGGGAAAAACCCCAAGCAAGAACAGGCACGAATGGCTAGACCATTCGATGCTCCTTCTCCGTCAGCAAATCCACTCCGGCCTTCCATTCTGCAAAGGCCAATCCTCAAAGAAGAGATTCGATCTCCAGCAAACAGATTCGCGGCACTACAGCCGCCACCATCACCTACAAAATTAGTAGACATGAAGACTAATTTGCCTATCATCCAAGGGCAGGCAACCAGCTCCTCGGTACAAACCAAGCAGAGCTATGCAATGAAGGCCCCAGAGACCTTTGCAGAAGCCGTCGACCCGTCAGCCGCCAAAGTAGCTGCCCCAGCACCTCCTACCAAAGAGGAATTCAAGTTCATCACCACCCAAGTATGCCCCATCATAGCTTTGGACAAAGCATACGAAGGATATCCCATGAACCAGCTCCTCAAGCCGGTCTACACCAATAACAACTTTGTGGACTCAGAAGATCCACTCAAAACACGCCGATATTATGAGGCTATCCTGGTAGACACTGATTCTATTGAGGTAGAACACTCGGTGGACGAAAGCTATCCGAAGCATATCGGATATTCTAAATTCACTATCAAGAGGGTACTAACCCCCTTCAATTGGTTTGTTGATCACTTGCACACTCCAGTTGCCCTATCCATGCCGCACCGACCGCAGACCTACAATTGGCACGACTACAAGTCAGCCTGGTTTAACTTTTTGTTCGTCAGACCAGGTCACACATGGTTTGTCAGGTACTGCCCCGCTATGGTCGAAGCCACTCTACCAAGATGGTTCTAAGAATGGTGGGAATGTTTCGGAGGAACTCAAAATGTTCTTCCTCAGCAATTCATAAAACGTCTCCCAGATTTTTTGATAAAAGAGGGATGCTCTACACTACCTGCACACATTCAAATGTGCAAATTCTTCATCAAGAAACGTATTTCTTACATCATCTCTTGGAACTTTACCAAGGTAGAACAACACCGCATCAAATATTTATCCAAAGAGATAAAAATCAAAGGTTGGACTCCAAAGCCAACAGCCCCCAGGACGCCCGAGAAAGGTAAATCCACAATATCATCTCCCAGCTCCTCCACTAGCAAAAAGGCTCTAAAGGAGAAGCTCAGAAAAGCTTTGGCTGATTTGGACAGTCAAGAAATTTTTACCAACACTGAAGAACTACTTCAACTGGTCGCAGAAGCTTCATCCACTGGAAGCAGCGATGACAATGGCGATATGCTAAACCCAAAAGGATTAGCTATGGCCTACATGGATCCCTATTACGAATAGGAAAATGACCCTTCTAGAGATAGAGGTTCAAAGAACCGGAATTATCTCGGTAAAAGGGCAGTTCACTATTCCTGGTAGGCATCCAGGTCTTATCCTGTCTCCAGATGATGACAGTATTGCTTTTCAAAAAGCAAACAGTATCTACTTTATTAAAGTAAAGCATCTGCTTTAAGAAAAGTAGTACTCAAGTCAGAGATAGCTTTATTAAAGCAAGTCCATTATACGAAGCACTGAGAGTGTCGGCACAATCTGAGCCCTCCACTTGTACACCTAAGATGTACTCCCTTCTTTCACTTCTGCATATATAAGGCATTGTATTTCTTTAGAGAAGGCATCAGAAAATTTCCACTACCAAGAAATTCTCTCTGCCCATTCACTCTTGTAACCACTGTAATGATTTTCATATTTCAATAAAACTTGTAAGTTTTATAATCTTTTCTTTTAAATTATTTGAGTTTCCGCAATTAATACTCACGATCCGTTTTTTGGTATCAGAGCCATGATGGCAGATTATGTGCGTAGCATGATCAGCTAAACACATAATCTGTCTAGAGCATGAGCAAAACTATGTTCTTATAAGAACATATTACTTTAATCTGATATGAATTACCTTAAGTCTTAACTATGTTATTATATCTTGTCTTATAATGGATTTTTAATTTAAGTATGAGGTAACTATTGACTGTTTAGGTGTTATGAAGGAACCGATTAATCTCCGGTGAGGACGTTGGTCAGCCTGAAAGTAGGTCATTAAGCTTAGGAGAAGCGTGTTAGACCTTGTTGGTGGTCCCGTCACTACTGTAACACTTAGCAATCTATAGTGTAAAGCCATTAAAGAAGAGATTCGATCCCCAGCAAATAGATTCGCAGCACTACAGCCGCCACCATCACCTACAAAATTAGTAGACATGAAGACTAATTTGCCTATCATCCAAGGGCAGGCAACCAGCTCCTCGGTACAAACCAAGCAGAGCTATGCAATGAAGGCCCCAGAGACCTTTGCAGAAGCCGTCGACCCGTCAGCCGCCAAAGTAGCTGCCCCAGCACCTCCTACCAAAGAGGAATTCAAGTTCATCACCACCCAAGTATGCCCCATCATAGCTTTGGACAAAGCATACGAAGGATATCCCATGAACCAGCTCCTCAAGCCGGTCTACACCAATAACAACTTTGTGGACTCAGAAGATCCACTCAAAGCACGCCGATATTATGAGGCTATCTTGGTAGACACTGATTCTATTGAGGTATAACACTCGGTGAACGAAAGCTATCCGGAGCATATCGGATATTCTAAATTCCAATCATCCTCCTCAGAACCTTCCATTTCTGACCTTAAGGGAGAAATTACCAATTTAAAGGGTGAGATCAAGAATCTCAAAACCAGACTTGATCATGTAGAGCTTAACATCCTTACAGAACAAGTCGTTCGGTCTGCCTTACCTTCGGAGAAGGCACCTGAATCTCCCCGGTATCTTCCGGTCACCTCTATGGAACATCTTCAAGAACCTGATCCATTTCCTGGAATTGACGTTCCATCTTCTTCGGGAAAGGCCATTTCCGCCATTAAAGCCTACAGCGAACATATCGTTGTAGGATTTGCTGACGGAGAAGGAGCATCGAATGGTCTAGCCATTCGTGCCTGTTCTTGCTTGGGGTTTTTCCCCAGATTCGGTCTCATGGCCCTGTAGGAATTCTCTTGAAAAATGGGACTTTACTTTCTGTTCAGGACCCTCCTAAAAAATAAGACTTTACTTTTGGTTCAGGACTTTATTTTTTGTTCAGGACCCTCCTAAGAATGAAATTTTACTTTCTCTTCAGGACCCTCCTGGAAAATGGGACTTTACTTTTTGTTCAGGACCCCCCTGAAAAATGGGACTTTACTTTCTGCTCAGGACTCTCCTAGAAAACGGGACTCTATTTTATGTTCATGACCCTCCTCAAAAATGGGACTTTACTTTTTGCTGAGGACACTGCTTAAAAATGGGATTTTACTTTCTATTCAGGACCCTCCTAAAAAATGACACTCTACTTTCTGCTCAGGACCCCGCTAAAAAATGAGACTTTATTTTCTGCTCAGGACCCTCCTGAAAAATTAAATTTTACTTTCTGTTCAGGACCCTCTTGAAAAATGGGACTTTACTTTCTGCTCAGGACCCTCCTGGAAAATGAGACTTTACTTTCTGTTCGGGTCCCTCGTAATAAATGGTACTTTCTGTTCAGGACCTTCCTGAAAAATGAGACTTTACTTTCTGTTCAGGACCCTCCTAAAAAATGGGACTTTAATTTCTGTTTAGGACACTCCCGAAAAATGAGATTTTACTTTCTGTTCAGGACCCTCCTGAAAAATGAGACTTTACTTTCTGCTCAGGACCTTTCTGAAAAATGGGATTTTACTTTCGTTTACGACCCTCATAAAAAATGGGACTTTACTTTCTGCTCAGGACCCTCCTGAAAAATGGGACAATACTTTTTGTTCAAGACCCTACTGAAAAATGGGAATTTATTTTCTGCTCAGGACCCTTCTGGAAAATGGGAATTTACTTTCTGCTCAAGACCATCCTGAAAAATGGGACTTTACTTTCTGTTCAAGACCCTCCTGAAAAATGGGACTTTACTTTCTGTTCACGACCATCCTGAAAAATAGGACTTCAATTTCTCTCCAGGACCCTCCTTAGAATGGGATTTTACTTTCTGTTCAGGACCCTCCTAAAAAATGGGACTTTACTTTTTGCTCAGGACCCTCCTGGAAAATGGTATTTTACTTTCTGCTGAGGACCTTCCCAAAAATAGGACTTTACTTTCTGTTCAGGACCCTCTTAAAATGGGATTTTACTATCACTTCAAAACCCTCCTGGAAAATGGGACTTTATTTTCTGTTGAGGACCCTCTTGAAAAATGAGAGTTTACTTTCTCTTTAGGAACCTCTTGGAAAATGGGATTTTACTTTCTGTTCAGGACCATCCTGAAAAATAGGACTTTAATTTCTGTTCAGGACCCTCCTTAGAATGGGATTTTACTTTCTGTTCAGGACCCTCCTGAAAAATGGGACTTTACTTTATGCTCAGTACCCTCCTGAAAAATGGTATTTCACTTTCTGCTGAGGACCTTCCCGAAAAATAGGACTTTACTTTCTGTTGAGGACCCTCTTGAAAAATGAGAGTTTACTTTCTGTTTAGGAACCTCTTGGAAAATTGGATTTTACTTTCTGTTCAGGACCATCCTGAAAAATAGGACTTTAATTTCTGTTCAGGACCCTCCTTAGAATGGGATTTTACTTTCTGTTCAGGACCCTCCTTAAAAATGGGACTTTACTTTATGCTCAGTACCCTCCTGAAAAATGGTATTTTACTTTCTGCTGAGGACCTTCCCGAAAAATAGGACTTTACTTTCTGTTCAGGACCTTCCTGAAAAATTGGACTTTAATTTTTGCTCAGGACCCTCCTGGAAAATAAGATTTAGTTTCTGTTCAGGACCCTCCTAGAAAATGGAACTTTACTTTCTGTTCAGGACCCTCCTAAAAATGGGAGTTTACTTTCTGTTCCGGACCCTCCTGAAAAATGGGACTCTACTTTCTGCTCAGGACCATCCTAAGAATGGGATTTTACTTTCTGTTCAGGACGCTCCTGAAAAATAAGACTTTATTTTCTGCTCAGGACCCTCCTGAAAAGTGGGACTTTACTTTCTGCTCAGAGCCATCCTAAAAAATGGGACTTTACTTTCTGTTTAGGGCCCTCCTAAAAAATGAGACTTTACTTTCTGTTCCGGACCCTTCTGAAAAATGAGAATTTACTTTCTGTTCAGGACCCTCCTGAAAAATGGGATTTTACTTTCTGTTCAGGACCCTCCTGAAAAATATGACTTTACTTTCTGTTCAGGACCCACATGAAAAATGCGACTTTACATTCTGTTCAGGACCCTCCTGGAAAATGGGACTTTACTTTCCGTTCAGGACTCTCCTAAAAAATGGGACTTTATTTTCTGCTCAGGACCCTCCTGAAAAATGGGATTTTGCTTTCTGTTCAGGGCCCTTCTAAAAAATGGGACTTTACTTTTTGCTCAGGACCCTTGATGAAAATGGGACTTTACTTTCTGTTCAGGACCCTCCTAAAAAATAAGACTTTACTTTCGGTTCAGGACTTTATTTTTTGTTCAGGACCCTCCTAAGAATGAAATTTTACTTTCTCTTCAGGACCCTCCTGGAAAATGGGACTTTACTTTCTGTTCAGGACCCCCCTGAAAAATGGGACTTTACTTTCTGCTCAGGACTCTCCTAGAAATCGGGACTCTAATTTATGCTCATGACCCTCCTCAAAAATGGGACTTTACTTTTTGCTGAGGACACTACTTAAAAATGGGATTTTACTTTCTATTCAGGACCCTCCTAAAAAATGACACTCTACTTTCTGCTCAGGACCCCGCTAAAAAATGAGACTTTATTTTCTGCTCAGGACCCTCCTGAAAAATTAAATTTTACTTTCTGTTCAGGACCCTCTTGAAAAATGGGACTTTACTTTCTGCTCAGGACCCTCCTGGAAAATGAGACTTTACTTTCTGTTCGGGTCCCTCGTAACAAATGGTACTTTCTGTTCAGGACCTTCCTGAAAAATGAGACTTTACTTTCTGTTCAGGACCCTCCTAAAAAATGGGACTTTAATTTCTGTTTAGGACACTCCCGAAAAATGAGATTTTACTTTCTGTTCAGGACCCTCCTAAAAAATGAGACTTTACTTTCTGCTCAGGACCTTTCTGAAAAATGGGATTTTACTTTCGTTTAGGACCCTCCTAAAAAATGGGACTTTACTTTCTGCTCAGGACCCTCCTGAAAAATCGGACAATACTTTTTGTTCAAGACCCTACTGAAAAATGGGAATTTATTTTCTGCTCAGGACCCTTTTGGAAAATGGGAATTTACTTTCTGCTCAAGACCATCCTGAAAAATGGGACATTACTTTCTGTTCAAGACCCTCCTGAAAAATGGGACTTTACTTTCTGTTCACGACCATCCTGAAAAATAGGACTTTAATTTCTGTCCAGGACCCTCCTTAGAATGGGATTTTACTTTCTGTTCAGGACCCTCCTGAAAAATGGGACTTTACTTTCTGCTCAGGACCCTCCTGGAAAATGGTATTTTACTTTCTGCTGAGGACCTTCTCTAAAGAAATGCAATGCCTTATATAGGCAAAATAAAAAGGGGAAGTACATCTTAAGTGTACAAGTGGAGGGATCAGATTCTGCCGACACTTCTAAGTGCTCACTTCTAAGTGCTCAAAGTTGTTCATGACTTGATAGGTGCTTTACTTTAATAAAGTAAAAGTAGATGCCTTCTGCTTTTAAAAAGCTGAGTTGATTGTTCTGTCATCTTTAGGAGACAGGATGGGTCCTGGATTCCAATCAGGAATAGTGAATTACCCTTTTTCTGGTATCAAAGCCTTGTTAGCAGATTGTGTGCTTAGCATGAGCAGCTAAACACATAATTTGTCTAGAGCATGAGCAAAACTATGTTCGTTTAAGAACATATTACTTTAATCTGGTATGAATTAACTTAAGCTTTAATTATGTTTCTATATCTTGTCTTATAATGGGGTTTTAATCCAAGTATGGGGTATCTGTTTACTGTTTAAGTGTTTGAAGGAACCGATTAATCTCCGGTGAGGACGTTGGTCAGCCTGAAAGTAGGTCGTAAGCTTAGGAGAAGCGTGTTAGACCTTGTTGGTGGTCCCATCACTAAGATAACACTTAGCAGTTTATAGTATAAAGCCATTAAAACTTGTTAGATCCCATAAGCCATAGATATTTTCTCATAATTGGTTTTCGTTGTTTCATACCTGTTTATTGTGATATGCCTGCTTGCATGAACATATATGTTTGCTCAGTTAGTCTCTAGACAGCACGTGTTCAATATGAGCCATCATATTAAGAATACTGTTAACTTGTCTTCTCAGGCAACTCCGATTGCCACCATTGAAAATGATCTTCAAAACTGGAGTATTCCCAGAAGAATCTTTCAATACCATTTATCAAATTGGTAAATTTAGTTTTTTGAAAAAACATAATATCAAGACCTCTGAGTCTACTGTTGCTATTAATAATTCTTTAGAAATTATTCAACTATTCAATGAATTAGATATAAACCGATTTAAAAATCAGTTTAATTATCTGCATGTTGGACTTGTTCAAGTAGCTATAAAGCCACTTTTCCGACAGGGACTTGATATCCCAGTCTATGCTATCCTAAGAGATGCTCGTCTACTTAATTTTGACGATTCACTCTTAGGTGTAATTCAGAGTAACCTAGCCGATGGCCCGGTATACTTTAATTGCTTCCCAAATTTCTCTGTTGATATAAATGATCCTAACATCATGGATGTTTTAACTCTTAATGTTAAAACAAAAAACATGAATAGTAAGGAGAATACCAGAGAAATAGTGATTATATACCGCGTATATTATCGCCTCATGGGTACTACTCTCGCCCCTAAGGCTAGATTTACGAGCCCTAAAGGGGTTACCACCCTAATGGAAGCGAATAAAGACCGTAGTACAGTCTTTGTTCCCAAGGCTCTCGTGTGGGATGATATCCTCCATAGCAATGATTGGCACTTTGAGGCTATCACCCAACCTGTTCGGATTTACTTCAAAAAATCTCAAGTCGAACGGGTGATTCAACACCCTGACGGATCTATCGATTTGAAATTCCTCGGGCTCGACCCGTCTCGGCACTCGTCCTTTCGCCGATCGGTTTCCACTCGTGCCTCTACTTCCAAACCCCCGGAGGAGAGTGAGGACCACGACCATAATAATGACAAGGGAAAAATCAGAGGAGTTGACTTCTCTGGTCCAGTCCCTAAAGTCCATTATCACCAAAATACTAGGGTCCCTGAACCCGAGAACCTTTATGAACCTGGAAGTCCTACGGCCTCTGACATGGCCCCCCCTCAAAGAGTTAGGACTGATCCCAGTCTCCTTGTCCTCACCGCAGATGAAGGAGAATACACCCCTGACCTTAAAGCCCTCAAAGAAAGGTGGAATCTTCCTAAAGATGCTATCAAGCGAGAATGGTACGCTAGTACCTACTCCATTGAAAAGCAAAAGGAATTTGGTCGACTATAGATAGCCGACATGAAAAGATTCCGCTGTGATATTGAGTTCTTTCGGTGGTTTGAATGCAATGGAAGGATGGGAAACCAAATGGAATCCCTCAATGTTATTATCAACAAATGGTATACCCAGAGTAACAAGGTTATAGAATCCATTACTCCCCCTCTCGAAGGAATTAACATTCCTTATTCCAATGAAGTCATTAAGGCTTCACCTTTTAAAACCAAATCTGACAGAGGATCCATGACTCCTCAATGCAAAGATCTTGATAGAATAATTGAACAAAACAATTATACTAATCAAGTTCTCCATACTATCTCTCAGCAGATAGAGGAAACCAAAGGTCATACTCTGCCTGCTCCCTTACCGGTCAAGAGCATTCCTAGATCTAAACCCCTCTCGAATCCTATCTTCAAGATTCCAGAATTCCAAAAGGATAAGTTCCCTAACTTGAATGAGGATTTCAAACTCTCTGAGCAGATCTTAGAAAAGATCAATTCTAAACTTACCAAGTTTAAACTTGCTCAAGGAGAGTCCAGTTCCAGTTCCCAAAAGAACTCTCTTTCCAAACTTACCAATGAGAGTTTTTCTACCAAGAAAAACTATTACAAAAAACCTTCTCCCCCGGATGTCCAATTCGAAGAGAATCCCTACCTCTCTACATGTAATCATGATGGGAGAGGCATTACTGAATGGAATATTGATGGTCTGGCCGAACACCAGATATACAATAAACTCCATGAAATGGCAGTATCCGTTACTGCCTATAAGATTAAAGGCTCTTCTGACAAAGGAGCTGCCACCATGATTGTCTTAGGTTTCACTAGTATGATAAAGCATTGGTGGTATAACTACGTCACTGAAGACGATAAGAACCTTATTTATAACGCCACGGTCACCGAACAAGTAGTTCGAGTGGTAAATGGCCAAGAAACCATTGTAGAAGAGGCACAAGAGGATGCTTGCGCCACACTTCTCTATCACATAGCTAGACATTTTGTAGAAGAACCCAAACTCTTCCAAGATAGAAGTCTAGAAATTCTTAATAACCTTCGCTGCAAGAACCTAGCAGACTTTAGGTGGTACAAAGACACCTTCCTTGTTAAAGTTATGATCAGACCTGACTGCAATAATGATTTCTAGAAAGAAAGATTTATCAGCGGTCTTCCTCCTCTGTTTGCAGATAAAGTGCGAACTAAGCTCAAGGATAGATTCGAGGGACAAATTCCCTACAATATCCTTACCTATGGCGACTTGGTAAGCTTCATTACCACTACAGGTATAGAACTCTGTACCGACCTCAAGCATAAGCAACAACTTAAGCAAAATAGCAAATATGGTCTAGGAACCTTTTGTCACGATTACGATTTCACTGACATTTCTTCCAGCAAGAAGCGTAGAAAGAAAACCTTTAAGTCTTCCAAAAGGACTACCTCTACCAAAAGGAATTACAAGAAGGATTCCTACAAACCTAGTCGAAAAACCAAGAGTAAATCTTCTAAATCTTCCAAAGATACTTGCTGGACTTGTGGTAAAACCGGCCACAGGGCTAAAGATTGCAAATCTAGCAAGAAGAAGAAGATCAACCAGCTTGATCTTTCTGAATAAGCTAAAGAAAAGTTATTTTCTATTATGGAAGATTCTTCTGAGGCCTCTAACTCTTATTCCTCTTCAGACGAAGACTATAGCGACGAAGAATTTATCAACGCCGCTTATGAGTCTGACAGTTCTCAATCAGGGCAAGATTGCACTTGCAAGGGTACTTTCTGTATATGCTCTAACAAAATTATTAATGTCATTTCAGGACAACCTAAAGAAGTCCTCTTCGACATTATTGAGCATATTGCGGATGATGAGCTACGGAGTAAGTATCTCCAAGAGCTCAAAAGACTTATGCTTTCTTCTGAGGGTAACTCATCCAAGCCAAAATCCATAGTTCAACCTTTCAGTATGAAACGAGTTATGGATAAATTCAATACTCCTACGGAACCTACCGTTACCGATCTCAAAGAAGAAATTTCTTCCTTGAAAAGAGAGGTAAAAAATCTCAAAACCCGACTTGACTAGATAGAACTTAATATTCTAACTGAACAAGTCCTACAAACTGCTTCTCCGGCTCCTAAATTCGCTTTTCCTGAATCATCCCAAGAGGCCCATAGGGCCCCTATCGTCGTGAACGAATCTGTTCATAAACCTATTTCTTTCCCTGGCGAGGAAATACCATCCTCCTCTGACAACATTGTTGCCGCGATCAAAACTTATAGCGAGCATATTGTTGTCAAAATTGTTATCGACAAAGACTTTGTTTTAAATAGAGTCGCTCTCTTTGATACTGGCGCGCACAGCAATTGCATTGTCAAAGGCCTCATTCCCACACGGTACCTTCAGAAGAGTACCTCTCGCCTCTATTCCGCCACTGGCGAAAGAATACGAATAAATTATCAGCTGTCCAAAGCTCATGTCTGCAATAATGGCATATGCCTTATTAATGACTTTGTCATAACTGAAGATATCACTGAAGATATCATTCTAGGTTTACCCTTCGTTAACCAAATTCGGTCGTTTTTAACGGATTATGATGGAATTCGCACCACTCTGCTGGGTAGTGAATTATTCTTTCCACTACTTCACCCTCTTTCTCCTGAAGAAGGACGCCGTATAAAAAAGGATACTGTAGTCAAAATTAAAGAAGACACAGTATTCAAAATCAATTGACTTTCCTCTCATGTTTCCTTTCTATAACATGAAGTTCAGCTCAAACGGATTGAGCAAGCTTTAAAAACCCCGGAGATGGTCAACAAAATAACCCTTCTCCAAAGGAAGTTCGAAGACGAAATTTGCTCTGAATTGCCTAATGCATTTTGGGAATGCAAAAAGCACCTCGTTGAACTTCCATACGTTCCTGGCTTTGAGGAACAAAATATTCCTACAAAAGCCAGACCTATCCATTGAATGCTGTCCTAAAATGGATTCGACATCCGATTCCTAACAAAAGGGATCTTCTCAAAAGAACCTATAAGGCCAATCTTTACAGCAAATTCGATATGAAGTCAGGATTCTGGCAAATCCAAATTGCTGAAAAGGATAAATATAAGACTGCCTTCAACGTCCCTTTTGGGCACTACGAATGGAACGTCTTACCCTTTGGACTTAAAAATGCTCCATCTGAATTCCAGAATATCATGAATAATATTTTCAAGGAATATTCTTATATGTCAATTGTTTACATTGATGAAGTGTTAATTTTCTCTGAAAACATCGATTCTCATTTCAAACATCTTAATACATTCTTTAAGATTATAAAATTAAATGGCCTAGTCGTTAGTGCTAAAAAGATGAAGTTATTTCAAACTTCTATTCGTTTTCTAGGACATGATTTGCATCAGGGTAGTCACAAACCCATTTGTCGAGCCATAGAGTTCTCTTCTAAATTCCCTAATGAAATTACCGATAAAACTCAACTTCAAAGGTTCTTAGGAAGCCTGAATTATGTTGCTGATTTTATCCCTCACATTAGGCAGGTCTGTGAACCTCTTTACAAAAGACTTAAGAAGAATCCAGTTCCATGGAGTTCTGAACAAACCAACGCTGTTATAAAGATTAAATCTTTAGTGCAAAACCTTCCCTGTCTAGGTATCCCTAATCCTGAAGCTTTCATGATTGTCGAAACAGATGCTTCAGACATAGGATATGGTGGTATCCTGAAGCAAAGGGTAGTTGCCTCTCCAGAACAACTAGTTCGTTTTACCTCTGGCATATGGAATGCCGCTCAGAGAAATTATAGCACTGTTAAAAAAGAAGTTTTATCTATAGTGCTATGTATCACAAAATTTCAAGATGACCTTATTAATAAGGAATTTCTTCTTCGTGTTGATTGCAAATCAGCTAAAGAGATTTTACAAAAAGATGTTAAAAATCTCATTTCAAAATAGATATTCGCTAGATGGCAAGCTCTCCTATCTAGCTTCGATTTTCAAATTGAATTTATCAAAGGAGAACATAACTCCCTTCCCGATTTTCTAACAAGAGAATTTCTACAGGGCCATGAGACCAAATCTGGGGAAGAACCCCAAGCAGGAACAAACTAGAATGGCCAGACCATTTGACGCCCCTTCAGCAACCACAAACCCATTTCGGCCTACAGTCCCTCAAAGGCCAGTTCTCAAAACGGAGACTCAATCTCCTATCCACAATAGATTCACTGCCCTAACAGAGCAGCAGATCCTAAAGCTACCTCCGCCAACACCTACAAAGTTGGTAGATCTTAAAACAAATTTGCCCATAATCCAGGGGCAAGCATCTAGCTCCTCGGTACAAACCAAGCAAAGTTACGCAATGAAGGCTCCAGAAACCTTCGCCGAAGTGGTTGATCCAACAGCAGCCAAAGCCACTCCAGCATCTCCAGTCAAGGAGGAATTCAAGTTTATAACTACCCGAGTATGTCCCACAATTGTACTAGACAAGGCATATAAAGGGTATCATCTGAACCAGCTCATCAAGACGGTTTACACCAACAACAACTTTGTGGACACTGAGGATCCACTCAAAACTCGCCGGTATTACGAAGCCATCCTGGTAGATACTGATTCTATTGAGGTCGAACACTCAGTAAATGAAGGATATCCAGAACATATCGGCTATTCCAAGTTTACTATTAAGAGGGTCTTAACCCCTTTCAACTGGTTTGTCGACCACCTACACACTCCAGTTGCACTATCCATGCCTCACAGGCCGCAGACTTACAATTGGCACGACTATAAGTCGGCGTGGTTCAACTTCTTATTTGTTCGCCCAGGCCATACCTGGTTCGTTAAATATTGCCCCACTATGATGGAAGCCATCATACCAAGATGGTTTTATGAATGGTGGTTATGTTTCGGAGGAACAAAGGATGTTCTTCCTCAGCAGTTTCTAAAGCGTCTTCCTGATTTCATGATCAAAGAAGGGTGCTCTACCTTACCTGAGCACATTCAAATGTGCAAGTTCTTTATTAAGAAAAGAATATCCTATATTATTTCCTGGAACTTCTGTAAAGAAGAACAGCATAGGATTAAATATTTGTCCAAAGAGATAAAGGTCAAAGGTTGGACTCCTAAACCAACAGCCCCCACAACTCCTGATAAGGGAAAGTCCGCAGCATCCTCTTCCAGGTCCTCCGCTAGCAAGAAGGCTATGAAAGAGAAGCTCAAGAAAGCCTTGGCTGATTTGGACAGTCAATAAATCTCCACCAATACCGAAGAATTACTTCAGCTTGTCGCAGAGGCTTCATCTACAGGAAGAAACGATGATAATGGCGATATGCTAAATCCAAAAGGATTGGCTATGGCCTACATGGATCCCTACTATGAATAGGAAAATAACCCTTCGAGAGATAGAGGTTCAAAGAACCAAAATTATCTCGGTAAAAGGGTAATTCACTATTCCTGATTGGAATCCAGGACCCATCCTGTCTCCTAAAGATGACAGAACAATCAACTCAGCTTTTTAAAAGCAGAAGGCATCTACTTTTACTTTATTAAAGTAAAGCACCTATCAAGTCATGAACAGCTTTGAGCACTTAGAAGTGAGCACTTAGAAGTGTCGGCAGAATCTGATCCCTCCACTTGTACACTTAAGATGTACTTCCCCTTTTTATTTTGCCTATATAAGGCATTGCATTTCTTTAGAGAAGGCATTCGAAAATTTCCATCACTAAGAAATTCTCTCTGCCCATTCTCTCTCTTGTACCTCTGTAATGTTTTCTAAGTTTCAATAAATTTGTAAGTTGTATAATCTTTGTTCTCTTCTTTTAAATTTGCTATAATTCCGCTATAATTCTCAGGATCCTTTACTTTCTGTTGATGACCCTCCTGAAAAATGAGAGTTTACTTTCTGTTTAGGACCCTCTTGGAAAATGGGATTTTACTTTCTGTTCAGGACCATCCTGAAAAATAGGACTTTAATTTCTGTTCAGGACCCTCCTTAGAATGGGATTTTACTTTCTGTTCAGGACCCTCCTGAAAAATGGGACTTTACTTTATGCTCAGTACCCTCCTGAAAAATGGTATTTTACTTTCTGCTGAGGACCTTCCCGAAAAATAGGACTTTACTTTCTATTCAAGACCTTCCTGAAAAATTGGACTTTAATTTTTGCTCAGGACCCTCCTGGAAAATAAGATTTAGTTTCTGTTCAGGACCCTCCTAGAAAATGAAACTTTACTTTCTGTTCAGGACCCTCCTAAAAATGGGATTTTACTTTCTGTTCAGGACCCTCCTGAAAAATGGGACTCTACTTTCTGCTCAGGACCATCCTAAGGGGATTTTATTTTCTGTTCAGGACGCTCCTGAAAAATAAGACTTTATTTTCTGCTCAGGACCCTCCTGAAAAATGGGACTTTACTTTCTGCTCAGGGCCATCCTAAAAAATGGGACTTTACTTTCTGTTTAGGGCCCTCCTGAAAAATGAGACTTTACTTTCTGTTCAGGACCCTTCTGAAAAATGAGAATTTACTTTCTGTTCAGGACCCTCCTGAAAAATGGGATTTTACTTTCTGTCCAGGAGGCTCCTGAACAGAAAGTAAAATCCCTTTTTTAGGAGGGTCCTGAACAGAAAGTAAAGTCCCATTTTTCAGGATGGTCCGAAACAGAAAGTAAAATCGTATTTTTCAGAAGGGTCCTGAACAGAAAGTAAAGTCCCATTTTCGAGGAGGGTCCTGAATAGAAAGTAAATCTTATTTTCCTAGAGGGTCCTAAGCATAAATTAAAGTCCCATTTTTTAGGAAGGTCCTGAACAGAAAGTAAAGTCCTATTTTTTGGGAGGGTCCTCAGCATAAAGTTATATACCATTTTTCAGGAGGGTCCTGAGCAGAAAGTAAAGTCCCATTTTTCAAGAGGAACCTGAATAGAAAGTAAAGTCCCATTTTCATCAAGGGTCCTGAGCAAAAAGTAAAGTACCATTTTTTAGAAGGGCCCTGAACAGAAAGCAAAATCCCATTTTTCAAAAGGGTCCTGAGCAGAAAATAAAGTCCCATTTTTTAGGAGAGTCCTGAACGGAAAGTAAAGTCCCATTTTCCAGGAAGGTCCTGAATAGAATGTAAAGTCCTATTTTTCATGAGGGTCCTGAACAGAAAGTAAAGTCATATTTTTCAGGAGGGTTCTGAACAGAAAGTAAAATCCCATTTTTCAGGAGGGTCCTGAACAGAAAGTAAATTCTCATTTTTCAGAAGGGTCCTGAACAGAAAGTAAAGTCTCATTTTTTAGGAGGGCCCTAAACAGAAAGTAAAGTCCCATTTTTTAGGATGGCCCTGAGCAGAAAGTAAAGTCCCATTTTTCAGGAGGGTCCTGAGCAGAAAATAAAGTCTTATTTTTCAAGAGCGTCCTGAACAGAAAGTAAAATCCCATTCTTAGGATGGTCCTGAGCAGAAAGTAGAGTCCCATTTTTCAGAAGGGTCCTGAACAGAAAGTAAAATCCCATTTTTAGGAGGGTCCTGAACAGAAAGTAAAGTTTCATTTTCTAGGAGGGTCCTGAACAAAAACTAAATCTTATTTTCCAGGAGGGTCCTGAGCAAAAATTAAAGTCCAATTTTTCAGGAAGGTCCTGAACAGAAAGTAAAGTCCTATTATTCGGGAAGGTCCTCAGCAGAAAGTAAAATACCATTTTTCAGGAGGGTACTGAGCATAAAGTAAAGTCCCATTTTTCAGGAGGGTCCTGAACAGAAAGTAAAATCCCATTCTAAAGAGGGTCCTGAACAGAAATTAAAGTCCTATTTTTCAGGATGGTCCTGAACAGAAAGTAAAATCCCATTTTCCAAGAGGGTCCTAAACAGAAAGTAAACTCTCATTTTTCAGGAGGGTCATCAACAGAAAGTAAAGTCCCATTTTCCAGGAGGGTTTTGAAAGGATAGTAAAATCCCATTTTAAGAGGGTCCTGAACAGAAAGTAAAGTCCTATTTTTCGAGAAGGTCCTTAGCAGAAAGTAAAATACCATTTTCCAGGAGGGTCCTGAGCAGAAAGTAAAGTCCCATTTTTCAGGAGGGTCCTGAACAGAAATTAAAGTCCTATTTTTCAGGATGGTCCTGAACAGAAAGTAAAATCCCATTTTCCAAGAGAGTTCTAAACAGAAAGTAAACTCTCATTTTTCAGGAGGGTCATCAACAGAAAGTAAAGTCCCATTTTCCAGGAGGATTTTGAAATGATAGTAAAATCCCATTTTAAGAGGGTCCTGAACAGAAAGTAAAGTCCTATTTTTTGGGAAGGTCCTCAGCAGAAAGTAAAATACCATTTTCCAGGAGGGTCCTGAACAGAAAGTAAAATCCCATTCTAAAGAGGGTCCTGAACAGAAATTAAAGTCCTATTTTTCAGGATGGTCCTGAACAGAAAGTAAAATCCCATTTTCCAAGAGGGTCCTAAACAGAAAGTAAACTCTCATTTTTCAGGAGGGTCATCAACAGAAAGTAAAGTCCCATTTTCCAGGAGGGTTTTGAAATGATAGTAAAATCCCATTTTAAGAGGGTCCTGAACAGAAAGTAAAGTCCTATTTTTCGAGAAGGTCCTCAGCAGAAAGTAAAATAACATTTTTCAAGAGGGTCCTGAACAGAAAGTAAAATCCCATTCTAAGGAGGGTCCTGACCAGAAATTAAAGTTCTATTTTTCAGGATGGTCCTGAACAGAAAGTAAAATCCCATTTTCCAAGAGGGTCCTAAACAGAAAGTAATCTCTCATTTTTCAGGAGGGTCATCAACAGAAAGTAAAGTCCCATTTTCCAGGAGGGTTTTGAAATGATAGTAAAATCCCATTTTAAGAGGGTCCTGAACAGAAAGTAAAGTCCTATTTTTCGGGAAGGTCCTCAGAAGTAAAATACCATTTTCCAGGAGGGTCCTGAACAGAAAGTAAAATCCTTTTTTTAGGAGGGTCCTTAACAGAAAGTAAAGTCCCATTTTTCAGGATGGTCCGAAACAGAAAGTAAAATCCTATTTTTTCAGAAGGGTCCTAAACAGAAAGTAAAGTCCCATTTTCTAGGAGGGTCCTGAATAGAAAGTAAATCTTATTTTCCTGGAGGGTCCTAAGCATAAATTAAAGTCCCATTTTTTAGGAAGGTCCTGAACAGAAAGTAAAGTCCTATTTTTTGGGAGGGTCCTCAGCATAAAGTAATATACCATTTTTCAGGAGGGTCCTGAGCAGAAAGTAAAGTCCTATTTTTCAAGAGGAACCTGAACAGAAAGTAAAGTCCCATTTTCATCAAGGGTCCTGAGCAAAAAGTAAAGTCCCATTTTTTAGAAGGGTCCTGAACAGAAAGCAAAATCTCATTTTTCAGGAGGGTCCTGAGATGAAAATAAAGTCCCATTTTTTAGGAGAGTCCTGAATAGAAAGTGAAGTCCCATTTTCCAGGAGGGGCCTGAACAGAATGTAAAGTCCCATTTTTCATGAGGGTCCTGAACAGAAAGTAATGTCATATTTTTCAGGAGGATCCTGAACAGAAAGTAAAATCCCATTTTTCAGGAGGGTCGTGAACAGAAAGTAAATTCTCATTTTTCAGAAGGGTCCTGAACAGAAAGAAAAGTCTCATTTTTTAGGAGGGCCCTAAACAGAAAGTAAAGTTCCATTTTTTAGGATGGCCCTGAGTAGAAAGTAAAGTCCCATTTTTCAGGAGGGTCCTGAGCAGAAAGTAAAGTCTTATTTTTTCAGGAGCGTCCTGAACAGAAAGTAAAATCCCATTCTTAGGATGGTCCTGAGCAGAAAGTAGAGTCCCATTTTTCAGGAGGGTCCTGAACAGAAAGTAAAATCTCATTTTTCAGGAGGGTCCTGAGCAGAAATTAAAGTCCCATTTTTCAAGAGGGTCCTGAACAGAAAGTGAAGTCCTATTTTTCAGGAGGGTCCTGAACAGAAAGTTAAGTCCCATTTTTCAGGAGGGTCTTGAACAGAAAGTAAAGTCCCATTTTTTAGGAGGGTCCTGAGCAGAAAGTAAAATCCCATTTTCCAGGAGGGCCTTGAGCAGAAAGTAAAGTCCCATTTTTCAGGAGAGTCCTGAACAGAAAGTAAAGTCCCATTTTCAAGGAGTGTCCTGAACAGAAAGTAAAATCCCATTTTTCAGGAGGGTTCTGAACAGAAAAATAAGTCTCACGAATATGCATTTCCAATGGTAGCTGAATTATGTGAAGCGAGTTTGCCCCTATTTCAACAAAGAAAATTTGTTAGTTAAAAACTTAGTGGTGGCTTACGACAATTGGCTGTCCCGACACCTACTCAAGTGTTTATTCCATTCATTTTATTTCAGATTGTTGGCACTTGGCCCTGCTTTGTCGTGTGATAGACCCAAACTCAGATTATTAAGAGTGACAACAAAATGAACACAGTATCTCTAGTTTGTTATGCTTCTCAAATAAACCCTTTAAACCTAGGTATTTTCATAAGTTCCCCAGCTTGTCTATTGACAAAACTTTCTGCATGCCTTATTCAGCTCACAATCATGTCTCTTTCATATGTTGACTTTGTCTTGCTTTGTGCAATTGAAGAAGCTGGTAGCCAGTTTTGAAATCTTTTCTCACTTGTTTTGATATGGACTTGACTCAAAGACAAGAGAAAAATGACAATGACTTTTATTTGGACCACTGACTCAAGAAAACAAAATAAAAATAAAGAGAAGAAAGAAAAGATAATGAATGTCCCCGTTTGAAACAAAGAAATAAAAAATTTATCTAGAAATAACAGTCAACTCTAATGATTATGCCATGCATATCAGATTAAACTGCCTGATCTTTCCATCCAAAACTTTTTACTAATTGTTGTTGAGTTAATGACCTCAAAAATGAGTTGCTTCCTTAGGTCAATTGCATTTAAGACCTCATTCGGCTAATGGTGCCTTGAAGGGTTTTTTGCCAACAAGCCTCTCTCATTTTCTTTTTCCCAGCTCACTATTGTCCTATGGTGCCCGTGAGGGTTTTCACCGATAAGACTCTCTCATTGTTATCTCCCTCAGCTTACCATCATTTTACGATGCCCATGAGGCTTTTCACTGATAAGACTCTCTCATTGTTATCTCCCTCAGCTTACCATCATCTTACGGCGGTCGTGAGGAATTTCACTGATAAGACTCTCTCATTTTTATTTCCCTCAGCTTACCATTATCTTACGGTGGCCGTGAGGATTTTCACCGATAAGACTCTCTCATTTTTATTTCCCTCAGCTTACCATCATCTTATGGTGCCCGTGAGGATTTTCATCAATAAGACTCTCTCATTTTTATTTCTCTCCCGATTCTTATTTCTGAGGTAGACAAGTAGTTCCCAAAATGCGTCATCACATTCATTACATGCTTAGTCTTAACATTCTTAAAGATTGATCTGAAGGTCTTTCTTTGGCTGTAGCTTGGCTTTTGGATAAGGTTAGAAGAAAAGGATAAAACGAGGCCTAAACGATACTTGAAATTGGGTAGGACTTACAACTTTTGGAATTGACTCAAATAATGAAGATTAAATCATGCCCCAGTTTCTTTTGACTGGACAATTCTAAATTGTTTATTTGGTTGGACCGAGCCCTTAGTAGGGCAGCCTACGTATCTCACCCCTGAGAGAGGAGAATCAGGTCATGCGTAGTTCTGGCAGCTTGTTCTTTTGATTGATTTTGATTTTTGTTTCTTCTTATTCTTTTTTTCTCTTTTCTCTTTGGGATTTTTTTCTGACCCTATTTTTGATACTCTTCTCTTTTCTTTCCTTTTGGACATATTTTTTTTTCGACACTTTTCTTTTGAGTTTTACTGACTCTATCTTGATTCCAAAAGAGGGGTATAAAAGAAAATAGGACTAAAGCTCAAATGGGGTAAACAAAGGATGACACAATGTTTGGATAACAGAATAAAATGCCTTCGTCATATCAATCCTTGAAAATACTAGTACATAGCATGCAAGTGAAAGTGAAAGATGAAGATCATTGTGACATCTCTTACAACATTAACTTTGACTAAGTCTGTGCATCACTACTTCTTCCGCAAACTCAACCTTTGTTGTACATTCCTCACATCGAATGACTTATGATTTTGTGGAACTGATTTTCGTTCTGTTCACACAGCCACTATTTGACCTAATTAAGACATGTCTTTCAATTGATGACCAAGTTATTCTTGTGATTCTCAAAATAAGTGCCTTAATTTTCAAAGAAGGCTTCAACTCGTCGCCAAATATCTTAGCACTCTACCTATTTCCTCAGATGTTCTCTTTTACTAACTTAAACCTCTGATTCAATGTTTCATGGTTAAATTGGATTTTAAGATCTGACTGAAAATTCCGCTAACATGTCATAACAATATAATAAACATAACATGTGATGTGTAAAGAAAACAAACACATTTAAAACACAAAGGGAAAAGGACACTTCATTTAGTTGAAATAAAAGATAGAAATATTTGAACATAAACGACACAGGGACAAAACAAGATAGATCCCAAACTATAACCTTGAAATAATTCAAAAAATAGAAAACAAAACAAAACAAACTACCAAGCCTCTTCCTAGGAGGGAGTGAAGTGACTTCTCAATAGCTCATCCTGACATCTTAGCCACTGGTTTGCATCTCAGCATGACTAAATTTTTCCTCACTGTCAAAGTTCTGCACCATAATCAATTTGTCTTGAATCATCTTTTCAATTTCTTTTTTCAAAGTACGACAATCTTCAATACTGTGACCCTGAACATCATAATGATATGCACATCGTACATTAGGATCAAAACTTCTTAAATGCGGGTCAGGAGTATACCAAAAGAGAGGAGTGATCATGCCTAACTGTGCCAATCTCTGAAATAAACTGGCATATGACTCTCCAATTGGTGTGAAACTATCCCTCAATTTCTGCCTCATTTCATTGTTTAACTTGGATCGAACATCTGGCCTAGAAGCGCTTTGGTATGTTTTTGGAATTAGAGGATGACTTTAAAGAGTTGGTGCGCGCCATTGTGGGTAAGGAGGGAGTTGAACATATGGTTATGCTCAATATACTAGATATAGAGGTGGGGAAACAGAGTATAATGGAATTTGGGAGTGATTATGGAGAACTTGGGTATGAACTTGGGCTTGATACTGACGGCAATGACGACGTCGTCTTCTTGGATGTGCCCATTCTCCAACTACAATAGCAAATATCATCTTTCTCATTCTTCTTTCCTCTGGGTTCCCTTAATTGATTGCAATATTGTCCTAAATGTTTCACGGATTCCTCATGCCTATCTTGCTCCTCAAATTTTGACATCTCAAAGATTCGAGGAAGGTTAGAACTTGAAGGCATGGCCCAGTATTTGTATGAAACATCTTCTTTACCTGCAGGTCCTAGAGAATTTTTCATAGCATTTTCTGCACTCTTCATTTTTCCAACCATTTTCTCCGACTCTTCTGGCACACTAAACTTCTTGTTAAGAAATTTTGGTGGTCCAGTTAACTTAAAAGCAGGCTCAGGAGTATAACAATAATCACCAAAAGTATTGAATATAGGTTCACTAGCAGCATGGGGACGCACAATCATTGGGCAAGCCAATGTGGAAGTCCCAGTAGAAGATTGAGCAACAAGATCACAGACGACACGTGGTGTTGTGAAAGTAGCAGGCTTATACTGAGGAGCTAGAGGAAAAGTGGTGGAAGTATTGAGATGTTTTTGGCTTGGAATGAATTCTGAGTCATGTTGCGGTGCATCAACAACAGTAGAAAACTAACTTTGAGATTTTGGAGGAAAACTCGAGGTATTTGTAGGATCAATAAAGGGAAATGGAGGAGGAGGCAACCCACTGGCCCAAGCTCGACGCATGTCTGTCATTTGTTGTCTTAGCCTCCTAATATCTTACTTAAAACTCTCATTTTCCTGATTCTTTGTTTGATCCATGATGTCACTCTCTATATCTTTGTTGGACACAACTAACCCTTTGGATTTGGTGTGATGTGAAGGACCAGCCATAATGCCACAAACCAACCACCTTAAACTGACTCAACAAAAAAAAAACAAATGTGTTAGAGTTCAACACTTTTCAAAACCTCTTTTTCCTTTTTTTTGTAAAGATCACCGAACCCAAGAAGGGCGCCTACATATCTCACCCCCGAGAGAGGAAAATCAGGTCATGCGTTGTTCTTGAAGTCTTGCCAAAATGGCCAATTAAACTCTTTTTTTATTCCTTCAAACTTTAAGAAGAAAAGAAAATAAAAATTTGTCAAAAGAATTGACAAAAATCTTTTTGAATTTTTTCAGCTTTAACATCCCTATACAAAAATGAAATCTATGATTACCAAAGAAAAATCTTTTTTGGGTTTTCAATTTTGAATTTCATATGAAAATAAAACTTGAACCTATTAAAGGAAATTTTGCAGCTTTCTTTTAAAGATGTATATGAAACGCTTACTCTAAATAAAGAGTGAAGAAAATATTTTTGAATTTTTCAAATAAGATCCCCAAACCAACAATAGGTTGCCTACGTATCTCACTTCCGAGAGAGGAGAATCAGGTTGAAGTCTTGCCAAAATGGCCAATTAAACTATTTTTCTATTCCTTGAAACTTTAAGAAGAAAAGAAAATAGCAATTTGTCAAAAAAAATTGACAAAAAATCTTTTTGAATTTTTTCAGCTTTAACATCCCTATACAAAAATGAAATCTATGATTACCAAAGAAAAATCTTTTTTGGGTTTTCAATTTTGAATTTCATATGAAAATGAAACTTGAACCTATTAAAGGAAATTTTGCAGTTTTCTTTTAAAGATGTATATGAAACACTTACTCTAAATAAAGAGTGAAGAAAATCTTTTTGGATTTTTCAAATAAGATCCCCGAACCAACAATAGGTTGCCTATGTATCTCACTCCGAGAGAGGAGAATCAGGGGTGCGTAGTTCATCCAGATTGGACAATTAAGGATTAAATAACAAGCTAGACCCTGACATAAGAGATACGACCAAAGACAAACGATGAACAATGTTATAAAATATTTTTGAGTTTTTTCATTTGACACTTCAAATAAAACTGACACCAACAACTACGAAAGTAAGATCTTTTTGGTATTTTTATTTTATGAAATGAACACAACTACTACCATTTTTTTGAATTTTCTTTTATAAAGAAGCTCCTATTAAGAGAAAAAATCTTTTTGAAAATTTTGAATTATGAATGCATGGTAAAGGAATAAAAGGAAAAAAAATTTGATGTTTTTGAGAACATGAGTGCAAAGTGTAAAAAATCTTTTTGAATTGTGACAAAAAAATCAAGTCATAAAGAACTCTAAAACTACGAAACACTCTTTTTTTACTCACCTTTCTTTTTTCTCTCTTTTTTTCAACACTTTCTTGTCTACACACTTTACTTCTAACACATGCTTTCTCCAAATCAATCGGTCAAATTACCACGTTATCTTTAGAGATGCAACATTTATCATGTAGGGATGCTTTAGAGGTGAGTCTTCTACAAAGGAATAAGTGGGTCCCGCTAGGTCTCAATATGATACAGATAAGCATGATCTAAAGACTGACCTACGCTGGGATCCACTAACAAGGTTGTTCGGGGGAGCGTATGATCGATAGTAGCTGCGAGAGCTTTCCACCCACTCCATAATACCGACGGCTCCCCCTCCTAAAATAAGGGTACTCAACTAGAGGTCGTGTACAACACGTGTACTACAGACTTATTGTAGAAAGAATGACTCGGGTTATGCACATGATGCCAGATATAAAACGGTAACACATAAAGAAAAACTGTAAACGCATAACAAGTAAGCACTCAACAATGATAAAACAAATACGAACAATAACACAAACAATGTCTATACACCCATAATGTCAAACAAAGCCGATACAACTTCAAAAATTAGCTCGAATTCTAAAAAATCCTCAGCAAAGTCGCCAGAGCTGTCACATCCTTTTTTTTCAACTCCAAAAAGATTCATGAATTGTTTCGAAAGGGTTTTTATTATTAAGTGACAAAATATGAAAATTTGTTTCAAAACGGATTCATTTTATTTTAAACTCAGAGTCGTCACTTGGCATAAATCGGGTGTGCCAAGTCACCCGTGGATATCTTTTTTCAAAATGGTTTTGACTCTGTAAAAATGACCTGCGAACATAGATTCCGGCTAAGGAATTCTGTTGACCGAAGAAAAGGTGTTAGGCACCCCTCGATCTCGTGGTTCGACCACAGTCGCTTGGTGAAGCGTATCGGCTAATTTTGACACTACGAATGTACAAACCACAAAGAAGCACGTAAAGCAATCAAACAAACAAACCAAACAAAACGAATAAAAGTATAGTGTTCAGTCCAATTATACAGTCCCAAAAATAAAAAAATGTAAAAATAAATCATATATAACCTATACTAATCCTAACTATGCTCCCTTTCTTTACTCGACGCCTCGGGCCTTCCTCACGAACGTCTTTCCGCCAACATAGTACGTCGGGGCATTCCCCAGTGAACAAACACAAATACCTCAGGGCATTCCCCGGCCAAATGAATACATTTAATGAAATGTGATGAAAATGAAGAAAATCACTCAACACAAATATTTACACATTCGGTAATTAAAATCCTACGAGTTGCCTACCTCCCAAAACCTAGAACTTGACTATCAATGTCTGACCTAAGACATGATACTATTACACATAACATCAATATTTATTTCAAAATAAACCGACAACAATAAATCAAGACTAATCCTTATTCATTTTATCAATTTTTCGATCTCGACCCCAAACAACAACTTTAATTCTCAATCAACGATTAACTAATCTTTAGACTATCAATTTAATCTTCATAATTTGAATTCAACATCAACCGACATTTATGATTCAAACATCACAAAATCAAACAAAAACAAGATCCACACATTGTCAATTTGCCACACAAAATATCAAAATTTAAAATTATTCGAGAAAAGGGATGAGAAATGGACCTCAATCAAAGCTTTTATTGTGTCAAATAATGTGATTAAAAAATAGAATCGGGTCTAAAAGCCTCAAGTCGAACCTCAATCGCGAACTGACCAACTCCAAAACTCGGTATCACTAAAATCAAAACCCAAAACTGACCACGATGACCCAATCGAGACAAATCGAACCTTTGAAGCATGTCTTTCAATTTTAAAAAAATCTTTAAAATAGAGCAACCCTTAAACCTTGTACGAAATTCACACTCATTAAATAATCGATCTCGGCTTCTATTTTCGCCTTAACTGATGGTGCAGAAAACACCAAAATTCCAACAAACCTAGATTTTTAACCAAAATCTCAAAATTAAAGCAATGAGGGAGAAAGAAAGTAAATTCGACAGCTCCTCAAAGAATTCTGTGACTGTTTTATGGTTTATGCTATGAAGATCAATACGAAGGGAGTCATCTAGTCAGTAATGAAATGGAATTTTGGAGATGGAGATGTGGGTGACGTATAACCCAAAATGAAAGAGGGTTTGTGTTGTTATTCTAGGAAGAAAAAGATAAGGGGGTGTGAATGTCGATGGTTGGGCGTGTATGGTGTGTACAGAAAGAGTGACGATGGAAAGAGTAGTGTTGGTGTTTGTCTATAGTGAGAGAATTGTAAGGGGTAAGTGTGAGAGTGTGTTGGTTAGGATAGGATTAAAACAAGATAAAATTTATTAGGGATTTTGTTAAGGGTTGTTATTTTTCGTACATTTGTGGGATATAATCACACGGGTGAGGGCACGCAGTAAGACGAGGATAAAATGGTAAAAAAAAGCTTTTAGGGAGGGATAAAATTATGTGTCTACACCAAATATGCATTTGAACTGGTCTATGTAGATCTATTGGTCCCTTACCACACATCTACACATGACAATTACAAGTATTTCCTCACTATGGTGGATGATTATAGTAGATCTACCTGGACACATTTATTGAATACCACAAGTAATACCCTGTCTGTCCTAAAAACCTTCATCTCATTGATAGAGAACCAATTCAATACCTCAGTCAAAATAATTAGATCTGACAATGGTCTTGAGTTCACCAATAATGAAGCCTTAGATTTCTTCATTCCAAAGGTATAAACCACCAGAAAACTTACCCATATACACCACAACAAAACAGTGTGGTGGAAAGGAAACACAAATATTTACTTGAAACATATAGAGCACTCTTATTTCAATTAAAATTACCTCTAAAGTATTAGGGTGATTGTCTTTTAGCAGTAACATATATCGTTAACAGACTTTCCTCTACCCATCTCAACAACAAATGCCCTTATGAACTGTTGTACAATCAAAAGCCTGATTACTTCCACTTGAGATCATTTGGATGTTTATGTTATCCAACAGTACCCAAAGTGCATAGGGATAAACTTGAGCCAAGAACTACACCCCATGTCTTTATTGGATATCCATTTGGAATAAAGGGCTACAAGGTGATGAGTCTTGCCACAAAAAGGATACATATCTCCAGGGATGTCATTTTTTATGAACATGTTTTTCCTTTCAATCTAGTGTCTGAGAATCATACTTTTCCTTCTGTTCTCAAATCTATTTTCAATAGTAATCCCATGTATAGTGATTATGAACCACAACGAACCTTGGTGAATGATCATGGTAGTGATTCTGTTACACATACTGCACCACTATCCAATCTTGGTCCTACACACTCATCTCAAACATCTCCCACACTACATGTAACCTTTCATGACTCTTCTCATCATGGACAAACCAATAATATTCCTGCAGAGGTGCAGAGAAGGAGGTCCACCAGGGAAAATAGGACTCATCATCACTTCAAAGATTTCATCTATTCCATTTCTACTTTAAAGACCATTATACCATCTCCAAATACACATGCTGATTCACACGTTGATCCATCCCCTACCAATTTCTCTTTAAGTGCCATATTTAATAACCATCATTATGTGTCTCCTGATGTTATTGCACACCATAGTCAAATGCTTGTTGCAAATATTTGTCATGATAGTGAGCCATCCTTTAATGAGGAAGCAGCCATAAATCCTGCTTGGCAAAAGGCTATAATCCAAGAATTTGAAGCACTATATGCCAATAATACCTAGGATTTTGTTGAGTTACCTCCAGGAAAATAAGTAATTGGCTGTAAGTGGGTGTATAAAGTTAAGCATTAAGCAGATGAGAGTGTAGAAAGGTTCAAAGCTAGGCTTGTGGTGAAGGGATATACACAGCAGGCTGGAATAGACTATACTGAAACATATTCACCAGTAATCAAAATGACTACAGTTAGGACATTGATAGCATGTGCAGTGAAGAAAGGTTGGAACATGTTCCAACTGGATGTGAATAATGCATTTCTTCATGAAGATCTATATGAAGAAGTATATATGCAGGTGCCTCAGGGTCTGGATATTGGAGATTGTAAATTGGTCTACTGGTTGAACAAGTCTCTTTATGGACTAAAACAGACAAGTAGATAATGGTATGCCAAATTGACTGAGGCCTTATCTGCTAGAGGATACCATCACTCACATCATGATTATTCTTTATTCTATAAGAAAAATGGACCATTAATGGTGTTCATAGCAATCTATGTAGATGATGTAATTCTGACAGGAACAAATTCAGAAGAAATTATAATGCTTAAGAACTATCTGCATGAAAGTTTTAGGATCAAAGACCTAAGACAATTGTACTATTTCCTGGGAATGGAGGTGTTAAAAACAGAAGGAGGTGTCATTATTTCTCAGAGGAAGTTTACCATGGACTTTCTCAAGGATACAATTGCTTTGATTACAGTTCAATGTCATCACCACTTGATCCCACCATTAAGCTGAAAGCCAAAGAAGGAGATCCATTGCTAGATCCCACATATTATAGAAAGCTTATACGGAAGTTGAATTTCCTCACTAATACTAGATTGGATATAGCATTTAGTGTGCAGCAATTAAGTCAATACATGCAAGATCCCAGATTGCCTCATCTCAAGGCAACTTTTCACTTGCTTAGATACCTAAAGAAAGATCCAACACTTGGAATTTATATGTCCAAAGATGCAGATTGCACAGTAAAGGCCTTTTATGACTCTAACTGGGCCTCTTGTCCTAATTCACGGAGGTCAGTTAGTGGTTACTTAGTGCTTCTGGGAAACAACCCCATCAGCTAGAAGTCCAAGAAACAGGATACCATCTCTTTATCCTCTGCAGAAGTTGAGTACAGATCCTTAAGAAAAGTAGTGGGTGAGCTGGTATGGCTTGATAGATTGTTTGCTGAGTTGAGTGTTCATCATTCATCTCCCAGTGAGATATATTGTGAAAGCCAATCAGCAATACAGATAGCTCGAAATCCTGTGTTTCATGAGCGTACAAAACACATTGAGGTCGACTGCCACTTTGTTAGGAAAAAGCTTCAGGAGAGGTTTTTCACTCTTCATCACGTTGATACTACTCACCAGTTGTCTGACATCCTTACAAAGGCTCTCACTGGAGTTAAGCACTCTACTGTTCTACACAAGTTGGTTGTGAAGTCATCATCTCCAACTTAAGGAGGGGTATTAAAATTAGAGATTAATTATCATAAGATTGTATATTTTAGTTTGTTAATGATTAGTTAGTTTGTTAGTGATTAGTTAATTAGTTGGATTAATAGTGATGTCCAACTGTCAAGCAAGTTGCCACTTGTATATATATTGTACTCTACAAAGGAGTAAAAACAGTTTTCATTTTCTTCTCTTAACTGTTTGTTGTTTCTCTCCAATGGAGAGTATTCTCCTTTTATCAATAGTGCATGTTTGTCAACGTGTTTCTCAATAGTAAAGTTTTCATTGCTTACCTAGACTGCATAAATCAACCAAGTTTAGACTGTTGGTCTACCAAGGTTACTTGGCTCTAGAATGCTTCCAACTATGTTTCTACTTTCATAGGTCTAAGTTTGTTGATCTCATGAACATAAATATTTCATTTCATTTGTGGTTTGATAAAAAGTTCACTAAAATTTGGCTATATGTTCTCTCAACAACAACATACCTAGTGTATTCCTACATAATGGGGTTCGGGAGGGTAAAGTGTATCCAAACCATACCACTACCTCAGGTGAAGTAGAGAGACTGAAACTGATAGACCCCCGACTCAGGACAGATAACATTATAACAAACAAAAAAACATAAAAGCGTGTAAACTAACACTGCTAGCTACTACAAGAAACAATACAACCACAAGATAATACTATACACTATCTACCCGAAAATCATAAACATCATTCAAACACCCCAAACAGGGAACTCCAGACGCAAACAAAGTATGCTTCCCTACTGTCACAGACGGACTCCTACCCCTTAACCCTCTATCCTAATCTGCGTCTTTCACACCTTCCTATCAACGGTCATGTCCTCTATAAGATGTAACTACTCCATATCATGCCTAATCACCTCCAATTTTTTCAAACTAAAGGGATTTTTAGTAATCGTAGAAACTAAAGTTGTGCTTTTATGAAATTTTTTCAAAATTAGGCTTGTGCTTTTGTTTGTACAGCCAATTTTCAAGTTGATGCCAACAAAAGAACTAACAAAATAGCTAAATATTTTTAGGAAATTGAATTTAAGGTGAAGTTTGGATTAAAATGTAAAAATGTGTTTGATCATGATTTTTGGAAATATACTTCACTGTTTTTTTAAAAAATATAAAAAATGACATATATCCATAAATTTCAAAAACTATCAAAAATATTTACAAATTTGAAACAGAATTTTTATTTTTATAATCAACTATAGGTACATTATTCTAAAATTATAATATGATATTTTAATGAAAATTATTGATAACATAATTACCAGCTACTATAATTCATCAATTACAATTATTATGAAAATCTTGAATCCATTAGTGAAAAGGAAGGAGTAAATAATAACAACAATAGTAACAATTAAATGGAGTCATAATTATGGACTTGTGTTAATATAAAATATAAAAAATTCTAGTAAGTTTTATAAATTCCTAAAGAAACCAATAACTATATTTTGACCCAAAAACATTTTTTTGCACTTTCTTGAAATTGTGGAATTTAATTTCCACAATCTCTCAAATACTAGACAATTCCATGGCCAAACATATATTTGGCCAACATTTTCCCAAAAAGTACCTCCAAAATATAAGGCCAAAAAGGTCCTTGCCTGTTCACGTGAATATCCATCAGCAGACATCACATGTCGCCATGGCAAGTGAAGGTACCAATCAGAAGAAATTACCAAGATTTCTTTGCCTTCATGGATTTAGAACAAGTGGAGCAATTTTGAAGAAGCAAATTTTTGATAAATGGCCAACTCAAGTTGTGGATAAATTGGATCTTGTTTTTATTGATGCACCTTTTCCATGTCAAGGCAAATCTGAAGTTGAGGGCATATTTGACCCTCCTTATTACGAATGGTATCAGTTCAATAAGGTTGCAGTTCTAATTTTTATTTTTTCTAAATTAAAGCAATAAAGTACTAAATGTCGGTGGATCGTGGCGACAAGGCCACCTTGCCACTTAAAATGACCCATTGCTTGTTTAGATGGTATTCTAATTGTAGTTAAAGCTTGTTATCATGAGTTTTTGCTAAATTAATTGAAAAAGGAAAAGAAAAAATATTTTTATTTTGTTTTATAACTGTTGTTGTTTTGAACTGCAGGATTTGAAAGTGTATGAGAATTTTGATAAATGTCTTGAATACATAGAAGAATGTATGATTAAACATGGACCTTTCGATGGTCTTCTTGGTTTCTCCCAGGTATGTCTTCAATTTTTCCTTTTCAGATTTTAAAAAAAAATTGTTGTAGTTTTCCTTATTCTCTTAGGATGCTTGGATTTAAATTTGGTACAATTTTTTTTGGGGGGGGGGGGGGTTATTTTGGAAAAAATTGATATTGATTTTGTGAGAGGAAAAAATCTATTTTCTGCATTTCTGAATGACTTCGACAGTCCTAGACTCTTTTAAGTACTTTCTCTTGTTGACATTTCAAATTTGTGATGGCCTGTATCTTTCTTTATAGGAAATTTGCACAATCTGATTCTGAGTATCTGTGTCTTTTGGTAAACTTCAGGGGGCAATTATTTCTGGAGGATTGCCTGGGTTGCAGGATAAGGTAAACACTAGGCATTAGAAATGTTTCCCCATATAGTTGGATGTCTTTCTTTGATGTGTAAAAATGAAAATGTTGATTGTTTCTAGAGACCATTAGTGATAAACACTCCTTTATTTCTAAATAAGTGTATGTTTAGCATTTTCATTTGTTTCTAATAGTGGATACTTTATATAATTAAAGAAGATATTAATGACATTCTTTCAATTTTATCCTTTTTTTAAGTAAAGAAAATTTTACAAAATCAAGAATTACTAATAATTTTTTTCAAGATATTTATTACGAATAAGTTAGTAAAAATATTTTTTATTTTTTACAAATGAATAATTTCTTAAGAGGTGTGCTCAAACTAAAATGTTCGCTTGTTTAAGAACGGAGGATGAATGTCACAATTTGGACCATAATGTATTATTGTTCTTGGTGTTCAATTAAACTTGTCCATCTTGTGATGGTTATTTCGGTGTGATATTATTGTTCTTGGTGTTCAATTAAACCTGTCCATCTTGTGATGGTTATTTTGGTGTGATATTGGCAGGGAGTGGGACTTACAAAGGTGCCAAAAATAAAATATCTGATAATTATTGGAGGTGCTAAATTGCAGGATAATTCAGTTGCAGAGAAAGCTTATTCATCACCAATTACATGCCCTTCTGTTCACTTCTTAGGTACTTTCTGTTCCTACAAATTACCACACGGCCTTGTTTAGCCATGAATTTTTTTCATTTTTTCAGAAAAATTCTTCACTTTATGTCATAATATAGCTTCAAGTTGATGTTTGGTTAGATTTCCACATATAACTTGGAGTTATATTTGAAAAAGTAAAAAACAAGAAAAACTTGTTTTCACTTTGTTTTCATTATTCTTCTTTCATGAAAATTCAAAAACAACTTCAATTATTTTCATGGACAAACACAACCTCAGCTTCAACTTTAACTTAAACTTCAATTTTTATGTCCAAATGCCTTCTTTGTATGTGCTACACAAAACACCTTGTACTATGACTTAGTTATGAATAAATTCCTTAAATTTTAAATTCAAATACTTACATCGTCCTACTATAAAAATACTACATTTACACCCCTAAGATGTATATTCCTAGCTTTTTCGGTGTTACTTTTATGGGTTTTTCCAAAAAAGAAGTCGAAGGAAACCTTTAACAAATTATTTTTTTTATGTAAAAGTTACATAAATTCCAACTCTTTTGAAGTTAATTATTCTTTATATCAATTTTTTCTGATTTAGTCCACATAGATACATCACATTCTTCCTAATACATAACTTAATTTTGCCCGAATACATTATATTCAGTACGGATACATCACATTCTTCAGTGATGTATCCGAATTTTAAGTGAAATCAGGTATTTATGTAATTATTTAAAAGAATTGGGATTTTAAATAGTTATGGTAAGTTAAGTTGAGGTACGGTGTAATTTTTTTCATTTATGTTTTGATTATATGGTTACAAATTATTTAATAAGATATACCAACTATTAGTAATACACTTTGCACTCTAGAATGTGTCCTAGTGGATAATGAAATGGGTTGAACATTATTCGGTCTTAGGTTTAAATTCAAGAGAGAGAAAATATCGAAGTAAGTGATTTTTACTCATTTAATTTGTCCTAAACTTGATGATCAAAGTTAGCTGATACTATTTGTGGTGGGAGGTGGCAGATACCCCAGTGGACAACATTATTTAGTATTTGTTGCTGTGGGAGAAGGAGAGTTTTAAAGTAACTGATAAAGTTGTCTTCATGTGATCAAAAGGTCACGAGTTTAAACCTTGAAAACAACGTCCGACAGAAATGGAAGATAAAACTACGTACAATAGACTCTTGTGGTCGGACTCTTCTCCAGACCCTGCCTATAGCGAGCACTTTAATGCACCGGGTTGCCCCTTAAACTTACTCGTGCTTTTCCGATCAAAGTCCCTCCCCTCTGTTATCATCTCTTACCCTCCTATTCATGGACCATTCACCATTCTCACTTTTGTTTGTTACATGCATTAGAAAACAAATTAAAAAGATTTTAAATTTGTAAATTTCTTATTGATTATGGATATTATAGGTGAGCAAGACTACCTAAAGAAGTATGGGATGGAGCTCTTGGAACTATATGTTGATCCAGTGGTGATTCATCATCCCAAGGGTCACACTATACCAAGATTTGGTAAACCTCTTTTAACATTTTTATTTATTCAACTCCATTTATTGTACTAATTATATTCTGTGCAGCCCAACTTGTTGTTTAGCAACAATGACAAATATCATCCTTCTTTTCTTTTCTTTTTTCAGATGAGAAAGGATTAGAGAGCATGCTTAGTTTCATTGAGAAGGTGCAAGCAGAGATTAACAAGTGATCAACTTTGATAATTTTTTATTTTATTTTATTTTTCTTGTAGCTTCATGTTTTTGGAAATTTTTCTTCCTTTAATTTTTTAAAATAAAATCACTTCAAATAATTAGATTGTTTACCCTATAGGGAAGAAAAATTCTAGGCCTTATTAGAAAAGTTAAAGAACTATATCTATATGTGGCCATACTATTTATTGTATTTACGGCTCTCTATGCCAATGGATTATTTTACATCCTTGATATGTTTCTCTTGGTTAAAGAAAATTCTTGTCATTTCGGATTACTTGCTTAAATTTAATGTGCAAATATTGGCAATACATCACTTTGATATGTAAATATTGGGATATACAATAACATACCCCGCATATTCCCACATATCAGGGGCACTATATATATTGGACCATTTCATTGGATTTAAATGTGTGGGTTGTGGAGAGCAAATCAAAAGTGTCAATGTTGATATGCATGGAAGTACTTGGCATTGGCAAGTAGAATCCTTCTTTTCCTTAGAGCTCCCAATTTTATCATTTGTTATGAGCCTTATATGAGCTTTTCACAAATATATTTAAGGGATGAATCACAAGATTAAAATGATGAAATCTTATTTACTTCTTAGCTTAAAAATAGCGGAGAAATGTTAGGTAAATTATTTTTTGTCTACCACTACTAGTATATAACACGTTATAAGGAGAAATTGATACAAGATCAATGGGCTCCACTCCTTTGGGATCAATACTTCAAGGATCACATCTATGAATCTAAGATTTAGTTGTTTTAGGGAAACAAATACGTGTGTGGATGATAGCTTGGAGCACGGGAGAAGCTACATTTGATGATGTCATTCACGGAAGCATTGAGCCACGACGTGTTTGGAAGATAGCGTGGGCTTCGAGAGAGCATGGGCGCCCATGACATTATTTTGGGCTTTGGGTCACTTTTGAGCCCAATAGTTTTTAGGGTCACTTTTGGGCCCATTGTGTAATAAAGACGCAGTCCTATAAATAGTCAGTTTGTTTAAGGGGAGATTTTAGATAACAAACATATTTGTAGCCTCTTTTGAGAGCCTCTTTCAAGGTGGAATCCTTGGGCAACGTGAAAGCTTGTGTTGATGATTTGCTTAGAAACGGAGATTGTTTGGGGGTTCTGATTCCCTTGAGGTCACGTAAGAGATAGGTTTAGGTTGTGTGTGATGTTAAAGGTCCAAAAGTGGAATAAGCTTTTGAATTGTTAATATTACATCTTCATTTGTCTATCTATCTATCTTTACTTTCTTGTAATCGTTTGTCTATATCTAGTGTAATCCATTTGTGTTCTTGTTTTGTAACCGTGTGTTATTGTTATTGCATCTTGTTCATCAAGTGTTGTTATTGTTTTTAGTGTGTTTTACTCTTGATATTATTTCCTTTCTTGTTCTTCTTGTGAATCCGAGAGAGGTCATCAAAGGGGTCCTTGGTTCTTCAAATGGTTGACTATTTTGGTGTATGTTCTTGTGTCTTCCTTGTCGATCTCGTACCAGAAATCTTTAGCAAAATTGGTCATCCCGATTTGAATTTGTTTGATAATTAGTTTGAGCAGTCTGCACCTTGGTCATTTTGTTCCGTTTATAATTGTACGTAAAAAAGAGTATGATCAATGTTTCAAAAATTAATATTATTTTTTGACCTTTTTTTTTTTCATTCTTAGGAACTGGGTGTGGCTCAAACTCTTTTGAGATTGAAAGTGAGGGGTGTTTACCATCAATTACTATGTTTTAATTTGATAATTTCTCTAAAATTATGAAGGACAAAAGGTTTTTTTTTTTTCATTACTAATAATGCGATACTCTTCTTTTTAAAATTGAATACTAATATTCATGTTTATTTTGAACTGTTTTTTAAAACTCCAAAATTAAGTTAAAAGTAATTTGAAAGGAATAGTGCTACTCCAAGTATTGAGGTTTTTTTTTTGGTGATTCTAGTTTTTGAACACGGGTGATTCTCGTTAGAGAAAAATGAGTCCATAGGCCCTCCCAAGTCTTTAATTAAAAAATGAGGACAAGTGGGTCCCACAATCTTTTAAAGTTAAAAAAATAAAGTCTCTCGAACAATTGGGACAGTTGTTCGACAATTGCATTAGTTGTCTCAACAACTTCACACAGTTGTTGAACAACTTCGCAAAGTTGTCAAACAACTTTGCACAGTTGTTGAACAACTTTGCGCAATTATCGAACAACTTTAATAGTTGTTGAACAACTTCGTAAAGTTGTCGAACAACTATCAAAGTTGTTCAACAACTGGGAGAAGTTGTTGGAACGAAAAAAACTTTAAAAAAAAACTCAAAAAAATTTTGTCCCTTCCACCTAATTTTAAAAACTTGAACGACCCTCACTTAATTGGAAAACTTGTTCGTCACTTTTAATCCAAAGTCCCGACTCGGAGTCTTTTGGTGATTCTGGTTCTCAAAGACGAAGACATTGATTATTGAAGTTATGTTTAAAACTTAAAATCAAATAACATAGATATACACTTTAATTTACCAAAGTATTTATAAAAATCTCAGTTAATTATGTATCTTCGTTGGTTGTATTGGGAGTTAATTATGTATCTTAACAGACCAAAAATTAGAAAAAAATTTATCGAAAGCTAATTATTTATTTTTTACAAGAAAATAATGTATCTTTATTGGATGAATCAGGAGCTAATTGTGTATCTCGACAAACTCAAAATTGGGATTTCAGTAATTATATAATATGTCAAAATTTTCTGTAATTAAACTTTAAATTTCGGGATTTATGTTGTTTTCCCTAAATAGTAACTGGGGGGAGGACAGCCAGTGGCTATTTTTAAAACAAATGGCCAGCATTTGATCAATTTGACACTTTATGACCAGTCGGTCAAATTAATACCAATTAATAGTCATTGGGCTACTTTGGTCCTCTCCTGCATATACAGTGTTTATACAAAATTTATACAATTCTTATACCTATTGATACACTTTTTCAAAAGAGACGGAACCTATGCATGCATATACAATTTCTATACCAAATTGATACAACGCTTATACCATATTGATACACTTTTTCAAAAGAGACGGAACCTATGCATGCATATACAACCCCTATACAAAATTAATACTACGTTTACACCATATTGATACACTTTTTCAAAAGAGAGGAAACCTACATATGCATATACAATTTCTATATCAAATCGATACAACGTTTATACCACTTTGACACATTTTTATTTTTTTTAAAATATAATAGTGAAATAAAACAAAAGAGAAAAGTTGAATTCCTCTTTCATAAGAAAAATGAACCAAGTTTTTTTTTAAATTGAACAACAAAAACTTTAAAAATAAAAAATAAAGAAGGAGACGAAGCCTATATCAAAATGGCTAAATGTAGGAATCAATTTAGTAGCTAATTACAGGTAATTAATTTTGAATGATTGTTACGATGAAATTATTTTTGAGTGAAGTGATATTTTTGTCCTTTCTTCCTATAACTATTAGGGAAAATTTCAGAAATAGCAACTGTAGAGCCTTAATTATAAATTTTATAATAACAGTTTTAAAATTACGAAAAATAGCAATATGTATTTTGTATTTTAGTAAAAGGTTACTATATAAATACATATACAAATAGGGTATCCATTCCTTATTTAACTCTAATCAGTTAGAGTTAAATAAGGGATAAAATTGTTCCTTAATTTATATCACAATTAATTAAACAGATTCCTTTACCTTATATGACTCTTTTATTTTTACCTCAATCATTAATTTACATCAACATTATTCAAATTCAAAAATCGTTGTTCATAAACAGTAATTCAAAGCTAATTCAAAAAAAAAAAGTGCTTCCAATATTATTGATCAACGTCTGAAATTTGTGAAGAAAATTTGAAAATACAACGTTACAATTATAGGTATTGATAAACAAACTTGATTCCGTTAGTGAATTTCATAAAATATATTTGCAAAAATTTCTGAAAAATTAATAAGTAACAAGTTTGCGTAACAGTCATGAAGTTCAAATTTTGAGATCGTATTTTGAAATTTTTTCTCAACGATTTTTTTTCCCAATTTCAAAGTTGTCCTTGTTGTTATGTATTTATAAAACTAAATAACAATTTGTATATGTTAAATTTGAATTTTAGTCGATGATACATATTATTCGACTAAAGAATTTGTTTCGTTGAAATTTGTTTTCCAGTTGTATATATACAAATGATTAATTGTATGTAGTATGTATTTGATAATTGAATTTATATTTACTGTTTTGTGGTGTTCTAGACATTGACAATGGAAAGCATACTTGTTCTCGTTAAGCACTCTAGTAGATGGACATATGAATAACAATATGAAGATTACATCAGTGATGCTATATTGATGAGCATAAATACTTTGTATAATCAACTCTACACACTACTAGCTTCTTATATTGATATAGATCTGAATTGCAAATGCATTCAAATTGAATATACATATGCATAGCAGAAAAATATATATGCAGACTTGTAAAATACACATACAGACTTTTAAAATACATATGCTGCATTGGCAAAATATATTTGCTAATTGGAAAATTGCAAATGTCAAAATTATTTTTATTTTTATAATTTTTTATAATAATTTCAGGTTATACCAATCTTAAAGTATGTCTATACGGTCCACGATAAGGAGCAACATTTTATTGTTTGCCTTAGGAAAAAAAATATTTTTGCCGTGCGTTCCAATTGAACGAGATACCGTGTATGCATGTTTATGCAGTACTTGGTAAAAAAAAAATTAAGAAGGGACCATATTGCTCAGATCTATACAAGCTAAAAACAGTTTTGAGAACGTATGATCTTCTAGTTTATTGTTTACCGTACAAAAATGACTGAGTAATTTCATCAGAGATATTGAAGGAGGTTGTTCTGCCCCCAAAGTACAAGCAGCCACCTGAAAGGCCCCCAAAGAAGGATCATGAAAAATTAGGAAGAGATATATTCGGAAAGAAGAACAAAAATTATTGTAGTTTATATAGATTTAAAGGTCATAATAGGCGTTCATGTAGGAAATATAATAAAGGATAAGTTTGTTGATGTATTCAGTCAAAAAATAAGTGTTAAATTTTTTCATTGACAATTATGTGATTATACATTGTAAGACAAATGTTTGATGTTCTTGAAATTGTTATAATTAATTTGTTGCAATTATTTTACTGAAGTTGCAAATATATACATCATTTATATAACGTCATTATATATGTAATTAATTAATACAACCTATTATTTTGCAAAATATATATTTAAACCTAAAGATAATGAAAACTACACATGCAAATAGTTAAAATCTGAAAATACGTATAAGGATCTAATAAGTAACTATGCCCATAAAATACATATATAAACTGAAAAGGTACATTTACGTTATTGATAAATACATATGCATCATAAAAATATATGAAACTGAAAAAAACATATAACGACATATTAATCAGAACTAAAAATATATCTGTATTAATAAAAAAAAAATATACGTTAAAGATACATACATATGTGTTATTCATAACTACATATGAATATAAAAAAAAATACATATGTATTGCACGAATGACTATGACACTTGTAGAATTTTTCTTAGTCTTAAGTAACATAATACATCTCCCCAATTGCGCTTGAACGACATAATTCTTCTTCTTCACGTAGATATCAAATATACTATTATTACAAAACATCTTGTACTGATTCTTCATTACTATTGACTTAATACGATCTTCAATGTCGTTGACCGTATGACATTCTATATGTGGTATAAATTTGGACAATACTCTTGCCATGTATATTTGATCGCGCAACATCTATATACCACAAAAAATACAATTACAAGTCTAAACAGTGTCACGTATGTATTTACAAAAAACATCTTAAATTTACATTACAACATACATACATAAATCCAATGTATGTATTTTATGAATACATCACTGACCCAAAATTAAGTTCTCATACATCAAAATACATATCATGTTCATCATCTCATGAATAACAAATACAACTGAACAAACAAAAAAAATCTTAGAACAAACAAATACAAAATACATATCTAACCCATAACAAATACATTACATATAATTACAATATACAAAATACATATCTTAAAAGTAACAAATACATATCTTCACACTACAATTCCATATCTTAACAGTAACTTTCACATAAGCAAATAATTTATCAAATGTATATATAAAATACATATCTGACCATACAGTCTAAAAAAATTAAAATATAAATACATAAAATTTTATGAAAATATGAATGGTCCAAATTTAAGTTATCAAGAAAAGAATACAACTGAACATCAAATACAAATCTTATCAGTAACTAATACAAATATCCTACACAGATCTTAAATACAAAATACATATCTTAAATATGTTCTTTTTCATCCGACTTCCTCTTTTTCACCGATTTTTAAATTTTTGTGAGTTTTGGGGATGAAGATTTTCTCAATGCTTTCCGTTTCATGATTTTCACAATCTTTTTCGGATCGTTACGCTGATTCGATCTCACATCTTCTTTGCTAACACCTCCCTTAGACTGAAAATTAGTAGAAATCAAGTTAATTTCTTCTTGTGTTAAACCAAGACTAAATGATGGTAGTTCATCGGACTCAAAATTCATCGGTGGAATCCCATTAACTGAACTGCTACGATGTGTATGTACTGGCATTATCGTGTAACTCCAAAAATTTGAAACCGCAAAAAAAAAAAAAAAACTCATAGAAGAAGGTTGAAAAGCCGAAATTAATTTACAAAAAAGAAATTATATGAAAAAAAATAACAAGCATTAACTGTAAAATCATCTTCCCTTAATTATTGGGGAACAAATTTATCCGAAATTAGAGAGCAAATAACGATTTTGAAAAAAAAAAAAAAGCAAACGTTAGAATGGAGGAAATTGAAATAGGTAAATTGCTTGAAAATAGGGTAAATTACCTTGAAAATAGGTAAAGAAAAAGTAATTGGTGAAATCCACGCTCATAACTCTAGAAAAGTCAAAATATTGCTAGTTTTGACATAAATTGTAATTTTGAAAAAATATCATTATTAATTATAATTAAAGTCTTAAGATTGTTAGTTTCTCCGGTCCCAATTACTTCAGATTTGGCCCAAATTCCCTAAACCCACTAGTTATTTGAAAAAAAAAAAAAAAGGGACTCTAGTCAATGTTTTCTTACATGTTTTCAATCCAAGCAGTGAGAGTAGCAATTAATATAATTGCTTAAAGTTAGGAGGGCTCAATTGCCACTTGTCATATTATATAAGTAGTCTTTTGCAATTAAATCAAAAGCCAAAAATTAGAAAAGAAACTCAACTAACCAACCGTTCAATGTCGCTGGGTTGTGGCACTACGGGCTCCAGGTACTTTCTAATTTCCTTTATTTAACCTGATTTGAGTCATGAAAATAGCCTCTGTGGTCCGGGCCAGCTGTAATTTTGGGGGATTGGAGGAGTTAGCAGCTTTGTTAGTTAACAGGAGGCAAACTCAAGAATCTATGTATAGATCACGCGACTCAAATTCTTCACCTTGTTCAAATTTGATTGAGTTGTGAAGGGGAATCGTTGCAATGGACCTGATTTCAGTTGAATTTAAAGCTAATGATTAGATGTTTTTGATGAGAGATGAGGGTTTACTGATATGTTAAAATGACATGAGGTAGATTTATAATCACATGGAAGGAAGTTATGTAAATGAACCTCCAATATCTTGAAATCTATATGAAATTTGTGATGAACGGAATACAATAAATGCAAATAATCCATATAGGCAATACGAACTGGTTGGATTAATATAGTCATTATTCACACATTTATATTAGATCATGCATTTGATAAGAGTCTATGAAGTATGTTTAGAGATTGTATGGAAGTGTAAGGATACGTGCAAGATTAGAGAATCTCTACTTTTTCATAGAAATACAAACAATTGAATGGTAGAATGAGACGTCCCAAATCCAAAAGAATAGATATAGAGAATGCATATAGCGCGCACCTCACTAGTTTGGAGTTGAGGTGTTATTGTTAATGTAATGCTATTCTTGCCTTTCCGAGCCGTCAATATAGGTCTTCAGATAAAGGATCCTCTGAAATTCCTCCTTATTTATTTTGAGAATACTGATAAAAATAATGTGGTTATGTAGGATCCAATAATTAAGCAAATCCCTGCAAGTCATCACTTGCTGCCCCCCATATTCTCATGATAATATATTAATTTTAAGATAGCATTAGTTACATAACTCTAAGCTTTTTACCCTTCCGATGGCGAATTACTCCATAATTGCAAGTTTATGCGCCATCAGCTTCTGCACATGCATGCTTCTTCTTCTATTCGATCTAGCAATTTCTTAGGTTAACTGAAAATGGTCTCGTCAAACCACAATCTATCTTAAAGTTATCTAATTGGCTCCCATTCCAGCTTGACCTACAGTGTAGCTGTCGGAGTTTTGATTTGCTCACTTACATTTTCTTTCGGATTTCTATCACTGACTTCAATCATAGTACATGAGCTATATTTACATTTGTTATTACTTGGTTTAAGGAAAATGTTGAGCTTATCATCAGCATGTTTCTTAAAGAGCTCTCAAGTTTAGTGGTTAGGGTCAGATTCAAATTATTTCAAGTCCTTTGACAGAACTCATTTTGGTGTAACTTGCCACTTACTTCACCTCGTATGATTGCGTGGTGGAATGGTCAAGATTTAATTTTTAGCAACAACAGCTCATAATTTCTGTCATACTCCTCAATTTCACTTATGGTCATTGAAATAGTATAGCACTTCCTTCAGCTTTAGAAGAAAAATATAAAAAGAAAGCTTTACAAGGAAGCAACTGATTCTTGTGTCTCTTATGCTTTTAATGGATATGTGAATGTAGACTCTAGTGCCATTGAATTGTGAGCTCGACATTGTGCAACAATAAGCTTACTAATCATATTATACAATATTAAATGTTTCGGATGCAAGTGAAGATGAGGAATATAATGATGTCACTCCTTAAAGATTCTCATTTAAACAGTAATATACAAGCTACTTTCTCTGTGATGGATCAGATGTTTATCCTGCTACTTGATACTCATTGCCATGTCTTCTTTCACTAGTTCCCAATTTGTCACACAATAAAAATAATTCATGCTTTGGCTTAGCTACAAGACTATGACATTTTGAGTTATAGTTCATATTGTCTAATAGGTCCCATGCAAGCATGGAATTTCAGAGCTAGCAGTTGAGGTGTTGTTGATATTGTTGTTTCTTTTTAAATAACAACAAGATAGTAGTTGTACCAAATGTAATGAGAAATCTCCAGAAATAGAAGTGGTACACAAAAAGTATAGAACTTGTAATAAACATGGTTATATATGAAAGACATGCAACTATATATACTAACAGGAACCTATAGGTGTATCAAAACAAAGGGACAAAAACCAAACCCTTATATATACAAGTTTTTTTTGAAGAGGGACAAAGCTAGCAGTTGAATAATTGGACAAACGAGTAGTTCAGTCAATGCAACACAAAATTGCTTGCCAAATCATTATTCCCTAGGGTTGGATCTACTTACAAATTAGAGGTCGACAAGTGTGCATGTTTCTTGCATATCCGTGTTCTCGTTTTGCACAAATCATTCTAATATCCCAGTTTCAATTTCAACATTTCTGCTGCATTAACTTCCTAGAAACTAGGCGTCCATCAGTTATTTTTTGTGACAGTGAATACTTCCATATGATGCAATCTGATTTAGTGGCTCAACTGTTTTATACTATAATCTCTAGGGCATTTGCTCTTTGTCCGTATGATGCATGTTATTCTGAACCCACAGTAGAAAAGATTTTGGCTTATATTGTGCTTGACAAACAATTTTTGTGTCTATATTTGCCCATTTTGTTCGACGATTTTTCAACAACGCTGTGCAAACCTAAACTGTCTGATATCCAGTGCCATTAATGGGATTGGCTGGTTATCTAGCCTGTTTGTTTAGGAAAAACTCTTCCACACCTATAATTTCACTTCGTAAAGTATCCATTAGCTTACCTAGACTGCATAAATCAACCAAGTTTAGACTGTTGGTTCTACCAAGGTTACTTGGCTCTAGAATGCTTCCCACTATGTTTCTGCTCTCATAGGTCTAAGTTTGTTGATCTCATGAACATAAATGTTTTATTTCATTTGTGGTTTGATAAAAACTTCACCAAAATGTGGCTCTATGTGCACTCATAAAATTTGAATGAGCTTTTTCCATATGCAATTTGTCTTCGTAGTCCTCCATTCATGCATGCTCTAGTCCTCCTCCTGTGGCATCTTACAACGTTATGACATCTTGCTTGGTCAAGTATTAGTGCAGATATAAAACATTTGAGACCTTAGTGTTTCATTTCTATTGCATTATTTTGAGAAATAGACTAAAGCATTCATGCTTTCTGGGCAGGAGGAAAAAATGAGGCATTTCAGCTTCTCTTTGGTCTGGTTAGCACATTAGCCTTTTAATGCAAGTTGTTGCTTCAAAGGTGCCCTTCAGGAGTCTCCACACAAAGTTTTATGATTTTGAAAGATACAAGTCGAGCACATAACAAGTATGCTTGTCTATCTTTTAAATGATTACTCTTATTGTACTTGTATATGGTATTACTGGATATGTTGATTTTGTCCTTTTATTATTCCTTGTCTAGATTGTTTTATTTTGAGCCGGGGGTCTATCGGTAACAGCCTCTCTATCTCATTTCTGAGGTAGTGATACAGACTGCGTACACTTGCCCTCTGCAGACCCCACTTGGTGGAAATATACTGGGTATGTTGTTGTTGTACTCTTATTGCATGAATCCAGTTAGAAAGCGGGACGAAATAACTTTGAACTACTAGATCAGGTTGAACTTGTACAATTTGTAGGTCAACATTAAGAGATTTTAAGGACAACTGGCACCTTTTGCTCCTCAAGCTACTGCTTAATTTCAAACCCTGGATTGTTGCACTTGGCTGGTCTTTAATTTGTTTAGAAGGAGACAGTCTGGTCCTTTTTGGTAATTCAATCAACCAATCTGGCCCTTTTTGGCAATTCAATCAACCAATCTTTTTAAGAATCCCATAAGTTTCCAGAGTCTTCCAACCCTTTCTTCTTTTGCCCATCTCTCATATCCTTCATAATCCATCATCAGACCTTGCAATCCCTTATGCACTCCTAACTCTGCTCCCTACTTCTAGCAACCTTGCTGTTTGCCTCATACACTGCATTTCTCCATGCATTCCCCCTGGTTGGGAAATGGAGCTGCAGCATGTGCAATAGGATGAGGAAGAATGCAAATGTTGCGGGTACTTAAAGATGGGGTTGCAAGGTGCAGGGAAAGGTCATAGAGCCACTTAGTGGTCATTTAGATGCCACTTACACACTGACACCTCCATATTATTAATACGGTGCATCAACACTACACCAAACTCTGGTAATTTACCACACCTGCCTCAATGTTGTTAAAAATGTCTTTCTCACAGATTAATTTGAGTTAGTTCTTTTTTTCCAATTCAATTTTAGGTAATTACCAAAGTGGGGTTCATATATCTCTAAAATTAGAGATGGCATACTTTGTCTACCATTTGTCCTATCTCTATATCAACTGTAGCACTAATCTCGAGATCATAATGCAGCTGTATATCAATACTTTATAATGCACATATTATCTTCTCTTTGCATGAGATGAACCCTTGGAGGGATAATCATTGAAGCTAATTGTTGTACAAATTTTATTCTGATTTAGTTGTTCCAATTAGAATGAAAATGTAAAGCGCTGGATTTTGTTTTGCTAAGTATTACTTTTTCGTTCAGGCGCTAAGATGAGCACAAGGGCATTTGAAAGGTTAAAAATGTGTATGACACCTAAATCTCATGCTTAAGAGGTTTTATGGATGTTTATAATAAGGAGGAGTAAACTTGGCAAAATTTGGAAATGTTTGACGAAAGAAAATGATCACAGTCGCACTTAATCTAACTTCAAAAGATCATATCTCCCTACGTATATTGAGTTGAGCTTTGAGATAAATGTCAAATTTAAGCCCTTGACGTCTAGTTTCCGGAACATCAAACCGTTCGTTAATCTGAGTGTAGTAAGTTATGACTGTTTTTCCAAAGGGTGATTGTGCTGTCACATGTGGGGCAATGGTAGGGCGAAGCATAGCCATAGCACCACAAAATGGAGGATTCTAGAATGTATGAGGGCGATAGTGGGGCGACTAGCAAGGATCCCCAAGCCCAAAAAACACAGAAAATGATTTAGAAGTCTGGGAAGGTTTTCCCAATCATAGTGTAACATAACCCCTGCAACTTTTGAAGAGTTTTTCCTCTAAGGATCTCTTACAACATCTAAGATCAGTTTCCTACCATCAAATTGAGTTTAAGCTATAATATTAACACTGATAGGTTCCTTTAATATCGAGTAAAGATTTTAAAGTGAGATCGCCTAAAGAGCAAGAATTAGTAGAATTGCCCTTAAACAACTTTCCCAAGAGTTACAGGAACCCTAGATTTTGAGAAGAAGAGAGAAAAGAGAAGTTTACAGATATTTCTTAATCCACAAAAACTGCTTACAATTGAGAATGCAACTGTTGTTTTATACAGGGGAATTTCCAGAAGTTAGTTATAACTAACTTTCACCTAACAGCTCCAACAACTTTAACTAACTCCCTCTGTCACGTGCTAGTCATGTGACTATTTAATTCCTAATTACAATTGATTAAATCGGAAAGAAAATTACAAAAATCACTAGAGTTGTAACAATACTCTCCCCATCACAGCATCCATGTCCTTAAGGATGGAAATCTGGAAACTGCTGGCAGATAATGTGGTAATCCTCCCATGTACTATCCTCTGTAGGAGCATTGAACCATTTGATAAGCCATTGTGAAACAACTCGACCTCTCTTTTGCACCATCCTCGTATCTATAACAGCTTCAGGTACTAGCAAAACGGACCCTCAACTAGAGTGCACCACAGGTAAAGTAACAGAAACTGGATGGGATCCTACCTTCAATTTCAGTTGTGATATGTGGAAAGTAGGGTGGATTTTAGCATCCGCAGGCAAATCCAGTGTATAAGCAACCTTCTCCACCTTTGCAACAATTTGGAAAGGTCCAAAAAACCTAGCTGAGAGTTTCTGAAAAGAGTGAGACTTGAGTGACGCTTGTCTATAAGGCTGCAACTTAACGTACACCCAATCACCAATGTTGTAGCACTTGTCAGTTCTTTCTTTATCAGCCTGTACCTTCATTCTACTTTGAGCTTTAGTCAAGCAAGCCTTGATAGACCTCAAAGTGGCCTCTCTAGCCACCAAGCTTCTGTCGACAACATCCAATTGAGAGTCAAATGCTAAGTAAGGCAGTAGAGGAGGTGGTGGTTGACCATATACAACCTCATAAGGAGTCATCTTGATTGAGGAATGGTAAGTGGTATTATACCACCACTCAGATAAGGGTAACCACATAGGCCACTCTTTAGGTTTCTCAAATGTCATGCATCTCAAGTAGCATTCTAAACATCTGTATAACACCTCAGTTTGCCCATCTGAGGGTGGTATGTAGTGGATGTCAACAAAGAGACCTTCTGAAGAGCAAACAATTCCTTCCAAAATCTGCTAGTGAAAACAACATCTCTGTCTGAAACAATGGACTTAGGCATGCCATGCAGCCTAAAAACTTCATTCATGAACAACTGAGCTACATCGAAGGCTGAATAGGGATGTTTGAGAGGCAAAAAGTGAGCAGCTTTTCTTAACCTATCCACAATCACAAAGATCACCCTTTTCCCAGCAACGGGAGGTAAACCCTCAATGAAATCCATTGAAATATCTTGCCACACACTAGTAGGAATGGGTAAAGGTTGTAGAAGACCTGGATAAGACACATTTTCCGCTTTGCATTTTTGACAAACATCATAGAAAGTTATACACCTCTTGCTTCATCTTTTTCCTGTAAAAGCCTTGCCTCAATCTTTGTAAAGTGGCTTTGATCCTTGAATGACCTCCCAGGCACTCTCATGATAGAAAACCATAAGTTTTATTCGAAGAGCTTCATCATTCCCCACCATTAGCTTGCCTTTCCTGCTTAATATACCAGTTTGATATTTGAGGTAAGGTTTGTGTGGTAAACCAGCTTGAATTGTTTGAATCAACCTCATGAGTGCAGGATCTATCAACCACGATTGTTTAACTTCTTCCAGTAGGTCAGACTGAACTTCGGAAATGCTGTTGAGTTGGATCAAACTATCCTTCCTGGACAAGGCATCAGCCACAGTGTTATCTTTCCCTTTCTTATAATCAATGGTATAGTCATACCCTAGCAACTTGACCAACCATTTTTGTTGACTCGGAGTAGTAATCTTTCGTTCTAACAAATATTTAAGGCTGTTATGATCAGTCTTGACCACAAAATGCCTACCAAGAAGGTAAGGTCTCCACTTCTGAACTGCTGAAACCAAAGCAAGTAGTTCCCTTTCATAGACTGAGAGAGCTTGATTCTTATCACATAAGCCCTGGCTAAAAAAAGCAATTGGTTTACCTTCTTGAGTCAATCTGAAGTATCCGTCTCAATGACAAACTCTTTCGAAAAATCAGGAAGAGTGAGTATTGGTGCTGAAGTGATACTAGTTTTGAGTGATTCAAATGCTGTAGTGGCTTTCTCATTCCATGCAAACTTCCCATTCCTTAAGAAATCATGCAAGGGCCTCGCAATGAGGCCATAGCCCTTTATAAATCTCCTATAATATTCGGCCAACCCCAGGAACCCTCTTAATTGTTTAATAGTTGCTGGTAAAGGCCAATTCACCACTGCATCTACCTTGTGTGGATCCATAGCTACCCCTTGTCCAGATATAATATTTGCCTAAATAATCAATCTGAGAAACTCCAAAAGCACACTTGCTTTGTTTGACAAATAAGGTATGATCCCTCAAAATTTGAAAAGTGATTCTCAAATGAACTAAATGATCAGACATTGTAGGACTGTATACCAAAATGTCATCAAAAAATACCAAAATGAATTTCCTAAGATGCTTGGAAAAAATCTGGTTCATAAGACTTTGGAAAGTTGAGGGTGCATTTGTCAAGCCAAATGGCATGACCAAGAACTCATAATGTTCATGATGAGTTCTGAAAGCAGTTTTTGGAATGTCAGGCTCAAACATTTTGATCTGGTGATAGCCAGATCTTAGATCCAACTTTGTAAAGACACTAGCATTATGTAATTCATCAAGCAACTCTTCAACAACAGGGATAGGAAACTTATCTTTAATTTTGCACTCATTCAATTGTCTATAATCGACACACATTCTCTAGGATCCATCTTTCTTCTTCACCAGTACAATCTTTCTTCTTCACTAGTACAATGGGAGAAGAGTAAGGACTGTTATTGTGCCTGATAACTCCATAACTCAGCATCTTATCCACTAACTTTTCTATCTCATCTTTCTGTATGATAGGATATCCATAAGGTCTGATGTTAATTGGTGAGGTCCCTTCCTTCAAGGTGATCCTGTGATCATGACTTCTAGAGGGGGTAGCTCCTTAGGGACTTCAAACAAGTCTTGAAAGTCCTGTAGCAACACCCGAACCTCCTCTCGCACTTCTTCTTCCTGAACCAGTTCTAAAGAAAATAGGCTAGCACCCTATTGTGATGGCTCTTCTCTAAACATCCCAACAGAAATCATGCAAAGTTCCATTGGTTTGGCCAATAACTTGGACATGCTATCCTGATGAATCACTTTACTTGCAGGAGGTTGCATACCTCTCAAAGACACCTTGTGCCCCCTTACACTAAATTCCATCTTGAGCTTCTTGAAGTTCTAGAGAACATCTCCTAAAGAAATCAACCACTAAACTCCTAGCACCATGTTACAACCACCAATGGGTAAAATCAGTATGTCTGATTCAAATGTGACCCCTTGCATCTTCCAAGACAAATTCTTGCAAATATAGTTGCTTTGAACCTTATTTCCATTAGCAATGGACACATCAAAAGGTGAGATAGTGGTGAGTAAATATCCCAACTTCTTAGCTGTATGCAGGTCCAAAAAATTATTTGTGCTTCCAGTGTCTATCAAACCTGGATAGCTTTTCCCTTGACAGAAACAGTTACCCTCATAGTTCTAAAGTCATGGAGCCCGTTCATTGCGTGAACTGACACATGAGGTAAAATAGACCCATCCTGATAAGTCTCAGAGTCATGGCCAATCATAGACAATAGTTCATCACTGTTTACCACATCCTCCACCTCCATAACCTCTACTAAATCATCTCCTTCGTCCACTTCCACGGAAAACAATTGTCTCCTACCCTTACACACATGACTAAATGAATACTTTTCATCACAATCAAAACACAAACCCTTACTCCTTTCATCTATTTCCTTGGGTGTTAGCAATTTAGCATTTCTGAAGTTGGTTTTAGGGACAATATTTGGTTGTGGTTTGGTAAAGGACTGAGTTGGTCTAGTTTGTTGGTTAGAATTCTGGGGAAAAGAAGAGTTTCCTTAAGGATAGAGAAATTCTTTGGAGTGGGCAATAATGCAGAGGTGGCAAACACCTGTTTCTGTACTAATAAGGTTTGCTCTTGGATTTTTGCCAAACTCATAGCCTTAGATAAAGTCCTAGGAGCTAACATTTTCACAAGTAATCCAATTTCGTGCTTTAAACCTCTAATGAAACAGCTTATTACATACTCTTCTGGTAATTCCACCCTAGTTAACAACTCATCAAAAAGATCAATATACTCTTGAACTGAGCCTACCTATTTCAAGTCCTTGAAATCACCCATGGGATCATCGAAAAGTTCAGTCCCAAATCTCGAATACAAACACCTTACATACTCTCCCCACCTTGGCCATTCACGAGTCAACCTGCTTTTCATATTTGACTAGTGTCATTGTAAAGCTTTTCCCTCCAAATTGCATGAAGCTACTAGCTTCACCCTCATGTCCTCCGGTGTCTTATCAACATAAAAAAATTGGTAACATTTGTACAACCAATCCCGGAGCCCTTCCCCATCAAATTTTGGAAATTCCAAATGAAAATTTCGAGCCGGTCTCTGATAATTCCTCTATCCAGCATTTCCTTGAACATCTTGCACGTCATCACCATTACCCGGTTGGGGAACTGGTCCACCATGATTGTTTTCAATCAGCAACCGTCGAATCTCATTCATGGCCTAGTCAACCCTCTCATCAACAGCTTGTCGAATACCAACGACAGAATTCACATTTCCATCGATCGAGCCTTTAAGAGTGTCAACTTCCCGACGAATTTCTTGCATTCTAGTGTTATGGTCGCCCATACCTATGGTCAGAGAATCCCTGGCTCTGATACTAATGATAGGTTCCTTTAATATCGAGTAAAGATTTTAAAGTGAGATCGCCTAAAGAGCAAGAATTAGTAGAATTGCCCTTAAACAACTTTCCCAAGAGTTACAAGAACCCTAGATTTTGAGAAAGAAAAGAGAAGTTTACTGATATTTCTTGATCCATAAAAACTGCTTACAATTGAGAATGCAACTGTTGTTGCTTTATACAGGGGAATTTTCAGAAGTTAGTTATAACTAACTTTCACCTAACAGCTCCAACAACTTTAACTAACTCCCTCTGTCACGTGCTAGTCATGTGACTATTTAATTCCTAATTACAATTGATTAAATTGGAAAGAAAATTTAAAAAATCACTAGAGTTGTAACAAACACCTTAATTACAAGGAAACCTTTTCAACCCATAGATTTCAAGAAAAATCGGCAACAAGTTCAAAGAATGATTTTAACTAAGTTCTTCGATGAAGTAAGTCTTACAACACTATCGTATTCAAAAATCGATTATAAGTCTTTGAACGATTCTAGTATATAGAATCACATTATATAACTAGAGCCACCATCACCTTGGAAAGATTGAAACTTGAACCTAGGATTCTTGAGAACTAACAAAGATCATTAATGGTATACCTAATCATTACCTTTGGTGATGAAATTCAATGTAGATTCAGAATGTTTTTGGTGATTATTGAGTGACTTTGTTATGAATTTAACCAAGATAGAGGTCCTATTTGCAAAGATGTCAAATTACATTTGGGACCTCGGGAAGATGTCTATATATAGTAGAGGAATATGATCTATTAGAGGAATGTTATGAAGTTGTCTTTTATTTTCTTAGTAGTTTTAGCATTCTGAATCTCCTTTTTCTATTTTCCTTTTGTTTCTATGATGAATTCTCCTTACCAATATGATTCCCCATCGTTACAATGGTGCTTTCATTGTCCCTTTTTTACCAAATGGGTATCATCTTCCTTTCAAACTCCTCCAGCCCCATACAACCAACAATTTCTTACTGCCCCTTCATCACCGAGCCCCACTTATCCACCTGCAATTTTGGAGAAGATCTTCACTTCCTTCAAAATCGTGCAGGATGCAGTGGTAGAGTCGCAAGAACGTAGCAAACGTATCCTCTCATCTATTTGCCATGTGCGATCAGTGTTGCATGAGGAGATGCAATCGAACTCCACTTCCATTGATGCTCCAGAGATTTTAGATGCTATAAATATCACCTCTGTACAAGAGTCAACTTACGTTGATAGTAACACCGAGGTGGCTGATATGGTGAAATCCCATTTTGATTCAGAGCTTCCTGTTCTTGGTGTTGGAGATAAAATACCGCAATACGTTTTTCCTGACGTGCTGTCCAGTGCTTCTATTGATGCTACCGAGCTCAAATTCTCACCTCTTTTCTCAGTTAAGGGATCACTGGAGTTTGACTGCATGGTGTTCGATAGAGTGCCGAAGAGGGATATTTCTGCAGAATTTCATAGTCCTAGTGCACCTATTGGCTCGCTTCCACCTGTTTTGAGCATTAATGATTGCAAGTGGGTGGATACTGGGCAGTTAAGTGATTCATTTGACAGGCACCAATACAACCAAATTAAGCTCTTAGGTTGTGCTCCTCTTTTGATTAATCGTTTAAGTTCCTCATCAGATACACCTAAATTGTTCGATAAACTGGCTAAAAGAAGTAGATGGCTTTCCATGTTGCATGACTCTGAATATATAGGTGAGGCCGAAGTGCTAATTGAATGTAGTGATAATCTTACATGTTTTTGTAATTCCTACAAGCTATTGGGTATATCTCTAGAGAATTCATTTTTGTATTCTCTTGATCGGGCTGTTATTTCTCGTGTGGAGAGGTACGCAATTAATCAATTCAGGCATGTTAGGGCCAACTGCAAGAGGGATATTAGTGTGGAGAGGTACATATTCGAGAACGCAAATGTTTTTAGTGGAAATTTCAGATCTTATATATATCCATTGTCTGATAATATGGCACGTGCAACAACTTTATCTTTATTGATTGAGCTTTGTTCATCCGAACAAGTAGAACCAGGCTTGCCTCTTCGGTTGCCTTTCGACTTTAGGTATAAGATTGGAAATTTTACACGGCAAATAAATCTGGTATTGGTGATTTCTCAGCCTGCACGAATACTTGAATGGATTGATTCTCTCAAGGGTTGGACGTCACTTTCGCCTCGACAAGAACAAGTTGAAGGAATTTCGATGCTTGTTGGTCAGATTGAAGGATTGTCTGACTATGATTATGACTCATGCGTGGTATATGTACCTAACAGCAAATTCTTGTCAAGCATTGGCCTAACACATGTCAAGTATTGGGAGAGATATCCAGGACCCAACTTAGTGAAAGAGTGGAGGAAACATCTTGACATCATACTTCCAATGTTAGTGACTTCTATCCGGGTAACTTAGGGAGCATATATTATGGCCTGTTTTGTGGATGGTAAGATTTTAAAAGCTACAGTGCTACATAATGAGATGGTTGTGCAAGAAATTAAATCAAATATTGTGCTATGCACCAATCAGATTCATGAATTTTGCAATGAATATATGCCATTGGAAGCTGGTTTTGTGTTGGTTGCTGGAAGTACTTGGCTCGAGGTGCAACCTTTTTCTTATTCCTCAACAACTTTTCTTATTTTTATCAGGTTTTCAATCCATACCTTTGATCCTGGTATACTCAATATCCATATAACTGATGATATGGACCTGGCCATGCATACACATACTAGTATTCCTGCTACTTATTATTTAATTGATATACTGGGGCGCGAGCAAATTGGTGGCCTTGTGATGGAAGAAGTAGGCACTGATGCATTTGTAAATTTTGATAAAATGACCAAGTCCAGTGCTCAAGTGTTCTTGTTATCTGAAACGGTGATGTTTGACATTCACAAATCAAATGGTCCTTTGTCTGTTGTAGTTAAGAAGTGCATTTTGATGTTCTTTGAAATATCAGAGAATAGAACGGAACACAACAATTTGTATGAAGCAATTTCCAAGAACATCCAGTTCGGTATCCTTCTTGCAACAAATAGTTTGGCTCTTAGCTCTGTGGTTCTTGAACACTTAATAATGGACTTAGTCGCTAAGCTTGCAGCTGGATTGACACATGTTTTTGGTCTATCAATGTCTCTTTCATATCTTACTGTTGATGTTGTTTCTCATATGCTCATCTATGCCTACACAACTATTCTAGTAATTTTCATAAAGACCAAATACTCCTTCCAAAATATCACAGTAATGCAAGAGTACGTGAAGGACCCAAGCAAGTTTACTACGATTACTCTAGCTCCCGTTCCTGCTACTTTTTGTGACCCTTATGGTACCCAGACTTGGCGCAAACCACTTGAGACTACTAATGCAGAAGAAAAGGAAAAGCAATATTCCATGATTGGTAGTAAAGATGTCTTGACCCATCACCCTCGTTGCCATGTTTCTCAGTATAAGTTTCATTTTTGCAAAGAGAATTACTCCAGATCTTGGAATCATTTTTCATCATTTATGTGCATATGTAATTGGTGGCACATTAAACTTTCTTATCTGAAGAAAACATGGATGCAACTCTTATGGCTTTTAAATGATGCTTTCCCTTGGATTTCTACTAAGTTGGTTTTGAAAGTGCCTATACGTTGGGGTGCTTCTTGGATTACAGATATCCTACATGTGCTAATGCCACCAATACAAACTGCTTTAGAGGAATCTGATCCAACTATTAACAGTGATCTTAACTCAAAGCTCCATCAAGTGTTCAATGTTTGCCCTTTGGTTTCGCCATCCAAGGAACTCTTTGGTGATTATCTTGTTAGATGTGGATGCATCCTCTAGTTTGAAAAGCAAAAAGAAGGATCAATGTTGGAAGTTGCTTTGGATAATGAAGCTTTTGAGGAATTCTTTTGGGTTGTTAACACTGACAAAGAGGAACATAACAACACCATGGTCTCTGTACGACTATACTCGAACCTTGAGGACAAGGTTCGTATTGAGGGTGGGAGAATTGTTATGAATTTAACCAAGATGGAGGTCCTATTTGCAAAGACGTCAAATTACATTTGGGACCCCGGGAAGATGTCTCTATATAGTAGAGGAATATAATCTATTAGAGGAATGTTATGAAGTTGTCTTTTATTTTCTTAGTAGTTTTAACATTCTGTAATCTCCCTTTTCTATTTTCCTTTTGTTTCTATGATGAATTCTTATTTCAATGTATGTGAATATGAATCTCCTTACCAATATGATTCCCCATCGTTACAGACTTGTAGCAGGTAGCGTTCAAAAGGAAGAAATCGAGTTGAGTAACAACAATGCTTTTACTAAAGTTGTCTCCTCACAAAATTCATAACATGTATTTTTAGGTAACGTGTTTATATCGTTAATATGAGTTTGATTGGAGCGAGCTGGCTCATATTATCCATCAAATAATGTTGTCAGAATGATATTCCATTACAAAGTATAGATCCTTATTCTCGAAAGTTTCATTCCATGCATTCACATGTTTTTATCAAAGTGTAATAACATTTTTGAGTCGTGGAATTCTTTTATTTATAAATGATGCATTCTCTTTGACGCGAGATTTGATTTTAAACTGTTTGAGCAGGGAATGATTTATTGTTGAACTGTCTTAATGAGAATTTCAAAGAAAAATTGTTATTCAAGTTTTATGATTTGAGAATTGTTTATTACTGTTTTTGGGAGTCCCGAGATCTCTGAGACAGGTTAGTAACCCTTGGTGATTTACAAAACCTTAAAACAACTTGTGCCAGAGTGGGAATTATCAATGTACCGTTGGTTCAGGTACAGTAAGAAGCCCGGTAAGGCTTAAATTTATCAGTTTTGCCGTTGGTTCAGGCACGGTAAGAAAGCCTTGGTAAGGCTTATAAGTATACATGCATGTTAAGAATCTTGATCAGTATGGAACCACAGTGATGGGACTCGGCAATTAGGTGGGGATTGTCCTTGACTGTACAAAGAAGAAGAATGAATCAGAATCCCTAGAAAAAAAAAAAGAATTTACAGAAGTTACAAAGAATGATTTTTCCTAAAGACGCACCAGGTTCTTGCATTAACTGTTTATAAAGAAGTTTATGATTTTTAACTAAGTCATGCATATCATGTTTTCATCTATGCCGCGTTTTAGGTTTAGCGGGAGGACTGCTTTACTCACTGGGTACTACTGTTTGGTGTACTGACACCCTGTTATTTTCTATGGGACCTACCTTGGCTTCTGACAATGTAGATGCAAGTTATATATGAGAGCAAGCGACAAGTTAGAATTTCCTCCTTCCAGCTGAGTTGGTGAGCTCCGTTGATACCGTGGAGTTCATGAGCCGTTTATTATCATTCTTTATTTACGCATTTATTTACACCTGAGGAGTAGTCGGACATTTATATCCCAAGCAATCCACGTATACTTAGAGGCTTCATAGATAATTCAGAGCCATAAGTTAATTCTAAGTATTCATATCGATTTTCATATGTTTAATTATTTTTTTTCAAAGTTGAAACATGTGAAATGTTTTCAGACTAGTCTTTGAATATCTAAAAGAACGTCTTCTTTTATTTAAATGCTTTGACTGCATGACTAGGTAAGTTGTAAGACCAGAAAGGGTACATTCGATCAAGTTAAGACATCGGGTGCTGATCGCGGCTCAGTCAGAAATCGGTTTGTGATGGAAAAATTGGCTAGTTCTTAGAGAAGATGAGATTTAAATCTGTTGAGTGTGTCATCAGGATTGCTAACAAATGTACCAGAACAAACGTACAAATAGGGGAAGAAAAAAACGAAGATATAGAATTTTCATGGAGTGGGAGTGCGGGACAAACATATTCATAAAACAGACTTGGTAGAAGTATAAGTTGTATGATAAGATAATATCCAGTCTTATGCAAAATACTGGTATGTGTATAAATATCTAACCAGAAAGGAAGCTGAAATGAACAATAAAATTTTTAGGGAAAGAGCAAACAGGATACATACAGATTATTAATTTTATTTATTTATAATATCTACAGCTGGTTTTATTCCATTCTTTCTTTAAGAGCCTGATGAAATTTTGGATTAGCTGCATTAGTTCACAATCCACACAAAGTGGAATTCTCAGCCTTGTTGAAGATTTTGTTTTTATGTGTTCTTACTGATCAGGTGCCTATCGTAATAAATTTTACACATTTCATATAGTATGTCATTTTCATGAGGAGATTACGAAATTGCAAGTGGGAGAAAGAATCAATTAGCATCCTGACTAGTATTGTTGGCATTTGGGAATGAATATGTAATGCCGACTATCTTTTTCTTTTATGATTTGACTCTACTATTTTGTAAAGACAAATGTACATTATGGTGATTGATAAAGTTGTGCCACTTTTCAAAATTTGATTCGTGCATATTGCACATGCGTAGAGGTATAATTACGTGCGCACCTTCACCTAAATCACAAATGACTGCACATTTGTGAATGTATGTCAACTGTTGACTAAGATCAATCTTCCTCAAGTAGTGCATGCCCAATGTAAGATGGATGAGGATGCTAAGATAAGCATGGTCATACAAGACTAGACAAGATTAAAAGTGATCACATTCGCGATAAAGTTCAAGTAGCACAAATTAAGGATAACATAAGAGAAGTCACTTGAGATAATTTGGTCATGTCTTGTGTCGAGCACCATAGGCACGGTTTCATAGATGTGATCATGGTGAGCATAGGTGTTAAAACAGGACTAGATAGGCCTAAAATAACTTAGATTGAAATCTCGAAAGACCTACAATCTATTAGGATCCATGCAGATTAGCAAAAACTAGGACATTATGGAAGAAAAGATCTACATAGGCAATACCTATTCGTTGACAATATGTTTTCATCATATTAACACTTCTACTTTATATCCTATGCTTTTTTAGGAGTTGTTGATCCTAATGAAGATTTATATGTTAGTGGAATATAATGAACTTCTAGTACGTTTTATTTATCAATTATTATTTTGTATAATGTTGGCCTGAGATGAGTTTATATGGAGTATTCATAAAGCCGGCCACAACTTGTTTGGTATTGATTATTTTTTGGTGCCTGAGATGAGTTTATATTAAGTAACATGGTCCCTGAGGATTCATAAAGCCGGCCCCAAATTGTTTGGGATTGAGGAGTTGTTATTGTATTTATTTTGTCTATTTTTAATTTGAGATCATCCTCAAGTTTTATCTGCATCTCCATGTTATAGGTGAAATCTCTTGTACAACAAAAAGAACAAGAATATAAATGCTAAATTCAACAGTGTGGCATCTTGATCGATGATGTCCGATGCATTTGAGGTGGGAATTGCAGGCAACCTTTCCTCGGGTTTCATTGTATCTCATCATCTTGTATGTGGGAGACACCAGGTATTTCAGTGGAGAGGAGATGATCTTGAATTCCTAGGTTAAATATTTCATCCTATTCACTTCATAATCGAGTTAGATAAGTCCTTTTTTCCTTTTCGACTTGGAGGAGTTATGCAGAGTTTGTTAAGACAATATCCAAATGCTTCATGACAATTGCTCCTTGTAAATATTTCTGATTATGTAGGACAATTTGAAGTCTCCCGCATCTGCTTGTCGTCATTAACTTTGATGCTTAGTTCAAACCATCCTAGAGATAGTTATCAGGTAATCATGTTCTTATAGACTAAAACCGAAAAGCAAATTATTGATTTGAATAATGTTGCTTGGTCATGGTTAAAGGATCAAAACATGATGAATTTTTTGGCATTCTTTCTTGTTACAATTCTTTTGCCCCATGTGGATGATGTAGACTTGTTATTATGTTTTCTTGTGTAGTACTTAAATCATTTTACTCCTTTGGTTGGTTTGAGTGGGATGGATGGCTCAAGAAGGATATGACATATTTGTTCCTCTTATACGTAAGTTTCTGGTGATGTGCACTAATTAAATCTTGACTTGATGATTAGACATTTTTTAGTCAAGAATATGGTACACACAAAAAAAAAAAGCTTGAAAGCAAAGCCTTGAATGTATTTGATCAAGAATCTGGCTATGCCTAACATCATTTCAGCTAGGTAGAACCTAGCCTAAGAATTTGGGAGTGTTTCTTTTATGGATTCTTTGTTGATTAACATTGTATATTTGTACAATATATCACATTTACATGAAGCTTAAAAGAGTGTAAAGCTGAATTGGGACCACCATGAAAATACTTTTAGGAATTTCTTTTCAAAACTTTTTTGACCACTTGAACCTCAAAACTCTGATTCTTTTTCTTTTTTCCTTTCTTTGAAAGGCCATTTTGATGGAGAGTGACTTGACCACTTTTTCTTCAGAGGATAGTTTTTCATTTTCAAAGACAACAACATACCTGTGTAATCCCACCAAGCGGAGTCTGGGGAGGGTAGGGTGTATGCATACCTAACCTCTACCTTAGAGGTAGAGCGATTGTTTCCAATAGACCCTCGGCTTCGAGATAAAAACACTCTATACAAGAAGTACCGGAGATTTTCATTTTCATTGAAAAAATTATTTAAAGATATCTGAATATATTTCAGGGTGGTTTTGTGGATTAGAATTCCAATGAAAGCCACTGCACCATACATTTATCCATCAGAGAATGACAAGTACTAAAGAGAAGATTGAGGGGGAGGGAAGAGTTTTCTTTTTCTTTCCTTTTGAGTTCTACAGTTGAAATGATTAGAAGATTCCCTCTTTTTTTCACAAAGCTTTATATCATCAATGAGTTTTTAGAGGCTGTGCTTTGTGTTTATCATTTCAGTAGTGGGTGAAGCTATTGGATTATTGAACTTTTTCATCTTTTCTTTATAGGAAAGGTGAAGAGAAAAAAAGAATTTGGAGTGATATGTTGGAGACCATCACTGGCATTGACCAACGTTACCTCAACATCACTGAATCTTGAACCATTCATAGAGTAGTGAATAAGGTGGATGATTTTGACAACCTCGAAAAAGATTGAAAAACAAACATTAAAAGTAGGAACTTTTATTACACATGTCCACTAAGTAAGGAGAAATTTAAGTCTTATGTACGAGGAAATCCAAAGGCGAATCTAGAATCTACGGTTCATGAGCGCAAACTTAATGGGATCTTATTCTATGTATATATTTTCATGTATAAAGATAGTTCGAGATGAAGTTTAACTACAGAACTCACCATTGTGATAACGCTCAATTGAACCTTCGTTAAAAAGTAAAACGATGGTCATATACTCATCATAATAAAAATCAAAGTGTTTCATGTTGAATTTAACATAAAATTAGTAATTATATGAGGTTATTAAGTCCTAGTTCGTTGATTTATATGCAACACAAATACCATCTTTTAAATGACCAACAATTAAGAATGTGTAGTAAAGATAGATAATCCATATGAGAAAAAAAAAAAAACAGGTTTCATTGTTTCTATGAATATATTTATTCAATTTCATTAATCGTACGTCATGGTCTTTCGATACAGATATTTTCTTTACTTAACCCATATCCCTAATCATTAAGCATGTTTAGCCATTCATGCTAAGATCAACACAAACAAATAAATAAGAAAATTCATCATATTAATCATGAAATAGAATAAATTAGTTTTAAAATCGAATACAAAGCTTGGATTCCTCCATATACTTACTTGTGTTGCTATTCTTTGTTACGTATATCCTCTAAGTTTTACTATAAGACCTACAAAAACATATGTAAATGACGTTGAATAAATGGTAAAATCACCCTCCCTATAACCCTACCCCACCCCAAAAAATCAAATTGCAACCATTGACTAAGATAAATTCATGATTTCTCTCACAGATGTCATCAAGAAGGGGCATATAGAAATTGGCCCAAATTTTTCAAGGTATAGTAGTACTTGAGAAGATGGCCAGACCAGAATAAAATACTTGATTGGACTTTCAAAGAGTTAGCTAAGAAGTCATAAATCAAAATAATACCAGATTATATCAACTAAGTGTGGTGTGACACTGGTTCTTTTTTCTTTGAACATCAGTGGCACTTATCTTTATGGACTGACTCTACGACTATACATCACATGGTACCATTTGGTGTCACTTCAATTGATTTAACTTGGTACGATCTACCTGCCAATTCTAGGTTTTATTTGACACTACTACTCTCAAAGTTTCTCACTTAACTTTGAAAGTGTGGTAGACCTTCCTCTAAAAGTATTGCTGTCAAAATGAAATATACATACAAAATAGAAAAGGTAAATTTGTGAAGAGTCCCATATTGATGGTTTAAGAGATGAGTGCATGAGCTAGCTAATTTTTGGTATTAAGTTTAAGTCCTATTTTTTACGTGGTACACAAAACACTCATCCCAATTGTTGTTTATGGATGACGGACTTCCAGATTACATTATCCAAGCACCAGATGTCTAGTTCTGAGCGTGGGGTGAGGGGTGTAAAAAGTCTCACATCTTTGGTTTTAAGGGATTTGAGTTATGCCCAAGATATATTTTTGTAGTTGAGTTAGGCATAATATCTATTTCTTTATAAAATTGATTGTCCCTCCTGTATCGAATGGCTAGTGGGTTGGCTATAATTGAAGAAAGATGTAACCTATCAATGTTTCAAAACACTACATTCCACCACTAAAATCTATGCAGATAGGAAGTAATAGATATCTTGTGAAATTAGTCGAAGTATATACAAAATTACAAATCATGAGATTCCTGCAATACCGATTGTTCCCGGTGTGTGTGTTTGTTGAACAAAAACACAGACACCGGGTTATACTCGTTCTGAAGCTTATCGATGATCATGAATAAGATTTTACAACTTTTAAGAAGTCTTATTTCACCATTTACTTTTCAATTACAACTTAAAAGTGTCCTGTAGATGGACCAAAAAGAAAAAATGCAAACGGGAACTTTCAAGTTTGACCACTTTTTCCTAATTCCTGCAGCTAGGAAGTGGCTATACTTTAAGTGCAGATATTTACCTTTAACAATGTCAGAATCACACTCACAAGTGAAAAAAGTAGCCAAACTTTAAAAGTATTACTATTAGTTAGGTCATGCATACAAATAGCAAAATAGGGCTTCTAGAGTAATTAACTTTGTTGACATAATTGACCACTTTCTTTGTACAACTAATCATTTTAAGACACCAAGGTTTCATGTATTGGGACGTAAACATGTTCTCTTCAAGTAGCAGGAAATCATTAGGGCAAACTAAATAAAATAAACAAAAGTAGATAGATAAAAACATACAAAGAAACAAAAACAAAAAACACACACAATATTAATGCTTACCTTATGAGTTGGCCTTTTGTCTTCTCGAGTCCTTTTTTTTTTTATCATGTGATGTTTGTTAACATCTTGGTTAGAGCTTTTTGCTTGTCAAGCCGACTCATGTGACTAGAATATGAGAGAATAACCCCACACAAATAATACAGGGGAAGTTAAGATTTTGAGTTTATGTTTTTTGGATCCTAAAAGTTGTAAATTTTTATTTATTTATATAATTTTAAGTGAAATTTTAAACACAAATTACATAATCTGAACCAAAATTATTGAGTTCTGTCGAATTAATAAACGGGCTTGTAGCTTCGTCTCACACAGAGGGCAAAGCTAAAGCACAGAAAAGCGCAAAAGATTCATTCAAATTCCCACTATATAGAAAGTCAAAAATATTTTATATATGCATGTAGTAGAAATTGAATTCTCTCAACTTCTTCGTATATTTACTTTTTTTGATATATTTTGAATCTCCTATTGAAAATCCTGGCTCTGTCGCTAACCCCGCTCCCCTTACTTCTAGATTGGGCGGAGAGGTATTCAAATATGTATATCACTTGAGTCAAAAATTAGGCTTGTGCTTTTGTTTGTATAGCCAATTTTCAAGTTGATGCCAACATTTTCCAAGAAAGTCATGTTTGTTATATTTCTTTTTCTAAAAACAAAAGAACAACATCTTACTCGTTCACATGATCCATCACCAGACATCACACGCAAGTATGACAAGAAATCTAAGTAAATATAATTCATTAAGAATTCATGTCTTCTATAGTGGACAAAGGAATTTTTTATTTTTAGAAAAAATGGGAAAGAGAAAAAAAGCAAAAGAAAATTTGCTATTGCAGACACAAACTTTTTTGAAAAAATGAATTGCCCATCAAATGTGATCTCATTATTTTTATATCTGTGTGATCCGATCAGAAGGCAGGCCGAATTAACACAAGTACAAAGTTTCAGTCTCTCCAAAATATTTTAATCTACCTAAATATTATAGGTCATTCACATCTTTCCCCATATTTTATGTCGTTCTTTAATTTTATATTGTCATAAAAAAAAAAGAATTGCGGGACATAAGTTTGTACTTTTGTGTTGTAATATTCCATAAGTTGTGCTTGGACATGACTTGTGTTTTCGATTACTAGAATACAAAAATTAAAAACCAGCCTTTTTAAAGAGCAAACGTGTAATTTTATGAAATATTATATATCACAAGTGTCTCCCAACGAAAATTCTTTTCAAAATTCTCTATTCACTGTTTGATATTTGTATTAAGATTTAATTAATTTAATTTATATCGCATAAAATTTATTTAAAAGAAAAATATTTCCTGATAAGATTATTTTTCATATATGATGCTCGAACCTGATACTTCTCTTATTAAGGGCGAAGAAAACTGATTGATTTCAATATTATGTAATTGAGAGGCGTCTCACATTTTTTGTGTTTATCCACATGTGCCATATCCAATCAATCAATTAGGCCTTGATGTATAAATAGTTAGATTGATTATATGCATCATGTATATCTTTAACTTTTCACTATTCAAATACAGGCCATTCAAATAACTAAATTATCTTATGTTGGACTCCATACGATTTAAAACCAGCTTTTCAAGTGAGAAAACTTTTCCATTCACTAAGGTGTCGTTTATAAGGAATAATGAATTTATTTCATGTTTGATCGTAATAAAATGCATGAGATAAGCTTATTTCGAAAATAATTCTCGCAAAATTATTTTGTTACTTTTATCCCATCTTGAAGGTGAAATAGCTAATATCAAGATAAATAATCCCGACATAACTTGTTTCCAATAAAAAAAACCCTAAGTACATTTAACTATCTCTTTTCAAATCTACTTTGTTTAAATATCACATTTCTTTTATGTTCAAAACACCTACTAAGAAAGTTCCTTTCTATTTAATCAATTATTGAACCCAAACAAGTCGTTCAAGAATTATGAATGTTGAAATAGTGGTCAAGAAAAGTTTTTTAAAAAAATGGGATAAGATATTTTAATTATAAGAATGGGAAAACACACGTATGCATATGTATATATAAATAGTAAAAATGGAAGAGAGAAAACGAAGGTAGTGGAGGAGCACGAAGAGAGGAAAAAGGGGATACACTTTAGTGGTTGACCTCCTGCTTACTTCAGCCATTAATGTGTGCTTAAACAGACAAATCTTGTGCATCAATACCCCTTAATTAATCCCTCTTTTCGATTCACCCACTTTACGAAATTCTAACTCCCCCCAATCCATTATTCTAGGTTAATAGAGATGGATTCAAGATCAATATAATATTTAGAGAGTAGATGGCATATTTGTAGTTTATTGAGGACATATATAATTTTAGATAGAAGAATATAGAGGTTGAGAATTGAAGTAGAAGGTTAGTAGATAGTCGAGTGTTGTCTAATTTTTCTTATTATTCTTTTACTATTTTTTTCTTCAATTTGTATTACATGTTAGTTTCATTTGTTTCGATTATCACATTGTTTTGTTGTTGTTAATTTTTTTTTATCGTTATTTTCAACAGGGCTATTTCACTATTCCATTTTTCTTAATGCCTGATTTAATGTTTTATATTTGATCCGATAAGAGAGTATCTCTACCATCATAAGGTAGGAATAATAAGGCTCCTAGAAATTATCCTTTTCAGACCGTACTTCTAGTAAACCATGAGTACGTTATTGTTTATAATTATTACTCTCTACACGTTATTGTTCAAGCCTTAGAAACAACTTCTGACAAAAATGCAATATAAAAGTTGAGTATAATGTTGGGTTTGAAATCGAGAGGGCGTCATACGTTTGCAAATTAATATGGTGATAATTCAGATTGACACAAAACTAAACTAAAAAGCATAATGTTATTGATATGGTTTGGCCAATCGGCCTGCACATTAAAAACTAATGTTGAAAAACATAAAATTTATTGTGAGAAAATTCCCCCCTAAACAAGACTCGTAAATGACTACATTGTGAATGTTACTATGTTATGAATTGAGAAGAGAGTCTTCTATTTGTAGAGTTTCAAAATCTTTCTTTCAAGAAATTTGCCAAATATGAAAAAGTTTTATATTTTTCTTTCAGAAAAAGTATAACTTAATTTTGGTAAAAAAATCAGAGCAAAAACCCTAAGAAATCTCCCCTTTTGCTTGATTTTCTTCCCTTGATCCGTCTTCTTCACAATCTTGATCTTTGTTCTTCACGTAATCTTCATCACTGTTGTTTGACAAGCTTAAAAATTGAAACTTTTTGGGTTAAAAATTTATGAGCCCTTTCGGGTTAAAAATATTGAAGCCTTTTGTAAAAGTGAGCTTTATTTTCAAATATGTAACAGCAGGATTATTGAAAATATGATTGACAGTTGTCTCCACATGTAGTTTTATTTTGACAAAATATCTTCACTATCGTCAAATTGGTTGCAACTTTAATCTCACCGTGTCCTCAATCTGAACCATCGGACCATTGAACTATAGGCTCCGATACCACTTGTTGGGTTTAAAATCGAGAGGGCGTCATGCGGAAGCTTAAAGTTTGCAAACTAATATGGTAATAATTTAGATGACACAAAACTAAACTAAAAAGCATATTGTTATTGATATGGTTTGGCCAATCGGCCTACAGATTAAAACTAATCTTGAAAAACATAAAATATATTGGAAGAAAATCTCCTAAATAATACTGTAAATGACTACATTGTGGAGGTTATTATGTTATGAATTGAGAAGAGGGTCTTTTATTTATAGAGTTCCAAAACCTTGCCTCCAAGAAAGAGGTTTGTCAAATATAAAAAAGTTTTATATTTTTTCCTTTCAGAAAAAGTATAACTTAATTTGGTAAGAAAATCAGGGCAAAAACCCTAATAAATCTCTCCTTTTTTACTTGATTTTCTTTCCTTGATCCATTTTCTTTACATTCTTGATTTTTGTTCTTCACATAATCTTCATCATTGTTGCTTGACATTCTTAAAAATTGAAGTTTTGGGGTTAAAATATATATGAGCCCTTTCGGATTAAAAATATTGGAGCCCTTTTTAAAAGTGAGCTTTATTTTTAAATATATAACAAGATTATTGACAAAATAATCTTCACTGTCGTCAATTGATTGCAACTTCAATCTCACCATATCCTCAATGTGAACCATCGGGCCATTGAACCATAGGCTCTGATACCACTTGTTGGGTTTAAAATTGAGAGGGCGTCATGCGGAAGCTTAAAGTTTGCAAACTAATATGGTGATAATTCAGATGACACAAAACTAAACTAAAAAACATAATGTTATTGATATGGTTTGGCCAATCAGCCTATATATTAAAAACTAATGTTAAAAAATATAAAATTTAATGGGAGAAAATCTTCCCCTAAACAAGACTCGTGAATGATTACATTGTGGATGTTATTATGTTATTAATTGAGAAAAGGGTCTTCTATTTATATAGTTACAAAACCTTTCCTTCAGGAAAGAGGTTTGTCAAATATGGAAAAGTTTTATATTTTCCTTTCAAAAAAATATAACTTAATTCGGGCTTGCGAATAGTGAGAGTTTTAGTGCATCGGGCTGCATTTTTTTAATTACTCTCTCTGTTCCAAATTTATTGACCTATTTTGACTTATCACAAAGTTTAAAAAAATAAAAAAAAATGAACATTAAAATCTTAAATAAAAGATATGTCAAATGTATCAAAATGTCTTTTAATTTTATAATTCTAAAATATATCTATGAAAAATTGAAAATAAAAAGTCAATTCTCTTTAAATAAATTATTTTAAAAAATCAAATAAATTAAAGCTCACGAAAATATTTTGTATGTACTCCTTCCGTTTTATTTTACTTGTTTTAATTTGATATTGTACATTAATTAAGAAAAATAATTAATAATATGATTATTTTTTCATTGTATTTCTATTAAATGATAGTTATATTATAATTTGGAGAAAAAATAATTAGTACTAAAGATTAAAAAGGAAAAAAATTCTTTTAATTAATAAAAAAAAAAAAAATAAATTTAAAAATTTGAAATGAGTAAAACAAGATAAAAATAAAAAATTAAATTAAAAAATTTAAAACGAGTAAAACAAGACGAAGGAGTAATTGACATAGGAAGGCAGAAAGGGGCAGACGAATAGTACTAAGGCGTAGGCGGTGACGAGATCATTGGCCAACTTGGGACATAAAACAGTGTGTTTTTCATTTGTGATTGTGAGTGTGAATGTGATGCTCAGAACTCACAACTAGTACTAGTACCATTAATTAAGTAATTAAAGATGATTACTCAATTTAATACTACTACTTTATGCATAATAAGAAGAAAATAAAAGAGGGGGTGGCATTAATGTATACCACCTCCCATACCGTACACGTGGCCCACCAAAACTCAATGATCAGTGTAGTAGGGGTCCACTGTTCAGATGATTTGGGCCATTCTAACCAATTTCTTTGCTAAAGGAGTTCAACTTTGTAGCTTAAGCACTTTGATGTATGTGTCTACCTAATTTGCTTAGTCAGTGTCTAGTGAACCTCTCATTCATGGCTATCTATATTTTTAATCAATTTCATAAATGATCCAACTTACTATATTTTACTTGCATCAAAGTCACCATGTCTTGAACTTCCTCCATTCCTTTATAAGTTTTTGGATTGTGATTTTGTTTCTAAATAAGTATATATGTATAAGTCTACAAGAATATTTTGATCATAATCTTTCTAATATGTCTTTTAATTTAAATATAGTAATCAATATCAATTGAGATAGAGAAAATATAATCAGGAGTAAATTAGCAAAGTTATCTTTACTTTTTTAAGAGTGAATAGTATAGTAAAGGGTGTGCTAAAGCCAAACGAATTACTTATTTAGGAATGGAGTAAGTTTAATAAAAGAATCACTTAAATTTTGCCTTAAATATTACAAAAAGTCGCACCCAAGGATATGGCCTAATGGTCAATGAAGTAGTTGAAAATCATGAAGTCACAAATTCAAATTCTAGTAAAGACAAAAAGATTAGGTGATTTCTTTACATCTGTTCTAATTTTAATGAATAACATTTTCTTCCCATTTGTTCTAGTCTTTATCGATTGTATTGTTCTAGCCTAGATGGATAATGTTATCTGATATTTGTTGTTAATTGAAGGTGACAAATATTTCATGAAATTAGTCGAGGTGCAGCAAGCTCGCCCGAACAAAAAATCATTCAACTTTACCTATATATCATATTTCTCTTATCAGTTTTTTCCAATGACCTTTTGTGATATTTAGGCAAAATTTAATGATCTTAAGTTACAAAAAAAAAAAATTATCAAGTGACATTTTGTGGTACTAAAGGAAAGTTGAGTGGATTTATTCTTACAAAAGAAATACTTTAGTGGCTTCTTGTGACCCTCAAGCAAAGTTGAGTGACCATTCATAAACTTACTATATATATATATTAAGTTTTCCATATTCATTAATTATGTCAGATGTGTCCATCAGAAGTGGTCTTCAAACGCATAGGATGGCCAAGATTGAAAGATGCTTGAGCCTGTCCTTATTGTTCGGTCACTTTCCATGTATTTTCTCACACTGTTGTGTCACTTTTTTTCCTACCAAGGCCAATGAGCTTTTTTTTTTTCTTTTTTTTTTTTTTGAAAATGAAAAGCAAACCTTTCTAAAAACACACAACAGAAATCATCCTCTAATGAACCCATGATGGACAAGTAAATAGTTTTTTAATAACCGTGGTGTTTGAATCAATATATCTGTACCTCGATTAATTTCACAAGATACATGTCCCCTCCCACCAACAATAATTATCAGGTAACCCGATCCATCAAGACTAAAACAGATGAAAAGACATCTCCTAGCATTATTGTCTAGAGTTGGACAATCACTAGGCCATAGTCTTTTTACTTCACTAAATGATTGATAGTCAACTTGCACAGAAGCTAGTAATACTCAGTTACCATCATCTTGCTTGGTGAAAGATCAAGAGTTATTAAGTTGCCTTGAGTTATATGAATTTGATGAGTCTGTCAGAGGCAAGTAGGAAAACAAAAAATGGGGTGGTCCACTTATCCTACAAATGTTTAGACAAAGAAAATGGAAGTCTTACTTCCTATCACTTATTCAATTTGCATACTCAGATCCCACTTTGTTAAACAGGGTTTTGCTTTTTTACCATATGCCAAAGAAAATATCAGCAGGGAAGGCAGATTTCTCCTCATTATTACATACCAGTCTCATCCAGCAGACTAAACACACACACACACACAAAAGCATTGAATTCTTTGAAATGGGAATGACTTTGAGTTGGTTTTGCCTTTTCTTGAAACTCAAATAAAGGGGTAGTGACAAAATCATCAAACAAATCCGTTAAGAGATTGGTCCCACTATGAATTGTACTCAAATAAAGATCAAGAATGCAGGAGCAGCATATGAACAGTGTGCAGATAACACAGCAGGCTCCTCAAGACTCTTATCCAAAAGAATCAGCTTGTGTTCAATGAATTATCATAAAGGTACATCAGCAGAAAACAAGGGGTGTGGTGCTGTACTATCCTTTCCACTACAAAGGCTCTTCCATAGTGAACAGATGAGACATAGGGAGGGGAAATAAGGGCCATTCATCAGCTGGAAAGTTAGAGAGGATAAGACTCATACATGGATCCCACAAAGAGGGGGGAAGGGAGGGGGTATAGTGTTTAGGAGAGGGAGAGAGGGACCTGCATTTTGTACTTGTACAAGGCTTTCCACACATCATTTATGGGTCTCACTATCAAGCTGATCATTCCACATAAAGAAAAGGCAAGACAAACACACACTAGCATCTGGTCCATGCATATTTGGCATTTATTACCCATCTCACATTTCTTCTAACAATAACAATAATAAATTCAACAGTCAGGTGCTAGGGAAACAACACATCCTGGAAAGAACAAATATTTCTAGAGAGCGAGATGGAGAGATCCAACTGCGGTATCCTTCTGAGCATTAGGCTATCACCAACTAGAATAAAAAAAGCTTCAACTCTAAACTAACAATGAAACAAAAAATAAGGGCTTCAATTGTATGAAGAGATACTACTTGACGGACGATCCAGTACCCCGACCGAGCATGCAGGTGTATTCCATGTGTGTTGATTCTGAATAGCCCAATTCTCCCGAAAGACTTTTAGAAATCTCATTGAGCAGCAATTTGACCCGCCACCGTGCAATTTGGAACGTCCACCCTAACTGTGGCCTTAGCAACCACTCCATTTGCTAATTGAAGGCTCCATGAATATGAAGAAAATGAAAGTGAAAAGAAAAGATTACTGATACAACATTTGTCTTCTCGATTGCTTTGCTGGAAAAAACAATCTCTGTACTGAACCATATACAATGACATCCATGGAGACCAGCATTGAATACAGTATAGATTGCTCCACCATTTGTTTTCCCAAGAAGTAAATTTGTACCTTCATATAGGTCGCAACAGATTTCTGTAGAGCATCTCTTCCCAAGAAAATAGTTAATCATTTCTCAAAGATCCCCCAATCAATTACTGCAGAAAATTCCTATCTTCTAAAAAGGTCGGTCACAGTATTTGCACAAATGATGGTGCATCAGCTCTCGGTCCATCAAGAGACCGGTACATGTACAATGTATTAACATGCTCGGGAGACACACTCCTTTCCTCATCTTCACCACTAATCACTTCCACTACTAGACGGGGCAATTGGCAAGCAATCTCCTGACAACCTTGTAGAGTTACTCTACAAGATGACAGCCAAAGGAACCTCATGTTGTAATAGTGGTGTAAACCAGAACGCAAAGACAAATCTCCAAATGGGCAATCTCTGATCTCTAATTTCTGCAACTTAGGGCAGCCCTCGAGCACATACTTCAGAGCCAAGTCACTGTCTCCAGCAAAAGCAACTGATAAGGTTCGGACTAGTTTCCCGTATTGTCCAATGTAACTGAAAGCCTTATCCGTCAGTAAACCAGATACAGCCAGTCTAGTAAGCTTCTTACAGTTCTTGACAATAGCCCCGAAGCCTTCATCCATTGGTTCACCAGTAACATGGTCAGGCAAGTGTCGACCCATAATGCATAGTCGGAATACCACAAGGTCTGGGCAGTTCTTTGACATAGCTATAACAGCTGCATTTGTCATTCGTTGGCAAAAATATAAGATGGACTTGAGTTTCCTGCAACCCTCGGAAATTGCAAGGAGACCTACATCAGAAACTGGGGCTTCTGCATCTTCCCGAGCTTCGATAGGGAAAACCCGAATCTCCCGCAGATCCTTACATGTTTCAGCAGCTGCCTCAAGTCCTTCATCGCATACAGAATCAAACACCTGAAAGATCAAAATTGCTTAGAAAAACTACATAATGGAGTACAATTTCCTTTAAAAGAACATTTAGCAAATTCGAACCACATACCCACAATACTTGGAGCTTATGGCAGCGGCTGATGACAGATTTGAATTGTTCAGTATTAATGTTGGCACCATAGCTGAAATTAAGAGAGGTCAGATTGCAACAAACTGAATAGATAGCAGGCAGATACTCTGGAGCAATTTCCCTGAAACCAGAGAGACAGACAATGGACTTGCAGGCAGCAAATGCTGAAGCATAATCAGGATCTTGTTCATCAGTCAGGGTAGGGTTGCCAAATGAGCCTGTTCCCAGACTGGTCAGCTGCGGAGCTCGAATCATCAATCGGTACAGCTGCGTAATAGAAACAAACCGATTCAACCTTAGTCTCTTCAAACTAGGTGACCTGATTACTAGCTTCTCCAATGCCTCAAAGTCAATAGGACATTCAACACAATCAAAGGCCAAAGACTCCAAACACGTCTCGTTCTCAGGGAAGTACGAAATCCAGTCCACTTCATCGTCCGATACGTCAGACTCAATCAGATCAAGCGCTCTAATTTTCCTGCAGCAAAAACCTTATATTATGCACAAGAAAATCACACTACCTAACCATATTGCACAGCTGCAAACTCACAAATCCAATACAAGAAGTCACTACATCCAAACACAAAACAACGTCAAAACCCAAATATCACAGTTTCAATGCTAGTGTCCTCGAGAAACATCATTAAGATTCAAATGCAGAAATTAAACAACATGACTAATACAATCTCACAAAGAGGTCTGAGAAGGGTAGATTGTGCGCAAACCTTACCCCCACCTCAGAGGCAAAGAAGCTATTTCCGATAGACCCTCAGCTCAAAGGAAATGCAGAAATTAAACAGCTAACGAATAATCCAGCCACACAACTAATTCAAACACCAGCACAAATGAAGCACCTAACTTCTAAGCTAAGCTATAAATTTCCCATTAGAGTAAAGAATTCAGCTCATAGAAATGAAAAATCTAATCTTTACCAAAAGGGTGTGCACAAAAACAGATCTATCCACTAACCTGCAATCACGGGCTAGAATAGCAAGTCCACTAGTCCCAAAACCTTCGCAACAAACAAGAACAAGCTCTTTGAAACTAGGGAAACAACGGGCCAACAAAGCTAGATCATCATCAGAGATAGACATACGTTTGAGGTACAATTTCTCAAGCCCGCGATACGAATCACCCATAACAGAAGCCCAAGGAGTAAAGTGTGCACCCCAATCAGGTGGAAGCAAACTGAAATCAGCAAACCTAGGTTTCCCCTTAATAGCAACAGAAGTCACCCTTTCGAAACGGGCCGTGACACGGCCCGGAGAGACTGCATAACAATTGCCAATAAACACTTCGGATCTGGTTAGGGCTTCGGCCCGATGCCAAGATTTGCTCACAAGTGATGCAGCGTTACGGTCACGTCGATCCGTTAGGAAACAAAGAACGTTTTCTAGCACATTTTCAAGCACTTGATCTGGGTGTGGTGAGAAGTGAAAGCCACCAACTCCGCCGGAGACGCCGCCGCTAGCGCCGCCAGAGACGGCGGCGTTGAAGCAACAGTTTCTTGCTTTTGCGGTGGCGCCGCCGGTGAGATCTGAAGGACAAGGGCGCTCCTCATCTTCAGACATCTCACTACCACTCATGTGAGGGGTTTTTGGGGTGAGTTAGATTTATGAGAAAGTTTTTCTCTGAAATCTGAATGAATAATTTATTTATATACACACATACACACAAAAATAATAGTAATAATTTTTGCCCCTTGTGTAGTAATTAATAAACTATATTTCCTTTCAGATCCAGAAGAGTTGAGCTAGATGAAAAACAAGGGGTGTTACTATTCTCTTTTATTTTTTTTTTCTTTTTGGGTTAGTGTTTTAGTGATGCTAACCAAGATTTTTAGCTTGATTCTTGGGTTTGACACACATAGGGGGTGGGGTGGGGTGGGAGTGGGTGGGTAGGGGGAGAAGAATGAATTCTGAATTAGAGTTGAATCAATGAAGTAGTAGTACTATGTGATGACTATGGGCTTGGTGGGTGGGGGGTAGAGGTAGCATTGGGATTCTCCAATGGCTTCTTTCTTTCTTTCTTTTTTTTTTTTTTGTAGAAATGGTAAGTCTGCAAAATCCAATGGCTCTCCACACATTTGCTTCTTCATTATTTGAGGGGGGCTTTTCTTTAAGCTAGCTTTTGTCTTTTTCTTTTGCCATTTCCTTTGGACCCTTTGGTGTTTGTAGTTTTTTAGAAAATTATTTTTTGAAAAAAAAACTATTTTAGGAAAAAATTGAATTTTTGTGAAATGATATTTTGAAGAATATTCTGAACTTTTCTGTTAAAGGTTATTGTCGTTTGGATTTGATATTAGTATAGGTTCCTTAAAAAATAATTTTTAAATAATTATGTGTTTGATCTTTTATTTTTTGTATTATGAAAACTTTAGTAGATTAGGTATCCTATTTTGATTTTTTCACATTGTATTTATTTTTTTAAAAAAAAAAATGTAAATTTTTTTCCAAGCATACGTCTTAATCACATGTTGTATACATGTTAGGGGTTAATGCCAAAGCTTGTTTGGTGAGAGGAACCCCTTGTCTTTTGGCTATTTGCTTTTAGGGCCAGTATGGTTTTGTTAATTCAAATTTGAAGTAGTATCTTCTGTGAGATACAGTCAAATTCAAATTGTGAAGTAGTCAATCACTCAATAAAAAGAAATCTGTGTTTTGGGAAATTATTCTACCCAATGATACACCCTTTATTTAAAATTTTCCCGAAATTATTTAATTGGATACGAAATTTTAAAAAAAAAAGATATTCTTGCATTTATTGTCTTAAAAGTATAAAATTTATGTGATTATAAACCTTCTGAAATTTATGTTTTTAAGCATGTCATGACATATATATGGCTAACAAAGCTTCTCATTAAAGACAAAATGGAAGTTTAAATAAATTGTTTTGAAATTTAGAGATATAAATTTTTTTAACGGAGTAGAAAGTAAATAAATTTGTATATTGAAATGGAGGGAGTAATACGACAATTATTTTAAGGGGTCGTTTGGTTGGGAAGTATTTATCTCAGGAATATCCAGAATAACTTATTTCACCATGCATATGAGATAACTTATCTCATTACTATGGTGTAAGTGGTGGGATAAGTTATCCTGATATTGACTAATACCTCCAACCAAACATGGGATAAAATAATCCTCATTTTATCCCAAGACTATTTATTCCTTATACATCACACGGTGTAAGGTACAGAAACAAATAATTTCGGGATAAAATAATAATCCCAGGTTAAAAATTTTAATGCATGTTTGGTTGGTAATATTTGGGATAACTTATTCCAAGACTAATAAATAGTACCGGGATAAGTTATCCACCTATTTGGTGCGATAACAATCCCATTATTATTTATTCTTGGGATAAAAGTAGAAAATGACACAATTGCCTTCCAAATTCTTAGATTATCACATTATATATATATATATATATATATATATATATATATATATATATATATATATTACTTTACTTTACTTTTTTGATATAAAATATAAGGTATTTGTATAATGAGATAGGTTAGATTTTAATGCGAATGAATATGGAACTTATCATATGAAGTTCAAGTTTTTAAGTAGCCGTTTGGCCATGAAAATTAAAATTTTTCGGAGTTGAAATTGGAGTTGGAGTTGTGTTTTCCATGTCTTTTTTGAATTATTTTTTTTACTTTTGAAAAAACTTTTTTAAATATGATTTTATGCCCTAACTTTTACAAACTATCAAAATCACCCAACTAAAATTTACCTACTAATGAAAAAAGAACACAATTAGCCACTATTATAAAATAATTACATATATATGGCCATATTTAATTAATTTCAATTATGACATATATAATATTTACATTAATAGTCGTTTTCTCATATTTGAAAATTTTAAATATGGATGTTATATTAACATATCACTGCTTCCTGTTTTTTAGGTAACAAATATTATCTTTCAAACAAATTTATTTTTTTAGGAATTTATTTAATTTATTTTCTTCATTTTCCGTTCCTAAAAAATAGGAAATGATGAGTTGTTATTAAATTTTAGGGTGCCGCTAATTTATTTCTTTAATTTTCTTATACATGGAAGATTTTACTATGTGTGAATAAATTATTTCTATGTAAAACATGCTTTGCATATTTATGGTATATTATATCATATACCATAAATATATAAATATGCTTAGTAGGTTTCTTTATACTTTATATTTTTATATATGTGTGTATATGGTATATACATGGTATAAACTTCATATATAACATACTTTGTATATTTATATTATAAATATGCTTAGTATGTTTCTTAATACTTTGTATATTTATATATGTGTGTGTATATGGTATAAACTTTATATATAACATACTTTGTATATTTCTATTATAAATATAATACTTTATATATTTATGGGTATAAATATAAATTAGCAGTTAAATAATGTCTTAAATAAAGGATAAAAATAATGATGAGAGAGAAAAAGAGATATATATTAATTAGGATAGCATTAAGTTTAAAATTAATTATCTTATTCTTTAAAATTGTTATATACGTAATATTGAAAAAGTAATGTTATAAGGAGAGCTTTATATAAAAATTTAAAAGATTGGGGTTATATGTAATAATAATAAAAGTTAGAATTAGAGTTGAAAAATTGTGAAAACAACAAAAACCTGTTTTTTCTTTTTAGAAAAAAATTTTGAAATTATTTTCCGAATTTTCATGGCCAAACACCACAATTTTCAACTCCGAAAAAAAATTTCGGAAAAAAGGAAAAAAATTTCATGGCCAAACGGGCCCTAAATGAGATGAAAATATAAATTACGAAATTTTGTGTATAATATTTTGTTGTTTCTACACAAGTTTTTCATCGTTTTTATTTTACTTTTTCTACCAATTTACTCAAATAATTTTATCTAAAAATTTAAAAAACAAAAACAACTACTACACGATTCAGCGTTATATATGTTTTGGAGAAAGTAAAAAATTCAAACTTACAAATAAAAAGAAAAATCATGTGAATCAAATAAATAATTTTTTATGTTGAGTAATAGAGAATCTAGATTATTTTAAAATCTTTTATAAAACTATAGCTAATAACGCCTTTTCAAAAGATTTTAATATATATATATATATATATATATATATATATCTTACTCTACTTTACTACTATATATAAGAGAGAATGTGAGATTTTAGTAGTCCTCGCATCAAATATCTTTTTTAATCATTTTATCTCTAATTTAAATTTTAATTACTCTGTAAATTTTCATTCATTTTGATAAATTTGAACAATTATATGAGCTTATTAAATGCTACAAAAGTGATGAGTAATAGAAAAATGATAGTGATACCATAAAATTATTTATACAATTAAGTTCAAAATTGATGCAAGAATTTATTGTTTTTCTATTTTGTAGAAATGTTTATTAATCGTACTTTAGATTTTTATTTTTCCTAACAAATTTATCATGGACATTAATTTTCATTTTTCCTAATAAATTTATCATGGACATAAATTTTTATTTTTCCTAACAAATTTATCATGGACAAGTTATTAAAGTGTGTTGACATTCCCTTTCTAACTTAATACATGCTTAATTATTAAATAAAAAAATATTTTTATATTTAGCTAAAAATATTTAAAAATTTAATTTTTTTTAAAAATATAATTTGACTCTCCAAATGTTAATAATACTAAATAATGAAAAATGAGAGTAATTCTTTTTCACATTTTTTGATGATGAATTTTTTTAACAAAAAATGAGATTATCAATATTTTATGAAATTTAGAACAAAATAAGCAATTTAACATGAAATATTAGAGATTCATACACATTTAAGAAATATTTTATTTATGAATATATTATACGTTAAATTTATTTGAATAGTTATTATGTTTATTTATATATTTTAATTTCTCTAAAAAATTATAAAAAATGTCGACTCCATTGTTGAATTACATATTTTAAATTAAATAGTTTTTCAATCACTTGAAAATTTATATTGTATATATCAATTAAAATAAATTTTAATGTTCTTTTTTTTTGTTAAACAGAGATTAGATTGCATAACTAAATAAGAGTTTACAAAGATGGCTATTAGCCTGGATCCAAATAACACCCTCTTGGGGTTCATTACAAAGGGAATGTTTCTTTCAAACATAGTTCCAACGTTGTCTGCCCAGACTGTTTTCCGGACAAACAATGATGGAACTAACCAAATGTTCACTAGTGATTTGGTTACTTGCACCTTCCTTGGCTAGTAGATCTGCCACCTGGTTCTGTTCCCTATAGTAATGTTGTACTGGAGATGCCCCTATGCTTCGAAGTCTTAACCTGCATTTATCCAAAAGCACATGGTAGAGTAGATTATCATTTGTTAGCATGTTAATAACCTCAGTTGAATCAGTATTAATTTCTATCGGTAAGAAGTTGAATTGTTCCACCAGCTTAAGGCCTTTCCTGAGTGTAAGGAGTTTCATGAAGTTGTTCGTGGTTCTCCCGAAACTCTAGTGAAATCCCACCGTCCAATCCCCATTCTCATCTTTAATCACCCCACCAATACCTCCATTACCTGGGTTACCAGCACAAGCCCCATCCACATTCAGTTTGTGGTGGTTTGCTTGTGGAGGGTTTTATTTGACCCAGATAGTGGTTCTAGGTCTAAGTTTATGGTAATTTTGAGCAATGTAAGCATACTCCACCGCCTCAGCATAGGCATGTTGGAATTCAGGCTTACCTTTCTTCTTGGTAAAGGTATTGAGGTTCCTTACTTTCCAAATGGTCCACAGGCTAAAGGGGAAAATGACTTTCCAAGACACAAAGTTATCAAACCTAGCATTTCTAATCCTCATCCAGGTGCTTACCCAATTCTCAGTGTTAAAACTCGATTTGTTAAGAACATGAGTGTGGTTAGTGCATTTGGTTAGTAAAGTGTTCCAAAAATTAGAAACTATTGGGCACTGAAAGAAGATGTGTTGGATGTCTTCAGTGTGGTGGTTGTAAAGTGAGCACCCAGGATCTAAGGTTAGACCTCTATGATTGATGAGGCAGTTAGTGGGGAGCTTTCTATGTTGGAGCATCCAGAGAAAGGATTATATTTTATTAGGTAAAGGGAGTTTCCAAATATGTGCGAAATCCTCCCCCCTCTGCTGAATGGAATAACCCTCCCTTTTTGTAATTAACTTGTAGGCACTCGAGTTTGAGTAAATACCATTCCCTGTCAAGCTCCAGACTAAGTAGTCTTTAGAAGCTCTTTGATTGGGATAGATAGTGTGTTGAATACTATGCTTTAATTCCTCAGTGATTTCCATGGGGAGAGCCTCAAATACCCAATTCCTATTGACCCAAATACTAGAGACTTTAGTGTGCATTTGGTACTCTAATAAGGGTTGATGGACTAGATTAATTAGAGGTGGGAGATTGGGGATCCAGCTATCAAACCACGGATTTACATTTTGGCCATCATGGATCTTTCATAAGCCAGTTTTTTTGCATATCTCCCAACCTTTGAGCATGGCTTTCCAGGTTCTGGAGTTGATGCAGCTGTTGCTGTACTTTTCCTTGAGGATCTTAGCCCAGAGGCTGTTGTAGCTATGGTTGTATCTCTAAGCCAAGATGGTAAGAGAGGAGAAACTTTGTGGATTCTAAGTTCTCCTTTTCCTTTGGCAGGGTAATGGTTTTCCAATTTAGGAAATGCATTTTTCTTTTGTCTAAGGTGGTACCCCAAAGAAAGTTCCTCTCGGTCCTATATATGAGATTAAGGATTTGTGTAGAGAGGGCTATATACTGCATGATGTGATTTGGTATATTGCTCAAAGAAGCCTTAATTAGGGTTGTTCTCCTTGCCATGTTGAGCATCTTTGTTTTCCACCCTGCCAATTTGGAATGAAGGTTGTCCAAAATAAATTGGAAATCCCCATTGGTGGATTTCTTGTGGAAGATTGGGAAACCAAGACATTTCTCAAAGTTTCCCCTAACAGGAATGTTTAGGATATTTGAGAGATTTACTTTATCAACATCAGAACAGTTGCTAGAGAAGATGACTTTAGACTTAGAGGAGTTAACCTTTTGCCCTGAAAAATGACTAAAGCTACAAAGAGTAGTCATGATGGTTTGACAGTTATGAGTGTCAGCTCTGGCAAATAAGGTAAGATCATCTACAAAGAACAAATGGGATATTTTGGTTCCCCAGTGGTAATAGAGATGAAAGTCTAGTCGAGGATATCTACTTCATGATCAATCCTCTTGGGAAGCAACTCCATATAGAGAATGAAGATGTAAGGAGATATATGGTCCCCCTATCTGATACCCCTAGTAGGTTTGAAGAAAGTGGTCTTACCTCTATTTACCAAAACAGAGATAGAAGAAGCGGTGAGACAAGACATAATGAGCTTAATCAGATTCAGAGGGAAGTTAAAGAAATGAAGAGCTTGCCTAACAAAAGACCACTCAATTCTGTCAAAAGCCTTTTTAAGTCAATTTTAAGAATCATGTTAGGCTTCTTTCCTTTCATTTTTGCAAAGTGGGAGATGAGTTCCTGTACCACAATGGCATGATCAGAAGCTCTTCTGTGGGTGAGCTAATGATGTCATTGAGAAGAGGTTTTATCCTATTGGCTATGATTTTTGTGATGATCTTGTATTGAGTGTTACATAAGCCAATAGGTCTAAAATTTCTTAAATTAAAAATATTCATGCATTTTGGGATTAGGCATAAGAGAGTCTCATTGGCTCTACTATTCAGGGTGCAAGTAGTGAAAGTATCCTTACAGAAAGCCACAACAGATTGATTCATCAGGTTCCAGTATTTTTAGGATGAATTCCACCTGCTCCTGGTGCTTTAGTAGGATGAAAAGAGAAGACAACTCTCTTAATTTCCTGATTGGAAGGAATGATTGTCGGATTCTGATGGTAGTCAGAAGAGATTGAGCCTTTTTGGGAAGGATTTGGTTGATGCCTCCTGGGGGAGGAGGAGTGGTCAGTCATGTAGAGATTGAAGTAATAGGTGTAAATCCTATCCTTTATCTCTTGATCTAAATAGGCCCAATTCCCCGCCTCATTCTTCAAGGAGTTAATCCTATTTCTTTATTTTTTTCTATTGATGGTAGAAGCATGAAAGAATTTAGTGTTATTGTCCCCTTCAGTTAGCCAGTTAACTCTGGATTTAAGTCTCTAGAATTTCTGTTCTTGGGTTAGAAAATCACTAAATTCTTTAGTCATGGAGGAAACTGCTGAAGGGGTAGCTAGCAGATCTTTGGATTCCAGCTAGTCTGGCTAACAGAGTCTTTTTTTTTGTGAAAGATGTTCCCAAAGACTTGTGTATTCCAGATTTGGGCTTGGGGATCTAAACTGGGCTATGGCTACAGGTCATCCTCGTATTTTGTATATCCTGAATACTTGTCAAGGTGCAAAATGCTTTTTGAACCAATGTTTGCATTTATATTATCTATTTCATTGAATTCAGACTCTCAATGAAAGTATCAATGTAACAATTCAAATTTCTCAATTCAACAATCAATAAACAAAGGAAACGAAGCTAATAACTTTGATTAATACATAAAGGAGCAATTACAATATAGAGAACATGAATAGTAGCAAGAGAGGATGAGAGGACTAGAGATAATTTGAAATGAGAAAGTCGGTGTTTGTCTAAAAATAATCACAATTTGCATAAACTTTCCAAAACCACAGTCACACCTTCTTTTTTATCTCTACTCAACCTAGATCACATGCAAATCTATTGTTGAGTTGTCTAATCCTTAGGCCTCTTCGTGGTTTAACCCCAAACCCAATAGCTTGGCTAGTCTTTGGACTATCCATGTTCATTGTTCACAACAAAATAGATAGAGTACTATCCTTTAGTAAAGTACATGGAGTTTAGTAGGAAAGTTTTTGTGTACTCCCTCAATGCTATAATGTGTTAAAGATGAATTAAAATGTGAATAGTTCTCCTTTAAAAAAATACTTTACTATTAGATATTTTAGTCTGAGCATTTCATGTTTTCTTTAATTTGCAGAAAGGGGAGAAAAACGTGTATAGGTTTAATCTTTGGAATACATTTTTTTTTTTTACACAAATGAAAGGGCCTGAGCTTTAGTTTTTGCAAAAAATAAGGTCAATATCACATCATCCAATGAAAATCGAGAGTTTTTGGAACAAGATAATGAGTAGCCCTCAAGAATTCCTTTTTCTTTGTAGAAGACAAACTAACTAGAAATAGGAGGTGATTTCTCCATTGTTGATTTAAGATTTGAGATTGAATTTCTCAAAATGAAAAAAAATCATATTGAGGGTGTCACTTTCAAAAATATGTCATACAACACGTAAATTTGAATGTAATCCAACTTTAATATGAATATATCAAGTAAACAATTAAAAAAAATTAAAAATAATTTTATCAATATGAATTGTAGTGAAATGATTCAGAATTCATTCATCAATAATCATAGATCTCGAATTCAAACCTCTGAAAATATTTTTTTTTTTTTGAAAGTGTCGTCTTCATAAACGAATCATGTAATATACTTATATTATTTATGGGTAGCTAGGATTGCAAAATTATTTGGTTACATGACTCATTTGTAAATAACTTAAAAACCATGTATTGATTACTATAAAATTTCACTTGCTTCCAAGAAAATATACACCAGGAAACAAGAAAGGGAAAAAGAAGTGTTGAAATTGAAGGCTACGCTATCCAAATGCAAGTGGATTACACCCATCCACTTATGTTGAGAAACTGTCACCTTTCTATGAAATAATGATAATTAATATTTCATAGAAACACCCATCCTTTTCTTAATCCTTATGAAATAATTAATATTTCATGTCATTTTATTTTTGATAACACTATTTTTATCGATGAAAGCATTTGGAATAGAATACGTAATAAGAATTCAGTACAAATCAACTATGAAACTGAAAAGTGAAATATAATGACATAAATTTTTCGATAACAATAAACGAAGTTATATATATTTCCTGAAAAATTAAATAAGGCTATCAGACATCAATAAAAAAATATTTAACATTTTTTTAATTATCGATGATAATTTTAATTTTGTTTTTTACAGCTTCTATAATTTCTACCTCACTTTATTATTTTCACTTAATTCATAGGATTTCCTGTGCTGATCAATAACTGAATTATGATTATAGGTCAATTTGAAAAAATAACTCGTATTTATATTCAATTATATTCAAATCTAATTACGAATTGGCTTTTCAAATGTCACCTATGAGTCTAAAAACAAAATATAATATTTTATGCATTTTAGGAAATATGCATCAAACACCCAATATTATTTACAAAATAAAATCACACACAACTTCATCTCAAACTTCAACGTAAATTTAAAAAAAAATAAAAAAAATTAAAAAAATTCTAATAATATGTAGTAGCTCGTTTATGAAATCTGAATTTGATCCATGACATTATGTGACTATCTATTATTTTGAGATATTCCTCTATTAGAATAAATTTGACTATATATTTCAACTAAATTAGTAAAAATAAATGATTTTATTAGTTTTTGAAAATTGAGAAGTACTATAAATTATATTTAAAAAAAGTACATTTAAAATTACATATCAAAACTGTATCTGCACGCGCCATTTTAACTGTGTGGGAAAAAAGGATTTGACTGCAATCGATTCGTTTATAATCTGCCATGATCTTTTGTTTTCTGTATATATTGTATGGTTGCTTCCTTTCACATTATGTTAAGACAGAAGAACAATGTAGTAGTAATACTTTTACTGTTAGAACAAGAAAAATTTAAAAAGGAGAACAGAAACAGTAAAGGGAAAAAGAAAAAGAAAAAGAAAGGGTGGAATGTTAACTGAATCTGAATGTGACCTCTATATTTTTCTTTGTTTTTTCACTATTCGTATGCGAATTTGCATATTGCATGATTCATTTTTAGAGATAAGAAGCAATTTCAATCATTCCATCACAATTCATGTTGATAACTGAATTTGACCTTTCCTTGCAAACATGCTATAATATCAGTAGTATTTTCTTTAGGCAGCTTTTTGGATTCAACCGTACTATTTTTTTTTTCTTTCATTGGGATTTTTAATTTAGAGATATCTAGTGGTATATGAACTCCTCCCTTTTTCCTTTCGTTTGCAAACATGTTAATTTAAATTTTAAATGAGAAATGATACCGACCGGAGGTAAATAAACATTTTAATTCAAAAAAGAAATTCATTTTAAAAGGTAATTTTCTTTAATTTTATTCAAAGATTCAAATTTGTTTGCGAGAATATGGTAGTTCAATTCCAAAAGAAAGACAATTTAGTCATCTATAAGGAGAAATCTAAAAAGAGAAACTTATATATTCTTCTTTATTATTGTGGTTCTATTTCATGCATCAAGCCAATTTAAGCCAATTTAGCTATAGTAAGATGATTTTTTTCCCAACTCTTGTAACTATTCTTGGTAGCTAGTCAAAGGTCAAATTTATCAAAGCATATTACTTTCTTGTTAGTACAAGAACTTTAGGAGAAGAATAACTGCTCTTGTTGGAAATTGGAATTAGAGAAGGGTTATATTATATGGTAAAGATTTCTCATATCTAGACCATGGTAAAAATAGCGAGTTTTTATTTTTATTTTTATTTTTGAGATTAGATTATAACATAATCAGAATAATAAATTAATAAACATGCTCAAATGTTCAAGACAGTTCAAACAATCGAACAACTAAACCTAATATTTTTACCAATAGAGTCAAGTAGAGTGGTGTAGCCACGTTTAGTAAAGGATAGTAAGTTGATAAATGCCACTGGTAATATCGAAATTATACTGTACATATAGAAATTATATAAAGTATAAAGTAAATTATAGAAATTTTTGAATAACGTTATGAAATTTTTGACATCACCACTAATCAAACACCTATATATCACAAGTCAAATAAAATCTCCAGAATTCAAAATATACACATTGACAAAGAGTCTTCTTACTAATTTCGAAGTCATAAATAATATCCCATTACAAATTACAATGAGAAATTCTTCGAACTGATGTAAGTTGCATATTGTCTCGAAAATCGAAAAATGCTTTAGTTTTCTTCAAATATGGTAGATGAAAAATATGGTTATGAACTAAAGTTAGTATTATTTACTTTAATATTTGACATTGCTTTGCTCATCTCGAACAAACTTGGAATGTAATATGGTTCAGTAACTATTAAAATTCAGAGGTTAATCTATAATGTGTCAATTTCCATTCACACGAATTACCGGGATACTTAGAGTCCGTCTACCCTTAATTAGAAATTTTTGGTTTGAGCTCCATGAAAATAAAAAAAACAAAAAAAAATCATGTTGAGAGTGTCATCTCTAAAAATGAATCCTACAATGTGAAAATCCTATTTTTTATCGGATTTTAATGTGAATATCGTATGTAAAATAGAAATAGAAAAAAGACATGTCAGTTTTCAAAAGCATGATATTCATCGGCTTTCTATCATACTTAGTAATAAGTAGAAGGTATTAGATAAATCAATGTATGTATTAGTTTTGATATAACTAGTTACTTATTTAGTATACTTTTTCAACCTATACATGACTAAACACAATTATTTAGTCATCCGATTTGGTATTATCGTATATATAATTAATATCTAGCAATTAGATAGTTTTATGAGTATCGTAATCACAAATTAAATTAATTTACAGTGTTGGCTTTACTAGTAAATTAGACCATCCCCTCCCGCGAGAAATAATTTATAGTGTTGGCTTTACTCTATCGTAATCACAAATATTTTTTTGTCGTTTGCATTATCGCCTCTTTGATTTGCAAACTATAAGCTTCCGCATTACACCTCTAGATTTCAAACCCAACAGTTTGATGGATTTATGAAAGTAACGAAGTTGTGTCAAATATCTATATACCTTTATTGAAACTTTTAACAAATATAATTCTACAAAGTGTGATTTAGACTTGACATTACTCGAATATCTCCTTTAATTTGGATATCAAAGAAGGAAACTCGACTTAAACGTGTCCAAGAAAAGTTTTTTCTTTGAGAATCAAACAACTTATGCAGAAACTTTCCAACAGTTCAATCTCGATACTACGCAAAAAGTTAACCAAAATCACTGAATATACAAAAATCAACAGCAACTCAAATTCCTAGTCATTTCATAAACATATATATTGTAGGTAAAATCTTTTAAAAATTATAGCAAATAATACTACAATTAAATTATCTTATCCAGTGTAATCAAAGAAAACTTCATGTGAGCCCTTCTTTTTTAGAAACCATTTATCTTAATTTTTTCTTCTTTAGATCAAAACCGATTGATTTCTTTTTTATTTCAAAATTTGTTATCCTTAAATCTTAAAATAAATTAACAAAATGATAACGAGGCCTATATAAATTTTTGAGTAGTATTACGTGGGGTCATTTAAGAATCAAACACTGGCTGCTAAATTTTGATAATTAATTTTCTGTGTTAGAAGAAAAATCCCAAAAGTTTGGTAAGGAGTGAAACTTGTAATACTATGATTATTTCATTAATCATGGTATATATATCTTATCAGCACATAAAGAAATAATTTGCAAGAATTTAGAAGAAGATAGAGTAATGTATGTTGGGGTTTCTTCTTCTTCTACTAATTATATTATTAAAAAGGAACAATTGGTAAGGTTATCATTGATCCCACTTCACTTACAAGCATGTAATTCATTGATATGATTGTGTTTTCTATTTGACTGCTTGTTCGACCTCATGCAAATTAAGCTCAAAATTACTATATAACAAGACAGTTAAATTCAATATATCAAGATTACTTAAAAAAAAAAAAAAAAGAATTGGAAGAATGTTTCGTCGCAGCGTCATAAAATTATAAGACTTTTAGCAAAAAAAATAATCGTCGGAAAATGTACACTTTTTAGTTGTGTGATCATATTATAAAAGAATTTTAAATATCAAATCATCTAAAAGATAACTATGCGTAATGATATATTAAAAAGGTGAGATTGGTAAGCTGTAAAATTAGGCTAGTTACACGTTAATATAGGTTAAAATAGTGATAGTATTAAGATAGTTTAAACTATTAACATATGAGTCAAATTAAAGTATTAATTGATGAATTATTCTTTAATGGGGGGTTACATTTATAATTAAAATTATTCAATTGAGATATCATGTTAAAAGTTGAAAGAATATTAAGCAACTGTTATGGGTAAAAGTTTGTATACCAAATTAAGGAAACGAAATGACATGAAGAGTAAGAAAAGAAATTAACCTCAATTAGCCATTAGGAAGGGAAGAGTATAATCTGTCCAAATTAATGATAAATAAACTTTATGGGTGAGATTATAGATTTGTCAACTCTACTTTTAATTGAAGACAGAAAGAAAAAGTAGTAGTGTAAAAACAAGATAAAGAAATGGTCCTGATTCTCTAGTCATCATTTCCTAATATAATTAGCCACTTAGCATTATGAGCATACTAATTATAAGCTTATAAGAAAATACAGTACCCTAATATCCTGTCTCAGTCATGCGCAAATTGCGATTAATGACTTTAAAACTTAATTAACTAATTAAGCAATGTTTTAATGGCAGCTTGGCCATGAATATTCTTTTAATTTTTTTACAAAGTTGAACTTCCGAAATTATGTTTTACTGTAAAAATTAAGAAGATTCCAAAATTAAATACATCAAAGAGTTTTTTCCCACTTTTTCACTCTAACTTATAAAAATTCAAAAACAATTTCAATTCATATCATGACCAAATACAACTTCAATTTTCAAATACCATTTTTAAACCGAAAACGAAAATTATCTTTTTCAAATCTCATAATTTTTATGACCAAATGGACCACTTTTTTGGAAGAAAGGCAAAAAACTATTGAATTATTTAACATTATTGTCCATTACGTTCTTGGCCCAAATATACCTCGTTGTGATTAGTTAATTGGCTTGCTAATGCCTTTGAATTGATAAGTAGCTCAAAAATATCTTTTCAATTAACAGTTAGTACTCCAAAATAAGCAGAAAAATCAATTTTGTTCTTGAATTATTCAAAATGAGACAATTTTACTCTTAATTCTTTCATTCGTTTTGGAAGAAGGGGGAGGTGGATTAACTATTTCTTCTCAGCCAATTTATATGTTAAACTTAAAATTTTAGAATTAATTAGATGAACTTAATACTTTGTATGGCTTATCATTAGTGAGAATTTTTCTTTTATGTTCTTTATATTTTTCACTACCATACATACAGTAAAAAAAGTTGGAGAAAAAGAAAAGAGAGAATAAGGTAATGAGAAATTAAAGCATAAAAGTGGGAAAAGTTGAAGACAAAAGAAGGCATTGATTTAACTGGTGCTTTTAGGTGTTTTAGAGTAAGCCTTTTTAGGCTATGTGGCTAGTTAAAACGAAGAAGCTATATATATATATATATATATATATATATATATATATATATTACTACTACCAAAAGACATTGAGAAGACAGTTTTTAGGCAGGTGAAAGTTTTAAAAAAGTGGAGAATGCTTTACATATAAACTTACTTACATGCACTTCCTAAGAAATCCCCACTAACTAAAGAAACAAAATTAATTCTATACATCAATAGTGAAAAAGAATATTACTACTACATAATTGTGTCATGTATTAAATAATTACTATAAAACAATCAATTAGTAAACATTAACAAATCATTTGGTTCAATTCTATAGATACTTTCGGTATTTTGGTAAAGCTTTTAACATGGTTTTACCCAATACTACAATCACATACTGAACGAATCTAATCTCAAAATTTATATTGGAATATAATCCTTAATCTTTGTAACCAAACGACTCCTTAATTGATAGCCTGGAAAAAATAATGATTGACATGCTATCACATATTAAAATTCATCAATAGTAGAAATGAAGATGTTGGGAATATGGATGTGCGAGTTTACTAGGAGAGATAAAATGAGAAACGAAGATACTCGAGATAAGGTGTGAGTATGTCTCGTGTTGGATAAGATGAGGGAGGTGAATCTGAGACGAATCATGGATGTGAAGTCCCAATGAGGAGGTGAAAGAGATTGACTATGACATGTATGAGGAAAGGAAGATGTAGGTCGGAAAAATATTTGGGGGAGTTGATTAGATATAGAACATGACAAACTTCCAAGCTTATCGAGAACATGATCTTTGATAAGATCAGGATATGGAGGTCGAGGAATAGGGTGGAGGATTAATAGGTAGTTAACGTTGTTTAGTTTATTTTTCTTATCGGAATTCTTACTCTCATAGTATATTGTTCTTCGAATTTATTATTACTTAGCTTGTTTTTTACGTTGTTTAGAGTATCGTATTATGTGTTGTATGTCTTTTTTCATACTTAATTTTATATATTTTACTTGAACCTAAAATCTATCAGAAACACATTCTCTACCTTTACAAGATAGGGGTACGTTGCGTACGCATCACCTTTTCTATACACCATTTATCAGACTACAGTGAATAATATGTTGTTACTAAATAAAGTAAAAATCCTTTAACCATTAGGAGAAGGCAATAGACAAACCTTGCTCCTAGACAAAATGCAAGTAGTCCACCAGAAAATCCAAAAATATAAGTCTCCATTATTGTCCATGGACAAAACCTTTGGTATTGGGCCAACAACAAAAACATAAAAAATGGTCTGGGCTATCCAGCAATTAGCCAGCTTGCAAATCACAATACTTGGAAGTTGCTTTATTTGGGAATTTGGGATTTCCCAAGAAATCAGGTATTCATATTTCCACTTTAGTAATTTGAAGAAAAATTTGTAGTGGTGTCAATTCACACAACCACTATACTGGTGAAAAAAATAAAATAAAATAAAATGACACAACCACTCTATGGTTTATGATAATGTAGAACAAAATTTTAAATTACTCTTCCAACTCCTTTCAGAGATCTCAATTTCTTAAAATCAACAAAGCTAGACAAATAGATAAATTGGAGTCTATTACAATAAATTTTCAATTGAAAATTTTGTTTTTATGGAAAAATTACCAAACTAGCGAGTTGGCCCACATGTTACTCTTTATGGTGGTTCTTTGAAAAAAGTTACATAACATAGCGAGATTATGCAATCATATATACACTTATACATGTATCTATATATCTGAAAACCCTAGTTGACACTGCCACACGTACAGTGAGCCATACATACATTCAGCTTATACTTTGAAAACACACACACATAATAGTTGGCCACACATACATACACATACGATTACAATCAAAAACTGTACCCACGTGATTTACAATTAGAATGAGATATTGTATGCGCACGGATACATATATACTGCTATGTGTTGAAATTGAGCACTGCTATGTTTTTGAAATATAGCAAAATCTCACTGTTTTGTGGTAAAATTGGCAATGTCCATTCTGCTCAAATTTTGGTGAGCCAAAAAACATTGCAAAAAAACTTGCAAATACTAGTTGGTTAAGTCCATAAGTTTGGATCTTGCAAATTATTGGTTAAGCCCAAAAGTTTGGATTCAGACAGCCTAATGGGATCCAAACTTGTGGGCTTAATCAATAATTTGCTAAGTTTTCTTACAATGTTTTAAGATTTAATTAATTAATTTAATTAGAATATTTTTATAGGTTATTTGTATGTCTTGTGGATAGTACATGGGAGAGGGATTTGAACAAGAAGGAAAAACAGCCAACGTTTGAGGTAAGGGTGTTAAGTAGGTCGGATCGGGTCAACCCGGAACCGGCCCGTTAAATTTAGCCGGGTTGTGGGCCGGGCTAGGCCGGGTTCAGGTTCAACAGAAGAATTTTTATAAACAACCCTGAATCGGGCCACTAAGCCCAACCCGGTCTAACCCACCTAAATCCGGTCAAACTCGGTTAAAAATCCGATCAAACCCGGTCAAAAACAAAAAAAAAGTTTTTTTTCCAATATACACTATATATACCCACCTATATACATTTTAAATACGTTAAGCAATATACATACACTATATATATAGTATATAATACATTAGAATTTAAGAAATATATACACATATACACAATTACACATATATACGTAACATTCAATATATACGACTATACCTACTTCTTTAAATAAAATATATACTACAATATATATATATATATATATAGGTATATACTAATTTATAAAACATATACACATGCATACGTTAAATATATATATCTATAGAAGATATATACACATGTATACGCACCATTCAATATATATGTACTACTTTAAATAAAACATATACTGCAATATATATATACTGTAATATATATATACTACAATATATATATATATATATATATATATATATATATATATATATATAGTTATATATACATAGTTATATACTAATTTATAAAACATATACACATGTATACGTTAAATATATATGTCTATAGAAGATATATACACATAGATACACACCATTCAATATATATGTACTACTTTGAATAAAATATACTACAATATATATATATATATATATATATATATATATAGTTATATATATACTAATATATAAAACATATACACATGTATACGTTAAATCTATACGTCTATAGAAGATATATACACACATAAATACGCACCATTCAATATTTATGTACTAATTTATAAAACATATAACATGTATACGTTAAATATATATATATATATATATATATATATATATATATATATATATATATATATATATATATATATATATAGTTATATACTAATTTATAAAACATATACACATGTATACGTTAAATATATACTACTTTAGAAGATATATATCATTCAATATATGTACTACTTTAAATAAAAGTATAAAACATATGCTACTTAATATAATAAATTAATAATACTTTATAGTAAATTAATAATATATTAAAACTAAGATTTTAATATAAATGTTTAATTTAACAACAACAACAACCCAGTATATTCCCACAAAGTGGGGTCTGGGGAGGGTAAAGTGTACGCAGTCCATACCACTACCTCTAAAGAGGTAGAGACGCTATTTCCGATAGACCCCCGGCTTAAGATACAAGACAGAATACAAAAGCATCAAAAGCATAGAACCTGATAAAATAACATAGGTACGACATCCACAAAATATTGTACATTGCCAAACAAAGGACACCAGCGTCCACCTAATTACTGACTACGACTCATCCACACCCTTAGCCCTCTATCCTAATGTTTTTCCTCTATATCTTCCTATCCAGAGTCATGTCCTCAGTCAACTGTAACTGCTCCATGTCACGTTTAATTACTTCTCTCCAGTATTTCTTCGGTCTACCCTTACCTAGCTTGAAACCTTTCAAGGCCAACCTTTCACACATACGAACTGGGGCATCCGTACCCCTCCTCATCACATGACCAAACCATCGCAATCTCACTTCCCGTATTTTACCCTCCACAGATACCACTCCCACCTTCTCCCGAATAATTTCATTCCTAACCCTGTCAGCCCTTGTGAAACCACACATCCAACGCAACATCCTTATTTCTGCCACTTCAAACTTCTGTATATGAGAATTTTTAACCGGCCAACACTCCGCTCCATACAATATAGCAGGCCGGATTGCAATTCTATAGAATTTGCCTTTTAGCTTGGGGGCACCTTCTTATCGCATAAAATTCCTGAAGCGAGCCTCTATTTCATCCAACCAGCCCCAATACGATGAGAGACATCTTCATCTATCTCTCCATTTCCCTGAATCATAGACCCGAGATCCTTAAAACTACACCTCTTGCAAGCCGCCTGAGAATCCAACTTTACTACCACCTCCTCCTCGCGCCTCAAGTCACTAAATTTGCATTCCAAGTACTCCGTCTTGCTATTGCTCAACCGGAAACTTTTAGACTCCAGGGTTTGTCTACAAACCTCCATCTTATCATTAACCCCTTGTTGCAACTCATCAATCAAAACTATATCATTCGTGAAAAGAATACACCAAGGCACCTCGCCTTGTATATTCCGCTTCAACACATCCATCACCAAAGCGAATAAAAATAGACTAAGAGTTGATCCCTGGTGCAACTCTGTCAAGATCGGGAAATGCTCATAATCTCCTCCCACTGTCCCTACCCTAGTATTCGCCCCCTCATACATGTCCTTAATCTCCCCGATTTACGCCACCAGGACCACTCTGGCCTTCAAGCATCTCCAAAAAACCTCCCTAGGGACCTTGTCATATGCCTTTTCTAAGTCGATAAACACCATGTAAAGATCCATCCCCCTCTCTCTATACTGCTCTACCAGTCTCTGCACAAGGTTAATTGCCTCAGTCGTGGAGCGACCAGGCATAAAACCAAATTGATTCTTCGAAATAGGCACAATCTTCCTACACCTTCGCTCCACCACTTTCTCCTAAATCTTTATCGTATGACTCAACAACTTAATACCCCGATAGTTGTTGCAAATCAGAATGTCACCCTTATTTTTATATAAGGGAATCATCGTGCTCCATCTTCATGCCTTAGGCATCTTTAATGACTTAAAAATATTGTTAAACAAGTTGGTCAGTCACCTCAAACCTGCCCCGCCAGAGAACTTCCAAAAATCTACCGAAATCTCATCGAGCCCCGTCGCCCTGCCCCTTTGCATCTTACTAATAGCCTCACTTACCTCCCCTACCTTAAAATGCCGACAAAATCCAAAGTCGTGATACTCCCCGAAAAGCTCCAACTCCCCTAATACAATACCTATGTCCCGCTAATCATTCAAGAGCCTATGGAAATACGACTGCCATCTTTTCTTAATGAGGGCGTCTTTCACCAAAACTTTGTCATCCTCCCCCTTAATGCACTTCACCTGGTACAGATCATGACCCTTCCGCTCCCTAACCTTAGCAAGCCTAAACAACCTCTTCTCCCCACCTTTATCCTCTAACCCCTTATACAAACTTTCAAAAGTTGCTAACTTAGCAGCTGTAACTACTAACTTAGCCTCCTTTTTAGCTAACTTGTACTCCTCCTTGCTCTTCCACTTCTCTTCTTCATCCTTACTCTCAACCAAATTAGCGTAAGCCGCTTTCTTCGTCTTTATCTTCTTCTTAATATCTTCATTCCACCACCAATACCCCCGATACCAGATAGAATAGACCCTCAAAACACCCAACACCTTCCTAGCTGTAAGATCCCGTAAAGTTCCCTCATAGTCTGAGCCTTAGAGTATGTTAAGAGAAGTGTAATTCCGACCCCAACAGATTGAGAAGTGACTTCCCAAGTGATTGGTGTTTCAACCATATTGAATTTTCTTAAATGTGACTTTTTGTCATGTAGAGAATTGAATTAAATTTCCAACGATACCAATTTTATCCAAATCCGACATCGGGGTGAGAAGTTATGGCCGTTTTTCTGAGAGTTATCGGAACCGCCCAGGTGCGACGGACCGTCGCGACCAAGGCAGAAACTCTGTTTCCTGTCCCAAGTGCGATGGCCAGGATGACGGATCATCAAGGGTGCGACGGACCATCGCTGAGACCGTCGCCACTAAGGCAGTGTGGTCTCATCCTGGCCACTGTGCGACGGATGATCCGATGGACCGTCGAACCTACGATGGACCATCGATCTAACCGTTGAATCAAGCCAGTATGTCCCTTTTTTTTGGTTATCGTGCGACGGATGACCCGACGGACCATCAAACTTGCGATGGACCATAGCTCCGTCCGTCGTAAACCCCGTTCAGTAATTTTAGCTTATTTTTAAAAGGGCTTTTCAGTTCTTTCTACTCTTTTATACCCTGATATATTTCAAACAAAGAAAATGGCTTCATTCATCATCCAAAACACAATAGAGCTAGGGTTCTCCCTCAAGAGTAAATCTAAAACCCTTCTCTAATAAATCCAAGAACTCGCCATGGATTCTATAAATTGAGTTGAGATTTGAGTTCCCCAATTTCAATGGTTGCAAGAACTCTCTCTCAAGAGTAAGAAGAAGAGTTTAGAGCAAGCTCGTTCATCCAATTTCATAATCTAAGGTATGTGGGGTTTTGAACAAGGGTATCCTTTCACCCTTGTGCCCAAAGGCTTATTTAAAGTACAATTTCTCTGCAATTTATGAGATTTTACATAAAATTGAATTGGGGGTTTTCACCCATCGTTATTGGTTGCAAGCTTTTGATGTTTCCCATGAATTGAGAGTCTAATGGAATGATTTTTACGTGTTTTCTTGAGAAATTACAGCTTGGTATATACCCCATGATTTTAATCCTTGAGATGTTAATAGTTGAAATGTTTGAGATATTGAAGTATATAAGTATATTGAGATTTTGAGATAAATTGCTGAAATTTCCAGATTTTTGTATGGGTTATGAATCTATATGCTATCTATTATGCCTTTGATGAGTTTTAACTTGAGATTGAATTATGGGTTATTAAACCCTACTTGAGACTTTCAATTTTATGAACTATTGTGCTATAAGCACCCATGATTTGAGTATTCTGAGATTGTTGAGAAATGTTTTGACCTAATGGTTATTGAGCTTTGAAATCCACTTTCCTACATGAGAGTACAGATTTGATTATTGGGTTCGTGGTGAACCGTGAGATTATTTCTAAAAGTGGATTTTTACGAGATGAGCCCAGATAATTTAAAGAGAGTAGTATTTAGCACCGAGCGGGTAAGTTACCACGGTTTCTTACCCCAAAACTACGTACCACCGTAGGTTGGGCCTGACGCCGAGTTTATTATTATTATTAGGCCTAAGGTCGAGTTGATATTTGGCCCGAGGCTGAGTTTGTTTAGTGATCACTGGACCTAGGTTATACTCCCTGGCAAGAGTATGGCGCCTCTCCCCAACGTGAGGTCTCTTCCTTAAGAGGACAAAACGTTGGACTCCATGTAGCTCGCATGGTTTATGTCGGTTAAGAGAACCTCCCTTGACATTTAAACTTCGAGATCAGTTACTTCCTTGAAAACTAAAGTATTTACCCTTCAAATGAGATATTTTCCTAAAGTAAATGAAATGCCTTCAAGTATATTTCAAAGTTAGATGATTCCGTATTCCAAGTATTTGAGTTCAAATGAGTTATGAGTTCTTGAGCACTAAAGAATTTTTACTCTCCATGAGGCATATGAATGAGTTGAAAGTATTGTTTAAAGTCTCTTTTAGCCTATGGGTAATGAGAATAAGAGAAGATTACCGATTTCAAAGTTAAACTATGATGACTCACGAGATTTGTGTTACATGCTCCATTCTACATGATTCATGAGCTTTATATTTTATACTTATTCAAGCCATGTGAGTCATTACTTATTGCATGCATGATTTGATTAAAGAGTATTGATGTTGTTTTATATAAATGCATGCACCACCACATACTCAGTACATTCCCAAGTGCTGATCCACCACCACATACTCAGTACATTCCCAAGTGCTGATCCACATATACATCTATGTGTTACATTATCTTATAATGAAGGTTCAGGCGCTCAGTCCCATCCTCGTCAGTGACTTTTGAGTATATCTGTCTATATTCCGACAGTGGTGAGTCCTCATGGTTCGAGGACCTGTCTCCATACATTTTCGCATTTGAGAGACTATGTTATTACTTTCAGTTCATTTCGAGTCAGTTGGGGACTTGTCCCAACGGCTCTCTAGTTCACGGATTAGTAAAGGCTTTGTCAGACTAGTTATCAGATTGTGATTGTGTTGAGATTTCCAGTATTGTGGTCGTTTGGACCTAGTATTCTCTCCGTGTCTCCCTTCTTATGATATGACTATGCTAGTGTTTTGAATTATTTCATCTTGAAATGAGTGTTATTAGTAGAAACATGCTCAAAAGGTTAGCATGGGGCTACTTGTAGCTTTAAGCATCGTGTGACGTCCCAGGAGGCGATTTTGGGTCGTTACACTAGCAGACTCCCTGATGCAACCAGCAGCCCTATCCCATATACTATCCACATCCTCCCTATACTCACACACCCTCTTCCCCTCCAACTTCACCCCTATCTCTAAAGCACTAACCAGAGTCAGACTACCTCACCTAACTCTAGGTCGACCCTTCCTACCCTGCCTCAAATTGCCCTTTTTTATAATCAACCAGGAGTCTATGCTGGGTCGCAAGATTCTCACTCAAAATTACCTTACAATCCTTACACAAAGCTCTATCCCCCTTCCTAAGTAGCAAAAAGTCAATCTGAGTCTTGGCTATCCTACTATGGAAAGTAACCAAATGCTCTTCCTTCTTCGAAAAGCTGGAATTCACTACCACCAATCCAAAGGCCCTCACAAACTCCAAGAGAGCAGCTCCCTCATTATTCCTTACCCCAAACCCAAATCCCCCATGCACATCATCGTACCCTAACTGTAAAGACCCGATGTGTCCGTTGAAATCCCCTCCTATGAAAATCTTCTCCGAACTAGGCACTTCTCTAACCACCTCGTCCAAAACCTCCTAAAATCTCTTCTTCTTCTCCTTGTCCAGGCCCATCTGTGGCGCATACGCACTACAGATGTTTAAGGTAAACCCCCCCAAGATCAACTTGATAGTCATAACCCTATCACTAACCCTTTTAACCTCCACTAATTGCCCCTTAAGCTCCTCGTCCACTAAGATACCTACACCATTTCTACGCCTATCACTACCTGAATACCACAACTTTTACCTATCTAAATCCCTAGCCTTGGAACCTACCCACTTGGTCTCCTGGACACACGCAATATTAATCTTTCTCTTCCTAAGAATCTTAACCAGTTCTATTGACTTACCTTGCAGGATTCCAATGTTCCACGACCCTACCCTCAAACTATCAACTCTCTTATCCCCTCCCTTAATACCTCACACTCCACATCTTGAACCTAACCCAACATCAGCCCCCGATCCCACCCCCAGCCTCCCAATACCTCCAGGACATAACCCTATTCCACTATGAGCCACCCAAGCCACTACTCAACATAAAATACAGCGAAGGCTAAAAACAACAATAACAATAAAAGGCACACACAAAGCATAAAATACAACCAAAATTCAAGCACAACAGGTACTAGAAAAATAAAGAAATAAAGAAATAAAGGTAAAGGTTGGAATTCACCGGGATATATAGAAATCCCGTCACGGGCACGTATAATCAGGCACAACTAAAAACACAAGAAACTGAAATAATAATTACTAAGAACTAGACTATAAAGGTTAAGTAAAAGGTAAAGTTTGGATGTCACCAAGTCCTTCCCGTGCTAATCACGGCAATTTTAAAGTAGCAATTGGTTGCCGGAAGTATAATCACCGGAAAGAATTTGGTTTTGCATCACCAAAAATTCACTAAAGCTTTTTCTTGATTTTGTCAGAAGCTGAACGCCGGTGGGCATCTGACCAACTGATTTCACTGTTTTAAACCAGTTCTGACCGGTGCTCTCCTCTACCACCGTCGCCGGAGCCGAGCCGGAGGAAGCCTTAAATTTACCGGTGACAAACAGTAACGAAAGGGCAAATCAATCTGGGGAAAGAGAAGGACTCGGGGAGAAAGAGAGAGAGAGAGAGAGAGAGTGGCCTTACCTGTTGCCGTCGCCGGCATCGACTGGTCTGTCAAGACTGTTTAAAAATGGACGTTAAAGGAAAAGAAAAAAGAAGTGTACGGAGAGAGAGCAATATCAAATAGGCATTCAAAAAAATATTCGGGCCGGTTAATCAGCGGGTCCAGATCGGGTTTGGTCTGAGCCGGGTTAATCGAGCCCAAACCAAGAAAATAACCCTGCCCGGGACCCGATACCCTACAACCCATGGGCTAATCGGGCTAGGTCATCTCGGGCCGAGTTTTGCTTAGTGGGCCGGGTCAGCCCAACCTGTTTGACAGACTTAGTTTGAGGCAATGCATAAATCCTCATTAGTTGACCCCTATTTGTAGGATAGACGAAATTTACAAAGTATTTAAAGTTTAATCATTTCAAAATCCACTTCAAATATGCGAATGTCTCAAAGCCTAACTTCAGAGGCAAAGGTTTTACATTCAAACTATCCTCAATTTGGTGTTAGGCTCTTCTATTTATCGAAGCAAAAGAAGGAGAAATAGCTAAAATCAAAACTTCTTTTGGATTATGTACTCTTTGACCATCTAATTTACAAAACATGACCAAGGTATATATTTTATATACATTTTCATTGTATATGCTGTGTATAGGTATGTATATTACATTTATAATATATTTATAATATATGAATATTATATGTACATTTTGTATACAATTTACACTTTGGACATATTTTTAGATTAGATGACCCAAAAGCATTGGGCTGTAATATTTCCAAATTCAAAAGCATGAAAAATTATGTGTGAACAACATAAATCCCCTAGTTAATGAAACTAATTACATAAAATCCATTCTTGTTTTCTTTCTCCCGATTTTTGCAAAGATACTCATACATTCGGTCTTCTATGATACATTGGTCAAATGTATGATGAAACAGCTAATCCTAAATTTAAGGTAAGAGAAATCATAAATTATTTTACAATTTCTTAATTAACGACAACAATTAGATAACATTAACTCGTTTATGGATAAAACTAGTAACTGATGTTTGAATTTCAAAATTTTTCTTAAACATCAAGTTTTTTTTTATTTTTTTCGGGGAATAACGATCTTAAAATCCAAAAACAACTAATTTCTTATACATACGTTCTTCAATAATACTAAAATAAATATGAATATCCCCATATTGTTGCGACATTCTGAAATTTGGGAGTCAGAAATTAGTTATCAGTCATAAAAAAGTGACACAATAATTGTTTCGGAAAGTATAACTTTCTTAAAATTGGTTACTACGATCGCCATGGAATTGGATATCGATGAAGTACGTAAGCAAATTGAATTTAAATATGTGGTTGAAGGAAATTCTTCTCCAATTGTCATAAGGAACGACAATGGAGTGAGGGTTTACGTTGAGTTGAAGAAATAATTTTCTGGATTGGTTAATTTTCTGCTTTGTATTTTCATTTTCGACAAATTCAATAAGGAAATACAGTTTGATAAAGAAACATGTGTTGTATTGTGTATTGATTTTATTTGATGATCTTATAATCTATGGTAATATGGTTTTAGAGGTTTTGAAAAAGTAGTTGGGTTCTATGTTGCTGAAGCTCATAAAGGTACGAATGTATAATGTGTTATTATACATTTATGCCAATGTATAATGAAACCATGTCATTCCAAGAAATGTATGGTAATATGGTTTTAGACATTCTGAAATAGTTTGTATTTTATAGTTGGATTTTGTGTAGTTGAATAATTAAATTTCGAATGTATAATATTTGGTTATACATTAGGAAAAATGTATAATGAAAACTGGGGCAGTGCCAGAACTGCATTTTGTCCATATATATATATTTTAATACTTTTGCTTAATACATTGACTCAGTATAAAAAAATTGAAGCTCTGTACTGAATTGTTGTAACAAAGACTGCAAGTGGGTCTTGAAGACATCTATGAATGAATCAAAAATGTGCCTAGCAATATGGCTAATGGGCTGCAGATCTAGGCCTTCTGGTAACATGGTCTCTATATGGCCAGGCCAATTGTCACAAACTAATTTTACTCTTTCACCAGTTGCATCATCTACTATCCATCTAGAACTTGTTGATAATGGTAAACAATGAGAAAAATTTGCTAAAGAGCAAAGAAAAATAAATATTGTAGATAATTTCATCATGTTTTTATCCGAAAAGTATCAAAGTATATAAGCCGAGGGTTTATCAGAAATAGCGATTACACTTATGAAATAAAGTTGGTTATGTTGAACAAAAAGAATTTATTGATCTCGTATATTTATAGCAGTAGTTAATGTTGATGTGATCGGACAAAATAAAATTTATCTCTAAAAACTAATCCTTATCTGATCTATTGAGGAGAATTCTGTTCGAATTATAAATGGTAATAGCTTAAAATAATTCGTATCCTATCAGGTTATGTAAAAGACTATACTTAATTTATCACAAGAAGTAAAACTAATTGAAACAAAATATAGGTAATTTACTATAACGTGAAAAGTTTGTAGTATATTTTGGGTCAAATGTACACCATCTCTTAATTTGTATCCAATCAGGTCACTTAAAAGATAAATTATCCACAATTTTTCATAATATGTAAAGTTGGTTGAAAAATAAAATAAATGGTTTACTATAACCTGTTAAATTTTTAGTATGGCTTGGTTAACAAGATACACGTTCTCTTTTAGAGTTCTAGTTAACAAATAGTAGATTGGTATGGAATAGTAATAGACAAGACTGTAATCTATATTTGTATATCATGTAGATCGCTTCAAATTGCGACCTATTATTTACTTAATCGGCTTCAAGTTAAGTGATATTTTTTCTTCTCGAGAGTCAATTAAACAGATAAGATCAATTCAATATTACTAAAATTATATATTAAAAAATTATGTAAAGAATATAATAAGTTTCAACTCTGTTCATGTCAATATAACAGCATACTCAATGCAATTCTACATATGGGCTCCTATCAAAAAAATCTCTTGAACTGTACTAAACATTGTTTGACACAAACTTGAACCATTGGGTTTGAGAATTATCAATACTTTTTTCATCTAACCCAACACATTTTCTAACCAAAACTTTAGATGAAGAATAATAAGTATCATAATCCAAACACAACTCCTTCCCATTCTCATCAATATTTGAAAGTTGATAATTTGAAGCAAGTTTCCATGTACTTTGCTCATTGCAATCTAAAAATAACAGTTAAACCTATATGAGGGTAACTTATATATCTAAAAATTTAAATCAGGACCATAATTAAACAACAGATACAAATGTATGATGATTATTTATACTTCTAACAATTTATATCAGGACCCTAAATAAACAACAATTACACATGTATGAGGGTAACTTACACATCTCAAAATTAATATCAAATCTAATTAAGCAACATATATACATGTATGAGGGTAGCTTACACATTTAAAAAGTAAACTGATGTAATGTATAATGTCACCTTATATAAAATTAATACTTTATAATTGTTTGTTTTTTCATAACTGCCAATGTATAACCTATAGAAATATATTTCAGAATACCTACATTATACATTAGTGGGATGAAATAGCTAATGTATAATGTCTTATTATACATATGTCAACTTATACATAAACTCATAATCAATATCTTTGGAAGACGTGGTCGACCAGAATCATCAAACTTCTTCTTACTTGCCGCTTTAGAACCTGACTTCTTCGATGTAGAACTAGCCGCTTCCTTCAATTTCTACATTATTGCCGGTTTGTTTCGATGCTTTGAACGATTCTTTGCGAAATTGGGTTCTTCACAATCAAATGTACCAGGAACAAACCCAGCAGAAATATCTTGTTTTTGAGAATCTAACTGACTAAGTCCTAAATTAAAGTTAGGAAAAGAATCCATTACCAATTTTACACTATATCGATTAAGCAAAAGCAAGTACAAACCAAGAAAATAAAAAATCTAACTTGTAGTAAATGAAGAAAAACGAAAAATTCAAACTACGAAAGTTGAATATACTTGCAAAATACAGTAATTTCATAGAAATGAACATGCATTCAGCGAATAAACGAAACAAATCCTAAATTGGTAAAGTTGAAAAAAAAAAGTAAATCAATAAAATCAATTAAAGCTTCAAAACTTACAAATTGATAACCTCCAAGTAGATTACTTGAATTTTGCCGTGCAAAAAGGATTTTCAAATGTGGAGAAAATATCGGGTGTAATGGGAGCAGATGGGAAGCAAAATACGGAAGAAATATAGTCTTTTAGATGTATAAGGTTTATGAGAGAGAAAGTAACAAAAAAGAGGATTTTTGTAATTAGTTTGGGATTTGTGTAAATACTTTACCAAATCGGTGTTTAATGTAATAAGGAAACTTTAGTTTGTGTATATATGTAAATTTTAGAAAATTATAGCAAAATTTCAGAAATAGCTAACATTTAGGCAATAAATGAGGCGTTATAGCTAAAGTTAACCTTATTACAGGATATAACTATAGTTTAGTAACTAAATATACAAATTACAGATGGTATATATAAATACAAATTCGCTTTAGAGATTTATATATGAGCCTCAAAATTCGCTTGTATACAAATACAAACCATTAGAGATTTGAATATGAGGCCCAAGATTAGATTTATATATTAATAAAACATACATGAGCTCCAAAATTAGAAAGCCCCGTTGAAATTAGAGATTTGTATATGACCCCTGAAATATACAAATATACAAATACAAAGAAAATGTATATTTAGCCATTTAATCTAAACCTTAACTGCGCCTGATAATTTATTTTTTGGCAATAAGCTGTGAATTATTACCATACCAAGCAAAATTTGTACAAAGCATGAAGCATCAAGAGCACTAAACTGTGTCCACCTTGACCTCAAAGGAACCAACAGAAAATCGAATAAACTGCGCCTGATAATTATTTTTATAAAAAATTACATAATACTACACCTTAACTTATCATTATTACCTAAAATTTCAACTCCTTAAACTTATTACAAAATCCCAAATTTTACTTTATCTCTTTAGATCTGTTGACACATCACATCTTCCCCCAAATCCTACATAAGTTCAATTCTGTGTTTTATAAAACATATTAAAAGCCATGAAAAGCTCGCAAAGAACTTCGACCTCGCTGCCACAAAACCCTAATTCTCAATCTTCCGACCAAAATCCTTCGACGAATTCTTCCCCAGTTTGAATTTTTCTTTCTAAATCTGTCGCCCCTAAAGTTGAAGTTACCACGACTAACTGTCACCGATTGCGCTACTAAAGCTCAATCCAAACTCTTTGACCCGATGCAACACCCCGTCAGATTTTTTTCCCATTTTTCTTTCCTTCCTTTTCAATGGCGGTTGTGAATGGCTGAAGAGAGGTCCACGACGGCGTCTTCCAACCTCAGATCTCAAATGTATATACAGATCTCAAATTTTCATCATTAGATCTCGAATTTCCGACGTCCTCCACCATCACATCTTGAATCCATGACGACGTACAAGACTGTTCAAGCCATGGAAAATTTTGGAGTTCAGAGATTCATTATTGGGAGGTTGAAGATGATGATTTTAATGAAGATACGTAAGAATGATGTATATGTTAAGAGAGATCGGAGATATATAAGAATAATGTATTTGGTAGAGAAGAACAAGAAGATACATCACCCAATTTTCCACCAAATGTATAAAAGTTATGTAGCTTACTGAGTATTAGGTTACAGATACATAAAAGAGATGGATTTTGTTGCAAATCTACAAAAATCATGTATTGAAATGTCTTTTGTGCTACTGATACATTAGTCTTGTATATGTATCTAAATGTATCTCTGTGATATTAATGCATAAGAGTTATGTATCGGCACTTATATATCATATGGTGATGTATCGCGAATCTTAACTATGTATCGTGACAATAAATGAAAAATCAAAATTTTACATAAATATCAAAACAATCGAAATTTTATGTAATTATGTACTAAACTGCTGAGAAAACTGCCCTTATTTTTAACATTAGCTACGTCTGATAATTACAACACGATTTTTTATACTCCACATAATTTTTCAAAAATTATTACAATTTATGTATCCACTACAAAATGAACTTTGATACAATAATAAATTGAGTTAGATCGATTTTTATTTTGAGTTCCCAAATGCTGTAAAATTATTTTATCTATCGTACATAATGCATTGATAATTGAGAAACACATCAAACAATCTACATAGGTGAATCATAAAAGTTTCTACATGAAGAAGGAGCAGCATCAACGCAAGTTTAAAGTTTATTAACACTACCGACTAAATGTTAAATAATATTTAAAAGTTGATTATGTTTTAAAAGGTGCCATCACAAACAACTAGCCGGTGCCATTCCTATGCTAATGTTTGTAGAATAAAATTTTGGGATCTAACAACTTTATCTAGTCGAATGAAAATTCACCAATCTAATCATAATAGTATATTTAAATTTTAAATAGTGGTTCAAAAATGGGCTATGTTTTAAAAGGTGCCATCACAAACGGCTAGCTGGTCAGATTCCTATTCCACGGTGTAAAATATAAAGGGCAAAATTACATAATATAGCAAGTTGTATTTTTTATTTTTGTAAATTATTGCTATAAAAATACAAATACATATAATTTTTACTGCTCTTATAATTGATATGCATTTTGTATTTTTGCAAACTGTTGCTACAAAAATATAAATACATATGCTACAAAATGTAATTTGAAAAAAGTGTTGTTATTTTTTGTAATTTAATGCTTAAGTATTCTACTTTATCTATTTTTTCCTGGGCAAAATTCAGAAATAACATACTTATCCCCTTAATTATGAGTTTCATAGCAACAGTTTCATAATTACATTATATAACAAGTTGTATTTTTGAAAACTGTTGCTATAAAAATGCAAATACATATGATTTTTACTGTCCTTATGATTGATATGTATTTTGTATTTTTGCAAACTGTTACTACAAAAATATAAATACATACAAATTCATATGCTACAAAATGTAATTTGATAAAAGTGTTATTATTTTTCGTAATTTAATACTTAAATATGTTACTTTATATATTTTTTTCAAAATTTTGGATCTTAACATTTTTAGCCAATCGACTAAAAATGATTTTACACGCCTAGTCATAACAGGCTGTGGCAAGTCACAAGTGTATAGTTAGTGTTCAACATATATAAAATAATGTATAATCACTGTATTATTTATGCACTAATTATACGGTCATACAACGTATAATTAGCTAAAATTTATATAAAATAACAGTGACTATCATTAATTTTGTCGTGAATTTTGTTAGGCTATTGTGTACGTAGTTTAAGAAATCTTAATTTTTTTAGCACTATCACATGAACGGGAAATAGCTTTTTACAGGGATAACCACTTCCCTACAAAGGTTGGTGATGATCAGACATAATGGAGCTACTATACTGATAATAATGAATAATCAGTGTATTATTTATGTACTAATTATACGGTTATACACATTACACCGTGTAATTATTGAATTCAAAAGGCGTCATACATACATGTGAAGGCAAGCGGAGTAAGAATTTTCATCAATGAAATTCAAAATATAAATAATTAGCAAATAAATAAAGAAGCTCGAGAGACTCAACATTTCTTATACAGTCAAATCTCTCTATAATGATATCATTTGTCCGATACAAATACTTTTGGCTGATATGATAAATATAATTGTAGAAAACATATACATATGATGAAATAACATGGTAGATGACAGTGAGGTCTGACTGTATTGTTGGGAAATGCAAGAGCACAATCAAAATGTCCGATAGGATAGTAGCGGAAGAATACTCAAATCTAAACTTTCCCTTTCAATTTGAACTATGAGGAGACAAGCAAACCCAAGCAAAATAAAGTAATATGACAGAAAATAAATCAATCACATAAATACAACAAGACAAGAATAAAACCAAGAACAAAAGACACCAAATTTACGTTAAAAATCCTTCGGTGTGAAGAGTAAAAAACCACGGGATCAAAACCTCCACTATACTCACCAAGAGATACAATATTGTTCTCCAAAATAGCCACCAAACAAGTGTCAAACAACAACCAACAATACATAAACCACAACACCAAACACTAGAGATAAAAAAGGAGCGAAAGCACCAAAACACAACTACTGTTTGGGAATGAAGAACAGGAGCTACAGGCCACCAAATCCACCTCCGTCAGTTCCTAATCAAAGATTGAGATAAAAGGAACAAGCTGTCCACAAATCAACTCAATCGAACAAGAAACGAAGCGAAAATCGCAATTTGAAATTGACAACCGTGGCTTAAAAATTTGGGCAAAAATCTGCACTCTTTTTCTCTCTTTGGCTGCTGAAAACTCTCTTTTATGATAGTAAAATAAGACCTAAAAAGATGTATATTTATGACCCATAGCATTGGGCCTATGGGCAAAAGTGGGTTGGTCCATTTGGGCTTTATTTATCCACATAAGAAGGGACAAAGACCCAATAATCCAACAATTCTCCCCCTCCCGACTATGTGGAGGAGACCGCCATTCTGACGATCACGCAACAATCTTCAAACTTCCCTCTTGGCAAAACTTTAGTCATCATGTTGGAACCATTATCATCTATATGAATCTTCTAAAGTTCAAGCAACTTAGAATCCAACACATCCCGAATCCAATGGTATCTCACATCAATGTGTTTAGACCGAGTATGAAATGTAGAATCCTTGCCAAGATGTATAGCACTTTGAGTGTCGCAATGAAGAACATACCTCTCTTGAGCACAACCAAGTTCCCCTAAGAATGTCTTCATCCATAGCAATTCTTTACAAGCTTCAACGGCAGCAATAAACTCAGCTTCTGTAGTAGATAGAGCAACATATTTTTGCAACCTAAATTGCCAAGAAACGGCTCTCCCTGCAAAAGTAACCAAATACCCTGAAGTAGACTTGCGAGTATCAACATCAACAACCATATCTGAATCAATATAACCACAAGGAATAGGTTTCCCTGTACCTAAACACAAACTCAGGCTAGAAGTGCCACAAAGATATCTCATAATCCACTTCACAGCATTCCAATGTTCTCTTTTTGGATTAGGAAAAAAATGTCTAACAACACCAACAGCATGAGAAATATCTGATTTTGTACAAACCATTGCATACATCAAGCTACCAACGGCTGAAGCATAAGGAACTTTCTTCATATTTTCCTTCTCATCATCACTGGAAGGACACCACTTCGTGCTCAATTTGAAGTGCCTAGCTAAAGGTGTACTGACAACTTTAACCTCTAAATCTAGACTTGCAGCTATGCCTAGAACCACACGAATGGATGACATCTTCACAACTGGGGAGAATATCATATCAAAATTAACTTTTTTTTTTTTTGTTAAATCCCTTCACAACCAATCTAGCCTTTTACCATGGAACTGGGTTACCATCTTCATGTTTCACCCGAAAAACCCACCTGTTTTTCAAAGCTTTTTTGTCTTTAGGCAGCTTAACCAAATCAAAGTTATGATTATCATGCAAAGATTTAATCTCATCCTCGATAGCATCAAACCGCTTTTTTTTTCTTCATTTTTCATAGCTTAATCAAGACTCTCAGGTTCTCCCCCGTCAGTTAAGAGTACATACTCATTGGGAGAATAATGAGATGAAGGTATTCTCTCTCTAGTAGATCGTCTGAGAGAACTCTCTAAAGCATCAACAACTGATTGCTGATCAACCATATCAACTTGCATTGGAGCATCAGCAACATCATGCTGGTCATTCTAAACATGATCATCATCTTCATTATCAACTTGATTTTCATCATGATACGATAAAACAATGGAAACACGAAACAAATACCAAAACAGTCCACTAGTTTGAAGAACCCGTGGACCTATTTAGTGACTACACTCGGATTCACTACAACAACTACAAGAATGAGATAAAATGGTGTGTTTCAACACCAAAATAGCTACCCAAACTAAGTTACAACAACACAAGATGAAGATCAACTACAATATGAGAACAACAACAACAAGAAACAACTTCACTAAAAACAAGAAGAAATGGTTATAAGTTACAAACACTAACAAGATTACAATAAAAAGTAAAGGGATAGATAGATAGATAATTGAAGATATAATCCTAAAAACCTAAGAGTTTATTCCACTCTTGGATCTTTAACACCACATACAACAAAAACCTATCTCTTACGTGACACTAGATCGGATTCCACCTCTCCGGCATCAACATTTCCATGCAAAATACAAATACAAGTGATTGTATAAGCCCTAGTTTCAGTTGGTGGCTTTTCCAAGCCCTAACTATGGTATTTCAAGTCTTACAAAACTTACAAATATCATCCAAAAACTAACTAAAGAAACCCTACAATGTTCCTTATATAGTACATTACAAAATAGAAAGTAAAATAACCAAAATACCCTTCAAGGGTGGAGCACCCATCAAGTGTGAGAAGTGGACTGATTTTTGGTGTGTTTTGGCCATCTTCTACACATCAATTACACACACCAAGTCTCGGATTAAATACGCACTCTCATAAGTCCATATCCGTGATTATTCTCATATTATCCTCTCTATATTGAGAAAATTTATACACAAATTCATGACTTCACCTCGTTCACTTGGTCACTTCAAAAGAAACCACTCAAAACAGCCTACAAAAAACATGAGAAGGCATAAATATAGTCCACAAAGAACATAAGGAATCCGAGAGCTCATTAACACAAGTCTTGGTCAACTCCTTCATTTTAAACTTCGGCTTTCTCTCTATTTTGAGTCTTGTCTTCATCCTCACGCAAAACACATAATGAAAGACAAAGAAAACACTAAACATATCCCACCTCTTTTCTTGGTGGCGGGTTCCTTGTGGTTCGCTACGTCTTCCCCTCAACATCCCTTCCATCATATGCGTATCATTGTAGATTCCATGTCCCCCATGTTCCTTTTTACCACACTCCTTTATATGGACATATCAGTTTTGGTGAAGAGAAGTTTCAGGTGAAAGGGTTGATTTAGTAATGTGGAGCTTCGGTTGTAAAGCTTAGATGGGAGAAGATTAGCTTCCAAGTCCTTCTTGTTGGACTTGATCGAATTGAGGGAGAAGTGACCTACTTAGGTCTCGGGTTGGAGGGCATTTGGGGGCTTGACTTATGTCTATGTCATTTGGTGGTGGTCTTGGAGGATTGATTGTTTGAGTTAAAGTTTCAAAAGTAGAAACACGAGAATTCCTTCGACTTTCCACTCGATCAAACCTCTCAAGTATTGTAGACATATACGAGCCCACTTTTTCAAAACCCGCATTCGTCTTAACCATTTCTCGGGAAATAGCATAAAGGTGGGACAAAATGGTGTCCATTATGGCAAAGAAGTTACCTACAAAAATAGAAAACACGTTAGTTGTGCAAAAACATCCCCACTCTCTCATTTTATTTCTTGACTCTCGGATCCCTCACACTCAATCTCACAAGTGTTGTAAGCTTGCTTGTACTCCGAGTGGTGTTGAGAGAAGAATCCAATGTTGACAAGGACTCCAAAGAGTAAGGAAAACACAAGGACATATAACAATGAATCAAAATAATTAAGACGCACATAGGAAAGTTAACACGAAGAACAGGTTGAAACTAATTTACAATCTAGTAAATAGTCACTAGCTTGTAAATTAGTATTGGGATCAACAAACGTAACCAAGAAAACAACAAATTGAAACTAGAAGATCAAAAATTGAGCTTAAAAATATTATGTGAACAGTAAAAGTGATGACGTGGCAGTCCAATGTGGCAGCCCGTTAGTGGTTCGGTTCTTGACAAATTTTAATTCATAATTCACTAATTGGACTTTGGTGGAAATTATTCAACGGAGGGAAATACAAACTAGTCTTGGAGCTCCTTTTTCAATTCAAAGTTCAAGACTCAAAAGTCTTTAACTAGACTTGTACCTTTCCTTAAAACATGGAGCCCTGTTTTATGGAAAAAGATTGAGATGTGATGTAAAGTCTTTTTGGTGGTTTGGGGTCTTTCAAGATTCAACAAATACTACACCTTGTCTTTCACCTTTTTAAGATCTAAGTTCACTTTAATATTAACAAGGTGATGAATATGGTGAAGAACTTGAAGAAAACAACAACCACAACAAAAACATCCAACAACAATCTCCCAAGAACAACAAGTCCACCAAAACAAGGTCAACAATCTCACGGCCAAGACACAAGGCTAGCAACTACAATTAGCTAAGTCCTCTTTGTGTTGTGTTTTCGGTTTTACAAAAGGTGAAGGTTGTGATGAACAACAAGAACACAACAACAACCTTTCAAGATATACAAAACCACCACAATGCAAGGCCTTCAACTCGATCAAGGCTAGAACAACAACAACATCTAATCGACCATACTTTGTTCACAACAACAATATTAACAATTCAAGCTCAAGTTTTGATCGACTCAAAGTTTTAGTGAGGAACAAAACTAACACTACAAACACACAAGACAAGTAAAAAACTCCTAGACCTACACTCAAGAACAAATCTCGGCCAAGAACACCACAAGAACACAATTTTGGCCAAGACAACAACAATGGACAAATTGTAATTTTTCTGAAATTTTCAGCTTTCCAATATTTTTTTATTTTCAAACAAGCAAGCCCAAGATTGATCTTGTAGAAACAATATCAAGCCATGCTTTGATATCAAATGATATGATAAAATTATGAAAAAATGAAACAAACAAGAAAGCAGTCCACTAGTTTGAAGAACACGTGGACCTATTTGGTGACCACACTAGGATTCACTACAACAACAAGAAGAATGAGATAAAATGGTGTGTTTCCACACCAAAACAGCCACCCAAACTAAGTTACAACAGCACAAGATGAAGATCAACAATAATATGAGAACAACAACAAGAAACGGCTTCACTAGAAAGAAGAAGAAACGGTTACAAGTTACAAACACTAACAAGATTCCAATAAAAAGTAAAGGGATAGATAGATAGACAATTAAGGTTATAATCTTAAAAACTCAAGAACTTATTCCACTCTTAGACTTTTAACACCACACACAATAAAAAACTATCTTTTACATGACACTAAATTGGATTCCACCTTTCCGGCATTGACGTTTCCAAGCAAAATGCAAACACAAGTGATTCCAAACTTGTATAAGCCCTAGTTTTGGTTGGTGACTTTTCCAATCCCTAACTATGGTGTTTCAAGTCTTACAAGACCTACAAATATCATCCAAAAACTAACTAAGGAAATCCTACAATATTTCTTATGTAGTACATTACAAAATAGAAAGTAAAATGACCAAAATAACCTTCAAGGGTGGGGTGCCCATCAAGTGTGAGAAGTGGACTGATTTTTGGTGTGTTTTGACCATCTTTTACACATCAATTACACACACCAAATCTCGGGCCAAATACGCACTCTCATAAGTCCATATCCATGATTATTCTCATATCACATTATCATGAAGATTTTCTTAAGGTGCAGTAGTCAAAGAAACTGGATCGAGATCAACTAGACTCTCACTACACTGAGAATCAACCTTCTCAGCTTTGTCAAAATCTTCAGTTGTTTGGTCTTCAAAGAACACAACATCACGGCTTCTAACAAGTTTCTTCTCAACTGGATCATAGAAACAATAGCCAAATTCATCTTGATCATAATCAATGAAGATACATTGCCTAGTTTTATCATCCAACTTTGACCTTTCATCCTTAAAAACATGCACAAAAGCTTTACACCCAAAGACTTTAAGATGATCATAAGAAACATTCTTACCAGACCAAACTCTATCAGGGACATCACCATCCAAAGCAACAGCAGGAGATAAATTGATAACATAAGCAGCAGTATTAAGTGTTTCTGCCCAAAAGGAATCTGGCAGCTTAGCATCTGAAAGCATAAATCTAACCCTTTCAACAAGAGTTTTGTTCATCCTCTCTACTAAACCATTCAACTGAGGAGTTTTCTGATGCCGAATACCCTGCTCTCTGCAATATCTATTAAAAGGACCAATATACTCACCACCATTAGCTGAGCGGATTCATTTTAATTTCTTCCCGGTCTGTCCCTCGACCAAGGCCTTAAAATCCTTGAACACATCAAGTACTTGATCCTTGGACTTTAAAGAAAATACCCAGAGTTTGCGAGAATGATCAATAAAAGTCGCAAAGTAAAGTGCACCATCATGAGACCTTACTTTAAAAAGACCAAACAAATCAGAATGTACCAACTCCAGCAAATCAAGCTTTCTAGAAGGCAGATGACTCTAAAAAGAAACTATTTTCTATTTATCGGCTAAGCAATGAACACACTTCTTCAACTTTTCTTTTTTCACCCCAGAAAGAAAATTTTTTTAGCCAAACTATCAATCCCCTTCTCACTCATATGACTTAACCTTCTATGCCACAACTCTGATGAAGTATCATTCTCCACCAAGTTTATCAAGCCTCTAGAAGTAGAGCCCTGAAATACGTACAAGTTAGACAACTTGTCACCTCGAGCTACAATCATTGAACCTCTAGTAAGCTTCCACTGGCTAGCACCAAGGGTGTTAACATAACCCTCATCATCAAGGTTCCCTACAGAAATCAAATTCAAGCGAACATCTGGAGCATGCATGACATTATTGAGAACTAGTTTGGAACCATTATTACTTTCCAAACAAACAGTGCCAATGCAAGTACTTTAACTTCATCATTATTTCCCATTTTCAACATCCCAAAATTACCTAGAGCATAAGAAGAAAATAATTCCTTCTTTGGCATAACATGAGAAGTAGCACCAAAATCCACAAACCTGATAAACACATCACGAACAATATTAATGGCATTCTCACCACAAGCAACAAGAAGATCATCATTAGCAACAACTGCAACACGATTTTCACTATCGTCTTCTTTCTTTTGCCATCTCATAGCTCTCTTATGTTTGTAGTAGTATTTCATGATATGTCCCTTTTGTTGTAATAGTCACATGTAACATTCTTGAATTTGGACCTCAACTTGGTAACTAAAATATCAGAGTGTAAAGATAAAGAAGATGAGGCCTGAGATCTTTTTATCATCTCTTCATTCAAGACACCACTCTTAATATATTCTATAGTTACAATACCATTAGGAGCATAATTAGTCAAAGAAACTCTAAGAGTTTCTCAAAAGTATGGCAAAGTATTAAGAAGCCAAAGTCCCTAATTTCTTTATCGAACTTTACACCCATTTCGGACAGCTGGTCAAGAACACCCTAAAAATTATTTATATGATCAGAAATAGGACTACCCTCTTTATACCTGATATTCATCAATTTCTTGTGTAGGAACAACTTATTATTGCCAGTCTTCAAAGCATAAAGTGTTTCAAGCTTATCCCACAAACTTCTGGCATGTGTCTCATTTATAGTATGATTTCTAACATTATCTTCAACTCATTGTCTAATATAGCCACAAACCTGTAGATTCTCAAATTCTCAATCCTCATCTGTCATGGATTGAGGTTTAGTAGACGCAAACACAGGTAAATACATTTTTTTGACAAAGAGAAGATCTTTCACCGTGTCTTTCCAAGTATGATAGTTACTACCATTCAAACACATCATAGTTCTCATATTTTCCTCCATCATTCAAATCAATAATCAATAACAATCTATTCTCTGATACCAATTTATTGGGAAAGCTAAGAGCACAATCAAAATGCCCGATAAGGTAGCAGCGGAAGAATACTCAAATCTAAACGTTCCCTTTCAATTTGAACTAAGAGGAGATAAGCAAACCCAAGCAAAATAAAGTAATATGGTAGCAAATAAATCAATCACACAAATACGGCAAGACAAGAATAAAACCAAGAACAAGAGACAACAAATTTACGTGGAAAACTCTTCAGTGTGAAGAGTAAAAAAATATGAGACCAAGACCTCCACTATAATTACCAAGAGTTATAATATTGTTCTCCAAAATGTCCACCAAACAAGTGCCAAACAGCAAGCAATAATACATAAACCACAACACCAAACACTAGAGAATAAAAAAGGAGCGAAAGCACCAAAATGCAGCTACTGTTCGAGAATGAAGAACAGGAGCTACAGACCAACAAATTCACCTCCGTCAGTTCCTAATCAAATATTGAGATTAGAGGAACAAGTTGTCCAAAAATCAACTCAATCGAACATGAAATAAAGTGGAAATCACAATTTGAAGTTGACAGTTGTGGCTGAGAAATTTGGGCAAAAATCTGCACTCTTTTTTTCTCTTTGGCTGCTGAAAACTCTCTTTTGTGATAGTGAAACAAGACCTAAAAAAATTTATATATATGTCCCATACTATTGGGCCTATGGGAAAAAGTGGGTTGGTCCATATTGGACTTTATTTATCCACATAGGAAGGGACAAAAACCCAATAACCCAACATGTATTTCGATAAACAAACAAACAAACCTTATATATGCAGTGTAGTTTCACAACGAAGAAAGTCAGAATGAACAACTTGCGTCTCTGACTTCTCCCATGTGTCGATGGGGCCAAAAATAACATTAAATGGGTGAATCCATGAGGTGGACCCTTGCAATCTTAAGATGATGATGTTCTGGTAACCGAATTGTCCTATGAGGGGTTGGTTTGAAAATGAGTTGATGCAATAGGTATACAGTGTGTGTGTGTTTATATATATATGGGCCCATTAATTTGCTAGGTGGTTAATGTAATCGAAATCTTCTTTCCTATAAGCTTTAGTCATGGAATAATAAAGGTCACTAAGTCTATCTTTGCTTTTTCTAAAATATGTGTAAATATTTTTTCATAAATGCCAAATACATGCTAGATGGGAACATTAGGATAAACAATGCTCACATCTTTTATGATATACTCTCGTTTTGATTCGATACAATACACATATTGTCCCGTTCTCCAAATGCTTTTCTAAATTGATGAAAAAATCAAGTCCACGCATTGTCATTCTCTAAATCCACAACACCGTAAGCTAAAGGAAGAATACAACCTAAATAAATAAAAAAAATCCAATGAAATATGTGTAGGTCAATAATATAGGTATTGATTTTGCAAGTCTATAAATTATTATACACACAACAGTAATGTATAAGCACTTCCAATACATAAAAAATTGTATAATAAACACAGAGACGAGTATAAAAGTAATGAATAATACTTGCACTATCAAGTGTGCTTGCCAATACAAATATTCCTTTGTATGGACCGCTTAAATGAGCACCATCAACAACTACAATAGGTCAGCGAAATTTGAAACCCCTTATCATGGGATTTAAGGCTATAAACAAGTATTTAAACTCATTATCTAATGCCTTATGCACCTGAATGTGTGATTCAGGATACACTTGGTTAAACATATAAATATAAAGGGGCATTTTTCGATATTCATCAGTTGGTCCACCTCTAAGCATTGCAATTGTCTTCTCTTTTGCGCATCAAGCCATCATATAGTTTTAATATCAGCTCCATAAACAACCTTCATCTCTTCAATTATGTCCGCGGTGTGTGTATTATCTTGTACTTAATTAATTTTGGTGCTATAACTTCACTCACAAAAGTTGTTGTCGCAACTAAGTTATTCAGTACTCCATCACTAAGCCTGCATGTATGTTCCGAATCAAATTTTTTTATCACAGATTTTTTTGAATGATTCATACAAGATGCCTTGAGGACCCATTTGCAGTCTTTGTTACGACAGTGCAGTGCATAGCTGCATCAAATATAAACAGGTAGTCAATGTATTATAATATAAACATAAAATTCATGATTTCAATTAAAATACTTAATTTGTGGCTATTACGGTTTCATTTTACATTCGTTCGAATATATAAGTATATATTATACATTACTAATATTATTTTTCACTTCAACATAAAACAACATCAAAACAACAATTCGTTTAAAACATCTGATAGATTATAACCATACATTAAACCTTCAACACATTAAAATAAAAATTTGGTTCATACCTTTGTTTGTCGGATCATTTAGCTTTGGTGTTGAAGCCATTTGCTATTGCATATTTTGCAATTACCGCAATCAGAGTTTGCTTATCCTTATAAAGCTGATCAACCTTTATTTCGGTGTTCTTGCAATCAGTAATAAAGTTTTTCACTTCAAATTCTGAAACGTATAATGAATACTGATTTTGCGTTTCAACAACCATTAACGCAACAGAATCATATTTACTACCTTCAATACAAAGCACAACCCATGTTCTTCTATCAAACTCGATATCCTTATTCGATTTGTTGAAAGTCGAAATACACAGTGGAAAATTAACCAATCCCAAAAATTATTTCTTCAAGTCAATGTAAAACCTCACTCCATTGTCATTCCTTATGATAATTGGAGAAGAATTACCTTCAACAATGTATTTCACTTCAATTTTTGTACGAACTTCGTCAATATTCAATTCCATCGCGATCGTAGCAATCAATTTCAAGAAAGTTATACTTTCCAAAACAATAATTGCATCAGTTTTGTAGGATTGATAAATAATTTTCGACTCCCAAATACCCGAATGACGTAACAATATGGGGATGTTCAAATTGATTTTTTTGAAAATTGAAGAAAGCAGTTGACGATTTTTTTTTTCCAGAACATAACTCAATAAATAAGAAAATTTACTGTGATGTTTAAGAAATTTTTTGAATTTAAATTTCAGTTACTATATTTAATCATACACAACATAATGATATGTAATTAGTGGCGTTAATTAAGGAAGAGAAATATTATCTGATTTTCTTTCCATAAATATAGGACAATCAGTTTTCTCATACATTACAACAATGTATGAGGATTGACCTAATGTATAAATATATTTCTCAAAATCGGGATAGAGAAAGGCTGTCGGAATTTTAAGTAATTACTTTCATTGGGGAAGGAATTTATGTGGTTTATTTGTATCTTAACATTTTTAGCCAATCGACTAAAAATGATTTTACACGCCAAGTCGTAACAGGTTGTAGTAGTCACCAGTGTATAGTTAGTGTTCAACATATGTAAAATAATGTATAATCAGTGTATTATTTATGCACTAATTAGACGGTCATACACCGTATAATTAGCTAAAATTTATATAAAATAATAGTTACTATCATTAATTTTGTTAGGCTATTGTGTACGTAGCTTAAATATCCTAAGTTTTTTGTACTATGGCACTATCACGTGGACGGGAAATAGCTTTTTACAGGGATAATCACTTCCCTACAAAGGTTGGTGATGATCAGACATATATAATGGAGCTACTATACTGGTAATCTAGTATCTATAATTAATGAAATGTATCATATTTTACGTATGAAGAAGCCAATCTGTCATCGGCCTATAAGGTCTCTTAATGTCATTGAGTGGAGACATATGATAGGGATATATATATATATATATATAGCCCGTTCACACATTGAATTCAAAAGGCATCGTACATGTGTGTGACGGCAAGCGAGGTCAGAATTTTCATGAATATAGTTCAAAATATAAATAAGCAAATAAATAAAGAAGCTACGGAGACATTTCTTATACAATCAAACATCTCTATATCCGGTGGCGGAGCCACATTGAATTCAGGGGTTCATCCGAACCTCATTCGTCGAAAAATTATACTATTTTTACATGGTCAAATTTTTTTTTTATGTATATATTACAGATGTTGAACTCCTTCGACAAGTCCATATATTTACTTCTAAATTCCCTTAATGAAAATTCTGACTCCGCCACTATCTATAACGGCATCGTTTGTCCGATACAAATACTTTAAATATAGTTGTAGAAAACATATAAAATGATGAAATAATATGGTGAATGACAGAGAGGTCTGGCTATGTATCGACAAACAAACCTTATATATGGAGTGTAATTTCACAATGAAGAAGGTCCGAATGAAGAGCTTGCGTCTCTAACTTCTCCCATGTGTCGATGGGGGCAAAAATAGCATTAAATGGGTGAATCCATGAGGTGGACCCTTGCAATCTTAGGAAGATGATGTTCTGTGAACCGAATTGTCCTATGAGGGGTTGGTTTGAAAATGAGTTGATGCAATATATAGGTATACAGTGTGTGTTTATATATATATATATATGGACCCATTAATTTGCTAGGTGGTTAATGTTTTGGTCCCAGGTTGACAAGCAACTAGCTAGCCACATATGTATATTGTACGTTGTACTATGACAGCACCTCAGGGAGCTTGCTCCCATATGCACATATGTTGGGAATCTACCACAACATCGCAGCGTTAAGGGAAGGTGAACTTGTTCTATCCCCGTTTAAAATCGAATCGTACCGATAATTTTTACCCCAAAAATTGTTTTTCATTTATTGATGTTGGAGTTATCCGATCACGGATTTTTGGATAATTTTAGGCTTATATATATGACTAGTGAGTTAGTGGTTTGTGTCACGGATGTCAACTTGTTTAATTTCTTGAATGGTTTAACTGATAACCAATATTATATAGGGACTAATGCAATGATCATTAAATTATAAAGAGGGCAGCGACGGGACATAGATAGCAAATCTTTTAATTTTAGACTAAAAGAGTAGTCCAATATTGCAATTAGCATCCAATATTTTTACATTAGGGTATCTAATTTAGTCTCTATAAATGTGATTCATTCAACACAATTTGAAGATTAATAAATTCTAATAAGTAAAAAAAGAACAGTATTGAATTGTACATAGCAAGAAATTCTTGTATGATGGGTAGTATACGATTCTAATGACTAGTTGTTGACAAACACTCTGTTGGGAGCTCTTCCCTCCAAATGGAACTCGATACGGGGCGAATCTGAATATAGTCGGACTCCTAAAAAGCGGGTACCGGACACCGGGTGGTTTAAACCAAAAAAAACAAAAAAGAAAAGAATCTGTTAGTCAAATTGGCCTCAATTGATATTTATGCCCTCAACTCTAAAGGTACACAAGGAGATACTTAAATTTGAACATGACTTCCTAAATGGCGTCTCACACGAATTGCCACATAGGACGTCACGCACAAGACTCATGTATCGACACTCAAAATTAAAGGAGATATAAGTGATTAAAAAGATATGTTTATATATTATACCTAAATAAAAGAAGTATAAATGCGGCATGCAGCATGTAGTATCATGTTAATGGAGTAATGAAGACAAGAAGAATACAAGAAGCATTAGCTGTGTAGGGGAGAAATAAAGGTGGGGTGGGATGGGGGGAGGCTGGCAAGAAAAGAGGGATGAAAATGGAGATAAAAAGAGTCAGAAGTTCCCAGGTCTGCTTTTTATGTGCAGTCACCATCCTTGTTCCCCTTTACTCCAACCCCACCTCCCCCCCCCCCCCATTCATAAAGAAAACCTTCTAATTATAATTTAAATATTAAAAAATTATTGTCCTGAGAAAAGTACTGTATAAAAGTATTTGAATTGTTTTATACTTCGGTAGTAGTCATAATATCTAAAGTAAGTCAAAGAATTAGAAATTAGTAAGTATTTGACTTCTCAATATTTCCTCAATCATTTCTTTTTCTTTGGAAAAAGTCATCTTAAACTATACACGAAAAATTTAATACACACTTAAATTATCATAGTGATCTGTTACACACCTATACTATATAAAAGTGAAACTATTACCTCCCCACGACATCCAATCCAAGGCGCGTTTCTTACACTCAATATAGGCGCGTCCAACCTTTTAAAACTAAAAAGTAAACGTTTAAAAATATTAAAAAATATCAAATTATAATGCCCAACAATTATTTTAACAATATCCTCCCTTTCAACCAATTTGGGGCTCCAAACTAAAGAACCCTAATCTTCAAATTTGTCATCTAAAACCAAAATTCAAGATTATTTGTTTGAAGAATTGATAACTAAATCTTTTTGATCGTTTGATTTTTTGCCATATTGCGAGAATGTCTTAATTTTGTTGAAATTTTGGTAAATATTTCTTTCCTCAATTGTTTGTTCAACCTCTCTTAAAGCTTGTTTCGTACCATCTCCGTTGAAATCAACCGAATCAACTTGTAACAATCGTAATTGCAATTGCGCAGAAAAAAGAAGCAGCAAATAGTAGATAGCAGGGATGAGCAAGTTGGGTCAACCTCCGGATCTCAAAAAAATATGGACAAGCAGCTTCAAATCAAGTTGAATGTCAATCTCTTAGTCACTGAAACTCTTCGTGGGTTTGATCAGTTCATGAATTTGGTCATTGACAACACTGTGGAAGTTAATGGCAATGAGAAGAACGAAATTATCATGGCGGTGATTCAGTATTTGATTAGATAACAGTTGACATGACAATGGATTTTTGTTTAAGTTTGAACATCAATTTTCGCTATTTAATTAGTGCACTATGTGTTGAATACAGTTTGTCTGTGCTCCAATGTCTTTTAATTGGAAATTGATGTTTCCTTTTGATGCTAAAAAAAAAAAAAACAATCATAACTTGAAATGAAAAGAAATAAATGATTTTTGATTGTCAACAATAAAAAACACAACAAAATTAGGTGTTTATCTCTTCTATCAGATTGAAATTTGCTAAAAACATGAAAAGAAAAGAGAGGTGAAGTTTCAATTTTGGTTCATATTAATGCTCTTCAGATTGGGTTTTTTCTTTCCATTCATATTCTACCCGAATGGATCAGATAGAGTGAAATAATTGGGTTGGGTCGCATTAGAATTGAGTTAAATTAGTTGGGTCGGGTTAAGTTTATTAAAGGGTCCATTAATTAAATAAAAAAATTAAATTAAACATGTGGCAGCACCACAGTGCGAGTGGAGTACACTCCACTCATTAAACTTGGGCATAGGTATCGAGGGGAGGTAATAGTTTCACTTTTATATAGTATAGGTGTGTAATAGGTTACTATGATAGTTTGGGTGAGTCCTAGACTTTTCATATATAGTTTAAGGTGAAAACGATGACTTTTTCCTTTTTCTTTTGTGATTTTTCATTCAACATTCATATTGAAGCCTAACTAAATTTGAATGGCATATTGCATGTTGCATGGTCATTTTTAAGACCGCTCAACAAGATTTTTCTTTTATTCTCAGAGATTTAATTAAATTCGTAAATTCATAAACTTTTAATTAAGGTCCAAACTATTCCACCACATCCATGATCCTTGATCACAACTATATCTCCTCTATGTCAACATCTGAATTTTTTTTTTTAGTTTGAAATAATCCATTTGAAATTCAACTTTCGCGGATTCAAATCCAGTACTGCTATTAAAAGTTTTTAAACTTTGATGCAACACTTTTAATATTCAACCCTTTACTATATTTTTCAATTAATACAGACATAATACATAAGTTTTAAAAAATTATAGATATCACACTATATGTGGAAAGTCAAATATATCTTCTCATGGGTTACAAGAAGGGAGTATACGACATCAGAAGTATCGTAAATACAGTTATGTAATTGGTCTTATATTTACTATTTAGTGAGATCTGTACTAAGTCATGATAAGAAACTATATATTGGTATTTCCTCTGATTTTAATTTATATTGCATACATTTCTTTTTATTTCATTGACTCTTAATAAGGTAGGAGTAATTTATATTTATACAAGTATTTGTTATCTCCACTGTATTTGAAAATAAAAAAGACACTAGACAGTACTTTAAAAAAAGTACATTCAGAAATGGAGAAGAGATAGAATTAATCCGAGCCATTGAATTTAAAGCGTGTCCTTAAGGAACTCACTCCCTTCCTATTATCGAAGGTATAGGTTTCTCTAGATAGAATGATTAAACCACACTAGTGTAACGTTACTTCAAACCCCAGTGTACAACGAACTCAAAGAACCACCTGTTCACACTTATTACTTATTATTATGTCCCATTCTAAGAGTTATATTAAATAACGAATTTCAATAATTTTCTTTCCCTTTTTACATATTGTGTCAAATATAACGAGTTCATATAAAAACTAGAAGGAAGAGAGTAGTAATAAAAATGTCTTTATCATATACGTATTAATTAAAAAAGGACAGTATACAAAATTTGGAATGGGGAAGAGGAGAGTGGTGAATAAATAAATGAAATACTAGGAGGGTAATGATGTGAATAGTGAAATGAAAAAGAAAGATGAGTGTCCACTAAAATACATGGGAAATGACACAAATGAAATAGATGGAACGTAACAGTTATATATATATGGAGTCGTCTTATTATTAGTGATGAGTGGTTGGCCAGGTTTCAGCTATTCCTCTTTTATCCATTGCTATTTGGTTGTACACTTGATCCCTGTCACCACTGCCACTTCAACAGTATTTTTTTTTTAAAAAAAATTAATTAGATGGATATATAGAGAAATAAGTTAAGGAAATTAAGGGCGTGCTCGAAACGACAGATTAAAAAAAAAATTATCTCAAAAATATTTATATGTTATCTAACAAAACAATACTATGTGAGTGGAATGTGGTAGGAAGTGGATGTTCATGGTGCGTTGCGATGGTCAGAGAGAGGGTGGTGGTGGTGTTGGATGAGTGAAAAACAGACAATGAACTTGCAATTTCACTTATATAACTTGATTTTCTTACTTTTATGAACGACATCATTTTCCTTATTTTTCTAAAGAGAATATTTTAACTAGCCGAACATAAAAATATTGAAAAACATTTTACTCCATATTATATTAAACACACCTAATTACTTAATTTATTTCATTCATCCACAAGACAATTAATTTAAAACTTTTAAACCTAAATAATTTTTTTAATAACTATAGTTCTATAAATGGTACTCCCCCGTTCCAAAATATTGTTAGAGTATTTTTTAGTATTTAAAATAATTGAATTGCTCATTATTTAAGATAGATGTTGGAAAATTTTGATTTTTTTTTTCAATTTTATCCTTTATTAATTAAATTTTCAATGTTGAGTTCTAATGATTATTACTAATGTTTAGAAATTTGAAAAGAACAAAAATAAAAAAAACATGATGAATTTATGTCTTTATCTTTTTTTTAATATGCTGTTATATTTCAATAATTTAATTATTTTGAAACTGGAGAGAGTATTGTATTGCTTGAAAGTATTATATCTTGTCTCCTCCCAATGTAATACATTGTTCTTTTCCTTTTTCTGTTATTGACAAAATTTATCCACATAATTGTTTTTTTTTTTTAATTGAAAAGATGAGGGGGTATACCTTGTCGAATGAAATATTAGTAAGAAAGTGCAGGCTGTCAAATGTAATTCCCAATACTGAAAATACTGGACAAAATAATTACTGTATTTAGGTCAACTCTTTCGAGAATTTCCGTATATCTGTTTCCTTTTCTGTTTCTTGTTAACACCATCTTGGCCAATGTATATATATATGTGTTAAAATTAATTTTTGCAATTTTAACATGTATTTTATTTGAAAACAATTTGAAACTTATCAGTAGAAATGAAATTTCACTTAAAGAACTAGTTTGGGCCCAACTTTTAGATCTTAAATTTTTTCGAAGAGGAATTTCCAAAAACTAAGAGAATTTCATCAACAAACAATACATTTGACTTTTTTTTTTTTTAAAGAACATTTACTTTCAAATTTTATGACTAAACAAGAGCTAAGAACTCAGTCTGAAATTTGAAATCTATCAACTAGGGTGTGTTTGGTATGATGGAAAATATTTTTCATGGAAAATATTTTCCTAGAAAATAAGTTGATTTTCTATTTATTTTCTCATGTTCGATTAGTGAGTGAAAAATATTTTTGAAAAATATTTTATGGTGTTTGGTTGGTGAGTAGAGAATATTTTTTAGAAAAATATTTTCTAGTGTTTGATTGGTGAGTGAAAAAATATTTTTTAGAAAATACTACTAACTGTTAACTAGTATATCTGTGTCTCTAGCAACTCAACAATTTGTAAGAACTAATTTAAGCATAATAAATAATATCAATATCGAATATTAAAATATTACAATCACTAAATTTAAGCAACTATTAATTAACAAATATAGGAGACATTTTTCAACATTTTGTCAGGACAATCTCAAGATACTATAATTAATAGAAATATAACGGAATGACAAACTTATTCAACCTCGTGAAACAAGTTACATCAATGATAAAATGAAATGTGCAATTAGTAAAAGTAACATAGACAATTCTTCCTCCATGCATATGAAAATAACAATACATTCAACGAATATTGGAAATGGAAAAAATTTGGGATTCACCATTTTTTATTTCAAACAGTAAAAAATTGAAGCAAAGTACAGTGAAAAATATTTTCGAGTAATGTAAGTTTTTGAGAAATGCGATTTTTTTGAGTCATGTAAATATGAGTGTTGTTGGGGTGAGGAAGAGGGGTGGGGGGTGGGATCATAAGTCACATTTGTCATTATCTGGAAAATGACTTCCCTTGGCTCATGAGGAAAGTCATTTTCCCTCAAATTGAGGAAAATGAGTTGTTGTGAAAAATATTTTCCTAATATTTTATTATAACCAAACAAAAGAAAATTGGAAAACATTTTCCATCATACCAAACACCCCCCTAGTCTCTACACGATTTGTTTAGCAATTTAATTTCACTATAATTTATTAGTACGTATTTCTTGGAACTTAGATTGTTATATTGATTTTATTACCAACAATTATGTCATCACAGCGGTGTCCAGGATACATTATTTTGAGATCTCTTTGATATTTATGTTACTAAATTAACCTTAATATGATAGTTTAAATTTATAAATTTAACTGCTAATATACGTAGTCCATTTTAATACAAAGAGTATAATGAAAGAAAGGGAGTAGCAATAAGGTTGCTAAAAATAGGAAGGGTGGTGGCGTCATAGTGTCATAAATGCCGACAAGTTCCCTCTCTTCCCACCGTTTCACTTTCTTTCCTTTGTTTCCTCTATTCTCAACCACCATTTCTTCCCTCCATTATCTTTCCTTTTGCACTTTGTCACCTAGTCTAGACGAATTCATGTATTCACTTCGTTTTAATTTATGTGATAGTATTTAACTTGATATTAGAAGCAGAATTAGGATTTTAACTAAAAAGAGTTCAATATTTGAAGAAAAATTAATCGAAGAGAGTTCAATACCTATTATACATATACATAAAAGATAATTTTAATTATGTATAAATAGTATATTTTTTTTTCATCAAAAGGGTTTGAATGAACCACTTAATCAAAGATTGGCTCCGCCCTTTTTTGACATGGAGTTTAAAAAAGAACAGAAGGCTATTGAAGTGTGTGGTTCAAAAATATAGAAGGTTAAATTCTTTCTAAATATAGAAAGTTATATTCTTTTTGAAATAACCTAAAAAATAGTATGTCACGTAATTTGAGACAAAACAAAAATTAATTTAAATTAATATATAGTACGAATCAAATTTATAATATATATTTTCAAAAATATTTTTAAATTTATGTTAATACATAACTCTAAAGCTAAATTCCCCTGCTTAAATGCGATACTTAGGACTACATTGTCCATTCTTGATGTATTTATTCTAGCATCTAATTTTTATTATGTTCCATTAACATAAATATAAAATAAATTTACCTAGTACTTACAAGTTAGAGAGACAAAGAAGAAACACTTCGATTCTTTTATCTCCGTGGAAATTTGAACTCCACTACATTGTTTTTGTCTTCAAGTCTTTAGTAAAATATTCGTTGCCATTGCTGCATATGTGATGACGTTATTCAATTACTAATTAAGGAAACCTAGCATTATACATTAGAAATTTAGAATAAACTTAGTACTTGCTTTAATAATCACATATTACTTCTAAACTACATGAATGTTTACATTTAAGTATGTATCGATGCCTAAAGTGGATACTCATAAAGGAGGAGGAACAACAACAACACACTCAATATAATTTTACGAGTAAAGTGTTTGAAAAGGGTGATATATATAATACAACGTATGCAATTGTTTTTTTTTTTTTGTTTTTCATCCGGTGTCCGGTGTCAGCATTGAAGCCTCGACTAATTCGAATCGCGCGTTGCAGGGCCCATTAAGGTGACAGCGCTCCCACAAGAGTTTTCTCCATACCCAGGGTCGAACCCTCGACCTCTGATTAAGGGTGAAACAGCCCCATCCACTGCATCACAACCCATGTCGGCGTATGTAATCTTATTCCTGCTTGAGAAGTCAGAGACGTTCTTTCTCATAGTTCTCAAGTAGGAGCATGTAAGCAAATATAATAGTTGCAAAAAACTGTATTTAATATAATGGAGATAAATAATAATAACAACAAATAATATGAAATTCCGACTACTAATTCCAAGGATAACAATCTTTTACATCAGATATTTTTGTTCTTTAGCGAATTATTGTATAAACTTATTACTCCATTTGAATCAATAAGGAGGCAATCGTATGGTTTAATAAAGTGACATAAATGTACTTTTGGCTCATATAGAAACTTATACATCTCCAACGACCCAAAATAAAACATAAAATCCGGACCCCAAAATATAAACAGTAACTAAACAATTTCAAAATTTTAGACCCATCAAAAAATTATTACTAAAATATATTAGTATTAATAATTGTTTAGAGAAAAATTAAATTTTCCATAGGAACAGGCTTTTTGCAGATGTACAAGACGTCACTAAACTGAAATACTGAGCAGACACGCCATCTTATTTCCATTCTCGTGCTTACTGTAAAGTAATTTCAGAATACTTTCACTTTTTACTTCCCTTCGCAAAAAAAAACATAAAATTTGTTTGATAATCTGATGGGGGAGCACATGTTTTACTACAGTAAAATCTACTCCCTTTGGTCGTGTCAATTTATGTGTCGTCACACTTTTTATAGTTAAGCTGAATAATTTTGAAGTTAAATTTAATTAAATTAATTCAGTATTATAAAATGAAAAAAAATTAGTGTTCAAAAGTATGCGAAATAATATACATTGCAATTCCTTTCGTATTAATTAACGTGATGAACAAAACTATATATATATATATTTATCAAAATTATTATAATTTTAAAAATAAAAAGCGTCACGTAAAATGAAATATCTATTATTTGCCTCCAAATAAAATACATAAAGTAACAAATTCTAGCAAGTATAAACTTTTTTATACTAGGGTTTTTGAGTGAAAAAAAGAGGATTATATCATCAAGAATCAAGTTAAAAAAGACCATCTTTTTTTTTTCTCTCTTTAATTTGTGCAGAGTTGGGTAATTGATGTCCACACCCTCCGCTTTCTCTTATCTTCTCTTCTGATCTTCATCTTTCTCATCACTAATCATTTTCCCCTCTTCTCTTTTTTCCCCTCTCTCAACTTGTCTCCTATACTCTCACTATCAAAATTCACTTATACACACCAACCCCACTTTAGATCTGTTTTTTTCTTGAGTTGGGATGATGTAGATTTTTTTTAATTTTTTTTTGTACAGTCAAATTCCAAAAAAAATCATAATATATATAGTGTGAAAGCAAAAAAAGAAAGTGTGTAGGTGGGAGGAGGGTGGTTGAGAAGAGAGAATAGTAAAATTAAGATGGAATTTGATGAGGAGCAGGAGGAGCAACAACAGGAGCAAGAAATTGGTGCAGCAAGTGAGCATTACCGGACACCTGGAGATAATTCAGTGGAAGGAGTTTCCACTACTATTGTCAGAAAAAGTATTGTTAGGTATAGAGAGTGTTTGAAGAACCACGCGGTCGGCATAGGTGGCCACGCCCTTGATGGGTGTGGCGAATTTATGCCGGCCGGGGAAGAAGGTATCCTCTCTTCAAAATTCAAAAACATATTCTCCAAAGTGAAAAGAGTTATTTCTTTTATTTAATTATATTATATTATATCTCGACAGGTACTATGGATGCACTTAAATGTGCGGCTTGCAATTGCCACCGAAATTTTCACCGCAAGGAGGCAGAAGGTGAGGTGTATCACCATACCCCACCACCACACCTCACCCATCACCACCACCAACCCCATCACCACCAATTTTCACCCTTTTCCTCCTACAGAACCACCCACCATCCCTCCGGGTACTTACACGTCAACCCACCACCACATCAACGCCCTTTGGCGTTGCCATCAACTTCTAGGGACGACGAAGATATGTCGAACCCCAGTAGTAGTGGTGGGGGTGGGGGTGGAGGGAGTGGTGGGGTGGGTGGTTCAAGAAAGAGGTTTAGGACAAAGTTCACAGGAGACCAAAAGGATAAAATGTTGGCATTTGCTGAAAGATTGGGGTGGCGTATGCAGAAGCAAGATGAGGCATTAGTGCAGCAGTTTTGTGCAGAGACAAATGTCAAGCGCCATGTTTTCAAAGTTTGGATGCACAACAACAAACACACTCTTGGTAAAAAACCCTAAACAAACAATTCTTCACTATGCTTAATTTTGCTTTTCACCTTTTTATAGGGTAAAAGAAATTAAAGCATATATCCATTTGATGGAGCTAGGAGGAAAATATGATGAAGAGGGCAGCTAGTTTAATTAATTATTAGATCATGATCAGCCAAGGATTTGTTGTAAGAGAGTATTATTAAATTTAACATTTTTATGAGTAACTTGTTTAGGGTTCCTAGCTATTAGCTAGACATTGTTAGTCATCTTAGCTTTGTACTTCTTTGTTTATTATTTTCTTTCTTTCCATATTTGTCCACTTGAAATTCTATCTAAATTTTTTTACGTGTTATTGAGTTTGATCTTTGCTATTATGCGCCTTTGAGTGTTGATTAATCTTTGATTGTACATACTATTTGTTTATTATTTCTTGTAAAATATGAAGCTGTGTGTTGTATTTTGGCTTTTTGTTGATACATCAGCAATGTCTACCCAGTGTGTTGTATTATCATATGATAATATTGGTGAATGAAGAATTTGTGGAAGAAGAAATGGTACGTGTTGAACATGCAAAGGTTACAATTTTATTTTCATTTTTTGCTCATCTGTCTATGGGTTCGATCTCTTCTTCACATGCTCCATTGCGGGCGGGCGTCTTAATTACTTTTAGCTTTCTCCAAAGCCTTTTGTTATCTGTGTCACTGTGTGTGTGTGTTTCCTAGCTAGCATTAATTTTCCTTCCCCTCAACTTCCACCTCCATTTAATTACTTTCTCATATATATAGCTACTCTTCAAGAATAATACTCTCTTCGTCCCAAATTTTCACATTTGATTTCCCATTTTTTTTTTTTTTTTTCATTAATTAAGAAGAGATAATTTTTTTTTCATGTTTTACCCTTTGCATTAATTACTTTTTCTTCAAATTAAAATGTAAACAACATTTAAAAGGAGTACAATGATAAATTAGGCATGTTATTAATTATTTTTCTTAATCAATGAGTCATCTCAATTTGGGACGGAGGGAGTATTAAAGTAGAATGGATATATATGGAGTTCAATTTAATTTAGAGTTGAATTAAAAATCCGTTATTAAAGATGCTGGCCTGATAAACTTAGCTGCAAAATGTAAAATATAGCTTATAGAGGTGTACTACTAGCTAGTTCTTTCAATAAACACCTTATTGTCTCCTCCATGTTATAATTTCTACTTCATAAATTCTTCCCCCACCCCTCGTTCAAGATAAGGGATATTGATACGCAGTAATGTTTTTATTAGGATCATGGATGGTCTTACAAGTGGTATCTGAGAATTATTGGCTTCATTCATTTTGGTAGTTAAGAAAATTAATCACGTTTGTAGCACATCTCAATTACTTATGCTAGCTATATACGTTGTTTATTCTCAACTCCATCTCTTTTATTCATAAAAAAGTAACAAGGGGGGTTTTAATCTCCCCTAATTAAGAAGTGATGTTAATTCTACACATGCAAAAAATAACAAGGGGTTTGAATCTTCCCTAATTAAGTTATGTTGTTTATTCTACACATGCATGAACCAGCAAGAACAACACGCTATTGTACTTCCAAACATGTATGTTAATGTCAAACGACATCTTTTATGACTATGTATGTGTAATTGTACCCCACGATAAAAAGCTTTGGGGGTGGGGGTGGGGGGTTTCTAGAAGAAGAGAAATTGAGAGTATGAATTCGGCCTGAATTATACTGGATCAGAGTTATTCGGTACATCAATAATGAAAGTGTGTGAGAAAGTTTGGGATACCAAAAAGGATGAGGTGCATCAATAACCTTGGCTCATAGCTTCTATATATTTTGATAATTCACTAATCAAGTATTGCATCTACTAAATTTTCAATCCAATAAACAGAATGAGTTTCTGTATTATTTCTAGCTCGGACCCAAAATGTTCAGAACTTGAATCCGTCTATAATGAGCTACCATCATTATCAATAAGAAGATATTTGATTATGAGAGTTATTCAATTTTTTCAAATTAATCTTTCATTTTGTTTCAAATCAAGCTTTTGGTTGCAAAATTTCCAAATCAAACTTGGAGTTGGATTTCACATTTGAAAAAGTACCCCAAACCTCTTTTTCTATTCTATCTTGATAAATTCTAAACCAAGTGTTCTCTTCTCACCTTTTGCATAAAGTATAACCAAACAAAACTCCATCCTCAAATTCAACTTCATAAATTCAAAAGAAAGTGAAGAATATTTGGAATCTATGATCAAACGTCTACCAAAATATGCGGGTAGGAGCAGGATGGAGGTATTATATGTAACATGCCATATCGTAATATTCAGAATGCATAAAATTCAAATTTTGATTCCGCTTCTGAACAAAGAGGTAGAACATGGACGATGGATGGAGGTATTACATATAACATACGAGTTTGGCAGGACTCGACTAATTTTAGTAATACATAAGTTTCAAATCCTGATTCCGTTTCTGAAGAAAGAGTAAAGAAGATGGGTGATGGATGGATGGATGAAGTTAGGCAGTTCCAAATTATGTTGGAGAAAGAGTGGTCTAGTAAAGAAACTGTCGGAAAAATTATCACAAGCTCGGTCTCATGTTGCTTTATTCTGTTTCAGTATAAACATGTGGGGCTTTTTCTTTCTTCCCTCCCATCTCATCATATATACCAAATACAGACATTAATTATTTTTTGTTTTCTCACAAATCAATAATGTATTAAACCATTACAGCTCATTTCCATTTCTAATATTATTATGTGGTCGTTTTTCAACCACTGCGTCTTCTCCATTGTCTTTTCGTCATAATCTTACATGGAGGAACCAAGGTTTAAGCGCCGTGGGTGTGGGGAGGTTCGAACACGTGTATGTATTGACGCTTCAAATTGTAAGGTTCCGACTGGAAATCAAAACAGTCACCTGTCTTCTTAATTTTCATAATGCTTTTCTAAATTATATATCAATTTTTATACATTTTTTTTTTTTATGTAATTACACCTAGTTTATGTGGGGTTTAACGGTTGCCGAAGCACCACAAAGTTGGAACTAGCCTTCGAGATCCGAGTTCAATTCGGTTGAATTCAATAACTTTGAGTTAAATTCTATATTTGTCTTAAGAAGAACATTTGATATATACATACAAATTATTAATTTAAATAAAGCTAATTAATAGCTTAAAAGGGATAGAATGGCTGAGACAATCATAGTAAACTTTATAAAGCTTATATAGTTCTGCAATATGTCTCCTTTTGAACCCCATTAACCACATTTCATCAAATTATTTTCTTTAACGTTTTCAAGTAAAGTACCTGTACGCCATGTGAATTTGGTGTCTTTAAGATAATGATGCTCTTTTTTTTTTCTCCGTCTGTTTGGGATGCTCTGCCAGAAAAGGTAAAAAAAAAATAAAGTGTATTTAATTATGGCTTCGATCTCTCGACTTTTAGATTCTTAATTAATACCCTTTTCACACATTTAATTTGAATTTTGAAGTATTAGTATCATTTAACGGGAAAGAGACAAGAAAATTTCTGTATGTGTCTCCTAGTATTAGTTTGTCATTTCTCCTATGAAAAGTTAATTTGACTACTAATAATCAGAATTAAATTGAACTAGATTAATTTAATAAATTAAAATTACAATTTATATATTTAAAAGTAATATGAAGAGTATTATCAATTATAATTCTTCGAATATTACTATAAAAAAAAAATGTCTTAAATATATTAATTTAGTTTAACTCTAAAAAAGAAACACGACAAGTAATTAATATGATTCATTCTCCTATTATCCAGTAAATGATTTTAGTTTCTGCCTGATATATGACATAACCCCCTAAAATTAATTCTCTGTTTAAACCAATAATGGTAAGCTGAAATATCAACATAAAATTTTACTATTAAACTATACAGTATGAGTTTGAATCCACACTGCAAATGGGGCTTAAATCCTAAAGACTTTTTACGTCAAAATAAATAATGCATCAACGCCATTTGTCTTCTAAATTAGTTTTTATCACATATATATTTCCACGGTTATTTACTTCTTGTTTACTTTATTTTGTAACTAAAATTTATGTTAAGAGAGTTGACTTCTGCAAATACAAGGTGCAATATACTAATATATTTAAGTACTTTAGTTTATTTTGTTAATCAACATAGTCAAAATAGAAATTAGGTTATCTTAAACTTATTTTGACACCCCCAGTTTTGATTGATATGTTTAAGATACTATGGCATGAAAAGGGAGCTGGTAAGAGGGATTACATCATGTGATGGAACATCGAAGTCATTCTTAATTAGAGTTATGATTTGAGCCTTAGGACCTCTCAACATATATCGAGGTTAGTTGATTGGTCTAATTATTCACACGAATTATTCAACTAAATCTACCTATATATGTTGATATTTTGCATGCTTTTTGGTTAAGCTTTGACGCTGTGCATTACTGGTGTATTCTTCCACGATTCAATCCATTGACCTCTCAACAGAATTGGGATTTGAAAGTAGAGTGTTAGCCAAAAGACAAATTATTTGTCCAACCTTGATAAGCTTATGTTCCTTTCAATCACTTATGAAAAACTATTTAAGTTTAATCAGAACAATTGGTGCATGAAACTTCCTAATCATGTGTTAATTTCACAGTAGTTATTGTTGGAAAATAAATTATATGATGTAACGACCCTCCTGATCGTCAGGGGCGGCTCAAGCGTATTTGAGGCCTAAGGCCAAAATCAAACGGAGGCCTTAAAGTTTTACGTAAAATTAACTTTTTCTTTTATAAAATCTATTGCCTTCAATCTTTTTTTGTGACATAGTATTCTAGATAAATCAAACTTATTCGAATTATTCTTTTTTATATAAAAAGTTTATTTTTTCTACAAATAATATTTAAATCTTTTACAAAAATCTATAATCTATTATTACTAAAAAAAAAAAGAGGCCCCTCAAATTTGGGGCCTAAGATGGTCGCCTTTTTTTCTATAAGGGTAGAGCCGCCCTTGCCGATCGTTTGTGAAATTTTCTCATTTTTTCTACTTTAGCTCCCTGATAGTTGTGTACGTGAATTATGACTCACGGTGATGAGTAGTATCAGTCCTTGAGGTTCTGAGTAATATGTGAGAAACTATTGAATATTTTAAATATTAGTTTAGTTGGTGATTAATGGATCAAATTGATATTTTCTTATTTATTGAGACTCATGTATAAGAATAAAACTTAAAGTCAGTAGGGTTTAAAATTAATAAATATTTTGTATAATAAAATCAGAATGTTGAAGGAAATAGGCGCACGAAAGCCACGGTTACAGTACTTGCAGTTTTGAGGGTTGGCGAACTGTGAGGACGTGAAGACACCTTTCAGGTGAGAATTCAATTATCTGCAATTCTTTATTTTGAAATTGTGTCGGTAGAATTTTTAAAAGGAGACAAAACAAATGTTAGTATATAATATTAAGGAGAAATTGATGTATTAGTAGAGAATTTGTTAATAAATTTTCATAGAAATCAAAATGGTTAGTAGTTGGCATATTATTTAAGGATTTTCAATGAAACCCAAAGTGGCATAGCCGCTGTTGTTCTTCTTTTTAAATGATCTTTAGTGAAATCAAAGTGCCTCAGCCACTATTAGTACAATTTCTTTAAATTTCTCATCGGTTAAAGGGGCACATGTCATGGTTATTGATCTAGAATTTTAGAGTAAGAATTTATAAAATGAGTGTTATTAAATTCGTACTCTAATGAGAATTATATATTTTAACAGATTTTGAATGTTTCGAAAGTTTGAGGAAGGGCATGGCACTTGTGGACTAGTGATATTCGGGTTCTTCGGTTGAGGTAGGTTATGGTTTAATTGGAGTTTAGAATCGACTTAATTGTGTGTAAGCTCCTAAATTGGATACTTTTTGATTGATATTCGGGCATGCTTGAAATTGTTGAGGCGTGTATAACTGTTTATTGAAAATTTACTTGATGGAATTGTCTTATGACTTTAAGTGTACTTGTAAACTTGGTACATTGTTGTATGTTGTGAGGTTGTGTAAATTGATATTGATAATATTTGTTTATATTGAATCGGGTATCACGCCGGAATAGATATATTTAAGTTGGATCGGGTACCACGCCGGCATGGATATGTATATATTGGATTGAAAACTACGCCGGTACGAATGTGTAGATGTTGAATCGGGTACCACACTGGTACAGATATATATATGTTGAATTGGGTACCACACCGGTACGAATATGTTTATGTTGGATCGGGTACCACACAGGTACAAATAAGTATATGTTGGATCGGGTACCACGCTGGTACGAATATGTATATGTTAGATCGGGTACCACGTCGGTACGGTATACGAACATAGATTGTTCCTTACAGGTCATGACTATTTGAGCAAAAATAAGTCCCATAGCATGTGTGTACATACTTGTGTTGATTCTGTGGATATTTACAGTATGGTTGATACTCCTGATAGTTATGTGGCTTGTTTGTGAGCACTATTGACCTGTTATTGCTGTATTGTTGATTCATTGAGAAATTGTTATTTAATGATGCTTGTCTACTTGTTATTTGATTTATGTTGTGTACACATTATTAAGTTGAGTTGACCTATGATACCTACTAGTACATAGTGGTTTGTACTGATACTATCCTGTACGCTTCTGTTGTTGAGTGCAGAAAGTGTTCCAGAGTCCCAGACACGAACTCACCTCTAGAGTTTGATAACAAAACTTGATCCAAGGGTGAGCACTCTGTCTCCAGGCTGCCACGGGTAATCTTATTTGTTATTGTCAATCTTTCAGGCAATGAAACATTCCTTATTTACTTTATATTGGATATCTCCTTAGACATGACCTTTGTTAGTAGTTCTTGTACGATGATTTTCGGGTCTTGGGAATTTTAGTAAGTAGTTTGTTGGATTTTTGCATAATTAATGATTAGTCTTGGATCATTATTATTATGTTGATTTTATGATAATATCGTCTTAATATTGACTAAGTGATTGGGTAATGGTTCGGTTTAGATGGTTCTCCCACAAGAAGATTAGTGTGGGTGGCACTCATGACCATTTGGGTCGTGACATAAAATCAATGCATTTAAACACATAGTACTCTAGATATATGAAGTTCTTCTAATAATTCTTTCTTTTTATATAAAACTTATTTTCTTTTATATATAATATTCAATTTTTTTAAAAAAATCTATATATAGCATTGTAAAAAATGAAGCCCCTCAAATTTAGGGGCCTAAGTGTAAACGCTCAAATTACACTCTTGAATGGGTGTAAGCGATCGTTGTCAATACAATAACCTAGCTTAGGTTGGGGTCAAATCCACAAGGCGTGAAAGCATGGAATTCAAAACTCAAGAGTGTTGCTAGTCTACTAAAAGGTGACCCGTAATGTGAATAAAACAAACATAAATGTAAAATGAGGGAATTAGTTTGAATGTGTTTGTAGTGATAATTACTTCAATTTTAGAGCACTATCTTGACGTTGAAAAATGCAAAGAGTGACTTCAATTGAGAATAGGTCTTTGGGTTATGCAATTCTAGGAGTGGGTTCATGCATATGGGTACTTGACAATTTATTCAACTTTTAGCCAAAAGTCATGGGTACGCTAGATGCCAATGTATTATTGTCAATCTTTCAATTAGAACACCAAATTTCACAAATGAGTTCTTTCGAACACCTCACAAGTGTGACAATTTTTCACATCTATTGCCTCAATTGACATACTTATGTATAAGAGATGTCATTAAATGAAATGAATCAAGTTATTCGCTGCATTTATTCCTCACCTATGTCCCCTCTTTCAAGAATGACATGGGTTCAAGGGTGGTTGGGGTTTGCAACCCCCAACTCTTAGTTAAATCATGGAATAAATAAAACACCTATTACAAATAACTAATTAGAAGGATAATTTGCTAACACCCATACACTACCACAACCTAAGCAAACATAACCCCAAGATTTAGAATTAGCTATTCATAGATAAAAAGTGTAAAAATATACCAAAGTTATCATTGACTTCATCCATGAGAAGTAGAGAGAATGTAGTTCCAAACTTGGGCTTTCAATAAATCTCAATGGAAAATCACTAACATATATTTTTCATTCAAGCTTAGTACAAAATTCTTCTAAGACGAAAAGATAGGTGCTAAGATGAAAAGGTAGAAGATAAGATGCTAAGAGAGATGCTAAGTTGAAAAGATAAGGGTAGGTCTTGAAAAATGAGCTAGGAACCCTTCTTTAGACCCCACTTCCACATTTGATAAAGTTACAAAATTGCCACCCTACTCTTGATTTGCTTGAGCGAATCCAAAGCGGATGGAGAGTAGATGGATAGCAGCTCCAAAGCAGATTCAAAGCAGGTGTAAAACGGCTGACTCTTTTCCTTTACATTTGACTTCTTGTTGATTTGAATGACTTGCCCATATTTTGTTTTTACTTTTACCTACATAAATGAGCATTAGTAAGATATTACCATCAAATCAATGGAAAAACATGATAATTTCGGCTTAAAAGGTGCTAACAAGTCGTCAAATTGACGACTTATCAATCCCCCAAACTTAAACTATTACTTGTCCTCAAGCAATCAAGAATAATTGAATGAGATAAGGTATTTAACTCAAATCCACCTAAATAAAGCTATACTAAAGGAATAAGCTAACAAAGCTCTATAAACACTTTCCAAACATGTCATGGCAACAAGTAAACCATAACTTTTCAATAATCACATATTTATGAAGCAAGGATGCAAGTTTGTATCAAATAAGCTTTCCAAATCACAAAGCATATTAGGATAAAACTCAAAATCATCAAAGCATATCTCAATCCTTACAATGCAACTTACTTCACTCATTTACCCAAACCAATAGTAAAACTTCACCCTCTACCCAAAAGTACCAATGCTGCTCACATGCAAGATTTTGCTCCACAAACAAAAGACATTTCAATTCTTAAAGGAGCTCAAATGAAGAAAGAATTCACACACACTCTCACAAAGAAATTCAAGTACATCGAATAGAATCATAGGCTTGCCCTTTGTGTTTTTCGCCACTATTGTAGATGTACTTAGTTTGGTATCACCAAGGTCTTGCGGGTCAATATAAAGGTTTAAGGTGCGGGAAGAAATATATATGGATCAAGTGACTAAAACACCTCCTTTTATGCAATTGCGCAATCCTTTCTACCCCTAAAATTTTCTAACTACCCACCTTATTCTTCTTCAAGTCATCTCCAATATTTTCCTAACTTTTTGTTTAACCTTTACCAAACAATTCAAAGCCACCATTTTCTTTCTTCACTTTCTTGACTTTTTCAAGAGATTTTCTACCTATAAGCCCTTCTTATCCCCTCACTCTTCCAATTTTTTTTCTTTCTCAAGTTCTATGGGCAGGGCTATTCAACTTTACCATCAAGCACATCTCTTGTCTTTTAAGCATATGCATTGACAACTTTACATACACCTTTCTTATCTTTTCTTTGATCATCTTCTCCCAAATACACAACCCCACAAACTTAGGCTTTTGCCTATAATCCATTATTTAGAATCATGCAACGCATCAAAGGATGTTAAGTACCAAAAGAGATAGTTTCAAAAGGGTTTAGGTGTTTTAGCATGGTTATCATTATAATAAGAAAGAAAGAAGGGCCAAAAGGCTTAAATGGGATAACTAGGGAACAATATTAAGGTGGGAATTTGGCTATGTGGTGGGTTAAAAAGCGCTCCTCGAGTCATCATCCAAACCAAGCTTTCCTAGAATTTTTTTTTGAATACCCTCAGGGCAAGTTCTAGACTACACATATGTACCAGAATTATTTAAAAATCTCCTCACACATGGCATCGTACTCATAGGGAAAAAAGGTAGTCTCCCAACCAATTTTAACAATTTGAGCTTCATAAGTTACTCCGAGTCAAAGACTCATCCTTGTAAAGGGAAAGCCAAAAATTGAGTTCAATGGTCTCGTTCAAAAGAAAACTCCATAAACATCCTTGATCTTTTTCCAAAAAGAAAACCATATTTTTGGGTTTTTCTTCCTCAAAATCATTCCATTTCTTTCCAATGACATTTTGAAAGTATTTTCAAACTTTTGCTTCTTCCTAGTTAACTAAAATGACTAGATACTTCACCTAAGGATGTTTCCTCACCATCCCTCATGGGTGAATTGTCACTCGGTTCGACAAAGAAACTAAATAATATAAAAATAAAAATAAAAACAAAAATACAAGATCAAAATAAAGAGAAAATAAAATTTTGCTCCTTAGGAAAGAACCGAGTTTTGAAGAAAACCCTTGGATTATTAGACATGTATATATAAAAGGCAACATTAGCAATGCGCACAATCGGATAACATATTTAAATTAAGCCCATGATACAAATTCTACAACAAAATGACAACGTTTGACATCATTATCAAAATGCCCGACAGGGGCTCATCCAAGGTGATGACAATAATAACAATAAAAAAAATAAAACAAAACAAGACCTACAAGGGATAGAGTAAATAAACATGACAAAACGTGGCGTGTACACACAAACATCAAAGTAATAACATAGAGTATGTCCATACAATCTTTCCAACCAAGTGCCATAAAGTGAAATAGTAGGTACCGATCATCAAACGGATCATAAAAATGCCCCACCCCCTTTAAAGATATTGCATTGTCCCCAATGCGGAAAGTAAAAGAGAGTAAAAGAGGGTAGAGACTCCCTGTGGCACACTAGGCGCTCGAATCCCTGTCGGTAAATGATCACACTATCTCAATAGGAACCTCGTCAGACTGGGCTCCTCTCATCCAGTCTTCTATGATGGATGACTTATCATCATGTTGAGATCTAGAACAATCCCCAACCATCCGTGTATGCTCTTCATCCCTGGATAATTGCAAGGCGAGCTCAACCAATCGGGCCTCAGGTAACCCCTCTATAAGATCATCCTCGGCCTCATCATCAACGTCTTCATGACCTTCCCTGAACAAGTCATCAAATGGAAGCATTGGGACAGAAGTCTCCGAAGGAAAAGCAATCTCCGCCTCATAAAGACCAAATGAGGGTTGTTCGGAGTGAAACTTCGCCTGTAAACTATCAAGGTCGGCCCTCACAGATGCCACTCCCTCACAATCTCCCCTTGCCTCAAGCGTGGTTACTCTCTGCTCTAACTTTGTTATGCGGGCATGAAGAGGTGCTATGGCTGTGTAACACCTCAAAAACGGGTTCTGAGATGTCACACGGTGCTCAAGACAACGAGTAGCCTTAAGCTAATCATGTCTGCCTTCTACTAAATCTAAAGCTCAAAATAGAGAAACTAAAGATATATATAATCAAAGCTAAGATGCGTAATTCTATCTGAACTAACTGAAATTATCTGAATATAATATCTGAAAATACTAGACTTAAAAGTCTGACCAATCAATACTAGAAATCTAAATCGTATCTAGTAGTCCGACAAGCCTCTACTACTAATAATTAGAGAGTCATTAGGATAAACCCCCAACTGACTCAAACTATCTGAAAATACTGAATCATCTATACTAATAAGCTGAAAAATTGAATAACTGGGTCCCGAAACTATAAGGGCTCACCAACTGCCGGGATGCAGATATAGATGCTTGAAATCACTCATGTCGGTAAATCTGAGCACCTGAACCTACATTATGAGACAATGTAGCACATTGAAGTATATGTGAATCAGTACTTCTGGATTGTACTGAGTATATGAGGGTGAATGCACAAGTGAATCAATAACTCAATAGCACTATAAATTTTCAAAATAGTGCATGCTAAATGTAGATGACTCACATAATATGAAATATCTAAAAACTGTAAATCATAATTCATGAATAGCAAAACATACTGCATAAATCTTATGAGTCGTAACATTTAGTTTTTAAAAGCTATACTAGTAATCTGTCTTTAAATCATGCTATCTAATTGTAGAAGGACTTACTTCTGTATCTGTAATTTGAAATCTGAAATCTCATAGCTAATATCTTTTGTAAAACAATATCTGAATAAAGTTGTGAGCCTTTACACTTAGTTTCTTAGAGCTTTTCTGTTAGGATTATTTTGTTTTTAAATCTGTAGTTTGTGATTTGTAGGGAGGTTCTTCTAACCAACATAAACCATGTGAGCTAACATGGAGTCCAACGTCTAGTTCTTTTATGGGAAAACCTCATGTTGGGGAGAGGTGTCATACTCTTGCCAAGGAGTATAACCTAATCTAAGTGATCACATCTATAACTGTCATTCATATAGAAATGGGAATAATCTGATAATCTATAGCTACGTTGGCTTGTAGTTCTGGGGCGTGAGAACATACCCAACTCGGTGCTAAATACTACTCCCTTTAATCCGTCTGCTCATTCTGTTGGAAATTCACTGTTAAAACTAGTATAAAGGTTTATAATGAAAACCAATTGTGTATCTGTTAATCTATTTTGTAACTAAAACTGTAAAGTGAATCCTATGTCTTAGCTGAGATCAAAAGATTAAATCTTTATTAAAATTTGAAAATAACTAGTCATGGGATGATTAAAGCATAGTCATTCTTGAAATATCAACATTCAAACTAGGGCTTAGTAACCCATGCAACAAATTCTTGTCAAATCATAGTAAAGTTCATGCTTAAAAATGAAAGCATTGAAATTCAATTCTAAATTTGGAAATTTATATCATACGCCTGAAAATACGAAAATAGCCACTCAATTCATCATCTAAATCAATTAAAATCTCATAATCTTCAAATAGAAATATTTGGGTATAAACCCTAAATTGAAATTCATGGGTAATCATACAAAATTATGTAACTTTGTAATTAAAACTAGTTTTTGGCACAAGGATGAAAGAATTATCCTTGCTCACAACTCCACATACCTTAATTGATGAAATTGATAAAGAAGCTTGAACTTGAATTTCTATTTATGCTTTTGAAGATGATTTGTTGAAGTTCTTGAATTGGGAATCCTTAATTTTGAGTTATCTTGGAGAAAAAATGGAGGAATTTGAATTTCTTGGGGATGAAGGTTTGACGTTCTAGGGTTTCTTTGAGAAAAAGTTGATGAAAAGTGAGCATAATAGACTTAGAATGGGTTTAATCATTTGTTATTCACGATTTGGAGGCTTGGAAAAAGATTAAATTGCCCTTTTAAAATTCTACCCCAAACTAAAAAAATTCTGATTTGGCACACCACCGCGACTCGCCGCTATCGTGGTGGCTTACAGGAAAAAGGACAATTGCCATTTTGGCCTCTGGCACAACGCGGTAAAATTGCGTTGCTTCACTGGAAAAGGACAAGTGCCATTTTGCACTCCACCGCGATGCGGTGCCAGTCTTATTAAGGATTTTGACACGATATTTGCAAATCACGGTGAATTACTGAAAGGGACGAAAAGGAACTGGAACTTCACCGCGACGCGGGCCAATCATGGTGCTTCACTGGAATCAGACAATTGCAAATTTGTCCTTCACCGCGATGCGGTGCTTATACCGGTGATCTACTGCTTTTACTAAAATCGCCATAACTCCTTAACCGAGTATCGGATTGAGGAAAAATTGGTATTGTTGGAAAGCTAAGTCAATTATCTACACATTGATGGGTCTAGAGCTTGAAAATTCCATATGTATCACGAGTTATTCCTTTTTTAAATTGACCCTTGACATTCTAGAAGCTAAACTGAGCTAGAAAAAGTACAGGGTATTACAAGCAGCCAGAATAAACTTGGGAATATCAACTACTAATCGGGTAAGAGTAGCATTATTTGCTAAAGTCATGGAAGCAACCTTGGCAAACATCACCGCAGAAGTCTGTGAGGATTGTGTGGGCCGAGGTGGTGGTACGGTGCTTGATGATGGAAGAGTATCGATGGAATCATGATGAGTCTCAGCATCAAGTGTAGAATCCGGAGGGATCTCCATTCCCTCTGATCTCAACAACTTTTCCGCACCCGAGTCTATCAAAACCAAAATTTTTATCTTTATGCCCGTAGGGTATCCTCATCCTTGCAATGTGTGATGTCAATGACTCCGGTGCATATAACCCATCTACCAATCTTAGAGAGTAGCGTGATGTTGAACTTAAGGCAAAGCATAGATATGAGTGTTGGAAAGGGTAATAATTTTCCCGGCTGCGTTGACGTGAACTTTATCATCTCCGCTATCAACTCTTTCGGATTGATCGCAATTTTATCCATGATGCATCTGACAATGATAGCCCTATCAATCGCGATATCTTGGTTATTTCTTGAGAGAAATATATGATTACCCACAAATCCAAGCCAATGTTTGGCTTGAACCGAAAGATCTCTCCCCTTGATTTGACCTTGACCATTAGCCCTTGGAGGAAGGCCCTTAGCAATTACTCTGGCAAGCCATGGAAAACTTTGACGTCCGCCAAATATCATCTTTTTGTACTTCACCGCGGAATCGAAGTCACAAGCAAAATAGAGCACATTGATCTCTGAAGCCGTGCAAGGGACTTCCACTCCTTGAAATAATACACTCTCAAGACACGGTTGTTCGACAGTTGGCATTTTTTATTTTTGTTTATTCTGCCGAACAACGTAGGAAGCATAGAGTTCCCAAATAATTTTTGGAAAGTGGCTTAGTGGGTGAATGGAAGGCTTCATATCCGTGAAGAGTTCCCATACCCGTTCTTTAACCTCGGCGGTGATTTCGGGGAAATGGGTGTCAATTCCCTTCATGCTAAAGATCTTCTCAGGATTGAAGCCTTGAGTAGTTACTCAATTATCATATATCTCCTTCACACCATTCATACTAAACCGAATTTTATCCGCTTCATTTCCAATCTCTCGTGTACAATCAATGGTAGCTTGGACATTCTGACTATCTTTGGAGACCGGTTCTTTTCCCCTTGTGGAAGTAGCTTTTGCTTTGGCTTTATTCGGGGCATTACCCTTTCTAACTTCTCGTGGCAAGTTCTTCCTTGGAGACATACCTATGAGAAAGAAACAAAACCAAAACAAAACTAAAGAGAAAAGGTAAAACATATTTTTGGAGTTTTATATGCTAAGAAAGAAAATTGAAGATAAGAAAAGAAAATGTTTGTTTGATAGATGCAAGGTAACTTCATCATTAGAGCCCATGGGATTCATTCATTACGACACTTAATCATTTGGACTCTAAATTATCTCATATTCTTGACATTTCACAAAACTAGTTCATAGGACATCCAAAACCTCCGACAGAAACAAGAATGACCAATACCCTTAAGAATGATGTCATCCAATCTATCATTGGGTAAGACATGAATTCACGTCTCTCGGTTAGGAATAGTGTCCAACAAGAACCATGGATGCCATATTTCTCAACAAACTTCCTAAACCAATGACTAGCGAATATTTAATTTTTAGGATCAATTGGACTCATAATGATGCATAAAAAATGAACTCATTATACCCTACGGAAAATCACATTGACCATTACAAGCATACAAGAAATTTCTCTCTTATTATCATTTCAACAAACACATGGTGGGCATGCTAACTAAGAACTTGGAGAAAGAGAATAGAGCATAGGAGAACAAGCCCATCTCACCAAATCATCTCCAAGCACATTCAAGGTGCTCATATTATCATACTTGAGCCACCCACCAAACGAAATAAGCAAGAAAGGTTTAATGGATATTTTGTCAAACACAGGTGCACTAGTTTTATTCAAGAGAGTATCATTGGTCAAACAAGTGAAACAAGGTACCAATGACAACATAAGGACTCCAACAAGTAACAATCATACGATCAAACTTACACAAACCAAATTTAAATGACCAATCATCATGAGGTGTGAGGTATTATGTCCATTCTTTAGAGAACTCAAAAATAAAACCAAGAGAGAACATACCTTTAACTTGCTTTACGAGCGAAAAATAAACCATAAGTCTAAAAAGAATTATCTTGATTCTTGTTAGTTCAATTATTGTTAAAGAACGTGAGAATATTGATTGTGAGAGAAAAGGCCCGTTGGAATGAAGTTGCAATGACAAAAGTTTAAGTTTGGATTGTTTTGTCGTTGTTTAAGTGTTTTAAAAAGATTTGGGCTGACCGGGTCGGGTTAGCCCAACAAGATCCAACCCATTATGAATTTTCAATATTTTTTAAAACTCACCTGCGTCCCATCTTCTTTGTACCTACGGCTGGACTTCTCAAGCAGTTCTAGCATTGATCGGGACAGAAACAACGGCTTTACCTACATCAAACATGCGCCTGGACTGCTGCAGCATATCTAGGCAGATTTTACCATTGAAAACAGCTCATGCTGCATCCCATATGCACCTGGCTTGTGTCTAGGCTGCTTGAGCAAGTCCAGCGCAGGTTACGCAGAATAGCTGCTGCTACTTGTCTTCAATATCACGCTGCCTGCTCTCCAGATGTTTTGCACCTGTGGCTGGCCCGGTCAAGCAGGTCCAGTGCAGGTCGCTACAACTTAGTGCCTGAATTTTGTGCGTTAAATTCTTGGTTTTGGGTTTAGTTTCGAGCTTTCGAACCTACTTCTCGCACCCCAATTTTGAGATATTACCTGCAACAACCAAAACTAAGCTAAAAATTTAGCATCGAAAACATAAAAAAGCATCAAAAATAAATCTTGGGTTGCCTTCCAAGAAACGTCGTAGTTATAGTCGTGGCACTACATCATTTGATCATCATTTTGGATCTTTGAAGCGAAGCGACTCAACCGTAGCCGCTCTGGGTCCACCTATATAGTAGTGCTTCAATATTTACCCATTCACCACAAATTTCTTCTTCTCGTCATCTTTCAACTCAATAGCTCTACTCGGGTAAACATTTGAGATCACAAACGGGTCTGACCACTTCGATCTAAGCTTCCCCGCGAAGAGTTTCAATATTAAATTGAAGAGGAGGACATTATCACCCACATGAAACTCTGGCTTTAGGATTTTGGCATCATGCCACCTCTTCACCTTCTCTTTGTATAACATGGAACTTCCATATGCCTTGAACCAAAACTCTTCCAACTCATGAAGTTGATTCACCCTCAATTTTGAAGCGTCCTCCCAATCCATAGTCAACTTCCTCAAAGCCCATAAAGCTTTATGTTCCAACTCAACGGGTAAGTGAAAAGCCTTCCCAAACACCAATTGGTAGTGGGACATTCCAATTAGAGTTTTATAGGCCGTTCTATATGCCTAAAGAGCATCATCGAATTGTTTTGCCTAATATGTATGGCCAACATTCATGGTTTTCTCAAGAATGGACTTAATTTCACGATTTGAAACTTTAACTTGGCCACTAGTTTGGGGATGATAAGGAGTAGCAACTTTATGCTTCACCCCATACTTATCAAGCAAAGTTCCAAAGACCCGATTACAAAAATGAGAGCCTCCATCACTAATAATTGCCCTTGGAGTCCCTAACCTTGTAAATATATACTTCTTCGTGAAAAAAGTGACACTTTAACCTTCGTTATTTGGTAGAGCAATGGATTCCACCCACTTCGAGACATAATCGACGGCTATCAAGATATATTTATTACCATATGAGCTCATAAAGGTACCCATGAAGTAGATCCCACCAACATCAAATAGTTCAACCTCGAGATTAGGCTTAAGCAGCATCCCACACCTCCTCGAAACATCACTTTGCATTTGGCAATGAGAGCATATTTTGACTAACTCATAAGTATCTCTATGAAGGGTAGGCCAATAGTATCCACTTTGAAGAACCTTAGCAGCCGTTCGAATCCCACCATGATGACCATCGAAAGGAGAGGAGTGACAAGCCTCAAGAATATCTCTCATTTCTGCCTCAATGACACACCGACGGATCACACCATTTGCACACTCCGTAAACAAGAATGGTTCATCCTAAAAATACTTTTTCAAATCACATAGGAACCTCTTCTTTTGATAATGATTGAGCTCGTCGGGAATTGCACCGCTCACAATATAGTTAGCATAATCTGCACACAAGGTGTAATGTTTCCTGAAAGTGACATGACTCACTCATCGGGGAAAGTGTCATCAATATCAATCTCACCCAACTTTTCATGATTGGATGCAAGGTGGGAAAGGTGGCCGGCTACTTAATTTTCACAGCCCTTTCGATCCTTTACTTCAAAATCAAACTCTTGCAAGAGCAATATCCACCTAATCAACCAGGGTTTTTCCTCTTTCTTGGCTATGAGATATCTAAGAGCCACATGGTTCATGTTCAAAACCACTTTTATACCTATCAAATATGCCTAAAACTTCTTAAAAGCATACACCACCGTTCAAAACTCTTGTTCCATAACTGTAAAATTACGTTGAGCATCATTCAACGTCTTGCTTGCATAGTAAATCGAGTGGAACAACCTCTATCTTCTTTGAGCCTATACCGTTCCTAGATCAATACCACTTGCATTACATATTAATTTAAAGGGCGATGACCAATTCGGGGCTACTGTGATAGGAGCCGACACAAGGAGTTCCTTGAGACAATTAAAAGCCTTTACACAATATCATCAAATTCAAATTTTGCCTCATTTTCAAGAAGCTTGCTGTCACGCCTCAAATCCTATTGGGGCGGACTGGCACCCGTAACCGAGGAGGCCCGGGAGAACCAGAGAATAACCTTATATTTCCCATGCATACCTTTATGACAACTCGAAATTCGGACAGCATCACGTCGCATATAAAAGGAAATAATCACCTGTATAAGCTCGAGAACACGTATATATGTATATATAATACTTGGCCGTTGGAGCCATCACGTCTATTAACAAAATACCACCCTGACTGTACATTAGGTCTACAAAGCCTCTAGAAAATATACAGAGTTTAACTAAGGTCGGGACACACCCCGCCATATAAGTAACTTCTATACAATACCAAAAGTAACTGGATATGACACGGAAAGCCCCGAAGCAAACTGGAGCTCACCAAAAGCAGCTGGGTATCCTGGCTCCTACTTGTGCGGTGTATGAGCTGAGGTACCTGTGCTTGCAGCATGAAATGCAGGTCCCCGTGGGGGACGTCAGTACGAAATATGTACTGAGTATGTAAAGCTGTAGATAATCACATTTGATATAAGAGCTCAATAGAAATCAGAAATAAGTGAATAAATCGTAATAGGAGTGGACCACACTTACTAGAACTTGTGACAATCTGTACATTGTATTTATTCAATCACTTTACCTTCGTTCTTATCGTCTTTGTAATCATTACTGTACTGTACTGTGACCATTAGGCTGCCTCCAGTACATATCAACTGGGATCGACCCATGCTAGGCTTATGCCCCTGGGATACCAACCATAAACACATAAATAGGGATCGACCATGCTAGGCTTATGACACTGGGATACCACTCGATAAGAGAGAACTTCCATCACTTAGTTCAATTAATCTTTGAGATTGTTATTTCGGTCGCCACCACATTTTTGATACTTTGAAACAATGATACATCAATAAGAGACATATAAATAGACCATCAATACAATAACAATGAAGTAAGAACTCATTGGCACATCAATAAAGTGTTTTGGAGTCATCAATGCCATAACAATGAAGTAGGAACTTATTGGTATATCAATGAAACGTTTTGGAGTCATTAATAACACATGGATCTTGTTTGAGTAACCGGATACCTTCTGACATTCATTAGTGCAATAAATATGTAAGATTTGGAAAACAAGTAAGTATTGGAATGTCTTGACATCTTGTAGGGTGGAAACAAGTTCATTGGTAACGTAGGACATCATACAAAATCATTATGGATCACATGTTATTGAATAACTTTGGAAACTTTCTAAATAGAAAAATTGTTCACTTTCATGCCAAAGATATGGTATAGAGTATGCTTTACATACCTGACTATCAACCTTCAATACTAGTCCTAAGTGGACTTCTCATTTTTTCGGATTACTTATCTACAATGAACATATATAGCAATCTAGTATTAGCGACCAAACGTCACAATTCAATTATTTGAATTCACCAAACTAGTGGTTAAGTAGTAAGCCTTAATTGCACCATAAAGGGTGTCACTTTAACCTTCTTATACTCCAATTACATTCACATGTCATCCATATTCATACAACATCCTCCAATATCAAGTTTGGATTCATTTATCCTTCCAACCAATCCATTAAACCCAATTGAGCCATAGAAATAAATAATCATCAATTCAATAGTATATCACCATATCCACCTTCCATAACTCAATTACCATATCCACCTTCCACAATTCAACATAATCCAACATCATTTCTCAATCATCTTTCAATAACAATCAAATAACATACTTCTTATGCTCGCATGCATATTTATATACATATCCATATAAATAACACCAACATAATTTACATCCTTGCCATAAAATGACCCTTTTGATTTCGAAGTCCTGTTGGCACAAATAAGGGGTGCTTCTCGAAGCCCTTGAGATGACAAACACAGTTATCGGATTAGTTTAGAATTTCTACGGTTGAATCAAAAGTAATTCGAAGGTCAAATTTGGCTAGGGTTTGTTCTTTCCTATGATTGATGATGAAGATGAGTTTTTGAACTCATATACATGTATATATACACATATTCCCGTCCATAATATCATAGGGAATGACCAAAGTGCCTTTAAAATTTAAATAATGTCAAATCTGTCCTCTGGTGGACTGTTTTGACAAGCTAAAGTATATCGACCATAACTCTTTACTCCGATATCGTATTTGGGTGAAATTGGTATAGTTGGAAATATAATTCAAAGGGATTTCATTTCATATAAAGTAGGTCACCCAGTTCGTCCTGTACAAGGAGTTATGATCGTTTGAAGTTGACCCTAAAAATCTGTTTTGAGAGGCTGAAGTAAAACGAGTATAACTCCTTACTCAGACGTTGGATTTAGATGAAACCAATTTCATTGGAAATAATACTCAAAGATCTTTCTTTTGATAGGTTTTAGCTCTCCCAGTTCATTATATTAAGGGAGTTATGATCGTTCAAAGTTGACCCAAAAAACTGGCAGGCCTCAGTAGTTTGTGTGCAGGAAATTTTCCTGCACATTTACTATTCAGAATATCCCGGCCACCTTTTATAGTTTCGAACGTGCTCGATTATATCCGAAACTTATCCGTTTTTGGAAATCTTCATATAGTTGGAAAGCTTATTCAATAACCTTCGTATGGAACCATCGACGGGCAAATTTCGGTATAAATAAAATAAAATAAAAAATTAATTCCATATAAATAAGACCAATACACGTACTTGAATACGCCAATACATGTACTTGAATACGGGGTGTTACACTTGCACAAAGGATGAGCGATCTTCTAGAAATCTTTAATGAAATGTTGCTAGATCCCGGCATGACCAAGAAAACTTCTAACGCCATTCACGGAGATCGGTGGGGGTAACTTAGCAATTACCTCTACTCTTTCTTGATCCACTTGGATGCCCTTTCCAAAACTTTTGTGGCCTAGAACAATGCCTTTCTTGACCATGAAGTGATATTTTTTCCAATTCAAAACAAGATTAGTCTTCACACATCATTCAAGGACTTTACTTATGTGAGCAAAGCAATAATCAAATGAATCCCCTACCATGGAGAATTCATTCATGAAAACCTCCATTGTATCCTCTACCATATCCATAAAAATGGACAACATGCATCGTTGGAACGTGGCCAGTGCGTTGTACAACCCAAAGGGCATGCGCTTGAAAGCAAATGTACCATAAGGACAAGTAAAGGTGGTCTTTTCTTGGAATTTTGGGGCGGCGATGCAAATTTGATTGTACCCTGAGTATCCATCAATGAAGAAATACCAACCTCGACTGACTAGTCTATCTAATATTTGATCCATAAAGGGCATGGGAAAGTGGTCTTTCTGGGTCTACGAGTTTAATTTGCGATAATCCGTACACACTCTCCAACCCGTGACCGGGCGTATAGGTACAAGATCATTATTCTCATTTGTGTCCACCATCATGTTGCCCTTCTTAGGAACACATTAGACCGGACTTACCCACGCGTTATTTGAAATTGGGTAGACAACTCCTGCATCTAGCCACTTAATGATTTCCTTCTTGACCACCTTTTGCATTGATTAATTTAGTCTCCTTTGTTGTTCCACACTAGGAATATGATCAATGTTTAACTTGATTTTATGGGAACAGATTTCGGTAGAAATGCCTATAATATCCGCGATAGTCCATTCGATAGTATGAATGAACTTTTTCAAATTAGATTTCAAGGCATTCACTTGACAAGGTTCAATATAACCCGCTACAATGATTGGCAGTGTATTATCCTCACCAAGAAGACATATTGGAGATGGGATAGTAACGACTTAAGTTCGAGTTGATGTGGTTCAATAATAGATGGCTTGGCGGGTGGACTCTTACAATTTTACAAATCAAGATCCAATTTTACCAGGTTCTTGGTGTAAGATCCAAGGCCCGTCAATGAAGCTACCACCTCATCATATTCTTCAACTATCTCACTCCAAGGATTCCACAATACACCTACCAAAGGTTCATCCACAAGTTTTCCTTCTATGGTGTTAGTCACTTCATCATCTATCATATCAATTATCGATACCACTTGCAAGTCCATCGGTTATTTCGTGGACTTACACACATTGAAGGATACTTTTTCATTGTTTACCCAAAAAATTTTCTCCCCACATTCCACATCTACTAAGGACCTTCCGGTAGCTAAGAATGGTCTACCAAGAATGATTGAGACCTTATAATCAATCTCACAATCAAGAATAATAAAGTTGGGCCAAAGATAAATCGGTCAACTTTCACAAAAACATCATACAACACACCCACAGGCTTTTTGATTAAACGATCAGCCATTAGAAGCCTTATAGTAGTAGACTTAGGAGCACCCAAGCCTATCTTTCGAAACACAACAAATGGCATCAAATTAATACTTGCCCTAAGATCACACAATGTTTTTCTAAATTCATAGACTCCAATAGTGCAAGGAATAGTAAATGCAACCGGGTCTTGTTTCTTCACCACCATTGTGCTATACATTATAGCACTATAATTGTGGGTTACCTCAATTATTTCAAAATCTATGACTCGCTTCTTTGTAACCAAGTCCTTCATAAATTTAGCATACTCGAGTATTTCTTGTAAGGATTCTAGTAAAGGAATATTCCTCGATAAATTACTAAACTTCTTGAATTTGGTACCATCATCCTTCTTATTGAGCCTTTGTGGGAATGGGAAAGGAGTTTTGATTTGTGGCAATGGAACACTTGGAGTTTTATCCGCTTTTTGGAATATCATCATCAACCATCTTAGGAGCTTCCTCACTTTCAATATTTTCTTCAACTACCTTCGGCCGTTCAACACTTGTTTCATTAGGCTTTGGATCATTATCAATTAACTCTTCTAGCTATTTTTTCTTTGCATTGGCTTGTTCTCCATTTGCCTTTTTATCGGGGTCTTCACCAAGATTAACAACATCTTTACCAAGACTTCGACCACTCCTAGTGACCATAGCCATGATGTAAGCATTATTTTTAGGGTTGACAACCGTGTCACTAGGCAATCCATATTTTGGTTTTGCGTTAAGTTGTGCCGAGATTTGGCCTAATTGAGTTTTAAGTTTCCTGATAGAGGTCGAGTGAGATGTCACCGTTTAATTGAGTTATAAGAAGTCACCTTTCATCTCTCTCACTATTTTGTCAGTCCTCTCAAAACCCATTAAAATTCAAGCAAGGACATCTTTATTTTTTAGCTTAGCCGTGTCAATGGAACTTGACTTTTTACCTTTTGCCCGATCATATGAAGGCATGTACCGATCATAATCTCACTCCTTATCTCTCTAATCCTGATCTCGATCATGATATTTATCATACTAATCTCAATCACGAACTCTTTCCTTCCAACCTTGATTCCCATTTTTCCTTTGATAGGTAGGGCGGGACCCCCCCGATTGGTTTGACAAAAACCGAATTTATTCATCAAGAAACTCTGTTTCCCCATCATCATAAGCTCTAGCAATCTTAGAGGCAATGGCGTTGACCGCCTTAGGATGAGCTCCCATTACATGCTTGGTGAGAAAATCAAGTTGTGTCATCACTTTGGCCATATTTGCATATCTTTCTTCATACTTTTTCTTTTGTTCTTGGCTCACAAAAGATGCGGAGGGATCCCCCACGATCATCTCGGTATCTCTTGTGTGCCACCCTCTACTTTGCTTGGTCACTTGATCTAACAAAGTCAACACAACACCATATGATAGTTTGACAAGAGAGCCCCCGGACGCATTATCAACTACCGTCTTGTTCAATTGATCCAATTCCCTATAGAAAATTTGGAAAAGCATTTTTTCTGGAACCTCATAATTTGGGCATTGCATTAACTTATTGTTGAATTATTGACAAGCCTCATATAACGGTTCGCCATTAAGTTGGTGAAAATTAGTGATTTCATGCCTTAGTTGCAACATCCGAGAAGGAGGAAAATATCTTTCCAAGATTGCCAACGTGAGCTCACTCCATGAAGTGATAGATCCCACGGACAAAGACCGCAACCATAAGACCGTTTCTCCCATCAAAGATAATAGAAAAAGACGCAACCGAATTGACTCTTGAGATATGTGGGCTATGTCAAATGGAGAACACAGATCAATTAAATTCTTCAAGTGTAGATTAGCATTCTCATGAGCTTGGTCTCCAAATAACCCTTTCATTTGAAGCAAATTAAGCATCACGCTAGTAACGTGAAACACTCCATTTCCTTCCACCGGTAGAATACGAATAACACTAGGTCTGCCCGCATCACCTTGGTGATCTGCATTCTCAAGATACCCATCAACCATCCCGACATTACTATCGTGTTGGCTCATAGTATCGTGTATACTATTATACGCACCTGAGATAGAACAAAAACACCAAGTAATGTAAAATAAAACACTACGGCTAACTTAAAGTAACTAAAAATACTACTATAGTAAAAACTATGTTTCACTCTCCGGCAACGGCGTCATTTTTTATAACGCTCAAATTACACTCTTGAATGGGTGTAAGCGATTGTTGTCAATACAATAACCCAACTTAGGGTGGGTCAAATCCACAAGGAGTGAAAGCATGAAATTCAAAACTCAAGAGTGTTGATGTCTACTAAAAGGTGACCCGTAATGTGAATAAAACAAACATAAATGTAAAATAAGGGAATTAGTTTGAATGTGTTTGTAGTGATAATTACTTCAATTTTGGAGCACTATCTTGACGTTTAAAAATGCTAAGAGTTACTTTAATTGAGAATAGGTCTTGGGGTTATGCAATTCTAGGAGTGGGTTCATGCATGGGTACTTGATAATTTATCCAAGTTTTAGTGTCAATCTTTCAATTATAACACCAAATTTCAGCAATGGGTTCTTTCGAACACCTCACAAGTGTGATAATTTTTCACATCTATTGCCTCAATTGACATCCTTATGTCTAAGAGATGTTATTAAATGAAATGAATTAAGTTACTGGTTGTATTTATTCTTCACCTCTGTCCTCTCTTTCAAGAATCACATGGGTTCAAGGGTGGTTGAGGTTTGCAACCCCCAACTCGTAGTTAAATCATGGAATAAATACAACACTCATTACAAATAACTAATCAGAAGGATAATTAGCTAACACTCATACACTACCACAACCTAAGCTAGCATAACCCCAAGATTTAGAATTAGTGACTCATAGATAAAAAGAGTAAAAATATACCAAAGTTATCATTGACTTCATCCATGAGAAGTAGAGAGAATGTAGTTCCAAACTTGGGCTTTCAATAAATATTCAATGGAAAATCACTAACATATATTTTTCATTCAACCTTAGTACAAAATTCTTCTAAGATGAAAAGATAGGTGCTAAGATGAAAAGAGAGATAAGCTAAGATGCTAAGAGAGATGCTAAGTTGAAATGATAAGGCTAGGTCTTGAAAAATAATCTAGGAACCCTTCTTTAGGCTCCACTTTAACATTTGACAAAATTACAAAATTGCCACCTTGCTCTTGATCTTCTTGAGCGAATTCAAAGCGGAAAGAGAGCAGATAGATAGCATCTCCAAAGCATATGCAAAGCGGGTGTAAAGTGGATTTAAAGCGGATGACTCTTTTCCTTCACATTTGGCTTCATGTTGGTTTGAATGACTTGTCCATCTTCTCTTTTTACTTTTACCTATATAAATGATCATTACTAAGAGATTACCATCAAATCAATTAAAAAGCATGATAATTTAGGTTTAAAATATGCTAAAAAGTCATCAAATTTACGACTTATCACTAAGGTGGCTGCCTATTTTTTTTACAAGGTAGAGCCTCCCTTGGATGCCATGTTAGTTTTCTATGAATTCTCATAAGGAAGGATTGTCAAGTCCATATAAGGAGACCAATTGCTCATCCCTTTTTCAATGTGGTATATTTAATAATTTTCTCCCTCTCCTCTATGAGATTTCTATTGGTCTTATACGCAAATAGATTTGGTGGATATGACAAGCCTAGTGAATTCTACCCTAAGCAAATAAAAAAGATTCTTCTGGATAGCAATAAGTCAAGAACTTGATCTTTTGGGAAAGAAGAAAAGCTTTGTTGTTATGAATGTATTTACATTATAATTAATGTCTATCAAGAATATAGATAAGATCTATCAAGATCTATTTGATATTTGTTATGATATAAAGTATCTATGTTTTAGGGAGAAACTAAGAGTATTTTTCCATATAAATAGAGGGATTTTGTTCATTGTATCCTCAATTCTGATGATCTCTCAACCATTAAGGGAAATAAAGAAGTCTCCCTCTTCTCTCTCTATTTATTCTTCTTGTTCTTGCTTTTATATTTCATAACATGTTATCAGCACGAGACTGACTCTGCCAAAAAAGGTGAGATTATAAATATAATGGTAATTTAAAGGTAAATATAAATGCACCATGGTGATAAGATGTTGGGTTCAAGTCCCATTGAGTTACAGCCTAAGACATCTTTATATGGATAAGACATTGAGTTTGAATCTCAATACACCATATTGATGATATTATGATGGTTAAGGCAAAATAATAGGTGTTTGGTGAAAGCCATAAAACATATCCATTGATATGCTCCATGAAGTGAATATGATAGCAATATATAATGAATCTAAAAGTTGACAACTTTCTTCATTCTTGAAGTGAATGTTGTAGTAGTGCATAATATATTTGAAAGAAGACAAGTGATGATACTTTCACATACTTATTGTGATACATTATATGTATGCCTTAGTTTGCTCCTGAAGTAGCAATATTTTAAATGAGGCTATAAGCTATCATAGTTTGATAGGGTTAAGGCACGATTATATTTCATTTTTGGGGAACGAAAAGCTTATTATAATGCAAATGTGCACTTGATTGTGATGATATCACAACTCACCTCCGAAAGAGGCTGAATAATTGAGAAGAGTTATTCTAAAATCTACTTCTAAAGTAGTAAATCTGAAATTTATTCATGTAATAGTAAATCTGAAATTTACTAAAGCAAAAGCACATGTCATGGTAAACTTAGAGTTTACTAGAATAAAAGTTCATAAATTAACATGAACAATTGTGAGATCCTGAAAATGCGCATATTGAGTATTGGATATCTAATGAAGAATTAGAAGATTCTTAAAAAATTATTTATGTTGCTTGTTCTCATGATAAGTTGGTTGGACCAATTAATGTTGGGATTTGATCCCTCAAAATTTGAAAAGTATAAAAGGTGAATATGGGCCCGTTCACTTGTCATGTGATCTATTAAGATGCACCAATATAAGATAATCACAAGTGAGTTTATTGTCAATCTGCAGTTTGACATTCATAAAGTTGTTTGCTCAATAAAATTGAGTCAACAACATAATTTTCAGATTGGGTAGTCAAGATAATGTATTTCGATAATGCCGATTTGGATTTGAATGCATTTGATAGATAGCTAAATCATTAATGAGAACAAAAACTTGATGTGTTGGTTTGAAATATTATATACAAAAGTACTTGTATGAATCAGTCAAAAAAATTATGATAAATTCCCCCTCAAAGTTGATTCTGAGTCAAGAATCACACATTGTCCATCTAATAGTTTTGATGGGCGGTATACGATTATTGAATATACCATTATGTACAAAGATAGATTCCTCAAAAAAGATGGAGGATGTATGTTAGTTTTCCTAATATAAGGGGGAGATTATAAGCAGGTATGAAATATGTTAGAAATTATCATCAGATCCTCATTCAAAAGATAATTCAAGTCAAATGCTAAAAGCATCTCATATTTTAGCTGCAAGTGCTCCTATTTTGTGTTTATAAAGGAAAAAAATCTACGCATGCGCGAAACGTGGTCAACCAATCGGTTCTAAATTAAATAATCCTTGAAAAGGATAAAGAGTAAATGATAGTAATAAGAAGTCAATGTGCTCTTGAAGAGCCTACGACATAACACTTCATGAAACCTTATGAGAGGTTCAGGTACCTAAAAATAATGAAGTGATGAGATCTCAAAATGTTATGTCACACTGTGAACCCATACGAAATGATATATCATCAATATCATTGATACAATATTGGCGCAATATTGTGAAAGATTACGAGGATCCAAATTCTACGTTTATTTAAGCATGCTGATGTAGAAATATTTATCAAGTGACATGAAAGAATGCATCTTGGTTAGTGTAAAACTTAATTGATTTGCAGTTCAGATACTAACAGATGTCACACATGAAATGTTGGATATTGTTACTTGACAAAAATCTACATGAAAATCCCTAAAGGATTCAAAATGCCTGAAGCATACAAAAGTTTCTGAGAAACTTGCTTATTATCCTTATGAGGGATAAATTGATGGTTTGAATACTATTGGAACTCTTGGAGAGTTTTCAAAAGCAATAGATTATTTATTGAAATTAGAAATATATCGAATTGAATTGGTTATGAAGTACTATATCTTAGTGCAATTGGTGCACTCATGTATCTTAAAAAGACTACAAGGCTTGATATAGCCTTTTCAGTTAATTTATTTGCAAGATTGCAGTCCCAATCTTATTGGTCGTGCTCATGTGGGTACTTATCTGAACTGCAAAAAACTCGGTCTCAAATAAGCTATCTGCTTATATGTAGAGATACTGTCATATTATGGAGATATACAAAGCAGTCTATCTAACCACATTATCGAACCATACTGTGATAATAGCTATTCATGAAGAAATCTGAGAATGTGTATGGTTGAGGTCCATGATATATTGTATTCGAAATATGTGGTTTGAAATATGACAATGTATCCACAATTTTATATAAAGATAATACAGCATAGATAGCACAACTTAAGGGAGGATGCATAAAAGGAGATAGAACTAAGCACATTTCTTAAAAACTTTTCTATACACATGAGCTACAAAAGAATGGTGATGTGCAACAAATTCGTTCAAGTGGTAATATGACTGATTTATTCATGAAGTCTCTTTCAACTTTGCAACTTTCTAGAAGATGATGCACAAGATCGAGATGCAATGGCTCAAGGATGTTTTCATTAAGGGGAGTTAATACGCGTTGTACTCTTTTTCCTTACGAAGTTTTATCCCACTGGGTTTTTCTTGTAAGGTTTTTAATGAGGCAGCCTATATGCGTATTGTGAGAGATGTGTACTCTTTTTCCTTCACTTAATTTTTTTTTCCACTGGATTTTTTCTAGTAAGGTTTTAACGAGGCACATTATCTATCAATTAGACATTCAAGGGGGAGTGTTATGAATATATTTACATTACAGTGAATGTCTAGAAAGAATATAGATAAGATCTATTTGATAGCTATTATGATATGAAGTATCTATGTTTTAGAGAGAAACTAGGAGTATTTTTCCCTATAAATAGAGAGGTTTTGTTCATTGTATCCACAATTCTAATGATCTCACTACCATCAAGGGAAATAAAGAAGTCTCTCTCTTCTCTCTCTATTTATTCTTCTTGTTCTTGCTTTTATATTTCATAACATTTGTAAAGTTTTCTGTTAAAGATACGTTATAAATGTTCTGATGGAAATCTGCAGAGTTAGATTTAAATAACACTGGTGATACCAAAGGATGAACGGACACAACCTTTCGCTAAAAAACATCTATTCATAATATAAAAGACACAACCTTTCACTAAAAGGTTCTTTTTCATACAAAAAACATATTATTAATTTAATTTAACCAAAAAATTCAACAGTTATTATCTTAGAAAATCATCCTTCTTCTTAATTCCAATTTTCTTCAATCAAAAAAATAAATTTCTAAAATAATAGTTATTAGTCGAGTGATGATATGAAAAATCAACTTTTCTTACACCCCGTCCCTACACAACTTTTTCTTTGTTCTGGAAAAATAACGGTGGAATAACAATGATATATTCTGAGAGTAGAAATAATCAATTATTTTGGCAATTGATTTAGAGGGACGAAGGATGGTAATAAAAAAAAAAAAAAAAAGTGGTCGAATCTGGACAACTAACATACTACAAGGACGAATTAGAATCATTTGCATAGCTTCAGGGGCAAAAAATGGAGTGGCATTTACTATTTATAGCCAATAAGAGGAAGTATGAATAAATGTTATTATGGCTCATAAAAAGTTTACAATCTAGCTATTCGATGTGAAAAAAAAGTAGTTTAATTGCATTCTATCTCCTGATATTTATTTAATTAAATATCTATTCACTTTCATATAATAAATTATTATATATCCTAAAAAATATAGAAAAGTACACGATTAATCAACCCACCTTTCGTTATTCGATCAATATACTTATGCACCCATATACCATATATTTTTTAAAAAAAGAGAACAAAAAAAGTAAATAACTCAAAGGTTCGGCATTATGCGACTTGAAAAGAACTAAAAGAAAAGAAAGAAATTAGAAAGAAGAAAGTACAACCAGTACCTTCTTAAGTAGTGGCATTTTTGACACTCATCGACAAATACGTTTGAAAGTGTGAATTTTAATTTTTTCTTTTTTTCTTTTTGATTTAAGTATTTAAATATTTGTCAATCATATATTTTGGCATTAATTTTAAATTAGAAATTTAATAAAAATAATAATTTACTTTATAAACTTTCTAGGCTTGGGTCTAATTTGGGCCTCACGTTTAGACGAATACTTCAATGCTTAGACAAACATCTCAAAATTTAGGATGTCCGTCTTTCCATACTTTCACCCTCTCCTCAGGACATTTTTGGCTACTCCTCGTTTCGAGGCGAACCCCAAACTACCTTTTAAAACATTGGAGACACTTTCTATTCCCTCTTAAAAGACCAACAAATCCTAGAAGTCAAATGAGGTTAACCAATTCAGTTCACTGTGACAGAGTAAGCAATGTTAGTTCTTGATGTTATAATTGATGGAAAGGGATATTTGATTTGAACCAAAGAATGTTGACTATTTCTTAAATAAAGAGAATGTATTTATCGAAGGTTACATCATGTCATGGAGTTTCAATTCTAGCACAATTTGCATTATTTGACCGTAAAAGCCTCCCCACTTCAACAATACTATTTTGTTCCGTACATCGCCTAATTAATATCGCACCATTTTTCAACTAAATCCAACTATCCTTGGTCATTTAATACACTTTTCACTGTATAGCCTCTCACTTAAATAATAGTTCATAATTCATGTAATATATATACATCCTCTGTTCCTTTTTCACTTGTCAAAATTTTCTTGTATTTTAATTTTAACTAATATTTTAAGATGTATCCCTTTATCATATTAATTTAGAAATATTATAACTTATTGTACTTTTTGTATGATCAAATAAGTTTAAAATGTTATAAAATAAAGACAAAATATCAATATCAAATTTAAAGAAATGAGAGACCTAGAGAATTTTAGTGGTGCATTTGTTACTACTTTGATGGTGATAATAAAATGTACAAAGGGTGGCTATTTATAGACCACCAAATTTAGTTTCTAAGGTTGCCAAACTTACTTCAAATTAGCAAGTTGACAATTTGGCCAACTAATCAAGTATTCAAATCCAATTTGAACAAGTAATTTATGGTCTTCAAATCCAACTTGACTACTAACTATTATCTCTAAAAATGACATTTCACACATATACATGTCACATGACATCCATATTATATAACACTCCCCATTGGATGTCCATTAATAGATAATGTATCTCGTTAAACCATACTAGGAAAATCCACTGGGAAAAAACCTAGTGAAGAAAAAAGAGTACACACATCTTGTAATACGCCTTTAGTATTGCCTCATTAAAAACCTTACCAGGAAAATTCAATTGGGACAAAACCTTGGTTAAGGAAAAAAGAGTACAACGCGTATTTTACTCCCCTGATGGGAACTTCAGTTTAATGACTTGAATCTTTGCATTCCGATCTTGTGCATCATGTTCTTTAAAGTTACAGTTGAAAGAAATTTGGTGAATAAATCATTCATACTGTCACTCGAATGAATTTGTTGCACGTTAAGATCATCATTCTCTTGTAGCTCGTGTGTATAGAAAATTTTTTGATGAAGTGTGCTTCATTCTATCTTCTTTTAATGAATCCTCCTTTAAGATGTGTTATGTATGCTGTATTATCTTTGTATAAAATTGTGGGTATATTGTCATATTTCAAATAATATTTTTCTCGAATGAGATGTATCATGGACCTCAATCATACATGTTCCAGGCTTACTCCATGAATAACTATTATCTCAGCATGATTTGATGAAATGCTAGATAGACTGCTTTGTATATCTTCAAGATATGGTAGTATCCCCACATGTAAACATATTGCATTTTTGAGACCAAAATTTATGTGGGTTAAATAAATACCCAACATTAATATATTCAACAAGATCGGGACTGCAATCTTTAGAATAAAATAAGATCATTTGTTTGATCCCATTTTGATGTCTCCTAGTAGGAGCAGAATTATACCTTGCTAACAAATTAATCGAAAAGGACTATATTAGATTTTGTAGTATTTGCAGGATACATTAGTACATCAATTGCACTAAGATATGGTACTTCATAACCAATTCATTTCGACATATTTCTCATGTCAGCAAATAATCTATTGCTTTTGAAAACTCTCCGAGAGTTCTAATAATTTTCAAGTTATAGATTTATGCAATATAAGGATTATAGATAAATTTCCTAGAAACTTTTATATGCTTCAAACATTTTCAATCCTTAACAAGCTTTAATGTAAATTTTGTCAAGTGACAATATTCAGCATTTCATTTGTGACATCTTCAAGTGTTTAGACTGCAAATCAAATAAGTGTTATGCTTATCAAAATGCATCCTTTTATGTCTTTTCAACGTATGTTCATCAATGAACAAATGTTTCATTTGTCAAACACTCCGAGTATACATCCAGTAGTACGCATTATTAGCTGCCTCATTAAAAACCTTGCCAAAAAAATCCAGTGGGATAAAACCTCAGCTAAGGAAAAAAAGTGCAGTGCGCGTATTATACTCACATCGTTTAAAACACACTTTATTCTTATAATGATGCTCCGCAATTCATAAGTGCACTAACTGCACTAAGACATAGTACTTACCAATCATTTTCATGAGATCAAAATTGATCTGTTTTGAAGTTAAGCGATCTTTTTAATCATGGGGTATCCAATAGAATCGCTTTATAACATTTTAAATTCTTCAAGGATATTCATATAAATTTGTCATCTAGCTAGACATGACAATAATTCATTATACATATTCAAGCTTTTCGATATTGTTAGACTGAAACAAATCTTATTTCATCCATCACAGGAGAACAATTCTACTACAATAATGTCAGGAACTTTGTGAAATCTTTCTGCCCCAAGACACAAGTCATACTTTACATCTTATGACGCATAGTAAATTATTTGTACCCCACTGACATTATACCTCTGATTTTTGGATTATGAGTCCAAATATTCACTTTTCAAGTGAAACAAACTACTTGAATTACATACTTTTATTTGACCAATAATTTATCTATCCATACTCTTTGACAAATTTGTATCCAAGATCCTTGATACTATTTATAATGCTGAGCGCTATATTATATCAAAGATATCATCGATGATTGTTTGATATCGATTCCAATAAGACATAACTTAATGAAGATCTCTTCATATTCATTACTTATTCAGGCACCTGAACCTTTGCCAAGATTTTATGAAGTGTTATGTCGGTGCTAAAGCACTTGCCTCATTATCATGACTATCTTGATCATTTGCTCCTTTCCTTCTTTGAGGAGTTTTATCTTTGGAACCAATTGGTCTATCACGCTTTAGGCATGCCATAGAATTTGTCCTTTTACGGACTTTTCATTGAAGCATTTTACTGTTGAATTATCACATAGAGTTAGCAAACATATCTGACAAATAGTTTGCAACATTTTTCAAATGAATTATCTCTTGAACTTCAAGTTCACATATACATTTTTTATGAGGATCTAGATAATTCATTTCATGCATAATTTTCAACTGTTATTCAACTCTCCCCCTAATGTTAGGAAATCTAACATTTCATTTCATGCATAATTTTCAACTGTTATCATCATGCACATATTTGTGTATTACAATAAGAGGAAAAGCGCGGATAGCCTTTTACCCGCGTCGATTGTAGTAATATAAAGATATAACATATTTTCATTAATTATAGTCTCAATATAATTTATTTTTGACAAAGTCTTTGAAACTTAATAAGTTTCTTTTGAGACTTACTATAATCTCATTATTATGAACAATTTCATTCCTTGAGATAGTAACACTTAAGCTCTTTTGGAGCTCTCAATTAATTTCGTGTACTACACATATTTCACATACCATTCATATAGTGAACATCTCCCTCAATGAGAAAATCATATAAGTACGACTATAATCTTAAAACATTATATAGGCAAGACTCTTGCTTTTACCCTTTGGTAATCCATGATAAACATATCAAAAATATTTATGTCATACTACAAGTACACGATCAATGACCGTTTACGTCAAAATATTTTTTTTTGATTTTTCTCAAACCTTCCATAGAGGTGAGACGTGACATTTATCCAACCACGCATCAGCATGTCCTTATTTATAATTTTTATCTCATCTTGACATATTCATTTCAAGAATGGTCGAGCATTACCGATGCTTTATCACAAATCTCATTCTCTTCAAGGAATGAATTATAATCATATTCACATGCTTCATAAATTTTCATTAGAAACTCATTCTCACGCCATGAAATTTATTATATTTACATGACAGAACTCAACATCACTTTGAAAGGACAAATGCGCCATCACTTTATATTCCTTTGTTTTGATGGAGGATTTATAAAACTTCTCTCAAATTAGGTGACATGACAATCACGTGTGCAATGACCTTTCATACCATGCCCATTAGTAGAAAAAATTACCTTCATCTTTTGGAGGATCATTTGAGAACTGTTCTTCGAAGAATATAACCTCCTAATTCTATAATATATATGTTGTGTAATACTCAATGTGCACATCTTCGAGATGGAAAAATCGTTCATGTCATAGTAAATTTCAAATTTACTAGAACATGAATAATTTTTCAAGTTTGCTATTTTGGAGTATATTCCATAATATTTTTTCTCAATTATTCTACCTCTTATGGAAGTGTTACTCCTATCACATTCACCACAGAAAATAGATCTGTAATTTTAATAATCAAAATTCTCATTCCCCGGGAATGAAATATAATGATGTCTTAAACTTATCAAATTATGATAGCTTAGAATTTCTTTCAATATATTGCTCTTTCATGAGCAAATCGAGGCGTACATATAATGTAACGAAATATTTTGCCCTTGTTAAGCCTATATTCATATTCATAAATTCAATCACATGTCTTCTTTCAGACATACTATATGCACTGCATGCTACCACATTTACTTCAAGGAATGAAGCATATTCAATGGGACATATTTCATGACTTTTCAATAAAATTTTGCCTTAGTCATTATTATATCATCAATATGTTGTATTAAGAGTAAAACTCAATGTCTTATTATAAAGGCGTCTAAGGCCAAAAAATCAATGGGACTTAAACCCAACATCTTATCATGATGGTGCAATAGGACTCTTAACTTGATGTCTTACCCTCTTAATGACATGAGATTTAAATCTATCATCGCACCCTCGGCCAATAACATATTAGGTCAAAGTATAATAAACTCAAACTTGAGCTTATAACAATATCACCACTTTGTGATTATCAATACTCTTTTCAAAGTTAATTAAAGAACATGATTTAATAATATACTTATCTTATCATAAATAGTAGAAAGGTGAAATCCAAATTGTGATGATCGCATAGTTCTTGGGGTCTTCTTTTCTCCACCTTTCGAACCAATTTTCTTTTCTTAGCCATCAAATTTTGAGACGGTAAAATCTCATGATGATAACGTGTTATGAAATAAAGACAAATATCAATATCAAACTTAAAGAAATGAAAGAACTAGAGAATTTTAGTAGTGCATTTATTACTACTTTGATGATGATAATAAAATGTACCTAGGGTGGCTATTTATAGACCACCAAATTTAGTTCCTAAGGTTACCAAACTTAACTTCAAATTAGCAAGTTGGTAATTTGGCCAACTAATCAAGTATTCAAATTCAATTTGAACAAGTAATTTATGATCTTCAAATCTAATTTCACTATTAACTATTATCTCTAATAAATAACATTTCACACATATGCGTGTCACATAACATCCATATTATATAACAAAAGTCCTTTAGTTTTCATGCCACGCATTTCTTCCTCCAATGTCCAACCCATTGACCTCTTTACACATTTGAAAATCGAATGGGCCCAAAGAATTTTCTAAGGCCATATCACCTTTAGTATATGTCCATTCAATTACTTATGAACGATATTATACTTTAAAATTCTAAGAAGAACGGATCACGTTCCTTCTTTGGAAATATGTTAATTTATCTTGTATTTTCATAGAGATTATTTTCACGATTTAAATTATTTCAATTTTATTCTATAGTAAAAGAAACTACTCGATCTACTGTTGGTGCCCAAAAATTAAAGCAATGACATTATCATTAACTTGAAGGTAGTCTATTTATCCCAGCTTCACAAAAAAATGGAATAGTTATATATTTGAACAATCGTTTAAAAAATAATTATATTATCTGACCATATTCGAAGTTAGAGCTGACCTAATTTAGATTTTTAATCATGGATGTGGTCCAATCCAAATATACCATGGCTGATCAAATAGGTTGGGCCAATATTGACTCTAAATCAGAATGCCAGATTTGCAAGGCAAGAATTTGCAATACTCCATTTGATAATAACGCATGCCAAATTAGACTATGATTCAAATGATTATATGCTTCTAAATAGGTTTTTGCTTTCTTTAAGTGGAAGTTGGTCAATGTTGTTAATTACTCTATCAGTTCACTTTACTTGTCTCCTATATCAAAATAAATTTTCAATAGGATATTTATTTAAATAGTAAAAATAAATATAATAATTATATTTAATATCTTTTGAGTATGTAAATATGGAGAATTTATTTATTAAACCTAATTTTTCAATTTTTTCTTTTTTTCTTTTTGTTTTTTCCGTTTTTTTTACTCTTCTATCTCTAACTTTTATTTGAAAAGATAAATATGTATATCACATACACATATTAAAAAAACATACAAAATACATAGTCATACAGGCCTGGATGTGTATTTACAGTACAAAACATACACATGTATTTCCGAAATACATATCATATTCATATGATATAGTAACAAACATAACTATACTATATATCTTCATATGTATTTGTGAAATATAATGGTGACTCATATAAAATAAGAATATACATATGGATCAGGTATGTATTCTGTAAATACATATGCAGAGCTAAATGCATTTTATACGGTGTTGGAGTTGTCTTTGATTTGTACATACTATGTCATTTTAGAGGGTAACATATGTACTTATTTGTTTTCTTTTACTGTTTAAGATATGTATCATGTATTTTTTTATTACCTATATGTATATGTATATAATTGTCATTTTTGTTATAGAGATTTTGTGTCCTATTTGTTTATATATACATATGAATTAGATATGTATTTCTGTAAATACATATGCAGATATATATGTATGTTTTTTACCGTAAGTACATATGCAGATCTATATGTCTATTTATTTTGTATATAATTTGAATATGTATATATGATATAGATATTTGTCTTTTAAAAATAAAAGATAGATATAAAAGAGTAAAAAAAAAATAGAAAAAAAAAAGGAAATGAAAAAGGAAAAAAGAAGAAGAAAGAGAAATAGAAACTAGAAATAGAAGTGTAAAAACAAAAACGATTTTTTTTTAAAGAAAACGAAAACGAAAAAAAATGAGAAAAGGAAAAAAAAAGAAAACAAATAAATAAATAAATAACGAAAAAGAAAAAAAAAGTAGAAGAGAGAAAATAAAGTGGAAAGAAAAAATAAAAAAAATAAAAAATAAAAAATAAAAAATAAAAAATAAAAAATGATAAAACTAACAAGAAAAAATAGTTAGAGATATAAGAGAATGATATTTTGAAATTTTGAAGATCATGGAAATAATATTTTAATATTTGAGTTTGATTTGAAAAAGGAATCTATTAATTTAAATAAGAGTAATTTATGGGAATTTAATTAGATTGGATAATTATTTCTTATTTAACTCAACTAATTTGAGTAAAACAAGGACAGTAAATCTTATTGTATATGTATTTATATAACAACAGTTTACTTTAATACAAAATACAATTTACTATATTTCATAATTATGAAACTGTTGCTATAAAAGTTACAATTAAAGCTCTATAGTTGTTATTTCTGAAATTTTTTCGATTTTATATCTATTAGTAGTTTTCGTTAATAATAATGCCTTTATTTAAGCCGAAACAAAAAGCATATGATCATACTTCTTCGAAATGGTTACCAATTATCATAAACTTTTTAAATTTGCATAATGTCAAGAAATTCTTTTCTAGATAAAATATAAATTAATTTTCCTACCATATATTTTAAGAAGTCTAGTAGAAAGAAAATTAATAATTAATTCTTCTATAATATATTTTAGGAGTCCTATATATTTTAGGAAGTCTAGTTAATATAATAAAAAATAATTAAATAATAAATTTTAAAAAATAGTGAAAAGATAGTTTTATCTAAAGAAAAATCTTTTAATAAAGGGTAAAAAAGTTCAAATCACTTTTATGAGGGTATTCACACCTTTAATATATTATACATTATAGATATAAATTATAGATGTAGATATTAGAGAAAAAATAATTTTGTTTTTAGTTTACTGTTAACATTAACTAGTCTTGCCGTCAAATTATTTCTCAAATTCATTAATGATTACACCAATTGATATGGATATCACAATAAGATATGCACAAGTTTTCAAAATGCATAATGAATAAGTAATGAAGGTGAAGGAAGTATAAGTTAGGCCTTTCTAGGAATCGTTTGATTCATAGTTCTATTGCAAATATGTGATCAATTTTTTTTTTCTTTTTATGACGAAAATGAAAAATAAGAGGAAATTGGTGACCAATCAATCCAATTGGGCGAGATGGTTGCCAAGAGTGGTGATTTTGATAAAAAAAAGTGATGTAAATCGTGATTAATGAGGTCGTTAGTCCACAAGCAAATGATTCAGAGAAATTGCCTTGTTCTATAATTTGATTGAAATTATTTAACAACAATTTCAATTGAATTGGAGCTTAAGTTAAAGCTCTAAAGAAAGAAAAGAAAAGTATAAACCACGGAAATCCCTTGTAATATGAAACTACAAAATCTTTCTTTAGGTTTTCTCTCTCCCTATTTTGCAAAATATTGTCATACATTAGGATGTTTGTTATACATTGGTTGAATGTATGATAAAATTGATTTGCCTACAATTATAGGAAGGGGAATTAGAAAATATCTTCCTACTCCTTTAATTGCGCCCTTTAATAACTTGTAATTAATTATTGTATGAGTTAATATAGTCACTGAAATTTGAATTTAAAAAAAAAAAAAACTCTTAAACATTACTTCTAATTGTCGTCTATGTTGAAATACGTTCTTGAAAAAAATTCCTCTTCGATCGTGATTTTTGAAAAAAAAAAAGATAGAACATCCCCATATTCTTGCGTCATTCTGGTGTCTGGAAGACGGAAATTAGTTATAAAGCATACAAAAGTGATGTCATTAATGTTTTTGAAAGTATTCACTTTTTGAAATTGATTGCGACAATCGCGATGGAATTGAGTATTGATGAAGTTCGAAAAAAATTGAAGATAAATGCATCATTGATGGTAATTCTTCTCCAATTATCATAAGGAATGATAATGGAGTGAAGGTTTACATTGAGTTGAAACAATTTACGGGACTTGTTAATTTTCCACTTTGTATAACAATTTTCGACAAATCGAATAAAGATATCGAGTTTGATAGCGAAACTGGGCTAGTATTTTGTATTGAAGGTAGTGAATCTGATTCGGTTGCTTTAACTGTTGTTGAAACGCAGAATCAGTATTCATTATATGTTCCAAAATTTGAAGTTAATAATTTCATTACAGATTGCAAGAACACTGAAATAAAGGTTAACCAACTTTATAAGGATAACCAAACTTTGGTATCGGTTATGACAAAATATGTGATATCGAATGGCTTCAACACCTATTCTAAACGATATGACAAACAAAGGTATGAAAAAAATAATTTATTTTTATTTCTTGATGCTTTAAAGGATGTTTTTGTTTTGTAATAGCCCTTGTTAATGGAGTTTTGGTGTTGACGAAAGTTCTGATTTTTATTGTTTGTTGTTTCATTAACAATGTATAATATGTCATCATAGGTTCGAGCGAATGTATAAATCAATTGTAACAGGTCAATTTTAGTATTTTTATTAAAATTATTAATTTTATATGTATATTAATAAATTGACAACATGTTTAAAAATATAAATGCAGTTATGTGTTACACTGTTGTAACAAAGATTGCAAATGGGTCCTCAAGACGTTTTTGATGAATCATTTGGAAATATTTGTGATAAAGAGATTTGATTCGGAACACACATGTCGTCTGAGTGATATAGTACTAAATAATTTAGTTGCGAAAATAGCTTTTGTCAGTGAATTTACAACACCAAAATTAATTAATTACAAGAGAATGGACACACCCGCGGACATAATTGAAGAGATGAAGGTTGTTTACGGTGTTGATATTAACTACATAATGGCTTGGCGGGTAAAAGAAAAGGCAATTGTGATGCTTAGAGGTGGACTAGCTGATGAATATCAAAAAATGCCCCGGTATATCTATATGTTGAATCAGGTATATCCTGAATGATACATTCGGATGCGTAAGGGATTAGATAACGAGTTTAAATGCTTATTTATTGCCTTACATCTCATGATAAGGGGTTTCAAATTTTTTCGCCCGATTGTATTTGTAGATGGTGCATATTTAAGCGGGCCATACAGAGGAACATTTGTATCGGCGAGCACTCTTGATGGTGCAGGTATTATACAATACTTTTAAATCTTTTTATTTGTTCATCGTTCATTTTGTATGTATTCGAATTGATTATACGTTGCTCTTGTATGTATAGTAAAATATGAACTTGCCAAATCAGTACATATATTATTGACGTACTCATTTATTTTGGATTTTTTTTTTATATATAGGAGGTACCAATTTTTGTTTAAACAACATAAGAAATGGCATATTCAGGAAACATAAATTGTGTAAAATTTAAGTAGCTTTTGCTTTGTATGTTATGTGTATGAGTAAGGATTATACGTTAGGGTGTATGCATGATGTTACAAAATACCCATATCTTGTTATCAACATTACGTTTAATGGATGGTACATTTACTAATAATTAAATGTATAATTTCTTAACAACATGTTTATAATGTATGATGTAGTGGTATACGTTATAAAAATGTATAATGGTATATATTTTCGTTGTTTTCAATTAAGTCATAAAGGTGTGACAACACGTATGATGTTATGTAATTCTAAAATTATTACACACATGTTCAATGGAGTACCTATATTATTGACCTACACATATTATTTTAGTTTTTTTTATTTAGGATGTATTCTTCCATTAGCTTACGGTGTTGTGGATCGGAGAGCGACAATTCATGGACTTGATTTTTTAGGAAAGCATTTGGAGAACGGGACAACATGTGTATTGTATCGGATCGAAACGAGGCGTGAGCATTGTTTATCCTAATGTCCCCCATCTAGCCTTTATTTGGCATTTATGAAAAAATATATGCAAATATTTTAGAAAAAGTAAAGATAGACTTATTGACCTTTTTAATTTCATGACTAAAGCTTATAGCATAGAAAATTTTGATTACATTATATCAAAGGTTGGTAAGGTTGATCCCAGAGTTAAGAACTATCTGGAAGAAGCTGGTTATGAAAAATGGTCTCGATTTCACTCCCCCTTTAATAGAGGTAGAATGATGACCTCAAATATAGCCAAATGTATTAACGGTTGTTTGGTAGAGGCTAGAGAATTTTCTATTTTAGGATTCCTTGAAGAAGTTAGGATTTTATTTGTTGCATGAAATTGTAAGAACAGTGAAATTGCATCTTATACAAACACAACACTTGAGAGAAGATTTCAAGAAATTCTGGCTGATGATGAAGTTAAATCGTTGTGGGTGACAGTATGTATTAGAATATTTATGTAATTAAATATCTTTTATATTTATTATAAATTTGTATGTTATTATCTGTATAAAATGATTCATTTCTAACTCGTTAAGGCAGCTGATAGTTATCTGTACTTTGTATATGAATCAGGAAGGAGGTACATTTTTTATATTGATCGTGGCACGTGCAACTGTTGCCGGTATCAAATTAATGAAATACCATGTGCACACGCAATTGCCATTTTGTAGAGTAAAAATATTGATGTAAAAGAGTATGAACATTACTGCTCAGAATTGTACAGTCCAAACACCATTGTCAAAACGTATGAACTCCTGATAGTTCCTATGTCGGACATGAAGGATTGGAATGTTCTAGAATTTGTTGATACCGAAGAAGTTTTGCCACCCAAATACAAAAGACCTCCGGGTAGGCCAAAGAAAGGAAGGCATTTGAAATATAGTGAATCACTTACTGCAAGTTCAAACCATTGCGATAAATGCGAGCGTTCAAGCCACAATCGTAAGACGTGCCATTACTTTCTAAAAGAATGTTGAAGAAGATAATTTGTTGTTCTAAATGCTTATGATTAGTTTAGTTTTAATTGAATAATCATTTTAATTGGTTTTTGTTGATTTGCTGGTTGTAGTTTAATTTATGTTTTTAATTGTTATATGATGTTTAGTTTTTAATCTATGTTTGACATTTTCTTAACCAATTAATACAATTTTCAATTATCATATTTTGTTACTTTATCACTTATAATTATAACGTAGTTAAATGTGTTTATATACTATGTAATTTGAAAATTATTATAGTAAGTAGTTGCTGTAAGTTTCTGGCTTTATACAGTTACCCAATAACCTGTCTTATATAATTGATATAAGATATATTATTATACTTTAATAACATGGATGATGTTAAAGTAAAATCATTGACTATTATCTAACCGTTTGAACCAGTTTTTGATTAAACAACATAAGAAATGACAAATTCAGATAACAAAATTTGTGTAAAATTTAATTAGCCTTTGCATTGTTTGTTATGTGTATGAGTATGAATTATACATTAAGATGTATGTATGATATTATAAAATACTCTTATTTTCTTATCAATAATACGTGAAATGACTGATACATTAAGTAATTACTAAATATAAATATTGTAACAGTATGTTTACAATATACAATGTAGTGTTATACTTTTTAAATATTTATGTTTATATACTTTCGTTGTTTTCAATTAATCCATGAAAGTGTGACAACATGTATGATGTTATCTAATACATTTTTCAAAAATAATTTGATACATATTCAATGTATAATTAACTTATAACATAATTTTCAGACTGATAAAAATACAACGTTTTACATATAAAATAATATATTAATATATAATTTCTTGTTATACATTGTTAGTAATATTAGGTTAGGCAAAATGATTAACTACCAAACTACATAGAATCATGGCAATATAGTGTATGTAAATGAAAAACAATTCTTCAAAACATGAAAATGTATTAGAACAAAAAATGGCATTCATAAGATGTAAATTAAAATCCAACATTCAAAAAACAATACTGTATGTAACTGTTTAACAACAACTACTTAAAAATCAATTAGACTGTTATAAGAAGGTGCTACTATAAAGTAACAATTGCACTTTTATAAGTCGATTGGAGATAACTATTCCTTGGCCTAGGAGGATCATCATTATAACTCGTATAACCTTTTTTTGACTTTGTCACTTCGTAATGCCATAGTAATAAAGCATACCATGCACATTGACTTTCAGCTTCAAAATGACATGAATGCACTTACTGCCCTTCACTCAATATTTCTGCATATGCATCCACAAAGATCCCACAATCCCTGATTTGATAATAAAATAAAAGAATAATACGTTCAATAATTATACTGTGATTATACATGTTAAAAAAAAAATAAAAGTCACTTACAAACTATCAGACGCTTGTTGTGGAATGTTTTGAACATATTCAACATCAAATGGGTTGTGACTGATAATACCAGTTTGCAGATCAAACTTTTCTTTGTACGATTCAAGTGTTGACCAGTTAGTTTGCTTTGTCTTTTCAAATAAACCACTGTCTGACAAGTAAGTAGGCAGTATTTCTACTAACTTTTATATTTCGTTTGATGGTTCACTTTTTATTTTACTTGATAATGGTTCATATACACGTATCACTCTTTTCTTCAACACAATTACAGCTAATACCCAGTGAAATTTTTTTCTACAGTTAACAGGAACATATACCTTATCAACCATATGCCATGGTAATCCCGCAGAAATACAAAAATCATTAATTATATTTGTAATAGCGTCTTCATTCTTAGCCACAACAATAGATTCTGCGTAGTCTTCTTGCATGAATATCTGATCTGTTTTAACAGCTGAAAAATATAGATTGTATGTCTTATCGATATATGTTTTGAAGCAGCAGCTGGTTATTGTATATCTATAAGTATCACACTGTTGCAACTTCGATTTCATTCTCAAGTGGTAGAATATCACATCTAAGTGCTACATGTTAAAAATGTTAAAAAATATTAAACACTGAAAGAAAACAACATATGCTTTAGTTATTATTATGTATTGATAAAAAACATTAATGCATAAATTATTACCACTACATGTATGATATGTAATTATACATCAGACCATATGTATGATATTTAATGATACAACAGATTCTATGTATGCTGTAATAATAAGTACATTTTAAAAAAAAGTTTAAACATGCATGATATCGTTTTAATATTTATTATGTAACAATATCAAGTAGAATATGGTGTTATACATAAGACTTTTTTCATGGTGGTTATGTGATAGTAAAAGATGGTACATGTTTAAAAATTTAATATACATAGCTATTAATGTATGAAATAGAGAGTGGTTGTATTAGTTCTAGTTAAGACAATATACTACATAATACTTACAGTTATGCATCTTTTCAAATTCAGCAATAATACTTCAGATAACACTTCATAATTATACTTCATTTTCAAATGTATGATGTTAGTTTTTATAGCAGATTTTATAAGTAACACAAGATTGTAAGAGTTTCATGTTTTATATGGCATTATAGTAAAGTTTCCAACAGTAACCAAAGCTATAATATGGAACTAATTTAGTTTAATTTACCTCATCATTCCAACATGTTTTGCATTGTGACATCAAGTAGAACCAATTTTTTGACAGTATCTGTGCAACGGCAAAGTCCAACAGAGGATGACCTAATCCTGAAGCATTTTTAAGATAATGATTGTCCATTTATTTTCTACAACATTAACAAGGATTATACTTCACCAAAATTTATGCTTTCATAGTATTCTCAATAATTTAGAAAGGTTCAAAATAACTTACTTGGCAGCATGATATTTAAGTAATCCAATTTCAAGCCACTGTGAGTAATGTCTGATCAATTGATTAGGCAATTCTTAGTAAATGGTAGAACCATCAAAAGCATACATCTGCTTCTCTTCATTATTGGAATTGCCTTCATCTTTAGAGGTAGATTCAAAATTTGTGATGTATGGTGACCTGAAAATTCTCGACTTCTTTTGATCTTCTTTTATAGGTGCTTTTGTGGCTTCACGTCTTTTACGACTTCATGTTTCCTAACTTGAGCATCCAAAAAATCAGGTAGAAATTGACTGTCTGAAGCATCCACTGACTTTTCATCACTATATTTGGTGTAACAACATCCAATATCTTTATAGTTGAGGGTGTTGACAACCTAAATAATAGTGCATTTACAGCGTCTTGAAAAAACTCTGTTATTGTGCGCCGACATCATCCTACAATCAAATAGATGAATGTGTTATGTGTAAAACAAACATATTAATGTATAACGTTAGTTATACGTAAACAACAGCTACGTTTATATAGATAGATTTTGAGTAAAAAAGCAACATGAATGATAAAAAATATCTGTAAATCTTTCATATTAGGACTTTGATGTATTTTAAATTCTTCAGCACAACTTTCTTCTTTTTCGACAATATGCTCATCCTATATTAAATAACAATCAGCTTGTTTGAACACTAATTCAAAGTAATACGTAGTTGAATGAAGCAAAAATATGTACTGGTAATTTAAAATTGCTATCTATAAAAAATGCATATGAATGTATAATATTCTGAACTAATGTATAACATATTATTATACATTCCAATGAATGTATAATGAAACTATAATAGCCTCAAATTAAGATAGTATTACATTGTACATTATACATAATCCATTATACTTGGGTACAGTGAATTCATATCTTTTCAAACAGTCATCATCACCCAATATTCATAAAAACCAATATTACTAGTGCAGAATACGAAATAACAACACTAATAGAAATCATGGTAGAATGAGAATTCAAAAATTTAGATATGCAACTAAGAATATTATGATCCTTTTTTAACATTAATAGCTGGTAAGTTTATGTAGATAGTTTTGAAGTAATAAAACAGCATGAGTGATAAGAAAATAACAACAAATCTACCATTACAGGACTGTGTCGTTTTTTCAAATCTTCAAGACTACCTTCCTCTTTATCAGTCATAAGCTTATCCTAAAATAAGTAATAATTAGAATGTCTGAACATTTAATCAAAGTAAGACAAAGTTGAATGATAAAAAAAATTATAACAGTGATTTGCAATTGTTGTCTGTAAAAATTCCGTACGAATGTATTAACATTTTTAGATTTGTAAGGTGATTGAGAAATGTTATTACATAACTAATTGTAAATAACATAGATATGTATAAGGATATTCATAAATAACATTCATTCAGTTGAAGAGACTAGTAATATCAATAATGTATAACACATCATTATATATTCAACTGAATATATAATGATACTGTAACAACCCCAATTAAAGTGTTTTAACATATTGATATTCAGCTGAGAACTTTATTACCCTTATTCTAAAAATAACATGTGGAACATTTATATATAGAGAATTGGAGTAACAAACCAACATGCATGACAAAAATATACCGATAAATCTTTCATATTATTACCGTGCGTGTTTTTCGATTCTTCTTCACGATCTTCTTCTTTATCAATCATATTCTCATCCTATAAAAGATGACAATGTACATGTGTGTACATTTAATCAAAGTCATATAATGGTGAATGGAAAGCTTTTTTTATAATTGGACATCTATTAGGCATGGGTGTGTATGTACAAGTATATTTATACATACTATGTATATGTATAATGTAAGTCATACAGATCAAAATCCATTTGAAAACACATAACATTTTTATATATCAATGGAGATTCGAAAATATTATTATATAACTAACATTTTCATACGTAATGTTAAATCAGTATATCTTCTGTTCGCTTTGAACCTCAGTTGTTGTTGGACATTCAGTATGCTTGTGTACACATTCTTGTATCTCTGTTTTCAAAGTTTAAAGTACTAATGGTTCATCATTTCTTATACATCTCTTCGATGCTTTTTCAGTTTATAAAGGTGAAGTTAAACGAGCCTTTCTTAGAAATTTCCGCGTAGGTCTAGTAATGAAATCATCGAAGTCTTCAACTGCAGTGACAACACGCAGTTGATCTTCATCGACTGACCTTTTCAACATTGGAGCAACAGATGTGAAAGCAGCAGATGTATGATCAAATATCTAAAAATCTTTAGATAAAGACAAATTTAAAGTACGAACTTCTTCGCTTGTAGGTTGTAAATTCTTGTAAGAATACTGAAAAAAATAATTTTAAAATGAAATATTAGCACTTCGATAAATTGAGTAGACAATGAAAATAATTAACAGGTTATACAATTACCTTACTGAACATGTCAAACATAAAAGATTCATACTTAGGCCTGGTACATTCCACAGACTAGTTGAGTATTCTTGGGATGATGTTTCTTAGTCACAAAGTAGTTTTTTTATCTACATCAGAGCAACACTCAAACATCTAGACATTTAGAGCAAGGAGCATTCCACTCAAAGAATATAACTGCTTTTTCACTCTAAAATCCTACCATCATGAGTTCATATACTTTTCAAATGTAATCTTCCCCCATGGAAAGTGTATGTATCGACCATCCTCGACCATTTGGAAGTGAGCTACACTGATAGGTGCTTCCTTATGCTGAGAAAACATGAATGTATGAACAAAAAATTATATCGTAAGGTTCAGAGCATCTTCAGAGTTATCATTGTTTTCCATCTTTACACGTGTTATCAGTTTTGACCTAGTTATTCCATCTCTAGATTCAGAAAAATACTTCGACATCAAAGGAGATTTTTTCGATGAAGTATACATATACTCATCAATATCACTGGTGCATTTAAGACCAGTGGAAATGGAAAATTCAAGCATGGTAAGTTTCAGAATGTTCCCGTGCTCCCACACATGAATCTCGTCCTAAATATCCTGCTGGATTTCTAGCATAAGGATACATTTGAAATCTTTCCTATCCAGTTGCACTGTGGCAAGTCAAGAAAAATCTCAAAGAACGTATTTCTAAATTCTCCTAAAACGTCTTCTCCAAAATAATACTTTATGCCTTCAGCAAAATCATGGTTGCATAAGCTACCGATATGCAATGGGTGATCCGGGACTTTGTCTATACGATATTTCTTGCCCTGAAATAATAAAATAATACAATAATTACACAATAGTTACACATTTTTTAGGAAAACTTATACAATTAAATAGTAAAATGCAATAATGTATAATGTAAACTTATACAATTAAATAGTAAAATGCAGTAATATATAATGTTACATACTGTACTATTTCACCTTAAAAACATGTATGATATATAAGCTATTCAGATGTATAATGTCACCTTATACACTATTAAGACACTCTAAAAGTATAATATCAAATAAAACATAAAATGTCTATTATGTATAATAAGAGCATGAAATGTATAACATAAAGAAATATACATCAGACTAATAATATTATACATTAGTATACGAAAATATGCAATGTATAATGTCAGACTAAACATTTCATCTTAAACATATATGACATATAATCTTGTCAGAATATATAATGAAACCTTATACAATACGTAAAATTTCTAGCTGTATAATACCACAAAAAAAATAAAATGCCTCTTATATATAATAAGAACATCCAACGTATAAAATATTAAAATGTACAACAGAATACTAATATTATACATCAGTGTTTCAAAAAATTAATGTGTTTCAATATATTATACATTAATGTTTCAAAGTAAGTAAAGTATAAGGTATAATCAATACCTTCGGAAGACGTGATTGACCAGAATCATCAAACATCTTCTTATTGGCCGCTTTTGAACCCGACTTTTACGATCTAGAACTGGCCGCTTCCTTCAATTTCTTCATTGTTTTCGGATCATTTTGATCTTTGAACAATTCTCTATGAAATTGGGTTCTTCGAAATCTAATGTCCCAGGAACAAACCCAGTAGAAATATCTTGTGTTTGAGAATCCGACTGACTAAGTCCTAAACTAAAGTTAGGACGAAAATCCATTATCAATTTTACATTAATTCGATTAAGCTGAAGCAACTACAAACCAAGGAAATAAAAAATCGAACTTGTAATATATGAAAAAAAAATTAACTATGAAATTTGAAAATACTTGCAAAATAAATTAATTTCGTAGAAATGAACATGCATCCATAGAATAAACGGGCAAAATCCTAAATTGGTAAAGTTGGAAAAAAATCAAATTAAGCTTCAAAACTTACAAATTTGTAACCTCCAAGTACATGTAACTTAAATTTTACTGTGAAAAAAGGGATTCAAATATAGAGAATATATCGGGTGTGTAGTGGGAGCATATGGGGAGTAAATTACGGAAGAGGAAAACCCTTTCTTAGATGCATAATATTTAAGAGAGAGCAAGTTGAAAAAAAGGGATTTATGTAAATAGTTTGAAATTTGTATAAATACTTTAAAAAATTGGTATATAATCTAATAAGGTAAATTTTAGAAAAGAAAATCTATTTGGGTCTTGTTTATCTGCAGTGATTTTCTTCACAAAGTTATTCCGGACAGAGGACAAAACCCCAAGTGGACAATAGCTCTTAGTCCACTTGCTTAATTGTGACTAGCTAGTAGGGTTGAATTAAGGACCGCTTGGTCATGAAATAAAAAATATATTCATTTTATTTGATATTTTTAAAGTTGAAAATAGAGTTGGAATTGTGTTTTGTCATAATATTTTAAAAATGAAATATTTTTAAAGTTAAAGATATATACAGTGAAAATAAATTTTAAATAATTTAGAATTTCGTGAAAATTAAGTTATTTTATAAAATTAGAATTTTTTTTAAAAAATAAATTAAAATAGTGAAACATCTCTAAGAGGTGTTTTTCAAAAATTCAAATATTGTGAAAACATTTTTCAAAAATATTTATGACCAATGAAATATTTTGAAATAAAATAAAAACATATTCTGAAATATTGTGAATAATATTCATCGCCAAACACTAAAAAAAAAAGGTATATTTATGGGGGTTATATTATGAGGGTGCTTGAAAACCCCACAAATTGTATTAAGTTGCGGCGGTTTGTAAAACACCTGCAATTTAATTTATTTTATGGCTATTTTGAGTTATACTGTGAGAGTATTTAAAACCCTCAAATATTATTTTGTTATTGCTAAAATATTTAATTGCCTTATTTTATTTTTAATCTTTTCGCACCAAAAAAGAACGCGAAAAATTCTCCCTCTTTTTTTTCATTTTAGTAAATTTCTACCTCTTCTGATTTCAATTTCTAGATTTTCTCATTTAACTGTAGCTAAGCAGCACTCTTCTCTCAACTCAATATCATGAAATTGTAAGTTTCTTTGTCTTTCCTTTCCTTCGATTTATGTTTTAGGATAAAAAATATGGAAGACCTGATATTTTGATTAATTACGATTTATGAAAGGCATAGTTTTGTTGTGCTTTTCCCCCACGCCCTCCTTTGGTGCATGAATTTTCTCTCCATTGTTGGATTAGGGCTTCGAATTAGGTTCCAATGAAGTTAAATCTCTCTCAAGAAATTATAAGGTTGACTTTATTTTTCTGAAAAAAATATTCACAGTCTGCTATAATTTTCCATCGTGATGAATCTTTCAAGGTGAACCTTTGCTATTTTCTGTATTTCAAGAATTTACTTGACTCAGGTGTTGTAAGAATTTACTTTTCTTGCTATTTAAGCTCTTGGTAGTGGTGAGTTTCAAGTATTTTTTTAAAAAATTATGATACTTGTAGATGAAAGTTAATGTACTTGTGTTTGCTTCATGAGAACTATATTGTACTTGTATCTTTTAGGTTGTTTCTTGTACTTTAATTTTTCACTTTTGTAAAAATAAAATTTGTGTTGCTTTGAATTTCTTTTCCTTGAGCCGAAGGTCTATCAAAAATAACCTCTCCGGATTGGGGTAGAATCTTAGTACAGTTACAAGCTATACTGCTCGGAGGTCTAAAGGGGATCTTTCTCCATCTTCCCAGATTTAGAATTTCATTAATAGGTCTATTTTTTTCTCAATCATATTGACTCCTCGATTCTTCGAGGCAAGTTAGACCAGCAATACACTTAGCTATTGAGTACTAACAGCCTGGGATTTGAGTTTTCTTTACTAATGTTGTTCAATTAGATTTTGGAGACATGAATACATCATTAACACCTTTCCTAGTTGATTAGGCTCGAAGATATATTTAGAGAGGAATAGGTATGACTAGTGCTTCAGTATCCAAATGTATAGAATAATATCTCATTTGCAGATTTCATAAATGGAGTTATTTATTCGATGAAAGATGTGAACTCATATTGCCATTGTGTATCAGTTCATTTTAGTCGGAACTAATATGATGGTCCTAGTTAATTTTATATAATCTGAACTATCTTTATTTGTGCGACATAATTTCTAAGTCTTTTTTTACGTTCCTTATTTCTCTTCTTTCTAGGAGCAAAGTAAGCTAAAGGGAAAGCCACTCTCTATATTCTTGTCGAACCTCAAAAACCAAAAGACCCTTGACGAGGTACACATTGTCATTTCCTTGCTAAATTCAATTTCAGACTGCGATATTACAGTCTCAATCTGACTTGTAATTTTTATTAACTCTTGTTAATATTCACTGAAATTTGATTTTGTTGCTCTTCTTATTCTTTATTGTTCCTTAGAAAATCTGTCTTTTCTTTTTCTTATTATCAGTTGACTAATATTTACCATTATTGTGGTTTTAGATCTTGAACTATTGGATTGAAAAGAGGATAATGGATAGTGGTTGTTCGATATCAATATTCTCTTTGACTCGGTAGTTAATGGTCAAATTTTATTATTTCATTAATTGATCTGTTGCAGCTCACTTTGAAAAAAACTTACATCCGAATTGAGTGAAGGAATTGATTTGAGAATGTGCTTTACTAATGACCACGTATGTAAAACACATGTCATGTATTTATTTAATGGGTATAGCATTGGAGGTGTAGGCAAGTTTGTTCTGTTAACTATTACAATTAGTGATTCATATTGCTTGTTATCAAGGGCAGGGGTGTAGGCAAGTTGTTCTGCTAACTAGTCTTAATTAGTCTCTGGATGCTATCAACTAAGTAAATAGGTTATTTTCTTATGACTGTGCAGTCATGCCAAAGGTTAAACATTTTAAAAATTCATTAAAATCAGCTCCTGCATCACATGATGCTAATGGACATTCTTCATGATCAATAAGTCCATCTCAACCTTCTATTGGGCCTTCAACATCAGTACAATCTCCTCTACATGATGTATTAAATCCCTCGCGAGTTGATGAAGTTCAACAAGTACAAGCTCCAACTCAACCTTCTAATTCAAGCGCAATATCTGAATTTGTACCACATTGGAGAGTACAAACAATTGGTATACGACTTATATATTTAACTTGATTGTGAATTTTTAATTATTTTTCTCTTATAAATGAGTAACTTATTTGTTTATAACAGACTCAGAAAATAATATCGAGAGTATTAAGCTGAAGGTAGCCGATGTCAATTACCTACCTTTAGAAAAATGTATAATTGTGGACTTTGATGAATATGGTGCAGCAATTGGGGCAACGCAAGGGTTGGTTGCAGGATATTGTGAAACATTGACATCTGATTGCAATTTATTTCCTATTAGTTTTGACAAGTGGTTAGGGCAAGCAGGTGTTCCTAAAAAGTACAAAGAAGACTGCTTCGAGACAATTTTAAAGATACTAATTTTGTTATAAATATATTTATTCACAACTGCTAGACTTCTATACATGTTTAGAAACTAACTTTGTTTTACTCTTTGAAGCCTCGATTTTTTTAGGACTACGGAAGCCATCACATACAAATCTTATACTTCTAGCATTGGGAAGAAGTGGGCTACACGTACACTAAGGGTGTATGATGAATTTGATGATCCAGCGAAAAGTATTAATGAATTGTTAAATAATGTGACAAAAGGTATAAACAAAGATCAGTGGGCTAGTTATATTGCTTATCGTAAAAGACCATCAACAATTGTAAGATTTTAATTTTTTTACTACATTTTATTGTTATTTTAATTAAATATTTGATTAACTTTCTAAGTTTTAATTATTTTTTTCGATAGGCACTTTGCAAAAGAAATAAAGAAATCCGAAGCAAGCAAGAAGTTCCACACACTGGTGGCTCAAAATCATTGGCAAGAAGACGACATGAGATAGTATACATATTAACTTACAAATTTTTACTTTTTCTCTAATTTAAATGCCTTACTATAGTTTATTTAATATTTTTTTCTTAGTTTTTGGCAGCAGGAGTAAAACCTAGTCAGGGACAAATATTTCTCGAAACTCATAATAGAAAAACGGATCATTTGTAATGAAGAGACAAGAATTATAGGGGTAAGTTTATCTTTGTTGTACCTTTTTTACATTGATTTTGTTGCTTTGTATTAAACCTTTTTCATCTCAATCAAAATATACAGAAATCATTAATCCTTTCTCAATTAAAATGTACAAAAATCATTAATCATTTTTTTTTTTTTGCTTCTATTGTCTGTTGGTCTTCAGACGTATGTATAGTTTCCTAAATATCCATGTCTAGGTTTAGGATTTCTTAATTAGCTAGTGGTCTGTCTTTAAAGCTTTTTCGATGATTGTTTAGTGAAGAACTGGTGATTTACTGATTAACAAAATGTAATGGAAGGATGTTCTTTGCTAGGTTTCAGATATTGACGGATGTATTTTTTTAACAAAAATAGTTTAATGATGTAGTTTAAGTTTGAGATATAGTTTAGGATGATTTTGGCCTAAACTCTTTGAGGTGGAATAAAGATTTGAAATTGAATTATTTTGGTTGCACAGAGAATTTAAAATATATTATTACTCATTAAAATAAGCATTTTTGTAGATTTTATGATTATAAAGGACAGGCGAGAGCAGTTAATCTGTGTATCACCTTTTCTTTGTGAGACATCAGTTTTCTGTTTGACATTATGAATATTCAAAGTTGGTGTTGAGGTCAATCTCTTGTTTGTTTGGTATCGTGTTACTATAATCGAAATTTATTGTTTAAATCTCCATTCACATGTACTTGAGGGTATCCTAACATTATCTTTTGTTACTAATTAATAATTTATCCACTGTAGGAATAAATTGAGCCACATGTGACTCAATGTAATGAATCTGAAGCTTCCCCTTGTGATAATATTGCCAAGTTGTTTGGGGAAGAGCACTCAGGAAAGGTACGATGTTTAGGTATGGGAGCAGTTCCTTCAAACACATTCAGGAATACCAAACAACTCCTTAGTAATCTGAAGGTTTCCTCATCTAATGTTGATGTGTCATCCTCAACTGATACCTATTTGCACCAAAAGGTCTCTTGTTTAGAGTACCAATTAGAAGGAGCTTTGTACACTTTGAAGAGCTACATGATATCAAAGGAAGAAAGTGTTCCTGATGAATTTGGTGGCTTGTTTGCGCCTCAACTATAGGTAAGAAGTAAGTGTACATCTAAGTAACTGATTATTAATAGATTTTTCAACAAATATTTTTTTCTTTATTTCAACCGAATGATGTTGAGAGCGAGCCTACTTCACCAGTGGATATAAGCGAATCAGCGAGTGGCAACGACACTAATCGTCTACAAAGTACTTAATTTTTATGTTGTTTAAATTATGGAATCACTTTTGTGGATTTATATTACTCTACTGTTTTACAAATAGTGAGTTAAACTTTGGAATGTGGCATTTGAATTTATGTGAACTGTAGTTTGGGATATGGTATTTGGATTTAAGTTAACTGTAGTTTGAAATGTGTTATTTAAATTTGTGATTTTTAATATTATTGATATTTTCAATGCGATTCAATTTACGTCTTATAAGTTACTTGGGCACATGATTATAACATAGCTCTAATTTAATCATACAATTAAAAAATATATTACTGAAAAATAAAATTACACTATATAATAAATTGGATTATAGCGTTTACAGACCCCCACAGATGCTTATATTTTGAATATTAAGATTATATTGTGTAGGTTATAAACCCCCACTAATTATATTTGAAAAAAATAGAAATCATATTTTAGGGGGTTGCAAATCGTCAGCATTTGCTTTGAAAAATCACCACAATGTTGGAATTCATTTTGCAGCAGTTTCTTTCATAATTGCGGCGTTTTTAAAAATCCGCCACAATATTACTAGTGGCAATGCTAACTGCAGCGATTCTCTAAACCGCCACAAAGCGTTTTGTGCGGGTTCCAAACCGCCGCAAAGGACCAGAATAACCCCTGCAAAATTTGCTTTTTTTTGTACTGAAATGTCTACTAAGTTGTTAGTGAGTGTTTTCCCAATCAATAAAGAAAACACACTAAACATTTTCCCCCTATCACTACATCTGTACCATACATATAACCCTTATATATTTGAGTACGCAAAAATTCTATCTACATTCACTCAACTTTTATTTTTATGATGACATTCTGATATCAATGTAGTATTGAATTATAAATACTTATTTAGAAGGTATACATGTTTCTTTTTTTATATTTTGGTTTCCCAAGGTATCCTCACAGCCGGCAGTCGTGAGACTAATCCTCCGTTCCTCTGTCAGCGTACTAAGCGGTAGGGAACTGGCCACAGAGTTTGCTCCATTCGCCAGAGGCGGGGATCGAACCCCCGACCTCTTGCTTAAGGAACATGGCGCAGAACCACCATGCCAACTCTAGTGGTTAGGAGGTATACATGTTTCTTTATAGCGAAAACGGATTTATAGCGAATACAACTTGTGTCACCTGTCATCGAAAAATCATCATGTTAGAAAAAAGACAACCGTCTTAGACTCTCAAATTTGAGGGACCTTATTTTTTAGCAATAATAAATTATGGATAATACATTAAAACATATTAAATATCATTTGTTGAAGAATTAAACCATTTATATAAAATAAAATTATTATTAGAAGAAATTTGAGATATCTAGAGTACTGTATCTAAAGAAAAATTAGATGTATTGATTAAATTATTAGTCGTTGAAAAAAGAATTATTAGAAGAAATCGATTATATAAAAATTATTAACAACTTTACATCTCAAAAAAGTTCTAAAAATAGATTTTATAAAAAGCATATTGATTTTCTTAAAATTTAAGGCTTTCATTTTGCTTTTAATTTTAGATCACTAATGTACTTGAGCCGCCCTGAAGTCTCTATATGTATTATGGGATAACAAACTAGTTGCCATTTTCATCAAATTATTGTTTTATTCTAATCTCATATATTACATGCAATTACTAAATATTTAACCATTTTATTTTGATGTTCTACATACCCAAGTCCATATAACCTAAAACTCGAAACCAAATGGCAAAATTGATTAGCAAGAAAGGACAAAGTATCATTAAATATTGTGGGGAACACTTAGTAGCCATTTGGCCATGAAAATTGCTTTTTTTCGGAGTTGGAATTGGAGTTGAAGATGAAGTTGGAGTTGGAGTTGTGTTTGGTCATATCTTTTTGAAAATTTTTTTTAGACTTTTGAAAAAATCTTTTTTAAATATGATTTTATGTCCTCAACTTTTAAAAATTATCAGAATCACCCAACTACTAATTTACCTACTAACATACAACCAAATGTTGAGAAAATAATTTATATGTCTTCAATTGATAAAATAATTAACAACAAACTAATTATTATGATTGTTATTCTTTTAAAATTTGAATAAAAATATCACAACCACGAGCTAAATAAGTTTATCTAACCATAATCGATTAAATAGAGAAAAATATATTTTGATAAATATGATTGATAGATATAAATATATTTTATATATTCTTAAATTTGTTGATAAAAATTCTTAATTATTTTCACTTGAATTAATTATTTTATTGAATTTGATTTTTAAAAAAAAAATTATGAAATTTAGTTAATAAGAGGGGTTTGTGTAAAAGATTAAAGATTGAGGTTATATATAATAATAATGAAAGTTGAAATTGGAAGTGGAAATAAAAGAAAACAACAAAAAGTTATTTTCCATTTTTAAAATTTTATTCCGAAATTGTTTTTCAAAACTTCATGGCCAAACAACATAATTTCCAGCTCAAAAAAAAAATTTAAAAAAAAAAGAAAAATATCCATGGCCAAACGGCCCTAGTGAAGGGCCTTCTATAGCCTTCAGTTCCTCAAATGGATGATCATTAAAATATTGTAAAATAAAAAATTACCTTTTTTTAAAATGAATTAAAAAGAAAAGTTTCTTTTAAAACAAAGAAAGTGATATTTTAATATAATTTTTAAACATATAAATTTAAAATATTAAATTAATTTAATTAATATAATTCTGAAGATTACTCAAGTTGATTCTCTTAAAGTGAAATGTGACAAGTAACGATAAACAAAAGGGAGTATATATCAACGATAAATTGCATACATCAAAATGGAAGAAACAAATAAAAAAAGGGAAAATTTCAGAAATAACAACTCTGTAGCCTTAATTATAACTTTTATAGCAACAGTTTCATAATTACGAAAAATAACAAATTTTATTTGTATTTAAGTAAAATGTTGCTATATAAATACATATATAAATATATATGTATTACTCATAAATACATATGCACAGCTGAAAAATACATATTCTTCTATTACTATGAAGCGGGTAAAATATTGTTATTTTTGTTATAAGTTATGATTTTAAAAAAGTGTTGTTATTTATTGTAATTATAATTTTAAGGATGATAATTTCTCTAATTTTTTCTAAAAAAAAAAAATTACTTTAGAGATTGTACAACTAGATAATGGGACAAGCGCCGTCTACTTGCATGCATCACAAGTTGCAAGATTTAGTGCAGTGTAAGTCAAAAATAATTAATGTCGATCTTCCAATTAGAAATAAGTCTTTGTTTTCTTAAAAGAAGTTTGAGGATTACAATTCATATGAATATAAGGTCATACAATGATCCATGCTTTCATCAAGAACCATATGATCCTTTTTTTAAGAAAAAAATTTCATGCAATTAGATATACATGATACAGTTTGTCGATGTAAAACTAAACAATGATACAAGTCTTGTCAAATTTCAAATTTCTCGTGCAACTCAAAATTTGTACAAAAAATTAAAAGTATTTCTCTAATTAATTCTTGTCGCTTGTGTAAATCTAAATCTAGATTTTGCACGTGGATTTTATTTTTCTTCTTTAAAATAGATATAGAAGACTCAATAAAATTAAATTTATAATATAGAGATCAATCACCCTCAACAGACTGTTGAATGGGCCTCATGAGCCATGTTAGTGGCTAATGCACTAGGTTGAACCCAGTGTAGCTCTATAAGCTAATATGGATTCACAAAAATTTGACTCGAATATAATTTATTTAAAAATATATATAAGTTTTCAATCCAAAATGTGAATGGTACGGATCGGATTGGATTGACCAAAAAATTATAAATTCTTTTGAAAGTTCTTACACAATTGATAATAATAAAGTATTTCTCTAACCAAATTATCTTGAAAAATCATAAATTAATTTAAGGCATCAACTTGAAAAATGACCGTCTAATTATACTTTATATAACTTAGATTGCGTATAAAAACCTTTGACATTATCTAGAAGTTAACTCTATTTTATTTCGTAGCATGTGGTGCTCTACACTACCATAACTTGTAGCATACATATGAATGCAAACTTTTATTGCATTCTTACTACAGTATTTCTTTATAATTGTGGACGCAGACTTTAAATATAAATTAATGTTGAAGAAACTTATTACTAGTGCAGGTTGAGAGTGGAATTACTTAAAACATCGTATGATACAATCAGTTAGAAAAGTTACTTACTAGCACTAGGAGTTGGGACTGAAATGCCAGCTGTAAATGAGTTGTAATTAGTTGTGTTTAGTTGGTTAGTTGTTAGAGGCGTTTGCAAAATAGAATAAGTAGAGAGATATACTGTTACATTGGCAAAATAATGGATTCATCTTAGCTCAAAATAAAATCTCCTCTTTCCTCTGTTCATTCTCTCTCAAGTTGTGCTTCTATCAATGAATCCTAAAGACTAGCTAGTACAATTTAACATGGTATCAGAGACATAGATATAGTGTGGTATTTTCTGCATTTTCATGAACAGATAGAAGACGACATTTTCACGAACAGATAGAAGACGACCGGAGCGAGCTCCAATGGCGCTCGACAATGAACTGCCTGAGAAACTCATTCACAATCATCCCCTCTTCTTACGTTCAACTGATACTTCTGGTGTAGTCTTGATTTTGATGCAATTAACTAGCACCGACAATTATGCAGTCTGGAGTCGTGGTATGCGAATTGCTATTCTAGGTCGTAACAAATTGGGATTTATTGATGGTACTTGCAAAAAGAAACAATTTGGCTCGAATTTGGTAGATCTATGGGAGTGATATAATGCGATCGTGTTGTCATGGATCATGAATTGCGTCTCGAAGAAATTGCTCAATGGAATTGTATATGCTTCGAGTGCAGCAGCTGTGTGGAATGATTTGAAGGAACAATTTGATAAGGTAGATTGCTCTAGAATCTTTCAAATTCACAGAGATATTGCAACTGCAGCTAAAGGTAAAGATTCTATCTCTGTTTATTATAGCAAGCTTAGAATACTCTGGGCAGAGTTCGACTCTTTGGCATCAATACCTGGTTGCAATTGTGATAAATCGAGAAAGTTTACAACTTTTATGCAACGCCAAAAACTGCTGCAATTTCTCATGGGATTGAACGAAATATATGAGCAAGCTCGAGGTCAAATTTTGATGATGGTACCAACTCCCTCTCTGAACATGGCTTACTCCATGTTAGTTGAAAGGGAAAGTCAAAGGAGTATCGTAGGGACTTCTGGTACTAAGGATATGGGAGACGTCACCTCTTTGATGGGAGCTAATTCTGGATATTCACACAAACGCGGACATGTGCAAGGTCTTAAGAAAGATTTTAGTCTGACAAATGATTATCCTGGATATATGCAAAGTCAGAAGAAGGACTACTCTCAGAGATGCAACTAATGCAAATTGCAAGGACATACAGCTAAAACTTGCTATCGACTGATTGGTTATCCGCCTGACTATCCATACAAAAATAAGCCAGGTCCCCATAAGAAACTGAACCAACAAGGTGCACAAGCTGCACATAATGTTTCCATAGATACTAAGGAAACACAATTCGGTGCTTCCAACAGTGAGAATATGCAAGGATTTCATGGATTTGCACAACCCAAGCCTTATTTCACACCTGGTCAATACAATGATATTATCCAGTTGCTAAACAAAGAGTAACCTGAACATTTTTTAGTAAACATAGCAGGTATTGCTCATACTTGTTTTTCTACCTCTGATAAACAAGATTGGATTGTGGATACTGGAGCACTAATCATATGATATCAGATTTAAACATGCTTCACAACAAGGTAAAACTTAATGGTCATTCATCGAAAGAAGTAAATTTACCTAATGGCCATTTTACTAGTGCATCCCATACAGGTTCTTGTCAGATTCTAGGCACAGGCTTTATAGAGAATATGTTGTTCATTCGTGATTTTCTCTATAATTTACTTTCAGTCTCTCAGCTTACTAGAGAACTGAAATGTTCAGTATTGTTTTTCCCTGCATTCTGCATCTTCCAAGACCTTTCAACTGGAAAGATCAAGGGGATTGGTAGAGAACGAGGTGGCCTATACTTGCTTTCTTCCCTTAATTCTACAATAAAGCCGCAATAGGCAAGCTTATTCACACAAATTCCTAAAGTCGATGTTGGTCTTTGGCATAGAAGGATAGGTCATACTTCTGTTGGAACACTCAAGAAGTTATTTGGTTCCTCACAACTTGATGGTTTAGATGTGATTGAGAATTGTTTTGTTTGCCTTATGGCTAGGCACATTAGATTGCCTTTTCCTACAAGTACTAGTTTAGCTTCTGATAATTTTGATCTACTTCATGTTGATGTTTGGGGTCCCTATAATGTCCATACTTATGATGGGAATAAAATGTTTCTGACTGTTGTTGATGATCATTCCAGAATCACCTGGTTATTTTTTATCAAATTGAAATCTGATATAGTTGTTGTCTTGAGACATTTTCATTTGGTAATTCAGAACTATTTTAACAGAAATGTGAAAGTGATACGATCAGATAATGATGGTGAATTTGTGAATGCTGAATGTAATGTCCTCTTCCTCTCTTATGGCATTCAACATCAAAGAACTTGTGCTTATACACCCCAGTAAAATGGGATTGTAGAGAGAAAGCACATACATATTCTAGAGATTGCGAGAGGGATTAGATTTCAGGCAAACACTCCATTAAAGTACTGGGGACATTGTGTTTTAGCTGCTACACTTATTATTAACAGACTTCCCTCTGTAGTTCTTCAACAGAAGAGTTCATATGAGCTTTTTTATGGCAAGAAACCTTCTATTGATCACTTGCGAACCATGGTCTGTCTTTGTTTTACCAAGAAGTTGCCTGCGCAGAACAAGTTTGGTGCTAGAGCAGTAGAAGCTGTTATGATGGGTTACTCCGACCTGACAAAAGGGTATATTCTTCTTGACTTAGCTACTTCCATTTTTTTCGTTAATAGGGATGTTGTTCTTAGAGAATACTTTTTTCCCTTCAAATGCAATATCACTGTCTCTACGCGGGATCCTCTTTTTAATGACATTCCACTTTCTAGTGATGTCTTACCCATACCTTTTCCTACATAACCACCAACTTCTAATCCCTCACCACCTTCACCAGATACTTTTGAGCCTTCTACTCCTACCGTTGATTCTAATTTAAACCCCATTTCTAAACCACCTTCTGCAGTCCCATTAGTTCTAACTCTCATTGAGTCCCAAAAAAGGTCAAGTAGACCTAGACAATAACCTTCTTGGATGACTGATTTTATCACAACAGCATCTTCATCCATATCTTCTTCTACTGCTGGCCCTTATTTTATGACTCACTCTATTAGTTATGCTGGTCTGTGACCTTCATACATACAGTCTTTAGTTGTTTTTACCTCAGTCGTGGAACCTCAGTCTTTCCAAGAGGCTTCTTCAGATCCTCTTTGGGTTGATGCCATAAACTCTGAGTTTCAAGCTCTTATTGACAACAAGACGTGAAAACTAGTTCCATTACCACCTGGGAAGGCACTTATTGGGTGCAAATGGATTTTTAAGATCAAATATAGAGCCGATGGGGAAATTGAATGATATAAGGCGCGATTGGTAGATAAAGGTTATAACTAACAAGAAGGGCTTGACTATAATGAGACATTCTCTCCTATTTTCAAAATTTTCACTGTTAGAGCTGTGATATCTATTGTTGCATCTTCTGATTGGCCAATCCACCAAATGGATGTCCATAATGCTTTTTTACAGGATGATTTACTTGATGAGGTATACATGCAGATCCCTCAAGGATTTGATATCCAAGGGGACTCTGTTAATAGTGTTCCCAAAGTATGTAGGCTTATCAAATCATTTTATGGATTAAAACAAGCAAGCAGACAATGGAATGTAAAATTGAAAGATGCACTTATCAACCTTGGCTTTGTTCAAAGTTGCTCAGACTATTCTCTATTTACCAGAAGAAATGGACATCATATAGTAGTGATCCTTGTATATGTGGATGATATGCTCATCACAGGTGACAACATTCAATTGATAGAGACAGCCAAATTAGATTTACAGAAAGTATTCAAGATGAAGGATTTAGGTAAAATAAAATATTTTTTGGGAATGGAATTCTCAAGATCAAACAAAGGTATTCTAATGAACCAGAGAAAGTCCATTCTTGAATTAATCAATGACTTGGGTTTGAGTGCATCCAAATCAACTTGCACACCTTTAGAGTTCAATCAGAAACTCATAACAAAGGAAACAAATACAGTGATGGATTTGCAGCATGATGAACTATTGAAAGATAAAGTGAAATATCAGAGATTGATAGAAAGATTATTGTACTTGACTCATACCAGGATAGACATAGCATTTGCAGTTCAAACACTCAGTCAATTCATGCAGCAACTCAAAATATCTCACTGGGAAGTTGCCTTGAGAGTGGTTAGATATCTCAAGCGCATGGGAATTCTATTGAGCAGTGAAAAGGATGACACATTGACAGCTTATTGCGATGTCGATTGGGCCTCATGCCCAAGCACTAGGAGATCAGTAGCCGAATACATTGTGAAGCATGGGAAGTTACTTATATCTTGGAAATCAAAGAAACAAACAACTGTCTCTAGGAGTTCAGCAGAATCAGAGTACAGAAGTATGGCAATAACATTATCAGAAATAGTTTGGCTTATCAGCTTATATGAAGAACTGGGAATAAGATTGACAAAACCAGTAGACCTCTTAAGTGATAGCAAGGTAGCCTTGCAAATAGCAGCTAGCCCTGTTTATCATGAGCGTACCAAACACATAGAGATTGATCGTCATTTCATTAGAGAAAAAATTCAAGAAGGGTTGATACAAATGCATCACATTGGTACAAAGGAACAACAAGCAGACATCTTAACCAAAGGACTGCTGAGAGATCAACATGATTATTTGATGTTCAAATTGGGAGTGCTAAATGTGTTTGCACCCACCAGTTTGAGGGGGAGTGTTGAGAGTGGAATTACTTAAAGTATTGTATGATAAAAGCAATTAGAAAAGTTAGTTACTAGCACTAGGAGTTGAGACTGAAATGCCAGCTGTGAATGAGTTGTAATTAGTTGCATTTAGTTGGTTAGTTGTTAAAGGCTTTTGCACAATAGTATAAGTAGAGAGATATACTGTTACATTGGCATAATGATGGATTTATCTTAGCTTAAAATAAAATTTCCTCTTTCCTCTGTTCATTCTCTCTCAAGCTGTGCTTCTATCAATGGATCCTAATGCCTAGCTAGCACAATTTAACAGTATATATATAACCTGATCTGCCGAAATAATTGGTGCAGACTTAAAACACCCAACATGCATAATTTATTTATTTTGCTTTATTTGTCCCGTTTAGATTTTGGACATTTTTAAATAATCATTCATACGGACATTTTAGCATAATAGTTGCATTAATTGATTTTCAGTCATAGGTATTAAGAAATAAGTAGCTAATGCCAAAAGCAAAACATAAATAAAAAACTATCTTTATATATAAAAAATGAAAAGAATGTATTTTTAGTATATTGGATGATTAAAAGTGGAGGGATGAAGTAACAAATACTCTCCCTTTCCTATACTTGTCATTCTTAATAAAAATAGATATTGTATAATTACTTATTTGTTTTCATCCTTTATACTTAGTCCATATTAATATAGTGTACTTCCCCAGTTCATATTTATTTATCCACTATATCAAAAATAGATGTCTAACAATATTTGTTCAGTTTGGAAAATCAATGAAATAATTTATTCATTTCTATCCATTTTACCTTAGTTATTAATTATAGTTATTACTCAATACTCTTAAAGTATTGAATTAATTATATTCAAAGGATGATATGATAAAATTATTCCTATCATTTACTATTTCTTAATCCGTGTGTCAAATAAATAATGAACGAAGAAAGTATTAAATAAAGAGGAGTAATAAATTAATAAGGATAATTTAGTCAAATTAGAGACTAAATTACCTTCTAATTAATATATTTTCTTAAAAAGGAAAGTGCAAGCAAAAAATGTAAGTAACAAATATTTAGGAATGAAGGGGGTAAGATAGTGAACTATTCTTACAACATGATACACGACAGCGTATTAAAAATGAAAGGGAAACTAAATAGAGGAAGGTTAGAGCCGCTAGGCGCTATATATAAATGCTCTTAATTCTTATTATCAACAGCCACCTCTCACTTAATTATATCCCCATTATTAAAAATTTCTGCCACTCCCTCATGCCATGCATGTTCAACTGAATCTCAATCTTCACTTATCTTAAATCAACAGTTCCTAGTTGAAAAAAATATTGCTGAAGAGAAAAGATCTAATCTTAGGAAGAAAATAAGCAAATCAAATACTTCACAGTGTTTTTTAAAGCTAAAACTTTGCTAGAGTTTGATAGTAGATTTTGAGAATATTTTTTAAAATAGTATATATCTTCAAATATCTGTTTGGTGATGAAATCTATTTAGTTTTGAAAAATCTAGCTTACAAGTTCCAGACCAATTTTTGGATTTTTCGAACCTTCATTCATAAAATTTTAATTTTTTTCAAGTAAAATATATGTTGAAACACAACTTCAAATTTCAAAATTTCATAATTTCACAAACTCAAATTTTCAAATTTAAACTCGAAAATATATGATCAGGAGTTTATTTCATAGAATCAACTAATACTACTGTGGGGATAGTAGATAGATGCATGTCCTTAGAAACACCCTGTGTTGTCACAGCCTGAGAAGTACATAAAGTCTTGAGAGAAAGAGACCTGCATTTTTTTTGCTTCTTTTGGAACGTTATCTATCTAAAATTTGTGTGATATTTTAAAAATAGTTTTATGTACGAATTTTGAGCTTTAGCAAGCACCTTACATAATTAGCAAAGAGATATTCATTTAGTTACATTAGATATACAACATATATACTCTCATTTATGCATTTCATTCATTTTATTAAAATATTTTTTAACGCCGTTTTTTATTTGACAAATCCCAATCCCCTTATTAGTAGCCGAACTAAAAGGTCTCATGAGATCAAAGTCACTTGTGGTCTGTTTACTCTCTATTTAACAAATTTCATTGATATTTCCTTATTCTCAAGTTTTGAATTATACGAGCCATTCAATTGTATTCCATAATAAAATTTCTGTGATAAACAGTGGTGCAGTAGTGGAGTTAGAATTTTTATTGAGGGGGTTCAGAAGTATATATACGAACCAATTGAAGGAGTTCAACATCTAATATATATGCATACAAAATATTTTTAACCATATAAAAATAGTATAAAAACAGTATAATTTTTCATCGAAGAAGGTTCAGATGAACCCCTGAAGCAAAGGTGGCTCCGCCAAAAAACATCTCGGCGATGATGCGATTTTTAAATATTATTTAAAATCTTCTTGCGCTGCAGGTAAGAATTTGACTCAAGACTCATGTCTGCTCTAATACATACCATAATCAATTACTCCCTCCGATTAAAAAAGAATGACCTATGGCCTTAAATTAAAGTTGTGTCAAATGTACTAAAATATCCTTTAATCTTTTGATCCTAAACATACAATGTGGAAAGTTAAAATTAAAATATTGCCAAAAAAAAGAAAAATTATTCTTTTTAAAACGGACTAAAAAAAGAATAGATTATTCTTTTTTAAACGGAGGAGTACTAGATTTCAAGTCCATAATCAAATACAAATTTCTCTTTCAAGCTATGAATGAATTTGATATAGCTCTTCCAAGAAAATCTCAATGGTGAGGGAAAAAAAAGTACAAATGACAAAGTTACAAATGAATAATACAAGCAAAACACAAAAATGATAATGCACTCAATTACTCTCCTTTTTGGGGTTCTGTTCCCATATCAACTAACAATTTAGACTCTTCTAATTCTTTTCCATTTGGTTTTTTTACAAACTTAACCACAACTCCATTACAATTACTCTTATTCATTAACCTTGTACTACTTTGTATCATGCCCATTGATCTTGACTTACTCAACCTTACTGTAGGCATCTTCACAGTCAATCCTCCTTTCCTCCTAACCGTCTGATTAATATTATTGTTAGTCAGATCCAACGGTTCTGATGCAATCTCACCAAGTGATCCAATAGATTTTGATCTCATTACTGGTTTTATTTTTTGACCAATCACAACATTTCCTAATTCTGCACTCGTCACATTGGATACTTTCCTATTTCTTCTACTTCCAATCCTCGAGATCTTGACTATTTCCATACTTTCATCCAACGGCTCATATTTAGCCACGTGTGTTGACTCTCTCACGCGCCCTACGCGCCGTCCTATGTTATTCCATATTGGATAACTCATTCGTTTGTACACCATCTTTAGCCACTCCACCACCTCCGCCATCGCCGGCCGTTTCACCGCCGTCTTACGTACGCAACGCGCCGCCACCACCGCCAGCTGCCGTAAAGCTTCGTCATCCTCCGGTGGGGCGATTCTCGGGTCATAAATCTCTAAATACTGGCCGGATTTTATCAGTGGCACCGCCCAATCAACCACCGATGGCGGACTGTAGTTAACGTCGATGGCATTACGGCCACTGATGATTTCCAACAACAAAATCCCAAAACTGAAAACATCGGATTTCGTACTGAGATCACCTGGTGCAAGATAAGCAGGATCCAGGTACCCTAAAGTACCCGCAGGTGGCGTACTTTTAACAACGACATCTTCAACATTTCCTCTCAATGACAATCCAAAATCACCAAGACGAGCACTGAAGTTCCCGTCGATGAGAATATTGGATGATTTAATGTCCCTATGAATCACAGGTGGATTCGAACAGTGCAAAAAATGCACGCCCCTCGCAATCTGCAGCGCAAATCGGACACGCCGGGTCCAACTAGGAGGCTTAGAATCAGAATGAAGCAATTCGTACAAAGAACCATTAGGCATAAACTCAACAACAATCAGTTTATTCTGTTTTGAATCAACTGCATATCCCAGCAAGTTAACTAACCGAGGATGATACACTCGAGAGAGGATTTCGATCTCATTTTCAGCTGGGGAATTACTAGAACTATGACGCGGGGGTTCAGCTAATTTGCTTTTCTTGACAGCAGCAATGAGCTTGTACTGATGTAAATGAGCTTTGTATACGTAACCGTGACTTCCTTTACCAAGAAGATTGTCTCGAGAAAATGCATTCGTAGCAGCGTGGAGATCAGAGTAAGAAAACTCAGTGATTTTGAATGACCTTTGGGTATGGTTATGTGTTTTACGATTCTTCTTAAAATTATAAGAATCGCAAGTGGCAATAGCAGATTCGACATTGCATGAAAGAAAACCCATAAACAAGAATTAGGAAAGTATTGTAATGAAGAAAAGTGGAGTGTTTGAGGAATAAGAAGAGAGAAAGAAGAGGCCATAACTGTGGAAAGAAGAGTGGGTGAAAGTTTGAGGTGGTCGTAAAGACATAAAGCGGTGGTAAAAGGACGGATTATTTTTTTTTTTTTCTCTCTTTTTGTAATGTTTTTGTTTTTTCTTAAACAGCTTTTGTGTATATCGATTTGAAATGGAAACTTGTGAAATGTGTAACCCGGTAAAAGTTAAAATAAATATAAATAAAAATAAAAACGTGAGAAAGAGAAGGATAATGACTAAATTGGTCCTTAATGTATCAACTTTGTTTCGTTTGGTATTAAATTTATATAAATATGATGAAAATAGTGTTAGAGTACGAGCCCTACTAATTTCATATCCGTGGAATAAATAAGTAAACGTGATTCACAGAAGTAAAAGCTGAATACAGTGTTTTTACGTGGAAAACACCCGGCTCAAGAAATGTATAAAAAACCACGACCTGTACCTCTACAGGATTTAATCTCAACTTCATTATAACACTTGAGCCTCAACAATCAACAAAATTATAAGACTTCTTGTAAATTAGGAATTAAAACTTCTAACTCCTATCACTACAAAAACACAAATCTTCCCAAGATTAGTGTTCCCAAGTCTTCGAGTTTCCTAACTTGAAGACACAACTCCTAACTCAGTTTATAAATCACTGAGACTAGAACAATGACTCTTTACAACTCAAAGAACCTACCTACTACACACAGTCTAAGACTTGCAAAGTAAGAGACCGGGTTCTTCTTCAAGTATGTGAACTGTTTTGCTGATTGTTGGTTATCTTTTCAGCGTGTTGAGTATCTGCTTTTGAATTCGTTTCTTGTATTTAAGCACACACCTCATAGAGTCCTTTGATTGATGTAATCTTCTCTGTTCAATAGGACTCTAGATAGTTTCACACTTCTTGTTGTCGTCTCTCTCACTTCTTCTTTTGAATAGAATTCTTCCTTCAATAGGATTCCTCTTTTATCTCTACAAAACCTCTTGTTCAACTCAACTTCTGCAAGCCTTCTTGTTCAAATCAACTTCTGATGTGATAAATGCTATCAACTTCTGTTTGTACGCAGAGTCATCTTATCAATAAATTGTCTGCAGCTGATAGTTGGATGGACCAGTTTTCACAACATGTTTCATTCACATATCTATCATCAAAACTCCACATGCCCTAACAATTTCCTCCTTTTTGATAATGAAAAACATAGCAGCCTAACACCACAAAACCCTGACATACTCACTAAAGAAGTTAAATAAAATAATCAGAATGAAATACAGGTTATTCAATTAGGTTATAACACTGTATAATCTGTTCTTCCTCTTTTTGACATCATCGAAAAGCTGGACCAATAAGTGAACAAGTTTAATAATTCATGACCACTGGGTCTATCACTAAAACAATGAAGACATTAGAGCAAAAAGAATAATTAATAACACAGAAGTGAACTACATAAGGCAAAAAAAAACCATTGCATTTATAGAGCAGAATACAATGATCACAGCCCATCAAAAGTAATAAGAGAGAAATAGCTTAGACCAAAAATAGGAAGAAAAGATGCCTAAGACACTAAGAGGGGCTTAAGTGGATGAGGAAGAAGGAATAAGAGAGGTTAACTTCTTAATGATATCAGCATTGTCAGCTCTTTCTTTTTCCAAGGTAGCTGTGAGGGAGGCAATTTGAGCTTGAAGGACTTGTTTCTCCTCCTCATGAGTAGCCTAAGCAACTTCTAATGCAGTTTGTGTCACATCCACCTCACTTTTGTTGGCAGCAAGAGCATTCCTCAACCTTTGCATAGCATTATCAGCAGGTAACATAGCATAGTTCACAGAGTCAATGACATCCTTTGTGGTCTGCAGTGACCACACTTTTACAGGAACATGAAAGTCCTCAAAAAAAAAGGGCAAGCTAGAACTCATAGGGTAAAGCATGGCCATTTGCATCATGGATTAAGACCCTTTGCATGCACTTGATGATGATTCTGGGAAGATCAATTGGAGTCTGAGAGTCTAGCAATTCCATCAGGGTCAGATCAAGAAAATTTGCTTGGAAGGATCATTTTGTGAACCACATCAAAATAGAACTGGCGGAGATGAGACATCTCATTCTTGAGGACCCTTCTATGAGTTAAAAGGAAGGGATTTCTAGAGAACTTTCTGGAAATATCAATAGCTGAAGGGAGGTTATCAAGAGGAGGCCAAGAACCTTTCACATAATGATCCCAACCCCCAGTAGGAACATGTAAAATTCAAATCAGATCAGCAGGGTAAATATTTATGGTTTTACGATGAACAGTGGTGGAGAACGTCTCTCCGATAGCAACTCCATTTGTATAAAATTCATACACTTCAGCTTTCTTAAACTTTCTTTGATGATCACCTTGAAGAAACAGGTGTGACCACCCTTGAGCTCTTAGTTTAGTGAGCAACATATCCATATCAGCTCCTCCAAAACCAGTGACAACTCTATCCTTAGCCAACTTACATTTTTGAAAGTGAAGAACATGAGCTGACTGAGAAGCATTGTCAGCAGGAGTATAAAAAACAACATCATAATCAAGATCTAGATTAGGGTGATTAGAGGGAGCAGGAGGAGTATCAGGAAAAAAATCAGAATCTGAGTCAGAGGAATCAGAAGGAACAGGTTGGGATACGTGTTTCTTTAGATGAGAAAAAGATTTTGAAGAACCTCTGATGGAAGGGGAGGCTTTAACAATAGAGGCTTTCTCAGGAGAAGTTTTTGCAGTAGATTTTGAGGACGAGGAAGCTTTTGAAGTGGGTTGGGATATAGAGATAGGAGTGAAAGAGGATTTTAGGGTTTTGGCAATGATATGCTTCAGTTTTCTTTTGGAACGAAGAAGAATATCAGTAAAGGGATCACTGAGAGATGGAGAAGCAGAAGGAGCAACCCATTTATTTTTATTAGCATGAAATACTTCTTCCAATGAACATCTTATCATTGTTTTCTTTCCTCAAGTAAGAGGAATTCAAGGAGAAGTAACTACAGGGAAAGTCTTAACTGAAGTAGCTTCATCTACATCAATGACAACAGATGAGGGCTTTCATTTTAGAACAGATCTTGACTATAGAGGGATGATATTTGCAGTACGTTTATCATCAGGGCCAATAATTAGAAGTGGGATTGGTGGAGGAAGTGACGGGTTGGGCTGGGATGAGACAGTTGAAGAAAATTGGGTAAAAGGGTTTGGAAAGTGTTTGAACGCAGCAAAATCAGAGAATTTACTGGAGATTTGAGGAGGGATTAACGGAGGTAAGTTTATATTTGGGTGAATGATAATGGAGGTAAAGGTGTTTATGGCAGAGTCAGGTGAGGAGGATGAAGAAGATGACGAGGAATTAATGGCTAGTAAAACAGAAGGTTAGTGAGTTGTCTTAGAGAAGGTTTAGAAGGAATGAGAAGGAGAAGATAAAGAGGATGCGTATTTAAGAGGGATAGAGGGAAGATGAATAGTGTGAGAAAAGGATTTGATAGAAATGTAATGATTTTGGGGTCTGTACTGATGGGGAAAGGGCTGGTAGCTTTTTGAAGAAGATGGCTTTTGGATTTTTGGCGGTTTAAGTATAACGGAAGGGACTAAGTGAACAACTTGTTTCTCTCTTATGCTATCATGAACAAGTGAAAATCATACCTGAACTGTGGAAACAATGGACAAAATTTGCCTTGATGGTTCAGCCTATCTGCAAAATCAACACATGGCTGAGTTAATTAACTCTAAAGCCTTAGAATTAGGATACATAACTAAATGTGTAAGACTGAATTAATCAACTATCACTTAAGTACAGTCTTTTCTAATCAATCATTGAGGGAGATTTATACAATTTTAATCATCCCCAAGGCTAACCTATTCCTTTCAAAGTGTTCTCTACTCAAAGCCTTAGTAAATATGTCAGCAATTTGTTCCTCAGTTGAACTAAACATAATTGATATATGACCTTTTTTCAAAATTATCTCTCAGAAAGTGATGTTTAATATCAATATGCTTGGTTCTTTTATCCATAAGTTGTTACTTAATCCATAGCAATTGAGCACAACAAGAAGCTGCAGCAACATATTCAGCTTCAACAGTAGATAAGGCTACTAAATTTTGCTTCTTAGTGGACCAAGTAATTAAATATGATCTAAGGAAGTGAGCCATGCTTGTAGTGCTTTTTCTGTCTACCAAATATCCTGCATAATCAGCATCAGAGTAACCTACCAGATTAAAGTTACTACCTTGGGGATACCATAATCCAAGATCATTGGTTCCCTTCAAGTATCTGAAGATCCTTTTTACTGATTTAAGATGTAATTCTTTAGGTTTTGCTTGAAATCTAGCACATATCCCTACACTAAATACAATGTCAGGCCTACTTGCTATGAGGTACAATAATGATCCTATCATACCTGTATACACTTTTTCCTCTACATCAGGACCTGTTTCATCTAAATCAAGCTTCGTGGTAGTAGCAATGAGAGTATTGATCACTTTTCCTTCTTTCATGGAGAATCTCTTGAGAAGTTCTTTGACATACTTCTGTTGATGGATCATTATCCCAGATATTGTTTGTTTTATTTGCAATCCTAAGAAGTAATTCAGCTCCCCCATCATGCTCATCTCAAACTCATAGCTTATGAGTTTGGCAAACACATGAGTCACATTCATGTTGGTTGAACCAAAAATAATGCCATCCACATATACCTGCACAACCAATAAATCCTTTCCATTAGTTTTTAAGAAAAAGGGTATTGTAAATTTTACCTCTGGTACGCCCATGCTCCACTAGAAACTTTAATAGTCCCTCATACCAAGCCCTTGGTGCTTGTTTCAACCCATATAAGGATTTATCCAGCTTATACACATGATCAGGAAACTCCTTGCTCTCAAATTCTTGAGGTTGCTTAACATACACCTCCTCCTTGAGGATGTCATTCAGGAATACACTCTTCACATCCATCTGATAGAGAATAAGTTCCATATAAGCTGCAAAGGCAACAAGTAATCTTATAGCTTCAAGTCTTGCTAAAGAGGCAAAAGTCTCATCAAAGTCAATTCCTTCTTCTTGGTTGTATCCTTGGACCACCAGTCTTTCTTTGTTTCATGTGACAATTCTATGCTCATCAACTTTATTTCTGTACACCCACTTAGTTCCAATTATTGATCTATCTTTTGGGAGAGGAACTAGGTATCATACTTTGTTTTTCTCAAATTTATTCAACTCTTCTTTCATGACTATGATCCAATCAGCATCAAGTAAGGCTTCAGTTATCTTATTTGGCTCAATCTCTGACAGGAATGCCTTGAAGGCACACATACTTCTCAATCCAAACCTTGTAGTAATCCCAGAGGCAAGATCAGTCAAAACATTCTCAATAGGATGTGATCCTTGATACTTATATCCGTTTTTTGATCAATCCTATTGAACTACTATTATCGCAGCTGATGTTCTGAGCTGGAGTCATTTGTGGATCATTTCCCCATGTCACTGTGCCTTTAGCTTCAGTTCCCCCTGTTGAGATACCTCCATGTTTGGAAGCTCCAGTCAATGAACCGGGTTGGGTAACCTGTTCCTCAGTGTCACTTTCTTCCTGCAGGTTAGTCTTAGCACAGAATTTATCAAAAATCACATGCATGCTTTCTTCAACACAATTAGTTCTATTGTTTAAAACCCTATAGGCCTTGATATGGAGTGAATATCCTAAGAAGATTCTCTCATCACTTTTAGCATCAAACTTTCCCAGATTATCCTTTCCATTATTGTGTATGAAATATTTACAACCAAAGGTTCTAAAATGAGAAATATTTGGCTTTCTTCCTTTAGTAATTCATAGGGAGTCTTCTCTAACATAGGTCTGATCATGTACCTATTTATAACATATGTTGTAGTACTTATTGCCTCAACCTACAGTTTTTTAGCAACATTTGATGCAAGCATCATTGTTCTAGCCATATCTTCCAAGGTTTTATTTTTCCTCTCCACCACTCCATTTTGTTATGGTGTTCTAGGAGATGAGAAGTTGTGATCTATACCATTTGCTAAACAGAATTCCAAGAACTTTACATTCTCAAATTCTAAAACATGGTCAGACCTCATGGAAACTAATGAAGTGCCCAGTTTCTTTTCAATTTTCTTAATAAAAATTTCAAAGGTATCTTCTTTAGAGGCTAGAAATAAGGTCCAGGTAAACCTGGAATAATCATTAACAATTATAAAAACATACCTTTTTTCACCTCTGCTTTGAAGTCTCATGGGTCCACATAAGTCCATATGAATCAGGTCAAGGCACTTGGTAGAACTAACATAGTTCTTTTGACTTAAAAGAGGATCTTACCTGCTTCCCCCTTACACATGCATTACATAACTTTTCTTACTTAAACTTGGTTTTGGGTAAACCCAACACCATGTCTTTGGAGAAAAGTATGTTTAGTTTTTTCAGACTTACATGACCAAGTCTCTTGTGCCAAAAGAGGGGATCATTTTCTATGGCGCTTATACAAGTCAACTCAGGTCCTACTAGTGACAAGATGTCAGCTTTGTATACATTTCTGTACTTTCTTGCAATGAGCACAATCTCTTTGGTATCCATCCTTTGACTTTGACTCCTGCAGCAGTAAAGACAACTTTATTACCTTTGTCACACAGTTGTGATATGCTCAGCAGGTTATGCTTTAATCCTTCTACAAGATAGACATCCTCCAATGCTTTTGACTCAGATGAGCCAATTTTTCCAACTCCAGTAATGATTCTCTTTTTCTCATCACCAAAAGAAACTTATCATCCATCTATTCTAGAGAGTGAAAGAAATTTTTTCTTGTCACCAGTCATGTACCTTGAGCAAACACTGTCTAAGTACCAGTGCTTTTTGCTTTCTTTCACCTTCTCCTGAAAAAAAAATCAAAGGTTAGTCTGTCACGCCTCAAATCCTATTGGGGCGGACTGGCACCCGTAATCGAGGAGGCCCGAGAGAACCAACTTATAACCTTATACTTCCCATGCATACCTCCATGACAACCCGAAATTCGGACAGCATCATATCGCATATAAAAGAAAATAATCACCTGTATAAGCACGAGCACACATATATATGTATATACAATACTTGGCCATTGGAGCTATCACGTCTATTAACAAAACACCACCTTGACTGTACATTAGGTCTACAAAGCCTCTAGACAACACACAGAGTTTAAATAAGGTCGGGATACACCCCACCATATAACTAACTTCTATACAATACCAAAAGTGACTAGATATGACATGGAAAGCCCCGAAGCAAACTGGAGCTCACCAAAAGCAGCTGGATATCCTGACTCCTACTTGTGCAGTGTGTGAGCTAAGATACCTGTGCCTGCAGTATGAAATACAGGTCCCCCATGGGGGACGTCAGTACAAAATATGTACTGAGTATGTAAAGTTGTAGATAATCACAAATGATATAGGAGCTCAATAGAAATCAGAAACAAGTGAATAAATCATAATAGGAGTAGACCACACTTACTAGAACTTGTGACAACCTGTACATTGTATTTATTCAATCACTTTACCTTCGTTTTTATCAGCTTTGTATTCATTACTGTACTGTACTATGACCATTAGGCTGCCTCCAGTACATATAAACTGGGATCGACCTATGATAGGCTTATGCCCCTGGGATACCACCCATAAACACATAAATAGGGATCGACTTATGATAGGCCTATGCCCCTGGGATACCACCCAATAAGAGAGAACTTCCATCACTTAGTTCAATTAATCTTTGAGATTGTTATTTCGGTTGCCACCGCATTTTTGATACTTTGAAATAATGATACATCAATAAGAGACATATAAATAGACCATCAATGCAATAACGATGAAGTAAGAACTCATTGGCACATCAATGAAGTATTTTGGAGTCATCAATGCCATAACAATGAAGTAGGAACTTATTGGTATATCAATGAAGTGTTTTGGAATCATTAATAGCACATGGATCTTGTTTGAGTAACCGAATACATTCTGACATTCATTAGTGTAATAATCATGTAAGATTTGGAAAACAAGTAAGTATTGGAATGTCTTGACATCTTGTAGGGTGGAAACAAGTTCATTGGTAACGTAAGACATCATACAAAACTATTATGGATCACATGTTATTGAATAACTTTGGAAACTTTCTTAATAGAACAATTGTTCACTTTCATGTCAAAGATATGGTATAGAGTATGCTTTACATACCTGACTGTCAACCTTCAATACTAGTCCCAAATGGACTTCCCGTCTTTTCGGATTACTTATCTACAATGAACATATATAGCAATCTAGTATTAGCAACCAAACGTCACAATTCAATTATTTGAATTCACCAAACTAGTGGTTAAGTAGTAAGCCTTAATTACACCATAAAGGGTGTCACTTTAACCCTCTTATACTCCAATTACATTCACATGTCATGAATATTCATACAACATCCTCCAATATCAAGTTTGGATTCATTTATCCTTCCAACTAATCCATTAAACCAAATTAAGCCATAGACATAAATAATCATCAATTCAATAGTATATCACCATATCCACCTTTCATAATTCAATTACCATATCCACCTTCCACAATTAAATACAACCAAACCATGCAAAATAGTCCATAACCCTATTTCCAACACCTTTCAATAACAACCAATACATATAATCCTCTATCACACATATACATATAAAAAAAAATAAAGGCAAACAATATTCATACCTTAGAATTCACCTCTTGATTATGCAATCCTATTTTCACAAATAATAGGTGTCGTTCGAAGCTCTCGAGATGACAAACGCAGTTATCGAATTACTTTGGAATTTCTACGGTTGAATCAAAAGTAATTTAAAGGTCAAATTTGGCTAGGGTTTGTTCTTTCTCAATGACTGATGATGAAAATGAGTTTTTGAACTCATATACATGTATATATACACATATTCCCGTCCATAATATAATAAGAAATGACTAAAATGCCTTTAAAATTTAAATAATGTCAAATCTGTCCTTTGGTGGACTGTTTTGATAAGCTAAAGTAGATCGACCATGCCTCTTTGCTCTGTTATCGTATTTGGGTTTGGTATCGTTGGAAGGATAATTCAAAGGGCTTTCATTTCATATAAAGTAGTCCACCCAGTTCGTCCTGTACAAGGAGTTATGGTCGTTTGAAGTTGACCCTAAAAATCTGTTTTGATAGGCTGAAGTAAAACGAGTATAACTCCTTACTCAGACGTTGGATTTGGATGAAACCAATTGCATTGGAAAGAAGACTCAAATATATTTCTTTTCATATGTCGCAGCTCTCCCATTTCATTATATTAAGGGAGTTATGATCATTCTAAGTTGACCCAAAAATTCGGCTGGCCTCAGTATTTGTGTGCAGGAAATTTTCTTGCACATTTACTATTTCCAAATATCCCGGCCACCATTTTATAGTTTTGAACGTGCTCGATTATATCCGAAACCTATCCGTTTTTGGAAATCTTTATATCGTTGGAAAGCTTATTCAATAACCTTCGCATGGAACCATCGACGGGCAAATTTTGGTATAAATAAAATAATAATAAAAAAATTAATTCCATATAAATAAGACCAATACACGTACTTGATATGCCAATACACGTACTTGAATACGGGGTGTTACATAGTCTTAGGAACCAAACAAGCTTGGGTCCTATTTTATGAGTAAAAGGATGAATTAAATTTCTTTTAGTCTATCCAAGCAACATATAGTGCAACCTATTTCTTTGATCAGAACTAGTTTTGTTCTTATTGATCTGAGAAAATCTGTTAGCCAGGTTTTGACTATTTGATCTGCTTCTAGCAGCCACTGGATATTCAGTGGTGGGATGTCCAAGGTTGCCACAGATATAACATAAATCCTTAAGATCATCAAAACTTTTGTGGAATCTTAGCCCAGCCTTTTCATTGTAATTTCTTTCACTTAACTTGTGAATAATTTTTGAGGAGTTTGTCCACCTATTTGCTCTTTTAAGATCAAGTTTTAGCTTAGAAACTTCTTGACTCAACTTATTCATTTTTTTAGTTAAATCATGGCATTCTTGTTTGGATTTAACTAGCTCAAGTTCAACATTTTCTTATTCCTTACTCATAGCCTTTTTCCCATTTTTAGTGAGAGTTAATTTTATAACTTCAGACTTGAGATCATTATTTGAAATCTCAAGTTCTGCAACTAGTTTCTTGAGATTGCAATTTTCCTTGTCAATTGTGCCTTGCAAGCCTTTAAATCAATGAGATCAAATTTTAGACTTGTAAGACTGTTGAACAATTCATACCTATTAGAAGTCAATTCTTGGAAGTCATCAATCAGTGCACTCATCAAGGAAACAAATTTTGGTTTTGAAACAATTGCAGCTTTTTTTATGTTCAAGTATACTTACCTCAGAAGCATCATCTTCTTCTTCTAAATCTGAGTCTCCAAGAGCCATGAATTCAGTTTCATCAATTTCATCCTCATCTAAATAAGATTCCCAAGCTGCTATCATTGCATGTTCCTCCTTCCTTTTTGCTTTTTCTTTCAGTTCCTTTTCAGCCCTTTCTTTCTTCCATTCTATTTCCCAGTCTGGACAGTCTCTGATCTGATGATCAGTTTTTCCACACTTGTAGCAATCATTTGGATTGTCATTAGAATATTTCTTACTACCTGTTCCCTTCTTCTTCTTAAAGAATTTGCTGAAGTTCTTAGTTATGAAAGCAACTTGTTCCTTATCAAGTTCAAATTCCTCATCACTATCAGTAGCTTTTAATGCCAAGATTTTCTCAGGAGCTGCTTGTTCTTTGGTTCCATCAACTTCCATTTCATAAGTTCTTAAGTTCTCTACTAGTTTATCTAGGGTCATACCTGCAAGATCCTTATTTTTCTCCCCGATTACAGTCACCTTAACATTCTATTTTGATTTAGGTAATATCCTTAGTACCTTTTCGACTTGTTCCTCCTCAGAGATGACTTTTCCTAAGAAAGTCAGCTTATTTGTTAAGGTGGTAAGCCTTGTCATCATCTCATGCAGGGTTTTATTCTCCTTCATTTAAATGCCTCATATTCAGTAAACAGAAGAGAAATCCTAAATTTTCTTTCTTGAGAGGTACCTTCATGAGCATTCACCAGTGCATCCCAAATTTTCTTAGCAGTAGTTCAGGTTGATACCCTATTGTATTCAGCAGGTCCTAATCCACAGACCAAGATGTTCTTAGCCTTAGCATTTTTCTTTAAGGCCAATAAGTCATCAGGAGTAAATTCACTCCTTACTTTCTTGACTGGTTCTCCATCAACCAACTTCATTGGAATAGTGGGACCATCAATAATCCTATCCCACAATTCATAGTCTTCACCTTGAATGAACATCTTCATCCTTGTTTTCCACTAGCTAAAGTGAGAGCCATCAAAGAGTGGAGGTCTAGTAGTTGACTGACCTTCACTATGACCAGTAGGAGGTGCGGAATTCATCATTGATATTTTCTTAGGTGCTAGCCCTATTTAAGACAACCTCGCTCTGATACCACTTGTTAGAGTACGAGCCCTACTAATTGCCTATCTGAGGAACAAGTATGTAAACGTGGTTCACAGAAGTAAAAGCTGAACACAGTGTGTTTACGTGGAAAACACCCGACTCAAGAAAGGTGTAAAAAACCATGACCTGTACCTCTACAGGATTTAATCCCAACTTCACTATAACACTTGAGCCTCAACAATCAACAAAATTACAAGACTTCTTGTAAATTAGGAATTAAAACTTCTAACTCCTATCACTACAAAAACACAAATCTTCCCAAGATTAGTGTTCCCAAGTCTTCGAGTTTCCTAACTTGAAGACACAACTCCTAACTCAGTTTATAGATCACTGAGACTAGAACAATGATTCATTACAACTCAAAGAACCTACCTACTATACACAGTCTAAGACTTACTAAGTAAGAGACCAGGTTCTTTTTCAAGTATGTAAACTGTTTTGCTAATTGTTGATTATCTTTTCAGTGTGTTGAGTATCTGCTTTTGAATTCGTTTCTTTTATTTAAGCACACATCTCATAGAGTCCTTTGATTGATGTAATCTTCTATGTTCAACAGGACTCTAGATAGTTTCACACTTCTTGTTGTCGTCTCTCTCACTTCTTCTTTTGAATAGAATTCTTCTTTCAATAGGATTCCTCTTTTATCTCTACAAGACCTCTTGTTCAACTCAACATCTGATGTGATAAATGATATCCACTCCTGTTTGTACGCAGAGTCATCTTATCAATAAATTGTCTGCAGTTGATCTTGGTTTAGGTGGATGGACCAGTTTTCACAACATGTTTTATTCACATGTCTATCATCAAAACTCCACATGCCCTAACAAATAGTATACTTAATGTATGTCACAAAGTGATCAATTTTGATTATTAAACATTTAAGTAAAGATAATTGCTATTTTTGTCCATAAATAAATGTATGCTCATGGCATATGCACTACATGTAAATTATCAAATAATAATAACATATATAGTGTAATTTTATAGATGAGGTCTGAGAAAGTTAGAATGTACGCAAATTTTACCGTATATTATAAGATACTAGAGAAGCTTTGCAAAAGACTCTCCGCTCAAAAGGAAAGTTATCAAACTGTAAAATAAAAGTACCTCCTTGTATCATTCAGTGGATTTTAGTACGGTTGAAGAAAATTATAGTTTTATGGTGAATATATCCATGATATTTTTGCCTGGACTAAAAATAGGTTGTGTATGAAGGAAGATGTCAAGGATTGTAATTAGGGGTATACTTTATAAAATTAAACAAGATATATTAATGATGTTTTCGATTTATAATTTGATCTATATTACTTTATATAGTTGTTTAATAGTAAGGATAATATTGATTTTGCTAAAATGAATAAGTGGAAAAAAGAATCTATAGGAGATCAAATTGGATAAAACAGGGAAGTATTATCTTGACGGTAAAAATAATAAGTATCTTTCCTTAAATTGCTTAAGACAAAATTGATCACTTTCTGAAGTACATTAAAAATCATTTCATCATGTTTTTACATTAAGGACCAACATAAAACCAATCTTATTATACATTGTGGACATCTTTGATCATTTTCCCGAAAGAGAAGATCCTATTGCTAAATACATCCTCCAATTATGTCTTTTGTAGCAATTCGTCAATATTGGCTTACAAATTTGATTCACTTAATCCTTTGACTTTGTTAATTAATGTCAAAATAATCTTTTGACAATTTGCTCACAACTTCTTTACTTTCCGTCCATTGGAAAATACTCTCAGCATTTCATACTTTACAGCTTGATTTCCCTATTCATGTTTGGCTGAATTTTTATATTTTTCTCATCGTGATGGAAGGAATTATTTTTAGAAAATATCACCACGTGCATCAACATTATAGATCATACCTAATTTTTTAAAAAAAGAATTTGTGCCTGCTAGACCCAAATGACTTGAAGAAATGGGAAACATTAAAAAACAATACAGTGCAGGGAATTTTACGAAGTTTTATTTCAAAATTTAAAAAATCTGGAGGGTTAAAGTTTAAATACATAAAATGAAGGGACGATTGACTTGTTCTCTTCTTTGTTTAAGGGGGAAAAAAAGGTGAAATAGTATGTAGCTTTGAAATTTGGACCAATGCATATGTTACTTTTCCTTTTAGTAACGTTGACGTTATTATAAAAGAAAAGCCTTGTTTTGCTTCTTCAAGAGATAAAAAGTAAAGTTACATGTCGATTGTGAGATGGAATACTATGTAATTGCAATGACTAATGAGGCAGGTAAATAAAAATGAGGCGAATTTAGAATTTAAATGTGATAGTTCAAGTTTAGAACATTGGGACAACTTATTTGATTTATTTAAAAACTTATTATTTATATTTATTTAGTGGCTTTTTGAAGTACGTTTATAGGGTATGAAGCAAAATTACAAATGTGATACTACTCATCATAAATGACGGACTAATGAGGGAGCGCCAAAGATAAGGATTAACTCGTTAGGTCTATTGAATGAAAATAAATAGTAATATGTAAGATGGTACATAACAACTAGGTTCAAATAAATACGTAACAAAACTCTACTTAAGACTTGAGTTTTTGGAAGCTTGCATTAGGTGTATAGGTGTCATGTATGACAAGAATATGGCACCGAGTTTTAAAGTAAGTTTCATGGAGTGGTAATCAGATCAACTATAATGTATGAGGTAGAGTGGAGGTAGAGTGTTGTTTAGCTAGAACTCACATGTCTAGAAGATGAGCGTAACCAAAATAAAGACATTAAGATAGATGTATGGATATTCTAGGAGAGATACGATGAAGAATGAAGCTTCTTTGGAACACGCTAAGGTAGAAATGACTTCTATGATGAATAAGATGAGGGAGGCGAGACTGAAATGGTTTGAATATGTGCAGAGAAGATCGATGCGGAATGACCCAATGAGGAAATTAAATGTGAAACGGTTGGCTATAGTGTGTGTCAGGAAAAGTAGAGATATGCCGAAAAAATCTTGGGAAGAGGTGATTGGACAGGACACGACACACTTGCAACTTACTCAGTACATGACCTAGATAGGAAGACATGGAAGGCGAAAACTACGGTAAAAGATTAGTAGATAATTGAACATGGTCTAATTCTATTATATATCAATATTTGTTGTTTCCTTTACACCAGTTGACATATTATTTACCATTGCTACTTATTTTCTTTTAGATGTTGTCAGCAATGACTTATTATTTATTGGCATAATACATAAATATAACTATAAACTTGACATCAAATTATAATCTTGACCTTAAACCTTGACAGTCCACAAGTATGACCTTTAACTATTCAAAACTGCACAAATATGACCTCCGATCTTACGTGGCAAAACGCGTGTTCAACACACAAAATTGGGCGCATTCAGCTTAAAATCTATGCGTTGCAATGGTAAAAAATTGATAAAATGACTATAATGCCCTTATCAATTTCTTTTTATATATTTAAATGACTTTTCACTATTATTTTTTCATTATTTTCGGCTCAAAGAAGAAAATGACATCTAATTTCTTTTGTCATTGCGGAAAAAGACCAATATTGAAAATTTATTAATTAGGTTGGTCAGCCTCATACGAAAAAATCGTGCGGGTATCTATATATATTATAAAGCAGAGGGTGAATTTAAGTTATATAATATATCTAAATATAATTTATTTAAATATTAAATTAAAGATGAAACTATACTAATAATAAAAAAAATCATAGTTTTAATAAAACGTTATTAAATTAACGTTATTAAAATGTTATTAAGGATAGTAGTAGTATATTAAATTAACGTTATTAACTTAAGTTATTAAAATGTTATTAAATTAATGCAGGGGCGGACCTACGTGGTTTCCATGGGGTTCGCCCGAACTCCCTCGGTAAAAAATTACGTTGTATATATAAGGTAGAAAATCTATATTTATGTATGTATATTAATATTGAACCACATGAAATAAGACACTTAGATAGCCTAGTGGTATTATTTTCTCTTATTGGGCACTTCCTTCAGCCTACTGCGTGGGTTCGATCCCTGCTAGTGGTTGATTTTTTTTTTTAATAAAAAAAAGATAGGTGTTGCTGCTGTAGAAATAAATAAAAAATAATAATAATAATAATAACAATAAAAACGACGTCATTTTAACACAAAAAATAAAACGATGTCGTTCTAGATGAAATACAAATGTCCCTCTAAGTCAGCGCTTTTAATGACGGGGCACTGTGTGATTGGATTACCTTTTCACGTAAGCGCAAGTGAAACTCACGCATGGGGGTTGTAAAATCGGAGGTCATATTTGTTCAGATTTTGAATAGTTAAAGGTTTTATTTGTGCACTCTCCAAGTTTATGATCAAAGTTATAATTTGGTGTCAAGTTTAGGGTTATATTTATTTATTATGCCTTATTTATTATTGTATTTGTTTTACATTTGATTTTTGACATATTTACTCAAGCTAAGAATCTATTAGAGACATACTCTCTATCTTCCTAAGGTAGGAGTAAAATGAAGTAGCAAAACTTACCACAATAGTAAAGTTTTTATTTTTTATTTTTGGTTAAATACCATAATAGTAAGTTATTCAAATGAAAAGTAGATACTTGTAATAGTCAAAAGTTAGTATAGCGTGCAAATGAGTTGGGGAAAAGAGTGGGGAATATATTGGGGACGTGATCTAAATACAGTAGGGTCTAAATGTTCCCATCATTTAATCTACTTTAATTATTTGCTGCTTCTCTTCACTGCTTTTTAGTGCCCCCTTTTCAACAAAAAAATACTGCTATTGGTGTTCTTTATAAATTAAGTATTAAAGTTTCATAAAGTATACTCTAACCATGTACTACAATAGTAGTTTTATGCAACTCGGAATTTTTCTATTCAAAAGTTTTAAGAGTATTAGTGAACTTAAATCAAAGCGACGCGATCTAAATTAGTAAGGTGCGGGATCAGAGTTAAGTAAGAGCGAAGGGTTTATTCCAACCTTTTTCGACGGAATATCACTCTACTATTATACATAAATGTTAAACGCACTTTCCGTTCCTTACGAAAAATGTTACATGAATCTTGGAAGAAGAAAATGGGGGTTAATAATTTTAGACGATAGATATAGGTCTATTCACTATCAATTTCAATAGGTGAGTACTAATACACAATAATAATTACACATTTCGTCTTGTTTTTTCCTTTTATCAACAATTGTCCATCCCCTTGGCGTTTATTTCAAACAACAACAGAGATAAACGGACACCTAACTATATTATAAATTTACAATTGTCAAACCCAATTTTTTGTGAATAAATAGGTAACTTTTCATTTCAGCTACGTACCTAACTTAGTTTAATTGGCCCTTCAAAATCATAAATGTACGGGTATACTAATTAATTTGTACGTCGAATTAGCCCAAATGCCAGTTAAGCTAGTACTCAAGCAAGTACAAAAAAATAGTATTAAAATACAATAATTCTCTGTGACGTTTGTGTTCATTATGTTAATCGATGAGTTTTTTGGACAATATAATAAAGCAGACTCATGAAATTATAAACTGTAAACTATATTTTGTTTATGTGTCTTTCAACGAACTATATTAGTAACTCAATGGTCTTCAATTAAATTACTGCGATTAATTTTCTTATTGCCCCTTGCGCTAAAAATAATTTTATGCATAGTAATGATTTTTCTTGAAGACTATAAATATCTCAAATATATATAAATAAATAGAATAAATATTTAATGAAAAAAGTTTATAGCACACGACATAAAAAGAGATAAAATAATCAAATACTCCTTTTAATTAATATTTTTCTAAATGATGTGTAAATGAAAAATACGCCAAAGTATTTTGAGAGGAGAATGTAACATTATCTAGTTGAAAGTTCTATTTTCAAGAGTATTGATTACTTGATTATTGTAATTATCTTGGCGTTTAGCAATCATATTAATTAGGTGCGAAAGGGACTTGTTAAGCCGGTATCTCAGTGCCTTGATTAATTAATTAATTAATCAATTCTCCTTGGTCTTGTCACTAATAGCCTTTCTGTCAGTTTATTTTTTCTCAACAGTGGTTATTCTAAAAAAAAATTAAGATGTTTGGTTAAACTTATGAAAGAAAATAAATGTTTTTAAGGAGTAGAATAAACAATTTTTCATAAGCTAAAAAAGACACTTTTTACAAATCACATTTGAGAAAATATTTAAAACAGTTTTAAAAGTTTGATTAAACAATAATTACTGCTCAAAAGTATTTTTTAAATTCATTGGCCAACACAAGTCTTTTTTAAAAATCAATTCTTAAAATAAGCTAATTTTAAAAGTTTGGCCAACTATGCTATAAAACTTATTTCTGGATTTTACAATTCTGTAGTTAATTCCGTAGGCATCATTTTGAAAACGAGAGAAAAATATTTTTCCTCTCCAACTTAAAAAGTAGAAAATAGTTTTCTTTTCCTACTAAAAAGAGTACTATTTAAGGGAAGAAAAACTGTGGGAAGATGGCAATCAAAGACAAGGACGTTTTAGACGAAATGGCCTATTTTACTCGAATTTAGAAAAAAGAATTTGACATAATAGTTGCTGGTCAAAATAATGGTCAACAAATATACATATAAATATATTTTTTCAATGTAAAATTTTTTTAAGGTGTATATTATATATATATATATATAATTTAAACTTTTTGTCCTTCTTTAAAAGACTCTCCTCTAGACCGTCTTTTCACTATTTTCTTCAATTTATTATTTAATTATTTTTATTATATTAACTAGACTCCTAAAATATATGGGACTACTAAAATATATGAAAGAAAAATCAATTAATATTTCTCTTTGTACTGATCAATTAAAAAATACTCCTAAAATAGGATAGAAAAATACTTAGAACTCTATTAAGGAAATTCTTCTATAAATATTGAGATGCACGTTAAACTAGAGAAGAAATCGGTTTACTCATTGAAAAAATATGAGTGATGCTCATCTAACTGGATTCGTTTGCATGTCTAGATTGTTGAATAATTAATTTTCTAACCCTCAACTTCTTCGCTGTTTTTGTCAACATAATAGAATTCAACGTGTGTGTATATATATATCTTCTTTGTTTTCATTCAAGTCATTTTTAGGGTCAAAATTTTTGCTTAGACAAGAATTATTTTCATCAAAACTGAAGTTTTGTAATCACTATTGTATTATTTTATTGAAATTTACAGGTGATAGATAAATATTTTCTACTTTAAAGAATTTTTTAAATAAAGGTTAGGTTTAATTGTATTGTATTTATATCTCTGTTTTTAAAATTTTTTTGTGTAAAAGTTAAATTAGTTGTATTGGTTTGATATTTCTATTATCGTATTTTGTTATATTTTACAGGTGATAGATGAGTGTCAAACAACTTTGAGAAATTTTTTGAGTAAGGTTAGATTTAATTATATTATTTTGATGTCTTTATCATCGTATTGTTTTGATGCAGTTTACAGCTGGTAGATGAATGCTGATTGATTTTGACAATTTTTTTGGTACAGGTTAGATTTAATTAAATAAATTCTCCAAAAAGATGTTGAATTTAATTATTATATTCATCTTTATTATTTAAACAAATATCCTATTTAGTGTGGCGGTTAAACTAAATAAAGTGAGGTACACGCGCGAGGCGCGTATGCCTAAACTAGTACTATTAAAAGTGATTAGAACTTTTTGCACTTCATTAAAAAACTCTTCTTTAGACAAAATTGTCTTTTCACTATTTTTTTAATTTATTATTTAATTATTTTTATTATATTAACTAAACTTCTTAAAATATATGGTAGGAGAATTAATTAATATTTTTCTTTTTACTAGACTTCCTAAAATATATGAAAATCCTAAAATATATGGTAGGAAAATTAATTAATATTTTTTTTTTCTACTGTTCAATTAGAAAAATACTCCTAAAATAGAACTCTATTAAGGAAATACTTCTATAAATATTGAGATGTAAGTTAAAGTAGAGTACAAATCGATTTACCTATTGAGAGAATATGATTGATGTTCATCTAACTTGATTCGATTATATGTCTAGATTGGTGGATGCTTGATTTTCTAACCCTTAACTTCTTCATTATTTTTGTCAGTATAATAGAATTTAACATGTGTGTGTATATATATATATATATATATATATTCTTTGTTTTCTTTCAAAATTTTCGCTCAGACAAAAATTAGTTGGATTAAAATTGAAGCTTTATGATCACTATTATATATTTTTTTATAGTTTACACGTCGTAGATGAATGTCGGTTGGCTTTGAAGAATTTCTTGTGTAAAGGTTAGGTTTAATTGTATTATTTTGATATCTTTATTATTTTATTGTTTTATTTTTATTTACAGGTACTAGATGAATGTGGGTCAGCTTTGAAAAAAAAATTAAGTAAAGGTTAGGTTTATTTGTATTATCATAATATCTCTATTAGTTTGTATTTTGTGGTAGTTTACAGTTCGTAGATGAATCTCGATTGGCTTTGAGAAATTTTTGTGTGTAATATTTAAGTTTAATTGTATTGTTTTGATATCACTTTTATCGTATTATTTTGTTGCAGTTTACAGGTGATAGATAAATGTTGGTCGGCTTTGAGAATTTTTTTTATTTAAAGGTTAGGTTTTGTTGTATTATTTTGGTAGTTCTATTATCGTATTATTTTGTTATTGTTTACCGGTGGTAGATGAGTGTCGGACGATTTTGAGAAAAAAATTGTGTGTAAAGATTAGATTTAATTGTATTATTTTGATGTCTCTATCATTGTATTGTTTTGTTGCAATTTACAAATGGTAGATGAATGTCGATAGTTTTTAAATGGTAAAGATTAGGTTTAATAAATAAATTCTCCATCTTTACACACCCAGAAGATATTAAATTTAATTATTATATTCATCTTTATTATTTAAACAAATATCCTATTTATTGTTGTGTTTCAACTCATTAAAGTGAAGTACACGCGCAAGGTGCGTACACCTAAACTAGTATATGTGTGTGTGTCCCACTAGCACCTAGTGTCAAAAACATCTCGACGGTAAAGCCGAATATGTCAATGGCGGAGTCTTCGAACAAAGCTAAAAGCCGAGCACAGAGAAATTTTTCTGAAATAGTGAAATCAGTAAAAACTGAAATAACCTCTGATAAATTAGAAAAACGAACTAACTTCTCTTCAGGAAAACAATTTGCTTCTTTTCAGGTAGAAAAAGTCCATCCCAAAGAAGAAAAATATTTGATGTTTACAAAACAAATTTACAATTTGCTAGAAGTCTGTGGAGAAATTTTCGGAGCCATTGAGACAAAAAATTTATATCCGAGGATTTTCATCTTCCCAGGAGGATCAACTGATTTCACAACCAAATTATTTGAATTCAGTTACTTAGACCGTGTTTATTCTAAATCAGATCTATTTGAATTAGAAAGACTACCAATACATTTGACTAATTCAATCAGAAATTATTTCGAAGAAGAAGTAGTCTATTGCAGATTCTACAACATAGCAATGGAATCTCAAGAAGATCAACTATATTTTTCCACGACTAATTATATAACGGTGGAAAAATTAAGAAATTTTAATATCAACGCAACTGGAGTTGATAAAAAAATTTCTTATTCTAATAAAAAATGAATCCAAAGCAGAAGGCCATTAGGAATGAAGGCAGTATACAACATTCTTAAAAATAAATATGAAGAAAATTACAAAGTTCTCAACAGAGATACACATTATTTCATTCTTCTAACGGATTTTTTCCATAAAAGATTTGTAAATCTTATTTTTTTTTTCTTAAGATTAAGGCATTTACAAGAGTAGTTTTAGGGATATCTAAATATTTCTTTTTAAAGATTTCCTTTTATTTTATTAAAATATAATATGGATCATCGTCACTGTCCACATATGAATATTCATGAATAGAATAGTCAGCTTGAACAATATAGTCAATGATTTTTTCAAGAATTTTTTCTTGTACATCTTTATTTAATTTTATCACTTTTAAGATAGTGATCAACGTTTTTTGTAGCCTATTGAATATATTATCTTCTGCTCGAAGATTAAATTTTATCCTTGAATTTTTCTTAGCAATTCTCCATCAAATGCTGCTTTTAATGCATATCGTCGTTGATTCTTCTTCAGACTCTATAACTTGAGTGATTTTTTCTATGTTTTCAATTTCCTGATTTATTCTTTTGTATCAGTACTTGATTAAAGGATCCGATAATATTTTTGCAGATTTTTGTTCAAAAAACGTTCAATATGGACGATAGAACTTAGGTATTGATCCGCAGAATATAGCAAAAAATGAATGACATTGACGAAGCCATAAATGAAGAGCAACATGTTGTTTAGCATTCGAGACGAACTTGTATTCTTTTCTGAAAAGGCAAAGAAATTACAATTTGAATTAAGTCGGCTTAATACTGATCAAGCTTAAAATATGACAGAATTTCAACATTTCTGCGAACATGTAGAAATCAGACCCAAGAAACGAGAATTTCCTAATAAAGTGGCAGGAGATGTCCCACTAGTACCTAGTACCCAAAACATCTCAGCATTCGAAAATCAAATCAACTTGGATGGACTAATGAACATACTTTTTGTGTTCAAAAATTTAAAAAAGAATGTGCTAAGATACCAAAGCTTAGATTACCAGACTCAGAAGTTAATTTGGTTCTATAAACTGATGCCTCCGACTATCTTTGGGGAGCATTGTTACAAACAGATTTAAATGAAATCTGTAGACATATCAGTGTGGGAAAAGCTTTAGAAATAGGAAGCTCCACTGCTTCAAATCCAAGACTCTCAATAGAATATGAGAGGAACTCCATACGAAAAGGTAATTCCATGAGATTTAATAATGAAAATACTAACAATGTTACAGAAGTTTCAGGAAGATTCTTTAATGGAAGCGACGGGAACAAACAAATAATTTTAATACAGTCAGGATCACCAGCAAATCATGTCAAGGAAAGTATCCTAGATGGATTAATTAGCTTTGAAGGTAAGCCTTACAGTTACAAAACGTTTAAAGAAAATAGTTACGAATGTTCGAAAATGATAAAATTATCAATACAACTAGGAACGATTAGAATAAAAGTTCCTTACTACATTAGCAATCATGAAAATGATTACAACATAATTTTGGGAGGAATATTTCTTAATAGCTTGGATCAATATAATATCCAAAAAGAAGGAATCCAAATAACCTTAGGAGATGAAACTTGTTTTATTCCTAAACTTTAATGTCTAAAGAAACCTCCTTTAGAGTATCAGTATTCGTAGAATTTACAGCCCACAAAATAAAATTGACTTCATGTTATCAAATAGATAACGGTCCCGAAGTCAGTTTAGCAAAATTTCTTTTAATAAAAAATTGAAATTTTAATAATGCAAATATCTCTGTTACCGATATTACAGGTGACAAAGGAAAAATTAACGCATGAAAAGGAAAATGTAAAAATATTTTTAGGATTTAAAATTGTCTCTATAAAACATGTTTTTACATATGATAAACTTGAAATTGATTTATTACTGGGAAACGACTTTATCCAACAGTTTCATTATGAATATTTGGTGGTTGACTCTCTGCTTCAACTATTCTACCTATTTTTGTGCATTTTTGGTCAATTTCAATCAGACTTTTGTTTTTATAGATATTTTCATAATTTGAATTGGCAACCGTATATAGAGTTTGATAATAAATGCTCATAATATGATTACCTGATTTAAATAAATCTTCTCTTTTTACCTGAAAATACAAACTTAAAGTTTCGTTAAAATTTGCATCTTTTAATGATAGATAGTACCTGGGGTAGTAGGTGAATAGTAATTTGGTATAAGCCAAATTTCTTCAACAATACCTAGATTTCCTTCTATGGTATTTATAAATCTTTCGTCCGAAAGATTAATCACTATGGAACAGTTTATTCCTTCCTTAAAGGTAGATTTAACCATTATTTAGATTCCTCGGAGATGAGTATAATTCATCTTTTTCCTATTCTTTTCTGAAATTTTTATATATTTATATATATTTAGCTAGCAAATATTTCTTTTATTACTCCTACCAGACAGAAATCTTACAATGTAGAAAGTGAAAATTATCCTACATATACTTATTAGATTCTTTATTGCAACTTGTAACACTATTTTTATATAATTATTGAATTATGTTTTTAATTGCAAATTATAGCATATTTAAGTTAATAGTATTTATTTAATTTTATTTAAAAAAATATTTTTACATATAAATTTATATTTATCCTAATTTTTTGTATTTATCTTTTTCCATCAGTCTAAATTACCGTGTTGGATTTACATTCTATATCCATGTATTTTACTTTTTTTACTTTCCGAATATCTACACGCCTTTCAATTCTTCTTTGTCAAAAATTGGTCTTTAATATTTACACTCCATCAATACAAGTCTTTCTCTCTCTATTATTTTTGCTTTCGAATATTTACACTCCATTGATACATGCCTTCTTCTCTTTATTATCTCAGCTTTTGTACATTTTTAAAAACATTTCGTACTGATTGATTCTGCAAATATCATATTTAGAAAATTTATTTCATACAAATGTGACATATACAAAACTTCATTAATATCAATTTTAATATCTATTTCATAAGAACTAAAAAAAACATTACTTAAGAATGAATTGAGTATATAAACTGACTTCAACGGAATTTATTAAATTAATTCGTGAATATCATATTATGTACCATTTTCATACACTAAAAATAGTTATAAAATACTTCATTTGTAGGTAAAATCTTATATATTGATTCCACAAATTGAGACCCAAAAAATTGAAAATCATTTAAAATATGGCTTCATTATATATAAATTGATTTCAACTTAATTATTTAAAATAATACATCAATACTAGATTGTATACAATTTCATACATTACAAATAATTATTAATATATAATATTTATTGACATCAATTTTCATACTGTAATTCTATCATCAATGTTATTGCAAATTCATAAATTAGAAATTAAAGATATTGTATTATAATTTGTAATTATAGAGAGATTTGGTAAGAAAGAAATATGGAGAGAGAAGGAGAATATTTATTTTTTTAAAGAAAATTGAATATAAATATAATTGAAGAAATAAGCAAAAACATGTTTCCATAATTTTAGCCCACATAATAACTAATTCCTATTAAAATGGGAAGATTTTTTTAACAAAAATATTAATAAAAAATGTTTTTTATTAATATTTTTTTGTTTTAAATTTGTTTTTAATTTTTTTTTAAAAATTTGTTATTAGTTGCAATTATTGCTATAACTTGCAATATATAATCTAAGGAGGGATATATTCATTTTTTTTCCCATGGCCATTTATGACTCACCAAAGGAGAAAAAGGTCCGGTGACTATCTTCTTAACCAACCAGTATTAATGTCCACATGCATATGTTTTCTCTGCCCATTTCTATCGTTGTTATGTTATTTTATGTAGTGATATTTTTATCAAAAAATAAAAAATTGTAGTGATATTTGATTTCATTCTAGGCTGAGTTTAAATTATATATATTGCTGGTGTATAAATATTATATAACAAGTTATTACAAATAAATTTACTTGATAAGTACTAATTCATAACTTAAAGTAATAGTCGATGATATATTATAATAGGCAAAATTATAAATTTTACACTCATTGCATGAAATAAAAAACAATGAATAATGTTAAACATGCTTATGAAAATAGAAGTTAGTCACACGTATATATAGATCTTCCTATTTTGATTGAAGTTGTAGTTATCTTAAATATAGGCCGCCATAATAGTAAGGTTAATTGACTTAAATTTTGACACTGATTAATTGACTTGTTCCGATGTATTTTCAGTAAATGTCCCTTTTACTATTTTTATCATACTGATATTTATCAAATTGATTTTGAAAAACTTTTTTTCTCAACAGAATATTTACCTCTTTATACACAAAAGTTAAAAGGATAAAATCGAGTACATTTTATTTTTCTCCAACTTTGCTAGTGATATTACACTTCATTATGTTATTGCATCCTCTTTAGTTTTCTTCTCTCTTTTAAAACAAGAATTTCTGGATATTGAAAAGATTTTCTTAAAAAAAAAAAGTTGTAGTTAAATTTGATTAGTCCAACCGATCTAATATCTGGAAATTCGTGCTAAAAATCTTCATATAACTCCAATAATATGAGTAGTTGTCTTTATATAAACTATTCGAAAAAACGAATTCATTTTATTAAAGTCAATGTGAATAGGCTTCCAATTTTGCTTTTTTCATAGGCTTTGTCCACGAGGCAATATTGGTGTGTCCTTTTCCATGGAATTTTTTGACTTTAAGGTGCATCAAATTTGAATATACATGTTGCTCTAATAAGTATGCATAAATAAAGTTGTATGGAAGATGTTGTAGTCTGTTGGAATCACATTTCGTGGTGGAGTTTCAAAAATATTAGGGATCGTTTGGTAGTGCATTGAAAAACTAATTCATACATTAGTTTAATGTGTATTATTAATATCTTATTTGGTATACTTCTGCACTCTATGTTTAACACTCTATTGTGTATTAAAGTGTGTATTTCTAATACCTCAAAATCCATGGTATTAGCAATGCAATGGATCCAATACATGCATTAACATGATTAAAAACACTATTATCCCTCAAAAAAAAAATTTCACATCCTTTCCAACATATATATGGAGTATATATATATATATATATATATTTTAAATTATTTAATTTGTGTTATTTTTAATACATCAAACCAAATACTGCATAAGAAAAATACAAGCATAACTAATGCAAGTTAACACAAACATTACTAATACAAGCATTACTAACACATCATATTTTGCGTTGTTGTTCTTATACACTCAATCAAACGATCCCTAATGTAATAAAATTAGATAGTTTGATATATAAAGTATCTCGCGTACGTTAGTAAGGTTTAGAGAAGGATCACACTTCAAAAAGGATAATATGGACAGTCTATTATTATGCAAACATTAATAAATAATTTCACAACTACGACCTGTAATTTACATATAAGTCGTACATAAATTTTTTATCGATGTTCTAAAACTCTCCTCTCAATAATTTCTATTATAGAATTTAAAAAATAAATAATCAGAAAGGTTGCATTTTAGGTATTACTTTTCAAAGAAGGGGATCTAGGTTCATATATATCAGGCAACAATCTAAAGGTGGTTTACAAGAATGAAATTGGAGATAGGTGATCTTAAACTTTTTCCTTTGTTTTTGATTTGTTAAACTTGAAATTTTATCCATGAGATAAGTTAGCATCAAAAGTTTAAGATCGCCAATTTTCAAGGGTGGCGTAAGGGTTAGACTAGTAAAGTATTTGCTTTATGCCCCAAAATTTTGAAGCCTCAAAAAAATTAATGGTAAATTTCATGAGTTTAATTTCACTTAAAATAATAATGAAGATTGTGAAATACGTTTAAAAAAATTATCCTAAAAAATTACAAAAAGAAAGAGATACCTAATTTTTACTAAAAATATTTTAGAACTTCGAATTAAACAGCTCAAACTTCATATTAATAATTAATGTTTTAATAACAATATCTAAGTTAATGTATTGCAAACAAATAGCTAACTTCTTATTAACTAAAATGAATCTTTCTTTTATTAAAAATCATATTATATGTGAAATCAAAGGTTATGTGTCTTTTAAAACATTATACCAAAAACAACTAATATACACAACAAGAAAATAACTCTAAATTATTATAATATTATTTTTTTAATGTATATTTATCTATCTAAGGCACTTGTTTAAATTTTGCTTTAGGCCACTAATTTTATTGAGATGACCCTGCCAATTTTCAAAATCATTAGGTGTAATTTCTTGAAGTTCAAATTAGCCCATATATAAAGTAATAGTCAGTGATATATTATAATATGTTCAATTAAAAATTTACATTTATTGCATGAAATAAAAGACAATGAATAATGTTAAACATGCTTATGAATATTAGTTTAAGATACGTACGCTACACATGTATCAAGTATTTTTGATCACATTGTATAAGTCTATCACATCAATCAATAAAAAATATATTTGTTCCCTTTTACTTATCTCAAGATTTTGAACTAAAATAAATATTCTATAATTTTCTTTTTAATAATATTATAATTAATTTCAAATTAACGTATGAGATAAACCTCAATAGAGGTTATACTTACAAATATAAAAAGATGATTTGTCATTCATTGTCAATAAACCCAATATAATAAAAAAGAAGATCTAAAATTCGAAAATCACAAAGTTATGTTGGAGATTCTATAACATAAGTTACTTACAAACATAAAAAGATATTTTGTTATTCTTGATCAATAACACCGACGTAATGGAAATAGAAATCTCAAACCTAAAAGTTAAATCAAAAGATTACGTTAGGCACTCAGTAACAAAAGCTACTTACAAACATAAAAAGATGATAATGGAGTTTCTTGCTTTTGTTTTCTTTTCTCACGTTTGTGCTTTCCTTTATTAATTGACCTTTGTTTTCCTTTTTAAAGTAAAAGAATATGATTATCTAATATCCGAATAATTTTTATCTCTCGTTCTCGTTGTGCTCTTTCAAATCAATTAGTATAATTTGTAAATCTCTTGATTTTGAAGCTATAGTCTCAGGCAGCTGAAGTTTCTCATGTTTCACAACTAATAAAATAAGGCAAATAACAACACAACATATGTAGGATTATCACAAAAAAAAAAAAGGGAGGATAACTACAATTATAAATATGATACAAATTATATTTATCCTCTCATAGTATAAAATAATAGAGAAAACAACGAAAATTGCATACTATATTATATTCATCTCCATCAATTATTGTAAACACCTAATTTTTGATCCAAACCTAATATTTTTATACCATTTTAATGTTCAATTAATTTTTATTTTATTTTATTTTATTTTTATTTGTAGGCATTTTAAATTTATCTTATTTTTTTTAGATTCGTTAAAAATTTTGAAAAAAAACTACAAAAATAGAGTCACATTTTAAAATAATTTTTTATTTTATTTTATCGTCTATTTATTAAAAAAAAAATTTAAATTATATTTGTTTTCTTCTTTCAACTTTTAAAAATAAAATAAAAATGTGATATTAATTTTTCTTAGTCATATTCCTAAGACTAGCTAATCTTGTATTTTGTTAGTTTTAAATAGATTCTATTATCTTTATTTTATTTGAAATATTAATTAAATTAAAAAAAATAAAAAAAAATTAAATAATCCTAAACTACCCAAACCACCCCACAATCCCACTCCTACTTAACCTCTCCCATAACACACACGACACAAAGCACACACACCACATACTACTATATATACAACACATGCACACATGCACAAAGAAGAAAAAAAGAGGAGAAGCTAGGGAGGAAAAAAAAGAAGACACGGATATAGGCAAAGAAAGGAAAAAAAAAACACATACGGGGATTGAAACAAAAGAGAAAAAAAAGAAGAAATAGAAGGGAGGAAGGAAAAGTAACGAAAAAATAGAAAACAAGGAAAGGAAAAGGGAAGAAGAGCTTGAAAAAAAAAAACAGAGAGTGGAGTTTGAAGTCGTGAGGCTTCTGTTCGAGTTTCTGGACGTCGTCCGTACTTTCCTTTAATTAGTTTATCACACAGAAGGTGATGGATAATCAAATTATACGTTTCTCTTATTTTCCCACACATACAAAAATGATGTAGATGAAATCGTGGACTTTGCTTTGCCCCTTATTCCAGTCACGGTATTTTGTTTTCTTGCTCCACATTATCTTCCATTGTTTCTTTAGATATGTTTAGTTTAATCTTCTTAGAGTACGTTATTTTTAATCTTTCTCTCCATATAGAATTAATGTTAGGTTCGTATTGTCCTATTGTATGTAGTTTTAAATTATTTTTTTTTCTTCTACCAAGTTTGGACGTCAAACAAAGATGGCCTCTCGTATATGATTTAGTTTTCCTGTAGCTTAGGTCAAGTTAGTTTTAAGATTGCAGATTATTAGGTCCAGTACAAAAATTGTGTGAATATTTTTCTTTTTCTGGTATTTAAAGTGAATAAAGGAGTATTCTTCCGAGTAGTTAATTATCATAATGCTAATTCGAATAACTTTTTGATCGATAACGGGTGTAAGTTTGATCTTTGGTTTTCATCAATCATCTTAATTTTTCATAATGGAGAACTCTTAATAGTACATAACTGGAATATTTTAGTTTCAAACGAGTTGGATCAGTTGGCCTTATTTGATATTTTAAATGATAAAACAAATAACATGAACTTGGAAACTTTTCATTTAATAATCGTATTTAGTCTAGAAATGGTTACTTATGTCAATTAGATATTCATGTTGAATTGGTTTTTAGTTGCTGTTAAAATGGATGTTTATACAACCAAAAAATGAGGTTTCTTTTAATAAATTAATTTTCCATGTTTTCATTAAGTTAGATTAACTTTAATACTTTGATCGTTGCCGTTTAATTCTAGTATTTGAAAGTTTGGTTTAGATAATATAATTGCTTGTTACATTTTTTTAATTATCAAGAAGTAGCATCGACTGTGGAAATATGTTGCAAAGAAAATGGGCTTAGACTAATATTTAGTGCCTGGATAATTTAATTGTGAGGAAGCGAGATAGTTTATAAATTCATTCAAGACCCAACACATGATAAAAGAAAATAGGGGGAAAACCAATTATAAGGGAGTGATTTCATAAAAGAGTGAGTTAGGTTCTTAATGATTTAAGATACAAGTGAAAGTTAACGATGAAGTTGGAAAGCCCTGCTACCGACCATTCGTTATAATAGAAATTAACATACCTTTTGAAGCCGATTTAATTGGGTTGGGTATATTCTAAACATGTTAGGTGCTTATTTAGACTAGGAAAATGGGGACGACTCATAAATGCCTCAAAGGCACGAAAATGTACCAAAACTCGTGGTAAGGTCGAAATGTACTACTATCGACAAGCTACACCTCAATACATTTTTTTAACTAATTTAAAATAAATTCAAAGTAGGATGTAAGCAACTTTTAGGTTAACAAATATAATAAATTCAAAACAAAAAAAAATTAATTTAAGCCAGATGTAAGTCATTAAAGCGACCATGCTAGAACCACGGGACTCGAGGGGTGCCTAACACCTTCCCCTCGATCAACAGAATTCCTTATCCGGATTTCTAGTTCGCAGACCAAAAAAATAAAAAAATTGAAGAGTCATTTTCTTTTGAATAGGGATTCAATAAGGTGACTTGGAACACCCAAACTCAATTCCAAGTGGCGACTCTGTAAATAAAATAATCCCTTTTCAAAACATCACTTTAATTGGAAAAACTCATTTTCTCTAAAACCAACTCCCTAGCGGGGTCGGATGCGGTGAAAAACCGGGGTGTGACAGATGGCGACTCTGCTGGGGACTTAAGCAGAATTCGAGCTTTTATATTGACTTAATTGGCTTTATTCAATTTGGATATTGTATATTGTTGGCCTAAATGTGTTCTTTGCCTACATGTTTATCGCTTTGATATTATTTGAATTGCAATATAAACTGTCTTCTCTCGCGCAACCATCTGAGTCTTCTGAGATACTGTATTTTTGGAGATGCGGTATACGCTCCCGAGCTTGAGATACCAGAGATGCGGCAATGCTCCTGGGAAGGATTCTGTAGTCACCCGTGATTTAGGATGGAAAGGGACCAATAGCGAGGCCGGAAAGCCCTGCTACCGGTAAAGCTGTCCCTTGCCGACTCGAGTTGTCCGCTCGTTTCATTGACAGTCTAGAGACCTAACTCCACCAGGTTGAACCTAGCATAACTGGAGCATAGACATGTCTATCCCTAATAGACTGCGTTTTACTTGTATCACGTGTATTTTTGACTTAGTAGGGCTCGACCCAGGGGTCGGGTCCGTCTAGGCCAGGTGTCACCTCTTGAGACCATCATGTACATTTTATGAGCTACTTGTTGCATTATAGGAAATGCCATATCGGATGTTGACCGGCTTTTAAGTGAATTAATTGATCTGAAAAAAGGGGGTTAAATAAAACATGAACTACGTGATGATCTGATTCATGTAAAACATGATACGTAGGCAACCCTCGACGGGTGCGATCAAATACTTTTTTTTTTCAAGATTTAAGTTTCAAGTAACAATTTTAAGATGTTGGCGTTAAATAATAATAAAAAATTTAATTCACTAAAGCCGGGATGAAACAAGAGGATTTTTCTAAGTCCATTTCAGGAAGAAAATTACTTAGGTGCATGACATTTGAGTTAGTTATGAATATATCAATGTTTTTAAAAGCTCTAAATCCTAACATATTTGTTTCTGTCTCAAAGAGAAAGAGAGAATAAGGTGGTTGGTTGTGGTTAAGCTGGCCTCTCACCCGTACACCATAAGGTATAAAGGGAAAAGGAAGATGACTCAAAAAGATGGAACAGAATCTGACAATGAAGAAGTTCGAGATCAATTAGTTCCACAAGAGTTTGCATCTTTGGAGGAGAATAGGTTATTGAAGCAACAAATTGCGGAAATGTATCAGGCCTGGGTGAATGGACAAGCCCCGCCTTCCTCGATTCCTGGATTTTCAGATGCAAATCATCCCAGTTCTACTCAAGCCCAAGTTGACGATCCACTTTATCCGCCTGGATTTGGTCCATACGCTAATGTGTCTAGCGCTGCTGGCACGTCCACCATGCGTCCTCCAAATCCACCATTCACGAACAACCCGCTTTTTATTCCGACCGGGACAACTAATATAAATCCTCCATCAATGATATGGAAGCCTATCAACGAACTAAATCATGATCAAGTCTATCCTCCTGAATTGACATTCAAACCCGTAAATTCATATCAGCCCACTCATCAGCCTGAGTCTCATATCGTGATTGAGAAGGCTATTATGAATGAAGAACGAGAAGAAATAGTTAGAAAAGTGAGGAGTCTGGAGCAGAGTATGAGAAACATACAAGGATTGGGAGGACACAAAAGCGTCTCTTTCAAAGATCTGTGTATGTTCCCTAATGTTCATTTGCCAATAGGGTTCAAGACCCCAAAATTTGACAAATATAGTGGTCATGGTGACCCAGTGGCCCACTTAAAAAGGTATTGCAATCAACTCAGAGGAGCAGGAGGGAAAGAGGAGCTGCTCATGGCCTATTTTGGAGAAAGTCTGACGGGAATAGCCTCCGAATGGTTTATCGATCAAGACATCTCCCATTGGCATGTTTGGGATGATATGGCTCAAGATTTTGTACAACAATTTCAATACAATCTCGATATTATCCCTGACGGCACTTCTCTCGCTAATATGAAGAAAAAACCATCTGAAAGTTTTCGAGAGTTTGCCATAAAATGGAGAGAACAGGCATCTAGAGTCAAGCCGCCATTGAAGGACCAGGAATTGATTGACGTTTTTCTCCAAACTCAAGAGTCTAATTATTTTCATCATTTGCTAACCGCGGTTGGTAAACCTTTCGCCGAAGCAATAAAAATTGGGAAAATAGTGAAGAATGGCATCAAATCAGGAAAAATCGTGAGTCAAACCGCCCTCAGGGCCACTACACAAGCCATTCAGAGTGGATCAGGTAGTTTCGGAAATTGGAAGAAGAAGGAGGAAGGGTCCATGATGGCATCAGGACCGGGCAATGCCCAAAGGGAACGGAACTCCCCTTACGTTCATGTCCAACAGGGACAACCCAGCCCTCCTCAACATTATTATACACCTCAACCTGCTGTTCTCAATGATCAAGTGTATGCCCGACCTCCTCAGCGTCCACAATGGCGGGCACCTGCGCCACAAGGTTTTCGTCCGCAGCAGCCAAGTTTACAAGCCCCTCGTAATCCGTATGTTCCGGCAGACTACACAAGAGAACAGAGGCCAAAGGAAAACTTCACCCCAATTGAAGAAACATATACGAGCCTGTCTTGAAGATTGGTCAAATTAGGATGGATTGAACCTATTTTGCCTTTCAAAGTGGATCCGAATGCAAGTTGGTTTGATCCTAATGTAAGGTGTGAGTACCATTCCAACGTCCAAGGCCACAGTACCGAAAATTGTTGGAGTCTGAAGAGAGCGATTGAAAAGTTAATCGAAAGCAAGACAATCGTAATACAAAAAGAAGAAGCACCAAATGTCACCAATAATCCACTTCCTAATCATAGTAAAACACACGTCATGGGGATGATTTTTAATGATAGAGACTACAGGCCAACAAGACAAGCAGTGATGGAAATAGGAGCCTTGAAGGAGAACCCGGGTGAAGCACTGAAGTGTATGCCAAGAGAACCACTGATCGTGAAAGGAGTGAGTTCCATTATATGACCCCAAGATTCAGAAAAGATGGTATTGTATGTTCCTGCGAAGCTAAAGGGAATAGCACGAGATGGGCCAAAACTATATATTTCGAGTGGTCCCGCAGGGTTCGACCAACAGCGCAACAACACGAGAGAGATAATAGAGCCAACTGTCATAAAACACGCAGCACAACTCCCAGTGACAAGCTTGAAAACCATCCCATGGAACTACAACAAAACCACGGTGATGTACAAATGAAAAGAGGTCATGGAAGAAACAAACGAAACGGGAGGTTTGACTCGATCAGGAAGATGCTATGTTCCAGAAGAATTAAGGAGACCAAAACAGTTTAAAGATAGTCAAAGGCCAATGAAAAAACCTGTCACAAACGAAGAGGCTGAGGAATTTTTGAAGAAAATGAAAACCCAAGACTATTCCATTGTCGATCAATTGAGAAAAACCCTGGCTCAAATCTCGTTATTGTCCCTGCTGCTACATTCTAAAGAACATTATCAGGCATTGATTAAGTTGTTGAACGAAGCATACATCCCGAAGGAAACTACGGTATGTCAAATAGAAAGGATGGTTCATAGAATATTTGAAGCAAATAGAATCACTTTCACTGATGATGAGTTACCCATAGAAGGTTCTGGTCATAACAAAGCTTTGCATCTGACTATCAAATGCGAAGGATATTACATAAAAGGGGTAATGATCGATGGAGGTTCAGGAGTAGATATCTGTCCTCTCTCTACTTTGCAAAAATTAAAAATCAGCCCAGATAGGATTCGGTCCAATAATGTATGTGTTCGGGCTTTTGATGGTGCAAAACGAGACATAATTGGTGAGGTAGATCTTGCTTTGGTTATTGGACCAGTTGATTTTACGATCACCTTTCAAGTAATAGACATGGATACTTCCTACAACCTACTTTTAGGAGGACCATGGATCCACACGGCCAGAGCCATACCTTCTACTTTACATCAAGTAGTTAAGTTTGAACACAACAATCAGTAAATCATTGTACATGGAGAGGATGACCTTACCATACATCGAGATCCTTCTGTACCCTGTATCGAAACAAAAGGGGGTTGTGAATCTCCCATTTATCAAGCCTTTGAAATTGTGACAGCTGATCAAGTAGTGGAAGGCACGCCGATTCCAGGGCCTCATCTCTCTTATACTTCAATCATGATGGCCAGCCAAATGCTACAAAATGGTTATGAACCGGGAAAAGGATTAGGGGCTTCGCTGCAAGGAATTATAAACCCTGTAGATCCATGTGGTAGCCACAACTCCTTTGGCTTAGGATTTAAGCCTACCGTAGCAGATAGAAAATGGGCAAAAGAGCAGAAGAAGAAAGACTGGATATTGACAAGTCCTGTTCCACACATTAGCCAATCTTTCACGAAAGCTCAGAAGAAAAAAAATCAATACCCATGTGCTAACAAGGATGTGGATGAAATATGTCAAGGTCTTAAGGAAATGTTTTATAAAATAAACATGGTTCAGATGGGTGAAGGCCCTAGCCATACAGATGTGCAGTTCGTGGGGTCAAATATCAAGCTCACTAACTGGGAAGCCACTCCTCTCCCCACAAGGAAAGAGTCTTGGTAGTTTATTTTGTTGTTTCATTTTTCTTTCTTTTGTATTTTGGACTATTCTCAGGGTTATAGTCCATATAGTTTAGTTGCTCTGCTTTCATGTTAACCCTCCTATCCTTTTCGATTCAACTAAAAGAAATTCAAGTTTTCTAGTAAATTTATCTTTTCTTCCCTCTTTTAATTTTTATTATTTTTATCTTATTTCAGTTATGTTAATACTGGCTCTGATAACATGGCATGTACATGGAGTTCATATTTAGATCCTAAAAAGTTGTCTAATCTCGAATCAGCAAACCAAACGGTAGATGAATACGATGAAGGTGAAGCTGATAAAGAAGTCAAGAAAGGATTGGATCAATTTGAGGATAAGCCCACACCCAATTTAGATGACACTGAGATAATAAATTTGGGAACTGGTGAGGAGGTTAGAGAAATAAAAATAAGTATTCATGCAGATCAGAATATCAGGAATGATATCGTTCAGATTTTAATCGAGTATAAGGATGTTTTTGCTTGGTCTTATGATGATACGCCGGGTCTAAGCACAGATTTGGTAGTCCACAAACTGCCTACATTCCCTGATTTTTCACCGGTCCAGCAAAAGCAAAGAAAGTTTAAAACTGACGTGAGCGATAAAATCAAAGAGGAAATCATGAAGCAATTGAACGCGAACGTGATCAGGGTCGCCCAGTACACCACGTGGTTGGCTAATGTGGTGCCCGTACCGAAGCAAGATGGCAAAATCAGAGTCTGTGTTAATTATAGGGATTTGAACAAAGCAAGCCCTAAAGATAACTTTCCGCTGCCCAATATTCATATCCTTGTCGATAATTGTGCTAAACATGAGATCCAATCTTTCGTGGATTGTTATGCCGGATATCACCAGATCTTGATGGATGAAACGGATGCAGATAAGACTACTTTCACCACCCCATGGGGTACTTATTGCTATAGGGTCATGCCGTTTGGATTAAAGAATGCGGGAGCTACGTACACGAGAGCTATGACTACTATTTTTCATGACATGATGCACAAGGAAGTAGAAGTATATGTTGATGATGTCATTATCAAGTCCAAGACACGAGTCGATCACGTAGATGACTTGAGGAAATTCTTCGAAAGGTTGCGAAAGTATAATCTTAAGCTCAATCCAGCCAAGTGTGCATTTGGAGTTCCATCCGGAAAACTTTTGGGTTTCATAATTAGCCGCAGAGGCATTGAATTGGACCCCGCCAAGGTAGAATCCATTCTAGAATTGCCGCCTTCGAAGAATAAAACTAAGGTTATGAGTTTTCTTGGAAGGCTGAATTATATAAGCAGATTCATCGCTCAGCTCAGCACTACATGTGAACCAATATTTAAGTTGCTAAAGAAGGATGTGGCTATCCAATGGACAGACGAATATCAAGAATCATTTGATAAGATTAAAGAATATTTGACAAATCCTCCAGTACTGGTCCCACCGGAACCTGGTAGGCCTCTATTCCTATATCTGTCAGTGATGGACAATTCTTTTGGTGGTGTTTTAGGACAACATGATATCACAGACAAGAAGGAACAAACAGTCTATTATTTGAGCAAAAGTTCACAAGTTACGAGGTAAAATATACTCTTTTAGAAAAGCCATATTGCGCCCTAACTTGGATCGCTCAGAAGTTGAAGCACTATCTTTTGTCCTACACAACCTACCTCATATCTCGAATGGACCGTTTAAAGTATATTTTTCAAAAACCTATGCCCATAGACAGGTTGGCGAAATGGCAGATTTTACTTACAGAATTCGACATTGTGTATGTTACTTGTACCGCTATGAAAGCGCAAGCATTGGCCGATCATTTGGCAGAGAACCCAGTTGACAATGAGTATGAGCCTTTGCGAACTTACTTCCCTGATGAAGAGATAAACTCAATTGAAGAAGAAGTTCAAGATGATATGTATGCATGGAAATTATATTTTGATGGGGTAGTCAATGTCAAAGGAGTAGGAATTGAGGCAGTTCTTGTCTCACCAACTGGGCATCATCATCCCGCCACAGCACGACTCTATTTCTTTTGCACTAATAACACAGCAGAATATGAAGCTTGCATTATGGGGTTAAATATGGCAATAAATCTGGGTGTACACACGCTAGTGGTGTTGGGAGATTCTGAATTACTCATTCGACAAATTCAAGGTGAATGAGAAACGAGAGATATCAAGCTCATTCCATACAAACAGTTATTAGAGGACCTTAGTAAGAGATTCAAGTCTATCGAGTTTAGACATATTCCGAGATCCCATAATGAGCTGGCTGATGCCCTGGCTACCCTAGCTTCCATGCTCCCATACCCAGGAAATACGCATCTCGGCCCATTAGAGATACAGATATGAGATCAACATGGTTATTGCAATATAATTGATGTAGAACCAGATAATGAACCCTGGTACTATGATATCAAATGCTTCCTAAAGTCAAAAGAATATCCAACACACGCCAATGCAGATCAAAAGAGGACTATTAGGCGACTTGCTAATGGGTTCTTCTTAAGTGGGGAGATTCTGTACAAACGAACCCCAGACTTGAACTTGTTGAGATGTGTTAATATTCAGGAAGCTGAAAGAATCATGAATGATGTACATTCGGGGGTATGTGGTTCGCATATGAATGGCTATGTTTTAGCGAAGAAGATTATGCGAGCAGGATATTATTGGTTAACTATGGAGCGAGATTGCTTTCGCTTTGTTCGCAAGTGTCATCAGTGTCAAATTCATGGTGATTTGATTCACTCGCCACCTTCATAGCTGCATCCTATGTCTGCTCCTTGGCCATTCGTCGCTTGGGGCATGGATGTAATCAGTCCAATAGAACCAAAAGCTTCTAATGGGCATCGATTCATACTGGTCGCTATTGACTATCTCACTAAATGGGTAGAAGCTGCTACTTTCAAATCAGTCACGAAGAAAATAGTAGTGGATTTTGTTCATTTGAACATCATATGTCGTTTTGGTATACCAAAGTCCATTATCACAGACAATGCAACCAATCTCAAGAGTCATCTAATGAAGGAGGTTTGTGAGCAATTCAAGATCGTGCATTACCATTCTACCCCTTACCGTCCTAAAGCAAATGGAGCCGTTGAAGCAGTAGACAAGAATATTAAGAAGATTCTTAGGAAAATGGTCCAAGGATCTCGACAGTGGCATGAGAAATTACCGTTTGCTCTTTTAGGATATCGTACAACTATCCGTACATCGACTGGCGTAACTCCTTATTTACTAGTCTATGGGACTGAAGCTGTGATACCCGCAGAAGTCGAAATTCCCTCGCTTCGAATCATTAGTGAAGCCGAAATTGACGATACTGAATGGGTCAAGTCTAGACTAGAACAACTATCGTTAATAGATGAAAAAAAGTTGACGGCAGTTTGCTTTGGTCAATTATACCAGCAGAGGATGGCACGAGCTTACAATAAGAAGGTACGTCCTAGAAAATTCGAGGCCGGCCAACTTGTTGTAAAATACATCCTTCCACACCAAGAAGAGGCTAAAGGAAAGTTTGCTCCAAACTGGCAAGGCCCATACATAGTTAAACAAGTTTTATCAAATGGATCTTTGCAACTTGCGGATCTGGACGGAAAAATGACAGAAAAAGCTATCAATGCTGATTCAGTCAAAAGATATTATATTTGACACACTTGTGTTTAACATTCTCAAGTTGAGATGACGAAAGACCATCGTTCTACTTAACTAAATGCCATTAATCCCTTGTCAGCCTTTCGAGCCTTATTTACCTTTCCTTGCTTACCCTCTTTGGAGCCGAAAAAAAAAAGATAATGCGTTGTCCATTGAACTACGTTCGACCTGATTCCTAAATGGATACGTAGGCAGCCCTCTCTTGGGGTTCGGTCCGACAAAAGAAAAAAAAATCTTAGTATTTTTTTTTAAAAAAAAGAATGAGATATATATCCTATTGTCACTTTTATATGGCTCTCAAGTTGTAATCTACCCTAAAAATCTTTTTCCCTTTGTCCATTAAAGACCTTCCGATCAATTTTTGAGAATGTCAAGCCTTGTGTGTGATATATATATATATATATATATATATATATATAAATAAATAAATAAAAGAAAAAATAAAAAAACAAACAAAAAAAAACTTGTAGGTGAAAACCCATGGAGGCACCAAAAAAAAAAAACTTATTGGAGAAAACCCTCAGGGGCGCCATAAGACAATGATGAACGAGACAATCCAAATTAGAGAGGTCAATTGAGAAAATCCCAGAAGGAATGACTTCAGTCAAACAAAGTTTATCATGACAGGACAAAGATCAAGAAGGATGATTTGATTTGATTGAAAGGTACAGCCTAATTCGAGATTAGACAGTTTTGAAGGATCAAATATCTACTCCAAATTGCGTGTCATGTATTATTGAAGTCAATATATACCTCCAAATAAGCTTTCTTACTTTACTGGTAGAAATACTTTCTATTCAAACATAATTCTTTTATTCCTTCTTTTGATTTTTCCTTATTTTTTTTACACGTTCTTTTTATGGGTAAGTCTCGCACCAAATACAAAATAAAAAAAAACGCGCAAAATTGACCATGGCTCCCAGTGAAATTGAGCAGAGATTATTCGGCGTTCACCACCTTGACAAGGATAGAGAGCCGGTTAAGATAAGTGTTACGAGTGAAGCATTTAAAAATGAAGATCAGACTCGTACTGAAACAAACAGAGATGCAACAGAATTTGAAAGACAAAGAACCAAGCTCACCAACCAATTAGTTGAGTCAACTGTATCAAGTTGGGGCAAGGATAAGGCAAACCTCCAAGGGATTCAAGGCCACAAACCAACTACCAAGTTTAAAACTCACATTTTTTTTCTTTCTTTGCTTGAACAGTGGCAAAGCAATCTTGGGAAGTTTAGTGAAAAAAAAAGTATAGCAAAGTTAAGTTTTCTTGAATTTTCTCTTTTTTTGTTATACTCCTATAATTCTAAGTGCATATCAATATAATTATAATAATAATAATAAAACCCCTCATATTCAAGGCTGGGGCATTTTTTTATTTTTTATTTTTTTTCTAACAAAGAAAAAAAAATCATAATCTTTATTCATCTTCATAGGGCACCATCCCCTAGTTGACATCTTATCTAGTCTTCATAGGGCACCATCCCCTAGTTGACATCTTATCTCGTCTTCATAGGGCACCATCCCCTAGTTGGCATCTTATCTAGTCTTCATAGGGCACTATCCCCTAGTTGACATCTTATCTCGTCTTCATAGGGCACCATCCCCTAGTTGACATCTTATCTCGTCTTCATAGGGCACCATCCCCTAGTTGGCATCTTATCTAGTCTTCATAGGGCACCATCCCGTAGTTGACATCTTATCTCGTCTTCATAGGGCACCATCCCCTAGTTGAAATCTTATCTCGTCTTCATCCCCTAGTTGACATCTTTTTCGTCTCCATAAGACACCATCCCCTAGTTGACATCTTAGTCGTCTTTATAGGGAGTCATCCCCTAGTTGACATCTCATGCGTCTTCATAGGGCACCATCCCCTAGTGGACATCCTTTTCGTCTTCATAGGGCGTCATCCCCTAGTCGATATCTTTATTCGTCTTCATAGGGCGCCATCCCCTAGTGGGCATCTTACTTCGTCTTCATAGGGTGCCATCCCCTAGTTGACATCTTACTTCATCTTCATAGGGCGCCATCCCCTAGTCGGCATCTTTATTCGTCTTCATAGGGCGCCATCCCCTAGTGGACATCTTATCTCGTCTTCATAGGGCGCCATCCCCTAGTTGACACATTTTTCGTCTTCATAGGGTACCATCCCCTAGTTGAAATCTTTTTCGTCTTCATAGGGTACCGTCCCCTAGTTGATATTTTAAGAAATAAACCTTCCTATTTTTCTTCTTTATGTCTTCATAGGGTATGACAATCCCTAGTCATATTTTTAGAAGAAAAAATCCTAATTCTTTTGCATGAATTCATTAGGCATAACTTCCTTTGGTTGCATTATTAAGAATTGGGTTCTCATTTTATCGCGCTCCTAGCCTAAATTTCTATCCATTCATTCATTCATTCATTTATTTTTAAACTAGATTATAGTTTTTCTAATAACTCACAAAATTTTCCTAGTGTAAACTGGGGTAGAAAATTTTGTTTGTTTTGTTTCGTCTTCTTTGATGGCTTGCAGGTTTTCTGCGAAGCACAGGTTTATCCAAGAATGGAATTTAATCTCCAATCAGAATATAGAAGAATGATCAGGTTGAAGATAGTTAAAGTCAGCTCTGTATCTGTAGCGGCCCAACATCTCAAGAGACATTTTTTTAGCTTCTGATAAGGAGAATAAGCATCCAAAGTATTCTATGAACTGTTCTTCGGCAAAGTGTCAATGACTCAATCCAAGTTGCAGGTTCAAATCTCAAATCCTAACTTCAAGATCAAATCTTGAGATCGAGGTACCCACCGGAAGAAAGTGAGGCAATAACGGAAGATCCTAGAGGAAGATCGGAAGCAAGAGGATCAAGACAAATAGAATAGATAGGATCTTATACTTTTATTTCTAGTTTCATTCTTTGATGTAATAAAAGGAGCAACGAACCGGAAACTCGACGGGACCTCAACTCGACTCTCCAATTCATCCACTCATTCCTACACCTATTTGAACTACACGTGACCGGATTCTCTTATAACCCGAGATATGTAGGATGCCCAAAGCCAGGACTCGGTCACACCTCTTTCCCACTTATTTATGTATTAATATTGAATAAAGGGTTGAGCCAAAAATTAGTCATGTTTACTTCTTTGCTTGAAAATTCTTCATATTTCCAAGCAAAGAGGGCATTCTGTAAACACCTAATTTTTGACCCAAACCTAATATTTTTATACCAATTTAATGTTCAATTAATTTTTATTTTATTTTATTTTATTTTTATTTGTAGGCATTTTAAATTTATCTTATTTTTTTTAGGTTCGTTAAAAATTTTGAAAAAAAACTACAAAAATAGAGTCACATTTTTAAATAATTTTTTATTTTATTTTATCATCTATTTATTAAAAAAAAAATTCTAAATTATATTTGTTTTCTTCTTTCAACTTTTAAAAATAAAAATAAAAATATGATATTAATTTTTCTTAGTCATATTCCTAAGACTAGCTAATCTTGTATTTTGTTAGTTTTAAATAGATTCTATTATCTTTATTTTATTTGAAATATTAATTAAATTAAAAAAAAAATAAAAAAAATAAATAAATAATCCTAAACTACCCAAACCACCCCACAATCCCACTCCTACTTAACCTCTCCCATTACCTCCCCTATAACACACATGACACAAAGCACACACACCACATACTACTATATATACAACACATGCACAAAGAAGAAGAAAAGAGGAGAAGCTAGGGAGGAAAAAAAAGAAGACACGGATATAGGTAAAGAAAGAAAAAAAAAACACATACGGGGATTGAAACAAAAGAAAAAAAAAGAAGAAATAGAAGGGAGGAAGGAAAAGTAACGAAAAATAGAAAACAAGGAAAGGAAAAGGGAAGAAGAACTTGAAAAAAAAAACAGAGAGTGGAGTTTGAAGTCGTGAGGCTTCTGTTCGAGTTTCTGGACGTCGTCCGTACTTTCCTTTAATTAGTTTATCACACAGAAGGTGATGGATAATCAAATTATACGTTTCTTTTATTTTCCCACACATACAAAAATGATGTAGATGAAATCGTGGACTTTGCTTTGCCCCTTATTCCAGTCATGGTATTTTGTTTTCTTGCTCCACATTATCTTTCATTGTTTCTTTAGATATAGTTTAATCTTCTTAGAGTACGTTATTTTTAATCTTTCTCTCCATATAGAATTAATGTTAGGTTCGTATTGTCCTATTGTATGTAGTTTTAAATTATTATTTTTTTTCTTCTACCAAGTTTGGACGTCAAACAAAGATGGCCTCTCGTATATGATTTAGTTTTCCTGTAGCTTAGGTCAAGTTAGTTTTAAGATTGCAGATTATTAGGTCCAGTACAAAAATTGTGTGAATATTTTTCTTTTTCTGGTATTTAAAGTGAATAAAGGAGTATTCTTCCGAGTAGTTAATTATCATAATGCTAATTCGAATAACTTTTTGATCGATAACGGGTGTAAGTTTGATCTTTGATTTTCATCAATCATCTTAATTTTTCATAATGGCGAACTCTTAATAGTACATAACTGGAATATTTTAGTTTCAAACGAGTTGGATCAGTTGGCCTTATTTGATATTTTAAATGATAAAACAAATAACATGAACTTGGAAACTTTTCATTTAATAATCGTATTTAGTCTAGAAATGGTTACTTATGTCAATTAGATATTCATGTTGAATTGGTTTTTAGTTGCTGTTAAAATGGATGTTTATACAACCAAAAAATAAGGTTTCTTTTAATAAATTAATTTTCCATGTTTTCATTAAGTTAGGTTAACTTTAATACTTTGATCGTTGCCATTTAATTCTAGTATTTGAAAGTTTGGTTTAGATAATATAATTGCTTGTTACATTTTTTAATTATCAAGAAGTAGCATCGACTATGGAAATATGTTGCAAAGAAAATGGGCTTAGACTAATATTTAGTGCCTGAATAATTTAATTGTGAGGAAGCGAGATAGTTTATAAATTCATTCAAGACCCAACACATGATAAAAGAACAGGGGGAAAACCAATTATAAGGGAGTGATTTCATAAAAGAGTGAGTTAGGTTCTTAATCTCAAATAAATTAGGATTTAAGAGACAAGTGAAAGTTAACGATGAAGTTGGAAAGCCCTGCTACCGACCATTCGTTATAATAGAAATTAACATACCTTTTGAAGCCGATTTAATTGGGTTGGGTATATTCTAAACATGTTAGGTGCTTATTTAGACTAGGAAAATTGGGACGACTCATAAATGCCTCAAAGGCACGAAAATGTACCAAAACTCGTGGTAAGGTCGAAAAGTACTACTATCGACAAGCTACACCTCAATACATTTTTTTAACTAATTTAAAATAAATTCAAAGTAGGATGTAAGCAACTTTTAGGTTAACAAATATAATAAATCCAAAACAAAAAAAAATTAATTTAAGCTAGACGTAAGTCATTAAAGCGACCGTGCTAGAACCACGGGACTCGAGGGGTGCCTAACACCTTCCCCTCGGTCAATAGAATTCCTTATCCGAATTTCTAGTTCGCAGACCAAAAAAATAAAAAAATTGAAGAGTCATTTTCTTTTGAATAGGGATTCAATAAGGTGACTTGGAACACCCAAACTCAATTCCAAGTGGCGACTCTGTAAATAAAATAATCCCTTTTCAAAATGTCACTTTAATTGGAAAAACCCATTTTCTCTAAAACCAACTCCCTAGCGGGGTCGGATGCGGTGAAAAACCGGGGTGTGACAATTATAATATAATAACATTAATTTTTGAAAGTTATAATAAGGTGAAAGACTAATTACAGAAAGGAGATAATAGAATTAAAAAAAACTCATAACATATTGGTATTTAATTTGTTTATATAGAGGACATATAGATTCTATCATTACAATCCATGGTAAATTAGAATTTGCTTTAGGGACGAGACTTGCCGCAATTCTAATGTTTGAATTGAAATTTCTACAATCTTAAAATTCAAGAGTCACACCAAAATTTAGGTTTATATATATATATATATATATATAGCAGCCTCCCACAGAGATGTCTTGTGGTCAACTTCTATTCTGCTTGTTGGAAGGTTCATTCGGATCTCTTCCTGGGTCAACCCACTCAATATCCGAGAGAGAGTAGGCTTTTGGCGACCGCAGAGACGGAGGATAACGCATCGGATGATACGTACTTGAAAATTAGTAGATCATAGATAATTTTTTTCATGCCTCGACTCTCCCTCGGTTCGTTCAGAAATCATGGTAGTCTTTTCATGAAGATTATTAGGAACGGAAATGTGCTTGGGGTTAAGAACAACGAGAAAACTGCCTTCTGTCTGTAGCCATGGAATGTATAGGTAGCAATTGTTTTATTCTTGGACAGCTCGTTCCCCTCTCCCCCTCTCTCTCTCTCTCTCTATATATATATATATATATATATATATATTGAAAATTCTTTTTTTTTCCTCTTGCTATATAAAAAATTTTAAACCTAAAAGAAACTAAAACCATTCAAAACCCAACCTAAATATGAAGAAAAGTGAGTTAGAGTTAAATTATCTATTAACCTTGTATCTAATTTGCATCTCTATACCCTCCTATCTAATGAATATGTATGAAAAAAAGGATATTCACAAATTTCTTACAACAGAAATACTATCAGCATGCAACAACATTAGAAATAAAATTGCACATAAAAGAATTTTGATACTCAAAACCCACAAAAGTTAAAAAAATAACTCTAATTTATTTCATAGCCGAACACAACTCTAATTATTAAATATTACTTTTTTTTTCTTAGAAAGGAGCAATAAAATTTATAAATATTTCTTGAAACCAACCAACAAATTCATGGGACCAGCATGTGGTTTTCAACAAGGATAGATTTTACTATCAGTTTTTTGTACAAAAGAAAGTAAGAATTCAAACCACATCTTTTTACCTGATTACTTATGATAACACTATTTATGTTGCAATCTTTTCAGACACAGGTATTTCATTGTTGTTTTCAATAACCAAAATATTTTTGTGAACTGCAAGCCTCCAAATTGTAGTTTCTTTTATTCCTCGTTCCTTTATTACTAATAATAGTAGAAATATCATGATTATGCTTGCCTTCATATTTTGTTATGATAGACTGTGGATCGATTAAAGCACTCTCAACTTGTTTACAAACATTGCATTCAGGATATGTGCACCGATAGTAACTCCTTGGATGTTGAGACCCCTTTACCATGTACCTTGAATTCTGAGTCCTCTTTACCACCTTCTGCCCATACTTTTAACTGTCATCTACGAAATCAATTTCACTTATCCTCTGCAGAACAATCTGGATCTAGCTATACTGTGCCATGCGATGAAGCTACGATCTCAACTACCATCTTCGTTCTCTTTGCTTCTGGTTCATCATGCCCCTCATCTACTTCTATCAAACTGATTTTGATTTCGTCACATTTTTTTTCACAAGATATTCAGATGCCATTTGTTAAGAGAAATTAAACTCAAGCTTACATCTTCATAAATAAAGACCAGCCTTTGCTCATACTAATTTGTCCGCAAGTCGTCTTTCAATAAATAATCGTGTCTTTCAAAATTCTAAACGTAAAAGTTACGTAAAATAATATATCACATGCATGTTTATGTCCATATCACTTAATATAACATACATTGATTACTGAGAACACCAGATGGACTTGCCGCCATATCTGACCAAAATCTAGAGAAAGAAACAACAATAATAATATACCCAATATAGTCCTTAGCTTAAACGTCATATTTGACCAAAATCTAGAGAAAGAAACAACAACAATAATATACCCAATATAGTCCTTAGCTTAAAATTCCTTAAGGTGTAACTGATATAAGTCAAAGTGCCCTAAAGACTCAAACTCAAGTCTATCGGCAAAGTTTTATGGATGAGAAACTTATAAGATTTTTTAAATTGAAAACCTAATGATAGTTTCTACATCCAAACAAAACTAAGTACTATTATTATTGATAATCGTGATGCTCGGTTCAATCTGAGCACACCTTGACAAGATTTAAAAAAAAGATAATTGAAACTTGGTGAAAAAATAAATTCAATCTCGATCTAAGAATACAAAATTGGAGATCATCGCAGATGAATCGAAGACGAGCAATACAGGTAGAGCAAACATTCTTCTTACCTCATGCTCCAAAGTAAACCTATTCAAGGATTTTGGAGCAAAATACATTGCTATCATCCATCGATTTTTTATCTCAGGTTTTCTTCTTTGATAACTCAAACCCTAAAAAAAGAAAAGCCTCCTGCATTACGTGATTGAAAAGAAGCAGATACATAGTATGTCTTAATAGACTCTAACATGAATGATGAATCAAGAGGGTTCACTCTCTCTGCCGATCCACACGTTCTTCCAGCAGCACATTTCAGCTATTCAAATGGTCTAAAAATCATATCATACATGAAAACTATAAAAGCAATGACCCATAGCTAATCCTGTTGTTATATGCAGTTGATTGAGCCTAATTGACTTCCCTATGGATTCCAGAGTAGAAAACCTTGTTAGAATAAAACATAGGTGTGCACTATAATGAACTTATTAGAGTAGCCAAAAAACACTACCTCGTGAAAGATTTTAAATATTTTCGTAAGGGGTGCCGTCTCCAAAGTTACTTTGAAAAAATTGATAAACAATTTCACTCTTTCCTTTGCCAACAACGAAGAGTCCTCCTTTTGTCTCACCTTCCACGCTAAACTTTTGATTCACCTCCATACTAAGTTGCTTAGACTATTCAAAAATGTTACCGCACCTGGCCTTTTCTCGTCTAAAATATGAAATAGCTCGAGGATGATCTTGTCTTTTAGCAGATTCCCTCCTCCCAAAGCTTTGTTTCTGCTATAGTAGAAAACCTTGACAAGACAAATTATTGGTGGTAAAAACTATCCTTAGAAATGGCAGAATCTCATATATCTCAGAGAGGAATTCATTGTGTAACACCCCAATTTGCGAAAATAGAATGCTACACGGTGCTCATGACCCCAAAGGACCACAAGCTAATCCATGACTGATATCTGTACCTGTATACTACATAAAATACTGAATAAGGTGGAAACATGCACTGAAAGGCCATAAGGTTCAATACTGAACATAACATGGATGAGATAACATTTGTGGGGTAATATAATACCCAAAATAAAACTGTAAACACTGAAGTCTGAAACATAATATTCTGCATCTAGTCTAAAAGCCTCTACTGTCTGAATAATCTGAATAAGGAGTTGATGGGACATGTCCCCAACTAACTGCAACTAATAACTAATCAATGAAATAGTGGAGAAATAATCATGTCCTCAAAGGATGAGGACTCACTTCTATTCTAACAACAGAGACTGGAATTTACTGCTAATCTGAAACTCGTGTCTCTGAACCTATGGTGTAACATAAAAAGAAAGAACCATAGCGCAAATGCGTCAGTACAATAGAATGTACTGAGTATACATGTGGGGTAGGCTAATTCAAAAGTTAACATGCATGAATAATGCTAGCTGATTGTCTAACATGAATGCGAGAATGCATACATAAATACGTAACTGTAACTGACACTGTGATATCGTGATTACTAAATCTGAATACTGATGACTTGACATACTAATAAGTGATATAACTGATAGCATAAATAGTTGTATCTGAATGTAACTGATAACATGGGTGTTGTATCTGACCATTCTGAATCTAATGGAACTACCTGAGTTTTTTACTGTATCAGAGTCGACTGTATTTGACAGTTTTGAATCTGAAGAACTATCTAAGTTCTTTTACTGAGACTGGTACTGAAACTGTGGGAGGTAGTATTTAACCGACATGCCCTTGATACACCATTATGGCTGAGTTGGGGTCCAATTTATAACCCCAATTGGAAGGGTATCAATATCGCGCCACTGGTAAGGACAAGCTGTGGGCGACCCTTATCTGATAGTATCCCCAAAACAGAATGGTGAGGCCCTTATCTGACAGTGCTTATCCACCTCATCAACCCTCATCGAACAGTGTTGATGTCTCAACCTATGCTGGCTACATAGTTCTGGAATACAAGGATGACTTCTAAGGATCACACCCTCATCTAATAGTGTGTGTCCCCATCCTTGGGTTCACTCGGTGCTAATTCTTACTCCCATCTGAATGGATACTGAACATGATTTATTGAACTGAACATGAGCTGAGTTACTAAGTTACGTTGACTGACGAAATACTACTGATATCTGACATCTGACTGAGTCATGAGATCATGGAGATTTTTCCTAAGCCATAAGACTATCTGAAGTCTAAGGATTCCTAGCTTGACTGAGAGTATCGTGAAAACATGACATGGCTCTAGGTACATAGCTAATGTTTCGGGTACAAGTACCCCCAGGACTCGATGGAAGGAAACTGACAAAGCATGACTTACTTAAATACATAATAATCGTCATAATACATTTACTGAAGCATTTCATCAAACATGTGATAGGCATAAGCTTGTACGTACATGGGGATTTCATGATATCATGCTAATTATACACTTTTCCTTCATCTAGGCATTCAACCAAACACATAGTAGGCATAGAATGTGTAAACAATATTATACAACAATTAACTGTCGTTATTCAATTCCAATTTAATCATTCAAGGGTTTAGTCCTAAGGTTTCATGAATTTATACCGATACAAATCAACCCATATAGAATTTAACACTCATTCATGGAATACAATTCAATTACTCATTATCAACATAAACAAAAGTAGCCCACTCATGAAATTCATTAGAAAATCCATAACTTAAATTTAGAAAAGAGATTCTTGGACTTCATGGATGAAAGGAGTCCATGAATGAACACTATGCATACCTTAGTTCGTGATTTTGTGAAGATTGATGGTGAAACCTTCTTGAATTTGAATCTCCAATAGAAACCCTATCTTGTTCTTGAGAGAAAATTGAAATAAAATAGTATATTTTGGGTGAAGAATAGCTAAATCACGTGTTATTGGGTTTAAATAGTAAATATTTAGTTAAAATAAATAAATAAATATATAAATTTAATTTTGAAAATTTTACTTTTATTTTTAAAAAATACTACAAAAATTCAAAAAAATAATATATTTTTGTTTTCTAAATTTTAATAAATAAATTAGTAGGTTTAGTACTATTTTATTATATTTATTTTGGCTATTTATAAATGTTTATTGTATTTTCTTAAATATAAAAATTAATTAGTTATTATTATATTTATTATTTTATTTTATTTATTTATTATTTTTATTTGTTATTATTATTATTATCTTCTCTCTCTCTCTCTCTCTCTCTCTCTCTCTCTCTATATATATATATATATATATATATATATATATATTAATAAAAAAATTCAAAATTTGAAATCCTTCCCTATCTGATAAAGTTACCGTTCCCCCTATTTAAGAACTCTTCCTATCATACGTACACTATTCTACATACTGTATCACACCCTGATCAGATAACAGAGAAAACATCAGACACTGAACACAAAAAAACAACAACGTACATCTGCATACAAGAGAAAGAAAAAAAAAACCAGAGAGAAAGAAAAAGAAAATCCAATTGAGAAAGAAGAGAGAATTTAGAAAAGGAAAAGAAAGCAGAAAGTGAAAAAAAAATAAAGAGGGACGACTGGAGTTAAAGTTCGGGTTCCGTTTGAGTTTTTCGGTGAAGACGTTCTTGTTTCTAGTTCAGTATTCTACTACACAGGTTTCTATTTGATCCCTTTATTCATATTTTTTTAAAATTGTAAATCAAAGCATGAACGAAGTTATTTAAATATTTCATAAAAAAATATATTTTTCATTTTTATTACACAGATTATTATTAGTGGCAAGAGTGAGTGTATATATAATTATTGAATAAACTTTGGTTTGATTTTATTTTTTTTAGTAAATCATTAATCATGCATAATTATGTATTCTTGGTCAAAAGGAATTCGGTTCCACACACTGATATGATTAGTTTAATGAGTTATGTTTTTTAAAAACAAATTTAATACTAAATTTCTTTTTTTTAAATGCAAGATTAATTGAATAGTAAAGTTAATTTTAATAGAAAAAAAAATCAGTAATACAATGTTCAATTTAGAAAGGTTCAAAAGTGTGAAACATATCATATTGTTGTTTGCAGTCATTTCCTTATACTTAGAAAGGTTCATTTTGTTCGAGGGGTGCTTCATACCTTCCCCTCGATCAACAAAATTTTTTACCCAGTCTTCTGTTTTTGCAGACCAACAAAGAGTCATTTCGTTTTGATTAGTGATTCAATAAGGTGACTTGGAACACCATAACTAAATTTCAAGTGGCGACTCTGTAATTTAATTAATCCCTATTCAATACCGTCACTTTAATTGGAAAAACCCTTCGACCTCGGATCCCTTCGAGCTAAAAAAGGGTGTGACATTAAGAATTTAAAGTGACCATACCGAGTATGGAAAGCTGTTTTCGGAATGTCACTTTCTCTAACTCTGAGCTGATGATAGCCAGATCTGTGGTCTATCTTAGAGAAATAGCTTGCACCTTGAAGTTGGTCAAACAAGTCATCGATTCTAAAAAGAGGATACTTGTTCTTGACCGTGACCTTATTGAGTTGACGGTAATCAATGCACATTCTGAGAGAACCGTCTTTTTTTTTGCGCATGAATAAGACTGGTGCGCCGCACGGGGAAACGCTGGGTCTGATGAATCCCTTATCTAAGAGATCCTTCAATTGTTCTTTCAATTCTCTAAGTTCTGCTGGTGCCATTCTGTATGGTGGAATAGAGATAGGCTGAGTATCTGGAAAAAGATCAATGCCGAAGTCTATTTCCCTTTCGGAAGGAATTCCTGGAAGATCTTTGGAAAAAACATCTGAATATTCATTTACTACTGGGACTGATTCAGGGATGGGAGTTTCAGAACTAGTGTCCTTAACTCGAACAAAATGATATATACATCCTTTAGATATCATTTTCCTTGCCCGAAGGTTGGAAATAAGCTGACCCCTGAAAGCGGATACACTACCCTTCCACTCAAGGACGGATTTATTTGAAAACTGAAATTGAACTATTCAGTTTCTGCAGTCGACTGTGGCATAGTAGGAATGAAGCCAATCCATGCCGAGAATGACATCAAAATCAGTCATCTCTAATTCGACTAAGTCTGCAGAAATGACTTTCTGAAATATCATAACCGGGCAGTTCTTGTATACCCGGTGGGTTATGATGGTTGTGCCCACTGGGTAGAGACTAAGAAGGGCTCTGCTAGAATTTTAGGACTAATTCCGAAATCAACTACTATATAGGGATTAACAAAAGACAAATAATCTCTTGGATCTTGCAAAGCGTAAACATGCACATGAAAGATTTGTAACGTACCAGTAACTACATCAGGAGAATTTTTCCGATCTTGTAGGGTCTGAATAGCATATAGTCTATTTGGACGTTGCCCGCTAGTAGCATTGGTGGTGACACCCTGCTGATTCGGGCGATCAGACTGAGCCGAGGAGCGAAGATGGACCATAAAAAGAAAGCACCTTAGCACAAATGCGTCAGTACAATAGAATAAACTGAGTATACATGTAAGGTAGGTTAATGCAAGGGTTAACATGCATGAATAATGCTAGCTGACTGACTAACATGAATGCGAGAATGCATACATAAATACGTAAATATAACTGACACTGTGATATTGTGATTACTGAATCTGAATACTGATGACATGACATACTAATAACTGATATAACTGATAGCATAAATAGATGTATTTGAATGTAACTGATAACATGGGTGACTGTATCTGACAGTCCTGAATCTGATGGAACTATCTGAGTTCCTTACTGTATCTGAGTCGACTGTATCTAACAGTCTTAAATCTGAAAAACTATTTGAGTTATTTTACTGAGATTGGTACTGAAACTGTGGGAGGTAGTATTTAACCGATAAGCCCTTGATACGCCATTATGGCTAAGTTAGGGTCTAATCTGTAACTTCAATTGAAATGATGTCAATACCGCGCCACTGGTAAGGACAAGTTGTGGGCGATCCTTATCTGATAGTGTCCCCAAAATAGAATGGTGGGACCCTTATCTGACAGTGCTTATCCACCTCATCAACCCTCATCGGACAGTGTTGATGTCTTAACCTATGCTGGCTACATAGTTCTGGAATGCAAGGATGACTTCTAAGGATCACACCCTCATCTGATAGTGTGTGTCCCCATCCTTGGGTTCACTCGGTGCTAATTCCTACTCCCATCTGAATGGACACTGAACATGATTTATTGAACTGAACATGAGTTGAGTTACTAAGTTCCGTTGACTGACGGAATACTACTGATATCTGACAACTGACTGAGTCATGAGATCATGAGATTTTTTCTAAGTCATAAGACTATCTGAAGTCTAAGGATTCCTATCTTGACTGAGAGTATCGTGAAAACATGACATGACTCTAGGTACACAGCTAATGTTTCGGGTACAAGTACCCCCAGGACTCGATGGAAGGAAACTGACAAAGCATGACTTACTTGAATACATAATAATCGTCATAATACATTTACTGAAGTATTTCATCAAACATGTGATAGGCATAAGCTTGTACGTACATAGGGATTTCATGATATCATGCTAATTATACACTTTTCCTTCATCTAGGCATTCAACCAAACACATAGTAGGCATAGAATGTGTAAACAACATCATACAACAATTAATTGTCGTGATTCAATTCCAATTTAATCATTCAAGGGTTTAGTCCTAGGATTTCATGAATCTATACCGATACAAATCAACCCATATGGAATTTAACACTCATTCATGGAATACAATTCAATTACTCATTATCAACATGAACAAAAGCAACCCAATCATGAAATTCATAAGAAACTCCCTAACTTGAATTTAGAAAAGGAATTCTTGGGCTTGATGAACGAAAGGAGTCCATGAATGAACACTATGCATACCTTAGTTCATGATTTCGTGAAGATTGATGGAGAAACCTTCTTAAATTTGAATCTCCAATAGAAACCCTAGCTTGTTCTTAAGAGAAACTTGAGAGAAAATAGTAAATTTTTGGTGAAGAATAGCTAACTCACGTGTTATTGGGTTTAAATAGGGGTAGGAAATTGACTCTTTTAACCCTGGACGCGTCATTTAATATCACTCTTAATTATGTTATTTTAGGGTTGGCAATTTCAGCTTATATTTGTGAAAAGATTCTATTTTAACCTATATTTATTGAATTGGATCACTCATATTTTAAATGGATAAATATGGACTTCAACTCATTTTAAAAGCTCATACAAATATAAAAAAAATGGTTAAAATATGAGTACCCATTTAAACACCGAGATCACCCACTAATGCTTAAAATTTCAATTTTTATTTTTTTTTTTAATTTTTTCTTTCTGTTTTCCTTTAATTTACTTTTTTCCTTTTTTACTCGTTTCTTATAATTTCTTTTTTTCTTTCTCGCTTTTTCATCTATTTTTTTCTTTTTTCTTTGTATTTTTTTCGTTTTTCCCTTTCTCATTTTTATTTGATCATTCATATTCGCGTGAGACCTACACGGGTTAATTAATTTAAGCTTCTAATTATTCCATTTAGCCTATACAATTTATAGCATCTCTTATCAATTAAATATAATCCATAGTCTCACTCCTTTATTATTATTTTTTTCTATCTTTTCTTTCTCTTTCTTTTTTTTTTCTTTTCTAGTTTTTTTTCTTTGTTTTTCCTTTAATTTACTTTTTTTTTCTTTCCTTTTTCCTTTAATTTAATTTTTTTTCTTTTTTCTTTTTTTCTTTTTTTTTACTCGTTTCTTTCACTTTTTTTCTTTCTTCTATTTCATCAATTTTTTTCTTTTTCAATTTTATTTCTTTTTTCTTCACATTCTTTTTTTTTTTTGTATTTCTATTTTCCCCTTTTTCATTCTTGGTTCGTCATTTTTGTCATTTTTCTTCTTTTTTAATATTTTTTTCCTCATCTTTTTTTTCATTGCATTTTATATTTAAAAAAAAAATTACTTTAAATTTATTTGTATCGTACTATATATTTCAAATAATTTTATTATTTGTATTTGAATAACTTAGTTGTCAATATATATAATTTATCATTTGTATTTATATATAAATAAGTGTATGAATTAATTATATTTTTTCGAGAAGAAAAAACTAAAAGGAAAAAAAAACTAAAAAAAAAAAACAAATGGAAAAAAAGTCAAGTTGATATGATATAGAAGTTTTAAGTTTTTTACTTTAGAAGTTAAAGTGGGTTGAAACCATTTTTACCCAATTCATATTTGACCAAATTCATATTTACTCATATTTATATGGGCGGATTGCAATCTAAACCGTTTTTACTCGATCCATATTTAACCCGTTCAAATCCAATCCAATCCACCCGTTTATCGCCACTATTGTATCCTTTTTCATTTTCTTCTCTCTTTAAAACAAGAATTTCTATGTATTTCTTAAAAAGAAAAGTTGTAGTCAAATTTGATTAATCCAACCACCGGATATCTGAAAATTCGTGCTGGAAATCTTCATATAACTCCAATAATATGAGTAGTTGTATGAATAGAGTATTCGTAAAGCGAATTCATTTTATTAAAAGTCAATCTGAATAGGGCTTCCAATTCTGCTTTTCTCATAGGCTTTGTCCACGAGGATTTGTGTGTCCTTTTCTATGGAATTTTTTGACTTTAAGGTGCATCAAATTTGAATATATATGCTGCTCTAATAAGTATTCATAAATAAAGTTGTATGGAAGATGTTGTAGTATGGTTGGAATCACATTTAGTGGGGGAGTTTCATAAATATTAGTGTAATAGAATTAGACAGTTTGATATATAAAGTGTTTAGCATTAGTAGAGTTTAGAGAAGAATCACACTTCAAAAAGTGTAATGTGGATAGTCTATCATAATACAAGCGTTAATGCATGATTTCACAACTAGGACTTGTGATTTACGTGTAAGTCGTTAGTCGTACATAAAATGTTTTATCAATGTTGTAACACTCTCCTTTCAAAATTTCAATAATAGAATTTAAAAAAAAAAAAATCAGAAAGGTTGCATTTAGGTATTACTTTTCAAAGAAGGGATCTAAGTTCATATATATCTGGGACGAATCTAAAGGTGGTTTAACAAAATAAAATTGGAGATCGATAATCTTAAACTTTTGACCTTGCTTTAGATTGTTAAACTTAAAATTTTATCCATGAGATAAGTCAGGACCAAAATTTAAAATCACCAATATCAAGATCATTAGGTGTAAGTTTTGAAGTCCAAATTAGCGAGCATAGTGAATTTTAACTATCGAATGACTAAGGATAAAACAAATAACTAGTGGTGTTGGAAATTAGCGCGGACAACAAATTTCAAATTAATGTAAAACGAACTTTTATTAGAAGATGTATGATTGGAGTATAATGAGGAGTCACATTGTATGATTTTCATCCAAATATTTCTACAAACTCGTTATAATTTTTTTTTTTTTTTTTCTAAAAAAAAGAAGTGTAAGTTAGAAAAATATATGCACTTCATGATTGTAATTTGTATGTATTCCAAATGTCAATGCCGTAAAAGTAACGGCTTGTTACATGCAAAGTTGTCTCAAAAGAGTCAAAGACGTCAACTAAAATTATTAATATTATTTTTTTATTATTTTGAAAGTCACAGTTTATTTCTTCTTTGTCGAGCATCTAGAATTCTTAATTTTATACTCTATCTAAATAGTGAAAGGTACAAATAAAATTAGTTCAATAATTAATTACATTTATATTAGGTTTATCAAATACTATTGATATCCGCGCAAAAACGATAAATAGGCAATGCACTATTCTACGTCACCCCTTCTGCCCGTACCCTCCATAACGAAAGTACATAAAAACCTTAATCTGAATGATCTTTCACACCGATGTACCATACTCTCTCGACTAGTTCTATCATAAGAAAATACTGAAAAATTGACTATAGATGATATTGGTCTCGAAATGCATGAATGAAAACTGTCATAAAATGTAGATAAGCCTATCTTTATGGGCCAATTATTTGAAAAGAGACTGATCAAGCTGTAAGGGCCTGACATTAAACTGTGAAGAGGCCTAGAACTAGACAGCCCAACAAGAGATTCGTTCAGATAAGTAGGCTTATGGGCCAATTAATAAGAATAAAGTTTACTATTTCAGCTCCATTGTTATAAAATTTTAAATATCATAGGTGAAACTTAATTAGGACGTTGTCATTTTCACCTATGAAATTTGAAATTCCTCGAGAGTGGCTATTTTTCGGAAGAGTACCTAGCTAAAAAGTGATCAGTTTAAGTTGCCATTTTCTTAGTGTTTGGAATAGTATTTTACTATGATGAAGCAATTTTTATTCATCCCCTCATCCAAAAAAAAAAAAAAAAGAAAAATAAAATTGATTAGAGTGCTCTAGCTAAAATTTAAAAAAAAAATGTGAAAGAAATCAATTTTTTCATATTGGAAATTAATCATCTGTGCCAGCTCTTAATCTTCAAAGGGGAAATTAATTTAATTTTACTCAAATACCCATATTGGGCCAAGTTTTGAAGGGATGAACTGAAAACAAAAGGTCCAAATCCAATTATATTTTTCATCTTTGTTTTTGAAACATTGAAAGGAGTTACAGTATATATATGATTCCCGAGCCAAAAAAGGGCAACTTTTTTTAATAAGAATTTCAAAGGAAATACTTGATTTGAAAATCAAAGGGGACAAAACGTAGGCGATTGAGCGATTTGCAAATCGCTTGGTGGTGTCTAGGGATTTGTAAATCCCTGAACACCAAGCGATTTGCAAGTTGCCCGATGTCCAGCGATTTGCATGACATGATTCACCAAACCATGCAGCACGTGTCTGCATGTGAGTTTCTTTGTAATCGGTGGATACTAGGCGATTTGTAAATCGCTCAGCCATCGACATTTTGTCCCCTTTGATATCTTTTCAAATCAAGTGTCCCTTTAAAATTTTTGGTTAAAGAAATAGCTCTTTTGGCTCAGCACTCCAGTGTATATACCATGCCATTCTTGTGTTTGTTACTACATCTTAAGGACAACTTTGAGTAGCTGTGTTACATCCCAAATTTATGATACATATTGTTTGTTCTTGCCTAACAAATGTTATGGATTTGTGCTTCGGCTATGCTAACTTCAACCTAAAATAAAATGGCATAATACATAAACAAGACCTTTAACTTGATGTCAAATTATAACTATGACTTTTAACTTTATCAGTGCACAAGTAGACCCTTTAGCTATACAAAAGTTGAACAAAAAAACACTTCAATCCTACCTAGTAAAATGCGTGTATACACTCAAAACCAAGTGCGTCAGAGTTACAATTGAAGTGTTTTTTGTTCAACTTTTGTTTAATTAAAGGGCCTACTTGTGCAGTGACAAAGTTAAAGATCATATATTATGAAAAAAAAACACATGAATCAGGTTTTGTGAGATTTGTCTAACATGGTAATGTGAACCATTTGTTAGAAACTTGCCAAACCTAAAAGCCTACCCGTCCTTCTCTTTAACCAACCGCCTGCCCGCCCTCTTTTTTCGTTTTAACAAAAAAAAAATTGCATTATTATTGCAAAAAACAAAAGCAAAAATACATAAGTGAGGCACATGATATAACTTGATTTTTATTTTCCAATTCGAAACATCTAATGTATGGAGAAGAATTAATCATCTTAATTAGTTTGTAACTCTCATAGTTAAACTATTTGATTTGATATAAAAACTGGTTGTGTGTACATATTTTCCTATTTACGATTCCGTGTAACAATTTTGAGATAAAATTAAAATTATTTTGTCAAAATATTCCATGCAGTGTCTTATGTCTAGACGTGCCCACAGTAAAAAATTTGGGATATAAATTTTTTGGTCCAATGTAAAGAATTGTGTCATATCACATCAAGTCCTTTTTCCTTTCCTCTCATGGACAGAAATTTACTCAGTCAAGTCTTCCTTCAAATTTGTACAAATAAATGAAAATTTTATGGAAAGTGGATGAAAAATACACCTAAAGTAAGTTGTTTGGAGCTCATATTCCCACTATTAAGTGTGTAAATTTTCTACATATATCATCAGTTATTTATGAGTAAAGCATATAGTATCTTCCTGAACTATGATCAAATTTGTTACGATATAATTCAACTTTACGGAGGTCCTATTATTCCTTAAATTAAATGTTAGCGTACTTTTGTCATCCTTTTAAACTGATATGACATATTTGATGTGGGCTCCATTTTATATAATAACTGTACCATGTCGGCATAAAAAGATGACAAAAATATGCTAAAATTGAGTTCAAGGGAGGTAATAGAACTCCTGTGAAATTAGAGTGTGCCGTAATAACTTTGGCCATAGTTCGAAGGGGTACCGGATGAGTATCTTATTATTTATCAAAACACACCTCAACTATTAATTCTTTGAGTTTCATACCGAAACTTTTAGATAGGAAAAATGAACATTTAATAGTTGATGTGTGTTTTGATAAATAATTGGTAATAGCTCAACTAGGAAACTCGCATACTTGATAGTTTAGATATGAACAAAAAAAATCAAAACACTTTAAGGGGTCGTTTGGTAGGCCGTATTAGGAGAAATAGTCCATGTATTAAGTGTGGTATTAATTAATACTATTACTAATACCATGTTTTAGTTATACACCCTACATGGTATTATAGGGTGTATTACTAATACATCACATATGGTGGTATTAGTAATACATGGGTTTTAATACCATGGATTAGTATGTATAAAGACAAAAATATCCCTCCAATTCTTTTAAATATTTTTTTATTTTCTTAATTTTATTTTTTATATTTGTACTAATAAATTTATTCAAATAAATTAGTTTACAAATTTTATTTTTATTTACAAAAATATCCTCAAATTTCTTTAATTTTTTTCTAAATCTTTTTCAATTTATTCAATATGAGTTACTTCTTTTCAATTTATCAAAATAATAATATCCCTCCAAATAATTTTAGTTATAAAAAAACTAATCCATTAACTCAAAAAAATATTTATTGGTCAAAATCCGAAAATAAATTGCATACAAGGTTTAATTTTGTAAATAGAATATCCATAAATAAATAAAAAAAATTCTACTTAGTTTTAACACTCTATAGAATACAATTTTATTTTAATAATGATTTTATTATCTCATCCAAAAGTTATACGTAACTCCCTTCAACTTAAAAACAACACAAAGTGAGAACAACAAGCAAATGATGTACAAACAAAGAAAAAATAATAAAAAAATAACTTTTGAAAGTGAATGATTAAATCTTAAAATTTTAAAGTAAATAATTAGTTATATTGTTAACTTTTTAAATTAAGAAAAAAAGAATAATAAACTTTTACAAAAAAATACACAAAGTTATAATATGTCAAGGATATTTTTGTAAACAAACAATATTCTCTTTAAAATATAACAATACATAATGTTTTTAATGCATCAAACCAAATACTGCATAAAAACTAATTCCAGTATAACTAATCCCTATACTACTAATCTCAATATTACTAATACAACATATTTAGTATTATCTTATACCGAGTCCTAAATGTGCTTAGGATCATTAACTCAAATTCTACATTTAAAACCTTGACAAGAAAATGTCTCCTTCTAACAACTATAACAGTAATACAGTTGTATTAATGTTGTCCCAATTGAAGGTAAAGATCCATGCTGTTAACAAAAGAAATATAAGGGATAACTGGTCCTTTCTTACATCGTCAGATCAGTATATTTTTTCATACAATTATTCTTATTCTTATTCTTATTCTTATTCTTTCTTAATTGTATTTCTAAATCTTTCCTAATGACATGGCAAAATTATAACGAAAGGGAAAATAAAAGATCAAGGAAGTTCTAGAGAGAATCCAATTCTAATATTCTCATGATAATGAAAATGTTGTCCACTAAAATGAGAATTGGTTCAAATGTCCCATCAATTTTTAGAAAGTCTTAAACAGTATTCATACTATAATTGCTCAAACAGCATAATATTTCGTCGAATTTAATCAACTGATCAATTTTTTAATTTTTATTTTTGGTATATAGGATTAAAGCACGTAATCTAAAATATTCCTACTCTTTTTCATTAGTCCAAATGCATTTTACAAGTTTCTGTTTTATATGTGTACCTTCACTATATTGTCTTGCTTACCAAATACTTTACTAACTATTTAATTGCGTCTACTAATGAATATTATCTATTAATTGTTTCAATGCTTACTTTTCTACTTTAATATTTATTTTAATATTTTGTACGTAATTAGGTGCTGCAAACATTTATCAAACACAGCAATTGAGATGGCAAGCTAATCCTCAACTAATTCACTCACTGATCAATTTATGAAAAGGATTAATTAATAAATTAAAAAAAGAGTTTAATTGAAGTTAATGAAGTAAGATCCTCCCATCGCACCCAATCTATTAACGTATCATAATTTAATAAAGTAAGATATATATTAATCAATTAGTGATTAAAGATTAAATAAGAAAATTATACAAATATATTATAAGTTCATTAATTTGATGTAAAAAACTTGAGTAATTAGTTTTTAGTATTTGTAGAGTATCTCTAAGTATCATAAAAATTATAATGGAATGGTACTTTTTTTTTTCTTAGTTAGTAGATGTTTTGAATTCGAACGTAGTCACATATTTTTGCAGTTAGTGTTGAACTGATCAACAATGACACATTTTACTTGGGAAATTTTTTTGTGGCTAATAATGAAAGGAAAAAAGAACAAGAAAGAAGAAAGAAATTGACTAATCATTAATTCCATGTAGTGTGTTGTCCCTTGTTTAGCTTATTGTGATAAGACATTCAACAGAATTTTCTACCCATCATGTTGGTGTTATCACCATTAACATTAATGTTGCTACTGGCCCTTATTAAATTTAGCCACAATACATAAACATGGAATTTAATTTCATATCAAATTATATTTATATTCTTTAATTTTTAGCGTATGTAAATAGATACTTAAACTTATACAAAATTGAACAAATAGATACACATATTCTATGTGGTGTCTTAAGTGTTCAATTCTTGTCCTACGTGTATTATGTCACATAAGACGTATGTGTCTACTTGTTCAACTTTATATAAGTTTAAGTGGTTACTTGTGCACACCCAAAGTTGATTGCTACCGGCCCTTACTAAATTTAGGCACAATACATAAACATTCACTTTAATTTCACATCTAATCATATTTATGTCCGCCAACTTTGAGTGTATATAAGTAGACACTTAAACTTATATAAAATTGAACAAGTAGACACACATGTCCTATGTGGCGTTTTAAGTGTTCAATTTTTGTTTTACGTGAATTATGTCACATAAGACGTATGTGTCTACTTGTTCAACTTTATACAAATTTAAGTGTCTACGTGTGCACACCCAAAGTGGAAGATTGTCGATATGATTTGAGGTCAAGTTAAATGACAAATTTCTGTATTATGCCTTAAATTTTACTTGTACTTGATAATATAGTAGGTGTAAAATGAGCGGATTAGATTGAATTTTATGAAAGTAAAACATATGCTTCAGTTAACGAGTCAAAAGGTTACTTAAGTTGAAATAGATTGAATCAAAATGAGTTGATTATAATTCAACTCTTACATAATCTTTTTTTTATTTCTTATGATTTTCATATATCAAATAATTTTATTTATTTATTTATTATGATTATATATAACTACTCAAATTAAGAAGTTAAAATATTTTTTAACAAGATTTTTCATAAGTCGGCCCTTCTCCGACCCACATATAGCATCGTGCTGTTCATTTCTCATAACTCAATTGAAGAACATTTTAACCAAAGTCAACCCAACATTTCTAATAGACAGAGACGGAGCCAGCCCTCTTTACAGGTTGCGTGGATGGTAGTTTTCTGTGGTATGGTATGATAGGGGTATCATGAAAACCATGTTTGTTTTGATTGCTTTTTAAAAGGCATGATATGGTATGATAGCATTTTATGGTTTGGGAATCATGGAATAGGCCAATTTTTTAAACTACCGATTTGGTGGTTTTGCATGATTTTCTTATTTATTTTTCCAATTATGCCCTCATATAATATTTTCTATTCCTAATTTACCCTTTACCCCATATTATTTACAACTTTAATATGTTATAATTTTTATGCACAAACCAAATCAAACAAAAAAAATTATTATTAAACAGTAGTGAACGATACAGTCTATCCAAATATAGTATTGCACCATACCATACTATACTGTATCATACATTATGAAATCATGACAAACCACCATCCCAACAAGTTGTTACGGGGTCGTCCGAACCCCTTCGACGGAAAAATATACTATTTATACATGATTACAATTATTTTTTATGTGATTATAGTAGATGTTAAACCCCTTCGACTTAGTTTTCTTTAAATATTAAACCCTCTTACTTGAAATCTTGACTCCGCCTCTGCTCATTGGATGTGAGCCGCTTCCTATACTCTTTGATTTATCTATCCTAACTCCTAAGCAACAAGCGAAAGTAGGTCAAATTCGAACGGAGCCAAAATGATTTAGTTAATAAATGAGCGGATCATTAAGCCGCCCAAATTTGATTAGGTTTAACAAGCCGGTCATGGGCTAATTTTATGACCCTAGATGTTGATGATGAGATATGTATTCTCAATGAAGAAAAACCATAGTGTTATATGATCACTTCTTTTTTTTCCTTCATTTCTTAATTCTAAATGAATAGGCAAATTAGGAACAAGAAGAAAATTAGAACCAAAGTTAACAAGAGTACTCCAATAACCCTAGCTTTACATTGTAAATTTCTCAATCATAATCAAAGGGTTCTAATAAATCAACCCCATTTTTTTGCTCTACATAAATTTGTATGTGCGAAATTTCAGAATCACCAAAACTAACACATACCAAAAAAAGAAAAAAGAAAAAAAAATCTACAAATTAAACTCTTGAAAATTAATTAACTAGAGACTTCATCCAAGAGCTTGTATCTTCTTACCCTATTTTTAATTACCTTTCTTGTAATCCCTCTATTTGACATTTCTTCTGATTTTGTCCTCCTTATTTTTTCTTCAATATTCACCTTTTTTCTAGCATCCACTAATGAGGGAGACTTTTGTAATTTTTTGATGGGATTATTTTTCTTGACAAGTTGAACCTTCAAATTAGTACAACTCTTTAATTTCCCCTTTGGACTTGTTCTTCCAATAATATCATTTTCATTTCTAATCATCAATTTTTTCTTCAACTTTGAACCATCTTGAATATTATGATCACTTGCAGTATTTTTACATGATGATGATGAATTTGAAGAATTTTGTGTTTTTTCTCCAGAAATCTCTTTTGGACTCAAACACCAATTACAAATTCCGTAAGACTCAGCTTTTGGATACAAATTGCTACAATATCTGCAGAAAAAGAAGGCCTTTAATCATTATATTTTCAAAAAATCCAAGAAAATCGATTACGCTAAGATCAATCTAAACAACTCCATCGTTTCATATATATGATATATACAATATAATCCAACTATCAATCAATTTATTAAAAACACAAAACAGTGAATCAGAGATGTCACGAAATCTCTAGCTCCTCGGAAAATAAACTAAATAGCATAATTAAAAAAACTTTTTCATTTTTTGGAAAATATTTCAAGTGAGTAATACCTGTGTTGAGATCTAAAATGGCAAATTTTGCATTTGAAAAGCTCAGAAGATAAACCATAATCTCCACACATGCAGCACTCAGTGGCTCCTCCTCCTTTGTTGATTGTCATATTTGTGTATCATTTCTCTTATTATATGGACTATAAATTCCCCCTTTTCTAAGGGATTTTAATTGTATGTAATTTATATTGCACAAATATATGTATATATATATATATATATATATATATATAGATAGATGTTATATGTATACGTGTGTTTGAGGGTGTGGGGGTTGGGGTAGGGGTCTAGCAGATTGTCTGCCACACAAGAAAAGAAAAAGATCGTACGTTTCATCTTTCTTTTCCACCTCTTTGTTAATAGCACGTTTGATCCCTTGATTATTGATAAATTTTAATTTTAGTCCGCGTTGCAAGAAATTTGTAACATCAGTTACAAAAGAATGAGGTTTGATTTAATAAAATCTCTATCGTCATTCACCCCTAGGGCTTCAGCAGATCTAATCTTGAATTAATACATAATGTCGGTTCATTCATTGTTTTACAAATTTCGCAAAGCTAAAAACCATGCAACTATTTGGTAACCGATAAATTTATATTGTTATTTGAGGGCAATATAGTTTTAACGATAATCCAAATATGACATTTTGTGCATAAAAGGACTTAAATAAGATAGTTGATTAATTGAAGTTAAATTTATTGATGAATCAAATTTTACGATGGCCAAAATAAAAATTTATCGATATGTAGGGACCAAATAAGCTATTACTTCTTGGGTCTTTTTTAGAAATGCGTATGAACGTTAGAAATGAATCAGCATATCATTTTCAAGGGTCCCGTGAGTGACAAGTTTGTTATTTAATTGTAATTTGCCAATTAGTTGCTGAAATTGAAAGGTGGGGCACACGTAGCTACATTTTTTAAATTTATTTGTTTATAATAGAAATTTTATATGAGTGGACATTCTTTCATTGTTAACTCGTTCTCATTTTTTTTAATCAACACGACTTGACTAAGAAATAAAAAAGAGAAGTATAGAAGTCTATGATAAATAAAGTTGATTTGACATATATCATAGGATATTGATTTTATTTATGATAACCAATTAGATTAATTTAAGCAAATTGTGAAGTTAATATTTTTGATTTGCCGGACACGATTGTTGCATAGATTAGCAATTTGAGGAAAAGGAAGTTATTTTTTGCTTCTTTTTATCCATTCTTTAGGCCTTAATTGATGGAGAAAGAAGTTCATTTTAATCATTTTATTATAGTTTTAAATATAAATAATTTACTCACCCAAAAGAGTAATTGCAAGTGATTTACATAAAATATTAAACTTGTGAGGATACTTTATTTAATCACTCGAACTAAGTTTTTTCCTACTGAACATCTTTTAACTCCTACTAAAGTGTTCTAATTAGATACTTTTTATTCAAATTTTGAAAACAAGATTTCGTACGTACTCACATTCATAAGGTAGTTAAATTAACCACATAAGTATAGTATGTATCTTATTTAACTATATCATCAACCTCAAGTAGAAAATGTCGGAATTTTACTACTTATTCAGTGCGTATAATTAAAGAGAATGACATTGTAGACATCAAAATTTTGTGACTCTAAAGAATCCAATTTCTGTTAGAGTTCTTGGAGGCTACTCTACTCAAACCCTAAATTACGCCTATATAAAGGGAACAAATATTTCCTTCGTTTGGTTGGGAAATTATTATCCTGGGATAACTAATTCCGGGATTAGTTATCTCGGATTACCCAGGATAACTTATCCCACCATGCATATGGGATAAGTTATCCCATTACTATGGTGTAAATGGTGGGATAAGTTATCCCGATATTGATTAATCCCTCCAACCAAACATGGGATAAAATGATCCTTTATTTTATCCCAAGATTACTTACCCCTTATACCTTACACCAAACGATAAAGAACAATCTTCAATATCTCAGAAATTCATGGGATTGATCAAAATCCTCTCTTCTTAATAATCAATACATCAAGAAGACACCACTAACGTATATTCCTATGTTCGAGAAATACTGCACTAATGGATATTCCTACGTTCGAGAAATACGCCACTAACGGCCCTCGAATTACGGAGAAATTAATATCAAATCCAAATATGCCTATGTTCGGTAATACTAGGGGTGTACATAGGTCGGGTTGGTTCGTTTTTTATTAAGAAAAAATCAAACCAATCATGTCAGTTTATTAAAACTATAAACCAAATCAAACCAAAATAAAATTGATTTTTTCGGTTTAGGTTTTAGTCGGTGTTTTCGGATTTTTCGATTTTTTCCGTTTTTTTCATTTTATTTTAATAATATTTAGTTTTTACAATTATATTATGATCGAAGACTAGATCAAATATGTTTTCACTCATGTGCTAATGAAAAACCATAATTATGAAAAAATGAGGAGCGAAAAACTCTCTTAAAACTAAAAAGTGAGATGAATAGTGAAAAGTTTAGGTTTTAAGTTTATAATTGGGTTTTGGATCATTTAATTATCAAATAATGGATAAATATTACGACTTAAAGGCCCAAATCTAAATATATATCTACATCTACTTTCAAATTATTGAAAATTACTAAAACTAGTTGAAAAAGTATTTTAAAAGTAGATTATAATTAATATTTTATGTATAAAAAAGTTTGAATATTATATATATATATATATATATATATATATATATTATGTCGGTTTGATTCGGGTTCGGTTTGACTTTTTTTTTGTCAACACCAAACCAAACCAAGAATGGTCAGGTTTTCTAACGCCAAACCAATCAAACCAAATCATAAGTTGGGTTTTTTCTCGATTTGGTTTGGTTCGTCGGTTCGGTTTGACTTGATGGTTTGGTCTGTACACCCCTAGTAAATACGCTACTGAAGGTCCACGAATTATGGAGAAAATCAAGAGAAGAATAAGGAACAGATTTGTACCCACATCGTTTTTCAATAAAAATAATCATGTTTCTTCATATTTTTATTTGTGATTGCAATTTATTTTTGTCACTGTAAAAATTTGTTGGAAACAAACTGGCACACCTAGTGGGACCAAATTTGCCCTTCATCTCCTCATAAATCAGATATGCAAATTTGTAGCCGCAAGACCGTAAAAATGAAAGCTCTGTGGGTACTTCAAGACTCGTCTTTGAGTTTCATCAAGTCTACACTTTGACAAGCCTTGAAGTAGGGTGAAATTTTTGTTAAATTTTTGGAGGCCACTTTACCCTAAATCTAGCTTGGAGGCTACTCTACCCAAACCCTAAATTACACTTATATAAAGGGAGTAAATATTCCTTAAAGAATAATCTCCAATATTTTAGAAATTCATGGGATATTCATAAATCAAAATCCTCTCTTCTTGATAATCAAATACATAAAGAAGACGCGATATTCCTACGTTTGAGAAATATGCCACTAACGACCCCTCGAATTACAGAGAAATTCATATCAAATTCAAATATACCTATGCTTAAAAAATACGCTATTAACGATTATTGAAATATGGAAAAAATAAAGAGAGAAGAATCAAGGGAGGAACAAATTATACCCACATCATTTTTCAATAAAAACAATTTAAAGTGTGCAATCAAAAGTCCTGGATGGCTTCTTCAGCCCGGCAAAACCAAAATGGAATGAATGCTTTATCGTATACGCAATTCTTATATAAATGTATTTACTATAAGCTTATAAACTTTCTAAATAAATATCTCATATTTTGAGTTGGCTGATAGCGGAATGGCATGGTAAACGCCTAGTAAAAGACGTGTTTTTGATTCAACTACTTTTATTCTATTCCTTTTACAACTCTATATCCCACTAAACAAATAAAGGGCTTATGGGGTGGCAGAGATACATTTATGATTTAAATTTAACTAAAAATTACATAAATACACAACTTATATTTCCAATATTACAAAAAAATTCCAACTCCCTAAATATATTACAAAAGTCCCGACATATACACAGAATGCTATGTATATGTTGGTTATATTATGTATATTAATAGAGAGAGTAAAGTAATTAAAAAAGTGGGAGAGAGTACAATTACTTCCAAAGGGTTGGTATTTATACTAAATTTAATAAGTTGAATTTTCACGATTCTTAGCTACTAAGCTTTTATGAGTTAAATACTCTTATAAGTTCTAGATATTATATGATTTTGTCAAATATATGAGTTAATTCATTAAGCCGCGTTTCATACGCCTAGAGTGGGAAGGAAGAAGATGAAGGATTCTTTGGTGACATAGCAAGACAGTAAGAGGTCCACACGTAGAAAACAAATAAAATATGACGACGTAATATCAAAACTCTTACACGAAGGCTTATCGAAAATAACCATACAAAACATCATTTCAAAACCCTGCTTATAAAATCACAATATATATGTTATTATTATTGATCTAGTTGTCGGACTAGTTGCATTTGAATTATGGAATGTTGCGCAAAGGGTTAGATGTGCTTCCTACGTAAGTTCAAAGTTACTGCGTTTGGATTTTTTCTTTTGCACCTTATTTAGTGATATTTAAATTAATCTAGCTACGTTTGAATATATCTTAATTGACAATTTAACAATCACTTCCTTAACAATCCAAACAACCAAAAGCCAAAGACCATAGTGATTTTCTCTTTTGTCGACTTCTTATCTTTAGTTAGAACTTAGAAGGCTGGTTCACAAAATCATCCACAACACTAGCAAATAATCAAGTTCATACACTTTTCGAAAAACCAGGCTCTGGCCTTTTGTTTTAGATTGAAATAAAACTAAATCAGTCAATTCGCTCTTCCCCACCCCAGATATTCACTATAATCATACAAAAGCTATAAGAATTTCCATAACGGAAGAGTTATTTCGCTGTCTTAGTTTGCAAACTTTCAGAACCCTATTATCCAAAGGAAAAGACCTACTTACAAGTTTTGCTAAAGAAAGCACTTGCAACAAATCAAAATAACCCAACTCTCACTTCACCAAGAGATTTTCTGCCACACGGCCACATTATAACAGACTGACTAGCAGATATTCTCACCAAAACACTAAAACAGTTGAAGCCAACGGAACTGCAAATTATTACTCAAAGCCTAGATCTATCAAAGACGAGGAGGATGAACCTGTTGAGTTTATTATTATGCAACATAAGAGATGGGGTATATATATTTACAGAAACCTCGCAAGAGGAGGGGACAGTTGAGAAGAATTAGGATATGATACAGTAAAACTAAAATACAAATTACAACTTGATAAATTTTCAGCTGGTTTGGGATCCAAAATTTTCAATCGACTTCGTTAACTATACATTACACTCTTTTCTTTCTTCCCAAGCCAGCTTGTCCAACACATAAACTTCATATCCAGGCATCTGTAGTTAAACAAGCATGTCAATACAACGCTAGCAAGACTTGTTACACCAACCACATTCATGAAACTAAAGCAACCCGGTCAAAATGCAAAGAAGCTTCAGCAATGACAAATGGTTCAGTAAACAACTCTACGTGCGGATACAACATTTTGCTGGTGTACATAACACTCCTCGACATTCTCTCCATTTTACCAACCGAATAGAACACCCTCGTTTGGAAATAATTTAATGAACTAGTGTGGTCCATAGGATAGTCATATTATAGTGACCAGTGTACATTGCCATGCATTAAATTTAACTCCAAACCCCCATCCCAGGAGCAAATCTTCGGTAAGCCATCTAGTTAGAGTCGTCAATATGGGCCAGGCCCGTTGTGCCGGCCCGACCCAGTTTGTAATTTGATGGAGTTGGGCTTCAATTTTTGCAGCCCGTTTGTAATTTGATGGAGTTGGGCTTCAATTTTTGCAGCCCATTTAAGAACAGGGATTTTTAGCCCGGCCCGGATAAGCCCGTGGCCCGTAGGGCTTGAGCAATGTGGGTTGGGCTAGCCCGTAAGTCAAATACGTGCAACTATTTAGATTGCTTATTAGTATTTTTATTTGGTTTGAAGGAAATCATGCCAAAAGTTATTTAATTTCGCAATTAAGAGTATTTTTTGGGGGTGTTGGAAACTTGATTAACAAGTATTAACACTATGCAATATTATCTGGTAATATTTATGTTTATTAACATTCTAAAATTAAATTATAAAATATTATTTTTTAAAAAGTGGGCTGACCCGTAAGGCCCGCACCGCAGCCCACAGAGTAATGTTGTGGGCCTAGTGTAATGATGGGCCAGCCCGGCCTGGCCCGTCAAACTCAAAGCCCGTGGGCTAGCCCGGATGGGCCGACCCGTATTGACAGCTCTACATCTAGTAGGTCATCTATAAATGTCGCAAGAGCATGAAACTTGCACCACTTACATTAATACTTACTGATAAAGTGTCCTATGAACAGCAAAAACTGGGTAACATAGTGAGCACAATTACTATGGACGTATACACAAAAAGAAATTATTAGTCTTCCAACTAATAGCAATAGCCTATATCACTATTTGCACCCAAAAAGACCAAACAAGAAAATAATAGCCCTTAGTATTAGAGAAAATATTCTTGATCTATATTAGTTTTGCCTTAATGAGCATCTTTACATTGCCGCACTTTTGACCCATTGAGCTTTCAAATCTAAAGACAAATGACACTGTAACCATACACATCTTCATATTATTGCAACTAAAACGTGACTGGAATCATATTATTAGATGCAACTTGAACATTTTTGCAAAAATCACTGGTAGCTCTTGAGACTTCTAAGTGCTCCTGACAACTACCTATTCTCTCAGTTTAGCCTTGTGAACAAGATAGCAGTTATAATTCCTCTGGAATAATATAACTTCTCCAACTCTTTGGAACGTCTAGCCGAGTGCTTGAACACTTTTTACAATGATACCAAACAAAAATATCCTGACTAATACTCATGTAATGACAGCTATTGGTCAAAGTCCCTCTAGAGATAAGTGAAAGAAACCAGGTATTCTGTGTGGTTCCTTTTGTTTTTCCCCCTGCGGGAGAGGTTTTTTTCTTTTTCTTTTTTTTTTTGCGGGGCTTGATTCCTTTAATAAGGTCGTTCCATAGGGTGGCTTCAACTAGTTGTGTCTTTTAACCATTCTTATTCATGTATTAATAACCCTAGTATTTCTGATGCCATGGTTTGCTATGTATACATGGTTTGAGAGATGAATTTCAGAGTTAGTACAGAATATCTTGCCAAAGAGACTTGACAATTCAACAAATTAGGGGGATACAGGGTGGAGAGATGCTTTGGGACTTGAGATTTCGAAGGGATATTCAATAATGGGAAGTGGGTGAATTTCAAAGATAGATAGCTTTATCATACGCAAGTCAATCCGGTGGATAGGCCGGATGGCTGGAGGTGGGGACTGGGAAATAATGGTGTGTGTTCTGTGAAGTCTTCTTATAAGAAACGTTTGATTATAGTGTAGTCTGATTTCCCATATAATGCAATATGGGTTCCTAATGTGCCAAGCAAGGTGTGCTTTTTTACGTGGCTAGCTACTAGACGGGTGATTCTGACGGCAGAAAATCTTAGAAAGCGGAAGGTTATTTGCATTAGTTGGTGATACATGTGTAAGGAGACGGGCGAGGACATGGATCATCTTCTTATACATTGTGGGTTAACCATGAGATTATGTTGGGATATGTGGTCGGGCAGCCCATGGGCATTGCCAAATACTGTGGAAGAGCCTATGTTCAGCTGGAAGAACGGGAGGAGGAGAAGACAAAGGGCTTGGAACATGGTTCCGCTTTCTTTAATGTGGGTTGCTTGGAGAGAGAAATAGGAGAGCTTTGGAGTAACTCAGTTAAGGGGCAGCCTCTGATCCCTCAATTTCTTCTGGTGTAAGCAAAAAGTTCCCAGTTGTATAGATGACTGGGTGGAGTTGCTAGAGAATCATGTTCTGCAGATTCTATACTTTTTGGTTTACTATACGCCAGTCTGTCCATGTTTACGAATGAATATACCAATACTTTTACCTGATCAAAGAAAAGATTAGTACTACATAGGGGTATAACTAAGTTATATATAGTTGGAAACACTACCAAAAAAGGGATTAAATAATAATACCAAAGCTAACACTAGGTACTATTTTCTCTAATACATCCTACCAGACAACCCTTTGATTTGTCTTTGATCTGACAAACAATTATATAACTGTTGTTCCCCAAACCCAAGCTAATCCACGGTTTGCTATATAAATATCAAAGTCCATTTTGTTCCGATATGAACCCATTTCATTACAATATTCAAAAGGTTGTTTAATCAGTCAGATAAGCATATATGTGAATTTTGATATACCCGTCTTAATAACAGTAATAGTTGTTCCAAGTTACTTTTAAGTTACTTTCTCAATCTCTAATAGACAAAGTCAGTCATCAGGAAGGATACATTTACCATGCATCACTGTTGTCATTCTAGCCTTATCGACGAAACTTTATCAGGATAAAATTGCTAGGAAGTAGCGGAGCTATGAATTTTAGATATTGGTATGCAATTTCTCAAACAAGTCGTCGTCAAAAAAGTACCGATTCTAGAATATGTAGGTACTCGGACAAGGTGATCAAAAAGCGCACACGTCAATAATTAAGTAAGAGTGGAACTTTCAGGTATATCAACTAAACATTTTTCCTTAGGAAAATTAAATTACAAGGGTTAAATAACAACGTGCCATACCAGTATTTAAGAGAATCGGGTTAACATTCTCAGCTTTGTGTGCATTCAAATGGATGTAAACTGCCTTCTGTAAACTCATGCATCCTAAATCGCTCCAAAAACTCGAAAGGCCTGCAGAAAACAATATGGATAGCTCGCAGTTGTCAGAAACTACAAGAAATAGTATAAATAGGAAGAATATTCATTTCGCATCTATCAGTCAACGTGAAAATTCTTCTGGTATTAGATATATTGCAATCTCACCAAGAAGTACATGGTTTATTGTATTTCTTAAGGTGCCTTGCAACCAGAATGCAGAGAAAGACGCCCGCCCTTTAAAGGAGCGGGAACAGTGGCCTGTAATTATGAAAAGATTGGAAGATCTGGCCAAAGAAGGTGATAGCCCTGGCCAAAGGAGGAAGACAGGGTTTGAGCTAACATAAAGTAGCTACTAACAGAAGAGGAGGAACAGGGCTATGAGCTACCATGCCCAGGCTTTGGACAAAAAGGACAGATCATAAATAATTGTATCACCCGAATAAGAAATTACGCAGAGTCTGCTTCTCGATAGTCGATTCCCCATTGGAGTTTTAATGGGTGTACAATAGGAGTTAATGTTTCAAAGCAGCTGTAAAATTAATTGAGAGTAAAAATGATAAGCCTGTTGAGTCTTACAAGACAGCTTCACGAGTCCGGCACAATCTGCGTTGATTGCTTTCCATTGCATCTAACACATTAGAAGTTTCTGGTCCTGCAGCTCCACTGGCCACGAGGGAAGGGACAGAAGCAGTTGGAGTCCAAATCTGAAAGAGATACATGCATATGGATATGTAAATTTGTCATTACCCATAGTGACAACTGACAACCACTCCCAAGTACTTGCGACATTCTCTCTCACCTTAATGGTGTTATCAATTCCACTGGTAGCCACAATGCAATCATATGGGTGGCACTGCACACAATTTACAACTGAAAAGGGGTGAAGGCCGAGACGTTAGACAAGGCATGACGAGTTAAAGTATAAGTTTAACAAATTTATGAGAACAGAGAAAAATACCAGCCTCATCTCCATGCAGCATTTTTATCAATCTACCAGTTCTTTTCTCCCAAATAAACCATCTGCCATCATCACTTCCACTAGCAATATATTCACCTGCACAATGATTTTTACAACATATCCACAGAGATCTTTATAATAAATGGCAAGGGTGCTTAACAGAGCCATTAATTTACATGATGATCAGCACAGGAATAGAATGGATCCATCCGACACATTTCAAATTTGAAAGTAGCCTAGAAAACTTCAAATTCAACTCACTATCAACAATCCTTATCAAAATAGTATCCCCATTTCCTCCAGACTAAGCACAAGCACAACACCCCCACCCCTCACCAGCAACCAAAGTGAAGACTAAATAGAGTCTCAAACTTGCAACAGAACAATAATTATGCCTCAACTTAACTAATAATTGACTATACGAACAACAACATACCCAGTGTAATCCCACACGTCGGATCTGGGGAGGGTATGCTGTACACAGACATCATCCCTACTTTTATGAGGTAGAGAGGCTGGTTCAATAGGGCTGACTACACTAATCATTCAATATCACTATCACGGTATGTAAAAACCCATTTCATACAACACTCAATAGTTGGGATTTTATGACGAAACTAACATCTAACACTTGGTTCTCTATATTTGCTACAACAACAACAACAAACCCAGTGTATTCCCACCTAGTGGGGTCTGGGGGGTAAGATGTACGCAGTCCATACCTCTACCTCTAACGAAGTAGAAAGGCTGTTTCCGATAGACCCCTGGCTCAAGACACGAGATACCACACAAATACATAGTAAAGCACAGAACAAGATTTCATAACATAAAAACGGCACCCATAAGTAATAGAAAACAGAGGGAAGCACCCAGGTTCGTAATAAAACATGGAACACGGAATCATAACAAGGATACTACCCCCACCAAGTAACTCCCTACACTAGCGACCCAAACTGGCCCTAGTCTTCTGCCCTAATTCGCGTCCTCCAGACCTTCCTATCTAGGGTCATGTCCTCGGTGAGCTGTAACTGCTCCATGTCCCGCCTAATCACCTCACCCCAGTACTTCTTCGGCCTACCCCTACCCCGCCTAAAACCATCCAACGCTAGCCTCTCATACCTACGAACCGGGGCATCCATGCCCTTCCTCCTCACGTGTCCGAACCATCTCAATCGGACTTCCCGCATCTTGCACTCCACTGGAGTCACACCAACCTTCTCCCTAATAGTCTCATTCCGAACTCTATCCCCTCTAGTCAGCCCACACATCCAGCGCAACATCCGCATTTCTGCCACCTTCATTTTTTTGGATGTGGGAATTCTTAACTGGCCAACACTCCGCTCCATACAACATGGCTGGATGGACTACCACCCTGTAGAATTTGCCTTTAAGCTTGGGCGGCACCTTCTTATCAACACATCCATCACCAAAGCAAACAAAAAGGGACTAAGAGTAGATCCCTGATGCAATCCTGTCAAGACAGTGAAATGGTCTGAGTCACCTCCCGCCGTCCTCACCTGAGTTTTCGCTCCATCATACATGTCCTTAATTGCTCTGATATATGCCAGCGGGACTCCACTCACCTCTAAGCACCTCCATAGCACCTCCCTGGGTGGGGACTTTGTCGTATGCCTTCTCCAGGTCGATAAACACCATGTGCAGGTCCTTCTTCCTTTCCCTATACTGTTCCACCAGCCTCCGTACCAGGTGAATTGTCTCTATCGTCGAGCGGCCCGGCATAAATCCAAACTGGTTTTCCGAAATAGACACTATCCGTCTCAGCCTCACCTCGACCACTCTTTCCCAAATCTTCATAGAGTGACTCAATAACTTAATTCCCCTATAGTTATTGCAACTCTGGATGTCACCCTTATTCTTATAGAGAGGGATCATGGTACTCCACCTCCAAGCCTCGGGCATCTTTACCGTCTTGAAGATTTCGTTGAACAATCCAGTCAACCACCTTACACCAGCCTCTCCCACGAACTTCCAGAACTCCACCGGTATCTCATCCGGCCCCGTCGCCCTACCCCTTCGCATCCTGCGAACAGCCTCTCTAACCTCTTCTACCTTAAAACGTCTACAATAACTAAAATCCCGACACTCCTCTGAGTGCTCCAGTTCCCCTAACACAATAGCTCTATCCCCTTCGTCATTCAAGAGCCTATGAAAGTACGACTGCCATCTATTCTTAATGTGGCCGTCCTCCACCAACACTCTACCGTCCTCCCCCTTAATGCACCTCACCTGGTCGAGGTCACGACCCTTCCTCTCCCTAGCCTTGGCGAGTCTAAACAACTTTTTCTCCCCTCCTTTCCCCTGTAACCCTGCATACAAGCTCTCGAAAGCGGCCGTCTTAGCTGCCGTGACTGCTTCACAAATATCTAAGCAAACTAAAGAACTACCGGCAAACTTAAGGTTCTCCACATTTACTACTCGCTTACAAAACTAAAAACAGAATAAAGACCTGCCCGTAAACACTAACATAATAATTAACATCACTAGACTTGAGGAAGAGGAAGCTCATATATTAGCTGGTGTTTTATGTGTAAGGGATCGGCTGAAAATGTTGATCATCTCCTTCATTGCCAGGTTGTTTTAAGGTTATGTGGAAATTTTGATAATATTGCTTTGGAATTTATTGGATGATGCCAGTCACCCTGAACGAGGTATTGTTTAGTTGGAGAAGTGGAAGGGGGAAGAGAAGGCGCAGGTTTCGGAATATTCCCCCACTAGCATTTATGTACATTGTTTGGATAGAAATAAATAGGAGTGTTCTTGAAAGAGTAGACATGAATTTTGTACCGTAGAGGAGTAGCCTCTTATCCCTTATTTCTTTTTGGTGTACCCATGAGATCCTCGTAGTTATTGAAGATAGGGCGTCATTTATAACAAACCACATCTTTTTGTAGGTTTTCTATCTTTTGGTAATGCTCATGTATACGGCCTTTTGTCGCTGCCCAAACACTGACAAAATCTTATTACTTTATCAAAAAAATTACATTAAATTCACTCAGCCTCAATCTCTTATCATCAATTATCAATCTTTTGCTTCCATTTGTTCTGTTTTTAGCATGTCCATTTGGATTCTTGGAGATTGGTCTTTTGACACATTTCTTTTTACGTGGATTAAGATCTACCTCATCCTCTTTTAACACCTGCAACCATCATAATGTCACACATACAGGCACAGACTTTAATGTCTGTAGGTCTAATCTCTTACTTTAATAAATCCTTCTGAAAGAGATTGAAGGGGAAAAAGCAGGTGTTCTACCATCAATATTTTCAACTATAATGACCTGATACTATTTCAGCATAAACACGAAGATGGAGAATACCTCGTTCACCAAGAAAGCTCGCTTGTTTGATGTCAGTGCCTACATTGCAATGACCAACATATCTTTGCTTCATATCTATCACTGCTGCAGGCTGCAATACAATTTGAGAGAAACAAAAAAAGACACTGTTTAAACAGGGAAACAAACTTGATATTGAAAGACAAGACGTACGTGCATCTATGTAACAAGGGAAAAGAAATTTCTCTGAGCAAAGACATTCAAGTTTTTAATTTATGGCTTCCTGAACATTTCGACATATTTTTTAGCAAATGAAATCTATGACTGCCTACTATTCTGAAAATTATTAATCAGTCACCAGGATGAGCATGTCGACGCATTTTGACAAATGAAACTCGCTTCTCCCAAAAACAACAACTGCAATTCAATAAATAGTCTACAGGATGGTATATCAAAGATAATTACTATGATCAATTGGATGCATTTGATTATTTGTTCCACTTCTCACAGTTCAGCTGATTTTTTTAAAGCAGCAGCAGTTTATCTCACCTTCTAAGACCTACTATGACCTTTGAAATTTACATAAAACCTCTTAACTGTTGGTCAAATAAGCAAAACAAAATTCAGTTCCATATGAAAATGAGCAAATTATGAGAACAATCTCTAGGACACAAGCAAGTGTTGGAGCAGGGGATTCATAGCAACAGAAACCAGCAAGTCATCACTCACAATCTACTCAGACCAACCATCAAGAGCAGCTATATGCTTTAAGTTATAGCAAAAATCCAAGTTTAAAAATTGATGCTGGAAAGAGACGCAAGTTGATATTAGAGACTTTGGGTTAGATTAACTTTGCGGCGACAACGAGAAAGAGAGACTGATCAGGGAAAAATAACCTAACCAGATGTTTGAGATATATTGATTTAATATCATATCCAGAATTATTGTTTCACTCATGACCTCATTAGACAAAAAAGACTAAATAAAGTAGAAAGATGCACAAGTAGATCAACGCAAACACAACGCAGTAAAAGGATAGAAAATGAAGATCCTGTCTGAACCCGGAAAATAAAAGGGAGACCAAACAACTTCACAGCACAGGAAAACCAAACTCAAGCCAAACCTGGTAAGCTGTTTTCTCTTTTTGATGACTAGAGGTTGGCGAACCACAAGGACAATTTGCCCGTCCAGTCTCCCCAGTGGAATCACCTCTCCTATGGATTCTCAAGTTCAAACTTCCATGGAGGACATTAGGATCAACATCTCGTCCTTCATCACCGGATATCGATGTTTCAAAAGCCAATTCTAACTCATCATCATCATCAGAATCATCTCTTTCAGACCTGGGACCATCTTGTGATGCATCACTGTTTGCATCTGAACGATAAAGTATGTCACTTAGGGATAACACTCTTCCTGCCCGTGGATCAGACCTAGATTCTCCGCCATTTGCCTTATTTGTTTTGTCTGCTTCAGCTGTAAATCCAGGCATATTGTTGGTATGAATTAAAGCATGAATATGGATTAGAATTTTGTTCCCGACGAGAACAAGCTCTAGTGAGCTGAATCTACATCCTCAACACTAATGAATTCTCTACAGCTATTCATGCATAGAAATAACTCTAAAATCATTCTGACACACAAACTATGATAAAATTTCTGAAACATTAATCAGGCAAACAAGAACTAAATTGACATCGAGGTGAAGGAACCAGAGCTTCCAAACAGACCAAACAACGGTAGAGCATACAGGAAAACATGAAGATGGTCCTTATGGTGGAGACATAAACAACACAAACCCATCAAATTAAGGTGCACAGCAGGGTCGCACATAACTCATCAGCTAGTCATGGACAGAAAAACCAAACAAGATTACAGAAGTATCTGGTCTCAACATTTATTCCCTTCCCCTAAAACCTCCTCTCTCTTTAACGGCGAAAGGGAAAAGAAAAGGAAAGATTTACAAAGTAGAATATATTCAGTGGAATTCTAGTGTTTCAATAGTAGGATTTTATAGAGCTGGCATTGATACCAGCTGAACATTATTTTTTTAAGCTAGAAATACAATTGCAAGCTCAATGTAAGTTACTTACCTGCAGAAATATGTTCTTTTATACTTTCCACCTTTAATGCAACTTCAGAATCAGATGGAGCCAAGGATTGAGCGCCAATAGCAAACTCCAATGCTTCTTTGTGCTTACCCAACTGCAGGCAATATCGGTGACAGCTCACAAAATCAAGTGACAAATGAAAATAAGACTAATAATCTCAATCGTTTTACATATTATCCTTGTCTAGATGTATCTTATGTAGCTATAACAACATATAATACATAAGTATACAATATGGAGGATTCATGCATATTTGATAGCAAACCAAGGAAGACGTATTCCTGATCAACATACTAAACAAGGTCTTCCCATTCCCTATGCAATTTTAATAGTAAACATTCTTGGGAGACGGGAAGATTATCAAGTGCTAGTAAGATCATTTACAAGGGTTCCTAATAAGAGTGACCAGTAAAATCCACTTTTCCAATGTTATACCATGTCTGAGAAGAAAACTTAAATCCAGAGAGAATCAAAAAATTTTAAATGATTTTGATACTATATCATAGTACGACAAACACATAAATCGCCTAACATTTTGAGTACATCAGGAATATGATGCACAATTACCTTTGAAATTTCTCACTGGCAATTCATACTCCAATGGAAATTTGGCAAAAATAAAACGCCAGAGAAGGAAGATAACAAGCGGGGAAGAAAACCATATGGCTATGAGGATCAGAACCATGAAAGGGAAGATGAGAGCAAAACCCATTTGGTAATTGTCCCTTAACTCTATCCAGTATATGAACAAAAAATTTTAGCGACAAAGTTCATACAAACACTGAATAACATACCTGTGAAAGAGCATCAGCGATCAAAAGAAGAGGCCTAAAGGAGGATGAATTGAGCTTTCTAGCTCTATGACAGTCTCTTATAGCCATATGTGCATCATTTTTCCACTTCCTCTGATAAAAGCCAAAAAAGTTTCTAATTAGGTATATAATCCTTAAAGAACTGCTAATTACAATACAATCAGGAAATTGTCCGACTTACGATACCTTCAGCAATATTGCTGCACGAGTGCATAAGCATTGGAAGATTAGAAGGGGACCAATCTCATCCCTGCAACTGTCTAAAACTTCATTACAAGCTTCTATCCCATAATAAAAGTTGGAATCTTCTTTCAAAGACTTCACTGCCATCTGAATCAATCTTTTGCATTTTTCTAGCTGAAGAAAAGGAAAGAACGATGATTAAGATATGTCGCTCTATAGCAAGAGAAACCAAAATGCAGTTTTTAACCAATTTCAGCCAGGAGGCAGGAGACCACGGGAGGGTTAAAGAAGGAAGAATAACCTTGGCAGCTGGAATTCTTTTTGATGAAGAACCATTTAAAAGTATTCCACTAACTGATGATTGTAATTCGATTCCGTTGATCAAGGGAGAAAAATTCATCAGGTTTGACACATCTCCGGAGGTATATGAGATAGAACTTCCACGTGCTACAACAAATTAAAAGCATCATAAATCATAAGTCAATAACATAACCAGAGCTTCAAGTACGACTTATCTTAAACTTACAAGCACATAGAATGTAATATGTCAGAAGGTAGCAGAGAACCAAGTTACTTTCAACTCACAGTCACTTTTAGTTATGAAATGCAAGTTGACAAGGCTAAAATTATTTGGCAATTAATCCTTGAATGACGCCCAGAATAACTGGAATGAGTGCATGCTCATGCACAAAGGGTTACTTTTTTAACTTAAACAAAATAAATAGGTATTTACACGAATGCTGTACCAAGGTGGCATCAAAATACAAGTAGTGATCCTGACATCAGTGTAACATTCACCAAAAGAAAGACCACATTCAACAAATGGTAAAATGAAGAAAAATACAAGTTTGCCCTCCCTTAATGAGGTCACCACCTTGACAAGAATGAAGAGCAACTTAAAGAGTATCTTACAGGAATCACTCATATAAAACAGGCTTCCCATCACAAAGTGCTCTATGGTCCAACCACCACCACCCCACCCCACCCCACCCACCCCAAAAACCCCTCCCGCGTTGATTACACATTAGATGACGCATACAGGTCACATGCTTATTTAATAATATTACACATCTTCTTTCCACCAAATTGCTCATCTTTCACACTTGTTAAATTTCTAATTGAAGTTGGATTCAGTAAGAGGAGGAGGAACATAGTATAATAATTGACATACTGAATAAGTGAAATAAAAAGGGCAACCCAGTGCACTAAAGCTCCCGTTATGCGCAGGGTCTAGGGAAGGGCCGGATCTAAGGATACTGAATAAGTGAAATGTCTAACAGAATTCTTCAAGTACTTGAACCCATTTAGCTAATAATGATGGATTCTGTACCCATCAATCTTGGATTCTCACCTTAAGACAGTTTCATTTGGTTATGAAAGAAAAGGCTCTAGTGTTGAGACATGTTAGATTCACCACATATCTCAGGCATTTCAAAAACTGAAAGCACAACCATACAGGGTAGCAGCGAAACATAATCAAGAACAAAAATATTTATTATAAGGAAAAGTATAACCGAAGTTACATACCAGGATTCACATCCATCAAGTATACATGTTCTCCACTATAGCTAAGCAAAACCTCTTCTCCATTGGGACTAAATGTGACATGAGTCATATGCAAGTTAGAACGTCCCTGAGGAAAAAAGAGAAAAAAATTCAGCAGCATCCCTTTCCGAAGCCACGTCATAATCCACAATATCGAGAAATAAATTGCTCATTCTTGGTGCAAGATAGCGTGACTTTGGCTAGTGCTTTGGAGATGGGGGAGAAGTTGAAGAGTGGGGGGACTTAGGAGAGTAGAGGGGATGTGGATAGTATGTGGGAGACGACTGTCAGTTGCATTAGGGAAACTGCTAGAGAGGTGTTGGGTGTCTTGAGAGGTCGATCTGGCAAGCATCGAGGGGACGGGTGGTGGAACGAAGAGGTTAAGAGGAAGGTGGAGTCTAAGAAGGTGGCTTATGCTAAGTTGGTTGAGAGCAAGGATGATGAGGAGAGACAGACGAATAAGGAGTATAAGGTAGCTAGAAGAGAGGCTAAGTTAGCGGTTACGGCGGCTAAGACGACAACTTTTGAGAGTTTGCATGCAGCTTTAGAGGAGAAAGGCGGGGATAAGAAGTTGTATAGGCTTTCCAAGGCCAGGGAGCGGAGGGCTCGTAACCTTGACCAAGTGAAGCGCATCAAGAGAGAGGATGGTACATTGTTGGTTGAGGATGCCCGCATTAGGAAGACGTGGCAGTCCTATTTTCATAAACTTTTGAACGACAAGGGGACAAAGGTTTCGTGTTGAGGGACTTGGAGAAATCCGAGGACTGTCGCGATTATGGTTATTGTAGGCATATCAAGGTTGAGGAGGTCAAGGGGGCTATTCGCAGGATGCGTCGGGGTAAGGTGACGGGGCCAGACGAGATTCCAGTGGATTTTTGGAAGAGCACTAGCGGGGCAGGTTTGGAGTGGTTGACAAGGTTGTTTAACATCATTTTTAGGGCGGCGAAGATGCCTGGAGTGTGGAGGTGGAGTACGATGATTCCATTATATAAGAACAAGGGAGACATCCAGAGTTGCAACAACTATAAAGGTATCAAGTTGTTGAGTCATACTATGAAGATTTGGAAAAGGGTGGCAGAGTTGAGGCTAAGAAGGATCGTGACTATCTCAGAGAATTAGTTCGATTTCATGCCAGGGCGATTTCATGCCAGGGCGCTTGACTACTGAAGCCATTCACCTGGTGAGGAGATTAGTGGAGCAATTTCGGGGGAGGAAGAAAAACTTGCACATGGTGTTAGGGAGATTCTGCGGAGGTGCTTAGAGGCTAGAGGGGTGCCAGTGGCGTACACTAGGTTGATTCAGGACATGTATGATAGCGCGAAGACTCGTACGAGGACGTAGGTGAAGATTCAGAGCACTTTTCGATCTTGACAGGGTTGCACCAAGGATCGACTCTTAGCTCTTTTTTATTTGCCTTGGTGATGGATGTTTTGACGCGACATATTCAAGGGGAGGTGCCTTGGTGTATGTTATTTGCGGATAATGTGGTCCTGATTGACGAGACTCAGGGAAGAGTTAATGATAAGTTGGTGATTTGGAGACAGAACCTTGAGTCTAAAGGATTTCGGTTGAGCAAGATCAAGATGGAGTACTTGGAGTAAGTTTAGTGACGTGTCGCAAGAGGCTGACGTGATTGTGAAGCTGGACTCTCAAGCCATTCAGAAGAGGGAGAGTTTCAAGTACTTGGGGTCTATGATTCAGGACAATGGTGAGATTGACGAGAATGTCACGCATCGTATTGGAGCAAGATGGTTGAAATGGAGGCTCGTTTCGAGAGTTTTATGCGATAAGAAGGTGCCCCCGAAGCTTAAAGGTAAGTTCTAAAGAGTGACAGTCCGACCAGCTATGTTGTATGGAGCGAAATATTGGCCAGTTAAGAACTCTCACATCCAAAAGTTGAAGGTGGCGGAGATGAGGATGTTGCGATGGATGTGTGGCCATACTAGGAAAGATAGGGTGAGGAATGAGATTATTCGGGAGAAGGTGGAAGTGGCTTCGATGGAGGACAAGATGCGAGAAACGAGGTTACGTTGGTTCGGGCACGTGATGAGGAGGGGCCCTGATGCTCCAGTGCGGAGATGTGAGACACTGTCTATGGATGGTTTTAGGCGGGGTAGAGGTAGGCCAAAAAAATATTGGAGGGAGGTGATTAGGCATGATATGGAGCAGTTACAGCTTACGGAGGACATGACCCTTGATAGAAAGGTGTGGAGGACGCGGAGTAGGGTAGAGGGTAAGGAGGTGGAGTGCGTCAGTAACAGTAGGGGAGCATTCTTTATTTGGGTCTGAAGTTTCTTGTTCGTGGTGTTGAGTGATGTCTATGGTTTCGGATAGATAGTTGTTAGTATTATCTTGTGGTTGAAGTATTATCTTGTGGCTAGCGGTGCTAGTTTATATGCAGTTATGTTTTGTGTTTGTTATACTGTTATCCGTCCTAAGTCGGGGGTCTATCGGAGACCTCTCTACTTCACCTGAGGTAGTGGTATGGTCTGCGTACACTCTACCCTCCCCAGACCGCACTGTGTGGGAATTGATACACTGGGTATATTGTAGTTGTTGTATTCTTGGTGCAAGCAGTGACCAGTATGTTATACATATATATATACACACAACTACGAACAGTTGCTATTAAATGGATACAAAGTAACTTTGCTAGATAAGCAATTCGACAGGCAGAGATATTCACTGATCCAGCCAAATAAATGCACCAACTTCGTATGCTACTATTAATGGTGCTTGAGCCATCTTGCACTTATCTGGATTATTCAACAAGCACCTGCTACCTCCCACCAACACAGGTACCACGTACTGTACAACTCTGTCCACTCATTGCTTGGATGGCTGGGAAGAAACCACCTAGCGTTTTTGAACTTGAGACCTCATGGTTCTCAACCCACTTCATTTATGGAGTAGCCTCCGATCCCTTTATTTATTTTGGTGCACCTATGTAATGCCGGGTGGTATAGAAAATTGGGTATCTTTTGTAGAGAACCATGTCGTGCTGCAGGTTCTTTACCTTTTGGTATTCTTCCTGTATACGGCCGACTTTGGCCTTGTGATTAATGAAATGTTTACCTGACCAACAAAATAAAAAATTAACCACTAGGTCATACCCTTGAGTGTGGTGCATTGCACTTTACACAGAGATATGTTGCCTTTTCTATTTTGGCTTCACTCTATTCCTACAGGAAGATTATTAAAGTTAACCCCCCTCCCCATTTTGATCATCCTTGTGGGGCACTGATGAGTGGTGATTTTACCAATCATTTGCACCAAACATTTGTGAACATTACCATGCTTTGTGTAAGAAAATAAGACATCATGATTTAAATGCACTAATAACCACATTTTGCAAATATATAATTGAGAAGGTGAAAAGATGTGGATGGAGCTAAAAAAAAGGGTCAAATGGAAGCAAAAGGAGTGCAGCCGGAGACCTGGAGCAGTTCAGCCTCAGTTACCACGACCGCGGTCCTCAGGCTGCAGTCGCGGTCAGTCAAGATGGTCATCATAATGCGATCGCGGAGCACAACCGCGGTCGCGTAACTGCGATCACGGTCAAACCTGTGCGATCGCGGTTCGGCGGGAATGTGACCCAGGGCACTTTTGTAAAATTGCATAGACGAATCCCAAAGGAAGAAACCCTAATTGGGCAAGTGTGTAACTACACTTGGAGGCTTAATTTCTTAGTAATTTTGTGAAGAATGAATGTTTTGGATAATCCTTATGGTATATCACTCTTTACTTTCTTCATGAGTAGCTAAGTAATTTAATCTTGGGATTATGTTGAACTAAAGTGTAATTGTGTGTGGGTGTTGTTGTGTTTGCATGATTTTTAGTTGTTGGGTATGGATTCCACCATTGCTTGGGTTAATGAGTTAGAATTTGATGGGTGAAAACCCCAAATCTCCAAATGGGTTTGATGGGTGAAAACCCCACACTCTAAAAAAAAACCTTTATCGTCCTTGAAAGAGGGATGAAGGTGAACTTGAGGTAACCCATAACATCCTTAAAAGAGGGGTATAGGGGAACAAGGTAATGGTGGACAATTGAGCCTGTGGTTTACTACCCTTTGCAATCTTAGAAATAAGTGTATTTAGTGTGTAAATCATGCCAAGAGCATCATCCTAAAAATAGGGATGCTTGATTGAGGTTTTGGAAAATTATAAATTGCACACTTGTTAGGTGCTCGAAAGAGCCACTGGATGAAATCGTTGTAGTTTTATTAAAAGATTTACTACAATGACTTTCGACCTAGCCTATCCTTTGGTTAACAACTAAGCTGCAAGCTAAACCATATCAACCCACATGCTTTACCTTTAGGTAGACATAATCCCAAGATCCTCTCTAATCTTGATTTTAAATCAATAGTGTCATATTCGTGCATTGGTAGTCAAAAATCGTTACAAACCAATCCCCCCATTTTATTTTACATTTCTTGTTTATTATCATTCCGGGCAAACTTTTAGTAATTAGAGCACCCATAGGACTTGAAATTTATAATTCGCTCCTAGTGGATTCGACCCCAACTCTAGTTGGGTTATTGACAATGACCCCCTCTCCCCTCAATCATGGGAGTGAGTTGAGCGTTATGCCGGGGAGTGGAATATAGATTTCACTTGTGCGGTGTGATTTTTACTTGGGAATATCCGGGGTGGTGTAATTTACTTTATTTATTATTTTTGATCTTTTGTAGACAATCAAAGTGTTAACGAAACAATCCCTTTGATGCCACTCTAGATGATGAGGGCCCACTAAACGAAGCAAGACAAACAAGTGCAATCCGTATCCCACCAACTAACGAGAACGGAGTCTTCCATATGACTAGCGCCATGCTTCACATGTTGCAAATGAAAGGATTGTACGAGGGTCAAGCCTTTGAGGACAAAAATGTCCATTTGAAGAATTTCGTGGAAATGTGTGCGTCATTAAATATAGCACACATTACTCAAGAATCCATTCGGCTTCGCCTCTTCCCATTCTCACTAACGAGCGAAGCGGTTTTATGGCTCCGCTCACTTCTACCCGACTCAATTACATCTTGGGAAGATCTTACTATGGTGTTTCTTGATAGATATTTTCCACCATAAAAAATGCTTCAAAAGCGGGACGAGATTGTGAATTTTCGACAAATGAATGGAGAGCCATTGTTTGAAGCTTGGGAGAGGTTTAATGGTAAGCTAGCTCAATGCCCAAATCATGAAGTCCCGGAGAAGATGCTTCTCGAGATCTTCTACCGTGCCCTTGATCCATTAAACAAAATGGTGGTGGATAATGCAGCGAGCGGTTCCCTAGTGAAGTTGCACCACCACGTAGCCTTTCTATTGATTGGAGAAGTGTCAAAGCAAAATCGGGGTTGGCATACCCGAGAAACTGAAGCTCCCAAGATCCCTTCTACAACTTCCATGGTCGATAATGAACAAAGAAAGCGCAATGAAGAAAATGAAGAGAACATGGCGAAAATCATGACCCAACAAAGCATGTTATGGGTGCACCCGCGAAAGCAGTAAACGCCGTAGCATCAAAATCTTATGAAGATGATGAAGAAGCAAAGAAGTTGGATGAGGAAAGTCGGTATTTCGCTAACTACTCGGGGGTTCCCACCCTGCCTATCAAAGGCAGGGTGGGAACCAAGGTTGGATGGACCGCGAGAGGGATAGAGATTGGAGAGATCGGGAACGCGATTATGACCGTTATGTTCCTCCTCATCGAGCTAAGGCCAAGGAGTCAAGTGCAATTGACCCCGAAAAATTCAAGACCGAGGATATGTTAGCAAGAATATTGAATAGTATGGAAGTTACGGACAAAATGGTCCGTGAGTTGAAAGGTGACTTTTTTCAACTTTCCTAAACCGTGGTGTCTCACTCCGCCTCTATTAAGAAATTAGAGACCCAAGTCGGGCAAATCTCCACGCAACTAAATGCTAGGCCTAGAGGTGGACTCCCTAGTGACATGATTGTCACAAGGAGTGGAAAGACCCTTGATGAACCCTCTAAAGGAGACTTGATTGAGAAAATGCCCAAAGTGAAGGCAAAGGAGGTGTTACCTCAAAGTCAAAAAGGAAATGATGAGAAGGAAACCGATGAAAGTGACGAAGAAGTGGTTGAGATTAAAAAGCCACAAAGTGAAGCAAGGCCCACAATCCAAGTTCTTCCCCCATTCCCTCAACGATTGCATAAAAAAAAGGAAGGTGACAAATTGAGGAAGTTCATGGCAAAACTTAGCAATCTATCGATAAACATCCCGTTGCTCAAGGCGATCCAAAAGATCCCGGGATACGCTAAGCTAATGAAAAAGTTGATGTCCAAGAAGAAACTTGTTGAAGGCGACATCATTGAGGTGACTTGTGGGTGTAGTGCTATCATGGATAGTAAGGTTGCGGAAAAGAAAGATGACCCCGGAGCGTTCACCATCCCTTGCACAATCGGGACGCAAGAGTTTGCAAAAGCTCTATGTGACCTTGGTGCAAGCATCGACCTAATGCCTTTTGTCATCTAAAAGAAGCTCGGATTGGATGCCCCTACACCGACCTCTATGCGACCTCATGGGGGACCGGTCCATCAAAAGGCCGGTGGGAATTTTGTTTGATATCCTTGTTAAAGTGGACAAGTTTATACTCCCGACGGACTTTGTGGTATTGGATTGTGAAATGGACCAAGAGGTACCTATTATCCTTGGTCGTCCTTTCTTGGCAGGCAATTGTCAATTTAGAGATGGGGAAATGAAGTTTAGGGTGCAAGATAATGAGGTCTCTTTCAAAATATGCAAGACAAAAAAGCAAGCCGCGGAGGTCCGAGTTGTTTCCGTGGTGGATGTGGAGAATGAGAGGGCGAATGAGGAGAGGCTTGACGACCCGCCTTGAGTATTAAAGAAGAAAGACGTTGTGCCATGACGATAACTAAGGTGCTATATCGAAGGCAACCCACAAATGCCACGAAAGTGGCCCGTATCCTTTTATCATGTTTCTGTAGTATAGATGTTAGCTTTTGCATATGAATAACTCATGCATTTATGGCACTATGGAAGTGCGTTGGATGAGCTTGGAAAGGGGGAAGTGTGCAATCTTGCTTTGAAAAACTAATCAAGGAAAAAATTGGTAAAAATTGAGCAAAGAGCTGAACAGGGAAAACAGGGGAGCAGAACTGCTCTCAGTTACCGCGATCACGATCACCCGCGTGTCCGCGATCACGGGCCCCTGACCGCGATCGCGGTCACTTCAGCCATTTAATCCCTAATTTCTCTCACACTCCCTTTCATGATTTTACTCTCTAATTTGGGCTAAATTCTGGCAAAGTTTGTGACCTCCCCAACAGCATCCTTGCATCCATCCCTCTTGCATCGCAACTCCGATAGGCATCATGAATCTATGCTTTTATTTTTTAAAATAGGCCCTAGAATGCATACTTAAGAGAGGTCCTAAAGTCTTGACTGTTATGCTTTCCATGTTGTCATACTTGGTGTTGGTTTGGTGATGGCTGCTTGAATAAGGTGTGCCCACAAGTAGGAAATCTTGAGAACCTAATAATGTGCGGAAAGTGTAGACAAATAAGATGTGCACACCAAGTTTTTGACACGTTGCCCAAATAAACTTTCAATAGTGATAATTGCATTCGAAAGGGCACATTCAAACGCTTATTCACATTGATTAATTGGTCTTCCTGTAAATCCATATTATAGATCATGCTAGTAGCCTAAAAACTTGGGAGTGATTTAAACATGGGGAGCTGGCACGAAACCAGCCTCAGGTATCGTGACCGCGGTCACGGTCCGCGATTGCGGCAACGCGATCGCAAACTTAACCCATGATCGCGGTAACTGGAGCCAATTCTCTGCCATGCCAAAAATCCTGAGTACCCAATAATGTGCGGAAAGTTTAGACAAATCAGATGTGCACACCAAGTTTTTGACAAGTTGCCCAAATGAACTTTCAATAGTGATAATTGCATTCGAAAGGGCACATTCAAACGCTTATTCACATTGATCAATTGGTCTTCCTGTAAATACATATTGTAGATCATGCTAGTAGCCTAAAAACTTGGGAGTGATTTAAACATGGGGAGCTGGCACGAAACCAGCCTCAGGTATCGCGACCGTGGTCACGGTCCGCGGCAACGCAATCGCAAACTTGACCCACGATCGCGGTCACCGGGGCCAATTCTCTGCCATGCCAAAAATCCTGCACTCCCAAATTTTCAGCCTAGTTTCAGCAAGCACCTTTTCCAATGAGCACTAGTGAACAATGAGGTACAATTTGCATGATAAAATGTCATTGATTGATATAATGTGTGCCTAGAGTTTTGAGGACAACCTCATGGACAAGTATGATAACATCCGATTCATGGCACCAGAGTGCCACAATCACTACTACAGTGATCTTCCGAGGACAAAGCTGCTCCCGGAAAGAGATATTTGCTTGGAGAATGTGCTAGAGAAACTACCGGCATTTCATGACAAACTTGAAGCCATAAGGTGGCAATGCTTTGCTCTGGAGCCCTGTGTTGCAAATATACAATGGGTATGTGAATTTTATGCCAACATCAGTGAAGTGTCCCTCTCGAACCCATTCGATGTGACTATGAAGAATCGGTGAAAGTTGAGGCTAAGCAAATCAATGATGTTTATGGGCTCCAACATGCAGACATGGGTGAATTCAAAGCAAAGGATTGTAAACTGGGAAGTTGGTTGGCACAACGGCTATGCCCCGAAAAGGAAGTCTCTTGGGCAGACTAAAAGCAACATCTCCATGAACGACTTCACTTCCGAGGCTTAAATATGGCTGCACATTATTTGTAGCCGAGTCTCTCCTTGCACCCACATGACGGCGGTCCCAGATCTGCGTGCTCGAAAAGTTGCTTGCATTCTAGACGACATCCCTTTGGATGTTGGTCAGCTTGTGGTCAATGAAATGAATCATTTCAAGAACCAAGGTGGTGCGCATCTCTTCTTCCCCTCTTTGATTACTGAGCTTTCCAAAAGAGCGGGGGTTGAAGAGTATGCCAGTGATACATGGGTGCGTCCTGGTGCTCCCATCTACCCCTTGAGGATTTGAGGAGAGGGCGCACTTGGCAAAGGAAAGAAGCGAAAGATTGACTTGGAAAAGCCAGCATGTATTGAGCCTAAGTCTCATAGGTCAACCACTACCGGACCTCTTGAGGAGATTGGAGTTGATATTCCAGCCATCAGGGAGCTTGTGTCTAGTTTGCCCCAAGGACCGGGAGAGCCTTCCACCACCCATTATTTATATGTGTTGCATGCCAATTATGAGAAGTACAGAGAGGACCAAAAGAAGCAAGAGGCTACCATTGCTAAGCTTGAGAAAGCCTACTCCTCTTTGGCAGAGTCAAACCGAGAGCTCCGGATTGAACATGAAAAAATGATTACAAGAGAGAAGAAAAGGAATGAGTTCTTTATCAAGATGTGGAAGGGGGTGAAGGGTCTATGGAAGGTCCTAAAACCCCGAGATAGACTTCCTTCCTCTTGGGTGGAGAGTGATGATGAGTCCCCAGCTGAGTGGACTGATCTTGAGGAAAATGGTGATGATGCAGAATCCGAGAGTGAAAGCAACCCTTGATGCGGTTTCAGGGAGCACCCTTATCTCTTTTATCCTTGATTATTTATGCAGTGAGGACACTGCTATCCATTCAGTTGGGGGTGTCCTAATTTATTTGATTTGGGCCTGTATTATTGATATTTCTACATACTTTTCTGCTCTTTTGGATGATTCTTGGTTTTATTTGGGTTGTAATATCCGGGCACTCTGATGGTGTCCACATTTGCATGAATTAGTTACTTAGTTCTTAGTTTGCTACTTTAGTTTAGTTTTAATCGACGAGTTTTTCCCTGTGATAGACTAAGTGACGACATTCTTAAGGGGAAAGCTTCGTGATTGGGTTTTTAACCATGAATGTAGAGGAAGTCTGAGTACCCGTGGCATCATGGTCAATGCAAGGGAAGTTTGAGTACCTGTGGCATTGATGATTTGGGGATTGCACTCATACCCATTGGCGAAATCTAAGTAGCCATGTGGGTGGTCCGCCCGTATAAGAGCCACAACGTGAGATATCTTGGGTTGTTGCCGTGATTAGCAAATTATGCGTGGTGCGGATGCAAAACAAACAACCCCCTCCATCCAAAATTTTTGCGAAATTCGAGGGCATGGACGTTAGCAACCTTGTGACAAAACTTCTCTTTCTATTACTCCGAAAATTGAATTCGAAATAATATTGAATACTCCATCTTTGTCTCCAGCGGGATGAAAAATTGAACCCCCTTGACGAGATTCGCATGCCATGTGTGCGAGCTTAATTGTCTACATCTCATGTGTACTTGTACCATCTAAAACTTGCCCCATTAGTCTTTCAAAGCTAAATTTTGATTGTGCTTGGTTGGTTAAATGATCATAGGCCATTTTGTGACATTGGAAACCCACCCTAGCCTAAAAAGCCTACCAATACATAGGAGTTATCCCTAGTCACCCTCTTTGAGCCTTTGGACTTTTCTTTGGCAAACACATTACAAGTCGTGACCTTTCTATTTGTCCTCTTTTGAACCCTATCCTCCTTGAACTTAAAGACACAAGTTGAGGTTAAAAGCCTAAGTTGGGAGTGGTGGAAATTGAAGGAAATATAGTTGGGCCACGAATTCATAAAAAGATGCCTACGTGCTTAAGCAAATAAAGCATTTTGATTTGAAGAAAGAAAAGATCCCACAAAGGAATGAAAGGCATTATTTATGCGCACACACACAAAAAAGGGGGAAAGTGGGAAAACAAAGAAAAGGCAAAATAGGCAAAATAGTAAAAGAAAAAAAAGTGGCCCAATAGCAAAAAAGTGAAGAGAGTATGATGTAGAAGTTCAAAGAGGGTTTAGCCCTATTGTCCTAAGTTGATATCCTATTATGCCCTAAACCTATATTACAAGCTCAAAAAGTCCTTTGCGATTCCCAATCGAGTGAGGTCATTGTAGTGGCGATTGAAAAATAGGGGCAAGCCTATGGCATGGTACTTGTTAGAGCATGGAGAATTTCTTGAGAGAGAGTGTTTGCACTTAAAATTCCTTGTTGTGTGATTAGTAACAAGGTGTGTGAAATCTTCTTTCTTGTGAGGAGGCATGTGAACAAGTTGAAGTGGGTGATTTTGTCATCCTCCGCCCAATGAGATAAAAAGGGGTATAACTTGGTTGTAGTCAACAAATGAGTCGTTTCTAGAGTGTTAGTGGTTGTTACATGGTTGCTCCTCAAAGTCATGCATCTTCCAAATATTCCATTTTTGAGGGGTGTTGTTGAAACCTTTTTGCCCATGTGCAAAGAGCTTTTTGTGGTAGCCATCAAGTTTAAGTCATCATGATCATTGGGTGATAAAATGAGGGCATACATGTGAAATTGTCCCATAGAAAAAGGTGGTGTTGCTTGAGGACAAGCAAAGTTTTAAGTTGGGGGTGTTGATGAGTGGTGATTTTACCACTCATTTGCACCAAACATTTGTGCACACTACCATGCTTTGTATAAGAAAATGAGACATCATCATGATTTAAATGCACTAATAACCACATTTTGCAAATATATGATTGAGAAGGTGAAAAGATGTGGATCGAAGCTAAAAAGGGATCAAACGGAAGCAAAAGGAGTGCAGCTGGAGACTTGGAGCAGTTCAGCCTCAGTTACCGCGACCGCGGTCCTCAGGCAGCGGTCGCGAACAGTCAAGATGGTCAGCATAATGCAATCGCGGAGGACAACCACGGTCGCATAGCCGCGATCACGGTTAAACCTGTGCGATCGCGGTTCGGCGGGAATGTGACCTAGGGCACTTTTGTAAAATTGCATAGACGAATCCCAAATCATATATAGGCAACAACCCTTTCTTCTTTGGAGACTGCTTACCTCATAGATATTTTTGAATTGAAAGGAAGAAACCCAAATTAGGCAAGTGTGTAACTACTCTTGGAGGCTTAATTTCTTAGTAATTTTGTGAAGAATGAATGTTTTGGATAATCCTTATGGTATATCTCTCTTTACTTTCTTCATGAGTAGCTAAGTAATTTAGTCTTGGTATTATGTTAAACTAAAGTGTAATTGTGTGGGGGGTGTTGTGTTTGCATGACTTTTAGTTGTTGAGTATGGATTCCACCATTGCTTGGGTTAACGAGTTGGAATTTGATGGGTGAAAACCCCAAATCTCCAAATGGGTTTGATGGATGAAAACCCCCCACTCTAAAAAAAACCTTTATCATCCATGAAAGAGGGATGAAGGTGAACTTGAGGTAACCTATACCATCCTTGAAAGAGGGTTACAGGGGGACAAGGTAATGGTGGACAATTGAGCCTGTGGTTTACTATCTTTTGCAATCTTAGAAATAAGTGTATTTGGGGTGTAAATCATGTCAAGAACATCATCCTAGAATTAGGGATGCTTGATTGAGGTTTTGGGTGATTACGAATTGCACACTTGTTAGGTGATCGAAAGAGCCAATGGGTGAAATCGTTGTAGTTTTACTGAAAGATTGACTACAATGACTTTCGACCTAGCCTATCCTATGGTCAACAACTCATGCTAAACCATCATCAACCCACATGCTTTACCTTTAGGTGACATAATCCCAAAATCCTCTCTAATCTTGATTTTAAATCACAAGTGTCGTATTTGTGCATTGGTAATCGAAAATCGTTACAAACCAATCCCCCATTTTATTTTACATGTCTTGTTTATTATCATTCCGGGTAACCTTTTAGTAATTAGAGCACCCATAGGACTTGAAATTTATAATTCGCTCCTAGTGGATTCGACCCTAACTCTAGTTGGGTTATTGACAACGATCACCTCACCCCTCAATCATGGGAGTGAGTTGAGCGTTATCAGGCACCCCTTCCCCATTTGTCAAGAGGCGGTTCCTACAGAAAAACGGGCCATAAAACCGTAATTAAATTTTAAGATGGTTGACAGCAGCGAAAAATTTGTCTTTCAGAAGTGGATTACCTCTTTGGATTAATCAAATTTTAATATTGTCAGGTTCTGCAGAAAAAAGCATGTGATCCTATTCCAGACTCCCTCTCTCCAATCCCCCTCCCACCCCCCCACCCTCAAAAAAAAAAAAAAAAAGCCTTCACTCCCTTTACCAAAACAAAGACAACAAAGAGCTCATTGATATCCACTTCCAAGTTCCAACTACAGGATTGACAATAAAGCACGTAGAGGATGACTAAACTAGACAAGTTCCTCGCAAGAACTTTTCAATGATTTCTTGTTTTATGAAGTCAGGAGAAAAGAGTCATGAGGAGGACATCTTCGGTGCAAGCAGCTGCGAGTTTATAGTGTTAAAAAGAGGAGATTCTCCCCATGATCTACTGAAACCACTGCACCTTTATGATAAAGAAATAATAGAACTTCTAGCCAGGAAAACTGTAAGCAGATCTAAAGTGAGATAATGCAGATACAGAAGTCAAAACTAACACGATCAGAAAGATGCATTGGGCAGAAGTAGCTGACACAAGGTGGAGGAGGCAGCTTTTTCTGACTCGAAGATAATGGAGGTAGCATTCTCCTATCATACAGCCGAGCAAAAGCATCACTGCAAAAAATTATATTCCCAATCAGAAAACTGGCAGTATTGCCTGGAATATACCCTTACTGCAATAGACTAGTAAGAACAACTACACCTTCCACCAACAATTAGCAAATGAGGCCTCGTAGAGCTAATATCACATGACTTCAGAGCAAACAACTGTTTAGGAGGATCAGCTAATGATTTCTTAGCTCCACAGCGTAAGTCAAGCTGTCATCAGGGACCAAACATATTGAAACGCAAACAGTTTAGATGTATCACAGCTCAAGACAGTTCTAAACATTCATATCAATTTCCTTGACTACAATAAAGATCGAGCATTTAGAAACATTGACATCAACCACTCGAGAAACAATCAAAGTCTTCAAAAGGAGCAGTTATGGTTATTATAGAAAAAACGTAAAAACCAATACTAATCATATAAATTTTCAGCTGATAGCGAAAGCTTCAGGCTAGCCAAGGAAAAATTAGCAGATGAGCACATAACACAATTGCTTTTGCCAAAATTGCAAAAAAGCATACCAAAAGCGCTTTATGATGATGTCATAAAAAAGGGAAGAACACAATTTTGATGAAGCAGCTTAATTAGCTTTATTTGAGGGCAACTGGTTAAACGCTGCTTTTCCTTATCAAAGAAAATGAAGCAGTCGTAACTCGATCGTCTAATAAAAGAGATAGGGAACTTTTCGCCTTCCGATGAAGCAGGAAATATATCAACCACAATGTTGAGTGAGTTATGACTAACAAGTATATTACGGCATTCTTGACGAGAAGAACCAGCTGGGGCACAAGATGCACCCTCCCGCAAATCATGCTGCCTCACAGTCCCATCTTCACTAGCACTCCATACTACATGAGGATTCCCAACTTCAACCTATAGTCACAATAGCAGCATATAATATATAGAGACAAAATCAGATCCAAACACATTCTTGATTATCACTTAAAAAAAATATTTCACTGCTGCCTGAACACGTACAGCTAATTTTTTGATTCTCCCAGTATGACACTGAAATAGTGCTGATGGAGTCACAGTATTGTCATCACAACCTCTTCCCTTTAGATGAGACAAATGAAAAAGACGAACCTGCCAGTGAAAGTAAATGTGAAGAGAGCTTATATTTCTGGAAAAAAAACAGCCAAAGCAAGTGAACAACATTATTGTACAAACACAGAAAATTTGGTGCATCAAGAAACTACTTCAGCATCTCCTGCTCCAGAAACAACAAGCTCATCAGAAGTTTCTGGAACAAACTTCGTGCAGAATATGTTGGCACTGTGACCAGTCTCAATGGAATGCAAAAGTTTGTGGCCAGAGTAACTCCAGATATTCATCTGCACCATATAATTTTTTATTACTTAGATTTAGTGCTTAAAACACAAAATCCAGGATGTCAAATATCAGCTGAAGCAAGGAACGCAATACAGAACAGTGACCACAGATATGGAATATAAATTAAGGGGCCCAAAATTAACCTGAAAAGTGCAAAAAAAACTGTGAAAAATTGCTCACAAGATTATCAACCAGCTCTCTGGAAAACTGTTCCATCATTATGTCACGTTTAAGAGCTGTTGCCAGAGTATCCCAGCAGACCCAGTGGTAGCCCTTGCTTTAGGCCCCGTTTGGCAATGAAAACAATAATTTTCCGGAGTTGGAGTTGAAAGAGTTGTGAAGTTTGAGTTGATGTTGTGTTTGGCCATGAATGTAAATTGGAGTTGTTTTTGAAATTTTGTGAGAGAAATAGGAGTGAAAAAAGTGTGTTCACTTTTCCGAAAACAATTTTCACAAAAGTGAAATAATTCTTATGGCCAGACACTACTATTTTCACTTTTTTCACTAAAGTGAAATAATATTCCGGAAAAAAGTACAAAACTCTTGTATGGCCAAATGCCTAAATTTCTTTTGGGTCAGTAATATCTCTTCATTTAATCTAGAAGTAACAAAGCATCTCTGAAGATCTATATTTCATCTTAAGTTTAGGTTTATAACAGAACTTTCTTTTATTCAGACATTTTTGCGGTTAGAATTGAAGAAGAGAATAGTTTTCTTACTCAATCCCAAATAATATCATTTTACTGGTGGAATGATGGTGGTACTTAAGCCTCTCTCCTTTACAGGAATCTATCATGAATGAGCAGAACTCAAAAAAACTGTTAAAGTACAATAGAAATAGTCTTGTATATTGGATTTTTTATTGCTTTTGCTGTCAAATCGCCCATTATCCCCCTACAAACATGGTAACCAGATACTACCCATGGAGAAGCACACAACAGTACTTGTATGCTTCTGGCTGGAATCTCATTAAAAATGGGAGCGTGCGGATTAATTCGAATCTTATTAAAAAGTATAATGAACAAACACACACACATCGATGAGAGCTCTTATATCTGGCTATCTTGCAGGTTCTAGAAGCCAACCCAACTATCACATCGATCTGGCTATCTTGCGGGTTCTAGAAGCTCACATCGAGAAACTTAGTTCATCAAAAACAGAAGAATAAAGGAGAAAGGCACCGTAGAGAGTATCATACTCTTGTATCATCCGACCCAGATATCAAAAGGGAGCCATTTGAGTTCCAAGCTATCGCATTCACGCAACCCTGATGCCCCTGTTAAGCAATGAACAAACCCATGAGATTGTAAGCATATACATATATCCATCAAAACACTATCAAACAGAAGTCCCATGGAGCAACTAACAGTATTTGTTAAAAGGTTAATAAATCTACACATAATGTTTGTTGACCTGAAGGAAGTGTATGGTAGTATCACGAAAGGTCATTATGAGGATAGATGTTGGAGAAGAAAGGAATTCATATAATAAATGTCCTAAAAGACGTGTATGAAGGAGACGTCATTGGTATTAAGACATGGTAGGAGACACAACAGAATTTCCCACAAGCGTGTGTTTACACCAAATGGATCGGGATTGACACAACTATTGTACCAATGAATTAACAACACAATACACGATGAGGTCACATGATGGGGATATTGTAGTAATTGATGAAACCAGTGAGGGCATGTATCAAAAGCCTGAAATATGGAGAATCATGAATCATTCTAGAGAATAAGGGCCTTAGTTACTTCCTCAGTGAAGTAAGCATGTGGACATACAAAATTTGATAACCGTGGTGTCCGAGCCAGCTTTCGCGCACCTCAACTAAGGCTAGAACAGATGGGAAGACTCACCTAGTGTTTTTTAATCTCTGTTGGGATTTGAACATCGGAAAATTTATGTGCAGCTCTGCACGTTTAGTCAGCATAAGAAAAGTGAACTTGGCGTGAGATTAGACAGGGATGTGTTGTCTAAATGCAAACAATTCAGATATCTAGTCTTGTAGGATGTTACCATAGGATCAAATAGGATGGTTGAAATGGTAAAGTGCTAACGGGAAGTCATGTGATAAAATGATGCCTACCGAGTTGAAAGATACATTCTTTAGAACAACGGCCAGATGTTATTCTTTTTTATCAGGTAACTGTTTTTTAAAAAAAATCAAGAAAAAAAAAGGAACTTTATGGGTAACTGGTAATCAGGTAACTGTTTTCATTCACAAACATGGCCTACAAAAGTTAAAGAACCTACAGAAAGACATGATCCTCTACAAACTCCACTCATTCTTCTATACAACAAGGAACTTTATGGGTGCACCAAAAGGTCGATGCTGAACTTCACAGGGCATGTGTTATAAGAGGGGATATTGAGCAGCTAAAGTCCAACACATCCACAGAAGATGACTATCGTGAAGATACTACTGCTAAAATGAATATGCAGTAAAGCAAGAATAGACAAGATCAAAAATGATCCCATTCACCAAAAGGTGCAAGCAGCACATGAGGACATAAAAGAAGGTTGTTTGAGATGGTTTGGTCATATCCAGCATCGATTTCCAGATGCAACGGTTTAAAGGTTGTGAAATCATAGTGCATGAAGATGTTAAAAGGGACCTAAAATTACGAGGAAGGAAGTTATGTTGAACGACCTACAACCTTATGGAAGAAAAAGATCAAGGTATATAGCCAAGATATCAATTAGTTGAGATCACATTTTAACTATTATGTTAAAACGATTACTTTAGATTTGTTCACTAGGAGTCTTTTAGCCCCATAATATAGAGAACTTCTAGTGCTTTTTATTTTTATGTAGCCTAATGATGGCCTGAGATGAATTTAACTCTATAAACATAGCCAGTGAGATTCATATAGCCGATCCCAATTTGTTTGGGACTGAGGGGTAGTAGTTGTTGTCCGGCAAATGGGCACTACCAATATGCCTCTTATCTGACAACTCTCTTCACATAGATCGACAACCAGAAGCAGACAAATCTTTTGCATGTGTGTAGCACTTCAAATCTGGATCCAGAGACCCCCTTTTTACAGTAAATAAATTCAATGTTAGATTTATTATTATACAATTTATGCTGGATAACGTAAACTGAAAAAGAAAGGACGAAACATATAGAGGATCAGAACTTTATTGCTGAAGTCTGGAAGGAATTATAATACAATGCATAATGGTTTGCTTATAAAAATGTGTTTCTTCAAAACCATTTGTAAAAGCATTTTAACTAGAACCATTCATCACAAATATTAATTTCCTATCCGTTACTTCTACTTTATACTATTTCCAACTTGACATGAGAACTCTTTCAACTCACTGCATCAGCTTGTCACACTTCAAACAACTAATTAAACTACTTCTTAACATTGTGTCGCTCTTTAGCATCATGTTGGGCGAGTTGGAGCACTCTGATGTGCTTCGCGACTTTGGTTATTGTAGGCACATTCAGGTTGAGGAGGTTAAGGTTGCTATTCGTAGGCTGCATAGGGGTAGAATGACGGGGCCAGACGAGATTGTGGTAGACTTTGGAAGAGCACAGGAGGAGAAGGTATGAAGTGGCTAACTGAGTTTTTTAATGTCATGTTCAGGACGGCGAAGATGATTGAAGCTTGGAGATGGAGTGCGATGATTCCATTGTACAAGAACAGGGGTGATAAATTCGGAGTCGCAACAACTATAGGGTATCAAGTTGTTAAGCCACACTATGAAGGCTTGAGAGAGGGTAGTAGAGTTGAGGTTAAGGAAGATTGTAAATATTTCGGAGAATTAGTTTGGTTTATGCCAGGGCGTTCGACTACGGAAGGCATCCACCTTGTAAGGAGATTGGTAGAGCAATATAAGGGAGAATCAGTTTGGTTTATGCCAGGGCGTTCGACTACGGAAGGCATCCACCTTGTAAGGAGATTAGTAGAGCAATATAGGGGAGAATCAGTTTGGTTTATGCCAGGGCGTTAGACTACAAAAGGCATCCACCTTGTAAGAAGATTGGTAGAGCAATATAGGGAGAGGATGAAGGACTTGAGCAATATAGGGAGAGGATGAAGGACTTCCACATGGTGTTCATAGACCTATAAAAGGCCTACGATAGAGTTCCAGAAAGGTCTTTCTTTGGAGGTGCCTAGATGCTAGAAGTGTGTCTGTGGCGTATTCTAGGACGATTAAGGATATGTATGACAGAGCCAAGACTCGTGTGAGCAACTGTGGAAGATGAATTGGAGCACTTTCCTACCTTGACGGGATTACACCAGGGATCAACTCTTAGCCATTTTTTTCCGCCTTGGTGATAAATGTGTTGACGTTGCAGACTCAAGTTGAGGTGTCATGGTGTATGTTATTTGCAGATGATGTAGTTTTGATTGATGAGACTTTCTACTGGAGTAAATGTCAAGTTGGAGGTTTGGAGACAAACTCTGGAGTCTAAAGGGTTTCGATAGAGCAAGTCCAAGACGAAATATTTGAAGTGCAAGTTCAGTGACGCGACGAATGAGGCCAATGCGGTGGTAGTGGTGCAACCTGATACTCAAGCCATCCAAAAGAGAAATAGTTTTAAATATCTTGGGATTATGATTCAGTGAAACAGAGAGATTGACGAGGATGTCAATCACTATACTGGGCAGGATGGCTGAAATGGAGGCTCGCTTTCGGAGTCTTGTGTGATAAGTAGCTGCCTCTTAACATTAAAGGCAAGTTCTACAACGTGGCAGTTAGACCGGCTATGTTGTATGGGGCAGAGTGTTAGCCAATCAAGAACTCTCACATTCAAAAGATGAAGGTGATGGAGATGAGGATGTTACAATTGATGTGTGGTTGACTAGGAGTGATAGGGTTAGGAAGGTTATTTGAGAAAAGGTGGGGGTGGCTCCGACAGAAGTCAAGATGCAGAAAGCAAGGTTGAGATAGTTCAATCATGTAATGAGGAGGTGCTCGGAGGCCCAGTGAGGAGGTGTGAGAGATTGGCTAAAGATGGATTTAGGCGAGGTCGAGGTGGATTGAAGAAGTATTGGAGAGAGATGATTAGACATGACATGGAGCAGTTTCAGCTTACCGAGGATATGACCCTAGATAGGTGAGTATGGAGGAAGTGGTTCAGGGTAGAAGGTTAGTAGGATGGTGTGCATCCTTGCTAGTAGTTCTAGTATATAGTGATGATTTGTTTTAGAGTGTTGGTGAGATTTGTTATTTCAATTGTTTAATTGCAGTATTACTTAATGGTAGTTTTGTTTATGTTTTTATTTGTTAGGTTAAATATCTGTTGTTTCTTGTTCTTTACCATTTCAATATAAACTGTTTTTGTTTTGAGCCGGGGGTCTATCGAAAAAAGTCTCTCTATCTAACTTCTGCTGGACTACGTACACTTACCCTCCCCAAACTCCACTATGTAGGAATATACTGGGTATGTTGTTGTTGTAGTAGTACTCCTTAACCAACTATAACACATCAAAGTGAGACATTTTCTAGATCGGGAGAATGCAAGTAAGGTGAAATTTCCCATTTTTGACAAAAACTATCTCACATATTGTTCTGGCATCTTGAAATAATTAGAATTTGTATTCTGCTCAGGTTTTACATGCATAAACTTTATTGCAGAGGAGAACCAGCCAACGTCCATATATAAGAAAAAGCAGCTATTTATGCAAACAAAAAGAATACCACTCGCATGGGCTGCACTTTTTTAAAAAAAGGATAAATAGTTGACACCATCAACTAGTTGTTCCGATTGAGACACAGGATGAGTGTTTTAACGACTCTTTTGTGCAATAAAATGATGAAAAACAATATTTTTAATCTCTCACCGTGCTCTTGACAGACAGATGCCCAATTTTGCAAAATAATCAGTCAGATAAAAGATACTGTGACGTCAACATCTTAATAATATGCACCATAGAGTTGGACTCATTAAGGCACTCACCTCTAGTTCTCTTTCTAAAGCCATTCTTTTAACCAAGGAGGAGTGCATTTGCAATTCGTGAGCAGAGTCCTGTAAAGAAAAGAAACCCAAGCAGAATATCATTGAGAGACGAAATAAGCAGAAAGTGACGAGCTTAAAAACACCAGAGAGAACCTCAGCAGTAATCCAAGTCATCAAGGGACAGAAGCTTTGCTGGTCTCACATACTGGAACAAATGAACAACTATATTTTCGAGGACTGTAAAAGCATTTGATAAATTTTCACAAATACAAAATTGTTTAGCCACCCAAGTCAAATGAAAGCCGCTATTCTTAAGCTCTTTTGATGGTTTTGGCTTGGATTTCTCAAAATTTAACAAGGTTGGAAACATATCTCGAAAACTAAAATACCTTGCAAGGTTGCATACTTCTCAGGGTTACTTGCAAAGGAAGTTGTGCTCATGCAGGAAAACTTAATCAAGAGGAAGATGCATCTTTGCTCAAGATGTTATTTATGTGAAAAAGAGGTGGAAACAGTTGGCCATCTATTTTACACTGCAGGATAACTGACCAGTTATGGAAGATCTTTATGAATCTCAGAGGCATAGCGACAATGCCTAGAAGGATTGTGCATAATAAATACAACCTGTTACCTTCATAAAAATAAAAAAAAAAAGCAAATACATTTTCTATTCACATTTTTACTTTAGATTTCTAGTTGACAGGAAATGGTCTATTTTTCAACTTAATTCCTTTTCCTCGGCGAAGTAGTAAGGAAACTTAATTCTGTGTGGATCTACTTGTACTGTTCTTTACATTACTTTTGGCTTGAAATGCATGTGCACATACTTTAGAAAAAGAACAATCACTTCTCACTAATTAAAATTGGTGAAAGATTAAAGTGAAATAATTTTTTCAGGAATCACCATCTAAAATACATCAAAGAGATATAGCATCTAGAATATTGGAAAGAGTATGAATCGTCTACCTAAAATACTAAAAGAGAGATAACAACTAGAACATTGGAAAGAGTAAGACTAGAAAATTACACTATATATAGCAGGACAATATTATTTTTTTTACGTATACGTTACTTTTCTTTGTGTTCATTTCTTTATATATTGAATACCCTTAAGGAAAATCCTAGCTCCTCCACTGGTAGAGATATCAATCGGACCCTGTAATTGCTTAAGTTACATCAGTATAAAAGTGTGTTCGTTATGATGGGAAGGTTTCTTTGAGAAATGTTTTCCTCAAGGAAAAACGATAACCATGATTGGTTACCTTCAAATCTGGAAAACGTTTTCTCCAACAAAAATGCATTCTTTAAAAAAAAAAAAAATGATTTCCCTCTCATGAGCGGAAGTCATTTCCCTATACAAATATCTCAACTCATAATCTAAAGTACCACTTTAATCTAGCATTTTCAACACTTAGTACATAGTACTTCAATACTAGAAGTTATTGTATTTGCCTTTACAAATATCTCAACTCATAATCTAAACTACTAACTTCAATCTAGCATTTTCAACATTTAGTACATAGTACTTCAGTACTAGAATCTATTGTCAAATAATATTATCTTCACACCTTATCCTATACCTTGTAATAACAAATGTGACCAACATTTACAGCTAACCAAACTTCCTAAAACTTATATGTTCTCTGTTAGTAATACAGTTTCCAAAAAAAAATTCCTTCATACCTACCTCAAACGCCAAAACAGACCACCCGTGAGGGCTTTAAGAAGAGCTTCATTAGATTTATAAAGAGAAAAGAAAAGTAATTGGTCAGGCAAATATTTAGGGTTCAAAAAGCCAACACGAGGCCATCTATCTAACCCCCACCCACACAAGCACACACCAAGGATTGGCTTGCTTGATTCAATCTAAGCTGATTCAGAAACACTACATAAAAAATTTTCAGGATATCCTCTTTTTCCTTTTTTGAATAAATATTTCCAGCGTATCATAACTTGTTCAATCTAGTACAACTAGACCGGTATTTGCTGTTGGCATAAATACTTCTAATTTATGTTTTTTTTTTCCTTGCCAGCACAATTTCAGTATCACCTACTCAGCTTCTCTACTCCTCCGACACAAAATACTAAACGACATAGATAAAATTTCTCCTTTCCCTTTCAAATTCAAGTTGAACTAGTGAGTGCAACCATGAAAATCACTAATAGGTCAGCCTTATAGTTGTCCAAAATTATAACATTGTAGAAGAGATAACCAGTAGTATGAGTGAGCGCATGAACAATAATTTAGTATGAGTGAGGGCATGAACAATAATTTAGTATGACTGAGGGCATGAACAATAAGTAACTACTCCCCAATAAAATTGAACATTTCCTTCCCTGGAACCTTAGCTAGACAGTTCGAATTACATTCAGAATGAATGTAGCATCTTCAAAGGACCACTTCCCTAGATAAGGAACCTCGTCGAACATACGAGACTAAACTTTACAGCACTATTCCTTTATAATTCACTTGACTAACTGAAACTACAATAATGCCCTCTCTGATTTATCGCCTTTCGAGGTCTGGTTTGTCAACTTCCACATGACACCTGATTATTTCGGTCTTTACATGAAAAATAAGTGACTACTGCCTAATAGAATTCAACATTTCCTTTCCTGGAACCTTATCTACACAGTTCGAATTACATTCAAAGGACCACTTCCCTAGCTAACTTTACAGCGCTATTCCCTTTCTCACATTACAAAGGCACAAATAATCCACTCCACTAACTGAAACTACAGTAATTCCCTATCTGATTTATCATCTTTTAAGGTCTGCCTTGTTAGCTTCCGCTTGAAACCTGATCATTTCGGTCCCAATATGAACAATAATCAAATACTGCCCAATAAAATTCATCATTTCATCCCCTGTAACCTTAGCTAATCAATTCGAATTACATTCGAACGACCACTTCCCTTGCTAACTTTACACCACTATTCCCTTGCCCTCACATTACAAGCCAAAAATAAACCACTCAACTAACTGAAACTACAATAATTCCCCGTCTGACTCATCGTCTTTCAAGGTGCTTCCACACCTGATTATTTTGATCCTAACGAATGAAACTCAACACTTCATTCCCTATAACCTCAGCTAAACAATACAAATTACATTCAAAGGACCACTTCCTTTGCTAACCGCACAAACTATTACATTACAAGGCACAAATAATTCACTTAACTATCTAAAACTACAATTAAAAATTACAGCACATAGCATCATCATAATAGAAAAAATTACAATAAAACAAAGCTCACAAAACACCAATTCGAACAATAAATAAATAAAATGCCGAGAACAACAAAATCAAATATAATTGAATTTATACGTACATGGAGAACGTGGAGGTAACGTTTGTTGATCAAGTTAGTGATGTTACCGTCATGGAAACAAAGCGATTCCATTTCGCGAAGGTTCTAGAAATTGGAATGGAGGTTTTGAGAGGTTCGGTAACCCTAGGGAGAAGGTGAGAATTGCTAGTGTGTGTGTGTATATCTAGTGGCGATCATCAGAAACGACTAATATCAAATACGCAAGCGAAATGAACAGAAGAGAAGAGAAAAGAGATGAGTCGGTTGTGCGCATACGACGACGTTTGCTTCCACGTCTTAGCCACGAATCAACTGTCATTATATGTCACTTATTACAGAGTTTTTCTGTTGCCAATCTCAAATTTACATTTCCATCCCTACTCTTTTCTCTTTTCTTTTTGTTCGTTTCGGAAAATGGTCAAATATATGACAACTTCTAAAATAAGTATGTAAATGTACCTTTGTTAAAACTAACTTAGATGCGTGTAACTCATTTTAATGAGTTTAAATATTACATTAAATAGGATATTTATTTAAATAATAAAGATAAATATAATAATTAAATTCAACAAATTTTGAATATGTAAAGATGGAGAATTTATTTATTAAACCTAATTTTTACCAAAAATATTTTTAAAAGTCGATCGACATTCATCTACCATCTGTAAATTGCAACAAAATAATATAACGATAGAGACATAAAAATAATACAATTAAATCTAATCTTTACACACAAAAATTTTCTCAAAGTCGTCTGACACTCATCTACCACCTGTAAACAATAACAAAATAATACGATGATAGAGATATCAAAATAATACAACTAAACCTAACATTTACATAAAAAAAAAATTCTCAAAGCCGATCAACATTTATCTATCACCTGTAAACTGCAACAAAATAATGCGATAAAAGTGATATGAAAACAAAATAATACAATTAAACTTAAATTTTACACACAAAAATTTCTCAAAGCCGATTGAGATTCATCTACGAACTGTAAACAATCACAAAATAATAAATTAATAGAGATATTACGATAATACAATTAAACCTAACTTTTACCTAAAAAAAAATTCAAAGCCTTTACCTAAAAAAAAAATTCAAAGCCTACCCACATTCATCTAGTACCTGTAAATTAAAATAAAACAATAAAATAATAAATATATCAAAACAATACAATTAAACCTAACATTTACACAAGAAATTCTTCAAAGCCAACCGACATTCATCTATGGCCTGTAAACTATAAAAAATATATATATAATAGTGATCACAAAATTTCGATTTTGATCCAACTAATTCTTGTCTGAGCGAAAATTTTGACCCTAAAGAATGATTTTGAATAAAAACAAAGAAGATATATATATATATACACACATGTTGAATTCTATTATGCTGACAAAAACAGTTAAGAAGTTGAGGATTAGAAAATCAAACATCCACCGATCTAGACATGCAATCGAATCAAGTTAGATGAGTATCAATCATATTCTCCCAATAGGCAAACCAGTTTGTTCTCTAGTTTAACGTACATCTCAATATTTATAGAAGTATTTTCTTAATAGAGTTTTATTTTATGAGTATTTTTCTAATTGAACAATAGAGAGAAAAATATTAATTAATTCTCCTACCATATATTTTAGGAGTCCCATATATTTTAGAAGTCTAGTAGAAAGAAAAATATTAATTAATTCTTCTACCATATATTTTAGGAGTCCCATATATTTTAGGAAGTCTACTTAATATAATAAAAAATAATTAAATAATTAATTAAAAAAATAGTGAAAAGACAGTTTTGTCTAAATAAGAGTCTTATAATGAAGGACAAAAAGTTTGAATCACTTTTTTAAGGTTTCACACTTTTAATATATTATAGATTATAGATATGGATTATAGATATAGCTATAGCTATAGATATAGATATAGATAGATATAGATTTTAGGTTGTTAACGTCCTTGCCGTCGTCGTACTTTTAAACTAATAAATCTTTTGAACTTTTAAAATGATACGCAAATATCCTTTGTTATATTTTTAGGCTATCAGTGCACTTGTCGTCATAATTTTGGAGTATACATACCCCAGACTTTTAAAAATAATATGCAAATATCCTTCATTATACTTTTATCTTGTCAATAATTTTACCATCATACTTTTGGGCCATATTAAGAGCTTGTTTGGATTGGCTGGAAAAAAGAGTTGTTATTAAAAAGTATTTAAAAAGTGCCTTTTAAAAATCATTAACTGAATAACAAATAACAACAAACCAATAACATTTTTATCAATTTGATTTTTCCACTCTCTTACTCTTTTCTTTTGTTTTTCGCAACTCTTCTAATTTTTTTTAAAAATCAAATACAATTTTGTAGTTCTCCTATTATTTCTTTTAATTCCACCCAACAAAACAACCACATGAAACTTTGTATTTTTTTTAAACAATCAAATAAAAATTTGTAACAATATAACTACTACTCTTTTTTTAATCAAGCAAATACAAATATATTATAATACCCCGTACTTAATTACGTGCATTAGCCATGGTTATATGTGTTGGAGTATATGTATTGATCATAAGTTAGGTATATATATGAGTTTAAGTATGAGTATTGATTATTTTGAGATGGTTTCAAGTGTATAGTTTGATTATATGTGTATAGGAATCGACTTTATTTATACCGGAATTTGCCCGTCGATGGTTCCATACGAAGGTTATTGAATAAGCTTTCCAACGATATAAAGATTTCCAAAAACGGATAAGTTTCGGATATAATCAAGCACGTTCGAAACTATAAAACGGGTGGCTGAGATATTGTTAATAGTAAATGTGCAGGAAAATTTCCTGCACACAAACTACTGAGGCCTGCCAGTTTTTTGGGTCGACTTTAAACGATCATAACTCCTTGTACAAAATGAAATGTGTTAGCTGTTATATATCGATGAGAAGCCCCGAGATTCTTATTTCTAATGCAACTGGTTTCATCCAAATTCAACATCTGAGTAAGGAGTTATACTCGTTTTACTTCAGCCTCTCAAAACAGATTTTTAGGGTCAACTTCAAACGATCATAACTCCTTGTACCGGACGAACTGGGTGGCTTACTTTATATGAAATGAAATCCCTTTGAATTATCTATCCAAAGATACCAATTTCACCCAAATCCGATATCGGAGAAAAGAGTTATGGTCGATTTACTTTAGCCTATCAAAACAGTCCACCATGGACAGATTCGGATTTACTTAAATTTTAAGGGCAATATGGTCATTTTCCATCACCTCATGGACGAAAATTGGTCATTATATACATATACTTAGCCTCATATCCATCATTTAGCATCCAAGTATTGAAGAATAAGAAACCCTAGCCAAATTTCAACTCCAATTATCTTGTGATTCAACCGTAGAAAATCCAAATTGATTCCGTAGTTGTGTTCACCGTCTCGAGGGCTTTGAGAAACACCCTTTATTTGTGCCAACAGGACTTCGAAATCAAAAGGACCATTTTATGGTAAGGATGTAAATTATGTTGGTGTTATTCATATGGATATGTATATATATATGCATGTGAGCATAAGAAGTATGTTATCTGATTGTTGTTGAAATATGATTGGGAAATGATGTTGGATTATGTTGAATTGTGAAGGGATTTGGTGTGATGATGTGGTATTGATGATGTGGTATTGAAATGATGATTATATATATATATATATATATATATATATATATATATATATATATACATAAATCTATTGTTCAAGTTGGTTTTTGGAATGTTTTGCAAATATTGGTTGTATGGAATTATGGAAGAGAATTGTGGTGTTGGGTTGCTAATACTAGATGCCAAACATTTCATTGTAGATAAGTGATTTGTAAAGGTGGGAAGTTGTGTTGAATTGGTATCCGAATCTACAACGAGGTATGTAAAACATACTCTAACGATGTTCTTTGGCATGAAAACACCAATGTTTCATCAAGTAAGATTCCGAGGTTGTCCAAAAACATGCATTGTTCTACATTACCAACGAAGTTGTTTCCATTCTATAAAGTGTCAAAATGTTTCATTGATATACCAAAAGGCTCTTATTTCATTGTTGTGATATTGATGATTCTGAAACACATTGTTGATGTACCAATGAGTCTTTATTACGTCGTTATTGTATAGAAGGTCTATTACTTGGTTCTTATTGATGTATCGTTGTTTCAAAGTATAAAAAATATGGTGGCGACCGAAATAACAATCTCAAAGATTAATTGAACTAAGTGATGGAAGTTCTCTCTTATCGGGTGGTATCCCAGGGGCATAAGCCTAGTATGGGTCGATCCCTATTTATGTGTTTATGGGTGGTATCCCAGGGGGATAAGCCTAGCATGGGTCGATCCCAGTTGATATGTACTGGAGGCAGCCTAATGGTCACAGTACAGTACAGTAATGATTACAAAGATGATAAGAACGAAGGTAAAGTGATTGAATAAATGCAATGTACTGGTTGTTATTCACTTGTTTCTGATTTCTATTGAGCTCTTATATCATATGTGATTATCTACAGCTTTACATACTAAGTACATATTTCGTACTGACGTCCCCCACGTGGACCTGCACTTCATGCTGCAGGCACAGGTACCTCAGCTCATACACCGCACAAGTAGGAGTCAGGTCATACAGCTACTGTTGGTGAGCTCCAGTTTACTTCAGAGCTTTCCGAGTCGGTTCCTTATGTTTTGTTATTGTACAGGAGTCATGTGTGGGCGGGGGTTTGTCCTGACCCTAGTTATGTCATGTATATCCTAGAGGCTTTGTAGACATAAGGAAGGGTAAAGTCATAGAAGTTTATATAGTGATGTTATATCTGTATATGTGGTGGCCCCGACGGCCAAGTTTTATATATATATATATTGGTGCGTGTTGTGCTGATACAGGTAATTAGATTCTTCTATATGCAACGAAGTGTTGTCCAAATTTTTGGTGACATGTAAGTGAAAGTACAGGTATTTGAATGGGTTCTCCCGGGCCTTCTCGGCTTTGGGTGCCAGTTCGGCCCGATAAGATTTTGGGGCGTGACAAAAGTGGTATCAGAGAGGTTCGTCCTAGTGAGTCTACAAAGCCGTGTCTACGTAGAGTCTTATTTATCGGTGTGTTGTTCACCACACCTATAAACAGGAGGCTATGGACATTTAGAAATTGTTTCTTTTCTTCATGTCTTAGATCGTGCGATAGAGCTTATATTGTATATGAAGTCATAGTTGACCACTAAATCAGTTTGTTTCTCTTATTATAGTAATGATGCCAGTTACCAGAAGCAAGAATACCAGTAAACAAGTAGATGTGGCTGCCGGAGAGGGGACTAGTAAGTCACCCATTATACCAGCTAATCAAAGTGAGGCTCCAGCTGAGCATGCATCAGAAACTTCCCCCAGTCCGGAAGAAATAAGGGGGAGGAGAACTATATCCCCAGAGCCACCTATTAATGTTGTTGATCAAGATCTTAGAAATGCAGTGCAACTTTTGACTCGTATAGTTGTTGGGCAAGCCATTCCTACTGCAGGTCCTAGTGGTATAGATAGGGCGGCTAGTCTTCGAACACAGGATTTTCTTAAGATGGATCCGCGTACTTTTACTGGATCCGATCTTAACGAAGATCCGCAGGACTTTATTGATCAGATCCAAAGGGCCCTAGAGGTGATGAATGTATCGGGCAGAGAGACAGTGGAGTTAGCCGCGTATAGATTCAAAGGTGAGGCTATATATTGGTATGAAGATTGGAAACGGTCAAGGGGCATTGATGCACCCCCAGCTACTTGGAAAGAGTTCAAAGAGGCATTTATTGATCATTATCTTCCATATGAGACTCGTCAGGCCCGTGCAGATCAGTTCTTAAATCTTCAACAGGGTAATACAAGTGTGAGGGAGTATAGTCTTCGATTTAATTCTTTGTCCAGATATGCTCCTAATGTTATAGCTACTATGGATGACAGAGTTCATCGGTATGTGGATGGATTGGATCCTTATTTGGTTAGGGATTGTACTATTGCCGCTTTGAACAAAGATATGGACATAGCGAGGATCCAAGATTTTGCACAGAAAATGGAAGATCAGAGGAAGAGGAGAACACAGGAATCAGAAAAAGGATATTCCAAGAGGGCCAGATCTACAGGGCAGTTCATGGCATCTCAAGGAGGGTTCAGACCACAGTTTTCTGCTAGACCACCTAGGCCATTATCTTCTTATTCTGCAGCTAGTGACCCACCATAGTTCCAAGGGTCCAGAGAAAATTAATTTGGGCATAAAAGTGAAAGTCAGAGTTCGCGGATAGTGGGGTACCAAAGGCAAGGGAATATGAGCCAACTGAGACCTCCTCGAGAGCCATGCAATAAATGTGGAAGGTATCATTTGGGCGCATGTCGGCTGGGGACCAATGTTTGCTTTTGGTGCGGTATGTCGGGCCATATGATGAGAGAATACCCACGAAGGGACATAGGGGGTATGGCACAACCTACGGGGTTATTTGTTGCATCATCATCATCGATGCCTTATTCAGGAAGGGGTGCACAACCAATGGGTCATGTTAGAGGTGATAGAGGAGCCACGAGTTCTAGCGGGGCTCAAAATCATACGTATGCTCTAGCGGATCGATAGAATTTAGAGGCTTCCCCAGATGTGGTTACGGGTACATTGTCTATCTTTTCATTCGATTTATACGCCTTAATTGATCCCGGTTCTATATTATCTTATGTTACTCCATTGGTTGCTGGAAAGTTCGAAAGAATAACCGAACTATTAGTTAAGCCATTTGAAGTATCCACACCGGTTGGGGAATCTATTATAACTAGAAGGGTTTATCGAAAATGCATAGTAACTGTTTGTGGTCGTGATACGATGGCTGATCTTGTAGAGTTAGAAATGGTAGATTTTGATGTTATAATGGGTATGGACTGGTTGACGTCTTGTTATGCCACAATTGATTGCTGCACGAAAAAGGTATATTTTCATTTTCCAAATGAATCAGTCCTTGAATAGAAAGGTGAAATTAGCGTGCCAAGAGGTAGATTTATTTCTTATTTTAAGGCAAGAAGAATGATTTCTAAGGGATACATATATCATTTAGTTAGAGTAAGGGAAACAGAAGCAGAGCCACCAACTCTTCACGTTGTTCCGGTGGTAAATGAATTTCCTGATGTATTTCCTGAAGATCTTCCAGGTTTGCCTCCTGAACGAGAATTAGAGTTTGGTATTGATATAATACCAGACACCCAACCAATCTCCATTCCGCCGTATAGAATGGCCCCAGCAGAATTACGAGAATTGAAAGAGCAATTGAAAGATTTGCTAGAGAAGGGATTCATAAGGCCTAGTATGTCCCCCTAGGGAGCACCAGTGTTATTTGTGCGTAAAAAGGATGGCTCGCTGAGGATGTGTATTGATTATCGGCAATTGAATAAGGTGACTATTAAGAATAAATATCTTCTCCCAAGAATTGATGATTTATTTGATCAGTTACAGGGCGCCAAGAGTTTTTCTAAGATTGATTTGAGGTCAGGTTACCACCAAGTGAGGGTCAAAGAGAAGGATATACCTAAGACAGCTTTCCGAACACGGTATGGTCATTATGAGTTTCTAGTTATGTCATTTGGGCTAACAAATGCACTTGCAACTTTTATGGATTTGATGAATAGGGTGTTTAAGCCATTCTTGGATGTATTTGTGATAGTTTTTATAGATGATATTCTAGTTTATTCTAGATCAGAAGAGGACCATGCCAATCACTTACGACAGGCATTGCAGACTCTTCGTGATTGTAAGCTTTATGCAAAGTTCTCTAAATGTGAATTTTGGTTAAAGTCGGTGGCATTTTTGGGTCATATTGTATCTAGTGAAGGGATAAAGGTTGATGCTCAAAAGATAGAATCTGTGAAGAACTGGCCAAGGCCCACAACGCCTACGGAGATTCGTAGTTTTCTCGGGTTGGCCGGTTATTATAGAAGGTTTGTTAAAGACTTTTCTTCCATTTCAGCACCCTTAACCAAGCTAACGCATAAAGAATCCAAGTTCCAATGGAATGATGCGTGTGAGGAGAGTTTCCAAGAATTGAAGAATAAGTTGACTTCTACACGTGTGTTGGTACTTCCAGAAGGTACAGAAGGGTATACAGTGTATTGTGATTCTTCGAGAATTGGTTTAGGATGTGTATTAATGCAGCATGGTAAGGTGATAGCATATGCCTCAAGGCAATTAAGGCCACATGAGAAAAATTACCCCACACATGATCTTGAGCTGGCAGCGGTTATCTTTGCTTTAAAAATATGGCGCCACTATTTATATGGGGTTCATGTTGATATATATACTGATCATAAGAGCTTACAATATATTTTCAGTCAGAAGGATCTAAATCTGAGGCAGCGAAGGTGGATGAAACTATTAAAAGATTATGATGTTGATATTTTGTATCACCCAGGGAAAGCGAATATAGTAGCTGATGCGTTGAGTCGTAAGGCTATGATGGCACCTATAGAAAGGCAAGGGATGATTAAAGATCTTCATCAATTAGCTAGTCTAGGAGTTCGTCTTCTCGAAACTCCGGACGAAGAGCTTATTGTGCATAATGCCGCGGAATCCTCAGTAGTAGCTGAGGTGAAAGGGAAGCAAGATGCAGATCCTATTTTATTACAGCTTAAGGAGAACGTTCAGAGTGGTGCGACCAAGGCATTTGAGCTTACACGAGAAGGAGTACTTCAGTGCCAAAACCGATTGTGTGTGCCGGATGTAGACGGGCTAAGAAAGAAGATTATGACATAGGCATATTTTTCAAGGTATTCCATTCATCCAGAATCAACCAAAATGTATCAAGATTTGAAAGATATGTATTGGTGGAATGACATGAAAAGGAACATCGCAGAATTTATAGCTGAATGTCCAAATTGCCAACGAGTTAAAGTGGAACATCAAAAACCCGGAGGCTATATACAATGCATAGATCTTCCAATTTTGAAGTGGGACATGATCAACATGGATTTTGTTACAGGTTTGCCTCGTACAGCTCAGAAATTTGATTCTATATGGGTGATTGTGGATAGGCTTACTAAATCCGCACATTTCTTACCCGTTAAGACCACTTACACAGTTGAAGAATATTCGAAGCTGTATATTAAAGAAATAGTCCGATTACATGGGGTGCCAACTTCTATTATATCAGATCGGGGAACTCAATTTACCGCAAACTTTTGGAAGTCTTTCCAACGGAGTTTGGGAACACAAGTGAATCTGAGTACAACTTTTCACCCTCAGACGGATGGACAAGCAGAGTGCACCATTCAAACACTTGAAGATATGCTACGAGCATGTGTTATAGATTTTAAGGGCAACTGGGATGGTCATTTACCTCTTATTGAGTTTGCCTACAATAATAGCTATCATTCAAGTATCAAAATGGCACCATATGAAGCTTTATATGTGAGGAAGTATAGATCACCAATAGGATGGTTTGAAGTGGGTGAAACTCTTATGTTCGGACCGGATCTTATGTATCAAGCCATAGGAAAAGTCAAGGTGATTCAGCAACGGTTGAAAACAGCCCAAAGTCGACACAAGTCATATGCGGATAGTAGAAGAAGAGGGCTAGAGTTTTCGTTAGACGATTGGGTATTTTTGAAGGTAGCGCCAATGAAAGGGGTGATGAGATTTGGCAAGAAAGGAAAGTTGAGTCCACCATATATAGGCCCGTATAAGATTATTCGAAGATGTGGTCAAGTTGCTTATGAATTAGAGCTACCCCAGGAACTCTCATCAGTGCATCCAGTATTTCATGTATCGATGCTTCGAAAGTGCATCGGAGATCCGTCCCTTATTACTTCTACTGAAGATGTGCAAGTAACAAAAGATCTTACCTATGAGGAGATGCCTATTGCTATATTAGATCGTCAAGTTAAGAAGATGAGAAATAAAGAAGTAGCATCGGTGAAAGTACTTTGGAGAAATCAACAAAGGGAAGAGATTACATGGGAAGCGGAGGAAGCAATGAAATCGAAATACCCTTATTTGTTCAAAGGTGAAAAAGAAGTGCAAGGAGTGGAACTGAGACACTAACAAGTAAGATTTTACATATGCATAATATCTATATGATGACTTGAATATCAATTATGAATTCGGACTTATTTCGGCTAAATAACTACATTCACATTCGAGGATGAATGTCCTTAAGGGGGGAAGGATGTAACACCCCGTACTTAATTACGTGCATTAGCCATGGTTATATGTGTTGGAGTATATGTATTGATCATAATTTAGGTATATATATGAGTTTAAGTATGAGTATTGATTATTTTGAGATGGTTTCAAGTGTATAGTTTGATTATATGTGTATAGGAATCGACTTTATTTATACCGGAATTTGCCCGTCAATGGTTCCATACGAAGGTTATTGAATAAGCTTTCCAACGATATAAAGATTTCCAAAAACGGATAAGTTTCTGATATAATCGAGCACGTTCGAAACTATAAAACGGTGGCTGAGATATTGTGAATAGTAAATGTGCAGGAAAATTTCCTGCACACAAACTACTGAGGCCTGCCAGTTTTTTGGGTCGAATTTAAATGATCATAACTCCTTGTACAAAATGAACTGTGTGAGCTGCTATATATCGATGAGAAGCCCCGAGAGTCTTCTTTCTAATGCAATTGGTTTCATCCAAATTCAACATCTGAGTAAGGAGTAATACTCGTTTTACTTCAGCCTCTCAAAACAGTTTTTTAGGGTCAACTTCAAACGATCATAACTCCTTGTATAGGACGAACTGGGTGGCCTACTTTATATGAAATGAAATCCCTTTGAATTATCTATCCAAAGATACCAATTTCACCCAAATCCGATATCGGAGAAAAGAGTTATGGTCGATTTACTTTAGCCTATCAAAACAGTCCACCATGGACAGATTCGGATTTACTTAAATTTTAAGGGCAATATGGTCATTTTCCATCACCTCATGGACGAAAATTGGTCATTATATACATATACTTAGCCTCATATACATCATTTAGCATCCAAGTATTGAATAATAAGAAACCTTAGCCAAATTTTAACTCCAATTATCTTGTGATTCAACCGTAGAAAATCCAAATTGATTCCGTAGTTGTGTTCACCGTCTCGAGGGCTTTGAGAAACACCCCTTATTTGTGCCAACAGGACTTCAAAATGAAAAGGGCCATTTTATGGTAAGGATGTAAATTATGTTGGTGTTATTTATATGGATATGTATATATATATGCATGTTAGCATAAGAAGTATGTTAGTTGATTGTTGTTGAAAGATGATTAGGAAATGATGTTGGATTATGTTAAATTGTGAAGGTATTTGGTGTGATGATGTGGTATTGATGATGTGGTATTGAAATGGTGATTATATATATATATACACATAAACCTATTGTTCAAGTTGGTTTTTGGAATGTTTTGCAAATATTGGTTGTATGGAATTATGGAAGAGAATTGTGGTGTTGGGTTGCTAATACTAGATGCCAAACATTTCATTGTAGATAAGTGATTTGTAAAGGCGGGAAGTTGTGTTGAATTGGTATCCGAATCTACAACGAGGTATGTAAAACATACTCTAACGATGTTCATTGGCATGAAAACACCAATGTTTCATCAAGTAAGATTCCGAGATGCATTGTTCTACATTACCAACGAAGTTTTTTCCATTCTATAAAGTGTCAAAATGTTTCATTGATATACCAAAAGGCTCCTATTTCATTGTTGTGATATTGATGATTCTGAAACACATTGTTGATGTACCAATGAGTCTTTATTACGTCGTTATTGTATAGAAGGTCTATTACTTGGTTCTTATTGATGTATCATTGTTTCAAAGTATCAAAAATGTGGTGGCAACCGAAATAACAATCTCAAAGATTAATTGAACTAGGTGATGGAAGTTCTCTCTTATCGGGTGGTATCCCAGGGGCATAAGCCTAGCATGGGTCGATCCCTATTTATGTGTTTATGGGTGGTATCCCAAGGGTATAAGCCTAGCATGGGTCGATCCTAGTTGATATGTACTGGAGGTAGCCTAATGGTCACAGTACAGTACAGTAATGATTACAAAGATGATAAGAACGAAGGTAAAGTGATTGAATAAATGCAGGTGTGGTCCACTCCTATTACGATTTATTTACTTGTTTCTGATTTCTATTGAGCTCATATATCATATGTGATTATCTACAGCTTTACATACTCAGTACATATTTCGTACTGACGTCCCCCACGGGGACCTGCATTTCATGCTGCAGGCACAGGTACCTCAGCTCATACACCGCACAAGTAGGAGTCAGGTCATACAGCTACTGTTGGTGAGCTCCAGTTTGCTTCGGAGCTTTCCAAGTCGGTTACTTATGTTTTGTTACTGTACAGGAGTCATGTGTGGGCGGGGGTTTGTCACGACCCTAGTTATGTCATGTATATCCTAGAGGCTTTGTAGACATAAGGAAGGGTAAAGTCATGGAAGTTTATATAGTGATGTTATATCTGTATATGTGGTGGCCCCGACGGCTAAGTTTTATATATATATATATTGGTGCGTGTTGTGCTGATACAGGTAATTAGATTCTTCTATATGCAACGAAGTGTTGTCCAAATTTTTGGTGACATGTAAGTGAAAGTACAGGTATTTGAACGGGTTCTCCCGGGCCTTCTCGGCTTCGGGTGCCAGTTCGGCCCGATGGGTTTTTGGAGCGTGACATATACATATATATATATATATATATATATATATATATATATTCATTTGTTATGTAAAATTAAATTATTTACAAGAATATTTCATTGTAAAGTATATTTTCATTATTTATATATTTCATACAATAATGATACAACTTCTTTACACATTCAATATGTATACACATTCATACAATAATTATACAGTTTCTATAGAAATTTAATAGATATACATATTTTTTACAACAACTATATAGTTTTAATACACATTTACTATATATGTGTGTGTGTGTTTTGTGTGTGTGTATAATATATGCATTTTGTACATATTTTATATATAGACATTATGTACGACTGTTATACAACTTTTACGCACATTTTATACATTTTTTTATACATATCTTATTTAGATATGTATCTTATACAATAACTATACAATTTTTATTCACATTTTATATAGCTTCTAGAGTGACTAGTGTGTGGAATTAAAATGGTTGAGTGGCTATTTGTAACACCCTGTAGCATTCTTGACTTAATATCCCACTTAGTAGCATGGTTAAAGAGCTAACAACCTGAAAATTTTCTAAGTGTCAAAAGGACTTAGCCATATTTTAAGCTCCTAAACTTTTATGATCCTAAATCAATCTTTCTGACCTCGAGGTATAGATTTTTAAGTTGAATCGTGTTCAAGAGTGTAAAGGGGTTGTCTCGGGGGAGTTTTGGATTTTTCGAGATGAGGGTTGGGACGTGTTTGGATTTCAAAAACAACAGCTCAAAGCGATATCGACTCATCGCGATGCCCATCACGTTGGTGCCCGACGCGACGCGATGGTTCCCAAAAACGGGATTCTGCTGAAAACTTTAATTTCGAAGGGCAGTTTAGACCTTTCTCCATAACCCTAAATCGTGTTAACAACTGATTAAAATGTTATTAGGACATTATATGCCCAAAATTACTCAATTATATCAAGAACAATAACTCTAACTCCCCTCCCAAAGATCTAAAATCCATCCTTAAGTTCAAGATTTCCAAGAAACAAATTAAGATTCGGGTTCTATTCTTCGAACTAATTAATTTAAGATATATGGGACTATCCTAAACCCCATGGGCATGGATTTTACTATTTTTAAATTAGTTTTAAAGTATATATATATTTATTCACACGAATTTAGTTTCAAGGTTGTTGATTAATAAGCATTGAAGTTGACTATATTTTTATGATGAAATTATGGAAATGGTGATGTAGTGTTTTCAACTCGAAAGGCTTTCGTGTGATCTTGTGATGTTAATATTGAGAAGTTAATGAGAGCATAAAACATGTGATTTCCTCTTTTACTACAAAATTTCTTTGACATATTGCGAATTAAATTTATGAACTATTGAAAGCTTGAGCCTGTTGATGCACTGTTATGAACATATTGTATTGTTTGTCATGAGATAAATGAAAGAGTGTTTTACTTGTTTTATAATGACCATGATTCCTATTTAGAATGTCTTTAAAGTGATTGAAAAAGGATGACCACCGTAGAATAAGTGTTGAGAATGATTTGGTTTTCAACTATTTTGAATATGGACTTTTGCTTGAAAGTCTGGGTATGACGATACCTTATTTTGATGTGCCCGAAGATATTAAGAAAGAAATAACTTTTCAAAGAAGACATGTTTTAAAGAATCTAAAAATGAGCTTAAGAGAGTTAGATGGTTACTCGAAGAAGGCACGAGTCAGACGACTCATTGCCCAAAATCGTGATTTGCCGACACGGGTTCTTGTTACCCAAAAGGGAGATTTTACATTGGCGACGGCCTTGTGGCATAGTGATAAGCAGATACTCCAACCCTTACGGCAAACTTGGGTTGGGGGATTTGCCGCCGAGTTAAGGGCGGATTTCATATACCCCGTGGAATATTAGATTTGTAGGGTGTATCATCTAGCTCAGAAGTAAGATAAAGAGTAGAATCATGAATTGCAGAATATGTTTTGAAAGGTTCAGATCATGCCCATGTGTTTTCAACCATTTTATGATAACATGCACTTTTGATACGCTCTCACCTATGTTGCATATAAATGTATTTTGTTTTTTGATTGTTCTGCGTACCAGTACATTTGTATTGACCCCTTATATTTCAGGATCTGAGGCTCAATCCCGAGGTCCCGCTAAGCCATAGATTCCTCCGTGGGGAGTGTGCAGTTGGTGAGCCTCCCTTATTTTGGAAGGCTCGTTTTCAAATCAGTGTTATTTTATTTTGGTTTATGGTCCGACTGGGGGCCTCATCCTAGTTTTAGACAGATATTGGTTTTAAAATTGTAAGAGGTTTCACAGACTGGTGTTAGATGTTGTCAAATTTTATGGATTTTATTTTTTATTGTTTAGTGAATTAAGAGATTGATCATGTTCTGTTTGTTAACTTTTCATATTTTTCTATATAATATAAACGTTGTGTATGATAGACAGATAGAAAAAGGCACCCAGGCCTACATGGTTCGGGATGCTCGTCGGCCGTCACGGCCAGGGTCTCGGATCAGGTCGTGACAAACTTGGTATTAGAGCACGGTTCATGGTCCCACGATGTCTGCAAAATTGCGTCGGATGGAGTCCTGCTTATAGTGTGTAGCGCGCCACACTTATTAGGAGAAAACTACTAGGCGTTTAGGAATGTCTTTCTTTTTCTTTTTGATTTAGTTCGTGCCATAAAGTCTGCATGTATACTAATCAAGGATTCCTGTATCTTAAAACTTTATCATGCCTTCCGGTAGATCCAACAAATAGAATACCTAAGTTGATGATGACCGCCCTAATTATGGGATGCGAACCCGAAATAGAGCTCGTACTCCAGAGGTTTTTGCTACTCCAGGAGTTCCTCCTATCCAGACTAGTCCACCTCGGGCCCCACGAACTGGTGTTAACCATCCCAGCCTCCCTAGAGGGAAATTCATATCTTATTTTAGAGCCCGTAAGCTTATATCAAAAGGTTGTTTGTATCATCTTATTCGGGTCAAAGATTCCAGTGCTAAAAGTCCTTCTATCCAGTCTGTTTCTGTAGTTAATGAATTCTTGAAAGTCTTTCCCAATGATCTCCCAGGGATACCCCTTGATAGGGAGATTGATTTTGGCATTGACTTATTGCCGGACATTCGTTTTATTTCTATTTCGCCATACAGAATAACTTCTGCTGAATTGAAAGAGTTAAACGAACAATTAAAAGATCTTCTTGACAAGGGTTTTATCCGACCTAGTGTTTCTCTCTGGGGTGCACCTGTACTCTTTGTGCGCAAGAAAGACGGCTTCCTCCGTATGTGTATAAACTACCATTAGCTAAATAAGGTCACTGTTAAAAATAAATAACCTCTTCCCAGAATCGATGATTTATTTGATCAACTTCAAGGTTCTAAATGTTTCTCTAAGATGGACCTTCATTTGGGTTATTATCAGTTGAAGGCTAACATTCCCAAGATCGCTTTTCAAACACTATATGGCCATTATGAATTCTTAGTCATGTCTTTCGGACTGACTAATGCCTCTGTTTGGGTGTTTCACAAGTTTCTAGATCTATTTGTCATAGTCATTATAGATGATATTCTGATTTACTCTAAAAGTGAGGAGGAGCATGTCAATCACCTCCGAATCATCCTTCAAACCCTCAAAGACCATGGATTGTGTGCAATTTTTTCCAAGTGTGAATTTTGGCTTAGTGCTATTGCTTTTTTGGAGCATATTATTTCTAGTAAGGGGATTAAATTTGATCCTCAAAAGGTTGGGGCAGTGATAAAAAAGCCCAGACCCACGACTCCAATCGATATCCGAAGCTTCTTGGGTTTGGCAAGGTATTACAGAAGGTTTGTAGAAAGTGTTTCCTCCTTAGCTACTCCACTTACTAGAGTGACTCAGAAAAAAGGTGAAATTCTAATGGTCTGACTCTTGTGCAAATAGTTTTGAGAAACTGAAAGATAGGTTGACTACCGCACCAGTTTTGACCCTTACCGAGGGGACAAAAGGTTTTGGTGTGTACTGTGATGCGTTTCGGGTGGGACTTGGATGTGTACTTATGCAGCATGGTAAGGTGGTGTCTTATACATCTAGGAATTTGAAGGTGCATGAAAAGAATTATCCCACCCATTACCTGGAGTTAGCGGCTGTAGTGTTTGCACTTGAGATTGGCGGCATTATCTTTATGGGGTGCACGTAGATACTTTCACTGATCACAAATGTGACACCTCAGGATAATTTTGAATTAAGTTAACACCTTAAAACAAGTATAACTTTTGATCTATGAAGGATTATTAGTGGGGTGTACATACTTGATAAGGAATTGTATTTTGTGTGGTATAGTGTGAAGTGTCAAAAGATGGTAAGTAAATTAAAGGGTGCTCCTTAATTATTCAAAGTACCATTATTAGAAATTGGTGGAAATATTTTATAATTTTCAATAAACTAATATATATATATATATTTATATATATATTAGTGTCAAATGTTTTAAAGGGGAAGGGCACTAATAACACTTCACTAGAATATTTTGTTTTCTAGAACCAGTGTACCTCCCTGTTTCTTTATATCTCCATTTCTTACTTCCCTCTTTCTCTACTTTACATCAAAAAAATAAATTATATTGAAGAATCCAATGGGCTCTAAGGGATAGGAAGGCTTTTCTACGCGGAGAGGCATATCACCATGACCTTAAGGTAGTCTTTATCCAAGGACTTCTTAAATTCCATCAAGACTTCAAGTTGGGGTTAAATTCAAAAGGCGTAATTTTCTCACTCCGTACTTGGATTTAATTATAGAATATATATTGGGGAGTGATATTTGTCATTGACTATTGGTTAATTGAACCCTTGCACTCTCTTTGAATTGAATAAGTTGAAAAAGTTAGAATTCACTCCGAATTCTTGTTAAGAAATTCGATTGGTTTCGAGCATAATAGAAGATTATTGGAATAATTTGTTAAATGCATGTACGAGTCATTAATGAATATATATATGTTATTCTTGTAGTTAGTAGATTGGCTATCGGATATCTTAATCAGTTGACTGGAAGAATAAAGGTTCGGAATATTATTGTAGCTAGTAAAACATTAAGGTATGTAAAGCTAAACCTTCCCTCGCCGCTAAGGCACCACCCTACGTCATATGCCCCTTCTCATTTGATGTTAGTATAATTCTCATGAAATACGAAAGGGAAATCTTTATATTGCCTTACATATCATACCCTCGCCCTACCATCAAGCTTATAAGGATCTATCTTTCCCTCTTTGTGTTAAATTTATATGATACTTTCATATTATCATAAGTTTCTATACTTGAAGCCCTTACACGTTAGGAGTAAATAGTAATAACATAGTTTCACTTGTATATGGTAGTTAAACGATCATTATCGTAACTCATATGTCATAGACCTTCAAAGCATTATTTGATAAACATTAACGATGGGAGGGTACATAGGTTTGGCTTGGTATATCACTCGACGTGATTCTGTCACTACTAAAAAAACCAGAAAAACCGACCACAAAAAACCGATCAAAATTGGTCGATTTTTTTTTCAAAAAAAAAAAATCTTTTTAAAAAGCGACACGTGTGGTTGCTTTTATATTTTAAAATATCAAAATAATCATTTCAATAATTTTTATATTAATTATTATTTTTTTTACAAATAAAAATTAAAAAAATAACAAAGCCGACCACTTGTGGTCAGTTATTTTTTTAAAAAATATAATTAAAAAATATTTTTAATTAATTTAAAAGAAAAAAAAACCACTAGTGGTCGGTTTTTAATTAAAATAAAAATTAAAAACCGACCACTTTTGGTCGGTTTTTAATGAAATTAAAAAAAGAAATTAATTTAAAAAACCGACCACTTGTGGTCGGTTTTTAATTAAAATAAAAAGAAAATAATTTTTAAAAACCGACCACAATTGGTCGTTTTTTAATTAAAATAATAAAAAATAATTTTTATGGTCGGTTCTTAATTAAAATAAAAAAATAATTTTTAAAAACCGACCACTTGTGGTCGGTTTTGGAATTAAAAAAGAAAAAAAGTAAATAATAATTTTTAAAAAATAATTATATAATCTAATATTTATTTTATGTAATCTAATTATTATTATTAGTAAAAATAATATATTAGATTATATATACAATCTAATATATTTACTTTATTAAATAATAATCTAATATATTATTTTTTAAAATTATACTGATTACACGTAGTCAATAACCAATATAATAATAATAAAAATCAATCAATCTTATATTTTGTGAAAAAACTTACACTAAAAAATGTATCAAATATAATATACAAATTACGTTAAACGTAATCTTTATCTTTTACTTATGTTTCAATATATAAAGTAAATATTTTCCTTTATATATACGTTAAATGACGTTAAACATGCATAATCTTTATATAATGAATATGTGTGTGTATATATATATATATCATACCTATATGTATATATATGTATAATGAATATGTGAATATATATCTCTAATTGAATATATGTATATACACGTATATCTCGTGTAGTGACGTATGCAGTAATCGAAAGCTAGACAACTGAATCTATATATCAAAATATTTTGAATGATACGTTCATATATATGATACTATTGAGGATCGAAGTAATAATATATTGTACGTTGATGTGATATTAATGTAAGTTAGTCAAAATAATCGATAACTCATCAAAGTATGTATACGAAATATGTCGCATTATATTACGGGGTAATATACTCGTGTACATATGTGATGTATATATATAGTACGTATTTAGAACTTGATATATATAGTAGATAGTGTGTATATGTGTGTGTATGTATAGGTATATATATAGTATATATACATATTATGTAGTAAAGTTATAATGACATAAGATAAACTAACCTATAATTCATCTGAGTACATGTGAAATACGTTGTATATTATTATAGGGTAGTAAAATCGTGTATGTGAAGTATATAATACGTATTCGAGAGTTGATATATATATATATGATGTAGTAATCGATCGATGAACGATGTAGTAAAAAACTAGCAGAATCTACCAAAAATCAATGATACCTTGATTTGAAACGATCGAAGTAATAATATACTGTACGTTGATGTGATATTAATGTAAGCTAGTCAAATTAATCGATAACTCGTCAAAGTATGTATACGAAATACGTCGCATTATATTACGGGTTAATATACTCGTGTATGTATGTGATGTATATAGTACGTATTTAGAACATTATATTGTCGATAGTGTTTATATGTGTGTGTATGTATAGGTATATACATAGTGTATATACATATTATGTAGTGAAGGTATTATAATGACATAAGATATTAAACAAATCGATAATTCATCTGAGTATATGTGAAATACGTTTTATATTATTATGGGGTAGTAAAATCATGTATGTGATGTATATAGTACGTATTTGAAAGCTGATAGCCAATCGAATATATTTATATATACGTATATCTCGTGTAATGACGTATGCAGTAATCAAAAGCTAGATAACCAAATCAATATATCAAAATAACTTGAATAATACGTTAATATCATACTATTGAGGAAATAGATATACTATTTTGTGTCAATGTAGACACACGTATATTATTGAAGTTATAATAATGGTACACAAGTAATCGATAATTTATCTGACTAACACACTGTATTACGAGGTATATATATATCGTATTTAAAAGTTAATTAACCAAAAACCTTAATTTGTTAAAAAATAATTTTAATTTATACGCATTAATAGTTTTCCGATAGTATTTTTTTTAAAACTAAATCGAACACATATTTTATTTCGAAAACAATTTTGTAAAAATCGACCATATGTAATCGATTTTCTGAAACTAAATTTTTTTTATTAATTTCAATTCGACCCGACCTGACCCGACCCTATACTCATCTAAATATTACACCCAAAACATAACAAAACACACGCAAACAACCGCAACACACACACAAACAACCCGCAAAACACACACACAGAGTGCATGCGACACACACACAGAGCTCCTCTAGCGACGACAGCTCCTCCGGCGACGACAAATCAGCCTCCGACGACTCCACACACACAAGCACATTGTTCTCTTCTTCTCTTAACTACCCATTTCCCTCTTAGTTACTAAATGACATACAACTCTAGTTGTGATTTGAAGTTTTAGAAATGTGAGTGTAAGTTAATTATTGTTTTTTTCTGCCTTTTTTTTATTTGATTTACCTTGTTTTGGGTCTTGATGGTGTTTTCTTTTGTGGGTTTTGTGTAATTTTGATTAAGCTTGCTCAAAAATCAAGTGTGGTTTGAGCTAATTGGAGGTCTTTTTACTTGTTTGGGGTAAAAATTAAGTGTATTTTAGATGTTTTGTTAAAGGAGTTTGACTTAATTGTTGTTGCAATTCTACTCATTGTGATCCAAGATTATGGATCTAAGTGATAAAGTAAGTGATGTCTTGATAGTTACTTTCTTCTTAATTATTTTTTTTGTGTCTTTTTTACTTGTTTAAGGTTAAAAAAGTGAGAGTGATTCTACTGGGTATGTAATTGTTGTTGTTAGTCGAAATGGAAGTCATAAATATGATAGCTTTTACTAAATTGTTGTTGCAATTGTTTAAGCCAAAGATTATTCTTTCTTATAATTTTATTGTTTGACAGAATCCGAATTTGAGAAAAGAATTGCTTTACTATTTTACAAGTGACCGCTTATCTCTTTCTCTTTAATTTAGGCCAAGCAAAGGTAAGTTGATTTCTCTTTATTTTCTTATAATGAAGTCTTTAAATGTAGTTTAGTTTGGGATTGTTCGCTGTAGAAGGCTTTGAAAGCCATAGAAATTTTGTGATGATTATATGGTGTGGGAGGGATATGCGACGCCTCTACTTATTTGCTTTGTTACACTTGTTCAATTATTTGACTTATTATACTACAAATGAATATGTTACTTGAAAGTGTAGTTACTTGAAGGTGAACTTTTGTTTTGAATTTTGTTGAAGCGGGTACTTGAATGTGAACTTTTTATTGTGAATTTTGTTATGCTTGTTAATTTTGAATGTGGTTTAGTTTGGTGACTTGGGTGGTGACTTAGTCACTTGAAATCGATTATGTGTAGGTACTTGAAATGTGAATTTATCATTTTGAAGGTAGTTTAGTTTGTTGTTTAAGGAGGTGACTTAGTGACTTGAAAATGTTGAAGTTTAGGTACTTGAAATGTGAATTTTTGTTTTGAATGTGGTTTAGTTCGGTAACATGGGAGGTGACTTAGTTACTTGAAATTGGTTATGTGTAGGTACTTGAAAGGTGAATTTATCATTTTGAAGGTAGTTTAGTTTGTTTTTTTGGGAGGTGACTTAATGACTTGAAAATGTTGAAGTTTAGGTACTTGAAATGTGAACTTTTTGTTTTGAATGTAATTAAGTTTGGTGACTTGGTAGGTGACTTAGTCACTTGAAATTTAGTAAGTGTAGGTACTTTAAAGATGAATTTTTTGTTTTGAATGTAGTTAAGTTTGGTGACTTGGTAGATGACGTAGTCACTTGAAATTAATTAAGCGTAGGTACTTTGAAAGGTAAATTTTTCTTTTGAATGTAATTAAGTTTGGTGACTTGGGTGATGACTTAGTGAGTTGAAATTTACTAAGTGTAGGTACTTTAAAGGTGATTTTTTTGTTTTGAATGTAGTTAAGTTTGGTCACTTAGGTGATGACTTAGTCACTTGAAATTTAGTAAGTGTAGGTACTTTAAAGGTGAATTTTTTGTTTGGAATGTAGTTAAGTTTGGTAACTTGGTAAGTCACTTAGTCATATGAAATTAATTAAGTGTAGGTAATTTAAAGATGAATTTTTGTTTTGAATGTAGTTTAGTTTGGTGACTTAGGTGATGACTTAGTGAGTTGAAATTTACTAAGTGTAGGTACTTTAAAGGTGAATTTTTGTTTTGAATGTGGTTTAGTTTGGTGACTTAGGTGATGACTTAGTTAGTTGAAATTTACTAAGTTTAGGTACTTTAAAGGTGAATTTTTTGTTAATGTAGTTAAGTTTGGTGACTTGGTAGGTGACTTAGTCACTTGAAATTGATAAAGTGTAGATACTTTAATGGTGAATTTTTGTTTTGAATGTGGTTTAGTTTGGTGGCTTGGGTGATGACTTAGTGAGTTGAAATTTACTAAGTGTAGGTACTTTAAAGGTGAATTTTTTGTTTTGAATGTAGTTAAGTTTGGTGACTTGATAGGTGACTTAGTGAGTTGAAATTTACTAAGTTTAGGTACTTTAAAGGTGAATTTTTGTCTTGAATAAGGTTTAGTTTGGTGACTTGGGTGATGACTTAGTGAGTTGAAAATGTTGAAGTTTACGTACTTGAAATGTGAATTTTTTGTTTTAAATGTAGTTAAGTATGGTGACTTGGTAGGTGACTTAGTAAGTTGAAATTTAATAAGTTTAGGTCCTTTAAAGGTGAATTTTTTTTTTTTTTTTGAATGTAGTTAAGTTTGGTGACTTGGTAGGTGACTTTGTCACTTGAAATTGATTAAGCGTAGGTACTTTGAAAGGAGAATTTTTGTTTTGAATGTAATTAAGTTTGGTGACTTGGGTGATGACTTAGTGAGTTGAAATTTACTAAGTGTAGGTACTTTAAAGGTGAATTTTTGTTTTGAATGTAGTTAACTTTGGTGACTTGGTAGGTGACTTAGTCACTTGAAATTTAGTAAGTGTAGGTACTTTAAAGGTGAATTTTTGTTTTGAATGTAGTTTAGTTTGGTGACTTGGGTGATGACTTAGTGAGTTGAAATTTACTAAGTGTAGGTACTTTAAAGGTGAATTTTTTGTTTTGAATGTAGTTAAGTTTGGTGACTTAGTAGGTGACTTAGTCACTTGAAATGTGCTAAGTGTAGGTACTTTAAAGGTAAATTTTTGTTTTGAATGTGATTTAGTTTGGTGATTTGGGTGATGACTTAGTGAGTTGAAATTTACTGAGTGTAGGTACTTTAAAGGTGAATTTTTATTTTGAATGTAGTTAAGTTTGGTGACTTGGTAGGTGAATTATTCACTTGAAATTGATAAAGTGTAGGTACTTTAAAAGGTGAATTTTTGTTTTGAATTTGGTTTAGTTTGGTGACTTGGGTGATGACTTAGTGAGTTCAAATTTACTATGTGTAGGTACTTTAAAGGTGAATTATTTGTTTTGAATGTAGTTAAGTTTGGTGACTTGGTAGGTGACTTAGTCACTTGAAATGTACTAAGTGTAGGTACTTTAAATGTGAATTTTTGTTTTGAATGTGGTTTAGTTTGGTGACTTGGGTGATGACTTAGTGAGTTGAAATTTACTAAGTGTAGGTACTTTAAAGGTGAATGTCTTGTATGTAGTTAAGTTTGGTGACTTGGTAGGTGACTTAGTCACTTGAAATTTAATAAGTGTGGGTACTTTACACGTGAATTTTTGTCTTTAATGTGGTTTAGTTTGGTGATTTGGGTGAGTTGAAAATATTGAAGTTTAGGTACTTGAAAATGGTGATGTCGGGCAAAATAACTTTGTTGTTAGAGAAAGTAGTAGGTCTGCAGGGCATAATGAATATCAAGATACTAGGATGATAGAAATGGTGCATGATACTTTTGGAATGCAACACGACGGCGATTTTAGGTAAAATGTCAAAGATGTTCCTAATAGAGAAACGGGAAAATGTTATGAACAATTGCATGCCGCTAATCATCTTTTGTTTGGCGGGTGTTCTCACTCTCGTTTGTTTGTTGCTGTTAAATTATTAAGTATTAAATCTGACTAAAATATTGCTAAAGGAGGAATGGACTTAATGACAAACCTTATTAAAAAGTTAGTTGACCCCGGCTTGAAGGTTCCTGATTCTTTCTATAAGACAAAAAGATTAGTGTCAAAGTTAGGTCTCTCCTTGGTTAGAATTGATTGTTGTGAAAATGGCTGCATGTTATACTTTAAGGAAGATGCTAACCTAGAGCCCTGTAAGTTTTGTCAGCACCCTCGATATAAGTTTTGTTGTAGTGGAAATAAAATTGCTATTAAGGAGATGCATTATTTACCTAATACCAAAATTGAAGAGGTTGTATGTTTCAAACAGCTCAGCTCCTCATATGAGATGGCACAGTGAAAACAGAAGACGCACTGGTGTTATGTGTCATCCATCTGATGGAGAGGCTTGGAAGCATTTTGATGCAACTTATTCAGATTTTGCAGCTGAGCCACGAAATATTTGGTTGGGATTATATGAGGATGGCTTCTCTCTTTATTCAGTTGGTACTGCGCCATATTCATGTTGGCCTGTATTTATCAGCCCGTATAATTTTCCTCCTGAAATATTGATGACTAGTCCTTATATATTTCTGAATTATGTTGTTCCTGGTCCGCGTCATCCAAAAAGCAGAATAGATGTCTACTTTAGACCTTTGATCGATGAACTTTAAATTTTATGGCATGAGGGGGTTGAAACTTGGGATACCTCACTTAAATAAAATTTCAATCTACGTACATATCTAATATGGACTGTTAATGATTTTCCTTCATATGGAATATTGTCAGGGTGGATGACAGCTAGAAAGTTGGCTTGTCCATACTGCATGGAAAAAACAAAATCTTTCACATTGAGACATGGCAGGAAAAATTTCTAGTTTGATTGTCATCGTTGTTTCTTGGCACCTGATCATGAATTTAGGAGACTCAAGAATGCATTAAGAAGGAATAGAAGGGAACATAATGGTCCACCTCCAAGGCTATCTGGTCATGACATCTGGGAGATAGTTCAGGATTTGCCTAAAGTCAGCGAGGCACCATTGTATAGGCTTGATTGATATGGTGTTTCACATAACTGGACTAAGCAAAGTATATTTTGGGAGTTAGAATATTGGTCAGATAATTTACTTACACATAATGTTGATGTCATGCATACCGAGAAGAACTATTTTGACAAATTGTTCAACCCAGTTATGGATGTCACCGATAAAAAAAAAATCCTAAGTCCAGACTTGACTTACCAGAATATTGCAAACGTAGAGAATTACACTTACGGGTGGGACCCAATGGCAATGCTATTAAGCCCAAGGCTAGTTTTACATTCAAGTTGGACCAAAAGCGTCAAATATGTGAGTGGGTTCTGATACACTACACACAAGGAATGTACCAAAACAGCCCCAAAACAGTCCAATTTTCAAGCACAAACTATGAACCCAACAGCTACAAACACTGCCAACAATAACAAGAAGAGGATGACAAGAATACAAAGTGTTTTGAACACCAAATCAGCCACCCAAACTATATTAACAACAACAATATGAATAACAAGGATGAACAAAAACAATATGAGGAACAACAACACAACACGACTTAAGATTACAACACACAATGGTTACAAGATTACAATGAACAAAAGGGATAGATAGATAGACCAAAGGGTTTATATAATCTTAAGAACCCAAGAATGTGGTACTCTAGGACTCTTAACACTACATAAAACGATTAACTTATCACTTACGTTGACACAAGAGGGACTTTACCTCCTCTAAACACGAACATATCAAGCCATGAATGCAACACTAGTGATTCCACACTAGTATCACCCCAGTTTTGGCCAAAGAGGCCATTCTCACAAGAGAGAGTTTCAAAGTGTCATACAACTTACAAATATCATCAAAGTCTAAGTAGTAAATGACCTAACATATTCTATTTATAGTAGGTTACAAAAATTATGTGAAATGTCCAAAATACCCCTTAGTCAAAGGCTTCACTTTAGGTGTCCTTGGAGTTTAGTTTGTGGACTGTTTTGGAGACTATTTAGGCCCTCATTTGCACTTCACTTTCACGCTCCAAGTCTCGGATTTAATACATCTCACATGTGTCCATCTCCGTGGTCATTCTCGTATCTGGTTCAAAGTTTGAAGTTGCCCGATGGATATGCATCAAATTTAGGAAAGAGGATTGATATGACACAAGTAATCTTGCATGAAATGAAAAGCCATGATTGTCATATTTTCATGAAACAATTACTTCCAATTGGTTTTATTGGTTTACCTGAAAACATATGGAAACCAATAGCAGAGATTAGTTTGTTCTTCAAAGACATATGTGCCACCATATTAAAAAAAAAATCTGGCTTGAATGGAAAGTAATATTGTTGTTATCACCAACAATTTGGAGAAGATTTTTCTATCAACGTTCTTCGATGTGATGAAACATCTTTCCATTCACCTTGTGCACGAAACTCGGCTAGGCGGTCCAGTTCAAACTAGGTGGATATATCCATTCGTACGGTAAGAAATTGCAACATATTTAAATTCATACATATCTTTTTTTTAATATAGTAAACATCTAATCTTAAGATTGTGCAGGACAATTGGCAAATTGAAAAGGGGTCCCAAAAACAAACATAGGGTGGAAGGCTTTATAGCTGAGGCATATCTTGCAAGAGAAACATCTTAATTTTGTTTATACTACTTTCGTGATAAAGTTGCTTGTTCAAGAAACCAACCGAATCGTCATCAGGACGATGAGAATGAGTCTCATTTGCAACCGATATCAATTTCCAATCAATCTGGTTGTAAGGCTAAAAAGATCATATTTCGCTGGCTCACTATTACGGAGCGCAAATCAACAACTTTATATGTCTTGTTGAATTGCTCGGAAGTTGAGCCCTTTCTGAAGTAAGGAGATTAAAATTTTAACATATCTTATTTATTTACTCACTCCCTTAAAGAAACTAATTGTGTTTCGCATGTTGGATCTTCAGTTTATTTAAGACTCAATTCCACGAAAATCAAGTGTATGCATCCTTTGTATCATGGTTTACAAATGAGGTTCGTAAGTGTATTTATATTTCTACAAATTTTAAACATTTACACATTTCTCAACTAACATATATAAATATATGTATAATATATTTAGGTACACCAGTCACCAAATGCAGCCGCATACGATCAGTTCTTGAGAGATATTTCTTTGGGTCCAGTTGAAGCTCATGCAATATCCTATTACATAGTAAATGAGTTTAAATTTTCCATCGAAGAACACTCCAGAACAAGGAAAACAAACAATAGTGGTGTTTGGGTTAAGGGTGATGATGATGTTGATTACTTTGGCATCATACACGAGATGTTAGAATTGGAGTATGCTGGTTTCCCAATAAAAAAAATTATCCTCTTTCGATGTAAGTGATTTGATCCAAGAACAGGAGGCACAAGAGTACATAAGGAGCATAACGTCATTGAAGTGAAGCACAATAGGTCATATCCTGTTTACGATCCATTTGTCCTAGCGCAAAATGCTAAACAAGTGTATTATGCTCCTTATCCGTTATGCAGTGATAAGTCTGATTGGTGGGATATACTCAAAACAAAGCCTATAGGATGGGTGAAAGTTGAGAATGTACTGGAGACTACATCTCAAAATGAAATGCAGATTGATCACCAGCTAGTGGATATTGGCTTAGTGGATAGTTTGAATCACCTGAAAAATATATTTAAAGAAGTTAATATTATGGAAGAAGAGGCTGGGTAGGTAGGAGATGAGGAAACTTCTGAAGAGGGTGAATGGTTTAGTGGGGAGTCTTCAGAAGAGGATTAGTTTGTGTAGGTTGTATTTATTATATATTGATGTCTTTATGCTTTGTACTATATATTTACCTTTATGTTTCTTGTTTAAGATTGATATGTAATATATTGTTTAAAATTGTTGTTCTCACTTTTCCATAATTTATATAGTAATAAAAATATTCTTGTCTATCTCGTGTTGTTGGAGCGATTTGAAATGTGAATTAGTAACTTGAAATTAGTTACTTGAAATGTTTTCTTATATATTCATTTTGTAGGAAGTAACTACTTGTTAAGTTTACATAATTTAGATGTTAAGTAGAGGTGACAAAGGTAAGGAAAAAGTTGATCCTACAAAAACAAAATAGAAAAAACAACCTCCACCTTATAGACGATCGACAGGTATTCATATATCTGAGGGTCGGTTTGCTGACGCGCCAGCACGAACCTCATATTCTGAGTCATCTTAGCATTTGGTTCCTGCTCCTACGTATATGGGGCCACTTCATGGGTCTACACCGACTCATTCTGCTCCTATCATCGTGCCACCGCCATCACAATACTATCGGATGACCGCTGGCACATCCGGACATCTACCATCGTCAGTACCCTCCTGTAGCAGTCACCCGCGTTCGCACAGTGATTCTGTTGGATCTATTGAGTTGTCGGATCTTCATCTTAAAGGCACTCTACCCGGTGTTTTAGATCCGCCCACGCCAGTGCATCAACCAGCACTTGCTCCATGGCCTGGAGACAGAGATGATAATAGGAGGCGTTATCTTATTCCATATTGAACAGGGTATGATTTGTAAATATAATAACATTATTCATTTTTCATTACTATATTATTATGCTCTATGAAATTACTATTTGCTCTTGTGTTGTAGGCTTAAGCCGGATGCTGGAGTTGAAAAAATTGCGAGTAAATGCATTTGTCGGCATTTCAGCGACTACAGGACCAGTTGGCAAAAGGTTCCAGAAAATGACAGAGAAAAAATGTTTCAAGAATTTCAGCTAAGGATTTAACTTATCAACTACTTAACACATTGTTAGAATAAAATATTAAATATTATATTTTTATTTTTCTTGTAGAAATATTACTGACGGGATTATGCGAACGTATGTGTTATATATAAGAAGGAATTTTTACAGAAGAGCTAGATCCAGATTTAACGGTCTGTTGGATTATGCCAGAACCAACTTGGTACGACCTGACTGGATACTCGAATCTATATGGAAACAATATATTCGCTATTGGAATAACGAAGAATATCAATTGTTGAGGGACAAATGAAAGAAAGCCCGGGCATCATTCAAAGGTGACTCTCTACATACTGCGGGTGCAGTTAGTATGATTGTTGTGGAGAAAAAAATGGTATGTAACTTTTAAAGTTTTAATTGTTTGGTTCTATTTAAATTTTTAATTATTTGAAGATTAATATTTTTTTCATATGCAGGAAAAAGAAAAGGGCAGGAAGATACACTTCGATGAGGTTTTCAAAGAGACGCATGTGAAGAAGAAAAAGAACCCGACTGATGCAGATGTCTGGGCTGGGCCTCGTGCAAAAGTTTCCCATGTAAGAACCAAATTTTGAATTTTTGAATTTATGAATCTTTTTCTCAAAGTTGATATTATTCAAGTATAAGTACTTTAATATTTTTTGACTATTAATTTTAACTTTACTTTCAATATAGGACAAATATATGCAGCTCCTTAGTGAGTTTCGTAGTAGTCAGACTTCTAAAAGTCAGGGTGACCCAATACCCCAACATGTAGAGGAGGAGTTATGGGAATAAACTGTGGGTCCTGCAATTAGAAGCCATTACTACGGATACCACAAAAATTATTTTGGCGAGAATGTTAGGTCTTCGTCTGGTACTACATCCTATACCTCTTCAGTTGATAGAGAAACCATTGAATCACTAAAAAAAATATTGTTTTTAAACTCACTGAAGAGCTTGCTGAACAGAGAGAAAGGGTGTAGAAGAAGGAGGAGAAAATATCATCACAAATCAGGATGCTGCAGGAGCAGTTCAGCTCTTTTATTCAGTCTGCAGGGATTATTCCTTCATGTCCTAGTGATGCAGTTTGGACTGCAAAAGGTCTAGTCCCACCGGATGATATCAGCATAAATGAGGATGCGGAAGACGAAGACGATGACGATGAAGATGAGTGGTAGTATTTTGACTTTTGTATGTGTTGTAGTTTGTATTTGGACATTTTGTTGTAGTTTTTATACTTTTGTATGATTTTAGACTTGTATTGTATGTTAGTTGTGCGGGAATACACTTGGTTTGTTGTTGTTGTTGTATTATATGTTGTTTCATTTCTTGCTATTTAATTGTTTAAAAAAATTTCCCAAAAAAGGGACCATATGTGGTCGGTTGTTTAATTTTTTTTTACAGAAAACCGACCATTGTTCTAGAAATTTTACAAAAAATTGACCACAAGTGGTCAATTTATTTTGAATTTTTTATTTTTAAAATTATTTTTTCTATTTTAATAAAATAATAATGAATTTTAAAAATATATATATTTTTAAAAAAAAATCAACCACATGTGGTCGGTTTTTAAAAAACTACCACGCATTTTGGTCGGTTTTGTGGTCGAAAATTCAGAAAAATCGATCAAATGTGGTTAATTTTTGTGATCGGTTTTCGTATTTTTTTTATTAGTGTGTGCACAGGATCGAAACCAGACCACTATAGCGAGTCCAACTATTGGGCGTACCCGCCTTTGTGGAATCATTTGTATTTGAAGTCAGTTGGAACGTCATGTATTGGCTTCCCCTGACTCGAGCCAACATATGACAGATATGGCCTGCGGGCAGACCCTCATAGTGAGCCCCTGGACGGGGCATACCTGGATACAGACTGCGATTACAGTTACGCATCTAGGATTATAGCAATGAGTATGTGACCAACATATGTTGTATACTTGCTTCAGATTGCCTTCGAAAGGCCATCTTGTGATTATTTGTACGACTTATAGAATAAATGCATCACCTAGGTAAAGTAAAGGCCCTATATTATAATGAACACTTTTCTAAATATTATATATGATGCTAATGAGGTCGGTGCATAAGTTATCAGTTTATATTATATATGTGTTATTTGTTGGCTCATGCGTTTTTCACTTTATCATTTGACTCATATGAACTTACGTACTTGTCCAACTATTATTCTATCTCTTTCATACCAGTACATGTTTATGTACTAACTTCTCGGGTCCACCATATTTTATTAATGCAGGCTCAGATCATCAGGATAGCAGGAGTCCACATTAGGTTTTATTGCCGTTTTCAGTTGATATTTTGGTGAGCTCCAACTCTCTCTGGAGCCAGTCTATGCCTAGTATTTTAATTATATGTACATCTCTGGTTGGGTATGATGAGCCTGATGTCAACTAGTCACTTGTAGTATAGTGTGTTAAACTCACTAGAGGCTTCATGGACATCGTGTAGTTATTGTATAGTTTTGTAAATGTAACTCCCTCATGTATATATGTGTAGACACCTAATTTTATCCCTCCCTGAAAGCATTTTTACCATTTTTACCATTTTTACCTTATCCTACTATGTACCCTCAACCATATAATCATACCCCATAAAAATACAAAAAATAGAACCCTTAACAAAATTCCTAACAAATGTTATCCTAACCAACTCACCCTACCCCATCCACCCTTACCCCTACCCCACATGACCCCTCCATTTTTCTTGGATACAAAGAAATACACAATATTGATATACATTCATGGGCCCCACAGCAAAAAGAAGAATTCCACCCACCCTCACAATAACACCCATATACATAAACAGTTGATGGTCACCACAAAAAAAAGGCCACAGTCCATTTTTTTTTCTTTCTTTCCGATTCACTTGGACGCACAACACACTGATTCACCTTTTACCTCACAGGCACACGCACTCATCCTCATCGAAGAGCACACATCACACCCACACTGACGAACATCCTCTTCTACACACTTCACCATATATATGCAGACATACACAAAAAAGGAGGTAAGATCGAGAAAGAGAGAGAGATTGGAGAAGAGAGACATGGAGAGAGGTCAGAATTGAAAAAAAGAGGGCACAAATCCTGCTTTTGTTCCGGTTCCAGTGACGGATTCATCGAAAAACGTATCAAAACATCCAAAACCAGTTGAAATCCATCGGATTCCGGCTTGAAACACCAGCTCCGATCACAAGCAGCCCAAGTTCGAAAATCCCCACCCCTTTCTCAATGAAGCCATAGCAGCCCAAGTTCGAAAATCCCCACCCCTTTCTCAATGAAAGGCATAACCTTGTTGATGTCAGTAACGCCGAATTCGAAATAGCCAACATTTGTTTTCTCCGTTTTAGATTCGATTTGTCCTTTGGTATTTCGATTTGGGATTGTTATATTTTTGGGGTTGTTCAGCTTTGGGTTTATTGAGAGTTTGGTTTAGATTGAGGTCGAGTTTGAGGTTTTCGGACGCGAATTCTACTGGGTTAATTGAAATAATACATCAATTTTGAAAGCATCATTGAGGTCCAATTCTACCTTCTCTTCCTTTAATTTTACGTAATCGAGAATGATTTACGTGTTCCGTATGTGTGAATCTTTGTTGTGTATTGTTTGATGTTGGAGTTAAATGTTGAAAACTTGAATTGATAATCAAAGCATGTGATAATTTAGTTAATGGATCGGGGATCAAAATTTGATAAAAGATGAATAAATTATTTATTTCAATTCATTGTTATTATTACTTGGCGTCTAATTGTGAATTCGATAGTATCATGATAGGTTGAATTGGATAGGCAAAAATGTTTAGGTTCTGGTAGGCAAATTCAGGAGTGATGTGTTGTTGAATGCGTCGAATGTTTAAATGTGGGTGTTAAATGTTTTTAGTTTTATCGTATTTCATTGAATGTATTCATTTAGCAGGGGAATACCCCGCGTCTCATTGTATTTATTCACCGGAGAATGCCCCGACGCATTATGTTGGCAGAGGACGTTCGTGATCAAGGCCCGAGGCATCGAGTAAAACATTAGAGAGTAATTTAGGACTAGTGTAGGTTAGAATAGAATTTATATTTTCGCATTACTTCTTACTTGGGACTGTATAATTGGACTAAACATTATTTTGGGGATTTGTTTTGGGTGTGTTTGTCTGATTGATTGTTTTATGTGTTTCGTGTGGTTTATACACTTGTTGATGTCAAATTATCCGATATACTTCACCGAGCGACCGTGGTCTAACCAGGGATCGAGGGGTGCCTAATACCTTCCCCTCGGTCAACAGTATTCCTTAGCTGGAATCTCTGTTCGCAAACTAGTTGAAAGAGTCAAATTGTTTTGAAAAGGATCTTTTAAAGGTGACTTGGCACATCGGATTATGTCAAGTGGTGAATCTGAATAAAAAATGTAAATAATCCTTTTTTGAAATAAATTTTCACCTTTTGTCACTTAAATAATAAAAACCCTTTCGAAACTTAAAATCAAGTCTTTTTTGGGTTGAAAAATGGGTGTGACAGCTCTGGAGACTCTACTGGGGAAATTTTTCAGAATTCAAGCCTTTTTAGAGTTGTATTGGCTTAGTTTGACACTATAGGTGTATAGTCATTTGTTTGTGCCTACATGCTCTTTGTTACAGAGGAAAGGAGGGGAGAAAAAGTTGTTTAGACTCGCTAAGAATAGGGAGAGGAAGGATCGTGACCTCGACCAGGTGAGGTGCATTAAGGGGGAGGACGGTACAGTGCTGGTGGAGGACGACCACATTAAGAATAGATGGCAGTCGTACTTTCATAGGCTCTTGAATGACAAAGGGGATAGAGCTATTGTGTTAGGGGAGCTGGAGCACTCAGAGGAGTGTCGGGATTTTAGTTATTGTAGACGTTTTAAGGTAGAAGAGGTTAGAGAGGCTATTCGCTGGATGCGAAGGGGTAGGGCGACGGGGCCGGATAAGATACCGATAGAGTTTTGGAAGTTTGCTGGAGAGGCTAGTGTAAGGTGGTTGACTGGATTGTTTAACGAAATCTTCAAGACGGCAAAAATGCCCGAGGCTTGGAGGTGGAGTACCATGATCCCGCTCTATAAGAATAAGGGTGACATCCATAGTTGCAATAACTATAGGGAGATTAAGTTATTGAGTCACTCTATGAAGATTTGGGAGAGAGTGGTCGAGGTGAGGATGAGACGGATAGTGTCTATTTCGGAAACCAGTTTGGATTTATGCCTGGCAACTCGATGACGGAGGCAATTCACCTGGTACGGAGGCTGGTGGAACAGTATAGGGAAAGGAAAAAGGACCTACACATGGTGTTTATCGACCTGGAGAAGGCATACGACAAAGTCCCCAGGGAGGTGCTTTGGAGATGCTTGAAGGTGAGTGGAGTCCCGCTGGCGTATATCAGAGCAATTAAGGACATGTATGATGGAGCGAAGACTCAGGTGAGGACGGTGGGAGGAGACTTAGAGCATTTCACTGTCTTGACAGGATTGCATCAGGGATCTACTCTTAGTCCCTTTTTGTTTGCTTTGGTGATGGATGTGTTGACGCGGCATATTCAAGGGGAGGTGCCTTGGTGTATGCTTTTTGCAGATGATGTAGTTTTGATTGATGAGACGCGAGTGGGTGTGAATGACAAATTAGAGGTGTGGAGACAAACGCTTGAGTCTAAAGGGTTCAGGTTGAGCAGAAGCAAGACAGAGTATTTGGAATGCAAGTTTAATGACGTGAGGCTGGAGAATAAGGTGGTAGTGAAGTTGGAATCACAGGAGGTATGTAAGAGGGATAGTTTCAAGTATCTCGGGTCCGTGATCCAGGGTAACGGCGAGATTGACGAGGATGTCTCGCACCGTATTGGGGCGGGATGGATGAAGTGGAAGCTCGCGTCGTGGGTGTTGTGTGATAAGAAGGTGCCGCCCAAGCTTAAAGGCAAATTCTACAGGGCGGTAGTTCGTTCGGCCATGTTTTATGGAGCGGAGTGTTGGCCAGTTAAGAACTCCCACATTCAAAAAATGAAGGTGACAGAAATGCGGATGTTGCGTTGGATGTGTGGGCTGACTAGAGGGGATAGAGTTCGGAATGAGATAATCAGGGAGAAGGTTAGTGTGACCCCAGTGGAGTATAATATGTGGGAGGTTCGATTGACATGGTTCGGACACGTGATGAGGAGGGGCATGGATGCCCCGGTTCGTAGGTGTGAGAGGCTAGCGTTGGATGGTTTTAGGCGGGGTAGGGGTAGGCCGAAGAAGTACTGGGGTGAGGTGATTAGGCGGGACATGGAGCAGTTACAGCTCACCGAGGACATGATCCTAGATAGGAAGGTCTGGAGGACGCGAATTAGGGTAGAAGACTAGGGCCAGTTTGGGTCGCTAGTGTAGGGAGTTACTTGGTGGGGGTAGTATCCTTGTTATGATTCCGTGTTCCATGTTTTATTATGAACCTGGGTGCTTCCCTCTATTTTCTATTACTTATGGGTGCCGTATTTATGTTATGAAATCTTGTTCTGTGCTTTACTATGTTTTTGTGCGGTATCTCGTGTCTTGAGCCGGGGGTCTATCGGAAACAGCCTTTCTACCTCTTTAGAGGTAGAGGTATGGATTGCGTACATCTTACCCCCCCCCAGACCCCACTAGGTGGGAATACACTGGGTTTGTTGTTGTTGTTGTTGTTGTTGTTGTTGTTGTGTTATCGCTTATATCTAACATCATGTGCATATCCCGAGTTTTTCTTTCTACAACAAGTCCGTAGTACACGTGTGTACACGACCTACAGTTGAGTCACCCTCATTTTAGGGGGAAGCCGTTGGGCTGTATGGAGTAGGTGGCCAGCTAAAGCAAACCACTATCGACCATACGCTCCCCCGAATAGCCTTATTAGTGGACCCCAGCGTAGGTTAGACTTTAGGTCATGTTTATTTGCATCATATTGTGACCTAGCGGGACCCACGTGGACCTTTATAGGAGACTCACCTCTAAAAGAATCCCTACATGCTAAATGTTGCATCTTTGAGGGTAATGTGGTCATTTGACAGACTAATTTTGGGAAAGTATGTGTTAGAAGTAAGTGCGTAGACAAGAAATGTTGAAAAAAAAATAGAAAAAAAGTGAGTTGAAAAGAAAAAAAGAGTGTTTCGTAAGTTTTTAGAGTTCTTTATGACTTTTAATTTTCTTTCACAATCCAAAAATTCAAAAAGATTTTTTTTTTACCTTTCGCACTCATTTTTCTCAAAAAACGTCAAAAAGATTTTTCTTTTATTCCTTTACCATGCATTCATAATTCAAAATTTTCAAAAAAAAAAAAATCATTCATAGTTGTTGGTGTCATTTTTGTATGAAGTGTCAAATTAAAAACCCAAAAAGATTTTATTTTCATTGTGCAGTCGTGTCTCTCAAGTCAAGGTTTTGTTTGTTCTATAATCCTTAATTGTCCAATCTGGACGAACTACGCACCCCTGATTCTCCTCTTTAGGGATGTGAGATACGTAGGCAGCCTATTGTTAGTTCGGGGATCGTATCTAAAAAAAATAAATTTCTTCGCTCTTCACTTAGAGTTGGTGTTTCATATACATCTCTAAAAGAAAACTACAAAAAGATTTTTCTTTAATAGGTTCAAGGTCCATTTTTATATGAAATTTAAAACTGAAAACCTAAAAAGATTTTCTTTGGTAATCATAAATTTCACTTTGTGTAGGAATGTTAAAACAGAAAAATTCAAAAATATTTTCGTCAATTCTTTTGACAAATTGTTATTTTCTTTTCTTCTTAAAGTTCCAAGAAAAAAGAGAAAGAAAAAAGAGTTTAATTGGCCATTTTGGCAAGACTTTGTGTACTACGCACACCTGATTCTCCTCTTCCGGGGTGAGATACGTAAGCGCCCTTCTTGGGTTCAGTGACCTTTTCAAAAAGAAAAAAAATTGAGAAAGTGTTGAACTCTAACGCATTTGCTATCTCTTGTTCAGTAGTTTGAGGTGGTTGGTTTGTGGCATTTTGGTTGGTCCTGCATATTACACCAAGTCACAAAGAAGGTTATGGCCAACAAGGATACCGAGTTTGTTGTCACTAATCAGATAGGGAGTTTGGGAAATGAGAATTTAGGAGCTGAGAAGAGATTCAAAATTAAGGCAGCAAATGATAGAAATGCATCGAGCTTGGGCTAACGGGTTGCCGCCTCCTCCAGTTCCCACTGATAATCTGGAATATCTTTTTAGCTTGCCTCCCGTGTCACATGCGCAATTTCCCATTTTTGTTGAAATGACACAACATGCATCAGGATCGACTCCGGGGCAACAATATCCAACCATTTCCAATGTTCATTTCCTCACTCCCCAATCCAAGACTACCACATACTCGGCTCCACCTGTTGTTCATTCTTTTACGGCGCCACCCCACCTGAAGCTCCTACTTTTGATGATCATCCACAAGTTGTGCCTCCCTACTCTGCAAGAGAGACTGCATTGAATATTATTGGTGATCGGCGTTACACTTTCGAGCCTACATTCAAGTTGACTGGTCTTTACGGTGACACTCACCCAACTGAATTTCCTCCTAACACTAAGAAGCCTGTTATGACAGAAGAACAAGAGGAAATGACCAGGAAATTGAGAAGTTTGGAACTGGCTATGAAGAATTTGCAAGGACTTGGGGATTACAAAAGTGTCTCATATAAGGACTTACGCATGTTTCCAGGTGTCAACCTTTCTCCTGGCTTTAAAATGCCAAAGTTAGAGAAATATAACGGACATGGGGATCCAGTGGCACATTTGAGGTGCTATTATAACCAATTAAGGGGCGTTGGAGGGAAGGAAGAACTACTCATGGTTTATTTCGGGGAGAGTCTTTCAGGCATAGCTTCGGAATGGTTTGTTGACCAAGACATTGACAAGTGGATTAGTTGGGACGACCTAGCTAATGAACTTGTGCAACAATTTCAATACAATGTGGAGTTGATCCCTGATGAAAAATCCCTAACTAGTATAAAAAAGAAGAATACTGAGAGTTTCAGGGAGTATGCAATCAGATGGCGTGAACAAGCTTCTAGGGTGAAACTGCCAATGAATAAAAGTAAGATAGTGGAGGTATTTATTCAAGAGCAGGATGAAACATATTATCAACACTAGTTACCTGCATTAGGCAAACCGTTCATTGAAGTCCTTAAAATGGGGGAGATGATAGAAGAGGAAATTAAGACTGGTCGCATTGTGAGTTTTGCAACATTGAAAGCGACTACTTAAGCAATTCAAAAGAGTTTAGGAAGTGTTGAGGAGAAAAAGAATGAGGAAGATGCATCTGCTATTGTGGTTGGACAGCAGGATAGGTCAAGAAGACCCCGTCGTCGTCACTCCCAGGCTCAAACCCAAGTTCACGCCCAAGCTCCACATAATCACGCCCAAAATTCATTATACTCTGCTCCTCCACCCCCGTATCCAGTTTATCACGCACAACCATATGTTCAACCCCCATGTTACCCACAGTGGAACACACCAACTCCTCAAAGTTGTCCTCTAACTCCACAAACTGACCAAAACCCTACTAAGCCTAATTTTCAATCCAAGCCAAACGATGAAATGAGGCAGAAGTCAAGAGATAGCTTCACACCAATTGGAGAGTTGTATGCCAATTTGTTTCAGAGATTGGTATAATAGGGCATGATCACTCCTTTCCTAGGGTGTACTCTTAATCGGCGTTCTAGAAATTTTGATCCTAATGTACGATGTGTGTATCATTCTGATGCTCAGGGTTATAGTATTGAAGATTGTCGAGATTTGAAAAGAGATATTGAAAATATGACTCAAGATGGATCAATTATGGTGCAGAATATTTATAGTGAGAGAAACTCTAGTCATGTTGATATGCAAACCAGTGGCTAAGATGTCAGGCTGAGCAATTGAAAAGTCATCTCTCTCCTTACTAGGGAGAGGTCTGGTAGTTTGTTTTTGTTTTATTTTCTGTTATCCAAATTATTTCAGGGTTGTAGTTCGGGATCTATCTTGTTTTGTCCTTTTGTCGTTTATGTTCAAACTCTTCTATCTTTTGTTTCAAGTAAATAAAGTGTCCTATTCTCCTTTGTGTTTTAAATATGTGTTGTTTGTTTGCTTTTTTTACATAGTACATTTTATGTTGACTCTAATGATATGACGTGCTAGGGAAATTTTAAGCCAAATCTTAAAATCCGATTTAAGCATGAGCATTAAATCAGGGGGTTAAAGTTAGAAAAAGAGAGCGTTTGAGAAAATAGTAGAGTACTGAGACATTTGGTGACAATTTCAAGCCTTCTTTGAAAATTAAGGCCATTTATTTTGAGAATCATAATAATAACTTAGTCATCAATTGAAAGACATGTCTCAATTAGGTCAAACAGTGTTTGTGTGATCCTATCAAGAGGAGCAGAAAGAAAATCAACTCCACGAAAGCATGAGTCATTCAAAGTGAGGGATGTACAACAAATGTGGAGTTGTATGTTTGAAAAGTATAGAAAAAGAGGTGACACACATGCTCGGGGCAAGTTAGTGTTGTAAAATATGTCATAAGTGATGTTGATCGTGCACTTTCACATTGCTTGCTATGTACTAGTATTTTCAGGGATTGATATGACGAAGGCATTATATTCTGCTATCCAAACATTGGGTCATCCTTTGTTACCCCATTTGAGTCTTAGTGTTATTTTCTTTCATACTCCTCTTTTGAGATCAAGATAAAGCCAACAAAGCTCAAAAGAAAAGTATCAAGCAAGAGAATAGAGTCAGAAAGTTTCAAAAAAATGGAAATAGAGAAAAAATGTGTCCACAAAGGAAGAAAAAAGTGTCAAGAAATTGGAGTCAGAAAAATCACAAACAAAAAAGAGTAACAAAAAAAGAAGAAAAACAAGTCAGAATCAAGCAAAAAAAAAGAATAAGCTGACAGAACTACGCATGACCTAATTCTCCTCTCTCGAAAGTGAGATACGTAGGTTGACCTACCCAGGGCCCGGTCCAACCAAATAACAATTTAGAATTTCCCAATCAAAAGAAACTGAGGCATGAGTTAATCCTCATTGTTTGAGTCGATTCCAAAATTTGTAAGTTCCACCCCACTACAAGTGTCGTTTGGGCCTCATGTCATCCTTTCTTTCTAACCTTGTCCAAAAGCCAAGTTACAACCAAAGAAAGACATTCAAATCAGTCTTTGAGGATGTTAAGGCTAAGCATGTAAGGGATATGATGATGCATTTGGAAACTACTTGTCTTCCTCAGTATAGAAAATCAAGAGAGAAATAAAAAAGAGAGAATCTTATTAGCGAAAACCCTCACAGGCACCATAAGGCGATGGTAAGTTGAGAGAAATAAAAATGAGAGAGTATTATTGGTAAAAACCTCACGGGCACCGTAAAACAACTGTGAGTTAAGGGAAACGAGGATAAGAGAGTCTCATTAATGGAAAACCCTTACAGACACCATAAGGTAATGGTGAGCTGAGGAAAAGAAAATGAGAGAAGCTTGTTGACGAAAACCCTTCAATGCGCCACTAGACGAATGGGGTCTTAAATAAAGTTGACCTAAGGAAGCAACTCAGTTTCAAGGCCATTAACTCAACAACAATGGGTAAATAATTTGGATGAAAAGAACAAACTGCTTAATCCAAAATGCATGGCCTAATCATTAGTGTTGACTGTCATTTTTAGATGAATTTTTTGCTTCTTTGTTTCAAAAGTGGACATTCATTGTCTTTTCTTTCTTCTCTTTATTTTTATTTTATCTTTCTTGAGTCAATTATCCAAACAAAAATTGTCATTCTTTCTTTTGTTTCTTGTCTTTAAGTCAAGTCCGTGTCAAAACAAGTGAGAAAAGATTTCAAAACTTGCTACCAGTTTATTTAATTGCACAAAGCAAGACAAAAGCTAGAACATGAAAAAGACATGATTATGAGCAAAAAAGGGAATGCAGAAAGTTTTGTCAAACAGAGAAGTTAGGGAATTCATGGAAATACCAAGGTTCAAAGGGCCTATCTGAGAAGCATGGCAAAGAAGAGATACTGTGTTTGTTTTATTCACTCTTAATAATCTGAGCTCGGGTCAATGATTCAGTAAGTCAATGATATATGCTATGGTTGGAAGCAAGGTTAAATGTGACGAGGGCAAGAGCGATCGCCGCGAAAGCTAAAGCCACAAACCAACCACCAAGTTTTAAACTCACAAGTTTTCTTTGATGAAACAGGAAACATATTACCTTTAAAGTAAGGAGTTCAGAGCATAAATATCAAGGGCTGCAATGCCTCACTTTTACAAATGCAGGAAGCAATATTGCTGCACAGGTTTGATAGTCAAATCATGGTAAAAATTCATCATATTATATCTCTCAAAGACACACTTTCTTGTCCAGGGATTTTAGTTTTCATTTACTGGGTGATACACTTCTTAAATTGAACCTTGACCCCTAGAAGACGTACCTTTTAGTCGAGTCATTCATTTGATTCCTATAAGACGTATCCTTTAGTCGAGTCATCCCCCTTGATTCCTATAAGACGTACCTTTTAGTCGAGTCATCCCCTTGATTCCTATAAGACGTACTTTTTAGTCGAGTTATTCCCCTTGATCCCTAGAAGACGTACCTTTTAGTTGAGTCATTCTCCTTGATTCCTATAAGACGTACCTTTTAGTCGAGTCATTCCCCTTGACTCCTAGAAGATGTACCCTTTAGTCGAGGCATCTCCCTTGATTTCTATAAGTCATCCCCCTTGATTTCTATAAGACGTACCTTTTAGTCGAGTCATCTCCCTTGACCCCTAGAAGACGTACCTTTTAGTCGAGTCATTCCCTTTGATTCCTATAAGACGTATCCTTTAGTCGAGTCATCTTCCTTGATTCCTATAAGACGTACCTTTTAGTCGAGTCATCCCCCTTAATTCCTATAAGACGTACCTTATAGTCGAGTCATTTTTTTTGATTCCTATAATGATGTGACTTTCACAAAAGTCCTTTGATGATAAACTGGGGCAAAATTTAATATCTGTTTTGGAACATTACTTTTTTGGCAAACGATTTTCTCTTTACAATAATTTTATTTGGGATAATTTTATTTATAGTTTTGATGTGATTTCAGGATCCCGCTCGAAGCATAGGGCGAATAAATGGAAAGCCACGCAGCAAGGTGAAGAAATTAAAAGTCAAGCAACAAGGTGAAGAAGTTGAAAGTCAAGTAACAAAGTGAAGAAAATGAAAGTCAACAGAACGAAAATAGCAAGTCAGGAGCCCGCCTGGAGAATAGGGTGATGAAATTGAAAACCAAGCAACAAGTTGAAGAAATTTCAAATCAGGAACCCGCCTGAAGAATAGGGTGATGAAACTCAAGTCAAGAGTCCAACAGAAGTTGCGTAGATAGGATTTTGTAATTTTATTTATGTTTTTAACTTATAATATTTATTTTTGATGTAATAACAGAGCCACAGACCGGAACCTCGATGAGACCTCTCTCGACTCTCCAACTCGGTATATTTCATCTCTTTCCAATCCTTTGTGATACCTATCACTTGATTCTCCCATAACTTGGGTAGGTAGGAGTGGCCTCAGTCAAGATATGGTTGTCCTTCTTCCTTCTATTTCTTTGTTCAAATAATGATCGGGACAAAATTTTGTCTCGTTGTCTACTTCTTTGTATGAAAACGCTCTGTGTTTACGTTTAAAGAGGGCAAGCTGTAGACACCTAATTTTGTCCCTCCCCAAAAGCATTTTTACCTTATCCTATCGTGTACCCTCAACCATATAATCATACCCCATAAAAATACAAAAAATAGAGCCCTTAACAAAATTCCTGACAAATCTTATCCTAACCAACTCACCCTACCCCATCTACCCTCACCCCTACCCCATGTGACCCCTTTCTTTTTCTTGGCTACAAAGAAATACACAATATACATACACACTCACGGGCCCCATTACAAAAAGAAGAATTCCACTCACCCTCATAATAACACCAACATACATACACAGTTGATGGTCACCACTAAAAAGAAGGCCATAGTCCATTTTTCTTTATTTCTGATTCACTGGGACGCACAACACACTGATTCACCTTCTTTCTCACAGGCACATGCACTCATCCTCATCAAAGAGCACACATCACGACACATTGACCACCATCCTCTTCTACACACTTCACCATATATACGTAGATACACACAGAAAAGGGGGTAAGATCGAGAGAGAGAGAGGTTTAAGAGAGAGAAAAATTGGAGAAGAGAGACATGGAGAGAGGTTGGAATTGAAAAAAAGGGCATGAATCCTGCGTTTGTTCTTGTTTCGGTGATGGATTCGCCGGAAAACGTATCAAAACATCCAAAACCAGTTGAAATCCATTGGATTCTGGCCTGAAACACAGGCTTCGGTCACAAGCACCAACGCCCGCGACCCAATCCGGCTCAAAATCGTCGGATTCACCACTGCTGAGGCTAGCCGGAGCTTCGATGAAGCCATAGCAGCCAAAGTTTGAAAATCTCCACCCCTTTCTAAATGAAAGGCATAACCCTGTTTATGTCAGTAACGCCGAATTCAAAATAGCCAACATTTATTTTCTCTGTTTTAGATTCGATTGGTCCTTTGGTGTTTCGATTTGGGATTGTTATATATTTGGGGTTGTTCAGCTTTGGGTTTATTGAGAGTTTGGTTTGGATTGAGGTCGAGTTTGAGGTTTTCGGATGCGGATTCTACTGGGTTTATCGAAATAATACATCAATTTTAGAAGCGGCATTGAGGTCTAATTCTATCTTCTCTTTCTCTAATTTTACGTAATCGAGAATGATTTGCGTGTTTGGTATGTGTGAATCTTTGTTGTGTATTGTTTGATGTTGGAGTTGAATGTTGAAAACTTGAATTGATAATCGAAGCATGTGATAATTTAGTTAATGGATCGGGAATCAAAATTTGACAAAAGATGAATAAATTAGTTATTTCGATTCATTATTATTATTACTTAGCGCCTAATTATGAATTCGATAGTACCATGATAGGTTGAATTGGATAGGCAAAAATGTTTGGGTTCTGGTAGGCAAATTCAGGAGTGATGTGTTGTTGAATGCGTCGAATGTTTAAATGTGGGTGTTGAATGTTTTTAGTTTTATCGTATTTCATTGAATGTATTAATTTAGCCGGGGAATGCCCCATGTCTCATTGTATTTATTCACCGGGGAATGCCCCGACGTATTATGTTGGCGGAGGACGTTCGTGATCAAGGCCCGAGGCATCGGGTAAAACATTGGAGCATAATTTAGGACTAGTGTAGGTTAGAATAGGATTTATATTTCCGCATTTCTTCTTACTTGGGATTGTGTAATTGGACTGAACATTATTTTGGGGATTTGTTTTGGGTATGTTTATCTGATTGATTGTTTTATGTGTTTTGTGTAGTTTATACACTTGTTGATGTCAAATTAGCCAATATACTCCACCGAGAGACCGTGGTCGAACCACGAAATCGAGGGGTGCCTAATACCTTTCCCTCGGTCAACAGAATTCCTTAGCTGGAATCTCTGTTCACAAACCAGTTGAAAGAGTCAAATTATTTTGAAAAGGATCTTTTAAGGTGACTTGGCACACCGGATTATGTCAAGTGGCGACTCTGAATAAAAAATGTAAATAATCCTTTTTTGAAACAAATTTTCACCTTTTGTCACTTAAATAATAAAAACTCTTTCGAAACTTAAAATCAAATCTTTTTCGGGTTGAAAAAGGGGGTGTGACAATATGCAACTCTTATTGAATATCCTTCTCGTTATGATCCTATAACCTCATGTACGTCATAAAGAACTTGTAGAGTATGTGTATACGGTTCTTGTCTGTCATTATCGTTTTGGGGTGTGAAAACAAAAGTTTGTAGTATGTTTTCTCGCAGAAAGAGCTTAATCTCAAGCAGAGATGGTGGTTGGAATTGTTGAAAGACTATGATATAAGTTTACACTATCATCCGAGACGGGTAGATATGGTGGTCGATGCCCTTAGCAGGTTGTCAATGGGCAGCCTTTCTCATGTTGAAGAAGGAAAGGGAGAGATGGTAAAATATATTCACCAGTTTGCAAATTTAGGAGTTCGACTCCTAGATTCTAAAGACAGGGGAGTGGTTGTTCCTGAGATAGCTAAATCTTCCCAATGTGCTGAAGTTAAAGACAAGCAGGCCAAAGGCCCCATCTTGTTATTGATTAAGGCTGCATTTGTCTTTTTTAAGATTCAGATGTCTGAATCTAAATGTACATCTGAATGATTAAGATATTGTCTCTAGATCTGAAAAGTGAATGATTAAGACTATTTATTTTTTAACATCTAAATGTGCAAAAAAAAAATTATTTGTGTATATAATATAATAAAAAATATAATTCAAGTAAAAAACTAATTATATATCAGAAAAGTATGTAATTTAATACACCAAAATTATTATTTGATTGACAAAATATTTTTGTTTGTTAGTGATAGTGGAGATAGTTTATAATGGTGGTTGCAGTGACAATGATTGATGTAAGATATTAGTAATGTTGAAGGTGATAGTTGTGATGGTTGGTATTGTAGTAACTATTATGATGGTGGCGGTTAATAGTGGTGGTTGTGATGTGACGTTGCTTGATGTTCGTAGTTAGAGGAGTTGATTGTGATGGCTGAAAAATGAATGCATGATGGTTTGACAATGTGTTGGTGCTCGTTGGAGATGTTGTTAGTTGTGATAGTGGAGATGGTTGTTAATAGAGATAAATTGTAGCGATGGTAGGGGTTGAATTGATGCTAGAGGTGATATTAGTAGTGACAATGGTGGTGGCAGCCAAAGATATGTGGAGGTTGTGATGTATTAGTGGTAGTTAGAGGTGGTGCTAATTGTGATAGATGAGTTGGTCGATAGTAGGGATTGGCCGGTAGTGTTTGATGATGGTGGTGATGTTGATGACGATGGTGAATATAATTAGAATAATAGAGGTAGTAGGTGTGGTAGCGGTTGATAATAGTGGCTGGTAGCGATATCTATTATTGATAGTGGAGATGGTTAGCGATGGTGGGTGGTGGTTGACAATGGTGGCGGTGGCAGAGGTGATTAGTAGTAATGATTGATGATTATGAATAGAGTGGCGATGAATATTATCCAATACTAAAAAAAAATTTCAGACCTATTAAGACTTGATTCTAGATCTTAATGATTAAGACCTATTCAGACTTATTAAGAGCTCAAATCTTAATAAAAATAAATGCACTTGATGGTCTGAAGTCTGAACCATTCAGATTCAGACCTTCATTAAGTGCAAACAAATGAGCCCTAAGTGTGATGTCGGTCAACAGAAAGTGATGTCATTTGAAATTGGAGGTGATAGAATTTTGAGGTATCAAGGTAGACTATGTGTGCCAAATATGGATGGGTTACGAGAAAGAATTCTCGATGAGGCTCACACTTTGAGGTATGTTGTTCACCCAAGCTCTACGAAAATGTATCATGACCTTAAGGCTATTTATTGGTGGAACAATATGAAACGTGATGCTGCTAACTTTGTGTCTAAGTGTTTAAATTGTCAACAAGCCAAGGTAGAGCATTTGAGACAATGTGGCACTTCTCAAGAGATAGCTTTGCCTATATGGAAATGAAAGATGATCAATATAGACTTTATTTCGGGACTTTCGAGATCCCAAAACAAAATGACTCAATTTGGGTGATTATGGACAGAATGACCAAGTTTGCTCATTTTCTTTCGGTTCGAACCACTTATTCAGAAGATGATTATGCTAAGCTGTAAATTCAGGAAATAGTGCGTTTGCATGGAGCTCCAGTGTCTGTTATAACCGACCGAGGTACATAATTTTCTTCGCAGTTTTGGTGGTCTTTTCAAATGGGTTTAGGCACCCAAGTGAACCTGAGTATCGCCTTCCACCCTCAGACAGATGGGCAAGCTGAACGTTGATATGTTGAGGGCCTGTGTGATTGACTTCAAGGGTAGTTGGGTAGATCATTTACCGTTGATTGAATTCGCCTATAATAATAGCTACCACTCCAGTATACAGATGGCTTATTTTGAAGCTCTTTATAGGAGAAGATATAGATCTCTGATTGGATGGTATGAAGTGAGTGAAAAACAATTATTTGGGCCTGATCTTGTACACCAGTTGATGGAGAAAGTGAAGATCGTTCGGGAGCGACTTAAGACAGCTCAAAGTTGTCAAAAGTTCCATGCTGATATCAGAAGGATAGAGTTGGAATTCGAAGTTGACGATTGGGTATTTATAAAGGTCTCACCTACGAAGGGAGTCATGTGATTTGAAAAAAAAAATCTTAGTCCTCGTTATATAGGGTCATATCGGATTGTGAGAAGGATCGATGGGGTTGCTTATAAATAGATTTGCCTAAGAGTCTGGCTTCAGTTCATCCAGTGTTTCATGTATCCATGTTGAAAAAGTGTGTTGGAGATCACTCTTTGGTATTACCCATAGAGGAGATCAATGTAAAAGACTCTCTATCAAATGAAGAAGAACCTATTGCCATTTTGGATTGCTAAGTTCGGAAGCTGAAAAGTAAGGAAATAGTTTCGGTTAAGGTATTGTGGAAGAATAAAAAAACTGAGGAAGCTATTTGGGAATCGGAAGATGATGTGTGTGCTGATACCATAACCTTTTTGAGACCGCGGATGACGACATAGAAGGCGCAAATCATATACTACTCTCTCTATCTTTTCCTTAGTATGGTTGAAATCATACTTATCTGTGTTCCGAGCCATCATTCGGGTATGAATGATCTCAATGAGGGGATAATGTAACACCCCATAGCATTCTTAACTTAATACCTCACTTAGTAGAATGCTTAAAGAGTTAACAACCTAAATTTTTTCCAAGTATCAAAAGGACATAGCCATATTTTAAACTCCTAAACTTTTATGATTCCTAAATTGATCTTTTCGATCTCGAGGCGTAGATTTTTAAGTTGAATCATGTTCAGGAGTGTAAAGGGGTTGTCTCAGGGGGAGTTTTGGATTTTTCGGACGAGGGTTGGGATGTGTTTGTATTTCAAAAATAGAAACTCAAAGCGATATCGACGCGTCGCGATGCCCATCGCGTTGGTGCCCGACGTGATGCGATGGTTCCCAAAAATGGGATTCTGCTGAAAACTTTAATTTTGAAGGGCAGTTTAGACCTTTTTCCATAATCTCAAATCGTGTTAACAACTGGTTAAAACGTTATTAGGGCATTATATGCCCAAAATTACTCAATTCCATCAAGAACAATAACCCTAACTCTCCCCTCCAAAAGATCTAAAATCCATCCTGAAGTTCAAGATTTTCGAGAAACAAACCAAGATTCGGGTTTCATTCTTCGAACTAATTAATCTAAGGTACGTGGGAATATCCTAAACCCCATGGGCATGATTTTACTGTTTTAAAATTAGTTTAAAAGTATATATATATATATGTATTTACACTTATTTGGTTTCAAGATTGTTGATGAATAAGCATTGAAGATGTCTATATTTTTATGATGAAATTGTGGAAATGGTGATGTAGTGTTTTCAACTCGAAAGACTTTCGTGTGATCTTGTGATGTTAATATTGATAATTTAATGGGAGCATGAAACATGTGATTTCCTCTTTTACTACAAAATTTCACTGAGTTGACACATTGCGAATTGAATTTACTAACCGTTGAAAGCTTGACCCTGTTGATGGACTTTTATGAATATATTGTACTGTTTGTCATGAGATAAATGAAAGAGTGTTTTACTTGTTTTATAACGACCATGATTCCTATTTAGAATGGCTTTAAAGTGATTGAAAAAGGATGACCACCGTAGAATAAGTGTTGAGAATGATTTAGTTTTCAACTGTTTTGAAATATGAACTTTTGTTCAAATGGTAGATCTTTTGGGTGGTCAATAAACATCTTTTGAAATAAGAAAAGGGCAGTAGATATGTCGTCATATGGCTTACAAGTCTGGGTATAACGATATCCATTTTGATGTGCCTGAAGATATTAAGAAAGAAACAACTTTTCAAAGAAGACATGTTTTAAATAATCTAAAAATGGGCTAAAGAGAGTTATATGGTTACCCGAAGAAGGCACGAGTCAGATGACTCATTGCCTAAAATCGTGATTTGCCGACATGGGTTCTTGTTACCGGAAAAGGAGATTTTATACTGGCGACGGCCCTTTTGTGTAGTAGATAAGCAGATACTCCAACCCTTGCGGCAAACTTGGGATGAGGGTATGGCCGCCAAGTTAAGGGCGGATTTCATATAGCCCGTGGAATCATAGATTTGTAGGGTGTATCATTTAACTCAAAAGTAAGATAAACAGTAGAGTCATGAATTGCAGAATATGCTTTGAAAGATTTAGATTATACTCATGTGTTTTCAACTATTTTATGATAACATTCACTTTTGATACGCTCTCACCTATGTTGCATATAAATGTATTTTGTTTTTGGATTGTTTTGCGTACCAGTATATTTGTATTGACCCCCTATATTTCAGGATCTGAGGCTCAGTCCTGGGTCCTGCTAAGCCATAGATTTGTCTGCCGGGAGTGTGCAATTGGTAAGCCTCCTTGTAATACCCCAAATTTTCTTTCAGCCTAATTTACCCTTCAGAAGATTAAGAGATGACTTCCTAAGTGAATAATGTTTAAATTAGATAGAGTTTTCCTAATTTTGACTTTTTACCATGTGGAAAATTGAATTAGCTTTCCAACGATACCAATTTCGTCCAAATCTGATATCGGGGTGAGAAGTTATGGTCGTTTTTATGAGAGCTGTCAGAACTGCCCAGGTGCGACGGGCAGGTTGACGGACCGTCAAGCTTGCATCGGACCGTCGCTCAAGCCGTCTCAACCAAGGCAGTATACCCTTTCACTGGCCAAGTACGATGGTCAAACTGACGGAACGTCGCCCAAGCCATCGCAGCTAAGGAAGTGAGTACCTATTCCGATCCAAGTGCGACGGTCAGGCCGAAGGACTGTCGAGCCAGCGACAGACCCTCGCATGAGCCGTCGCAGATCCCGTTCAGCAAATTTAAAGCCATTTCAAAAGGACTTTTTGATCTTTTTCCATTTTTTTAACACCTAGATATATCAAAACGAAGCATAGAACTTCAAATTGATCCAAAGCATTAAGAACTAGGGTTTTCTCTCAAGATTAACCCTCAAGAGCAAGACCCAATTCCTTCTTCAAGATTTCACCATAGTTTTTACGAATTGATTTAAGATTCAAGGTTCCCAAGTCAAAAGCTTCAAGAACCCTCACTCAAGAGTACGAAAGATAGTCTCAAGCAAACTTGTTCATCTAAATTCATAATCAAAGGTAGATGGGGTTTGAACAAGGGTAACTCTTTCACCCTTGTACCCAAAGACTTATTTTAAATACAAATTTCTGTAAATTATGAGATTTTCCATGAAATTAAAGTTAGGGTTTATACCCATTATTATTGTTTGCAAGATTTTGAGATTTCCCATGGATTAAGGGTTGAATTACATGATTTTATTTATATTTTCATGCCTATTTCCAAATTTTCTAGATTTTAAGATGATTATGAATGTTTTGTTATCAAGCATGAATTTTGAGATGTTGAAATCATGAAATTCATGCTATGACTTATTTTTTCAATATCTTAATTTAGATGATTATAAGCTTTTTAAGATGATGGTTGAGCATGAATTTTAAATATAATTTTGATGCATTAAAACTTTATATTTTGAGTCCTGAGTACAAGTGATGGGTTTATAAGGAGATTATGATCTCAAGTTTTGTTGACAAGTTATGATAAGTACTTTCAAAAGCTAAGATAGGAATCCACACTACTTATGATTTAAAGTTAAGAAAAGTATAATTTGGTCTTCATTATAGACCCTTGAGTTATTTTAAGGTGGATTTCCTAAAAGTTCTGAGCCTAAGTATGGGAGTAGTATTTAGCACCGACTTGGGTATGATTCCAAGGTCTCATACCCCAGAACTACGTGCCATCGTAGGATTGAGATTTATGGGCCCAAGGCCGAGATAGTGATCACTAAAGTTAAGGTTCTATTCCAATGGCAAGGGTAGAATAGCTCTCCTCAACGTGGACAAGACGTTGGACTCCATGTCAGCTCACATGGTTTATGTCGGTTAAGAGAACCTCCCTGCTAGTAAAAGTAAATAACAACTTTTGAGTATATTTCTTAAGATAAGTATTTTCCCTAATGATTTTAGGAACTAAGTGTAAAGGCTCACAAAACTTAATCAGATATTGAATTACTTGAGATTTTCAGTTACAGAGTTACAACTTTAGTTTTTAGACACAAAGGTGAGCTCCTTTTTTTCACTTGGCCTATATGAATTATGATAAAGTATTTCTTATGCAGAAAGAAATTTCAGATTTCATTTAGTTTACAAGATTACGAGAACAAGAAGAGGATACAGATTTTAGAACTAAATGTTGTGGCTCACAAGATTTGTAAAGCATGTTTTGCTTCTTATGGCTACTTATTTCAGTATTTCAGATATTCCAGCTTATGTGAGTCACGTACATTTAGCATGCATTATTTTATAAATGATGACTATGAGATATATTTTTACTTATGCATTCACCCCCATATACTCAGTACATCCTCAAAGTACTGATCCACATATATGTCTATGTGCTACATTGTCTCATAATATAGGTACAAGTTTCCGTATGCACATTCAGACTCAGACAGTTGCAGATTCCAGCCTATGAGATGATGAGTCCTCCTACTTCGGGGACTTCAGTTATACTTATTTATATCCTTTACTTTCTCATTCATACGTATTGATTAGCGATAGTTAGAGTAGCTTCCCAGTTGTCTATAGTCAGTATTAGTAGAGGCTTCATAGACAAACAGTAGAGTTAATGTATTCAGTTTCAGTTTTCTTTGTAAAAGTAGAGTTATAATCATGTGAATTTAGTTTTGTATTGAACAGATTTCAAAAAAGAATTATCTTCCATTGCTTTTGTACATATTTAGCTATTTTCATTCAGTTGCGTATTAGTTATGCCAGTAGAAGGGTTAGCTTGGGGTCACTTATGATCCTAAGCACCGTGTGACTTCTCGGGACCCGTTTTTGAGGCGTTACACTCCCTTATTTCGGAAGGTCTGTTTTCAGATCATTGTTTATTTATTTTAGTTTATGATCCAACTGGGGACCTTGTCCCAGTTTTAGACAAATGTTGGTTTTGAAATTGTTAGAGTTTTCGCAGACTGGTGTTAGATGTTGTCGAATGTTTATGGATTTTATTTTGAATTGTTCAGTGAATTAAGAGATTGATCATGTTCCGTTTGTTAACTTTCCGTATTTCTCTATATTATATGAACATTGTGTATGATAGCCAGATAGAAAAGGGCGGCTGAGCCTGCATGGTTCGGAATGCTCATTGCGGTCAGGGTCTCGGCTCGGATCGTGATACTATTCCATGACATAACTTTGAAATGACCATTTAAGTGGAATTTATTTAGTGCAAACAATATAAATCCCGATAGTTTGGAGATTAATTATAGAAAATTTTTGTATTGTGCATAATTACTGAAAAATTCAATTTTGAGTCTGTTAAGATACATAATTAGCTTTCGATACATATAACGAAGATGCATAAGGATACATAATTAGTTTTCGATATATTTTTCCAACTTTGGGTCTGTGGAGATAAATAATATATTGAAGATACATTTTTTTCTTGTAAAGATACATAATTAGCTCCCGATATTTTTCGTTTTTGAAAAAAGTTGAATCTGTCGAGATGCATAATTAGCTCTCCGATATATTCAACGAAGATACATAATTAGCTATAATTTTTATAATTACTTTATAAGAGTAAAAATTTATATAAATATGATAAGTTAAGGTGTATATTTATATTATTTTTTTATTCATTTAACCTAATGGACATGGGTTTTCCTTTCTCCTTAAAAAAAATCAGTCCCATAACTTGCCCGGTATCGATCACAAGCCTCGAACATTTCACCAAAAGGTATATATAAGGAAATAATACACAAATAGGAATATAAATTAGTCACAACTAAAAATAAGTATTTCAATTTTGAGTATACATGTGTAAATATATCAATATATCTTTTATTGTATCAGTTGAACATTCCAATTTACTAAATGATCATTTAGATACCTTCAAAATTTATGTGTCACGTCAATGTTGGGTGCTTATAAGATACAGAGTGAATGAGTTGGTGAGCTTAGTTGCAAGTTGAAATCAAGTTAAAGTATCTAAATATGCATTCTTAAAATTGGGCTGCGTACTTGTCTGGTAAAACCAAATTCTAAAAATTACACAAATATACAACTTATGTTTCTAATATTACAAAAATCCCAACTCCCTAAACATATTACAAAAATTCCAACATATACACAGAATGTTATGTATATGTCAGTTATGTTATGTATATTAATAAGGAGAGAGGGCAAAGTAATTAAAAAAGTGGGAGAGAGTGTAATTACTTCCAAAAACGTTGGTATTTATGTTATTTACTAGAGGAGCATAACCCGTGTCAGCACCGGCCCAACGTTAAGATATTTTTACTATGTACAGTAAGTTAAATTGATATTAGTTCGAATTATGAATTATAAAATATGAATAAACAAAACATATTAACTGCTTGGTAGTATTTTTCAAGGAGTCAAAGCTTACAAGATAATTATGTGTAACTTACTCATATAAATAACAAAATTCGATGCATATAGAAGTCTATATTTAATCATTTGATTAAGATTTGCTACATTAAGTAGAAAATATGAGATTAAAATTGACACATAAGGCTTGAAACTTGTTGTATAAAATAGAGAATAATTGTTGAAAAAGATAAAGGGTTATCTAGTCATTGCATGTTACATCACATGTGGGTTGCAGTTAATAACCCGCATTGTATTCCCTTACTAAGCCGCCATAAATATCATTTGTTTTCATTTTCTCCTTCTCTTTTATTTGTCAACTTGTTCTTTGAAGTTAAACTAAATTAATATTTTAAATTCAAATTTTTAAGTGTTTCAAAAATTATATAGAATCATCTTTCTTATTAATTTAAATTATTTGACTTTGAGAACACGATAAAACATACTTATGTAGATATTTTATTGAACTTCGCTTTTGTATATTCTCCTTCCTTTCAAACGTGGAGTCGTTTGTTAGAGTGTATAAAAATAATGTTGATAAGATGTATTAATAATGTTTGCATTAATAATGTTTGTATTAATAATATTGGTATCATTTATACTTACATTATTTCTTATACACTGTTTGATGCACTGTATTAGAACTTGCATTTTCAATTTTGATATATTTAAGCAAAAGTTTTAAAAAAAGATGGATTACATACACATCCTAAGATTCATCCGGGATCGAGAGTCAATCAAATATTTATATCGTTTAAATTTTTAAGTTGTTAATTGTCGTGATTTATAGTATTTTTTAAAAATACATAATAGATCAAATTATTTTTAGATATTTCAAGTTTGTAATTATTGCAATTTATAATATTTTTTATGTAATTTTTGAAAAATATATGCTACTTTCCTTGTCCAAAGTTTTGTGTCATTGATAGTCAATTATATTTTTTTAAATAATTTAAATTTTAAATTATTGTGTAAAATTTTTTCTACTCCAATTTATGTGACATGACACTTAGATGACCATAATAACTAATTAAATTGAGCTTATAATTTATTATAATGACTTTAAAACTCTTAAGTATGAATTTAAAGAAAAAAAAAAACAATCATATTGAAACCACCTCATCTATAATATACAGAAGTACAACCAAATTTGAATATGTACACTAAATCTATCCATAAATGAGTCATAATTTGGTCCACTCATTTTTTCTTCTTTTCTTTATTTTTCTGGTATCTCCATATTTCATTGACACAAAGATTATCTATCATTTGTTTTTACCAAAAAAAAGTTCCTGATTATTCTCTACTCTCAAAAAGTAAACAATCAAACTGGTCCTTAATGTATATAGACTGCTTTATGGGTGATTGGTGATCCTTAATATATTCCACTTGATTGACACAGTCCTTAATACTCCCTCCGTTTTTGTTTACTCGTCCCAATTTAATATTGTATATTGATTAAGAAAAATAATTAATAATATAACTATTTTACCATAATATTCCTATTAAATGATATTTTACATTTTAATTTAAAGAAAAAATAATTAATACTAAGGTTAAAAAAGAAAATAAAAATTATCTTGTCTTGTTTAATGAAAAATGACAAGTAAAATGAGAAATCAGATTAGGAAATTTGGACGAGTAAAATGTGACGGAGGGAGTAATAACCAAAGAAATTTTATCACTCTCTCCATCTCATATTAGTTGATCACTTTTATTTATGCACACTTCTTAAAGAATTATAAATAAGAAGGATACTTTTACTAATTTATCCCTTGAGATACTTTCTTTGAACTTTACAAACTTATTATTACACTTTCAAAGAGTATTAATTGTAGGAGTAAAAAAAAAAAAAAATTAATTAAGCTTGTCTTGATTTAATAAATTTAATAAATAATTTGAAACATGTATTTTTAATAAAGTAATCATGGAGGGAGTATTTTTTATTTTGTTTTTGCCAATCTTATACTTTGGAAGTAGATAATCAATTTGATTACTGTTGCAGCATATAAAACAATTGGGTCCATTTCAATTTACCTGCTACGATCTAATTTAAAATTTTGATTGATCAATGTTAGGTACATCTCCCCCAAATTTTCAAAGTTGCATTTTTCAATTGTTTTTGACGTTTGCAACATGCACCTTATAGGCCCATTTAGTTCTTGGAATTTGCCACTTCCTACTCTGAACAACACAAGAACTATAACATGCTTAAGTCATGACTTTTGTCATCTAAATACTTCAAACTATTCATTTTTTGACTACTTTTTTATTTCAATAATTATAAAATATAATATAGTACAAAATCACGAGAACCGCGTTTTCATTTACAACAAAGTTAAGTGTCCACTATTTCACCTAATCGCATTTCTAAAAGATCCATCAGTTGCAACTCAAATCACAAATTAATTAGAAATCATCAATGTCTATTCTATTCTGTTTAATTATTTGAATGTGACGCATCATAATTAAATTTTTTTTGGTGCTGAGCGTCAACTTTGAGAGGATATATAGGTAGACGATTAAGATTTAAGAAACTATGAGAATTGAACTCAGATCTTACCGTGCGAATGATTCTCATCGATATCAATAGATTATATAAGGTAAGTACTAAACTTAATTACAGGATATGGATTGGTAGAGCCAAAAAATTTCGTTCAAATCACGAATTTGTCTTAAAACTTTTATTTAATATATTATATAAATCATTACTTTAAATCCAATAACTCAAATAAAATCTCGCCTAATTCCGAATTCAAATTTCTCGAGCATTTTCAAAATGAATTGGAGAAAATCAACTTCTCAAATTTTTTTATTTATTTTTTTAAATATAAGTAACCTATAAAACCAGGTGGAATTAAATGAATAATAATTGAAAGAAGAATAGATGGACAACCAATGGAGGGTCCCTCGCATGCAGTTGGAAGTGTGGAAATTTCATCACACAAATAATGCAAACATGTGGTCCCTTTCCACCCTTTTTTCACCATTGCAATCCATTTACAAAAGAATCATTCATATATCAAGAGAAAAAAAAAAAAACAGCACTTTCTCTCACACTTTGAGCCAAAATGCGTGCATGCTACGTAAATACATAGGCATAAAGACAACACCACCACCAAACACAGTTTAATATTTCTCACAATACAAAACAAACACCACAACATAATACATATATATATATTACTTACACAACTCACAACAATAGTGCTAAAAAGTTTACACAATCAAGAAGATCAAACTAGTCATGTGACAAACAGTAGCAGCAGTAGTTTCCTCAGACGTGATATTCTCCAAGTCTTTTTTGACAAGATTGGCTTGATCCATTTCACCTCAGAAGAACACAACATATGTAGGATGTAACCAAAAGAGAGGCGCATCGCCATGCAACTGTCTTGCCCGCCTTTAAGATGAGAAAAGGAAATGACCAAGAAGGATTAATGTGACTTGATCAATGAAAAAAGAGCAAGAAAGTGAGGTTTGGGACCCAAATTAGCCACCAAGCGTGCACTACAAACTTTTCAAAGGTCCTACTGAGGTAACAGCTCGCCTTATATCGTTCACACAGACAACGAACAATTATGTGGGCAAGCAAAACACATTCCCAAAGGGCAGCAGAATCAACTTTTCTCTTGGGGGTCAGAATATGAACTCATGATTCACCACCCTTTATGGAAGCATGACAAGAAGTTCCCTCCTTATCTGAAAAGAAGGCATGACTAAGACATGACCACTAATTTTCAAAGCCATAGCCAATGGTTCGAGCAGAATGATGGAATAAAGACTTTAAAGGGATTCTCCAATCTGGTTTACTTTGTTTATGGCATATTCTAATCAGCCACGCGTTGCCAATACCATTTAAACACTAATTATTCAATTCAAAAACCTTTAACAGCAAGTCAATAATATGACCAGTGGCAAGCTGAAGCTCAGAGAGAATCAAGTCCGAGAGACCTGGCTTTCACCTTCAGGGATCTCAAGTAATGGATTGCTTCATCAAGAACAACCATCGAGTCTTTTCCCTTCCCTCTGGGGATTATTTCCTGCAAAATGCTTATTGTCTCGCGAATTTTATCCTTTCTTAGCCTCTTTTTCCCAGATGGAGAACCTGGTGCTCCTGAATCTTGTTCAAGGCCATTGGCACAACTGGATTGTGCATCATCCTCTAAGTCGGAGCATGTGTACGCTTTTGTGGAGGTTGCAGTATCCCTTATTTCTGGTGCGTCGTAGCTACCATCTAGCAGTTTATTCCTTTTGGTCGACCCAACAGAACTAGCTACTTCTTCACCCCTTTCGTCAGACAACTCTGGCAGATCATGAGCGGTCATAGTACTAGGCGAGTGACCAGTGCTTGTTTCTTCATCATCCTCAGAACAATCATTATCATCATCAGAGTAGAGTAGGGCGTTCAGTTCTTCAGTATCCTCATGCATTTCACTTTCGACATCATCTTTGTTGTTGTCTTCATAATATTCCTTGTCGAAGAAATGCCCGAATGGAGAAGCTTCATTTGTTTTGATCTCTGGATCTTCCTTACTCGAATTATAAAGAGCAGGGGCTCTTGGATTCAAAGAAGCCGGGCATTGTACAGGAGTACCATTAGGAGAATTATAGATCAAAGTTGTCTGATCACCAGATTGATCAAACACAAGAAATCTCTTCTGAGCAGATGCAGTGCCTCCATTAGGATGTTTGTAACCTCCCAGATTTTCAGGTGCTCGGGGAGCAAGCTTCTCTTTGGGTAAAGTGGTCGAAACAGGATTAAAACCCTGATAAAACTGAGGCGAATAATATAACCAATTGCAAGGTTCTGTTGGCCAGCTTGCATTCGACTCTGGCAGGCCTGAAAATGTGAAAAATGGAGAATTCCCATTCGTAGGAACCTCATTTGACTGAGGAATCATGTAAGTAGGAAAAGAATTCTGCTGCCCTATATCAAATTGTGGATAAGAAAAATTCAAATGGGCTAACTGCAGATCTGAATACTGGTGATGAAACGAAGATACAAAGTCCTTATCCATTCAACCTCAACAATCACCTGAAGATCAGACAAAAGAACCACCAAACTTATCAGATGAATTCTAGCCAAAATTGATCAAGAAAACGGTAAAAAGCTAAGAGGTTGCACATCATACCAGTTCTAAACAACTGTGAAACTACGAATTGCTGATTATTTCTTGCACTCTTGCTAAATAACGAAAAAAATAAAAACTCCAGCTTAACTTGAACGCGGTAACAAGAAAGATCTATCTACGTGACAGGCTTAAGCAAATGGCGGAAGTATTCAGCCTGAAATATCGAAAAAAGGAAATTAGATGTCTTCCAACAAACAAAGGAATAACAAAGCATCTCATCAGGTCAAAGTTATTCTATTAGCAAGGATTCCACAAGACAAAAAGATAAAGAATCATATTCAAGAATATCAAATGTCCATTACTAACCTGGCAATCTTGGAGTGGTTGAAAGCATGCGATTACTCTAACTATTATGGTGGCAGACCCATCAATTCCATTTTCATGTTTCAATGCCCGAAATCTCGTCTGACTAGCTGCTTGGCACACCATAACTACTTGTTCCCAACCCTTTCACTCAATACAACACCTCAATCTTCCAGCAGAAAAATCAATAAACAAAAGAATTCCGAACAATCCCCTCAATAAAATGATTGAACAATCACCACAAAGAAATTCTTCCAACAGAAATGGCAGAAGGAAAATCACTCCCCACAAAACAGAAAGATTGAACGCTAAAGAAAAAAAATCTCACAAAAGACCCGAGATGAAAGTAATTGCAAGGCTTAATACTAATTAAGAAGAAAATTCTTACCAAGACTAAGATAAAAGTGACTAAATTCTCAGCTAACCCTGGGACTAACAGGAATGACAAGTGTGAGACTCGAGATGGAAGTAATTATAAGGCTGAATACTAATTAAAGAAGACAGATTCTCATCAAGGCTAAGATGAATGTGACTTAATTCTCAGCTAATCATCCGAACGTAACAGGGTATGACGATGAAACGTGTGGATCCCATGGAAAAGATTATAATGAATAATTGACTTCCAAGTTGAGAAAAGCAACACTAATGAACTGGTTTATATGAAAAGGGTATTTTACAGAATGACACGGCAATACAAGTTCAAGGAGATAACTTTCCGATAAACGTCAACAGATAAACTATACCACCGCATACTGTTCTTTACTTTGCTCAATTGCCAAACTGGTCTTGTTCTTCACCAACTATAATCCCCTGAGAAGATTTCCACATACAACATCAGCTTTAAACCCATAAATACCAAATGAAAAACATTCTTGAGTTTAAAAAAAAGGAATCTTATAAAAGAAGATTGATCACAGAGAAATTAAACTAAGAAGGCGTGGGTTGTATTATTATGAAAAAATAAAGCCAATCTTTCTTTCTTTCTTATTATTATTCCTTTCTTTTTCTGCTTTAGCTCAAAATCTCGAGAGACCAATAGCTTTAAAAGCCTTGGAATAACAGTCCTCTAGCTTAAATTTCTTTGTCAAAAGGTAAAACTACAGTGACTATTTTTCTGTTCTTCCTAGCTTACCAAACAAAGCATTACAAAACTTGAGGAATTGAAGCTAAAAATCATATAGTGTAGTCAATCAAATTCCTCTTATATCTCAAAAAAAATAAAAAAAAAATAAAGTCACTCTTTGTACTAGATCTCAGTGAAAACCCCATCCATGAATGCCAGAAAACAACTAAAAATCTAAACTTCAGTACCCAAAAACCAAATGTACAAACAAAACAAGAAAACAAAGAGACCCCATTTAATCCAAACCAAGGAACATCATGAATTAAAAGAGAAAGAAAAAAAAAATCAACCCAAATTTATTTGCAAGAAAATTTAAACTTCAGAACCCCAAAACCAATATACATAAAAATAAAATAAAAAAAAAAAAAAGCAACCCCATTTAATCAAAACCAACATACATCATGAATTACAAGAGAAAGCAAAACAAAAAATCAATCAAAATTTGTTTACAAAAAGATGTAAACTTTAGGAACCCAAAAACCAATACACATAAGCAAAACAAGAAAACAAAGAAACCCCATTTCATCAAAACCAACAAACATCATGAAGTAAAAGAAAAAGCAACAAAAGCAATCACCCCAAATTTATTTGCAAAAAATGGGAATCAAAACAAGAATGAAGAAAAAGATACTTACCACAGTAGTGAAAGTGCTTATTATCCTTAGCAATAAGATAATTGAACAATTTTAATGAAGTAATGAAGAGCTGTAAGTTTTTTTGTTTTGTTTACTCTGTGTGTGTGTGTGTTTGCCAGGGAGAGAGATAAGAAGAATGAATTATAGAGTCAAAGATGAGGAGAGTGCACGGAGGGTAACACTATATAGAACCAAAAATAATACACAGAAAATAACTATCATCTTTTTTTTTTTTTGATCCAAGAATTAATTGCTTCTCGTACGTGCGAAGTGCACGCTTGGTTTTTGTGTACAATCATAGTAGTGTGTGTATTGATTTTTTTTTTCTTTTTTTTTCTTTTCCAAGTGTGTGTATTACTCAAGAAAGAAAATTGAAAAAGGATTATTTTTTGGACGGACGGTATAAATTTCGACAGTTTGGAGTTTTGTTAGATACAATCTTGATTTTTTTACGTAATTACTACCCTTTTTGTTTCATTTTACTCGTTCCAATTTAATATTGTACATTGATCAGAAAAATAATTAATAACATGATTACTTTACCATAGTACCCCTATTAAATGATGTTATACATTTTAATTTAGAGAAAAAAAAATTAATACTAAAGGTAAAAAAGGAAAAAAAATATCTTGTCTTGATTAATGAAAAATGATAAGTAAAATGAGAAATTAAATTAATTAGAAAATTTGGGACAAGTAAAATGAGATTGGGGGAGTAAAAATCTCCATCTTGCGTCTGTCGAGATACATAATTAGCTCCCGATACATCTAATAATTTTTTTTCTTTGTAAAAATGCATAATTAGCTATCGTTGGATCTGTCGAGATACATAATGCATTCAATTAAAATAATTTTTTCCTTTATAAAGATACATAATTAGCTCTCAATATAATTTTTTTCAATTTTGGGTCTGTCAAGATACATAATTAGCTCTCGATACATTTAATAAAGATACATAATTAGTAGAGATTTTTGTAATTACTTTGTAGAGTGAGGATTTGTGTAAATATGGTAAGTTGAGCGTATGTTTATTTTGTTTTTTTTCTTTAATAATCGTGATGTTTGAACCAACTTACGTGCACCTAAATTAGTGAGTAAATAATAAATTCTTTTTTGTTATAAATGTATTTACATTATAGTGAATGTCTATCAAGAGCTAAGTGATATCTATCAGGATTTGAAGTATATGTCTTTTAGTCAGAAACTAAGAGTATTGTCCCCTATAAATAGAGAGTTTTATTCATTGTATTCTCAATCAAGAATCATATAATCTCTCATCTCTCAACAGAAATAAAGAAGTCTCCGCTCTTCTCTCTATTTATTCCTGTTCTTGTTTATATTCTTGTTGTTCTTTATTTATATTTATAGCACGTTATCAGCATGAGACTCTGCCAAACAAGGTGAGATTATTAATCTAAAGGTAATTTTAAGCACGAGACTCTGCCAAACAATCTAAAGTTAATTTCAAGGCTAGTAATTTCTTATGTTATTTGTCTTTTGCTACTAAACGATATAATTATTGTTGGATTTGAGAAAAAAAGGAATAATTGGTTTGGAACCATTTATATTTTAAATTTATTCCTCAAGAACAATATTATGATAATATATTGGGTTCAATTCATGTCTTTTGCTACTAAACGATATAATTATTGTTGGATTTGAGAAAAAAAAGAATAATTGGTTTGGAACCATTTATATTTTAAATTTATTCCTCGAGAACAATATTATGATAATATATTGGGTTCAATTCCCATGAATTTGTGCCTAAGATATCTTTATATGGATAAGACATTGAGTTTAAATTTTAATACACCATATTGATGATATTATGATGTCTAAGGCAAAATAAAGAGTATTTGGTGAAATATGTCCCATCAAATATGCTTCATTCCTTGAATTGAATGTGGTAGTAATAAATCATATGTATGCCTCAATTTGCTTTGTTAGTAGATTATATTCCATTCCTGGGGAATGAGAAGCTTATTAATGCAAACGTGCACTAGATTATGATGGTATCACAACACCTCCCCCCCCCCCCCCCGAAAGAGGCTGAATAATTGAGAGAAGTTATTTTGAAATTTACTTCTGAAGTAGTAAATCTGAAATTTATTCATGTAATAGTAAATCTGAAATTTACTAAAGAAAAAAGGTACATGTCATGATAAACTTGGAGTTTACTAGTATAAAAGTTCATAAATTGATATGAACGATTGCGATATCCCAAAGCTGTGCATACTGAGTATGTAACATATATTAAAGAATTACAAAAATTCTTCATTACTTTTAATGCTGCTTGTTCTCATAATAAGTTAGTTAGACCAACTAATATTGAAATTGGATCCCTTAAAATCTGAAAAGTATAAAAGGTGAATATGGACTTGTTCACCTATCATGTGATATGTTGAAAAGATGCATCAATAAGATGATCACTTGTACATTCATTGCCAACCTACGTTTGATATTCATAAAGTTGTTTGCTCAATAAAATTGAGTTAGGAACATAATTTTCAAATTGTATAATCAAGACAATTCATCTTGATGATGATGGTTTAGCATCGAGTGTCTTCGATAAATAGCTAAACCATTACTAATGAGAACAAAACAGCATGTGTTGGTCTGAAATATGATATGTTGCATACAATAACACTTGTATGCATTAGACCAATAAATTATAATTATTTCTTTCTTCTCAATTGGTTTAAGGTCGAGAACCAACTATTTCATCTAATATTTTTTATGTGCGGTATACGATAAATGAATATACCATGATGCACAAAGATGAACTTCTCAAAGAAGATGGAGGATGTATGTTAGTTTTCCTAACATAAGGGGGAGATTATAAGCAGCTATGAAATATGTTAGGAATTATCATCAGATCCTCATTCAAAAAATAATTTAAGTCATATGTCGGAAGCATTTATTGACTCAAATTTAATCTCATATCTAAGCTGCAGGTGCTCCTATTTTGTGTTCAGAAAGGACAAAATCTACCATGCATGAAGCGTGGTAGACTAATCGATTTCAAATTAAATAATTCTTGAGAAGTATATGGAGTAAATGATCATAATAAGAAGGCAATATACTCTTGAAGAGCCTACGACATAACACTTCATGAAACCTTATGAGAGATTAAGGTACCTGAAAATAATGAAGCGATGAGATCTCAAAATGTTATGTCAAAATGTGAACCGATACGAAATGATATATCATCAATATCTTTGATACAATATTGACACAATATTATGAAAGATTATGAGGATCCTAATTCTATGTTTATTTAAGCATGCTGACGTAGAAACATTTATCAAATGACCTGAAAGGATGCATTTTGATAAGCGTAAAACTTATTTGATTTGTATTCCATACACTTGAAGATGTCACACTTGACATGTTGGATATTGTCACTTAACAATAATCTATATGAAAATTCTAAAGGATTCAAAAATGTTTGAAGCATATAAAATTTATGGGAAACTTATTTATTATCCTTATAAGGGATAAATTGATGGTTTGAAAATCATTAAAACTCTTGGAGAGTTTTCGACAACAATAAGATTATTTGCTGAAATGAGAAACATACCGAATTAGATTGTCTTGAATTATCGTATCTTAGTCCAATTGGTGTACTAATGTATCTTGAAAATACTACAAGGCATGATATAACCTTTTGCTTATTTTGTTAGCGAAGTATATTTCTGCTCCTAATAGGAGACATCGAAATGAGATAAAAGACATGAACTTATTTTATTCAAAACCTTGCAGTCTCGATCTTGTTGAAATGTTGATGCTGGGTACTTATCTGACCCACATAAAGCTCGGTCTCAAATAAGTTATGTGTTCATATGTGGGATACTGTCATATATTGGAGATATACAAAACAGTCTATCTAACACTTCATCGAACCATGCTGAGATAATAGATATTCATGATATGAATCGAGAATGTGTGTGGTTGAGGTCCATGATACATCTCATTTGAGAAAAATATGGTTTGAAATATGACAATATACCCACAATTTTATACAGAGATAATACAACATGTATATCACATCTTAATGAAGAATTCATAAAAGGAGATAGAACGAAACACACTCCATCAAAGCTTTTTTACATACATGAGTTACAAAAGAATGGTGATAGTAACGTGCAACATATTCATTCAAGTGACAATGTGGCTGATTTATTCACCAAGTCTCCTCCAATTGCAACTTTCAAGAAGATGGTGCACAAGATCGGGATGTAAAGGTTCAATGATATTCTCATTAGGGGGATTTAATACGCGTTGTACTTTTTTTCCCTTTCAAGGTTTTGTCCCACTGAGTTTTACTTGTAAGGTTTTTAATGAGGCAGCCTATATGCGTATTGTTAAAGATGTGTACTCTATTTCCTTCACTAGATTTTTTTTCTACTGGGCTTTTTCTAGTAAGGTTTTAACGAGGCACATTATCTATCTAGACAATCAAAGGGGAGTGTTATTAATGTATTTATATTATAGTGAATGCCTATCAAGATCTAACTGATATCTATCAGGATTTGAAGTATCTGTCTTTTAGTCAGAAACTAAGCGTATTGTCCCAATAAATAGAGGGTTTTATTCATTGTATTCTCAATCAAGAATCATATAATTTCTCATCCCTCAACAGAAATAAAGAAGCATCCCCTCTTCTCTCTCCATTTATTCCTGTTCTTGTTTATATTCCTGTTGTTCTTTATTTATATTTATAACACATTTTAAATTTTATTCAAAATTTTTAATTACACGTTTAATAAACATTTAAGGAGGGCCTAGGCCTAATATCTCCCTTAACTGTCTCATGCAAAAATGTTTACTAACCTACACAGTAAATAAAGTCTATATTATACTCCGTATAAACAGGTTTTTGTTGTTTTCACAATTTTCCAACTCTAATTTCAACTTTTATTATTATTACATATAACTCAATCATTTAAATTTTTACATAAAACTCTCCTTATAACATTACTTTTTCAATATTACGTATATAACAGTTTTGAAGAATAAAATAATTATAATTTCAAACTTAATGCTATCCTAATTAATATATATCTCTTTTTCAAATAATTATAATTTCAAAGTTAATGCTATCCTAATTAATATATATCTCTTTTTCTCTCTCATCATTATTTTTATACCTTATTTAATTTTCTCCCTTATTTAAGACATTATTTTACTGCTAATTTATATTTATACTCACAAATATATAAAGTATTATATTTATAATAGAAATATACAAAGTATGTTATATATAAAGTTTATACCATATATATACCATACACACACATATATAAATATACAAAGTATTAAGAAACATACTAAGCATATTTATAATATAAATATACAAAATATGTTATATATGAAGTTTATACCATGTATATACCATATACACACATATATAAAAATACAAAGTATAAAGAAACATACTAAGCATATTTATATATTTATGGAATATGATATAATATATCATAAATATGCAAAACATGTTTTACATGGAAATAATTTATTCACACACAGTAAAATCTTTCATGTATAAGAAAATTAAAGAAATAAATTAGCGGCACCCTAAAATTTAATAACAACTCATCATTTCCTATTTTCTAGGAACGGAAAATGAAGGAAATAAATTAAATAAATTTCTAAAAAAATAAATTTGTTTGAAAGATAATATTTGTTACCTAAAAACAGGAAGCAGTGATCTGTTAATATAACATCCATATTTAAAATTTTCAAATATGAGAAAACGGCTATTAATGTAAATATTATATATGTCATAATTGAAATTTATTAAATATGACCATGTATATGTAATTATTTTTATAATAGTGGCGAATTGTGTTCTTTTTTTCATTAGTAGGTAAATTTTAGTTGGGTGATTTTGATAGTTTGTAAAAGTTAGGGCATAAAATCATATTTAAAAAAGTTTTTTCAAAAGTAAAAAAAATAAAATTAAAATAGATATGGCCAAACACAACTCCAACTCCAATTTCAACTCCAACTCCAAATTTTTTTAATTTTCATGGCTAAACGGCTACTGGAGTAATTTGGTAGGAAAGCTTTGGGAATTAATCTGATAAACGTTTGAGACTTTATAATTCTAAGTTTAATTTTATGTGAAATTATAAAATCATTTTCGAATTGAACAAGTATCATAATTACGTATTAATATGGGGCTATATGCATTATGGACAAGAAAATGTAATATTAAAGAGGCATTAATATAAACTCTAGAGTAATGCACTTGAGAACATGAAATTTCTTCTTACTGCGTTGCTCATAAACTATATTAAGATCTTTATTAAAGAGTATGATAAAATTGTGTGTTGTTACCGAATCCTGACCCTGGTAAGCGTTGGTGGGGTGGGTGGAACTAAGATGGACATGATATGATATATATATATATATAATTTGGCGAAATGGTCTCGTAGATTCTTGTACTTGTTTGTTGTTTCTGTTCGTAAAGTGAACACTTCTACTTAGCACTTTATCATCTGAACCCATCAACCCATCAAAATCCAACATTTCGAACCCTTCTGACCATGTGTGTAGCTCACTCTGCTTAAAAAAAATGTCACGTCACATCCACGTCACTGACATGTCATAATATCTTCATTAATTAATTTATTGAATTATTAATTAATAAAATTAAACAAAAAATAAAATAATAAATTAAAATTTTATTTTTTTAAAATAAAATACATCTCCTTCATTATTTCTTAATCAATTTATAATATAAATCAGAATTTATATATCATAAAATTACGATTCAAAATTATAAAACCTCGTAATTTATATTATAAAATCGAAAGCTTCAACAACGACGATGAAATTTTGACTTGAGATTTCTCCTATATATCATATAATAAAAAATCCAACAACAAAAAATTTCATCTCTACCATTAAATAAAAAATAAAATAATAAACTAAAAATTTATTTTTAAAATAAAATTCATCTCCATCATTATTTAAAAATTTAAAATAACAATTTATATTATATTAATATAACTTAATCAATTTATAATATAAATTAGAATTTATATATTATAAAATCTGGGAGGGGGTGGAATTTAAATTCTTTTTTAAATTTATTATTTTTTTTAATTTTTAAAAATATTTTTAAATTAAAAATACTGAATCACGCGCTTAAAAACATGTGTAAATACGTGTTTTGCCAACTTAGTAATTTAATGCCACATATGCATAAGAAGGGTTCAAAATGTTGGATTTTGATGGGTTGAGAAATTTAGATGACAAAAGGTTACATAGAAATGTCCACTTTACAAATGGGAACAAGTACAGAAATCCACGAGACCATTTCGCCCATACAATTATGTCTAATAAAAAACTGTAATATTATAGCTTTTTAATTTACTCAAACATTTCAATACTGCTTAAACAACTCTTGATTGTTTAAATATCTTTCAATTGTTTAAGCAACTCTCGATTATTTTTTTTCGACTATAATTTTTTTCACTAAGTAATCTGATCTGAAAATTATCACAAATAGATCTAAATGAAAAAGTAAAAGAAGACAAAAACACACAAATAAAAAAATAAAAATTCTTCATGAAGATAAAAGGAAAAAAAACTCAGAAAAGATAAGTCAAAGAAAAAGAAGAAGAAAGAAACAGAAAATAATTTTTAATATTATAATACTTATTTTTAATACTTTATAAATTATAACTAAGTCCCAAATTTACTAAATTGACTGCACTTTAATTTATTCTAACTCTCAAATATTCCCTTTTTAGCTTATTTTCCCAGATTTAGGTTTGTATGACTAATATTTTTTTTCTCTAATTTATGTTAACTCTTGTTCTCTCTCAATAACCCCACTATACTCTCACCCCACTTTAAAAGAAAGGGAGAAAAACATCGTTTTTTCGGTAACTAAAACATCATTTTTATGTTATTGGAAATAAAATGAAAAGAATCAAGTTGGTTTCCATTTTGATCCTTTATTTTTTGTACCAATAGTGGTTTATTTTGGGAGTGTTGCTCTTTCGTTTGCTTTTAAAATTTCATGCGTTCACTTTTTTACTTGGTGATTCTAATGCAATGTGGAGAGACTTGGTTTTGTAACACTCTACAAACTTATGTCAATTTTACAAGAAATTTTCACTTTTAATGAGATTATTTCGCGAATTTTTAAGATATTCTATTCTTTCTCGACAAAAAAGAAAAGACGCTCGACAATTATCCTAAATTTTAAGATTGATCACTAAGCTAAGCAAGATATTATGATTTCGAAATGTTCTTGGTGAGAGATTGAATTTCAAGTATTAATCTTCTCTCCCTCTTTTTTATTTTTAATCATTTAATTTTTCTAAAGAGAGATTTTACTACATCAAGCTCCCTTTTTTTTACTTCATGAACTACTAGAAAATAACCAGGTTGATTAATTTTTATTCGCTAATTTTAATTAATATAAAATATTTTTCATGTACCATATTTTTGGGTAAATTCTAATGTGGTCATTGGTCAAGCCCTAATTATATCAAACCTATAAGATCAAAACTTTTGAATTTGCAAAAAGGGAAAAGAAAAATATAGAAGCACAGAAAGGGAAAGGGGAAGGTATCCTATGTGTTACAAGAACTACCCAATCATTTGTAGCTTGACCATTCAAACAATGAATCATACTAACTCAATAAGGCCCCATCTAACCACCTATTGCTACTTCATACCAAAGTTTCACATAATAAATATACACCCACAAAAAAGAAAAAAAAATAATCAAAATTATATACATTAACGGTATAAATAATTTTTTTTGTTGTCAACACAATTTAAACATTATTGATTTTTTTTTTCATTAATTTCATCATAAACTATTTCGAAAAAGCTATATTTGAAGATTCAAAATATATCTAAATGACATCATAAATCAAAAAATTCTAATGATTCCATTAATCGAAAATAAGCAAATTTCTAGTAGTGAATTAAGATATCAAGTTATTACTATATTTTCCATAATATCATATCATGTTTAATATATAGGAGTTACCTATAGGCTGTAGATCTATTTAACTTGGTAGTAGTGACGGATGGATTCAATTTGTTGGAAAGTTACATTATTTAGTTAGGTTAAAACAATTCATTTCTTTTTTTATGTGTATCAACTGCCCTTGCCGTATTAGTAAGTTTACTCCTTTATATTTTGACACTCCTTATTAAAATTTTTAATTTCGTCACTGTATGATAATATAAAAAAAAAATTATACTATATTGATGCTCAAAAACAATTTTTTTATCTTCACAAAGTAGGGGTACAGTAAGACTGCTTACAAGTCATTCCTCTCCATATCTTACTTGTAAACTCTGTTGGAAGTGCTGTCACCTTAATGGACACTGCAACGGACGATCCGGATTAGTGGGACTCCTATGCAGGCACCGGACATCGGATGAGAACCAAAATAAATAAGTATATGTGATTATTATATCTATGCACATGACATAAACCCTCAAAAAGAAAATGAATGCAAGTCACTGTTTATCCAGTTAGATATGGACTTTACATTGAGAGTTCAAACCATCAATAACTCAACTTTAGGACTGAGGTTAAAAGGCATGAAAGAGTAGATAGAAAAAAGAGAGAAGAGAATGGGTGAAAATATGGCCTACTAAAAGAGTACAATATAACTTTACATTGATGTGATTTATGGCTTTATTTGAACCATCAAGAGAGCCATCAATGGCTACCCCCCCTAAAACAGGGATAAAGAATCCCTTTTCTTATCATAAAAATTTTAAAAAAGAAACAACTTTATTCTACCTAGCACACTAATGCACTTTGCACAACAAGTATTTAATCAATACTGATATTCTTCACTTTACTCTTTATCAACTTTTTATTATCCCTTAGTTTCCCCTTTCTTTTAGTCCCTTTTTTGAAATGTTCAAGTGGTGAAATGCATGATTATGGTATATAATAACTATACTTTTTGCTTCTTCATTTGATGTTTGGTGTTTGTATTGAAGTTCAGTCGATTCAGGTTCTCATCGGAAAGTCCCAATTTAGATTTAGTAAAGCGTTCTCTATCAAGAATGACCACATATTAGAGATTTGAAATTGATACCTCTAATTAAGGATATATAAACATTTATCATTCAAACACAATCTTTTGATAATTATACTTGATTTATTTTTACTATTTTTATTGTCAACAAAGTTCTTTTCTATAGCTTGTTTACCATAATTTTTACTTGCGCATTTGTCATACCTATATTAATAATATTTTATTTTTTTAGTCATGGATCTATCGAAAATTACATCGTCACCTCACACCGTCACACAGGATAAAAGAAAAAATCTGCGTAAACCTCACTCTCTGATCAGACCTACTTATTTGGGGTTTCACTAATATTGTTACCACATGTATACAAATATGTATACAACTATAACTATCATACATACTGTGTTACATATCAACAGTATTTTAACATTCACTATATATTAATCTTTGACTCTGGTTGGTTTCTATTATTGTGAAAACATTTCATCATCCTATGTATCAGCTTGATTAAACTTTCTTGTTTAATATTGCAGTTCTAAACAATGACAATTTGTATCAACATCACTTCATTTTTTATTTTCTAGGTGGCATAACTTACAAAAATATTAATAAAATTGTCCTTATGTAAAATTCTAGAACTAAACCTATATTTGTCATTTGCTTAGTGCATAATAATTCATTTGTACGTGAAGCGAATATATTCTTCCCTGATTGAAGTTGTGTTTTCTCTAATAATTACTATTTTATTTCAGCTTAGCTTAGCTCATTTTATTAATATTCTGATTAAATTAATTGATTAGGTGATTATCCGATAATGACAGTCAAATCCTCAACCGATCAGTTCTTTGACTATTGCTCTAATCATACCTAAAATTAATCTTAATTACTCAATACATGACGTACATATTATACCCCATCTAATTAATTTTTTCTCCAAAAAATCGGATTTGGTGGTTAATTATTAGCCTACTGCTTACTAAACAAAACCTTGATTAATTACTTAATTAAAATAAATAATGAGAAAGAGCAAGACAAAACAAATATGAATAAAGAAATCAATTTTTTTTATTAGTATTAAATTAATGAAAGAAATGAAAGTGGATGTACTATATATTAATTAGTGCCTAATGAGGCATGGTTAGATAAAGGGAAAAAGAAAAATAATTAAATAATATCAAGACCATGATTTAATCACCTGAAACAAATCTTGTGCACAGATGAGAAGATCCATTGATGCTAATTATTTATAAAACCAAAGAAAAAAATATGGATAACAACAGATGGATAAATTGATAAATCAATTGCCTTATTGTTTGGAGTGGGGGGAACAATAATCACACGCCCAATCAAGTTCATTTAATCTTTCTCTAAGATGGACAATACTAAATAGAAATGGATTCAGAATTTAAAATATTAGAACTCAAAATGTTGTGAATTCATCGACCATGTAAGTTATCGAATTAAAATTTAATAAATGGATTCAAAATTTAAAATATTCGAGTTCAAAATATTGTGAATTCATCGACCATGTGAGTTATCAAATTGAAATGTGATATTTATGTATATTTAGTAGATTACTTGCTTTACATATTATGTTTGAATATGTTGGCCGTGCTCGTTTTGGACCTGGTCGTGCCCTTTTGGGTTGTCCAGGTTCATGCAACGGAAACGGCAATGAGGAATGCAGGCGTGAGCCGGGGGTCTATTGAAACAATTTCTTTATCTCGCCTAGTGATACAGACAGCATATATTCTATCCTTCTCAAATCTTACTTTGTGAAAATATACTGGTATGTTGTTATTGTTTATATTACGTTTGAATCAAAGTTATTGAGCCCGGCTGAATTCGTAAGTAATATTATTTATTTGCCACTACTAATATATTAATAAAAGCTGCAAAATTAATAGACTATTTTTATTTAATATACAATTGTAAATGAGATGTAAAGTAAAGGATTCCTCAAGTCACGTCTTCACCCTAATTTAATCATCCTCCATACCAGTACCAGCTTTAGTAATCTTTTTGTCCAAAATTAATCAGTAATTAATTAATATATCTTTTTTTTTTTTTCCAATATTTTAAAAAAGAACAGTTTGATACATAAATTTTATGTGCTTAAGTAGGATTCGGAGAAAAGTTACACTTGAGGTGTGATATAGATAGTCTGTTCTAATACAAATATGTTCACGACTGCTTTATGATTCGAATGCGTGACCTATTAATTACACAGAGGTAATTTTATCGTTGCTTGAAACATTTCTTCACATTTTGAACATATTATTATATTATTGTTCATGTAATACGCGTCAAGAAGTGATTAACTCAAGATTGGTGGATGTGGATTGACCAGTTAATTTAAAGTCGTAATTTATTTTTTAGGAGGTTTCTTGACTTCAGTAGCTTATCCACTCACCATTAGATATAGTATTGGCGTATCTATTTTTTCTTAATTAGAAATATAAATAAGAAATTAAGAAACTAATTAATTATATGTATATTTGATCAGTAATCATATATATTCTACAAGATAACTGTTTTACGTACACCTAAAAAGCTACAATGAAAATATGAAAATCCCCACACTAAAGTGATAATAACATCTAACATCTTCCACTTGAGTGAGATGACACTTTTTACCATCTTTATTTTGAGCCATGGATGAAATTAGAGAAAATAATGTTCTTCTAGACGAGCTCTGTTTATTATTTCATCATTCAATCACATAAAAAAGAAATAATATTTTTATATATTTTCAGCATGACTTTAACTTTCAACCTATTCATTTCTTCTAACACGACTCAATTATGACGTGTGAACTTGCACAATTATAATTTTAAGTGAGATGTAGATTAATATTTAAGGTCTAGAGATGGGGAAGATGTAATAATAGATTTACCTCAAAATAATTAAAATTTAGGCATTGGATGTTTCACATAAAAAAAAGAGGTTAATATGGGCATCCAGGCGGATCGAATGTATGATGTGTGGGTTCACGGGAATCAGTCATCTTCGTCTAGACTTTGTATATGCATTAAAAATTTAATAAATATTCTGATATTGTTAGGAATTTTGTTCTGTTTTTCTTATCAAAATTAAGTTTTACTTTTTTTTCAGGATGAAAAATATAATTCTTTTTCATATTTGGTTAACCTCTTTATTAGAGAAAAAGTTTTGGACATCCGTAAATAGAAGACCCCCTTCTCATACCATAACACAATAACATCCACAATATAGTCGTCTAAGAGTTTTGGTTAGGAGGAGATTGTCTCCCTTATTAGTTTTTTTTTTTAATATTAGGTTTTATAATATGTAGGTCAATTGGCCAAATAATATAATAATATTAAGTATATAGTATTGTTTTACGTGACTTCTAAATTATCACCACAATAGTTTGCAATAATTAGCTTTCGCATGACGATTGAGAATATGTTGAGATCAAAGTTGCAATCAATTTTGATGATAATGAAAATATTTTGTCAAAATAAAATTACATGTGGAGATAATTGTCAATCATATTTTCAACAATCCTGCTGTCACATATTTAAAAATAAAGCTCACTTTTAACCCTGTAAAAAGGGTTCCAATTTTTTTTAACCCGAAAAGGGATGATATATTTTAACCCAAAAAGACTCAATTTTTAAAGCATATCAAACAGTAGTGATATATGAAGAATATGTGAAAAACGAAGATTATGCATAAGAAGAAGGAGGATCAAGAATATTTTGCAGAAAATCAAGTCAAAAAGGGGAGATTTGTTAAGGTTTTTGCCTTAATTTTCTTACCAAAATTAAGTTTTACTTTTTCTAGGAAGGAAAATAAAAGTAATCATAATTACATATAATTCTTTTTCATATTTGCCTAAGCTCTTTCTTAGAGGAAATATTTTGGACATCTATAAATAGAAGACTCCATTCTAATATCATAACACATCCACAATGTAGTCTAAGAGTTTTGATTAGGACGATATTTTCTCTCTCATTAGTTCTTTTTTTTTTTTTTTAAATATTAAATTTTATAATAAGTAGGTCAATTGGCCAAATAATATAATAATATTAAGTCTTTAATATTGTTTTATGTGTCTTCTAAATTGTCACCACAATGATTTGCAACAATTAGCTCCCACATGACGTCCTCTTGATTTCGAATCCAACAAACATTAACTTTCGTTATTTTTGTGTATTAACTCGAAATCATCGAAGAAACTCATAAACTTCAATTCTTGATCGCCCTCTGCTTTGATGAGACACACATGCGGGCATTAATGTTCAATAATCTTTATGTCATGATCAGTTAGTCAATTTTCATATACATTGGCACCTCAACAACTCATAAAAAAAAGATGTCACGGGTTTTCCTTAGTGGCAAATTATGGCTTAGTAGTGAAGGACTTTCACTATCATTAATGGTGCAACAATTTTGCTTTAGAATTCATATTTTTCAAATTTTTTGGCTGGTAACTTTGACATTTCTACTGCTTTGGGAACTAGTAATTTTCTTTTTTTATGATTTCTCATTTGACGTTCGATAGTCGTATTGCGACACAATTAAATTAAATTTGCATTGGAAAGTCTCGCCTTATGAGTAAAATGTTCTCTAACAAAGATAATATTATACTCAAAAAATCATAATTTCTAACGAACTTCATATCAGTAGTTCTTTCTACGAAAAAATCTCTTATTGGACGAGCCATATTTCAAAGAAATGTCCATAAAAAAATTACTTTTTGGCCGTGAAAAATTCGGTTATAAGACGTGCAATCTGTTATGACATGTTAAATTATATTGATAACGAAAAAAAAATTATACGTATAAATTAAATTAATTAGAATGGCGTATGGAGGGAGCATTAAGAAGGGAAAATGAGATTTAAGATAATAAGTGGGGCATGAGACCCCATATATGGAGCCAATTTGGTTTGTGGATTCTCCAACAATAACATCCACGCTTGGAAAGCTAAACTAACACCACCAACCCCCCGCTCCCCCACCCAAACTCCATACATTAAATAATTCTCTCTTATTTATTTTTTTATAAAAAAGAAATCCTCATATTTTCCTCACATACTATGTCGTCGATTTTAATTTACGCATTGCAAAGTCTATTTATGAAGTTGACGATCACAATAACATTTTTTTCATTCGCAGGAGCTTGTATTCGAAATCTCTGATAAGAATAGAGGGATTCCAATCATCCTACCGCAACACATTTCAAGTCTATTTTTGATGGCGATGCCTTCAACAATTTTTTTTCTTCATTTTCATGAAATTTAAATTCAAAATTCTAATTAAAAGCGGAAATTTCAACCTTATTATTAACTACAAAGTACAAACCCAATACAAAAAAGTGCAGCGCAAAAGTAGGAGGTCTCTTCCATGCTTCATATTACCCACCTTCCTCCCTAGTATAGATTATAATTATTTATTTATTAATACTACCCACTATCTTAGACTTTTATCACCCCCATTACACTTTTTGCAAAGACAGCTATGTGTATTTTTATATTTTTCTAATCAAAAGTAAAATTAAAAAAGCATGTCTATTTGTAAGTGTCAACCACTTCTTTATACCTTAGTTAATTAATGCTAATTTACCTAGTGCTAATTCACCTAATGAAGCTATAGCTAATGAGACATTAATATTGATTATTTTTACTATTAAGGTGTGTTAGGTTTGAATTTCCATCATCATACACGTGTTGTACAACTTGTTTAAGACGCCATATGTAAGCTACTGATTGACAAAGACGATGTAAAATAATTATAATTTCCTTAATTATTTCTACTTATCTTTGCCATTTTCTCAAGGTATGTACATATCAATTATATTCACACGTAGATGCACGCATGTGGGGTGAAAAAGAAAGCAAGGTGATTATGATAGTTATGGAAACATATTAATTAATACCTCGTAAGAAATTTTTTACATGATCAAGTCATCACACATAAAATATCAACAGACAATTAAGCGCACATACGTCCTTTATTAAAATGTAAGATATTATTTTATCACAATCAATAGGTAAAAATAACCTCACGAGGTGAAAATTTCTTACACTGATTGTGTATATATATTTTGCACTCATTTTGGAATTATATAGCTAGCTTAGGTTTTGCATGTTTGTTTCCATGGGATGGCAGGAAATAGGAAAAAAGCATCGTATCCATCCCAAACTATACCCGAAAAGTCGAAGTCACACCTAAACTATACTAGTGACCTATTACACACCTAAATTATAAAAAAGTGAAACTATTTACACCCTGTCAGGCTACCACCACTTGCATATGGTGTAGTGTTTTACACGTGCTGCCACGTCAGTAAAAAATATCATTTTTTTAATAGTTAAGGTGTGTATAGGTCACTTATATAGTTTAGGTGTGGATTCGATTTTTCGACTGTAGTTTAGGATGGAAACGATGTCTTTTCCCTTAATGTTTTTAGCCATTTACTTTTGTTATTTATTAGGCTGGACGCGTCTAAAATAAGTGTAACACACGCGCCTTAGAATGAGGGTCGTGGGGAGGTAATAATATCACTTTTATATAGTTAAGGTGTGTAATAGGTCACTTATATAATTTAGATGTGACTTAAACTTTTCTTCTATAGTATGGGGCGGAAATGATTTTTTTTCCCGCGAGAAATATGAACTTTCTCATGATTATGGTACTCCCAAGATGTGATGTTCAAGTCTTTAATATCCATATGTAAATATAAATAATATTATTATATGTATATGTGTGGAACTTGCTATTATTTTTCCTTCCACAATAAGAAAAAAAGTGAAAGATAAGAGTAAGATGCAATGCAAGTACCATTAAGGAAACACACAAGGATTTTAACAAATGGATGAAAGAGATATAATGGGAAAGGAAAACATTATTTTTACGTATTTTATTTTTTGTGCTTGTGTCAACCCAACAATACATTATGGATTCAATCACTTGGTGCAGATTAGTATTTAGGTGGAAAATAAAGCTATGCCACTATTTTCCACTTAAAAGTCAATGTGTGTAGTAGTGTTTCTCATGTTATGCTTCCTCCAATTGAAAATAAATAAATAAATAAAATACAGTACATGAAAGTTGAACAAAATTTGTTGTCATCACATAGCATGCAAATACATTTGCATGCCTTGTCCATTTTGAGAACGTGATTGCATTTGGACTTCTATTTCTATGTAGACTTGCACCATAGTATTCTAGAAAAGCATGACAGATAACGTTAAGGAAATTTGAATTGGTAGTCTTTCATAAATTTTCTTTTAATTTTATGTCACTGTGTGGGAATACACTGGGCTTCTTGTTGTTGTAGTGTTTTAGTAGTATATTGTTGTTGTCGTATTATATTTCTCCCCAGAGAACCCCACTATGTGGGAATACACTGGGCTTTTTGTTGTTGTAGTGCTGTAGTAGTATATTGTTGATGTAGTAGTATATTTCTCCCCAAACCTCACTGTGTGGGAATACATTGGGTTTCTTGTTGTTGTAGTATTGTAGTAGTATATTTCTCTCCAAATCCCACAGTGTGGCTTCTTGTTGTTATAGTAGTATATTTCTCTCAGACCCACTGTGTGGGAATACACTGGGCTTCTTGTTGTAATAGTAGTATATTTCCCACTGGGCTTCTTGTTGTTGTAGTGTCACAAGAAAATTTTATTTTTAGACTCAATATATCTAGCACTCAATTTGTAAATGACCATGACAAATCATTTTCACTATATGATACGTATATGGACTTCTTCGCACACAAAATAAGATAAATTCACATATAGCTAATTTTCTTTCTTTATACATTGAAGACCATTCATGATCGAGAAGTTTCAAAATATATTAATGAAACTCATAAATAAATAATATAATTTATTTCTTTTATATAGAATTTTACTTGTGAAATTTGAAAATTCAGGTTAATGAGCTATATTTCATAGAGTTTAATTTATCTGTGAATCCAAAATTTAAAGATTTTAATTATTAAGAAGGAACAAAAAATAGTCATTTTAACACTATGTTTATGCCAATATATCATGTGACATTTTAATGATCTGACCATTTGTTAAGTGAATCAACTACATGAATCAGGACATTTTTGAAATTAAGGATGTCAAATGAATGGATTGAATTTGAACGGGTTAAGTTGCGATAATAACAAGCACGTAACAAGAGCACTAAAATAAATTTTAGTAGCTTAAACTCAAATTTTAATAAAAAATCAAATTTTAATAAAAGACCTCAAATATATACACATACATACATTAATAATATTGTTCTAATTTAAAAGACATAACATTTAACTTCACATATTAAGAGGATTATTAATAAAAATAATGATTAATTTTAGTGAATAAATTGTCAAACAATTATTTGCAGTACATTAACTTGGATTTTGTTGTTAAAACTTTATTCTTAATGTGAAGTTTGAGTTGTTCAATTGAAAGTTCTAAAGTATTTCTAGTAAAAATTGGATTATTTTTTCTTTCTTTATTATTTTTTTTTAGACGTAATTCACAATATTCATTATTATTCCAAATAAAGTTGAAATCATAAAATATACTATTAAAATTTTTGTGCCCTCAAAATTTTGAAGGCCTAAATGTAACGACTCATTTCATCGTTACTAAATTATTCGTAATAAATTCATGAAAACTCTTAATTTTCATTCCTCAATATTAACTCTGGTCCAAAATAGACGATATTTTATTTATTATGTCACCTCAAGCTTTCCGACGGAGATTATAGCCTTTGGATGTGTCTAGATAGACTCAAACCCGATGAATTTAATTATTCATGAGTGCTAATATAAATACTTTAGTTTGAAATTTCTTTAGGCATGAATTAAGGTCGTACAATATTCCTAACACAAAGTTAAGTATAAAACTTTCTTTCCGATACAATTTCGATATGGGTTTCTATTGGGGCCAACTTCAAACGATCGTATCTCATAGAATATAAAAAGTTAGGGTTCCAATACTAGATCGCTGAGTCCTCTTTCAAATGCAACAAACCGTTCCTCAATTCGAATTAGGAGTAAAAAGTTACGACTGTTTTACTGAGCACTGTTCGGGCTAAAACGGGATTTCACTGTAGCAAAAATTCTAATGATATTTAAATCAGCTTCAGCCATATTTTAGGTCTAAAAACCGCAAATTTCATTCCCCAACCCTTGAGAGGTGATTTTCCAAAGCTTAAGGTGAAATTTTTTCGTTGAGGTAAGTTTTTCCATTATTTTCTTCGTCTTTTAATTCTTTAACATCTTGAAATCTTAAAACGACCTTTAATGGTGGAATTCTTTTGGGAAATACTCATGGGTGTTTTTAATGTGACCTAGAGATGATTCTAATCTATACATTAAAGATTACTAACATGAATTTCATAAACTAGATTATGAATTTATGATGGTTAGGAACCTTGAATTCCGTAAAGATGAGACCTTTAGTATAAAAACTCCATTAATGGAGATGGGTTAAGCTTGAAAGAACTAATTAATGATTAATTGAACTTGGGGAATGATATAGACCTTGAATTAAGGATAGAATTAGTGGGTTTGAATCCCCAAGATGTTTGTATGAAGAGTAATTATTTAATTACTCTTATAATTGCTTGATTTTTAGATGATTGATTATTCCAAGGCATGAAGGAAAGGAAAGAGCATCGTTGTTGCAGCTTGTTTCTTCCAAAAGTTTGGCATCCAGGTAGGCTAGATTTAATGAGTAGAAGATTCTGCTATTTTAAATTTTCATAATTTAGAATTGATGGGAGAAAACATGTCTAGGCCCGTGGGCATGGAGTTGAGGTGGATGAAGACACGAGAACTTAACTTTAATTCCGAAAACTATATTATTGATTAATTATGTGATACTTGTGATATTATGTGATGTGTGCCCGTGTCACGCCCCAAAATCCCATCAGGCCGGACTGGTACCCAAAGCCGAGAAGGCCCGGGAGAACCCGTTCAAATACCTGTACTTTCACTTACATGTCACCAAAAATTTGGACAGCACTTCGCTGCATATAGAAGAATCTAACTACCTGTATCAGCACAACACGCACAAAATATATAGATATATATATAAAACTTGGCCGTCAGGGCCACCACGTATACAAATATAACATCACTATATAAACTTCCATGACTTTACCCTTCCTTATGTCTACAAAGCCTCTAGGATATATATATACATGACATCACTAGGGTCGGGACAAACCCCTGCCCACACATGACTCCTGTACAATAACAAAACATAAGGAACCGACTCGGAAAGCTCCGATGCAAACTGGAGCTCACCAACAATAGTTGTATGACCTGACTCTTATCTATGCTGTGAGTGAGCTGAAGCACCTGTGCCTGCAGCATGAAATGTAGGTCCCCCGTGAGGGACGTCAGTACGAAATATGTACTGAGTATGTAAAGCTGTAAATAATCATATGTGATATAGGGGATCAAGAAAATCAGACGCAAGTGAATAAATCATAATAGAAGTGAACCACACTTCATAAATACTTTTAGGATCATGCACATTATCATTAATCTGAATTGAGTTCTTGAATTCAAGCACATTTGTGGAACGGTATACATTCGTTCATTTCATTCTTTACAATTATCAATCGCCATTACCTCCTCCTCCCGAACCTCCAACCACCTAACAATAATCAATACTGTATCGTACTGTGACCATTAGGCTGCCCCAGTACATATCAACTGGGATCGACCCATGCTAGGCTTATGCCCCTGGGATACCACCCATAAACACATAAATAGGGATCGACCCATGCTAGGCTTATGCCCCTGGGATACCACCCACATGTATATCAAGTAACACACATAAGAGATCTTTCCAATAACTTAGTTCAAAAGCTTTTGAGATTATTACATTAGTGTTCATGCCAATATAGTACCTTTGGAACAATGATACATCAATAGGAATCAAGTAATAGACCTTCTATACAATAACAATGTCATAAAGACTCATTGGTACATCAACAATGTGTTTCAGAATCATCAATATCACAATAATGAAATAGGAGCCTTTTGGTATATCAATGAAACATTTTGACACTTTATAGAATGGAAACAACTTCGTTGGTAATGTAGAACAATACATGTTTTTGGACAACCTCGGAATCTTACTTGACGGAATATTGGTGTTTTCATGCCAAAGAACATCGTTAGAGTATGCTTTACATACCTCGTCGTAGATTCGGATACCAATTCAACACAACTTCCCGCCTTTACAAATCACTTATCTACAATGAAATGTTTGGCATCTAGTATTAGCAACCCAACACCACAATTCTCTTCCATAATTCCATACAACCAATATTTGCAAAACATTCCAAAAACCAACTTGAACAATAGGTTTATGTGTATATATATATATAATCATCATTTCAATACCACATCATCAATACCACATCATCACACCAAATCCTTTCACAATTCAACATAATCCAACCATGCACAAGAATGATCCAACATCATTTCCAATCATCTTTCAACAACAATCAAATAACATACTTCTTATGCTCACATGCATATATATATATACATATCCATATAAATAACACCAACATAATTTACATCCTTACCATAAAATGGCCCTTTTGATTTTGAAGTCTTGTTGGCCCAAATAAGGGGTGCTTCTCAAAGCCCTTGAGACGGTGAACACAACTACGGAATCAATTTGGATTTTCTACGGTTGAATGACAAGATAATTGGAGTTGAACTTAGGCTAGGGTTTCCTTATTCTTCAATAATTTGGATAAAAATGATGGATATGAGGCTAAGTGTATGTATATAAAGACCAATTTTCGTCCATGAGGTGATGGAAAATGACCATATTGCCCTTAAAATTTTAAGTAAGTCCGAATCTGTTCATGGTGGACTGTTTTGACAGGCTAAAGTAAATCGGCCATAACTCTTTGCTCCGATATCGGATTTGGGTGAAATTGGTATTGTTGGAAAGATAATTCAAAGGTATTTCATTTAATATAAAGTAGGCCACCCATTTCGTCCTGTACAAGGAGTTATGATCATTTGAAGTTGACCCTAAAAAACTGTTTTGAGAGGCTGAAGTAAAACGAGTATAACTCCTTACTCAGATGTTGGATTTGGATGAAACCAATTGAATTGGAAATAAGACTCAAAGACCTTTCTTTTGATAGGTGGTAGCTCTCCTAGTTCATTATATTAAGGGAGTTATGATCGTTCAAAGTCGACCTAAAAAACTGGCAGGCCTCAGTAGTTTGAATTTCCTGCACATTTACTATTCACAATTATCCCGGCCGCCGTTTTATAGTTTCGAACGTGCTCAATTATATCCGAAACTTATCCGATTTTGAAAATCTTTATATCGTTGGAAAGCTTATTCAATAAACTTCGTATGGAACCATCGACGGGAAAATTTCGAGATAAATAAAGTCGATTCCCATACACATATAATCAAACTATACACTTGAAACCATCTCAAAATAATCAATACTCAAACTCATATATACCTAACTTAGGATCAATACATATACTCCGACACATATAACCATGGCTAATGCACATAATTAAGTATGGGGTGTTACAGCCCGTAAGGAGATTATTGTAAATGAAGTATGTGGACAGGATAGTTCTTAGTTGTACTAGTGATGAACCTAGTTGAGTTATAATGATATTAAGTTGCATTATTGGACAATGATACGATGAGGAGAATCATGATAGGATCAAGTATTGATGACCATAGTAATATCTAAAGGATGGATGACTTGAATAAGTGTAATGATTGTATTACATGGAAAAAGGTAGTGATATTTTAATAATTAATGAGTAAGTAATATCCCAATAGTGACTTGCATGCTTAAGTGGTAATTGTGATTTATTTTGTGATATTCTTATTTTGATATTGATAAAAACACTTTATTTATTGGATGCCCATGAGAGGCTAAATTGGTGATAATAATAATTTATTGAAATGTGCCTATGAGAGGATTGTTTGATAATGAAAACTCCTTGTATTAATGCCATGAATGGCTTGTTGATGATCGTGATGAATTATTGAAATAATACTCGTGAGAGGGTCAAAATATTGATAAATGAAAGCACTTGATCGAATTTCTTTATGATTTTAAGTACACTTACAAATTTAGTACGTCGTATTGCATCCCGAAAGATAGTGTGAATTTAATAAAATGTATATACTGCTAGAAATGCATGTTGATGAATCTTATAAATGAATTTAACAGATATCCTGATGAATAAGCTGGTCAATTGCCCATGGCGTTTGTTGTGAGACGTCCCCAAAGCACTCTTGGCAAAGAACAAGTGATTGACTTTATTTCAACAGGTGCATGCTATGACTATTTTCTCTTTTCCAGTTTCTCCTGCCCCTGTTTCTTGTTCTCTGTCTCCGTTTCAAGTGTTTTAGTTTAGTAAGAACTGAGATTTTTTAAATCTTTTGACCTTAAACAAATCACGTAGAATGTTGAAATCAAAAAGTTATCAAATATAAAAAGATGCATTCTTTTCTAAACAACTTAAAAAGGATAACAACACACTTGAATTGAAACAAAGGGAGTAGTAAGTTGACTACCATTTTTGCTCACAAATCTCATGTATGAAAGTGAAACGTAGATAAAGGCACATTGTCTTCGATCCTTAAAACAATCGAGAAACTTTCGGTGTTCTTTTCCACAAGAAGTTGTATCTACTATAGTGACATGATTGTCCCTAAATTTTATTGTAGGTTGCTTCATATAAGAAGATAAGACGTGTGGTATTTATTAGCTCATTACAGTGTCTACATGTACATACATGAACTTTCAAACACAAGTACCAATCAACAAGCATTTCATTTTCTTGTTGTTGATTAAAACATAAATATTCATATGGATTGCCCCTTAATGCAGCTTCCACAAGTACTTCTATGGCCGTGACAAGATTAACAATCCACATACACTTCATCTTGTTGGTAGGGAGAAAAGATTTTTTTTTATTTGAAAAAAGGACACAAGGGATTATTAGGATAAGTTCACCTAATAAGTTGTAATATATTGTTTGGAACAAAATTTCATCGCAATAATAATGGTAGTCTGACTTCTTAATTGATAAATCGATGTGTTCAATCAATCTATAAACAAATCAGATGCATTATGTTTTCAGGCTGCAATAACTAAGCACAACCAAGCTGCAAACACATAGTAGTAAAAGAGGAAAGGAAACCTCCGCCTACCATTTCAAGCACGTGCATTTCTACCTCTTTTCCGTTACTTAGTTGGATAGTGTTGGCAATATCTTAAAGGGAGAGATTAAGGTATATCTGAGTTAGCCGTTGAATATTGCGTTTATACATAGAAGACACCACTTGCTTCACTAATTCAAGATTATTGTCCTGAAAAGAAAAAACAATGATTGAAATTCAGACTCGTTAGTGGTGATAGACTCGGTGAACCTGCAACCATGCTTTCATTTTAATCATGGAAGACAGAATTGTATTATTTTGTACTACAGAAACTTACACTTTCAAACTTCTCTGGGTTTTCTAGAATAAGTGTTTCGAACTCAGAGATTTTTTCATTTCCATAACAATCTGCCAACTCTAGGTAAGGCTGCTCAAAGAGGGGATTAATAAATAAATTAGTATTCGTGTTTGATAAATCTTGCACCAAGAAGCCAGCGAACAAAAAAACACTTTTTTCATATGAGGTTTATAGTTTAAAGTATGTCGGTTAACTAGTTGCACATGTTCTATACATTGTTGATAGATGGACACTTTGTAATGCTTTATTATAATTTCATATGTCTGATCTATACCATTATCAATATTTTTTCTTCTTGTTCTTGCATCAGACATCTCTTTTTTACGTTTAATTAGGCTTTACTGTTGGAATTGAGATTATGCTATATTTTGCCGTAATACTCTTTCTAATATATTTTGCTGAACTTCTATCTGCTATTATATTAACAAGGAAGATAATGCTTTTCCTTTCCGGAGGTAAATATATCTAAAGGATGATGGTGCTTCATGTTCCAGTGATGAAAACAAACAAGGTAGCTTGATCTATGGAATTGAACAACAACTGCAATGTGAAATCAAACATAGACCCTTTTTATTTTAGAAGGATGACATTTCATTTAGCACATTCAAGAAATAAATATACATTTCATCTAAATTGTTATTGTGTCCAGTATAACCCATCTATCAAATTGTAAATTTTTGTTATTTCTATTCATCGTTTGAGGCAAACGTATGAAGAATAGAATACATAGACTTCCATCGTTGGGCCCGTGCTTTACTATCTAGTATTACTAATATATATAAGGGAGAATCCTTGAGTCTGGTAGTCCTCACATAGATTTGTTTTGTCTATTATATCCCTAATTAAAATTTTAACGACCTTACAAAATTTCACCCATTTTAGTAAATTTGAACAATTACATGGATTTATATTAAATGACATACAAAAAGTGATGAGTCATAAAATAAGTGATAGTGACACTATAGAAGATCTTTATCTAACCAAATTTAAATTAATTCAAAAAATTTGTCGTCTTGAAATAGTAATAAGAGAGACCTAATTTGTTTAGTCCTCACAAGTAATCTTTCGTCTATTTTATCCCTAATTAAAGTTTTAATAAGATCATAAGAGTTCACCCGTAAAAGGAACATCTACAAAATTATTTGTTGAATCGAATATTTTAATTAGTTAATTTGAAACTCTATCCTTCTTTATGAATTAACTTTATTGACGTGATCATATATTTATATTTATACTATTTATAATAGAAAATAAAAGTTATGGTAATCCTCACATTAAAATTTTTGATATGAAAGTCTTACATGTGGCATTATTTTTTCAAAATTCTCCTTTTAAGATTTGCCACGTGAACCTTTGGTTGAATTTTTCTTTGGATTTATTAATATATTGTTTTCATCATAAAATATTTGTCACATTTCACTTTTGATGATCAAATTATACGAACTTTAATCAATGTTTTAAGAAAAAATATTATTATATTGATATAATCATTACCATTTATGGTATTTGTTTTTATATATAGTTTTGAATATCTAATTTCTAATTTTATTGAATTCATATAACACAGTTTAGCTCTAAAGTAAGTTAAATTGTCTTTTAAAAAATAAAACGATAAAATTTGAACAACTTTTGAAGACAATCTTTTTTTACCACTAAAGCATAGAGGATCTTGAGATTTTGGTAACCTTCGCAAGGGCTTTTTTGATATTTCAATTTTTTGATGAAATAAATTACTACACATGATAATTAATGGTTTTTTTACATTACATATTTTCATTGTCACCTTTATTCTTTATGTTAAGACCATTCCACTTGGATTTTTATAATTAATTTTTTCTTGCCACATGTTTGATTACTATTTGATTAAAACTCCTTTCATTTTAAATCAACAATATTCAAGCTAACTTTTCCTACAAAATTAAAGTTTACAATGATTTCAACTACACCCTCATAGTTCTTTATGATATAATAGAATAATAAATAATATCTTGTATTTATTGTTTCTCGTAGTAGACATGAAAAAGTATAAAACACTAATTAAAATGGGACGAATAGGTAGGGCTGGGCATATTTCGGTTTAAACCAAAAAAAATAAAAAACCGAATCGAAATTCAATTTTGGTTTGGTTTTTTGGTTTTGCGGATTAGTTTCGATTTCAAATTTTAGAAATTCGATTAAACGGTTTGATTTTTGGATTTTCAAAAAAATAATTTGGATAAACCGAAATTATATAAATAATATTTTATAATTTATATATATATATATATATATATATTATATGTAAATATACTAAAAATATAATATAATCTAATATAACATATAAATATATGAATTATAATCATTTAGTAACCCTAAATTCTAATATATTGCTTTGCTTTAGACCCTAACATTAACGTGAAGGCTGCAGTGGCGCTCAGTCATCCTCATTTCGTCAGTTCATTTTAAATTTCAACATCGCCAACGGCAGTCGACATTCGTTCGCTCAGTTCATCATCGCCGTCGGCAGTCGCTGCCGAGTGCGGCCACTACTGTCATGCCAATGACAACAACTCAGCGAGGTCGATATTTATGTTTATTTCATGCATGTTGAATTAATTATATTTGGGAATGAAAAATAGGTTTGAAAAAAAGATTATTTTTCTAAAAAAATCACCACTTTTAAATGCTCACTACTTTAATCTTTAAAACCGAAATAAAAATTCGAAATAACCGAACCAAATTTGTAAAAATCGAACCAAACCGAAATAATTTTGGTTTGGTTATGGTTTTATTTTTCCTCAATCCGAAAATTAAAAAACCAAACCGATATTCAATAATCAAACCGAACAAACCGAATGCCCACCCCTACGAATAGGTTACTCTTGTAAGGACGTGTAAAAGATAAATATGATAAGTAAATAGACCGAATGGAGCAAGCTATTAATGCAGTTTAATTATCATTTAATATCTTTATATATTCTTATTTAATTAATTTATATAATGGCTCTGATTTGACATATTAATTATTATAACCTATAATATATTAAAAATGTGAAGACCTTGAGAAAAGTGATTTGAACTTTTTGCCCTTCATTAAAAAACTCTGCTTTAGATAAAACTGTCTTTTCACTATTTTTTTAATTTATTATTTAATTATTTTTTATTATATTAACTAGACTTCCTAAAATATATGGGATTCCTAAAATATATGGTAAGAAAATTAATTAATATTTTCTTTCTACTAGACTTCCTAAAATATATGGGACTCCTAAAATATATGGTAGGAAAATTAGTTAATATTTTTCTTTCTACTGTTTAATTAGAAAAATACTACTAAAATAGGACTCTATTAATTAAGGAAAAACTTCTATAAATATTAAGATATACGTTAAATTAGAGAACAAACCGGTTCGCCTATTGAGAGAATAGGATTGATGCTTATCTAACTTGATTCGATTGCATGTCTCGATTGGTGGATATTTGATTTTTTAACCCTCAACTTCTTCACTATTTTTGTCGGCATAATAGAATTCAACATTTGTGTGTGTGTGTGTGTGTATATATATATATATATATATATATATATATATATATATATATATATATATATATATATATATATATCTTCTTTGTTTTCATTCAAAATCATTCTTTAGCGTCAAAATTTTTGCTCAGACAAGAATTAGTTGGATCAAAATCGAAGCTTTGTGATCATTATTATATTTTTATATATAATTTACAGGTCGTAGATGAATGTCAGTTGGTTTTGAAGAATTTCTTGTGTAAAGGTTAGGTTTAATTGTATTGTTTTGATATCTTTATTATCTTATTATTTTATTTCAATTTACCGATGTTAGATGAATGTGGGTCGGCTTTGAAATTTTTTTTAGGTAAAGGTTATGTTTAATTGTATTATCGTAATATCTATATTAGTTTGTTATATTGTGGTAGTTTACAGTTCGTAGATGAATCTCGATCGGGTTTAAGAAATTTTTGTATGTAAATTTAAGTTTAATTGTATTGTTTTGATATCACTTTTATCGTATTATTTTGTTGTCGTTTACAGGTGATAGATAAATGTTTGTCGACTTTGAGGAATTTTTTAATGTAAAAGTTAAGTTTAGTTGTATTATTTTGATATCTCTATTATCGTATTATTTGATATTGTTTACAAGTGGTAGATGAGTGTCGGACGACTTTGAGAAAATTTTGTGTGTAAAGATTAGATTTAATTGTATTATTTTGATGTCTCTATCATTGCATTGTTTTGTTGCAATTTGCAGATGGTAGATGAATGTCGATTGACTTTTAAAAATATTTTTAGTAAAAAGTAAGTTTAATAAATAAATTCCCCATCTTTACATACTAAAAGATATTAAATTTAATTATTATACTAATCTTTATTATTTAAACAAATATCTTATTTAATGTAATGTTTGAACTCATTAAAGTAAGGTACACGCGCAAGACGCGTACACCTAAACTGGTTATAATATAAACTTGAAATCATTGATTTTTTTTAGATGATTTTGTAAGATGAAAAAAATGTACTTATCAAAAGCTAGTGCCACTAAAATTATGAAAAAAAATTAGAACTCAATAAATATCAAAATAAACTTATTTTTAGCTATAACTAAGAAAACAAATACTTGCAAATTTTATAAAAATATCAATATTTTTTTTCTATTTATGATCTTTATTGAAGCGTAATTATTAGATATTTTAAATTATGTCATTATATAAAATATCAAATTACTTGTAGGTTTTTGATATATTCAAATTTCTGGTAATATCTTCTTGATCATGAATAATGTTTTTTATTTTACATTATCCAATTATGTGATTAAAAACTCTAGTAATTATGAAAACTTATCAAGAAGACTTATTTAGCAGATCATTAGATATATTGATTATAAAGTTAAAAAAAAAATATACGATATAAATTGTTATTTTTATATTTTGAGTTTGGGCCCGAGCTTAGTACGGGCCTTATATATATATATATGTGTGTGTGTGTGTGTGAAAAGTTATAATCAAAGGACTTGGAGGATAATTTTGCCATTTTATGGTTTTATCCCAAGGTAATATATGTTGGGATTACTTATACCACCCAAAGGGTGGGATAACTTATCCCGGTACTATTTGCTAATCTCGGGATAAGTTATCCCGAACTAGGCAACCAAACAAGGCACCAAAAATTTTATCCCGGAATTATGTGCTTTAATCTCTTACACCAAACGATCCCTCAATCCAGTATTTCCTTAAAAACAGAAGTCTTCCGCATGATTTTAGTTGGAGAATAAGGGTTCTCCTAACTCCTTAGAATAGCGTAGATGTCCGCACAATCTGTTGGCCTGGGTCGTGACACTAAACTGACAGGTCTCCTGACCAAAATTGCTTGCGCTAAAATGAGCTGAAGTGTCAATCATAAATCATAATTCAACTCGGACAATTCTTACTAATTTTTAATTTATTTAATTATTCTTCTATAACTTGTATCACATCTTTTTTCTTTATTATTATGGTAATATATTGAATTTTATTTTAACAAAGTTTTACTAATAAATAAATTTGAGTTAAGTATCGGGCCAATTTTTATTTTTTTTCAGATAAAAGTACTGTATGAAAGTCAGGCGGATTTCAAGGAACACCACCGTGCGTGTCCATTAATTGTCGAGTAATTATGGGAAAAAGAAGCATTTGTTTAATATTAATTACATACCATTTATTAACACGCTTCCACTAATTAATAATCACTAGTAATTGATTTCTAAGTCCAATAAAGTTTTGATGAGACATCATATTTTTCGAGTCATTTTTCAACCTTTTTTTACCATAAGGTGTTGAACATGTTTTAGTTTTCACATAGTAGTACTAGTTTTATTGGGTAGTAAATAGAATAAGTCAATAAGTAGCTGCTAGGTAATTATGTTTTGATTTGAAAAATGAAAAGAAAAAGGCTAAAGAAATTAATTAACTCACATTTCTCACCAAATAATAATTAATGAGATGTTGTTGAAGTGATATGTCTGGAAATTAAGCTGCATTGTGTGAAGCAATAAGTTTATCATGATATTAATTAAGATTAAATACAAGGAAATTTAAATATAGAAGATAATCGCAATATCGTAAATCATAAAAAAAATTAGTATTACAAAGTTAAACTTAGAGAGATATTTCTAAAATTATCTTAGTCGAGATGAAAATAATAATGCAAATTCAACTGAAACCACTCAAAGAAGATATATTAATAAGGAACTTCAAAGGCATAATACTCTCCTTGTCCATTTTTTACTTGTTCACTGCATTAAGAAAATGTCAATTTTTACTTTCCACTTTAAAAAAATTAAGAGATAAACTATCATTTAGTTCCTAATTTATCTTTATTGTTATAACTATATTCATTTTTTTTAAAATATTAAATTTATTATATTAAAAATTTGATATAGTAAAATTATCGTTTTTTTTATTTCTCTTTAAGGACATGCCAAGTTATTATTGAACAAGCAAAAAAGGACGGAGAAAATGTGTATTAATTATATTTAAAACGGGCTAAATGTAAAAATTAAAAAGTATTAAAAGTAAGAAATGAAGAAAAATTAGCAAGGCTAGGTAGGCTATTCAACTAAAGAGGCTCCAAAAATATTTTTGATAGTTTGATTGACTTGAAGAAGTGATCAATTTAGTCAAAGCTTTGTAAGTCTAAAACAATGTTTAAATATTTTTATGCAACATGTTCAATTGGGAACAAAACTTTTCAAATAATTAAAATATTAGGGGATACTACCATTAATCTCTTTTTAAATATATTTATTTCAAATATTTGACTTTTAAAAATATTAAAAACCATTTACAATTACTCTTTTCTTTTTGATTCAAATCCACTTCACCAATCCAGAAAAAGTGAGTGATTCAAAAGAGAGAGAAATGAAATTTTAGATGAAGATTTGTATTATTAAATCAATTACAAAATTTCTATGATAAGAAGGATACACAAATTAGTAAATAAATAATATGATCAAAAGTAACTAATTAATCCGCTACCACCTTGCAGCAACAGTAATTTCAGTGAAATCTCATAAATGAAATTTGGAGAGATGATGTGTTCGCAGTTTACTTCTACAACGTGAAGATAAAAAGATTATTTTCAATAGATAATCGACTTAAATAAAGCATATCACAATAAATTGATAATAAAAATCCGCTATCGAAATGCAACTTTAGTTTTAAAAAGTATCAGAACCAATCTGAAAAATGAAGCAATTGACTAATTAATTAAAATCTCTTCGAAAGTGGCTGTCCAACAAGATTAGACACTGTCTTTTTCATTGGCTTTGCTAATCTCTTTTTTTTTTGGGGGGGCTTTGTTAATGAAAACACATGCTTCATCAAGAATCTTATCTTATGATAAAAATTAATAGGAGAATAATTTCTCGCACGCTGGAATTTTATTTTGCTATATACTCATATAAAGTACGTCTATTTTTCAACACTCATAAATTCATGTTCAATTCCTCAATCATAAAATTTGAATATTCTTGGATCTCCATCATTAATGATTTTGTCACATCAGATTTTTCTCAAATATAACTTCAGAATTCAAACATTGCGGAAACTTTATTCACCATTAAAATATGCATAAAATAATTTGTGCCAAACAAGTTACTCTCTCTGTCTCAAAATACTTATTATTGCCCTTACTAAATATTTTGTGTATATGTTGATACCTACATAACATGATGTCCCTTGGGAAACATGCTCATAAAATACATTTTTTATAGCATAATAAAGTTCAAATTTATATTTTGCCAAAGGAAAAAAAAAAGATTATTTAGTGTAATTACTCCTTTCATCAATACGATTTTCGGAGCATGAACGACAGAATGATATAACATACATGAGGGTCTAGTATTATGTAAACCAAAATTTCAAGAATAAGGATGAGTATAATTTGGCTTTGAAACTCGTCTATTGAATAAATAGGTATATATTCTACTTAATTCAATTTTAAAAATTAGCTTATAAGATACGAATAATAATCCTATAGTTCAAGATTAAATAAGACGACAACAAACTCACTTCCTCAACCAATACGTGGGGCTCTAACATATTTAAATAATATGAATTGATTAATTAAGAATTAAAGTACAAAATAAACAGATAAAAATAAGAAGAAGAATCTCTAGTCCGACCAGAGGATCTTAATGCCTGGAATTTGCAGTAAGCACAGACATAAAATTATATATCTGTTTTTTTAAAGTTTTTACTTTAGGGCTATTTTTGTACGGGATATAAGAAATAATTAATTATAGATGAGTTATTTTATAATTTTAGTGTTTTTTAATTTCCACATTGAAGGTGTAATAATAATTTCGGAATAAATTATTTTCCAAATAAACAGACCCTTAATGTCATTGTCTTCTTTACATTTAAGAGGGAAAAATAAATCCACAAAGTGAAGAATTGAAAATTAATAAGATAGTCACGATGCGAATATCAAACACTTAATGGTAAAATTTATTTTTAATAAAAAGAAGAATTGGTGAGATTCTGGCGTGCATGAATTTTATTATGCGAAAAGCAAAGTCAACAGTAAAACTTAATAATAATATCATTTTTGATTGGTCTTGTGCAATTGTTTTATTAACAGTACTACCTTTGATGGATCACGCTAATTATTTCTTTTCTTGACATGACAACACAGTTTTATTTGTTCCTTTTTTTGTGAGAAACATGTCTAATATTTCAAACAGTAAATTAATATCATTACAAAAATTGCTGAGGCCCTCTTTTTTTTTTTTGAACTCAAATTAATCAATATTGGACATATCTGGCACCAAGGGGTGAGTCATGAATGCAAAATTAACTATTGGGTTCATATTATAAATTGTTTTACACTAACGATAACTTAAAAGCTTGATTGACTGATTTTCGAAATTTATCATTTATCACGGATTTCAGAAAACTTGAACGAACGGCAAAAAGGGACGATAAGTTAGTTAACATGGAACGATATAAACATATATATTGTGTTAATACGTATTTATCTGCATCATATGTTTACATCAAAACAATTCAACTTATAATGATTAAGTAATTTAATAAAATGGAGATATGAATTTGCTAAGTTAATCATAATTATGTGACAGAAATCTATATTCAAATTAAACACATATCATATAAGTTACTTTATATAGTTATTTAACACTAAAGGGTAGAAAAAAAAATATAATACAATTCTCTTGATTTCACAAATTGAACAGACAAATTAAAATATTTTTTTTTAGCACGAGGATCAATTGATAAGAAACGATATTATCTATTATCTATATCAGTAAATAAAGTGTGATTGTCATTAATAGAGCATTACATATTTTATAATTTATATAAATAAATATAATCTTTAAAATTTGACATTATTTTAATTTGAAAAAAACATTTAGTATCCCCGAACTATGATCAAATTTGTTACGACACACGTCATCTTCAAGGGGGTCCTATTACCCCTTAAACTAAATTTTAGCGTATTTTTGTTAATCTTTTTAGCTAACGTGATACCTTTTGTCAATCGTTTTAAATGGCGTGACACCTTTGATATGGGCTCCATTTTATGTAATAAATGTGCCACATTAGCACAAAAAATGATAAAATTATGTTAAATTTGAGTTCAGGGGATAATAGGACTCCTGTGAAGTTGGAGTGTGTCGTAACAACTTTGACTATAGTTCGGGGTGATACTAGAGACTTATCTCTTTCATTTATTGTTTGTATTTTCTGCATTGAAATATGTTTATAAAATTAGTAGTACTTATTATTTTCACTTGTTAAAATAAACATCATAGTTTTGATTATTATTAATAAAACTAATTTTCTTATTATGCTAATTTACTTCATAAAAATCATCATTAGTTTATATATTTCTTACTTTTTTTTTAGAAGATAATGTTTATGTTTTTATGAAAATTTTGTTATATGAATAATGTTTATGTTTTTATGAAAAATTTGTTATATGATTTTTTTTTTTTAAATGAAAATATGATGATTTTAAAGAAGTTAAAAAAAAAAAATTGATGATAAAGGGTAAAATAGGAATTTTAAAAAGTCAATTAGAATAAAGAGGAAGTATGATTATTGTTAAAAGTTAAGGGAGGAGTTTAATTTTTAAGACAAAGTTGAGGAGAGAAAATAATTTTGACCCATCTATTAATCAAGTATAAACACCTGATCATGCTAATAAATTTATCGATATTTACCTCAAGTGATGCTGACAATTGCAAATGTTGTAAAAGCAAATTAATAACTTGGGCACTAATAAGGTATATCCATATTTCAAATCTCGTGCTAAAGAAGTTTCACATGAACTTAAAATTATCAAATTAAGATATATTAGGAGGATTTGGGTGTTAAAAAGGATCAATATAAGTTGTGGTGCAGTGGATGGATTTGCTTCATCAATAATCAGAGGTTCAGAATTCAATCCTGGGTATGAAGAAAATTCTGTTAGGAGCACTGCCACCTTAATGGGCCCTGCAACACATGATCTGAATTAGTCGATGCTCTAATACAGACATCTAACACCGGATGAACCCCCCCCCCCCCAAAAAAAAAAAAAGTATTAAAAAAGGGTAGAAAATCGATGCTCTAATACAGACATCTAACACCGGATGAAAAAAAAAAACCCCAAAAAGTGTTAAAAAGGGGCAGAATATTAAATCAAGGTACTATGCAAATGTCATGCGGATTTCAAGGGGGCACCACCATGTGTCAATTCTCAATTATTTCCTTTGTTTCATTTTGTTCGATTTATAAATTAAGAGAAATTTATTATTTTTTCAATATTACTTCTATTTGAATTTTTAAAATATAATTAATAAGATTAATATAATAATATATATATTTTTTAAATATCAAGTTAATATGAATCAAATAAAATAAAATGGAAAAAATATAAAATGAATTTGCTTACTATTAGAAGCCCATATAATCATAAAGAACATGTCTCCACTAATAATTTCTAAGTGCAATAAAGTTTGGATTCTGGATATGACGTCTTATTCTTTCATCATACGTTGAACATGGTTTAGTTTTCACATAGTAGTTGTTGGAAAAATAAAAGTCACGGGCCAACACCCAATTGCTGTTATGTAATTATGTTTTGCTTTGAAATAATGAAGAGATAATTTGATTAGTACTTCATTCATTTATTTTTACTTTTTCATTATATTAAAAAATTGCTCAATGTAGTTTTCAAAAGATTGAATTTAGTATATTTAAAAGGTGAATTATCATTTGATTATCGCTTATTAAGGGTATGCTAATCAATACTTGAAAAAGTAAAAATGGATGATAAATTTCTTTGATTTGTTAAAATGAATAAGTAAGAAGAAAATCTAATTATACTATAATGAGACAGAGAGATTAATTAAATGGCATTCTTACGCAAGAATAATTAGAAGTGGGAGCTGTATTTTGTTGGTTAAATTGTTGTTGGAGGTTTAGAAAGCTGTATTAATTATTGCAAGGAATCAAATATATTGATGATGTTAAGAGTAATTATACTAGGAATATTAATTATAATTATAATAATAACACTTAACAGCACAGTCAACTAAAATCCACTCAATGGCATTAGGATCTTCAAATCATAATAACACATAAAGTCCAATAGAGATTGTGTTCAGTACGAACCAAAATGTTTTTGGAAAACTTATCTTCTTATGTTTTGTATGTGAACAAAAATAAATTTTCTAAAGCATTATATATAATCTAGAGAAGCAATTATAGAAGGTTGGGGGATAAGGTCTAAGAAAATTGGATGAAGATGAAGTGTGTTGGATAATAGAATGGGCACACTCAATAATAAATATCACTCATAAAATTTATTTTGTCTAATTTCACTAAAAAAAAGTTCAGTTTTCTTATTTTTAAAGTCCTGAAAAATATATTTTAAAAAATTATTAAACTTGATATGAAAAAATTGAAATGTTGTACTCCCTCTGTTTTTAAATAGTTTTTATCGTTTTTGTTTGCACTCTTTTTAAGAACATTAGCTGCATGCTAAGCTGACTAAATTGTTCTTATTTATTATTCATCTCTATTTAATATTTATCTTTTTTGTACTAAATTAATAATTCTCCATATTTATGAAAAATATAAATAATTAACTTTTGCTTTTTATGAAATAATAAATATTAAGAATAATATATTCTTAATCAGGACGATAAGCAAACAGAGGTAGAAAGTCTAGACACACCAAAATAGAAATAGAAATGAAACAAAAGCAAAGAGGGGAAATTTTACCAAGAAAGTGGTCGGTAGGTCGATTTTACATACAAAGGAAAGAAGAGACTACACCTTTTTGTCTTTGTTGTAATTAATTTGATTGACTTCAAGCATAAGTTAGTCAAAGCTTTGTAAGTCTAAAACAACATACAAATATTTTGCAACTTGGTCAAATAGAGACAAATTGAGTGAATTAAAATAATTCTAAGTTGGCGATCGACATATATATACATAATAAATTAATGCAAAAGTCACCGCCGACACTTAGGGCTAGTTTGGTAGCTAGCCCATTAATGATATTTAGGGCCGGAGCAAGATAAAATCGAGAGAGTTCATGTGAATCTTTTTCAAAAGATAGCTCTAAAAAGATCGAGGGAGATTGCATTATTTATACGAGGTTAACATTGTGTGGTATATATATATACAATGAACGGTTGAATCTCCTTCGTTCGACATCTTTGTGTATTTACTTTTTCGTGTGTGTCTTAACAATTTCGTATACAGTTCAAAATGAAAACAGAGCATTTACTCAAAATTGTATATCTATTAGTTATATGCCGGACTCTAAATTATAAATTAAATATCATATTAATTTTATCAATGAATAATATAAATAACTTGCCTCATATTTAATATTAATAACTATTCAAATATGAATTGGTTGATATTTGAGAGAAGGGGAAAAAAAATATTTAAAGTAAAACTGGAAAAAAAAAAAAGGTAGTTGAACTTTGAAGTCCAAAGAAATTTTTTTTTGTGAATGAGAACTTGCATAACCTTTTCAAACCTGTTCTTCAAACTTGTAAGTTGAAATGGAGTGGAGGATCCTCGATATACGTAGTAACATTTAAGTTGGCTTAATTTAATACAAATTGAAATTGGTGCATGCCTTAAGAAAACATTTTATTAATTGTACTATGTAGTAGCCAATAAATGGATACAAAGATCTCTTTTGTAGTATTTCTAAGCAATATTACGCATGGGTAATTTTTGGGTCAACTCTTTGTCTTGTTACTTGTTACTCCCACAAACTCTGCATTCTCCCTTTTTCCAATGATAGCAACAAGTGAGTGACTATATAGTTTTTTTTTATTTCTCATGTGTTTGGTATTCGCATTAATAACGGATTAAATTTCATTTTTGGCATCACATGAAGGATTGAAACTATATGAGTAGGCCGGTCATTTTTTTGGATAGATCGAATTATTGAAAGAAAATAAAAAAGGAAGACCAATTTGCGCATTGCAGGAGCCATTTTTAGGGACAACACTCTTAATAGACTTATTTTCATTATCAGAAGCCCGAACCTGAGACCTTCGAATAAGGAAAAAAGGATCTTAACTATCGTTCCACCACAATCCATGTTGAGCACACATGTATAGCTGGAAAACTATGAACTTCGAGCACGGAATGATTACGCAAAAATATATCTATAAGTTCCCTACCACCTATTCCAATATTTTAGTTCAATGCAACTTTGACAAGCCTAAAAATAATTTACTGTATACTACTATCAATTTAGAGTTATAAGAGCTCATAAATTTCAAATTCTCTATCCAACTTTAAGTATTCACTAGCTAGCTTTCGATTTCTGCAACAAAATGTCAAAACTTTTCAGTCCAGCAATCACAAGAACGATGTTGATTATTACCTAATGTTAATCACTAATGCAGTACTAAAAAACTGAGAGCGTACGTACAAGTATGTTTAACGTTAGTTGATCATATAAATCAAAATGAAAATTAGTATATACATGCATCTCATAATATTATATCAAAATTGAGAATATAAGCATATTTAACATTTTAGAGAATATGTTTTTGCTAGTTAAATGATCTCGACTTTGACCATTTTCATTACGTACACACAAAATGCACTAGCATAGGAGAAGTTAGCAGCAATTTACGATTCTCATGATCAAGACACTCCCTCTACTGTGTCTATCAAAATGCTTTGGCAGTAGGACTTTTGTAAAAGACTGGTTATTCTTTGTCGCGATCTTTGCGACCAGTCAACTACGATCATGTTTCCTCTCTGCACTATGTCTTGAATCAAATGGTTCAAAGTGTTTTGCTCTCATATGTATTCATGTTTCCTCCGAATTTGCAAATGCACTACTATTTTAACAGCTTGCTTTCAATCGAAGGGACAATAGACAAGTCTTTTAGGAAGCTTTTGAGTTATACAACCTCCGTGGTAACACTTGTAAAGTGTTGGGTACAATGTAGTTTTGATGATTGACAAACTGACACATGAATGAAACATGTTACTTGAGCTGGTCCACGCATAGGAAAACAGATTTCCAGTTTCACTGATAGATGCAGACAAGATTGCTTAAAGACAGGAACGAATAAGCATGATAGATGCAGACAAGATTGCTTAAAGACAGGAACGAATAAGCAAGCCTAATTCTGATATACTCAAGTTACTGATCATGTGGGGAATATATTAAGTTGAATTTGATTCAAACACTTAATGATAAGGGAAAGGAAGTAGAGTTGAAAAAAGAGTCCTACGTGAAGAAGGAGTTTCACTTCTGAGTATATCCTGAAGAGTCCTATGTGTGGGAGGAGAAAGATTCTGATAAATAAACATGTGTTAATTTAAAGAGTTAGAGTTTTACTACAACACTAAGGAGATAAGAGTTGGAATTGAAGAAGGAGCCTCACTTGAAGTAGAACTCTATGCAATAAGAGTTCTGATTAAAGGAGAAGTTTGAAATAAAGAATGACTCTTTGAAGAGTTGTGCTTAAATAGAAGATGCATCAGTCAGAATAACTTACGCACTTACAAAGCAGAAAAGCACAATCGATAGATTGACTTCATGAAGTGCTACTCAATCACTGAAGAAACACATTGACGAACCTGATCCTAAGTATAGAATCCAGCAAAGAGTTTTAGTGTTGATTTTTAGAGTTGTTCATTGTGTTTGAACTAGTGATGTAATATTAGTTTCAGTGAGTTATAAACTGAACTAGGAGCTAGTCTTCGAGTTGGGAAAAACTCAGAGACTTTGGGAATGCACACCTTGGGAGGTGTGTGTAATTAGGAATTAGAGTTTATAATTCCAAGTCGTTGTGTTAAAGGAATTAGAGTTTATAATTCATTTTTGTTGGTTACAAGAGTTTTGTAATCAGTCGTTGTTAAAGCTCAGAGTTATTTAGTGAAGTTTGGGTTAAATCCTGTAGAGGTGCAGATCGTGGTTTTTATACTTTTTTTAGCCGGGTGTTTTCCATGTAAAAATCATTGTGTTCCTTATTGTTTTACTACTTTCCTGGAACACGTCAGGCAACCCGTTCTATCCATAGGTAATTCTTACGTTAAAGTCACTAATCAGTAGGGCACGTACTCTAACAAGTGGTATCAGAGCAGGTTGTCTTAAAAAGGGCTAGCACCTAAGACAAATATCAATATGATGAATTCCGCACCACCTACTGGTCACAGTGAAGGTTAATCCACTATTTGACCTCCTCTCTTTGATGGTTCTCACTTCATTTGATGGAAAGCTAGGATGGAAACGTTTATTCAAGGGGAAGACTACGAGTTATAGGACAGGATCACTGATGGTCCTACTCTTCCAATGAAGTTAAAAGATGGTGAACAGGTCAAGAAGGTAAGAAGTGAGTTTACCGCTGATGACTTAGTGGCATTAAAGAAAAATGCTAAGGCTAAGAACATCTTAGTCTGTGGACTAGGACCGGCTGAATACAACAGAGTGTCAAGCTATACCACTGCTAAACAAATCTGGGATGCACTGGTTAATACATATGAGGGTATATCCCAAGTAAGAAAATTCAGGATTGCTCTTCTCTTTACTAAATACGAAGCTTTTAAGATGAAGGAGAATGAAACCTTCCATGAAATGATGATAAGGCTTACTGCCTTGACAAATGAGTTGACTTCTTTGGGAAAAGTCATCACTGTTGAAGAACAAGTTGAAAAGGTGTTGAGGGTGCTACCAAAATCAAAATGGAATGTAAAAGTGACTTCTATTAGGGAGGCAAATAAGGATCTCACAGGTATGATACTAGATGAACTAGTAGGAAATCTGAGAACTTATGAAATGGAAATTGATTGAACAAAGGAGCTAGCAGCCCCTGAGGATACCTTAGCTCTAAAGACATCTGACAGTGATGAAAAAATTAAACTTGATGAAAAAACAGTTGCCTTTATAGCTAAGAACTTCAGCAAAATCTTCAAAAAGAAGAAGGGAACAGGTTGCAAGAAATGGTCCAATGACAATCCAAATGGATGCTTCAAGTGTGGTAAGACTGATCATCAGATCATGGATTGTCCTGTCTGGGAAATAGAATGGAGAAAGAAAAGGGCTGAAAAGGAATTGAAAGAAAAAAACAAAATGCGGGAAGAATATGCAATGGTAGCAGCTTGGGATCTGACTCAGATGATGATGAAGTTGATGAAACAACACTCATGGATCTTGGAGATTCGGTCTTGGAGGAAGAAGATGATGCTTTTGAGGTAAGTATACTTGAACTTAAAGAAAATTTGTATTTGTTTTAAAACAAAACTTATTTCCTTAATGTTTCCTTAATGAGTGCTCTAATTGATGATTCCAAGAATTAACTTCTGATAGGGATGACTTATTCAACAATCCTGCAAGTCTCAAGTTTGATTTTTTTGATCTAGAAACTTGTAAGAACACAGTTGAAAAGGAAAACTGCACTCTTAAGGAACACGTTAGCAGATTTGATTCATCAAACTTGACCCTCAAATCTGAAATCTTAAAACTGACTCTTTCTGAAAAAGAAAAAAGGTCAAAAGTGAGGAACAAGAAAAAATTGAGTCAGAATTGACTAAGATTAAACATGAATACTTTTGTGAAAAAGAAAAGGTTAGTCTATTGAGTCAAGAAGTTTCTAAATTGAAATTTGATCTTGAAAGAGCTAATAGAAGGACACATTCTTCAAGAATTGTTCATAAGTTAGGTCAAAGAACTCATAATAAAAAGGCTGGGTTGGGTTTTTATAAAATTTCTAATGCTATTAAAGATCTGTGTTATATTTGTGGTAACCAGGGGCATCCAACCACTGAATGTCCAGTTGCAGCAAAAAGCAAATCAAGAAGCATAAGCCTAGCAAAAAAATCTGATTTTATGTTAGCACAAGTTAACAAGAAGGTCAAATCTGGTTAGAGAAATAGGTCACATAACCTATTGCCTCGATGGGCTAGAAGGAACCTCATACATCCTTTTTTTCATAAGAAAGGAGCCAAGCTTGTCTGGGTGCCTAGAGTTAACCCCTAATTTATTTTGCAGGTGAGAGTGAAAGGAGGCAAACAAAATTTGTACATAGATAAAGCTTGCTCAAGGTATAAAACTGGAAGCAAATAAAGTTTCTTTCACTAACCACATTTAAGGGGGGAATGGATCTTTTAGAGATAGCAAAAAAAAATGAGTGGATAACAGTGAAACCGATGAGCATGCACAGGAACATGTTGTACCACCTGATTCAAATATTGTACAAACTGAGGGCATATTGACAGGGGGAACAACAAATCAAGAAATTGATGCATCAATAACACCAACACAAGCTGATGATAATTTTGTTGGTAATTCATAAGAATTGGTATTGTCACAAGAATCTTAAGATATCTCATGAGAATCAATTGCTTGAGACTATAGTATTCAAATGAAAGTAATTTCACTCTTGAGGGCTATAAAAATGTTGACTATGTGGGTTACTTAAATGATTGGAGAAACACCAAAGACACTAAGTAGGGAGTATTTTGAAAGGAATAGGTTTGATTTGGGGATGATTAAAATTGCATGAACTCCCCTCAATGATTGACTAGAATAACCATTTTTATTTTAAATTTTATTAGCTAAAATGTTATTCGATTCAGTCTTGCACATTTAGTTGTGTGTCTCAATTCCAAATTTTGTACTCTTCTAACCTAATTTTGTATTAGATTGTGCAGAAAATAGGTACAAGTAAGCAATTGTGACCACAAAGTTCCTCTTATCAGGTATGCTCTACACTGACATAAGCATATGTTGTCTAAGTTGAAACAGTTAAGCACACATGTTCCATTCCTCACACTTCATCCTCCCCTTGTCCTATGATGCTGACAAATTGGTTGACCAAATTTTCTTTTACTCTTTCCAAATGGTTGTGCACAAATGAGTTAATCCTTCACCAGAAATTCCTTCTTCTCTCTCAAACAAAATATCAGTTTTGTACCATAGATTTACCAATCTTGATCATTAATCACATGTAGCATATGTTTTTGAAGAATGAAAAGGGTTATGCTCTCTCATTTAGTTCCTAATTGGCTCAGATCTTTTAGGATTTCTCAGTCTAAGTTCAGGTTTGACTTTTCAAAAACCAATGGATATTTTTGAGCAGATGAATTATGTTGCTCCACTTGGTTCAATAAGGAGGGCTAAAACTCATTAAAAAAATGAAAAGAAAAATAATTTAGCTGAGATAAATTTTGAACTAGAAGCTGCATCTGACAGTCATGAAGCAGACTAAGTGGTCCTTCAGACTAGGATCATGACTTAGAAGCTTGACTTGATTGAGAAAGGGATGAAAATATTGAAGTCATTCTTTAATTAACACAGTTGATAACACTTGTTCCACCCTCCTCATCAGCTCCTCACTATTCGTATCCTTAGCCATGTCCCACTTTTATGCCATATTTTTTTTATTAATGCTCAGTTGTTTTGCTATGTTCTGTACTAGCTTAGGTTAATGCTCTGGCAGTTAAATAGAGTGGTTATCTTTGCTAAATTGAATCATATTTTGGCTCTCTTTAATACATTACTATGTTGGCTAAAGTCTTTGTCTGGTTGTTTTGGTGATAACCCCAGTGGTCATAAATAACATAACAAATCACTTTGGCTAGTATATTATTACATTAAAAATGGTTTTTCGATGATGCCAAAAGGGGGAAGATAAGAGATGTGCAATATTTATAACCCAATGACTAACCTGTATCATTCTCGTATTTTATACTTTAGTGCCTATAGGTGAGATGATTGAATGCACAAAGACAAGAGGTTTGCCATCATCATAAAGTGAGAATTTGTCGGGTACTATATAGTTTTGATGATTGACAAACTGACACATGAATGAAACTTGTTACTTGAGCTGATCCACGTATAGGAAAGCAGATTTCCAGTTTTACTGATAGATGCAGACAAGATTGCTTAAAGATAGGAACGAATAAGCAAGCTTAATTCTGATATACTCAAGTTACTGATCATGTGGGGAATATAACAAGTTGAATTTGATTCAAACACTTAATGATAAGGGAAAGCAAGTTGAGTTGAAAAAGGAGTTCTACGTGAAGAGGGGGTTTCACTTCTGAGTATATCCTGAAGAGTCCTATGTGTGGGAGGAGAAAGATTCTGATTGTAGACACGTAATTATATTCCTTCAAAAATTTAATTCTCACCTATTTACCTTATTCTACCATGTACCCCCAACCATGTAATTATCCCACCACAAAATACAAAAAAATAACAAACTCTCTAACAAAAGAACAACCCTTACCCTAACAAACTTTATCCTAATACCTTACCCCCACTACCCTATCCATGTGAACCCTTCACGTTTCTTCTCCACAAAGAAAGAGAGCAAAACAAACAAAAAGAGAGGGAGCCCACTGAACTTTTCTTTTACAATATATATACACATACTGCTAATTCATAAAGGGAAGAGAAAAGGGAGCATATAAATATACACTCACAGACCCCACAGCAAAAAAAAGGAAGAATTCCACTCACCCTCACAATAACACCAACAACCATACACAGTTGATGGTGACCACTAAAACGGACGCCACAGTCCATTTTTTTTCTTTCTTTCTGATTCACTGGGAGGCCATTTTTTTCTGATTTTTTTTATTTTTTATTTTCTATTTCTTCATCTTCATCATCTACACACATACTTGCACACACTATAAAAAACACAAACACACACATACATATATAAAGGAGTTAAAAATTTGGAAAAAGGGTAATTGGATTTGGAGAAAAAACAGAGTAGATAGAGAGAGGGCAACGAAAAGAGGGAGAGACGAGAATAGCGAGGGAGATAGAGTAAGGAGGGTGAGATTCAGTCCCTGTTTTGAGCTTCTCCGATGAAACTTTTGCCGAAATTGGTCTCAATCTCGCCTGGATCGTCCTCGTTTCATCGTTTTCAACTCGTTTATCCTTTGAAAACTCCCCAAACCCATTTTTTCTTTTGATTCTAGATGAGAATCTATTGGAACCCAACCCCCCATCCTCATCGTCATCTTCTGTCAATATTGGATTATGCCGGAGCTCCGATGTCATTGGTTTCTTTTGGTATTTTTCTAAAATTTTTGTCTCGGTTATTCATTGATCTCGTTCGTAAGTCTGTTGTTCGAATTGAGACTTGGTTTATTGTGGTTCTGGGTTGTTATTCTTGACTGATTTGAAAAGTTTGGATTTCTTGGTATACTTTGAGGTTCTCAAAATGGTTCTTATCCCCGATATATGAAAATCGACACTTGAGGTCCAAATTCTATCTCGTCTTATTTTATTTCATCATACGTGCTTGATTTGTGTGAGACATGATTGAATGTTGGGTGATATTGATTTGTTTTTCTTAATTTCATTGAATAAATGGTTGTGGATCGTTAATCTTGAATTGTGAAAAATTTGGTGTTTAAAAGAATTTGGGGTTGAATAGTAGGAATTGAAAAATAAATGAATATCGTTTAGTTCTGATTTATGGTCGATGCTTGTTTTGGAGTAAAAATGTGAATGTTAAATGTGATAGAATTCTGATATGTTGAAATAGAATAGGCAAATATAGGTACGGGTAGGCAAAAGTCCTATGAATGTGTGAAATGTTGAATGGGTTGAATGCTTTTCTAGTTTATCGCACTTGGATTAAAATGTACTATTCAGCTGGGGAATGCCCCGAGGTACTTGTTTTTATTGGCTGGGGAATGCCACGAGTATTTTGTACTGGGATGACGTTCGTAACAAAGTCCCGAGGCATCGGGTAAAGCATGGAAGTGTAGTTAGGTTAGATAGGATATATTTTTACATTTTTTTATTTTTATTTTTGGACTGTATAACTCGGACTGGACTTTAATTTGGTTTTGAACTCTATTTGGTTTGTTTGTTGCTTGTTTTACGTGTTTGTGTGGTTTATAAATTTGTGATGTCCAACTATCCGATACACTCTACCAAGCAATTGTGGTCAAACCACGGGATCGAGGGGTGCCTAACACCTTCCCCTCGGTCAACAGAATTTCTTAGCCAGAATCTCTGTTCGCAAATCAGTTTTAAGAGTCAAAATATTTTGAAAAGAGATTTCCAAAGGTGACTTGGCACACCCGATCTATGCCAAATGGCGACTCTGAGTTTAAATGTAAATAATCCTTTTTCGAAATAAATTTTCAATCTTCTGTCACTTTAATAATAAAACCCTTTCGAACTTAAAATCGGATCTTTTTAGAGTTAAAAAAAGGGGTGTGACAGCTCTGGCAACTTTGCTGGGGAGATTTTTCAAAAATCAAGCTTTTTTGGAGTTGTATTGGCTTAGCTAGGCACTATAGGTGTATAGGCATTTATTTGTGTTGTTTTGTGTTATTGTTTATCATTGTTGAGTGCCTACGTGCTCTTTGTTTATAGTTTTTACTTTATGTGTTATCGTTTTATATCTGACATCATGTGCCTAACCCGAGTCTTTCTTTCTGCAACAAGTCCATAGTACACGTGTGTACACGACCGATAGTTGAGTCACCCTCGTTTGGGGAGGGGGAGCCGTTGGGTTGTATGGAGTAGGTGGCGAGCTAAAGCAAGCCAGTATCGACCATACGTCCCCCTGAATAGCCTTGTTAGTGGACCTCAACGTAGGTCACCCTTTAGGTCATGTTTATTTGCATCATATTGAGACCTAGCGGGACCCATGTGACCCTTTATAGGAGACTCACCTATAAAAGCATCCCTACGTGCTAAATATTGCATCTTTGAGGGTAATATGGTCATTTGACAGATTGATTTGGGAAAAGCATGTGTTAGAAGTAAGGTGCGTAGATAAGAAATGTTGAAAAAAAAATATAGAAAAAAAGTAAGTTGAAAAGAAAAAAAGAGTGTTTCGTAAGTTTTTAGAGTTTTTATGACTTTTGATTTTCTTTCACAATCCAAAAATTTAAAAAGATTTTTTTTCTTACCTTTTGCACTCATTTTTCTCAAAAAACGTCAAAAAGATTTTCCTTTTATTCCTTTACCATGCTTTCATAATTCAAAAATTTCAAAAAAGTTTTTTCTTTCATAGTTGTTGGTGTCATTTTTGTATGAAGTGTCAAATTAAAAACCCAAAAAGATTTTATTTTCATCGTGCAGTCGTGTCTCTCAAGTCAAGGTTTTGTTTGTTCTATAATCCTTAATTATCCAATTTGGACAAACTACGCACCCCTGATTCTCCTCTTTCGAAATGTGATATACGTAGGCAGCCTATTATTGGTTCAGGGATCCTAATTTTAAAAAAAAAAGATTTTTCTTCACTCTTCATTTAGAGTAGGTGTCATATACATGTTTTAAGAGAAAACTACAAAGATTTTCCTTTAATAGGTTTAAGTTTCATCTTCGTAGGAAATTCAAATTGAAAACCCAAAAAGATTTTCTTTGGTAATCATAGATTTCACTTTGTATAGGGATGTTAAACCTGAAAAATGCAAAAAAAATTTTGTCAATTCTTTTGACAATTTGTTATTTTCTTTTCTGTTTAAAGTTTCAACAAAAAGGAAAAAGAAGGAAAAACGAGTTTGATTGGCCATTTTGGCAAGACTTCACGAACTACGCACACCTGATTCTACTCTCTTAGGAGTGAGATACGTAGACGCCCTTTTCGGGTTCGGTGACCTTTTAAAAAAAAAAAAAAAAAAAAGAGGTTTTGAGGAAGTGTTGAACTCTAACACATTTGCTATCTTTTGTTTAGTTAGTTTAAGGTGGTTGGTTTGTGGCATTTTTGTTGGTCCTCCATATTGCACCAAGTCACAGAGAACGTTATGGCCAACAAGGATATCGATTTTGTTGTCACTAACCAGATAGGGAGTTCGGGAAATAAGAATTTAGGATCTAATGAAGAGATTCAGAAATTGAGGCAGCAAATGATAGAAATGCATCGATCTTGGGCTAATGGGTTGCCGCCTCCCCCAGTTCCCACTGATAATCTTGAATATCTTTCTGGCTTGCCTCCCATTTCACATGCATAATTTCCTACTTTTGCTGATATGCCACAACATGCATTAGGATCGACTCCGGGGCAACAATATCCAACCACTTCCAATGTTCATTTCCTCACTCCCCAATCCAAGACTACCACATACGCGGCTCCACCTGTTGTTCATTCTTTTGCGGCGCCACCCCCACCTGAAGCTCCTACTTTTGATGTTCATCCACAAGTTGTGCCTCCCTACTCTACAAGAGAGCCTGCATTAAATATTACTGGTGATCTGTGTTACACTTCCGAGCCTACATTCAAGTTGACTGGTCTTTACGGTGACACTCACCCACTTGAATTTCCTCCTAACACTGAGAAACTTGTTATGAAAGAAGAACAAGAGGAAATGACTAGAAAATTTAGAAGTTTGGAACTGGCTATGAAGAACTTGCAAGGACTTGGGGGTTACAAAAGTGTCTCATATAAAGATTTGTGCATGTTTCCAGGGGTTCATCTTCCTTTTGGTTTTAAAATGCCAAAGTTTGAGAAGTATGATGGACATGGCGATCTTATAGCACATTTGAGACGTTATTGTAATCAACTAAGGGGTGCTGGGGGAAGGAAGAATTACTCATGGCATATTTCGGTGAGATTCTCTCAAGCATAGCTTCGGAATGGTTTGTTGAGCAAGACATCGACAAGTGGATTAGTTGGGATGACCTTGCTAATGAATTTGTGCAACAATTCCAATACAATGTGGAGTTGATTCCTGATGAGAAATCCCTAACTAACATGAAGAAAAGAGTACTAAGACTTTCAAAGAGTATGCGATTAGATGGCGTGAACAAGTTGCTAGGGTGAAACCGTCAATGAAAGAAAGTAAAATAGTGGAGGTATTTATTCAAGCACAGGATGAAGCATATTATCAACACTTGTTACCTGTATTAGGCAAGCCATTTATTGAGGTCCTCAAAATGGGGGAGATGATAGAGGATGGAATTAAGACCGGCCGCATTGTGAGTTTTGCAATATTAAAAGTGACTACTTAAGCAATTCAAAAAAGTTCGGGAAGTGTCGGAGGAAAGAAGTATGAGGAACATGCATCTGGCATTGTAGTTGGGCAATAGGCACGGGCAAGAGGACCACACCATCGTTTCCCATAGGCTCAAACCTAAGCTTATGCCCGAGCCCCACAGAATATTTCCCAAAATCCATTATACTGCATTTCCCCACCTACATATCCAATATATAATGCACAACCCTATGGTCAATTCTATTCTTACCCATAATGGCGTGCACCAACTCTTCGGAGTCATCCTCAAACTCCACAAACATACCAAAGCCCTTTTAGGTTTGATTTTTGATCCAAGCCAAACAATGAAATGAGGCAGAAGTTAAATGATAGCTTCACACCAATTGGAGAGTCGTATGCCAGTTTATTTCAAAGATTGGTACAGCGAGGCATGATCACTCCCCTCTTTGGGTATACTCCTGACCCACATTCAAGAAGTTTTTATGCTAATGTACGATGCGCATATCATCCTGATGTTCAGGGTCACAGTATTGAAGATTGTCATTCTTTGAAAAGAGAAATAGAAAGGATGATTCAAGACAAATTGATTATAGTGCAGAACATTGACAGTGAGGAAAGGTCTAGTCATGCTGATATGCAAAAAAATGGCTAAGATGTCAGGCTGAGCAATTGAGTAGTCACCTCTCTCCCTACTAGGAAGATGTCTGGTAGCATGTTTTGTTTAATTTTTTGTTACTCGAATTATTTCGGGGTTGCAGTTCGGGATCTATCTTGTTTTGTCCCTTTGTCGTTATGTTCAAACCCTTTTATCTCTCATTTTAATTAAATGGAGTGTCCCTTTTTCTTTTGTGTTTTATATTTGTGTTGTTTGTTTGTTTTCTTTACATAGCACATTTTATGTTGACTCAAGTGATATGACATACTTTCAGAATATTCAGCCAAATTTTAAAATTCAGTTTAAGCACGAACATTGAATTTGAGGGTTAAAGTTAGAAAAAGAGAGCATCTGAGAAAATAGATAGAGTGCTGGGGCATTTGGTGATCAAGTTGAAGCCTTCTTTAATAATTAAGGCAATTATTTTGAGAATTATGAGAATAACTTGGTCATCAATTGAAAGACATATCTCAATTAGGTCAAGTAGTGAATGTGCGATCCTATGTCAAAGGAATAGAAAGAAAATCAACCCCACAAAGTCATGAGTCCTTCAGCATGAGGAATGTACTACGAAAGTGGAGTTGTATGTTTGAAAAGGGTATAAGAATAATGTTAGTATTGTTAAAGTGTCAAAAATGATCTTTATCTTTCATTTCACATTGCATGATGTGCACTTGCATTTTAGAGGATTGATATGATGAAGGCATTTCATTCTGCTATCCAAACAGCGTGTCGTTCTTTGTTTACCCTATTTGAGATTTAGTCCTATTTTCTTTCATACCCCTCTTTTGGAATCAAGATAGAGTCAACAAAGCTCAAAAGAAAAGTGCCGAGCAAAGCAATATAGTCAGAATTTTTTTTTTTAAAAAAATTCAAATCAATCAAAAGAACAAGCTGCCAGAACTACACATGATCTAATTCTCCTCTCTCGGGGGTGAGATATGTAGGCTACTCTACTAAGGTCTCGGTCCAACCAAATAAACAATTTAGAGTCACCAAGTTCAAAGAAACCGAGGCATGAGTTAATCCTCATTGTTTGAGTCGATTCCAAAAGTTGTAAGTCCTAACCCACTTCAAGTGTTGTTTGGGCCCCATGTCATTATTTTTTTCTAACCCTATCCAAAAGCAAAGATACAACTAAAGAAAGACCTTCAGATCAATCTTTGAGGATGTTAAGGCTAAGCATGCAAAGAATAGGATGATGCATTTGGGAACTACTTGTCTTCTTCAACATGAGAAATCAGGAGAGAAATAAAAATGAGAGAGTCTTATTGGTGAAAATCCTCACGGGCACCGTATGGCGATGATAAGTTGAGAGAGATAAAAAAATTATGAGAGTCTTATCGGTGAAAACCCTCATGGGCACCGTAACACAACTGTGAGTTGGGAGAAACGAAGATAAGAGGGTTTTATTGGTGAAAAACCCTTACAGACACCATAAGGCAATGGTGAGCTGAGGAAAAGAAAAGTGAGAGAGGTTGTTGGAAAAATCCCTTTAAGGTGTCACTAGCCGAATGAGGTCTTAAATACAATTGACCTAAGGAAACGACTTAGTTTCAAGGCCATTAACTCAACAATAATTAGTAGAAAGTTTGGATGGAAAGATCAGGCAGCCTGATCCAAAATGCATGGCATAATCACTAGAGTTGACTGTCATTTTTAGATAAATTTTTGTTTTTTGTTTCAAATGGGGACATTCATTGTCTTTTCTTTCTTCTTTTTATATTTGTTTTATATTTCTTGGGTCAGTTATTCAAATAAAAATCATTGTTATTTTTCTCATGTCGTTGAGTCAAGTTTATGTCAAAACAAGTTAGAAAAGATTTCAAAATTGGCTACCAGCTTCTTCAATTGCATAGAGCAAGACAAAAGGGTCAGCACATGCAAAGACATGATTGTGAGCCGAAACAAGGCATACAAAAATTGTGTCAACAGATAAGTTTGGGAACTCATGGAAATACCAAGGTTGAAAGGATTTATCTGACGAGCATAGCGAAGCAGAGATACCGTGTTTGTTTCAGATTCATTCTTAATAATCTGAGTTTGGGCCAATGGTGCAGCAAGTTAATGGCATATGCTAATGGTTGGAAGCAAGGTTAAATGTGATCTAGGCAAGTGCAATTTCCACGAAAGCCAAAGCCACAAACCAACCACCATGTTTTTAAACTAACAAGTTTTCCTTGTGTGAAACAGGAACACATGCTACCTTCGAATCAAGGATTGCAAAGCCTAAACATCAAAGGCCGTAATATTCTCACTTCTACAAATTCAAGAGGCAATGTTCTTGAAAGGACTGGTATTCAAAGCCATGGTAATTCAAGAGACATTTGTCAGGAGACGCACTTCCTGTTTGGGCAATTCAAGCGGTATTTGTAAGGAGACGTACTTCCTTATTTGGGCAATTCAAGTGACAATTGTAAGGAGACACACTTCTTTGCTTGGTAATTCAAGCAACACTTGTAAGAAGACGCACTTCCTTGTTTAGTAATTCAAGCAACATTTGTAAGAAAATGCACTTCCTTGTTTGGTAATTCAAGCGGTATTTGTAAGAAGACGTACTTCTTTGTTTGGGTAATTCAAGCGGTATTTGTAAGAAGACGCACTTCCTTATTTGGGCAATTCAAGTGACAGTTGTAAGGAGACACGCTTCCTTTCTTGGTAATTCAAGCAACACTTGTAAGGAGACGCACTTCCTTGTTTGGTAATTCAAGCAACATTTGTAAGGAAACGCACTTCCTTGTTTGGTAATTCAAGCGGTATTTGTAAGGAGACGCACTTCCTTGTTTGGGTAATTCAAGCAACATTTGTAAGGAGATGCACTTCCTTGTTTGGGCAATTCAAGCAACATTGGTAAGGAGATACACTTTCTTGATTGGGTAATTTGAATTCTGCTTTTTAGGTGATGCACTTCCTAACTTAAGTCTTGATTCCTAGTAGATGGACTTCCTAGTTAAGTCAGTCCCCTTGATTTCTAGAAGATGCACTTTCTAGTCGATTTATCACACTTAACCCTTAGGAGACGCACTTCCTTGCTAGTTTTTATTTGTCAGGTGGTACACTTTTTAATTTAAACTTGTATCTCTAGAAGACGCACTTTCTAGTTAGAATCTCTCACTTTAATTCTTAGGAGACGCACTTCCTAGTCTTGGTTATTCAATTTTACTCTCAAGAGATGCATTTCTTGGTCAGAGTCTTGATTCATCTTTGCAACATGCAAGTAGGTATAATGTACCTTTTCCAAAAGTCTTCTGATGATAAACTGGGGCAAAATTTAATTTATGTTTTTGGAACTTTACTTTTCTAGCAAAAGAAATTTTTCTTTATAATAATTCCTTTTTGGGATAATTTTCTTTCCAGTTTTGATGTGATTTCAGGATCCTGCTCGGAGAACAGGGTGAATAAGTGGAAAGTCAAGCAACAAAGTGAAGAAGTTAAAAACAAAGCAACAAGGTGAAGAAGTTGAAAGTCAAGCAACAAGGTGAAGAGGTTGAAAACAAAGCAATAAGGTGAAAAGTTGAAAGTTAATAGTTTGAAAAACAACAAGTCAGGAGCCTGCCTGAAGAATAGGGTGAAGAAATTGAAAGTTAAGCAACGAGGTGAAGCAATTGAAAGCCAAATAACAAGTTGAAGAAATTGCAAATCAGGAGCCCGTCTGAAGAATAGGGTGATGAAACTCAAGTCAAAAGTCCAAAAGAAGCTGCATAGAAAGGGTTTTTGTAATTTTATTTATGTTTTAACTTGTAATTTTTATTTTTGATATAATGACAGAGCCGCGGACCGGAACCTCAATGGAACCTCGCTCGACTCTCCAACTCGGTATAGTCCATTTCCTTCCAATCTTTTGAGAAACATGTGACTTGAAAAAGGAGTTCTACGTGAAGAGGAGGTTTCACTTCTGAGTATATCTTGAAGAGCCCTATGTGTGGGAGGAGAAAGATTCTGATTGTAGACACGTAATTTTGTTCCTCCAAAAAATTAATTCTCACCTACTTACCTTATTCTACCATGTACCCCCAACCATGTAATTATCCCACCACAAAATGCAAAAAAATAACAAACTCTCTAACAAAATAACAACCCTTACCCTAACAAACTTTATCCTAACCAACTCACCCTACCGTATACCTTACCCCCACTACCCTATCCATGTGAACCCCTCACGTTTCTTCTCCATAAAGAAAGAGAGCAAAACAAACAAAAAGGGAGGGGGCTCACTGAACTTTCCTTTTACAATATATATACACATACTGCCAATTCATAAAGGGAAAGAGAAAAGGGAGCATATAAACAAATACTCACGGGCCCCACAACAAAAAAGGAATTCCATTCACCCTCACAATAACAACAACATACATACACAGTTGATGGTGACCACTAAAAAGGACGCCGCAGTCTATTTTTTTTCTTTCTTTCTGATTCACTGGGAGGCCATTTTTTTTATTTTTTTTATTTTTTCTTTTCTTTTGATTCATATTCATCATCTACACACATACTTTCACACACTAGAAAAAGCACGAACACACACATACATACAGAAAGGAGTTAAAAATTTGGAAAAAGGGTGACCGAATTTGGAGGAAAAACAGAGTAGATAGAGAGAGGGCAACGAAAAGAGGGAGAGACGAGAATGGAGAGGGAGATAGAGTAATGAGGGTGAGATTCAGTCCGTGTTTTGAGTTTCTCTGGTGAAAATTTCACCGAAATCGGTCTCAATCTCGCCTGAATCGTCCTCGTTTCATCGTTTTCAACCCGTTCATCCTTTGAAAACTCCCCAAAACCCATTTTTCTTTTGATTCTGGACGATAATCATTTGGAACCCAACCCCCATCCTCATCGTCGTGTTCTGTCAACATTGGATTACGCCGGAGCTCCGGTGTGGTTGGTTTCTTTTGGTATTTTTCTAAAATTTTGGTCTCGGTTATTCATTGATCCCGTTCGTAAGTCTGTTGTTCGAATTAAAACTTGGTTTATTGCGGTTCTGGGTTGTTATTCTTGACTGATTTGGAAAGTTTGGATTTCTTGGTATTCTTCGAGGTTCTCAAAACGGTTCTTATCCCCGATATATGAAAATCGACACTTGAGTTCCAAATTCTATCTCTTCTTATTTTATTTCATCATACGTGCTTGATTTGTGTGAGACATGATTGAATGTTGGGTGATATTGAATTGTTTTGCTTAATTTCATTGAAGAAATAGTTGTGGATCGTTAATCTTGAATTGTGGAAAATTTGGTGTTAAAAAGAATTTGGGGTTTAATGGTAGGAATTGAAAAATAAATGAATATCGTTTAGTTCTGATTTATGGTTGTTGCTTGTTTTGGAGTAAAAATGTGAATGTTAAATGTGATAGAATTGTGATATGTTGAAATAGAATAGACAAATATAGGTGCGGGTAGGCAAAAGTCCTATGAATAAGTGTTTTCGTTGAATATTTTGAATGTGTGGAATGTTGAATGGGTTAAATGCTTTTCTAGTTTATCGTACTTGGATTAAAATGTGCTATTCAGCCGGGGAATGCCCCGAGGTACTTATTTTTATTGGCCGGGGAATGCCCCGAGTATTTTGTACTGGGAGGACGTTCGTAACAAAGGCCCGAGGCGTCGGGTAAAGCATGAGAGCGTAGTTAGGATTAGTGTAGATTAGATAGGAATTATTTTCACATTTTTTTATTTTTATTTTTGGACTGTATAACTCGGACTGGACTTTATTTTGGTTTTGAACTCTATTTGATTTGTTTGTTTCTTGTTTTACGTGTTTTGTGTGGTTTATACATTTGTGATGTCCAACTAGCCGATACACTCTACCAAGCGACTGTGGTCAAACCACGGGATCGAGGGGTGCCTAACACCTTCCCCTCGGTCAGCAGAATTCCTTAGCCGAAATCTCTGTTCGCAAACCAGTTTTAAGAGTCAAAATATTTTGAAAAGGAATTTCCAAAGGTGACTTGGCACACCCGATCTATGCCAAGTGGCGACTCTGAGTTTAAATGTAAATAATCCTTTTTCGAAATAAATTTTCAATCTTTTGTCTCTTTAATAATAAAATCCTTTCGAACTTAAAATCGAATCTTTTTGGAATTAAAAAAAGAGTGTGACACTAATAAATAAACATGTGCTGATTTAAAGAGTTATAGTTTTACTACAACATTAAGGAGACAGGAGTTGGAATTGAAGAAGGAGTCTCACTTGAAGTAAAACTCTATGTAATGAGAGTTCTGATTAAAAGGGGAGTTTGAAATAAAGAATAACTCTTTGAAGAGTTGTGCTTAAATAGAAGATGTATCAGTCAGAATAACTTACGCACTCACAAAGCAGAAAAGCACAATCGGCAGATTGACTTCATGAAGTGCTACTCAATCACTGAAGAAATACATTGACGAACCTGGTCTTAAGTATTGAATCCAGCTAAGAGTTTTAGTATTGATTTTTAGAGTTGTTCATTGTGTTTGAACTAGTGATGTAATATTAGTTTCAGTGAGTTATAAACTGAACTAGGATCTAGTCTTTGAGTTGGAAAAAACTCAAGACTTTGAGAACGCATACCTTGGGAGGTGTGTGTGTAGTTAGGAATTAGAGTTTATAATTCCTAGTCGTTGTGTTAAAGGAATTAGAGTTTATAATTCCTCTTTGTTGGTTACAAAAGTTTTGTAATCAGTCGTTGTTGAGGCTCAGAGTTATTTAGTGAAGTTGGGGTTAAATCCTGTATAGGTGTAGGTCGTGATTTTTTACACCTTTTTGAGCCGGGTGTTTTTCACGTAAAAATCATTGTGTTCTTTAGTTACTGTTTTACTGCTTTCCTGGAACACGTCAGGCAACCCGTTCCATCCATAGGTAACTCTTATGTTAAAGTCACTGATCAGTAGGGCACGTACTCTAACATAAAACCTTTGCTTTTGGCCACAAAATTTTGAGACCTCAAAATTTTTAATAGTAAACTCTATGATTTCAACTTCACTCGAAATAATAATAAAGATTGTGAAATATATTTTAAAAAATTATCTCAAAAATAATAATAGAAAAAAAGATAAAAAGTTATCTCATTTTTACAAGAAATATTTTTTATAACTTTAAACTAAACAATTCAAACGTTATATTAATAAATAAAGCTTTAACAACAACATTCAAGTTAATGCATTGCAAACAAATGGCAAACATCTTATTAACCAGAATTAATCCTTACTTTTATTAATAATCATATTAAAATGTGAGTTAAAGGTTATGTGTTTTTAAAAATACTATATCAAAAACAACTATTATGCAAGAATAAATAAGATAACTCCAAATTATTACAGTTGTATTTTTGTATGTATGTTTATATATATAAGATCTCTTATTAAAATTTGATTTTAGATCACTATTTTTATTGAGACGCCCCGACTCAGAGGCTTCTTTTCTAAGGTTAATTTTTTGGAGTCTTGTCACACTAAAAATCGAAGTTTGTGTACCCCATTGACAATAACTTAATAAATTAAATGATAGACTATGCACTTAATTTTCCTATACTCCTTCCGTTTCTTATTAGTTGGTCTATATAGATTTGACACATCTATTAAACAAACAATAACTAGAGATGCATTTTACATATTTAGCCTTGTATGTCTTTTAAAGTCCAATAATCAATACAATGATTAAACATTGAAATTTGATACATATTACTCTATCCCATGCTTTACGTCGAGAACATTGAGTATTTATAATTGAAACTAATAATAATCATTTAAATCTGATTTTAAAAATTGAGATAATTATGCACCAAATAATTTTGAAAACTCTGAATTATTTAGTAATCCTAGTAAATTGGGAAACATATGTATAAAATACTCTTAATTTTAAAACTTGAACAACTAAATTGACAACAAAATGTAATTATTTGGTATATAGCTTCACGATTATTATTCTAGACTAGAAATGAATTACTACTAATATATATAAATTAGTCAAAAGGAAAGATATGGCTTTGTTCTACTACATGTTGGAATATATGGTTTTCATTCTTGGGCTGCACCATTGGTACCATATTATAATTGTGTTTAAGTAAATAAAAAGAAAAAGCAAAGAATGTTTTTGTTGTTCTTTTTCCTATATTTCTAAATTGTAACATCCTAAGTGATTATTAGAATATGTCATTATTATCTAAGACTTGTTTTTAATATATTATCTAGTATATTTCCTGTGTTTTGTTGATGGGATACACCTTAGCCTTAGGACCTCAACATCTTATATATACTTAGTTGAACGTTGAGGTTGCACTAGACTGGCTCTAATTCTATATATAACTATAACAACTTAATCACTAGGGATAAGTTTGGTTTGAAAACAAGTTATATTATTTAGGGGTCGTTTGGTTTGAAAACTTATTTTTAATATATTATTTAGGGGTCGTTTGGTTTGAAAACAAGTTATACTGAGATTAATTATGTTGGGATAAGTTATGATCGGATAAGTTATACTGGGATTAGTTATGCTGGGATTATTTTTGAGAAAAGACATGCCCCCCTCCCCCAAACTTGTCCTCCAAACTCACTTTAACATTTAAACTTAACTTCTGTTTATTTACCCTACTTAACATCTTTAAAGTGTATTAATTGCACCCTCAAAATCACAATCTCACTCTCACTATGGAGAGTGCACTACACATGCACCGTGTCAGTGCCAGGTTATTGCCACGTAAGAAAATAGAATTTAAAAATAAAAAATAATCTAACACACATATGATTTTTATATATTTAAATATATATATATATATAAAATAAAAAAGAAAATTCCTTTCTTCTTCACACCCCCACCCCACCCTACCCCACCTCACCCCCTCCTTCTTCAGATCACATCCCCCCTTCCCCAGCGCTCTTCCAGCCCCTTCACCCCTCCCCCGCCCTTTCAGCCCCTTCGTCCGTGCTCTTCCAACCCCTCCCCCCGCCCCTCTCTTTCTCTCCTTCCAATTTTCACCTCTGCAATGCCTCTCCCTCCAATTTTTTTTCATTTTCTCTATTACTAAAGAGGGAGTAGCTATTTGGTTTGTTAATTGTTGTTAAGAGCGAATTGCACAAATCATTACCACAACACTGTAGCATTAATATAATCATAGCCAACATCCTAAATCTCTAATAAATCAATCACTCCATCTCCATCTCTCTGTAAAATCAAATCTCCGCAAAATCGATAATATTTATATTAAGTGTCTCATCAGAGCAACAATAGAGACAAGTAGAGAAGTAGCAATCAAAGAACCCGACTGAGCCAAAGAGAATCCAGCTCCGGCATCAGTGGTGGTGTAAGATAATTGATGATGGTGGTGGGTTGGGGTGGGGGGAATGGGGGCGGGTAAAAGAAGAAGATGAAGTGGGTTTTTGATTTTTTTTTTAAATTTTATATATATATATAATAATAGTAATAATAATAAAGTGGGCCCTTTTAAAAAAAAATTCACTCGCTCCTTTTTTTTTGCCACATCAGCTTAAAGGATGAAATTAATTCACTTTAAAGATGTTAAGGGGGGTAAATAAACGAAAGTTAAGTTCAAGTGCTAAAGTGAGTTTGGAAGACAAGTTCAGAGAGAAAAAAATGTCTTTTCTCATTATTTTTTGTTGAGTGTTTGGTTTGTTGTATTCAAAGTAATATGCATGGTATAATTTCTAGGAATAAATTGATTGATTACCAAAATACACTCCATCTTATTTAACTTTTTTTATATATATATTTCTTTTTAAGTTTTAAATATTCATTCTTAAAATTTTTTATTATTTTTTAAAGTAATTAAAATATATAAATAAACATAATTTATATATTTTACAACCATTTTGAACGATAAACTGTTCAAAATTTATTTATCTATGAATATATAATACGTTAATTAAACATAATTTATGTGTGTGTGAGAATATATTACGTTATATATAATTAAATTATATATAACTAAACATAATATATTATAATTAAATATATTAACATAATATATATATAATTAAACATAATGAACGTATATATATTCATAATATTATACGTTATGTATTACATAATATATTATATTCATAATTAATGAATATATTATACGTTAATTAAACATAATTTATGAAAATATAATTTATATATATTTATGAATATATTATACGTTATTCATAATATATATTTATGTTCATAATATATATTATACGTCCAAAACATAATTGTTATACAGTTTACCAGTTTATGTTAATTATTATTATATATATAATTTATTTATGAATATATTATAAGTTAATTGAACATAATTTATTATTTATGAATATATATATATATATATATATATATATAAAATATATATATGAGTGTGTGAGAGAGAGATGAAAATAATAGAATTTGAGGGTATTTTTGTCCTTTCATACATTTATCCCAAGGATAAATTATGGTGGGATTGTTATCCCACCAATTGAGTGGATAACTTATCCCGGGACTATTTATTAGTCCCGGGATAAGTTATCCCGAATATTGCCAACCAAATATGCAATAGAAAATTTTATCCCGAGATTTTTATTTTATCCCGAAATTATTTGCTTCAACACCTCAAACCAAATGATTATGGACCTAAAAGTAGGGGTGGGTGTTCGGTATTCGGTTTGGTATTTTCATAATTCAGGTTCAGTAATTCGATAATCGGTAAATGAAAGTAGCTATCAAATACCATACCATTAAACTTCGGTTCGGTAATTGGTAAATTAAATTTTGGTTCGGTACGAAATTCGGTATTACCATATTAAAGTTGGACATGCTTATAGTGATCCTATTTGGTGATAATAGTGGTGATTTTCAACCAACGTATTGAGAAAAAATTCAATTTTGTTTGGTAGTTTTACACCTCTGAATACAAAGCTTTACACCAGAAAAAATAATTTTGTTTGGTCTTGTTACACGTTGATATGTGTGACTCAATTAATGAAACACTTTAAATCCTATGTTATTGTAGTTTGATCCTGCTCCTAGAAGGGGAGAACTGGATGTAACACGAAAAACATTTACATCAAACTGGATATAACACGAACTGGATGTAAATGTGATGTAAAGTCATAATATTACTTCTTATAAATGTGATGGAGACTGGAGAGCAATATATGTTATGTTGTCTGCCAAGTGTTGATTTTTTCGATAATTTTCATCTGATGTTGACATGTGAACACAAGGATTAAGAAGGCTTGATTAAGTCTCCTTGGTTAAAGCCATATTCCGACCTATGTTAGGAATATTAGAGTTGGGTAAGTGCAGCCAACAATGGTGTTATGTATCATGTCATGAAGACTTTTTTTCTGTTGTTCCCTTCTACGCCCTGATTTTCAGTCATAGCGTGATATATTCATCAAAAGTTGTCATATGTTGGTTGCAAGGAAGTCTGTTGTGTAAAATTAAGAGTCTACTTTATGTCTATATTTAATAAGTCAAAGTTTGCTTGAGCAATATTTACACAAGTATGTGGCCTTTGGAGTGTGGACTAGGTATGTGACCTATGGGTCACTTAACTATTATTAGATATTCGGAAAATACCAAATACCAAATGGTAGTAATAATTTTTACCAATCCCGAACCCAAATACTATAATTTTAAAATTTTACTGTGTCGGTTTTGTAAGTTGGACACTTCTACTTACATGTTTGTCATCTAGACCCTTGAACCCATTAAAAAGCAACATTTTACACCCTTTGACCGTTGACCTCGCCTATGTGGCATTGAAATGGTGACTAGGATTAGAAAAGTGTAGTCACTCGCCTGGGGGTGCGAGTGAGGGTCAATTTTTGGCCAATTTTACATTAAAATAATAAAAAAATATTAAAATTAAAAAATAAAATAAAAAAAAGATTTTTTTCTCCTCCATCTTTTTAATTTAATTTTTTAAAAAAAAATCCTTCCCCACTCCACCTCATCCCGTCCCCACCCCCACCCCTCACCCAGCCCCATCCCACCCCAACCCCACCCCCTTTCATAAAATAATTTTTTAAAAAAATTTAAAATATTAAAATTAAGAAAAAGCTCTTTTTTTCCTCCATCCTTTTAAATTTAAAAATATTTTTATAAATTTTAAAATAATATATTTTAAAAAAAAAAAACTTCCCCACTCCACCCCTACCCGTCCCCACCCCCCGCCCAGCCCAGCCCAGCCCACCCCAGCCCCTTCTGTCCCCTCCACCCCACCCTAACACCCGTCCAGCCCTTCCCCACCCCACCTCAGACCGTCCCCAACTCCCTTCCCCCCCACCCCCAACCCCGTCCAGCCCTTCCCCAACCCTACACACCCCACCAGCCCCTTCTCACCCCACCCTCAGCCCCTACACCCCTCCCAGCACCGTCCCCACCCCACCCCCAGCCCCTTCCATCCCCCCCACCCCACCCGAACACTCTTCCAGCCTTCCCTCCCACCCCACACACACGTTCACTTTTTATTTTTTATTTTAATTTTTCCTCTCAATTCAATTCTTTTTATTTTTTCAATTAAAATTTAAATTTGAAATCTTTTTATTTTTTTGGAGATTAAAATTTAAATTTAAATTGAAAGTGAGTGATAGTGAATATTGAAAAAAAATAGTGAATTTTGCTTGAAAAAAAATTAAACTTTTTGTGAATTTGTTAAAAATATTCAAATTTAAAAATCAAAAATTTATTATGTTTGTATATATGAATTTATAGTTAAAAATTTAAATTAGTTGGAGAAGAATTTTAATTATTTGGAATGGATTTGATGTTTAATTTGTGAGTAAAAATAAAAACATGGTTATTCAATTTTTTTCTACAATTTATAAATTTTTCTTAATTAATTAAATTAATTTTAATATTTAATTTGTTATGTAGCATTTTAAAAATGACTTGAAATTTAATGTAATACTTTTTTTATTTTTTAAATGACGTGGCAAACGTGTTAGGCGTGGCAACTGACGTGGGGAGAGTGTGTTACACTCACCAAAAAAGGTTTTAAATGTTGCTTTTTAGTGGGTTCAGGGATCTAGATGACAAACATGTAAGTACAAGCATCCAACTTATAAAACCGACATAGTAAAGGGGTTCATAAGGTCATTTTGCCTTATGTTTAATAGTTCAAAGTTTGCTTGAGCAATATTCACACAAGTATGTGGCCTTTGGATTGTGAACTAGGTATGTGACCTATGGGTCACTTAACTATTATTGGATATTCGGAAAATACCAAATACCAAACGGTAGTAATAATTTTTACCAATCCTGAACTCAAATACCATAATTTTAAAATTTTACTCTCAAGTACCAAATTACCAAATACCAATTACCAAATTTTTTAATTCGGTTCGATAATTCAATTTTTGATATTTTACACCCACCCCTACCTAAAAGTTCATAACTTTAATGTCACTATGATTTAAAGTTTAAAGCTTGTTTTCTTATATACCACATTTCTCCTAAGTTTTGCCGTTGTGAATATGCTTAAGACGTTATACGAAAATTATATTAATTAAATAATTACTCACTAGTTACATTCAATAATGTGCAAAATGAATTAAGGGGTTTACATTTATTTTATAAGCTTAAGAAATGCGCATGAAGCTTATTTTGAGAGTTGCTGAAAAAAAAAATTAAATTGTTGCAATTACTAGGTATCACTTCTTTTAGTTTTTGGGTACATTTTCTTCTCTAAGGGTGTGTTCGGTAGGGAGGTACTTACATTTTCGTATGTTGAATTGATCAAATTTATAAAAAAGTATTTTTTTTCTCTAGGAAAATTCTTCGCTCCTGAAAAAGAAAAAATAACGTCTCCAGTAAAAATAGAAAAAAAACGTGTTTCACAATTGATATTTCACACTATTGATTGTGTTCTCCCGTCCTTTCAACACCCTTATCTTCCCCCTCAACCCCGTAGCCTCTATCCCCGCCACCCCGATCTTCATCTTTGATGCATATTATTTGTGTAAATTATATACAAATGCTTTCAAGATAATATCTACATACAAAATACAATAAAATAAACAAGAAACTCACTTATTATATTATGAGTAAATACATAATTACACCCCTGATCTTGTTGAAGATTTGCAAAAAGACACTTAAACTTTAATTTCGACCTATTATCCCACGATTCTTCTTTATTTCGTTGTAAACACACCATTTTAACTCTCTGCGTGTGTACACATGCTACACGCGCGTGAAAGGGCTGAAATTTGATTTTTTTGATCAATTAAAAGCTGCCACGTGTAAAATAATTGATATATAATTTATATTCTTTTTTAAAAAAATAAAATTGATATTTATTTTCTTTTTAAAATTATTTCATACCCCCTCTCTCCTCTCCCCAGCTCACCCACTCACCCTTTCTTCTTCAACACCTTCAACACCATTAAAGTTTTATTGAAGCATTTTTTTTTAAAATATCATTAAAACTCCATTAAAGTTGAGCACAATATCTTCTTCAACATCATTAAAGCTTCTCCACTAAAGCTTCATTGAAGCTTTTTTTTTAAAAAAAAAATCTTTAAAACTCCATTAAGGCTCATTTAACTATTTATAAAACTCAATTCAATCATTTAACTATCCTTAAAACTCAATTCAATCATAAAACTATTTTTTGAACCGATTTGAACCAAAAAAAAAATTGAACGGGGAGAGAGATGTTGACGAAGTGGGGAGGGTTTGCGGGGTTAGGAGGGAGATGTTGATGGGAGTGGGGTTGAGGGGAGCTGTTGACGCGGGAGGGAGATGTGCTGGATGGGGTAGGGGAAGAGGGGGTGGGGTGGGGTGTTAAATTAAATAAAAAGAAAAATTTTATTAAAAAAAATATGAAATCAAACGTAGTTGACACGTGGCACCACCTGATTGGCGCGTGTCTTCACTCACTTTGTTATGACTGAGATTCAGCGCAAAATGATGTGTTTACAACGAAATAAAGAAGAATCGTGGGATAATAGGTCGATGTTAAAGTTTAGATGTCTTTTTGAAAAATCTCGACCAACATCAGAGGTAATTATGTATTTAGTGTTATATTATTCATAAAAGTACTCTTCATGAAAAAAACAATTTTCTTTGTAACGAATACACCATAAATTTCTATTTAAATGATAAGCGGTAACCACCCCTCCCCATCCACCCCCACCCCAAAAAAGAAGAAGAAGAATACGATATGGATATGATGAATGGTAGTTAACCAGGTCCACTTTTTTTTTACCTAACTTTATATTGCAGAGGGCTCATATGTCTTCCATTATGGAAATAGCTAATCAAATAATAATAATTGAAGGAAACAGATTTTATATTTTAGGAGTACAAGATTACTTGTATAGGAAAGAAAAGAATCTCTTATGCTAGCACCATTATTGCAAAAATGACCCCATTGATATTGTACATGTACTGTTGCTATAGACAACAAATTTTGATGTTAATTTGTCTTCTGCATGCTTTAAATATTCTTTTGAAGATTTGAAATTCTCATCAAAATTGAGTATGTTTGACCAATTCGATCGAATTCGTCATATTTTTGTTCACTTTATGATTCTTTCTTTTGGTCACGGGGTTCGATTGCTTCTTGTGTATAATATTTCACAAATCACACAAGAAAGGTAAACAAAAGTAGGGATTATCCTATTTTGGTCTTCCAGTTTATCCTTAAAGCAACTTTGAACTCCATACTAAAATTAAAAGCAAACAATGATTCCATGCTGAGAATGTAGAAGCTAATCAGATTATCCAAGTCCAAAAATTAAAACTTGCGGCAATAAATTACTGTTATAAGCTATCTATCATTTCTTTGTGTGTGAAAAAGGATAGTAATATATTGTGATAATGAAATGTAAAAGTTAGAGAAATCTCAATCCTTTCGAATAAAGTATTTTTTATTTCAATTTTTAAAAAATATTACCAAAAATTCCTGATTTAGTTTGCACGAATATATTACATAGATACATTACATTCTTTGGATACATCACTTAATTTTATACAGATACATCACATTCTTTCGAATGCATCACTTAATTTTATACGGATACATTACATTCTTCCGAATACATTATTTAATTTGTACCACGTCAAATGATGCCACATAAATAGAGACGAACGGGAGAATTACAAGTCGAAATTTCTACCAATACATAAATTTTGAACGTCCTCAGAGGAATAGCCTAAAATGTTTGTACCAAATTTGGTAAAAACAGGTAGAATATAGTTGACAAAACATGGATCATGCCAATTATTTGTGGATTATACAAATCTTTGCAAGTAAGTTTCACCATTGCATAATCAGAAAATGTTACATGAACCATTTTGTAGGCTTGTGCATGTACTCAACACATGCTGACCCATTCAAAAAATAACTTTGATAAGCGTTGAGCCCGGTTGATTGGGCCGAAGCTATATAAGCCCATGAAAACTATATGGATTAATTAGAATATGACAGAGTAAAATTGGTGAGCCCAGGATTGGGCTTGGACTAAAATTATGAGCCCACTTAACTACTCCCTCCATCTCATATTATTTATCGTGGTTACTAAAGATAGTTGTCTTGAATTATTTATTATTTTAAAAGTGCACAGTTAATTAGTATTTTTCACTAATGAAGATGACACATTAGTTGTGTAATCATTTAAATGGAGAGAGATTATAACTTAGACAAAAATAAGGGAAAACTAATAATTTTACTAGGTGTGTAAAGAAAACAAGCGAGAGATAATTTGAGACGGGGGAGAAAATGAACTAGAATAAGTATAGAGAAAAATTGGAGAGCTCATAATAGGGATCGAACTACAATTAGTATAAACCACATAAATCTCTTCTATAGTAAAAATATTTACATATAATTTTGTTAGGCTTTCTTTCTCCCTAATTTATAAAATATACTTATACATTAGGTAGGACCTTATACATTGCTAGAATATATGATAAAACAGATTTGCCTATATTTATGGAAAGAGAAATCAGATACTGTCTTTCTCTACCTTAATTAACGTCACTAATTATCTATCATTATATGGTGTAAGATTAAATATAGTAACTGAAATTTAAATTCAAAAACATTCTTAAACATCACTGTTAATTGTTCTCATTGTTGAATTACGTTCTTGAAAAAAAAAGGCCGTCTTCTTTCTTCTATTCCCGAAAAAAAATATGAACATCTCCATATTATTGCGTCATTTCGATATTTGGGAGTCGAAAATTATTTATCAATCCTACAAAAGTGACGCAATTATTGTTTCGGAAAGTATAATCTTCTTGAAATTGATTGCTACGATCGCGATGGAATTAAATATTGAAATTCTTAAAAAAATGAAGTAAAATACATTGTTGAAGGTAACTTCTCTCATTATCACAAAGAATGATAATGGAGTGAGGGTTTACATGGAGTTGAAGAAATAATTTTCGGGATTTGTCAATATGGTATTTCATGCCCTGAAAAAACAAAAGCAGACTCAAATTAAAAGAGAAAAAGATAGCAACAAACTGATACGTATTAAAGATAACATCATACAACGGTTGTGCATGTATGCGGACACATTTACATTTAAAAAATAATTTGTAGTAATGTATAATGTCATACTATACATTTAAGTATTAACATTAAACATGTATACTTTTGTATCCTTATCAGAAGGTATAATGTAACCTTATATAATATTAATACTTTCTAATTCCATAATACCAAATAATACATAAAATGCCTCTTAAATGTAATAAGAACCTTTTAATGTATAACATAATGAAATATATAGCCGAAGAATTATATTATACATTAGTTTTTCAAAAATAACTAATGTATAATGCCTGATATATTATAAATTATACATTAAAATATGATCTTTCAGAATATATAATATCACACTATGCATATAAATATTCACCTTATGCATTAATTATTTACAGGAGTATAATAATTTTAAGGAAAGATGAGTGTTATTGTAACATTACATTGGCTACACGACAATAAGGAAAAAGAATGATTCAATTTCCTTTATTACGTGAATTGAAAGTGTACATCTTCAATTTCAATTATAAAAGTGACGCAAATAGGAGGGGGATGAGAGAGTATTAATATTACATTAGGTTGATTGTAGGCGTAAATAAAGGAGCACATATATGGAGCAAAAATCAGTGCACTAAGGAGCAAAATATGGTATTCTAATATGTATGAGGGGTATGAGAGAGAAAGAGTGAATTTAAGGAATTTAAGTAATTACTTTAGATTTTTATTAAATTTTTTTTCAATATGAAATTTTAATGTAATACGAAAAAGTTACCTAGTGTATATATGTAATTTTTAGCTACAATTATGAGCCCCCAAAAGTATATGAACTAGCATATGGACAGAAAATGGGTGAGCCCATGATGGGTCTTGGACTAAAATTCCGAGCCCACTAAACTATATGCACTATAATACCGACGGAAAAAGAGGAAAAATAATATAAATATACATCTTAACTTATTATATTACACAAAATTTCACTCTTACAAAGTATTTACATAATTATGTATCTTCGTTGGATGTATCGGGAGCTAATTATGTATCGACAAACTCAAAATTGAAAAAAATATATTGAGAGCTAAATATGTATATTTGCAAAAGAAAAAGTGTATTTTTGAAGTAGAGATCAAAATTGAGTGACTTTTGAAGTAAAAATCAAAGTTGAGTGACTTTTTGGGATAAAAACCTAAAGTTGAGTGACCATTTGAGTTATTAACTCTGATATCTAGTGAATGAAAGTATCGCAAGTAGCAGGGCAAGACTGACTTTTCACTTCTCTCAAACTTCTTCCTAGAAAAAATATTTTACCAGAAGACGTTGTAGATCAAATACTTACCATCATACCAAAAGATACAAGTCATAGCAAGGGCGTTACTTTATTCCTTAACTACAACCACCAAAATAAGCATCATATGCGATCATGACTCTAATCCCGGCCATCCTATAGACAGGATTGCTTAGCCAACACTTCCCTAGGATCAAATTTCCTAGTCAAACTTCTAACAACTCCTCTACAATACTGACTAATTCTGTCGTACTTCACAGACTATAATACTAATATATACCCATAAGAATTTAATTAAAGAATGGTGTCCCTCCTTCCCTGGGCCAAAAATGCCACCTAGATATAGTATATGAAAAGTACTTGACAATAGTAAATGACATGATAATTTTATAAATAAAGAGAGCTGAGTGGTAACTATACTATTCTTTTGGCACTCAAGGGATTCTAAGCTATCAATGAAGTGGGTGAGAATCATGAAGTCACAAATCAAATTCCAGTAGTGACCAAAATACTAGGTGATTTTTTCTATCCAACCTAGCGTAGGTGGGTAGAATTACCTAACACTTATTACTGGTGGGAGGTGACATGCTTCCCATAATTAGTCCAGCTATACAAAATCTAACCCAGATACCACGATTATCGAAACAATATTCTTTTGCAAGCTAAGATAAAAAAAAGGCTGCGAGACTGTAAAGCAAAAAATTGCAACAAGTATCTCACAGACGCTCCCCCCTTATCAAGTCATTTCCATCATAAGGTTTTAAACAAATATATTCATGTGAATTGACCCCCCAATTTTGGCCTATGCCTATGCCTATGCCATCTTAACCCCATTTACAACCATGCTTGCTATGTTGCTACGCTCCTTCAATGGCCCTCTTCTCATTTCAATTATTCATTACTCTCATTGTCATATAAATAAACCTCCCCACATCCTTCATCATTCATTTTCCTACCCTATATGCACCATGCTTGATTTGCTACTCTTTTCCCTATCCCTCCTTTTTAAACGTCGGTGGCGTGGCAAAAAATTTCATTTAGAGGAGTTAAAACATACATAAGTAAACATACGTGGAAGCCAAGGGAGTTTAGTATTTATTATGTATGCATTAAAATATATCGATCTTGTATATACGGTTGATTTTTCTAGAGTTTAGTATCCATTATGTATGCATTAAAATATACAGTTAATTTTCTGGAGAAGGGGATTCGAATGAAACCATTTGTTCCCCTAGCTTTGCTCATGGTCATATCCGAACCAACTTTTGACTAACAAATAGACAATTTTTCAGTTGTTACACATAGTAACTCGCCGAGATAATTATGTCCATCAAAATTGAATCGTATTGGCTCTCACCAAGTTTTGAAATAGAATCATGATTGGAAATTGTTTGATCAATTTTCTTAATTAACTAAATTAATTGGAAATTGTTGTTCAAATCATAGTGAAACTTTGAATTTCTTATTCTATGTTTGCTTTTCATGAAAAAAAACTATACCAATTGAAGTGGTCAGAGAATTTCTTGAAATAACAAAAGGTTTGGATCAAATGATTCTGAACGTGTTTTCCACAAATTCTTAAGAAACAAGTGGGCTAATTTTTTGCAAAATTGTCCTCACTTTCATATCGAGTTGAGTTTCACTTTTTCATATATGTTCCTTTCCTTGATAATCTTTGATGAATTTATGTAATGGCATAATGCACATGTTTCTTGCACACATACGCCCTACCATAAAAATAAAAACTATCAAGCAAATGAATAAAGGGAAAAAAAAAATGAAAGATAAGCACTTCCATCTATGTCCTTGCACTATTATATAACAAATCTTAGTGAGTCTCTCTTTTTCTTTTTTTTTTTTTCCTTTTCCCCCACCAAGATATTCAAGATTTTCTATATTGTTGTTTTTGAGAGAACAAATATATATTAAAAAATGACTAAAAGTCAACAAGCAAATCATCAACAGAATTTTTATTTTTTTAAAAGAGAAAAGAAATGATTAAAAAGAAAGCCATTTTACATAGTACAAATTGATATTAATCAACTCTTATGTAGACATTAATGACACAATGATACTCTATAGGACACAACATACATTCTTTAGGATCAAATTAGAGGTGTGCTTATACAATAGCATACATCGATATACAATAACGAAGTTCAGAATATCACTAAGAGTATTCAAATTCAATATATATATTTATAATATATATTGACCAAGTGTATTTGACTGACCACTTTTCAATATGAGTTGTGACTCCGATCCACCGCTCATCGTGTATAGACGTAATTTCTTTTAAATGATGGTCCTAAATTCTAATCTTAGGAACAAAGAAAAACAAAAGGCACATAGAATAGTTGAAATGTAATTTGTTTGTTGTAATATAAGAAAACAATCTTAACTTTTACTTTGTCAAATAGGAAATAGAATAGGGGCAAAACCAAGTAGCCCCACATGAACAAAGTAAAGACATGTATATGTTTGTCATTGATTGTGCTACATCAATTAAGATGATCCACCATTTTCATTTTTTGATTGAAACACTGAAACAAAACGCTCCTCTCTGAAATAATTCACTTTAAACGAAGCTTCCCAAATAGAAAAAAATCAAAAAAATAAACTTTGGGGGAGTGGAGGTGGGGGTGGGGGTGGGGGTCCAATTCCAGTGCATTTATTATTATTTTTGACAGTACAAATAAAATGAAGAAAAAAAATTGGATAGGGTTGCTGGGCGGAGCTACATAGGGCCGAGGGTTCATCTGGATCCCCTTTGATGAAAGATTACGTTATTTATATATGGTTTAGTTATTTTTTTATGTGTGTATAGAGTAGATGTTGAATCACTTTGACCTCTTCGAATGCTTCCTTTTACTATTTTGAATCTTTTTAGTAAAAATTCTAGCTCCGCCAGGACACTACACTGGATGACATATTATTATCTGAAAGAATCTCAAGTCTCAAGACACTCAATTTCCGTGAAAAAATTTAAAGACTGTTTTGAACATTCACAATCATAATTTGATGCTCTTTCCAAACACTTGTTCTGTATTTTCTTTATCACTTCATATTTTTCCATTTTACTATAATTTATTCTCTCCTTAAATTTATATAGGTACATACATGTATTTATTGCTGTACCTTGAAAATTATCTCCATGTACTTCCTTCTTTATACAATTAATAGTTTTGTATATACGTAGGTATTATTTGAGTTTAATATGAGTTATCTCGTTAATAGTTTAAATGGTTAGGGGGTCATTTGTTATGTTGTATAAAAAGAGTCTTGAATATGGTGTATTAGTAATGTCAATACTTCTTAGTCATGCTTAGATTGTATTTATATCGTGTTTGGTTTTGGTGTATTATAAATAACAATTGCACTCTGTTTTAACTTTCTAATACACTATTTTTATACACCCTATCAAATAGGGTATAACTAATATTCGCACAAACCTAGTGTATGCATTGTTTTTTCGAATGCACTCTATCAAACGACGCGTAAATGTACTCTTGATATGGCTCTTAAAGATGCTTTGGATGCGTTCATACTCCCTTCATTTGGTTTTACTTGTCATATTTTGAGTTGACACACTCATTAAAAAAATAATTAATAATATGACTATTTTAAAGGTGGTAGTCGACCACTAATAAAGCATTCGATCGCTTTCTGATTCCCCTCAAACCTACCTCGCTACATCGGTTGAGAAAGTATGAGAGGGCGTCCTTCAAGCCCTTTGCTTTGTTTGTAACAATTCTTTCGTCTCTTCTTTAAAGCCTTTTCGATTGGCTCTTTCTTCCCTTCTGGTTTTTAAAAGATACTATAAATCTGAATACTGAAATACGTAGCAATGACATGTCTGAGATATTGCTAGAAATACTGGAAACTAAACTGTTTGGTTGAAACAACTGATAAAAACTGATACTTTTATTAAATGATGCTTACATTGTATCTTGAAATTAATTTGAAAAAAAAAAAAATTAATGTCAAGGGTAAAATAGAAAAAAAGCCAAGGGAGTATGTTCGATGGGATAAACTTACATTTTTAACACTCTTGTTTTAACTTACTAGTGACATTTCTAACTTTTTTTTCTAGTCTTCTATGTTTAATATTGTATTGTAAATCACCTTTGAAGAAATTTTGCAATACTATAAAATGGAAAATGCACTAATATGATAATGAAAGATACTAAAAAGTGCAACATTTATAATAATTAAACAGCCTGCAATGGGATATATAATCACTTCAATTGACATGTTTAATCATTATTACGTGTTACGTACGTTAGTGCTACACTTGGAACTTCAATTAACTAGTGATTACCTCCTTTAATCAAAATCATTATTCCATGTTACATTAGGACTACTCATATTGGAGAACAACGGCGGATTTAGAATTTTTGGAACTCAATAATACTTTTATCCTAACCTTATATTTATTTTGAGAATTCATTGATTATATAAGAAATTGATAGATAGAGCCGATAATAAAAGGAGTTGTTCGGACCATCGCAAAGAAGGAACCCTATTTTGGTGCTCTCTTGCCTAGCACAATATGATTCCCCATTAAGTCATACCAAACATTTTTAATCCACTATTATTGCATATTGATTTGTTTTATTGGAAATCCACACGCTTAACGTATCAACCTCTATCGGAGAACCAATTGATTAAAGAATAATTTGTATAATTCATGATAAAATTTATCAATTTTGATTCAAAATTACATTATTTTTAATTATTAATTTAAAATTTAATAGCTTAAATAATTAAAATTCAGAAAATATAAACTTCAAATCAGGCACCCACCTCTAATCACGATATGCTAACACCATGTTTTCATGCACCGACTAGAACTAGAAGGGACTAATTTCTTTGTGACTAATGTACCAATAAAAGTGTAGAATCCAAGATTTTTTGTGGGACTTTCCATGCTTAATTAAATGAAAGAATTTCAACTATGAATAATCATGCACACTAAAGACATAATAATTGAGGCATAGATGATTATTGAAAATAAAATGGGTGACAAAGCCTGTAAAATCTACTTACTGCGTTTCGGCTTGGACCTACCGGGACGCCACGTCAATTGAAAAAGGCCTTCTACGTGATTTAAAAGAGTAAAATACACACGCAAAAAGTATCAAATGACACAGTAAGATTTCTTAATTGAGGTGTCTAAGTAAAAATTGGTGCAATTTAAGGAGGCCGTCGATGAGTTCCATCTTATTTAAATGGGTGACAAAACCTGCAAAGTCTACTTACTGCTATTGGGCTTGGACCTACCAATCTCTCTACTGGAAATCAAGCATTTATACCTCAGAACTTACTGCCATTATATTAACTATGAAAAAAGAGCATTTACTCCTTCGAATTCAAAGAAAAACAAAAATAAAATTATAATGGTCCTACTATGTATTAAAATTTGAAGTACTTTTTCTTTAATGAAAGGAGATATACAGCGAAAAAAGCGTTGAAAGAGTTGAATCACCTGAGTTTCCTCAACCTAACAAGCAACATCTTCATTAATTGTCATGACCAATAGTAAGATTCAAGATTTTTATCCAGAGATTCAATAATTAATAAATATTACTTATATAAATTTACGACGAAAGGGGTTTGAATAAAACCACATTTGCCCTCTAGCTTCACCCCATGATTCTGAATTTGTACACCTAGGAATTTGGTGTAAAAGATTAAGAACGTAACATGTGATGTATGAACTAGACGTACGTTACGTGTTTGATCATTGTTACAAACATAACTTAACAGTCAATATAACCTAAAAAAAATTGTTTAGAAATTAATTAAAAACTTGTAAATATAAATAAATGAATTTGCTAGCGGAGTTTACTCCTAAATAGCAGACAGAAAGATGACAATGATAGTAATTAAGACTGAGCATTCTGAAATTTTAATTTTTTTTAAAAAGGGTTATGAGTATTTCATAGCTTCAGGAATATTATTGTCTTCTGCTTCATCAATTTTTCTTTCATGATTTTATATTTCATCATCAGTAATATATATGTATAGTAAAAGGATGCTGCCATGATTGTCGATAATTAGCCACCTTTATAATAATTTAAGTGGCCATACTTATTTTCTGATCGCTCCATATTTATTACTACTATTTTATATATTAATAGCTTCAGGTACCGAAATTAAATTTATATTAAAAGGATACCTAATTATTTCCTTAAAGACTATAAATTGTCCTTGGAAAATATTGAGAAACAAATTCTTTTTCTTTTTATGAGGAAATAGGAACATAAAAAATTATTGAATGTGCCGCTGCACTGGTGCTCTGTCAAGTTAGCAATATATATAATAAGTTAAATTGTAGTATTATGTTAAGATTCTTTACATTTGTAAATATATATAATTTAAAGAAAAGATTAGAGTCAAACGTATATAATGTATATCTTATACAATATATACATATACTATACATATCAATATATAAGTATAATATACATATGTACATACAACCGAAGTATATCGACAGTATACACTTTGATCATATTGATGAACTGGATGACCGAAGGGATATGTAAGTTTCCCTAATTTAAATTTATAAAATCCTAGTATAGTATTTTTAGTACTTTTTACTCTTTTGCAAGGGTGATAATGTGAATTTTAGATAAATTGTCACCCTTTTTCTTTTTTATACAGGGAACTGATTCCACAAAACCAAAGGGCTAAAAGTTGAAATAACTTTACAAATACAGTATCTCTTTCTGAAATTGTGGCAGTGCCTGAACTCAGACAAATTGTAGTATATTCTTGCCCAAAGTGCTTTTTATTTCTTCTTTTTCGGCAAAGTCCCATTGCATATACCATATTAAACATATAATTATAAAATGAGTAAAGGTGGAAAAGTGCTCATTTTAGTTATATGTATATATTTAAAAAAAAAAAAAATTGTTAAAGTTGAGGAAAAATTTGTGTGCCCATTGCATTGCCAAATAAAACTAAACCCATACTGATAATAAGATAAAAGGGAAAACCAGGCTAGTCTCACCTTCCATACAGTTCTTTATTAAGCTTAGCACCAAACCCCATAGAGTCCAACTAGACAAACAGTCAAACAAAGACTGATCACATGTGCTCCACAAAAAAGTATATATGGCAGGAGGCTATTTTGGTCTTTTTCCATTTAATTTACAGGTAGAAAATTTTAGAAAACTAAAAAGAATCTATTATGCTGAGGACTATGATAATGAAGGAGCAATCCGTGCACAAAATCTTTCGATATGTGTAGGGTTCGAGAAAGGATTGAACTATAAAAGTTGCACTTCTACAAGAGAGAGATTATTTTTGCTAATAGAACCCGTGACCTCCTAATCAGTGATCAATAACAACAACTTTATCAATTAAGATAAAACTTTCCTCCTTAAAGAATATAGTGATAAGTTACAAAAAAGATTCAACTTATAGTCTCATGAATTAGAACTTGTTATAGCAAATAAATTAGTACTTTTATTTTTCAAGTTACTAATCTCATTTCAATGATGTGAATCCTTACAAGAAAATTCATGTGAACTTCACCTAAAATACTTTCACACTATAAGAGTCTTTTTAAGTTATCTTAGCTCAATATTTATTAGATGATATAATAGTGTAAAAATTCACTTATGCTGTGCATATAGAAATTAAACTCTTGATAGAAATAGCAACAAGTTAAAAGAGGCAAAATCAAATATTACTCAACTGTATAGTTTAGAATTTCATAAAGAAAGCCATAAAGTATATACATGATGCAAAAAGTGAACATTACATAAATAAAATTAAACAATTCAAAATTCTCTCCCTTTCCTCTTGCCTCATGGAAATAACTCAAAATTTCTCTCGTTTTCACCTTGATTCTTTTTCTTTTATTTTCTTTATTTTTTTTTTAACTTTTTTTAGGCTCTAAAACAAATACAGACCATCAAAGGCTAAACAAACTTTATCTATAATGAAACTCCCAAAGCCAAGACAGACTATAAGAGTTTTTTTTTTTGTTTTGTTTTGTTTTGCATTCATTATTTCTATTTCTCCCTAATTAATCTTGGCTTCTTTTGCTGTTAAGAAGTCTAATATTTAACAGCTCCAACTTTTTTTCATGTTAATGGAATGAAACCTCTTGTCTATGTAATATCTTCTTCACTCTCCAACCACCAAAATGATCCAACTACTCACAATATCCCCACCCCCACCATATTCATTATGCATTCCTACTTTCATTATTTTGAAGTTTTGTTGTGGGGTGCATTGCATTCTCAAAAATCACACCAAAACTCTCATTCAACCATATCATAATATAACTAGACAAAAGGTCCTTCCACTAAGAGTCATCCATCTCTTAGGTATTCACTTGATGAGGTGTATTTAGCTTTCTCCTTTTATTAACTGGACTACTATGCGATGAATTCGCGCATGACTCAACTCCTGAGCCATCAGTTCTGTAACTTAAACATGCTGCATCCAACACGCCAATAGGACTCTGAGGAACGATTGGGGTTGAAGAAGCAGCAATTGGACGTTTAACAAAATCAGTCGGCAATGATGATAATTCTCGAATCAATTCAACACACTTCATCACTTTATCCTGCAAACCACAGTAAAGTAGGAAACTTTAGTGTTGTTATAAGTTCATCAACATGAAAATGATCCAGATAGAAAAGTGCAAGAATGATCAAGATTGTACTAATGTGTTTGTGTTGTGCTATCTGGACCGCCATATTTACCTTTTGTACATGCTGATCAACTAGAGCAGATAGTGCTTTCTCACTCTCTACTGTCTCAACTTTTACAGCAAATGAGATTGCTACTGCTGCTGCAATCTCAGATGGCTTGAATTCCAAGAAGTGAATTCCTGCATTGAATTTTCAACAACCAAACAATTAGTCTTTTTTCATTTTCTACTTTCTCTTCAGTCAAACAAGATGTTGATTATATCGATGATAAATGAACTTCACCTTTCAGTGTGCTTAGGATGAGTTGAACTGATTTATTGATCAAAGATCTCGAAGCATCTTGATCGTTATTTAGCTTCTTGACGAAATATTCGATGAATGAGAATGGGGTGATAGCCTGCATTCTCCATTTCAATGTGCTCAACACAAGGAGCTCCATTCTTTGTATGGTTTTAGCTTCAAATAAATACTTTGCATCCCCTCCCTGTCAATGATCATTGCAAATTCACAATCGTTATTTAGCCGGTATTCAAGATTGATAAATTCGTAAACGAGGAAGAACACAAAGATACAAGCAATGTACATAAAAGTATCAAATGAAAATTCACCTGTAAATCTAGAGACAGAGGAACTACAGTCTCCTCCATTTTGGCAGCAATAGACAAACAAGCTACACCAAGTAACTGCATCATCCATGCCTTTCCCTCCTGTGGAAACAATAATAGATGTTATAAGCAGCAATGTGTGATTGAATAGAACTTTTTTTAATGACGAGTGACCCCCCTTTAGGTGAGCACATGGTAAGCTCCGCTCCTAGAGGTTCGGACTTGATACCTCCATTATGGAAGTCCCAAGCAAAACCATCTGAGCCACCCCGAACGGTGTGATTGAATGAAACAAAGTAACACCAAATTAAGTAATCAAAGAACTTACAGGTAACTCATAGGCAGAAAGGAATCTATCAAGATAGTTGACAGCCAAATATGCACACATAGGACCAAAATTGAAATGTGAATGAGCCTGCAATAACCCGATCCACGATTAGATTTAGATTAGATTTACTCAATATCGACTCAAATAAAAACAAATGTAATTAGTAACTGATAATCAATCACATGACTACAGTGTGAAACTACTTGATTAACAGTAATAGACAGCTAAGAATTGGTGAAACAGGAAAAGAAGATCCAAAACAAGAATAGTGAAAATCCCACACAAACTCATTAATGTATCAGCATTAGCTGACCATTAAACAAAACACCAAAAGGGTTCCCCACCAAAACCCATTCATTTTTCTCTGTGGATGTATTTCAAAAAGTTAATACCATGATAAAGCAAAAGCCAAGAATCATTCATCAAACACCCTTAACCACCCCCACCCCAACCCCTCCCCCACACACATCCCAAACTAAAACCTCCTAAGATAATAATGACATAGTATCAACCTCCCCTTTAGCAAATAAAAAAGATACATCATTTTAAACCCTTTATTAAATAGTATTTCATTGCCAGTTACTGTTTAGTAGATTAATCTAATAACTTCATCAAGACACACCTAAATTTTATAAACTTGAAATCCAATTAATCTAAGTTGTTGTTAAGATCCATTAGTCAATAATTTCCATTAATCAATATATTACTCGACTCTCCAAATTCATTGTCGCACACGTGTCAGATCCTCAATCAAAAACGTACTATTTTTGGAGGATCCAACACGCACTCGACAACAACATTTTTGAAGAGCCCAATCATCATAATTAGTCTAAGTTATTATTATGAACCATCGGTTAACAATTTCCATCAATCACTATACTCCTCGGATTCTCCAAAACTATTGCCGCACTCGTGTCAGATCCTCCACTAACTTACGAAGGATCCAACACGCACCCGACAACAACATTTTTGAAGAGTCCGATCATCGTAATTAATCTTAAACAAAGATCCATGAACCAAACCTTAGCAATCCAATCAAGAATCTCATCTCTAGCACCCATATCCAAATCCCCATTTCTCAATCTTTCAAGATAATCACCATTAGGCATATGTTCACATTCTTTACCAATCATCAACACTAAACACTCATCACTCTGCAATGGCACACCAATCAAAAAATCCCCCCCATTAAACAAACTCTTGGTTCCTCTACTTTCTTCAACAGTTCGATGATTCCTAGGATACCCCCATCTGTCTTCCACCACTACAACAACATCCTCAACAACCCCAAATCCAACATCATCGTCCTCATTACAAAAAATACTACTGTTGTCTTCTGCACACAAAAGACTGGAAAACACACAATCCATACTAGGTGCCATTGATAAATACCCTTTTATCTCACTATCAATATTCAACTCAAGAAAACAAAAAAAGTTTCGTTCTTTAACTCAAGAAAATCAAAATCTATATTTTAACAAAACATTTTACACAACCCCAAGTGATTTTCTTGAAACAAAAAATGGTTTTTGAAGGAGAAAATCAAGATTGTTTAGTAGATGTGGATGTAGAAGAGAGAAGAGATAGTGCGGCTATGGAGAAGAAAAGGGTGTTTATATATTGGATTTTTAGGGCATTTAGAGAGGGGGGAGGGGGGGGAGGGGGAGAGAAGGGAAAGGGCAAAACAATGGAAGAAAATGAGAAATGGGAGTGCCGAAAATATAGACAGTAACAAGTGGAAAAAAAATAGGATTGGTTAGTGAGAGAGTGAGAGAGAGAGAGAGAGAGAGAGAGACAGAGAGAAAATGTATAAACATTTTATGTCATATTTAGCATATTTGGGAAGACAATATACACGAAGATATGCGTATGTATGTGTGTTTAATATATACTTTACGTCTGTATATGTGTCTATATATACTGTATACATACGTCTATATTTCTTGGATTCTCCAAAAAAAAAATATTTATATTTATAGAGAGAGAATCCATTAATAAGTATTTTTGAAAGATTTGATATACATCAATTGATATTATTAAAGAGTTTGAGCGATGTATATAACTATCGATATTATTAAAGAGTTTCAAACACGTATATAATCGGCGATACTATCAAAGCATTCTAGCAATGCGTATCATCGTCGGTATTATCGAAGCATTCGAGCAACGTGTATAGTGAGCAACTTGTATAGTCGTCGATATTATTTAAACGTTGAGATTAATATAAATATTTGCTACATACTTGAGAACTTTTTTCTTTATGTCATATTTGGAAGACAATATACGCAAAAATATGTACATGTATATGAAGACTGTATATGCGAAGATATGTACATGTATATGTAATTATGTATTTAAAGTTATGTTTGTATTTATATAGACACATATATAGGTTTATGTTTATCGTATTCTTTAAAAATGCTTCTGCATCTACATCTATATTGGAAGTATTTTTGAGTAATAGCACCCCATATTGCTTTTGAAGGATTCAATATATACCCATCAATATTATTTATTAAAGAGTTCGAGCAATATATTTAGATAATATCACCTTATATTAAAATTATCTTTACACTAGTAATTAAGGAGTGTACATAGGTCGGGTTGGTTCGATTTTTATTAAAAAAAAAAAACAATCATGTCAGCTTATTAAAAATATAAATCAAATCAAACCAACATAAAATTATTTTTTTCGATTTAGGTTTTAGTCGGGTTTTTTTTTTTTTTTTTTTATAATCTTTAGTTTTTACAATTATATTGTGATCGAAGGTTAGATCAAATATGTTTCCACTCATGTGCTAATGAAAAACCATAATTATGAAAAAATGAGAAGCGGAAAACTCTCTTGAAACAAAAAAGTGAGATGAAGAGTGAAAAGTTTAGGTTTTAAGTTTATGAGCCTGTTTGGATAAGATTAAAAAAATTATTTTTTAACTTAAGTGATTAAAAGCTTAAAATAAGTGTTTTTAAATTAAGCAGATAAGTGTTTGGATAGAAGTGCTAAAACAAAAAAAAAAATATTGATGTGTTTGGTAAACAAGTGTTGTCAATCACTTTTTTGTTGTCAAAATGACTTAAATATCCTAAAAGTTGTTAACACATAATAACGTGAATTATTTATGATTTTTAATTCTAATACTTTAAAAATAATTTCTATTTAAATACACTTTCAACATAAAGTGATTATGCCAGGTCAATTTATAAATATAAGTTACTTTTTTATTTTTAAATATTAAAAAATAAAAAATTTAAGATATTTTTTATATAAATATAGTATTATATTGTACTATTGCAAGCTTGTAAACAACATAAATTTTTTAGGAATAAAACAAACTATTAAAAAGAATCAATTTTTAAAATTTAAATAACACGTAGAGATTGTATATGAACGGATAGAGAAGAACTTAACATAAGCTCGATTTGACGATAAATTTTTTGAGTATTTTTTTATGTAATGATGGATTCTCTAAAAATAAAGGAGAAAGATGAAGAGAAAACTTGAAGGAAAAGATGAAAAAAAACAGTCATAAGAAAAAGAAAGAAAAATAAATAAGGGCTACAAAGTTTAGGGTATTATTGAAATTAGAAGAAAATATAAGGGATAAAAAGGTAAATGTTTTGATCAAATTTAAAAAAAAATTAATCTAAAAAGTAAAAAGCTGGGGTATCCAACTTCTCAATTTTTGTTTTTTTTTTAATCCACTTTTAGCTTATTTTTTTAGCTCTTTTTAATTTTATCAAACACCTACAAAACAAAAAAAGTGATTAAATTTAGTTTGACCAGATTTTAATCTTATCCAAACACCCTCTATATTGGGTTTTGAATCATTTAATTAGCAATTAATTGACAAATGTTACAACTTAAAGGCCCAAATTTAAATATATATCTACATCTACTTTCAAATTATTGAAAATTATTAAAACTAGTTGAAAAAGTTTTTAAAAAGTAGATTATAATTAATATTTTATGTATAATTTTTTTTTAATATTATATATATATATATATATATATATATATATATAATATATTAAAAGTGTGAAGGACCTTAGAAATGTTGTTTGAACTTTTTTCCCTTCATTAAAAAAAAAATTATTTAGACAAAATCGTCTTTTCACTATTTTTCTTAATATTTAACAATTAAAAATTAATTAAATTATATTTATGGTAAAACCTTTTCTTATTAGAATTCATTAGAATTAATGACAACTGATACTTTTTTTGTTAGTTTAAGAATTTTAACTCAATTAAATTTGATTTTAATAAAAAATCCTAAAATATATATGGTAGTTGACGTTTTTATGTACACAATCATAGAAATGTGATTTTCTATTTTCAAGAGCCCTAAAATTCAATTTTCATGCTACAGACATGAGATTCGGTGGCGGAGGTAGAAGTTAAGAATTATGTTAATTGTTGTTGAGTGAATGGTTGCAGATTTGGCTAATAATCATTAGAATTAAAATTTCTATTCATTTGTCTTGGTATTTAATTTTTGCATATTTATTACCCTTTTTCTTCAATCCCGGTTAGTTTGTTTTACTTTGTTGCTAAAGGTTCCAAGTTTGTTTTAATTTAAATATATTATTTAATGTATTTATATATCTATATCTATAATATATTAAAAGTGTGAAGACCCTTTAAAAAGTGATTTGAATTTTTTGCCATTCATTAAAAGTCTTCGTTTTAAACAAAATCGTCATTTTACTATATATTTTAATACTTTAATAAATAACAATTTAAAATTATATCTAAATTTTTTCCTTATTTAAATTGTATAACTAAAATTTAGGAGTTCGAAGCTAATTAGAATTTTACCTTTTATTAATTCTTTCTATAGTAAAACACATGAATTATATAGTATTAACTTCATAATACATGTATGTTTTACTTATTTGTTTTCACTTATTCTATCATTATATTTATCTATATAATCTATATAATATATTAAAAGTGTGAATACCCTTAGAAAAATGATTTGAACTTTTTGCCCTTCATTAAAATAAACTCCAATAGACAAAATCGTCTTTTTAATTTTTTCCTCCAATTAATTAATATATAAAAAAATATTTACTATCATAGCTAAGAGTGGAGGAAAAGGAAGGTTTTCTAAACAAAAAATAAAAAATTGGACTGCTTGTCGGCTAAATTAAAGAGGAAGAAAAAAATAATTTTCTACACCAAAAAATAAAGGAGTCCGATCCAAAGTTTGCTATTGTAGTTACATGGGAAAACAAGTTCAAAAAGTAGGAATATATGGAAAATCCTACAAAAATACTAATTAGTATTGTGTTTGATTTATAAATCTTCTACTTCTATAAAAGTATTATACTTTCAGATTCTTCCTCATCGATGTTACTCAATATTTTTATTATCATATTGTTTTATGGTAGTTTAAAGATTGTTGATGAATGTTGCTTTGAGGATTTTTTTTTGTGTAAAAGTTAGGTTTTAATTGTATTATTTTGATATCATCTTATTGTTTGTTGTAATTTACGGGTGGTCGATGAATGTCGATCAGCTTTGAAGAACTTTTTGTAAACGTTAAGTTTAATTGTATTATTTTGATATTTTTATTATCGTACCTTTTTGTTGTAGTTTACAAATGGTAGAAGAATGTCAGTCTATTTTGAGGAATTTATTTAGGTAAAGATTAGGTTAAATTGTATTGTTTTGATATCTTTATTATTGTATTATTTTGTGATAGTTCACAGGTTGTTGATGAATGTCGATCGACTTTGAGGAATCTTTTTGTGTAAAGGTTAGGTTTAATTTTATTATTTTGATATTTTACAGGTCGTTGATGAATATCGATCGATTTTGAGAATTTTTGTTGTGTAGAGATTAGGTTTAATTATATTGTTTTGATATCTCTATTATCGTGTTGTTTTGTTGTAGTTTACAGGTGTCGATGAATGCTGGTCAACTTTGAGAATTTTGTGTAAAGGTTAGTTTATAAGTGGTAGATGAATATCGAACGACTTTGAGAATTTTTTTAAGTAAACGTTAGGTTTATTATATTGTTTTGATATTTCTATTATCATGTTATTTTGTGGTAGTTTGCAGGTTGTAAGCAAATGTCAATCGACTTTAAAAGAAATTTTGAATAAAGATTAGTTTTAATTGTATTGTTTTAATATCTATAATATCTTTCTATAGCCTCTCATAGATAGATTTTTGGACAAATTCTATTAAACAATTTGGATAATTCTTGTTTTTCGAGTAGAAAAAAAACTTTTCTATATCATTAATTACATAAATTCTCCATCTTTACATATTCAGAAGATGTTGAATTTAATTATTGTATTCTTCTTTATTATTTAAATAAATATCTTATTTCATATGATGTTTAATCTCATTAAATTAAGGTACACGCACGAGGTGCGTACACCTAAACTAGTTAAGGTACACGCGCGAGGTGCGTACACCTAAACTAGTATATATATATTTGATTCGGGTTCGATTTGACTTTTTTTTTGTCAACACTAAACCAAACCAAGAATGGTCGATTTTATTTTCTAATGTCAAATCAATCAAACCAAACCGTAAGTCATTTTTTTCTCGATTTGATTTGATTCGTCGATTTAATTTGACTTAATAGTTTTGGTCTCTACACTCCTACTAGTAATTATTGTTATTATTGAGATTTTCAAGCAACGTAAACATTTGCTAGATAGTCCTTTTCTCTTCAAGTGTGATATGAATAAACCATTTTTTTTCCTGTTTGACTAAAAGTTAATAAAATGATTTCGCAAAAAGATAGAGATAAACAATAAAAGGGTTACATCATCAACTTAAGAAATAGTTTAAGTGATATACAAATTACAGGGTGATACATATTTATAATAATATCATATCATATTTCTCAAGTTAATTTGTAATATTTGGATATTTTAAATTGAACAAACGCATTCTTTCACGAAATAAAATAACATTTTGAAATAGTATCACTCAAGTTCTATAAATACATATGAGGATTTTCTTTCAAAATAATTGAGTATAGGTTAATTTGTAGTAGTATGGATGTTAAAAGTTTACTTTAAAAGTAATTATGTACATGTTGAAAATAGCAAAGATATCCTTTTAATTTTGGAAAGAATATTATTGTATTAATGTTTGGTTTATATAACTAAGCAGACAATAAAATGAATTCATATGAGGAAATGTGTTTGATAGCACTAATACAAGAGCAAATATTTGGTTCCAAATAGAATTGTTTGACTCCTCCTTTTCATCAATCAAATAAACCAAAGTCTTTGATTTTACCCTTTTTAATGTTTTTCTCATTAATAAAACATAATTACAGAGTAACTAATGTAAGTTTTTCCCATTTCATGCCAAAACAAACGAAATGTCATACGATAAGCAATTTATAAATTGAGAAAAATAATCATAAGAAATCAAGATTCATATTAGGAGTGACAAAGAATGTTAAATAAAAAAAAATGAAAAATAACTTCTTTTTTTAAAGTTTCAAATTCAACTTCAACTTAAATTTCCAAAAATTATGATTTATAGTATTTTTTCTGACTTTAACTTCGAACAAAGTAAATAAATTCATGGACGTTCCCCTTATATTGACTGTGTATCTAGAAGACATTTGGCCATGAATTTTTTTTAATTTTACTTTAGAAAATAAAATTTTCAAAAATTCAAGAAATAATTTTCTTTTTTTCACTTCAAATTACTAACAAAAATTTAAAACAATTGTATGGGGTGAAAATGACTTAGCATATGTTTGGGTCGATGGGGCCACATTGAGCCGGATATGAATGAAGTTAGCACGCAATGACACCGTTTTGAGGGCAATGCCAACGCGCTAAGACACTCACTCGGGCAAAGAGCAAAGGCGCCCGAGACTAGCTAGGGACGATGATTGCGCGCTAAGGGACAAACATAAGGACATTGTGTAAGGAATTTCAGAAGGCACCACCAACCCCTCGGCAAAGCCGTGTCTGACACACGCTAATGGGTTGGTTGCTATGCAACGACATTGGGACGGATGGCGATTTCTTATTGTCCATAGGCAAAACTTATGTATCATGTAAATAGACACCCTTTTTCCCACTATAAAACATCTGATTTTTGCTCATCCTTATTCTCTAAGCAATAAAATATCTTTAACTCGATTCTTAAGCATTCACTATTTTCCTTTAGTTGTTTATTGCTTTCCCGTTGTTATACTCGAGGTTAATCACACCTTTCTTTTAGATGTGAGGATTTAATACTCGACCAACGTTATATATTTGTTCCTAATCTTTTTCTTAGTCAATTTTTTTATCTTTCGTTTACAATATTCATCTTTCGATAAACTTATGCTACTAATCCAAAATTAAGACCTTAACACATATTCTTGAATCATGAATAAATTCAACTCTACCAAAAAAGACGTTAAACCACAATCATGATGAGTAATTTGCATTTTCTCCTTATTTGACAAAGAAAATGACATACTACTATAATTGATAAATTTGCTGGTTGTGAGGGGTAATATTGTAAATTTAAAAGGTAGAAAGGACCGATTGGCTGTAAAATTTGTCTTGTTGCTGGGGTATTGACACGTGGAGTTGGATTCATTAGTCGAAAGTATAGCTGTAGGTGGCAAAATGGCAATGGGTATGTGCCGTTTCAATAGGAGTATGTGGCAGTACTAATTTTGAGACCCCTTTTTGGGATTTATATTTACTTTTTTTACTTATAAAAATTACTCCTTCCCAATTTCCATTTTTTTTTATTTTAAATAGATTACATATTTTTTAATAATATAATTTTAGACATTTCACGTAAAAAATTGGAATTGATATGTTGTAAAAAAAGGAGATGATAATTTTTTTTAAAACAGGGAGAGTAATTTATTTCCCCAATATACGGTCTAGTTTTCTTTTAAGGTCTAATTACTGATTAGAAATATCAATTTCTGCCCCTAAAGTTTAGTTCAACAAACAGATATAGCCCCTCCTCTATCCTTGATTGCAAATTTACCAAATAAATGAATTATGCAGTTTTCCTTTTTTTTTTTTTTTTTTTTTAAGGGGAGCAGAAATATCTTTTATCTTCTTCTAAATATTAATTCAGTTTATTGGAAAGAACATCACGTTAAAGCTCTAGCAATTTGTATAGTATTAGACAACACCATAAAATCTGAATATGTAAATTTTATAGGACGTAAAAAATATGATGGATAATTGGATATAATGTGTGTAGACACGTGATTTCGTCCTCTTAAAGTTCAATTTTATTCACTTTTACGCATTTTTTACTCTATCCTACCGTGTGCCCTCATCCATGTTATTATACCCTCACAAAATACAAAAGATAACAAACTCCCTAACAAATTCTATCATATCCTAACCCCTACATCTTATCCTAACAACCTATCCAATCAAAATAACCCACTTCAATACCTCACTACCCCACCCTTAACATACAGAAGGGGCTTCTCACAGACGAAAATTCTTTAACACATTTTTGATGCTCCACCAAGATCCAGGGGAGAATTCACCGGAGAAAAACATACATTCTCTCACCGCATATATACACTACACACAGCTCACAAGAATCGGTGGTCCTCACTGATTTGCACACACCCACATATTGGCATACACACATCACCGAAAAGGAGAGAGCATAGAAAGGGGGATCTCCATTTTTTTTCCTTCACTCTGAGGAGAATACGCAGTACCATATTCATACACAGACAAGTAGCACACAGAGAAAAACACTCTCTACTCATTCTCATGCAGATCACCAAAAATACACACAACACCCATCGATTCACTCATAGCTAGTCACCGGAAAAATCCTCCACTCACCGAAAAACACTCAAGCACCGAGCAATACAAGCACACACATGCTGAGATTGGACGGGGAGAGGGAATCGAAGGAGAATAGGGAGAAAAACAGAGGAGATTGAGAGAGAGAGTTGACCGGAGTGAGGAAAATAGCGAGGGTAGTGTTTTCCGGCGAAAACTTTACCAGAATCGCCACCGGAAAAGTACCACCAGTTTTCTTTATTACACCGTCACTGGAAAACATGAACCAGTAGCAGATTCTTACTGAAATCGTCCTTGTTTTGAATCGATTTTTGCGTTAGTTTCGAGTGCGGGTTCGGTGTGTTTTGTTGCAATTTCTATGTTCGTTCATCGGTCTTCATACTGGTTCAAGGATTTGTTTTCTATTTTGTCTCGATCAGTTCATCGTGGTCAGTCTGGAGTTTCAATTTTGGTGCTACCGAGTTTGGATTTGGTTCGCTGTTGAGGTTCGAATTGAGGATTTCGGACGTGGATTCTACCGGGTTAATCGAAATAATAGATCGATTTTTGAAAGCACTGAGGTCCAATTCTATCTCCTCTCTTTTTAATTTTTATGTAATCGTGAATGATTTGTGTGTTGGTATGTTTGAATCTTGATTGTGTATTGGTTGATGTTGGATTTAAATGTTGAAAAGGGAATTGATAATTGATGCATGTGTTGATCATTGGTTGAGAATGAATTTGGGGAAGAATTGAAAAATTGATGAAAAGGGTGAATATAGATCGATTTAGGTTTATTGTTGTTTTGTTTAATTCGGAATAATATCATGTTTTGTCATGAGGATCGGTAAGCAAATCGTAGGCTTTGGGTAGGCAAAGTTTAGGACTCTTGGTGATTTGTTGAATGTGTGAATATTTGGTGGTTGGTTCTTTCTATTTTACCTCACAAGATTGAGAAATGTATTCATTTTATCGGGGAATGCCCCGAGATCTTATGTACTTCTTCACCGGGGAATGCCCCGAGGTATCTTGTACTTGGAGGACGTTCGTGATGAAGGCCCGAGGCATCGGGTAAGACATTGGAGCGTAGTATTAGGATTAGCTTAGAATAGGATTTATATTTTCGCATGTTTTCTATTTTTGGACTGTATAATTGGATTAGACACTATATTTTGGATTTGTTTTGTTTTTGTATGTTTGATTGATTGTTTTGTGTGGTTTATACATTTGTGATGTCAAATTAGTCGATATGCTCTGCGTAGCGACCGTGGTCTAACCACGGGATCGAGGGGTGCCTAACACCTTCCCCTCGGTCAATAGAATTCCTTAGCCGGAATCTCTGTTCGCAAACCAGTATTAAAGAGTCAAAACCGTTTTGAAAAAGGATATCCATGGGTGACTCGGCACACCCGATTTATGCCAAGTGGCGACTCTGAATTTTGATTGTTAAAAATAATCTTTTTTCGAAATAAATTTGCATCTTTTGTCACTTTAATAATTAAAACCCTTTCGACCCTTAAAACATAAATCTTTTTTTGGAGTATGAAAAAGGGGTGTGACAGCTTTGGCGACTCTGCTGGAAAAGAGTATGAGAATTCGAGCTTATTTTTGAGTCATATCGGCTTTGTTTGGCATTACGAGTGTATAAACATTGTTTGTGATTATTGTTTGTGTTATTTTCACTTTTGTGCGTTTTCGTGCTCTTTGTTTATAGTATTTATCCTATATGTTACCGCTTTATATCTGTCATCATGAGTCCACCCCCGGGCCTTCTTTCTGCAACAAGTCTGTAGTACACGTGTTGTACACAACCTCTAGTTGAGTCACCCTTATTTTAGGGGGGGAGCCGTCAGTGTTATGGAGTAGGTGGAAAGCAAAGCAGCCACTATCGCCCATACACTCCCCCGAACAGCCTTGTTAGTGAACCACAACGTAGTTCAGCCTTTAGGTCATGCTTATGTGCATCATACGGAGACCTAGAGGGACCCACATGACCCTTTGTAGGAGACTCACCACTAAAGCATCCCTACGTGCTAACTGTTGCATTTTTAAGGGTAACGTGGTCATTTGACGGACTGAGGGAAAAAAAATAGAAAAAAAGTGAGTCGAAAAGGATGAATCAAAAGGAATGTCGTAGTTTATTTTAGAATTCTTTATGGCTTTTGTTCTTCACGATCCGAAAACTCAAAAAGATTTTTTCTTTTTTTTACGTTTTACATTTGTCTTCTCAAAGTACCGTAAATTCAAAAAAAAAAAAGTTTTGTTTGCCTTTTCTACTTATTTGTCAAAAACAAAAATACCAAAAAGATATTTTCTTCATAATTGGTGGTGTCAGTCTTAGTTAAAGTGTCTAGCTGAAAATCCAAAAGCTTTTTTTGTTTGTTTTTGGTAGTGTCTCTTAAGTTAGGGTCAATTTATTAGTTAATCGTTAATTGTCCAATCTGGATGAACTACGCATACCTGATTCTCTTCCCTCGGGTTGGGATACGTAGGCAACCCTCGGGGGGGGGGGGGTCCGATAATCTTTGTGTTGGCCTTTGTCTTATTATTAGCCTAGGTCTCTCGCCCCGTAATCTAGAGTTGTTAGCCAAGTAGACTGATCTCGCTCAGTACTTCTGTTCGGCAAATTGGAGTCATGAATGTGGTCTATCCCATCGACATATGTTTGCGCCAAAAATCCCAAAGGTTGGGAATCTTCTACTCCTGTCGAATTTTTTTTGAGATAACGTCTTGTGTGTTATTACAGGATGGATTTGTCCACCAAGTCTAGAGTTCTGATGGTTGTCAAGGTGCCCAAAAATTTAATCAAATGGTGAAAAATGTTTAACTATGTTGATCAGCAGAAACTGATTAAAGTATTAGGTGATTTTACGGAACTTCTGCATGTTACCCCTCGTCCAGATTTAATAGAGGCTTTGTTGACCTTTTGAGATCCAAGTAGTTTGGTGTTCAGGTTTGGGGAATGTGAAATGACTCCTACTTTTGCAGAAATATCCGGTTTGTTGCATTTGCCCTATATCGAGAAAGTTATGATCCGAGCACGAAATTATACTGACGTGAGATTTTTGCAGTCTTATGGTTTAAAAAGTAAGGGTGTGCGTTTGAGTTGTTTAAGTGATTCGTGGGTTTCCTTAGACTTTTTGTTCGCTAGATTCGGGCCCTCGGAAGGTTTTGATTGCTTTTGGGATGAATTTCATGTGACTAAGGAGAAGTGGGAGAGAAAGCGTCTTGAAGTCTTCACCCTTGCTTTGTTAGGTATTTTAGTGTTTCCACTAGAAGAAAGACGTATTAATACCCGTTTGCAATCTGTGGTGATGGCCCTATTTCATAAGGATCAAATCGACAAGGGCATTAATCAAAAGGGCAGGTTCACTCTCATACCCATGATCTTAACAGAAATATATAAGGCTTTAACCGAAGTAAAGGGGGGATGAGATTTTTTTAGGGCAGTAACCTGATATTGCAGTTATGGATGATGGAGCATTTGCATGCGCCTTCTTTAGTTAGACCAGACGTGGTAGATCGTTGTATTCTCAATCGAGTGAAAGCCATGGACTCCAGGTTGCGTTTGGATAAATTCTCGCTACCCGTGGGAGTCGAGGCTTGGATTGAATTTCTTGAATCAAGAACCGGGGATAACATTTTATGGACTTATCTGTGGCTTCGACCGAAGATAATTTTGTTGGGTTGTCAGACGCAGCTCCCTTTAGTTATGTTAGGGCTCAATTGCACTAGACCATACAGTCCTTCTAGGGTAATGCGCCAGTTGGGTAGGCTGCAGGACGTGCCGCCAGCAGTGGATCTTCTGAAGGATATTGAGTACTTCAAGGACCAAGCCTTAGGTGAGAGCAAGTACGAGCAGTTTTGGAAGCATGCAACAAAGCTAGGTGTGGACACACTCAAAGAAAGTTTGGATAATCCACGGTACACTCACGGATATGGGGTCTGGCTTCAATCTATCCTCGGGGTATCAGTCAACCCTTACCAGCGCAGCTTAGAGGGAGAATACAAGAAGAATGCATAGTAAACGACCATCAGGATGAAAATGTAGGGTCCAAAGTGGAAACACTGAGAGTTCAGTTAGCAGATTTGTTCAAGACGGTAGAAAGGTGTCAGAATAATCTTTCCAAGTGCACTCCTCATGAGGCAGGAATACGGGCCCGAAACTTCTTCCCCAATATCAGGGTGTCTTTACAGGATATGCTACAAAGTTTAAATGGGAGAAAGAGAACTTCAAAGGCAGATCCATCTCAGCCAGGGTCATCACGCAGAGCACCAGTCAGAAAGAGCGTTTCTTATCTTTATTCAGTTTGAGTCTTTTATGTGTCTGTCATTGTAGGGTGGTGTCTGCTTTAAGTCGAAGTCAAGTTGTTTTTGGTATTAGGGTCTTTATTAGTAATTTCACCTATGTCGTCTTAGGGGTCTAGAATGTTGTTTCGTATTTGTTGTTAAGTTTTAAAGTGGTCCCAAACTTTTCATACGTTTTTGTTGTTTTCTTTCTTTAAAATGTTATGATGTTACGTCTTTCCTTTGTTTGTTTATTATCGTTTTCGCAAAAAAAAAATAAATAAAAATAAAAAAATAAAAAAAATAATACAAATAAAAAATAAAAAAAGTGGGTGATGTTTATGCACATGCTGCCCGAACTACGCTAGATCTGATTCATGTACAACATGATACATAGGCAACCTACTTTGGGGTTTGATCTAATAATTTCGTTTTGTTGTTTTTCATTATTTTTCCTCTTTTAAAGAAAAACAAAAGCCATAAAGAATGATAAAATAAAGGTAGATAATGAGAGAAAAGAAAAGAACAGAGATGGATACGGAAAAAATATAATAATATAATGATAATACTAATAAGTGTAGATAAAAAATAAGTGTAGACAAAAAAAAGGATGATGTTAAAATGACCTCGCTACCCTCAAAAGCTGGTAGAAATGAACATGAATTTAGGTCAATTTTATCAATGTGATTTCCATGCTTGTTATGTGCCTCAGTCCTAACGGATGTCGTCTTTGATGAGCATGTTCTTTCAGATAACAGTGGTAGGTTTGCAGCACTCTGGCTAGTCACCCATACTTCACTAGATCCAAAGCAAAGCTCGCCATGGCTAGCAGGGAGATTGAAAATTCGCTAATTGACCCAGATCAGTATCACAGGGAAGAAAGTTCTGAACACAATGATGAGGTAGTAAGGCTCAGACAACAATTGATAGATTTACACCGGGCATAGGCCAGCGGAATGCCTCCTCCTCTGCTCCCTGAAGGTCTTGGGAATATTTCTAACTGCCCACCGCTCTCTCAGGCGCAATTCTTTGCTCCTACTGAGTCACCTGAGAACGCGTCAGGATTCACTCCGCGATATTATTATCTTGGCAGTTCTGGTGTGCCCTTGGCAGCTCCTCAATTAAGACCAGCTGCTTAGCCAGCGCCACCGATCACACCGATATTCGTGGCTCCGCCACCACATGAAACTCCCATATATGTTGTGCGTCCCACATTGAGGCTTCCTAGGTCTGCCAGTGAGCCAGTACTGAAGGTTTCAGATAGTCAGTATCATGCCCCAGAGCCTACTTTGCAAATGAATGAACCGTATGGGTACACTCAGTCGCCTGCATTTTCATTTGATGCGGAGAAACCTGTCGCAGCAGAGGAACAGGATATCATAGCCCGGAAATTGAAAAGTTTAGAACAAACTATGATAAATTTGCAAGGAATCGGAGATTATAAGAGTGTTTCCTATAAAGATCTTTGCATGTTCCCAGACATCAACCTTTTCCTCGGTTTGAAGATGCCTAAGTTCGAGAAGTATGCAGTACACAGTGATCCCGTGGCATACTTGAGATGTTATTGTAACCAGTTGAGGGCTACAGGAGGAAGGGGAGAGCGGCTCATGGCCTTCTTTGGCGAGAGTCTTTCTGATCTGGCCTCAGAATGGTTTATCGATCGAGATATCGATAAATAGAACAACTGGGATGACTTAGCTTCTGAATTTGTTCAACATTTTCAGTATAACATCGACCTAATTTCGGACGAAAAATCCTTGGTCAACATGAAGAAAAAGAGCACTGAAGGTTTTACGGAATACGCGATAAGGTGGCGTGAACAGGCCGTCAGGGTAAAGCCTCCAATGAAAGAAAGTAAGTTGGTAGAAGTTTTCATTCAGGCATAGGATGAGACCTATTTTCAACATTTACTTCCGGCAATGGGAAAATCTTTTATGGAAGTCCTCAAAATGGGGGAGATGATAGAGGACGGAATTAAGACAGGCCGAATAGTGAGTTTTACCGCATTAAAAGCCACCACACAAGCGATTCAAGGTGGATCTGGCGCATTTGGAGGTAAAAAGAAGAAAGAGGATTTGACGACTGTCGTAGCTGGAACCCATTCCTATCCCAAAAGACCACCTCGCCCCTATCCCCAATCCCAAGCCCAAGTCTACGCCCAAGCTCCATGTATTCCTCCCCACCATTCCTTCCCTCCATAAAACCCTTTATATTCTATTCCACCACCTCTGTACCTAGTATATAGCGCGCAACGATATGCCCAAACCCCTTCTTACCTGCAGTGGCGTGCGCAAGCTCCACAAAATCGCCCATTCGCTCCACCAAATTACCAAAACCCCTCCAGACCCAGTTTTCAACCTAGGCCCGAGTATAAGAAAGAGAAGGCGGTCAAAAATCAATTCACACCTCTTGGGGAGTCATATGCTAGCTTGTTTGATAGGTTGAGAAAGTTGAAGGTTTTAAGCCCAAGTCAAGAAAGGCTTTCAAATCCACCGGCAAGGAATCTCGATTATTCTTTAAGTTGTGCGTACTGTTCTGATATGCCAGGCCATGATATCGAGAAATACTGGTATTTAAAGAGAGTTGTCCAAGATTTAATTGACACAAATCAGATGCTTGTCCAGGCCTCGGAGGGTCCAAACATTAACTAGAATCCACTGCCAACCCATGCTGAAGCCAATATGTTAGAATTGATATATGATGGGAAAGAGTCTTCGAGGGGTTATAAGCCTATTGTCAAGATACAGACCATTGACGAGAAATCGGTGAATGTAACAGAGTCTTTGAAAGCAATGTCGTTGAACCAGGAAGGAATAAGAGAAGATAAAGCCCAAGAAAGCACAAAGAAACCCCTGATCACAGTACAAGGCGCCAGAAGGTATGTTGATTTAAGTCAGGATAAACCTAAGTTGATAGTGTTGGGAGCTCTGAGTCAGCCCATCTTGACGGTGAAAGGAGCACTGGCAGCATCTATTATCCTCGAACCGGTGACCCAACCTCCGATAGTTGATACGAAAAGGGTTCCCTGGAATTATGGGCGGACTGTGATGACCTATTGATAATGCTCAATCTACAGCTCTCGTAGGAGTGTAAAGCAGTCATTAGCAAATATAGAACCCAACCTGGGTTGGGTGTCGATCCCACAGGGAATAGCTTGGCCAACAAGTAAGCAAAATTACTAAACTTTTGGTGCAAGTCTCGTAAGAGGGGGGATTCTTATCGTGCAAGTAATTTAAATAAAGTATCAAAATAAAAGCTGAAAATAAAAAGAAAGAATGTTACGTGAGTTGTAAACAATGAGAATTGAAGCGTTGGGGTTATGTCCACCTCTTGAGTTATACGTCTCTATTGGCTATGAGTGTGTAGAATTGTGACATGCATGTGCTTATAGAGAATTGTATTCGGTGGTAAATCCAGGTGTCTTTCGACCTATTCGAGGATTATTTCTCTTTAACTCTTTCGAGCTTAAAGAGTGTCTAACGGTACGAATTCTCCAAGAGGTTAGTCCAGTTACGGCACTAGCTTTTTAATAGGAAAGGGTATCCTACTACCTTGACATTGTCTCTTTTCCAGACAGATAACCTTTCTTTCGAACAAGTTAAATGTTATACTGGCGTTATTCTATGCGTCTGCAGCCACAAGAATTTGCATTAAGATGAAGAGAATAATGATATAAGTAGCATACGTGTCACGAACTCATAAACTCACAGCAATAGATAGTATCTCATACGGCTTCCATAACCCCAACAGAGAAGTTTAGTTACCCATGAATGCGAAGGAAATCACCATTTGCATTGTTGTTATTATACCACAAGATTGATGATTTTCGTGTAGCACAAGTGGTAGGCGTGAGGCGTGAATTCCTTAGCAAAGTAACATTTCTCTTGTTGCGGAAATTAAGAATTGAATAGATGAATAGAAGAAGAAAAATAGAATTAATGGGAAGATTAGACACGTGATTTCGTCCTCTTAAAGTTTAATTTTATTCACTTTTACGCATTTTTTACTTTATCCTACCGTGTACCCTCATCCATGTTATTATACCCTCACAAAATACAAAAAATAACAAACTCCCTAACAAATTCTATCCTATCCTAACCCCTACATCTTATCCTAACAACCTACCCAATCAAAATAACCCACTTCACTACCTCACTACCCCACCCTCACCTCACAACATATATACACACATAGAAACATACAGAAGGGGCTTCTCACGGACGAAAATTCTTTTCCACATTTTTGATGCCCCACCAAGATCCATGGGAGAATTCACCGGAGAAAAACATACATTCTCTCACCGCATATATACACTACACACAGCTCACAAGAATCGGTGGTCCTCACTGATTTGCACACACCCACATATTGGCATACACACACATCACCGAAAAGGAGAGAGCATAGAAAGGGGGATCTCCATTTTTTTTCCTTCACTCTGAGGAGAATACGCAGTACCATATTCATACACAGACAAGTAGCACACAGAGAAAAACACTCTCCACTCATCCTCACGCAGATCACTAAAAATACACACAACACCCATCGATTCACTCATAGCTAGTCACCGGAAAAATCCTCCACTCACCGAAAAATACTCAAGCACCGAGCAATACAAGCACACACATGCTGAGATTAGACGGGGAAGGGGAATCGAAAGAGAATAGGGAGAAAAACAGAGGAGATTGAGAGAGAGAGAGTTGATCGGAGTGAGGAAAATAGCGAGGGTAGTGTTTTTCGGCGAAAACTTTACCAGAATCGCCACCGAAAAAGTACCGCCAGTTTTCTTTATTACACCGTCGCTGGAAAACATAAACCAGTAGCAGATTCTTACTGAAATCGACCATGTTTTGAGTCAATTTTTGCGTTAGTTTCGAGTGCGGGTTCGGTGTGTTTTGTCGCGATTTCTATGTTCGTACATCGGTTTTCATACTGGTTCAAGGATTTGTTTTCTGTTTTGTCTCGATCGGTTCATCGTGGTCAGTTTGGAGTTTCAATTTTGGTGCTACCGAGTTTGGATTTGGTTCGCTGTTGAGGTTCGAATTGAGGATTTCAGACGTGGATTCTACCGGGTTAATCGAAATAATAGATTAATTTTTGAAAGCACTGAGGTCCAATTCTATCTCCTCTCTTTTTAATTTTTACGTAATCGTGAATGATTTGTGTGTTGGTATGTTTGAATCTTGATTGTGTATTGGTTGATGTTAGATTTAAATGTTGAAAAGGGAATTGATAATTGATGCATGTGTTGATCATTGGTTGAGAATGAATTTGGGGTAGAATTGAAAAATTGATGAAAAGGGTGAATATAGATCGATTTAGGTTTATTGTTGTTTTGTTTAATTCGGAATAATATCATGTTTTGTCATGAGGATCGGTAAGCAAATCGTAGGCTTTGGGTAGGCAAAGTTTAGGACTCTTGGTGATTTGTTGAATGTGTGAATATTTGGTGGTTGGTTCTTTCTATTTTACCGCACAAGATTGAGAAATGTATTCATTTTATCGGGGAATGCCCCGAGATCTTATGTACTTCTTCACCGGGGAATGCCCCGAGGTATCTTGTACTTGGAGGACGTTCGTGATGAAGGCCCGAGGCATCGAGTAAGACATTGGAGCGTAGTATTAGGATTAGCTTAGAATAGGATTTATATTTTCGCATGTTTTCTATTTTTGGACTGTATAATTGGACTAGACACTATATTTTGGATTTGTTTTGTTTTTGTATGTTTGATTGATTGTTTTGTGTGGTTTATACATTTGTGATGTCAAATTAGTTGATATGCTCTGCGTAGCGACCGTGGTCAAACCATGGGATCGAGGGGTGACTAACACCTTCCCCTCGGTCAACAGAATTCCTTAGCCGGAATCTCTGTTCGCAAACCAGTATTAAAGAGTCAAAACCGTTTTGAAAAAGGATATCCATGGGTGACTCGGCACACCCGATTTATGCTAAGTGGTGACTCTGAATTTTGATTGTTAAAAATAATCTTTTTTCGAAACAAATTTTTATCTTTTGTCACTTTAATAATTAAAACCCTTTCAACCCTTAAAACATAAATCTTTTTTTGGAGTATGAAAAATGGGTGTGACAATGTGTAATCTCACGAAGATAAAGACTATTTATAAAGATATTTAAAAGCTTGTAAGTGTATTTCTTTTTAATATATATGTGTTGTGCATAATTTCTAAATCCTAAAATATGCAAGCTCACAATCTAAAAGAATTTTCTATTCCATTGTTACATAAAGCTGTAGAAAAAAAAAAACTTCAAATAATTATATAATAAGTACATGGCGTAAGACTTCTTTTTAGTATTAGTATTGACAGTACATGAAAATAAAATAGCATGCGTGCACTTTAATTAATATTCAAAGCCATTATATATTTTTATGATTTGATATTTATATTGATATTTAATGAAATTTGAATTCATGATTCATTTTTTTTGGATTGGCGTTGCTAATAGAATTTACATTTTAATGGCTTAAATCTAAAATTTACATTTTTGGATTTATATCTACCTTTTTTACTTATAAAATTTACTCCTTTCCAATCAAAAGAAAATGACTTTAGATTTTCTAATTTTAAATTAAAATTATTTCAACTACATTAAATATTTTTTAATATCATAATTTTAAGTATTTCACATAAAAACTCAGAATTAAATATTATTAAATTTTTTTTTTTTAAACGAAGAAAGTAATTTATATTCCTTAATATGTAGTCTATTTTTCTTTCAAGGTCTAATTATTTGTTATAAATTTCAATTTTTACACCTAAAGTTTATTTCAACAAACAAATCTAGCCACCCCAACCCACCTCCACATGTTGCAAATTCACCAAATAGATTAACTATGCAGTTTTCCTTTTTTTGTGTGTGTGGAGGGGTGGGGTGGGGGGGTGGAGTGGGGGGGGCATAAACATTTCTATCTTCTCCTAAATATTAATTCAATTTATTGGAAATAATATCACCACTAAAGCTCTAGCAATTTATATAGTATTAGAAAATACTATGAAAAATGAATGATCAAATATGTAAATTTAATAGGACTCAAGAAATGTGATGGATATAATGTGCAATTTCATGAGAGAGAGACTCTTTGTGAATATATATGAGAGGTTATAAGTGTGTTTCTTTTTAATGTACGTGTGTTGTAAATAGTTTCTAAATCCTAATATATGTAAGCTCACAATCTAGCAAAATTTTCTATTTCATTATTACATAAGGTTGTTGGAAAAAAAAAAGACTTCAAATAATTATATAATAAGTACATGGCGTAAGACTTCTTTTTAGTATTAGTATTGATGGTACATGAAAATAAAATAGCATGTGTGCACTTTAATCAATACTCAAAATAATTATGTATTTTTATGTGTTTCATATTTATATAGGGGTTCGATTAAATCTGAATTTAGGATTCATTTTTGTGGGTCGACGTTGCTAATAGAATTTACATTTTAATAGCTTGAATCCAAGAATTTTGATTAAAAATGGAGGAATCTCAATCATCCTACCATAATTCATGTTACATTATCTAATTAACAAATGTAAATTCTCTTGTCAAAATAATTATGTCCGTCATAATTGGGTTAGATAGTCTCACACTAATTGTAGTGAAATTTCCATGTGTTAATTCTCATGTCTCAACCACTAAGTCATTCATTAAGAAACATGACATAAACTTTGGAAACAAAATTTTTGGTTTTGTAGTTTTTAAAATTTTAATTCAAGTTGTAGTAAGTAATTATTGATACGTAGTAATTACTCTCAACATTATGGGATTTTACTTGATGTAATATATTATAAAATTATAGTGACAAATAATTGAAGTAAATGATAACTTCGGTATGTTTGTTATGATTTTTACTACGTATAACATCATTTTATTGAACGCATTATTAATCCTAAATAATTGAAAAGCAAAAATCATAAAAGCCACATATAAAGAATGTGAAAATAAGTAAAATTATATGGTCAAATCTCTTTATAACATTTTCCGGATTTTATAGCTATTGATTGTTATATACTTATAATAACATTTAATGTTTAACTAACATTTATCGATTATAGATAAACTTAACCAAAATTTAATCTTTTCATTCTCAGTGCTAAAAAAAATACAATTTTATGAAGAAAAAAAAAAGACTTGGGAGATTTTCATTTGTTTATGTAGGTACTTCATCATTATTTGACCACTCTAATAATATTAGTAAAATCTTAATTTGTTTCTCTAATAAAAAGGATTTTTTGAACAAAGTGTCTGTCAATTTGAATGAATTTGATGTGGTCCAACTACCTCAACTCACAAATCACAATATTTATTGGCTGACAAGGTGTGGAAATGGCTTTGTACTATATGTAGAAAAGAAACAAGAAAAAAATATATTGTGCTTATCTCTAATTTATATCTTTTTTCTCTATTTTTTAATTTTACTTTTCAGAAATAAATAGTCAAGATTGTCCGACAATTAGTTTTTGTTTGGTATTGATGAGCTTGAACATCTTTACAACTATTAGTTAATAGTACTATCTGTTATTTTCTATTCAATACACTCCAATAATTTTTGCTAAAAAAAATAAAAAATCTAAGTCTCATTATTTTAAGTAGGCGATTACTTCTTATTTGTTTTAGCTTTAGTAAGCAAAGTTATCTGATACTTATTATTGTTAGTGGGAGGTGAAAGATATCCCGTGAAATTAGTCGAGGTATGCGAAAGTTGGCCAAACGGCAAATACCTATATATATGTGTGTGTATGTGTGTGTCCTCCACTTCTTTGTCCCACAAAAATAGAGATAAAATTTGTGCACATTTTCAGACCTCACATGAAATTACACTAAGTGCTTGTTTGGGATTGTTTATTTTCCAAAGAAAAGTACTTATTTTCAGAAAAAATACTTTTTTTGAAAAGAAGGTGTTTGATAAACTTCCAAAGGTGCTTTTAAAGAGAAGCAGAAGCAGTTTTTCTGCTTTTGAAAAGGAGCAGAAAATTTCTAACTTTCAAAAAAAAAAACAGAAGCAGAAATTACTTTAATCATACTTATATATAAATTAACATATCTTATAAGTATGATTAAAGTTTGCTTTTAATATTTTATATTTCATATTTACATCATAATTCTTTATTTTATTTATAATTTATATATTATTATTTTATTTTCACTCATTTTCTTTAAATAAAATTTTAAAAATCATTGATGATGATCTGAAGAACATATAAGTTTTTATTTTTTTTATTATTAATGATAAAAAATGACAGATGAATAACGTTACAAGAATAAGTGATATTTTGACAACACTTGTAATTTTTTTCTCGAATATTTAATTTTAAATAAATAATTCATGAAAAGTGACACATTTGTTACCATGTTGTTTATATATATGAAGAAGGAGATGGCCTTCTGGTATAGCTTTAGAAATACAAGACAGGTCTTCTACTAGTATAGAGATATTGCATAATAAAATTAGGTATGAAATCATTAAGAATTTTGTGATGTATGAATATTTATTTTTGTTTGATATTTTAATGTGATATTTAAATTATTTAAGTAATATATCATTATTAATATTTTTAATGTATTTATGCATGTAAATATTGATTGAAAATTTTAGAGTACGTACTTTTTAATTAAATAAAAAATAAATTTTAATTAAAAATATTATAATAGATATTTAAAATAAATTTTTTCTTATAAATTGATTTTAGTAGTAAAAATCTATTGTTATATGTCCTTTTTGGTCATTTGTCTTTAAAAAATACTTCTTGAAAAATATTATCCAAATACAATCTGTTTATCAAAAATACTTTTCAAATGGATTTACCAAACACAAATTTCTTTTTTCAAAAATACTTTTCTGAAAAGCTATTTTACAAAAGTATTTCTTAAATAAGCAGTTTTGTAACAACAATCCCAAATGGGCTCTAAGCAATTTGTTGTTATTTCCTTTTGTTGGTAGGATATTTTTGATTTATACTAGTTTGCAATGATATTCTAATTTTAGTATAATAATTGAATAATGGTACTTCACTGTTCATACCTTACTATGTCAAATATCAAAATTGGAATAGATTTTAAATAAAATTGATTGACAATATTAGACAGCCACATGTTATTTGATGAAAAAATAAAAATGGAACCAACAATATGTGCTTTAAGGGGAATCCAATCGACAATTCAGGCACATCAACCTACTATAAAAAGGGATCCAATCAACTTCAAATATAAATATTGCTCACTGGATTTTTTTTCTCTAAATCACTCTCTCTACATCAATTTTTTCTTTAAAATGAAATAGATCATACTTAATTCTCACTTTAGTTACGAGTTCGACAGAATTCACTAATTTTTACTCAAGTATATTGAAAACCTAAGTAAAGAAAAAGGAATAAATAAACATATACCACTTCATCCGTTTAAAAACAATGACCTATTTGATTTTTTACGAAATTTAAGAAAATAAAGAAGACTTTTGAATTTTATGACCTTAAGTTAAAGATATGTCAAATATACCAAAATGCTCTTTAATCTTGTGGTCTTAAACATGTCACGTAAAAAATTGAAATTAAAGTGTTGCTAAAATAGGAAAGAGTCATTCTTTTTTAGACTAACTAAACAAAAAGTGAATCATGCTTTTTTACACGGAGGGAGTACATTATATTTATCGAACATAACAGGAGTTTTTAAAGAAATTACCAAATATAGCAAGAGTTTTGAAAGTCATCATCTATCAACGATACAACAATTGTTAAAATTTGCTTTGTATTAGCGATACAACAGTTTTTGAAAGTTGTTTTGTATCTATTGTTGTTAACTGATACAAAACGAATTAAAAAAATCGTGTATCACTTATACAAAACAATTCAAGAAACTGTAGCAAATTTCAGAAACTCTTACTACACCTGATATTATTCAAACTATCACTATATTTAACAATTAATTAAACAAAACTTTATCTTTATTAAAATTTCCAATGAAAACAAATAAAAAAGATATAGGATTCCATGAGATAATGGCTAGTGGTGTAAATCGTGTATATATGTTTGCAAATGCATCGATCCATTCGAAAAAGATGTAGAAAATGTAATATATATTCTTCTAATAATGTTGGACTAAATTAAAGGACACCTCTTTATACTGACCAAAGTTTTTATATTATCAAAACTAAAAGAAATGACCTTTTGCTTTTTGTTGCTTTTAGGAGCGTTACCTAATGGCCCTTTCCAATTACTACTACTACTACTACTCTCAGTCTCATATCATTCATAGGAGTACAATTTTTATTTTCCCAAAGTGATTAGGACAGTTCAAAATTTGTGATTAACCATACAATCTACTAGATGATTATCAGTCAGTCAGTCACACTAATTATAACTCAGATTTTGCTTGTTGACCATCTTGACTAGCTTGGACATCTTGTCATTGTTAAGTACTCTCTAGACAGTGTGGTAAAAGAGGGATGGTTAAAAGTTGAACAATTGCAAAGAATAGGCCAGACATTAGCAGCTTAGCATAGACATATGATATTGACCGGACAAGCGGGAAAGTTGTTGTGTGGAGCATGAATGAGGCGGATTTTTTCATCGTTATTTGAGCTATTCTACTTGCCTTTTCGTATTTAAGAGTTTGTAATGTTTGATAAATTGTTAAAATTTATATAAACAATATAATAGATCTATTTTTTGTTAAAATAAAGCACGACCTTAGAACAAAATAAAGAAATATTTGGCAAAACCTTTTTGTATTTTTTCAATAGGAATTATAAATGAGGGTACAATTTGTTTGTTGTGCCCATTTTCTCTTCTACTAACGTAAGTTGAGGACTTTTATTTTTGTCTGAATTCGCTTGAATAATTCGATCTGTTATGATAAACACGTGTGATAGTGAAAACATGACTCTAAATTTGGATAGAACAATTTATATTAATTAATTCATGTCATAGATTTCTTTTATTAGCTACTAAAATAAAATTATAAAAACAATAAATAAAAATAGTTAAACATAATAAAAATTGAACGAGTTAAATTATAATGTGTATGTTAGTTCACTTTTGTCAATTTATTTCACCCAATGTCATATTTTGATGAATCATTTATTAATTCAGCCCATTTAACTCACTCAACTCCAATTCAAACCGCACATTTGACATGTCTACCGATATCATTTAAAGCTTGTTGAACTTTCAAAATATTGACGGAGAAATTTCTTTTACACCATATTATTAACTGATAATAATATATATTGGTAATATTAAACTATACTTATTAAGTAATTTGCATATCATTTTAATCTGATGATATAACAAGAGTTTCACAGTACCTCGAGAGCTCAATTCATTCTTGAATTGATGCTTTCACAATGTGAAAGAATTTTGACCAGAAAAAAAAAAACATTTCAAACTTTATGTGGGAAAGGACATAGAGTAATAACGGTGGTCATATGCCTACGTTGAATTCTAAGTTTAACTTTTTTTAATTTCTATAACAAAATAGATCAGTTTAGACCAATGAAATTGTTAACTTATCAACCAGACACTTCACTATTTGATATAATCATCTCTTAATAAAACGTTCAAACACTTTATAAGACCAAGATCTTGTCATTCTCCCCCTTCTATTTTTCTTGGGAGTCACAAACAACAATATAATAAGTAACAAACGGTAGCTTCGTGCATAAAGTAGTTCGCGTTCATGCAGGATTTAAAAAAGGATTGCACCTAACAAGACATGTGATGTAACCTTCTACCTTAAAGTAAACACTAGTGATTGCTTTCACAGCTCAAACGTGTAAAGTTACGTTATAGGAAAATAATTTTACCGTTACTCCCAGACTTTCCGGAGACTCAAATAACAATATTGACCCCAAGAAGAAAAAAAGTTGCACCCCTCTAAAAAGTCGTAATGATATAATTCAACGGTAAAAAGTAAAAAAAAAAATTGTAAAATTTTTAACCTTGGATTCTTGATGCTTTGTTTATCAAGTTATATAAGCAATGGCCTGTTAGATCAGACAAGCATATGCTTAAACGGACTTCTAAAAAGAGGCTTTTTAAGACACAAATTTCTAACCCTTTTTCCTCAAATTCCTACTTTGGAATATTTCATCTTTTCATATTTTGACCCTTTTTTATTTGAGTTTTATGTTATATATTGTCAGTGTATCACTTTTCTGAAAGAATATTTACTGGTAAATGTTTTTAAATATATAGGATTATAAGAGAAATTATATGTCATAACAATTAAAGGCGTGACTCGATATTTAAAAAGTTGTTAATATCTTAATGGTAGTATGTAACCCTTTGTTTGATGGGACTTTTAGCTCATGCATAACTAGCTAGTAGTCATGTTATTAACAATAAAAGTGCTATTAATATATGGATAAACATAATTAAAGATAGAATTTTTCTTAATACATCAAATTAGAAAGTGGAAAATTAAAAATAATTTTAGCAATACTAGTATACTTAAGAAAAAATTACACAAACTAGCAATCTTAAGATATTAATTACAACTAATAGCAATAGTTTCTCAAAATTACAACTAATAACAAAACTAGCAATATTTTACCTTTTTTTTTTAGTAGTGCGTGTCTTTAAATCATTTTTTTTTTACTTTACCCTATATTCACGCTACTTTACCAATTTCACTTCCCTGATTTTATTTTTTTTCAAATTTCATTTTTCTCTCTCAAGATCTTGATAAAAACTCTCTCCATCTATTAAGGTAAGTTTATTTTTAGAATTAATGCATGTTATATTTTTCATATAATTTTTTTTATGTGTTTTTTTGTCGTCGATTTTTTCAATATTCTTCTGCGAATTGATCTTTTTTTTTTTTTTTTTGTACTTGTCGCCATTTTTCTTGAACCTTCGTCTGTGATTTTACATTCAAAAGAGCACAGAAAAAAATTTGGTTGACTCTTTCACCCACTCCTTTTTTTCTCTTTCTCTTTCTAAATCTTGTAATCTTCCATGAACATTGTCAAAATTATATATGGTAACTTTTTTTGTCTTTGATTTTTCAAAAAGCTTAACTTTTTACTGTAAATAAAACAGTAGATTTTACTCAACAAGAGATGAAAATGATAGAGTGAAGAATTAGTGGTAGTTTATTCCGATTTCAAGATTTTATTTTTCTTTTTACCTACACAAAATTATCTCTTTCTCTTTTTATGTTCGGATCTAAAATTTACGCGAAGATTATGTGATTTTTTGAAATTGTTTTTTCATATTGTATTTTTGGATTTTCGTTGTAATTGCAGAATATGCAAATAGTAGTAGTTCAGTTAGAAATATTCAACCAATGAATTTAGTTTCCGATGAAATTCCGTCATTTAATCTTAGTTTAACACAAGATGAAGACGTTAACTTGTGTTCTACTAGCATTGAAGAGTTGAGATCGAAGTAGCGTAGGGATTTTGTAAAGACTGTGAAAATCATGAAAGAAAAGCATTGACAAAATCTTCATCCCCAAAATTCACAAAAATTCAAAAATCGATGAAAAAAAGAAGTCGAATAAAAGTTTTCTTTAAAGTTAATTTTTTCTGATCGACTATCATTGTGAAGCAAATTTAAAAATACAACTGTGCAAGTACAGGTATTGATCAACAAACTTTATAATTTTTGTGGTTTCAGTATGATTATAGTGAGAAATTTGCTGAAGAACTTGTATCAAATATGTGTTTCTTTTTAGTTATGTTTAAGTTTACTTTAGATTCAATATTTGCTAATAGTGTTTTAGAGTAGTTAGAGATTTATGTGCTTAGTAGAAAATAAAGAGAAATTCTAGTGCTAGAGAAATTAAATTGGGGCTTAAATGGAGCGACTTGGACATTGAGAAATAAGTCAAATATCTCCAAGCACAACTTCATTAGTTGGCTGGTTATGCATAACAAAGCGTAAATTAGAACTAAATTGGCTAAATGGGGGGGGGGGGGGGTGTCAAAATGATAGTTGCATATTATGTAAGCATTTATTATTTGCCTGTTCTTCTTCACAGCAATGCTTAAATACAACACTGGAATGGATGAGCATAACACTAGGGAGGTGCAACGGCTATTGAAGAATGGCAAGACACGTAGTTGGCAAGATTAGTAGAGGCTTGGTTTGGGCAGTTTTAGCTGCACTTATCTATCGCATATATGGCAAGTGAGAATGAAGCACTTTGAAATCAAGCAATACCACAACCACATATGATGATCAGGAAGATAAAGAAGGAGTGTAAATATAGACGTTTTGATTTTATTAGAAGAAGAATCAATAGCAACCATTTATAAGATTTATTTTTGTTGTTAAGTTGTATTTGCTATTCATTAGATTTTGACAATGACATATATTTACTTCTTCATAAGTATAATTTTTATATTTAAAATATTTTTGATATTTATTTATATTTAAGATATTTGTATTTGTAATTGATATGTATTTGTATTATATTCTGGTTACTTAAATTTGGATCATTCATGTATTCATAAAATAGATATGTATATGTTGTAATATAAGTATAATATGTATTCTGTAAATACAAAGTGCCATTGCTTTTAAATGTAAAGTATATACATGCCACAGTTTAGATATGTTTTATGAATATATATTGTTAAGATTTGTATTTATGTTAAGTAGTATTTGTTATTCATTAGATTTTAACTATGATATGTACGTTTTTCTTCTTGATAAGCATGATTTTTGTACCAGTTATGTATAAATAAAATACATATGTATTTGATTTGTTTGAAATATTTGAAATGTATTTGTTATTGGTTAGATATGTTTTTTTTGTTATCGCTAATATTTATATTTATTGCTTACTTGTATTTGATATTCCTGAGAGGATGACAATGTTTGTATTTTGATGTGTGATAATTTATATTTGAAATAGTGATGTATTCACAAAATACATATGATAATTTTTGGATATATTATATAATGAAACTGTAAGATCAATATTATAAATACATATGTGACTGTTTTTATATATAATTGTATTTTTGTGGTGTATAGGTGTTGCGTGATCAGATATACTTGGCAAGAGTATCGCCCAAATTTGCCCCACATATAGGATATCATACGGTCAATGACATTGAAGATCGTATTAAGTCTATGTTAATGAAGAATCAGTACAAGATGTTTTGTATCAATAGCATTAATTTACCATATATACATATGTATTTAAGCAAATATGCATATGTACTTATGAGTTATCCATAGATTTTTTTCAATTATGAATATATATCTATGAATAATGCATATTTATGTATGATCAATGCATATATTTGAAAAAAAAAATATATGTATTTAAAGTTTTGATTACGTAATTGATATGTCTTTATAAGTATTTTTTATTTATTACATAAAGATATGTTAACTTATTCTTAATTTTTATAGATGGACATAGGTACTTAATAGATTTTCATATATATTTTTTCAGATTAAAAATTTGGTAAGTGTGGCTTCCAATTTCTTAGGTATAAATCAATGATGTTCTGTCTTGTACAATATATTTATAATGAATTAAGTTAAGCAAGTTCAGTAAAAAAAAATTGCAACAATTTAACTATAACAAGTTCAATAACATCAAACATTTTTATAAAAATTACAATCATATAACTATCAGTGGAAAATGAAGCAATTATTTTTTGACATAAGCTACATCATGAACAAATCAACATTTAAACTATAACTGCAACATTTAAACAATAACAATATTTTGTACATTTTTCAATAGACGCCACATACATGCATAATGTGGTACATCATTGTACACACCACCAACAACTTTTATGATGCTTGCAGTTTCATTATATGTTTTCTTTCACCGTATGTTTTCTTCAGATTCTCAAAGAACCAAATCCAAGATGCATCATTTTCAGAATCAAGTATACCATATGTCAAAGAAAATATATGTCCTGCATATTGAAAAAATACATATAAGAATACATGATTTTTATACATAAAATATTACATATATATATAATAAATACATACAGCTGAAAATATATGAAACTGCCAATGAACACATAAACGTACTGCATATGTATATTATAAATACATACAGCTGGAAACATATGTAATCTTCATAATATTGTTTATATGTTCATCTACAAATGTGTTTAACAAGAACAGGTATGCTTCCCATTGTCAATCTCCAGAACATAAAAAAACATTAAAAATAAAATTAAATATCAAATACGTACTATATACAACAACTAATTCATATATACAAAACTGCAAAAAGAATTTCAATGAAAAAAAATCTTTTATTCGAATACTAGTTATCATCAACTAAAATTCAAATTTAACGTATAACAATTGTATCTCAATTTTTACATTACATAACAACACAGATAACTTTGAATTTTAAAAAAAGAATTTCGATCAAACCATTTTATTCGAGAATCGATAAAATTCATATACGATCTCAGATTTTTAAATTTTACTACTGTTACGCAATTTTGTTACAAGTTTTTCAGTAATTTTTGCGATTTTATTTTATGAAAATCACAAATAAAATCAAGTTTGTTTAAATTTCAAATACTTACTATATAAAACAATTAATTCGTATATACAAACTGCATATGTATATTATAAATACATACAGCTGGAAACATATGAAACTGCCAATGAACACATAAACGTACCATATTTGTATATTATAAATACATATAGCTGGAAACATATGTAATCTTCATAATGTTGTTTATATGTCCATCTACAAGAGTGTTTAACAAGAACATGTATGTTTTCCATTGTCAATCTCCAGAACACAAAAAAACAGTAAAAATAAAATTAAATATCAAATACGTACTATAACAACAACTAATTCGTTTATACAAAATTGCAAAATGAATTCAAAAAAGGAAAAAATTAGTCGAACACTAGTTATCCTAAACTAAAATTCAAATTTAATGATAAAAATTTCATCTCAAATTTCAAATAACAGAACAATAAGGATAAATTTGAAATTGAAAAAGAAAAATTCGATTAAATAATTTTTTTTCGACAACTGAGAAAATTGATATATGATCTCCAATTTTTTGAAACCTTCGACTACTACACTAATTTGTTACAATTTTTTCATCAATCTTCACACTTTTATTTTAGTAAAACCACAAATAGAATTTGATGATCAATACCCGTAATTGCACCGTTGTATTTTTAATCTCTTCTTCAAAATGTTAGTCGATCAGCAAAAAAAAATAACTTGAAGCAAAACATTTTTGAATTTGAATCTATATTTTGGTTTTGAATTGAGATGTTGATTATGAAAATCGTTTTTTATTTGAATTGGTAGCTATAATTTAACGGTTGTGGTAAAAAAAAGAATTCTAAAAGATTAAGAAATCTATAAAATTAAATGTTCCTTAAATTAAGGAATCGTTTTTCCTTATTAAACTCAAACATATTTGAGTTAAATTAGGAATAGAATCTTTAATTATATATGTATTTAAATAGCAACAATTTACTCAAATACAAAATAGATATTATTATTTTTTGTAATTTTAAAACTGTTGCTATAAAAGTTACAATTAAGGTTCTATAGTTGTTATTTCTGAAATTTTTCCTATACTTAATTCAATATTATTCCTCTGTTTAAAAAAGAATCACTTATTTTGACTTGACATAAAGTTTATAAAAACTTTTGAATTTTGTGATCTTAAATTAAAATTATGTCAAATATACTAAATTACCCTTTAATCTTATGATCTTAAAACTTGTCACATGCAAAGTTGAAACTAAAGTGTTATCAAAAAAGGAAAGGATCATTCTTTATGTAACAGATTAAAAAGAAAAGTAACTTATTCTTCTTGAAACAGAGTGAGTATTTCTATACATTCTACCTAACAACCCCTCACGATATATGAAGCGTAGAGCCTATTTGAATTTTGACTTATTTTAAGTGTTTTTAAATTAAAATAGTTTTTAACCACTTTTATAATATTTGAATAAAATAAAAAAATATTTTTATACACTTAATTTTAAATTAAGCGGCCAAAAATAAGCCAAAACCATAAATTAAGTTCCTCACTTATAAACCAAAAACTATAAAAAAGTTCATTCAAATAAACTCTATTATTTTTTATTTAATTTACATAAATATATATATTATTATTTTTTTTGAAAAGTTTCAATCTCCCAAAATTCTCTCTTATGCAACATGTCAGGAAACCATGCAGTTCTCAATGAGTTATCACATGAGTGGCTTTTTTTTTTTTTCAAAGAGAAGATAAGAAGAGTGAGGGCTGAGGAGCCTTATTTTTAGGTCTTTGTTTTTTTCAGTCTTTATTTTCTTGAAATAAATATGTTGGTCTAAAGATGAGTCTAAATTATAGTCATGTTTGAGATTCGAGCTATACAGGGTGTCATGCATTCACCACATGAATTGTGGCCTATTTTTTTTATTTTTTACCCATATTATTCTAATATCTATTAGACATGATAATACATAAATAGTTAGTTAAACTTGGCCTTAATTAATAAGTAGTCCAAAATTTGAGAGTGGATATTTACACATCTCAACTCGTCTTCGTTGAGTCAAACACTTCAATTTATAGTATAATCATGTAGATACTTTCAAAATTTTGTGTCATATCAGTGTTGGGTGCCCACAAGACACATTATAGATGAATTGGGGTGTTTAATCATCAGTTGAGTCCAAATTGAGATGTCTAGATGTGCACTCTTAAAGTCGAACTGTTTACTTGATCACAATTTGATGCTAAATTAAAGTGTATGCTTTATATGTTATATCTATTTATTAATTTCTTGTAGTTTTTACATATATTTTTGCAAAATTCAATTACAAACATTATGAATTTAACTTTCTTAATGATGAATCTACCGTATTTTTAAAGTCATGAATACATATTTGTTCTCTGTTCTATATATATAATCAGTTTTAAACATAAATTTATATTCTAGGCCAAAAGAACTAGGTTCTTCTTCTATATTTAGAGATGGAGCTAGAATTGAGAGTTTCTAAGTTTCTAGAAAAGAAAAGTTACTGAGTTGTAATGATACATTATGTATTCATACATTTTAGATGGACCTTTTAACACAAATACAAAATTCATATAAAAATTACTGAATTCTTCCAAATTCGTAAGCTGAATGCTAATTCCGCCCCTGCCGATACTAGTATTCTACATCACTCCATGTGCCATTGTTAGTGTAATCAGTCAACAGATTAAACCTAAGACTAATCTTATTTTTTGTATCAAGTATCTTAGACTAATTAAATTCGATTATAGTAGTATCATTTATTTTAAAAGATACCAAACTAGTTCTGTCGGTCTACAGATATACAGATCAAATCCATTGGATTATACACACGCACATAAGAGATAAAGCATGTACAATCATGTCAAAGATCATGACTACTTTTTATATGTGGATGTATTTATTTTTGTATTTTGAGAGATGAACCATAGCTACAAAGAACTGAAATTTGGTGGATCGTGTGGAGCAAGATCACTTTGCCACTTACCATACTCGTTATATATGTTGATTTCTTTTGATGTTTTGACTTGATTGAATTTTTAATTAGTTTTTTCATGAACATCATTGTGCCCAAGTGTGTGATAGATTTATTTCGTGTTAGGTGTGAACTATTTGCTTGACAAAAATTTAGAAGAATAAAGCTGGCACTATAAGATTGATTGTCAAGCTCATACTCAATGAGTTTAATTGTGTACAATGATGTTTCAAGAATGTACTTAATTAGTTAAATGATTTTTAGTTGGATTAATAACAAAGTGAATTTATTGAATGATCACTCTACATTTATGAATTTTGTAAATTATATTTATGTCGAAGTAGCCCCTAGATTTATTTGAGTTGTCCCTAGTGGCCATTTGGTCCTAGTTGTCTATATTAAGCTGTCAGAAAGTCATGTTGTACCAAGCATATCATGTGGTACATAGTGTCGAAATTGTAATTTGAAGTTTATGAGTTAAATTTTTTACAGTTTTTAATGAAGTTATTGGATTTTCAATTGATAATTCATACTATATGAAGTATATAAATTTCTGAAGGAAAATTATAACGTTTGGATTGAATTTATTGCATTTGGTCAAACTCGTATTCTAGCTCTTGTCTTGATGATGAAGTAGAGATGGAGCAAGAATTTGAAATTATGGATTAAGAATTGCATTTGGCCAAACTCGTATTCTAGCTCTTGTCTTGATGATGAAGTAGAGATGGAGCAAGAATTTGAAATTATGGATTAAGAATTCTAATCTTTTTAAGTCATTATGTCCTGAATTAATAATTTATATATATATATTACATGAATCTATGAAGAAAAATATAAGATCGGATTGATATTATTTCGATCAAATGCCTTTTTTAAATACTAACTCCGCCCTGAGGTGACACCTAACAAGAGCCATGTCGGGTGATGCAGATGAACTCTAAAATGCATATATCAATTATATAATATCAAATAATTTTGTAGATTTTTCTACTTGAAGTATGCTTTTCTTTTCTTCTTATTGAATTTGTTTGATAAGTCTAAATGCTAATTGCTTACATACTTTAGTAAAAAACCATAATGTCGTGTATTTGATTTCATTATTCTAAAGTTTGAAGTAACAAACCTAATGAGTTAACAATAATAATGTGTAAACTCTTTAGACGAGACTGTTTTCGATAAATCAACAAGCCAAACGAGTTGATATGTTAAACTTTTAAGGGGAGAAGCTAAAACGAAGGGCTTTGGAGTTACTAACCTTAATTCCAAGGGGTATTAAAGTCAGATAATGTAATTTATAGGGGCCAATTTAAACACATTAAATGTATAAGGACCATTAAGGGATTAATTGTAAATCCAGGACAATATCTCATGAGACTTTAAAACTAAAAACTAAAATGAGCCCTTGATTTGAAATTAAATCCCTATGCTCATAGGATACCTTTATATTCCACCAATTTTGAACTTAAAATTCGACACAAGAATGACTATCACATGACTTTGTTTTTTTTTTTTGGTTACTAAACGATCTAAAAATATCAAATACGGGATTTAAGAAGATTCATTATATACTGAGATTAATTTTAAAATTACAGTTCAAAAATGATTTTTACGGAATTAAAATAAGATAAACACAATTCAAGTTTTTTATGAATTGCAAGACAGTCTGTCACATTATTTGTCTCCCTATAACGGTAACGCATCTAGGTCTAATTCATGGCCTCGAATAAAAACCTATAATATCATTCAACAAAATGTATTTGGTGAAATAATAATAATACAAGTTTCCTTTATAATGTGAGACCTTGATTGCAATTAAATGACCGTTCATTGGATTTTTGCAGTTTGCACCACTCAACCTTTATCTGCCAACCAGTTTTGAAATAAAACTTGACATAAGAGTGTACATGACTTTTCTTTTTGGTTGTTATATATGAAACGATCCAAATATATTAAAGACAAAATTGAGTAGGTTCACTATATATGGAGACAATTAATTTCAGATCTAAGTTGCAATCCCACAAATAGTCTTTATGGAACTGAAATGAAGCATAATAATCTTCATCTAATAAGCTATGGAAAAATCTACACCTTCGGTTTTTTGGACTAAAATTGATACAAAATTAATGTACTCGATAGCGTCAGAAAATGGTGAGTCAGTTTAAGGAAATCGACACGGATGGAGAGTTTCGAACTTTAAGAAATATATAAAGAAAATGTAGCAACTTGAAATTGAATACGCGTATTTATCATGTCATTGAACAATTCTATCCACTAGACCGTCCTTGAATGAAATACTTCCGTTGTTTTTATTTATACTCTTTAATTGCAATTTTGCATTTCGAAAACTTAATAAAATGCATTTTGTAAAGTAAGATGGTTTACAATATTTGGAATCAATTTTCACAGTAAATGAAAACAATTTCTTAGTATATTTTCTAGTACAACATACATGAATTTTTAATTCTTCTAGTAGGATATACAAGAGGTTTCTGCATGAAACACAAAAATGTCGATTTCTTGGAAATTCAAGTAATGTGATAAGAAAGGATTTATAACCACATATGCCTGGAGTATATTGATAATTATTCCCTAATAAAAATAAATAATGTGAAATGTAGAAAACACTACTAAAAAAAAAGGAAAATCGACCACAAAAATCAACCACAAGTGGTCGGTTTTTCCCATTTTCCGACCACAAAACTGACCAAAATTTTTAGTCGAAAAAGTAGTGGTAGCTTTTTAAAAACCGACCACGAGTGGTCGGTTTTTTAAAAATATATATATTTATTTTAAAATTTTATTATTATTTTTTTTAAAATGAAAAAATTAATTTTAGGGAAAAATAAAACGATCACACGTGGTCGATTTTTTGTAAAAAAAATATAGACAAAACCGACCACATGTGGTCGGTTTTTTACAAAAAAAAATTGCAAAAAAACTATAGACAAAACCGACCACTTGTGGTCGATTTTTTACCAAAAAAAATAAAATTTTTAGAAAAAACCGACCACATGTGATCGATTTTTTTGATAATTTTATAAAAAAAAATATTAAAAATTTTCAAAATACAAACATTAAAAATCAAATTATTTACAATACAGTCCACCAATCATATACAATCATTAAAAATCAAATGAAATTATTTATAATACAACCCACCAAACATTTAATATACAATCAACCAACCACCATAAGAATACAAACATTAAAAATCAAATTATTTACAAAATTTATCAAGGTTCCAAATCCAAACTATAAAACATAGAAAATACAAAAATTACAACTTATCATCCGCATCTTCAATCTCAGCATCACCCATTCTATTATCAATATTTCGTTGATATATCCAATTATAATCGGGTTTCATCTACACAATCAATCACATTCAAGTAATTAGTTCAAGTCACAAAAGCTCACATTTCAAATACTTACACTTAAACATTTTCAAGTCACTAATTCAATTAACAAGTTATCAAACTAAACTAAATTCAAATGAAAAGTTCATGTTTCCAGTACCTACACTTAAACATTTTTAAGTCACTGATTCACTTCTAAAGTGACCACTATCGCGCCCCGTTTTCCTCGCGGAAGGCGGAATTCGACGTGACAGACTCTTTTTGGATGCGTTTAACAGGGTGTGAAGAGTCGCCACCTAACGTATTAAGGTGCGTTAGGGCACCGGTCTAGGATACTACGAACCTATTTTTTGTTATTTAGTCTTAATTCACCAGAGCTAGGGTAAGGGTTCAAATTACCTCAAAAGGAAGGTGTTAGGTACCTTTCGAGGTCCACAAAGGTGGTTCCCGGTCGAATTCATACTTTACATGGGGATTCTATGTGATCAAATAAAGTCTCTTATTTTATCATTAATTTAATGTTTATCTAAGCAATAAAATAATTAATAAGCAAACACATGTCATTTTGTTAATTCTACTTGTCAATTATCTAGGTGATAAATACAAATAAAACATGTAAATAAGACAAGCGAGGAGAAAGAAGACAAGATAATTTATGATAAAGGGGACTGCTCATGTAATAAACTAACTACCCCAAATAAATATATAAAGTAAACAAAAAGACTAGAAAGAAATCATCCAAGTCAAAGGAATGGTTTTATTCGGATCAGAAACCCAACTTGTTAATCATCATCCGACCCAAGAGCCAAAACTTAATATGTTGAAATTAATTAAAATTCCTAAAGCAGGATTTCTAGGCGGCCAAGTAAGTAAATTAATAGATTTTAAGTCGCATTTTGCCTAAGTGTTTCGTATAGCACATAATACACGTAAAAATCCTAAATTGTGCCTACTACGCCGTTCATAGAGCACATAATCCCCGACCCCAAAGCAGTCCCCAAAATTATATTATTACATCGATAATAATGTCTTTACACGATATTACAAATCAAATAATAAGAAAGTATACTCAAGCTAATGTAATCTAATCATATAACTAATCTGGTGACTCTTCGAAACCCGTAGTTGTCTACTTAAACCATTGATTAGCAGTAAGAGAGATAAATAATAATAGAAGCCAAAAGCCAAGTATACATAATAGCGAGATATGCAAGATGTTAACATCAGCCTCCAAAGAGAAACAAAAGCACTTAAAAATATTTAATTGCCTTTGGAAAAAAGTAGCCAACGATTTTTGTTAAGAGTAGTAGTAGTAATTGTAATTGTGAGACTTGAGAACTTTTCACTGACCCTTTTTGTGAATGAACGGATGGGTTTATATAGTGTTAAAGAAATCAGTCATCCGAGATAAAATAGGAAAAAAATATTTCACCCCTCTAATTACTCAAGTCTTTCCCATAAATAAAAGAATTGATATTATACCGAATCAATTAAAGTAAAACAAGAAAGAGGGAAAAAATCAATTGAGTAATATGTTCACCATAATAGAGGGAGTTTAAAATATGGTAAACGTAGAAAATTAGCCAATTGACTCAATCAATTATTTCCGGTTACCATAAATAAATGAGTAAAAGGAAGGTACTGATTTTAAGAGAACAAATAACAAAACATGCATCAACGTCGATATTTTTCATAACAGAAGATATCAATCCCGTCATATTAGGTTCATTCAAATCAAGCAAATGATTTATACCATAACTTCAGGATGTAAAGGAAATCAACCACATAAATTACCAATGAGACACGTAAATCCTGCCCTAATTACTGGGTGTGGAAAGTGGCCTTAAAATCATATCAAAGTCAGTCCTAAAATCATATCAAGCAGACATATAAATCATGCTATAGTCAGGAAAAAAAGAATCGTTCATGGAGACGATTTCCACTGCAATCAATCAAGTAAATAGGATAGTGAACCTAGGAGGAGAAATTTACTACAAGTCTAGCAACAATTGGGATTTAAACAGTTTGCCAAAGGCTTTCTCGCATATGGGTTTAAGAAATTACTAGAATCAGTCCACAAATTCGCAAAATTTTGAACGTAAAAGATTAGATCGGAAGATAATAACATGCAAATAAAGATGAGATATCAAACGTCGAACAAATTCTTAAGAATTCGTCAAGAACATGTATTTTTTGTAGCAGGTAGAGGAGGCTTTTCATGACGATGTGAAGGCATGGCCCGTCGGAGGACAGGCTGGTGTCGTTAATGTTGTCGCTGGCGGCGCGAGGGGTCGAACGGAGGGAGGCAGATCTGGCGCCGATGGAGGAGGGACGTGGCACCATGAATGGCGTCAGAGTCCATGACTGGTGCGGCATAGACATAGGCGTTCTCCGGCGGGCGGCGACTGAGAGGGAGGCGGTAACACACCTGTTTTGCTGGTGATGATACCGGTGATGTCGTTGGTTCGTCGAAAAAAAAGGACAAAGGGTGATGGCTGGCTGTCGACGATGGGTGGTTTACTGACGGAGAGAGGAGAGAAAGAGAAGGAGAGAAAGAGAAAAGTTAGAGAGAGAGCCTGATGGAGGCGACAGTTTTGGGGAATTAGGGTTAAGGGGGTTGATTTTAGGATTTAAAAGGAAAGGAGGAGATCCTTTAATCTCAGTCGTTGGATTAATTCTATCAATGGCTGAGATCTAAAGGCTACGGATCGGGTTAAAATTTAGGGCTATAATTATAATGAATTAAATAGAATGGGTTAAAATTGTAATGACTTAGAACAAAAATTGGACTTCAAGGTAAATTAATTGAAAAAGTGATACTAATTTAGGCCGCTATTTAAATTATAGTAGTAGTAAATCATGATAACAATAATAATTAAATTAATAAATAATAATAATAATAATAATTAAATAATGAATAATAGATAGATAATAATAGAGATGATAACAACAAAAATAAGTAATGCTAGATAACGAAAAACTAGACAATATATTTGTAAAAAATGTGAGTGTGCAAAATTACGTGAAAAATAATTTAATTAATGAAATGTCGTGTTTGATTTTAGAATTATAAAAATGATGCTAAAAGATAATAAAATAATTTATGCATTTTTCTAAATTGCGAATACGATACGTCAGAATGTATTTAATATAAAAAATGATGTGTAAAAATATTGATAATTAAAATTAAATACCTAGATAGGAAAGTGTGGAATTCGCGGATAAGGGTAGAAGATTAGTGCGTGTGTGGGTCGTAGCTAGTGGTTAGGGGGCTCTGTTGTAGCCGGGTTAGTAAGCCTACGTCTGTGTCCATTGGTAGGAGCCGCTAGTGTATGCTACTACTAAGTGGTGTCCTTTTCTAATTTCTTATTTACTGTTTATTATTTTGGTATTGCTCTTATTTTAGTGTCTCTCTTAGCTCTATTTTCAGTACATCTCATTTCTTATTTCGGCTATGCCACCCATTCTATTTCGTGCATTACTATGATCCTTTTCACTATTTATTATCTTGAGCCGAGGGTCTATCGGAAACAGCCTCTCTACTTCTTTGGAGGTAGTGGTATGGACTGCGTATATTCTACCCTCCTCAGACCCCACTTGGTGAAAATACATTGTGTTGTTGTTGTATTAATGCGATGTGTTTCTTATACATACTCAGATGATTGATCAATTAGTTATATTTGATTAGCTTAATATACTAGGTTTTGACTATATTGTTCATCAATCGATCACTATATATATATATATATATATATATATATATATATATATATATATATATATATATATATATATATATATATATGCGAACTCTTGAACGCATACTATATATATCACATCCACAAGTATATTACCTTATAATAGAACACGTTCATTATATTTTGATGAATTCTTAGTTATATATTACATTATTAATTATGACTGGAAGAGTAACATAATATCATTATCTCAATGGTATGACATATATATACACATATTCATTATACAAAGATTATGCATTCTTAACGTCATTTAACGTATATACAAAGGAAAATATTTATTTTATATATTTAAACATAAGTAAAAGATAAAGATTATGTTTAACGTAATTTGTTTATTATATTTGAATTATTTTTTAGTGTAATTTTGTCACAAAATTTAAGAATTATTGAATTTTATTATTATTATTATTATTATTATTATTATTATTATACTGGCTATCGACTACGTGTGATCAGTGTAATTTAAAAAAATTATATATATATTACATTATATATATAATTTTTTTTAATAAAAATAATATATATATTTGATTACATATATATAATTAGGTGTTACTAAAAATTATTTACTTTTCAATTTTTTTTTAGTTCAAAAACCAATGACAAGTAGTCGATTTTTTAAAAATAAATTAAAAAAATATATATTTATCATAAATTCTGATGCAGAGACTTGAATTTTCTTGTCATAATTTATTTAACTTTTAATAATAACAATAAATTTATTTAATTTTTAAAATTCAAAAAATGTCACATTAATTGATATGATTATTATTATAATATTAATTTAGAATAGATGTTGGGCCTGTGCTTTGCACGGGCTTCTTCTCACTAGTTTAAAATATAAAATCTACCATTTGTGGTCGTTTTTTAAAAACAAAAATAAAGAAAAAAATTAAAAAAACGACCACAAGTGGTCGGTTTTGTATTATATTTTAAATTTTTATTTGAAAAATAAATAATAATTAATAATAAAATTATTTAATTAATTATTATAATTTTTTAAAATATAAAAGCGACCACTTGTTGTCGCTTTAAAAAAAAAAAAAAAAAGCCCGACCATAAGTGGTCGGTTTTTTTTTATATATATATATATATATATGTTTTTAAAACCGACCACCAGTGGTCGATTTTTTATCTTTTTATTTTTTTTCATTTGCAAAATAAATAATAATAGATACTAAAATTATTTTAATAATTGTTTTAATATTTTTGAAAATAAAAAAGCTACCACTTGTGGTCGCTTTAAAAAAAAAATTAAAATCCGATCACAATTTGTGGTCGATTTTCTGTGGTCGGTTTTTACCTTTTTTTTAATACTGAAACAGGCAAATAAAACAAAAAATAAATCTACTTTTGTTATAAATATATCATATATAGTGAATGTCTACTTTACCATATATTATGTATGTCTATTTATGAAAAAGTTACAAACCCTAAGGTTAGTTTTCCCCTATAAATAAAGGATTTTTTCCCTTCATTGTAATTCATCTCTCAATAATCCTTCAAGAGAAATAAGAATTACTCTCTATTCCCTCTCTACTCTTCTTCTTTGTTCTTTATTTATAGATCATAACACGTTATCAGTACAAGACTCTACCAAATAAGATGAGATTATAAATCTAAAGGTAATTTCAAGGTTAGTAATTCCTTATGTTATCTTTCTTTTGTTACTAATAATATAATTATTGTTGAGTTTGAGAAAAAATAATTGATTTGGAACCATTTAAGTTTTAAATTTATTTCTTAAGAACAATATTATCAAAAGGGATGATAATATGTTTGGGTTTAAGTCCCATCAATTTATGCCTAAGATATCTTTATATGGATGAGACGTTGAGTTTGAATCTCACTGCACCATATTGATGATATTATGATGGCTAAGGAAAAATAATGTGTTTTTAATAAAAAGTCATGAAATATATCCCATTGAATATGCTTCATTCCATGAAGTGAATGCGGTGGCAATATATGATAAGTCTGAAATATGACAATTTACTTCATTCTTGAAGTGTATATGATAGTAGTGCATAATATGTCTGAAACAAGACAAGTGATTGAATACACGAATATACGCGTGGAGGGACAATATGATAATGATTATCAAAAGTGGTGATATTTTCACACGCGTATTATGATCATAAGATGTGTTAAAGAAAAATTCTCTAGATCATATGTATGCCTCGATTTGCTCCTGAAGTAGCAATATCATAAAAGAGGTTATAAGCTATCAATTTGATGGGTTGAAGACGCGATTATATTTCATTCATGAGAATGAGAATTTTAATTGTTATAAGCATAGATCTATTCCCTTGGTGAATGTGATGATATTTAGTGAAGCTTATCAACAAACGTGAACTTGATTGTGATGGATTCACAACTCACCTCCGAATGAGACAGAATAATCGAGAAGAGTTATTTTGAAATCTACTTCTAAAGTAGTAAATCTGAAATTTATTCATGTAATAGCAAATTTGAATTTTACTGAAGTAAAAAGGTACATATCATGGTAAACTTGGAGTTTACTAGAATAAAAGTTTATAAGTTGACATGAACGATTATGACACCCAGAAAATGTGCATATTGAGTATTGGACATGTAATGAAGAATTAGAAAATTCTTCAAGAATTATTCATGTTGTTTGTTCTCATGATAAGTTGGTTGGACCAATTAATTTTTGGATTGGATCCCTCAAAATCTGAAAAAATATAAAAGGTGAATAAGGGCCCATTCACCTTCCATGTTATATGTTGAAAAGATACATCAATAAGATAATCACATGTACGTTTATTGTCAACCTACAGTTTGACATTCATAAAGTTACTTGCTCAATATATATTGAGTTAAGAGCATAGTTTTCAGATTGTGTAATCAAGATAATTCATCTTGATGATGATGGTTTACCATTGAATGCCTTCAATAAACAGTTAAACCATTGCTATGAGAACAAAACTTCATGTGTTGGTATGAAATATGATATGTTGCATACAACAACACTTGTATGCATTAGACCAATAAATTATGATTATTTCTTCCCTCTCAATTAGTTCAAGGTCACGAACCAACTATTCCATCTAATAGTTTTGATGTGCGGTATATGATTAATGAATATACCATGATGCACAAAGATGAATTTCTCAAAGAAGATGGAGGATGTATGTTAATTTTTCTTAATTTTTCTAACATAAGGGGGAGATTATAAGCGTCTATGAAATATGTTAGGAATTATCATCAGATTCTCATTCAAAAGATAATTCAAGTCAAATATCGAAAGCATCTCATATTAAGCTGCAAGTACTCCTATTTTATGTCCCTAAAGGGCAATGTCTATGCATGCGTGAAGCGTGATAGACCAATCGGTTCCATATGAAATGATCCTTGAAAAGGATAAGGAGCAAATAATCATAATAAAAAGGCAATGTGCTCTTGAAGAGCCTACGACATAACACTTCATGAACCTTATGAGAGGTTCAGGTACCTGATAATAATGGAGTGATGAGATCTCAAAATGTTATGTCATACTTTGAACCGATAAGAAATGATATATCATCAATGATATCTTTGATACAATAGTGGCGCAATATTTTTTAAAAGATTACAAGGATCCGAATTCTATGTTTATTTAAGCATGCTGACGTAAAAACATTTATCAAGTGACCTGAAAGGATGCGTTTTGGTAAGTGTAAAACTTATTTGATTTGTAGTTCAGACACTTGAAGATGTCGTACTTGACATTTTGGATATCGTCACTTGACAATAATCTATATGAAAATCTCTAAAGGATTCAAAATGCCTGAGGCATATAAAGTTTTTGGGAAATTTTTTATTATCCTTATAAGAGATAATTTGATGATTTGAGTATCATTCAAACTCTTGGAGAATTTTCAAAAGCAATAGAATATTTGCTTAAATGAGAAATATGAAGTATCATATCTTAGTGCATTTGGTGCATAACAATAATGTATCTTGTAAATACTACAAGCCTAATATAGCCTTTCAGTCAATTTGTTAGCAAGATATATTTCTGCTCCTATTATGAGACATCGAAATGGAATAAAAGATATGAGTACATTTTATTCTAAAGATTGTAGTTCCGATCTTGTTGGTTATGCTGATGTTGGGTACTTATCTGACCTGTATCAAACTCGATCTCAAATAAGCTTTATGTCCACATGTGGGGATACTGTCATATCTTGGAGATATACAAAGTAGTTTAACTAGCCACTTCATTGAACTATACTGAGATAATAGCTATTCATGAAGAAAGCCGAGAACGAGTATGGTTGAGATCCATGATACATCTTATTCGAGAAAAATGTGGTGTGAAATGCGATAATGTACCCACAATTTTATACAGAGATAATACAACATGCATAGCATAACATAAGAGAAGATTCATAAAAGGAGATAGAACGAAGCACATTTCGCCAAAGCTTTTCTATACACATGAGCCCCAAAAGAATGGTGATATTAACATGCAATAGATTCGTTCAAGTGACAGTGTTGCTGATTTATACACCAAGTCTCTTCCAACTGCAACTTTGAAGAAATGGTGCACAAGATCGGAATGCAAAGGTTCAAGGATGTTCTCATTAGGAGGAGTTAATACGTCCTGTACTCTTTTTCCTTTACAAGATTTTATCCCACTGGATTTTCCTTGTAAGATTTTTAATGTCTATTTATGAAAAAGTTACAAACCCTAAGGTTAGTTTTCCCTTATAAATAAAGGGGTTTTCCTTAATATTAATTCATCCCTCAATAATCTTTCAAAAGAAATAAGAATTACTCTCTATTCTCTCTCTACTCTTCTTCTTTGTTCTTTATTATTTCATAACAACTTCGAAGTTTTTCTAGTGTATTAGCTTATTAGTATTATTACTATATTACTCCGAGAAAGTTTACTCTAACGATGTATATTACCTAAATTTAAAAGTAGTACGATACGTACAACTACGTCCAACATACGATGGTCCAAAACTACAAGTACCCCAAACATCCGCCGTATTTTTTGTGTCTCCATCATAAGTCTAATACGAAATAAAATAATGTCATGGGATGAATAAATTAATGAAGGAAGGAGCATCTGTTGATAGTGTTATTGGTGATTTACATTCTAATTAACATTAAACAAATCAGTCTTGGGTTGTTAAGCTTCTTGTCTTACTTCCAAACTATGTACCTATGTCTTTTTATATAATTCCTGCTGTTTAGTTCTACTTTGGGAGTGATAGTGAACAAGGGACCACTTGCTTCGAAAATTGGGAGAAAATAAACCTTAAATAAAATAGTAATACGTTTTTTCTTTTCGTATTTTCATTTGGTACTTGATATTCGTTGTCAAAAGTTTGATCTTAATATCTATATTGAGGATTGACTAATTCGAATTTGCATAAAGAAATCCGACTCTAGTATTCGTTCTAAGGTCTGACTGACCCAAATTTGTATCAAAAAATCTTGCTATGATATTTCTTTTGAGGATGATTAATGCATATTTGCATTATGAAGTTCGAGTTTGATATCTTTTTTGAGACCGATTAAGCCAGTTTTACTTCAAGAAGTCTGACTTTAAAGGATAAAAGTGTTTCCTACAAAATTTTAATTTCATTCTCAATATGAATCGAATTAAAAATAATGACTACTTATTACTTTACCGCAATAACTGATGATATAAAAAGTAAAAAGAGAGTGGTTTTATTTGTTCAAAATTAGGGGATTCTTGTCCTTACTGGACATTTTCCAGCTAAATAATCTGATTTAATTAATTTATATAAAAAGTTGAAGTTTACAGGTACATGAGCTATCAAGATGCTCTAGGTGTTGTTTTAACAGATTTAATTGGTGGATTTAGATTACATGTCGATTTAGTACGAATTTTAATCACTTGTTTAGAGTGACTTTAAAATAATCCAGATTCGTTGGTCCTTTACAAAAGTACATTATATTCGTCTTCTTAATTTATTTATCTATTTTTACCAAATTCAAGCATAATATAATTTTCAATTACCCGATCAAGATATGTCTAGTTTTCCTACACTATTATCACTATTTTACCTGATGTTGTATTTAAGTTGGGTGATTTTATTGATGAAACCGTCTCGATGAGATGGATGATTTGTTTTGATTATACATGTTATAATTGACAAATAATGAGCAAGTTGACAATTTTGATAGTGAACTTTCAGAAACTTTGGTGATATGCTTTGTGATCTCCATGAATCGTGTCAAGACGAGTCTTCTAGCGATCCGCTGAGAATTGAATTCAGACTTACGACTTACAAGTTATTTTTGCACAATTTATTTAAAACTTGTTCAAACATTAAATAACAGAGAGAAGAAATCTTATCTATGCAAATTAATCACCCTTATCTTTAAAAGTATGTATAGATAACTTCTTCCGAACACAACAACTCAAATATATTACGATACAATTTTCAATCTTGAATCGATAAAGTTCAAATTTTAATTTGAATATTGGTTATAAATGTGTTTTTTGCTGCAAACTTTTGTCCTGGCACGTTGTGGATTTTAAGTATGAATTGCTATTTGGAAGTGCATATCCACTGGACATGTTTTTTTTTTTCTTTTGTTTTCTAGTAATAAAATTTATTACTACTTGACACTTTCTTTTTTGGGGTAGATCTGTCATTTAATCTTGAAAGGGTCCGTTGCCCCTGCACAGTTTTTTATTTATTTTCTTTTAAAATAAAATAAATTAAAATTTCTGGTATAGTGATAGATCAAGCTACATGCATCTACTTTATATATGTCAAACAAACGTTCATATATATTGGAATTTTCCCATTTTTAAAACTTAGGTCAACGATCCTCCAAAATTTCAATAGTAAAAGGGCAAAAACCACGAGGGGATCACTTTCATTTTGACATGTACGACTTAGAAAAATTATTTTTTCAAAAATTAAACAAAATCACCTAACGTTTTTGTTTCTTTCATGAGATTTAAAACATAATCTCTTGTAGTTTTCGCCGTTTTGATGACCATTCAGTTCTAACGATTTAAAAAAGCAATTGGAAACTGCTGCATGAGGTTTTTGCAAAATACTAACCATTGTTGATACATTTTTCTTTTTCTTTTTTTCTTTTATCAATACAAGGCTATAAAATAAAAAATGTATAAACAGCAAAAACAAGGCTGTTAAACAAAGGGATTTTTATGCAAATAACCGTCATTTACTGTTTATATTTTCTAATCGGTATACATAGATTACACTACTGACTGAATGCAGCTATCCACGAAACATACATGGATTATATATATATTTTTATATATTCACTAACTACCTTTATTGAAATGATTAGTGAACGGCTATTTAAGTTAATTCTTTTAGCAAACTACACAAACATAGGCATTATGGTTTCGATAAATTCAGTGATCATGTTTACAATGGTTGAGGCCCAAGGACTTTTAGAATAGGGAAGCATTTTGAGCTCATTGGTTCATAGAGTTCAGGGCTATATATTCAAGAGTCCAAGTTAATGTATATTTGGTTTTGTAATATGTTTTTGTTATATATTGCTTTCACTGGAAATAAGTAAGCAAAAACATTATATGAGATTCGTAAATAACAAATACATGAAAATTTATAGATGAAAAGAAAGAATAGGGAAACAATTGGATAAATCAGAAACATCAAATTACAATCCATATCTAATGTTTGAATTAATTGTCTTTCACAGTTTACATTTAAATTAAAAAGCAAATGTATATGTATTTGATAGGTATATGTCATACCACATATGTATAGGTATTTGATATGTATTTCTTATGTATTCAATTATATAATTGAGTTGTTCCCGTTGTTCTATACTTTATTCAAAAGTCATATGTATATGTATTTAATTTGATGTCATATGGATTTGTGTATGTATTTACAAGACTCATTTATATTTGTATTCAGAAGATAAATACATTTGTCTGTGAAATCTTCTTCAAAATATTCCTTGAGTTGCACCTAGCAACTACCCCGAATTACTAGCCTAGTGCAATTTCAATTCGGATATAAAGTAAGCAAGCCCAAGTTTTTTCTCTTCTAGAAAGTTCCAGGCTTACGGGTCCTATTTTATGTAGCATCATTTTCATTTTAGTTCGTTCGAGAAAGAATATTATCTTACCTTTGATACAAATATTGCTTGTATTAACAACATAACTATTTTAGAATTCTTTTAGACCACAAACTAATACCGCGTCAAGTTAAAAGGTGCAACATAATTAGTAGTAGTAAAATTTCTTTCTTTTCTCAAGGAGTAGGTAACTTTTCATTGTTTCTGGAAATTTCTGAACAGAATATATCTTGAAATTAATTTTGTGGATTCCAGATAAAAATAATATCTTGATGATTGATGATTTTGATCCTTTACTAATATTGTAATCTTGTTGAGGATTCTAGCTGAATTATGATCCCTCTTTGGACTATTGTGTTTTATTTGCACATTAGCAGGTTAAAATTATTCAGGAATACTCCAATTCGCTTATAACTTATACATGTATTAATTATGCAAGTTTCTAAACTGAAAACCAAACATTATGCTAATTTGTACATGAATAACTCATTTCCTAACGAGCTACCAAAAGTCGTATAACTAACGCATAAATTAATACAGTACTATTGACTCATGGGAATAGCTTGATCTGGGGATCACATATATGTTTTTCCATTGCTGGTTCTCTTTGGTGTGCTTTTGGTGATCTATTGCTAGATAGAAAATTTACAAGGATAATTAGAGTAACTTGTTCCGATTCGAGCTCTAAGATTCCTGTTTTGGATTTCACTGGGTATATATGTTTTTGTTGTTGAGCTCTAAGATTCGTGAATCTTGGTCATTGTCTGAACAAGAAAGAAGAATCCGCGTTATTCTATTGAACTTGTATCAAAGTGCCAATAGTCTGAAGCAATAAATAATTACCTTGTTCATTTAGGTACCGTTTAAACAAGAAAATTAATAAGAATCCCATGACAACAATATAATCGAGCTACCTAAACGAGAACTTAAAAAGAGAATGATCACAAATGAAGATGAAGAACAGAAATAGAATGAATTAATTAAGTACAAATGTGTATGCAGTTGATCAAATCCTAACGAAAAATATGCTCAACTCAGGACCACTGGTGCCATTAGGATTCATCATGTAATATGTCTCCGAGTCTTTTGATCCAACGGTCCGTTCAAAAAATGCTCTCATGTAAGTTAGCTCTCCTTCAGGGGACTCGGCGTTCGCAGTAGGCAGAACACCGGCTCCCATCGACACTGCATGAAGGTTTTGCATGACCTTCAGATCATCCTCTGTAGGCCCTCTCTTCACAGCGTACCCAACTTTTCGACCATTACAGTACATGGTCCATATGGGCTCATCGATGAGTTTGAGTTTCTCAGAAGGGTTCTTTTCACACTCGAGAGCAATTCTGACAAGTCCGGAACCCATGTCTTGGAGCAGCTTACCAGTATGGATGGAAAGTTCGAGGACAAGCAATGGAACGCCTCGTGGATTCTCTTGAATTGCAAGATTGACTCTAGCTTTTCTGTACCCAAAGAGGGTTCCAGTCATCTGTTTCCCTCCGTGTATATGCCCTTCGTGAGGCCGGTTTCCATGTAGGGAGACCGGCATCTTGCACGGAGGGTTTATTACTGGAAATGACCTGAAAACGGACTTGACACGTCTGAAGAGTTTTCTTGATTTCCATTGACCTTTCTTGTGAGATGGTTGTTGCAAGAGAACTGGAGAAGCAGGTAATCGCGATGGCGATCTATCCGGTGCCACCACATTTCGCGGTTGAGACGGCAGTGTTTTTGGCGATGGCATGGTATATATTATCGATCTGTTAATTTAATTTCGTTGAAAGATCAAAACTAGGAAGGGAAATATATGATATGCCATGATTGTAGACGTGGTGTGGAATGTAATATAATATGAAGAAAGATGAAGTGCAAAGCACGTTGGTGTTTTACACAATATATATCCAGTGCTTATTTGTTTTTTTTGAGGCTCTAAGCTACCATTTTGACTTTAACTTGGTTTGGTAGCTTTCTGTGTTTTAGTTTTTTTTTTCATTTCAGGATATTATGTTAAATGGGTTCAAATGGTGGAAACAGTTCCTTGCAGAATTATAAGATGAGGTTGCTCACGATAGACGGCCTTATGGTCCGGTCAATTTCCGAACTCTGCATATAGCGAAAGCTTTAGGGCAACGGGTTGCCATTTATATGTTAAGTGGGTGGTGCTATTTCGGCACAAAGCCCTGGGAGTACTGATGTGGACAAACTTCTGCTGATGGTGGACAATTCATAGAGTCTCAAGAGACGGAGGTATATACTCATGTGCAAATTCTAACTTCCTAAATTGACAAGTGAGGCTTGCTCAAGTGGTTGAGCACCTCCACCTTCAACCGGTAGGTTGAGGGTTCGAGTCACGCTGGAGGGGAAGTGTGGGAACACTATTGATCCTCCTGGATGGGGGGGGAGGAAAAAAAAAAAAAATTCCTAAATTCATCGCGGAGAAAAGTAATTATTCTATGACAAAAAATAAAATCGACGGTTCTAACAACTCCCTTAGTAAAAGCATCAACAAACAACACCCAAAGGTTGCACCAACAAAAATAACTACTAGCACAACATACTAAATGCTAACTTTTTCTTATAAGATAGACATTCAGGATATTTTACGATCATAAATCGATTCAATTGATAATAACATCTGCCTTATAAGCAAACATCTATATATACTTAAAAGGAGAGGACAAAGCCTCTCCATTTAGCCAAGTGAAAGTATTTACAATAGACACATGTTATTTTAGTTAATTAGTTAGGAAATAGTTGTTACATTAGTTGTTTTTAAAATTTCAAATTCATTTTTTCGGTTTCAGGGAATAGTTATTACATTATCTATTTTTAATACTTCAAATTTAAATTTTCAGTTTATTTGAATTTTTAAAATTTCAAATGTTGGTTACAACTGTTACCTTTTACACAATAATATAATACAATATAAACTACGAACTTCCTACATTATTTTTGATAGAACAAAATTGATTTTTAATTTGTATTATGTAACTACACTATATTCTTTTATTTTTTTTATGAACGTAATTATACTATTATCAATAACAATATACAAAGGGAAAAATACATTGTTTTATTACAAATCTCTTACCTCACACTCATTAATTCAAAATTTAAATAAAGTCAAATTACATCACATAACTGCTTATACATTTAGTATATTGGTATCACTCCAACGAAATTGATGATGCAACCTCCTCATTGAACCATATGGTATCGTATATAATATTCGCCTACATTGAATCGCAAAAAAATCCATATGTTAGTAATTCATTATTACATTACTTTTAAAAAAAAATTCAAAACTTATAAATTTAACTAACATAACACTGACGTACCAAATATAAACTAATTGATAGATTAAATTAAAAATTTCAGATATATATAATATTATAAGTAATTATCATCTAATAAATTTTATCTTTATCAAGTTACTCCAATCCATATATTATTTAATAATAGGTTACCAAGGCATATTATAACTCTATTATCACAATCTAATTTATTCAGTAATCAATTGTATCCTATGTATTACATAACTGCAATCCTCCTTATCCTTTATTGTTAACTGTCCTTATTTTTCTTCCCCTTCATCTATAAATTCAATACAACTTCTAATGTAACCATTGATTCCTGCGCATAACACTTCAACTCTTAATATCCTTACATGAGTTACGCTATTCTACAGAAAGTTTCAAAAAATTCTATAACCATAGATTCCTTTGAAAACAACTTCAATTGTTTTAATCCTTACCACAATCTACGTATACCTACATACTCTATCAAAAATGTCATCAACGACATAATAGTCACAAAAATGCATTGGAAGTTAAAAGTCTTGGTTGTTCTTTACCATTGTAGACACATAAAATTTGTTGGACCAAATTCATATAAAATTTAAATTTGAGCCATATGTTATTGGGTTTAAACTTATTTTGGGCTAGAAAAAAATAATAAGCCTATTTTATTCTTTATCAAGGTCCATCTCACTTTGAAACTCAAACTCATCAAGTGACGTGACATTCCAGTCAAATCCAAAATCAATGGGACGCCGCCATATGTACAAATGATGTGAAAATCTCATTCAAATTCAACAATCAGTCAAAAGGTGCCAAGTGTCAAAGTGACATGTTTTGGCCAATCACAAACAACTAGGCCTACCCCACAACTATAAATAGGGGGTAACATAACATTCTAAGGGGAAGAAAAGAAAAAGGAGGACATTCTGCAAGCATTGGAGGAAGCTTTTGCATTGAATACACAGCTCTTCAACGAATTGACTAACGGAGTTCTGCCCGGAGATCAACTCGACAAAACAAAGTGCTGTCAGACAATTCCTGGAGATTCAAACATATTTCTAGGAGACTCAAATCATCCTACATTCGAGAATCACGCTGCAAAGACCCTCAAATCACGAAAAAACTTAGGAGAGAAGAATCGAGAGAATAACAGAATTGTACCTGCAAAATTACTTTAAATAAACTTATTCTTTCGCTTTATTTTATTTTTTGCTTGCAGTTAATTTTCAGCGTTAACGAAAATTTATTGCGAACAAATTGACACGCTCAGTGGGATTGCACGAATACAACCAGCCTTCTTGTTGGGGAGTAAAAATTTACATAGTTAACATATTTACAGAGCCAACATGAAAGGAAAGTCGCCTAATAACTTTCATCTCAGAGTGATTCTTCCACGCCTAACTCAACAAAAGGGGCATTCTCTTCTTCAGTTCATGATTAAAAAATTCATGTCAATATTTCCCAACGGGTCATGATTCATCCTTGGATTCGTCCGTTTTTTGATATCTTTTGTGAAGGCTGAACATATTTTCTTGGTCCTCGAAACCAGAAATTAGTCCAATCAAGAAAAGAGACATCATCAGTGATATCTTTTGTAAGACGGTAGAATGCTGAAAATAAGTGTGAGCAACTTCTGGGGAGAAAAGGTTTCCCTTTGTCATCCACATATGTCAACTCCTTAGCCGAGAGAATAACTTCATCATAAAATGACCCATGAACATGAAGGCCTTCGATGTTTCTCAAGTCCCATAAAGATATGGACAGCTCTCCAATAAAAGTAGAAATTGTGTTGGTCGAAGAACGTCAATTCTCACAGAAGTCCTGGAGCATATTATCGCTATTATCATAGGTGAAAAATGAAGCAAAAACAGCATCTTAAGTCTTGTTGCACTCCAAGGTCTCCTTATTACGGGTAAGGATGTTTTCTATCTACTCCCAGTAGACGGATGTATATCAAACCTCCCCGAAGCCAGAGCAAGGGACATGCCAACTGCTAAGGCTTCCATTGCGACTAGGAGAGCTTGCAACAACACCATTTTGATGTGTAGAAGACTTCAAAAGTAGAACCATTTCAGTCATAATTTTGCTTGAAAAATTATTCATGACGTCCTTAGTTTCCGTCATTGACCATTCTGTCAGATGGAGGGAAGTTTCCAGTGGCTTTCTAATAAGCGGAAATGCGCCAATCACCGGAGGATAAACTTTCAAAGTGAGGGCTTTGACATGCGAATCTGATTTGTTTTCCACGATCTCAAGGCAAGGGTATGGAGTTTCAAGGTCGTTGAAACAAGTCATTATTGGAGACTAGAAGCACCCTACACCATTCTTGAGGATTAATAAGAGAATAGAGATTAACCGTTATGAACACACAAGTTAAAAAAATAGGAAACAAAATAACCTGAAGTTGAGTGTAAAAAAGAAATAATAAGCCTATTTTATTCTTCATCAAGGTCCATCTCACTTTGAAGCTCAAACTCATCAAGTGACGTAGCATCCCAGTCAAATCCAAAACCAATGAGACGCCGCCATATGTACAAATGATGTGGAATCTCATTCAAATTCAATAACCAGTCAAAAGGTGCCAAGTGTCAAAGTGACATGTTTCGACCAATCACAAGCAACTAGGCCTACCCCTACAACTATAAATAGGGGGTAACATAACATTCTAAGAGGGAGAAAATAAAAAGGAGGACATTCTGCAAGCATTGGAGGAAGCTTCTGCATTGACTACACAGCTCATCAACGAATTGACTAACGAAGTTCTGCCCGGAGATCAACTCGACAACACGAAGTGCTGTCAGACAATTCCTGGAGATTCAAACATATTTCTAGGATACTCAAATCATCCTACATTCGAGAATCACACTACGAAGGCCCTCGAATCATGGAAAAACTTAGGAGAGAAGAATCGAGAGAACAACAAAATTATACCCGCAAAATTCATTTATATAAAATTATTCTTTTTTATTATTGCTTGCAGTTAATTTTCAACGTTGATAAAAATTTGTTGCGAACAAATTGACACGCCTAGTAGGACCAGTTCTGCTCTTCATCTCTTCCTCCTACAAGTCAAAGAAAATCACATATTCAACTACTACAATGGACTTCAGAAAAACCAATGAAGTTTCGTGCAAGAAGTCTACTACTACCACGTCTACTGAGATCAAACTTGTTAGCCTCATCAATCGACTCAATCTCAACGCTTGTGCTTTGGATGGATTCCAATACTTCACCATTTTGGAGATGACAAAAAGGAGAAAATCTCAAATTTCGGCAGTAACTACAACCCGTGGAGGCAACTTTGCATCTATGTTATCAGATGAACCGTCTGAAACTGTCTGCAACTTTGGAGAATCTGAAAACTTAATGAATTCTCCAACTTCAACGAAAGTCAACACCTTCATGGTTGATGCAATTGACTTGGATGAAAAGTTTGCAATGATGGAGCAAACCACTGAAGCCTTGAAGAAGTCCATTGATAATAAAGATCATCAAATCGCCCGACTTATGAGCACGTCAGATCTCTACAATTCTGAAGAATCAAATTATAATCTAACACCGCGAGAAAAAATTGATGGTGAATCTCTCATCAAGACAAGTGATAATTACTGCGATGATCGATCCGCTACAGTGGCTACTCTAACAGTTCAACAACTGCAATATATGATTGCAAACACCATCAAGGCACAATATGGCGGTCCATCACAAAGTTTCGTAGGATACTCAAAGCCGTATTCTAAGCAAATCGAGGGATTATCGATGCCAATTGGATATCAACAACCAAAGTTTCAACAATTTGATAGAAAGGGAAATCCAAGGCAACACATCGCTCATTTCGTTGAGACTTAGCAGTGCTGGTACACATGACGATCTTCTTGTCAAGCAATTTATTCGCTCCTTGAAAGGCAACGCTTTTGATTGGTACACAGGCTTAGAGTCTGGATCAATTGATTGTTGGGAACAACTAGAAAGTTAGTTCCTAAATCATTTCTACAGTACCCATCGTATGGTCAGCATGATGGAGTTGACAAACACAAGACAAAGTAAAGATGAGCCTGTACTGGATTACATAAATCGCTGGCAAACATTGAGCTTTGATTGCAAGGATCAACTTTCTGAAACTTCCGCGATTGAAGTTTGCATTCAAGGGATGCCTTGGGGCCTTGTGTATATCCTTCAAGGAATTAAGCCTCGAACTTTTTAAGAATTAGCTATGCGCGCTCATGACATGGAGCTAAGTATTTCAAGTCATAGAATGGTGTCACCTGTTTTTTATCATAGAAAGGAAGTCATGAAATTCGAAGACTCATCTGAAGACTAAATTGGGTAATCTATGACGATAACTTAAGTTTTACAAAGTCCCCTACAAGACAAAACTTAAAAGAGGAAGCTCCAAAGCAACAAATGCGAGAGGTGAAAACTCAACCGACCTTGGAAGAGTTACAAGTAAGGGTATATCCTTTTTCCGACTCTGATGTTCCTAAATTCTTGATGAGTTGTTAGCCAAAGAAGTCATTGAACTTCCTAAGTCAAAGCGACCTAACGAATCAAACAAATTCGATGATCTAAATACTGCAAATTTGACCGCATTATTGGTCATCATACCATAAAATGCTTCATCCTGATAGAAAAGATCACGACATTAATGCAAGAGGGAGAGATCATTATTGATGAAGATGATATAGTTGACGCAAATTATGTTAGCGCCAAACTGTACCTTATGAACGGTTTAATTTCAAAAGCTCTACAAGCCATGCTCTCTGTGGAATTACCAAAAGTTGTAGAAATCATCATGCTACAATTTGGGAGCTTTGACCCAATTGGAGTTCCAGCCTTGAAGTAAACAACGGGCAAATCCATGCAAAATAACTTCTCCAATAGCAAGAAGGGTGATACTTGGACATTGATCACTCGCAAAAGAAAAAAATGTCAAAGAGCTTCTAAACTCCGACTTCCAAAAATAGACAAAAGATTAAATGCAAATTTGCTTCAACCAAGGGAGGCAATAAATCCCAAACCGAAGTGCAACAATACTTCATTACAAAGAGTTGAGAGGAAAGTTACATTACAAGAATTCTTCCCCAAAATGCTTCTTGCTGCACGAACTTAAACTGCAAGTTAAAAACGCTCCTTGTTGCATGAGCTTAAACTGCAAGTCAAAAATGCTCCTTGCTGCACGAGCTTAAACTGCAAGTTAAAAATGCTCTTGTTGCTCAATCTTAAACTGCAAATAAAAAATGCTCCTTACTGCACGAGCTTAAACTGCAAGTCAAGTCGCTCCTTAATGCACGAGCCTAAACTGTAAGTCAAAATGCTCCTTAAGGCACAAGCTTAAACTGCAGGTCACTCCTGGCCCGCATGAGCCTAAACTGTAAATGGCTCTAAAAAAATAAAGGAAAAGTATGAAGCTTGAATGCATATTTGGAGTCCTTTGAAGATGCCATCTTAAAGCAAAAGGATTCTTCAATATCTCTCAAGCAGTAAAACCTTCTCGACAAGAAAAAGACTTGTGGTACTTTGAATATTGCTCTAGTCTGGCCTTCAACAAATTTCGGAAGTGATGCGGCCCAAAACTTGAAGTAGATGACGAAATTCATGAAGTATCCAAAATCTGAAGAGAAATAGAATATCACAAGATTTAGACTGCAACTTTGGAAATGTACCTGAGAAAACATAGAGGTTATATGCTTATGGATTTTATGCTTAACGTAGATCTATGAGTTTACTTTTCAATACAGAAAGTGGAACCTGATTTTGATACTTTCATGTCAAGATATGAAACTTATCGCGACGCTATGCAAAGCTGAAATAACCAACGAACCAAGATTAGAAATCTATTTTTGGAGCAATATCTGGGATGATTCGGATGCAACTAATTGTGATTTCCGTGTGAGACGTAGCTCTGCGAGTCTACTTTCCAATACAAAAATTGAAACCTGATTCTGATATTTTCACGTCAAGATATGGAATTCATCGTGACGCTGCGCAAAGCTGAAATAACCAACAAATCAAGATTAGAAAGATGTTTTTGGAGCAATATCTGGAACGATTCAGATATAATCTAGTTGTATTTTCATGTGAGATGTATCTCTATGAATTTAATTTTCAATGCAAAAAGCAAAATCGGATATCGATACTTCCACGTCAAGATATGGAATTTATCGTGACGATGCGCAAAGCTGATGAAACTAGCAAACCAAGATTAGAAGATCGCTTTTGGGGCAATATCTGGGATGATTTGGGTGCAATCTGATTGTGATTCCTACTTAAGACATAGCTCTACGAGTCTAGTTTCTAACGCAAAAAAAATGGTTCCTGATTTTGATACTCCTACATCAAAATATGGAATTTATCGTGATGTTGCACAAAGCTGATAAAATAGGACATTGAATTCCATTTTTATGAATCAAACAACTCATATTTTATCCTCCCATCGGAGAATAAATATTTTTGTGGACGTTTTCCTAGTACTTGCTCACCAAAGTCAGAAAAGGTTACTCCTTGTGTCAATATTATCAAGCTGAATGGCACTACGTATATGATCCTTGAAAAGAATGGGATGCTCTCACTCGAAGCCTCTTTATCACCGAGGCCCACGGATGAGATGTACCACATGCTTCTTTGCAATAATTGACTGTAGACACTCATAACTTTATCATCATAAGGTCGCAAGAATGACACCAAGTACATGCTCACTGAAGCTAAAATGGAAAACTTTCAGCGTCGTCAAGGATAAAATCAGATCATTCCAAGTCACTTTCTTATTAAGCAGTAAGAAATTAGTGCACTAAATGGTTCAACATCAATCATGTCGACCTTTTGGGTCTAACATCAAGACCATTTTCATAAACCTGCACAAAAAAATGAAGATGTAACATATCTACAGTGTTGACCGGATGAAGCTTCTCGGTTCTATGCGGATTGATGCCAACTATGTGAAACTTCAATCTGGCAATAAGTGTCGGTACCAAACGCATGATGCTTCAATTTGGCATGATCAACATTGGGAGAAACAAATACCTTTGAACCGACCAACATTGGGAGAAACAAGTACACATTCATGAGTACTTCAAGTCTCGCCGCCAAGTTTCGGCAAGCCTACACATCGACCAACCTTGAAGTAGGGGGCATCTATAGACACATAAAATTTATTGGATCAGAATCATATAAAATTTAAATTTGAACCATATGTTATTGGGTTTAAACTTATTTTGGGCTAGAAAAAATAATAAGCCTATTTTATTCTTCATCAAGGTCCATCTCACTTTGAAGCCCAAACTCATCAAGTGACGTGGCATCCCAGTCAAATTCAAAACCAATGAGACGCCACCATATGTACAAATGATATGGAAATCTCATTCAAATTCAACAACCAGTCAAAAGGTGCCAAGTGTCAAAGTGACATGTTTCGGCCAATCACAAGCAACTAGGCCTACCTCACAACTATAAATAGAGGGTAACATAATATTCTAAGGGGAAGAAAAGAAAAGGGAGGACATTCTGCAATCATTGGAGGAAGCTTCTTCATTGACTACACAGCTCTTCAACGAATTGACTAACGGAGTTCTTCCTGAAGATCAACTCGACAAGATGAAGTGTTGTCAGTCAATTCCTGGAGATCCAAACACATTTCTAGGAAACTCAAATCATCCTACATTCGAGAATCACGCTGCAAAGGCCCTCAAATCATGAAAAAACTTAGGAGATAAGAATCGAGAGAATAACAAAATTGTACCCGCAAAATTCATTTATATAAATTTTTTTTTTTTGCTTGCAGTTAATTTTCAGTGTTAACGAAAATTTGTTGCGAACAACCATCTTACAACAAAGTAACTCTGTATTGGATGAATTATCAAATGACACTTTACAAGTCGAGACAATTTCTAAGTTGTAAGAGATTAGGGAAGTGAGTACACTATTTTTGTAAATTGTAACACTGTTTTTACGTTTTTTCTTCTTCCTGCTGTCACTTTTCATTATCACAATATATTATTTTTTAAAATCATTATTCTTCCATCCAATGTTTAACTTATTACTTTTTAATCATTCTTCATTCTCTAATTTTTTACAATTTATCTTTATATTTTAGTTGCTCAAATTTATTCCGAAATGCAACAACAAAATCTGTTACACATCAATAGTCCTATCAGGCCATATTTTTTTTCAAATATATCTATTTAATACTATAGTCCTACAGTAACATATTTTGTCATTGTTGCATTGTTGCTACTACTGAATTGTTAAACCTAAATAATGGGTAGTGTTATTCTAGATGCAATAAGTGTCCGGAAAAAAAATTGAAAAACAATTATATTTGCACAAACATAAAATGTAATCATGAAGATTTCACCGTGATTTACAGGTAAATATGTATATTTACATTTCATATATATCTATGATTTCAAACACAAGTTTCAATAATTTATTACATAATATAAATGTCACACTGTCAATATAATATAAAACAATAATCCAGGCAACAGACTTTTACTATCAAATTATAGCTAAGTATGTCAATATGAATAGGAAAAAATTATACAGGCAACAAGCTTTAATATAAGATTTTAGATAAGGAAAATATGAACACTTGTGAAATAAACAATTTCATTTATATGAACTAATCGGTGCACCAGAAGTTTCGCATTAATCAATTATAAGCTCTGAACTTGTTGTTCAATTGTAACATACATGAAGCATTATTATTTCCACTATATTATGAAAATTATAAGTTTCAGCACATGAGGCGATTTATGTTGGAGATATATCAGAAACCATGGCCTGCAATAAAGTAGATATTGATAAATCTATTTCTTAAAACATGATAATTCACATTCATCCAAACTCATTTTATTACCTTCAAATGATGAATTGTGACAGTAGGAGGTTCAGTCTTTGCTTCACCACAATCTTCTTATCGCAATACCACTTACTAATATGGGCAGCATCCTTCAACCAGTTTCCTGGCAAAGAAACATCACCCAGTCAAATCTGTAGAACAAGAAAAAAAATTAATGGGATAAGATAACAAAATAATAAACCGACGTCCAAAATGGGAGAATAGTGCAACTGTTATGGAAGATCTCCTTACATTTTCAATAGTGCAAATCTGAGCTTTGCAATCACATATAAGGCTACATCATACAAGCGATCACCAACATTTGGCAGATTAGCAACATTTGGCATCAGAATGAATTCTTCTATATCACCCAATCGATCAATTTTATCATAGGCATAAAGGAGTTGATTGTCAACCTTGGGCTATTCTCCTTAGTTTTTTGCCTTACCATCAACAAATACTTCACTGAGTCATGATAAATATCAGCGTCCTTTGCAATACAAATGACACTCAAGAATTGGGTGGCATCATCTATCCGTATAAATGATTCACTAGCATCGCTCACTAATTGAGAGACACATGCATCTGAGTTGCATGCTCATCAATTGTTGAAATTCAGTTATATAGCTCCTCCCTGTCTTTGCATATTCTTACATAATTAGATACATGGAGGAATTTATTAAAATTTGAAAGAGTTTCCTAATGAAGAGTGTAAAATTATATTTTGTTTTTCTTAATTAGTCAATAAGCTAAACAAGTGGTAGTAATACATAGTGTATCATTTCTTGAAAGAATCTCAAGAAGAACATCTAACACGCGTTAAGATAAAGACATAGAGCTTAAGCACAAGCTTAGTAAGAAATTTCAAAGAGTGCAGTTAATATTCCTATTAATTACCTTTCTTTTTAATCTAAAAATTTCACCATCGTTCAACATATCAATTTTTCAATTAGATATACTTAAAATAATAGCATTTGTAGAAAAGACTTCTAAATGAAAGAAAAAAGAAGGAAAACCTCTTGCAAACATATGTATGCCTTTTCTGGTGAGAACATGTCAGTTCTGTCTCTAAGTAGGAGATTTCATATTATTATCATTGTAATTATGCTAGCAAAATTTTTGTATGCTCTAGGAAGCTTTGTACCCAAAATATTCAATATCTTCTAAACCACATTTTAAGCAGTTATTATATGATATCTGTATTTACTAGGTGTATAAATTTGTTAACCAAAATGATGATTTTTCTGGTAAATAGTTTAGCATCATATGTGGGGATTGACAGTTGTGTTGTTATGTCAATTTGTTGTTCTAGATCTCTTTTAGATCACCAAAATCTGTCCACTACTAGAGAATTACTACTATGTCTAGAACTAAATACGGTGGCAAATCAACTGATATTCAATGTGATGCCTTCTCCATCCATGTGTATTCCATAACCAGTAGAATCTATTTACATACTAAGGGTGGATCACCCTCAAGGATGAGAACGAGGCCTAAAAGCAAGAAAAGGATAAGGACGAGAGCCAGAATGTAAATGAGAGTACAACCCGAAACCTACCCATAAAATAGACTGAGTCAGACTTCCAGATAAGAGAGACGATCCTCAATATCTCAAAAGACACAAGATTCTAGAAAAGTATTTGTGGCAACATCAACAAATTGGGAGAACTGTTGTAAATATTATAGACCTTCAGAAAAATAAGCCATGAGAATCTGATTGGGATCTTTCACCTAAGGATCGGAAGCACTAATTTAGAAGAAATTTAAGGTGAAAGCAACTTAGCTTTCGTACGTCAATTATAGAAAACCTCTCAAGAACACCTGAGGCAATCGGAGATAACTTCAATGGATAGCTGACCAAAACCGTTTCCCCAATATGCAGGCAAATGCTAACAACTGAGAAGAATCAGTTACAGTAGAAGGTGCAGCCTTTGCTTGACCAAAAACTTCTTAACGCAACCCCACTTCCTAATATTATCCCAAATTAAACCACAAATATCAGACCTCTTCACAAAATCCTTCCGCCAGTTTTCCGGCAAAGAAATATTACCCAGACATATCTATAGAAAAAAAAAATGAATTTGAATAAGAAAACAAAGCACATAAACCAAAGCCCAAATAGGAGAATAGTGCAATATTCATGATACCTGATATAGTCAAACTGCAACATCAAAATATATCACATAGTGCAAAACTTTGATAATTTGTTCACCGCTAAATGTATGTCAAGTCCAGGGGAATATATGATTTTGGAGGCGTGCAAATAGGGCAAAACTTTTTCTTTCTATTGTTTCTGCTATCAACAATTGGGGAGAAAATCAATTTCCTTTTTAGGCATCATTAAGCAAAACTTATTTTCTTCTTCCTCTACATGTAAAATAATAAATTTTTCATAACTATTACTATATAATTACTTCAACCAGGGGCAGAGCTACAACATTATACGGGGGTTCGGGTGAACCAGTAGCTTTCGGGTATAGTTTATATCTATACTGAAAAATCAAGAAGAAACATATAAATTGATCGCGTCCGAACCCACAACACAAGAAATGAGCGGTACGAGCACGACCTGCATAACATTACCTAAATTTAAAACCCACAAACTACAAATCTTAGCTTTGTCGCTGCTTCAACAGATGAAATAAGAGAAAGAACCTACCCTAAAACTTTAGCAAAATACTTGATCTTAATTGGAAGAATTTTTTTTAAATCAAACTGTAAATTCCTCCTATAATCATACTGTCACTAAATATAGTTGTTAGAGCATTAAAATTCTTCAATATATAGACAACTATGGCCTTAATAGCTATATTTTTCAATGTTTCCTCAAAAAGTTCAGGTCTCCTCAACCAAAGCAAACTTCTGACAATAGCTGAACAAATGTTTTTAATTTGATTTAACTTATTGAACATTTGTGACAAAATCATGGCTTTTCAGTAGAATCAATCCACATGCAAAAATTAATCAACATGAAGAATTGCCAAGCTAATCAAAACAACGACAGTCACAACAATAACAAGAAAACAACCCCAAATAACAGCACATTACACCATGTTAGATATAAATTACATAATATTTGCCATAGATTCATCTATACAGTAATAGAAAAGTACAATACAAACTTGAAGAATCATTATACACACCAATTTTTTGTAACTTAACCATGTCATTCCAGCTTATATTGATCATTTTCAGCTGCATCTAGCTCAGATCTCATTTGCATGTTCAAATCGAAAAATGATAGAAAAATAATGAAGAAGAGAGCTTATCCGGTATTGCTAATACCACAATATAAGGGACATAATACATAGATCGAAATTTGTCTATCATTAATTTGCTATCCAAGAATAAATAATTTCAAATTAGTCAAACAACATACAAATGATAAAAGCATACATAATGTCAACTAATAAATAATCATCTGGAGTTAGTGAATACAATTTTTACTGAAAATGATCATTGCAAATAGAGCAAAATTAACAAAAATACAGAGATCCATTTTGATTTCATAATGAAAATTGCATATTTAAGCTTAGTTTTTCACTTCAAAATAAAAATATTACCAATTTAAAATTGAAGACAATATAATGGGGTTTTGGTGCAATTACCAGATGTGATTAAGGATGTTATAAATATAATCCATAAAATTAAAGTCAGAGCAACAAATAAGAAAAATCGAAAGAGAAGACATGAGTCTATGTATTTAAACAAGGAGAAAAATTGACTTTGAAAATGGTACAGAAATTAAATTGAACAAGGAGAATCTGTCATTTTTTTCAACATTGAACAAACACGAGGTGAATAGGAAGGTGACATTTCAGATAGCAAATGTTGGATATCAATTGTTTTCTATTCTAGATACGCACATCCATTTATTTTTATTTTTTTTATTTTTTTTTTTAACATGGGCTTTTATTTAATGGGTTGAGTCTTCAATTTTTCCACCTTGGGCTGATATTTATGGGGCTGAATCTCTTTTATTAGTTTGGATCATAATTTTATTTAATAAACTCAATCATTTAAGAAAATACAAAATATATTTGTATTTAATTTTATTACTTAATATTATGATAGCATATTGCTTGAAATTACATGAACCTATAAGTATGCATCAGCTGAATTATTTCAGTTTTATTAATATTTTTTTAAGTTTAATTATTTTAGATTTTTAATAAGCTAAATCAATAATCATATTATAAGTTATTTTATCTATTTGTAATTCTTAACGTTTTGGTTATCATTTAATTAATAATATAGTATTCATAAATAATATAATGTTCACTTATCTATAATAAATTGAATCTTAGTTTTAACCAAAATAATAGATGATGAATTTTAATTTCAAAAAATCTAAAAAGTCGAAAAGATTGATAATAAATTTAATAATTTTATAAAAATTATACAGACATTAAGATAAATATCTACTAATAAGTAAATAAATATGTATATATGTGTTAGAATAAAATAAACAATAACATTTTCATGATTATAATTTCTTGATAGATTCATTTATTGCACTCTCCTACATATACCTTTTTTTTTTTTTTAATTTATTGTTATTTATATTATTACAATTTTGTTCAATATAAATAATCAAAAATAAAAACTTTATTTATTTAATTCTTATGAATATATTATTAATTTAAATTAATATTAAGGAAAAGTTTAGACTTAAGTAAGTGATAAACTAATAAAAATGAATCATTTATGTAATACACTCTGCACTTTTATTTTTCAATATTAAATATTTTGACTCATCAATGTCTATAACATTATAATAATTATTCGTTTAAACAACTCTTTGTAATGTTGCTTTTAATTTCATGATTCTATATTTTATTAGTATCTAATTAAATAGTTTAATACAAATAGAGATTCTACTTGATCTAATACAATTTTATATTTTAGTGGATGTGAACATTTTTATTATTCAATATACTTAAACAAGACATAACGTTTAAAAAGTTTTATAATTAATACGTAGATTATTCACGCATCGTGCGGATAAATATACTAGTTATAACTTAATTAGTGAAGATAAATATTCAAGACTACACACTTTAAAGGACAAAAATTCAAGACCGAAAATATTGGAGGACAGTAGGCATAACCCAACTAGCCCAATTTCAGAGAGGTCTCATATATTGGATACTCCACAAACTAACAAAGCCCAAAGTTTGGTGACTTCTAGAAAAAGAATTTGATGCTTACAATAATACGTATTAGAATGGAATCAAGAAAGTAATAATAAGGCGGCAATATAAAAGCAATTTGTACAAATGGCATTAACACTCTCAACAATAACAACAGCAGCCTTAATCCGTCGAAAATTACCCATAGTAGGTGCCTTTTGTGTTCTTACCTTTGGTCTCTCTAATCTCTCCATCCCTTTTACCCATACCAGTTTTGCTCATTCACTTCCCTTTGTCCCTCTTTTGCGGTAATTTTTTCATTTTCTTGAAATTTCTGAACAGAATCTTGAAATTAGTTTTGTGGGGTTTTTGAGAAAATTAATATGTGGGGTTGTTTTGTTTTGTAAATTTCAGGTCGAAATTAGGTGGAGAAAGAAGGAGTACAAGTGTTAGTAGTAGAATAAGAATGGAGGCTAGTAACAAGATTGTTCCCAGCATTGTTGTTTATGTCACTGTTCCTAACAAAGAATTGGGTTTGTCTTTATATTTTTTTTCTTTTTTTCTTTTTTGTGGTCTTGGCATTTCATTTTATTATCTTGATGATTGTTGTTTTTTGTTTAATTTTTCACTAAAATTGTAATCTTGTTGAGGATTCTAGCTGAATTATGATCCCTGTTTGGCCTGTTGTGTTTTATTTGTGCTTCTTACGCCATTGAACATGACTCATGGTGGTAGCTTGGTCTCGAGATCACATACTCCCTGCGTCCGGCATACTAAAAATAGATGTTCGTTTTTACTTGTCCATCTTAGAAAATCAAGAGATTATTTATTACTTAGTTCTTAATTCACCTTTTTTATTAATTATAGTCATTTCTGAATGCATTTTTCCAGACCATTGAATTTATTATATTCAAAAGGTGATATAGTAATTTTGTCATTTTATCTATTGTACCTTAAAGGGTATGTCAAGTCAATACTGGATAAGTAAAAATGGACGGAGGGAGTATATGTTTTTCCGTTGCTGATTCTTTTTGGTGTGCTTTTCGTTCTACTGGTAAATAGAAAATTTAGACGGATAACGAGAGTAACTTCTTTGGATTTAAGCTCTCATCCACACTATTCTATTGGACTTGTATCAAAGTGCCAATAGTCTGAAGCAATAAATAATTATCTGTCCAAGTGTACTAGTTTAAACATGTTATGTAAAGATGGTTTCAGCATAATTTTCCACGAACTTCTATCTTTATGATTGCTTTTATATAATGTCTGTGATTTTGGATGGAACTTTAGCATCGCTATCTTGTATTCTAACTATTTTGCAGGTATAAAGCTGGCAGGGAGCATAGTCAAGGAGAAACTCGCAGCATGTGTTAATCGAGTACCAGGCGAGCACAGCTCCTTATTACTGCTCTAACTAGCAAACGTAGCCTTCATGTCTTTGTCTTGCACTAAATGAATGTATCTTAACCATCATTTTGCCTGTTTAGACCTTAGTTATTCACTGCTAATACCACTGTGCTTGGCAAAGTGTGGTTCACTCTTGTTGTCGTGAACCAAATTAGAATGCGGAGTGCTAATTCCTCATCATTTGCTAGTAACACTTTGCACTGGAACTTAAGTTTGATTCTTCAAACGTATCATCAGTTTTGCCAAGCGTTATGTTGCTTGATCTCTTTATCATCTGCATTATTGCATATATGAACTTGAATATATCAATGTTTCCCGTGTTTACTGCCTGTAGTGTTGCGTGCTTTTGACTATACTCCCTTTCCATAGATTGAACCTAATTGAGCTATTGATTCCATCAATTTTGTTTTATGTAGTTGGACTGCTGCAATGTTGAAACATTGTTGTCCACATTTCTCTCTTCTTTTTTTTTTTTTCGCTGGAACTACATTCTGAAAGGATCAATGCTTTAGATAATAGAAGGTGAATGCAAAAGCATACCTAGTATATTATCACAAATGGGGTCCGGGAAGAGTGGGTGTACACGGGTCTTACCCCTACCTTTGTCGGCTAGAGAGACTATTTTTGCTAGACCCTCAGCTCAAGAAAATCATTTTTCAAAAAAGAGTTTGAAAGAAATGCAAGAGTAACCAATGTTTGGCAAAATACCTAAGGGCATTTTAGCCTTATATGTTGCTCCAGCATTCACTTATATGTGTAAGAGTTGCCTGAATACAAGCTAACATTAATAGTTTTACTGGTGTCCTCACTAGTCTTTGTTTCTAAGTTGATAACATTTTTGATTGTGCCAGGCGTCGAATCTGTTTACGAGTGGCAAGGAGAGGTAAGACAGTTCTTCGAAAGACCGTTCAACTTTGACGATAATCAACATTTCTCGATACACTATGCCTGTCGCATTGTTTTCTAAGAGTAATTTTGCTTTTTGTTTCTTGTTAACAGATACAGACTGATTCTGAAGAGCTGCTTATAATCAAGACCAGGGAGTCCCTTTTGGAAGCTCTTACGGAGCATGTGAAGGCCAACCATGAATATGAGTAAGTTGTTGCATCTTTGCTCTTTTTTCTGTCAATTAAAGGATATCAGTACTTCATTTTGTAACTTGTCATTTAATGTTCAACCATCTTATTATCTGCATTGGTTAGATAAATCTGGCAGATCATCCTTTTTGAATATCTTTTCAAATGTTAGAAAGGGTTTTGGAAGAAAGACAGTGTTTTTCATGTATAATAATGTATCTGCCATGTGTTGTACTCATCGCTTTCTACCAGCCAATTAACCAGTAATTTCTGCTCCAAGATTTTCACGTCCGTGCATAGTCTTAGGTGCATAAGCTAATTGCTACCCTAACTCAAACGTTAATCCCCCAAAAAAGGGGAATCGTCTTGAAGAGAGCACCTGTAGATTATTTTGATCGTTTTCTTGGTTATTTCTTGCAGTGCTCCTGAAGTGATTGCGATGCCCATAGTTGGTGGCAGTCCCCAGTACCTAGAATGGCTCAAGAACAGCACAAGGGATAAATGAGTTGAGCCAAGACAAGCTTTCTTCTACCTTGAGCTTGTAACTTGGTAGGAGTCAAAGACAAGTATCTATGTTATTTGGTATTTTCTGTCCAAGTACTTGTTATTTTAAACCGTGTCTTTAGCCTTGACTCTTGATGTGAGCTCTTATATCTATCTCTAATAGATATTAATGGGTTATTTTGGGCATTGCTGCTTGTACATATGGTGAAATAACGAGACCCTTGTAAAGTTATGGGTACTTGGTGTTGTTGCTTTCGAGTGAATTATGGTTGGATAGTCACTGTAATAGCTCCCTAGAGTTGTCCGTAATAACATACGGATGAACTGCATGATTAAATTATTTGCATATCCACAGTTCCAAATACCACCATTATCCAACTACATGATACCTTTTGAAACGTCCTTGAAGACACAAGATTATTCGACCAAAAGTCCGGAAGGTAGTCATTGAGAGGTTATTCAACCAAAAGCTACTTGGGTAATTACTTGGTTACTTTAAACTAAAAAGAGAACATGATAATTGCACCAAAAGAACTCATTCAAGAATACAGCACCAAAATTGCACTATTTAAGCAGGACTGCATTCAGTGACGCAAATATGAGAGAAAAGTTGTAAATGGTGAACTCCAAACGTATTATTCCGATGTCCCAAAATCTAGGTGAAGAAACAGAAAGTAAGACCAATACGTACACTCTTATTATTTGCTCATTAGGTAGTCAGAATGACACGGTCAACAGACCGCTCAAACAGCTTTTCAAGAAGCTTTCGAGTAGTAGCACCACGAAAGCCTCCAGCAGGATGGCAAGGTAATCTTATGGGCACTGTGCAGATGCATAGATGGATTGCTATGTTGTTCCACCTTATGACAAGGTTCTAATTTTCTATCCATTTTTGGGCTCTCAGCCTCCCAGGGGCGACACGTTTGCTGGTACGTATTCGTCAAGCTTAAGACCTCTTGAAAGCACTGGCTTAGAAGCAAAACAATGGTCAAGCCAAGATCAGATGAGAGGATCAATTGCCATGGAAATCGTAGATTGTCATCCAAGCTTTGTCTTCTCTACAGTCAAAAAGTATATCCCACGAAAAGCACATCCAATTAAGCTTTTTCTTACAATACCTCAAGCGTACACATTACAAGGTTCGATTGCAATGAGAAGAGAAGAATCTAAAGGCAGCGACTATTACCAAAGAAAAAGAAATGCAGCAAATATGGCAAATTTAACTCCTACAGTTCCAAGTACCAAACCACCAGAAGTCAAATATCAAACATAACATGTCAAGAGAAGCTGCCTTTTTTCTTATACAACAAGTCAGCACAAAGCAAACTACATTTAGAGCCCATCCCTAAAAAGACACCATGAGTCAGCATAGCAAATCAGGATTCATCCAACTGATCCTGCATAAAGCACATGACTACAATTAAAGAAAGCTGTACTAAGTAATAAAATAAAGTTTCAGAGTTATAGTACGTGTATGCATGTGATGGCAGCTTGTGATAGCAGCCTTCACAGCATAAGCACCTACCTGAGCATCTGAGGTCCAGAGTGTGAGATTGTCTCGTAGGAGTTGCATGATGAGAGTGCTATCCTTGTACGATTCTTCACCTAAAGTGTCCAGCTCAGCTATGGCTTCCTCAAATGCCTAAACAAGTTGACGAACAAATCATTCCAAATGCAAAGATACGTACCACCAACAGAAATAGATCAACTGGCACATGTAACAATATAGATACCACAAAGACTGATGGCAAAACCTAAACGTTCGATCTGGCAGGTTAGCTTCAAATTGAAGACAGACAAATACAAGGCTCACACTCGTAACCAACTAGCACTTTAGGTACCTTGACTATAAATCAGTTTACAGCAAAAACAAAAATGGATTGACAGGACTGTCGTCGATTACTAACTTCACCAACATTTTAACAGTACACTAGTTCTTGACTCAAGACTTTGCAAACTTTTCAAGTAGAAAACACACATAACATCATTTTATCCTACATTCCTACAGTCAACTCTTAGATTAAGTTATCAACCCACTTTCCCTAATCACTTGGGTTCATCTGTAACCACCTCATCATCTTTCATCCTATCCATCCATTTTGCCAGTCATCAACCCATCCTTCATAATAAGTCTGATCACTCACTCTCTTTTCACAGACTCAACCCTCCATTGCCCTTTCGTTCTCCATCTTTCACTGCATCTCACCATCAATATTCAGTTACCCTTTCCCAACTTTATTCAATGGCTCTTTTATTAGACAAAGCTAAAACAACAGTTCAGCCAGTTTAGAACATATAAAAACTGCACATGAAGCGTATAATTTTACATCATATCTGCAGCATAAACACTAATTTTACCTGCTTTGCCATACTGCAAGCTTTGTCGGATGAGTTCAGTATCTCAAAGTAGAATACAGAGAAATTAAGAGCAAGACCCAGCCTTATGGGATGTGTTGGAGGCAGATCTGTCAGTGCAATTTCCTTCAATGACAACAAAGGTAAGGAAAAACAGAATTAGTGGAACTCAATTTTCCAACCATATGATGGAAAGCTATATACAAAATCAAAATGAAATGCAAAGATATGAACATGCAAGATTTGACCAACTGTAGAACAGATAAATTCGCATACCAGACTAAACAATTTTTTAAATTAACAGTTCATCAAGAGCCAGAGGGAAGAAAAAAAGCTGAAAACTCCAGGTAACAATCGGCCTAACCTCCTCTATACAGTGTCTAATCTGCAGCATAATTAGAAAGTCTTTCATGTGAAGCTAATTTGTGATTCATACACCCAACCCAAGTAAAAAAAAAAAAATGGTCCTGGACTGTTCCTAACTACATCAATGATACAACTACAGCTAAATTGGTGAAAGCCTAGGTAATGCGCACATCCTTGGATTTTCAAGCTTCTCACAACAATGACCTCTTTATCATTTCAGTTCAATCTTTAGTTTCAAATGCATCAAAACAATTCAGTGTTGAAAGACCCTTCCTAGATGATAAGGATGCTTCAACACATCACACCCTAAAAGTGACATTGCTTAGCAACAACAGTGTAAGGCTACAATGTGCGGATCAGAAAGTTCCGTCCCTTGTTCTCTTAGTTAACATACTTGAACCTATGATTCATCTTAAAATCTTATAAACACATATCACTAATTAACAACATCCTAATGTGATGAAAACACAAATTCACAGCAGAAAAATCAACAGCACACACTAAATGCAAGAATGTCCATCACAATCTCAACAAAAGAACTAAATCCAGATTGCAATGGCTAAAACTGTATTCATCTTGAAATCAAGCTACAGTATCAAGATGATTTGTCCCCATCTTAACACAAAGCCTGCAATCACAACAAGTTACAAGGAAGACCTAGATGCAGTTTACCCCAAGAGGCCCGGCGTCACATCATCTATAAATTCCAGCCAAACAATTCATTTCTCACAATTTCAACCACATTAGTAAGATTAATATACAAGTATTTGACACAAAAACCGCAATGAGATGGAAAAATCAAGTCCGATTTAACAATCTCCACCATTTAATCTTAAATTTGAGTGAAGGTCAAAAACACACCTAAAATATCCCCTTTTTTCGAGTTCCCTAGCTGAACTATCACCATTGTTCACTTCTCCTACCTGAATGATGGTGATATTTCATCTAGAAGAAGTGAACCAATTGATAACTTAGGCATGATTTGATAAATAGTTAGTGATAGTGAAGCTAGGAAACTCGAAACAACACGATACTTTAGCTGAGTTTTTAACCATTAACTCCTTTCTTTTTAGCAAGTTAAAAATCTCAACTACATTCACATAACAAAAACATCAAAATCCAGATCAGAATGGCCAAAATTAGTTCTCTATAAAATCAAAATCATCTACAGTTCTACATTTATATTTCAGATCTCAACAGAAGTCCTACAACCACAACAAATAAACAACAAAACCTAGATATAACTTGCCCAAAATCTGAACAGTAAAAAGCACCACCGCAAATCAAACTCAAAAAAATCAAACAGAAGTCAACACTGAAAAGCCATACCTGAGCAGCCTTATACGAATTCATAGTATCTTCAGCAGCCTGTTTCCTTTCATCACCAACTTTAAATTCTGCCAAATACCTATAATAATCACCTTTCATCTTCAAATAAAACACCTTCGATTCACTCGTTGAAGCCGACGGCACCAGATTCGACTCCAGCAACTTCAATATCCCAGCACAAACTCCCGATAACTCATTCTCAACTTTACCTCTATACTCCTTAACCAGATTCACGTGCTCCTCATTCTTCCTTGACTCCTCCTTTTGCTCGATCGATGACACGATCCGCCACGCCGCACGGAGTGAGCCGATCACGTTTTTGTACGCCACGGAGAGAAGGTTTCGTTCTTCTACAGTGAGTTCGCCGGAAGGAGTGGAGTTGATGACCAGTTTGTCCATGAAATGAACCATTTCTTCGTAACGTTCCGCTTGTTCGGCGAGTTTTGCTAAGTAGAGGTACTGCTCACGACTGAGATTTTCGGGGATTGCCGCCGCCGCCGCCATGGATGTAGAGAGAGTTTAGGCGAAAGAGAAGAGAACTGAGAATCAATACTGAATGTGTGTGTGTGAGAGAGAGAAGGAACTTTTATATGCTTTTTTTAAAAAAAAACTTTTTGAATAAATATTTAGGTCAATATTTGAGTATATGGAAAATTAATTTTGTTTAATAATTGGTGAAAACGAAATATGAATTAACTTGATGCTGTGAAAATTTAATATTTTAGAACAATATGGTAGTTGGTTGTGATTAGGCTGCACATAGGTAGGGTTGGTTCGATTTTTTATTAAAATATAATTAAATTAATAATGTTGGTTTTCTAAATCTATAAATCAAATTACACCAATATGCAATCGGTTTTTTTATTTCGATTTTAATCGAGTTTTTTCAATTTGTCGGTTTGCTCAATTTTTTTACAATTATAATGTGATTGAAGAAAAAAATTAAATGTTTTCACTAAAAATATTTTTAAAAAATGGTATAGAGTAGTTCTAATAAAAATTAAATTGACAAATTACTAAGACGGCTAAACTACTATCTCTCAAAGTAATATTATGTGGATACCTAAGTAGTTCAATTTCTAAGTCACTAGTCACAGTAGCTTGTTTGAAAGTTTCCTTCACATAAAATATGAGCACACAAAAGAATGAAGAATTAGACAACTTAATAAAAATTTAACTCCATAAAGTAATTAATTATAACATAATTCCATAAAAAGAGAAAGAAGAGAAACAAACCTAAATCACAACTTGACGAATGAGAAAAGTAAGATGAGAAAATAATAAGAACTCTCTGAAAACTTAGAAAGTAAAATGTAAAAAATGAAGCAATTAAAGAGTTTTAGGTTTTTATATTAACTAGTTAAACCCTACGTATCTCGCACGTGTAACATTTGATTATTTAAAATTAGATGATCTTGTCTATTACAAAAAAATTTAATGAAGAGCAAAAAATTTAAATCACTTCTCAAAGATACTTCACACTTTAATAAAATAGTGCAAACATAACATATGTTTTATTAAAATATTTAATAAATTTTAAATTCTTAAATATTGAAGAAATAATTTTGTCTAAAGCAGACACTTTTAACGAAGGACAAAAAGTTTAAATATTTTTGAATATCGAATCAAATAAAAACGAAGTTGAAAGAAAACAAATCAAATTGAAATAGTTTGATTTCGGTGTTCGATGTCTACTTTTTAAAATTATAAATTAAAGAATTGAATTGAAATTTGATAAAATCGAATCAAAGAGCAGAACGTGTACTTCTAATCAATGCCTTAACAACATAAATCGTGTTAATATGAATGAGAAATAATTTTTTTTAAAAAAAACACACCTTTAAATCCTCTCGTAATCGGCACAAAGTCTCAACCACACACTCACATAATTTTTCTTTACCTGCACATCATGCGAAAGCCAACAATTGAAATTGCAATAAATTATACGATAAAAAAGTTAATAAAAGATGCATAATATTTAATATTGTTGACCTACAAATTTAAAACCAATTAAAGAACATAAAACTAATCTTCTCTTGAACATACTCTTTAACAATTAAATTGTGAATGTTATTCTATTATTTATTAAAAAAAAAAAAAGAATGCTCAATATATAGATGTACGATTTTTTTCCTTTTAAGAAAAAGTTGATAAAACAAGTAAGCTGAGGCGCACTCAAGCTAGGACCTACACCGAAAGGGCGCAGTAGGCATGAGTACGGTCCACTTGTACTCAGTAGGTATCATAGGCCGACTAAGCAAAGTAGTAAATAAGGCATACAAAATATACACTAAGGGCACGTCACCTGCAATCAGAAAATATCCCACAACGGTAGCCCACACCGCTTGCATTAACAGCTCTAATATATCTCACATATATTGCAAAAACACATCAAGATATAGAACACAAGTATAGATTATGTCACATATAAAATAGAGCAAGAGAGAACATGTAGATACAAGATCTTTAAATACAAGTAAAGAAAGGTAAGACAAATATATAGATGACAAGTCAATAAGGCAATACAACACATCATAAACACAATAAAGTAAGTGCAATGTATATGATAATGGTGATGATGATGATGATGCACGAGGTTGTTGCACAACCTCCACGATCGTCGCACAATCCCCATATACATTTATGGAGCCAAAGCTTCCCGACGTACGACCCATGGGGGGTTCGTCAACCCATATACAATCCACATATTTCATATTTCCTTTCCGACACATCCCCCGGAAGAGTTTTATAAGGTGTTACAATATTTTAAAAAAGGTGTTGTCAGTGTTTCTCAAATGTTACCACGGTGGTACCAATGTTTCATGAATGAGTATGATATGAAGATGTAATGCTCACAACCAATCACAATAAGTATTTCCACAACCAACCACATGATATATTTCCACAACCAACCACAATAATACATTTCCACAACCACATGAGCCAATATTCACTCGTTATTTTCATTTCATCCATGAATTTCTGCATGTCTCATATGCCAGTAAAGTATGAATATAATCACAATACACCCATGGTACCACAATAAAAAATACAATACAATTACTCACATGTATTCAAGGCTATCAATGTCACATAGGACCCCCACGGTAAAACATATCACATAATATTTCAATTTTGACAATTACATCACATATAGGCCTCCACACGGGTACAACACGTAGATAGCTATTTTTCATGATTAGTTCCCACCCTTAACATGCATTTTGTACCATTATTTAATACCCAACCCAGTCTGAAGATTTAAGCCATAACCTACCTCGAAAGCCGAAATCGGTTCGCTACACTCAAACCCGCGATTTTACTTTTCACGAATAATTCTGACCTCTACTAAAAATATCGAATATGAAATCTACGCGTCAAAACAAAACCAACGACACCCATATTGACTACTTTTGGTTCGGAGTTAAAACAGACCCCCAAAATAGGTTTCCAAAAAAGATGGGTGAAATTGAAACTTTACTTCAAAAATATGTTCCCCATATTTTTAGAAACCTATAGCTAAAAACTCAAGCTAAATCGAGTGAAAAATGGGGTTCAAATCGAAGAAAAATCATTTTTGAGTTTTATCGGGTAAAATTCTTGAAATCCGGGTTAAAATCAAGAATCGGAGTTGTTTTGAAGGTTAAATTGATGAAAAACTAGTAATTATAAGTTTAAAATATTATTCAAGTAAAAGGGGATGAAATTTGAGTTTAAAATTAAGCCCTAAGATTTTTGGGGTTTTGAGAAATTTATAAAGAAATTTCTAAGAAAAGGGTGAATTCTTACTTAAATCGGTAATTAAAATCAAGAAATAGGTGTTAATCTAGTTTCCCAAGCTCTCACAAACTTCAGTGTTAAGCTCTCAAAATATTTAGGGTTTAACTCTCAAAAGACAAGATGAAAAATGAATAAAATGGGCCAAAAATGTGAAAAGTTGCTATATATATTGCAGATTTTTCTGCATAACTGAGCAGTTTTTTTATTCTAACTCGAAATGGACTTCGACGGGGTGCTCGGGATTCGTTTGGAGTCCGATTTATGCAAACGAACTATGCAACCACACTAAATTCGACGTTCCGAACGCGATGGAGATACCAGGTTTTCCAGAAAAAATCGTTTTCACATAATTGACCTCGAGACCCAAAATCCTAATTTTCCAAACCGAGGGTCGAAATGAGATTTAAAAGCTGTAAGATCATAACAATCATGCTAACACACTAAAATCGACATTTTGGATATTCTGGAGAAGTCGGATTTTCCATCCGAGGTCGTTTCAATCAAATGTGGGTCTCACGCCCATATTTTTAATTTTCCAACTTTCCGATCAATAGGTCGAAATGAGCTCGGGTGAACCAAGACCCGAACCAAAGGTCTACCTAGCCTAAAATAGGTATTATGGAGCTTCTGGAGCAGTCTGTTCGGTCATCCGTCGCACGGATCAAAATATAACCACATAAGTTCAAAATAAGGCTCTCGAAGCCATAAAAAATCACAATATTGCATAAATGATACCAAATGCATCAAAAATCATGTCAACCACTCCCACACCCCAGAAATACCATAATGCAACTACGGGAAGGGGTAAAACAGTCAAATCACACAAAATCACAAATTTACATATTTCATCAAATTTTTAGGTCGTTACATCATCCACCACTTAAAATTTAGTTCGTCCTCAAACTAAGGCAAGGAAATACCTGAATCAATGAAAAGCTGGGGATAGGAACTATGCATATCAGACTCAATATCCCAAGTAGTCACATCTACAGGTCAAAGTTGCCACTGGGCCTGAACCACAAGGATCATTTTAGAGCGCAACTGCCTAACATCCCTAGCCAAAATGAAAACTGGCTCCTCAACAAAGGACAACCGCTCATCTAACTGAACTGAATCCCAACTAATGACATGAGACCTGTCAAGAATATAGCAACGAAGCATAAAAATATAAAAATTGGATGAACAACAGATAGATCAAGGGGCAAAGCCAACTCATAAGCCACATCACCAATAGTCCGAAGAATCTCAAACGGATCAATATACCTGGGGCTAAGCTTGCCCCTCTTCCCAAACCTCATCACACCCTTCATGGGTGAAATTCGAAGGAAAACACGATCACCAATACCAAAACTCAAGACACGAAGTCTACGATCAGTGTAACACTTCTGCCTACTTTGGGTCGCTCTGAGTCTATCCTGAATGACCCGGACCCTATCCAAAGACTCACGAAGCAAGTTTTTACCTCGAGGTCTAACCTCTAAAACATTGAACCAACCTATTGGAGAGCGATAACGCCTACCATACAATGCCTCAAAAGGAGCCATATCAATACTGGAATGGTAGCTATTACTATGTGCAAATTATGCCAAAGCCAAATCTGCTCCCATTGGCCACCAAAATTCATCACGCACGCGCGGAGCATACTCCAAAACCTGGATAGTCCATTCTGACTGATCATCAGTCTGGGGTGAAACGCTGAACTAAGATCCACTCGAGTACCTAACTCATCCTGAAAAGTCTTCCAAAAGTGAGATGTGAACACAGGACCTCAATCTGAAATAATGGATATCGGCACACCATGCTGATGCATAATCTCACAAATGTAGATACGGGCCAACCTCTCAGCACTAAATGAGACTTGAACCAGAATAAAATGAGTTGACTTGGTCGATCGATCCACGATGACCCAAACACCATCAGAACCATGAGATGTACGCGGCAAACCAGTCACAAAGTTCATAGTGATGCGTTCCCACTTCCACTCAGGAATGGGTAACCACTGAAGTAAACTACCAAATCTCATATGATCGCCCTTCACCTGTTGAAAACATAGGCAACGAGACACAAAATCTGTTATATCTAGCCACATACCACCCCACCAGTAGTGTTGTCTCAAATCACGATACATCTTAGTCACACCTGGATGGATGGAATATTTGGAACAATGGGCCTCCTGCAAGATCAACCTAATTCGATCACCACTCTCGACATACAAACTCAGCCCTCAATCCTCAAAACTTCATCTGAATTAGGCGAGGCTTCCTTAGACTCTCCACTCAACATCTTATCTCAAATCAACCTCAACCCAACATCGCCAAACTAATGAGCTCGAATCTGCTCCATCAAAGAGGTTCTAGCATTCATAAGTGCCAAAACACGCCCTGGTGTTGAAATATCAAGCCTGACCATCAGATTAGCTAAAGAATGAACCTCCAAGGCCAATGACCTCTCCTGAGTCAAAAGATGCACTAAGTTACCCATGCTAGCCGAATTCTAGCTCAAGCTATCCACAACCATATTAGCCTTTCCCTAATGGAAGAGAATAGTTCAGTCATAATCCTTAAGTAACTCAAGCCAACGACGCTGCCTCCTAAGAAGATCTCGCTGATAAAGAAGTATAAAAGACTACGATGATCTGAGAAGATCTCACAATGAAATCCATACAAGTAGTGCCTCCAAAACTTCAAGGCAAACACAAGTGCGCAAAACTCCAAATCATGGGTAAGATAATTTCTCTCATGAGGATTCAATTGACGAGATGCATAAGCAATTAACTTGCCCTCCTGCATCAACACAACACCTAACCTAGCACATGAATGTCACGCCTCAAATTCTATTGGGGCGGACTGGCACCCGTAACCGAGGAGGCCCGAGATGGGAGAACCAGCTCATAACCTTATACTTCCCATGCATACCTCTATGACAACTCGAAATTCGGATAGCATCATGTCGCATATAAAAGGAAATAATCACTTGTATAAGCTCGAGCACATATATATATGTATATACAATACTTGGCCGTTGAAGCCATCACGTTTATTAACAAAATACCACCTTGACTGTACATTAGGAACACCACCTTGACTGTACATTAGGTCTACAAAGCCTCTAGACAATACACAGAGTTTAACTAAGGTCGGGGCACACCCCTCCATATAACTAACTTCTATACAATACCAAAAGTGACTGGATATGACATGGAAAGCCCTGAAGCAAACTGGAGCTCACCAAAAGCAGCTGGATATCCTGGCTCCTACTTGTGCGGTGTATGAGCTGAGGTACCTGTGCCTGCAGCATGAAATGCAGGTCCCCCATGGGGGGACGTCAGTACGAAATATGTACTGAGTATGTAAAGCTGTAGATAATCACATATGATATATGAGCTCAATAGAAATCAGAAGCAAGTGAATAAATCGTAATAGGAGTGGACCACACTTACTAGAACTTGTGACAACCTGTACATTGTATTTATTCAATCACTTTACCTTCGTTCTTATCATCTTTGTAATCATTATTGTACTGTACTGTGACCATTAGGCTTCCTCCAGTTCATCAACTGCGATCGACCCATGATAGACTTATACCCCTAGGATACCACCCATAAACACATAAATAGGGATCGACCCATGATAGGCTTATGCCCCTGGGATACCACCTGATAAGAGAGAACTTCTATCACTTAGTTTAATTAATCTTTGAGATTGTTATTTCGGTCGCCACCGCATTTTTGATACTTTGAAACAATGATACATCAATAAGAGACATATAAATAGACCATCAATGCAATAACAATGAAGTAAGAACTCATTGGCACATCAATGAAGTGTTTTGGAGTCATCAATGCCATAAAAATGAAGTAGGAACTTATTGGTATATCAATGAAACGTTTTGGAGTCATTAATAGCACATGGATCTTATTTGAGTAACCGGATACCTTCTGACATTCATTAGTGCAATAAACATGTAAGATTTGGAAAACAAGTAAGTATTGGAATGTCTTGACATCTTGTAGGGTGGAAACAAGTTCATTGGTAATGTAGGACATCATACAAAACCATTATGGATCACATGTTACTGAATAACTTTGGAAACTTTCTTAATAGAACAATTGTTCACTTTCATGCCAAAGATATGGTATAGAGTATGCTTTACATACCTGACTGTCAACCTTCAATACTAGTCCCAAATGGACTTACCGTCTTTTCGGATTACTTATCTACAATGAACATATATAGCAATCTAGTATTAGCAACCAAACGTCACAATTCAATTATTTGAATTCACCAAACTAGTGGTTAAGTAGTAAGCCTTAATTACACCATAAAGGGTGTCACTTTAACCCTCTTATACTCCAATTACATTCGCATGTCATGCATATTCATACAACATCCTCCAATATCAAGTTTGGATTCATTTATCCTTCCAACCAATCCATTAAACCAAATTGAGCCATAGACATAAATAATTATCAATTCAATAGTATATCACCATATCCACCTTCCATAACTCAATTATCATATCCACCTTCCACAATTCAATACAACCAAACCATGCAAAATAGTCCATAACCCTATTTCCATCACCTTTCAATAACAACCAATACATATAATCCTCTATCACACATATACATATGGAAAATAACAAAGGCAAATAATATTCATACCTTAGAATTCACCTCTTGATTATGCAATCCTATTTGCACAAATAATAGGTGTCGTTCGAAGCTCTCGAGATGACGAACGCAGTTATCGGATTACTTTGGAATTTCTACGGTTAAATCAAAGTAATTTAAAGGTCAAATTTGGCTAGGGTTTGTTCTTTCTCAATGATTGATGATGAAAATGAGTTTTTGAACTCATATACATGTATATATACACATATTCCCGTTCATAATATAATAGAAAATGACCAAAATGCCTTTAAAATTTAAATAATGTCAAATCTGTCCTTTGGTGTATTGTTTTGATAAGCTAAAGTAGATCGACCATAACTCTTTGCTCCAGTATCGGATTTGGGTGAAATTGGTCTCGTCGGAAGGATAATTCAAAGGGCTTTCATTTCATATAAAGTATGCCACCCAGTTAGTCCTGTACAAGGAGTTATGGTCGTTTGAAGTTGACCCTAAAAATCTATTTTGATAGGCTGAAGTAAAACGAGTATAACTCCTTACTTAGATGCTGGATTTCGATAAAACCAATTGCATTGGAAAGAAGACTCAAAGATCTTTCTTTTCATAGGTCGCAGCTCTCCCAGTTTATTATATTAAGGGAGTTATGATCGTTCGAAGTTGACCCAAAAATTCAGCTGGCCTCAGTAGTTTGTGTGCAGGAAATTTCCTGCACATTTACAATTTTCAAATATCCCGGCCACCGCTTTATAATTTCGAACGTGCTCGATTATATTCGAAACCTATCCATTTTTGGAAATCTTTATATCGTTGGAAAGCTTATTCAATAACCTTCGCATGGAACCATCGACGGGCAGATTTCGGTATAAATAAAATAAAAAAAATTAATTTCATATAAATAAGACCAATACACGTACTTGAATACGCCAATACACGTACTTGAATACGGGGCGTTACAATGAAGCATCACAAAAGACAGTAAAGCCCATGCCCTTCTTAGGCAAAGCTAATATAGGAGCTGTCGACGCCCTATTTCGAACTGGTTGAAACAGCACACGACGTATGGTGGTAGGTAATGACTTTTAGGATTAAAATTTTATTTTTAGAGTCGCCACCTAACTTTTTAGGAAAATTAGAAAAAAAATATTTTTTATTATAAAACTCTATTTTAGTCTATCGAAAATATTTTGAGATTCTGAGTAAGGATTTTGGTTACTCTAGGGGAAGGTATTAGTACCAATGTTTCTCAGATGTTGCCACGGTGGTACCAATGTTTCAGGAATGAGTATGGTATGAAGATGTAATGCTCACAACCAATCACAATAAGTATTTCCACAACCAACCACATGATATATTTCTACAACCAACCACATGATATATTTCCACAACCAACCACAATGATACATTTTCACAACCACATGAGCCAATATTCACTCGTTATTTTCATTTCATCCATGAATTTCCACATGTCTCATATGCCAGTAAAGTATGAATATAATCACAATACACCCATGGTACCATATTAAACAATACAATACAATTACTCACATGTATTCAAGGCTATCAATCTCACTTAGGACCCCCCATAGTCAAACATATCACATAATATTTCAATTTCGACAATTACATCACATATAAGCCCCCACACGGGCACAACACGTAGATAGCCATTTTTCATGATTAGTTTCCACCCTTAACATGCATTTTGTACCATCATTTACTACCCAATCCAGTCTAAAGAGTTAAGTCATAACCTACCTCAAAAACCGAAACCGATCCGCTATACTCGAACCTGCGACCTTACTTTTCACGAACAATCCTGAACTCTACTAAAAATATCAAATATGAAATCTACGCGTCAAAACAAAACCAACGACACCCATATTGACTACTTTTGGTTCGGGGTCAAAACGGACCCCCAAAATAGGTTTCCAAAAAAGAAAGGCAAAATTGAAACGTTATTTCAAAAATATGTTCCCCATATTTTTAGGAACCTACAGCTGAAAACCCAAGTTAAATCGAGTGAAAAACCGGGTTCAAATCGAAGAAAAATCATTTTTGAGTTTTACCGGGTAAAATCCTTGAAATTCGGGTTAAAATCAAGAATCGTAGTTGTTTTGAAGGTTAAATTGATGAAAAACTAGTAATTATAAGATAAAAATATTATTCAAATGAAAGGGGATGAAATTTGGATTTAAAATCATGCCCTAAGATTTTTGGGGTTTTGAGAAATTTATCAAGAAATTTCTAAGAAAAGGATACTTCATACCTTAAATCCGTAATTAAAATCAAGAAATAGGTGTTAATTAGGGATGGCAATGGGGTAGTGCGGGTGTGGTGCGGTGCGGATTTTAAGCTATTCGGTGCGGTGCGGGTTTTAAGTTATGCGGTGCGGGTGTGGTGCGGGTTAAAGTAAATTTTTTTTTAAATGGTGCAGTGCGGTGCAGGTTGCGGGTATATGCGGGTTTGAATTAACAAAAAAACTAAAAATTAGTATTGTTCTCGTGAATATACCTAAAATTATATGTGTTCTTTACTTAAATTTTATTATACTTAAAACTACATGCATAACACTACAAATAAATAATTTTATAGTAGCTTTTTTAACATCTCTATTCATTTGAATAAAAATATGATATTTGATCATTACTTGTACACGTTATACTTTTTGATAATTTTTTTGTGAAAAGTGATATAATAGAAATTAGTTATTATTTCTAGTTGTAGATTTAAAAATATTATGATTTTCAATGGAGTTACAAATTTTTTTAAAAAAAAAAGGAAAAAATAAAAACATGGAGCGGTGCGGTGCGCTTATCCGCGGTTATGTTTATCTAGCTTCCCAAGCTCTCACAAACTTCACTTTTAAGCTCCCAAAATATTTAGGGTTTAACTCTCAAGAGACAAGATGAAAAATGAGCAAAATGGGTCAAAAATGTAAAAGAGCTGTTATATATATTGCAGATTTTTCTGCATAACTGAGCAGTTTTTTTATTCTAACTCGAAATGGACTTCGACGGGGTGCTCGGGATTCGTTCGGAGCCCGATTTATGCAAACAAACTATGCAACCACACTAAATTCGACGTTCCGGACGCGATGGAGATTCCAGATTTTTCAGAAAAATTCATTTTCACATAATTGACCCCCGAGACCCGAAATCTCAATTTTCCAAACCGAGGGTCGAAATGAGATTTAAAAGCTGTAAAATCATAACAAATATGCTAACACACTAAAATCAATATTCCGGATCTGCTGGAGAAGTCGGATTTTCCATCCGAGGTTGCTTCAATCAAATGTGGGTCCCACACCCATATTTTCAGTTTTCCAACTTTCCGATCAATAGGTCGAAATGAGCTCGGGTGAACCAGGACCCGAACCAAAGGTCTACCTAGCCTAAAATCGATATTTTGGAGTTGCTGGCACAGTCCGTTCGGTCATCCGTCGCACGGATCAAAATATAACTACATAAGTCCAAAATAAGGCTCTCGAAGCCATAAAAAATCACAATATTGCATAAATAATACCAAATGCATCAAAAATCATGTCAACCACTCCCACACCCCAGAAATACCATAATGCAATCACGGGGAGGGGTAAAACAGTCAATCACACAAAATTACAAATTTTACATATTTCATCAAATTTTTAGGTCGTTACAGTATTAATTTATTATTAATGGAAAAATACTATAATTAAAGGTCCAAGAATATATATCTATTTTCTGAATATAAAAAAATAATAAAAGTAATTAGAAAGTAGATTATAAGTAATATTTTTTTACGTATAAAAAATTAAAATTATATATGTATTACGTCGTTTCGATTTGAGTTTAATTTGATTATTTTTTTAAATACCAAACCAAATCAAGAATGATCATTTTTTTTTGCCAACACCAAATCAATCAAACCAAACTAGAAGTCAATTTTTTTCCTTGATTTGATTTGATTTATCAGTTTGATTTGACTTAACGGTTCGATTTGTACACCCCTAATTGTGATGATTGTTAATATTAGGCAGGTGATGGTTGTGAATAATAGCTAATAGTAATGATATGATCTAGGGCGGCGTTATCAATCTAGTGATTTGATCGAGGATCTCGACCATGGCCTATTATCGAATCGCAAAAGAGTTATTACAATGGAATATTAATCAGATACATTAGTACAATCCTAGTGTTAACAGAGGAATATTAGCTGGCATAAGTAATAATATTCGTTTATTTGATAATAAACGAATCTAACACATTAAATTCAGATACAAGTCCTAGCCTCATTACAAATTCAATTGTATCATTTTCTTGATAAAATAATAATATAATTAAAAACAAAACAACTCAGTAATTTGATTGAAATCTTAATGATTAAGATTCAGATCTTTATTGAGTGCGAAACTATAAATAAATGTCTAAGCACATTAGCACTCTCATAATAATTTATTTTTTCAAATTTAAATCAAAAATAAATAATCCAAATATTTTATCAAGTGTTCGACCATCAAATACTTAGTTAAAATTAATCGTCGTTCAAATGCCTAAATGAATAGATAGTCAAATGTCAAATATTAAACCTTATTTAATGTAAAACTTACATAAATGTCAATAAATTTACTCATGATTACTTATTATCCCCACTCTTTGATAAGTTACAAATAATTCTTTATTTTATAATTTTGGAATATATAATTAGCATCCAGATACATAATTTTAAAGTTGCAATACATTATTTTAAATTTAAAAATGTAACAGTTAATTACTTCATTTTTACTCGATACATAAGCAGCATCCAAATATATAATTCTGAAGTTGAAATATATAATTTTGTTTACTAAGATACATTTATTTTTGAAACTATTTGATTGAGATATATTGTGTATTAACTAGATCAAAGGAGATATATAATTAAAATTATTTATATGAAAATTTTTGAGCGTGGATGTATTCGGGTTTTTTTTTTTTTTTGAAAAAGAATTTAATTAATTAATAAGGAAAATAAAAACTTTATGTTATTTTATAAAGATAACTTGTGGTGTTATTTAATTTTATATAATGTAATTACATTGGACCAATTCAATAGGAGCAACAATTTTAGCCCACAAAATTTAGTAAATTAAACTTCCAATTACAAACGAGAAACCCTCTTAATTGACCTCCTGAATCTAGCTAAATCTTACCCTTTCCTGAATTTTCTTGAATATGGGCGGAAAAAAAGAGGATCTTGGATGCAGACAATAATTTCTTTAAGCTCCATTATTCACTACACTGGTAAATAATTTAACTATCACTACTATATTATAGTGATTCCTTGTATTTTACTCTTAATTTGTTTCCATGTACTGCAAATTAGTTGATATGGTCTAGCTGAATTTTGCAACGCTTATGCAATCGATTCATTAGAAGCAAGAAAAATGAAATTAGAGGGGGGGGGGGGGGTATCCTTAAAATGAAAATGGGGCATGTTCAAGATTTTGTCTATCTGTGTCGTGATATGGGTAAAATGATGATTATTGTCTTGCTTGATGAATTATGTGAGCATGATTCATAACATATTATTGACTTGTCTTGATGCTTATGTTACTCACTAGATATAGATAGATGAATTGATTTGGTTAATTGAAGCCCGTATATGAATTGCTTACTTGATTATTCTTTGTTAAATTATCTGGAGTTGATTATGGTTGTCTGTGCCGAGGATTGATTCCAGTGTAGAATTTGTTGTGTTGACATTAGATCTCATGCATATTGACATTAAATCCCCCCAATAGAGGGTCATCTAGGGCATTCCCAGTACAGGGCTGTACAGGAAAATTGAGCGTCCTTTCCAGTGAATTTAATTCAAAAACGTTGATTATGCAGTGTAAACTCTAAAATTTAGTTGCATCAGGTGTTGCGTTAGAGCAAAGGCCTTGAGCGGCTTCTGCTTCTTTCGAGTTGAGATGCAGCATAACAGCTGATAAATCTTCAGGTGGAATTTGAGTCCCGGATCCAGGTGTCTTGTTAACTTGGATGAATGCTATTGGGCACAAGAGATGCAGTCTCTGCTCTTCATATAGGTTATTCTCGTCTTCAGTCCAATGGATTTCTCCTCTGGATTATTACCAGAGCAGCAATTCCCCAAGACCAGATGCTCCTATCGAGATAGATGGCACTGCAGAACAAGTGCGTAGAAAACGCAAGTATATATCTCATGAATCCGCAGTCAATTTGATAAAACGAGAGAAGGATGCAAAACGTGCCTTGGAGATCTTTAACAAGATTTCTGATCAGAAGGGTTTCAATCACAATAACTCCACCTATGCTGTTCTTCTCCATAGACTTGCTGTTTGCAAGAAATTCGAAAAAGTTGATGCTGTTATTCATCAGATGAAATATGAAACTTGCAAGTTTAATGAAGGTGTATTTACTAATCTCATGAAGCATTACTCCAAATCCTCTTTCCATGAAAAAGTTGTAGAGATGTTTGACGCAATCTTGCCTATTGTTCGGGATAAGCCTTCCCTCAATGCCATTAGCACATGTCTGAATCTGCTTATTGAAGCAAAGCAGATTGAACTGGCGAAGGAATTTCTCTTAAACGTGCAGAAGCGTCTAGATTTGAAGCCCAATACATGCATTTTCAATATCCTGGTCAAGTATCATTGCAGAACGGGGGATGTTGAAGCCGCATTTGAAGTATTAGAAGAGATGAGAAAGTCCAGAGTTTCTCATCCTAACTTGATTACTTACAGCACCCTCATGGATGGCTTATGTCGATGCGGAAGGCTTCAAGAGGCTATTGACCTGTTTGAGAAGATGCTTGCTGAGGATCAAATTCCGCCAGATGCATTGACGTACAATATCTTAATAAATGCATTTTGTCGTGCAGGAAAGGTGGATAGAGCTAGGAAAATAATAGAATTCATGAGGAAAAATGGATGTCAGCCAAATATAGTTAATTACACAGCTCTGATGAATGGATTTTGTAGGGAAGGAAGAGTTGGAAATGCCAAGGAGATATTTCATGAGATGAAGGGAGCAGGCCTAACACCTGATGTAGTAGGCTATACAACATTAATAAACTCCTTCTGTAGGGCTGGTAAAGTTGATGAAGGCATCGAGTTACTTGAAGAAATGAAGGATCAAGGGTGCAAAGCTGACGACGTGACAGTAAAAATCATACTCGGGGGATTGTGTAGAGCCTCCAGATCAAGTGAAGCTTTCGATATGCTCGAGAGGCTACCTTATGATGGTGTCCGTCTAAGTAAGGAAAGCTACAGGATCGTGTTAAATTTCTTGTGTAAAGAAGGTGAGTTAGAAAAGGCGATGGAGTTGTTGGGTTTGATGTTGGCTAGACGATTTGTGCCCCATTTTGCTATGTCAAATGAATTGTTAGTTCAACTCTGCGAGGCTGGAAAGGCAGCTGATGCAGCTTTGGCATTGTTTGGGCTGTTAGAGATGGGGTTTAAGCCAGAGCCTAAGACATGGAGTATGTTGATTGATGTGATTTGTAGGGAGAGAAAGTTGTTGCCTGCATTTCAACTACTTGATGAGTTGGTTCTGCAATAGTTACAACTTACATGTATTGTGATTTTAGATGTTTTGTATTCTTGTTCGGTGACATAAAATAAATATACCAACTTTAGCCTCATTAGCATGCAGTAGACATCAACATATGTTCATGGGAAGTTGAATCTGCATCTTATGCATTTTAGCATCCTAATTTCAGCTCCTGCCTCACTTGTGGGATTACACTGGGTATGTTGTTGTAAAAAATAGAAATGCAGCATCTTGCATTTGAATCAACACAGTTAGTTATGTTACCACTTTTTTTTTCTTGGGGATGGGGTGGGGGTGGGGGGTAAAGAGGAGACTAAAAAGAAAGATTATAGATGACATTCTGGTATATTCTTCGAAGAGTGAGGTGGACCATGCCAATCACCTCTGTGCCGTGCCGTGTTGCAAACCCTAAAAGATGAATAGATGTTCATTCTTAATAACACAACCATTCTGCATTTGTCAAAACCAGCTCAACAATAACTCAATGTTGGTATCATCTATTCAACAATGAGTAACGTAATCTGGAGCTATCTTGCTTTAAATTAAGTGACTAGATGATGAGTCTGAATGTTGATGTACAGACATTGCTAAAATAAGAAATGACATTACATTTGTCAACTAAAAATATACACATTCAAATTAAATGACATTATATTTGTCAACTCCAGATTAAAGAGAATGAAATTGTAGCTTCCACAAACGTGACATTTCTAAACAGATTATAACAAACTAAAGTTCCGCTTATACTTCCAACTTATCCAAATGCTTAAATTGTTCTGCACTTCCTTCAAGATTAGTAGCTTCTTCAGACTCTAGCTTGTACATCTGCTAAAAGAAGAAAGGTCAATTTAGTATAGCAACAAAGCTCCTAATAGCTAGGCAAGAGAAGGACCTATCATAATTCTAATTCAACATTAATTTCCCCTGATTAAAACAAATCTAGATTGATTTCCTGCTTCTAGTTCCAAGTAAGCAACCTCATACATATTCTTTATTCCATCAAACAAATGAGAAAATATCCTAAATGTGACATTTCATGAATTGAACAAGTACATTAATTTAAAACATCAGAGATTCAGGAGCCTTGGATCAAAAGGAAAAGGGAAGAGTATACGACAATGAAACATATTCTCTCAGTTATTTTCACTATACTTCCCAACGAACTACTAGAGGAACTCCTTACACAGAATGATACCGGACATCCTTCTACAGTTTCCCGAAGATGGAAAAAAAAATCACCAATTGATGAGTTATAGACTTTAATATCCAGAAAATAAATTTGATATAATATAATTAGAAGCATGCTAAAGCAGTTGAGACAACAAATAAAATGAAACATCAAACATTTTGTAAAGGGTAGACTGCTCTCTATAGATGAGATATAATAGTAAGAACCACTTAAAAGAGAAAAGAGAGAAGAGAAAAGAGAAAAACTAAAGTGAATAATTTTAGAATAACCATTAAAAATATGAAACCACCAAACTTAACTCAGATTATCATTACTTGCTTAGAGCTAAGTGGTCAAGTGACACTCATTTAGAAGCTTAATTGGGCAAGGAGTTCTTCGAAGTTGAAGTCAATTTTATATGCACAAGTTGCTGGCCTGTTGCTAAGATCTAATTTATTTGAAGAGAAAGATAAGTTGTAGCAACACGCTCTGCACTTTAGTGATTCAGAGTTGTTTTATACCTTCAAAAACGATAAAGTTAATGGCTAGTTATGGGCCACCAAAACTTACTGCTAATTCAGAGAATTTTTCAGATTGTAACCTTTACATGTATGCCAATCACCTGTATGTTATGAATCCATGTTTTTTCCCGATAGGTGTATGTTATGCTTCTATATCAGAGGGAATGGAAGATTCACAACAATATAATGACTCATTTTTAGGTAATAAGAAATTGAGCTGTTGTTGCTAAATTTTAAGTAATTCTTGTAAGGCAATACATGGATCTAAGCCAAATCAGACTCTTCTGGTAAATGATATAAATATCTCACATTAGTTTTAAGTTTGCGGTTGGTTGACAAGCCTCTTGTGTCCTATCATTGCTGTCTGATTTGGTTCCAGAAGTGTAGTCCTGATAGAAAATGTGTACATAAATAATTGTTGAAATAGACCTTTAAAAGATAATGATTGGAAAGCTATTATATGTTAGGCCAAAATCTAAAATAGATATGGTCACAATAGAACTTATTAGAGATACAACAAGTTCTAACCCTCCACTGTAAAATAATAAGCAAAAGTAGTAACCAAAAATTAGCTGCACTTGAAAAGAGAAGAAAACAATCAACTACAAAGAAAGAGATCCGGAAATGTTAGACCTGCAGCACATAGTAAAGACTGATTCAACAAGATGCTGAACTTGAGGAAGGAAGAAGATAAGGGTGAGTGATGTTTGTTTCTAAATCCTAATGGAACCATTGATTGGACCAAGACTAAAACTGCACTAGCTTTAAGTACTTGGAAGCTAAGTTGCTCGGATTGTACAAAAAAGTTGCCGCACCTATATCGGAACCTCCAAAAATGTACTGCTTTTCAAGGATCCGATACACATCCGATGACATTTTTTGAAGAGTCCGAGCAAAATAGCTTGGAGGACTATTAGTGTTCCATGTTATAGAAGAAGGACCATTTTAAATAAAGACTTAAACTTGAGGGAGTAATTTAAGCCTTTTCTAGAATAATAGGATACCATAGAAAGAACCACAAATTATCGAACATAATAAAGGAAAATTAAATTAACAAAAACTTTGCCAAAAGCAAAGAACCAACCAAGTATTTTACAATATGGAGAAGTAATCATATATCGGCTACACATTTTTAAGACACCTAACAAACTGCAAAAAGAGCGAGAATTGAGAAATAACTTGTTATGGCCATAAAGAAATGACTTACAGCATATGCTTAGGGATAAAGGAACAACATAGCAAATAAGAGGGACTACTACGTGGAGAAGTTACCAAAATTAATGTAGTCATTGATATCCTAACTTCCATTTCGGATGAGCTCTAGTTAATTTAATCTTTTATTTTTCTTAAACAGGGTTTCACAAAGATATCACAATCTATAGTTGTTGTGAATCTAGTGAACTCTCCAATGTTGAACTAAAAGCCATCCATCATAAATATGAAGATCTTCAAACAAGAGGGACAAACACTTAAACTTATGAACTACACCATTTAAGGGGTCGGAGGGAGTGGGGTTGTCATACATTAGATACTTCAATCTTCAAACAATTAAGAAATGTCATCAGAAGAAAATATTTTTCATCATACTTGAAACAATTCAAGAGACACAGGACAATAGCACAACAATAGTTACCAGTAACACCTCCTTGAACATGATCCCGGTGAGTTCACGCATCCAAACGAGGCAAGCAAGTCAATTTGGCTATATCCCAACGATTTTATGGCTGATTTATTAGAACGGAGTCCATGCGGAATTATTTAACTGACGGAGAAAATAAACTGTTGCCATGAATAGTATAGGTCATCCAGTAGGAATTATTTAGCTAACAGAGAAAACAAATGAAGATCTGAAGTGGGAACTTACCAAATTCTTCGATATCCGGAAAAGGGGAAGCATTCAAATTTCATGGAGCAGGTAATGGTGCACTGTTGTTGTTGGTAATAGGCTCAATGATTGTGTACCTATTGACAACCCTTTCATGTTGGCTCGCATTGAGTAAGGGGCAAACAGTTTAGACACCTACACCATACGGAGATCTGTGGAAACCTGTTCTTCCTGCAACCGATTAAAATAGAGAGGGTCATTATACATCTTGGGCCGAGTGAATGTGAAGCGACAATAGTAGTAAACTTAAGTTTTCATCCTGCACATTTATTGTTTGGAAATGAACAATTTGATCTTTGCTCTCTCGAGAGATAAACTTATCCACCACATGAACTTTGCAGGTCCATTCTGTAGTTAGCGGTGTGATTGCATCGATAGTAAGCCTCTGCTCCATTACGACAGAAAAAGCTGCAGGAAGGGGAAAAAATTGTTAAAACAAAGCTTCTTCTAAAGTATGTAATAAAGATATAATGTGTAAAGCCAAGTCAGGAACAAGTCAACAGGTCAGTGTAGATCTTCTGCACCATTCAACAGCTTAAACAGACTGGAAACAGGCAAAGGTAGGATTTGAAGTTTATGAGTTTGTATGGATCCACCCCTGATTGAGCAGGGTTTTCATTCAAACACAGCTATTAAAATAACAAAACAATTACAATAACCAAATTATAAGCGATGAAAAAAATAAGGGGAAATTTGATTCTCAATATATTCAATCGAGGAAAAACTTGTCAAGTGCTTCAACTCGTATATACCACAAAATGTTTTGGAAAATTTATTCAAGTAAAACTTTGATCTATACTCCTTAGGATTATTAGTACAAATTATTCACGAGTGTTCTTCATATGCAGTAACTATAATGACAACAAAAATTATAGTTAAAAGTAATATTCAAGTAATACAAATGATTACTTCCGTTTTGATATAAGAATACCCACAAATATTCCACGCCCGAGCCCGAACACCCTCCGCCCGAGCTCAGGACCGCCCCCCTCATCCTCCCGTCCCAGCTCCGCCCGATCCCGGGAGCGCCCCATCCTCCTCCCCACAATCACAGGCTCCACCCGAGCTCGGGACCGCCGCCCTCATCCCCCGTCCCAGCTCCACCCGAACCCGGGAGCGCCTCTCCTCCCCTCCCCCGTCCCAGGCTCCGCCCGAGCCCGAGACCACCTCACCTCCCCTCTCCCCCCCCGTCCCAGGCTCCGCCCGAGCCCGGGACCGCCTCCCTCCCCACCGTCCCAGGCTCTGGCCAAGCCTGGGACCGCCTCCCCCCAGTCCAGGCTCCTTCCGAGCCCTGAACCGCCCCCTCCTCCCACCGTCCCAGGCTCTGCCCGGGACCACCCCCCCTCCTCCCCCGTCCCAGGCTCAGCCCGAGCCCGGGATTGCCCCCTCCTCCTCCCCGTACTAGGCTCCGCCCGAGCCCGAAACCGCCCCCCTTTTCCCCCTCGTCCCAGGCTCCGCCCGAGCCAGGGACCGCCCCCTCCACTTCTCTCCCCGTCCCAGGACGCCCCCTCCCCTCTTCCTCCCCGGCCGAGCTACCCCCCACCCCGTCCCACGCTCCGCCCAAGCTCGGGACCACCCCCTCCTCCTCCCGTCCCAAGCTCCGCCAAAGCCCTGGACCGCCCCCTCCCCCCGTCCCAGGCTCCGCACGAGCTCGAGACCGCCCTCTCCTCCCCCGTCCCAGGCTACGCCCGAGCCCGAGACCGCCCCTCTCCTCCCACCCGTCCCAGGCTCCGCTTGAGCTAGGGACCGCCCCCCTCCTCCCCCCCCGTCCCAGGCTCCGCCTGAGCTCGGGACCGCCCCTCTCCGTCCTAGGCTCCGCCAGAGCCCGGGACAGTCCCTCTCTCCCCCCTGTCCCAGGCTCCGCCCAAGCCCAGGGCAGTCCCTCTCTCCCCCCTGTCCCAGGCTCCACCCAAGCCCGGGACCGCCCTCCTCCTCCCCCCATTTCAGGCTCCGCCCAAGCCCGGGACCGCTCCCTCCTCCCCCCGTCCCAGGCTCCGCCGGAGCCCGGGACCGCCCCCCTCCCTTTCGTCCCAGGCTCCGCCCTAGCCCGAGACCACCCTCTCCTACCCCCATCCCAGGCTCCGCCCGAGCCCGGGACCGCCCCCTACTCCCCCTCGTCCCTGGCTCCGCCAGAGCCCGGGACCGCCCCCCTCGTCCCAGGCTTCGCCGAGCCCGGGACCCCCCCCCCCCCCCGCGCACGCGCTGCCCCAGCCCGAGACCGCCCCCCTCACCCCCCATCCCTGGATCCGCCCGATCCCCGAACCGACCCCCCCACACTTACACCTTACCCACCTCATCTACCCAACTTACTAACCTCCTACCTACTTACCCATCTAACCCCTAACTTAAATCCACCCTATCTAACCTTCCTACCTAGAGATAGTAAAATAATAGATCATATAGGAAGGAGTACTAACTCACAGTTATTGACACTCCCCGATGATTGCTCACAACGACATTCAATCCAGATTTAGCCTTGTTGAAATTAAGAGGTCAATGTACTGTTAAATTAAAGCAGTGTTAAAGCAAAAATTTGGTAGTGAAAGCACATAACATAGTTGAGAAGTTCTCCATGACAGAGTAACACAATATGCATCTTGTCTGATATCTTTACCAAATATTTAGGTTCTCTGTTTAATATTCAACAGGCTGTTCATATATCCTTAAAACTAGTATTATGTCTCACACATTTTGGCAGATATACCTTAATTATTCGTATGATGTATTATCCGTTCTTTCATAACTAACTACAAAACAAAAATACCTAAATAGCATATATTTTTGTAAGTCGTTAAGTTGTGAATCATGACATCTCAGTTTTACTATAAATTAAGAGACACAAATTAGACAAATACTTACAATGCCTGAACATTCATTTATAATAAACCTCGACAGGCAAAAAGAAGTTAAACAAAGAAGAAATACACAAACATTCAACTTTCATGAACAAAGGTAGCTGAGATAAGCGCATAAGTGCATAAGCGCACCACCTACTATTAGAAGCTTATACTGTACAACGATATTGCATACTATTGGTACCGGTTGAGTGCATGTACGATTCATAGTTTAACAAAGATAAGCTCTTGCGATGAGATCACTTTTACCTTCTTATTCCCATAATATTGGTACTCGGTCTACTACATAACTACTTTCAAGACTCACTCTTCACTTCCTATTTTGTCCCTGTACATACCAGGAACAATTGTCTTCTTTTTTTTTTTTTTTTGAAAAATTAAGTTAAAGTTATTGCTTTAATTAGGTTTGCACCATAGTGTGACATTCGTGCATTATTGGATGTTCCGTACAATACTGTGCACCTCCACTGCTGCGAAGTGAATCCTTATAACCCATTTTCTAAAAAAGAACACTCATAGAATGACGTATATTTCAAATTTAAGATTCACAGGAAAAATTCTCTAACCTACTGTTTAACTATAAACATCCCTTGTTTCATCTAGAAATCATGAAGTTGAATCCTCTTCAGCAAGGACCAAATGTTTAACCTACTATTTAACTCTAACCTAATGTTATTCACGCTACTCTTTAACTATAACTGAATGTTATTCACCCTCTACAGGACCACCATTCAGAATCTAGAAGTTCAAATTTAGCACACTATTTTGTTTTTCCAGAAAACAATCATCTACCTGGACAAAAAAATTCATCCTCGGAGACTAAAGAGACTTGCCAATAATTTTTTGTTTATTCCAAGTTCTTCGACAGAAATGACGTTCATTTATTATAAAACCTATGATTTGCTTAACAAATATGATATTTGGCATATCTACAGGAATGTCTAGATACTGACAGTACAATAGATGGGATAGCAATGAGATAAAGGAAAAGAGGTGGTTAGTATACTAGGGTTAGCGCGCTATCCAAGTTAGGATAAAGCAGAACTAAAGGGACCTCTCAAGTTAAAAAAGGCGACCTTGACCAAATCACATTAGGCTAACTGATCAACTTAAAGATAACTGAGATAAGCGTATATGTGCCCCCACTATTTGAAGCATATACTGTACAACGATATTCCCAATGCCCAAAATGTTGACAAATAATAGTCAAAACGCACCGGTTGAGTGCATGTACAAAGATATTCATAGTTAAACAAAGATAAGCTCTTGCGGTGAGATCACTTTGTTACCTTCTTATACCCATAATATTGGTACTCAGTTTACTATCTAACTACTTTCAAGACTCACATTCCAGTACCTATTTGGTAAACAATAAGTTTCAGTGCGACATTGGCGCATTATGATGCTCCTTAAAGTACTGTGCAGCGCAACTACTGAGAAGTGAATTATGACCCCATGATCTCCAAAAAAACAAACTCATAGAATGACTCATACGTCCTACAAATATACTCTTCACAGGGAAGATTCTCTAATCTACTCTTTACTATAAAAACCCCTTGTTTCTGAAAATCCTGAACTTGAATCCTCTTCAGCAAGCTTAGGGAAAATCCATGCTATTTTTTTTGCTCAGCATGGAGGCAACTAAGTAGTACACGTGGATATTGGCTCTCTACAACCATCCCCTATAGGGTAGCTGGCCATAATTTTCAAATCATGCCTGAGTCGAGATGAAAAATAAGTATCTGATTCTCGAGTTACTCAATCAAGCATGTTGCTTGCAGTAGACCTACGTTATTAAACAAACTCACTCCAAGAAAAGCCTGATATAACTAAGCATTGACTGAATGCAGGTTGAAAACTCCATATAAATCAACTTTGATTTGTAGAAGGCTTAGAGAGATAGTTAAGAACCAAATAAATGATTACATCTTTGAAAAAGAACTAACCTTGGTACGCCTCATTTATTTCTTGAAACTTTGAGGTAGCACTATCCTGATCTTTTTGCTTATCTGGATGCCATTTCTGTACCCAAAATGAAAATTATAAAACGGATGTTAGAACTGTGAAAATGAGATATACACACTTCACAAGATCAGATAGAATGAAATGTTTAACACTCACGAAGGTGGAAAATCATAAACCAGGTATACTAGAATTGATTTTTAACATGGATAAAATGAAAAGTAACCAACGTTAGACGGATAAAATAGGATCGAATGACCTCCTCCGTGGCATCCAAATAGACTTCCAGTATTGCATTATAATCCTATAACCACATTCAAGAAAAACAAAACGCATACTTGACACACCAACAGCAGATGGATAAAACAACAACAACATACCCAATACAATGTTTGAGCATTCATTTACAATAAAGCCAAAACAAAGACGAAATACACGAACATTCATCTTTCGATAAATTAATATAAAAAGAAGTAATTCTTGATTAACCAGACGGATAAAACAATAACAACAACATACCCAGTACAGTGTTTGAGCATTCAATTAGAATAAACCTTAACAGACAAACAAAGACGAAATACACAAGCATTCATCTTTCAATAAACTAATACAAAAAAAAAAAAAAGCAATTCTTGATTAACCAGATGGATAAAACAACAACAACAACATACCCAGTACAGTATTTGAGCATTCAATTAGAATAAACCTTAACAGACAAACAAAGACGAAATATACAAACATTCACCTTTCAATAAACTAATACAAAAAAGAAGAAGCAATTCTTGATTAACCAGATGGATAAAACAATAACAACAAATACTCAGTACAGTGTTTGAGCATTCAATTAGAATAAACCTTAACAGACAAACAAAGACGAAATACACAAACATTCATCTTTCAATAAACTAATACAAAAAAAAAAAAAAGCAATTCTTGATTACCCAGAAGGATAAAAGAGAAGCAACTCTTGATTACCCAAATGGATTTAAAAAAAAAGGAAGCAATTCTGGATTACCAAATAGATAAAAGAGAAGCAATTTTGATTACCCAAATGGATAAACAAAAATAGGAAGCAATTTTTGATCACCCAAAGATTAAAAAGAAGTAAGCAGTTCTTGATAATGACCAACGGTCAGTAGCCTCAACCCAAATTTATTCACCTTTTTAGTAATTTTTCAAATAAAATTCCTTTTTTTTTTTTGAAGTTCTCTTTTAACGGAGTATTTTAGATGCAGTTGGATTTATGAATATGTTTGTATCTCTTTGGCTCAATTTGTTTGACATAGACAAAATTTGCATTGTCAATTAAATTTTATGTAGGTTTTAAATATTTTAAATTATTAATTATTTTGATTTATAATATTTTTTATATAATTTTCAGATAATATATGCTATTCGTTTTGTTCCAATTTATGTGGTGCTAAGAGAATTTTGAAAGATGGGTTTTGTCCCAATTTATGTGGCGCTAATAGAATTTTGAAAGACGATATAATTATTTATTTTTAAACTATTTTAAATTGTTAATATAATTAACTTGATTTTATAGTATCGACAAATAACTAAAATAACTATTTTTAATATAACGAGATCATTTGAAATAAAGAGATCGATGAAAGGAACAACTTTCCGAATTAATTCTCCTCTTATATTACTAAACAATGTTGTTAATCTTTGAATAAAATTGTAACTTTTGGGAAGATTTTGCAAAATTTAAGATAAATTACAAAGATATAGAACCAGAAAAATGGAAAGAAGCTTAGCAATTGTTGTTGAGCAAAAAAGACGGACAAATTTGCGGCAAACGAAAATTCATATAGCCAACTCCAACTTATGAGGACTTTAAATTAACACTGTTATTAAAAATTTATATAACCAATCCTAATATGTTTGAAATTGGTCAGTAAAAATTCATATAGTCAATCCCAATTTGTTTCGAATTGAGAGAACAATTCTTATTCATCTAGACAACTCCAACTTGTGATTACTTTTCCTTAGGGGTATCAAATGGGCCGGGTCAACCCGGCCCTCGTACCTAACCCGACCCGGTTTGACCCGGCCCGATAAACCCTAGGGCTTTAGGGTTTCGGATCCTGGACCGGTTATTTTTTAAAATGGGCCCGACTAATCCAGACCGGACCAAGCCCGATCCAGGCCCGCAGATTATCCGGCCCGACCCGGCCCAAAAAAAAAAAGATATTTTGGCTTTTGGGCCAAACTAGCCGCTGGCCCAACGGCTATATAGCCGTTTTTGGGTCCAAACTGCTAGTTTGGGCCCATTTATTAAAAAAAAAAAAAAAATTAAAAAATATTTTTTAATCCCAAAAAGAAATCTATAAATACCCTACAACTTCAAATCATTTTTCACACAATTTTTCACTCTCTCAAATCTCATTCTCTCTTAAATCTCAATTCTCAATTGCTAAATATTCAATATATTTAATTTCTTAAAGTGTTCACTTTAATTTTTTAATTTTTCGTTTACAAAGTACGAGCGGAAGTTTCTAAAGTCGCAATCTTCGGATACTTCCAAAATTTGGTATTGTCGTTCCATCTCTTACGTTTAATTTTTATTTATTGTATTAATTGTTTAATATTTAATTTTATTATATTTGTGTATTTTGAATATTTTTAGTTTAATTTAATTTATATTATGGATAAATTAAGAAACCTCGCTACTAAAGGTGTTAAAAATTTTTATCCCGAAAGCGGTAGTGGTAGTAAAAAGCGAATTACTAGCGGTAGAGGTAGTTTAAGTAGTAGATATATCCGTGTACCTTCGCCTCTGGTACCGCTTGGTACACCTTTTGAGGAAGAAATAGGTGTAGGTGCTCACGATATGGATTATGTAGAAGCTCAGAAAAATTACGGTATAGAAGAAGAAAATGAAGTAGATGCGGTTAATTTAGACGAAGATAATGAAAATATTGCTAAGACACCCGCAGTAGGAGATGCTAATGTTAGATCTGAATCAGTTAATCTCCCTTCCCGTCCTCCCAATGCCCCAAAACCTCGTAAAAGAACTAGTATTGCATGGTAATTTTTTGAACGTATATCAGATATTGAGGTGCAATGCAATATTTGTCAACAAATATATAAGCATAGAAGTGGAGGCAATTAAAAGGGGGTACGGGTACGTTAATGAGACATGTAGCTGAAGATCACAAAAGAGAGTTAAATATTGCAAAAGGTGGTGGGGATGTTGGTGGGTCAACGCAAACTAGAATGGACCCAACAACCGGTCACGTAGCGAAGAAGTATAATAAATTGAGGGACAGGAAAGAAATAGCTAAAATGGTAGCTGTGGGTTGTTTGCCTTTTAGTTTTCCTTCTTCTGATGTCTTTATTCGTTATATACAAGTAATTTATAATCCTATGTTTAACGGTATTCCTAGAACTACTTGTCAGTCTGATATTTTTAGACTCCATTCACAATATTGTTTTTATTTATCAACATTGTTAAAAAATATTCAATGTAGATTGTCCCTAACTTTTGATCTTGATCGTGCTGTAAATAAAAATGATTATTTAACCGTTACTTGTCATTGGATGGATAGTAATTTCGTGATGCAAAAACGTATTCTTACTTTTTTATATGATGAAGATCGTAAACATACTGGACAATTTATTGCTGATTCTATTGTTAAAATTGTCGGATATTATGGTATCGAAAATAAAATTTTATGTGTTGCTTTTGATAATGCTTCTAACAACAAGACTGCTATAACAAAAATAAAATCTACGCTATCTCCGCTCTTGCCTGAAATTTTTCATATTAAGTGTGCATGTCATATATATAATTTAATTGTAAAAGATGGTCTTGGGTTTTTTGAGCTTTATATTGAAAAAATTCACTTGCCGTTGGTTTTATTCAAGGAAATAATCGTAGATCGAGAATTAGAGAATTTAAAGTTGAATGTCAAGAAAATGGACTTACACCGATTTTGATGCCTGAGGAAATTGTTACTAGATGGAATTCTATGTATGAATTTTTAAAAACTTGTTATAAATATAGAATTTCTATTACACTAGCTTTTAACCAACATTGCGGTTCATTTGCGGATTCTGTTGATTGCATGCTACATAATTTTGATTGGGTTGTAATTAATGATCTTGTTAAGTTTTTAGAAAAAATTTATGTAGCTACGGTTGAATTTTTCGGTGCTTATTATCCTACTGTTTGTAATATTTTGGCATATATAGCCGATATTTCTGGTTTGCTCAAAGAATATAAAAATAAAGAAGGTTATAAAGAAGCTGTTGGCGCCATGTTTACGAAATTTAAAAAATATTTTTTCCCGATTCCCCCTATTTACTTGGTTGGTGCTATGCTAAATCCGTGCATGAAATATAATCATATGTGTCACTTTAGTACTCTTATTTATACTAACTTAGAAATAAATACTAACCATGATTCTGAACAAGTCCAACCTGATTTGTGGACGGCTACGGCTGATGCAAAGGATTACATAGAAAAATTATATAATCACTATGCTGATTTATTTGATTTAGCCGTACCTACAAATATCACTCCAACTGTCGCTGCTCATCCTCCCGAGGAGCCATCATCTTCTAAAAGGCCGGCACATAGTGATTTTTCGGATTCGTTTTATGATTTAAATTGTTGGAACAGTGTTGATGAGAGAACTTACACATCAACTTATCGGGAAGAGCTGAAATATTATCTTCGAACGGTACCAGAGGATCGCAGACGACGGATCAACACGTTGAATTGGTGGGGGAGTAATGAAACACAATATCCTATGCTTTCAAGATTAGCTAGAAACATCTTGAATGTTCCAATGTCAACCGTTGCATCAGAGAGCGCCTTTAGTCAGGGACAACAGCAGCTTGGAGACAACCGACACTCATTGGGAAGCAATGCAATGAATGTTCTAGTTTGCCTCAGAGATTGGATTAGAGCGGAAAGAAGAAACCAAGGAATGGAACCGGAGCCGAGCGACGAGCTGAAACTTGAAGAAATTATGACTTCACGGGAGCACTTAGCAGAATCAAGTCCAATGCATGATTTTGTCCCCGTTGACTTCGACTATCCTATGCAAGTTTCTATTAATATTAACATGAATGAGTTGGAAAAAATGATGCATAATTTATAGATTTTTCATTCATATAAATTATAGATTTTGAATCATTTTACAATCAATAAAATTCCCCAAATTCATTCACTTCTTAGTCCTTGCTTTTTATTTTTTTTCATTTAACGATTTAAAATTTTAAATTGAATTTTTAGTTTTCTACTTTAAATTAAAAACTTACTTCTAATATATTATTAATTTACTACCAAATATTATTAATTTATTATATTAAGTAGCATATGTTTTGTATATTTGTGCATATATCTTCTATAGAAGTGTATATTTAATGTATACATGTGTATATGTTTTATAAATTAGTATATAAGTATATCTATATATATTGTAATATATATATAATGTAGTATATTTTATAAGTAGTAGTATATATACATTGAATGGTGCGTATACATAGAATAGAGTGTATATATGTGAATAGATCTTCTATAGACGTGTATATTTAACGTATACATGTGTATATGTTTTATAAATTAGTATATAACTATACAAATATATATTATAGTATATTTCATTTAAAGTATTACATATACATAGAATAGAGTGTATATATGTGAATGGATCTTCTATAGACGTGTATATTTAACGTATAAATGTGTATATATTTTATAAATTAGTATATAACTATACAAATATATATTGTAATGTATATATATTGTAGTATATCTCATTTAAAGTATTACATATACATAGAATAGAGTGTATATATGTGAATGGATCTTCTATAGACGTGTATATTTAACGTATACACGTGTATATATTTTATAAATTAGTATATAACTATACAAATATATATTGTAATGTATATATATTATAGTATATTTGATTTAAAGTATTACATATACATAGAATAGAGTGTATATATGTGAATAAATCTTCTATAGACATGTATATTTAACGTATACATGTGTATATGTTTTATAAATTAGTATATAACTATACAAATATATATTGTAATGTTTATATATTATAGTATATTTCATTTAAAGTATTACATATACATAGATTAGAGTGTATATATGTGAATAGATCTTCTATAGACGTGTATATTTAACGTATACATGAGTATGTATATATATATATATATTGTAGTATATTTTATTTAAACTTTAAAGTTTAAAGTAGTACATATATATTTGGATGATGCGTATATATGTGTAATTGTGTATATGTGTATATATTTTTTAAATCTAATGTAGTATATACAATATATATAGTGTATATATATTGTTTAACGTATTTATAATGTATATAGGTGGGTATATATAATGTATATTGAAAAAAAGTTTTTTTTTTTTATATTTTTGACCGAGTTTGACCGGGTTGGGTTAAGTGGGCCGGGTTAGGGTGGTTTTCAATTTTTTTACTGTTGGACCCGGCCCAGCCCACTTAGATCCCAACCCGGCCCTCAACCCAGTTAAATAACACAGGCTGGTTCCGGGTTGGCCCGGCCCGGCCCACTTGACAGCCCTACTTTTCCTAATGTATTTTAAACTGGTGATTGAAAATTCATATAGTCAATCCTAACTTGTTTCTGACTAAGGAAATCGTTCTTATTCATAGAGACAACTCCAACTTGTGATTACTTTCCTAACGTATTTTAAACTGGTCAGTGAAAATTCATATAGCCAACCCCAACTTATTTCGGACCGAGGGAAGAGTTCTTATTCATATAGCCAACTCCAACTTGTGATGACTTTAAATTAACACGGTTATCAAAAATTTATATAACCAATCCTAATGTGTTTGAAAGTGAAAATTCATATAGCCAATCTCAACTTTGTTTCAGACAACAACAACAACAAACCTAGTGTATTCCCATCAAGTGGGGTCTGGTGAGGGTAGAATATACGCAGTCCATATCGCTACCTCCAGAGAAGTAGAGAGACTGTTTCCGATAGACCCCCGGCTCAAAAATTGTTTCAGACCATAGCTGAAAAAATTGACAATCTTTATACCCCAACTGCTGAAGAAATGTTCGATAGAGAGCTCAACAAAATACCCTTAGAAAGCCAAGTTTCAACAATAATCTGATAGAAAATGCATGCACATCCACATTTCATTCTCAACCAGGATCTGAGACAACATACAAGTCCATTGATAAGTCTCGCGAGAAATCTACGAGAACAAGAGCCACCAGTTCTTTAATCGATACAAGTCCCAAAACGAAAAGAGGATAAAATAGAAACAAGACGGTTTCATATAAACAGTCCTCTAAAATGAGGGAGGCTTGAGACGATGGCAATGTTATTGGCTTCTCTATACATGTGCAAAAGATAAGTACAATAGCCTAATTGATGTCAACTACACATCCAGCTGTGCATCCCAACTCCTGTAATATGTGCTGGTGCCAGTAGGATCGCGAGATATACTACAACGGTGAATGTGTGTATCTTGGTTTACCATATTGAGTGCTTCATACCAAGACCATTACACGTTAGAATAAGACCCTTGTAGCGATTAAGGTATTCCTGCAATCAAATGTCAAGAGTGTTAACAATGAAGACATAGTTAAGTACCTAAACTAACCAGAAAGAAAAGATTGGAAGGGAACTCACGACAATGTTGTAATCATAGGCTCGTAGCATCCCTTTCTTGTCGTATTCTTGTCGTTTCACAGGATCAATCAAAACTGTTTTGACACAATTGAAGAGTTAAAATATAAGGAAACACAACAAAAGACCTTAAGATTCAAGAGAGTCGGACAAATAAAAAGGTGAAAGTAAGAGCAGATTAAAAATCCAATACGTATACGTGTAAAAAGTTGGTGACCAGGTCACTATGGTTTGTATTATCACATTTTCCGACAAGACAGCATAAATACGGCCACTGTCGAGTGTCAACACTTGTCCCCTCTTAAGAACTTTGGAAACTTTATACATGTCATTGGTGTTTCAATCATAAAGCATGAGTTCCTATTGTCAAATACCCTTACTTTTTCATTTACTTTGGGAAGTCGGTGATGTCAGGAGGATAAGTCTCCAAAAGTAAGGACTTTAAGTGACACCTATACAATTCAAATTTAGGTTCCAAATTTAAAGTAACTATCACAACAACTTTTAAGCTTCTGGAGCTTAAAATAACTCTCTTTCTCCCATTCACCCACATACCATAGCACATAGTATTACCACCACCTTGCTGTCAAAAGACATTTCTGAGGAATTAGTATCGTTACACTTCCCACTAAAGACGACATATGTTCCTGCTATTTTACTTCACACACCACGGGATTATTGCATCGGTTCAGCTGCTAAAGTTGTGTAGAATCTGTAAGACTAAGCAAATACGAGCTCTAAAGCATAAGTCTATTATCTCGTTATGTCGCTAACTTCTTACTCTTACAAGCAATCAGATTATAAATCGTTTTTAATTGGATTGTTTCTTTCTTGTTTCATCCCACAACAGAAAATAAAGACATCTCTTACAAAAACACCCAAGCAGTTTGTATCAGTCCTAATTTTGAAAGTTCGCTTGAATTAAATTTCTCAGTGTTACTGAGGACATGACCCTCGATAGGAAGGTTTGGAAGAAGAGTATTAAGCTAGAGGGCTAAGGACTGGGGTCGAGTCGTAGTCTGTAGATAGGAGGATTAAGGGTAGCTTGGTTGGTAGCTCTAGGTTTGGGGGGCGGAGGGTCCTTGGTGTGTTAACTATACTTCTTGTTTGTGAATGTTGATTCTTTGTTACTTTAGCATATTGCTTGCCTTTTGGTTAATTATACTTTATTTTTGGTGGATGTTGGTGCTATGTTATTTATCTTCTTGCTCGCCTGTTGGTCTACTGTCCTTCGTCCTGAGCCGGGGGTCTATCGGAAACAGCCCCCAGACCCCACTATGTGGGAATATACTGGGTTTGTTGTTGTTGTTGTTGTTGTTGTTGTAATTAACTAAGAATATCACGATCAGGGACCTCTGCTGATATATATGGAGCGTGTCTAAGAAACAATTATTGAAGTCTCAGTTTAGTGAATTTGTAATTCCAAGATCATTTGGTCTACACGAAAAGCATAGCCGGGTCTAGCACCGGATAATAGGAGGACGTTACAATACGTTGACGCCTAACATAAAAACAGTCAGCCCACTGAATATTGAATAGATGCAATAGAATGATTCACATAATTCATTCAACAAATACCAACTCGTTTGAGATAGGAACACAGTTGAGCTGCGCTCAGTTGATGTTGTAAATTCTCAAAAACAAGGCCAGTGAGAAACATAAGTCATGAAAAGCTCGTTATGACATAAAATGACCATTCTTTGCACCAGATTCAAATCTCATTTGCACTCTCCAATTCTAGAAGCTCCAGAATTACTCTATGAAAATAACTCAAATTTTCTTTCTCACTATTCTAAACTTTTATGATTAGTTGGAATATGCAGAAACAAGTGTTTGGAAAACCGAATGTTGGTCACCCTCAACAGGACGATCACTCTAGAATCTAGAAGTTCAACTCTAGCGCACAATTTGTCTTTCCAGAAAATAATCATCTACCTGGACAAACAAATTCATGTCGGAGACTAAAGAGACTTGCCAATAGGTTTTTATTTATTCCAAGTTCTTCAACAGAACTGACGTTCATATATTATAAAACCTATAATTTGCTTAACAAATATGATATTTGGCATATATAAAGGAATGTTTAGATACTGACAGAACAATAGATGGGACAGCAGTGAGAAAAAGGAAAAGAGATGGTCCCAAAAGTATACTAGGGTTAGCGTGCTATCCAAGTTAGGATAAAGGACAACTAAAGGGACCTCTAAAAAAAAAAACAGTGACCTTGACCAAATCACATTAGCCTAGCTGATCAACTTAAAGAAAACTGAGATAAGCATATATGTGCACCTAAATTTGAAGAATATACTGTACAACGATATTCCTAATGCCAAGAATGTTGACAAATAAAAGTCAAAAAGCACCGGTTGAGTGCATGTATAAAGATAATCATAGTTAAACAAAGATAAGCTTTTGCGACGAGATCACTTTGTTACCTTCTTATTCCCATAATAGTGATACTCAGTTTACTATCTAACTACTTTCAAGAGCCACACTCCACTGCCTATTTGGTACATAATAAGTTTTGAGTTATTGCTTTTATTAGGTTTGCACTATAGTACGACAATGGTGCATTACGGATACTCCTTAAAGTACAGTGCAGCGCAACTACTGAGAAGTGAATTATAACCCCATTATCTAAACAAAAAAAAAAAGACTCATAGAATGACCCATACGTCCTACAAATATACTCTTCCCAGGGAAAATTCTCTAATCTACTCTTTACTATAAACATCATTTGTTTCTGGAAATCCTGAACTTGAATCCTCTTCAGCAAGCTTGGGGAAAATCCATGCTATTTTTTTGCTCAACATGGAGGCAACTAAGTAGTACACGTGGATATTGGCTCTTTAAAACCATTTTCTATATGGTAGCTGGCCATAATTTTCAAATTTTGCCTGAGTCGATATAGAAAATAAGTATTTGATCCCAAGTTACTCAATCAAGCATGTTGCTTGCAGCAGACATATGTTATTAAACAAACTCACTCCAAGAAAACCCAGTTAAGGCCTAAACATTGACTGATTGCAGTTGAAAACTCCGTATAGATCACCTTTGATTTGTAAAAGGCTTAAAAAGATAGTTAAGAACCAAATAAATTATTACGGCTTTGAAAAAGAACTAACCTTGATACGCCTCATTTATTTCTTGAAACTTTGTGGTAGCATTATCATGATCTTTTTGCTTATCTGGATGCCATTTCTGTACCCAAAATGAAAATTATAAAATGGATGTTAGAACTGAGAAAATGAGAAATACATACCTCACAGATCAAATAGAATGAAATGATTAACACTCACAAAGGTGGAAAAATCATAAACCAGGTATACTGATTATAACATGGATAAAATGAAAACTAACCAAAGCTAGACGGATAAAATTGGATCGAATGACCTCCTCCGTGGCATCATAATCCACTTCCAGTATTCTATAGTAATCCTACATTCAAGAAATGCAAAACCACAAGTCAAGACTGCAGCTTGACACAACAACAACAACATATTCAGGGTGGTGAGCACACAGCACTACCCCTACCTTCTGAAGGTAGAGAGGTTGTTTCCCATCGACCCTCAGCTCAAGTAAAGCATATCAAACAACAAATATGTAAAGTAAAAACAATGAGGAACAGAACTATAAGCAACAACAAATAATACAATTATTGAAGCAAAGGGAAACAACAAGTAATACTAAAACCAAAGAATAAGCTAATAGGAGCTTAGTATTACTAAAACTGAAAAGAAAACATGGCGCCGCCAACTAACCTTCTAACGTAATCCTTGACCTCCATATTTTTCTATCTAGGGTCATGTCCTCGGTAACAACTTAACACAATACTCCAACAAATAAAACCAAAATTCACTTCCATTATTCCATTATCCTACATATACATCCGATAAATGCAAAACCCAAACTTGACACATTTTTATAGAAATAGGACAAAACCAAAATCCACTACCAGTATCTTTCAGTAATCCTACATAGCCATTCAAGAAGTGCAAACCCCACCAATCAAAATACAAACTTGATACAAGTTTCAACGAAATCAAACCAGAACCCACTACCAGTATCATACAATAATCCTACACAAACTTTCAAAAAATGCAGACCCCACCAATAAAAATTCAAACTTGACACAATTTCAACAAAATCAAACCAAAATCCACTACCAGTATCCCATAATATTCTACACAGGGAAGTCCGGTGCACTAAAGCTCCCGGTATGTGCAAGGTCCGGAAAACGACCCGACCACAAGGGTCTAATTGAACGCAGTCTTACCTTGCATTTGTACAAGAGATTGTTTCCAAGGCTTGAACCAAAGACCTTCTGGTCACTTGGTAGCTAGCAACATTACCCATTACTCCAAGGTTCCTTCATAATAATCCTACTCAGACAGTCGAGAAATGCAAGCTCCACCAATAAAAATACAAACTTGACACAAATTTCAACAAAATCCACCACCAGTATCCCATAATAATCCTACACAGGGCATCCCAGTGCAGGGTCCAGGAAAGGGTCCGACCACTAGGGTCTGATTGTATGTGGTCTTACCTTGCATTTCTATAAGACACTGTTTCCAAGGCTTGACCCCGAGACCTTCTGGTAACGTGGTAGCTTAGCAACTTACCCGTTACTCCAAGGTTCCCCTTCATAATAATCCTACACAGACATTCAAGAAATGCAAACCCCACCAATAAAAATACAAACTTGGCACAAATTTCAACAAAATCAAACCAAAAATACTCAGATAAACCTTAAGCAAGAAGCACACACAGCAAAATTCAGTTAAACACAAGTGATATTCATGAATACCTTAGGCTTGGACAAAACAGACAAGAAATCAAATTTAAGATAAGAATCATCATCCTCTTCTTCTTGCTGCTGCTGCTGATGTTGTTGTTCCTCCTCAAAATCATTGCCCCACTCATCCCACATCATCTTTTCTTCTCAAAAATAATTTCACCTCTACAAAAATAAGCAACCTATAAAAGATTTATCCAGTCCTGTGAAAACAAAGAAAAAAAGACTAGAATTTTATTATATTTCTGGGCTTTTGCAACTTTTTTTTTTTTTTTTAGTTTTATCTAGATAAAAATAAAATGCAGGTCTAGATAACCGCTAAGATTGAGAGAACTATTATGTAATCTCCAAGGGTCAAGAGACAAACAATTCCCCATAAAAAGAGGCATATGAAAAAAAAAAGTGAAATTGAGAACATGGATTAATTAGAAATTACTAGATGGATACCTGTTTGGACACTTGGCTTCGTAGTATTGCATTACAAAGGAGAAGACGTTTGGCTCATTTGCACTTTTACGTGATGCTATTTAATACTCCCTCGGTTTCAAAACAAATGAATTACTTTAATTTGACATAAAATTTAAAAAAATAAAAAATAATTTTAAATTTTATAATATTAAATTAAAATTGTATCAAATATATTAAAATATTTTTTAATCTTATGATCGTAAATATATCATGTGAAAAATTAAAATTAAAGTATTATAAAAAAAATTATTTTTTTTTAAATGAATTAAAAAAAAAATAGATAATTCTTTTTAAAATGGAGGGAGTAGTTGCTACTTGCTACTCAATCAATAATTTTTTTCACGTTTGGGTCATTTGTATTTTTTAAAACTTATTAGATATAAATTTAGTTGTTAAAAAGTAAAAATTTATAAAAATAACTCATTTTAATAATAAAAATTAGTTCATTTAAAAAGTAAAACGTGTAATTTTATAAATATCTTTTGGGCTTAGCTCTACTATTCATATTTATAAATATCATATTAGTGTTTTCATACCTACATTCTTGCTTAATCATATCATTTTGATTTTTAACCGGAATACGTAAGATCAATTCAGTGATAACTTAAATAACAAATATGAACCGGCTGCAAAGTGCAATTCCTACCCAATACAAAAGATCAATTCAGTGAAATGTTTCAATTAGGTGTTGGTGTAATATACCATAAATTATAATAATTACAGTTGAAATAATAAGTCAACAAAAAATGAAGAAAATAAAACAATATTCTTCTTGACTGAGACGCGAATATTTTTTTTTTTTAAGGAGATTCAAGTCTATTGCGGCATAATCTACACCGATGCATTAAATCTCGTGATTTGTACCCTTCAGGATACAACAGTCTATCAAGGATGTATAACTCTACACTAATCCAGCATTAAATCTCGTGATTTGTGCCCTTCAGGATACAACAGTCCATCAAGTATGTATAACTCAAGCAACTTCAAATTAATTGAAGAGTCCAAAACTCCAAACACATTCCTTCAACATATAAAATTCTTTTTTTTTATAGTTTCAACATATAAAATTCTTTTTTTTTATAGTGAATATTGTTAAAGACTTACAATATTTTCTATGTTTCGTCTCTCTCTTTCATTTATCATCTTTTTCTTATCACTCACAATGTACTACCAGTCATCTCTTTTCAAGGGCATTTGATAGAGTGTATAAAATCAATGCAAAATATAGTGTATTAATAATGTTTGCATTAATAATGCTTGTATTAGTTATGTATGTATTATTTCTTATATATTATTTGGTTTGATGTATAAGAAATAATACATCTTAGATAATTTTTATAAAAGAAATGTTTGTTTATAAAAATACCCTTCTTTGATTTTGTACACTTTTTTGCAACAAATTTTTTTTGCCATCTCAAATATAATTAATATTGTTGAACTAGTATATAGAGGTTTCGGATTAATCGCAAGACCTTCGTCTTTGCGTATGAAATATTACGTCAACGGATTAACATAGTCGAAACAAAAATAAAATATAAGACGTAAAATTAAAAAATAGTGTCAATTATTTTTAATTTTTTAAAAAACCCTCGAAGCAAAGAAAAAAGCAAAAATATGTTACAATTATTTAAATCGATTATTCATTATTGTAGATTAAAATGGTGGGAAAGAAATTGTGAAGTGTTTTGAAAAAATTCACTATTACAAATTAAAATGGTAGGAAAAGGAATGATGAAATATTTTGAGAGGAAAATTGAGGGGTATTAAAGTCATTTAATAAGTTAATGCATACTTTGCATTACTAATAAATAGAAAATGGGTGGTATTAAAACTACACACCTTAATACACAATAGAGTGTATAACTAATGCTTGCATTAGTTATACATAGACTAAAAATTGTACCAAATAAGGAATTAATAATACACATTAATTAATACATGCATTATTTTTACCAATACACTCTACCAAATGACTCCTTCATGGGTTATTCAACGCAAGGAAGAAAACACTATTTATATAGGTGTAGTATTATTCCATCTAGTAAATGAGGGAGTAGTAGATTTTAAGTGAGGAAGAGGAATGTTTTAGGGGTTTCATATGTTATACGAGTTACAATACATAACAAGTAGAATAATAGTAGAAGTTACAAGAAACTTATGGTCACATTCTTACCACTAACTCATAAGATTATTGACACAATAATATGATAGAAAATAAACAAATAAAGTGTTAGAAGTTACAAAAGTTATCAAAATATAATGACACCATTTTCTTCCATCAATTATCATGAAATTTAATTTAAATATTAAAATGCAACAACATTAGAGGTGTGTTTGATACGAAGGAAACATTTTCTGAAAAATATTTTTCAATTTTCTCATGTTTGGTTGGCTTAAAGATTTTGGAAAATGTTTTTCAAATCAACTTATTTTCCTCAAATGTAAGAAAAATGACTTTCTTTCAAAAAGTAAGGAAAACATTTTAAAACTCATTTTCAACCTTACTTTAAATTAAAATATTTATGCAACTCTCAAAATCACCCATCCCTACTCTGACCCACAATCTTCCACCCACCCCCGCCCAACCCCAACCCCTACCACCCCTATTAAAAAAAATCTTTTAAATTTTTTTTCTTACTTCACCCCCTACTCAAAAACCAAAACCTTACTCTCTTCTCCCCCTTTTCATTTATTTTTTTTAAAAGAAAAAAATCAAACTTTTTTCTTACATCCCCTACCCGACCACCCTACCAACTTCCTCCCTCCCCCTCCCCTCCTCCAAAAAAACAAATTAATTTTTTAAATTTTTTTTAATTTTTTCCTTACCCCACTCTTACTCCCCTACCCCAACCCCCACCCCATACTAGCCTCCCCCACCCCCCCAAAAAAATTATTTTTTAAAAAATCAAAACTATTTTCTTAACCGCCCTTACAATCTATTTTGACAACCCCACTCCCCACCTACCAACTCCCTCTTCAAAAAAAAAAATTAATGTTTTTAATTTATTTTAAAAAAAAAATTCAAAACTTTTTCTTATCCCACCCTTTTTATCATATTCGTTCTCATTATTTTTGTTAAATATATACAAATACTTTTAAAAAATATATACTTATCCAATTTGCATAACGAACACACGAATATAAGTAAGAAACAACTTATTTTTCTAGAAAATATTTTTCCTCCTTCATATCGAATACACTCTAAAAGAATATTTTTTTGAGATCAAAAATTATTTTTTTAAAATGTATTTTTACGCTTTAGCTAAATACTAAAATGTATTTTTTGAAAAATATTTTTCCATTCACCAACCAAACACTACAAAATATTTTTCGAAAAATATTTTTCATTCACCAACCAAACATAGGAAAACAAGTAAGAAATCAACTTATTTCCATAGAAAATATTTTCCTTCATACCAAACACACCCTAGGTATCTGGAGTTATCTTAAAAAATCATAAGAGAAAAATTAATAAAGTTGACGATGCAAATATATAAGCAATTGCCCTTTAATGATATTGGGTAACTTTTTAAAATGAAACCATAGAGTTGACTAACACCGAGTCCATAAACAAATTATCTCATAATTATCGTGAAATTAAATGTTAGTTTTAGGGGATCTTTCTTGTACATTTTTAATATGTGGATCTTAATTTAAGGAAGGGAGTTGGTGACATTCACTTATTTCTTCTTCTTTTTTCCATTATATTACTGGTTGGAATAAAATAGAGATTTTATAAACGTTAACAGGAGAAGTTACATATTTGACTATTGGACCAAAATGATTTACAAGTACCAGCCAATATACAAATAAAATTCCAATTAGAAAAAATAAATGAATAAAACGTTATTTTGTGGATCATGGACTTTCAATCCCCCAAAAAATGCATTTCATACCCTTTGAAATTAGTTGATTCTTGTCAAAATAAAATCTATGTGAATAGGATGGCATTAAAGTTGAAATGTAAACACAAGTTGGTGCGATTACTACTTGGACTATGACAAGCTACACAATTTGAATGGTAGCACAACATCCAAATCAGAGTGGCCCATAATGCAAAAGGAATTGAAGTAAATGTGCTCAATCGAAGTAACTAGGGGGTTTGGGTCACAGGTTACAAAAGAGTTTTAAAATGAGGTGTAGGTGACACAAGCCTTAATAATTGAGTAAAGACGACAATTACTTAATTATGGTTTAAGAAAGTTTGGAAAATATCAAAATAACCCATAAGTTTTTAAATTTACACTTTGATTCAAATGTTAGTTAATATATAACGGGGAACGAAGGGAAAAAAGACGTCTTTTTCTCTCCCCTCATTCGTGATTTTTTTCTCCCTCTTCGCGATATTTGTTGTTCATTGTTGTTGTTGCTTTATTCATCATCTTTTGATTCATTATCATCATCTTATACTTCATTATCAACTTCATATTCTTCTTTGTTGACCATTGTTGTTGTTGTTGTTGTTGTTACCCCAACTGCTGCTCTTTGACCAAATTCTTATGTCAAATTTTGTTTCGTAAATCACTTTCAACTTTGGAATTTACTTGAGAGGAGACTTTGGTAAGTCAGATTATGCTTTTTAGTTGAATCTGGTTAACTGCTAGTGTTGTTTTTTCAATAATAGTTTGCATGCGAATATGAATGCAATACAAGAGCAATCTGTTTAAACAGATCCATTATCTGCGACACCAGATAAATGTTCTGTTGTAACAGTAGACTCATGTTGGATTCATTTTTAAGGGTTCTAGGTGCCCGTAATATGATTATGAATCAAATAGATGGGTATTCTGTTGCACCAGATTAGTAATCTGTTTCAACAGATAAACAATTTGTTTTATCAGATTACTAATATGTTTCGAACAACAAAATACAACTCCTGTCACACACAAAACCTAATAGATAACTCATATGTTCTTGCTATTGATACTGGAATCAAATTATTCCTTAATTGTAGACATGTCATTCGTTAAGAAATAGAAATAGAAAGCACAAAAATTAAATAAGAAATAAAAAGTCAAGTGCATCAAACATAATTTTTTATAAAACAAAAAAAAATACATAGATAACTGAAAAAAAACTTAATTATTATTATCATCATTATTAACATCATTATTATTTGTATGGCCAGACGGCCAATCTTCAAAGGGCAGCAGCAGCGCCCTCAGCAGCCTGCGGATCTCCCGCAGCATCCTTACTCTGACGACGGCCAACTCCCAATGCAGGTCATGAACCTCCTTCTGCAGTTCCATCATGGCGTCTCGTAAAATAGCGACATCCCACACAGGATCAACCATATATAAAAAATGCATAAGTTGATAAAACACACACGTAAACACAAAAGTAAAGAAAAGAAAGAATTCGAATGTAATGTAATACAACGTATATTTACACAAAAATCAAGAAAAAAACTTACCAAAGACAGGAAAAAACTATCAAGTCCTTGAAGAAAAAGTAGTTGAAGGTGTAACAAGAGCGAGGAATAAATAGTGTGTAGTAGAACGAACGATTGAGTAAGGAGGGACCTATTTATAGAGGATTGAACTTGAATGATTTAGGCAAAAAAATTGCAACTGTTCACCTCCATTTATTAATGACATTCTTGATTACTGTAAAAAGTTATGACTTAATTAAATTAATCAATATTATGATAAGTCATGACTTTTCAGCTTTATTATTATTGATAATTAGTTCTTTCCAGGAACCGTTTTTTTACACTGTTTTGGACAGCAGATAATATATTTGTTGCATCAGATAAATCATCTGTTATAACAGATATATCATGATTTGCAACAAATAGATAACTTGTTGCATCAGATAATATATCTGTTGCAATATAATATATATATATATATATATATATATATATATATATATATATATATTTTAAAAAATATATTATCTTCATGACATCCAAATTTTTTGAATTTTTAATTATATAAATTAATAAAGCAGATTTAAAGGCAAAACTGTTCACCTCTATTTATTAATGACATTCTTGATTACTGTAAGAAGTTATGACTTAATTAAATTAAACAGTATTGTGATAAGTCATGACTTTTCAGATTTATTATTAAAATAATTAGTTCTTTCCAGGAATCATTTTTTTTTACACCGAGTTGGACAACAGATTATATATCTGCTGCATCAGATAAATCATCTGTTATAACAAATATATCATTCGTTCCAACAAATAGATAACCTGTTTCATCAGATAATATATCTGTTGCAACATATAATATATATATATATATATATATATATATATATATATATATATTTAAAATATATTATCTTCATGACATTCAAATTTTCTGACTTTTTAATTATATAAATTAATAAAGCAAATTTAAAGGCACAACTGTTCACCTCCATTTATTAATGATATTCTTGATTACTGTAAGAAGTTATGACTTAATTAAATTAATCAATATTATGATAAGTCATGACTTTTTAGCTTTGTTATTATTAATAATTATTTCTTTCCAGGAATTATTTTTTTTTACACCGAGTTGGACAACAAATTATATATCTTCTGCATCAGATAAATCATCTGTTATAACAGATATATCATCCGTTGCAACAAATAGATAACCGGTTGCATAAGATAATATATTTGTTACAACATATAATATATATATATATATATATATATATATATATATATATATTTATTTTTATTTTGAAAAAATATTATCTTCATGACATCCAAATTTTCTAACTTTTTAATTATATAAATTAATAAAGCAGATTTAAAGGCACAACTGTTCACCTCCATTTATTAATGATATTCTTGATTACTGTAAGAAGTTATGACTTAATTAAATTAATCAATATTATGATAAGTCATGACTTTTTAGCTTTGTTATTATTAATTATTAGTTCTTTTCATGAACCATTTTTTTTACACTGAGTTGGACAACTGATAATATATCTGTTGCATCAGATAAATCATCTGTTACAACAGATATATCATAATTTGCAACAAATAGATAACTTGTTGCATTAGATAATATATCTGTTGCAACATATAATATATATATATTTTAAAAAAATATATTATCTTCATGACATTCAATTTTTTTGACTTTTTAATTTTATAAATTAATAAAGCAGATTTAAAGGCATAACTGTTCACCTCCATTTATTAATGACATTTTTTACTACTGTAAAAAGTTACGACTTAATTAAATTAATTAATATTATGATAGGTCATGACTTTTCAGCTTTATTATTATTAATAATTAGTTCTTTTCAAGAACCATTTTTTTTACACCGAGTTGGACAACAGATAATATATCTGTTGCATCAGATAAATCATCTGTTACAACAGATATATCATGATTTGCAACAAATAGATAACCTGTTGCATAAGATAATATATCTGTTGCAACATATAATATATATATTTTTTTAAAAAAATATATTATCTTCATGACATCCAAATTTTCTAACTTTTTAGTTAAATAAATTAAAAAAGCAGATTTAAAGGCACAACTGTTCACCTTCATTTATTAATGACATTCTTGATTACTGTAAAAAGTTATGACTTAATTAAATTAAGCAATATTATGATAGGTTATGATTTTTCAGCTTGAAGCTTAACTTTATAATTATTAAAATAATTAGTTCTTTCTAGCAACCGTTTATTTTTTACACAGAGTTGCACAACAGATTATATATCTGTTGCATCAGATAAATCATCTATAACAATAGATATATCATCCGTTGCAACAAATAGTTAATATGTTGCATCATATAATATATCTATTGCAACATATAATATATATATCTTTTAAAAAAAAATTATCTTCATGACATCCAGTTTTTTTGAATTTTTAATTATATAAATTAATAAAGAAGATTTAAAAACAAGAATATTTCTGGTGAGTTTTTTACGGTTTAAATTGTGTTTATCATTTATTTCCTTATTCTTTTCTGTGAAAAGAAATGACTTAGTTAAATCAAGCTGGTGGTGACTTAATCTTTCCGTTTCTTTAATAACCATTTTTATTAATTGAGTTATGGCAACCGATTGTATATCTGTTGCATCAAATAACCCATCTATTTCAACAGATATATCATCTGTTGCTATAAATCGACCATCTGTTTAAGGAGCTTTTTTTGATTTTTTCTAACTGATTCATAAGTCACAACAGATGAGGAATTTGATGCATCAAAAGCGTTTTTTGTTTTTGTTTGTTTGTTGAATGTGTTTAGACAAAAGTCACAGTCACGACTATTCATTCACTTTTTTCTTAAAAATCATATCATATATATATCTTAATTAAATTAATCTAATGTTGTGACTTTTTTTAAATTAAATAATCTTTCTTGTATGATTATAATATCATTTAGTTCCTTATTATTTATTAATGAACCATTTTTAGGAGAATTTCTCATCATGACCGCATCCCTAACTTCAACCGCCGACATGTTTTGAATAGGGAATAAATAAAATGATAATTAAATATTGAATAAGAATTAAAAATTCAAAATCGACCAAACCAAACCAAACATATACATGGATTTTTTTGAATCCCTTATAGGTAGATCGGATATAAAAAAGGAAAATACATACGCTAAAATAAAGAAAAAACATAACCTAATTATTATTATTATTATTATTATTACTACTACTACTACTATTATTATTGTCAACCTGACAATTTTCATCCGGCAGTAGCAGGGTCCTCCTCAGCCTTGCTCGAAAGTCGGTCAAATCCTTCTGAGTTCATCAAACTGCCTTTAAAGTTCCTGCAAGGACTCGATATGAACCTTCTTGTATGAATCTGGATCTGACATATTAGTATTGTAAGTATAGTAGAATGAACGATAGTGAGTGAGAGCGAGAGTGAGTGAGGAGGCCGGAGGGACCTATTTATAAAATGATTGAGAATTGGAAGGGGCTGGACTTAGTCAAACAAAAAGCCACGACTGTTCATATCCCTTAAAAGGAAAAATTACACAAATCCCATATTTAAGACACCATATTACACAATATCCCTTAATGTTTTAAAAAATTACATAAAGTCCCGGATTCATATTTACTAGTGATACATATGCTATATGTATCACTACTGTATACATATGTATATACTAGTGATACATATGTATCACTAGTCCATATATGTATCACAATTCAAAATTTCGGGATAAAATATAATTAGCAAACTATCCGAGATTTAATGTAATATTACTGAAACTATCCGGAATTTATGTGTTGTGTGTGTTACTTAAATAATACTGGTGAATTAATTAATAAGTAAATTAGAAAAAAAACAGATCTAAATACAACATTTTATCTTTTTGTTGTATTTCCGAAAGATAGAGACTAGTAATCTGTTGCAAAATATATTCCACCTGTCAGATAACTTACAACATATGGACAATCTGTTGCAACAGATGGATATATCAGTTTGCTTTTCCTTTAGCTGTGGCTTCTGTTGTAACTTTCTAGTCACCTGTTTATTCAATTTCATCGAGAGCAATCAATTTTTCTAAACACTTCTTGGCCAAATTCAATTTTTGCTCTTGGATTGATTCTGTTTTTTTCTTTGCATCCTTCAACCAAACTAAATTTTTGCTATTGGATTGAGGGCAAAAATTGAATTTGAAGGCCAACTTGAAGGATGCAAAGAAAAAAAGAGAAGCAATCCAAGAGCAAAAATTGAGTTTGGCCAAGAAGTGTTTAGAAAAATCTATTGCTCTTGATGAAATTGAATAAACAGATGACTAGCAAGTTGCAACAGACGCCACAGCTGATGGAAAAGCAAAATGATATACATCTGTTGCAATAGATTGTCCATATGTTGTAAGTTATCTGACAGGTAGAATATATTTTACAACAGATTACCAATCTGTCTCTTTTGAAAATACAACAAAAAGATAAAATGTTGTATTTAGATCCATTTTTTTTAATTTACATATTAATCAAGTCATCAGTTTTATTTAAGTAACACAGAAAACACATAAATCCTGGATAGTTTGCGTCAAATGTGGAGTCTGTTGCGTCAGATATGGAGTCTGATGCAATAGATATGAAGTCTGTTGGAATACATAGCAGCCTTGCTGGTGGTTTGATTTGTTCCATCAGTTGCTCCATCTGTTGCAACATTAGCAACAACATAAACTATAAACAATAAATAAAAAACATCAACAACAAAGAAAACAACAACAGTTGTTCCAACAATATCATCAACTACAAAGAAGCATACATCCTATGTTCCAATACCATCAACAACAAGAGACGGACCCACATGGAGTCCTCCGGGTGCGCGAGCACAGACTGAACTCGTATTGAACTTTATATATGTATGTGGAAATACAGAAAAAAACGTATATAATCTAATCAGTGAGCACCCATAGTAAGAGTTGTTTGGTTAGCCTAGTTGTTTATGAGTGTTTAAGGCTATTAATTTCTTTTGGTCTTGAGTTCAATTCCCACTCAGCACATATTTTTAAAATTTTGGTAACCAACTCTTCTCTTCTTATTCACTTTAATCTTTTTATTTTTTTCTCCCTTACTCCTTGTATTGATTGTTCGGACTCCACTATTTTTAAGCTAAGAAGCACCCACCGTCTAAACCACACCACACCACAAGTTTCAATAATGCCAAACCCACCAACAACACCACACCACAAGTTCCAACAATACCAACCCCACCAACAACATCAATAACAGCATCAACAACAAAGAAATAAACAAAATACATAAAAAAAAATAATACTACAAACAAGGCTTTTAAACTTCTCCCAACAGATGACTTTTTTTCGCATCTTATAATAAAAATTCTCGGTATGTTTATTCAACAATTAAAAGTTCCTTCAAATTTTTGAAATAAATATGATATGGGAAAATGGTAATTAAATAAATAAAAAGATATAAATAAAGTTGCAAGAAGAAGACGAGAATGAAAGAGCAATAGTGAATCATATCATACAATGTCAAAAGGGAGTCAAAACAACAATTTCAGTCGAGGAATCTAAGATATGGATATCGATCGGTTTAGATCCAAACAAAAAATTTTGAGAAAGAGGAGAGAAAAAAAAGGCTGTGATAACCCTAAAGAGGATAGAAAGGAAAAAGATGAGAGATTTAGGGGTGAAGGAGAGGAGGGGAGAGATGAGATAATTCTAATTTCTAGATGTACTACCCTTAATATTAAATGACTAAACAAAGTGTATTTATTCAAATTTATATTTACAAAGCATAATTAATAAGGCTAATTTGGTAGTAAAATAAATCCCTAATTACTATTTTCTTGATGGGAGTGCCAAGTCAATATGAAAAAGAAGAAGTATTAGGGGTTTCAATATTCATTAATAATTTGAGGGACATGAGGAAAAAAACGAGTGACATTGAAAAGACAGGACAAGACTACTCAATGAGATTTTTGAGTTATCCAAGAAACATTTTTTACCGCCTTTAGTACTACTACTACTTTATCTACTCGGACAATAGCTTGCTTTAAAATTAAAAGAAAACAAAAAGATTTTCAAACAGATATGTCGTCTGTTGCAACAGATTTAGATATCTGTTTGAGAAATCCCAACAACTCAGTCATCTGTGACAACAGATGGAAATGTCATTTGATAACTAAATCAGAAACGTCATCTGTTAGAATAGATATCAATATCTGTTTGAAAATTTCCAACACCTCAGTTATCCGTCATAACAGATGCAAATGCCTATTTGATAATTAAATAAGAAATGTCATTTGTTGCAACAGATATTGTTATCTGTTTGAAATTCTCCAATAGCTCAGTTGTTTGTTGCAACAGATTTCATTGCAATTGATTTAGGATGAACTGGGGATGAAAGAATGAGCTCCTCATTAACTTAATGTTAAGATTAATAATAGTACCTACATCGATCTAGCTGGAACGACGGATGAATGAATGAGCTCACAGGGTCAATTACAAATCCAATTGAGTCGTTGCATTTGCATGGTGTTAGTATTGCGTTCATCCCGACCCGAGTCGTTGATCGATCACTCTGAGTTGAAATGTGTTCTCATTAACTTAATGTTAAGATTAATAATAGGACCTATATTGATCTAGGTGGAATTAGGGATGGATGAATGAGCACAAAGGGCCAACTACAACTTCAATTGAGTTTTTTGGCAATCATGATGAGACGGTACTGCATTCCTCCCGACAAGAGTCATCGATCGATCACTCTGAGATGAATCGATTCTTACTACCTCGTATGTTCAACTAATACCTTAATTAAATAATCTAGGACTAGGGGTGAGTTATTATAGGGTCAACTACAACTTCAATTGAGTCTTTTGGCAAAAACATGATGAGAAAAGACTGCGTTCCTCCCGATAAGAGTCGTCGATCGATCACTCTGAGCTGAACCGATTCTTACAACCTTATATGTCTAACTAATACCTTAATTGATTAATCTAGGACTAGGGGTGAGTTCTCATAATGTCAACTACCATAGATGACAACACCTATTTGATAATTTACAACAGATGGGTAATCTATTGAAATATATGACTTAATCCATTTAATAATTTACAATAGATGGGTAATCTGTTGCAACAGATGACTTAATCTATTTTATAGTTTACAACAGATGTGTAATATGTTGCAACAGATTACATAATCTGTTTGATTTGATCCAACGAAAAAGACATCTGTTGCAACAGGTTGAATATTTGTCTATATATAATTCAATTGAGTTCATATGTTAGACTAATACCTTAATTGAATATGAGTTCTCATAGGGTCAACTACAACTTCAATTGAGTCTTTTGTCAATTACATGATGAAACAGTACTGCGTTCCTCCCGACCAGAGTCGGCGATTGATCACTCTGAGCCGAACCGATTCTTACTAGCTCATATGTTAGACTAATACCTTAATTGATTAATCTAGGACTAGGGTACTAATACCTTGATTGAATAATCTGGGGCTAGGGGTGATTTCTCATAGAGTAAACTATCGATTAATCTAGGACTAGGGGTGAGTTCTCATAGGGTCAGCCACAACAGATGGCAACGCCTATTTGATCATTTACAACATATGGGTAATCTGTCGCGACATATGATAATCCATTTGATAATTTACAACATATGGGTAATCTGTCTCAACAGATGACTTAATCTGTTTGATAATTTACATCAAATTCATAATCTGTTGTTACCTAATCTGATTGATAATTTACAACAGATGTGAAATCTGACGCAACATGTTGAACATTTATTTCTTAAAATTTCAATTGAGTTCATATGTTAGACTCCTAAATTAATTAATCTAGGACCAGGGGTGAGTTTTCACAAGGTCACCTCCTAGAGTACTCGGTCAACTACAACTTCAATTGTTTTTATATGATTTTAAAAATTACGCATATATTTTATGATCTTAAAAATAATTAAGATCATTTCGGATCAAATTAACATTTTCAAAACTACTTGTCATTCTTTTTCAAAATACAAATCAACCCATACAAAACGTTTCATCATTTTAAATCTCGAGGTCTGGCTCTTTCTCTCTCATTCTCACTCAATAATATAGTACAGAGAACAACTACTCAACAAATTTGCTCAACCCTCCACAAAAGATTACTTTTCTTCTCATTTTCGACCACATAGGTGTTATTTTTGACATCATTCTTGCTTGTATTAATCGTTTTCTTTGTCTTCGTAGGCAACATAGTTCGAGAAGAGCTCTATAGTTTTTTTTTTTAAAAAATAAGGGCTTTTAAGTTAATGATGAAAAATAAAACTTTTAGTTGTATTATCTTCGAGAATGGGTTTACAATTTTGAGTTTTGATGGTAAAATCGTAGGAAGAACTAGAGAAATCCCTAGTTGCCATCACAGTGTTCCATTGACTATCGTGGTATAGTTGGATAGTGTTGGTGGTAGTGGTGGTGGTGGTGGTGGTGGTGGTGTTTGTGGTATTCGTGGTGGCACCGGTGGTGGCATTGGTTGGTGGTGTTTATGGTGGTGTCGGTATTCATGGTGTTTGTTTATTTGTTGGCATTGGTTGGTAGTGTTTGTAGTGGTGGCTGTTGGTGTGTCGGTATTCGTGGTGTTTGTAATGCATTTTTTAAAATCTATGCATACATCAACTGTAATGTAATTTTTATTTTTCTTTGCCTGTAGGTAAAACATGTCTCCCAAAAGAAAATAAAGTGAAAGTGGATCAACGTCTAACCACTACAAAAAAGGCTACAGTACAGAGGGATTGGGGGGAGCTTCCTGAACAATCTCAGTCAGGGAAAAGTGAAACCGAGGAGAGATATGAAAACAACATTGAGGGAGGTGGACACGGGTCCATAGATGGTGATGAAAAAAATAAAAGTGAGAAAGAGAAGGAATTGGAGAGTCAGAAAGAGAAAGAGGATGATCATCAACATGATGATAATGGATCACCGACGGGGCGTGAGTTAATATCGACATCCTAGCATGATCTTGTCAAAACTTTTAGTATTGACAGGTTTGAAGTTGCGATGCCGATAAAACCAGAAGGAAAACAACTAACTAGTCAAATTGTACTTAAATGTCAGATGGGGAAAATTTTGAACATTTTATGAAAATTATGAAGAACGAAAACATAGGCGGACCTTTTAAGAAGAGATGCCTTGGACGCTTTCTTGAGTTGCCTGAGGACCCCTCTGCCCGTATCCGTTTCTCTATGACGATGGTATATGGTCTTCTCAAGCGCATGATCAAGTACACGAGGGATGATAAAGATCCGGAGAAGGAGGGGAAAAAGAAGATGGATGAAATCAGGATCAACTACTGTGGCATGCCTGTTTGTTTTGGCTTGCAAGAGTTTGCCATAATGACGGGCCTGAGATGCCATCGTCTAGAAGGACCACCACCCCGCAAAAGATCCAAGGCAAGAAAATGCAAGGGAAAAATAGATGGGTTATTTGACATTGCTCGACGTGGCTACAAAGCATCGTATTTGTTGACAGATCTCGAGGATAAAACCATACCAGAGCAGTACAGGGAGCAATTGTGCTTAGTGTGGTTTGCCCATTCGGTTATATTGGCAGGAGATGTCAACAAGGTCATAGAATACGATTTATTGGTGCGTGCTGAGGATTTTGATAAATTCAACAATTATCCCTGGGGATATGACAGCTTCTACTTGACTATCCAATATTTACTGACAAAGCTATCTTCAGGGACGACCACATTATACGGCTTTTCTTAGGCTTTCGTGGTAAAATTAATCACTAATTTTACTCATCCATTAAGTTATATTGAATATAGTTATTATGATTTTTTTTGCTTTCTTCCTGTTTATACTTTTGAGGCTTGGGCATTTGAAGTCATTTCTCCCCTCCGAAAGCAGTTAATGGATTATCCAGATAAGGTTTCTCATCTAAGGATGTTTAGGTGGTTGGCTGCAAAGAGCAACACCAATATTAAGGAGGCTGATCTCTTTAACCCTCCGGATGATGTAGTACGTCTTTTTCGAGTAAAATAATTCTACTCAAAGATAATAAAGATATTGAATAGATGTTATATCTGGTGCATGAGATGTTATATCTGATGCACCATATGGGACATCTGTTGCGACGGGGTATATCTTGCATCAGATTACCTATCTGTGGCTTTGGCTCTCTGAACCCGACTCCTAAAAGATTAACTATCTAGTACAAACTATGCAACAAATGTTTAATCTGATAACACATCATTCACCTGTTGCGATGTACAGATCATCTGTTGCATAACAGATTACCCGTATTGTGCAACTATTACAACAGATGATTGATATTTTGCATCAGATTATCCATGTGTTACTCTGATTCTCTGAACTAGACTTAAACGAATTTTAACCATATACTGCAAACTATGCAATAGATATGTCTTTTTTTTTTAAATATAGCCCAACTGAAAAAATTATTATATTATATGATTTAAATGCATGTGTCTTTTTTTTTTTATTTTTATAGGTTGTGCATCCATGGATCGTGCCTACTGAGGCGGAGTCGGTGATGACTTCTTATATTACTCTAGGTCATGTTGATACTATTGCAGACCCAACGATGGAGTTAATAAAGAAGGAATTGGCTGGAGCAACAGCCATAAGAAGAGCAGTTAGGCAAGGTTAGCCTAATGTTGAGGCTCTTCATGACCAACCTTTTACTAAGGCAGATCCGGGTGCTTCTTCTGGTAGAGTTGTTGGTTTTGGTGGCAGGCATGCTGATGCTGCTACCACTCATGATGATGAGCATGTTGATGATCAAGAAGAATAAATATGTTTGAAAACACCCCTTTTCACCCTTACACAGGTCCATCTCACCCCTCTTCACCCTCGTATTCTCGTTGCGAATGCGATTAGTGCAAGGACAGACAGGATAAACTCTTTTAAAAAGTAGAGGCTATCTCTAAAGCTATCGAGGAATTCAAATCCAAGAGGTGTGTCATACCATCCAAGAAGGTAAGGGAGCCACACACTCTTACACGTTGGTTAAGAGAAAGAAAAGAGCAATTAGAGACGTACTCTCCGCTTGAAAATCAAAAGAAATTGCAATTCCTCCCTCTCCAAAAGCTGTGTAAGTTTAGGAGACAGTCAAGAAGGTGGACATATATGCGAAACTTGGTGTCGAAGAGAAGGGGGATCTATGATAGGCCAAGAATGCCAAGCCAGGCACACCAGATTACCCCAGGCCTCCCTTCCCCCCCTCCCCCCCAAGACTTCCAGACTATGACTAATATGTGTATGCCGTACAAACACAAGGCAGGTTTAGTTTTCCTAACCTATCCCTTCTAATCTACCCCATGAGGAAGAATCTACGCAACAAATTTTACATCTGTTGCAACAGCTGGGTATACTGGTGCAACCTGGTTGTGGTTCTATTGCAACTTATTATCCATCTGTTGCATAAGTTGTGTTAGATTATTGATTCAGAGAACCCTATGCAATAGATGGACCATCCGTTGCGTCTTTACAATTACTAACCTATTTAAAAATTGACTTCTTATCTCACAGCATGTTGACATAATTCTCTACTTCATGAGGAAAAGGCAATTAATTTACCGGGAAGCTTATGACGCTGTCGATAGGATAATGGACCTCAACTTCTGCAAGAAGATCAAGGATAGGTACGATCAACTCAATGGAGAGGTGTCAGCCCTTGGCATGGGACTTGATTTCCTAGTTCCTACGTTGGTCTTGGATGAAGAAGAAATATTAAAATATATTAGAGGGGACAAGCCAAATCCACACGGCAAGAGCTGGATCGAGGCAAAAAAGATTCTTGCAGTCATTAGCGTGAATGACATGCATTATCGGGCTGTTGAGATACTACTCGAGGAGGGAAAGATCAATGTTTATAACTCCAACGTACCTCTCATCGACGATTTTGATCTTTTTCTCCTCGTGGAGCCACTGATGGTGTTGTTGCCCATTTTGTTGAGGGAGAGTAAAATGATGAGTCATTTGCCAAAGGAAGTGTTGATGGAGAAATCATGGGATTTTGAAGGTCGAAACAAGAGAATGATCCTTCCAAAAGATGATGCCGCTAAAGCGAGCGGCTCGCACGCTCTTGCTCACATTGAATGTTTGCTGACCGGCACAGAAATGGCCGAGCCAATGACTTTTATGTGCGACAACATTGTGGCAAACCTGCAAGAGGTCTGGGCTTATGGGGTACTAATTGGACGCTTGAAGCCTGTGTATATAGAAGAGCCTGTGAAATAGAAATTTTAAATTTCAAGTCACCCTTCACTTTATTACATGTACATGTAGTGACAATAATTTTTTTCTGATGAAATTTGAGTTTTTTATAATGCAATATATTAGATTATCAATCTGTTGTAAAATATCTTTAATCCGTTCTGGTAGATAATTTATCTGTTGCAATAGGTTGGTCATCTGTTGCATTACACCGATGTTATTTCTATGAATAATCTAATAATCTAAGTCTAATCTGTTGTAACAGTGGGAAAACTTATTTGATAATTTCCACAGATGACCTAAATTTTACAACATGTGCCTAAATCTTTTTGATATTTTCCAATAGTTACGCTTGAATATCCATGTGCTCGTAGATAACAAATCAGTAGAAATTATACACACCACCATGAAAATTTCAGCAATTAGGCTTCAATATCCATGTGTCCAACAACACCAAACCAGTAGCAATAATGATAACAATGTAGTATCTTCTTGGTCGATGTTGTTTCTCTTCATAAGGCTTGACTTTGTTCAACAAACCCCAGATTACACGATTTGCTTATGAAGGGTGTCGTTCTTCATACCAATCAAAGTAATCGCATCCACCCAATTTCTATAAAAAAGAGAACACAATTACAAAATAATTACATGTCAATAATTTATTAATTAATTAAATAAAAAAATATTACCTTTGAAATCTTACAAGTAAAAAACCTACAACCCGGATTTTGTTGAGTCCAAGAAGTTTTTAACAGAGCTTCATGACCGCACTTACAATATCAAAAATCTTTATCATAAAAAACAGTGGAAGATGCACTCGACATTGTCAAGGTTAGTTGGGAAAAATGAAAGTAATAATTTGAAGAATTTGGATAGATAAAAGAAGATGACGATGAAGAAGAAGATTTGGGAATTTGGGTTAAATTTTAGGAGGAAGATGAATATATAAGACAATAAGGGGAAAAAATGACCGTTGGGGGCCAAGTGACGGCAAGTCAGCGAATTGTGTCAGGACTGACACTAACATATTTGATGCCTATTTTATTTTACGTGTTTAAAATGAACATGTCTACTTGATGACTATTTTATTTTAGGTGTTTGAACTGAACACCGTCGATGGGTTGTGCCTTTTTTATTGCAATTCACTTTAACCTTTTTACACGTAGTGGTAATTTTTTATGTCCAACGAAAGTTGATTTTTTATAATACAACAGATTCTCTATCCGTTGTAATAGTTATCCTACCTGTTCTGACATATCGTTTATCTGTTGCAATAGATTGGTCATCTGTTGCATTATCTCGATGTTTTTATCTAAAGTCCATCTGTTTCAACAGTGGAAAGACCTGATTGATAAATTTTAACAGATAACCTACCTGTTGCAATATATGTATAAATCTGTTCGGTTATTCCAACAGATGTGTCGTCTGTAAACAGATAATGTTCATCTATTGCAACATATGTCTAAATCTATTTTTTTCAATAGATGTGTCATCTATTGCATTATCTTGATATTTTTATCTAAAGTCCATCTGTTGCAACAGTGGAAAGACCTGTTTGATAAATTCCAACAGATCACCTAACTGTTGCAACATATGTCTAAATTTGTTTGAATTTTCTAATAGATGTGTCGTTTGTTGCAACAGATACATTATCTGTTGTAATATTTGAATCTAGTATTCATTTTCAATTAATAAGTTCAAATCTAAGGAATAAATAAAATTTGTAGACAAAATAAAATAAATTGAAGCCTTCATAAATTAGTTAAAATAAGTCAACGAATAAATGAAATGTAAAAAGATTGTTATGGGTACAGATCTCAACAAATACATCAACAATAATTTAAATATACTGCCAAGGATTGCTTTGATAGGCTCAAGCTATAAAGATCTACTCAGTATGGACAAGTTGTTCTTTATCCAGTGCTATGGAATTCGGCTTTGCTCGTCGTGGATCTTCATTGTCGCTTGCGTATGGTTTCTGCGCTCTGTGTTCTTCGTATTTCCATAAAAAGAGTAGCATGTTATCAATGTTGTTCAGCAGTAGCTTCTTCTACATCCACATGGATAGCCAGAATTGGTCAATGCTAATCACGGAGATACAACAAAATGAAAAAGGATAACTCATCTCTTTTAGCAAATTAAACAGGTCTTCCTCCCGTTTTAAATTATCCCAAACATATTATATTTCTGTTGCAATAATGAATCAACTGTTGGGACAAATTTCTACATGAGGAAGACCCTGTGTGATAATTTCTAACGGATGAACCATCTGTTGCAGCAGATAGGTCGTCTGTTGGTACAAATAAAAGTTATACGAAGAGCTGTTTGATTTGCTAAAATAGACAAGATATATGTTGCACCAGATAAAGTATCTGGTGCAACAGGTTAGTCAACTATTGCAATAGATGTATATGTGTCTGTTTGTTTTGTCCGTTGGAAGACATATAATATATTCACCTTCTTCAGCTCGTGCTGCTCTCCTTTGGACATTGTACGTTGCTCAGTGCAACACACAGACAGAGGAGTTGCAATTTCACTTTTTTGACTGCCTGATAATGCCTTGAAAATTGTCACGCCTCAAATCCTGTTGGGGCGGACTGGCACCCATAACCGAGGAGGCCCGAGAGAACCAGCTCATAACCTTATACTTTCCATGCATACCTCTATGACAACCCAAAATTCGGACAGCATCATGTTGCATATAAAAGGAAATAATCACCTGTATAAGCTCGAGCACACATATATATGTATATACAATACTTGGCCATTGGAGTCATCACGTCTATTAACAAAATACCACCTTGACTGTACATTAGGTCTACAAAGCCTCTAGACAATACACAGAGTTTAACTAAGGTCGGGATACACCCCGCCATATAACTAACTTCTATACAATACCAAAAGTAATTGGATATGACACGGAAAGCCCCGAAGCAAACTGGAGCTCACCAAAAGCAGCTGGGTATCCTGGCTCCTACTTGTGCGATGTATGAGCTGAGATACCTGTGCCTGCAGCATGAAATGTAGGTCCCCCGTGAGGGACGTCAGTACGAAATATGTACTGAGTATGTAAAGCTGTAGATAATTACATATGATATAGGAGCTCAATAGAAATCAGAAACAAGTGAATAAAGCGTAATAAGAGTAGACCACGCTTACTATAACTTGTGACAACCTGTACATTGCATTTATTCAATCACTTTACCTTCGTTCTTATCATCTTTGTAATCATTACTGTACTGTACTGTGACCATTAGGCTGCCTCCAGTACATATCAATTGGGATCGACCCATGCTAGGCTTATGCCCCTGGGATACCACCCATAAACACATAAATAGGGATCGACCCATGATAGGCTTATGCCCCTGGGATACCACCCGATAAGAGAGAACTTCCATCACTTAGTTCAATTAATCTTTGAGATTGTTATTTCGGTCGCCACCACATTTTTGATACTTTGAAACAATGATACATCAATAAGAGACATATAAATAGACCATCAATGCAATAACAATGAAGTAAGAACTCATTGGCACATCAATAAAGTGTTTTGGAGTCATCAATACCATAATAATGAAGTATTTGGAGTCATTAATAGCACATGAATCTTGTTCGAGTAACCGGATACCTTCTGACATCATTAGTGCAATAAATATGTAAGATTTGAAAAACAAGTAAGTATTGGAATGTCTTGACATCTTGTAGGGTGGAAACAAGTTCATTGGTAACGTAGGAAATCATACAAAATCATTATGGATCACATGTTACTGAATAACTTTGGAAACTTTCTTAATAGAACAATTGTTCACTTTCATGCCAAAGATATGGTATAGAGTATGCTTTACATACCTAACTATTAACCTTTAATACTAGTCCCAAATGGACTTTTCGTCTTTTCGGATTACTTATCTACAATGAACATATATAGCAATCTAGTATTAGCGACCAAACGTCACAATTCAATTATTTGAATTCACCAAACTAGTGGTTAAGTAGTAAGCCTTAATTACACCATAAAGGGTGTCACTTTAACCTTCTTATACTCCAATTACATTCACATTCCATACATATTCATACAACATCCTCCAATATCACGTTTGGATTCATTTATCCTTCCAACCAATCCATTTAACCAAATTGAGTCATAGACATAAATAATCATCAATTCAATAGCATATCACCATATCCGCCTTCCATAAATCAATTACCATATCCACCTCCACAATTCAATACAACCAAACCATGCAAAATAGTCCATAACCCTATTTCCATCACCTTTCAATAACAATCAATACATATAATCCTCTATCACACATATACATATGGAAAAGAACAAGGCAAACAATATTCATACCTTAGAATTCACCTCTTGATTATGCAATCCTGTTTGCACAAATAATAGGTGCCGTTCGAAGCTCTCGAGATGACAAACACAGTTATCAGATTACTTTGGAATTTCTATGGTTGAATCAAAAGTAATTTGAAGGTCAAATTTGGCTAGGGTTTGTTCTTTCTCAATGATTGATGATGAAGATGAGTTTTTGAACTCATATACATGTATATATGCACATATTCCCATCCATAATATCATAGGGAATGACCAAAGTGCCTTTGAAATTTAAATAATGTCAAATCTGTCCTTTGGTGGACTGTTTTGATAAGCTAAAGTAGATCGACCATAACTCTTTGCCCTGATCTCGGATTTGGGTGAAATTGGTATAGTTGGAAAGATAATTCAAAGGGCTTTCATTTCATATAAAGTAGGCCACCCAGTTCGTTCTGTACAAGGAGTTATGTTCGTTTGAAGTTGACCCTCAAAATCTATTTGGAGAGGCTGAAGTAAAACGTGTATAACTCCTTACTTAGATGTTAGATTTGGATGAAACTAATTGAATTGGAAAGAAGACTCAAATATCTTTCTTTTGATAGGTCGCAGCTCTCCCAGTTTATTATATTAAGGGAGTTATGATCGTTCAAAGTTGACCCAAAAAATTGGCTGGCCTCAATAGTTTGTGTGCAGGAAATTTTCCTGCACATTTACTATTCCCAACATCCCAACCACCGTTTTATAGTTTCGAACGTGCTCGATTATATCCGAAACCTATCCATTTTTGGAAATCTTTATATCGTTGGAAAGCTTATTCAATAACCTTCGTATGGAACCATCGACGGGCAAATTCCGGTATAAATAAAATAAAATAAAAATTAATTCCATATAAATAAGACCAATACACATACTTGAATACGCCAATACACGTACTTGAATACGGGGTGTTACAAAAATCATTCTCCTTCTCCTCTTAGCCCTAATCTCTAATGAAGCGGATGGAAATAAAATCCTCTTTGATGGAATGAGACCCCTCTTAGATGTCAATTCCTTTACAGAAGCAGTTAATGCATTAATAACATTAATCACTACATCATGTTTCGCCCTGCAGTCTTGACATTTGCATACAGAACATTCGTTGGGAGAGGCAAAATCGATATAACCAGTATGATCATACTCATAATGATTTGCTTTAAATACTGTAAGAGGAGCATCATTAGCACCAATAGCAGTTTTTTACAAGTTTTCTTGTATAGTTTGTGGTGAAAACGATGCCTTTTCCCTTTTTAAATATTTTTTTGTCAATTATACTAATAATGTATTATGTTGCAGGGACTGTGGTGTATTTGTTGTTGTCTTTGCTGAATATTTGTTTGATGGTCTTGAAATTTATAACCATCTAGATGATATTGATGCTATTCGAATTCGGTATGATGTGTTGCTGTGGGATTATGGAAAGAAGAAACAAAGGCAATGTGCAGTTAGTGAAGATGAATCTACTAGTCGATTGTTCAAGAAAAATGATGGTATGCAACAAATTTAATTAGAAATGTCTTTGAAGCATAGATGTGAAATATGTTTTTAGTGTTGAAATGCTTTGGGTTGTTTTTATTTTGTGTTGATACACTGAAGATTCTTATCGTGAAATGTTATGCTAAATACTATATATTTTGGCAATTGATACAATTCTGTACAATTGTTGCTGAAATGTTAGTTTATGTTGATCACAGTTTATATGCAGTATATATGCAACATTTATTCAGTTCCTATACAGTTGTTATACAATTTAAGTGCACTATTTCTACAATTTCATACATTTATTTCAACCAGATATAAAACTTATAAATGTTGAAATAAAGTAGTTATATAGTTTATAAAAGTAGTTATATTTAAAATATAGTGGTGCTATGCATTCGCTAATTAATTCAAAGTACAAATACTACAACTCACATATATTCAAACTGTATATAGATATTATACATGATTGACACAGATGATGTGCAGTTTTTTTAAATATTGTAGAAGAAAAATTACACTATCCCACCTCAGAGGAGTTGATTAATGCACCTCACCAAAGAATGTACTTAAAATGAATGAAACATCATAATGCGCAGATTTCTATAAGAGTACGAATGGAATTAAAAATGAAAGCAATAAATATTCTATAAACTGAAAGTGTTGCATTTGAAGTAAAATAATATCATTGCTATTACATTGCTAGGAAAAGAATAGTCTTTTTTCAAGAAAAAAATGAGAAAGATAAAAGTATTCTTGCAGCAACATCCTAGTAGATTCTTATTGGAGCATTTTCACATGTTCTTCGATTGTGTCCTGTTTTTACACACTGCCCACATAAAATTTGTTGCTTAAAGTAGTCCATAATGTCCTTTCCTCGATTGTTATTTTTGGTCCACCTGATCTTGATTTTCAGATTGGTGGCAGTACTATATTAGCTGATATCTCTAATGGAATGTGCCAAACTGTTTCATCAGGAAGTGGTATAACTGAAAGTTCATATGCTTTCAGGAAATTTTTTTTTATGTAATATGAAGCACAATAGCTTTGTAAGTACATATGCGTGTAAGTTAGCACCGCCATAGCATGTGGACAAGATATGACATCTACTTGAAATTGTAGGCAGGAGCATTTTTTTCACGCATGCAAATAATGTTTTGTTTTTCAGTTTCATCAATCATTACATAAGAATAGTGAGAAAACCCCATCACCTGCAATGTACAAATATATTAGCAAATAGTGTGGCACATTAGAATATGTAAGTATCTATGAAGTAGAAATAAGAAGTAATACCTTCATTTTATCTGATAGAATGAGATTTTTCCTCATTATTATATTGTATTTATTTTGTAGTTCCATAAATGTTGTTTCTGAATGCTGTCTATGTTCATTATTCCATCTCATGACCATATCCATCATAAATTATAGGAATTTTTTAATTGGTGGGTCTCTTGCATCTCTATTTAGTGAATTTAGGGACTCTGCTATGTTTGAAGTCATGAATATCTACCTATTGACATGGGAATGAGCTATGGACCATTTTTTATAGCCTATATCAAACAGATACTCCTTCACCCTATTATCGATTTTGTTTATATCTTTCATAAGTCGATCAAAGTATGTCTTTATGTATGTTCTGACCATTGTCAAGAAGATCCTCTTTAATTGCTTTTGATTTTTCTTAAACATACCCTTATGTTGTTTCATAAATGGTAGATACACATACAGTGAGCCACATTTGGATATACAATGCAATAGCTTTTAATATGCTGTCATGCCTATCAGATACTATGCATATGCCTTCTCTTTCACCCAAAACAGTGTTAAACATGCGAAAAAATCATTCCTATGAAGCATTATTTTAAGAATCAACAACAGCATATGCTAGTAGCAAAATATGTCCTGATTAAGTAAGTGGGAAAGTGTCTATCAGTGCATGCCAGCATATACATAATTTTGTCTAAAAAAGTTTCATAAAACTCACCTACTGCATTCAGTACTCTAGCAGAAAACATTGTTCCCTTGTATGCAGATTTCAAAAAAGTTTCATCAACAACAATGGTGGGCATACAATATCTTCAGTCCCTAAATGATGTGCTCAACACGACAAAAGCATATAAAAAATGATTGTCCTCCGTTTTGTATAGCCTTATAAACGATCCTGAATTTATTGTATTTACCATATATAGGTAAGCTGGCAATTTAGCATAAGATTCACGTAGAAAATCTCTGATCAGTTCAAGCGCAGTAGACACGTAATTTTTGACCCTCCCCGAGTGTAATATATATATATTTTTCGATAGTAAATATTTATATTTGGCTCGATATTATTTTAATTATTATTTTATTTTTAGTAAATTTTTAGTTAAAAATAAATAACTAAATGAAGTTAATTTTAGGATATTATTTTATTTTATTCCAATTTAAAAAAAAATAATACAAATTTTTTTAAAAAAATATGTTTCTTTTTAAATAAATAAGTTAGTAGTTTTAGCACTATCTTAATTATATTTATTTTTGGCTATTTTTGAAATTTTATTGTATTTTCTTAAATATAAAAATTAATTAGTTATTATTATATTATTATTATTTTAATTATTATTATTATTTTATTTATTAATTATTTTTATTTGTTATTATTATTATCTTCTTTAAAAAAAAATTAAATTTTAAAAATCCTATCCTATCCTAACCTACCCCAACCACCCCCTAATTTTCCTCCAACTCCCTCAACCTCCCACATCACACCTCTCTATATATACACACTACAACAGAGGACAAAAAAAATACGCACACAGAAGACTAAAGAAAAACTCAAAAATAAAAAAACTTAGATAAAAAAGTCAAAGAAAAACAAAGGGAGTAAATAAAAAAACAAGAAAAATAGTGAAGGGAGAAAACAGCTAAAAAGAAAGAAAAAGGCAAAACAAAATTGGAAGAAGAACAACCAGGAAGAGAGTTCTTTTAATTTGGAGAATTGAGGTCGGGTCTCCGTTAAAGTTTTCAGTGAAGATATCTTCCTTCGATACTTGATTTAATTTGTCGTACAAATTTTTATCTCATCTTATACAATTTATTTTATAAGTTTCGTTATGGAATCAAAGCATGAATGAAGTTATTTCAATGGCTTCTATATTATTATTTAATGTGTAGTTTTATCATTTTTATTGTAGTTCGCGCCCTACGTCTCCATTTATAATTTATTTGTTGTTTCAAAAATAATGATTGATTAGATTGGTTTTGAATTTTAAATGGGACAATTTTTAAAGTTATTGGTGTTTTAATATAAAAAATTGTGTTAGTTAACATGCAATTAGTATGTAGTTATGTTATAGACCACAATTAATGACTCATGCATGCATGCATAAATCAAAATAAAAAATGAAAAAAAATGAAATGAAAAACACATCATGTTAAGAGTATAAGTTGTTTGTTCATGGATTTTAAATAAATAAATTATTGTCTAAAAAAACAACATATTTTGAATTTAAGTTAATGCAAATAAACATAGTTAGGATTCTAATTTTTAATGTAAAACAGTAAGGTTTAAATGTATGATTTTTTTTTTATTTTGTTAACCAAATATACGTGAACTTTCAATAAGCACATTAGGTAGATTTTTTTATTTTTTTTTCTTTTCTTTTCTGATTTTTAAGATGCAAAAACTAAGTTCCATTAAGTATTGAGAGTTTATTTTTTTTTTTAAAAAAAAAAAGTTAAGTGCACTTGATATACAGAGAGAGATGATTTTTGGGGTTTATTTCATTTGGACATGAATGCTATACTCTTTAATTATTGTCTTAATCACGTTTTTAAACTTTACTTTTGATTAGCAGTAAATCAATCTTCAATTGGTCTTGGTCGTATTATTTGTTAGTTATTCTTTGCTAATTTCACTTCCTGGAATGGTTAGTAACAATAAGTGAATCTGAATATATTTATTAATATTTTAGGCTGAGATCAATCTTATGTCTAATTAGCCAATTAATTATAAAAAAATAAGTAAAATAAATTGTGGATTTATTTAACACCCATCTCAAATGATAAAAGAAAGGTGAGGAAAAATCATATTTGTAAAGGAGCGAGACGAGTTGTGATTAATTCAAAACTCGTTGCAAAATAAAGAGTGCAAAGAATAAAAATGGAAAGATAGAATTATTTTGAGTTTATAAAAGACAAATTAATACCTTTAACGTTAGGTAATTTTTTTTTAGGCAAGTTAAAATTTTCGTCTCAACTAAGAATGCGCCGCACGCATCTTTATGAGATATTTTAAAGTAATTCAAGGATGCAATAATGCACTTTGATAAATATTTTTAAAATTAATTTTTCACCGATTTTATACAAGAGTTTTAAATAATTTTAGTACATTAAAATGAGCGAATCAAGGCCTTCAATCATAATTTATCAAACAGTTTAAGTTAAGTATAAGTCGATAAAGCGACCGTGCTAGAACCACGGAATTAGAGGGGTGCCTCACACCTTCCTCTCGGTCAACAGAATTCCTTACCCGATCTTCTATTTTCGCAGACCAAAATAAAAAGTCATTTCCTTTTGATTAGGGATTCAATAAGGTGACTTGGAACACCATAACTCAATTCCAAGTGACGACACTATTAATAAATAATCCTTATTCAAAACCGTCACTTTAATTGAAAAAATCCTTCGACCTCGATCCCCTTAGGCGAAAAAGGGGTGTGACATCTATGGCGACTCTGCTGGGGACTAATAAGAATTTGAGCTTTTTATATTGACTTATACTTGCTTTAATTATTGTTGATATTGTGTTTGTTGGCCTTATGTGCTACTTGTCGCTTATTTACCGCTTTGATATTTATTGAACTGTATTATATACTGTCTTCTCTTGTGCACCTCTCTGAGTCTCTGAAATAGGATAGAAGGAATGTAGCGCATGCATTCTACTTTCTTTTTGAGATAGCCGGAGTGTCAAGGCACCTGTCGAAGGATTATAGTCACACATGTTAGGCAAGGTTCGGATCGACAAAGAAGGCGGTGTTGCCCTGCTACCAACCAAGTTGTCCCTCCCCGGCTCGAGTGTCCACTCGGGTAAGCCAGTCTAGACACCTATCCCTATTAGGCTTAAACTTAGAAGAACTAAAAACTCAAAATCTGGTTATCCCTATTAGGTGCCGCTTTATTTGCATCATATGCATTTGACTTAGTGGGACTCAGCACAGGAGCCGGTTCTGTCTAAGACAGATGACCTACTTTATATAGACCAACATATGCATCTTACGTGCTCTTTGACATTTGTTTGGAAGGTTGTTTATTTGTTGACCGACTTTAGGCAACTTTAAAATGCAAGAGATTAAATTATCCTCGCACTTAGTGAATCATTTTTTTTAAAAAAGAAAAAATTTATGTTTTTTTTTAATTTTTTTTTAAAAAAATATAGTTACATAGTTTTACGGTCTTCATGAACTATGAGGGTCTGATTCTCACATCTTAGTGGGATACGTAGGAAATTCTTCTCAGGATACGACCCTATCTTTTGAAAATTATCCATAGACTTATTGGGAAATATTTTGAAAATATGATTACTTTCATAACTATTTTTATAATTCTCAAGTCTAATTTTTATATATCTTAATAGCCCTGAATCTTTAGGGATCATGAGGCTAAATTTTTACAAAATAAAAAATATATATAGATCTTAATAGACTACTAAAAAAGCTATAAAAGGAGACTTAAAAAAGAAACCTCATGAGGTTTCTTTTCTTGGAAAGAAGACTTCAAAAACGACCTCAATGGATGGTCTGTAAAACATAGATCACTTTTTGTAAGGGACCTCATGAGGTCGCTTAAAAGCAACCTCATAAGGTCACTAAGGTTAGTTTTTGGATTTTCAAAAAGAGACCTCACGAGGTCTCTAAATTATTTTTTATAATAATAATTATTTTATTAAAAGAGACCTCGTGAGGTCTCTAAATTATTTTTTATAATTATTATTATTTTATTCAAAGAGACCTCATAAGGTCTCTATTTGATTTTATTTTTTTATTTTTTTAATTAAAAGACACCTCATGAGGTGACTATTATTTCTTAATTTTTTTATTATAAATAATTTGTTTAAAACATAAACGACCTCTTGTGGTCTCTTATTTAAGCATGTAGAAAATGACATTATGAAAAAGCAACCTCATTAGATTGCTTTTGAGCTTTTTCTAGAAAATGAAAATACACAATAGCAACCTCATGAGGTCTCTTTTCTACAAAAAAAAAGAGGTGGCAATAACCACTTTTACAAATACCTGCCATTTTAATTCAATTCAATAATATAAACAATATAATCAATTAAATCGAGTTCCAAGAGCTCCCACAAATCAATCAAACTACAACAAATACAAGTAAATAAAATCTAATGAACACTAAAATAAAATCAAATTTAAATACCTTGAAATTGAATGAATAAAACATAGAAGTCGTAAGTTATTTATAGAATACTATTATTCAGACTACTTTAAAGTTTTAATGCATTCAAAAACACTTAATAATTCAAATAGACCGTCACAAAGTACATAGTTTAGATTATCTAAGACAAGACTCAACTTGTAAGATTATCTAACACAAGACTCAACTTTAACAATGCGGTGATGCATTGTCCACATAATAATCCTCATCATCTTCATCACTGTTGGGCTCTTCAGGCACATCTCTGTATTAACCATATACTCCATGTGAAATAAGTAGAGACTTGGGCGGTTGAGGAGTGTGAACTGCATCACCAGGACAAGGGGGAATCCCTTCCCTCGAGAAGCAAGTAGATTAATTACTTTTTGTGTATCTATTGCATAATATAGGTGATATTCCAGTCCTTCCATGAACCTACCAGTGACTCTGAACTCCACTCGTATATAAAGAGCCACCCTTAATAGATTCTCTAGCTTTCTTATCAATCTCGCTCATCTGCTTGAACCTCAAATCGATCACCCAATGGTCAGTTAACTTTTGCCAATTTTCAAGAAGAATCCACCTAGGCCTCTTGTTATTTTCACGAGGTTTTGATAGCAAGCCAATAAGTATGCGCACATCTTTTAACTTGATGTTTGTAGTAATCTGAGCTTCATGTTCTAGACGTAAAAAACACTTTCCCTGTAATTACAAGATAAATTAAGATAAATTAATCAGTGAGGGCACAAAACAACATGAATTACAAGTCTGAACTCTACTTTTGCAACTTGGGGAATTGTACAGACGAGCTTGAGACAAGCTTGAGAACCTGGACAAATTGTAACAAATGAAATAGGACAAACAAGCTGATCATACGTGTTGTTTAAGATGGTAATACATGACTATTATATTGTATGGAGAAAAAAATATGCATTGCATGGCTAACTATTACAGAAAAATTGTGGAGACTCCTTCAAGCCTTCAAAGTCATTGAATAACACACATTCTTTACCCCCCAAAAAATATACCTATCTTACAAGTTTTCAACGGTAGTACAAAGAAGTTAGAGGTGCAATAACTACTACTGGCTTATCATTATAACACTAATAATTATTCCAAGTTTGAACTCTACTTTTGCAACTTGGGGAATTTCACAGACAAGCTTGAGAACCTGGACAAATTATTACAAATGGAATAGGATAAGCAAGCTGGTCATAAGTGTTGTTTAAGATGGTACTACATGACTATTATATTGTGTGAAGAAAAAAATATGCAATGCATGGTTAAGTACTATTACAGAAAAATTATGCAGACTGCTTCAAGCCTTCAGTCATTGAAATACATACATTCTTTACCCTCCGAAAAACATACCTATCCTATAAGTTTACAACGGCAATACAAAGGAGTTAGTGGTGCAATAACTACTACTAGCTTACCACTATTACACTAATAATTATTCTGAGTCTGAACTCTATTTTCATCATACACATCATGTTTTTAAGCCTCATCATAAAAAATAGATGAAACTTCAAGTAATCTAGACTGAACATTATCAAACTTTGAACTATATAAATATTAATTTTCTATCTCATCATCACTATCATTAGCACTTTTTTTGCTGAATAAGCCATAAAAAACAGCTATACCAACTAAAATAAGCTGAACCAGTTCCTAATTTCTTGTATTCAAAGTTTGGCTAATAACTTCAGGAGCTTCCAAAGGAAAAAGTGGAAATGCAACTCAAAATATCACAATTAGCATAGCTTTAAAGGACAAAATTTTATAAAACTTACAAGAGTCTGCATGGTTTGTTGGAACTAATTCACAGTTTTGTTTCTTGTTTCTGGAGATGTAAGGTGGTGAATCTTGATTCATTTGAAAGATAGAAACTTGGGTTGTGTTGGGTTTTAGATATTGTTTTATATGTGGTAGATTGTGAAATGAATATTAAAAGATGAGAAGTCTTAGGAACTCTTGAATACCATTGTTCAAGTCATATAAAGTGTCCATCCATCACTTAAAAGGATTGATGTGAGACTCTTCACAACAAGACAACTCCATAACAAAATATGAATTGATTATGAAACGACAGTTTACCAAGAAAAGGTAAAAATTGAAAAATTATGAAATAGGACTCAAAAAGTAATAGGTTTGTTAACTTCCGGTAACCGAAGCTAGTACACTCCACAGCCTTTACCTTAACAACAACAACAAAAAAAGCTTTTTCTGTCACTAAGTAGCTACAATATGGACAGTAGAAATGTCATCGTTTGCGACAACGGAACAAGGGTATTATTAATTATCTTTCTTTTTGAATTTCATTGGAATCCATTGTTTGACACAATTGTTTTTAATCTACTGGAAATTCATATCAACATTCCACAACTGTAAAATCAAACCGATCTTTAATTGCTGAAACAATTAATAGATTAGAGAAAATGGGAATAAAGTTGGTGACTTTGAATGTATCAAAGTTTTATGAGTATTTCTGACATATTAAGTTTACATCAAAGAAAGCATTTGAATACTGATAAGGTACATCAGATAACTTTTTACTCAAATAACTGCACCTGCAAAGTTTTATCATACACATTTTCCTATTTTTCTTAAGCTCGTGCATTTTTCCTGCAATTATTGTAACTTCTGAGGATGTGGCAACAAAAGAAAAGTTTCCCAAGGCACCTAGATAACCTAATCAGACCTACAACACGACCATAACACTCACCAATCGATCAAGTACTTCCAAATAGGAAATATAACATGAGAATCTTGAGGTGCTATAAATAGAATACAAGAATTTTAAATCACAAATTAGGTGTGAGGGGGATGGTTGTCTAATTAGTTATACAATACCTTCAGCTCCAATCGTTAGGCTCAAATTTAAGTTAGCAAGATGAAATGGAAACCACTATTGATTCCTTAACGAGTGAAGGAGGGCCAGGGTGGGTTCTTTAAGTTACTGATTTTTATGGTGGTTCCCGATCTAGCTTGCGCCCCTGTTACCTCCTACCAATCCAAGTACCGCTTGAATAATGGGCTCCCATGGTTTTCATTTTCTTCATTAACCACTAAGCCACACCCTAAAGTGTGGTGACTTGGTGAGGGTTGGGTTTAAAAAGTATCAAGAATGCGGTGAATGGCAATAAGACAGAAGGCATGAATAAGTACCATAAAAACTTGTAAACACTAAAAGTGAGGGGGGACCTCAACAACAAAATTTGACTAAATTTGTGAGATTCATTCAACAACTTATACACCAAAAAAAGGCCATATTTCTGGAAACAGATAACTCCAAAGTAATCATTTGTGACCAATACTGTACAATAACAAGTCTTTAAGCATCCCTCGCTGCAACATGTGATAACCACTCCTTACACAAGAAGAAAGTTTTTCGATCCCAAAATATTGAGATTATTGCAGTACTACAATTTTCTAATTCAACTAGCAATCAAGTCTCAAGATTTGAATATTTAAAAGGAATAAATACATAATGAATGTTAATATCGCAAAAATTAAAATGAAAAACTGTACCTTGTGGAAGTTTAAATTCCAATTCAGACATAATTGAAGAACTACCACCACCTTAGGATTCAACAGAACCGTGTGACCCCAATTGCCTATGTCCTTGCTTTTTACCTTTTTCCCTTGTCAAATCTATTCCACCACCTGATAAACTACGTTGCCTTGCAACACCAGCCGCTGGAACAACAAAAAATCATAAACACCATTCTGAAATCATAAACATCATTCTGAAATATCTTGCGTATTAACTGTTAGATTCTTTAGATGATCAGATACCCATTTCTGAAAATGGCATAAAACCCCAACTAAACGAAAAGCATTTTGAAAAATTGCATAAAACCCTCAACTATTCGATCGAAAAACATAAATTTAAAACACATTTCAGAAATAAAATCAAGAAATACAGAAATAAAATGCAGTTCAAGACAACAAAACCCCCAATTATTCATAATAATCTTCACATTTTGGGGAAATTAAAGGAGACCAAAGAGATTCATATATTCACATTCTATTCTATACATAAATAAGAAAAATTCAAAGCTTGTAACCTTACTTGAAATGAAAGAGCCGACGGATGTCAGATTCTCCAATTTGAGAGAGGGAGGTTTGAGAGAGAGTTGGATTTGGGAAAGGGAGCTGACCCTCTTTTGCATTTTGTTTTTCTTTTTAATTATAACAATATATATTTAAAAAGTAAATAGATATTTTTTCACTTCATCAAATAGTGAGATAATTATTTTTAATAATAAATATGAATTTATTAAAATAATAGCGACCTCATGAGGTCGCAATGTTTAAAATATTATTGGCCAGTTTTAATTATTCTGGCGCTAAACTTTTCCACATTTTATTTTCGACTTCTTAAAGTCCCTATTATTATGGCGTAGAATTTTTTTAGAATTTACCGACCCCATGGGGTTTTTTTATTTTAAAACAAATTAAAAAAATAAATTGAGGAGATAAGCGACCTCATGAGGTCTCTTATTTTCGACCTATTTTGAGGTCTCTTATTTTAGGTGTCTTTTTATAACTTTTTTAGTAGTGATATAGCCCTGAACCTGTAGCGGTCATGAGGCTGAATTTTGTACGACATATATTTCACGAACTACGCACACCTGATTCTCATCTTAATGAGATACGTAGGCAGTCCTCAATGGATTCGGTGATCTTAAAAAATGGTTGTCTTTACTTTTAAATTAAAAAAATTTCAAAAATTGCGCCTAGAAAGTCGGGATGAAACATAAAGCCTTCCTTAATAGGTTGTAAAATGAATCTAGAAGCATAACATACAACATGACATTATGTTAAATATATAACACTCAGCCATTTGCTACTTGGTAACAGAAAGATAAAGTAGTTGGTAGTTGGTTTATGGTTTAAACTGGCATCACATCTGTATAACACCAGATACAAGGGAAAAAGAAAAATGACCCGCAAAGAGGGTGTAGGGTCTGATAGTGAGGAGGAGCAAAATCAGTTGATTTCACCAGAATTATCATCAATGGAAGAGGTTAAGTTATTGAAACGACAGATGGCTGAAATGTACCAAGCTTGGCTGAATGGACAAGACTCGCCTTCTTCAATCCCTAGACTTTTGACTACGAATGATCCAAATCCTGTTCAAGCTTAAACTAGCGATCCATTATACTCACCTGGATTCGGCCCATATGCTAATGTGACTGGTGTTGCTGGTACTTCTACCATGCACCCACCAAATCGTCTGTCACAAATAACCCACTTTCACTTATGTAGCACCAGCTACTGCGGGTCTTCAATCGACAACACAGAAGAATATAGGAGAACCAAGTTATGATCTGTTGTATCCTCCTGAAATGACTTTCAAACCTCAAAATCCACATTATCATGCTCATCTACACGATTATCCTATCGTGATTGAGAAAATTATTAAGAATGAGGAACAAGAGGAGATGGCTAGAAAAGTAAGAAGCTTGGAGCAGAGTATGAGAAATATGCAAGGATTAGTAGGACCAAAAAGTGTTTCATACAAAGATTTGTGTATGTTTTCGGATGTTCATTTGCCATTAGGGTTCAAAATGCCCAAATTTGACAAGTACGAAGGGCACGGTGATACAGTGGCATACTTGAGGCGTTATTGTAACCAATTAAGAGGTGCCAGAGGTAAATAAGAATTACCCATGGCTTATTTCGGTGAGAGCCTTTTGAGTTTAGCCTCAGAGTGGTTTATGGATCAAAACATTGACAAGTGGAGTAGTTGGGATGAATTGGCCAATGAATTCATCAACAATTTCAGTACAATGTCGAGCTGATTCCTGATGAGAAATCCCTGACTAATATAAAGAAGAAGAACAATGAAAATTTCAGGAAGTATGCAATTAGATGGCGTGAACAAGCAGCTAGGGTAAAACCGCCAATGAAAGAAAGTAAGATAGTAGAGGTGTTTATTCAAGCGCAGGATAAAACATATTATCAACATTTGTTACCTGCATTAGGCAAGTTATTTATTGAGGTCCTCAAAATGGGAGAGGTGATAGAGGATGGAATTAAGTCCGATTGCATTATGAGTTTTGCACCATTAAAAGCAACTACTGAAGCAATTCAAAAAGGTTCAGGAAGTGTTGGGGAGATAAAGAATGAGTAAGATGCATCTACTATTGTAGTTGGACAGCGGGAATGGTCAAGAAGACCACGTCATCGTCTCTCTTAGGCTCAAGCCCAAGCTCCAAATAATCACCCCCAAAGTCCATTATACTCCAGTCCCCCTCCTTCACATCCAGTGTATAATGCACAACCACATGTTCAACCCCCATCTTACCCACAATGGCATACACCAACTCCTCAGAATCATCCTCCAATTCCATAAATATACCAAAGCCCTTCTAGGCCCAATTTTCGATCCAAACCAAATGATGAAATGAGGCAAAAGTCGGGAGATAACTTCACACCAATTGGAGATTCATATGTTAGTTTATTTCAGAGATTGGTACAGGAGGGCATGATTAGTCCTCTCCTTAGGCACACTCTTAATCCCCGTTCAAGAAATATTTATCCTAATGCACGATGTGCGTATCATTCTGATACTCAGGGTCATAGTATTGATGATTGTTGAGATTTTAAAAAAAGAAATTGAAAAGATGATTCAAGATAGATCAATTATGGTACAGAACATTGACAGTGAGGAAAACTCTAGTCATGCTGGTATGCAAATTGGTGGCTAAGAGGTCAAGTTCAGGAATTGGGAAGTCACTCCTCTTCCCTTATTTGGAAGGGTTATTAGTAGTTTGTTTTGTTTTTCTTTCTATTTTTTTTGAATTATTTTAGGATCATAGTTCAAAATCTACTTGTTTTGTTTGTCTGTCATTTTCGTTTAAACCCTTCTATCTTTTCTTTTAATGAAATGTGGTGGCCTTGTTGTTTTGTCTTTTTTTTTTTTAAAGTTGTTTGTTTATCTTCTTTACACAATACATTTTATGTTGATTCTACTGTTATGACATACCTGCGAAATTTTCAGCCAACTCTTAAAATTCAGTTTAATCATGAAATATTGAATCGGAGAGCTAAAGTTAGAAAAAGAGAGCATCTGAGAAAATAAGTAAAATGTTAAGGTGTGTGGGGACATAGTTACAACCTCAATTGAATACATTAAGGCAATCACTTTGTGAATAAAAATGATTTGGTCTTCAGTGAGAAGGTCTATCTTAAATATTTTGAATGAGATAAATTAGAGGATATATAGTTTCCATTGTCAGGAGAAGTAAAAAGTAGTTAGCTCAAAACATAAAGGCGGGAGTCATCTATTGTGAGGAAAGTACAACACGTGTAGACCTGTATGTTCATGTGCATGAGAAGCAGTGACATACGTGCTCAGTCGAAATCAATGTTGAAAAGATATGTATGATCTCATGTTTCACCCTCAGATTGCATGTTATGTTCTTCCGTTTTTAAGGATTGATATGATGAAGACATTTCATTTTGCTATCCAAATATTGTGTTATCCTTTGTTATCCCTTTTGAGTTTTTGTTTTGTTTCTTTTATATTCCTTTTTTGGAATCAAAATAGAGTCTGCAAAAAAAGTATCAAAAAAAATAGAGTCAGAAAAGTGTCAAGAAAAAATACCGTCGGAAAAAATCTCTCTCTCTCTCTCTCTTAAAAAAAAAGAAGAAAAAGAGAGAAAGGTCAAGAAAAAGAAAGAGAAAGAAAGTCAAGCAAAAGAACAAGATGTCTGAACTACGTTTAACCTGATTCTTGCTATGACAAGATACATAGGTAGCCCTACTCTGAGGTCGGTCCAACCAAAAGAAAATTTAAATTACCCCAAATGAAATGAAATTGGGGCAAAGTTTGTTTCCTTAAAAAGTCGATTCCAAAAGTTGTATGTTTCACCCAATATTATGTAAATTTTTGAGCCATATGCCTTACCTTTTTTCTAACCTTTTCCAAAAGCCAAGTTACAACCAAAGAAAAACCTTCATATCGATCTTTGAGAATGTCAAGGCTAAACATGTTATGGGTGCATGATATTTCGTATGTTGGACATTTTTTTTTTAAAAAAATAAATGAGTTCAAATGAGAGAGTATTATTGGTAAAAATCCTTTTGGACATCATAAGGCGACAATGAGCTGAGAAAGAAATGAAAATAAGATAGGCGTTGACAAAAACCCATTGAGGTGTCACTAGCCGGAGGAGGATTGTGATCTAGAGGGAACATATTCAAGATTGATTTCATTTCAAACTCAATGAGTGAACAAGAGTTGTAATGATTAGTGTGGGTAGATCAGGTTGTTTAATTCAAAATACATGTCATAATCATTAGAGTTGACTATCATTTTCAGATAAAGTTTTCTTTATTTTTATTTTTTTTGGAAAGGGACATTCATTGTTTTTTTTCCTTCTCTATATTTCTATTTTTTTTCTTATTTTTGAGTCAATTATTCAAAAAAAAATTATTATTGTCATTTTCTCGTGTCCTTGAGTCAAATCTATTTCAAAACAAGTGAGAAATGATCTCAAAAATTGCTACCAACTTCTTCAATTGAACAAAGCAAGACAAAAAGCCAACACATGAAAGAGACATGATTGTGAGCCGAAATAAGGCATGCAGAAAGTTTTGTTAACAGACGAGTCTGGGAACTCATGAAAATACTAAGGTTCAAAGATTTATTTGAGGAGCATGGCAAAGCAGAGATACTGTGTTTGTTTCAAAGTCACTTCTGATAATATGAGTTTGGGTCAATGATGCAGCATGTCAGTGATGGATGCTAATGGTTGGAAGCAAGGTTAAATATGACAAGGGCAAGAGTGATTTTCATGAAAGCTAAAGCCACAAATCTGCCACCATGTTTTTGAACTCACAAGTTTTCTTTGATGAAACATGAAATATGTTACTTTCAAATCAAGAACTTCAGAGTATAAATATCAAGGGTTGCAATGCCTCATTTTCACAAATGCAGGAAGCAATGTTGTTGCACATGTTTGATAATCAAATTATGATAAAAATTTATCATCATATATCCCTCAAAGGCATACTTCTTTGTCTAGGTATTTCAGTTTTAATTCCTAGATGATATATTTCTTAAATTGAACCTTAATTCCTAGAAGATGTACCTTTTAGTCGAGTTATCCCCTTGATTTCTATAGGACATACCTTTTAGTCGAGTCATTCCCTTGATTCCTATAAGACGTACCTTTTAGTTGAGTCATTTCCCTTGATTCCTATAAGACATACCTTTTAGTCGAGTCATCCCCTTGATTTCTATAAGTCGTACCTTTTAGTCTAGTCATCCCCTTGATTCCTATAAGACATACCTTTTAGTCGAGTCATCCCCTTGATTTCTATAAGATGTACCTTTTAGTCGAGTCATCCCCTTGATTTCTATAAGGCATACCTTTTAGTCGAGTCATCCTCTTGATTCCTATAAGACGTACCTTTTAGTCGAGTCATTCCCTTGATTCCTATAAGACGTACCTTTTAGTCGAGTCATCCCCTTGATTCTTATAATACACACTTTTTAGTCGAGTCATCCCCTTGATTCCTATAAGACGTACCTTTTAGTCGAGTCATCCCCTTAATTCCTATAAGACGTACCTTTTAATCGAGTCATCCCCTTAATTCCTATAAGACGTACCTTTTATTCAATTCATCCCCTTGATTCCGATAAGACGAACCTTTTAGTTGAGTCACTCCCCGTGATTCCTATAAGACGTACCTTTTAGTAGAGTCATTCCCCTTGATTCCTATAAGACAAACCTTTTAGTTGAGTCATCCCCTTGATTCCTATAAGACATACCTTTTAGTTGAGTCATCCCCCTTGATTCCTATAAGACGAACCTTTTAGTTGAGTCACTCCTCGTGATTCCTATAAGACGTACCTTTTAGTCGAGTCATACCCTTGATTCCTATAAGATGAACCATTTAGTCGAGTCACTCCCCGTGATTCTTATAAGACATATCTTTTAGTCGAGTCATCTCCTTGATTCCTACAAGACGAACCTTTTAGTTGAGTCACTCCCTTGATTCCTATAAGACGTACCTTTTAGTTGAGTCATCCCCTTGATTCCTATAAGACGTACCTTTTAGTCGAGTCATTCTCCTTAATTCCTATAAGACGTACCTTTTAGTCGAGTTATTTTCTAAGTACAAACTGGGGTAAATATTTTGTTCGTGTTTATTGAATTTTCCTTTCTGCTCAGGACCCTCCTGAAGCATGGAAATTATTTTCTGCTCAGGACCCTCCTGAAGAATGAGATGTTATTTTTTCGTTTTACTGTTTACTTTGAGTCCAGGAGCCCACCTAAAGAATAGGGTGAAGAAGTTGCAGGTCCAGGAGGCCGCCTGAAGAACAGGTGAAGAAGTAACAAGTTAGGAGCCCACCTGAAGAACAGGATGAAAGAAATAGCAAGTCAGGAGCCCGCCTGAAGAATAGGGTGAACATTATTAATTGCAAGTCAGGAGCCCACCTGAAGAATAAGATGAAGATTTTCAAGTTCAAACCAGAAGAAAATCTGAAAAATAAATCAATTGTCAAGTTCCTCTCTAATGTCAAAAGCCAACGAGGAGGAACATTTTATGTTTCAAGTTCAAATCAGAATAACGACCATCTCAACACTTGAGAAGTCATGAAGATTCAAGTCAAGATTCCAAAATACCTGAATAGATAGGATCTTTCACTTGTATCTTCAATTTTATTTTGGTTATTCATGTGAATGTAAAAAGAGAAGTCGTCAACCGAAAACTCGATGGAACCTCACTCGATCTCTAACTCGTTCTCTCACCATTTTACCTTTGAACTACACGTGACCTGATTTCCTTATAACCTGGGATATGTAGGAGGTCCAAAACCAGGACTCGGTCATATCTCCTTTTTCTTTTTATATTCTTTTAGAATAATCGGAGGATCAAAAATCATATCTTTGTCTACTTTTTTGTATGAAAACTCTTTGAGATTTCAAACAAAGAGGGAAAAATGTAGACACGTAATTTTTGACCCTCCCCGAGTGTAATATATATATATTTTTTGATAGTAAATATTTATATATGATTCGTTATTATTTTAATTATTATTTTATTTTTAGTAATTTTTTAGTTAAAAAATAAATAACTAAATGAAGTTAATTTTATGATATTATTTTATTTTATTTTATTTTATTTCAATTTTAAAAAAAATAATACATTTTTTTTTTAAAAAAATATGTTTCTTTTTAAATAAATAAGTTAATAGTTTTAGTACTATCTTAATTATATTTATTTTTGGCTATTTTTAAACTTTAATTGTATTTTCTTAAATATAAAAATTAATTAGTTATTATTATATATATATATATTTTTAATTATTATTATTATTTTATTTATTTATTATTTTTATTTGTTATTTTTATTATTATCTTTTAAAAAAAAATAAATTTTAAAAATCCTATCCTATCCTAACATACTCCAACCACCCCCTAATTTTTCTCCAACTCCTTCAACCTCCCACATCACACCCCTATATATATATACACACTACAACAGGGTACAAAAAAAATGCACACACAGAAGACAAAAGAAAAACTCAAAAACCAAAAAACTTAGATAAAAAAAGTCAAAGAAAAACAAAGGGAGTAAACAAAAAATAAGAAATATAGTGAAGGGAGAAAACAGATAAAAAGAAAAGAAAAAGGCAAAACAAAATTGGAAGAAGAACAACTAGAGAGAGAGTTCTTTTAATTTGGAGAATGGAGGTCGGGTCTCCTTTCGAGTTTTCGGTGAAGATATCTTCCTTCGATACTTGATTTAATTTGTCATATAGGTTTTTATCTCATTTTGTACAATTTATTTTATAAGTTTCGTTATGGAATCAAAGCATGAATGAAATTATTTCAATGGCTTCTATATTATTATTTAATGTGTAGTTTTGTTATTTTTATTGTAGTTCACGCCCTACGTCTCTATTTATAATTTATTTGTTTTTTCAAAAATAATGATTGATTAGATTGGTTTGAATTTTAAATGAGATAATTTTTAAAGTTATTGGTGTTTTAATATGAAAAATTTATGTCAGTTAACATTCAATTAGTATGTAGTTATGTTATAGACCACAATTAATGACTCATGCATGCATGCAAAAACCAAAAAAAAAAAATGAAAAAAAAATGAAATGAAAAACACATCATGTTAAGAGTATAGATTGTTTGTTCATGAATTTTGAATAAATAAATTATTATCTAAAAAAGAACCATCATATTTTGAATTTAAGTTAATGCAAATAAACATAGTTAGATTCTAATTTTTAATGTAAAACAATCAGGTTTAAATGTATGATTTTTTTTTTTTGTTAACCAAATATACGTCAACTTTCAATAAGCACATTTGGTAGCTTTTTTTTTAAAAAAAATTCTTTTCTTTTTTGATTTTTAAGATACAAAAACTAAGTTTCATTAAGTATTGTGAGTTTATTTTAAAAAAATAAAATAAAATGCACTTGATATACAGAGAGAGATGATTTTGGGGGTTTATTTTATTTGGACATGAATGCTATATTCTTTAATTATTGTCTTAATCACGTTTTTAAACTTTACTTTTGATTAGCAGTAAATCAATCATCAATTGGTCTTGGTCGTATTATTTGTTAGTTATTCTTTGCTAATTTCTCTTCCTGGAATGGTTAGTAACAATAAGTGAATCTGAATATGTTTATTAATATTTTAGGCTGAGATCAATCTTATGTCTAATTAGCCAATTAATTATAAAAAATTAGTGAAATAAATTGTGGGTTTATTTAGCACCCGTCTCAAATGATAAAAGAAAGGTGAGGAAAAAGCATATTTGTAAAGGAGCGAGACGAGTTGCAAATTAATTCAAAACTCGTTGTAAAATAAAGAGTGAAAAGAATAAAAATGGGAAGATAGAATTATTTCGAGTTTATAAAAGATAAATTAATACCTTTAACGTTAGGTAATTTTTTTTTTTAGGCAAGTTAAAATTTTTGTCTCAACTAAGAATGCGCCGCACGCATCTTTATGAGATATTTTAAAGTAATTCAAGGATGCAATAATGCACTTTGATAAATATTTTTAAAATTAATTTTTCACCGATTTAATACAAGAGTTTTAAATAATTTTAGTACATTAAAATGAGCGAATCAAGGCCTTCAATCGTAATTTATCAAATAGTTTAAGTTAAGTATAAGTCGATAAAGCGGTCGTGCTAGAACCACGGGACTCGAGGGGTGCCTCACACCTTCCTTTCGGTCAACAAAATTCCTTACCCGATCTTCTATTTTCGCAGACCAAAATAAAGAGTCATTTCCTTTTGATTAGGGATTCAATAAGGTAACTTGGAACACCACAACTCAATTTCAAGTGGCAATTCTGTTAATAAATAATCCCTATTCAAAACCGTCATTTTAATTGGAAAAACCCTTCGACCTCGATCCCCTCGAGCGAAAAAGGGGTGTGACAAACGCTTTTTCTTTGGCTCTATATGTTTTTTTGTAGTTCATCCTAATTCCGTACAAGTTTCTCATTTCTTCCATGATCTCTGCTGGAGTGTATGTTGACTTTAGATTTAGAAAGTTGTGCTTCACCATTTTAGCTAGGGTTAATGAAGTAGCATGCCGTTGTGAAAGCATTCTGTCCACAATTGGACAGGTGTGATCATCGACAAATTTTGTCACCATGAAAACTTCTGAATTTTGTTGACTTAAAGATCTCAAAGTCCAATTGCATCTCTGATTGATACACTTAATATAGTACCTAGATATATTTATATACAATAATGGTACATTTATATAATATGGGTATACAGTAAGTACACAGTTCATATGCAGTACTTTATATGCAGTATATATACAGGTCCTATACAGTAGTTACACAGTAGGTACACAGTTTATATGCAGTTATATAGTTATATAGTTTAATATCTAATATGTATGAAGGTGCTATACAATAGTTACACAATTTATATGCAGTATTTCGGTGAGTTCTTAGCTATATCCAAACAATATATAGATCTTATAAATTGTTGATACAGATTATATAAAGTATTTATATAGTTTAATATCAATATGCATATCGACACATTTTGTCATCATGAAAACTTCTGAAATTTGTTGACTTGAAGATCTAAAAGTCCAATTGAATCTCTGATTGATACACTTAAGATAGTATTTAGATACATTTATATACAATAATGGTACATTTATATAATATAGGTATACAGTAGGTACACAATTTATATACAGTACTTTATGTGCAGTATATATACAAGTCCTATACAACAGTTACACAATAGGTACACAGTTTATATGCAGTAATTTATATGCAGTATATGTACAGGTCTTATACAGTAGTTACACAGTTTATATGTAGTATATACAGGTCCTATACATTAGTTACAAAATTACATGCAATATTTATGCAAGTTTATACCTATATTCCAACAAAATATAAAACTAATACATTGTTGACACAGATCATATAAAGTAGTTATATAGTTTATACCCTCATGATGATGATCTTTTCACCTTAAATTGAAATCTCTCACGAATTGCATAATGTTTCATCACACTTGATATTGCATTTTTATTCCAGTACAACTGCCCTTCTTCAACATCTCTATGAAGTGGATCCTTTATTATAGATTTGGGTTGTTCTTCCATTTCTTCCTCAGAAAAATTATATTCAATTGTATAATCAGAAATAGGTATTGGATGAACTTGAATAGCAGTCAGAGATATTTCGATCAAATTTTCAATTGAGAATTCTCCATTTTCAAATATGTTTTGTAGTATAATACACAATGAAAACTCATTTATATCCAATTTTTTTTCTTCATCTCCATATAAAGTCTAACACTCATATTATTGTAAATAGTCATAGATCCACTCTTTACAATGTATTTTATCGTCATTAAACAAGAATTTCGCTCTAAATTCAACTGCTTATACAGTTCATCAACAAAATATTCGTACATGCAATTCAAATTCAAAAGTACTCCATTGATTGTAAATTTTTCAAAATGCACATCGCTTAACCACTCTCCTCCGTATTGTAGCATAATTGGAACTAAAACTGAACTTGAAGCCATAATTTTGTATCAATTTCAGCTAATTGTGAATGAAATTTTTTTTTTGAAGCTAATTGATGGAGGATTTTTATATATTTATATATAATTTATGAAGGTATTTAAGGTAATATGTTGTATCTGAAAGAGAAATTGTGAGGTTTTAATGGAAAGGAATCCTGAGGTAAAATTGGGGAAGAAAAGTGTGAGTTTTAATTGAAAATGAAAGCTATATATATTAGGCGAATTTTGCGACTTTTTTTAGCGGTGATTAGAAGATGAAATTATTTTAACGACTATTAAGTGGGAATTAAATTCAGAAGCTATTTTTGCGAAATAACTTTTATGGGAGGGACTATTTTTATCCTTCTCCCTAATTTTTTTTCAAGTAAAATACATATCTAAATATCACAACTTCAAAACTCAATTTTTTATCTTTCAAGTTCAAAATTTATGATCAGATGAAAGCGAAATGTGAGTTTATTCTTGTGTCCAAGTGCCTACTCAAAGAGGCTTGATATTTGTGCAAGTATGAGAACCCAAACATGTTGGATGAAGAATATCCAAGTAAGCTGACCCCATGTCTTTGGACTACCACAAAATAGCACCAATACACTCCAAAATAACCAAAATCAAAGCCAACCAATCTCAGCCTGTTAATTGACACCAACCCCAGCATCAACTTCTTGTTTTACATTACAAGAAAAGAAATTTAATACTGTCACGTACCTTGTATACAAAAAGCAAATATCAACCAACAACAACCATCAAAGCAGCAGTATAGTACTTTCTCTCTTCATTTTTATTTGACATATTTTACTTTTGATGAGTTAAATTCATGAAACTTTTTTATAGTATTAGTATGTCAAGGAAGCTATCTCATGCAGAAATGCAAAATAAAGTTACGTATCATAGATTCTTGCAGTTGATCCTTATCTAAACACTAAACTTCATGCATATAGCGATAGCTTTAATGCATCAAATTGATATGTCAAGGATTACAACTCATGTATCTTTGATACAGTTTAAAATTTTTAAATTAAAAATATTAAATTAATTTAATTTTAAAGATTAGTTAAATTAACTCTAAGCTATACTCAAGGGGTTTCATCAAACACCTGCAAAAAAATTACACCATTTATATATAATGCCCTTCAACATTTTGAACCCATTCATAAAAATTATGACTCCACCATCCGAGTCAAGCATGACAAGTAAAAATAAACCGTCAGTAAAAAAATTAAATTCCCTCAATATTTTGAATTTATTAGTAAAATTTTGACTCTACTATTCAAAGCATTCATGACAAGTAAAAACCGAACACATTCCTTCAATATTTTATATTTTGATGAAAGTTTTAACTCTCCAATATATAGCAAACAACTAAGGAATCATTTGAAAGAAGGAATAAAGATAAGTAAACTTATTGTTAATTTAAAAGAGAAATTTATCTCATGTTTGATTAATACAAAATATATGACATATCTCATCCTTAATTATAATATTTTTCTTATATCTCTTTGAGTTTGAGAATAATAATAATAATAATAATAATAATAATAATAATAATAATAATAATAATAATAATAATAATAATAATAATAATAATTTCAAGGCAAGTTGTTTTCCAGTTAGAAGGAAACACTTTGCCTTTCCAAAAGCCAAATAAACCAAAAAAGCACCTTCTCTTTCCGCTCCTTGTGCGTCTTCTTGATCTCATTTTCTCCTTGTTTATATCGCTTCCTAATTTTCTCTTCATTGGGTTTATGAATTAATAATGGCTTCTTCATCTCTCTCTAGTATCTACTCCCCTTCTTCCTCTTTCAAATCTGAGCTAAAATCCCTTCACAAAATCACTTCTTCCCATTTGGGTTCATCCACGCATTCGCCCAACAATAGTAAATCAAGATTCACTGTCCATGCGGTGGCGCGTGAGGTGTCCAACGACGTTGTACACAAGTTGAAGAAGGAGAATGTTGGGTTAGAGAAAAACCCAAATGCGTTATGGAAGAGATATGTAGACTGGCTTTACCAGCACAAGGAGTTGGGTTTGTATTTGGATGTTAGTCGGGTCGGGTTTAGTGATGAGTTTATTGAAGAAATGGAGCCCCGTTTGCAGAAGGCGTTTAAGGATATGGAGGAGTTGGAAAAAGGTGCTATCGCTAATCCGGATGAAAGGAGAATGGTGGGGCATTATTGGTTGAGGAGTCCTCATCTTGCTCCTAATTCGTTTTTGAGGTTGCAGATCGAGAATACTCTTGAAGCTGTTTGTCACTTTGCTAATGATGTCGTCAGTGGTAAGGTTAGTTTCGTGTCAGTCACTTAACTCTGTGAAGTGTGAACTGATTTTCAGTGAAAAGTCAATTCTTGATTTGTCTTTTGTGAATGGTAAAGTTGTTGGTGTGTGACTAGGAGGTCATGGGTTCGAGCTGTGGAGGGTAAGACTCTGTATGATAGACATTCTGGTCTGGCCTTTCCTCGGATCCTGAGCATTGCGGGAGCTTAGTGCACTAGGCTGCCCTTTTTTAATGCATTAAGAGCCCCTGATTTGTTGTTGAAAGACAACTTATATATTAGATTTTCAGCTGAAAGTCAAGTCTTCCATTTGCCTTTTGTGAATGGTAAAGTTGATGAATCGAGCCGTGAAAACAATCTCTTGCAGAATGTAGGGTAAGGCTGTGTATGATAGACCTTGTGGTCCGGCCTTTCCTTGGATCCTGAGCACCGCAGGAGCTTAGAGTACTAGGCTGCCCTTTTTTAATGCATTAAGAGCCCCTGATTTGTTGTTGAAAGACAACTTATATATTAGATTTTCAGCTGAAAGTCAAGTCTTTTATTTGCCTTTTGTCTTTTGGACTGTTTTTGTTGAGTCGAGGGTGTACCGGAAATAGTGTCTCTAGCTCGGAGGTAGGTGTAAGGTCTGCGTGCACTCTATCCTCCCTAGCTTCCACTCTGTGGGACTACATTGTGTATGTTGTTGTTGCCTTTTGTTCTGCATTAAGAGTCCCTAATTTGTGTTGAAAGACAACTTATATTAGAGGAGTTGTAAAGCTGATTTTGCAATTTGAGGTGTAGTTGATTGATCTTGATTGCCTTTTGTTCTGATTGAATACTCTCAATCTGTAAAGATCTGAAATTTTTCCCAATTTGATGATCTCTATTTGTTTTTGATCAATCAAGTGGCGTTTCAAATCAATGTAGTGAAAAAATTGTATGGTATGAGTAATGTAGTTTTAGCGATTGTTGAGGAATGGATATACTGATATAGCATAATAAGCTTTTAAGGATCTTTTGACTGTTGAAAGGCAACTTATGTAGAGGACTCGTAAGCCGATTTGCAATTGAGGTGTAGTTTGATTGATCTGGATTGCCTTTTGTTCCGCTCAAATGATCTTAAGCTGTAAAAGTCTGTAACTTTTTTTCCAATTTGATGATCTATACTTGTTTTTGATCAATCAAGTGGCATTTCAAATCAATATTGTCAAAAATTTGTATGATATGAGTAATGTAATTTCGGTGATTGTTTGGGATTGGAAATACTCCCTCCGTTTCAATTTGTTAGTCTTACTTCTTTTTAGTCTGTTTCAAATAGAACGTCATTATCCTTTTTTGGCAACTATTCAGTTTCAAACTTTCCACTGCCATGTTTAAGACCACAAGATTAAAAGACATTTTGGTACATTCGACATATCTTTAGTTTAAGGCCACAAAATTCAAAAACCTTCTTTATCTTCTTAAACTTCGTGTCAAATTGAAATGGAGGATGTAGTATAATAAGATTATAAGGAACTTTTGACTTTTTAGTTGTGATGTATGTTCCTAACTTCTAAAGTACAGTTTTCTGGCTTATTATCTGTTTCTCCTTTAAGCCTCATCATGTGAAAGCATATTTTGGCACTTCTGATTGGTTACTTACTGGCTGTTGAAACCCAAAGCTTGGTCAACTTATTGTGAATTACAACATCTACTTTGCAGATCAAGACTCCTTCTGGTAGCCGTTTTACACAAATTCTTTCTGTTGGAATTGGTGGTTCAGCACTTGGACCACAATTTGTGGCTGAGGCACTGGCTCCTGACAATCCCCCTCTGAAGGTAATTGGCAGTTGTTTTCAAAGATCTGTGATTGTTCTGTTTTGAAATTTGTGGGTTAACTGGACTTACTCTTTTCTCAGTAACATACTAAGGTATTTTGCCAAGTTTTCCTCACCTTCAAATCCTTTGAGAATAAAAGTGGAATAATCTCTTCAGTCAGTTTCCTGTTTCAAACATTTTCTCAAAATGTTACGAGTACCTATATCATAGAACTTCCAGTACTTCACCATCTAAACTGCACCTTAGCTCAAATTAGATTTTTTGTTCAACGTTGTAAATTTGGCTTAAAACTTTCTATGCACTTTACCTAGCATCATTATCAATGTCGTAAAATATTTTGATCTTGCTAAAACTGGTGCCGGTGGGCACCCAAGGGTGTGGCCTAGTGGTTCAATGAAGTTGGGATGAGCACCATGAGGTTTCAGGTTCAATTCCCAGCAGAGACAAACACTAGGTGTTTTCTTCCCATCTGTTCTAGCCTTGGTGGACAGAGTTACCCGGTACCTGTTATTGGTGGGAGGTGACAGGTATCCCATGGATTTAGTCGAGGTGCGCGCAAGCTGGCCCGGACACCACGGTTATCAAAAAAAAAAAAAAAAAAAACTGGCGCCGGTGGGCTGCACAATGTCAAAGCCAATGCAAGTGACTTGACTTAATCCTATCCTTTATTTTTGCATCTGTAGTGATCATGATGATATTGTTTCTCTTATTTGATGTGTCAAGCACTAACAAATTTCTCCATTGAACTGTTTTTCCTCTCATTAAGAGTGTAGATAAAGTCAAACGATGCAAAAGAACTTGTGCAGAAAACTTAATGATGAAGGATTTAAAATATAATTGTCTTTTAGATCGTTCATAATAAATCTACACGGTGCGTTTCCTTATGGTATACCTATAACTCTTGCTTACCTTTTTATCTGTTTCTCTGACATCTCTTTCTCTGTCTACACCATGCTTTATCATCTCTTGGCAGATAAGATTCATCGACAACACAGATCCAGCAGGCATTGATCATCAAATTGCTCAACTTGGCCCTGAGCTCGCTACAACACTTGTTATTGTTATTTCAAAGGTGGTTATGTGTCTAGTTTCTGTTTTTTTCCCTCAGCAAAAATAGAGATCTTTTTTGATAACTGAGAAATTCCCAAGGGCTAGTGGTGCACGGTTCGGAACTGGGTGAATAATGAGGCAACTTCTCTACCCTCTGTTAGGTTGTGGAGCCTAATTAATATATGACGTACTGTTATATATTAATGTTCACGTGGTTCAACCTCCGAGGTGAGGTTGCCGGCGTGTGTGTGGGGCGCAGACCCCACCCGAAGGTGGGGTTCGGGTGTACCTTTTATTCTCATTCTCATTCTCTGTGTAATTGTACATACTCCAAGTCATTAATATAAATAGCCCGTCCGCCGTGGAGGTTACCCACGGGTGTTGCCACGAAACTAATTCTCTCTCTCTCCTAAAGAACTCTCTCTCTAGTTTTCTTCATCCTCTCCACAGATTTAGTGTGTGTGAACTGCTAATCGATCCTAACACCCTCCTCCACTTAAACACCGTGCTTTTGTCTGCGGCAGGGTTCAAACCTGTGACATGCGACTCACCTACACTTGATATGTAGCACTCTTACCACTATGCTAGCCCTGGGGGCCGCATGGATAGAGGATTTTCTAATGCTCTTTTTGATATTTGTCTGTTATTTAGAGTGGAGGCACTCCAGAAACCCGAAATGGCTTGCTAGAAGTTCAGAAGGCCTTTCGTGAAGCTGGCCTGATATTCTCAAAACAGGTTTTGATCTCAGGTTCTCTTTTTCTGCTTTCATATTTTTTGCCATAATAGTAGCTTTCTGATGAGTATCGTATGTAGTTAAACAAATGAATATGAAAGTTCTCTGGAAGAGAGTAAAAACATAATGACTGGTTTACCTCTGTTTAATCTGCATAGAGTTCAGGAATTTTAGTAGGTCTATGAAAAGTTTCTGCTTGGTCTGTTATCCTCTGGTTCTGTCTTTTTGTTCGCTCTCCATTATAGTATACATTGTAGACTGTGCATAGCATTGCTCTTAAATAGTTCCCACCTCATTGTTACTTCCATTCATGTGCAGGGTGTTGCCATTACACAAGAGAACTCATTGCTCGACAACACTGCTAGAATTGAGGGTTGGTTAGCCAGATTCCCTATGTTTGATTGGGTGGGGGGAAGAACCTCTGAAATGTCTGCAGTTGGTTTACTTCCGGCTGCACTTCAGGTTTGTCACTCCTAAAGTCACATTTGTAATCTCAGTCTGTTTATATTTCACAATTCACCGGTTTAAACTTTCCAAACTTCTCGATACAATTCCAGAGGGAAGAATGTTTCAATAACTCTCCCAAGTTCCGGAAGTTCACATTCATTTGTGTAAACGAAAATGTGATGATTGATGTGATATATTATCAAATTAACTTATGTACAACCTCCAGAACTTCTTGAAACTTCTAATTTACCAAGCATGTATTATTTAAGTACTACAACACTTATTATAATCCAAGGTCAGCCAGACTTTGTCACACAGAATGAGACACACGGATTATTTCATCTTGTCTTGGAACATTTGTATCATATTATGCCTCATATATTCTTTTCACTCCAGGGAATTGATATTAGAGAAATGCTTGCTGGCGCTGCATCGATGGACGAAGCAAACAGGACCACTGTGGTATGACTAATGGCCTTTTTCATGTTCTTTTGGCATATTAAAGTCGTCTCTTTTTCATTCTGTAGTTTTGAGAATAACTAGTAAATCTTCCAAGTGCATACAGTTGAAATAATTTCTTTGTAGTTTATTTTTCTTTTATGAGCTATAGTTTATTTTTCTTCTTCTTTTTTTTTTTGGCTGACTTGGGATTTAAATAAGACGGGCCATATTCTGTTCTTACTTCAAGAGTTTGTTTTTGATTTTTTCCAGAACAAATTGATGATTTCTATTGAACTAACTTATTATTTGTCATCAGGTTCGGGATAACCCAGCAGCGCTACTTGCTATGTGTTGGTACTGGGCAACTGATGGAGTTGGATCCAAGGTCTTGTTCTCCTTCAGATTTGTGATTGTGATGTCGGAGGAGCATGTAGTTGTGTATTTGACTATGATATGCTGTGTCTTATGTTGCAGGATATGGTTGTCCTCCCATACAAGGACAGTTTATTACTATTCAGTAGGTATTTACAGCAGCTTGTCATGGAGTCTCTTGGAAAGGAGTTTGACCTGGACGGTAACCGGGTATATTTCCCATAGTTCCCATGTTTTTAATTTCATCGGATTAAACCACACAAAATAGATACATTTCCACTTGTGTAACCATACGTGCACCAACTCAGTCAGTCACTTTCCCTGAAAGGAACCGTATAAATTACTTGTTGTCCTTGGATATTTTGTGCGACACTACAAATGAAAACAATTTGCCTAGTGGAAACACAATGATTTTGCTCCATTTAAATCTTTTAGTATATGTTGTGTACCTGTCATGTCCGTTGTCCACTTTTGTATGATGTTAATAGAAGTTATGAATAAGATCTCGCTTCATTCACTATTTAGATTGTTGATAGAATTTGAGATGTGAATAACCCAAGGGTGTGGCCTAGTGGTTCAATGAAGTTGGGTTGAGCACCATAAGGTCTCAGGTTCAATTCCCAACAGAGACAAACACTAGGTGATTTCTTTCCATCTATTCTAGCCTTGATGGACAGAGTTACCTGGTACCTGTTTCTGGTGGGAGGTGGCAGGTATCCCGTGGAATTAGTCGAGGTGCACACAAGCTGGCCCGGACAGCACGGTTATTTAAAAAAAAAAAATCTCAGATGTGAATAAGATTAGCCGGTGTTTATGTTTATACTATTTTTTGCCATTCACAGGTGAACCAAGGGATCAGCGTTTATGGAAACAAAGGGAGTACAGATCAGCATGCGTAAGTCTAAATTATGCTTGTCATCTATCACAAAAGAAAACATAAACAAGAAAATGAAAAAAAGGCTGATGTACTTGTTTCTGAAGTTTTAAGTATTTGCTAACCTGTCACCATTTCACCATTTTAGTTTCCTCTTCTTCTTGTTTCAGCTATATTCAACAACTCCGAGAAGGCGTGCATAACTTCTTTGCAACATTTATTGAAGTATTGCGTGATAGGCCCCCTGGTCATGATTGGGAGCTTGAACCTGGCGTTACTTGCGGTGACTACCTCTTTGGAATGTTACAGGTTAGTTCTAATATTTTAGTTTAGTGGAGAGATTGGAAGGGGGAGTGGAAGGTTAGTGCAAGAAAGGTGAGATGTTTCTAGATGCTTCATATAGTGAGAGGTTGAATGCTCAATAAACTGACCTATGCATTTGATATTGATGAACAGAAGATAAGAGTTCTGGTAATTGAGACAACACAATCTTTTACTATTTTCCCCATCTAAAAGGAACAAGCTGCTGATTAATTTGTAAAAAAAGTTTGAATAGTCTCCTGATAAAAAGAAGTTTGAATTGTCTAGGCACTGTGTGAAAGAATTCCCAGCTTTTTTTTTGTATACTTTTTAACTTGTCAGTACCTCCTTGAAAATGATGTTCGTTAATAAAAAATTTGCCTTATCAGAAGAGATTTTTGTATAAGTTTGACCCAGGGCCTGTCATAGTCACGCAGTTTGTAATTTGTCTGAGATATTTTTTTTCCTTACACAGTAACAATCTTTTCTTCTTTTCTGTTTATTTTTTCTTGCTATTTGTAGTTTTATTCACAAGGTTGACTCATGCTTTGCAGGGAACAAGGTCGGCTCTGTATTCAAACGATCGGGAGTCCATCACAGTCACTGTGCAGGAAGTGACACCTAGATCTGTTGGAGCTCTAGTAGCACTCTACGAGCGAGCTGTTGGACTTTATGCTTCACTTGTCAACATTAACGCTTATCATCAACCTGGTATTTCCTTTATCCTTTTGTTCCTTGCATGAACTTAAGTAAGAGCTAAAGGCTCAGCTTGTTTATGCAAACTATCTCTAATTAAAACCACAAATCTTTGTCTAACCTGTATCAGAGTTGAATCGTTATTAGATAAAGACTTGCAGACAATGAACATCATACTGGTTAACTGGTTCAATTGGTCTTGTTGCCAATTACAATTTTTTTTTAGTTTTATGTCAAATCTCCCAAGTGATCTTTATATTACACGTAAGAGATCTGAAAATAAAACAAGAAATCTTCATGAGCCTGTTTTATTCTTTTCAAACTTTCTTGTACGGAAGTTCAACCATTTCCTCTCTGCTAATTTCATTGAAGTTAATTTATGTCTTATTCACCCAAGGCCAACTAACATCTATTATGGCGTCAGGTGTGGAAGCTGGTAAAAAAGCTGCTGGAGAAGTTCTTGCGCTTCAAAAGCGTGTCCTCCAAGTACTTAATGAGGCGAGGTATGATGATGAGATCTTAGTTTTCATTGTTCTTGCTTGGGTTGAAAAATGCTGTTGCAAGACATTTTCTTTCAAGGTCTCTCTATGGTGAGATGGCGGCTATTAACATGTTATTTCTTTGTCCAGCTGCAAAGAGCCTGTTGAACCACTTACACTAGACGAAATAGCTCACCGTTGCCATTGTGAAGACGATGTATGATCCATCTCTTTTATTGCTTCAATTTTTCTATATTTACACATACAATAGGATGCAAATTGCTGACCGCCTTTTGCAATTTGGCAGATTGAAATGATCTATAAGATTATTGCACACATGGCTGCTAATGACAGAGCTCTTATTGCCGAAGGTAGTTGCGGTTCTCCTCGGAGCATAAAAGTTTATCTGGGGGAGTGTAATGTTGACGAGTTATATGTCTAGATCTTGCATTAATTATTCTTATGTTTCAGCTTACAAATGAGAAATACATATGTGCCCGAGATAGGGTCCGGCCTTGTGGTGGCTGATTATTGGGGACTCCTAACTGCTGTTAAGAGATAAAAAAGTCCATTTTTTTCCTTGTCAAAACACCATGTTCACATGTATTAGCTGTATCAGAGAGCATATTTGCTTCCCCATGATCAAATAAATTTCAGAAAGCTGAGTTTGTAGACCCCTGTTTATAATTTTCTTTTCTTCACTCTCTTTTATCGACATTCATACTAGTAAAACCAAGCAAATTTCTGGTGGTGTATTGTGAAACTTGACATTCTATTGGTGAAGAAAGAATAGTTTAGTTGGTCTGTAAGAGGTGGAAATCTTCATAGAGATAGATATCTTAGCTCGTGGTCCGGACCCATTAAAGCAGAATACTACACGTGTCCTTATCGATTGTGCAAGAAGGGGATTCTTTTGCGAATCATGTGTTTTTTAGTCCTTTTCATTACCGGGGACCAGTGAGTTGGTCTATTCCACTTTAAATTATGCTTCTTGGCCGCACCTGCTGGAGAAAGAGACCAAATTGACCTGAGATTCTGCTCTGATCACCAAATTTTTGTTGGGTAAAGCCCCACAAGTTCAACCAAACCAATACACACAAACAATGCTGTGAAATATACTCCACTAGGAAAGTACTATTTTTGCAGCAACTTTTTACTCTTGCATTTCTTCCGAATCATGAGTCGAGGGTCTGGGTCTATTGGAAATAACCTAGATCTATGTATGTACACCTAATCTTCTCATAATCACTTTTAGGGGGACTTTGGATTAAAAGGGACAAACAAGTTGCCCAATTAATTACGAGTCCTTCAAGTTTCTAAAATTACATGTAAGAGATAAAAATTTTTTGAGTTTTTTTTTTAAAGTTTTTTTTGTTCCAACATCTTCTCCCAGTTGTCGAACAACTTGTTCGACAACTTTGCGAAGTTGTTCGACAACTGCGCGAAGTTGTTGAGACAACTAATGCGGTTGTCGAACAACTGAGGCGATTTTATTTTTTAACTTGGGGAGATTGTGGGACCCACTTGTCCCTTTTTTTAAATAAAGACTTGGGAGAGTCTATTGGCTCATTTTTCTCCACTTTTAGTATACTCCATCTGTCTCAATTTATAGGACTCACTTTTCTTTTTAGCCGGTCCCCAAAGGAATGGCACATTTCTATATTTAATAACAATTGAACTTTAAGGGGTCTTTTGGTAGGCCGTATTAGGAGAAATAGTACATGTATCAAGCGTGCTATTAATTAATACTATGTCTGGTAGGATTTTGAACCAATGTATTACTAATACATCACATATGGTGATATTAGTAATACATGGATTTTAATACCATGAGATTAGTATGTATAAAGACAAAAATATCCCTCAAATTCTTTTAAACATTTTTTTATTTCCTTAATTTTATTTTTTATATTTGTACTAATAAATTTATTCAAATACATTAGTTTACAAATTTTATTATTATTTACAAAAATATCCTCAAATTTCTTTAATTTTTTTCTAAATCTTTTTCAATTTATTCAATATGAGTTACTTCTTTTCCATTTATCAAAATAATAATATCCCTCCAAATAATTTTAGTTATAAAAAAAATTACTCCATTAACTCAAAAAAAATATTTATCGGTCAAAATTCAAAAACAAATTGCATACAAAGCTTTAATTTTGTAAATAGGATATCCATAAATAAAAATAATTTTTCTACTTAGTTTTAACACTCTATAGAATACAATTTTATTTTAATATTGATTTTATTGTCTCATTCAAAAGTTATACGTACCTCCCTCCAACTTAAAAACAACACAAAGTGGGAACAACAAGCAAATGATGAACAAACAAAGAAAAGATAATAATAAAAAAAATTTGTAAGTGAATGATTAAATCTTAAAATTCTAAAGTAAATAATTGGTTATATTGTTAACTTTTTTTATTTTAAAAAAAAGAATAATAAATTTTTGTAAAAAGAAATACACAAAGTTATAATATGTGGAGGGTATTTTTATAAACAAACAATATTCTTTTTAAAGCTTTTAATACATCAAACCAAACACTCCATAAAAAATAATCTCAGTATTACTAATCCCAGTAATACAACATATTCAGTATTATCTTGTACACTCTACCAAACGAGTCCTAAAAGTCTATTTTGCTCTTAATGAAATGATTTATAGGCACAAAAATATATTAGACTTATAATAGACCACAAGTTTAAAAAGCTTTTCTTAAATTTCGTGTCTAAGTTAACTCATAAATTGGGTTAGAGGGAGTATCATAGACTGTGTTAGGAAACTAGTTAGCCCTCAAGTAGTCAATTGCAAAGAAGCTGGAAGTCAGTATGAGTCCTTACAGTAATTGATCCTGTAGTGTCACTTATTACTTACATCAACAAGTTGGATTGATAGTGATTGAATGAGTTCTTTTTCCGTTCCGATAATCGCCTAACTATCAAGTTACATAATAGTCTCAACTAGTTGTAGTTGTAGATATTTTATCAATGAGTTTAAAATATGAAGTAATCACACGAAGAAATTAAAGGGGTTATAGTAGATAACTTAATATGTATAAGTAGAATTTTTTCGCTGAAAGGGTTCGGAACCCCCTTGGCTCTGCCCCCTGATCGTAGAGATCATTACGGGCGACCAGGGAGTTTTAGTGGGAGAAGGATTGGTAAGGTGTAGAGACAATTAAAGTTTTTCCAATTCTGACACATCATAGTACATGAGCAAATGCCTCAGTCCCACTGCAATTTTCAGCTGATCTTCCTTCACACACAATCAGAATATTTTCTCAACCAAGTATAGCAAAATACACAGACACACAGCGCAAAAGCTTAATTAAAGACTGGCAAGCTGCTGAATGTTAATGGGATAAACAACATCAGGACCACCATTAAAAGCTTTCCTTGCAAACAATATGTTGACTGCCTCTGTCGGATGAAATGCATCCCAAAATATGTATTGATCCCTATTTGGACATGGTGTTTGCATTGGCAGACATGTTATTTGTCCTCTGTTTCTCCCTATCCCGCAGCATCCTCTATTTATCACGCTAAATCCTGCAACATCATTCAAAGAGTTGCGAAAGAAAAAGTTCATTACTACAGCATTTTATTCAATATGGAAAGAAGAAATGGGATGAACGCAAAAGTAAATGAGATTGAACAAGTGATGGTTAAGTGTTCTTTCAGATATTTGTTTGCTCTCTCTCCCATTCTCGATGTTCAATCATAGGCTATTTATATTCTGTCTCAATGTGGAAAGAATAGATAAGAAAAATTTGCTTACCATATCGTCTGTAATTGGTAAGGAGATCTTGGAACATGTTCTTAATGTCAATGTAGATGAATTTGGAACCAGGAAGATTGACATTTAAGTTGCTAAGCATTGACTTGACATTATTACTGAATGGAAGAACAAGCTGATTCACTTCTTCTGAGCACACATTTGTATTCTTTTGTGCTAGAATGCTTGGAATGCAACCCATTAGTCCTACTCCACCAATCACAAATTTTCTTGCTCCAAGATTATACAATCTCTGAAATTTTTTTCAAAATAAATTTTATGTATTCACGCAAAAAAAAAAAAAAAAAAGGGCAGCTCGGTGTACTAAAGCTCTCACTATGCATAGGGTCCGGGGGAGAGCCCGATTACAAGAGTCTATTGTACGCAGCCTTACCTTGCATTTTTGCCAGAGGCTGTTTCCAAGACTTGAACTCGTGGAAAAAAATACTGCTATAATAATCTTACCATAAGTTGTTGGGTATACTGCTGAACCAAGAGATTGGCAAATTGCTGAGCATTATAGTGATTCTTAGTGTCATAATTAGGCATAAGATAATTGTTGAGGTAGTCATTACTTCCCATCCCCACAAAGAACATGCATTTTGCTAATGCCTGTGCCACATCTGGTGCACCAAGATTATCTGTTATTTGATCAAGTGTGCTCTCAAAGTTTTTTATTTGCTGATTGAATGGGATGCGCCCAACCTGGAAAAAAAATCAAAATATTAAACTACATATTATACTGTTTACAGATTTATGGAGTACTAGATACTCGAATCTTAATTACTAGTGTTAATTATGCTTAATGATTACTCTGAAATTACAAAATTCTTAGGTAGGTATCAGTGTTATAGCCGTACTAACCATGTTTAAACTTGCTTTTTGGTGAGCAGTTGACTTGGCATATACATATAAATTAATCTCTTTTATCCCTGGAAAGTACATATATAATACACTTCCAACAACAACATACCCTGTAAAATACACAAGTGAGGTTTGGGAGGGTAAGAGAGGCTGTTTCCGAAAGATCCTCGGCTCAAGTATAGCAAATCCAAATACAAAGAAAAAGTACATATACACTTGCATTTTAGAAATACCTCGAGGTAATAATGAAGTTATTTTATAGTAAAGAAATTGTAATTCCCTCATGACAAAAAATATCGAGTTTAATTTTGTCATCATGTTTATAGTCCATATAATAAATACAACTTCTCCATTATATTGTTTATAATTTGGATAGGATAAGAGAGGAGTAGTAGTGTATGTAAGAACTCACAAAGTTCCTGCCAGTATTATCAAGAATTCCAGCAGCAGCAGATGCATAGTTCACTCCAAACCGCATTTGGTCCCCCGAAGAAGCTTGTGAGTGTGCTGGAATTAGTGGTAGTCCTAGTAGTTCAGCTGTTTGCATACATACATGCAAACATTTAATTCAATATCTTGCATCTTTAGAAACACTTTCTAATCTTCACATGATTGTGGATAAAAAGTTGCTACTACAACATACCCGGTGAAGTGTATGCAAACCTTACCGCTACCTTGGGAGGTAGAGAGGCTGTTGGTGCAAGTGTAGCAAATCCAGGTACATACAAAGCATAGAGAGACAGCGAAGAACATAAAGCAACTAACATGGGAACAGTGGTAAGTCTACTAGAAATAAACAATAATCAACCATAAATAGTGAAATAATCGGAACACAATAAACAACAACATATGATAGATATATAACTAGTGGGGACTTGTACACAACAAACACCAACCTAAACCGCTAGAGCAAGACAACACTCCTACCCGACTAACCTTCTACTCTGATACACGTCTTTTGCATCCTCCTATCTAAGTTCATGTCCTGAAGATGCGTCATGTAGCTTATACACTATATATATAGCTACTTAATAACTAGCTTAAGACATGAAATATGAAGTAAAAGAGGAGGAAAGTTATGGATATGTTAATAGAGATAAGCAGATAAACGTGTGTCCAATTACCAATTTCATCAACCATAGTGTAACCATTGGAGAAACGACCAGTAGGGCCACCATCAAAATCAATACCATAAGGGAAATAGTTGGCCTTTGCAAAAGATGGCAAGTTATTGTTATTGCCATTGTCAATCAAAGAGTCTCCAAATATAAACATGGCAGGAACCAAAGACATTCTTCCATCTCCTGCATCTTGACAAGTTGCAACATTCACTAACAAAAACACTACAAATGATATTGTCCAAGAAAATATCCTAAGCTCATCAGCCATTTTCCTGTATTATTCTTTTTTTGTTGATGATGCCAAATGAAAGGGGGGATGAAAGGGTTTATAAACATGCAGTGGTGGTTGTAGAGGAGTGAATGCTTTCACCTGTAAGCTTTTTTTCTTTTTTTTTCTTTTAATATCCTTGGGGGTATTCTTGAAGATCAAGAAGTCACGTCTCGAATATCACATAAACTCGCGAGATAAAACAAGGAAGACATAAATTTGTACCGATATTGTTCTAACTGTCAATAAAATATTCTTGTTCTTTTACATTTTTTTTTAATATTAATTTTCCATAAATTTAAATTTGTTGCAAACAGTCATTAAAAAAGGAAGAAGAAAAAGCTACTGCTAATAATATAATACTACAAGAATTCCTTTCGGTTATTTGGAGATTCAACCTCTATTTCAAAAGAGTTTAAATTTAGTGCACGGTTGGTTAGTGTATATACTATTGTACACTATCAAGTAATTTTAAAGGCAAATATAATAATTTGCTATCTGATATTAACATTTTTCCTTTTTTTTAATAATAATGTAATTTACAGAAAGTAAATAACATTAAAGGGATATTGATTCCTATTTAAACTCTGACCCAAATATTTTCTCTGTCTTGCTGATAACAAAATTATTTGCTTATCTAATATAGTTTACAATTTTAAGTCTTTTTATGAACCCAAAACTTTGTCAACCTGATAACAAGTACTTCTTCAAATGCCTCATATATCGTGAAGTACTTTGATGGCAAAATCCTCGTGCATTTCTAAAAAAAAAAAAATCATTTTTTTATTTCTGTTCTTAAGTATTATAGAATCACTGTATTTTGGAAGTGTTGTCATACTTTCTCCAATATTTGTCGTGCTCTTTGTGTTATTGGATGGAACTTCTTGAATTGAAGTTTATTTAGGTTAATGTTTATTAGAACTGTTAAAATTAAAGTATCTAGATTACGAACTAAGAGTGAAAAATATTAATATATGCTTAAATTTTATAGAAACATGTGTAATTATAATTTGTAAGTAGATGTTCATATTGTAGTTGGTTTAGTTCCAATTACTTTGGCTTTAAATCAAAATCAAACCAAATTAAAAGGTATTGATTTTTTCTCCATGTATTCAATTTGATTTGATTTTTTTTCATTTTCCCCAACCACACTAGGTAGAGGATGAGAAAAGCAATCATCAACAATTTGAGATCATGAAAGAGGGAGATTTGAAGAAAAAAATCATTACTACTGTTTTAAAAGTTGGTAACCATTACCTAATGGTATAAATAAAAAAGCATATGATGATGTATAAATTTTTAAAAACTTACTTACTCAATCATGTCAATTATTGGATAACAACATATAAATCTCTCAATAAATATGTTAGTAATTGATAATCTAAAAGACAAAAGTTACTCCCTTCGTCCAACAATACTTGTCCACTATATTAAAAATAGATGTCAACAATACTTGTTCAATTTGAAAAATCGATGGATAATTTATCATTTTCTATCTATTTTACCCTTACTATTAAATATTATTCATTACTCTGCGGCATTAAATTTATTATATTCAAAAGGTGATATTGTAAAATTATCTGTATTATTTATTATTTCTTAACATGTGTATCAAGTTAATAGTACGTGGATAAATATTGTTGGATGGAGGGAATAATAATTTAATTTCACTTTATGCTACTCCCATCGTTCCATATTACTCAGTCCCTTTTCTTTACATGCAAGTTAATTAAAACTCATAAATAAGAATGTAATTTTACTAATTCATCCATTAAAAAAAATCCTTTACAAGTGTAAACACTTTCAAAAAAAATTTAATTGCAGGGGTAATATAAAAAAAAATAATTAATATTCTTTTAATTTAATAAGGTATTCTCTCCGTCCCATTTTACTTGTCCCAAATTAACTCGACACATTGATTAAGAAAAATGATTAATAACATGGCTAGTTTATCATAGTACTCCTATTACATGATGTTTATATTTTAATTTGAAGAAAAAATAATTATGCAAAGGGTAAAATATGAAAAAATAATTTTGTCTCTTCTTGATTTGTGAAAAATGACAAACAAAATGAGAAATCAAATTAAAAAATTTGGAATAAGTAAAATGAGATGGATGGAGTAGACAACTAATGTAGTACAACTATTTTAATAAGATGACCAATTAATATGGGACGGGGTATACTTTGGCCCTTTGCCCTTTGTCTTTTTGAGTTGACTTCTTTATACCATCAATTCTCAACACATTCTTGGGAATTTCCAAAACCAGTAAAGGTGAGAGGGAGTTATTAGTTGCGGAAATAAGAGTAATAATAAGTGCTAAGGTGAAAATAAGATAACAAGGCATTGGTTCCTTTGGGCAGCAACTGTTTCTCTTCATTTAGTTTGGCTCCATTGGCAGCTGAATTAAGAGCATGCAGATGGCAAAAATGAATGTGCATGTATACAAAAATTATTAAATTGGGTACTGTTGGGACAGTTGAAGTGCCTTGCCTTTGTATTTATTGATACTACTAGTCGTCTGCCTTCGACTTATCTTCATGGGAAATCCTTGTATATATTTATTTATTTAAAATTTATCTTTTATAGAGACACAAAATTATATGTAAAACTCTCTATTTAGAAGGGGTGGACATGGTATGGTATATACTGAATTATTATACTGAATCGAAATTTTTGATATCATGATTTTTGATATTATGATATTTGGTATGGTATATGGTATATATTTTAATTTTTTTTGGTATATGGTATGGTATACGATATTTACAAATAACATACCGAGATATCGAATACCATACCGAAGTATTACATAAGTAACTTTTATATATATATATACACACACACAAAAAAAAAAAACTTAGTATTAGTATAAAAATGTTTAGACTTTGAAACTTTCGCCACTCTATCTTGATTGAAATGTCTTTTTGGTGTAATTGACTAATAAAAGGAATTGTTTGTACTTCTTTTTCAATATTTCTACATGTGTAGCATTTTTATGATACAATTAAGACATGCTTTTGAAAAGTCAAAGTAATAATATTCTAGTATATGGTATGGTAATGGTATAATGTTTTTAAAAATTGACTACCGAAATTACCGTACCGAAGTTTCAAATACCGTACCATACCATACCATGCCCACCCCCTACTACTTAGTAATAGGGGTGGTATGGTAGGGTATATTTGGTATTCGATTTTTAAAAATATTGTATCATATTAATTTGGTTTGGTTATGTATTTTAAAGTTTGGCTGTGGTACTTTGCAGTATGATAATTGGTAATCATAATTTGTTCAATTTCGATAATATATACTTATATAATAGAGTATTTTGACTTCGATTTTTACTAACATATTGCACATATAGAAATATATATTCAAAAGAAATTACAAACAACACCTTTTGTAATTAATCAACATAACAAAGATATTTCAATCATGACATAATTGTCAAAGTTTCAATGTCTAATCATTTAATTTTATACAAATACTAAGTTATATATTTATTAATACTAGTTTAGTATATGTGTGTTGCACATATACGCCACGTCAAGTCATTAACCAACATAAATGTATAAAACAATAATAAATTATGAAAAAATTACATTGACTTTAGATAGAATGTCATTTTTTCTGAGATTAATTTCACGTAATAACTATACATTAACTTATATATAATTGTCATAGAGTATAATAAATCTATCCTTGTATTTCAATTCTTCTTCAAATTTTATGCAGCAAAAGTTTTAATGCATTAAAACAACCTTTTTTTTTTTTTTTGTCAGAGACTAAATGTATATGCTTACTACTGCATCCTAAATTGTATGTCAACTTTTACTCTTGCCTCAAATTAATATTCATTTTCTCTGACACTCATATTACATTATATCTCAAGATAGTGTCCACTTCTCTGGCAAAGAAAGTGTTCAGCTATATACATACTAGATGGCCCGTGCCTGTGCCTTTGTAATACTAATGTGCAAAAGAGATCCGACTTTTGGGGAGGAAAATTTTAACCTTAATCATCACTGAAGACAAATGAAGCATTACTGGTAATTAGTAGTAATATTTACATATTTGTGAACCAAGTTTTAATACTACATTGTTGAGTTTGCTGGAATGATCCAACTAATGCAAGATGTGATCCTACAAGTGAATAAAATCTATCTAGAATGTAGCAACTATAGTTGGCAGTACGTGTTCCTTTTGAATATATATTACCTGAAAAAAGAAGATCAAAGCACATGAGGTGACACAAAAGTTACAAATTACATCATATCAAGTTAAATGTGTAGATGTTCTTATATTTTTTTTAAGGTAGTAGTTATCTGAAATTTTTTAATTTTTAATCACTAATGAAGTTTTGATGATGGAATCTTGAGGAGGAAAAGTGTAACGTCCCGCATTTTCGAACTAGAAATTGAACCGTCATTTCTAGGTAGATTCATGTGTCATGATCTTTCGACTAGTATATGAAGTGATTATGAGGTGAAGAATGTTCATAGAAATGACCTAAAGAAAAGTTGAGCTAAGAACCTTCCATTCATCCAAAATTAGATATTCGATTCTATAAGGGCCTACTTTGAACGTGTATAAATTTTGATACACATAGAATTTTTCATCTCAAGACCCACCAAATTGTAGATAATTGAAGTAGATTTCCAACGATACCAATTTTGCTAAAATCTGATAACCGAGCGAAAAGTTATGACATTTTTTGTGTGAGGCAGTAAGCCGATGCGATGTCGACGCGACGCGTCAACCTGCGCGTTATGGAGCTGTTTGACACGCTCTTTCAGTTTCTAATGGGTCTAGTGGCATTTTGGTCATTCCCCCTCACCCAAATCCGCCTATAACACTCGATTTCCGCCCCCAAAGGCATAATACACTCTATAATTCAATTTTCCTCTCAAATCAAAACCCTAACTCCTCCCCTAAAGATCAAGAACTCATCCCTAAGATCATGAATTCCAAGAAACAGATCAAGATCTGGGTTCCATCTTTCAATTTTATAATCTAAGGTATGTGGGACTTCTCTCAACATCACGGGCATAATTTTTCTATTGTTTTAAATTATATTAAAGATCCCCAATCACGTTTATAAAGAAAGGGTTTTGGAATTGTTTTGAAAAGTATGTGTCATGCAGTTGTTTTGAAGAAATTGTATGTTGTTTTGAACCTTCTATTATGAATTTTTAATATAACTATATATCTATGCTTTGAAGTGTAATGAAAATTTGAATGAGAGCATGAACGATCAAAAATTCCTCTTTTATCATGATATTTTCGATTTATGTTGTTATGAGTTGTATAAAGGCATGGATTTTCTCGACGGAGAAGCCAAAAGGTAAATACTTGTTTAATGATTAGGAGTTGGTACTTTTATAACATGTTGAGGGGTGTTTTCACATGATGAACTTATGTTGTCTCAAAGTTAACAATTCCTATGGGTTTTGAACAAAGTAGACATAACATGATCATCTTATGATTGGATTATTGAAAGGATAGTGTTTTTGATATAAATTCAAATGAAAATCTGTTGCATGACTCTCTCTCACTCGATGTTAAAGAAAACTATCGGTGGTCATTAATGTGGTAATACGTGAAAAGGGCTACAAATTGATATGTTGTGATTTGATTGACTTGCAAGTCAGGGTATGACGATACCCGGTGATTGTGCCCTTAACAAGATAAGTATTGAATGTCTTAAAAGTATGAAGCATGTTTGTTTTAAAAGAACTAAAAGTTGGGCTTAAGAGAGTTAGATGGTTACCCAAAGAAAGTACGAGTTAAAAGACTCCATGCTGGAAACCGTGATTTGCCGACATGGGGTTTTGGTACCATGCTTTGTGATCTTGTGTACCTTGAACTATGTCATCCCAATTTGGTACTATGGTTAGGAGCCTTGCTTTGTGATCTTGTGCCCAATCACGACATGTAGACTTGATTTGGGGATTTTGGCACCCTGGTTCGTGATCTTGTGTGTTCCCCTTATGTTTACTCCAATTCTTGCGGCAAACTTGGACTGGGGGCTTGGCCGCCGAGTCAAGGGTGAATTCCATATAGCCCGTGGAATTACAGATTGTAGGGTGTACCATCTAACTTAAAAGAATAATAAAGAGTGGGTCATTGTGTCAAGAATCCTTTGAAGTTTTTAAAGGTATGCCCTTGTATTTTTACTTATATGATTATTATTGACATTGTGAAAAGCTCTCATCTATTTTGTATTAAAAACATGTTATTTTGAGTCGTTTAACATATCAATACATATGTATTGACCCCCCTATATTTTAGGATCTGAGGGCCAGTCTAGAAATCCCTTTCAGCAGTAGATTTGTGTGTGTCAGAAGTTGTAGTTAGTGAGCCTTCTCTATTCCGGAAGGCCTAGTTATTATGCTTTGTTATCTCAGTCCGTGTTTATGATCTGACTGGGGGCCTTGTCCCAATTTTAAGTAAGATGATGACTTTGATGTACTAGAGATTTCGCAGACTGGTGGTAGATACTGTTGGAGGTTTATGTAATTTTATTTTTGCATTATTCAGTTGAATTATAACATTGACCATGTGTCCATATGTTAAAAATTCCGCACCTCTTTACACTGTTTGAATGATGTGCATGATTGCCAGAAAAAAAAGAGGCTCGGACCATTATGGTTCGGCATACCCTTCTGGCCAGGGCCTGGTTCGGGTCATGAAAAACTTGATATCAGAGCACGGTTCATGGTCCTAGGGAGTCTGCAAAATTGTGTCTAGTAGCGTCTTGCTTATGGGTGTGTTATGCACCACATTTATAATCAGAAGGCTACCGGACATTTAGGAGGTGTTTCTTATTCTTTCATACTCCAGTTTGTGCTATAGAGTTGTCCATAAGAAAATCATCTAAATTTATTCCTCGTTCTAATTTCATGAGCCATGCCTCGCTATCGAGGCGATACAAGTCTAAGAGTTTAGCTCTCCCAACGATGTGGTTCTCTCTGATTGAGTTATCCATAAAGTTATGAATTTGTACAAGGACTTGAGAGGAGTCCATGAGTGCTTTAAAGTGTATTTATTTAAGTATATACCCCTATCTGCATCAGTCGTGCGGTTGAGCCTGAGGTCTGAAGTGTATTCAGTCTCCTTTAATAAATTTTTACTGCGGATGTGATGTTTAAGGATAATGATGTGTAGCAGAATGTTGAAATCGTATTTCCTCCTGAGTAGTAGTGTATGTTAAAATGTCACAACCTATTGGTAGTGAGATGGTCCAGAAGTTGGTGACATAAAGTCACAAGGTTAGAAGTCAGAGTGAGGGTGACTTTTGTATAAATAAATAGTTTAGTTGTTTAACCGTTGATTGAGGGATGGTTTGCCATTGTATAATGATAGACTAATGTGGTATAGTGATAGACTAATGTGTAGCAATATTTGTAGATTGTATGGTAGTCTGTGAAGGCAGATACAGGATATGATTATTATTTATTCAGAATAGGGAAGGATCTCAGAATGGATGGTTATGGTGGTTGTAGAAATCATTTATAGGTTGTGAATGGAAAGGGGTAGATTAGTTAATAATTTATACGTAGAGACTCATTAGTGTTTATTGAATTTTGAAGATCATTGTGATGTACAATTAAGTAAGTAAGTAAGATGTGAGAAATTAGAATATGTTGATAAGATTGAAATGAGTTATATTATAAGATTAAGATCGACTAATCCGATCATGTGACTTTACCTTTTTGATGGTCCTTTCTTTAGTAGTAGTAAACTAGCACTTCAGGTGAGAAGGTATGTAGTGGATTTTGAGTTGTAACAATGAGGTTATGGCGGGGTTGTGATTGTAGGTAGTAGTTAAGTGAAGTAAAGTATTTGGGTTGATTTCCCAATTTGATGGACTAGTATAGTATGTGGCATGCTATACCGGTGGTAAATAATTATGGATAGACAACAGGCTTGAGCTTTAGATATGGAGTTTAGGTGTGGTGTGTAGTGGTGAGAATAATAGCTTAAAACTAATGATGCATGTTTTGCGGAGTAATTAGTAGGCTTGATGTGATGTGTGAAATGACCTAGGTTGGCAATTTGTGAAAAATAGATTGGATAAATGGTGATATATACACTTGAGGACTAGTGTTAAAAATATTAAATTGTGGTTGAGTCATTAAGATGATAAGAGTGATAGTCATATAAGAATAAGTTGAACCCCAGATAGCATGTTGTTAGATAAGGTTGTATGGTATAAGTGTCATGTGTACCCAATTTGTGTTTTTGACTCTTGTAGTATGGAGAAGTTTGGGGAGTTGCTGTATGGTGTTCTTTAGAGTTGAATTAAGGAAATATAGGTAGGCAATATGCGCATTTGGTATAGTTTTACAATTTTTTCTTAAGTTGTAAGTTATGTGATTAGAGGTGTAATGCTAGAATCCTAAGAAGTTGAAGACAAAGCGTTAAGTATTATGAAGCATTGATGTACAAACCCATGATAATGTTAGTCTTAAGCGGCGATTTTGGGGGTTGGATAAAGCTGTGATTAGTGCCCCTAAAAAGGCGGGGTCCTAGAAAGAAATTAGTGTGTTTTTATTTAAAAGTATTGTGGAGAGTTGTGGTTATAGATTTGATAAGGGGATATGTTCGTAAGTCTAGAATTGTGGCTTTGATCTAAGGGGGAGATGGTGAATTAAGGTAATTCCCGAATGTTCTCAGCATGACTAGTTATGGGGAGAAACCATGATAAACCTATTTCGACTCAAGCATAATCCTCTTACTTCAATTTAGGAGAGTATCCTACTAATGTATTACGCCATTAATTCAAGTCATGCCTATGTGTAATACCCCGAAAAAAATTTTCATTGAAATTTTGTGCGTAAATGTGTCGGGATCCTATCTTTGAGAATGATTTATAATTTTTATGTGTGTCATTTCTTGAATTTCGACCTACCATTTTGTAGAGCATCGAATAAGCTTTCCAACGATATGTGGATCACCCAAAACGGACACTCGAGTGATGAGTTACGACCATTCCGATCGAATTGTGAACAGTAAAACGTGCAGGAAAAAGTACTGAGGCTAGGCGTATTTTTGAACCAACTTTAAACGATCATAACTCCTTGTACATAATGAACTGTGTGAGCTGCTATATATCAACGAAAATCCCTGAGAGTCTTCTTTTCAATGAAATTGGTTTCATCCAATTTGGACATCGGAGTAAAAAGTTATGGCCAATTTACTTTAGCCTATCGGATAGATCACTGAAGGGCAGATTTGATATTAATTGATTTTTAAAGGTAATTTGGTCATTTTCCATTATTGTAACCCTCTATATACACCCCATTTGAGCTGATAATTGTCATTCATTTTCTCTTATTTCTCTTATATCTCTCTCAAAATATATGCACATATATATATATAGAAGATGAGGAGTTAGGGTTAGGGTTCCAATTGGGGAAAAATCGATTCAAGGCTTCGCTTCGTGAATTGCTTCCGTCAATCTCTTCGGCTACGAAATCTAAGGTATGCAAGTGTTTATCTATGGGCTCCTTTAGTCCATAGAGCCCACAAATCCTTTTTCAAAGGCTCAAGATACATGTGTGTGTATATATATATATATATATATATATATGCTTTCTAAATTTTCATTGTGTATGTGTGTAGTATTCATATGATGGTTGAGATATATGTGTGGGATGATTATGTGTGTTTATTGAAGTATATGTGTGTAGTATTTGTGTGATGGTTGGTGATTATGTTGTTGAAGTTGATGATATCCAAGAAGGGATCTTTGCATGTTTGTGGAAACTATGGTGGTATGTGATGTATAAATATATGAAATGGGTGATTGAATACTTGTAACCTTGATGAATCCACCTATGCCTAAGAAGTGCATGTAAGGTGTTTGTGAAAATACCTAAGAGACTAGAGATTTTGTTTTTATAACATAATAGGTTCAAAATTAATTGATTATGAATATATGATGATTTAAATTGTTAAGCCTTGATTTATACTATTATTCCATTATTTCCTTGTTATGACTTGGTAATTGTTATTGGGAATTATATATCCCTACTATTGATTGATATGTCAAATATTTTCTAAATGTGAGTTGGATTGTGAATTGAGAAATGTGGATGTTGAAGTTGAGGATGATGGTGTTATGGTGCATGAAATTGAGAATTAAACCTATTCCCTAAATGGTGCATGTAAGGTGATTGCTAAAATGCCTATGTGAAGAAGAACTAAGTATTCGACATGTTTGTTATCCAAATTATGATTTCATGCCATATCCATATGCTCAAATTAGGTCTACCATATGTTTGACAAAATATTTAAGAGAATAGAAAATTATGCATTGTGGTTTATTAGGTCTTAAAAGATAAATTCATGCTTTGTTCCTATGGATAGTTGATTTCCTTGAATTTGTCGTGCGTTGTGGGTGTATGATGGAATGCTATGATGAATTGTTGAGGTAAGTATGATGTTTGTGCGTAGTATTTGTTGTGGACCCAAAGCATGCTCCCCACGTGTTCTATTGGATGCTTATATGAAGAAATGAGGCCATTTGATTTGCTAAGTGTGAAGTCCTCAATTATGTGTTGCGTATGATGGCATATGGGCATGTTGTGTATGAGTTATCTATCTTGTGTTACTTTATGCTATTGTGTGCTCGGGGTACGTATGCCCAAAATAGTTTGCTGGTCTAGAGCCGAGTCAATTTCATGGTAATCTCAATCGAGCAATGAACAATGAATTCCCGGTTAGTTTCAAAACTTGGGAAAAACTCAGTAATCTTGGAAATCATTCTTTATCGAATACTCGGGCCATGAAGCTTTGAAATATTACATATCAATTCACTCCGTTACAGACCCCTATACATTTTGTGAGATAGTAAGTTTATCTTAAAAGTAAGTTGCATTTAGAAATACTCCGTCAGAGAACGGAATCAAGCGAACTCTGTCATTTTGATAAAGTATCATAATGTGAGAACAGATTCAGTTCAGTTGAGTATAGTTAAGAACCGGTTAAGTGTCTTTCAGTTGGGAGTAGGATTCAGCACCGAGCGATCTAAGGATGGGAACATTCCTGCGAGTAGAGGGTTTGATTCCTGGTAGCAATCCTCATGTTCCAGAACAACATCGCTATCGTAGGTTGAGATATCTATCCTGCGAGTAGAGGGTTAGATGAGGTGGTTGTCCTGCGAGTAGAGAGTCCCACCATTCTTGTTTGAGGTCCTAATAGTAAAGGGTCCTATGCAGTTGTTTTTACTGGTGGCGCGGTATTGACACCCTTCCAGCTGGGGTACAGGTTGGATCCCACTTGTGGTAAGTGGGGAATGTCGGTTAAATGATCACTCCCACAGTTTCAGTAACAGTCTCAGAAAAGAACTCAGTTAATGTGCAGAAGTTGAGGCTGTCAGATACAGGCCTCCCAGTATTGCTATCATTATCATTGAGTAGAGAGACTTCCTGCGAGATGAGGGTTGCTCTCGAACTTATTTACCCATTATCATTATCATTGAGTAGAGAGACTTCCTGCGAGTTGAGGGTTGCTCTCAAACTTATTTACCCATTATCATTATCATTGAGTAGAGAGACTTCCTGCGAGATGAGGGTTGCTCTCGAACTTATTTACCTATTATCATTATCATTGAGTAGAGAGACTTCCTGCGAGATGAGGGTTGCTCTCGAACTTATTTACCCATTATCATTATCATCGAGTATAGAGACTTCCTGCTAGATGAGGGTTGATCTCAGATTCATTTGTTCAGTATTCCAGAGTTGGTGAATTTGAATATCAAATATTAGTAATATCAGTTATCTGATTTCTCAGTATGGATAAGTACAGATGTCAGCTCTAGTAGCTTCAGACACTCAGTATCTTAATATCAGTATTATTATTTTCGGGTATCAGTGTTCAAAATGTAACATTCGGTGTCATGATGATTTCAGTTGTTCTTTATGCATCCATGTGTGTATTGTTGATCAGACATGTTTCAAAATTGGTAACTGCAGAGTTTCTATATATGTTTATTCCAGCGAATACATATTATTCAGATTGTTATGTTTATGCATAAAGCTTATATTTCACCTTACCCTATCCTTGCATAGTCGGTACATTCTTTGTATTGACGCATTCGCGCTATGGTGTTATCCCCACCATAGGTTCAGAAGAGCGAGATTCAGAGTATATTTAGCTGTCAGATCTTATAGCAGTGGGTGCAGCAGTGAGTCCTCATCATCCGAGGATATTCTATTTCAGTGTTTTGATGATTTTAGTAGATGGAGTTAGTTGGGGAATTGTCCCTTCAACTCCACAGTTCAGACAGTGTAGAGGCTTTTCAGACAGATGTATTAGTGTGTGGTTTAAGGTATTGTATATTTCTAAATGTTTGAACCTTATGGCCAGATTTAGCCAGTTTTCGCATTTATCGTATTATATTATGTAGTGAACAGATACGAATATCAGTGAAGGGTTAGCTTGTGGTCCCTCGGGGTTATGACCACCGTGTGGCGTTCCGGTTTATGGGAATCGAGGCATTACACTATGCCTATGGTTCCATCCATATGTTGTGTTGTTCGTGATCCATGAAAATCTATGTCTCTTAGCATACTTGGTCCTAAGGAAATGTGTTTCTATATGTCACCGATTCATTCTATGTTGGGTTTAGCCAAAGTAATAAAGTTTATGCAAACTCATGGCAAATCTCAGTTCCTTAAATGAGGAGTAATCACTTCAAGCAGAAATCTTTGTCTTAGTTGTAATGTAACACCCCGTAGCATTATCGACTCAATACCACTCTTGGTTACATGTATGGAGAGCTGACAATCTGAATTTTTTTCTAATTGTCAAAAAAGACTTAGTCATATTTTAAGCTCCTAAACTTTGGTGATTTCTAAATCGATTTTTCCAACCTTGAGATATGGATTTTTAAGTTGATTCATGTTCGAGGGAGTAAAGGAGATGTTTCGAGGAAGTTTTGAATTTTTTGAACAATGTTAGAGATGTGTTGGGATGTTGGAAACAGTGGCCTAACGCAAATTCGATGCACCACATCGATGACCGCATCGATGAAGCAGTTGCCCGATGCGATATTGAATCGTTATATCGGTTGGTGTGTCGGGTGCCCAGTTCGTCTTATTGACTTTAGGGTTCAGGAGGGTAATTCAGTTTATTTCCCTCATTTTATCTTGATATGTGCACCAATGTTTTCTCACTGTGCTCTATCCTAAGAATTTATGCTATATTGTGTGTTTTCTAACGATTCTCTACTTAAGATCCATACACTTGATATATGGAGCACTTCGTGTCTATTTTATCGTATCTTTATTTCATGTCCCCCTTTGAATTGTGCAATAAGTATAAGTTATAGTCTAATAGTGTTACTTCCATTTATGACCTTTATGCTCGGGTCCCTTAATGACCCTCAGTATGATAGTATGATGGTGGTTGTGAAAGCATAGTGATGTGTTAGGTACGGGAGTAGATGTTCTTGAAGGTGAAAATTTTTATGTGAATTCTTGAGCTAAGGTTATAGGTGAAAGGTAAAAGAAGGGGATAAACTTTTATTGTGTGAAATAGCTAAGAAGGATGTGGCGAAATATTTATGAGAGTGATTGAAATTGTTGGTCTTAGTGGGAAGATCCATGTAGTGGGTGTAGTAATTATTAGGCTTGAATGTTGTGGTTGCTAAAAACACAAACCTATGTGTTATGTGGTTAGTATTATCTAATTTAAATCTCAAGTGTCTTTGATGGTAGTGATAAGGTGAAGAAATATTCTTAAAGGGATGTAGAGTACAGGGTCCCTGTAATACCCCGCATATTTACCTAGCTTAAATTCGTCTCAAAATTATCAAAGACTTTTTTTAAAGATGAATACATTTTTATTTATGCATAATTTTCAAGATTTTTACTTTTTATCACGTAGAAAATTGACTTAGCTTTCCAACGATATAAAATTCACCTAAATCTGATAACCGGGTAAGAAGTTATGACTATTTCAAGTCCCCGTCGTAAAACAATGCCATTTCAACCAGTGGCGCGCCGCGCTACAAGCAAAAATGGCATTTGTCAACTTCTAGTAAGCCTCCGCGATTTTTTTACGCCGCGCCAAAGTTTCAGGTCGCAAACAAGGTGGCAACGCGATTACACCGCGTCGCGCCACCATGAAGATTCCTAATTGTCAGATTCCAGTGAGGGTCCGCGATCCTGGCACGTCGCGCCAAGGCCAAAAATCGGGATTTTCAGTTTTCAGCTTTCGTTTAAAATTTATTCAAGGATATTGTAGTCTTTTTCCACGGCCCTAGTTAACCTAAAACACGAGATTTAACCTATTGGTGACCTAAATACTCATCCTTTATTCAATTGCTCTCACAAATCGAAGATCCCCTTTTAAAAACAAGAATCCTAGCTCTCAAATTCAAGTGTCAAAACACAAGTACTCTCCATCAATCCTTCCAAATTCATTAACTAAGGTATGCATTGTGTTTATTCATGGATTTCTTTCGTCCATGAAGCCCAAGAATCAAGTTTTAAATTATGAATTATGATATTCATGTCATGTGTTAATTTTGTTCATGTTGTTATGGTTGTATGACTACCAAGATTGAATCTTTGTCATATTTTCGTGAAACCATGTTAGGATAGGGTTGAAATCCATGCAATGAAGTCAAATTGTGGAATCATATTGTAATTAATTGATGATCATACCTATGCCATAAATTGTGCATGCAAGGTGTTTGATAAAATGCCTAGTATGATAGAAATCATGTATATTGACTCAATTATGGTTTAAATGCCAAATACATGGAATTTACTTATGTTTAACATGACTCCCATAACATTTATTATTCATTATGCTTGCTTGATGAAATGTTCATGGTATTTGAAACATGTGAGCAAGCCATGATTATGTTCTCCCTTATCCATGTATTAGATTATAACAATTAAGTGCCTCATGAAATATTCCCCAACTATTATATGATGAATTGTGAACGCTAGTCATGTGTTCAAGAGTGTCAAGTTGTGTCAGTTTCATTCTATCGAGTCCTGGGGGTACTTGTGCCTGAAAAATATAGCTGGGTGCCTAGATCCAGTGTCATGTTTTCACGATATCCTCAGTCAAGCCATGTTCAGTAGAATTCACTCAGTCATGTAACTCAGAAAATCTTAGTAATCTCATGAACTCAGTCAGTTGTCAAATATAAGTAGTATTTCGTTAGTCAACAAAATTCTGTAAACTCAGTCCATGTTCAGTTCAGCTAATCATGTTCAGTGTCTATTTAGATGGGAGTAGGATTTAGCACCGAGTGAACCCAAAAATGAGAACACACACTGCCAGACTGAGGGTGTGATTCCTAGAAGCAATCCTTGCGTTCCAAAACTATATAGCCAATATAGGTTGAGACATCAACACTGACAGATGAGGGTTAATGAGGTGGACAAACACTGTCAGATGAGGGTCCCACCATTCTCTTTTGGGGACACTGTCAGATGAGGGTCACCCATAGCTTATCTTTACTGGTGGCATAGTATTGACACCCTTCCAATTGGGGTTACAAATTGGACCCCAGCTCAACTATTATAGAGCATTTGAGGCATGTCGGTTAGATGACTACTTCCCATAGTTTCAGTATCAGTCTCAGTAAAAGAACTTAGATAGTTTTTCAGATTTTAGGACTGTCAAATACAGTCAACTTAGTTCAGAAAAGGAACTCAGCTAGTTCCATCAGTATCAGGACTTTCAGATACAGTCACTCATGTTATCAGATATATCAATAAACTCATGTTTCAGTAGTCAAATTCAGTTATCATGTTATCACGATCTCAGTTATTATGTATTCATGCATGTATTCTCATGTTCATGTTAGTCAGTCAGTTAGCATTATTCATGCATTTGAACCCCATGTATTTAGCCTAACTCACATGCATACCAGTACGTTTAATCGTACTAACACATTCACGCTATGGTATTTTATTCTATACCATAGGTTCAGAAGCATGAGCTCCAAACCCCCATTAGCATTCCAGTATTCAACAGTCAGCGTTAGAAGTGAGTCCTCATCCTTTGAGGACATGATTATTATTTATTATGTCAGTTTTCAGTTTATTTCAGTAGCCAAAATTAGTTGGGGATATGTTCTATCAACTCCTTATTCAAATAGTTAATGGCTTTTCAGACTGTCAAGTTCAGATAGTTTATTTTAGTTGTTTTAGGTATTTCATACCCCATCTAGATGTTATGATTTAGTTTTGAACCTTATGTCTTTTCAGCCTTTATTTCCACATTTATATGATATATTATGCAGTGTTCGGGTACAGATATTAGTCATGGGTTAGCTTGTGGTCCTTCAGGGTCATGAGCACCATGTAGCATTTCGGGTACCAGATTCGAGGCGTTACAAAAGTCAAGAAACAAAGTGAAGAAGTTGAAAGTCAAGTAACAAGGTGAAGAAGTTGAAAGTCAAGCAACAAGGTGAAGAAGTTGAAACTTAAGCAACAAGGTGAAGAAATTGAAAGTCTACAAATTGAAAAATAGCAAGTCAGGAGCCCGCTTGAAGAAAAGGGTGAAGAAATTGAAAGCCAGGTAACAAGTTGAAGAAATTGCAAGTCAGGAGTCCGCCTGAAGAATAGGGTGATAAAACTCAAGTCAAGAGTCCAAAAAAAGCTGCATAGATAGGATTTTGTAATTTCATTTATGTTTTTAACTTGTAGTTTTCATTTTGATGTGATGACAGAGCCGCAGACCAAAACCTCGACAGGGCCTCACTCGACTCTCCAAGGTGGTATAGTCCTTATCCTTTCAATCCTTTGAGTAGGTAGGATATCCTAAGTCAAGACCTGATTACCCTTCTTTCTTCTGTTTCTTTCCTTGAATAATAGTCGGGTTAAAATTTGGTCTCATTGTCTAGTTTTTGTCTGAAAATACTTTGTGTTTACACCCAAAAAGTGGCATGATGTAGACACCTAATTTTGTCCCTCCCGAAGTTCAATTTTATCTATTTTAAGTTCACCTTACCACGCACCCTCACCCATGTAATTATACCCAACAAAAAAAAATAATCCTTAACAAAATCCCTAACAAATTTTATCTCGTTTTAATCATCCTAACAACTTACCCCTACCCCACTCCCTACTCTCCACCCCACACCCTTACCCTACCCCTACCCTGTACCCCTCATCATGTTTTTCCTTTTTTTAGAATTCACACATCATACACAATGTACAAAAGAGAGGCGGGACCAACTGGAATATATATACACACGCAGTATATTCACAAGGGAGACTCACCATCAATATAGAATACACACACAAACCTCACGCCATTAATATACACTCATATATACATTATCACTCTTCTACCCAATTCACATACCAAAAATACACCCATACTCACATCACAAACTCCACTCACAAAAAGCACAGATCCACCATTCTTCAATAATACACCTGATAATACAACAAACAGAGTACATATACACACATATCCTCCATACGCACATACTCCATTCTTCTTCTTTTTTCCTCACCGCCACACACATATAATAACTAGAAGAGACTCACACACATAGAATCAAGAGAGGGAGAGAGATTTAAAGTCGAGAGTGAAAGTTCGGGAGAGAGGAATTCGGTCGCTGTCAAGAATTTTTCGGTGAAACTTTTTGCCGAAACTGGTTTATGGGTCATCTTTTGATCGATTCAAGCTCAAGATTATTGAATCTATTTGTTTCCATTGATTTTGAAGTAAACCATGGCCGGAAAACACAAAGATTTCGCTGGAATTGGGTTTTAGTTCATCATTTGATTAAAAACACCGAAACCAGAGGTTGTTCTACGAATTCAGGTGAGATTGATCCGAAACTGTTTGTCTCTCGCTGTTGAAAATCCAAGCCTATGAATGATATTAGTTGAATTCGGTGAAATTTAGTTGATTCTGACGGTTTTAATAGGGGTCTTCTCCTTCGGATTTCTTAATCTTCGTCTTGGATCACTTGTTTTATTTTTCTTCGTGGGTTTCTGACTCGATTGTATCATGTTTTAGGCCGAGGATTGGTAGGCAAATCATAGTTTTGGGTAGGCAAATTGTAGAATTGGACGATTGTTGATTGTTAAATGTTTTGGCATGTTTTGTTGAATGATGTTGTTTTGCTTTCTAGCATTTGGAAAATGTATCCATTTAGCCAGGGAATGCCCCAAGTTTATTTGTATTTATTCACCGGAGAATGCCCCGACGTATTATGTTGGCGGAAGATGTTCTTGATCAAGACCCGAGGCATCGGTTGGAGCGTAGTTTAGGATTAGTGTAGGTTTACATTTCAGTACCTTTTTATTTTGGGTTTGTAATAATTGGACTGTACATTATATTTTTGGGATTTATTTTGCTTGTGTTTGTTTGTTTGATTATGGTGTTTTTTATGTGGTTTATTCACTTTTATTATCGATTTAGCCGATACGCTCTACCAAGCGATCGTGGCCAAATCACGGGATCGAGGGATGCCTAACACCTTCCCCTCGGTCAATAGAATTTCTTAGTCAGAATCTCTGTTCGCAAACCAGTTTTAAAGAGTCAAATCATTTTGAAAATAATTTTTCAAAGGTGACTTGGCACACCGTATTATACCAAGTGGCGACTCTGAGTTTTGAATGTAAAAATAATTCTTTTTCGAAACAAATCTTCATTTTTTCACTTAATAATAAAATCCCTTTTGAACATAAAATTGATTCTGTTTGGTTAAAAAAGGGGTGTGACAGCAAGTTTGTAAGTTGACAATTTGGCTAACTATCTTAGGTATTCAAATCCAAATTGAACAAGTAATTTTTGGTGTTCTAATTCAATTTGAATGCTAACTATTATCTCTAATTAATGATATTTCACACATACATATGTCACATGACATCCATATTATATAACACTCCCCCTTGGATGTCCATTAAAAGATAATGTGCCTCGTTAAAACCTTACCAGGAAAACCTAATGGGAAAAAGCCCAGTGAAGGAAAAAGAGTACAAACATCTTGCAATACGCCTTTAATGTTGCCTTATTACAAACCTTAGCAGGAAAATCCAATTGGGACAAAACCTTAGTTAAGGAAAAAAGAGCACAACGCGTATTTTACTCCCCTGATGAAAATTCAATTTAATGACTTGAGTCTCCTCATTCCAGTCCTGTGTCACCATCTTCTCGAAAGTTATAGTTGATAGAAACTTGGTAAATAAATCAGCAATATTGTTACTTGAACGAATCTGTCGCACCTTGATATCACCATTCTTCTGGAACTCATGTATCTAGAAAAGTTTTGGCAAAATGTGCTTCATTCTATGTTCTTTTATGCATCCACTCCTTAGTTGCGTAACACATTTTGCATTGTATTTATAATATCTGTTCATTAATAGATAAATATTTTATTTGTCAAATACTCCGAGTACACATCCAGTAATACACATTCTTAGCCGCCTCATTAAAAACCTTGCTTTTTCATGTTAAGCTATCTTTATAATCATGGGGTATTCAATAGAATCGCTTTATAACATTTTAAATCCTTCAAGGATTTTCATATAAATTTATTATCTAGCTAGACGTAACAATAATTCATTATACATATTCAAGTTTTTCAATATTGTCAGACTAAAACAAACCTCATTTCATCCACCACGGGAGAATAATTCTCCTACAATACTGCCAGGAACTCTGTAAAATATTTATGTCCCAAGATACAAGTCATACTTTATATCTTTCAAATTTTACTTTCACATAGTAAATCATTTGTACCCACTAGCATTATACCTCTGATCTTTGGATTATGCGTCCAAATATTCACTTTTCAAGTGAAACAAACTACTTGAATTACATACTTTTATTTGGTCAATAATTTATGATATAATACATTGAAAAACCCTTAAACTTGTAGCCAAAACTTACTTTAAATCCTAAACTAATTGGGTAATTATTTACCTCCCTTAATAACTTCCAAATGAATTTTTTTCACCCTAATTACTGACGTGACAATTTTTTTTAAAAATCAGCGCGTTAATTGCTTAAAAAACATGAAAAATGGTGGGTCCCACCTTTTAATTTTATAAGTTTTCTTTATATATATATATATATATATATATTAAATTAAAAAAAATTAAAAATCTACTTTCATCTTCATCTTTTTCATAACCACCCCCTTCCCCTACCCCCGCCTCCACCCCCAACACCCTCATTTCTTCATCTTCTTCGTACCCCCCACCCCATTTCTTCATCTTCTTCATATCCTCCACCTCCACCCCACCCCGTTTCTTCATCTTCTTCATTTAGGCTAAATTTTTTTTTTTTCAAGAACACCATTACTAAGCTCCATTTACCCCTCCCTTCATTATTTTTTTTGCCTTTTATTTAATTTTTTCAAATGACTACATTCAATTTGTGATGATAAATAACTTATGACAATTTATCACTTTCTCGTCTTATGCTTATTGGAGCATTTGAGAAGGTTTGAAATAATGGTGTTAATGGTGAAAAAAATTAAAGGAGGAATCATTTTCATAGCAGATCGAACAAAGGAACGACTATTAGTATTATTACTGCCAAATCATTTGGTAGATTTGGAATTATTGTGGATGAGTTTAGGTTTTGTTCTACTTGCAATTGTTGATTTCTAAATTTTGATGGAGGAGCCATGGATTAATCTACATGAAAAAGTTATTTATTAATTTTTTGTTAAATTCGAATCAAGTTATTGGTGTTAATGGTGAAAAATGATGTTAATGGCGAAAAAGAAATTAAAGGGGGAGGAGAAATAGGGGTTGGGGGACTGTTAAAGAATCGAAGGAGGAGGAACGGGCCAGGGGAGGGGGGGGGGGGGCTGGAGAAGAAGAAGAAGTAGGGGGTTCTTTTTTTATTATATATATATATATATATTAAAAATAATATTATATATATATTAAAAATAATATATAAATAATATATATATATTTTTAAATATATATATATATATTATATTATATTATATATATATATATATATATATATAAAGTACAAATATATTTTTTACTTTTTAAAAATAAAATATAAAAATAATATGTGTATTGAATTATTTTTTTTAAAAAAAATACAATTTCTTACGTGGCAATGACATGGCACTGATATGACACTGATTTGGCAATGACGTGGGGCGTGTGTACTTCACTCTCCGTAGTGAGAGTGGTATAATTTTTGTTGGGTGGAAAAAAATTCACTTAAAAGTTGTTAAGGGGGGTGAATAATTGCCCGATTAGTTTAGGGTCTAAAATAAGTTTTGGCTACAAATTTAGGGGTGTTTTGATGTATTATCTCATAATTTATCTATCCATACTCATTGATAGATTTGTATCCAAGATCCTCGATATTATTTATAATGTTGAGTGCTATATTATATCAAATATATCATCGATGATTGTTTGATATCGATTTCAATAAGACAAAACTTAATGAAGATCTGTTTATATTCAGTACTTTTTCAGGTTCCTGAACCTTTGCCAAGGTTTTATAAAGTGTTATGTTGGTGCTTTTTAAAGCACTTTGCTCATTATCATGATCATCTTGATCATTTGCTCCTTTCCTTCTTCAAGGAGTTTTACCTTTGGAGTCAATTGGTCTATCACGCTTCAGGCATGTCATAAACTCTGTGTTTTTACGAATATTTCATTAGAGCATTTTACAGTTGAATTATCACATACAGTTCGCAAACAAATTCGACAATTAATTTGCAATATTTTGCAGATAAATTATCTCTTGAACTTTAAGTTCATATATATATATATATATATATATATATATATATATATATATATATATATATATATTTTATGAGGATCTGGATAATTCATTTCATGCATAATTTTTAATTGTTAATCATCTCTCTCCTTAATGTTAGGAAATCTAACATTTATCCCCAACCTTGTCTTGGAATTCATATTTGTGCATTGTGATGAAGCAGTTGTATCATATGCTATACACTGAAATTTTTAGATGAAAATTATTTGGTTCTTAACCTTGAACCAATAGTGATAGGGGAGTCTTGTTGTCTTTATTCATATGAATGCTGCTACATTTTAAAAGGCACATCTCATACAAAGTTTATTTTGAGAGATTTATTCTAATAATTAATGATTTTTCTAGAATTGGAGGCATACAATTTCTACTAAACCAACCAGCATTATCAACATAATTTATAATTCGAAATTGTGCTCTTAATTTAATAACTTGAGCAAAAAACGGTGCAAAAATTAAATTACAAGTTAATAAAAAGAGCACATGTGACCATATCATAGATGCATCTATTAAACTATATAATAGTAGTCGATCCACATGGCAGGCGAACGGGCTCATATTCACCTTTTTATATGTTCCAAAAATTTTAGAAAATATAATTTCAACCTTAGCTGGTACAATGATGAATTCATTGTGAGAACAAGCAGCACAAGAGAATTCGTGAAGAATCTTTTATTTCTTCAATATATAACCACATGAATTCTCAATTTGTTTTGCATCACATTTGAATCGAGATGGTCAACCGTCATGCCAACTGATATTTATTTCAACAAATTTTTAATTTACTATTGCATGTGATTCTGTTTTGATGCTCATATTTGTGCATTACAAATAAGATAAAAAATACGGATAATCTTTTACGTAAATATTTATAACCCGCGGCGATTGTAGTAATATGAAGATATAACATCTTCCCATTATTTATAGCCTCAATATAATTTATCTTTGACCAATGTCTTTGAAACTTAATTAGTTTCTTTCAAGACTTACTACAATTCAAATATTATGAACAATTTCATTCCTCCAGATAGTAAAACTTAAGCTCTTTTGGAGCTCTCAATTAATTTTGTGTACTACACATATTTCACACATCGTTCATATGATGAACATTTCCTTCAAGGAGAAAATCATATAAGTACGGTCATAATCTTAAAACATTATATAAAGACTTGTTTCTTGGTTTTACCCTTTGGTAATCCATGATAAACATATCAAAATATTTATGGTATACTACAAGTATGCGATGAATGACTGTTTATGTCAAAATAAGATTTTCTTTATTTTTCTCAAACCACCCGTAGAGGTAAGATGTGATATTTATCAAACCATGCATTAACATGTCCATATTCATAATTTATATCACATCTTGACACATTCGTTTTGAGAATGATCAGGCATCAATGATGCTTATCACAAGTTTTCTTTTCTTCAAGAAATCAGTTATGATCATATGTACATGCTTCATAATTTTTTATTAGAAGTGGATTCTCACATCATGAAAGTTATAATATTTATATGACAGATCTCAACACCATTTTGAAAAGTCAAGTGCACCATCATTTTATATTCTTTTTTGGTATGGAGAATTTATAAAACTTATGTCAAATTAGGTCACACGACAATCACGTGTGCAATAACCTTTCATAGCATGCCCATTAGTGGCAAAATTACCTTCATCTTTTGAAGTATCATTTGAGAACTCATAATATTCTTCAAAGACTATAACCTTCTAATTCTTCAATATAGATGTTGTGTAATACCTAATCTGCACATCTCCGAGATGGCAAAATCGTTCATGCCAACTTATGAACTTATTTGTACTAGTAAACTCCAAGTTTACCATGACATTTGAGTTTTACTTAGTAAATTTCAGATTTACTAGAACATGAATAATTTTTCAAGTTTGCTATTTTGAAGCATATTTCATAATATTCCTTCTCAATTATTATACCTCGTATGGAGATGTTACTCCTATCGCATTCACCCCAGGAAATGGATTTGTAGTTTTAAGAATCAAATTCTCATTCCCCAGGAATGAAATATAATGATGTCTTAAGCCTATCAAATTATGATAGCTTAGAATTTCTTTCAAGTTATTGCTCCTTCATGAGTAAATCGAGGTGTACATATAATGTAACAAAATGTTTTGTCCTTGTTATGCCTATATTCATATTCATAAATTCAATCACATGTCTTCTTTCAGACATACTGTGCACTGCATGCTACCACATTCACTTCAAGGAATGGAGCATATTCAATGGGACATATTTCATGACTTTCTAATAAAATTTTGCTTTAGTCATTATTATACCATCAATATGTTGTATTGAGATTAAAACTCAACTTCTTGTCCATATAAAGGCGCCTTAGGCCAAAAATCAATGGGACTTGGACCCAACATCCTATCATCATGGTGCATCGGGACTCTTAACCCAATATCTTACCCTCTTATTGGCATGAGATTTAAATCCATCATCACACCCTCGATCAATAACATATTAGGCTAAAGTATAATAAACTCAAACTTGAGTCTATAACAATATCACCACTTTGTGATTCTCAATATTATTTTTGAAAAATTAATTAAAGAACATGAATTAATAATATACTTATCTTATCATAAACAGTAGAAAGGTGAAATCCGAATCATGAAGATCACATAGTTCTTGTGGTCTTGCCTTCTCCACCTTCCAAACCAATTTTCTTTTATTAACCTTCAAATTTTAAGATGGTAGAGACTCGTGCTGATAACGTGTTATAAAATAAAGACAAAATATCAAATATCAAACTTAAAGAAAAGAGAGAACTTTAATAATGCTTATGTTTTACTACTTTGACATGTTAATAAAATGTACAAAGGGTGGCTATTTATAGACCACCAAACTTAGTTCCTAAGTTGCCAAACTTGACTTCAAGTTGACAAGTTTGCAAGTTGGCAATTTCGCCAACTATCTTAGGTATTTAAATTCAAATTGAACAAGTAACTCTTGGTTCAAATTCAATTTGACTACTGACTATTATCTCTAATTAATGAAATTTCACACATACATATGTCACATGACATCCATATTATGTAACAAGATCGACTTTATTTTGGTGATTTTGTGTCAAAATAACTTTTGAATACTTTCGTAGTGGTTGGATAAAATGAAAAAATTATTTTAAAAAATCAAAATAGTCCTTCCGTTTTGTTTTAGTGGCCCTTTTTCTATAAATATGTGTTTCAATTTAATTGTCTCATTTGTAAAATTAAGATAATTTTATTATGTTGTTTCAATACTACCCCTATCATTAAATGACTACATAAATTGTATATAATCCAATTTATATTTTTGAAGCATCATTAATAAGGCTATAACAACAACAGCATACCTAGTAAAATTTCACAAGTGAAGTTGGGGGAGGGTAGAGTGTACGTTGACCTTATTACTAGCTACCTCGAGGAGGTAAAGAGGCTGGATCCAGAAAACCTTCGACTCTAGTGTAGCAAATCTAGACCAAGGTATAAAGTGTTGGTGTAATATACCACAATTACAATAAATTATTACAGTTGAAAATAAAATTAATAAAATGAAGAAAATAAAATAATCTTCTTCTTGAATGAGACGCGGATATCTCGCTCTCTTTAAGAAGATTCAAGCTCAACGTGGCATAATCTACACTGATTTAGTAATATATCTCTTGACTTGTCTCTTCCAGTATACAACAGTCCATTAACGATGTACAACTCAAGCAATTTCGGATTAATTGAAGAGTCCAAAGATCCACCATAAAAAACACCTTCCTTCAAGATATTAAAACTCTCTTTTTGTATAGTGAATACAGTTAAAGACTTAAAAAAAATTTCTTTGACTCAACTCTTTCTTTCACTAATATGTTTACTCTCTTTTGTATAGTGAATATAGTTGAAGACTTAGAATATTTTCGATGCCTCAACTCTCTCTTCCACTAATATAAGTTTTACACTTTTTTAACTCACGTACCTCACATTATACTACAACTCATCTCTTTTGTTATTTTCTTCTACACAAGAAAGAAAACACCATTTATATAGGTGTAGTATTCTTTCATATAGTAAATGAGAGAGTAGTGGATATTAAGTGAGAAAAATGAATGTTTTAAGGGTTTCATATGTTATATGAGTTACAACTATAAAGAGGTATAATAATGATAGAAGTCACAAGAAACTTATGGCCACATTCTACCACTAACTCATAAGATTAAAGACATAAAATGTGGTAGATAATGGACAAATAAAGTGTTAGAAGTTACAAGAGTTACCAAAATATAATGACACCACTTTCTTTACTTTATGTCCATCAATTATGTAAGATCCCGCAAATTCATGCGTCAAATTTCAGCTTTGTAGTCTCTTTAAAAGACCCAACACTCAGAAAATTTTGTTAAGTGTTCAACACTTAGTTTCATTTTAAGCCTCCAAACTTTAGAGATTTATTTGACGTCCTTCCCGACATCCGATTTTCGATTTTTAGATTGCGTTGCAATGGGGCAAGGTTGTAGTACATCTCGGGTAAGTTTCAGAATTTTTTGGATAGCATAAGGGCGAGTTTGGATGTGCAAAACAGTAGCTCTCCACGATAAGGGGGCGTTGCCCAGATTAGAGCACCGCTCTAAGCAAGGTGCCGCCCTAGCTAGAGCGCAGGACTAAGCAGGGCGCCGCCCTGGCTGGTGCCTTGTGCCCAGTTTTGCTGAATTTTACCTCCGTGCATTGAGGGGTAGTTTGGTTATTTTCCCTACCCTATATATATTCATAAACATGGGATTTGAGCATTTTGAAGCCAAAATATTGGGTTTTCTCAAAATCCTCTCAAGAACACAAGCTAGGGTTTTCATAGTAGATTCAATTTCAAGGAATTCTCTCCCTGAAACTTCGTGAAATCATAAAATAAGGTATACGTTATGTTGATTTATGGATTCCCTTCATCCATAAAGCTCAAGAACCCTCTTTTAAATTATAAAGTATGATGTCTATATTGTTGGGTGTTGATAATTATGTTGTTGATGTTGAATGATTCCCAAGTTGGAATTTTTATGTAATATTATGAATCTATGACATCATATGAGTTGAAAGCATGTAAACTTGGTTGTTAATGATGTGTAATTTGATGATTTTACCTATGCCTAAGTAGTGCATGTAAGGTGTTTGATAAAATGCCTAAGAGAATAGAAATCATGCATTATAGCTAAATTATGACCAAATTGACAAATGCATGCTCTAACCTTGTGAGCACAATGACTTCTATGGTATTGTTGTTAGTTGTGATTGTTGATGGGATGCTTATGATACTAGATTAATGAGCTTATGACATGCTGATATATGCATTCCAATTCATGTACAAGAATATGAGAACCATGTGCAGTATGAAATCCCCTATTTATAGTATTATGAATTGTGGACTGTAGTCCTCTGATCAAGAAGTGTCATGTTGTGTCAGTTTCCTTCTATTGAGTCTTGGGGGTACTTATACCCAAAAAATATAGTTGTGTGCCTAGATTCGAGTCATGTTTTCGTGATATCTTTAGTCAAGCCATGATCCATAGAACTAAGTCAGTCATGTGACTTAGGAAAATCTCAGCAAATCTCATGAACTCAGTGAGTTATCAAAATTCAGTAACATTCCATCAGTTAACGAAATTCAGTAAACTCAGTCTATGTATCGTTCAGTTAATCATGTTCAGTGTCCATTCATATGGGAATAATAATTAGCACCGAGTGAACCCAAGGATGGGAACTCACTTGTCAGATTAGGGTGTAATTCTTAGTAGCGATCCTTGCGTTCCAGAACTACATAGCCAGTGTAGGATTGAGACATCATACCTGCTAGTTAAGGGTAGATGAGGTGGCTTAACCTGTCAGATTAGGGTTCCCACCTTCTCATCAGAGTACCTTCCAGGTTAGGGTATTCACAGTTATCCTTAGCAGTGGTGCGGTATTGATACCCTTCCAATCAGGGCATAAATTGGACCCCAGCTCAGCTATTATAGCGCATTTTTGGGACATGCTGGTTAGATAACTATTTACCCCAGTCTCAGTCCCAGTCTCAGTAAAATAACTCAGATAGTTCTTTAGTTTTCAGGACTGTCAGATACAGCCAACTCAGATACAGTACGGAACTCAGCTAGTTCCATCATATTCAAGTCTGTCAGATACAGTCATTTATGTTATCATGTTAGTTATTAGTAATTATGTTTTATGTTTTCATGCATGTATTCTCACGTTCATAGTAGTTAGTTAGTTAGTATTGTTCATGCACATAAACCCTATGCATTAGCCTACCTCACATGCATACCAGTACATTCAATCGTACTGACGCATTCGCGCTATGGTGTTTTATTCTATACCATAGGTCCAAAAGCACGAGCTCCAGAGCATCAGTAGCTTTCCAGTTTCCGCAGTCAGAGTTAGCAGTGAGTCCTCATTCTTCGAGGACATGATCATTACCTTATGTTATTATTTATTTCAGTTCAGTTTTGTTAGATGGAGTTAGTTGGGGACATGCCACATTCAACTTTTTATTCAGACAGTATTTAGAGGCTTTCAGATTAGATTTCAAATTTGATTCAAACTTCATTTATTTCCAGTTTGTTTTGGTATTGTGATACTGCCTTCAGATGTTATGTTTTATTCAGATTTGAATCTTATGGCATTACAACTTTTATGTATTCTGCATTTATATTCTATATTATTGTAGTGTACAGGTACAAATATCAGTCATGGGTTAGCTAGTAGTCCTTCGGGATTGTTAGCACCGTGTAGCATTCCGGTTACCAAAATTGGGCCGTTACGAACTTGGTATCAAAGCCTAAGGTTTAATAATATCCTAGGAAGTCTGAAAGCCGCATGTCGTAGAGTCTTGTACATGGGTATGTTGCGCGCTACATTTATGTGCAAGAGGCTATGAGATATTTTAGGAACAGTTTTCCTTCTTTCAGTATTCATGTCGTTCCAGTGAGCATAATCACAAGTTAATCTCGCAGTTAATCCTTTTCTCTTCCGTTTACAGAACATGCCTCCAAAGAAGAGAACTGGAACTCAGTCAGTCCCTCAGCCCGAAGATCCTTTGGGCGAACATATCTCTCATGCGGAGTTAAGAGTCGTATTCACCACTCTTGCTCAGTCAGTTGCTGCACAGAATGAACGGCCAGCAATCGGGCCAACCCAGTGGCCAATTCATCTAGGGATGGCAATGGGGTGATGCGGGTGTGGTACGGTGCGGGTTTTAAGCTATATGGTGCGGTACAGGTTTTAAGTTATGCAGTGCGGTGTGGGTGTGGTGCGGGTTAAAGTAATATTTTTAAATGGTGCGATGCGGTGCGAGTTGCGGGTATATACGAATTTGAATTAACAAAAAAACTAAAAATTAGTACTGTTCTCATGAATATACCTAAAATTATATGTGTTCTTTACTTAAATTTTATGATACTTAAAACTACATGCATAACACTACAAATAAATAATTTTATAGTAGCTTTTTTAAAATCTCTATTCATTTGAATAAAAATATGATATTTGATCATTACTTGTTCACGTTATACTTTTTAACAATTTTTAGTGAAAAGTTATATAATAGAAATTAGTTATTATTTTCTAGTTGTAGATTTAAAAATATTATGATTTTCAATGGAGTTACAAATTTTTCAAAAAAAAAGGAAAAAAATAAAAACATGGGGCGGGGCGATTATCCGCGGGTATGAATGTGGGACGGGTTTATGTGGGTTTAAATGTGATGCGGTGTGATGCGGTTTTAAAACTTACGATTTTAGTAAAAACCCACACTGCACCGCATCATTGTCATCCCTAAATTCAGCTGTAGCTAGGATTCGGGACTTCACCCTGATGAACCCTCCTTCCCTTTTTGGGTATAAGTCAGATGAGGGCCCTCAGGAATTCATTGATCAGGTTCATAAGGTCACGGATGTCATGGGGGGTGTCAACTGTTGAGAGTGCTGAGCTAGCTGCATATAAGTTGCAGGATGTTGCTTACACTTGGTACAAGCAGTGGTTAGCAAAGAGGTCAGATGATGCAGGGTCAGTAGAGTGGGAAGAATTTGCTGCCGCTTTTCTTGATAGGTTCTTTCCCCTTGAGCTTCGTGAAGCTAAGGCATTAGAATTTGTCAACCTCAGGCAGGGAAACATGACGGTAAAAGAGTATTCTCTTAAGTTTACTCAATTTTCCAGATATGCCCCTCATATGGTTGCAGATAGCAGGGCCAAGATGAGTAAGTTTATTTCTAGGGTGAACGATAGCATAGTGAATGAGTGCAGAACTGCCATGTTGAATGGTGACATGACCATTGTTAGGCTCATGAATCATGCTCAATAGATAGAGGAGCAGAAGAGTAAGATAAGGGAGAAGAAAAATAAGTGAGCAAGGACAGGTAATTTCAACTTTGCTCAGCCTAAATCAGAAGAAGGAAACCGTTCTCAGTTTTGTCCTAGGTCATCAGCCCCAGCTCCTTCGTCAGCTAGTGCTACAGCTCCTATGTTTAGAGATAGGGCGCCAGGCTCTCAGTCTTAGGGCAGTGTTAGTGGTTCCCGCACTTATCTCTTTTGTCAGACTTGTGGTAAGAACCACAAGGGTATTTGCAGATCTAGTAGTGATGTCTGTTTTAGTTATGGCAAGTCAGGCCACAAAGTTAGAGAGTGTCCACAGTCGGGTCCGCAAGGTCCACAGAATTGTTTCACAACTCAGTCCATTCGCCCAAATCAGTAGGGTGCTACCTCCAGGCTACTAGTGGGCAATGCCCAAACCGACTCTATGCTCTCCAATCCCGGCAAGATCAGGAGAATTCTCCTGATGTGATTACTGGTACGTTACAGATCTTTCATGTGCATGTTTACGCTTTGCTAGATCCAGGTGTTTCTTTATCTTTTGTTACTCCCTTTATAGCAGGCGATTTCAAAATCAGTCCCAAAATTCTAGCAGAGCCCTTTTTAGTCTCTACCCCAGTAGGTAAAACTATCATAACCCGACGGGTATACAGGAACTGTCCGGTTATGATATTTCAGAAAGTCACTTTAGCAGACTTAGTAGAATTAGAGATGACTGATTTTGATGTCATTCTTGGCATGGATTGGCTTCATTCCCGCTATGCCATAGTTGACTGCAGAAACAGAATAGTCCAATTTCAGTTTCTGAATGAAACCATCCTTGAGTGGAAGGGTAGTGTGTTCGTTTTTAGGGGTCAGCTTGTTTCCTACCTTCGGTCAAGGAAAATGATATCCAAGGGATGTGTCTATCATCTTATTCATGTTAAGGACTCTAGTGACAAAACTCCCAGTCTTGAATCAGTCCCAATTGTGAATAAATATTTAGATGTCTTCCAATTATGAATAAATATTTAGATGTCTTTCCCAAAGATCTTCCAGGCATTCCTCCTGAAAGGGAAATAAACTTCGGCATTGACCTTCTTTCAGATACTCAGCCTATATCTTTTTTGCCATACAAAATGGCACCAGCAGAACTCAAGGAACTGAAAGATCAGTTAAAGGATCTCTTAGATAAGGGATTCATCAGACCCAACGTATCCTCGTTGGGTGCACCAATCTTATTCGTGTGTAAGAAAGATGGTTCTCTCAGAATATGCATTGATTACCGTCAGCTCAATAAAGTAACGATAAAAAACAAGTATCCTCTCTACAGAATCAATGACTTATTTGACCAACTTCAGGGTGCCAGTTATTTTTCCAAGATAAACCTCAGATCCGACTATCATCAGCTCAGAGTCAGAGAATGTGACATTTTGAAGACAACCTTTCGTTCTCGGTATGGTCACTTTGAATTCTTAGTTATGTCTTTTGATCTTACCAATGCACCAGCAGCTTTCATAGACTTGATGAACTGTGTGTTCAAGCAGTACTTGGACCTGTTCATCATAGTCTTCATAGATGATATTCTTGTCTATTTCCGCAGTAAGCATGATCATGCAGAATATCTCAGAATAGTACTTCAGACTCTCAGAGATCATTAGTTATTCGGCAAATTCAGTAAGTGCGAATTTTGGCTAAGGTCAGTAGTATTCCTTGGTCATATTATTTTTGGTAATGGCATTAGAGTAGATCCTCAAAAGACTGAAGAAGTAAGAAACTGGCCTCGCCCTATTTCTCCAGTAGACATCAGGAGTTTCTTGGGTTTGGCTGGCTATTACAGATGCTTTTTGAGGGATTTTCTTCTATTGTATCCCCTATGTCTAGACTGACTCAGAAGAAAGTCAAGTTTCAGTGGTCAGATCCTTACGAGAAGAGTTTTCAGGTGTTGAAGACTCGACTCACCTCAGCTCCAGTTTTGAATCTTCCAGATAGTCCAGATGGGTTCATAGTATATTGTGATGCATCCAGGGTGGGCTTAGGTTGTGTCCTCATGCAGCATGGTAAGGTCATAGCCTACGCCTCCAAACAACTTAAACCCCATGAGAACAATTATCCTACTCATGATCTTGAGTTAGCAGCCATAGCATTCGCCTTAAAGATTTGTAGGCATTATCTGTGCGGAATTCATGTAGATGTATTCCCAAATCATAAGAGCCTTCAGTATGTCTTTTCCCAGAAAGATCTCAATCTTTGTTAGAGAAGGTGATTAGAGCTCTTGAAGGATTATGACATGAGTGTCCTTTATTATCCGAGCAAGGACAACGTAGTGGCCGATGCTCTCTGTAGACTATCTATGGGTAGTGTTGCTCATGTTGAGGACAGTAAGAAGAAGTTAGCTCAGGATGTTCATCAGCTTGCCAGGCTAGGCGTTCGCTTAGTCGATGCAGAAGAGGGTGATACATGGGTTTAGAGTAGTTCAGAATCATCTCTAGTTTCCGAGGTGAAAAAAAAGCAAGATAGAGATCTCAGCCTTGTCAAACTAAAAGAGCCAGTCCAAAATTAGAAAGTAGAGGTTTTCTCCCAAGAGGGAAATGTGTATTGCGTTGTCAGGGTCATCTGTGTGTTCCAGGTGTAGATAACTTGAGGCAGCAAATTCTTACAGAAGTGCATAGTGCGCGATACTCTATTAATCCAGGAGCCACAAAGATGTACCGCGACTTGCGGGAGATCAATTGGTGGAGTGGGATGAAGAGAGATATTGCAGAGTTTTTGGATAAGTGCTCTACATGTCAGCAGGTTAAGATAGAGCATCAGAAGCCTAGTGGTTCTATGCAGGAGTTCACTATTCCTACTTGGAAGTGGGAAGTTGTGAACATGGACTTTGTGATGGGTTTGCCTCGAACTCGTGATCAGCATGATTCGGTTTGGGTCATTGTAGACAGAATGACCAAATCAGCTCATTTTCTTCCTGGTCATACCTCTTATTCAGGTGATGATTACGCTGAAATCTATATCAGGGAGTTGGTCAGATTGCACAGTGTTCTGTCATCTATTATCTCAGACAGAGGTATCCAGTTCACCTTTAACTTCTGGAAGGCATTTTGAAAAGGTCTTGGTACCCAAGTCCATCTCAGTACAGCCTTTCATCCTCAAACAGATGGTCAAGCAGAAAGGACCATTCAGACTTTAGAAGATATGCTAAGGGCATGTGCAATTGATTTCAAGGGTAGTTGGGATGACCACTTGCCTTTGATTGAGTTTGCATACAACAACAGCTATCATTCCAGTATTCAGATGGCTCTATTCGATGCACTCTATGGTAGGAGATACAGATCTTCTGTTGGTTGGTTCGAAGTTAGTGAGGCTGCAGTCATAGGGCTTGACCTTGTGTTCGATGCCTTAGAAAAGGTTCAGTTGCTCAGAGCCGACAGAAGTCCTATGCAGATATATGTAGAAAGGACCTTGAGTTTAAGATTGGTGATTATGTTTATCTAAATATCTCTCTCATAAAGGGAGTGAAAAGATTAGGCAAGAAGGGAAAGCTCAGTCCCCGATACGTCGGTCCCTTCAAGATTTTCAGTCACTTCGGCAAGGTAGCTTATAAGCTTGAATTGCCTTGAGATCTAGCTTCAGTTCATCCAGTCTTCCATATCTCTTTGATCAAGAAGTGCATAGGTGACCTAGTAATTTTAGTCCCTATTTAGAGCTTAGATGTTAAGAATAGTCTCTCTTATGAAGAGATTCCAGTCGAAATTCTTGACTATCAGATTCGTAGACTGAGGAACAAAGACGTCCCTCTAGTCAAAGTTCTTCGACGAAATCAGCCCGTGGAGGGAGCTACTTGGGAAGCAGATATGTGTACCAAGTATCCTCACCTCTTCTCCGCAAATTCAAATCAAGCTCAAGGTAACAGTTCTCCTTAAGCTTATTCAGTTTCATATTCATGTTCCCATTATAAACTTGGTACCTATTACCATTGGATAATCAGTCATGAATTCATGTATCATATCAGTCACGTAATCATTCATCAGATATTCATTCTCATTTTGAGAAACTCAGTTCATTAGAACACTTAGTCATTCATTCATGAATCAGTTACCCATGCATCAGATATGTATGAATTAAGCTTATTAGTCGTGCCAGTCATGAAGTCATGCTTTAGTCATTCAGTTCATGTTCAATATCTTTTCTCCCCACTCAGTCAGTCTCATTCGAGGATGAATGTTCCCAAGGGGGAGATATTATAAGATCCCGCAAATTCATGCGTCAAATTTCAGCTTCGTAGGCTCTTTAAAAGACCCAACACTTAGAAAATTTTGGTAAGTGTTCAACACTTAGTCTCATTTTAAACCTCCGAACTTTGGGGATTTATTTGATGGCCTTCCCGACATTTGATATTTGATTTTTAAATTGCGTTGCGATTGGGCAAGGTCGTAGTACATCTCGGGTAAGTTTCAGAATTTTTTGGATAGCATAAGGGCAAGTTTGGATATGCAAAACAGTAGCTCTCCGCGATAAGAGGGCGTTGCCCAGATTAGAGCACCGCTCTAAGCAAGGTGCCTCCCTGGCTAGAGCGGGGGACTAAGCAGGGTGCCGCCCTAGCTGGCGCCTTGTGCCCAGTTTTGCTGCATTCAAGCTTCGTGCATTGAGAGGTAGTTTGGTCATTTTCCCTACCCTATATATATTCATAAACACGGAATTTGAGCATTTTGAAGCCAAAATATTGGGTTTTCTCAAAATCCTCTCAAGAACACAAGTTAGGGTTTTCATAGTAGATTCAATTTCAAGGAATTCTCTCCCTGAAACTTCGTGAAATCATAAAATAAGGTATGCGTTATGTTGATTTATGGATTCTTTTCATCCATAAAGTTCAAGAACCCTCTTTTAAATTATAAAGTATGATGTCTATTTTGTTGGGTGTTGATGATCATGTTGTTGATGTTAAATAATTCCCAAGTTGGAATCTTTATGTGTTATTATGAATTTATGACATCATATGAGTTGAAAGCATGTAAACTTGGTTGTTAATGATGTGTAATTTGATGATTTTACCAATGCCTAAGTAGTGCATGTAAGGTGTTTGATAATATGCCTAAGAGACTAGAAATCATACACTATAGCTAAATTATGACCAAATTGACAAATGCATGCTTTAACCTTGTGAGCACAATAACTTCTATGGTACTATTGTTGGTTGTGATTGTCGATGGGATGCTTATGATACTAGATTAATGAGATTATGACATGTTGATATATGCATTCCAATTCATGTACAAGAATATGAGAACCATGTGTAGTATGAAATCCCCTATTTATGGTATTATGAATTATGGACTGTAGTCCTATGATCAAGAAGTGTCATGTTGTGTTAGCTTCCTTTCATTGAGTCCTGGGGGTACTTGTACCCAAAAAATATAGTTGTGTGCCTAGAACCGAGTCATGTTTTCGCGATATCTTCAGTCAAGCCATGATCCATAGAACTAAGTCAGTCATGTGACTTAGGAAAATCTCAGAAAATCTCATGAACTCAGTTAATTATCAGCATTCAGTAACATCCCGTCAGTCAACGAAATTCAATAAACTCAGTCCATGTATAGTTCAGTTAATCATGTTCATTGTCCATTCAGATGGGAATAGTAATTAGTACCGAGTGAACCCAAGGATGGAAACTCACCTGTCAGATTAGGGTGTGATTCTTAGTAGCGATCCTTGCGTTCTAGAACTACGTAGACAACATAGGATTGAGACATCATACCTGCTAGTTAAGGGTAGATGAGGTGGCTTAACCTGTCAGATTAGGGTTCCCACCGTTCTCATTAGAGTACCTGCCAGATTAGGGTATTCACAGTTGTCCTTACCAGTGGCGCGGTATTGACACCCTTCCAATCAAGGCACAAATTGGACCCCAACTCAGCTATTATAACGCATTTTTGGGACATGCTGGTTAGATAACTATTTACCCCAGTCTCAGTCCCAGTCTCAGTAAAATAACTCAGATAGTTCTTCAGTTATCAGGACTGTCAGATACAGCCAACTCAGATACAGTACGAAACTTAGCTAGTTCCATCATATTCAAGTCTGTCAGATACAGTCATTCATGCAATCATGTTAGTTATTAGTTATTAGTAATTATGTTTTATGTTTTCATGCATGTATTCTCACGTTCATAGTAGTCAGTTAGTTAGTATGTTCATGCACATAAACCCCATGCATTATCCTACCTCACATGCATACCAGTACATTCAATCGTACTGACGCATTTGCGCTATGGTGTTTTATTCTATACCATAGGTCCAGAAGCACGAGCTCCAAAGCATCAGTAGCTTTCCAGTTTCCGTAGTCAGAGTTAGCAGTGAGTCCTCATCCTTTGAGAACATGATCATTACCTTATGTTATTATTTATTTCAGTTTAGTTTTGCTAGACGAAGTTAGTTGCGGACATGAACTATTCAACTCCTTATTCAGACAGTATTTAGAGGCTTTCAGACTAGATTTCATATTTGATTCAGATTTCAGTTGTTTTCAGTTTGTTTTGGTATTGTGATACCGCCTTCAGATGTTATGTTTTATTCAGATTTGAACCTTATGGCCTTACAACTTTTACGTATTCCGCATTTATATTCTATATTATTGCAGTGTATAGGTACAGATATCAATCATGGGTTAGCTAGTGGTCCTTCGGGATTGTTAGCACCGTGTAGCATTTTGGTTACCAGAATTGGGGCATTACAAATTATCATGCAATTTAATTTTAATATTAAAATTCACCAACATAAAGAATAGAAAAAGGGTGAAGAAAAAATGACAAGTAATCACCCACAGAAAACAATAATAAACCATAAAGTAGTGCGACAAAATAAAATGAACAACAATATTATAATATCCACGGCTAAACCCCAGGCTACCATACTATAGTGAACGACAAGACTCCTACCCGACTAAACTTCTACTCTAATGCGGGTCCTCTACATCTCCCTTCTACCCAACTAACCTTCTACTCTAATACATGTTCCCACATCCCCCTCTCTAAGGTCATGTCCTTGATAACCTAAATAAGTGTCATGTCTGTCTAATCACCCCACCTCGGTACTTCTTCGCCCTATCTTTACCCTTCTTCGCACCTACTATATCTGATTTCTCACACATATTCATTAAGTCATTTGAACCTTGCTTTATCACATGTCCAAAATATCTCAATCTCGCTTCTCTCATCTTGTCAACATGGAGGCCACTGTCACTTTCTCACGAATAACCTTATTTCTGATTCTATCACACCTAATATATCCCTCCATCCATCTCAACATCCTTATTTCTGCGACATGCATCTTCTAGACATGAAACTTTTTGACTGGACAATACTCTATTTCATATAGCAATGTCTATCTAACCACCACTCTATAAATTTTACCTTTAAATTTTGATGGTATCTTTCTATCACACTAAACTCTAGAGGCAAGACTCCACTTCATTCACTTCGCACCAATACGATGACTGATATCACCATCTATGACCCCACTACCTTGGATTAAAGAGCCATGATATTTGAAATGATCACTCTTGGGAGAGCGTCTGTATCCAGATTCACTTCCACATCTCCTTCATGCAACCCCTCACCGAATTTACATTATAGATATTCCATTTTGGCCCTTCTCAATTTAAATCCTTTAGCTTCTAGAGTTTATCTCCACAATTCCAACCCATCTTTCACGCCGCTACACGTCTCATCAATCAGTACTATGTCATTTGTAAATAACATGCACCAATGCACTTCATCTTGGATGTCCTGCATCAATACATGTATCACCACGACAAAAAGACAAGGACTAAGAGTTGATCCTTGGTGCAACTCCATTTCCACAAAAAAATGCTCTAAGTCTCCTCCTACCGTCTTAACATACATCTTAGCTCCATCATACATGTCCTTTATTACCCTAATATAAGTCATCAGTACACCTTTAGCCTCGATGCATCTTCAAATTAAAGGACTTTTTTGAAACTTTATCATAGACCTTTTCAATATCAATAAACATCATATGTAAGTTCCACTTCTTTCTTCAGCACTGCTCTGCTCTATCGGTCTCCTCACCAGATGGATGTTTTCCATAGTAGATCATATGAATTCAAACCGATTCTCGAATATGGACACACTCCTCCTCACCCTCATCTCAATCACGCGCTTTTAAATTTTCATAGTGTAACTAAGATATCATGACTAATAAGACTAAGTTGATATAATAGATAAATTCTTAATAAATATTTTTTAGGAGAATGTAAGTCAATAAGAACCAATTATTTTGAAATATAAGAAATATGATAGCAAATTAGGAGTAAAAACAGTGTGTACTTTAATATGTTGCAGCGGAAGTCGTTGAATTTGCTACTGACAGAATCGCCCCAAATCAATCTTCATCTCTCTTCAAAATGAAGTATTATTTCATAAACTAAATGCCTTCTTCAGTGTTTTGTTCTTGTTTTTTGTGTTTTTAGTTACTCCTGAAATTTTGCCCTGGTCACCAAATATTTGTTAGAAAAAGACCCACAAGTCCAACAAAACCAACAAAGAAAAACAATAAATATCTTGCAATGCTGTGATGTACTCAACTAGGCAACTAGTTAACCCACAAGTAGTCAATTGCAAGAAAGTTGAAGTAGTATCCTTGAAAATTACAGTTCTAAATGTAAATATACTGTGATGTAACTTGCAATGCTCGGACTCTAAAGATGTTACCACATTTATGTCAAATTCTTCAAAAATACACTACTTTTGGAGGATTTGACACGTTCGTAGTGGCATTTTTGAAGAGTCCGAGCAACATAGCTTCCATCAACAAGTTGAATCGATAGTGATTGAATGTATCTTTTCTTCAAACTGATAGTCGCCTAACTATCAAGTTACATCACAATATGCAGTTACCTGTAGTTCCAGAGATCAAATCCAATTTAAACAGATATATAGACAAGAAGTTACTTATTATAAGTAGACATGATCTCTTCTCTCCTGGTGATTCAAAATCTACAGACGTGATTAATTTGAATTTGCAATACATGACTACTAAAAAGTGGGCATAGAAGTCCCTTCTGAAAGGTTTTTTGATGTCCAGTTTGAACTCGAAAATTCCGCTTAAAATATGATGGATTATTGACATTTCACTCTACCTCCTGTGGGGTGTTGCAACTTGATTAACTTGTTAAATTAACTGTTTCTTTCCATGCTTGAGAAATAATTAAGAGAGCTTTAATTAAAACACAGATGTTTATAGGCTCCTTGGCAATAATATAGATGTTATATGAAAGACATAATAAATAAATGTTTCCTTTATCTTGATTTAAATTTTTATTTACTTCCTTTAGTTTTGGTGTGCACAAGTACATACTTCAACTTGTATAAAGTTGAACAAGAAAACACATGCATTATATGTGACGTCCTACATGGCCAATCCGTGTTCTATATGGCATCCGACGTGTCTTGTGCTACATAAGATGTATGTGTCTATTTGTTTGATTTTATTTAAGTTTAAGTGTCAACGTATAAACATTCAAAGTTAGAGGTATAGATATAAGTTGTGTCCAAATTTAAAAACATATTTATGTACTATGCCAATATAAAATAAGTTACTTCATAATCTCTTTCTAGTTCCTAAACTACCCTTATTTAATAAAAATATATTGAAAGTAAATACTACACCCTCCATACAATAATAATAATTGTGCATAAGTTGATTTGATACATATTTTAAGAAATAATAAATAATAAATAATTTTATTATATTATAATTTAATTATAATAAATTCCATACTTTCATAAATATATTAGATAATATTGTTATAATTATTTAACAGCAGAGAAAAAAAGAAGTACAATATTATAATTATTTATTAACTAAGTATTTTTTTTTTTTTTTTTTTTTTTTTGGTATAATGAATAAGTAAAAATAGAGGTTGAAAGTACTAAGCAGATGAAGTACAAAAATGACGACATACCAATTTTACATTTACTAAATCAAAAGATATAAATAAGCATCCAAACAGTGTTAAGAGTACATTACAACGTACTACTACTGTTTTCTCCCCCGCCCCCACCCCCATCCCCACCCCCTCTCAAGCAAACCCCTACACCATTTTCATTTTCGTCTTTCCTTGTCTTTCACATTACATCGTTCGACTCCGGTTTCGTTTTTCGAATAAATTATGAAGTAACACTCTATTTTTGCAGTGATCAATCTTTGGCTTTGCTTCTTCTGGGTATTCATTACTTTTTTGTTTAATAGGAGTACTATTCTTCCTCATTTTTTACTGCAACATTTTCTTACATTCTGTGTATTTTGTTGTTTTGCTTTTAGTTAAGGTGATGCATGGGTTTTTCTTCTTTATTTAATCATACAGGTGATTTGGGTAGCAGATGTTCACTGAGGCCTTGATAACAACAACGCTCTCAACTCTCAAGTGGGTTAGAGAGGAATCATTTCGGATAATTTATCTATTGATTGTGTATGGGTTTTGTTTTTTTAGGGTCTTTATGTAAATGAGGTTTCTCCATATTCTTGAAATTTGAATTTTTATGATATTTATCTTCTGATTCTATATGGGCTTGTTTTTGGTTGTTTTTTAGGGTCTTTATCTATGTGGGGTTTCCCACAATCTTCAAATTTTGAATTTTGTGATGTCATATTTTTTTTTTTGGTTCTGTTGTGTGAGTGATTTTGATTTTTGATTTTGAAATTGAGCAAATGTGATGTTTGTGAAGTGGCCAATTCTTGATTTTTTGTTGCTTTCATTTCATTTGAAAGTTGAAATTGAAATTGAGCAAATGATGTGATATTTGCGAATCGATAGATTATTGATTTTTTGGTTCTCATTTGAAAATTGAACTTGAAATTCAGGGTTCTGGGCAACAGACAAAGGAAGTTCCTTGCTCTAATTTACATGGAAGATCAAGAATTAATCCAATTGTCAGCATAAGAACTGGGGGCGTAATGTTGGACTTCCTCTGCCTTTGAAATTCTCGAGTGGAAACAAGACTCAGAAGGTATTAATTTCTGTTGCTATGTTTTGAATTGAGTTTCCAATTGTTTAAATAATGTGTTCTTTGAAAATGGAATTAGCTTTAGAACTTGATTGCATTTATTTATGCTATGATCTTATTAACCAAATTTGAAGCAGTCATTCAAAGATATCCTTTAAGGAATATACGATGCTTGTCACTAAAGGTTGTCTGTATGTGCTCTTATGTGATGTTTTCATCTGCACTCTTACTTTAGATTCTGTGCATTGCTATTTCTAAGAATTATAAATGTTAATTTTTATCTTCCACGACTTGAGATTATGTGACTATTTAGCAATAAAGGGTGTGGCCTAATGTTTAATGAAGTGGTTAAGAATCATGAGGTCTTAGGTTCAAACCCACAGGAGACAAAAATACTTAGTGATTTTCTTCCCATCTGTTCGGGCCTTGATGGAAAAAGTCACTGGGTACCTGTACTAGTAGAAGGCACCCCATGAAGTTAGTCAAGATGCGTGCAAATTGGCCGGGACACCATGGTTATTGAAAAAAAAAGGGATATTATGTGATTATTTACTCTTTTTTTTTTTTCTGATAAGGAATTGTTGACGATGTACTAAAAAAAGGATCATTAGCTATTTGAGAAAATAATTGTTTCACATATATATGACTTAGAATTCCTCAACTAGGTATTGTAGTTCTGAGTTTTTCATTTGCAAAGTTTCCAATTGACTTCCATTTTGTTTTTTGTTTTATGATGTCTTTTTATACAATTTTGTCCTGAGCCGGGGGTCTATCGGATATATCCTCTCTACTTCCGAGGTAGTGGTATGGACTGCGTACAATAGGGGTAGGGGGTAGGGGCACCAACTCCCAGCCTGCGAAGTTCTAGCTTAAGCATCCCCATATCAACCTCACCTTGTGGTAATATATTGGGTATGCTGTAAAGTTTTCAATTAGTAAAACTAAGATTTACCGGTGAACTGATTATGTTATACTAATGGTTATGAATGCTTTCTGCATTCGAACATTATCTTGAAGATGAAAAATTGTGGGACAAAAAATCCAAATATTTTATGCAAGAATGTGTTCAATCCTTTTCTTAATAAAGATGATAATTATATTAATAATGGAAAAATCATGTGTACAAGCAGTAAACCATGGAGAATCTACGACATAATATGATTGTCTATGTTTGGCGTAAGACACCCAGTCTTCTAGGAATTCTGTATGAACAGGAATTTAGTAGGTGCACCAAAAAGAAACCAGGAATGATAGGCCATTCCTCAGATATACATGTTTTTCTCTATATCTTGAAAAGCTCTCCTATTTCTTTCCTTTCATGGGACTCACATGAGTGCCAAGGTTGAGACATCCCTCGCTCTTCAACTTCTCTTCCTTCTTCCAAGCCTTTTTCGCTGTGCTGAACATTGTTCATTGCAGCCTGAACCATCTCAAAATCTTACAGCACAAGTGGGTTGTCACCTTCAATGTAAAAGGTGGTGGTCACATTCACATGATGCGCCAGTCGACATATGTAATCCTTCTTTTTCTCAAATTTTCAACTGTCAGGTTTTGCTAGATAAGTAAGAGCACGCTTTTCAAACTGAGAAATGTGAATAGTTTGATTCCTCCCTCACCAAGAGGTGATGATAATATGACTGTACTAAAATGATCACCAAGGCTGATTAACTATTATTGATGGCTACGGTTTCCTTTTCCAATTTGCAGAATGTTTCCGAGTTGAATTTAAATTGAGCTACTTGTGCAATGGATTTTTTCTCATGTACTACGTGGTTACTCATATCATCTAGAGAATGTAGACACTCTCTTATGAAGCTAGTTCAATCACTCTTAGGATATGACCCCTGGGAATTTAAAAAAGAAGGCCGCTTCTGATGAAGATTTTTCCAGTGTGCCTCCATTTTGCAGTTCTTCTGCTGGAATCAATGAAGTTGATGAACGGACCCCTGCCTCTAGAACAGTTAATGTGCAATCTATGGAAGAAGATAGTGGTCTCTCAACTAAGGCAAATAGTAACATTTCTTCTGGCATAAACCACCAGGTCAAAGTTCCAAATCATTCTGACTCTCACTCACCTGTGACATTTGTTCATGAACTAGTTCCAAAACCCAAATCTTTTACGTGGGCCTTAATGCCTTTCCTCTTTGAAAGCATAATACTTCCTGAATTTCAGTTTATATCTGCTTACACCTGTTTTTAGGACCACTGCTGCTGCTGCTGAAAGTGGAGGGCCGTCAGGTTCTTATCCCGCTCACCTTCCAACTTTTCATGCCAGGTACCTATAAACAAATTTACAATGTATTAGTCTTCCAGTATAATCCATGATGATTTTCTACCGTATACAGAGCATTGGGTCCGTGGCATTGCGTGCTTGCATATGATACGTGTGTGCGGCTTTGCCTGCATGCTTGGGCTAGGGGTTGCGTAGAAGCTCTGATGTTTTTGAAAAGTGATTGTGCTCTCTTAAGGAATTCATTTGGGTCAGTCTTTTCTCCTGTTCCACGCTCTTGAGCAGTTGCTGTGATCTTTTCTGGATTTAGTGTCATTTTGAGAAGAAATCTATAACAAACACTGAAAGTTACCATTTTAAAGAAAAAAAGGGTCTATGATTTGTAGCATCCTATCTTTTTCTTACATTTAGTCTTGTAGAGATCTTAGTTTTAGCTTTTTCTAGCTCCATCCCAATGTGTTACAATTATTCTTATTCTACAATTAAAGAATCTTTTTGGAGTCTTATTAACCTCTCAAGGAAGCGGCTGGGTAATGTACAAATGCTTGTTGATGACAAGTATGAGTTCATTTTGTAGAAAAATAGAACTTGAATTCTTGGTAGGTTGTTGTTGAATGTTCAGACATTCTATTTGTCTAACTTCTGTTTTCTCCCAATTTTTTTAAAAGAATCTTTGAACGTCTTTGTGGACTGTCAACAACCTGGGATATGTTGCCTTGATCAGATCTGTGTTTTTCATTAATTTAGGAATTTTGAATTGTCAATGAGTTCTGTTTAATGTCACTGGCAGTGGCATGTGATCAGGAGGAAACATGGAAACATCCTCTTGCCGAAATGCATCGTAAGGCTGTGTATTATAGAGCCTTGTGGTCCAGGCTTCCCCAAATTCCACGCATAGCGAGAGCTTTAGTGCACCGGACTGCCCTTCTTTTTAATGATTTTTTCTTAAGTCTTTTTTTCTTGATTCACAGCTTAATAACATCCAAAAATATCTGTTAACTATTCAAGCTACTAGTAAATCATTTGCTTTATCTGTATTTTGCAAATACACATCTGGATGAATGTTCTGATTCTTGACTATCCTTGTTTATATATGCTATTTAGAGGATTAAGTGGAGAAGTTCTTTTGTGCTTAATGGTTCTTTGTTTCCTTGATTTTATTCTTCTTCTTCCTTCTCTTGTATAATCATTTTTATTCTTTTATTATTTCCATCTTTAAGATTACTTGAGATTATGTGCTTTTAGTGCCAGTTTTTTTGCTTTAACTCTGCATTTATTGTTTGCTTTCAAGGCTAAATCTGGATGGAATGTCATTGTGAGCAATCATCAGAAGTGGAAATAACTGTGAGTACCTTTCTATATGGTCTATTATTTTCGTAGCTCTAGGCAGAGGGTTAGACGGGTTGGGAGGCATGGGCGTGGTCTTGAGCCTAGGAAGTGTAGGGAGAGTCCTGGGCTCAGCATAGTCTCGAGCTCGAAAATTCTAGCCTCGAGTGCAGTCTCGAGCTTGGAAATCCTATGCTCGAGTGTGGTTTCTATCCTGGGAAGAAAGGATCCTTAGCACGGGATGTAAGAGGGTTTCGAAACTGGGAAGGGGATACGGGGGGCGTGGTCCCAAGCCTGGAAAAGGGGGGTCCTAGGCATGGGCGTGGTCTTGAGCCTAGGAAGTGTAGGGAGAGCCCTGGGCTTAGGTATAGTTTCGATCTCGAAAATTCTAGCCTCGAGCGCGGTCCCGAGCCTAGAAATCCTAGGCTTGATCCTGGGAATAAAGGGTCCTAGGCTCGGTATGTAAGAGAGGAAGTCTTGGGCTCGGGCGTGGTTTCAAGACTGAGAAGGGGATGCGGGGGGCAAGTCCTAGGCTCAGGCGTCGTCCCGAGCCTAGGAAGAAGAGGGGTGGTTGGTCCTGGGCTCGGACGTGGTCTCGATCCTGGGAAGGGGAGCGGGGGCATGTCTTGGGCTCGATGTAGTCTCGAGCCTGTAAAGGGGAGTGGGGGCAGATCCTGGGCTCGGGTGTGGTCCCGAGCCTGGGAGGAGGGGCGAGTCTTGGGCTCGGGCGTGGTCCCGAGCCTGAGAGGATGAGCGGGTCCTGGGCTTGGGCGTGGTCCCGAGCCTGGGAGAGGGGCCGGGTCCTGGGCTCGGGCGTGGTTCGAGCCTGGGAGTGGGGGCGGGTCCTGGGCTTAGGCATGGTCTCGAGCTTGGGAAAGGGGGGGGCGGGTCCTGGGCTCTGTCGTGGTACTGAGCCCGGGAAGGTGAGAGGGATGGGTCCTGGGCTCGGGTGTGGTCCCAAGCCTAGGAAGGAAAAGAGGTCCTAGGCTCAGGTGTGGTCCCGAGCTTAGGAAGGGAGATGATGGGGGGTCCTGAACTCGGGCGTGGGAAAGGGGGAGGGGCGGGTCCTGAGCTCCGTCATGGTCTCGAGCCTGGGAAGGGGAGATGGGTGGCTCCTGGGCTCGAGCGTGGTCTTAAGCCTGGGAAGGAGAGGGGTCCTGGGCTCTGGTGTGGTCTTAAGCTTGGGAAGGGGGAAGGGGAGTGGGTCCTTGGTTCAGGCGTGGTCCCGAGCCTGGGAAGGTGGAGGAGGGCGCGGGTCCTAGGATCGGGCATGGTCTTGAGCCTGGGAAGGGGGGTAGGGTTTTCGGCTCGAGCATGTCGTCAGCTCAGCCTAGGAAGGGGGAGGGGAGCAGGCGGGTCCCGAGCTCGGGCGTGGTCCCGTGCTCGGAGAGGGAGTGCGGGTCCTGGGCTCGGGCGTGGTCTCAAGCCTGGAGAGGGGGTGTGGGTCCTAGGCTCGAGTGTGGTCCCGATATTGGAAAAGGGGGCGGGTCCTGGGCTCGGGCGTGGTCCCGAGCCTGGAGAGGGGTCGCGGGTATTGGGATCGGGCGAGGTCCCGAGCCTGGGAAGGGGGAGGGAGCGGCTCCTGGGCTCGGGCGTTGTCCCGAGCCTGGGAAGGGGGAGCGGGAGTGGCTCCTCGGCTCAGGCGTGGTCTTGAGCCTGGGAAAGAAGGGTCCTGGGCTTAGGCTTGGTCCCGAGCCTGGGAAGGGGAAGAGGGGCGGGTCCTAGGATCGGGCGTGGTCTCGAGCCTGGGAAGGGGGAGGGGCGAGGCTCGGGCGTGGTCCCGAGCCTGTGAAAGGGGGTGGGGTCTTTGGCTCGAGCGTGGTCCTCAACCTGGGAAGGGGGATAGGGCGGGTCCCGAGCTTGGAAAGGCGGTGGGTCCTGGGCTCGAGCGTGGTCCCGAGCTTAGAGAGGGGGTGCGGGTCCTGGGCTCGGGCGTGGTCCCGACCTGGAGAGGGGGTGTAGGTCCTGGGATCGAGTGTGGTCTCGAGCTTGGAAATGGGGGCGGGTCTTGGGCTCGAGCGTGGTCCTTAGCTTGTTGAGGGAATGCGGGTCCTGGGCTTGGGCGAGGTCCCGAGCTTGGAAAGGGGGGAGGGGCGGCTCCTGGGCTCGGGCGTGGTCCCGATCCTGGAAAGGGGGGAGCGGGAGTGGCTCCTAGGCTCAGGCGTGGTCTCGAGCCGGGGAAGGGAGAGTCCTGGGCTTAGGCGTTGTCCCGAACCTGGGAATGGGGGCGGGTTCTTGGTTTGGCCATGAACCTTGGAAGGGGGAGGGGGCGGCTCCTGGGTTCGGGCGTGGTCCCGAGCCTGGAAAGGGGGGAGCGGGAGTGGCTCCTAGGCTCAGGCGTGGTCTCGAGCCGGGGAAGGGAGGGTCCTGGGCTTAGGCGTTGTCCCGAACCTGGGAATGGGGGCGGGTCCTTGGTTTGGCCATGAACCTTGGAAGGGGGAGGGGGCGGCTCCTGGGTTCGGGCGTGGTCCCGAGCCTGGGAAGGAGGGGTCCTAGGCTCGGGCTGGGAAAGTGGGTCTTGGATCGGGCGTGGTCCCAAGCCTGGGAAGAGGGGTCTTGGAGCGGGAGCGGATCCTGGGATCAGGCGTGGTCTCGATCCTGGGAAGGGAGGAGGGTCCTGGGCTTAGGCGTTGTCCCGAGCCTGGGAAGGGAGGTCCTGGGCTCGGGTATGGTTCCAAGCCTGGGAATGGGGGCGGGTCCTGGGTTCGGCCGTGAGCCTTGGAAGGTGAAGGGGGTGGCTCCTGGGTTCGGGCGTGGTCCCGAGCCTGGGAAGGAGGGGTCCTAGGCTCGGGCTAGGAAGGGGGGCCTTGGATTGGGCGTGGTCCCAAGCCTGGGAAGGGGGAGGGGCGCAGGTCGTGGGCTCGGGCGTGGTCCCGGGCCTTGGAAGGGTCGGATCGTGGGCTCAGGCGTGGTCCCGGGCCTTGGAAAAGGGGAGGGTCCTTGGCTCGCGCGTGGTCCGGAGCCTGGGAAAGGAGGGGCGGGTCCTAGGCTCAAGGCTATTTCTAGGAGTATATTCAGTGTTATTCCATAAGTGGAACATTTCTGAAAGTATATAATCTTTAAAGATGGAATAACAATGCAATTTCGACATAATACATGGGTAATTAAATGGTGAAACGATAATTAAATCTGAAAATTGTGAATATTCGTAAGTAAATGAATCAAAACTGTACATCTCAAGTGATTAAAGATTATATGCTTAGATATCACGAGGAATAAAATTAGAGGTAACAATAATTGACCAACCAAAAATGTTAATCATATACAAGTTAAATCTTTCTGCAACGACGTCGTTTGATCATCTATTATTTTGGCAGGACATTGTTATAGAGAGTAAATAATATAACATAACATTAAAATCGTTGCTCTAAAAAAAAAACTTGACTGTTGTAGTGAAATATATATATACATATATATATATATATATACTTTCACCTTGAAGATTAGAACTTCCACTTGTTCCTTATCTACAATAGCTTCCACAAAAGAGCTTCATTTCTCACAACTTGACTATAAAACTCTAACATTGCTAATTCAATGTTATTATTATTATCTTCATCTTCTTCTTCATCATCGTTATTGATAAGCTGACAATAGTTTGAATTGAGTTGTAATTATGTCTAGGAAAATAGTGAGACAGATTAAAAGATAAGGTAAGCATTGTGAATTGTATGCTTCAATATTATGTTAGCCAAAAGGATAATATTGTACAAAAGTGGGAGGGGAGGGGGCAGTGGAGTCCTAGGCTCAAGAGTGGGAGGGGGCTGGGGGTTCTTAGGCTCACGCCCAAGCCTGGGAAGGGGGGAGGGGTCCTGGGCATGGCATGGTCCCGAGCCTGGGAAGGGAGGGGGAGAGGGCTGAGGGGGCGGGTCCTAGCCTCAAGGAAGGGGAGGGGGCAGTGAAGTCTTGGGCTCAAGAGTGGGAGGAGAGGGGGGGGGGGGGGGGCGCGGGGGGGACCTTAGGCTCACGTCCGAGCCTGGAAAAGGGGGAGGGGTCCTGGGGCGGGCATCAACTACAAACTCTGATCTCTTTTTAGATGTCAACTCCTTTGTTCTATGATAGGTTCTTCCGGTTCTTATTTCATCAACAATGAAAAAGTTTGTAATATATTGTCCAAATTGGGAGAATAATTGCTCACTTTAAAGTGCATTTACCCCAGTTTTGCAATAACTCTATATATCTGGATATATAGTGGTCTGATTATTATTATAATTTATTTTTTTTTTTGAGATATTGGTGTGTTTCACCTTATAAAGTCCTATGTTTTAAAGGTAAATACATATATCTTTATTTATATATATAAATTAAAAATATATATAAAAACAAAATTTTCTTATTTTCTTTATCATTTGATGAGGTTGGATAATTTGGAGAAAGGGGATGGATGACTCGCATACTATACCCTCAGTTTGTCTATGGCTTTCAATACAATTTATAATTTCACATAATGATCGATAGGATATTCGTAGGGACTTCTTTAGAAGAAGAAAGTACAATAAAAATAAAGTACACTGGATGCATGCTACATCAAATCAGATTCTGTGAGGATAGTCAAAACCAACAATGCTTCATGTGGCCAAGAAATATGTAGAGGTTGCTGGGTATGATGATGATGCATGTCTGTCAACTCCATACTTTTTCCAGCAAATTAAAGCAACTGTATTTCAAACTAAGAGGTGACTTTGCAAAATTTGAATGGAGGAAAATAATTTGTATCAAGTATGGGTGTCCAAAATGGATTTTCATTTTGCAAATGTCTATCTGTGGAAGACTGTTGACTAGAGATATAGGATATCTCAGTAGGGTGTCACAGATTCTTAATGAATGTCATGATCATCTTTTCTTTCTATTTGATTTTCTTTTTGTACTGATCGAGTTGGCAATAGGTTCCCAGAACCGTCCAGAATTGGCAAGGGGAAATATCTTCGGCAATGTATGCAAAAGGAAAGTGTGTTAGAGCTGTGTTATACAGGATTACCTTGGCCAGTGCTGTATACACAATTTGGCAAGAAAGAAACATGAGAATCTTCCAAGCTAAGCAACGAAGTTGTTAAGTTGAGAGTGAGATATCCATGCATTAACCTGAACATACTTTTATATATATTATGTTCATTCTACTTTTCAAATTCAAGAAGTGTATTGTCGATGTGCAAGGAAGCCTAGACTGCTCAAAAGGCTGGAGCTTCAAAATTCAAATCCTACAAAGCCTAGACTGCTCAGTGGATATGGGAGTTTGTATTCTACTCTTATACGTCCCTTGTTTACTTGATAATAAATATCTTTGTTTACCCCCCCCCCCCCCCCCCCCCACACTCACCCACACATCCCCCTAAAAAAAACAAGTCTTTCAGAATGGCCTAATAACAGAAACCCCTTTCGTGTGAAACTGTTTTTCTTAGCCAAATCTTGTAACCCTAATAATCAGTGTAAATAGAGAAGAAAGGACGCTCTAAAAGATGGGGAAAATGGCTAGTCTTTTCAAATCACTACTACAAATTATGACCTGCATATGTATTGAAGAGGAGATTAGTGAAGTCGTCAAATAATATAATTGAAGACGAGACAATTGTGAAGCAAGTCAAAGAATATAATTGAAGAGAATGTAGTTGTGAAGCCGTCAAAGAATATAACTGAAGAGGATGTAGTTGTGAAGCCGTCAAAGAGTATAACTGAAGAGGACGTAGTTGAGAAGCCATCAAAGAATATAATTGAAGAGGAGGTAGTTGTGAAGCCGTCAAAAAGTATAAATCAGATAGATGTTAATCCGGTGAGTTTTAATTTCATGACTCTCACGAGTTATTTCTTGTTTAAGTCATTTTTTAGTTAATTTTCTTTGATCATGAACCTTTATGGGAATGGATTTGTAATAATCTAGCAATATGTCCATCCTAGCGGGTGTCTTAAATTCTCACTTCCTAGTTGGTCTAACATTCAAATAATTAAGTTTGGGATTAAATAAATGAACTTAATTATAAATTGAATCACAACAATCGTAAAAGATTCATAACCCTAGACAGAGAAGTTTGGCTCCACATTGAAATGGAAGATCAACCAAAGAAAATATAATAACTAATAGTATGAACAAGAAAGTTAAAGCTCAATAACTCCTATCTCCATGATGGCTCATAGCCCTCCTCAGGTCAAAAGCTATGTCCAAATAGTGTTAGGGTGTATTTACCGGTGTAGGATACATTTTAATTTAATCCAAAATTGAATTGGAAAAATTCCAGGCTGTTAGCGCTGTCTTTGTGCGAGGTGTCTTTATACAACTATTCATATATTCCAAGCATTAGCTTGACCTTTTATATAAATAAGTCTAAATAACTTACGTAAAGCTATACAGACAACTAAACCCTAGCCTGACTGCATCCAAAGCTTTTTTGTACTTGGGAAGCTAAACTACTATATATATCCTGTGTTACTTCATCGGGACCATGTGCTCAACACATTTATGCTAATCCATCCACATTTTTGAATCGAAAGTATCATTTTCATTGCAATTCACGGGTTCAAAATATGGCATTCTGCATGCAAAGGAAAATGAAGCTGGTTTGCAACTTGCATCAATGCTATTGAACACTTTCTCATATTGTTTCTGAACTCCATCAAAAGCACGTTCTCAATAGCTTCTTTGGCTCTATCTATCTGTTGCTTCATAAATATAGACCGTTGGCTGTTATTTTCCTATCCACCAAACAAAACACTTTGATCAAAGGACCACCAACTTCAAGTGCTCAGACAACATCACTATCACTATAATCAACACTGAAACTCTGTTGAAAATCCATTAGTATCCTTTATCTGGAACATCTATCAACTAAATCAAGGTAAGTTGTTCAAGTATCACTTGAAAACCCGTTCTTTTCTCTAATTGATGTAGCTTTATCTTCTTTGATAGTTGTTCCTGGATTTTGTGCACACAGAAACTACTAAAGCACTTTGCTTTGTCCTATCTAGGCCATGGAAATCTACTTCCCAGAGGAAATAATTATGGACATCCTTATCAGGTTGCCTGTCCAGTCTCTTCTTCTATTTAAATGTGCTTCAAAATTCTGGAAGACATTGATCTCGGATCCATCCTCTAAGGCGAAGCATAACAATCATGCCAAGAAGAATAAAAGAATTCTTATTGCACAACAGGTCCCGGGGGCTGGTAAATCATTTTATTTTTATTCTTTATCTTCATTATCGGCTCAACCATTACAAAAGCTTTGTTTCCCTTCAACCCATAAACCACAGCGTTACGTGATATTATGCTGTTGCGATGGCTTGTGTCTTCTTTGGTCTTGTTCTGGTGCTGGCCATTTACTGTGGAACCCATCCACAAATGAATCAGTAGAATTTCCTGATCATGAATATCCAGATGCAACTTGTATCACTTATGGATTGGCGTTTGACTCGATTAATGATGACTATAAGATTCTTAAGATTGACAACAAGGGAAGTTTGACATCACCCAATAAAATCTTTGCACTAAAGAGTGGTTGTTGGAGAAATATTGATAACCATCCTCGTGGCTTGGTGAATGGTATGCGTGGTGACAACTCTTTGGCGTTTGTTCGTGGTACATTTCATTGGATCAGTAAGGATAATTTATCCAGGTATTTTATGATTTCACTTAATATATCAAATGAGGTGTACGGGGAGATATCGTTACCAGAGGGAATATGCAGCCGTTGGATATGCTTAAAGCGTGGCATTTCCGTATTACAAGGAATGCTTTGTGCTTATTGTACTCACGAATCGCCAAGGGGGGGCTGGTAATGAAAGACTATGGTGTCAAGGAATCTTGGACTGAATTATTTAGCATAGGAGATCCCGATCTATATTTTGTCGTACCAAAATATTGGTTTGCAGATGGTGTAGTGCTACTCTACTTCAGTATATACCAAAATCAGGAGCTTCATCAGGGGTTTAGGACATCCGATCGACCATATGAATGGTTGGTTGTATATCCTGGCTATCTACAAGGATTCGTTTATACGGAAAGTTTGATCTCCCCAAATTACTTATTTCGTATTAGCTTATGTTTGATCAAATTACCTAGTTGTGGTTTCTGCTAATGTTGTTGGTTTTGCTTATTTCAAAATGTGTTTGCCAATATTAATGTACTGTCTGAACTGGAACCAGAGACCAGTGAGTTGGTCTATCCACTTTGATTTGTCCTGAGATTCTGTCCTAGTCACCAAATATTTGTTAGAAAAAGACCCACAATTTCAACCAAACCAATAGAGATTAACAATAAATATCTTTCAATGCTGTGAAATATACTCAACTAGGAAACTAGTTGACCCACAAGGAGTCAATTGCAAGAAAGTTGAAGTCGGTATCCTTGAAAATTACAGTTCTAAAAGTAATTGATACTGTGATGTCAATTATAGGCTGCTCAGACTCTAAAATTGTTATCGCACCCGTGTCAGATCCTTAAATAAAATTTATTAGTTTTGGATGATCTGACATGTTCTTGATGACATTTTTGTAGAGTTCAAGCAACATAGCTTCCACCAGCAAATTGAATCGGTGGTCATTGAATGTATCCTTTTTTTATACCCATAGCCGCCTAACTACTAAGTTACATAAATTTCAATTAATTTGAATTCATAATACAAATGCCCACTAAAGTAAGCATCGAAGGAACTTCTGGAAGTTTTTTAAAAAGAAGGTCAACTAAAAAGAAGCGGAGGAAGTAATTAATAACATGACTATTTTATCATAATACTTCTATTAAATAATGTTTACATTGTTGAAATTAATTTGAAGAAAATATAATTAATACTAAAGGTAAAATAGAAAAAAATATATTTTTTCTTGATATGTTCAAAATAACAAATAAAAATAAAAATATGATTAGGAAATTTTTAATAAGTAAAAGTGGCCAGAGAGTGTATATAAAACAATGTAGGGTACATACACTTTATGGTTTTAATTAATAAAAAATAATCAAAGTTTTAGCCCCACTAATAAATTAAATCTGCTGCTTCTTTTCCAAGTTCAAAATTAAAGTTGATTCTTCATTGATTTTGTTTAATGTCAAAGGGGTCAACACTATAATGCTAAACAGGAGAATAGGCTATTACTATAATTAATCAGATTTAATTTATGTTGTTCGTTTTAATTTTCCTCATTCGGTGTTTTAAATTCATATTAAAATCTAATTAATTTAAATTCTTGTCACATAAGCACATCCTGTCAAGAATTTTTTTCACGTTCAAAACTCAAACCAAACTATCTAGTTAAGTAACAAGCATCCTCATCCGCTAGTCATATGTCTACTTCAACTATTGCATTTGCATCTCATATTCCTACCGCATCATCAACTTACCTCAATTATGCTCTTGTATATTTTTACTACTAGTAGTTATTAATCTAATTTAATGTGTACAAATTAAATATATTGTACATTTTTCAAAAGTTATTGTGTATAAATCCATCATCTTGACAACAAAAACCTTCTACGTTTTCTAATATTCTGAATATCCCTAACTTGTGCTTTCAAATATATATCAAACATATAGGCTCGGGCGTCTTCCCGAGCCTGGGAGGGGGAGAGGGAAAGTACTGGGCTCGGGCATGGTCCTGAGCCTAGGAAAGGGGGGGCGTGGGTCTCGGATCTGGTCCCATGCTTGGGAAGGGGAGGGGGCGGGTCCTATGCTCAGGCGAGGTTCTAATCCTAGAGAAGGAGGGAGCAGGTCCTAGGCTCGGGCGTGGTCCCGATCCTAGGAGGGGGGAGGTGGGTCCTAGGTTCGGGCATGGGTCTAGAGCCTTGGGGGAGAAACGGTCCATGCCTGATACTGGGAAGGGGCAGGGGCGGGGTCCTGGGCTCGGGCATGGTCCCGAGCTTAGGAAAGGGGGAGGGCGGGGTCTCGGGCAGGGTCCCAAGCTTAGAAGGGGACGGGGCAGGTCCTGTGCTCGAGCGTGGTCTCGAGCCTCGAGGAGGAGGAGAATGGTAGGTCCTGGACTCAGGCGTGGTCCCGTGCCTGGGAGGGGAGGGAGGTAGGTCCTAGGTTCGGGCGGTGGTCCCGAGCCTGGGGGAAGGGGGCAAAGGGAGGTGATTCACTCCCTAGCCTAGGAAGGGGAGGGGCGGAGGTCCTAGGCTCGGGCGTGGTCCCGAGCCTGGAAAGGGGAGGTAAGGCGGGTCTTGGACTCAGGCGTGATCCTAAGCCTGGAAGAGGGGAGCAGGGGGCTCGAGTGTCGTCCCGAGCCTAGGAAGAGGAAGGGCAGATCCTAGGCTCGGGCGTGGTGTCGAGCCTGGGAGAGAAGTAGAGGCAGATCTAGGATTTTAAACTTGTGTGTTCTCAATTAAATAAGCTAATAATAATATTAAAAAAGACAACCCCATCAGGGATCGATCCCATTTTAGTGGGAAACCATAAGCAATTTAAGGGTTCCTCCTATGCCATTAAACCAAGCTTTAGTTTGCATAATCTGGAGAAAGGGGATGGATGACTCACAATACTATATATACCTTCAGTTTTTAATAGGTTCTATTGAGCGTTGCATAGTATAATTTATTAGATTAAAAAATACAATTTATAATTCAATGTAAATATTATAAAGAGAATTTTGCTAATAAGCATTTTCAAGTTTTCAATTAGCAAAATGACCTACTTCTATTTTTCACTTAAAAACAAAATTAAAAAAATAACTTTAAGGAAGAATTGGACTGTAATGACATTAAAAACTGTGTGAGGTATTTACAAATATACTTAAAATATAAAATTAACTCATTTTTTCAATTTTAAATTACTTTTTTTTATCTCCCTATCTTTTTTCCCCTCCATTCTTACAGATACTCATTGTTTCTTCAGCTTTTTAATTTCAAATTACTTTTTTTCCCTCTTCCTAACTTTCCCCCCCTCAATTCTTACTAAAAACTCATTGTTTCTTCAACTTTCTTCTTGTTGAAGCTAATATTTTATTCCTAAATGTTCTGTCTCTTCCCAAATTTGTAAGTTTTCTTTTCTCCTTTAATTTTAGTCCCTTTTAAAAAAAAAAGGTTTGTGTATATATGTAATCGATCAGATCAATAATCAATTTGTCTATATATCAGTCAGATCGATAAGAAATTTGTCCATATATCGTTCGGATTGATAATCAATCTATCAAATCGATAATCAATCTGTCCATATATCGGTCGGATCGATAATAGATTTATTCATCGCAAATCAGGCTTTGAACTAATTTGTAAAATGTATAAAAGATTTGGTGGGAGGGGTTTTGTTTAGATTCTGTAGGTTGATGATTTTTGGATCAATTTATAACTTTTAGAACTTGTAAATAATTTTTAAATCACAAATAAATTAAAATTTTCAAAAGTTGGTTATTTTCATAAAAAAAAATTATAGTATATTTAATTAAAAAAAAAACTTGAAAGGGTCATTTAACAAAGAATCGCTATTATAATGATGATAGGGATATTTGTCTTTCGTAATAATTTCTTTTGAAGAAGAAAGTACAATTAAAATAAAACACACTAGATGCATACTAGATTTGTACATCAAATCAGGTTCTATGTGGATAGTCAAAACCAATAATGCTTCACGGAACTGTTCATAAAATCTTTCAGGACAAGAAATATGTAAAGGTTGCTGGGTATGATGATGCTGCATGTCTGTCAACTCCAGGTCTCGAGCCTGGGGGAGGGGGGGTCTTGGGCTCGAGCATGGTTCTGAGCTTGGGAAGGGGAGAGGTCCTGGTCTCGAGACTTGGAGAGGGGTGTCCTAGGCTCGGGCGTGATCTCGAGCCTGGGAAGAGGGAAGGAGGGTATTGGGCTCGGGCGTGATCTCAAGCCTGGGAAGAGAGGAGGGTATTGGGCTCGGCCGTGGTCCTGGGGAGGGGGCGGATCTTGGGCTCGGTCATGGTCTTGAGCCTTGAGAGGGGGGCGGGTCCTAGGCTCGGGTGTGGTTCCGCATCTGGGAAGGGAAGGGGGCAGGTTTTGGGCTCGGACGTGGTCCCGAGCTTAGGAAGGGGGGAGGGGGCGGGTCCTGGGGCTTGGGTGGGCATCAACTGCAAGGCTAATCCTGATCTCTTTTTAGAGGTTGTCGACTCCTTACTTCTATTGTCCAATAATGAAAAGTTTGTAATCTATTGTCAAAATTGGGAGAATATTTGCTCTCTTTAAAGTGCATTTACCCCAGCTTTTCAGTAATAGTATACATCAGGATATATAGAGGTCTGAATACCATAAGAAATTAAGTTGATTGCTTCTTAAATTACATTATTTTTTATTGAAGAACTTCGATATGAGTTGATTTTCTTTCATATAAAGGGGAGGCAACAACCTACAAATTTAAATGTCTTTGTAGAATAATATTTTGTGAATGATTGATTTTTTTTCAATAATAAAATCCTATGTTTCAAAGGTAAATACATATATCTTTATTTTCATTGTCGTTCAAAATAATAAATTAAGAAAAATATAAAAACAAAATGTGACACCTCACATTTTCGGGCTAAAGTTTTAACCTTCTTTTCTATGTATAGACCCGAACCCAATGATTCTTTGATAATAAATGTGTGATGATCAATCCTATAGCGTGTGAATACCTTTGAATATGAATTGAGGTCACAAATATCCCCTAACTTAAAGACGAGTTGAAAACTCTTCTATCGATTAAGTTTTGGTGAACATCTCAACTTGGGTCAACTTCCATCGACCATAACTTCTTATATATAACGATTTAGAAGGCCTACTATATGTCAAATGAAAGGTCTTTGAGTCCTCTTTCCAACGCAACTAGTTTCAGTTTAATTCGATATCGAAGTAGAAAGTTATGTTCATTTTACCTCGGAGTGTCTCACTGCCAAAAAGTGACGACGAAGTTAACGAGTTGTCAACTAGGTGACGACTTAGTTGACGAGCCGTCAACTGGGTGACGACCCATAAACCCTAGTCGTCACCCTTAACCAAAAAGGATCAAATTCCACCTTTAAGTGACGACTAAGGTGACGGGACGTCACCAAGTTGACAGCTTGTTAACCTAGTCTTCAGCCGAGGAAAATCCTACATTGTTGTTGGCTTCTTTAGGGGTATTTTGATCTTTTATTTACTCCACAAACCTCTCCCACGGGTTTAAATCATACCCTAAGCATCATAATCCAACTTTTATCAGTTTTACAACATCTCAATGCTCTCTACTCTCAAGAACAAAAGAAATTAGGGTTTTCCTTTAAGGCAAGAATCCAAGCCTTTCAATCCAAGATTTCCAAGAAAAGGGTTAAGATTAGAGTCCCAATCTTCAAACTAAACAACATAAGGCATGTGGGGTTTTCCTAAACTATATGGGAATGGTGAAATTGTTTTGATTAAGTTTTTATGGTTGAGAAATCATGTATTTATGAAGGGCTTTGAATTTACATTAACAATTGTGCATTGTGAACCCTTTTTGATAATAATATTTTGGTCTTGAGGCCATCCCTTAAAATTTAATTTTTGTTAGTATATATGTATGTATGTCTTTGGAGTTTGAAAGTTAAATTGAGAGCATGAATATTTGTACTCCCTCTCTTGTTATGATACTTCTTGACTTTACATGTTGTGAGTTGTGAAATTGCATTATTGAAAGCATGAGATAAGAGTTTTAATGTCGTTTATGAACTTGATCTTGGTTGTGAATTGAAGAGAGGGTACTTTTGTATTTTTCAAGTGTTTTCTTGTTTATAAGTGTTGAATGTAATAATCGAAAGAATTGAATGATTATTTTGAGAAATTGACCATCATTTGTTGAAATGTTGAAAAGAGAGGATTTTTGCATAGTTTGACATATGTTTTGAAATATGAATCCTCTTGTACTGTTTGAATTTTTTGGTGGTCTGAACATTATTTTTGAATGAAAGAATTATACATGATATTTTATGGCTTAGAGACATGACTTGCAACTCTTGGTATGACGATACCATATAAGATAAGGCCATGATAAACTCAGAACAGAATACAGATTTCATTTCAGATTTCAGATTTTGAATTCAAAAAGATGTATGTTTAGAACAGGTTACCCGAAGTAGGCATGAGTCATACTATTCATTGCCCATAACCGTGTTTTGCCGATACTGATTTATTATGTCCCCAAAGAAGGATTATACACTGGCCTAGTGCCCTGTGGCGTATCAAATTCAGATACTCCAATCCTTGCGGCAAACTTGGGTTGGGGGCTTGACCGACGAGTTAAGGGCGGATCACATATAACACTTTGGGATACTTTCAGATATGTAAGGTGTACCACCTAGCTCAGAAGTAAAATAAAGACAAAAGTTACCTCTACGGAATTGTTTTAAAATCGTTTGAAACTGCCCATGTATTTTTGAATTACTTCATGTATAATGTTTTATGAAAGGCTCTCACCTATGTTTATATAAAAGTGCATTATTTTGGATTGCTCTGCGTACCAATACATCGTATTGACCCCCTATATTTCAGGATCTGATGCACAGTCCTAGGGTCCCGCAAGGCAGTAGGTTGAATTTTGTCAGAGATTGCAGATTGGTAAGCCTCCGGGGGCGGACCTATGTAGAATTTTGGAGTGCTCCGGCACCCACTAAACTCAACGCAGAATAGGTATAATTACATAAAAAATATATAAAATAGGTATAAAATATATAAAATCACCCACTATAATAAAAAGTTGGTTGGGTGCATTGGCATTTAGGTTGATCTTTAAGGTCCTTTATTAGAAGGAGGCCCTGGGTTCAAACCTAATTGAGGTGATTTTTTACTTTTTTCAGTTTTTAAATTTTTTAAACACCCACTATCCTTAAATCCTGGGTTCGCCACTGTGAACCTCCCTTATTCGGAAGGCCTGTTCTAGAACATTGTTAGTTTATTTGATTCATGGTCCAACTGGGGCTTTGTCCCAGTTTCTAGACAAATGTTGATTTTCATATTATTAGAGATTTCGTAGACTGGTGTCGTATGCTTTTGAATGATATGAACTCAATTTCGTACTGTTCAGTTGAATTAAGTGATTGACCATGTTTCCGTCTTTATTATCTTTTCCGCATTTCCTTATAGTATTTGAATGGTGTGCATGATTGCCGGATAAAGAAGGGCGCTTGGACCTTCATAGTTCGGAATACTTATCACGGCCAGGGCCTGGGCTCGGATCATGACACAAAATTATCTTATTTTCTCTATCATTTGATGAGGTTGGATAATCTGAATAACGAGGATGAATCTCACATACTCTACCCTCAGTTTGTTTATGGCTTTTAATATGTTCTATTAAGATTTGTATTACTATATTTTATTAGATAAAAATACAATTTAATATGTAAATATGATAATGATCGATGGGGATATTTAGAAGAAAGTACAATAAAAACAAAGGGCGGTGGATGCATACTACAACAAATCAGGTTCTATGTGGATAGTCATAACCAACAATGCTTCATGGGCCTGTTCATAAAATCTTTCAGGCCAAGAAATAGGTTGTGGGCGGCTCAACCTCATACAATAATAGGCGGCCGCCTTAGACCTCCAGATTTGAGGGGCCTATATATTATTTATAGAAAAAATAATTTTTTTCATATAAAAGGAAAGAATTATTAGAAGTTCATATATCTAGAATACTAGTTTAGTTTAGGTGTACGCACCTCGCGCATGTACCTCAATTTATTAAGTTCAAACGTTACACTAAATAGGATATTTGTTTAAATAATAAATATGGATATAATAATTAAATTCAACATTTTTTGGAGAATTTGTTTAATTAAACCTGATCTTTAACAAAAATTTGTCAAGTCGATCGACATTCATCTACCACCTGTAAGACTATAACAAAATAATACGATAATAGAGATATCAAAATAATACAACTAAACTTAACCTTTACACAAAAATATTCTCAAAACAAGGTATAAATACAATACAGTTAAACCTAACATTTATCTAAAAAATTTCTCAAAGCCGACTGACATTCATTCCCACCTGTAAATTCATCTACGGCCTATAAACTACAACAAAATAATATAATAGTGATCACAAAACTTCAATTTTGATGAAAAACAATTCTTGTATGAGCAAAAAAATTGACCCTAAAGAATGACTTGAATGAAAACAAAGAAGATATATATAGATATACACACACGTTGATAACTATTATGTTGACAAAAACAATGAAGAAGTTGAGGGTTAGAAAATTAAGCATCCACCAATCTAGACATGCAACCGAATCAAGTTAGATGAGCATCAATCATATTTTTTCAATAAGTAAATCAATTTCTTTTTTAGTTTAACGTGCATCTCAATATTTATATAAGTATTTTCTTAATAGTCCTATTTTAGGAGTATTTTTCTATCTTATTTTAGAAGTATTTTTCTAATTGATCAGCATAAAGAAAAATATTAATTGATTCTCCTTCCATATATTTTAGGAGTTCCATATATTTTAGGAGTCTAGTTAATAAAATAAAAATAATTAAATAATAAATTGAAGAAAATAATGAAAAAACAGTTTTATCTAAAGAAGGATTTTTTGACGAAGGGCAAAAAGTTTAAATTACTTTTCTAAACGTCTTCACACTTTTAATATATCTATTATAGATATAGATTATAGGTTATGTCTCAAGAAAGATTAAATGTATTGATTATATTATTATTTAAAAAGGGTTAATCAAAAAATTCGATTATATAATTTTAAAAATAGAATTCATTAAAAGGGATTATTTTTTCTTAAAAATTTAAGGCCTCTGGCCCCCATTTGATTTTCGTCTTTGGCTACAAATATGATTGAGTCACCCCCAGTTGTCTGTCAACTCCATACTTTTTCCAGCGAATTAAAGCAACTGTATTTGCGAAAGTTGAATGAAGGAAAATATTTTGCAACAAGTTTTGGTGTCCAAAATGGATTCAAATGGCTATCTGTGGAAGACTGTTGGATATGTCAGTAGGGTGTCACAGATTCTTAATGAATGTCATGATCATCTTTTTTTCTATACTAATAGAGTTGGCAAGAGGTTTTCTACAACTGTCCAGAATTGACAAGGGGAAATATCTTGGGCTGTTGTGTAGGCGAAATGAAAGAGTGTTAGATCTGAGTTATATGGGATTTGCCTTGGCCAGTGCTGTATGTGAGGTCCAGCCCCATTCACATGCAGAAATTTTTCTTTGTCAAATTGTGTTGGTTAGTCCAACATTAATGCATGCAATTTGTTTTCTTGTCAAATTCTGTTTGCTAGAGATTAGTTTAAAATTACTGCATTTTTTTGTTTGTCAATTTTCGTGGCTAGAAAAGAGTAGTATGTTAATGTCACCAATGACATCAACGTGGATTTGTTTTTGCCTATATAAAGAGTTTTTCAGCTCATTTGATTGTACACCAAAAAAATTGAGAGAGCCATAGAGAGAAAAGAGAGTAATCCACAGATATTCTATAGTCTGTGAGATAATAGTGTGGGAGTAATATTGTAGTGAGTTGTGAGAAATAAAAGGAGTGTTGTTTCGTTTATAAAGAGTAGTAGTCTTTTGACACTGCCAAGTTATAATCAGTATTATTGTATTACTCCATTGGATATTTTATTTACCCCATTATAATATTTGGTGTAGTTGTTACTCTCTTACTATTGTTATTTATGTGGATATTATCCTGGGTGGAATTATTTTATTTTTTTCAACAGCGTGGTATTAGAGTCATGGCAAATAATAGTCCATTGTCTTTTCAGTACCCCCACCTTACAAAAGAAAATTATGAAAAATGGTGCCTACGGATGAAAGTTATTCTTGGTTCTTAAGATGTTTGGGACATTGTAGACAAAGGGTATACAAAACCCGCCAATGAGGAGACTGCCTCAAAATGAAAAAGATGTCTTGATTAAGATAAGAAAGAAAGATCAACAGGCCCTCACTCTCATCCACCAATGTCCGAATGATGGTATGTTTGAGAAGGTGGTTGATGCAACCACCTCGAAGGAAGCTTGAGAGATTTACAAAATTCTCTCCAAGGAGTTGATAAGGTGAAAAGGTAAAACTTCAAACTTTAAGGGCGGATTTTGAAGTTTTTAAAATAAAAGAATCTGAATCCATTTTGGATTTTTGTTCAAGAGTGATGGCTGTTGTGAATCAACTAAGAAGGTATGGGGAGGAAGTAGATGATGTGCATGTGGTAGAAAATATCCTCAGCTCTTTAACACCCAAATTTGATTATGTGGTGTGTGTTGTTGAGGAGTCTAAAGATTTAGACTCTATGATTGTAGAGCAATTGGAAGATTTTTTACAAGCTTACGAAGAAAAAATGAAAAGAAGAAAAGAAGAGCCATTGGAGCAACTTCTTAAAACTCAGCCATCATTCAAAGATTTTGGAGGTAAAAAAAGTTACAGAGGAAATGGATAATGGCGAGGTCGTGTCTGCCTTGGAGGTCGTGGAAGGGGAAAGAGTTGTATCATTAAATTCAACAATGAAGATAAAAAAAACCCCAAACATTCAGAGGGCGTGGTCGTGGACAACGAGGAGGAAGAGGACGTGAAGCTTATCAAGGTACCAATGAAATGAGGTATGACAAATCTAAAATTGAATGCTACAACTGTCATAAATTTGGACATTACTCTTGGGAATGTCATAGTAATGTTGAAGAAAAAGCTAACCTTGTTGACAACAATAAAGAAGAAGATGAGTCAACATTGTTAATGACACTCACAGATTATGATACAGATGATTACAATTTATGGTATCTTGATAATTGAGCAAATAATCATATGTGTGGATATGAAGACAAGTTTATGGAGATCAAGAAGACGACAAGAGGTGATGTGTCTTTTGGAGATACCTCAAATATTCAAATTGAAGGTATAGGTACTATTTTGATATCCTATAAAAATGGTGATCACAAATTGATCAATAAGGTTTACTATGTGCCAAAACTAAAAAGTAATATTTTGAGTTTTGGCCAACTTCTTGAAAAGGATATGATATTCATATGAAAAATATGCATCTTTGGCTTAGAGATTCAAGTAATAATTTAATTGGCAAAGTGCAAATAGCAAAAAATAGATTATTTCCTTTGAATATTAAGTCCATTAATGCAAAGTGTTTGAAGGCTAATGTGCAAGATGAGTCATGGTGTTTGCACATGTGATTTGGACATTTGAACTTTGAAGCTCTCAAATCAATGGGAGACAAGAACATGGTTAATGAAATTTCATCAATCAATCATCCCAATCAGCTGTGTGAAGCTTGTCTTCTTGGAAAACAATGCAAGAAGGAGTTTTCCGAAGGAAACCACATCAAGGGTAATTAATCCACTTCAGCTTGTTCACACCGATATATGTGGTCCAATCGACCCACCTTCTTTTGGTAAAAGTAAATACTTCTTACTCTTTATTGATGATTTCAGTAGAAAGACTTGGATATATTTCTTGAAGAAAAAATTAGAAGCTTTTGTTGCCTTTACAAATTTCAAAGCACTTGTTAAGAAGGAGAGCGGCTATGAAATAAAAGCCTTAAGGTCCGATAGAGGAGGTGAATTCACTTCAAAAGAAATGATTTTTGTCAGTCTCATGAAATTCGTCGCCCTCTAATGGTACCTTACTCGCTCCAACAAAATAGAGTTGCAGAAAGAATGAATAAAACAATTCTTAATATGGCAAGATGTATGTTGAAAGCTAAAAATATACCAAAAAATTTTTGGGCCGAGGTTGTTTCATGTGCATTTTATTTAAGCAGCAGGTCTAACAAGAAATGTGAAAGATCAAACACCTCAAGAAGTATGGAGCAGAAGAAAGCCAAGTGTAAAGCACTTGAGAATTTTTGGGAGCATTGCCTGTGCTCATGTTCCACATCAAGGGAGAGCTAAACTTGATGATTGAAGCGTTAGGTATGTGTTTATTGACTATGACATTAGTTTAAAAGTCTACAAGTTATACAATTCAAGTAATAACAAAGTGGTTATCAGTCGTGATGTTGAATTTGATGAAGAAGCATCATGGAATTGGGAAGGCCAGGAGGCTTAGAAAGAAAGAACATATGATTTTCTTCCAGATGAAGAAGAGCAGGATACCATGGCACTTGCACAGGATGAAACCCTACCAAAAAATGTTGCATCTCCTTCATCTCAAGATCAAAGTTCAAGTGAAAGGCCACAGAGGATGAGAAGTATCCAAGAACTCTATGATGACATAGAAGAAGTTACTAATTTTGATTTTTTTGTGTTGTCTCTATGCTGACAGTGAACCAATGAATTTTGATGAAGTTATTATAGAAAAAAGGTGGAGACAAGCCATGAAGAAAGAAATTCAGTCGATAGAAAAGAACAACACTTAAGAGTTAACAACTCTTCCTAAAGATCATCAAGCAATTGGAGTCAAATGGGTATACAAGGCAAAGAAGAATGCTCATGGAAAGGTAGAGAGATACAAGACAATACTCGTAGCTAAAGGCTACAACAAAGACATGACATTGACTATGAAGAAGTCTATGCACCTGTTGCCCGCATGGAGATAATACGTCTGCTGATCTCTTTGGCAACACAAATAAAGTGGAAAATCCATCAACTAGATGTCAAGTTGGAATTTTTGAATGAATATATTTAAAAAATCTTTATATGGATTAAAGCAAGCTCCACGAGTATGGAATAGTCATATTGACAAGTATTTTCAAGAAAATGGGTTTACTCGTTGTCTCCATGAATATGCTCTTTACATTAAAGTTCATACTAATGGAGATGTTATGATTGTTTGTCTTTATGTTGATGATCTTATTCTGATGGGTAATAATCCATGTTTGTTTGAAGCTTTCAAGAAAACTATGTCCCTTGAATTTGTGATGACGAACATAGGTCTCATGTCATATTACTTGGGCCTAGAAGTTAAGAAAATTGAGGAAGGCATCTTCATATTTCAAGAAAGCTATACAAAGGACATTTTGAAGAAATTCAACATGTTCGATTGCAATCCTGTGAACACCCTAATGAAAAGTGGAACAAAATTATCAAAGTTTGATAATGATGAAAAAGTGGACTCTACTCTTTTCAAAAGTATCGTGGGAAGTCTGAGGTATTTGACCTATACGAGACTAGATATACTTTTTGCAGTTGAAGTAGTAAGTCGATTCATGGAAGCTCCTACCTCCACTCACTTGAAAGTTGCTAGAAGAACTCTTCGTTACCTAAAAGATGCGATAGACCTTGAACTATTTTATTCTTCTGATGATGATTTTAACCTTGTGGGATTTTGTGATAGTGATTATGCAGGAGATATGGATGATAGGAAAAGTACATCAGGTTTTGTATTTTTCTTAGGTAATTGTGTTGTTTCTTGGAGCTCAAAGAAACAAACCATTGTTACTCTCTCAATGTTCGAAGCTGAGTATGTGGCAGCAACGTCTTGTACGTGCCATGCCATTTGATTGAGAAGATTATTGAAGGAGCTTAACTTACCACAGACTGCAGCCACGATGATTTGTATTGATAACAAGTCAGCACAAGCTCCTTCCAAGAATCCAGTCTTGGAATGAAGAAGAAAAATTAAAATTAAGGGAGAGATTTGTGAGGTCCAGCCCGATTCACATGCAAAAAATTTTCTTTGTCAAATATTGTTGGCTAGTCCAACATTACTGCATGCAATTTGTTTTCTTGTCAAATTCTGTTAGCTAGAGATTAGTCTAAAATTACTGCATTTTTTTGTTTGTCAATTTTCGTGGCTAGAAAAGAGTAGTATGTTGATGTCTCCAATGACATCAACGTGGGTTTTTTTTGCCTATATAAAGATATTTTCATCTCATTTAATTGTCACCAAAAAAATTGAGAGAGCAATAGAGAGAAAAAAGGAGTAATCCACAGATATTCTATAGTCTGTGAGATAATAGTGTAGGAGTAATATTGTAGTGAGTTGTAAGAAATAAAAGGAGTGTTGTTTAGTTTATAAAGAATAGTAGTCTTTTGACACTTCCAAGTTGTAATCAGTATTATTGTATTACTCCATTGGGTATTTTATTTACCCCGTTATAATATTTGGTGCCGTTGTTACTCTCTTATTATTGCTATTTGTGTGGATATTATCCTGGGTGGGATTATTTTGTTTTTTCCCAACATTGTATATACAATGTGGCAAGAAAGAGACATGAGAATCTTTCATGCTAGGCAACGAACGAACTGTTAGAGAAATTGTTAAGTTGAGAGCGAGATATTCATGCCTCAACCTAAATATACTTTTATATATTTGTTCATTTTACTTTTCAACTGTAATTTAAACTAGAAGTGTATTGTCGATGTGCAAGGAAGCCTAGACTACTAAAAAGGCTGAAGCATCAAAATTCATATCCTACAATGCCACTGATATTTGGTTGGTTGAGATGTATGCTCAGGGGATATCTTTGTTTACCTCCCCCCCCCCCTCCAAAAAAAAAAAGAAACAAGTCTTTTAGAATGGCCTAATAACAGGAAACCCCGTTCGTGTGAAACTCTATTTTTTTACCAATATCTTGTAACCCTAATAATAATCAGAGTAAATAGAGAAAAAGGGAAGCTCTAGAAGATGGAAAAAATGGCTAGTCTTTTCAAATCACTACTTCGATTTATGAACTTTATTGTATTGAAGACAAAGATTTGTGAAGCCATTAAATAATATACCTCACAAGTATAAATCAGATAGATGTTGATCCGGTGAGTTCTAATTTCACGACTCTCACAAGTTATTTCTTGTTTTAGTCATTTTTAGATGTTGTTATTCAATTTATAAATATGTCCATCCTAGCGGGGGTCTTAAATTCTCACTTTCTAAAGTTAATATTCCATAGTTGGCCTAATATTCAAATAATTAAGCTAGATTATAAATTGAATAACAACAATCATAAGATCATAAATAGAAGTTTGGCTCCACATTGAAATGGAAGAGAATGGTACAAGTATGATCATGACCTTGGGCACTTTTTGAGTATTTTGAAGATCACCTAAAAAGGTGTACAAGTCCAAGTGTGAAGAAGGTCCAAACCCGCCCCTAAAATGCACTTAATGGGCGGTTTGGAGCCCATTAATGAAAGGGCCCTTTAGTCTTTTGTCTCTTATTTTGTAATGTAATATAAATGAAACATTATAGGGTTTCTAGTTCTTTAGTTGTTTAAAAATATTGAAAGAACACTTCTCTTAGAGCGAGGGATTCCAAATCGAAACTAGGTCATTGCACAAGTTTGGAATCATTTGTGTGTTGCATTTTGCTAGATACGTTGGTGCTTGAGTGGTGAAATCCTCTCTTATGTCATTGTATAGGTGATTGTAGTGTATAGTATTAAGGGTCCAACAGTGTAATAAGCTCTTGGGTTCTTAAGATTATAGCTCCATTTGTCTATCTTTCTATCTTTATCTTGTTGTAACTTTGTAGTTTGTATTGTAGTAGTGAAGCCGTGTGGATTGTTGTTCCTTTTATTGTTGTTAATATAGTTTGGTGGCGGCTATTTTTGGTGTTAAACACTTTGTAAACTCTTCCTTCTTGTTCTTGAATCCGCCAAAGGGGTCCTCGGTTCTTCAAACATGTGGACTATTTTGGTGTATGTTTTGTGCCTTTCCTTGTCATTCTTGTATCATTTGGTATCAGAGCAAGGTTGATTTTGTTCCAACAAAATCAATCTTGAGATTGTTATCTTGAAAATAAAAAAAAGTGAAAAAGGAGAAAAAAGTTACTGTTCACGTTTTAAGGGTTTTTTCAAAAATACTTGATTTTTGTGTGTTTCTAATGTTAGATACTTGTTCCCTAATACTATTAGAGTCTAGGAACTGAAAATTCTAACAAAAAAAGTGTCAAAATCGAAAATCCCCATACTAAACCCGTTTTTTACCCTATATCGAATTTTGAGTTTTTGATTTTGTGTTTTTCTTGTGTTTTTAGTGTTAGATTTGTGTTCTCTAATACTATAGGAGTATAGGTTTCGAATTTGAGCTAAATTGGAGGTTATTTGAGCCATCAACTATTGTTGAGCTTGAGTTTGAAGAAACTTGAAGGTGGGATCTCATTGTGGGAGGTTGTTTTGAACTAACGTATGTTTTGTTTTGTAGGATTTGTATTGTATTGTTGTGTGTGATGTTGTGGACTGATTGGGTATCTTGTTGGACCATAACTTGAAGGGTTATTTTCAGTACAACCACAATGAAACCCGAGGCTTTAAATGCTCAAACAATGGACAATAATGTCATCAATCTCATTTTGGCTCACCTTGAAACTATGTCCCGAAATGTGGCTTGGTTGAATGTGGGTCTTGAGAAATTAGATACGGATGTGGCATCAATGAGTGGGAGATTAGAATGTGTGGAAATCCAAAGGATTCGACCTTCCACCCCTCAAAATAATTTCCTAACTAATACTCCCGAAACCTTGCACCAAATGCTATATCCACAAATTGTCACAAATTCAACCAATCTTTACTCCCGAAGATGAGAACAAGATAGACCAAATCATCCTCCACTCCACCAAGTCCAAAAAGAAGGACTTGGAACCCAAATACCATCACTAAACCCGAACCCTCTCATCCAAACTCCACTTGACCAAAGATTTCACTCTACAAATCTAATCCCGCCACTACAAGCTCCACTTAACCCAAATAGACCCATCCATATTGAGGGCTATGGTAGGGGAGGACAACATCATGGTTATGGGTCGTATGATGATGTTTACTTGAGGGAAGAAAGAATGAGGGGTATACATGGAGAGTTAGATCAAAAAGTGAGAGATGACCATCTAAACCGAGATGTAGGTCTCAATTCCATCAAAGTGAGACTTCCCATTTTCAAAGGTTAGAGTGATCCTGAAGCCTACCTTACATGGGAGTCATCTTGTGACAAGATCTTCCAACTTAATGATCTCACCAAAGAAAAGAAAAGAAAAGTTGTTATGTTATAGCTCACTTCGAAGGGTATGCTAATACATGGTGGGAGTATGTTAAACGGTTTGGGAATGAGATAATTGGGGGACAACCTCCTCCTTGGTTTCGGTTGAAGAACCTTATGCTGAAAAGATACTTGCTGAGACTTATAGACATGAGCTCCTTGCCAAATTATACAATTTGAGGCAAAGAATCAAGAGTGTCATGGCTTACTACGACGAATTTCAACAATTGATGTTGAAACTAGATCACCAGGGAAAACAAGTGACTCATGACATCGTGCGCTTCAAAGTCAGGTTAAACAAGGACATCTCCACTCACATGGCACTTCATAAGTTCGACACTATTGATGGTATTTTCCAAGTGGCATTGGAGGTTGAAAGGGAGCTCAAAGAGAGCTCATTCATGGTTGTCCAAACCGAGAGCACCAAGGCTTCCCCAAAATAGTCCACTAGGTATGAAGGTAAACCAATTTCCACTTCCAATTCCAAGGGATTTCAATACTTTAAATGCCAAGGGCGGGGGCACAAGGCTAGTGAGTTCCCAAATCGGAGTAACGTGATCCTAAGGGGGGGGGGGGGGGAATTGTCCTATCTTGGGGAAGAAGTAGTAATTGAATCAACTAAGGTTGATGGAAAGCCTCAAGATAGAGAGCAAGAAGAGTTTAAAATGCAAGGCGAGGAAGATGTAGAAGATGTGTGGTCGTGTGATGGAGATTGTGAAGTGCCTTTGTAAAAAAGGTGAGGTCATGAATTTGTGGGAAAATTCCTCTCAAGATGGAGAGGATGATACGAGTATGATCATGACCTTGGACACTTTTTGAGTATTTTGAAGATCACCTAAAAGGGTGCACAAGTCCAAGTGTGAAGAAGGCCCAAATCCGCCCCTAAAGTGCACTTAATGGGCGGTTTGGAGCCCATTAATGAAACTTTAGTCTTTGTCTCTTATTTTATAATATAATATAAATGAAACATTATAGGGTTTCTAGTTCTTTAGTTGTTTAAAAATATTGAAAGAACACTTCTCTTAGAGCGAGGGATTTCAAAATCGAAACTAGGCCATTGCACAAGTGTGGAATCATTTGTGTGTTGCATTTTGCTTGATGCGTTGGTGCTTGAGTGGTGGACTCCTCTATTGTATCATTGTAAGAGATAGGTGATTGTAGTGTATAGTATTAAGGGTCCAACAGTGGAATAGGCTCTTGGGTTCTTAAGATTATACCTTCATTTGTCTATCTTTCTATCTTTATCTTGTTGTAACTTTGTAGTTTGTATTGTAGTAGTGAAGCCGTGTGGATTGTTGTTATTTTTGTTCCTTTTATTGTTGTTAATATAGTTTGGTGGCTGACTGCTTTTGGTGTTAAACACCTTGTAAACTCTTCCTTCTTGTTCTTGTTCTTGTTCTTGAATCCGAGAGTGGTCACCTTTTGGTCCTCGGTTCTTCAAACTTATGGACTGTTTTGGTGTATGTTTTATGCCTTTCTTTGTCATTCTTGTATTAGAGAAGCAACAAATCAACCAAAGAAAATATAAAAACTAATAGCATGGACAAGAAAGGTAAAACTCAATAACTCTGATCTCCATGACGGCTCATAGCCCTCCTTGGGTCAAAAGTTTCGTCCAAATTGTGTTGGGGTGTACTTACTGGTGTAGGATACATTTTAATTTATACAAATAGCATTGTATTTGTGCGAGTTGTATTTATACAGATATTCACATACTCCAAGCATTAACCTGATCTTTTGTATAAATAAGTTTAAATAACTTGAGTAAAGCTATATAGACAACTAAACTAACTCACTTACCCCGTGTCCCTTTGTCTCTGGCTCTACTAGCCTGACCGCATCCAAACATAGCATCTGCTTTTTCATAATTAGGAAGATAAACTACTATATATCTTGTGTTACTTTATCGGGACCATGTTCTCAACACATTTATGGTAATCCATCAACACTTTTGAACAGAAAGTGCCATTTTCATTGGAGTTCCTGGGTTCAAAATGTCGCTTCTTTGGCCCTATTTGTTGCTTCATAAATATAGCCCGTTGGCTGTTATTTTCCTATTCACTTTGATCAAACAAAACACTTTGATCAAAGGACCACCAACTTCAAGTGCTCGGAGAACATCACTATCTCTAGATCAATAATGAAACTGTGTTGAAAATCCATTAGTATCCTTTCTCTGGAACATCTATCAACCAAATCAAGGTAAGTTGTTCAAATATCACTTGAAAACCTGTTTTTTTTTTCTCTAATTGATGTGGCTTTGTTTTCTTTGACAGTTGTTCCTGGATTTTATGCACACACAAACATTTATAGTGAACTACTTTAGCGCTTGCTTTGTCCTATCTAGGCCATGGAAATCTACTTATCAGAGGAAATAATTGTGGACATCCTTATCAGGTTATCTGTCTAGTCTCTTCTTCGGTTCAAATGTGCTTCAAAATTTTGGAAAACATTGATCTCGGATCCATACTTTAAGGCGAAGCATAACAATCATGCCAGGAAGAATAAAAAAATTCTTATTGCACAACAGGTCCCTATGGTTGGTAAATCATTTTATTGTTGTTCTTTATCTTCATTATCGGCTCAACCATTACAAAAGCTTTGTTTTCCTTCAAACCATAAACCACACTGTTACATGATACTATGCTGTTGCGATGGCTTGTGTCTTCTTTGGTCTTATACTGGTGCTGGCCTTTTAGTGTGGAACCCACCGACAAACGAATCAGTAGAACTTCCTGATCATGAATATCCAGCCGCGACTCGTAGCACTTATGGATTGGCGTTTGACTCGATTAATGATGACTATAAGATTCTTAAGATTGACAACAAGGAAAGTTCGACATCACTCAATAAAATCTTAGCACTAAAGAGTGGTTGTTGGAGATGTATTGATAACCATCTTCGTAGCTTTGTCAATAGTGTGTAGTGTGAAGACTCTTTGGCGTTTGTTCGTGGTGCATTTCATTGGATTTGTAAGGATAATTTATACAAGTATTGTATGATTTCATTTAATATATCAAATGAGGTGTACAGGGAGATATCGTTGCTGGAGGGAATATCCAATATTCCCAGCAGTCAGCTATGCTTAAAGCGTGGCATTTCCGTATCACAAGGAACGCTTTGTGCTTATTGTACTGACCAATTGCCAAGGAGCTGCACTTTTAAGTTATGGATAATGAAAAACTATGGTGTCAAGGAATCTAGGACTGAATTATTTAGCATACAAGATCCCGATCTATATTTTGACATACCAAAATATTGGTTTGCAGATGGTGAAGTGCTACTCTACTTCAGTATGTACCAAAATCTAGGGTTAAATCAGGGGTTTAGGACATCCGATCGACCATATGAATGGTTGGTTGTATATCCTGGCTATCTACAAGGATTCGATTATACGGAAAGTTTGATCTCCCTAAAATTACTTATTTAGTATTGTCACACCCCTTTTTCATCCAAAAAGAATATGATTAAGTTCGAAAGGGTTTTTTATTAAGTGACAAAAGAAAATGATTTGTTTCGAAGAAGGATTGTTTTTACATTCGAAATCAGAGTCATCACTTAGCATAATCTGGTGTGCCAAGTCACCATTGGAAAATCCTTTTCAAAACCATTTAACTCTTTAAACTGGTTTGCGAACAGAGATTCCGGCTAAGGAATTCTGTTGACCGAAAGGAAGGTGTTAGGCACCCCTCGATCCTGTGGTTCGACCATGGTCGCTTGGTAGAGCGTATCGGCTAATTTTGACACTACGAATGTACAAACCACAAAGAAGCACGTAAAGCAAACAAACAAACCAAACAAAATGAATCAAAGTATAGTGTTCAATCCGATTATACATACCCAAAATAAATAAAATGCGAAAAATAAATCCTATCTAACCTATACTAATCCTAACTACGCTCCCAGGCTTTATCCGACGCCTCAGGCCTTTCTCACGAACATCTTCCGCCAACATAGTACGTCAGGGCATTCCCCGGTGAATAAATACAATGTGTCTCAGGGCATTCCCCGGCTAAATGATACATTCGATCCAAAAGCAATAAAACCAAACCATTCAACACTCATTTCAAGCATTCAATAATTCAACGACCAAACACTTATTCTTAAATCTTTGCCTACCCGAACCTACTTTCACCTATTCATTCGATGGTCTAATCATGATGCTATCCAATTCAACAATATTCAGTAATGAATCAAAATAAACAACCTTCGACTTATTTGATTATCAATTTTCGATCCCGACTCCCAAATAACTAATTCGACTATCAAATTACTTTTTCAACATCCGAAATCAATATCGAACACATACCCAAATGAAGACTCAAACATTTAAGCATACCGATCATTCACATCCACAACAACAATCAAGATTTTGCTCAAAATATTCAAAACCACATCACAAAATCACAATATTAACCACCTTGGTATAATTCAAAAGTAGAGTTAAGAAATGGACCTTTGAAGAACCGATTTCATTGGTAATAAAATTTAAGAAGACCCAAACTTTAAAACTCCGAATAGGGCCTCAACAGTGACCAACTCCAACTCCGATATTGAGGAATAACGACCCAGTCAGATTTGAATCCTAAGAAGGAAGAAATAACGAACAACCCGAGATTGAATCTACGAAAACCCGAGAATACCTGCATCCAAAATCTTACCAAATCTGAACCGAAATCAAACAAAACAAAGAGATTCCGGTGAGAGCAACGATGGGTAGAAATTGACAAAATGGTCAGCTCTCCGGCGATTTTCGATGCTCTTTAGCTAGAGCCGCCTGAAAATATTTAGAAACGGACAGCTCCGGTAAACAGGTAACTAGGAAAAACTTGACCCACCTGATTCTTGGCGATTTTTGTCCACCCTCGCCAATTCAAACCCCATCCGTCTCTCTCGTTTCACTCTCTCACTCTGTTCGTGACTCTCTCTCTCAATCTACATCCATTTTCATGTGTGGTGTGTGATTTTTTAGTCAAAGAGGGGATGAGGGACTATTTTTCCGATCAAAGAGTGTGTGTGTGCAGCGGTGAGTGAGAATTCTGTAAGAGTGTCTCCTCTTTTTGTGATGGTCCGTGTGGATTCTTTTTATTATTTCATTTAAAGAAAAGAAAAGGTGTAGGCGGTTGAGGGAATAGGTAGGTAGTGGTGAGGTGGCCTAATTTAATAGGGAGGGTTGTTAATTTGTTATCAATTGAGATGAGGTGGGAACTTTGGGATAAAATTTACTTAGAGTTGGTCATTGTTTTGTCAATTTATGGAGGGGTTATCATGTAAATGAGGGTACACGGTAGGATAAAGTAAAAATAGGTAAAAGTGATGTCGGTGAGGGACGAAATTAGGTGTCTACAAGTATTAGCTTATGTTTGATCAAATTACCCAGTTGTGGTTTCAAAATGTGTTTGCTAATGTTGTTGGTTTTGCTTATTTCAAAATGTGTTTGCCAATATTAATGCACCTGCTAGAGAAAGATACCAATTTGTCCTGAGATTCTGCCCTGGTCACCAAACATTTGTTACAAAAAGACCCACAATTCCAACCAAACCAATAAAGATTAACAATAAATAGCTTGCAATGCTGTGAAATATACTCAACTAGGAAACTAATTAACCTAGAAGGAGTCAATTGCAAGAAAGTTGAAGTCAGTATCCTTGAAAATTACAGTTCTAAAAGTAATTGATACTGTGATTTAACTTGGTACTTCCATCTTAGGTTGCTCGGACACTCTAAAAATGTTAACGCACCTGTGTTAGGTCCTTCAAAAATGTACCACTTTTGGAGGATCTGACATGTTTCTGGTAACATTTTGAAGAGTTCAAGCAACATAGCTTCGATCAGCAAGTTGAATCGATAGTGATTGAATTTGTCTTTTTTTTCATATCGATAGCCGCCTAACTACCAAGTTGCATCACAATATCCAATTATTTGTAGTTGTAGATATCAAATCCAGTTTAAACAGATACTACAGACAATAAGGCTGCATTTATTTTTTTAAAAATTTAGACGTCTGAATCTGAATAAACATCTGAATGATTAAGATGTCGTTTCTAAATCTGAAAACTGAATGATTAAGACTGGTTTTTTTTAACATCTGAATGTGCAAATTTTTTTCATTTGTTTCTATATAATAATATTAAAAATATAATTCAAATAAAAAATTAACTATATATTAGAAAAGTATGTAATTTAATACAATAAAATTATTATTTGATTGAGAAAAAACATTTATGTTTGTTAGTGATAGTGAAGATGACTTATAATGGCGGTTGCGGTGACAATGATTGATGTTAGTGATTAATAATGTTGGTGGTGATAGTTGTGATAGTTGGTATTGTAGCGACTGTTATGATGGTGGCGGTTGATGGTGGTGGTGGTGGTTGTGATGTGATGTTGCTTGATGTTAGTAGTTTGAGGTGTTGATTGTATTGGCTGAAACATAAATGCATGATGGTTGACGATATGTTGGCGCTAGTTAGAGATGTTGTTTGTTGCGATGGTGGAGATGGTTGTTATTAGAGATAAATTGTAGCGATGGTAGTTGTTGAAGTGGTGGTAGAGGTGGTGTTACTAGTGACAATGGTGGTGACAGCCGAAGAATGTGTTGAGGTTGTGATGTATTAGTGGTAGTTAGTGGTGGTGCTAGTTGTGATAGATGAGTTGGTCGGTAGTAGGGATTAGCCGATAGTGGTTGATAATGATGGTGCCATTAACGGCGGTGGTGGCGGTGAATATAACTAGAATAATTGGGGTAGTAGGTGTGGTAGTGATTGACAATAGTAGTTGGTAGCGATATTTGTTGTCGATGGTGGTTGTGATGGTAGAGGTGGTTGATTGTGGTGGTTGACAATGGTGGCGGTGGCAGAGGTGGTTAGTGGTGGTGAATGTTGATTATGAATAAAGTGGTGAATATTATCCAACACCAGAATATATGTTCAGACCTATTAAGACTTGATTCTAGATCTGAATGATTAAGAACTATTCAGACCTTTTAAGAGCTAAAATCTTAATAAAAAACAAATGCACTTAATGGTCTGAAGTCTGAACCATTCAGATTCAGAACTCCATTAAGTGCAAACAAATGAAGCCTTAAAGTATATAGGCATGATCTCTTCTCTCCTGGTGATTCAAAATTTACCGGTTCAATTAATTTGAATTTGCAATACAAATGCTACTTTAAAGTAGGCATTGAAGTCCCTTCTGAGTCTTTTTAATATCTAGAGTTTGAGCTCAATTTTTTTGCTTAAAGTATGACGGAATACTGACATTTCACTATACCTCTTGTCTCAATTAAGTTCTTAATTAACTGTTTCTTTCCATGTTCGAGAAATGATTAAGCAACCTTTACTTTAAAAACAGAATTTTATAGGCGTTAGGTTCCTGGCAACAATAGATGTCATATGATAAGCAGATAATCAAATTTCAACAATTGGCTTTTTTAGTCAAATTAACAAACAAATTTGTTATTTTGATTATGTTGGTATGTCATTATCACTCATTTGAATTCCAGCAGCCCTTTAACTAATATGGATTAATTGAATATTCATTACTTTAATGTTGATTATATTAAAAAGCCTACAAAATAACATTAAAGTTAGATAAACAAATATGAGACTTCCTCGTACTTCAAAAAGACCAACAAAGGATTGATTTTGTTTATGGGAAAAGATTAATGATTGATTTTGTTTATGTTATATATAACCTTTTTATGTACGGGACATATATTTTTTGGTTTAAATTAAAAAATAATCGAAGTTTTTTTTACTAATAAATTAAATCTGCTACTTCTCGAAGTTCAAAATTAAATTAAGTTGATTCTTCATTGATTTTGTTTAATGTTAATGGGGTCAACACTAAAATGCTAAATGGTAGAATAGATTAGTTCTCAAGAAAAGCGCGCATTGCCAAGAATATTTTTCATATACAAAACACAAATCGAAAGATGTTATGTAAGAAGCATCCTTATCCACTATTCATATGTCTACTTTTTTTATATGTCTAATTCAACTATTGCATTTTGAATTTTTTTTTGTACTTAGAATATTTATATTAGCATCATAACAAAAGCTACAAAGAGGAGTTTGGTAGCACTACCATCATAGTATCTTCACATTGTCTAATATCCAGTTGTAAATAAACTAGTAGCAGGGCGGCTCAAGCTCGTTGGTGGCCTAAAGCCAAAACTAAATTGGAGGCCTTAATTTAAAAAAAAAAAAAAAAAAAATTCTTAATTTAAAGTCTATAACCTTTTAAACTGCAAAGTTGCTAATATATCTCTTACAAAAGTATTTTGAGATGCAAAATTATTTCTTTTTTTATACATAAGATACTCCAAAAATGTTCTTTAATCTTATAGGCTTAAAAATATTTTTTTAACTAACATTGGTTATGGTGCAATGGATGGGGCTGCTTCACCCTTAATCAAAGGTCGAGGGCTCGACCCAGAATATGGAGAAAACTCTGTTGAGAGCGCTGCCACCTTAATGGGCCCTGCAACGCGCGATCCGGATTAGTCGGGGCTCCAATGTGGGCACCGATGGGAAATAAAAAAAAAACAAAAAAACCTTATAATAATTCTATTATTGTTGAGAAAATGAGGCCCTCAAATTTGGGGGCCTAAGGCGGATGACTAATTTCTTAAAGCATGGAGCCGCCCCTGACTAGTAGTAGTAGGTATATTTACAGATGTACTTTGCGGCAAGACTCCTAAGTTCTTCACACATAACGATGTCTCCTCTTCGGTCTGCATGCAAAATATCTAACAAGTCCTGAGGAGGCAACCAAAAGTAATAGTAGTCGTGGCCGAGGTAGTAGCTATAATGGATGGGTGTGCAGTGAAGATGACTCTTCTTGTTAGACTATCTACCAATCGATTCTGCTCTCTGTAGATATGGATAAGTGTCGAATTACTCAGCTGTTGGAAGAGGAACCTGCAATCAAATAGTAGGATAGAGCTCTTAGCTTTAGTATTAATACTGTTAAGCAAAGTAATCAGCTGCTCAGCGTCCACATTTATTTCCAGAGGCTTTAGGTTGTGTTCCATTGCAAGTTGCAGTCCTTTAAATAAAGCCAGAGTTCAAGATGAAGAATATCTTGCGCAATTGTGGGTGCAGTGTAACCCATTAACCATACTCCCCCATACAATTTCGAAGAACTCCTCCTATACCCCCAGTATTTGAATTTAGTGACAACGTGGCATCAGTGTTTAACATTAAGCTATTATTTTTAGGAGGGTTCCATATAACATATAGGGTGAAGGGGTTGTGTTTGGTTTTTGAGTCTTGTGCAAAGTACCAATATTGTGTTGCGAGGTTTATAGCAAGAGCTGCAAATGGAGCACAAATTTGTCCCTCAAATAGATGTTTGTTACGTTGGGTCCTTATGACCCAAAGACAATAAGGTACTAGGACCTTAAACAGTACCATGGGAATAGAGGTCGCATGATGATTTTGAAGAATATTTTTTAGCCAAGTGTTTTAGGGTGTGTCCACATCTCGTGGTGGTAGTTGTAGTGAACAACCTATGCTAGTGTTGAGTTTTTTCCAAAACTGAGTAAGAGTAGGACATTGAATGAAAAAATGTGATATTATTTGGAAGACTTCATGCTGGCATAACTTGTAGTTAGGTGATTCTAGGCACGATATATGGTTTAAGTATGAAGATGTTGGAAGCCGATTATGCACTAGTAACCACATAGAGTGCTTAATTTTCTTGTTTTTTTTTTTTTTTTTTTTTTGGGGGGGGGGGGGGGGGGGGGGGTATTTAGCTTCCAAATCCACGTAAAAAACCCAATGGAGGCATAGACTCTATGCTGCCCGTGATTATATTATTGTAGCAAGTACGTACTGTGAAACTACCCGTGGTAGTAAGACTCCATTTGATACATTCATAAGTATTTGTGTGTATGGGAAGTATGTTGCCACTATTAGACTTGTAATGGACTCGGGGAGGACAAAAGGGAGAGAAGCAAAATTCCAAGTGTTATTGTAACGTACTAATTGACAAGCACAATTTTGTCACCTAAGCAACAAATGAGAGAATGATCGTTGAACAATAAAACCGAGATTAAGAGAGATTCAATTGAGAGAGAAGTATCTTGAATATCTGAATTAAATGCTCATTTACATTGTAATTCTTGTAGTTATAGAGTAATCCCCAATGAGCTGCTAGCGGTAGCTCCTAACTGAATCCTAACCACATCTTAACAGATATTAACTACCTAACCGACTTTTGAAATGACTAAAATGCCCTCTTTTCTAAATTAGTACATAACAATATCCTCCCCTACAGAATTCCTTGACCTCAAAGACTGAACTGAGGAAACTGCTGAAGTAAAGAATGGGCATCCATCCATGTGCTATCCTCAGAAGAACAGTTGAACCATTTGACCCAATGTTGAGTCACCAGCCGACCACCTTTGGAAATAGATCTTATGTCTAGCACAGCCTCAGGAACCAAAATAACATAGCCATGGAAGGAGAGAGTAATAGGCAGAGCAAGGTGAACAGGTTTGTCCCTAATGAATTTCTTTTGTTGGGACACATGAAAAGCATTATGGATCTTGGCTTGGGTAGGAAGCTGTAGTTGGTAGGCTACGGTGCCCACCATTATGAGGATAACAAAAGGTCCAAAATACTTGGGATTTAGCTTGTGATATGCATGACCCCTCAATGATGCCTGCCTGTAAGGTTGCAGTTTAACAAACACTTTATCTCCAACTTCAAATACTCGAGGAGATCTCTGCTTGTCAGCATGAGCTTTCATCCGAGATTGGGCCAACAACAAATGGTGCTTCAAGAGCCGGATAGTACATTCCCTAGCTTGAAGGATTCTATCAACCATGTCAACCATAGAATCATGAACTAGATATGGTAAATGAGTGGGGGGGTTCTGACTATAAACTACCTCAAAGGGAGTCATCTTGATGGCAGAGTTGAAGGAGGTATTATACCACCATTTAGCCAAGGGTAGCCACTTGACCCATTCTTTAGGTCTGTCACAACACATACACCTAAGATATCCCTTCATGCACTTGTTCACAGCTTCAGTATGGCCATCTGATTGTGGGTGATAGGCTGTGGAATGAAGAAGTTGCACACCTTGAGCTGTAAATAAGGCTTGCCAGAATTTGCTTAGAAAAACCACATTTCTGTCACTGACTATAGTTTATGGTAATCCATGCAACCTATAAATGTTATCCAAAAATAACTGAGCAACAGAGGTAGTTGTATAAGGATGGGTCAAGCTCGTAAAGTGAGCATATTTGCTTAGTCGGTCCACAACAACCAAGATCACCGATTTATTGTAAGGCTTTGGTAGTCCCTCAATGAAGTCCAAGCTGATGTCTTGCCAAACTTTTTCTGGTACTGGCAGGGGCTATAGCAATCCAGGAACTTTGACATTTTCTTCTTTACATCGTTACACATCTCACACTTCCTCACATATTCATAAACATCTTTCTTCAATTTTTACTGACTCACTCTATAGAGTGTAACATATATACCTTAGTGTCCTCCTATGGCACTATCATGCAAGTGTTTCTTCAATAAGACAGCAAAAGACTTAGCTATCTTGCCATAGCCTTTCACAAATCTTCTATAATAACCAGTCAGCCCCAAAAAACCTCTAAGCTCTTTAATAGTTTTAAGAGCAGGCCACTCCAACATCACTTTAATTTTATCAAAATCAACATGATCTCCTTGTTGGGTGATGACATATCCTAGATAATCCACTTCAGTTTTTTCAAAAGAGCACTTGCTCAACTTGACAAACAAACAGTGTGTCTTCAAAATATCGAAAGTCAAGGTTAAGTGTGTCAAGTGGCCATTCCAATAAGAACTATATATCAAAATTTCATCAAAAAATACCAAAATGATAGGCAGGAGCGGGCCGAGTCATGGACTCGATCGTGGTCCTGATCCTGGTAGGCGGGCGGGGCTGGGAGTCGGGTCTTAGACTCGGGCGTGGTCCCGAGCCTGTGAGGGCAAAGCAGAGGCATGGTCGGCTCGGTCGTGGTCCTGAGCTTGGGAAGGAGGGAAGTTCTATTGTCGATCCTTGGAGAGAGGGGGATCCTGGGCTCAGGTGTGGTCTCGAGCTTGGGAAGAGGGAAAGGGGGTCCTGGGCTCGGTCGTGGTCCTAAGCCTGGGGAGAAAGGACGGGTCGTAGGCTCGGGTGTGGTCCTGGGAAGTGGAGGGGGCAGGTTCTAGGCTCGATCATGGTCCCGAGCTTGGTAAGGGGGGTGGGGGCGAGTCCTGGGGCTTGGGCGGGCATCAACTGCAAACTCTATATTGAAGGTTAATCCTATCTCTTTTTAGAGGTTGTCAACTCCTTTATTCTATTGTCCAATAATGAAAGAGTTTGTAATCTATTGTCCAAATTGGGAAAATAATTGTTCTCTTTAAAGTGTATTTACCCCAGCTTTTTGATAACAGTATATATCAGGATATATAGAGGTCTAAATACCATAACAAATTAAGTTGATTGCGACATTTTCCAGTTTCAAAAAAAAAAAGAGTTGATTGCTTCTTAAATTACATTGTTTTTTAGTTGAAGAACTTTGATATGAGTTGATTTTCTTTCATATAAAGGGGAGGGCAACAACCTACAAATTTAAATGTCTTTGTAGGATAATATCTTGTGAATGATTTTTTTTTTAATAATAAAGTCCTATGTTATAAAGGTAAATACATATATCTTTATTTTCATTGTCATTCAAAATAATAAATTAAGAAAAATATAAAAATAAAATTATCTTATTTTCTTTATCATTTGTTGAGGTTGGATAATCTAAAGAACGGGGATGGATGACTCACATACTCTACCCTCAATTTTTTTATGGCTTTTAATCGGTTCTATTAAGCTTTTTATTAGTATATATTATTAGATAAAAATATAATTTAATATGTAAATATGACAATGATCGATAGGGATGTTTAGAAGAAAGTACAAAAAAATAAAGTACACTGGATGCATACTACATCAAATCATGTTCTATCTGGATAATCAAAACCAATAATGTTTCATGGACCGTCCATAAAATCTTTTGGGACAAGAAATATGTAGTGGTTGTTGTTTTCGGGTACACAATCTGTATGTTTACACAAATACTTTAACTTTTGTTCAAGACAGTTTCAAGAACACCAATGAAGTTTTCAATACCTTCAACACAAGTTCATTAAGAACTATCAAAGAAGTATGTTATTTAAAAGAAACAAGATGAAGTAGAAAACAGAACCAAGTCCTCCGAATTCACGGAGTGTCCTTACGGAATTAATTTTCCTAAAATATCCGAGGTTGTGAAAATTTTTTTTCAGGATAAAATGGCTCACAATCAAAATGTAGCAGTACCTCAAACCTTCTGATTCTTCGAACACACTCAATGACAGATGATTACAAAGAGTTTTTAGAAGTAGAAAAGTGTTTTTTAAGCAGAAATTTTTCATACTACCTGAGGAAAAAAGTTCAGGTATTTATAGACATCAAATTGCCCTTCATAAAGGAAACAATGGTTCATGGAAGGGTGTATCATTTCAGAACAGTCATTTGTATCCATTTCGAAACACCGTGTTTTTTTTGAACAGTCACATCCAACCGAACAGTCACTCCTTTTCCGAAATAGTGTGTCTTTTTCTTAAAGAGTCGTGTCCCTCCATTTCCCATTCACACCAATTGAACCCAACAATCCTCCACATGAATGGGGAATGGTTATTCTTTGTAAAGTTGTACGGACAAGTATGTGATCATCAAGCAAACACTGATTGCATCTGGATAAGTGGATTTCTCTTTGTACTTTTCGTAGTGAACATGCATCGGATGCACTCGGTCAATCGGTAGATTTGATATCTTTGAACCGTTGAGCTTTAATGTACACCTAGACAACACGTATCACACAACCAACCTTTTACCTTTTATAGTTCTCACAATTTTGTTTATTTCATCCATGAACACATCCCGGTCTCATAAGACCTTAGAAAATAGGTCTTTACTAATATTCTCCTTGAAATGACTTTCACTTCTTCCTCACATAGGTGATTTCTAAATGTTTAATCCTATAGATTAAACTATTTGGTCAAATCTGTCAAATTTAGATAATCATTAAAAACTTCTCACCATAAGTCGTATCCTTGTTTACTAAATATTGTCTACATCATGAGAATGGATTGGGTATATTGACAATATTGAACCTGTCAGGTGCAACTTTGTTTGATCTCTTTGAACCTAGCTCTTGGGATCTCCAATCTTCTAGGTAGAGTTACCATCATGCTGACTTGTCCTAGGCCATAAACCCACTCCCTTGGATGTTCTCTCAACTCCCTCTCTAGATAGGTCTTTTGTAAGTGGATCCGACACATTATTCTTTGAATTTACATAATTAACAGTGATAATTTCATTAGAGAGAAGTTCTCTAACGGTATTATGTCTCTATCTTATGTGACGAGATTTACCGTTGTACATCATGCTCCCTGCCCTACCTATTGCCTCTTGACTATCACAGTGTATACATACTGGTGCCAATGGTTTGGTCCAATAAGGAATATCTTCCAAGAAATTTCGGAGCCATTCTACTTCTTCACCGGCTTTATATAATGCGATAAATTCAGATTTCATTATAGAGCGAGCAATACATGTCTTTTTAGATGATTTTCAAGAGATTGCTCCTCCACCAATAGTAAATACATATCCACTAATGGGTTTTATTTCATTCGATACGGTGCTACAATTTGCATTACTATATCCTCAAGTACCGCGGAATATTTATTATAATGCAAAGCATAGTCTTGAGTGTATTTAAGATACCCAAAACTCTTTTCATTGTCATTCAATGAGTTTTATTGGGATTACTCGTATACCGACTCAACTTACTAATAGCACATGCTATGTCTGGTCATGTACAATTCATTATATACATTAAACATCTCAATATTGTTGCATACTCCAACTGTGAGTCAATTTCACTTTTATTCTTTTGAAGTACAAAGCTCACGTCCAATGGAGTCTTGGCAATACCTATCGCGCCCCATTTTCTTCGCGGAAGGCGGGATTCGACGTGACAAACTCTTTTTGAGATGCGTTGAAAGGGTATGATGAGTCGTCACCTAACGTATTAAGGTGTGTTAGGGCACCGGTCTAGGCTACTACAAACCTATTTTGTTGTTTATTCTTAGTTCACCAGAGTTCGGGTAAGGGTTCAAATTACCTCAAAAGGAAGGTGTTCATACTTTACATGGGGATTCTACGTGATCAAATAAAGTTTTCTATTTTATCATTAATTTAATATTTAACTAATTGAGAAAGTAATTAATAAACAAAACACATGTCATTTTGTTATTTCTAATCGTTTTATCTAAGTGAATAAATAAAACATGTAAATAAGATAAGCGGGGAGAAAGAAATGCCATAATTTATAACAAAAGCGGACTGCTTCTATAATAAATTAATTACCCCAAATAATATGTATGCAAAGTAAATAAAGACATCGTCTAAATCAAACAAAGAAATGTTTTGGTTTTATTCGGATCAGAAACCTAACTTGTTTAATCATCATTCGACCCAAGGACCGAACTCTTAGACAAGTAATAATGTCATTAGCCTCGCCGTTAATATCCGTTGGGATCATCACTTCCGAATGACTACCCGTCCCACTTAGGCTGGATGTCAAATCTAAGGGCGTTTTATGACAAGAGTAAAACTTACGTTTTAGTAATACTTAACGTCCCACCTATCGTCCAAGAGGCATTGGACTTTACTATTTTGGATTTTTGTTCTAGACGAAAAGAAAGTTATGTTGCATAGGACTCGAAGCGCATAAAACACGAAGGACGTCAAGTAGCAAGTAATGTCTCATGTTAGCCTCTTGGTTATTAAAGAGTTGATTAATTTGGTAAGCATGTAAAGACAAATAATTAATTGTTTTGATGTCATTAACCTATAGACATGATATCTAAGTGTTTAACAATTGTTAAAAAGTAACATGTAAACAATGTGGTAAGAATTCATAAAAAGGATATGCCAAGCAACGTGATAGAATATGAACGTTAATTTATTGTGTAAAAGATAGTTACATCATGTCTGAGTGGAAAGTAACTATTTATTGATAGAAAGTGATTGTTAAACCGTTAAAAAAATATATCGTAAAGTTATTAAAATAAAGTATGTCAAATTTGAGTAAATATGTTGGAAATAATACCCATTAATTTATTATGCAAAAGATAATTAATCAAATTGTAAATAAAAGGCGTTAAGAATTACTGTATTAAAATAGTTAATCAGATTTGTAATTATGATTGCTGAAAATATACTACTAAAATTCCTGAGAATTCTTAAAAGAAGTCGCAGGTTGTGCTTAATTCAAAAATGCGGGACATTGTGTTTAATGTTAAAGACGATTCTTGTATTGTTGAAAGTTTATCTTAAAAGACTGTCATTAATTTAGGTTGCTGAAAAACTACTTAAAATGTAAAAAAAAAAAAAAAAACTGATATTTATTTGCTGAAAAGTTGTTTTAAAGTGCTAAAGCAAAATGACCCTTTTTTATTTGCCTAAAAATAGTGTTAAAGCTGAAACTTCACAAGTATGTTGAAAATTTGTAAAAAAAAAAAGGTCATGAAGAAAGTAGGCAAAGGATTGTTTTAATATCAAGACTAGTTTTTATGTCACCAAAAGTAATCACACGTAAGGTATCAAAAATTATTATTTACGATGTCCAAAAATAAAATGTTACAATCGAAAAGTTGATTCTAATTTTAAAGCTAGTTGTTAATCCTAATACATGCTTTCTAGGCGGCGAACAAGTAAATTAGTAAATCCTAAATTACATTGGCCTAAGTAATTCATGTAGCACGTAAAGTACATAAATCCCCGCCCCCCAAGCAGTCCCCAATTTATTATTACATCAGTGTAGCGTTTATGTAATATTACACACCAATAAAAAGAAGAATCAACTAAACTAAAAGGGAAAAACATAATCCCTCTCAAATCCTCGATCAACTCTTCAATTTCTCCGAACTTGTTAAACATAGTGGCATAGCATGACAAGCACAAAGAGGCTAACAAAAATATCATGATATAATTACGAATACAAAATGACACAACAATGATACAACACAAAAAAGTCCATGTAATTCCTAAAGACATGTTTTCTAGCATCATCTTATAAGGTATTAAAATTACGTCGTCAGAAAACTTACTGGTTAAAGATAGAAACAAGTAATAATAATAAGAATACTCAAGCAGCACAGGATCGCAGGAAAGTCGAAATCAATGCTCCAACAGTGAGTACAAAGAGTAATAAAGTAATATTGTTTCTTGTTCGCTTAAAGCTTTCTTGTGATCATGTGCGTTGTAAGTTCTTGATTATCACAAAGAATATTTATCACAAAGAATTGGCAGAGTATAGAGAGTAGGGAGAGTGTAAATATTAGAGAGTATAAGTTGTCCCCTTTTAAGAAAGAGAAAGGTTGTTTATATAATGCAAGGGATACTGTGGCCAAGTCATAAAAAGGGAAAGAGGATATGTTATCTAATCAATCAATCATAATTGTATCAATCAAATAATTTAAAAATCAGTCTAAACAAATAAAAGGAAAAGAAGTATCAATCAACATAATATGTGATGTAATCATTCAACAAAATTGCCTTAAATATAAATATCATACTTATTAATATAGTCAGTCTAATTAAATAAAGGGAAAGAAAAATATCAATCAAATCATAATTTATCATAATTAGAAACCATAATTTAAACTAAAGAGGAATGAAATATCAATCAGAATCAATCATACTTAACCTAATTAAGGGTGGGGGATCAAAAAATTTGTAAATATAATGGAGTAAATTAGTCAAAACAAAATCTACCCGAAGTAAATAATTAACAGTTAATTAAATTAAAATACTAATTAATCACAGCACTGCATAATCAAATAATTAACAACTAATTAAATTAAAATACTAATTAATCGCAACAGTGCTTATGTTCAAGGGATCGCATAACGCAGTGATCCGAACAGTCAAGCAACAAATCGGAACAAATATTTTAGTAAACAAAGTTGAGGCTTCTAACCTATGTCGCTCTAATCAAGTCAGTAAACACGAATTATGAAAAAGTGAAAGAAAAATCCCAATCGAAGATCATTAAATCATATAAATTAAATACAAAATGAAATCAAATCGGTGAGAGGTTCTCAAAAACCCACCAATTTCGACGAAGATGGGTCGGTGACGGTGTTGAGTTGCTGATCGAAGAGAGGTCACTGGGGCAGTGGCGATGGATTCACCGGAGAAAGGAGAAAGGAGGTGGCATCGGCGCTGGGGTTGAGCTGCTGGCCGTTGTTTGTTGTTACTTCCATGGGTGGCGGAGATGATGAGGCGACGGCACGTGGACTGGGGGACAGACTGGTCATCGCTGTTGATGGAGCTCTTCGAAGGATGGTGACGGAAGCGAACGACAGTTGCTAGTCTAGCTACCTTCTCTAGCGGCGACGAGGTTTCGCCGGTTGATGGCGTTGGGGCTGGTCGCGATGGCGGGTTGGAGCGGCGCCGGTGTGCTGGTTGGTTTCTCACCGGTGATGGAGACGACGGTATGGCGGGGAGCGGGCTGATGACGTTGTTCGCCTGTGGGGGACAGAGGAGAGGGGCGGTGACTTGTTGTTGGTGGTGTTGATTTTGTCGTAGGGTTTGAGAGGAGGGAGATAGAGAGAGGATAGATAGGCTGCTTTGGATGAAATGGGGAGATTAGGGTTAGGTTTTGGATTAAAAAAAAAAGAAAGGGTGTATCTGATCTCAGTCGTTGGATCGATCATGATCTATGGCTGAGATTAAAAGGATAAGAAGATGAATTGAGATTTTTAAAATTAGGTTAAATATGGCTAGAATTCTAATAAGTTGGATAAAATTAGGTTAAGATTGTGATAGGCATATATAAATGTGGCTAGAATTGTCGTTAATCGAATAGAAAAAGGCTAGCATTTAAATGAATTAGGAAATTGAATTGAATTAGGCTACTATTTAACAAATGTAATAATAACGAAAAAGATAATAGCTTGTCGAGGTTATGTAAAAATTGTCATATAAGATTATAGTTAATAATAATAACAATAATAATAATAATAATAATAATAATAATAGGCAATGTATTTGTAAATTGTAAGTGTGCATATTTAATAAATATTAATAAAATTATGTAAAATGTTGTATCTGAATTAATAAATTATAAAAATGTCATCAAAAATTAATACCATAATTTGTAGATTTTAAAACATGAATGTGACACGTCAAAAATCTGTTTGATACAAGAAAAAATGTGCAAAAAATACTAACATTTAGAAATTAATAATTTTGCTAAAATAGCAGCCTAAATATAGTATCGGAGGTCAAAATTAGGTGTCAACAATACCAAATTCCAAATACTTGAATTTATTAAGTGCATTTTCGATGTAATAAGACTGTGACAATGCCAATCCTTGTGAAGTTCTATGAATTCTTATTCCTAAGATCACATCCACAACTCCAAGGTCTTTCATATCAAACTTGTTCTCAAGCATTCATTTCATAGCATTTATGTCAGAAATGTCTCTACAAATGATCAACATCTCATCCACATACAAACAAATAATGACCTGGTGATTTGGAGTGTCTTTAATGTAAACACATTTATCACATTTATTTATCTTGGACCCGTTTGTCAGCATGGTTTGGTCAAACTTCGCATGCCATTGTTAGGTGCTTGTTTTAGTCCATAGAGTGACTTAACTAGTTTGCACATTTCTTTTCTTTACTAGAAACCACAAAACCCTTGGGTTGTTCCATGTAAATTTTTCCTCCAATTCTTCATTTAGGAATGTTGTTTTCATATCCATTTGATGGATTTCAATACCATATACCGCGTCCAAGGCAATTAACATCCGATAGACATTATCCTCATTATAAGTGAGTATGTATCAAAGTAATCAAGGTCTTCCTTCTGTTTAAAGTTTTTTACTACAAGTCTTGCCTTGTATTTGTCAATAATACCATCCGTTTTCATTTTCCTTTTGAAGATCTATTTAGAACCTAAAGGTTTATTTTCTGGAGGAAGACCAACCAACTTCCACGTACGGTTGCTTAAGATTGAACCAATCTCACTATTGACTTCCTCTTTCTAAAAGAATGAGTCTGAAGACGACATCGCTTCTTTAAATATTAAGGCTCATTTTCTAAGAGAAATGATACAAAATCTAATCCAAATGAAGTTGACGCTCTTTGACGTGTACTACATTTTGGATTCTCATTATTATGTACATCTTCACTTGGTTCATCTCGAGGTCATTAAGACCCTCCACTAGAATTTTCAAGTCTAGTTTTATACGAATAAATGTATTCAAAAACTTTTGCATTATCTGATTTAATTACCGTATTTTCAGTGATATTTGGATGTTTAAATTTATGAACCAAAAACCGACATGCTTTACTACTTTTAGCATATCCTATGAACACGCAGTCCACTGTCTTAGGTCCTATCTTCACCTTTTTAGGCGTAGGAACTTGGACTTTCTCTAGACACTCCCGCATTTTGAAATATTTCAACTTGAGTTTCCTTCATTTCTATTTTTCATATGGAATTGATTGTGTCTTACTATGGGGCACTCTATTGAGTATTCAGTTAGCTGTAAGGATAGCTTTCCCCACAAGTTTTGCGGTAAACCTGAACTTATTAGTAAGACATTTATCATTTTCTTTAATATTCAATTTTTCCTTTCAGTAATTTCATTAGATTGAGGTTAATACAGGGTCGTATTTTGATGGACAATTACATCCTCTACACATATTTCCGCAAAGGAAGATTCATATTCTTCACCCCTATCACTTTTTATCGTTTTGATCTTTTTCTCTAATTGATTTTCAACTTTAGTTTTGTATTGCCTAAACACATCTATTACTTCGTCCTTACTGTTTAGCAAATAGACATAAAAATATCTAGTGCAATTATCAATAAAAGTTATAAAATATTTTTTCCACCATGAGATGGTGTTGACTTCATACACAGATGTCAGTGCAAATTAAGTCTAAGAAATTTGAACTCCTTTCAACGGACTTATACGGATGCTTAGCATACTTTGATTCCACACACGTTTGACATTTTGATTTATTGAACTCAAAGTTTGACAATACTTCTAAGTTAATTAGTTTTTCCAAAGTTTTGTAATTGGCATGTCCTAATCGTTGATGCCACAAATCATTAGACTCAAGAAAGTAAGAAGAAACAGAACTTTTATTGATTTTAACATTGATTACATTCATCTTAAATAGGCCCTCAGTGAGGTAGCATTTCCTACGTACACTTCTCTTTTACTAAGTATAATTTTTTCGGAAACAAATACATATTTGAATCAATTTTTATCAGGAGGTGATACATAAATCAAGCTCTTTCTTAACTCCAGTACATACAGGACATTGTTGAGAGTCAACACTTTGCCTAAAGTCATTTTCAAGCATATTTTTCCTGTCCCTTCAATTTTTGCAGTTGCGGAGTTTGCCATGTAAATTTTCTCTTCGCCTTGAGCCAGAGCGAACGTAGAAAATAACTTTTTATTTGCACTAACATGACGGGTGGCACCAGAATCCATCCATCATTCTCGGAAATTTCCCACCAAGTTACATTCCAAAAGCATGGCACATAGATTATCCATTTCATTTTTGGATTCAGACATATTTGCTTGGTCCTTCTTTTTGCCTTTCTTTGGGGCACGAAAATCTTCAGACTTGTGGCCAATCTTGCCATAATTAAAGCATTTGCCTTTGAATTTCTTCTTAGGCTGATTGCTTTGTTGTCCAGCTTTCTTCCGCTTCTTTGAGTTGTTGGGGTCGTCTTCTACAATGTTATCTCCATTCATTGCAGAATTTCCTTAAGACCTACTCTCTGTCGCTGTAATGTCTTCTTCAAGGCTCAACCTCACAATGGGGTCTTTGACTGTCATCTTATTTCATTATGTTTTAAGTAATTCATGAAGTCTTTCCACAAAGGTGACAGCTTCTCAATAAACGCAACAACTTGAAATGCCTCGTTCACAATCAAACCTACAAGAAAGTTTATGTGAATATTACAAACAGTTTTAGCTTGTTCAAATAAGGTATCCATTAAATTCATACCTTTTGCAAGGAGATCATGGATGATGATTTGCAACTCTTGTACTTGAGAAACGACAGTCTTGCTATCTATCATTTTGTACTCTAGGAATCGTGCAACATAGAACTTTTTGGTTCCCGCATCCTTAGTCTTATATTTATTTTCCAACGCGTTTTATAATTTTTTAGATGTCTTCATTACGTTGTAGACGTTGTATAAGTCATCTTGGAGGCCACTTAGGATGTAATTCCTACATAGGAAATCAGAATATTTTCATGCCTCTGTTACAACGAATCATTCCTGATTCGAAGTTCCTTAGAGCACTTCTGGAAATCTTCTGAAATAAACTTTTGAATAATTAAGGTAGTCACATAGAAGAACATCTTCTGTTGCCACCTCTTAAAATCAACTCCAGAATTTTTTTCAGGCTTTTCCGCTAGTGCCATAGCGGGTGGTGCATTTGTGCTACTGGTTGTGGCAACATTAGTTGCTGGCACACTTCTCACACTATCAACATGACCTTCTATAGTCATTTTTCCGTCACATAAAGACAGACAACTTTAAGTATAAATTATATTAATTACAAGTTCGTAGCAACTTATAAATATCACTTGTTTCTAGCTTAACAATGAAGTTTTTATACCTTTCAATTGTTAACCGAATGACCTTTAACTTGTGATGAATATTTTTATTTCTTCAAATCACTTGTTAAGATCAAATGGAATAGAAAGCTTAAAGCTTTAATCTCCAGAAACCAAACAATACATATTATGAAATTATTTCCTTAAGATTGTTGTTTCGGGTACACAAAATCTGTATCTTAGTTCAGTAAACTTCAACACAAGTTCAAGACTTTTCAAGAACACTTATGAAGTTTTTCAACACAAGATAAAAAATGATCCATCAAAAAAGTGTGTTATTTTATTAAGAAAAAAAATGAAAAAAAATAAACCAAGTCCTTCAAATTCACGATGTGTCCTTAAGAAAATAATTTCCCTCAAGTATCCGAGGTTGTGGAATTTTCCTCCCAGGATAAAATGGCTTCACAAATAGAAAGTAGTGGTACCGCAAACGTTCTGGTGTTCTTCGAACTCACTCGACGAAAGATGATTACACGGAGTATTTTAGAAGCAAAGAAATATTTTTTTCAAGTGCAGAAAAATCCGTACTAAACCTGTGGAAAAATGCAAGTTTATATAGCCATGAAATGCCCCGTTGGAAAGGAGGCAATGGTTTATTCGGGAAGGTGTATCCTTTCGAATAGTCATGTCTGTCCATTCGAATCATTGTGTCTTTTTCTGAACAATCACAACCATCTGAACAGTCATTCTTTTTTCCAAAATAGTGTGTTATTTTCTCGAAGGGTTATGCCACTTCGAAGAAACTTTCTGCATGCTTGCGTTAACGGAGAGGAAAAACTGTTGCATTTTTTTCTTTTGGTTTTCGAATTGGATTTTACCAAGTTTTAAATAAATTTTGTGCAAAAAATTAATCTCATCGATCGTTCTCCAAATCCACATCCAAATTCAAAGCCAAGTCGAGCGACGACGACGACGGCATGAGGCACCTCTTGGTTCTTGCCTCATTATCCATGTGGAGTTTGTGTTTCTAAATAAGAACACATGAAAGTTTCTTTCTTCCACCAATGTGGGAGAATTAGTAGACTTTCCTTATTGTGAGTACACTTTCCATTTAGGTATTTTTTTCACTTTTCCTCCACTACTTCCCTTCATTTTTATTCACACTTTTAACTTGAACCCAACAATCTTGGTGTGAATGGAAAATGGGGGACACAACCCTTCAAGAAAAAGACACACTATTTCGAAAAAGGGATGACTGTTCAGAAAAAATATGTTGTTTTGGGATGGACAAACATGACTGTTCTGAAATGATACGCCATTCCATGAATCATTGCTTCCTTTTCGAAGGGGCATTTGATGGCTATAAATACCTGAACTTTTTTCCTCAGGTAGTATGAAAAAAAATTGCATTGAAAAACACTCTTCTACTTCTAAAAACTCTTTATGATCATCTGTCGTTGAGTGTGTTTGAAGAATCAGAAGATTTGGGGTCCGCTTCATTCTGAGTGTGAGCAATTTTATCCTGGGAGGAAAAATTCCACAACCTCGGGTACTTGAGGGGAATTAATTCCTTAAGTACACTCCGTGAATTAGGAGGACTTGGTTCTATTTCCTACTTCATCTTGTTTCTTTTAAGTAACATACTTATTTGATAGTTCTTAATGAACTTATGTTGAAGGTGTTAAAAATTTCAATGGTGTTCTTGAAACTGTCTTCAACAAAAGTTAAAGTGTTTGTGCAAACATACCGATTGTGTACCAGAAAACGACAGTGGTTGTTGGGTATGATGATGATGTTGTCTGTCAACTCCATGCTCTTTCCAGCAAACTGTATTTCAAAATAAGAGGTGACTTTGTGAAAGTTACAAAACAACAACAAACCCAGTGTATTCCCACATAGTGGGGTCTGGGGAGAGTGAATACGCAGTTCATACCATTACCTCGGGAGAAGTAGAGAGATTGTTTTTGATAAACCCCCGCTCAAGACAAAGAACAATAATCAAAGTCGTAATAACGCATGAAACAAGAAGAAATAACAGAAATAAGACACTCACAAAGTAATACCCTACACTGACGAACCAAAGGAACCCACCACCCCCTACCCTCCTACTATCGGCTCCAACCCTTAAACATAACGCTAAGACTACCAGCCCGGCTACCCTAAAGCTCTCCTAACTACTGGCTACGACTCCCCCACATGCACTAGCTTTCTAACCTAATTCCCGTCCTCCATACCTTCCCATCTAGGGTCATATCCTCGGTAACTTGTAACTGCTCCATGTCACGTCTAATCACCTCTCTCCAGTATTTCTTCGACCTACCCCTGCCCCACCTAAAACCATCCAAAGCTAGTCTCTCACACCTACGAATTGGTGCATCTATGCCCCTCCTCAGCACATGTCTGAACCATCTCAACCTATCTTCTCGCATCTTGTCTTCCATCGAAGCCACTCCTACCTTTTCCCGGATAGTCTCATTCCTAACCCTATCGCTCATAGTAAGCCCGTACATCCAACAAAACATCCATTTCTGCCACTTTTAATTTTTGAATGTGGGAGTTCTTGACAGACCAACACTTCGCTCCATATAACATGGCCAGACGAACTGCCACTCTATAGAATTTGCCTTTAAGCTTGGACGACACCTTCTTATAGCACAACACTTCAAAAGAGAGCCTCCACTTCATCCATCCTGCCCCAATACGGTGGGATACATCTTCGTCAATCTCTCTATTCCCTAGATCATAGACCCGAGATACTTAAAATAATTTGTAATAAATATGGATGCCCAAAATGGATTTTCATCTTTCAAATGGCTATCTATGGAAGACTACTGACTAGAGATATTAGGGTGTCACAGATTCTTAATGAATGTCGTGATCATCTTTTCTTTCTATTTAAATTTTCTTTCTATACTGATCGAGTTGGCAAGATATTCCCAGAACTGTCTAGAATTGGCATGGGGAAATTAAATATCTTGGGCTATTGTGTATGCAAAAGGAAAGAGTGTTAGAGCTGAGTTATATAGGATTGCCATGGCCAGTGTTGTATATACAATCTGGCAAGAAAAAAATAAGAATCTTCCAAGCTAAGCAATGAACTACTACCGAAGTTGTTAAGTTGAGAGCTAGATATCCATGTCTCAACCTAAAGATACTTTTATATATATTATGTTCATTTTACTTTTCAACTGTAATTTAATTATTGAGTATATTACTATACCAACACTTGATTTTATACAAGAAGTGTATTGTCGAGGTGCAAGAAAGACTAGACTGCTCAAAAGGCTGGAGCTTCAAAATTCATATCGTAGAATGCCATAGATATTTGGTTGCATTGGTTGATGTGTACAGGACGGTTAGAGCATACGTACGATTTTAAGCCCCGCTAGAACTCGTGGCTCCTCTATCACCTCTAACACGACCCATTGGTTGTGCACCCCTTCTTGAATAAGGCATCGATGATGATGATGCAACAAATGACCCCGTAGGTCGTGTCATACCCCCTATGTCCCTTCGTGGGCATTCCCTCATCATATGCCCCGACATACCGCACCAAAAGCAAACATTGGTCCCCAGCCGATATGCGCCCAAATGATACCTTCCAAATTTATTGCATGACTCTCGAGGAGGTCTCGATTAGCTCATATTCCCTTGCCCTTGGTACCCTACTATCCGCGAACTCTGACTCTCACTTCTGTGCCCAAATTGATTTCCTCTGGACCCTTGGAACTGTGGTGAGGCACTAGCTGCAGAATAAGAAGATAATGGCCTAGGTGGTCTAGCAGAAAACTGTGGTCTGAACCCTCTTTGGGATGCCATGAACTGCCCTGTAGATCTGGCCCTCTTGGAATATCCTCTTTCTAATTCCTGTGTTCTTCTCTTCTGCCTCTGATCTTCCATTTTCTGTGCAAAAGCTTGGATCCTCGCTATGTCCATATCTTTGTTCAAAGCGGCAATAGTACAATCTCTAACCAGATATGGATCTAGCCTATCCACATATTGATGAACTCTGTCATCCATAGTAGCTACAATATTAGGAGCATATCTCGATAAGGAATTAAATCGGAGACTGTACTCTCTCACGCTCATATTTCCCTGACGAAGATCTAAAAACTGATCTGCACGGGCCTGACAAATCTCGAATGGAAGATAATGATCAAGAAATGCCTCTTTGAACTCTTTCCAAGTAGCTGGGGGTACATCAATACCCCTAGATCGTTTCTAGTCTTCATACCAATATATAGCCTCTCCTTTAAATCTATACTCCGCTAACTCCACTGTCTCTCTACCCGTTACATGCATAACATCTAAGGCCCTTTGAATTTGATCAATAAAGTCTTGTGGGTCCTCATTAAGATCTGATCCAGTAAAAGTGGGAGGATCCATCTTAAGAAAATCCTGTGTTCGAAGGCTAGCCGCCCTATCTGTACCACTAGGGCCCGTGGTAGGAATAGCTTGCCCATGAGCTTGCCCAGCAACTATACGAGTCAAAAGTTGCACTGCATTTCTAAGATCTTGATCAACAGCATTAATAGGTGGCTCTGGGGATATAGTTCTCCTCCCCCTTATTTCTTCCGAACTGGAGGAAGTTTCTGATGCATGCTCAGCTGGAGCCTCACTTTGATTAGCTGGTATAGTGGGTGACTTACTAGTTCCCTCTCCGACAGCCACATCTACTTGCTTACCGGTATTCTTGTTTCTGGTAACCGGCATCATTACTATAATGAGAGAAACAAACGGATTTAGTGGTCAACTATGACTTCTTATACAATATAGGCTCTATCGCACGATCTAAGACATGAAGAAAAGAAACAATTCCTAAATGTCCATAGCCTCCTGTTTATAGATACGGTGCACAGCACACCGATAAACAAGACTCTACATAGACATGGGTTTGTAGACTCACTAGGACGAACTTCTCTGATACCACTTTTGTCACGCCTCAAATCCTATTGGGGCGGACTGGCACCCGTAACCGAGGAGGCTCGGGAAAACCAGCTCATAACCTAATACTTTCCATGCATACCTCTATGACAACCTAAAATTCGGACAGCATCATGTTGCATATAAAAAAAAATAATCACCTGTATAAGCTCGAGCACACATATATATGTATATACAATACTTGGCCGTTGGAGCCATCACGTCTATTAACAAAACACCACATTGACTGTACATTAGGTCTACAAAGCCTCTAGACAATACACAGCTTTTAACTAAGGTCGGGACACACCCCGCCATATAAGTAACTTCTATACAATACCAAAAGTAACTGGATATGACACGAAAAGCCCCGAAGCAAACTGGAGCTCACCAAAAGCAGCTGGGTATCCTGGCTCCTACTTGTACGGTGTATGAGCTGAGGTACCTGTGTCTGCAGCATGAAATGCAGGTCCCCCGTGAGGGACGTCAGTACGAAATATGTACTGAGTATGCAAAGCTGTAGATAATTACATATGGTATAGGAGCTCAATAGAATTCAGAAACAAGTGAATAAAGCGTAATAGGAGTGGACCACACTTACTAGAACTTGTGACAACCTGTACATTGCATTTATTCAATCACTTTACCTTCGTTCTTATCATCTTTGTAATCATTACTGTACTGTACTGTGACCATTAGGCTGCCTCCAGTACATATCAACTGGGATCGACCCATGCTAGGCTTATGCCCCTGGGATACCACCCATAAACACATAAATAGGGATCGACCCATGATAGGCTTATGCCCTGGGATACCACCCGATAAGAGAGAACTTCCATCACTTAGTTCAATTAATCTTTGAGATTGTTATTTCGGTCGCCACCATATTTTTGATACTTTGAAACAATGATACATCAATAAGAGATATATAAATAGACCATCAATGCAATAACAATGAAGTAAGAACTCATTGGCACATCAATAAAGTGTTTTGGAGTCATCAATGCCATAACAATGAAGTAGGAACTTATTGGTATATCAATGAAACGTTTTGGAGTCATTAATAGCACATGATCTTGTTCGAGTAACCGGATACCTTCTGACATTCATTAGTGCAATAAATATGTAAGATTTGGAAAACAAGTAAGTATTGGAATGTCTTGACATCTTGTAGGGTGGAAACAAGTTCATTGGTAACGTAGGACATCATACAAAATCATTATGGATCACATGTTACTGAATAACTTTGGAAACTTTCTTAATAGAACAATTGTTCACTTTCATGCCAAAGATATGGTATAGAGTATGCTTTACATGCCTGACTATTAACCTTCAATACTAGTCCCAAATGGACTTCTCGTCTTTTCGGATTACTTATCTACAATGAACATATATAGCAATCTAGTATTAGCGACCAAACGTCACAATTCAATTATTTGAATTCACCAAACTAGTGGTTAAGTAGTAAGCCTTAATTACACCATAAAGGGTGTCACTTTAACCTTCTTATACTCCAATTACATTCACATGTCATGCATATTCATACAACATCCTCCAATATCAAGTTTGAATTCATTTATCCTTCCAACCAATCCATTAAACCAAATTGAGCCATAGACATAAATAATCATCAATTCAATAGCATATCACAATATCCACCTTCCATAAATCAATTACCATATCCACCTTCCACAATTCAATACAACCAAACCATGCAAAATAGTCCATAACCCTATTTCCATCACCTTTCAATAACAATCAATACATATAATCCTCTATCACACATATACATATGGAAAAGAACAAGGCAAACAATATTTATACCTTAGAATTCACCTCTTGATTATGCAATCCTGTTTGCACAAATAATAGGTGTCGTTCGAAGCTCTCGAGATGACAAACGCAGTTATCGGATTACTTTGGAATTTCTACGGTTGAATCAAAAGTAATTTGAAGGTCAAATTTGGCTAGGGTTTGTTCTTTCTCAATGATTGATGATGAAGATGAGTTTTTGAACTCATATACATGTATATATGCACATATTCCCGTCCATAATATCATAGGGAATGACCAAAGTGCCTTTAAAATTTAAATAATGTCAAATTTGTCCTTTGGTGGACTGTTTTGATAAGCTAAAGTAGATGGACCATAACTCTTTGCTCCGATATTGGATTTGGGTGAAATTGGTATAGTTGGAAAGATAATTCAAAGGGCTTTCATTTCATATAAAGTAGGCCACCCATTTCGTCCTGTACAAGGAGTTATGATCGTTTGAAGTTGACCCTAAAAATCTATTTTGAGAGGCTGAAGTAAAACGAGTATAACTCCTTACTCAGATGTTGGATTTGGATTAAACCAATTGAATTAGAAAGAAAACTCAAAGATATTTCCTTTGATAGGTCGCAGCTCTCCCAGTTCATTATATTAAGGGACTTATGATCGTTCAAAGTTGACCCAAAAAATTGGCTGGCCTCAGTAGTTTGTGTGCAGGAAATTTTCCTGCACATTTACTATTCCCAACATCCCGGCCACCGTTTTATAGTTTCGAACGTGCTCGATTATATCTGAAACCTATCCGTTTTTAGAAATCTTTATATCGTTGGAAAGCTTATTCAATACCTTCGTATGGAACCATTGACGGGCAAAGTCTGGTATAAATAAAATAAAATAAAAATTAATTCCATATAAATAAGACCAATACACATACTTGAATATGCCAATACACGTACTTGAATACGGGGTGTTACAAGTGCTTAAAAGGTTGAACCTGCAATCTTGTAATAATTTCCTGCAGCTTGGGATCTTGTATCCAACTCTCTTTAATTTCATCATATAGAACATCATGTGGAGACAAAATGGAAACAACCAAGAGTTCAGCATCCAGCATTCTAGACAATGCATCAGCAACCTTGTTCTCAGACCCATTTTTATACTCAATAGAGAAATCAAAAGCCATAAGTTTAGAAATTCCTGCAACTTGAAAGTCAGTGTGTATCTGCTGATCTAACAAATATTTTAAGTCCTTCTGATCAGTCTTAATAACGAAGTGTCTTCCTAGCAAGTAATGAGACCACCTTGTAACAGCAAATATAAGAGCCAACAATTCCCTATCATACACAGACATGGCTTGGTGTTTTGGAGCCAAGACTTTACTGATATATGCAATGGGGTGACCCTGTTGCATTAACACAACACCAATCCCCTTACCACTTGCATCAGTCTCAACCATAAAAGCAAGGAATAATTAGGCATAGCCAACACAGGTGCAGAAACTAAGGCCTGTTTGAGTGCATGGAATGCTGTAGTAGCCTGGTCAGACCAATTGAATCTTTCCTTCTTTAACAGGTCATGTAGTGGTCTACAAATGGCACCAAAGCCTTGAATAAATCTCCTATAGTATCCAACAAGACCTAAGAAACCCCTCAATTGCTTGATATTGCTTGGAAGTGGCCATTGCTACACAACACTGATATTTTTAGGATCAGTTGAACCACTTTCAGCACTTATGTAATGGCCTAAGTATTCTACCTTATCCACCCCAAATGCACACTTGTACATCTTTGCATACAACTGATATTGTTTCATCAATTCACATACAACCTTAACATGTGCAACATGATCATTCAATGTCTTACTATAGATGAGCATGTCATCAAAGAACACAAGAACTAATTTTCTCAGGAAAGGTTTAAAAACAACATTCATCAACCGTTGAAAGGAGGAGGGTGCATTAGTTAAGCCAAAAGGCATAACTAAAAACTCACAGTGGCCTTCATGAATCTTAAAAGCAGTTTTATAAGTATTATTCTTGTCCATTCTCAGCAGATGATACCCTGCCCTCAAGTTTATTTTGGAAAACAACACAGCACCACCTAATTCATCAAGCAAGTCTTCAATCATTGGTATAGGGAACTTATCTTTGATAGTCAACTGATTCAAGCTTCTATAATCCACACAAAGCCTCCATATACCATCTTTTTTTTCTACTAACACCACTGGGGAATCATAAGGGCTAGTACTATGTTGTATTACCCCTTGCTCCATCAATTCTTGCAGAAGTTTCTCAATGATGTCCTTCTTGAAAGCAAGATATTTGTAAGGTGTTTTGCTGACTGGACTAGCAGACTCAATCAATGGAATTCGGTGATCAAATACACCTCTGTGTGGAGGGAGTGTTCTAGGTATTTCAAACAAACAAGAGTACTGCTTAATTAGAGCATCTAAAGCAGGATCTATACCAGTAGATGAAGTATATTGGATGTTGTAGTAACTAGTGTCAATTGTTGTGTTATCCACCAGTGATAATATAAATAATTGAGCAGCTTATGCTTCTTGTTTAGTTACCTCCTTTGCCTTATCAGGCTTAAGTTTATCACTAGCTCCTCTCAACACATATTTTTTTCCCTTGTAAACAGATTCAATTGCCCTGTTCTTAAAATCAAATAGTATCCTTCCCAATATGCTTAACCACTGAACTCCCAACACAATATCCACATTTCCTAAAGGTAATAACAGAAAGCCTGAAGCAAAGATTTTTACACACAGCAACAGTCTGCACTTTTCTATTATCTGCAATATTGATAGATTGTTCCACTGTAGAATCAGCCTGACAACCCAACCTTATGGATATAGATTGATCAATTAAATTATGTGTACTCCCAGTATCAATTAACACCTGTAAGGGATTTTTCTCATGATACCCTGTAACTCTAATAGTTTAATAACCAGAAATGCCAGTAAAAGCTTGAAGTGATATAGTCATACTATCTTCAGGTTTATTCAGCAATTCTTGCACTACATCACCATCACTTATCTCTGCAGTATCTTTATTTTCCAATACCTCTACGATATACAGTTGCTTCTTACTTCTACAATTATGTCCTTGTACATAAGGTTCATCACAGAAAAAACAAAGGTCTTTTGCCCTTTTCTTATTCATTTCAGCAGCGAAAAGTCTTCTACCTGGAATTTTACTAACAGCATTTTGATGTACCATCTAATTAGTCCTAACATTCTTCTTAACTAGAGGCGTGTTATTAGAGAATCTTGGTTGAAAGGGAGGTTTAGGGGTAGGTAATAGGCCTGGCATCTTCAAACCCCAAGATTGAACTTGAGCTTCAAAAACCTCTTCTTACAATCTAGTGATTTTGTAGGCTTGGCGAAGTGTTCTTGGAATCTGAATCCTAACAGCTTTGTTAAGTTCAGGTTTCAACCCTCCTAAGTAACAACTCAAGGCATTTTCATCAGACAAGTTAATCCCACATAACTACCTGTCAAACTCAGCTTGATAAGCCTTCACACTACCAGTTTGCTGTAAATTCTTAATAGCTTCCATTGGATCTTCAAAACTATCACCAAATCTATCACTAATGGCTAGTACATACTCATACCAAAAAGGATTTTTTGCAGCAGTTCTAGATCTCATATATGACCTATGCCAGGCTATAGTATCATCATCTAGATTAATTGAAGCTACTCTAACCATTTGATCAGGTGGAACCTCATCCATGGAAAAAAACTGGTCCACCTTATACAACCAGGTTAGCAAATCGTGGCCAGAATATCGAGGAAATTCAAGCTTAGAACAACGAGTAAGAAATTTACCATTAGAACCTTAAAATTCTCTGTTCTGCTGGGAACAACCTTGCCCTCTTGGTTCATCACCACCTACTGAAGATTCAGCCCTGCCTTCATTTACATTTCTTTCCTTCTGATTCCAATTTTCCAAAGCTTATTTAATCTCCATTAATTCCTTATCTGTACACGCATTTCGATCATTCATGGTCAACATTCCATCCATCAATTTATGCAATTGATCCTAGATTTGTGACAATTTCCTATCGACCTCTTCTATTGATTTAACGACATTATTATCACGCACAACCATGATTATTCAGCCGAGAATCACAAGCTCTGATACCAATTGATGCACCTCGAAGAACTAAATCAATCCAAGAGGTTAACCTCGAGGAAGGAGAGAGCTAAGATCAGGGTATTAACCGAGAAAAATAGCTAAATTGAGAAGAATAAGAGAGAAGATGAATTGTATTATGATTTCTGAATAGCTGTGAATCATTACACAGGAATATTTATAGCTAATCATTGAACAATAACCGCCTAACTAACTCTTCGACTCTGCTACAGTGATTCTGTTACAACAATAAAAACAAACAACTGCTATAGTACTTAACAGATTTAACTAACTTTGAGTCCTAACTGTTTTTGCCTCTTCTTAACCTGCTACACTTGTATCATAATCCATCCACACTTGTGAACAGAAAGTGTCATTTTCATTGGAATTCTCGGGTTCAAAATATGGCATGCTGCATGCAAAATTCAATGAAGTTGGTCAGACCACCTTGCAATTTGCATCAATGATATCGAACACTTTCTCTCATATTGTTTCCGAACTCCATTAAAAGCACATTCAATAGCTTCGTTGGCTCTATCTGTTGCTTCATAAATATAGCCCGTTGGTTGTTAGTTTCCCATTCACCAAATAAAACACATTGATCAAAGGACCACCAATCTCAAGTGCTCTGACAACATTACTATCACTAGATCAATACTGAAACTCTCTGTTGAAAATCCATTAGTATACTTTCTCGGGAACATGTATCAACCAAATCAAGGTAAGTTGTTCGTTGACAGTTGTTCCTGGATTTTATGCACACACAAATATTTATAGTGAACTACTAAATCACTTGATTTGTCCTATCTAGGCCATGGAAATCTACTTCTCAGAGGAAATAATTATGGACATCCTTATCAGGTTGCCTGTCTAGTCTCTTCTTCGATTTAAATGTGCTTCAAACTTTTGGAAGACATTGACCTCGGATCCATACTTTAAGGTGAAGCATAAAAATCATGCCAAGAAAAAAAAAATTCTTATTGCACAAGACGTCCCTATGCTTGTATCATATTATTGTTGTTCTTTATCTTCATTATCGGCTCAACCATTACAAAAGCTCTGTATCCCTTCAAACCATAAACCACACCGTTACGTGATGTTATGTTGTTGCGATGGCTTGTGTCTTCTTTGGTCTCATGGTGGTGCTGGCTATTTACTGTGGAACCCATCCACAAATGAATCAGTACAACTTCCTGAACATGGATATCCATACACAACTCGCGCAACTCCTAGCACTTATCGATTGGCGTTTGACTCGATTAATGATGACTATAAGATTCTTAAGATTGACAACAAGGGAAGTTCGACATCATTCAATAAAATCTTTGCACTAAAGAGTGGTTGTTGGAGGAATATTGGTAACCATCCTCGTGGCTTTGTGAATAATGTGTGTGGTGAAGAAGACTCTTTGGCGTTTGTTCGTGGTGCATTTCATTGGATCGGTAAAGATAATCTATCCAGGCATTTTATGATTTCACTTAATATATCAAATGAGGTGTATGGGGAGATATCGTTGCCGGAGGGAATATGCAATATTCACGGCAGTCAAATATGCCTAGAGCGTGACATTTCTGTATTACAAGGAATGCTTTGTGCTTATCGTACTCACCTATCGCCAAGGGACTGCACTTTTAAGTTATGGGTAATGAAAGACTATGGTGTCAAGGAATCTTGGACTGAATTATTTAGCAAAATATTGGTTTGCTGATGGTGAAGTGCTACTCTACTTCAGTATGTACCAAAATGAGGGGTTAAATCAGGGGTTTAGGACATCCAGTCGACCATATGAATGGTTGTTTGTATATCCTGAGTTTCTACAAGGATTCGTTTATGCAGAAAGTTTGATCTTCCATAAATTACTTATTTAGGAGTATTAGCTTATGTTTGATCAAGTCACCCTTTTTTTGTTTTCTGGATGTCATGCTACAACCTTTTATTATTAAGTTCATTAACCTGCTAGTTGTGGTTTCAAAATGTGTTAGCTAATGTTGTTGGTTTTGCATATTTCAAAATGTGTTTGACAATATTAATGCACCTGCTACAGAAAGAGACCAATTTGTCCTGAGATTCTGCCCTGGGTCACCAAATATTTGTTAGAAAAAGACCCACCATTCCAACAAAACCAAACAAAAAGAAACAATAAATATATTTCAATGCTGTGAAATATACTCAAGTAGGGAACTGGTTGATCCACAAGGAGAGTCAATTGCAAGAAAGTTGAAGTTAGTATCCTTGAAAATTACAGTTCTAAAAGTAATTGCTAATATGATGTAACGTAGTATTTCCAACCTAGGTTGCTCGGACTTTCTAAAAATGTTACGGCCACTTGTATCGAATTCTTCGAAAATGCACTATTGTTGGAGGATCTGACATGTTCCTAACGACATTTTGAAGATTTCGAGCAACATAGCTTCCATCGACAAGTTTGTATTGATAGTGATTGAATGTGTCTTTTTCATACGGGTAGTCGCCTAACTACCAAGTTACATCACAATATCCAATTACTTGTAGTTGTAGAGATCAAATCCAGTTTAATCAGATATCATAGATAATAAGTTACTTATTACAAGTATACATGATTTCTTCCCTCCTGGTGATTCGAAATATACTGACTCGATTAGTTTGAATTTGCAATGCAAATACCCACTAAAAAGCAGGTATTGAAGTTCCTTTTGAAAATTCTTTTTAATAACTAGAGTTTAAAGTCGAAACTTCTACTTAAAGTATGACGCATTACTGACATTTCATTGTACCTATTGTGGGGTGAGCAGGGGTGGCTCACATTTCACTGTACCTCTTCTTGTGGGGTGATCGGGGTGGCTTAAGGGTAAGATTAGTAAAACGTTTGCGTTAGGCCTCAAAAACAATTTTAATAGTATATTTTATGATTTTCAACTTCACTTGAAATAATAATGAAGATTGTGAAATACGTCTGGAAAAAAAGAAAGAAAAAACTATCTAATTTTTACCAAAAATATTTTAGAAATTTGAATTCAACAACTCAAACTTTATATTAATAAATAAAGTTTTAACAACAACATCCAAGTTAATGTATTGCCAATAAATGTCTAACATTTTATTCATTAAAATTAATCATTACTTTTATTAATAATCATATTATTATGTGAAGTTAAATGTTATGTGTCTTTTAAAAATATTACATCAAAAGCATGTAATATGCAAGAAAAAAAAGATAACATTAAATTATTACAACATTATTTTTATTTTTGTATATATATATGTGTAATATCTTTTATTAAATTTTGATTTTAGGCCATTAATTTTATTGAAACAAATGATGCTCAATTAAGTTGTTAATTAATTGTTTCTGTTCATGTTGTAAAATGACTAAGGAAACTTTAATTTAAACACACAAGTTTATTGGTATTAGGCTTTGGCAATACTAGGTGTCAAGTTTATTGGTATTAGGCTTTGGCAATACTAGGTGTCATATAAATAGCAGATAATCAAATATAACCTGTTGGCTTTTATAAATAAATTAACAAACAATTTGTTATTATGATTATGTTGGTATGTTATTATCACTAATTTGAATTTCATTAGCCTTTAACTCCTGTGTATTAATTGAATGTTTAATGTTTATGTCATAAAGCTTACAAAAAGCAAAACAAAATAACGTTGAATGTTTAATGTTTATGTCATAAAGCTTACAAAAAGCAAAACAAAATAACGTTAAAGTTGGATAAACAAAGATTAGGTTCCTCGTACTTGAAAAAAAAAAGAGTGTGTATCATCATGGGAAAAGATTAATGATTGATTTTGTTTGTGTTCTAAACCTTTTTATATATGTAGGGTACATGCACTTTATAGTTTCAATTAATAAAAAATAATCAAAGTTTCAGCTCCACTAATAAATAAAATCTGCTGCTGCTTTTCAAATTTCAAATTAAAGTCGATTCTTCATTGATTTTGTTTAATGTCGAAGGGGTCAACACTATAATGCTAAGTAGTAGAATAGACTACTACTATAATTAAGCAGATTTAATTTATATTATCCACTTTAATTTTTCATTAAGTGTTTGATATCCATACTGAAATTTAACTAATTTAGATTCGTGTCGCATAGGCACGCTCTGCCAAAAAAAATTTTCCTATTCAAAATCAGGGTGGCTCAATGGTGAGGCTTTTGCTTTAGGCCTCCAAATTTTCAAAGCCTCAAAAATTGTTAATTTTATTTTTGAAAAATTGGCTATATTGAATATATTTTTTAAAAAACTATCATCATTTAATAGAAAATTTTTGAAACTTTAAATTAAACTACTCAAATCTTTATAATAATAAATAATATATTTACAATGTATTGAAAACGCATGGCTAACATATTAAACTTGAATCAGTCATTACTATTATAAATAATAATATTATTATATGGAATATAATACTACACTAAAAATAACAATTATGGAAAAACAAGAAAAAACAACATTAATTTTTTATTTATTATGTATATTCATATTTTTGAGGCCCCGAATTAAAATTTGACTTTAAACTACTAATTTTATCGAGACGTCCTTGTCCAAACCTCAAATCGAAATTTCTATAAGAAGTATCCTCATCCGTTTGCATTTTATATTCCTGCCGCGTTATTAATTTACCTCAATTATTGCTTGTATATTTTTACTGTGAGTAATTTAATGTGATTGTACATTATTTTAAATTATTGTGTCAAAATCCGTCATCTTGACAACAAATTGCTTTAAAATTCAAACCTTCTACATATTTTAATAATCTCAATATCCCAAGTTGTGCTTTAAAATATTTATTAACTATGTATAAATATTTAATCATAAATTTAATTAATTAATCTTAAATTATTATAAAAACTCATAAATACTAAATTTTTTAATCCGCATAAATATTTAGCGGTGTTCTATTTTATTATTTCGAAATTATTAGTTTTTGTCATAGACTTCTACTACCAATTCCATAAGAATTATTGGTCATCAAAGTACTTTTGCATATTCAATTACCCAAATTGCCCATATTCCAGGGCAATTTCAATTTTTTCACAAACTAATTATATTGTTGATATATTATATTATAAATTATATTATATAGTTACAAAATGCTTGATAAAGATTGGTGCAATATATGAGGCTCCACTCAAGTCAACAAAATAATTTACTATTTGTTTTTGTTTAAAATAAGCATTAGTACACGTTTATGTAAATCATTTTTTAAGGATAAAATTTGGAAGTACCAATATTCTTAACAAAAGAATAAAAGAAAATTGAAAATTGGTACCAATTTTGATTATCATTTTAAAATTTTTTACTTAAGTCGAGGATCTTTGCAAACAATTTCTCTAATTTTATTAAGTAAAAATAAAAATATATATTCAAATTTTATTTGTGAGGTTGTACTTAATATTGTTAATCATTTTTTAAATAACTATATAATTAATTGTTTAAATAACTAACTATAGAAAAATAACATAGTTGAAAAAAAAATAACATACAAAAATTTGAACTAAAACACAAGTGTGATAATACATGAGAGGAAGAACAACTATAACAGAAGACAATAAGGAGATGAATGTGACATTTTTGTTGATAATTACATTTTTCAATTTCAAACTCTGAAAATAGAAAAACTTCACGTAAAACTTTTCTTTTAAAGGTAAAACTTTCATATGGTGGCAAATTTCCACCCTTTTTATATTAAGAGTAAGTGATAAGTTGTTGTTTTTTTTTGTCATTCGATGTCTGATATCTGCATTGGAGCTCGATTAATCCGAATTCACACCGCGTAGGGCTCATTCGAAGGAAGCGTTCTCTGCCAAGGATTTTTTCATTCTCAGAGCTCGAACCCGAGATCTATGATTAAGGGAGGAACAACCTCATCTGCTACACCACATTGTTTGGTGGTAAGTGATAAGTTGTTTTATTGCTTATTGAACCAATTTCAAATTTCATTATAATAAAAATAAACTTGGTAATTTAAATTTTCAGATATATAGATTCAAAATTGGAATTGCCTATACTTAGGGGTCGTTTGGTTTGAGGTGCTGAAGCAAATAATCCCAGGATAAAATAATAATCTCGGGATAAAAAATTTTATTGCATGTTTGGTTGGCAATATTCGGGATAACTTATTCCGGGATTAATAAATAGTGCTGGGATAAGTCATCCATTCAATTGGTGGGATAACAATCTCACCATAATTTATTTTGGGGATAAACGTATGAAGGACAAAATACTCTCAAACTCTATTATTTTCATTTCTCTCTCTCACACACACATATATATTTAATATATATATATATATATATATTCATAAATAATAAATTATGTTTTGAATGCATAATATATATTATGAACAGTATAATATATTATGAATAACGTTTAATATATTCATAAATATATATAAATTATATATTCATAAATTACGTTTAATTAACGTATAATATATTCATTAATTATGAATATAATATATTACGTAATATATAACGTATAACATTATGAATATATTATGAATATATATACGTTAGTTATGTTTAATTATGTTTAATTATATATAATTTAATTATATATAACGTAATATATTCTCACACACACATAAATTTTGTTTAATTAACGTATAATATATTCATAAATAAATAAATTTTGAACAGTTTACCGTTCAAAATGATTGTAAAATATATAAATTTATTTATTTATATATTTTAATTTCTCTAAAAAATAAAAATAAAAATTAAGAATGAATATTTAAGGATTAAATATATATATATATATATATATATATATATATATATATATATATATATAAAATTAAATAAGATGGGGTATTTTGGTAATCAATCAATTTATTCATAGAAATTATACCATGCATATTACTTTGAATATAATAAATTAAACACTCAATAAAAAATAATTTCACCATAACTAATCCCAATATAACTTATCCCATCATAATTTATCCCAGAATAACTTATCCGAGAAAAACTTATTTTCAAACCAAATCAACCCTAACTTAAACCTAAATATTTACTCCTATTCGAACTGGACAAGTAATACATGTGAAGCCTTAACTTCAAATTCATAAATACTGAATACATGTGGCTTAATGACATGTCAATTCTTTAGGTAGTGTACCGATGAATTCTATGCCTCTCGAAAATGGAGTGACAGAAGTTTTTTTTGAGAATTCAAGAGTGAAGTTAATTTTAATATGATTTAATTTATTATTTTTTTATTTCAATTTATTTGATTAATTTTAGTTTGTCAGGAAGTTTACTAAAGTAAAGAAAAATTTTAAATTTGTAGTCTTAATTTTAAAATATATATTAAATATAATAAAATGTCCTTTAAGTATTTGCTAAAATTAAAAGTAAGTCTTGAACAAAAGAAAAAAAATTAAAAGTAAGTGAATATAAAAATACACATTATTTCTTAAAATAAAAAAAAATACAAACAAAGCAAGTAAAAAAAAGAAGGGAGGGGCAAATGTGGAAATGAAACCTTTTAGTAAAAGAGTCCAAATTTAGAAATTTGAAACAAACCAGAAAGCGAGAGAAACTAAAAAAGTACTTAGCTGTGGGCCCCCTAATCCACTATCCCCATGTGAGTGTTTTTCTCTACTCGTTTAAGCAAGCGGGAAACTTACGGCTTGTTTGGATGGTTGTTATGTTGTCGCTTAAATTATTAGTATTAAATTTATGTTTAGCTAATCATTAAAAAAAAGTTTAATTCTGTGTAACAATTGTTTTGGTTTGGCACTTTCGTATGAATTCATTTTATTTTTAATTATTATTTTATAAATTCTGTCTTTATCTTTTTATATAGTAGTTTTATCTTGTACAACACTATTCTTATAAGTATATTTTTCAAATTATTAATGTTTGATATTTTGTAATTATAAAAATACAATGTAATACGATGGGAAATCTACTAAATTATCCTTTAAAAAGGACAGTTAAATGCGTTAAAGTTTCCGCTATTTACAGACGAGGGAGGTTCAATTCGTCCCATCGCAAGCACCTAGAATGTCATGATCACATTGGTTTATCCTAATTTCTTTGTTAGTTTAACGTACGATCGCCCCTCCAACAAGAAAAGGTATAAATATGGAAACTTCTCTGCCATTTGAATCGGAGAATTTATGGAGGAAATCGGATTTTAAATTTCCAAAAACAGCACAATTATATTGCCAAAGGGAATAGGCCGTGCCTAAAATCATCCCAAACGCTGCTAATGTGACTACTAAGCTATTTCTTTGAAAAGCTCCTACTAAGATGAGAAATTCCCTGATAAATAAAGGGTTATTATACACAACTTCATCCTAATTTTTTGTCAAAAGACCGTTCTCATAGTTTGAATAGTGACTTTTGAATCACATAAAAATAACTTTATCGATTTCTTCAAGACTTTCCTTCAAAATCTCTTACCAATTATTAAACTTTCCTTACTTCATAAAAATCCACTGCAAATTAAGCACTACTCCTTCTGTCCTGCAATAGTTGTTCATTATTAACTAGACACATACCTTGATAAATAATAAATAATAGTGATAAATTTATTATGTTACCCTTTAAATAGAATAAATTTCATGCTTTGAAAAATGCATTAGACAGTGAATAATAATAACATGAGTAAAATAGATACAACAATGTAATTATCTATTGATTTAAATTAAATAAATATTATTGAATGTCTATTTTTAATACAATGGACAAAATAGATGGATGGAAGGTTAAGCAGATGAGGTAAAAAATATGGTTAACAAATGACAAGACACTAAGGGTCGTTTAGTGTGAGGTACAAAAGTAAATAATTTCAGGATAAAAATCTTAATGCATGTTTAGTTGAAAATACTTGAAATAACTTATCCTGATACTAATAAATAGTACGAAATAAGTTATCCATACATTTGGTGGGATAACAATCTCAACATTATTTATTCTTGGAATAAAATTAGAATAGGACAGAATTACCCCAAATTCTTTGTCTGACATAATAGAAAATATCTAGGATTTTACGGCTTACTGAGACAAATATGTATAATTAAAAGAAATGACATATTTTATGTGGTTAACTTAACTACTTAGCAGATGAATGAGAACACATGTAAAAAAAAATTGAATGAAAAATGTATAATTGAAACACTTTATCAACGATTGAGATATTGAATTAAGCGAATCGCGTTATTTTTGTCCTGTAAAATGTGTTACTTTTTTTTAAAAAAAATTATCACAATTTTCTTCATTTTACTATCACAATTCAACCTGTACTGTGGCCTTTAGTGTAAAGCACTTAATTTTTTTTTTAATTATATTTAATAATTATAAAAAATATAAAAATGTATGATAAATATGTTTCAAAACTATGTTGTTTATAAAAAATTCTCTTATTTATTTTCTATGAACATGACTAGTAAATTCCCCATCTTATTTGACAATAAATAAATTTAGAAGTTAAATGTAGTAATTATTGTCAAATATATTTTGTTAAAAAAAATTAAAAGGAACAACAAAAAAGGTAATTCTACGTCAAACGACATTGTAAAAACTTATCAATACTCTTACCAATACAATTTTTATAAAAAGCTAGTTAATAATTATTTTTATCAATGCAATTTTCATAAAAATAAGTATTAAACTAAACAAGGTAAGGATTATTTTTATCAACACACAATCTATTCTTAAAAAGAATCCCATGTATATTATTTTTGGTACCACAAACCAAATAACCACTAAAAAGTATAATTAATTCTAGCATAACTTATCTCAACATAACTTGTTTTCCGACCAAAGGACCCCTAATTTTACACGGAGTTGCTAAAGCAAAAGAGTATTAAGAAGCATCCAAACAGAGTATTAAAGCGGAGAGAGAGAAAGAAAACCAGCGCAGTAAAGGTTGTTCACATTACAACGTTCGACTCCTCTTCTGTTTTCCTCCCCCACTCTCCCACCCCCACCCCCACCCCCACGCACCCCAACACCATTTTCATTTTCGTCATTGCTTCTCTTTCACCATTTGTACGTGCTCAGTACTTTTTGGCCTAACAAATTCCCCCATTTTTGTTTTCCCCATTAATAACAAAATAAAAATAAAAATGTTGTAATACGAAGACAGTGATGAAGTAAAAACGACAGCGTTTTAGCAGTGACTCAGTGACAGTGGGTTATTAATCTTTGCTTCTTCTGGGTATTCATTATTTTTTTGTTTACTACTACTACTATCACATTTTGGTATTATGTGTATTCTTTTGCTGTTTTGCTTTTAGTTAAGTTGATGCATTGTGATTTTCTCTTAATGGGTTTTTGTTTCTTTGATTATACAGGTTATTAAAGAAGCAGATGTTCACTGAGGGTCTCGATAACAACGCCCTCAAGTGGGTTAGAGAGGTCTCATTTCTGCATTTTTTTAATGATATTTGTCTTTTGATTGTGTATGGGTTTGTTTTGCCTGTTGTATTAGGATCTTTTGTCTATGTGGGGTTTGCCCATATTCTTGAAATTTGAAATTTTCTGATATTTATCTTCTGATTGTATATGGGTTTGTTTTTGTTTGTATATGATATTTCGTCAGACTTTTTCTTTTTGGTCCTGTTGTGGGAGTGATTTTGATTTTTGATTTTGAAATTTAGCAAATGATGTGATGTTTATGGAGTGGTTGATTCTTGAATTTTGTTGTCTTATTTGAAAATTTGAACTTGGAAGTCAGCAAATGATGTGATGTTTATCAAGTGGTAGACTCTTGATTTTTTGTGTCTCATCTGAGAATTGAACTTGAAATTCAGGGTACTGGGCAACAGAAAAAGGAAGTTCCTTACTCTATTTTAAGCGAAAGATCAAGATTTGATCCAATTGGCAGCATGAGAAATGGTGGGCGTAATGTTGGACTTCCTCCGCCTTCGAAATTCAGGAGTGGTCATCTGTCGGGGGTCATTCCTGTATCTAGAGATTTAGACGGAAGTGCATCAGTTTCTGAGAATGACATGATCACTGATTCGGAAGAGGAGGTTTACGGGGGGAGATACTCACTGGATTCATCACCACATGATGACAGAGTTCCTAGTACTACTGCAGCCACTCAGAGATACTACAATCTCCCACCAAGGCGTGGTGCTGCTCAGTATGCAAGTGACAGTATGTACTCTGATGATGTTGGTTCGTCGATGGAGACATTGGGGAGAGGTCATGGACATGTGGTCGATAGATTGATGAGAGGTGCTAGTAGATATCCAATTGGAAGTAGTGTGTATACTGAGGAGGAATCTTCTGATTCTGCTGCAAGCTCTGAGTTCTCCTCCACCCAAGTGGGGACAAATAATGGAACAGTTCCACGATCAACAAATTATGCATCTGAAGGGTGTGTGTCCAGCATTCCGTCTAAACTGAATACAGGAAACAAGACTCAGAAGGTATTAATTTGCTTTGGTTATTTTTCGAATTGAGTTTCCAATTGTTAAATTAATGCATTCTTTGAAAATGGAATTAGCTTTAGAACTTGGTTATATTGAATTATGCTATTATCCAAAAATGAAGCAGTTATCAAAGATATCCTTTAAGGAATATATGATGCCTGCACTCTTACTTTAGATTTGTGCATTGCTATTTCTAAGAATTATAAATCTTGATTTTATCTCCCATGGCAATAAAGGGTGTGGCCTAATGGTCAATTAAGTGGTTAAGAACCATGAGGTCTCAAGTTCAAATCTCTACCGGAGACAAAAATACTAAGTGATTTCATCCCATCTGTCCAAGCCCCTCGGTGGACAAAATTACTGGGTGCCTGTATTGGTAGAAGGTACCTCATGAAGTTAGTCAAGATGCGTGCAAACTGGCCGGGACACCATGGTTATAAAAAAAGAGAGATCATGTGACTATTTACTTTTTTTCCTGATAAGGAATTATTGACAACATACAAAAAAAAGATCATTAGCGACCTGAGATCTAGATAGGAAGGTGATTAGACATGACATGAAGCAGTTACAACTTACTAAGGACTTGACCCTAAATAGGAAGGTGTGGAGGATGCAAATTAGGGTAGAGAGTTAGTGGGTAGGTACGTCCTTGCTAGTAGGAAGGTGTGCGTTGTTTGTAGTTGTGCCGGTAGTCGTAGTATTATGCGTGTCTTGTAGTTTCTTGTTCGTGGTGTTTTGGTGATGTGTGTGATTTCTGGATAGATTGTGTATAGTTTTACTGTGTGGGTGTCTTGTTTCTTTTATTATCTAGTTGTGTGTTATCCCATTTTGTTTATTTCTGTATTATCTAGTGATGTGTTATCCCATTTTGCTTGTTGTTTTATGATTTTTATACTGTTATTTGTCCTGAGCCTCAGGGGTCTACTGGAAACAGTTTCTCTACTTCGTCTGAGGTAGTGGTATGGACTGCGTACGCTTTACCCACCTTAGATCCCACTTTGTGGGGATACACTGTGTATGTTGTTGCTGTAGCTATCTGGGAAAATAACTGTTCACATATATATGACTTAGAATTCCTCAACTAGGTATTGTAGTTCTGTGTTTTTTATTTGCAAAGTTTTCAATTGACTTAAAACTAAGATTTACTGGTGAACTAATTATGTATACCAATGGTTATGAATGCCTTCTACATTCAGACATTGTCTTGAAGATGAAAATTTGTGGGGACAAAAAATCCAAACATTGTATGCATGAATGTGTTCAATCCTTTTCTTAATAAAGATGATAATTACATTAATAATGGAAAAATCATGTGTACATGCAGTATACCATAGAGAATCTACTGTAAAATATGATTGTCTATGTTCGGCCGAATGACACCCATTCTTCTATACAAACAGGGATTTAGTAGGTGCACCAAAAAGGATTTAGGAATGACAGGCTATTCCTCAAATATTCATGTTTTTCTGTATATCTTCAATAGCTGTCCTATTTCTTTCCTTTCATGGGACTGACATGAGTGCCAAGGTTGAGAGATCCCTCGCTCTTCAACTTCTTTTCCTTCTTCTGAGCCTCCTGGACATTGTCCATTGCAGCCTGAACCATCGCAAAATCATACAGCACGAGTTGTCACCTGACAATGTAAATGAAGGTGGTCACATCCACATGAAGCACCAGTCGACATATGTAATCCTTTTTTTCTCGAATGTTCAGCTGTCAGGTGTTGCTAGACAAAAAAAAAAGGAGCACACTTTTCAAACTGAGAAATGTGAATAGTTCGATTCCTCCCTCACCAAGAGGTGATGATAATATGACTGTACTAAAATGATCACCAAGGCTGATTAGCTATTATTGATGGCTACAGTTGCCTTTTCCACTTTGCAGAATGTTCCCAAGTTGAGTTTAAATTGATCTACTTGTGCAATGGATTTTTTCTCATGTACTATCTGGTTACTCATGTTTTCTAGAGAACGTAGACACTCTTGTGAAGCTAATTCAATCACTTTCAGGATATGACCTCTGGGAATTTACAGAAGAAGGTCGCTTCTGATGAAGATGTTCCCAGTGCACCTCCATTTTGCAGCTCTGCTGCTGAAATCAAAGAAGTTGATGATCGGATCCCTGCCTCTAGAACTGCTAATGTGCAATCTGTGGCAGAAGATAGTGGTCTCTCAACTATGGCAGATAGTAACATTTCATCTGGCATAAACCACCAGGTCAAAGTTCCAAATCATTCTGACTCACCTGTAAGGTTTGTTCATGAACCAGTTACAAAACCTAAAGCTATATCTTTTGCGCGTCCTTAGTGCCTTTCTTCTTTGAAAGCAGAATACTTCCTGAATGTCAGCTTATATCTGCATACACCTGTTTTTCAGGACGACTGCTGCTGCTGCAGAAAGTGGAGGGCCGTCGGGTTCTTATCCCGCTCGCCTTCCAACTTTTCATGCCAGGTATCCTTACTGGTAACAGAGACAATTTTACAATGTATAGTTACTCTTCCAGTATTATTAATGATGATTTTCTGTCCAATACAGTGCATTGGGCCCATGGCATCGCGTGCTTGCCTATGATGCGTGTGTTCGGCTTTGCCTGCATGCTTGGGCTAGGGGTTGCATGGAAGCTCCGATGTTTTTGGAAAGTGAATGTGCTCTCTTAAGGAATTCATTTAGGTCAGTCTTTTCTCTTGTTCCACGCTATTGAGCAGTTGCTGTATCTTTCTGGCTTTAGTGTCATTTTGAGAAGAAGTCTATAACAAACACTGATATGATTTATAGCATCCTATTTTTTTTCTTACATTAAGCACGTTAGAGATGATAGTTTTAGCTTTTTCTAGCTCCATCTTGTTGTGTCACAGTTATTCTTATTTTAAAATTAAAGAATCTTTCTGGAGTCTTATTAACCTCTCAAGGAAGCAGCTGGGTAATTTACAAATGCTTGTTGATCACAAGTATGAGCTCTTCTTGTAGAAAAATAGAACTTGAAAGGGAAGTTGTGAATGATGCTTGCTTTTATCTGGAAATTTATTGAACATTTCAGAAAGGGAAGTTAGTTTAATGTGTAACCAGATCTCTATCTTTATTTTGAGGACCCTCGGTAGTCAACCTTTTTTTCCCGTTTGTGTGTGGGTGGGTGGGGTGGGGTTGGGGGATAAGAAAGTCCGTTTATATCAATGTTAACTTCGGCAAAATAAAAGGCCCTCTATAGTCAATAGTTCGCTTTACCCTTTTTCTTATATAATGGGATCGCCAAATTTTTACTTCTGTCCCTCAACCACCCATTCTGTTTGGGACAGTTCACTTTTCCTTCTTAAAGATTAGTAACAACCTAATTACTTTTATTTGTTGTATTTTCAAATCATTTAGCTAGGAAAAAGCATTTAGAAGACGAAATATGTTAAGGCACCACTGGGTTGGCTGAAACAGGAAGTGAAAGCGTTGGTAAATTCTATTTTTTTGGTGCTTTTTGTCCTTTAATTAGCAGGAATGTTGCGAGACGGTGAGAGAAGCGGTTTAATGTCCCACATAAAAGACTTCCCTCCAAATTAAGTCCTGCAAAGAAGGATACTTAAAAGAAAATGGTTGTTTTTCTAAATTTTCCTTTTAAAACAAATGCATGCAAGAAAAGTATTTTTCTTTTCCTTTATGAGGCTTCATCTTAGTTTACTGCAATGGAAATGTGTTAGCATGCTTGATATCAAATAATGCTAAGGAAACTATTACTACCTCATTATGGGAAAATTTTTAGTGTGTTTGGGACCTCTAGTACCTAATGCTTTCTTTTCGTCCAATATATCACTACCACATTTTAGGAAATTTAATAAAGAGAAGCATTTGGGATGCAGAGTTCCTTCAGGAAATTGAACCAGATAATACTCATTTCAGAAAGGTGATAATTTCAACAGGGCCAGGAAGATGGAGAAGGAAAACGGACAATGGTTGAGAAAATTTTATGGCCACCACCTAACTCTGACTGTTCTGACTAAATTCTAGCACAAAATCTGGATGGAAGTGTTTAAGACTTTAAGTTGTAACTTGTGTGCATGTAGGCATGTAGGCGTTTTGTGCCGTAAATGAACTCGATTAATATTGTCTGCTTTTCACTTTCATGGCTAAAAACTCTCATCTCCTATATGGATTTTACAGGTTACAGCAAGTTCTGTTACAATCAGAGGAAGAATTAATGGCAAATCGCTCTTCCGAGCTTCCTAAGGAAGCAGCTGCCCCAAAACCTAAGCAAATGGTTGGAAAGATGAAGATCCAAGGTAATCCATGATATTTACTTGTAATATATCAAAGGTAAATGGGTAATAGTAATACTACTGAAGATTCTCTTGTTGACCTTTTTATGATTTTGCAGTTAGGAAGGTTAAAATGGGCCTCGACCCGCCTACTGGCTGCAGTTTTTCTTCCCTAAAAACACCAAAAATAAAGCTTGAATCTGTTAGATATCACCTATCCAATATGCGGTCATCAATATCTTCTGGATGGCGAGCGATTCGCAAAGTCCATTTTGCTCCTCGTGCGCCTGCAAATGGTTCCTTCTCGCGCCAGAGTTTGGCATACATGCAGGCAAGCACCCAATATATAAAGCAAGTATCTGGACTCCTGAAAATTGGTGTGACATCTCTGCGCAGCAGTCCATCGTCTTATGATATTGTTCAAGGTAAAGAAGTTCATCTCTATTTCGTTGCTCTTGAATGTTGGTTCTTGTATTGTTAGTTTAGGTATCACTGATCGCGTAGCGCCTAGTCACTTTTGACCCATTGGAGATACAGTAACAACTTATTGTTCTAACCATTTAGTTTCAGCTGTTCCTGAACTAAATTATCAACATCTTCATTTATCACCTGGATATATTATCAATAATCCATCCATTGTAATAGTTGTTTCACTTACAATATGGACATGTTAGTTCTCCTTAATTATCAACTACCAGATATACGTTCTTAGTCTTTTGTAAGTGAAACTATTTTTGTCTTCAAAACAATCTTGAATTCTCTCTTCACATGTTATCTTCAAAACGCCAGCAGGTATGGTATTCCACCATTTTGCTTGTTTTTTGGTTCATTCCTGGGCTGCTACAATAGTTTTGAAGGTTCTAAGTAGTGGAAATTGCCTCACATAACCCACTGAACCCCGATAATGTTAAAAAATAGCTGCCATATTTGAGTTAAACCCTTGCAAGTTGCAGTGCAAAATTATATTGGAGATTGTTTCTGATTCTATTTCTTACCCGCAGATATTTTACAATGTTAATTGATCTAAGCAAGATAACACGATTAAAAATGCAAAAAAAAAAATTAAAAAAAAATTGTAGTTGAAGTTTCTACATTGTTTTCAGGGAACAGCAGGCTTATAATAATTGGTCTTATGAGAAAATTGTATGGTCTTGGCCATTCTTTAATTCTCGTTCACCTTTCATACTCTTTACAAGGGCATAAGTAACACAATTTCTTTGACCATAGAGGCACTTTATTTTCACTAGAACTTATATAATATAATGGTTCTATTTGCTATATATTATCTCACCCAAGAAACCTGATATGTGTTCAGAGACATACTGTTGTTTCTTACGACTAAAAAGTTCAATGGAAGAGGATGCTATTAAAATGCAACCTGGATCAGGCGAGACCCACATTTTGTAAGTGTGTTTCTTCCATACGTCATCCTATTTTCCTTCTATTGGAGTTTCTTAAATGCATATTTTGTCTTTGAAGAACTGCTATAATTTTTGGATTGTGATGTGAACATCTTTACAGCTTTCCAGATAGTCTTGGAGATGACCTAATTGTTGAAGTCCTGGATTCCTCGGGAAAGCATTATGGCCGAGTCCTTGCTCAAGTTGCCACCATTGCTGAAGAACCGGTAAACCTGTTAACTTTAGTTATCAACTATAATTATTGCTTCAGTTGGCTCATGATGCTTACAGTAAAGTTTCATTCAGGGTGAGAAACTTCGGTGGTGGTCTGTGTATCGTGAACCAGAACACGAGCTTGTCGGCAAAGTGCAACTCTTTATTAATTACTCAACAACATTTGATGAAAATAGTCATCTTAAGGTGAGTCTTGTCATCTTTACAAGCATTTTGACAGCTGAAGGAAGAATAAAGAATTGTTTCTGAAATTTGTTTTTTGGAGAGGAGGAAAGAGTCAATAAGAATGCAAGATAAGCTTAGTGTGGAATCAGTATTTGTGGACTTCCATGGAAATTGGGCGTGTCTTTTTTGTCATTCATTCCTCCCGCTCTTTTAATTATGATGATATGTAGCTGACTTGTTCATTTCCTGTGACTGCACATTTAAGTGATATTTTCGGGACCTCGTGGTCGTTGAACTCATGATTTATAATGCAATCCTCTTATAATTATTGTGGAAATTTTTTGTGAGCTTTTATTGTCTGGCCATTAAATGATTTGCTGCGACATCTGCCACTCAAAAAGTATTGGGAGAAAATGAAAGCATAATCACATAATGAATTTCTGTAATCTGACACTTTTTTGGTTTCTTCCCATTATAGTGTGGTTCAGTTGCAGAAACTGTTGCTTATGACCTGGTACTTGAAGTTGCAATGAAGATTCAGCAATTCCAACAAAGAAATTTGACATTACATGGTCCATGGAAATGGTTACTTACTGAATTTGCATCATACTATGGGGTTTCTGATGCGTACACTAGATTAAGGTACACTATACTTGCATTTTCTTGTTTTAGGTGCTGTAGGAATTTTCCGCTTATGTACATAATTATTTTGCAACATTAATTGTGCAGGTACCTTTCCTATGTTATGGATGTGGCAACACCAACTGCTGATTGTCTTACAGTTGTGCATGAACTTTTGTTACCTGTAATAATGAAGGGCCGTTCGAAGAGCACCCTTAGTCATCAAGAGGTAACACTTGTAAACAAATTGAATCTGATATGTTCCATATTGCAGATTGGACATTGATGCTGTTTTGTGGCTTTTAGATTCCAAGTTATTTTGTGACTTCATTGTCTTCCAAAAAGTTGAATTCTACATGTGTGTTTCTTTATAAAAGAAATGGTCTACAATTTTCTCGCATATCTCTCATAAGTACTGACATTGCAGTGTTTTCTTGCTTCTTACAGAATCGTATTTTGGGGGAAATTGAGGACCAGATTGAACAGATCTTTGCGTTGGTTTTTGAAAACTACAAGTCTTTGGATGAGTCATCACCATCAGGGATAATGGATGTCTTCAAACCAGCTACTGGGGTTGTACCACCTGCATTGGAGCCTGCTGTTAAACTATTTTCTCTACTTCATGATATATTGTCTCCTGAAACGCAGAACACGCTATACAGCTATTTTCAGGTCTGGAAGCTGGCACATCTCTACAAATCATCTGTTTTTATCTTCAGTTTGGCATAAATATTTGATTGCACAGGCTGCTGCTAAGAAAAGATCAAGACGGCACTTGACAGAGACGGATGAATATGTCAGCGGCAATAATGAAGGACTCTTGATGGATGCTGTTACCGTATCTACGGCTTATCAAAAAATGAAGTCCCTCTGTATGAACATCAGAAATGAAATTTTTACTGACATAGAAATCCACAATCAAAACATACTTCCAAGGTATTCCTAATTTCTAACTATACTGAGGCAGTTTTTTGTCTAAGTAAACATTTTAAGATTAATTAGTATTAGCACAGGCTGTTACTCACATCACTCAAAATATATATGTGAAGACGGTAAAGTGAATTGACTTCTTTGACAAGACAAACATGTATATTGTTAACTGTCCTGCATGGGTTAAGGGATGTGTTGTTTTCTTGTATGGTTTTGAAAATTCTTCACCTCCTATGCTAGCTTTTGAGGTTGTGTTAGGCTTAGAGTCTATTTTCTTGACATAGTATCAGAGCTAGAATATCCCTGTTTCTTATTTTACCTAATGCTGGATGCCATGTTGTCCATGCAAAAGATGCTTAGTCCTGGGTTGCAGGAGTGTATTTAATGTTGATTGAGGAATGGACTGTTTTCTCTCTATGGTAATCCTCAATTAATGATCTAAGTTTTGAGGTTGAGCTAAGCCTGAAGTCTATTTTCTTAACAGACATACTCCCCACCCCCCAACCCCCAACCCCCGCGACTAAGTTCTAACCCCTTTCCCTGTTGTGCTTATGAACATGTGCAATTCTCTTTTTGTGCACAAAACTGCTAAGCAATATCTTATAGATGAGTCCAATTCCAAGTTTTTTTCCTATTAGTCGTCATTTCTTGCAACATTCCTAATTGCTTCAATGTTTTCAATTCTGTGTACAGCTTCATTGACTTGCCGAACCTCTCTTCAGCCATATATAGTGCAGAACTTTGCTGTAGATTGCGGGCATTCCTGATCGCTTGCCCCCCTGCTGGTCCTTCTCCCCATGTGACTGCTCTTGTCATTGCAACAGCAGATTTTCAGAGGGATCTTGCCTGCTGGAATATCAAGTAAGTCTTGCCTCATAGGTTTACTATTTAATGCATTAGATCTATATGCAAAATGGTGTAATTTTTGGTGAAACGACCTGTGCAGACCCGTCAAAGGAGGAGTGGATGCAAAAGAATTGTTCCATTTGTATATCATCCTGTGGATCCAGGATAGGCGGCTCTCTTTGCTGGAATCTTGCAAGCTGGATAAGGTACTAACTGAAGCTCACATAGGCACTTTTAAAACCTTGGTGAAGCACATGTATCTACTCTCTACTTCTGGCTCTAATATCCCTCTATTATGTGGTTCATAGGATCTATGTATTTGGTGTGATATCTTTTCCAGACAGCAATTTGTTTGCATCAAACTTAGCATCCCACTTGCATAATCTTGCACTGTGCTATATTCTTTCTGTTAGTAGTTATTGTTTGCTTGTAATATTTTGGATTAAGCTGGTCAGTGCCTTTTTCATAAACATGCTTGTCGCTTCTCTATTATGCTGTGTTTTGCATGGAAACTTGCAATGTAGGCAGAGGCTGGATGGTAGATTTCAAATGGATGAGATGTTAAAATCTAGATTAGGTTTCTTGATTTTCAGTAGCCTTAACAGAAGCGTAGGAGGACTTGAAAACATTGTCTTCTTTTGGATGTCAGGATAGTTGCTAGAAAGCTTTTTTTTTTTTGTAAATTTTGCAATGAAGTAAGGAAGATCAGATTAATTTTTTGCATGCATGTGTGTTTGAAGGGAAAATAAAATTTTGAAATAAGTGTAAGAATCATGCACTCTTTGCAGGTTTAATTTGGAGAAAAGTTTCTTCGTGTTGAAATGTCAACTTGCTGCTTTCCAGATGCAATGCAAAAATGTTAGCAACTAAACAGACCTTGTAATTGATAACAACTAAGATCTTCGATTGGTTTAATTTTTAAGATGGGCCCTTTCTTACATTAGCAATGGGGTTGGAAAGAATTTTTCAATATGGGCCAATTTTTGCAGATCAATGCTTACTATTTTTAAAGATGGGCCAATTTTTTGCTTGCTTAGATGGAAAGGAAATTTAACTTCTGCGCCACTAACAGCTCTCTTAGCTCTGCTCCAAGTTAATTTAGGAGTTCGGTTATCATTGGTTTTCACTTTCTGCTGATCTGCTCTATCCTTCATTTTTCCTGATTGGTGCTGAATAATCTCGATTATCTCACAGGTGAAATGGTCGGGAGTGAAAACACAGCATTCAACAACCCCTTTTGTTGATGAGATGTACGGGCGTCTGAAAGAAACTCTAAATGACTACGTCATCATCATCTGCCGCTGGCCAGAATACACATTTGTATTGGAGAATGTATGCCCTGATTATTCTTGTTTCTGTTTTACTACTATGTGCATGAAAATATACTATTGTAAAGAAAGAGGATGAGGGGGGAGGGTGATACTGTGCCCAACATTTGCTGAAAAGCTCGTGTTGCATTTTTTTAATGGCAATATTATAAACCATCAAAAGGATTCATTAACTGACTAAATTGACAGTGAAATGGTAGTAATTGTGAACATCAGTTCAATACCCTCATTATCGTTCTTCTATTTCTGCCACTCTTACTAAAACCTAGAAATTGTGCCCAGTGTGGGCATACCAGTATATAGTCTGTGCCAAAGTTAGAGCTATTTATTTGCTGAAGAGGACTGATCTATTTAGACTTCTCCCTTGAAACATTGCATGAAAAGGAAAGATACTTAATTACATTAGGATTTTATTTCTTTTCATTTTTCTCCTTTCTCGCTTCATTTTTCTTTTCTCCTGGAAGTGAAGAAAGCTTGAGATTAGAAGGAATCAAATGAGCAGTAACATACGGGCTGCTGTTGCGCTTTGTTCTTACGTTCTATTCATTTTTTGGCCATTTGAAACTACTATTTTGTTTATAGTTGACATTTTCCTATTTCTCTTGATGTATAAAGGCCATTGCTGATATTGAGAAGGCAATTTTGGATGCACTGGAAAGGCAATATGCAGATGTCTTGTCGCCGTTAAAGGAGAATTTGACACCCAAGAAATTTGGCCTCAAATATGTGCAAAAACTTGCCAAAAGATCAGTTTGCCCATATATTGTGCCAGAAGATGTAAGTATCCTTTTTCTATCCTTCATCACATGTAACATCATATATTTAGGCCTTCGACATGTTCCTTCTTTCAGTTGGGAATTCTTTTGAATTCAATGAAGAGGATGCTAGATGTTCTGCGCCCAAAGATTGAGCAGCAGTTTAAGTCCTGGGGCTCATGTATCCCTGAAGGAGGAAACACCGCTCCTGGAGAGCGCCTGAGTGAAGTGACAGTGATGCTTCGATCTAAATTCAGGAATTATGTGCAAGCAGTCATTGAAAAGCTTGCAGAAAATGTGAGTTTGCGCGGCATTTTGGTTAAATCTAAAATTAAAAGGAATCCATTTGTTCTATATATATTCATTGGTCACTGCTTACTGAAACTTTTCAACTGATTACTTGAGTCAACTGAAACAAATACCACCTGTCCTGCTTCAGACGAAGCTGCAGAACAACACAAAGTTGAAGAAAATTTTACAAGATTCCAAGGAGAATGTCATAGAATCAGACATAAGATGTAAGATGCTGCCATTGAAGGAGCAGCTTACGAGTTCCATAAATCACCTTTACACCATATTTGAGCCTAACGTATTCATTGCAAGTTGTCGAGGCTACTGGGACAGGATGGGACAGGTTAGTCTTGGTTGACCTTATGGTTGATAGCTTATTGTTCATTTTCGTGTGAAAATTATTACTAATTTCTCTCTGCTGCAGGACGTGCTAAGTTTCTTAGAGAGCAGGAAAGAGAATCGGTCTTGGTACAAGGGCTCGCGAATTGCAGTCTCTGTAAGTAGCAACTTCTTGTTTTGGTACAAAGTGCATCTAATTACTATATGTTTCATCATTTTATGTACTTGGCATTTGCAGATCCTCGACGATACATTTGCCTCTCAGATGCAGCAGCTGTTAGGCAATTCGCTTCAAGAGAAAGACCTCGAGCCTCCTAGGTCCATTCTTGAAGTGCGATCAATGCTTTGTCGAGATGCTTCGAATAACAAAGGATCAACTTATTATTACTAGATGTAATTAATGTATAGATGTCCTATTCAATTTCATTCTTTTGTTTCTTTTTGGTTCTGGAAACGAAGAGAGAAAGAATGGTTTCGTAGCCATAGCCTATAGCCTATAGCCTATAGTCTACAGGTGGATTCGCAGGGAGGAATGGAATGACTCACCTTGTGTTTTTTAGGCCTGCTACAGAAGAATAGGAAATAGTATCTCTCACAGTGTCATTTTTGTTGTGCGGGCAGGTGACTCTACTGCTCCAGCTGTATTAATACCCTTCTATAAAAGACGTATTGCTCGTAATTCACACTTGCCAGATATCTAGATTAAGTTTGTGTTTTATTCCAATTTGTCGACTCTCATTTTGTTAACTGACTTAATCGCAATACTTATCAGAAGACATGATAGTTGGAAGAGCTTCAATAGTTGTACTGCTTATCTTTGCACTAGAAAGATTCTCACTTTGTTAAACTTGTCTTAATCACAACATTTATCCGAAAACATGACAAGTTGGAAGAGCTTTGACAGTTACACTGCTTGTCTTGCTTAAGAAAGGGAGTTACGAGTACCATACAAAGAACTTTAGCTAAGGGGATTCCTCCCCTCAAGTTTAGCTATGCGGATTGTCCAAGACGACATAAGAAAAATTTCCAATTGGAGATGTTTCACTCCTAGTTGACGTAGTGAAGATTGTCCAAAACTATATAGACAATTATTAATACACACAGGGATTACAATAGAAGCGATGTTGTAGTGATTACAATAACTTGATCAAAACCAAAAAAACAAGCCTTCACAGAATCTTTAGCCGTACCTACTGTTTTAAATGGCAAGAGTATAACGCAATTTATATTTATATACTTATTGGCTAGCTTTTGAGCTAAGATTTGCAAAACAAAAACGGCAAAACCATTAATTTTTTAACAAAAAGGGTTTTATTTTTCATTTTAATCCCAACTTATGTGTTGTCCAAATATCTGCTAGATATCATTGAATTGGATGAGTTGAAGACCTGAAGCGAACCTTTTTCCTCTGAGTAGAGTGGTTTATGCTTTACAAGTAGAAGAAGCAATCGGCCAATCAATATTCTAGCATTTGTGTGTGTTTTCAATTTGGAGTCGCAACTTTCGACCTGCCTGTTTGAATTAAGCAACCAAGCACTAGCAACGACATACCTAGTGTATCCCCACAAAGAGCAGTCTAGAGAGTGTAACGTGTACGCAGTCCATACCACTACCTTGGACGAAGCACCAAGGCAAATGAAATAAATAATCAGTACTCATACTCCACAACGCGAAGGAGTTAACTACTAACTAATTCAGAAGGCATTGATCAACTGCAATCAGTATAGAATGATTAGAATCAATAATCATACAAGATCATCAGATTAAACCCAATCATTCTGCACACAGCCTATTCAATTGGCGAAATATTTACATGATTGTTCAAACGAATGGCATTTATATTACAAATTAAAGAACCAACAACCTAACCGATACAACGTGCAGGTGATGCCTTGGGATTTCAGCTAAGCCAGAACTGCTGCTTATAAGAGCTTTGATATTACACGGCAGGAAGTCCAGAACGCTGCTGATGCAGCTCTGAGAATAGCTGGATTTTGGTATATCCTGATTTACAGCACACATATTTAGGCAAATGATATCAATAAGACTTGCATTCATTGGGATATGCTAGCATCCTAAAATCTTACAAGGAGGCATTAAGATCATACTAAACAAGTAAATCGAGCATTTGCCAAAGATAGAATTCAGATTAGTCTATTAACATTCCGATTCGGCAACTGATGTATCACATTATGCAAACTAGACCAAGATTAGAGAACAATGCAGATTCTAATTGACCAGTCAGTCCCTTGTTTCTTTCCGGTTCACATTCATCATTAGCTTAAACCATACAATCAGTTTTAAAGACAATTGAAATTTGAAACTGCTTTTTGCCCTTCTCCACATCCATGGAATATAAACTTGTAATAATCTGGCAATGAGCACGGTTTGACAAAAATACAGCTTAAAGTGTTGTGGATTATACTAGGTATGTTGTTGGGTACAGCTTAAAGTGTAGCATGCTTATATCCTTTTTACGGTTTCTCCACCTATTTGGTGTTTTGGTTTGGGAAACCTAGTGATAAACCATTATGATGATATGGCAAGAACTTTAGTTGGAGAGCATCTGGCCAAGAAAAGCGAAAGAATACATGGGGCTGAAAGACTAGGGGCTCATTCATGAACGCTAATAGATTTCCTTGCTCAAGTGTTTAGACATTGTTTTGCACTTCTTAAGCTATAATCACTAGTTCAGCCATTGCTATAGTCTGCAGGATATGCATAAAGGAGATTTTATTTGTAAAGGGATGGTGTGAAGAAAATTACTCCCTCTGTTTCGTTTTAGTTGGCCCTCTAGCTAAAAATATTTGTTTCAATTTAGTTGTCCCATTTGTGAAATCAAGAGAATTTTACTATGTTTTTTCAATATTACCCGTATCATTAAATGCCTCAATAGGTGGAGATTCAGAGCACTTCCCAGCTTTGATAGGGTTGCACCAGGGATAGACTCTTAGCCCGTTTTTATTTGCCTTGGTGATGCATGTTTTGATGCGACATATTCAAGGGGAGGCACCTTGGTGTTTGTTATTTGCAGATGATGCGGAACTGATTGACGAGACGGGATGGTGTTAATGATAAGTTGGAGATTTGGAGACAGATGCTTGAGTCTAAAGGATTTCGGTTAAGTAGGACCAAGACGGAGTACTTGGAGTGTAAGTTCAGTGAATGTGTCGCAAAAGGCTGGAGTGATTGTGAGTCTGGACTCTCAGGCCATTCAGAAGAGGGGGAGTTTCAAGTATCTAGGGTCTATGATTCAGGGCAATGGTGAGATTGACGAGGATGTCACGCATCGTATTGGAGCAGGGTGGTTGAAATGGAGGCTCGCTTCGGGAGTTCTATGTGATAAGAAGATACCCCCGAAGATTAAAGGTAAGTTCTACAGAGTAGTAGTCCGGTAGGCTATGTTGTATGGAACGGAGTGTTGGCCAGTTAAGAACTCCCACTCCCGAAAGTTGAAGGTGGCGGAGATGCGAATGTTGCGATAGATGTGTGGACATACCAGGAAAGATAGGATGAGGAATGAGATTATTCGGGAAAAGGTAGGAGTTGCCTTGGTGGAGGACAAGATGCGAGAAGTAAGGTTACGTTGGTTCGGGCACGTGATGAGGAGGGGCTCTGATGCCCCAGTGCGGAGGTGCGAGACACTGACTATGGATGATTTTAGGCGGGGGAGAGGTAGACCGAAGAAATATTGGAGGGAGGTGATTAGACATGATATGGAATAGTTACATCTTACGGAGAACATGACCCCTGATAGGAAGGTGTGGAGGACGCGAATTAGGGTAGAGGGTTAGGAGGTGGGAATGCGTCGGTAATAGTAGGGGAGTGTTCTTTTGTTTCTGGAGTTTCTTGTTCGTGGTGTTGTGGTTGTAGTATTATCGTGTTGCTATTTTGCATACCGTACTAGTTTATATGCACTTATCTTTGGTGTTTGTTATACTGTTAGTTTATTTTGCGTACCGTACTAGTTTATATGCACTTATCTTTTGTGTGTGGTATATTGTTATCGATCCTAAGCCGGAGGTCTATCGGAAACAGTCTCTCTACTTCACCTGAGGTAGTGGTATGGTCTCCGTACATTCTACTCTCCCCAGACCCCACTATGTGGGAATACACTGGGTATGTTGTTGTTGTACCCCTATCATTAAATAACTATAAAATGTATACTCAAATTTATATTTTCAAAGCATAATTAATAAAGCTAATTTGGTAAAATGAACTCCTCATAAATATTTTCTTAATGGAAGTGTCAAGTCAACAAGGACCAACTATTTTGAAATGGAGGGAGTATGTTCAGCTGTCTTTGTATTTTGTTTCCACCTTACAATGAGCGAAACATGCTTTGAAGTTGTTATTGTAAGTACAAGTGTAGACCAGGAAAGAAACGTCTTTTCTCAAAAAACATTTTACACAGAATATTGTCATCCCTGAGTGCATGGAAATAGAAGAGAGCATAACTACCTTACCCATTTTGAATAAAGAGATGACAGAACTACTTTGCTGAATCAAATAGTTTGACTTACCCAATAGCTGTAGCCCCCCAAGATGCTACATTGTAAATAACTTTGCTTCCATCCCATGCCTTTCGGAGCTTTCCTTTCTTCTTTTTCAAAGAGAATGTCTTGCTGAGGGCTGCGAAGAAAATCTAATGTCACTTTTCTCAATCCAACTTTTCAAAATGAATTGAAGCAGTGTGAACGAACACAAGTGTTTTCGTTTTAATAAGTATCCATAGAAAGAAATGTTGCAAGAAATTCAACTGACCATCTTGGAGTTGGTTTGGTGTCAAATCCTGCACAAATTAGTGCAAAGAATTAAACCTCCTAGAGAGGAAGAAACACCAAAGTACCTTTGAACAGTAACTGAGATTATGTTTCATCCTCTATAATGGTTCGAGTGCCATGGAACTATTTATCATGAATCATCCATCCCAGCAAACTCAAACACAATTGGCACCAAAATTGATCAATTAGTCAACTAACATCTTTTCTTGACAATTTATCAAATATCAACTAATACTCTTATATCAAGGTCCTTTCTGACCAAAACACAAAGATGTGAAATGACCTTCAGCAAGTCAAGTGGGCAGATTTTGGAGGAAGAGACACTCCCTCTGTTTCATCTTATGTAACATTGGTAAGGTAGAGAATCAAAGATGTTAATTTGAGTTTATATCACTATTGGTGCAAACAACATTAAGATGGTTAGAGAAAAGTTTACTTAATAGGAAAAACATCATATCAAATTTTAATTTGAACAGTTAAATGAAAAAATCTTGAAGTTTGTTCAAGTAAATATAAAACACTATTGTCATACTATTGGGGCTAAGGACATAGGACCGAAGCTTTGCAGGCTTAGTGGCTTACTACATTGAAGGAATTTCTTCAGGCTGCAGAAAGCAAAAGACTTGACTATTGGGAGAATCAGGAGAGTGATCTAACATTATTTACAGCAGAATGGTTTATCAACTAGGACTTCTCCGCTAAGATTGAGGTGACCCACTCCACAAAGTCTAACTTTTTAATTTCAATTAGTTTCTACTTTTGAGAGAAGTACATTAAATGAGTGAAGTAACAGCTATACATCATTCTCTTTAATTGTGTGTCTAGAGGGCTACAAAGTACAAACAAACTGTTAAGATAAGGATAAAAACGCAAGAAAATAACAAAGGTGATTAAAACTAGATAAACTTTCTTTATGAAGTCAGAACATAGCCATTTAATGAATTGAAATGAACACATTTACAAGGAACAAAACCAAAACACTGGATGTTGCATTGAGCTACCTTTCTACACTTAACTTGAGGAAACCAAGGAAAGAACCAACAGTTTAAGGAACACAAAGATCAGATCTTTTTTTTCTAAGGAATCATACATACCTTAGTCTGCTTAAGAGACAACAGGTATGCAGCCATAAAGCAAGCTATACCATCCACTATATCTTCTTGCCTAACTAAAACATAGTCTTCTCCGTCTAACACAGGATCTCCACCTTCCCAAAGGTCATTCTCATTGACCATGTCCCACGAACTTCCTTCTTCTACAACACAAACTAAAAAGGCAGCTATTACTACCATGATACCACTTGAGAAGGAAACTGATAAAACCTCATAAGTTATATAATTACCAACATTCTGGAAAACATACCAGATAAGTTTTGTGGAACAGATGCTTGAGCATTTTCTAGCTTTATAAGGAAATCTGCGCATTCAACTCTAGATTTCAGGAGATCTCGCAGCTGCACAACAAAAGAGACACACAAAACACAATTTAAGACTTTCTGAAGTGGTTGGTTCACAGATATTAAATTTAATAAATGGTTTCCCTAAATACATCTATCCAAACAATAGAGTAGAACAGTGGCATTGGTCTGCTTGAATCACTAATAGTCAATCAATGCACCATACAAGTGAAATTAATGCATCTTCCAGTCTCATCTTCAAAGCAAATATTGTATGTAAACTTATAAAAACATAATGACCAACTCAAATAACTTATAAAAACATAATGACCAACTCAAATAACTTATAAAAACATAATGACCAACTCAAATAAACTAACATAGTATATGTCAATTCTCCTACTATGCAATTAATGTGGCCCATCAACTCAAAATCTGAAAATAAAACCTTTTAGAGGTTAAGGAAGCAATAAAGCACCAAAAGCTGTCTCAAATTAGAACCACAAAATAAATGCAATTATGATAATTATACAGTGGTATTCAAAAGCACCTTCTAGTTCTCTGACTATGATGAGTGTACGGAATTACATACAGCATGATTTCTACAACTCTCCTGATATAACCTAATACTTGCCAATTGGACTGTTCTGGCTAACATAAGCATAACTCTCAAGCTAAACCGAATTTCCAGTTGAAACTACTAAGACTTAATCAATCTGTGATTATTGTTTCCATCGCTTAGCTCTGTACAGGTGCAAACCATAGGCTTTACATCTCCTCTTCTTTAATTCTTTCTTTATTCGAAGTAAATGCATTTTCAGATTTCTCAGCTACAGTTAATTGCTATATACTGTTCCTTTCTAGCTCACCCAAGATTATGCTAAAAGATGCAACTAAATCAATTCAAACACTTCTTACCATGTACAAAGCATTTCACTGAGAGTACAGTTAAACAAAAAATCTCAAGTAGTATTTCACAACTATGGACAGAATCAACAATTAAAAAAATCATTTGCCTTCTCTTTTGTTTTATACTTTCTTCCTCTCTCAGTCTCGTGAAGTAACATAATACTTTCCAACTGTTCTGAATCACATAAGCACAACTCTCAAGCTAAATTGAATTTCCAGTTGAAACTAGTAAAACTTAATCAGAGACTTCAGTTTCCTTCGTTTTTTTTTTGGTGAAACTGGAAAACGTAATTTCTGTTTCCCTCGCTTTTTTTTTTTGAAATTGGTAAACGTAACTGCTGTTTCCCTCACTTGAGATCCTATGTACAGGTGCAACCAAATGCTTCGCATCTATGCTCTATTTTCTATTTTTGATAACCGTGGTGTTCGGCGTAGCTTGCACACACCTCGACTAGTATCATGAGATAACACCTGCCACCCCACCAGCAACAGGTGTCCAGGCCAGCTTGTGCACACCTCGACTAATCCAGGTACTAGGTAACTTTGTCTCCCAAGGCAAGAACACATGGGAAGCAACTACCTAGAGTTTTCGTTGGATTTGAACTGAGACCTAAGGTACTCAACTCAACCACTTCATTGACCATTAGGCCACACCCTTCCGTGTTACATCTATGCTCTACTTTGATACTTTCTTCTATCAACTAGATGACTATTCAGATTTCTCAGCCACAGTTAATTCCTCTACACATTTCTTTCTAGCTCAGCTCATATTACGTCTTTTAACGCAAACGAAATCACTTCAAACACTTTTTAACATATACACACAATATTCCACCGCAAATCAGCTGAACAAAAAATCAACAAGAACTATTTTTCACAACTACGAGCAAACTTAACAATTAAACCGACCTCATCGGTCTCGGTATCAGCAGCCGACGGAGTAGATGATGATGAACCTTGACCACCGGACTCATCAATAGCATCCCGATCAACATCACTGCTAGAATTCGATTCATCCGCATCATCCTCAATAGAACCAGTAGTACTAAGCAATTCCAGAGCTCTTTGGCATTCCTGTAACACAGCTTCTAGCGTTTTTCTCTTCACCTTTATCCGATCCTGATCCGATTTAGCTCTAACCAACTGGATCGGCTTTGTACCTGCCATCTCCACCACCTCCATCCTCCTACCTAGCTATTCAAACACACACAAAAAAAAAGAAGGAAAAAGAACAGAAAAATTGGTTCTATAAAGGAGATGAAAGAAAAGGTGAAGATAAATAGAGTTACGTGGTTCGTGGTAATAGTTATTGAGGTGAATGAAAACTGACTCGAATACAATCTTTATTGAATTTGGAGGAAAAAGCAGTAGGGGGAATTTTTTTGGGTGAAGAATAATGATTAGAGGGGCATTGATTGTTGGAGAGCGTAATATTAAAGTGGTGGCGTGAGCCGCCTGCGTTTTGTTACGCAATTGTATTTGTGTTTTGTAAGGCCAAAAAGGTGAGGTGCGGTTACGTTGATAACGTGGGGGTGTTTTTAATTTTGTTTATTTTTGGATGGTACCTAGCTAGATGGAGGAGATAGAGGTCAAGTATTGGTTTTTTCATTGGCCTTTTCTTTTGTTTTGTGTACTTTTTTCCTTTATTATTTAGTTGGAATTCGATGTGATTCGAACAAGGAATCAACCCCAACTCGAGGAACCATCTTTGAGATCAAGAGGGTTGAGTCAAGTCTTGAACTGGGTTTGAGGTTATTTTTTGAGTTGATACATTAAATTAAAACCTCGGAGTTTCTTAGGGTCAAGTCTATATTAAGTCTCAGATTAAAGGCAGAGTTTAAGTTGAGTCGGAAGTGCGGATTCGAGTTAGGGTCGGGAGTCAAATCTTAGGTCAGGACCACGAGTTGAGATAGGGAGTTGGGTTTCGAGTCCCGAATCAAAATCAAGAGATAATACATGAATCAAGGTCGAGAATTGGATTTTGAGTTGGGTCTCAAGATGGGATTGAGTCTTAGATTGAGGGTTGGGGTTGATCTTTGGTTTTGAGTTTGGTCTCTAGTCCCCAGTTTAGGTATGGTAGGATTTTGGATCGAGTCTAAGGTCGATTCCCACGTTAGGGCCCGAGTCAAAGTTGAGTTCATGAGTTTGATCCGAGTCGGGATCAATATCTATTTTAGGGTTAGGATTGGGTTCTGAATCGATCCTGGGCCAGGGTTAGGTACTAATTAATAGTCATTTCATAGTTTCTTGGTTCATAAAAATGTTCACATCTATATTGATAAGCAATGGAACTTAGATTTAAATTAAATAATAATAATTTAGCATGAGTCTAATTCTAATATCATGATAAGAAATGGATCTTGAACCTCAATCTCAAAAGCGGCTCATGTGATTAAAAAAATGGTTCAAAATTATATATAAAAAGATCAAATAAACTCAAATCACCAATCATTTTTGAGTTGGGACCTTTTACTTTTTTTTTCATCAAGTGGCAATTATAATTAATTTTGATTTTTTTTCTAAACACGTGGAGAGGAACAAAACATCTATACTCAATTATAAAATTTAGTTTGTATACAATAGGGGTTAATTATAGTTAATTCTTGCTTGTTTGCTTGTTTTTAATACTTGGAGAGGAAAGAAACGTGTGCACTCAACTGTAAAATCTAGTTTGTACACGACAAGAATTTATTATAATTAATTCTTGATTATTTCTTACTAACCACGTGGAGAGGGAGAAAACGCTAGTACTCAACAATGAGATTTATTTTTGTAAACGACAAAAGTTTACTTTAATTAATTCATGTTATTTCTTTCTAACCACGTGGAGAGGATTGAAACGTCTGTACTCAACTATATACTTTGGTTTGTACACGATAGGGATTTATTATAATTAATTACTGTTTATTTCTTACTAATTACGTGGAGAGGAATGAAACGTTTATACTCAACTATATGTTTGGTTTGTACACGACAACAATTTACTATAATTAATTCATGTTTATTTCTGACTAACCACATGGAGAGGAATGGAACGTCCGTACTCAACTGTAAAATCTACTTTATACACGACAAGAATTTATTATAATTAATTCTTGATTATTTCTTACTAACCACGTGGAGAGGGAGAAAACGCTAGTACTCAACAATGAGATTTATTTTTGTAAACGACAAAAGCTTACTTTAATTAATTCATGTTATTTCTTTCTAACGACGTGGAGAGGATTGAAACGTCTGTACTCAACTATATACTTTGATTTGTACACAATAGGGGTTTATTATAATTAATTACTGTTTATTTCTTACTAATCACGTGGAGAGGAATGAAACGTTTATACTCAACTATATGTTTGGTTTGTACACGACAACAGTTTACTATAATTAATTCATGTTTATTTCTGACTAACCACATGGAGAGGAATGGAACATCCGTACTCAGCTATGAAATTTAGTTTGGACATGATAACAATTTACCATAATTAATTCCTGCTTATTTTTTTTTGTAACCATGTGGAGAGGAACGAAACGGAACATCTGTACTTAATTATAAAATTTAGTTTGTACACGACTGGGATTATTGTAATTAATTGTTGTTTATTTTTTAAACTACGTGGAGGGGAATGAAACATCTGGACTCAACTATAAAATTTAATTTGTACACATCATGAATTTATTATAATTAATTCCTATTTATTTTGTTCTAACCATGTGAAGAGGAGCGAAACGTCTACACTCAATTATAAAATTTAGTTTGTACACGACAGGTGTTATAAATATATTTACATTATAATGAATGTCTATCAAGATCTAATAAGATCTAGTTGATATCTATCAGGATTTGAAGTATCTGTCTTTTAGTCAGAAACTAGGAGTATTTTTCCCTATAAATAGAGGAGTTTTGTTCATTGTATAATCAATCATCTTATGATCTCTTATCACTTATGAGAAATAAAGAAGTCCCCGTCTTCTCTTTATTTATTCTTGTTCTTTCTTTATATTTTCTTGTTCTTGCTTTTATATTTCATAACACATTATCAGCACGAAGTCTCTAATCGATCTCTACTTCAATGAGTCCGATGGTAAGCACGGTAAGCTTGGTATAAGTCTCTAATCAATTGAGATCTCATCAAGAGTTAATGTAGGTATGTTTATAAGGTGAGTTGGAGAATTTTAAATATTTGAATATATATTGTAATGTCTATTCCGTAAAAATCTTCCTTACTGTGAGCTTTTGGAGTGAATCATATTGTCAACAAAAGGTAACATATTACATTAATATTAATTATTCTCTGTTGGTTTGCTTTTCCTTATTCATTGTCACCATGATACCATAAGCACTTAACAGTTTGCTAAGTGACTCAAATATTTGGACCTAACTATCCAGGCCTGTAAGAAAAAAATTATGTATAAATTAAAATTTATTTTACCAATTTGTTTTCAGTTGGTTAGAATGATTGGTACTAATAATATAATTATTGTTGGATTTGAGAAAAAATAATTGTTTTGGAATCATTTATGTTTTAAATTTTTTTTCTGAAGAACAATATTATCAAAAGGGATGATAATATGTTGGGTTTAACTCCCATCGATTTATGCCTAAGACGCCTTTATATGGGTAAGACATTGAGTTTAAATCTCAATGCACCATATTGATGATATTATTATGGCTAAGGCAAATTAATGAGTATTTGGTGAAATCTGCCCCATTAAATATGCTCCATTCCTTGAATTGAATGTGGTAGCAATCATATGTATGCCTCAATTTGCTTGCTTTTGTAGTAGCTATCATAATTTGATTCGCTTAAGACATGATTATATTTCATTCCTGGGGAATGAGAAGTTTATTAATACAAACGTGCACTTGTTGTGATGGTATCACAACTCGCCTCCAAAAGAGGTTGAATAACTGAGAAGAGTTATTGTGAAATCTACTTCTAAAGTAGTAAATCTGAAATTTATTCATGCATTAGTAAATCTGAAATTTACTAAAGTGAAAAATACATGTCATGGTAAACTTGGAGTTTACTAGTATAAAAGTTCATAAATTGACATGAACGATTGAGACATCTTAAAGATGTGCATATTAAGTATTAAACATATATTGAAGAATTCAAAAATTCTTCATGAACTTTAATGTTGCTTGTTCTCATGATACGTTGGTTGGACCAACTAATTTTGGGATTGGATTCCTTAAAGTTTGAAAAATATAAAATGTGAATATGGGCCCGTTCACCAGTCATGTGATCAATTAAGATGCATCGATATAAGATGATCACTTATATGTTTATTGTCAACATGCAATTTGACATTCATAAAGTTGCTTGCTCAATAAAATTAAGTTAAGAACATAATTTTCAAATTGTGTAATCAAGACAATTCATCTTACATTAATGATGATGGTTTGACATTAAATGTCTTTGATAAATAATTAAACCATTTCTATGAGAACAAAGCTTCATGTGTTGCTCCAAAATATGCATTAGACCAATAAATTATAATTAGTTCTTCACTCTCAATTGGTTCAAGGTCAGAAACCAACTATTCCATCTAATAGTTTTGATGTGCGGTATATGATTAAATAATATACCATGATGCACAAAGATGGATTCCTCAAAGAAGCTGGAGGATGTATGTTAGTTTTACTAAATAAAGGGGAGGTTATAAACAGCTATAAAATATGTTAGGAATTATCATAAGATCCTCATTCATAAGATAATTCAAGTCATATGCCGAAAACATCTAATATTTAAGCTGCAAGTGCTCCTATTTTGTGTCCTTGAAGGACAAAGTCTATGCATGCATAAAACATGGTAGACTAATCAGTTCCAAATGAAACAGGGAGCAAATAATCATAATAAGAAGTCAATGTGCTCTTGAAGAGCCTACGACATAACACTTCATGAAACCTCATGATAGGTTCAGGTACTTGAAAATCATGAAGTGATGAGATCTCAAAATGTTTTGTCACATTGCGAACGGATACAAAATGAGAAACCGTCGATGATATTTTTGATACAATATTGACGTAATATTGTGAAAGATTATGAGGATTTGAATTCTACGTTAATTTAAGCATGCTGACGTAGAAACATTTATCAAGTGACATGAAAGGATGCATCTTGGTAAGCATAACACTTATTTGATTTGCAATCCAGACACTTGAAGATGTCACACATATTGATATTGTCACTTGAAAAAAATTCATATGAAAATCCCTAAAGAATTCAAAATGCCTGAAGCATATAAAGTTTCTGGAAAACTTGTTTATTATCCTTATGAAGGATAAATTGATGGTATGAATATTGTTGAAACTCTTGGAGAGTTTTCAAAAGCAATAGATTATTTGCTGAAATGAGAAATATACCGAATTAGATTGGTTGTGAAGTACCATAGCTTAGTGCAATTGATACACTCATGTATCTTACAAATACTACGAGGCCTGATATAGCCTTTTCAGTTAATTTATTAGCAAGGTATATTTTGCTCCTACTAGGAGACATCAAAATGAGATAAAACACATGAGCTTATTTTATTCTAAAGATTGCAGTCTCGATCTTATTGATTATGCTAATGTTGGGTATTTGATTAATCCGCATAAATCTCGATCTCAAACAGGCTATGTGTTCATATATGGGGATATAGCCATATCTTGGAGATATACAAAGCAGTCTATCATAGCCACTTCATCGAATCATGCTGAGATAATAGCTATTCATGAAGCAAGCTGAGAATGTGTATGATTGAGGTCCATGATACATCTCATTCGAGAAAAATATGGTGTGAAATGTGACAATGTACCTATAATTTTATACGGAGATAATGCAACATGCATAGCACATCTTAATGAAGGATTCATAAAAGGAGATAGAACGAAACACACTTCATCAAAGTGTTTCTACATACACGAGCTACAGAATAATGGTGATATTAACGTGCAACAGATTCATTCAAGTGACAATGTGGCTGATTTATTCACCAAGTCTCCTCCAGTTGCAACTTTTAAGAAGATGGTGCACAAGATCGGGATGCAAAGGTTCAAGGATGTTCTCATTAGGGGAGTTAATATGCGCTGTACTCTTTTTTCCTTACGAGCTTTTGTTCCACTGGATTTTCCTTGTAAGGTTTTTAATGAGACAGCCTATATGCGTATTGTTAGAGATGTTTACTCTTTTTCCTTCACTAGATTTTTTTCCCACTGAATTTTTTCTAGTAAGGTTTTAATGAGACACATTATCTATCTAGACATTAAGGGGAGTGTTATAAATATATTTACATTATAGTGAATGTCTATCAAGATCTAATAAGATCAAGTTGATATCTATAAGAATTTGAAGTATCTGTCTTTTAGTCAGAAACTAGGAGTAATTTCCCCTATAAATAGAGTGGTTTTGTTCATTGTATAATCAATCATCTTATGATCTCTCATCACTCAGAAATAAAAAAGTCCCCCTCTTCTCTTTATTTATTCTTGTTCTCCCTTTATAGTTTCTTGTTCTTACTTTTATATTTCATAACACTAGGAACTTTATTATAAATAATTCCTTTTTATTTCTTTCTAACTACATAAAGAAAAATAAAACGTCTATACTCAATTATAAAAGGAAAAAATACATAAAGTAGCATACTTAAGTATTAAATTACAAAAAATAACAACACTTTTATCAAATTACATTTTGTAGCATATGTATTTGAATGTATTTGTATTTTTATAGCAACAGTTTGCAAAAATACAAAATACATATCGATCATAAGAGCAGTAAAAATTATATGTATTTGTATTTTTGTAGCAACAGTTTGCAAAAATACAAATTACAACTTGCTATGTTATGTAAATATGAAACTGTTGCTATGAAACTCATAATTAAGGGGATAAATATGATATTTCTGAATTTTGCCCTAATTATAAAATTTACTTTGTACATGGGTTCTATTTTTCTCTTAACGGGTTGCTTTTGGAAACTCTTAACATATATCAAGCAAGTCATAACATGTTCAGCAATAACATAAGATAAAATGGTGCTGAAAGATCATTTTAGTAAACATTATCTTGGATAGACATAGTCTACTTATTGAGAGAATAAAAAAAAACTTTAGTGTACAAACCCTTTTTTGAACTATCAATATCTGTTTCATCTTTCAAACCACATCGCATCACAAATATGCTGAATTGAAATAATATTTTGTAAAATACATAATAATTTTTATGAATATTTAATTATTTTTTATGAAAAGGAATAAAGAAAATATCTTATGTTTCTTCAATAAATTCTAATCTCTAACGAATCTATCAGTAGAATTTAAACCAGATGATATTCTATCCGTCTATCCAAAATAAAAACTAACGAATCTTATAAGATTCTCAAGAAATTCTTCAATTTCTTTCGAAAATAAATTGATATAGTCAAAGCAAACAAAATGATTGTAAGAAAAACAATGCACTTGATTGATGAGTTAAAGGTAAATTCACCTAGTAAGTGACGAGAATAAACATGGTGTTGCTCTCCTCCATTCAAAGCTCAGCAAGGAGGCACATCAATGGCTAACAACTTTTATTTTATGTAAATATATAGTTATAACGTAAGCACATATATATACTACTAATAAATATAGAATGACCAAAGTTAGTTAATACAATACGCCAACGAATGGGGTTTTCTTTTATAGAGGATCAAGGATATACTTGGATTTATTTTATACTACTTGGGTTAGCATCGGTAAGATTTTTTGACAAAGAAAGAGACACGTTGGCATCCCAACATGATTAACAAATTGATGTTGATTTTATATTGTGGAAGAAGATAAGCATGCAATGTGTTTATGAGTTTCTCTTAAGACTAAAAAATCGTACTTACTATTATCATGTTTAAGTTAATGTTACCATAACATATAGTATGTTCAATGTAATCCTTCGGTAAAGTTTGAAAAGTATAAAGTATGCGGACCATATTACTATTTTGAAATCATTCTCTATATCTACGATTGAATGGGTTACGGTTCAATTTTGAACTGTCATATCATGGAAGATACCCCTAACATTTAGGGGTTGAGAAATAATACCACTTTACGTATTAAAAAAGAACGATAAACCCCTTATATAATATTGTTGATGAGATTTTATTTAATTTTTTTGTCGCATGTATTTAAAATTGATTTCAAAATGACTAAACTTGAGCTATTATTATTGGGGAAAGGACATAAACGACACTTCAAATTAAACTATTTTCATGAAAATGACCATGAAATTTAAATTTCACTTTCTAGCCATTTCAATTTACTGGCTTGTTCTATATCGTTTCTACACACCTACAGTTTCTATACAAATCTTATACATATAAATATTCTATACGAAAATTAAACAGTTTTGATACACAATTTATACAACAACTGTATATTTTTTTTTACATGTTTTATACAACAATTATATAATTTTCATACACTTTCTATACATTTTTAATATATATTTTATACATATACATATTTGATAGAACTATACAATTTCTATGCATATATCTTATATAGATACATATTCTATATAACAATTATATCGTTTTTTATATAATTTAATTATTATTTCTAAACAATAACAAAAAAAGCAGAATATTTGATCAGTTAAAAAATTTATAGCAAAAATAAGTTGAAATATTTTTAAAAGGGTTGAATTGCCCAAGTTGAATACTGTATCAGTATTGTATATAGACTGTATCAGTATTGTATATGTACTGCATATGGACTACGTAGACCAAAATGACCCAAATTAGAAATGACTCTAAAGTGGAAATAGTATATTCGACTGACTACTTTTTGAATAGTTTTCAAACTTGGGCTATTTATTTTAAAAAGTGCTATAAAGTATCTTTTTCCCATTATTTAAATAGAATACCAAAATGGGCTATGTGTGTCACTTCCCCCTTTCTCACGTGGACCAGTAAGCCCAGTAAGCCACAATGCCAATAGCCCAACCATTTCAGCCCAAATATACCACCTTTTCCCGGAAAATTGCATGTCATAGATCCAAATATAAGTGACTTTAAATATTTGACTTCAATAAGAAATTTCTTTACATAATAACCTTCATTACTTTTTAAGTATAGTACAAGTACCATTTTACCCCTCTACACCTCAAATATACTTTTAAAACTTTCCATATTTATTTATCTCTCAAATTTTATTTTTTATTATTTTCACTTTTTATTTTTTCCTTTAATTTATTATTATATTTTTTTTTTTTTATCATTTTCACTTTTTTATTTTTTTATTTTTTCTTTAATTTTATTATTTTCACTTTTTATTTTTTCCTTTAATTGTATTTTCATGTTTTAATTCATTTGTCTCAAACTTTATTTTTTTTTCTTTTTTTCTAAAGCATTATCTATTTCTTTTTTTTTTCCCTTTTTATAATTCATTTGTCTTTAACCTTTTTTTTTATTAGTTCTTTTTTTTTTCTCATTTTTTTCAAACTTTATTTTTATTTTTTCCTCTCATTTTTTATTTTCTCAATTTTTTTAATTCTTCGCTTTTTTCTTAATTTTATTTTTTTCTTGCCTGTTTTTTCTCACTTTTTTTTTATTTATCTATTTTGTTTGATCGCTTTTTTCTTTTTTCAGTTTTCTTTTTTCCCTCATTTTTTTCAAACTTTATTTTTATTTTTCTTAATTTTTTTAATTCTTCACTTTTTTCTTGATCTTTATGTTTTTTCTTTCCTTTTTTTTCTCAATATTTTTTTTATTTCTTTGTTTTGTTTGATCGCTTTTTTTCTGTTTTCTCAACTTCTATTATATTTGCTAATAAATTAAAATTGGATAATCCACAAAGGGATTTTCTTTTTTTTGACATCAAAGCAAATTTCAGGGCATGAATTCTTGTTACGAAATTCTTTGAAAATTCTTGAGATAAGTCGTGTCTCTAAGGTGAGAGTTGTAGAATATCTCATAAATAAAGACATAATGTGGTAGTGTCAACTCTTGCTCGTGGGGCATAATTTATTATTTGAAAGTCCTTGAGCAAAGTCTTGCCTCTAAGGCAAGAGTTGTAGAACATTCCATAAATGAAGATATAACTCGTAGTGTCAGCTCTTGCCCGTGGGACATAATTTATTATTTAAAAGTCCTTGAACTAAGTCTTGCCTCTAAGGCAAGAGTTGTAGAACATTCCATAAATAAAGACATGACAATAGTTGTAGAACATCTCATAAATGAAAACATAACGTGGTAGAGTCAACTCTTGCCCGTGGGGCATAATTTGTAGTTTGAAAGTCCTTGAGCTTATTAAGTCTGGCCTCTCAGGCAATAGTTGTAGAACATCTCATAAATGAAAACATAACATGGTAAAGTCAACTCTTGCCCATGGGACATAATTTGTAGTTTGAAAGTCCTTGAGCCAAGTCTTGCCTCTAAGGCAATAGTTGTAGGACATCTCATAAATGAAAATATAATGTGATAGAGTTAACTCTTGCCCGTGGGGCATAATTTGTAGTTTGAAAATCCATGAGTCAAGTCTTGCCTCTAAGACAATAGTTGTAGAAATTTCATAAATGAAAACATAATGTGGTAAAGTTAATTCTTGCCCGTGGGGCATAATTTGTTGTTTGAAAGTCCTTGAGCTAAGTGTTGTCTCTAAGGCAATAGTTGTAAAATATCTCATAAATGAAAATATAACGTGGTAGAGTCAACTCTTGTCCATGGGACATAATTTGTTGTTTGAAAGTCATGAGCTAAGTTTTGCCTCTAAGGCAATAGTTGTAGAACATCTTATAAATGAAAACTTAACATGGTAGAGTAAATTCTTACCCGTGGGGCATAATTTGTAGTTTGAAAGTCCTTGAGCTAAGTCTTGTCTCTAAGACAATAGTCGTAGAACATCTCATAAATGAAAACATAACGTGGTAGAGTCAACTTTTGCCCGTGGGGCATAATTTGTTATTTGAAAGTCCTTGAGACAAGTCTTGCCTCTAAGACAATAGTTGTAGAATATCTCATAAATAAAAATATAATGTGGTAGAGTCATCTCTTGCCTGTGGAGAATAATTTGTAGTTTTAAAGTCCTTGAGCTAAGTCTTGCCTCTAAGGCAATAGTTGTAGAATATCTCATAAATGAAAACATAATGTGGTAAAGTTAATTCTTGCCCGTGGGGCATAATTTGTTGTTTGAAAGTCCTTCAGCCAAGTCTTGCTTCTAAGACAATGGTTGTAGAATATCTCATAAATGAAAACATAATGTGGTAGAGTCAACTCTTGCCCGTGGGGCCTACTTTGTAGTTTGTAAGTCCTTGAGCTAAGTCTTGCCTTTAAGGTAATAGTTGTAGAAATCTCATAAATGAAAACATAACGTGGTAGAGTCAACTCATGCCCATGGGGCATAATTTGTTGCTTGAAAGCCCTTAAGCTAAGTCTTGCCTCTAAGGCAAAAGTTGTAGAACATCTCATAAATCAAAATATAATGTGGTAGTGCCAACTCTTTCCCATGAAACATAACTTGTTGTTTGAAACATAAATCATGGTACTTCATTAATCAGGGACAATTTTGTCCAAAAAATACTAGTGAATAGATAAAGACTATTTTAAGGAAGGTTTTTTATTTGGGGTTAAAATTTGAAAGCCACCCTAATTTGGGTCTATTTTTGAGATTTATCCCCTTTTCCCGCCAAAGCCTTCTCAACACCGAACAATTTATACAATTGTTGTTGTTGTTGTTGTTGTTGCTGCTGCTGCTGTTGTTGTTGTTGTTGTTGTTGTTGTTGTTGTTGTTGTAAGTTACCTGTATGAAATGACATATTTTATCAAAATGAGAATCAAATCATCCAAATGATGTTAAGGGCTGTGTTTTGGATCCGTTTTGAATCTAAAACTATTCCTATGAGTTTATGCTTTGTTTTTAAATGTTCCTGAAATATCATTTGAAGCTATCCGGTCCTTATTAGAGTGATAGGTAAAAACTATATCTAAGTATCACAATTTTTTGAGATTCATATCTCAATTATATATAAAATATATGAGTTTGCTACCTGAAAAATTAATGGCTAAGTTTTTTATAAATAGTCAGTAATAATTCAGATAGTAAACTCGAACACCTATTATTTAGGTATGAGATTTAAAAAATGAAAATAATTTAAGAATTTTGATTATTAACTTCCTTTTATAACCGTGATATGCATGAGTACGCCTCGACTAATTATACGAGAAATCTGTCAACTCTCAATAGCAATAGGTATCAAGTAACTCTATCCACTAATATTAAGATAAATAAATAAAAAAGCGCCTAGTATTGTCTGTCAAGTATTAACTATTATTATTTCAAATTTGGATAAAGAAAGGAGAAACGAGGGAGGGATCATAAGGTGGAGGATCGAACATTCACTTAGAAAGCAAAAGTTGATATAAGTTAAAGTCAACCATCTACTATAAAGTTAGATTTGCAGAAAAATATGCCAGAAAACTCCATATGCATATTAATTAATAATTTGTAAGCTGTTACAACGTGCATAAACAGTGCCTGGTCAATGAGGACAGCAAGTAAGAATTTTTTTTACTATATTATTGGTTTTATCTCTCATATATGATGCTGACTTCTTATTACTACTATATATTTCCAGATATTTGTCAAGTATGATCTCTGCATAAATAATAGCTGGTGGTAGAAAATAATTTTGCTATTGTTGCTTCCTTGTCTTGCGTTGGCTAGGAAACAAACCAAGTAATTGTTTAAGTGTTGCCTACTTAATTCAATATCGGGTATGTTGTTGTTATTGTCTGAGTTTTTTTCAGGAGTAAATTTCATGGGTGATCATTTAACTTTGTGTTCATTATCTAAAAGTCATTATTCCTTATTTTGTTACACAAAAGTCATTTAATTTTACTTCATTTTTCACAAAAGTCACTTTGACAAAGTTTGATTAAAAAACTACCTAAAATGTGGGTTGAAATAAAAGAAGACCTCTTATGTTTGAGGGTAGGTTCAAAATGATCCCTCAAATATACTTTTGAATAATTTTGATTCACTATATTATTAAAAATGAGCCTTTTTATTTACATATATTTGACAAAGTCTACCGATCAAATTTAAAAATTGAAAAAATGTAAAACCAAAAAATCTTAAAATTTTTTTATCATAAATTTGCAAAAATAATATTTTTATTTTACTATTACAATATTTTTTGATTAATTTATAGACATTTTTTCTTTACTTTTGTAACATATTTTTAGTAGATTATTAAGTAAATAAATATAATTTTTAAGTAATTTCATAATAGTTTCTATGTATATTATTATCAATACGTTGGATATGCGGAGTAAACTGCTACTAAAAGAAATCTAAAAATAAAATAATGTTACTTATTATGAAATGAAAAAGTTTAAAAGTTTTGGATGATTTTTTTGAGGGGTTAGGGAGGAAGCTGAAAGATTTGTTGAAATTAGTTGAAAATGAAGATATGATGAAAATTATAAATTTATACTAGTATTGCACTCTTTAATATTTCAATTATTTCATAAAAGAATTAATGTCAAGTATACATTTTTGTATTAGTGATGAATACGTCAAAGGAATTGGTCTAAAGAAATTAAAACAATCAAAGAAAGTATGGTATCATATGTAACATGAGAGATCAACGTTATGAAATGAAACTTGTGAAGGGATCTATGAAATTATTCTATAAATAAATAAATTAACCTAGAAAGCAACACCAAATCCTCCAATAAATCAAGAAAAAAAAAACGAAAATCGCAAAGAATATATCTCTAAATGTGATTCAATATTAAATTCAATTTTTTTTACAATTTTATAAAATTTAACAACCATAATTTGTTAAGTATTTTATGAAGCTCAAATATACTTACATTTAGCAAGGTTAAAGTATCAAAACTACTTAAAAGTATATTTGAGAGGTCATTTTGAACCTACCTTCAAATACAAGATATCTTTTTTATATTTATTTAAAATATATTTTAATCAAGTTTTGTCAAAGTGACTTTTGTGAAAGGTGAAACAAAATTAAATGACTTTTATGGAACAAATCATAGAATAATGACTTTTTGATAATGAACATAAAATTGAATGACCATCCATAAAATTTCCTCTTTTTATCAGGTAAGACGTTTAAATTTGTCATCAGTTAATAATTGAGTTAAATATATTTTTGTTTAATATCAAATATGTTGTTTTTGTCTACTGTGTGTTTTATCGGGGAGGAGGTTTATATTGTCATCTGTTAATAATTGAGTTAAATATATTCTAATTATTATAAAATTAGTTTAAACATGTCCTTATTCACTAATAATGTATATCGTTTTTAACTACATGGTCTTTTCTTACAAGGCTTATATATATATATATGTTAAATTTTTGAGTAGAAAATAGAAATTAAATTCAATTCGTGATCTTTCACATGAGAAACTCACCTTCCAACCATTCAATCATGTCCTTTCGAGCGACATGAATAATTAACAGAGAAAGAGAGAAAATTTAAATAAATTCATGAAGTGTTGAGGCAAATTTGAACCTTATACATTTTTATTATTAATTTAATAACTCAATTTGTAACTAGTGCTCCTCTAAATTGTTACAATACCATATACCTGTTGTAGACATTGAAATTTCTTGGATTCTACAAAAAGAGTTTAATTTTTGTTAGATTTTTTGGGACTAATTTACCCTAAATCTAGCTTGGTGGCTACTCTACCTAAACCTTAAATTACGCCTATATAAAGGGGGCAAATATCCCTTTAAAGAGGCATCTCCAGTATCCCACAAATTCACGAGATATTCACAAAGAGGTCAACGATTTTGAAAATCCTAATAAATTCATCGGATATTCATAAAGAGATCAAAACTCTCTCTTCTTGATAATCAAATACATCAAGAAGATTCACAAATCCTCCTTTCATGGAGATTAAATCCAAATATTCCTACGTTCGAGAAATATGCCAATAACGATCCTTGAATTATGGAGGAATCCATATCAAGTTCAAATATGTCTACGTTCGAGAAATACGCCACTAACGGCCTCGAATTATGAAGAAATTCATGTCAAGTCCAAATATGTCTGCGTTTGAGAAATACACTACCAACGATCCTCGAATTACAAAGAAAATCAAGAGAGAAGAATCAAGGGAGCTACAGATTTATACCCACATCGTTTATCAATAAAATTCTTGTTTCTTCATATTTTTTATTGTGATTGCAATTTATTTCTATCACTGTAAAAATTTGTTGGAAACAAATTGGCACACCCAGTGAGACTAAATCTGCCCTTCATCTGATCTTCTTTCATAAATCATATATGTAAATCTGTAGCCGTAGGATCGTAAAGATGGAAGCGGTACTTTAAGAGTCGTCTTTGAGTTTCATCAAATCTAGACTCCGACAAGCCTTGAAGTAGGGGGCATTTGTAGACATTGAAATTTCTTGGACTCTACAAAAAGAGTTCAATTTTTATTAGAGTTCTTGGGGCTAATTTACCCTAAATCTAGCTTGGTGGCTACTATACCTAAATCCTAAATTACGACTATATAAAGGGGGCAAATATCCCTTTAAAGAGGCATCTCCAGTATCCCACAAAGTCATGGGATATTCACAAAGAGGTCAACGATCTTGAAAATCCCAATAAATTCATGAGATATTCATAAAGAGATCAAAACCCTCTCTTCTTGATAATCAAATACATCAAGAAGATTCACAAATCCTCCTTTTATGGAAATCAAATCCAAATATTCCTACGTTTGAGAAATACGCCAATAACAGCCCTCGAATTATGGAGGAATCCATATCAAATTCAAATATGCCTACGTTAGAGAAAAATGCCACTAACGACCCTCGAATTATGGAGAAATTCATATCAAGTCCAAATAAGTCTGCATTCGAGAAATACGCTACTAATGACCCTCGAATTACAGAAAAAATCAAGAGAGAAGAATCAAGGGAGCAACAGATTTGTACCCACATCGTTTATCAATAAAAATTCTTGTTTCTTCATATTTTTAATTGTGATTGCAATTTATTTCTATCACTGTAAAAAATTGTTGGAAACAATGCCAGAATTTATTGGACAATAAAATTTTCGTGGCCGAAAAATTAATAATTTGAGAAAAGAAAAATATTGCAACAATCAATTTATTAATTTCAATATGTGATTGTTACAATCTCTATGAATCCTCTGATTCGCCTTTCAAATATAAATTCAAGGGCTTAAATCTTGATCTTGAATTTGAACTTGATTTGTTGATTTGAGGTAGGGCTGTACAAATTTTGGTTCAAGCCGTTAACCCGAACCGATAATATGTTTATCGGATTAACGGTTCAAGTTTTTAATCTGTCGGGTCAGTTTTCGGGACAAAGTTTTTCAAAATCTAGTTATTGGTTCGGGCCTCGGTTAATTAACCCTTCTTATCGGGTGGGCCGATAACCCGATAGAGTAACAATACAGTATACACAATTACACTGCTAAGTGCCTCAGCCCATTTATTCCTATTAGTAATCTGTTTGGCCTAAAGGCCCAATACCCATTTCTTTTCTTTTATCAGTGAAATAATAAGTGAATTAAGCAATTAGCCACTTAGGTCTTAGGGTTTCTTCACAATTCTAAATTCACAAACACAGAAACACTCCAGTCGCCTACTTGCCTCTTATAGTGAACAAGAATAAAGGAGGAAACATATACCCAAGATTAATTTCAGGAACTTAAACAACGGTGTTAGCTTCGAGTTTAGCAACCCAACCGTTCAGTTGCAGCCCATAGTTGCTCTTGACTACAGTTGGTGTGTTTTCATTGTTCACTTTTCAGTTTGGTCTCAGCAAAAATGGCAAGATCATTGAGATGCTTATTGCCTTAATGTGCACTGGGGTGTATTTGGTCAGATCTAGAACACTATATAGGATAGAGTGTTTTCTTGTCCTTCGTATATTGTAAGTCAATTAGCCTTTCATGATATACTCTTTATTGATCTTTAGTGAGGTTGTAGAGCTCGATGTTAAACAACAACTGTTAGAAAAGAAAGTAGGCAAAGTGAGAAAGAAAAACGTTGCTTTTACTTCTTCATTCAGCTGCAGAAAAAATAAAAGATCTACTGCCCTTTTATAGGCTTACAACTAAACAACTTAAGCTAAAATATAGGAATTAACAACTAGTAGTGTAACATGACATAAACACCAACATTCCCACTACTGGAAAACAGAAAATTAAAAAAACATTGACCAAGTAAAACATAATAACTCCACTAAGACTAAAAAACAGGACCTTTAAGACTAAAAAACAGGGACCATAAAGAACAGATTTTGCAGTGACCGATTATTTAAGAACTAGTCAACACTCCCCCTTTCTTCAAAATCACATACTCCCATTTGTATCCTGAAGAAGTCATGCTTGCTTGCGCGAAAGCGATTCCGTAAGAACATCAGCAACCTGATTATTTGTGCCATAAAATTTCAAGGAGATTATTCCACCAGTAACTAGATCGCGAATGAAGTGATAACAGAGGTTGATGTGATTCGTCCTACTGTGAAATGCAGGATCTTTTGTCATAGAAATCACCGCCTTATTGTCACACTATATTTCAGTTGGACCAATCTGCTCTTGTTGAAGATCCATTGACAATTTTCTTAACCAGATAGCCTTGCAACCGGCAGAAGTTGCAGCCATGTATTCTGCTTCCGTAGATGACAAGACGATTGTATATTGTTTCGTTGAACTCCATGAGATTACTCCAGAACCAAGACTAAAGACATTCCCAGATGTGCTCCTGCTATTTTCCAAGCTACCTACCCAATCACTATCAGTAAAACCAATTAATCTGAAATCTGATACTTTTGAGTACCAAATTCCGTAACTTATTATGCCAGCAACATATCACGAGATCCTTTTGACTACACCCAGGTGTTGCTTCAAAGGACTATGCATGAACCTTGAAATCAAACTGACAGAGAATGCTATATCGGGCCTTGTGTGTGATAAATAGTTTAGACCACCAATCAAGCTTCTAAAATAAGAAGCATTTGTTGCGCCTGTACCATTATCAAGTACCAGTTTCTCATTCACATTCATGGGAATGAGAGATAGATTACAATTCAGCATGTTGAACTTCTGTAAAAGTTCAGTGGCATATTTTCTTTGCGAAATAAAGATTCCATCCGAACCTTGTCTCACCTCAAGCCCAAGAAAATAATGCAGCATACCCAAGTCGGACATTTCAAATTTACACATCATGGAACTCTTAAATTTAGAAACAATAGATTCACAAGAGCCCATATATATAATATCATCGACATAAAGAAAAACAACTAGAAAGTCACCATTACCTCGCTTCTTCACATAAAGTGTGGGTTCATTCTCACTTTTTTTGAACTGTTGCTCTTGAAAAAAGGTATCAAGTTTGCTATACCATACCCGTGGAGCTTTCTTTAGCATACAATGCCTTCTTCAGTATGTATACTTTGCTTTTTCCTTCACTAGAGATGAAGCCTTCAGGTTGAGAGACGTATACTTCTTAATGTAAGTCTCCATTTAGGAAGGAAGACTTAACATCAAATTAGTACACAGGCCAGCCAAGTTGAACAACCAAGGATAAAGTAGTTCTAACCATTTCAAAGCGAGCTACCGGTGAGAATGTCTCTTCAAAGTCGATGCCTTGTTTCTGGCAATGTCCTTTTGTAAAAAGTCGAGCTTTATGCCCTTTCACACTTTCAACAATATTGTATTCACTTTGAAAATCCATTTTAGCCTGATAACATTCTTTCCTTCAGGAAAATCAACCAACTCCCAGGTTTGTTTTTTCTCAATACACTGGATTTCTTCAGTCATTGCATTCTGCCACTCAGGTTGCTTTGCAACTTTATTGGTGGCGTTTTGCTAGATGACGCCGAAGATGGAGAGTGGGAGCTCATTGGAATAGAATTATTGTTGCTACTGCCATGAGAAGAATGATTAGTATCACTGTTGGAAGGAGAAGAAGGATCATAACCTGAAGATTTAAGAATCGTAGTATGCTCTGCTTCTGATTGGAGTGAAATATGGACACCTAAATCTTCTTTTTCGCTATTCCACTCCTAAGCTGCTTCTTCGTGAAAAATAACATTCCTGTTGATAATCACTTTTCCACTAGTAGGATTATATAGTCTATATGCTTTGGATTGAGGACTATAACCAATGAAAATTCATTTCTCTGATTTTTCATCTAGTTTAGAACATATATTTACCAAAGCATAAGCTATATAACCAAAGACTTTAAAGCGGCTTACTCGTGGTTTCCGTCCCATCCATGCTTCGTATGGAGTTCGATATAAAATGGATTTTGTTGGAGAGATATTCACAGTTGCAACCACTGCTTCTCCCCAAAAGTGAACTGGAAATCCCCTTGCATTAAGTAGGCTCTGGCCATCTCAACCACTGTGCAATTTTTTTGCTCAGCGACTCCATTTTGCTGCGGAGAATACGGTGCTATAAGCTCCCTGCGAATTCCATTCTTATCACAAAATAAATTAAAATCATCAGATAAAAATTCACCACCACGATCTGTGCGAAGAGTTTTTATGTTGTAGCCTGATTGCTTCTCCACGATGGCCTTGAATTTTTTAAAATTCTCAAATGCTTCAGATTTGAACTTTAGAAAATAAGCCCAGCTTATTAAACTGCAGTCATCAGTAAACAGAAGAAAATACTAACTTCCACCTAGTGACTCTATTTTCATCTCCCCATACAAGTCAACGTGCACAAGCTCAAGATAACTACTAGCCCTCCAAGATTTTTCTATGGGGAAAGATTTTCTCCTTTGTTTTCTAAATATGCACCCTTCACATAACTCAAGATCACCCACTTTTGGTAAACCAACCACCATGTTCTTTCTAGTCAATAATTTCAACCCATTAATGTTCAAATGACCATACCAAAGATACCAAAGTTGAGTTTCATTAACACCTTTAGCAGCTAACGCATTTTTTACAATATTTGAAACATTAAGGGGAAACATATTGTTCTGAGTCATAGGCACAATTGCAATAGTTTAACTAGATTTTTTGTCACTAACAATGCACGAATCATTATCAAACAGAACAGAGTAACCATTAACCATCAATTGTCCAACACCTAGCAAATTGTAAGCCAAACTAGGAATAAATTGCACATCACAGATGAGTTTAGATTTACCCTGCATTGTTTTGATGGCTATGGTACTCCTGCCTTCTACTCGTACTTGCTTATCATTACCGAGTCGAACATTACTTTTTATTGACTCATCAAGATCCCTAAATAGAGACTTTGTACCAGACATATGATTTGAGCATCCACTATCAATAATCCAAACACCATTAGAATTGTTAGTAATTGGAGAATGAGCCATGAACAACTTACTTTCATCCTCAACTTTCTCAGAGAGATTGGCATGCTTCTCTTCATCTCTTTGTTTGGACCAACAATATGCTTTAGTGTGGCCGGAATTCTTGCAATACCATTATTTCAAGTCACTCTTGGGTTGACATGACTCATTAAATTTCCCTGTACCTCTGCCGCGGCCTCAACTTCGGCCACGAAATCTGCCTTTTCCTCTACCTCTACCAGGAAAATTTGAGGATTTTTTTTTGGAGAAGGAAGACTCCTCTTTCACCTGGAATGCTTTTTCTTTAACCTTCTCATAAGACCTGTTTAGCCTATCTCTTGAGCTAACAAAGAACCCATTAATTCATCAAACATATAGTTAGATAAGTTCTTGGATGCTTCGATAGCAGCAACCACATGCTCAAACTTACTGGTTAAAGACCTTAAAACCTTTGCTACAACAGTTTCATTAGTAATTTTTTCTCCATAAGACTTTATTAGATTAACAATTGCAGAGTCTCGAGACATATAATCTTGCACAGATTCACCTTTTTTCATGCTTAAAGTTTTAAAATCAGGACGTAGAATTTGCAATTTAACTACAATTACCTTTTTATCTCCCATATACTCCTACTGAAAAATTTCCCAAGCTTCATTGGATGTCTCTGCTGCTGAAATTCTGGGAAAGATATCATCATGAAGGGCTTGTTGAATCAAGAATAGTGCCTTCGAATCCTTCCTACGGTTTTCTCGGAGTTATTGTGCGTGGCCTTTATTCGGGTCTGGAAATCCATTCTCCACCAAGTCCCATAGCTCTTGAGACTTAAAAAGAATCTTCATCTTAAGACTCCAAAACTGCTAATTTACCCCTTTAAAGATTGGAAGAGGTTGAGAATTTGAATTGGTGTTTACTGCCATTTTTACTTATCTGAAGATGATGGATTTCCCTCTAACCCTTTTAAATCTCTCTTTCTCACCATCTCTCTGGCTTCCAGGTGAAGAAACCTGGCTACTCTGAAACCAAAAATGTTAGGAAAGAAAGTAGGCAAAGTGAGAAAGAAAAATGTTGCTTTTACTTCTTCATTCAACTGCAGAAAAAAAAAGAGATCTACTGCCCTTTTATAGGCTTACAATTCAACAACTTAAGCTAAAATATAATAACTAACAACTAGTGGTGTAACATGACATAAACACCAACATTCTCACTACTGAAAAATAGAAAATTAAAAAAAACATTGACCAAGTAAAACATAACTCCACTAAGACTAAAAAACAGGACCTCTAAAACTAAAAAACAGGGACCATAAAGAACAAATTTTGCAGTGAATGATTATTGAAGAACTAGTTAACAACAACATACCCTAAGTAATGGGATTTCGGGAGGGTGAGATTGATAGACGTCCATCCTCATTTTACTCTTCCTCTTTTTAAGTAAAATTTTTTTTCGGTAATAGGAAAATGAATGAGTTGCCAAATCTGTCTATCGTGGGTTGTGTATTTAAAAAATTTAGGGTTTATATTAAGTTTTCTTCTGCTTTTGCTTTGTTCCAGTTAAAAATCATCTCTTTAATTCCAATGGGCACTTTATTTTCGTGGTGTAGGTTATTGCTCGGATACTATTTATTGATCCATCAACTAGAGTTGTTGGTTTGACATTGAATCCTCATCTGGTTCACAACAAGGCTCCTCCTGCAGTAAGTTCAAAAGAATCCAGTTGCCTACTTGCCTACTTCACAATTCTGAATCCTCGTCAGTACTCACTACTCAATCGTCTCTCACTCTCAAGTCTCAGTATTCACACCAAGAAGAGGTATTCAAGTAGACTGTTTGTGCTAGACCAGTAGATTGTTTTTAATTTATGACTTTAGTTTGAATATTTTGTATTCTAATTTATATTTGTGGCTTTGTGCATAAAAAGAGCACTAGGCAGTCCGCAGTACCTTACTAGTTTTGGACTTTAAATTATATATGTTTAATGTTAACGGTTAACTGGATAACCAAACTGATAACAATTAAAAATCGATAAACCGATAATCGATTAACCAATATCTTAACGGTTCTTTAACGTTTTAGCATATATACAAACCGATAATGAATAAGTAAAATTGATAATTTTCAAAACCGTACCGAATCGTCCGATATGCATCCCTAATTTGAGGGACTTGATCTTAACTTGTGCTTGAATTCAAGGGCTTTCGAGCTTGCTCTTGAATATTGCGGTCTTGATCTTGAATCTTCATGAACTTGATTTGAATGCTCGAGCTTTGTAGAGAAATTACGACGTTTGATCTATGGGCTTTCTCTTGCTTCTTTTTAGCGTTCTGGGTGGTTCTTTTTCTGAATTACGAGAACCCTATTTATAGTTGTGGAAAAGGGAAGAGTCATGATGAAAATGAACTTCTTTGACCAATCAGATTTGAGTGACGTGACGCCTTTTATGAGCTTTGATTTCATGGGTCTGCTGCAACATTTTGACATGTGGCATGATCTTATTGAATCCTTCCCTTGACTTGGCATGCCACGTCATTTGACACGTGACGTTTATTTGGGCCTCTAGAATATGACAATATCTTTAGCTTAGTAAAGTGGACTCATTATTTGTAGCCTAAATTAATGGACTAGCCCAATAAAGATTGAACTTTATTTAAATCCATATATGTTTGGACTTAAATAATTAATCCAATTATATTAATCCGCAATATTTATTTAGGACTAATATATTTTGAATTTAATATAATTCAAATTTTGTATGGATTGTAATTTAATAAAATTTAGTTGTCTACATCTATCTATTTTGAAAGCAAATACTAAATCTGGATGAGTTCAAAACTTATACTTTATGCAATTATCTCATAAAGTCACTTTTTTAAAAACTTTATTTCTTTGAGGTAATAGATATAGTTTTTTTTTTGGGGGTTGAAGTTTAAGAAAAAAAATTCATATGAAATTCAGGAGAAGAGTCATTTTCATCTAAAAATCAATTCTTAATATTTATCGCTTCTACATTATTTAATATGAAGTGTATTTTAGACTATATCCGTCCATACACCATCGAATAATTACCATAGTTATCCATACTTTGTGTTTTAGACATACTCTATGCTTTAATCTGTTGATTAATTGATATCTTGATCGTATATATCAATTGAAAGATTAACATGATTTTTTTTTATTAGAAATCTCTATCCGATTCGTTTATGATATGAAAATAAAAATCTACTAAATTCCATTTTTTAGAAAAAAAAAATTATTTCAAGGGGAGAACTTTTGGTATTAAATTCACATAATCTTTGCTTGATTACGACATACATTTGAGATTGAAAGTAATTGCAACAATTACTCCCTTCGCTTTTATTTGTTGCTCTTTTTCTAGTTTTTTCGTTCAATTTTACTTGTCATATTTTGGGTTGACACACTTATTAAGAAAATTAATTATTAACATGACTCTTTTATCACAATATTCCTATAAAATGATGCTTACATTATATTTTGAAATTAATTTGAAAAAAAAAAATTAATGTTAAGGATAAAATAGGAAAAAAGAAATTGTCTTCTCTTAATATGTTAAAAATGACAAGTAAAAACAGAAATCTAATTGAGAAATTAGTGACAAATAAAAGCGAACGGAGGGAGTAATTGAATTGTATCAAGAAACGACAAAAGAATTTATCCTCTTTTACCTTCAACATTAATTGTTTATTCTCTAAACCATTTTCAATACATATTACTATAAATATCAATTAATAATGGTAGGATAACAAAATAGTCATTTGATAATTTTTTATAAATGTTTTTGTCATGTCAAAAAATCACAAGTAAAAATGAACGAAGAAAGTAATTGTTATCCAATATAATTTCCATTAATTAATAAACATATTCTTGAAATAATTTTTCGCAAAGATTTCTGTTCAGTATTTAAAGAAGCGGTCAAACAAACTCCACCATTAAATTAATGGTATTCTTTTTTTGTTAATATTATATGATAATTCAAAGTAATTTAAAACAACTGACATACTAGTATATGTTTTCCAGTTTTCATGACTTTCAAAATTAAATTAAGCAATTCAAATCTTAAAATATTTTCTAGTCAAACTAATTTTTTTTAACTTTATTTTAAAGATTTTCTTGGACTATCATTAAAAAATAATTAAATAAATATCTTGAACTAATTATTAGTCTAATACCAGCATGAATAAATGAAACTTGGGAAGTATGAATATTTCATTCAAAAACCAGTTGAAAAATACAATTTAGGAAGTGAAAGTAATTTTTAGTACTAGTATATCTACTTTCTTTATTTAGAAGCCATAGACTTGGTCCGGCAAAAAAGAACTATAAAGAGAGAAATATTGACCTATTTGAGATTTTCCCCACAAAATTCTAAAGTTACCAAAATTAGAACGAGGTTGTTAAAAAAACAACCAAACAAAAAATTAGAATGAATTTAAGTGGTAAAAGTATATACGAGACACTAATAAAAGATAAATATTTATTTGCCACGAACTTACATGCCACAACATCACTAATAGGGAGTAAAATTTAATTACAAACACTTAATGGGTCGTATGTGACAGAAATATGAATTAGTCGATTGAGTATACATCAATAATTAATTTATATGTGGGGAAAAAGGAAGAATAATAAATACTTTCTTCGTTTGATTTTACTCGTCACATTTTGAGTTGACACATTTACTAAGAAAAATAATTAATAACATAACTATTTTATCATAATATCTCTATTAAATAATGTTTACAATGTATCTTGAAATTAATTGAGAAAAAAAACTAATTAATGTTAAGGGTAAAATAGAAATAAAAAGTTGTCTTCTCTTAATATATCAAAAATGATAAGTAAAAATAAAAATTTAATTAGAAAATTAATGACAAGTAAAAACAAATGGAGAGAATACTTTTGTCACCTTACAAATGAAATAAATTAATTTAATAAATATAATCTCGAGATAACTTTTAATCCGAATCAAAAAAACCTTAATTGTATTTCATCTCGATATTTCACTCTCATGTCCTTAATTATATTTCATCTTATTTCATTAAATTTGATGTTATTTTTTTTCACCTTGCAAAATAAAACAAATTAATTTACAAATTAAAATTCTTGTATTATATTCTCGAAATACTAGTGCACGAACTAAACGAACATTAATGTTAGAGATATTCCTCTCCCACGTCCTTAATTATATTCCAACCACTGATCTCCCCTTTTCACATTCACACAGAATCTTGTTCTATACCAGTCAAGTTCAGCAGTTCAACAAAAATCTAGGAGCAAGCTTACAAAATTAAATTCAGATAAATTATATTAATAAGTAAATATTAAAAAATTATGACTAGTAATATTTTCTAGATTTTAATTCGTTTGTCCTTTTTTTCTTTTTAGTCCATCTCAAAGGGGTACTTATCACTCCATCATAGTTTTTGTTGTTTTGAAAAATATTTCCTCTACACCAAATGCTTCGCTAGTTCAAGAACACAAAAGGAGAGCCTTGAATTAAATGATAAAGTTATTATCGTGTAACTTAAATAAAATAATTTTATAGAAATGCAAGGTTTGTCTGTTTATAATGAAACCTTCTTGTGCAGCCTTTCTCCGAGCCCACACATAGTGAAAGTGCATCGAGCTATCCTTAGATTAAGATCACAAATTAAAATTTTTTCTTTACTTTCATAAAAAAATCATTTCAAATTAAAATCAAATAGATAAATTGTAACATACGTATAATACAAATATATGTTGTTTTCTAATCAAGAAAGATAATTCCTTTTTTATCATAAACCATGGGATTCCGTTAAGAAAAAGTTATAGCCAAAACTCCCCCCCAAACCCCTCCACCTACTCTAAAACCCCATCATTTTCTCTGGTTTACAAAAACGAACTTGTTTGATTACTATTTTTTTAGGTAGTGTTAATTTTTAAGTATTTTTTAATGTTTGAGGTGTTAGATAAAGATAAAAGATTAAAAAAGGTAAGAAGTCAAAAGTTGATTGCTATCATTTTTGACTTTTTAACTTTTAGCTTATAAATCAATTAAAAAAAATTAATTCAAACATTTCCTTCATTACGTGAAGATTTGAAAAAGATCGAATCATAAGAGTCTATTATATATATTTTTACTTTATATTTCTATAAAAACTATTTAAATAGCTTAAACCCAATCTCGTAGGCCTCGTTTGGCCATAAAAATAAAAATTAAAGTTGAAGTTAGAATTGAAATTGGAATTGACATTGTATTGGATCATTAATGTAAATTAGAGTTGTGTTTGAAATTAAAGTGAAATGACTCTAATTTCATGTTTATACCGTCGGATCTTCAATTGAAGTCCTTGAAGAAACTTTATCCCTAAGATGTTGTAGATACGTAAAATTTATTGGGTCAAATTCATATAAAAATTAGATTTGACCCGTATTTTATTGGGTCTAAAAAAATCATTTTGGGCTATAAAAATAATAAGTCCATTTTATTTCTCATCAAGGACTTCAAGGTCCATCTCACCTTGAGTCCCAAACTTATGCCACGTGTCAAATGATGTGGCATCCCAGTCAAATTAAAGACCAATGAAGCAAGACCACACTCATCAAATGATGTGGCAATCCAAGTCAAGTTCAAGAGCCAATAAAACATTGCCAAGTGCCCCAAATGACATGTTTTTGACCAATCATAAGCAACCTTGTCACATAACATTTATGATAAGCTTGAAAATTGAATGGACAAATCAGAATGAGGCAAAATAGGTTATTTACACTTGGACTGCCTACCCTCTACAACTATAAATTGGAGGGTTACACAATTTTCTGAGGTCATTCTGCAAGCATTGGAGGAAGCTTCTGCATTGACAACACAACTCTTCAACGAATCGACTAACAGAGCTCTACCCGGAGGTCAACTCGATAAGACGAAGTGCTGTCAAACAATTCCTAGAGGTCCAAACAAATTTCTGGGAGGCTCAAATCATTCGGAAGTTCAAGAACTACGCTACAAAGGCGCTCAAATTACGGAAAAGCTTAGGTGAGAGAAATTGAGAGAATAACAAAATTGTACCCGCAAAATTACTTTAAATAAAATTATTCTTTTTGTTTATTTTTATTTTTGTTTGCAGTTAATTTTCCGCACAACAAAAATTTATTGCAAACAAATTTTGGCACGCCCAGTGGGACCAAATCTGCCCTTCATCTCTTCTCTCATAAATTAGATCTGTAAATCTGTAGCCGCCACATAAAGATGGAAGCTCTATTGGTGCATAAAGCAAATCTGTAGCCGCCGCATCAAGATGGAAGCTCTATTGGTACTTCAAGACTCATTATCAAATCTACACTTCGACAAGCCTTGAAGTAGGGGCATTTGTAGACATCTAAAATTTGTGGGACTCTTCAAGAAGAATTCAAATTTTGTTAGAGTTCTAGGAGGATACTTTACCCTAAATTCTGCCTATTTTAAGGGTAACATATTCCCTAAAACAAGTATCTTGAATATCCTATCCCATAAACCAATGAGTATTCGTAAAAAGATCGGGATCTCCAATATCCCACAAAATAATAGGATATTAATAAAGAGATCATCCTATATTTGAGAAATACGCCATTAATGGCCCTCAAATTACGGAGAAATTCATATCAAATCCAAATATTCTTACGTTAGAGAAATACGCTACTGACAACCCTCGAATTATGGGGAAAATCAAGAGAGAAGAATCAAGGGAGGAGCAGATTTGTACCCATATCATTTATCAATAAAATTATTATTTTTTCATATTTTTATATTTGTGGTCGAAATTTATTTTCCATGAATTAAATTATGTTGAAATTGGCACGCCCAGTGGGATCGGTTCTACTCTCCATCTCTTCTTCCTGTAAAATCAAATTCAACTACTGCTATGGACTTCGAAAATACTAAAGTTGTCTCATGCAAGAACTCTACTACTGCCACATCTGATGAGCCATCCATGTTGGTCCACTCACTAGCGTAAATTGAAGACTAGTGGTTGGGACGGATCTGAATACTTCACTTCTTTGAAGAAGGCAAAAAGAGCAAATCTCTTATGACGGCTGGAATCGCAACTCCTGGGGCAACTTGACATCCTTGCTATGTGATGAACTCTCTCAGATTGACCTCAATTTTAGTGGATCTGAAGATTCAACTGATTCTCCAGTTTCAACAAAGGTCAACACCTTAATGGCTGACGCAACTGATATGGATGAGAAGTTCACAATAATGGAAAAAACCATTGAAGTTTTAAAGAAATCTGTTGAGGATAAAGATTTTCAAATCGCTCAACTGATGAACAAGTTGGAGTCCTTCACCCCTGGAGAATCGAGCCACGACCCTGCTTATCCACCCGGCTTTACTATTCAAAATAAGAGTGTTGATGAGTCACCTAGCAAGACTAAATCTCAAAAAGAGAAACAGTCTACTTTGGTTGGAGCTCTGTTTGTTCAGCAGTTGCAAGACATGATAACTAACTCTATCAGGGCTCAATATGATGGTGCACCACAAAGTTCGTTGTATTACTCCAAGTCTTACACAAGGCGAATTGACTGTCTATCCATGCCAACGAACTATTAACTACCAAAGTTGTAACAATTTGATGGCAAGGGAAACCTGAGGCAACACATCACCTACTTTGTCAAAACTTGCAGCAATACTGGAACAAACGGCGATCTCCTGGTGAAGCAGTTTATCTATTCATTAAAAGGGAATGCATTCGACTTGTATATCGACTTGGAGCATAAGTCAATTGATAGTTAGGAGCAACTTGAGAAGAAATTTCTCAATCGGTTTTACAACACTCGATGAACTGTGAGTACGATAGAGATGACTGGCACTAAGCAAAGAAAAGATGAGCCCGTGGTGGATTACATCAATCGTTGGAGGTTACTGAGTTTGGATTGCAAAGATCGCCTTTCTAAAATATCTGTTGTAGAAATGTGCACTCAAGGAATGCATTGGGGCCTTGTATACATACTGCAAGGAATCAAACCGTAAATATTTGAAGAACTTGCTACACGATCACATGACATGGAGTTAAGCATCGTAAGTCATGGGAAGACGTCTTCTTTTGTTGATCTTACTAAAGAAAAGAAGGAGTTCAAGAAGGGTACGACCCCAAAGATCCATACTAAAGAATCCATGGCGGTGAAAACTACTTCAGTAAAGGTCATGACAAAGCAAAAAGTGAAGAAAGATGAAACCTCCAAGCAACAGGCGAGGGAGGAAAAACGTCGCCCAACTTTGAAAGAGTTGGAAGCAAAAGTTTACCCATCTCCAGATTCAGACGTACCTACGATCCTTGATGAATTGTTGGCCAAAAAAGTCATTGATCTTCTAGAATCAAAGAGGCCTGAGGAAATTAATAGGGTTAATGATCCCAAGTATTGTAAGTTTCATCGCGTCATTGGCCACCAGATGGGGAAATGCTTCATTTTGAAGGAGAAAATCATGACACTAGTAAGTGAAGGGAAAATCATCATCGACATGGATGAAATCATGAATGAAAATCATGCTAGTGTTGTCGATCGACAAAAATGCTTCATACTGCAGACTATGCGAAGCACCATATTATTACAATTTGGGAGCATCAGGCCGATTGAAGTTGATGCCCCAAGAAGAACTTTTGAAGCTGAAATAGAGGTAGAAGACAATTCTGAAAATGATGAGGATGACTGTTGGACTCTTGTTTCTCATAAGAAAAAAAGACATCGAGCGGTTCCAAGGATATGACTTTCTGAGCTGAAAGTGACAGGGCATAATATGGATCAGCTACGACCATCAAAAGTGTCAAGTTTAATGCTAGCAAGAAGACTAGTGGTTTCTTGTCATAGAAGGCCCGAAGGCCTATCACGTTGAATGAATTTTCTCCAAAAAAATTCCTTTAAGATAGCCAAGTCACGACAACAGATGTAATTTCCAGCATAGAAGAACCTAAGGAAAGCAAACAAGAGTATAATAATAACACAAGAATGTCATGTTAAGCCAGTAGTTGCACAGTGTTTTGCTGTAATTTCCTTCACCGATGATGACTTGTTGTTAGGGTCCAAACTGAATAACATGCCTTTGTTTGTCGTAGGAGCTATTCGAGAACAACATCTCAATCGCATACTGATCGATGATGGTTCAGCGGTTAATATCATGCCAAGAACAGTGCTAAAAAGGCTTGGAATCTCTATTGATGAACTGTCCAAAAGCAATATAACAATCCAAGGCTTCAATCAAGGAGGGCAGAGAGCCATGGGAAAAATCTCCATAGAATTATCCATTGGTAATATTGTAACACCCCGCATTTTGGGCTAGAACGAAAACCATCTTTCCTATGCGTATATGTTCCAAAAGTCATAAATCCTATGAAAATTTGGTATGTTAATCAATTATGTAGTGTGGGAACCTATTTTAGCATGAATTGAGATCATAGAGGTCCCCTAACTCAAGGACGAGCTAAAAGCTTTCCTATCGTTCGAGTTTGAGTGAGCGTCGAAACCTGGGTCAAATTAAATCGACCATAACTATTTGTATATAATGAATTAGGAGGCCTACTATATATCAAATGAAAGTTCTTTGAGTCCTCTTTCCAACTCCACTAGTTTTACTTTAATCCGATATCAGAGTAGAAAGTTATGCTCATTTTACTTCGAAGTGTCTGTCTGCCAAAACGTGACGAAGAGGCTGACGACTTATCACTCCAAAAACCTTTCACACCAATTAAATCACCCCTTAAGCGTTATTAATCAATTACTATAAGTTTTACAACATAAAAAAACTCCCTCTTCACTCTCAAAATAAGATCAAACTAGGGTTTTCTCCGAGAACAAGAAATTCAAGAAAATCAAGCCTTAAGTTCAACATCTCCAAGAAACAAATCAAGATCCGGGTTTCATCTATCAAGATCTAGGTTCCATCTTTCAGATCTTATAATTTAAGGTACGTGGGGTTTATCCTAAAAACTGCATGGGCTTGGAAACACTAGAACATGATTTAAAGATTTTCAAGCATGATTTTAGAAAGGGATTTTGAAATACATGATTTTATTATGCATTATGAATGTTTAAATGCATTGTTGATTTGGCCCTTAGGCCTTTCCCCCTAAGTTGATTTACGTGTATACATATATGTATAAAATTTGAGGTTTAAGATTGTTTGAGAGCATAAATTATAGACTCCCTCTCTTGTGATAAATTAAAGATTTTGGTTTTGTTGGAAAAGAGTTGAAATGCATATATGTGATTTGAAAGATGTTTTCTCAATGTGATAGTATTTGAAACATTGATTTAGAATTATTGAGAGGGTGTCTTGAGATAACTATATTTTGTGTTAAAGAGAAAAATTGCATGAGATAGAGACTTTGGACATGACCACCATTATTTGTTAAATTATTGAGAAAGAGAATTTCTTGCATGGTTTTACATGAATTTTAAAGCATGATGTAATACCCCGCAAAATCCTCTTCCTGAGCCTTAGAACGTATTTGGTAAAGCGAAAATCCGAGTCAAAATGTTTCAAAAATATCATCCTAGGTATGAAATACTTTGAATCGTGTGGAAATCTATTTGAGCATGAATTAAGATCACAGAGGTCCCCTAACTTATGGTCGAGTTGAAAGCTTTCCTATTGTTCAAGTTTTAGTGACCGCAAAAATTTGGGTCAAATTCAATCGACCATAACTCGTTGTATATGAATAATTGGGTGGATTTCTATATATAAAATGAAAGATCTTTGAATTAGCTTTCCAATGATACTAATTTCTCTTAAATCTGATATCGGAGCAAAGAGTTATCCCCATTTTATTCTAGCATGTCAAGCTGGAAAATGGTGACAACATTTCTGACGGGCTATCACGTTTCTGACGACCTTTTTGATGATGTCGTCACATTTTGACGACATTTTTGATGACTTCGTCAGCCCTGGGCAGAAAATCAAGATTTTGGACCTCTTTTGTGACGACCATTCGTGACAGCCTATCATAGACCTGACGGCTTGTCACGGATGACGTCAAGTATATTTTTTCAGCAATTCAAGGACATTTTTGCAAGGGTATTTTGGTCATTTTCCACCTTTTTTGAGCCTCTATAAATATGAGGAACCCTCATTCGAACCCTAATTCAATCATTTTCTTTTTCAATTCTCTCAAGAATATCTAGGGTTTCGTTCAAGAACCCTAATCTTCCAAAATTCTTCCATAAATTTTTCAAGGTTTCTTTAAGAAGCAAGTTCCTCATAGTGTGGTCTTCAAGAATTTATTTATTTCAAGTGTGGATAAAGTTTCAAGCACTAAAGTTCATCTAATTTCAAAGGTTAAGGTATGTAGATGTTGATTCTTGGGCCCCTTTCATCCAAGAAGCTCAAGAACCCTTTTTAATACTAAAAGATTTTTATGTTTATGAGTTGTCAATGATTTGTATGAGTTGAAATGGATGTTTAGTGTGTTGTTGAGTTTTGATTTATATTTTCCTACAAAGTTATGAGCTTTGACCCTAGTATGTGGAATTCATGTGATGTTTGTGATAGACCCTCTTGAAGTTGTTTTTTCGTGTGATGTGTTCATGACTTTTAGGTGTAGAAATGGTTGAATAAGTGATGAACGTTACCCATAGGTTTGATAAAAAGCTTAGGTGAAGCATAAGGCCCACTATAGTATGTTGAATAGGAAACCCCAAATTGTGAGCTAGTCCATGCATGCCTAATGTTTGATAAAATGCCTTAGTGAGTGAAATTTGCCAACATAGCATGAAATTCCCAAGAAGGTGTAAAATCAGTTATGTCTAGTGGTTGTTGAAAGACCCTAGTTAACAAGTCGAGATATGATGGTTGTAAATTCCCCCAATTATGTACTCTTGATATATGTTAAGCTTTTAATACATGCCAAGTGGTTAGCAAGTAAGTTATGACGTGATAGTATGAAGTCTCCCCAAGACATAGGATATCCAAACACATGTCAAGATCGATATAGGTATGAAATAGCTGAGGTAAAACCTTGTTGAAGGGAGTACAATCTAGTAGCATATTTCCCCTACATTATTATATGATTATGATTCCGAGATGCTTAAACTGACTCCTTGGTGACTGTGATGATGAATAGACGTTTGAGATTCTTAAATCCTTGAGGTGATGTTTAATGACTGTGGAAATGAACATATGGCATGATTCCTGAATTACTTGTGAAGATGCTTGAATGATTGTGATGATGCATGAATGCTTGTGATGATGAATGAATGATGATGCTTACTTTTATGCTATTGAGTCTTGGGGCTATTTATACCCAAAAATAGAGCTGTTGTTTAGAGCCCGTGTCAGTTTCTCGATAATTCCAGTTTAGTCATGATTATCAGAACTCAGTGAACTATAGGACTCTGTATCCTCAGACAAGTGCGAAACTTAAGAAAGCTTAGTAATCTCAGAAATCTCTGTAATCTCTGTATTGCAAACAATCAAGCCTTAGTCTTATAATTAGCTCAGATCTAATAGTATACAAGTGATTCAATTCTAATATCAGAAATGATTTGAGTAATCTATTTAAGCTTTGTATCATCAGTCAGATACTATGATTTGATGTCTTTTCCGTTAAATACAGAACTAAGTAATCTCAGCGTAACTCAGTTAGATCTTTTGAGAAACATGATCAGTATCAGATTCAATTCAGTTGTGCTCAGTTAAGAATTCAGTAAGAGTCTTTCAGTTGGGAGTAGAAACTAGCACCGAGTGAGCTCAAGGATGGGAACTCACTTACTAGTAGAGAGTGTGATTCTTAGATGCAATCTTTGTGCTCCAGAACTACGTAGCCAGTGTAGTTTGAGATATCATACCTACTAGTTGAGAGTAGATGAGAGACATCATACCTGTTAGATGAGGGTAGATGAGGTGGCTTGACCTATTGGATGAGGTCTCCATCATTCTCGTTTGAGCACCTGATAGATGAGGGTAACATAAAGATAATGCATATAAAGATAAGTCTTTACCCGTGGCACGGTATTGGTGCCCTCCCAACTGGGGGTAAAGGTTAGACCCCACCTATGGTAGGTTGGGGCATGTCGGTTAAGTGACTACTTCCCATAATTTTAGTTTCAGGTTCAGTCTCAGTGTTAGAATCAATCTTCAGAAATCAAGACTGTCTGATACAATCATCTATCTTTATGAGGAACTCAGATAGTTTCATTGATTCATGGACCATCTCGACAGATAGGCTTGGTCATATATACAGTTGATTGATATCATATTCAGAGATATGTCTCCAGACAAGCTTCATTACAGTATCAGATTTCTATTAAATATTCTTGTGGTCAGATTCAAATATAATCATACTTCTTATCATTGATAATCGCTTCCAGAATAATCTGTTAGCAAAGTTGATCTCTAATTTTGTTAGTTGAAAGCAGTTAGCTCAGAGTACAGTCCTTGATATAAGCACATCCAGATCCTCAGTTATCAGAATCAGAGAAGTCAGTGATTTAGTATCTCAGTGTCAGTAGTGAGTTCAGTCTGCAGTAAAGTGGTATGCCAGTTTCAGTATCTAGAGTTACGATGATTGTGTTCATGTTCTATGCATTCATGTATGTGTTCTCATGCGACATCTTTCATGATTATTCAGTTTAGATATTGTGCATGCATTAGCCTACCTCATCTACATACTCGGTACATTTTTGTACTAACGCATTTGCGCTATGGTATTTTATTTGATACCATAGGTTTAGAGGCACAGGATCCAGATAATCCTCAGCAGTTCAGTCCCCATCAGCAGCAGCAGCAGTGAGTCCTCTTCTTTCGAGGATGAATCTCAGTTTACTATTATTGTTTCAGATTTTATTTATTTTCAGTTGATGAAGTTAGTCGGAGACCTATCCCATCAACTCCACAGTTCAGACAATTTAGAGGGTTTTCAGACGAATGTATTAGTATTCAGTTTTGAGTATGTATAGATGTGTTGAACCTTATGGCAAGTTTTCATATTTATTTCAGATATTATGAAGTGTACAGGTATAGATATTAGAAAAGGGTTATCTTGTGGTCCTTCGGGTCCATAAGCACCATGTGACGTCTCAGGATGAGATCTCGGGGCGTTACAAACTTGGTATCAGAGCCTAAGGTTCAAGAGTATCCTAGGGAGTCTGAAAAGCCGCATCTAGTAGAGTCTTGTACATGGGTGTGTAGCGCACCACATTTATGTACAAGAGGCTACATGGTGTTCTTAGGAGTAGTTCCTCTTCTTTCCATGATTATTTCATGTGAGTGAGCATGAGCTCAAGTTGATCCTCAGTCTAATCCACTTTATTCTTTCGAGTAGACTTTGTCCATAGGGTTGATGATCAACCCCCTCAGCCAGTAGATCCTGAAAATGAGAGTGTGTCACATGTAGAGTTTCGGGAAGCTTTCCAGGTGCTAGCCTAGGTAGTGACTAATGTTCATGGAAACCATCAGTCCGCAGTCCCACCTCAGCAAGATGGGAATTCTGCCGTAGCCAGGATTAGAAGCTTCATAAAAATAAACTCGCCCGAATTCTTTGGGTCAGTAGTAGGTGAGGATTCACAGTTTTTTCTTGAGGAGGTAAAGAAAATCACCCAGATTATGCATATGTCAGAGGAGGAGAGTGTTGAGTTAGCATTTTATAGGTTGAAAGATATTGCTCATGATTGGGTAGTGATGTGGGAGAAAAGTATAGGGGAGAATGCAGCTCCCGTGACTTGGATAGAGTTTTAGAGTGCCTTTCTAGATAGGTTTTTCTCGCTAGAAATGAGAGAAGCTAAGATAGAAGAGTTTATGAACCTAAGGCAAGGCTCCATGACAGTGAAAAAGTATTGTCTTAAGTTTAACCAATTAGCTAAGTATGCTCCCGAGTTGATAGCTGACCCTAGAGCGAGTATGAGTAAGTTTTTGACTGGGGTATCAAGTGATGTGTTGAAAGAGTGTAGAGCTACCATGATCAATAGATATATGGATCTTACTAGGCTAATGATTCATGCGTAACAGATTGAGGCAGATAAGATGAAGGGGAGAGAAAAAGTGAGTAAGAGAGCCAAGATAGGTAGTCTTGGTTTCTCATAGTCAGGGTCTCAAGGTGGTAGTAGTTCTCAGTATGGTCGGAGATTTTTAGTTCCAGATCTATCTTCAGCTAGTGTACTCGCACCTGCGTTTGGGGGTGTTAGATTTGAGGGAGCGCCAAGCTCCAAAGCCCAGAGTAGTACTAGTGGTGTTCGTACCTACCCATTGTGTGAAGAATTTGGTAAGAATCATAAGGTTGTATGTAGAGCTGGTGGTGATGTGTGCTTTGGATATGGCGAGAACGGTCACAAAGTTTGAGACTGTCCTAAGCCAGGTCCCCGAAGTCAGCATAGTCATCCTTCAGCTCATAATAGATTGTATGCACTTCGGGCTCGCCTTGATCGGGAAAGATCGCCTGACATTGACCCGGGTATGTTATGAGCTCTTCATCTTTATGTTATGCATTGATAGATCCTTTGCTCTAATTTTGAGCTTATATGTTAGCATGAGTCATGCATAAGTTTTAGATCTTGATCGGTCAATTATGACCCAGTCTGTAGGTGCCCCGTGCACCGCTCCAGTATTTTAGCGAAGTGTGTTTAGAGGAACATAGAGTCCCAAGGGGGAGATACCCCATGGTATTATGATGTTACATGAAATTAGATTCATCTCGATGCATGTTCAGATTTTTCTTATAAAGTTAGCATCAATCATTGTTGCATTGTCAAGTCGTGTTTTCAAAAGTCAGCTTAGCTGGATATTCATGCATTAGATGTGCGCATTTAGTAGAAAAAGTTCAGCTTGTCAGCGTGTGTTCAGTTGTGTAATCATAAGATCATCCCAGTTACGAGTCCATGCATCAGATATGCATGTGTATTATGAGAATTCGGCTATGAGTATCATCAGTCGAGTATTCCATGCATCATATATGCATGCCCAGTGTGAGAACTCTATATGTCAGTCGTTCCAGTTATGTAGTCCTGATATGATATGTTTCCATTTCTTGAGTAAGTTCTGTTGATCTGTAATCTCAGTCTATTAAGCGACATTCGAGGATGAATGTTCTCAAGGGGGAGAAAATGTAATGCCCCGTAAAATCCTCTTCCAGTCTGAGCCTTAAAGCGTATTTGGTAAAATGAAAATCCGAGTCAAAATGTTTCAAAAATATCCTCCCAAGTATTGAATACTTTGAATCATGTAGGAATCTATTTGAGCATGAATTAAGATCATAGAGGTCACCTAACTCATGGTCGAGTTGAAAGCTTTCCTATCGTTCAAGTTTTAGTAACTGTAAAAATTTGGGTCAAATTCAATCAACCATAACTCATTGTATATGAAGAACTGGGTGGCTTGCTGTATATCAAATGAAATATCTTTGAATTATCTTTCCAAGGATACCAATTTCGGCTAAATTCGATATCAGAGCAAAGAGTTATCCCCATTTTATTCCAGCATGTCAAGCTGGAAAATGGTGACGACATTCAAGAATATCTAATTCAATCATTTTCTTTTTCAATTCTCTCAAGAATATCTAGGGTTTCATTCAAGAACCCTAACCTTCCAAAATTCTTCCAGAAATTCTTCAAGGTTTCTTTAAGAATCAAGTTCCTCATAGTGTGAGCTTCAAGAATTTATTTATTTTAAGTGTGGAATAAGTTTCAAGCACTAAATTTTATCTAATTTCAAAGGTTAAGGTATGTAGATGTTGATTCTTGGGTCCTTTTCATCCAAGAAGCTCAAGAACCTTTTTAAAAATTAAAAGATTTGTATGTTTATGAGTTGTTAATGATTTGTATGAGTTGAAATGGATGTTTAATGTGTTGTTTAGTTTTGATTTATGTTTGCCTACAAAATTTATGAGCTTTAACCCTAGTATGTGGAATTCATGTGATGTTTGTGATAGACCCTCTTGAACTTATTATTGCATGTGATGTGTTCATGACTTTTGGGTGTAGAAATGGTTGAATAAGTGATGAACGTTACCCATAGGTTTGATGAAGATCTTAGGTTAAGCATAAGGGCCACTATAGTATGTTGAATAGAAAACCCCAAATTGTGAGCTAGTCCATGCATGCCTAGTGTTTGATAAAATGCTTTAGCGAGTGAAATGTGCCAAGATAGCATGAAATTCCCAAGTAGGTGTAAAATCGGTCATGTCTAGTGGTTGTTGAAAGACCCTAGTTAACAAGTCAAGATATGATGGTTGTAAATTCCCCCAATTCTGTACTCTTGATATATGTTAAGCTTTTAATACATGCCAAGTGGTTAGCAAGTAAGTTATGACGTGATAGTATGAGGTCTACCTAAGCCATGGGATATCCAAACACATGTCAAGATCGATATAGGTATGAAATAGCTGAGGTAAAACCTTGTTGAAGGGAGTCCAATCTAGTAGCATATTTCCTCTACATTAGTATTTAATTATGATTCCGAGATGCTTAAAGTGACTCCTTGGCGACTGTGATGATGAATAGACGTTTGAGATCCTTAAATGCTTGAGGTGATGTTTAATGACTGTGGAAATGAACATATGGCATGATTCCTAAATTACTTGTGAAGATGCTTGAATGATTGTGATGATGCATGAATGCTTGTGATGATGAATGAATGATGATGCTTACTTTTATGCTATTGAGTCCTGGGGCTATTTATACCCAAAAATAGAGCTATTGTCTAGAGCCCGTGTCAGTTTCTCGATAATTTCAGTTGATCCATGATTCTCAAAACTTAGTGAACTATAGGACTCTGTATCCTCAGACAAGTGCGGAACTTAAGAAAGCTTAGTAATCTCAGAAATCTCTGTAATCTCTGTATTGCAAACAATCAAGCCTTAGTCTTATAATTAGCTCAGATCTAATAGTATTCAAGTGATTCAATTCTAATCTCAGAAGTGATTTGAGTAATCTATTCAAGCTCTGTATCATCAGTCAAATACTATGATTCGATGTTTTTTTTGTCAGATACAGAACTAAGTAATCTCAGCGTAACTCAGTTAGATCTTTCGAGAAACATGATCAGTATCAGATTCAATTCAGTTGTGCTCAGTTAAGAATTCAATCAGATTCTTTCAGTTGGGAGTAGAAACTAGCACCGAGCGAGCTCAAGGATGGTAACTCACCTACTAGTAGAGGGTGTGATTCTTAGATGAAATCTTTGTGCTCCAGAACTACATAGCCAGCGTAGGATGAGACATTATACCTACTAGTTGAGGGTAGATGAGAGATATCATACCTGTTAGATGAGGGTAGATGAGGTGGCTTGACCTGTTAGATGAGAGCTCCACTATTCTCGCTTGAGCACCTGATAGATGAGGGTCACATAAAGATAATGCACATAAAAATAATGTCTTTACCCGTGGCATGGTACTGGCACCCTCCCAACTGGGGGTAGAGGTTGGACCCCACCTGTGGTAGGTTAGGGCATGTCGGTTAGGTGACTACTTCCCATAGTTTCAGTTTCAGATTCAGTCTCAGTTTCAAAATCAATCTTCAGAAATTAGGACTGTCAGATACAATCATCTATCTTTATGAGGAACTCAGATAGTTTCGTTAATTCATGGACCATCCCGACAGATAGGCTTGGTCATATATACAGTTAATTGATATCATATTCAGAGATATGCCATCAGACAGGCTTGATCACAATATCAGATTTCTATTGAATATTCTTGTCGTCAGATTCAGATATAATCATACTTCTTATCATTGATAATCGCTTCCAGAATAATCTGTTTGCAAAGTTGATCTCTAATTCTATCAGTTGAAAGTAGTAAGCTCAGAGTACAGTCCTTGATGTAAGCACATCTATATCTTCAGTTATCAGTATCAGAGGAGTCAGTGATTCAGTATCTCAGTGTCAGTAGTAAGTTTAGTATGCAGTAAAGTGGTAAGATGGTTTCAGTATCTAGAGTTGTGATAATTGTGTTATGTTTTGTGTATTCATGTATGTGTTCTCATGCAGCATCTTTCATGATTATTCAGTTTAGATATTGTGCATGCATGAGCCCTTGCATTAGCCTACCTCGTCTACATACTTAGTACATTCCTGTACTGACGCATTTGCGCTATGGTGTTTTATTTGACACCATAGGTTCAGAGGCATAGGATCCAGATTATCCTCAGCAGTTCAGTCCCCATCAGCAGCAGTAGCAGTGAGTCCTCTTCTTTTGAGGATGAATCTCAGTTTACTATTATTGTTTCAGATCTTGTTTATTTTCAGTTGACGAAGTTAGTTGGAGACCTGTCCCTTCAACTCCACAGTTCAGAAAGTTTAAAGGCTTTTCAGATGGATGTATTAGTATTCAGTTTTTAGTTTTGAGTATGTATAGATGTGTTGAACCTTATGGTAAGTTTCCATATTTATTTCAGATACTATGCAATGTACAGGTATATATATCAGAAAAGGGTTATCTTGTGGTCCTTTGGGTCCATAAGCACTGCGTGACATCTCGGGATGGTATCTCGGGGCGTTACACATGAGTTCCTTGAACAAATTATTTTTATGGTGGTCCTGAATTTCATGATTTGAAAACAGAGATATAAATTACTATAAATAGTTTAGAGAATATGACTTGCAAGTCAATGGTATAATGATACCATTTATGCGTATATGCCATGACAGAGATAAAGATTTTAAAGTATGTTTTCAAAGCATGCATTTTTAAAGAACTAAAAATGGGCATAAATAGGGTTAGGTGGTTATTCAAAGAAGTCATGAGTTCAAGTAACTCTTAGCCTGAAACCGTATTTACCGATATGGTTAGATTATTATTGTACGCTGGCGACGACCGTGTGGCATAGTAGATTCAGAGACTCTGACCCTTGCGGCATACTTGGGTTGGGAGCTTGGCTGCCGAGTTAATGGCAGATCCCATATAGCCCATGGGATTACAGATTATAAGGTACACCACCTAGCGCAGAAGTAAGACAAAGAGTGTCACAGATTTTAGATGTTTTCACAGAGTCTTTTGAAATGCCCATGTGATTTCTTACTATATGATATGTTTATGAACTGCTTTAAATTACTCTCATATATGTTGAATATAAATGATTATTTTAGATTTGCTCTGCGTACCAGTACATCTGTATTGACCCCCCTTCCCTACCTTTCAGGTTTTGAGGCTCAGTCTAAGGGTCCAGATAAGTAGTAGATAATTCAGACAGTAGATCAAATTGTGCAGTGGTGATCCTTCTCTATCTTAGAAGGCCTGCTCTTTCAAATTATATCATCTATTACAGTTTTGGTCTACTGGGGGCCTTGCCCCAGTTTTCAGATAGTTGTCAGATTTTCATGTAGTAGAGATTTCACAGACTGTTCGAAATGTTGTTAGTGATTTTTGGATTTCATTCCTTATTGTTAAATTTAATCCAGAGTATGACCATATTTCCGTATTAGATCATAATTTCACATTTTCTTTTATTATATAAATGTTGTGCATGACTACCAGATAGAGGACATCCGGACCTTCATGGTTCGGGATGTCCATCACAGCTATGACATAGTTTGGGTCTTGACAAACTTGGTATCAGAGCACGGTTCATGGTCCCTGGGTGTCTGCAAAATCGCATCGGGTAGAGTCTTATTTATGGGTTCGTAGCATGCCACACTTATAATCAGGAGGGTACTAGGCGTTTAGGAATGTTTCCCTTTCTTCATGTTCTAGTTTATGCTATAGAGTCAGAATATTCCTCTTTCATACTCTAATTTATGCTGTTGTGTTTCCCATACAAAAGTAAAGTTATCCAGTTCTTTCCTTACTTTGATGGGTTTCGATATGTCTTATTATTGCAGTGAATCAAGTGCAGAAGTTTAGAATTTAAATGGTATGGTCCTTTCTGATTGATATCATATAAGATTTTAAAAATTGTGCAAGGACTTGAGAAGTGTTCGTTAGTGCTTCAAAGTGGATTGATTCTAGTGCGATTTTTGGTTCTGATGAAATCGTGCTTTTCAGCTGCGGTATTAAGGATATTCAGTCCTTTTCAAAAATTTATGTTGCAGATGTTATGCTTAAGAGGGAATGAGGTAAACCAGAATGTTGGAACTATATTTTCACCCAAGTAGTAGTATAAGTTAAAGTGTTGGTGTCATGATCTATTGGTAGTGAGATTAGACCAAGAAACTGGTGATATGAAGTCACAAAGTTAGAATTCTGAGTGAGGGTGACTTTTGTATGAATAAATAATTTAGTTGAATAACTGATGTTTGAGAATGATTTACCCTTTTATAGTGATAGACTAATGTGGTAGCTAGTAGCATATGTGGATTGTATGGTTGTTTGTGGGGGGAAGTGTTTGACTCAGATTTTTATTTATACGGGGTAAGGTGTGTATTCTTAGATCATTGAATATTGTGTGCCAAGTTTCTATCTCTTGTAATCTTGTTATCATTGTGTTGTTGAAATCAAAAGTCTAGTGAAGCCGTATGGGGCTCTTTTGATTCACTAGCATAGCTGCCTTGTCATTCATCTGAGTTCCTGTTCAAAAAAATAAAAAAATAAAAGTCTAGTGAAGTCGTGTGGGGCCTATTTCGATTCACTAGCAACTTGTTATTCATCTTGTTGTTCCTGTGTTGGTTGGGACTGGGGATTTAGTGGCGTAATGGCAAGAAAAGTGGTAAGGGAGATTTATTGAATATATGTATGGCCGAATATTTTGGCATGAGATTGAGTTGGTAATGAAGTGATACGTCCCTGTGTGTTAGTTTAGTAGAAGGTAAGGTAGAGAAGGAGTTGTTAGTTAAGGTGAATTGTTGTTTACTTGAAGTATGAAAAGAGTTGTTGACGGTGTTTGTTGTGCAAAAAAATTATAGGTTATTGATGAAGGTACTTGGTGGATGAGTGTTGTTAATTTAGATGCCCCTGAGGTTGTAAGAGGGAGTTTAGTTGGGACTTATAGAGCTATGAACTAAGTTTAGTTGTATAAAAAGGTAGATAGTAATGATGTGTAGAAGGAGGATGTGTTGATGGATTTTAAATAAGATAGATCATAGGATTTTGATTGATCCTTACTGTTATGAAGTTTTGGCGGATTAATGTTTTTAGATGTTTGGCATGTAAGGAAATTATGTGAAGTTGTGGTTCATCATAGCTATAACTAGACACTAAGTTGGAATAGTAGATGATGATCAAGGTGGATATAATAATCATTGTTGTGGGTGTTAGTTGTGTGAGAGTGATCTAGTAGGATTGAACAGTGTATACAAGAGCTTAAATTTATTTGGTTCATAATCAAGTCTGATGTTGTAAGTATGCTGTAGAAGTACGCCCAAGGTGCTATGGGGCTGCATTATTTTCAAGGATCATTGCATATTATGTGGTTAGTAGTACTGAGTTTCTAGGTGGAGAAAGACTAGTTAGATAATATGTTATGTTCTTGATAGCTAAGTTATGGAGTTATGATTAATGATGTTGAGCCTTTTTTTTCATAATCTTGAGTCTCATGGCTTAGAAATATAAGTTTGCAGGCATGGTGCTGGTAGACTATGACAGAAGTGGTGTGGTCCATCAAAGGTTTGGAGATATCCATGTTTAGTGTTAGAAGAATCTAAGTTGGTGAATGTTTAAGCTATTATATGATGACTTTTGGGGCTATAGAAACCTAAGGGTTGAATCTTAGAAGGAGGTATTAGCATTGGTTGTTATACATGAAGATACCGCCTTAGAGGGTAAGTTTAGTTTTATAGGTATTGTTATATCCCCGACTCTAGAGTAAAGTGATTTCAGTTTATACCAGAGTGTATATAGTGGTTCACAGACTTAGAGTAATGGCTTAAATACAAGGTGGAAATGATAGAACGAGTAACTAAGTCAAGTTTTCAGATGCTAATAGTTGTGCCAGTAAGTTATGGAATTGGCCGTGAGAAAGAACAATGCTCAATCTATTCTTATTCAGCAGTTTACTTCAGTTATTCCAATACATACTCATGCTTTATGTTTCAGCTTCATGATCATAGTCCGTGTTCATGCATATGATAAAGAATCATGTACTCTCCTAGTTCCTAGTATGATGAGTTCCCAGTTTTTTCAACAGTCAGAATCACTTTCCATAAGTTATGAATTCCAAACAAATTCAGGTCATGCGGTTCATGACTCTTGTGCACATGTGATACACTTAACGATCAGTAAAAATTTATATTTATATTAGGTACACCCTCAGATTAATTTCTTTAATGAGTCCATGTCGTGAGTGCTCTATTCCTCACGCCTCAGTAGGATATCAAGTTATGATTAGTACTCCCCTCATGTTTCAGATTCTGGTATTCCAATTTTTTAGTGACCTTTTCCCCTTAGATCAAGATAGTGATGATGAATAGTTGTCTAGATGAAAAAGTGTAAACATTTTTTGTTGATGAAAGATGGTTGTGTGCTTATTTAAGTTAAGGTAATAATTATGGAGTAAGACTGAGCCCAAGTCTTTGATACGTGTCAAGGTTAGTTGAAGTTTTATGTGTTGTATTTGGGAAAAATTGTTGTGTGCTTGTTTTACATAAGTCCATAAGTTGAAAGAATTTTGAGGTGAAGTTTCGTGTATGGCTTGGTTAGTTGAGAATATTTTATGTGTATCATCTAAATAGTGCTGGGAAGTTATTATGGATAAAAGTATTAGAGAATTTGAGAAAGATTCTTTATGAGAGTTTGTTTAGAAGTGCATATGTGGGTATGAAGATAGTCTTGAATGTCATGTTTGTATAATGGATGCTTTGAATGTTTATGAATGTCTAATGCGAAGTTGAAGGTGATTGCTGGAGTGGCAATAAGGATTATGCATGAGATGAGGAATTATGAAATGCATGGTGTACTGAATTCATGATTCAAAATATTACTACATTTTATATGGTGTGTCTTGTGATTTTTAGTTAGGCTTGAATATGGTGAGGGGATTTAATTCAGTTTAGACATTAGTAGATGGAAATATCAACGGCCATGTAAGAAAAATAAGTGGAATCAATAAGCATGGTGTTTAAGGGGAAAGTATAGTTGAGTGAGTATTTTAGAAGTGTGGCTAACCTTGAAAGCAAGAAGTTGCATTGCCTAAGGTTTGGTAATTCTATCATAGTATATGAGTTACATGTCTATATTTCGTGCTATAGAGTAGTGTTAATGTTGTGATTCCGTAGTTGGATGCCTGGTGTAATTTGTGCCCAAATCTGTTGCTCCCTAATGGTATTGGAACTTCTTTAGAAATAGTGTTGAGAGATAATCTATTCCATCTATGTAAATTACGAATCCAGTTCAGTCCAAGCATCATGTTTCAGATTCAGCTATTTAGTCATAACTCAGTTCATAAGAGTTCAGCGTATAATACCAAATTTTCCCAAGTATTTTAGCTCAGACAGTGTAATCCCTGATATGATCTAAGTCTAGTTGTCTCATGATTCATACTTGCATAAGTTATCACTCCTCAATTCAATATGTATGATTAGTTCATGAACACTCCAAGGAAATCCTAAACTCTCAGCATGAATCAGCTCCTTGAAGCAAGTAAAGTCAAGTCAACTCAGAATTCAGTTTCATGATAGAAGTTTAAATGTTTCAGATCAGTTGTATTCTTTATTATAAGAAACATCATGTCTGCGTTATTCCATACCTTTAAGCTTCAACATTCCTACCCATCATTCGGGGACGAATGATTCCAAGGCGGAGATAATGTAACACCCTACATTTTGGGCTAGAATGAAAACCTTCTTTCCTACGCGTAGATATTTCAAAAGCCATAATCCTATGCAAATTTGTTATGTTAATAAATTATGTAGTGTGGGAACCTATTTGAGCATGAATTGAGATCATAGAGGTCCCCTAACTCAAGGACGAGCTGAAAGCTTTCCAATCGTTCGAGTTTGAGTGAGCGTCGAAACTTGGGTCAACTTAAATCGACCATAACTCTTTTTATATAATTAATTAGGAGGCCTACTATATATCAAATGAAAGTTCTTTGAGTCCTCTTTCCAACGCCACTGGTTTTTCTTTAATCCGATATCGGAGTAGAAAGTTATGCTTATTTTACTTTGAAGTGTCTGTCTGCCAAAACGTGACAATGAGGCTGACGACTGATCAGCTGTATGACAGCCTGTCAGACCTGGTCGTCAGCCTAAGGTAGTGAATAGTGAAAACCAGTCCAAAAGTGACGACCTGGGTGATGACTTATCACCTGAGTGACGGTTCGTTAACCCTGGTCGTCAACTGATGCAAATATGCAATTTTTTTAGGTTCCTAAGGGGTATTTTGGTCTTTCCCTCACTCCAAAAACCTTTCACATGAATTAAATCACCCCTTAAGCATTATTAATCAATTGCTATCAGTTTTACAACATTAAAAAAACTTCCTCTTCACTCTCAAAATAAGATCAAACTATGGTTTTCTCCAAGAACAAGAAATTCAAGAAAATCAAGCCTTAAGTTCAATATCTCCAAAAAAACAAATCAAGATCCGGGTTTCATCTATCAAGATCTAGGTTTCATCTTTTAGATCTTCTAATTTAAGGTATGTGGGGTTTATCCTAAAAACTACATGGTCTTGGAAACACTAGAACATGATTTAAAGATTTTCAAGCATGATTTTAGAAAGGAGTTTTGAAATACATGATTTTATTATGCATTATAAATGTTTAAATGCATTGTTGATTTGGACCATAGGCCTTTCCCCCTAAGTTGATTTACGTGTATACGTATATGTATAAAATTTGAGGTTTAAGATTGTTTGAGAGTATAAATTAGGGACTCCCTCTCTTGTGATAAATTAAAGATTTTGGTTTTGTTGGAAAAGAGTTGAAATGAATATATGTGATTTGAAAGATGTTTTCTCAATGTCATAGTATTTGAAACATTAATTTAGAATTATTGAGAGGGTGTCTTGAGATAACTATGTTTTGTGTTAAAGAGAAGAATTGCATGAGATAGAGACTTTGGACATGACCACCATTGTTTGTTAAATTGTTGATAAAGAGAATTGCTTGCATGGTTTTACATGAATTTTAAAGCATGAGTTCCTTGAACGAATTGTTGTTATGGTGGTCCTAAATTTCATGATTTGAAAATAGAGATATAAATTGCTATAAATGGCTAAGAGAATGTGACTTGCAAGTCAATGATATGACGATACCATTTATGTGTATATGCCATGACAGAGATAAAGATTTCAGAGTATGTTTTCAAAGCATGCATGTTTAAAGAACTAAAAATGGGCATAAAGAGGGTTAGGTGGTTACCTGAAGAAGGCATGAGTTCAAGTAACTCTTAGCCTGAAATCGTATTTGCCGATACAGGTAGATTATTATTGTACGCTGGCGACGGTCGTATGGCGTAGTAGATTCAGAGACTCTGACCCTTGCGGTACACTTGGGTTGGGGGTTTGGCTGCTGCGTTAATGGCAGATCCCTTATAGCCCATGGGATTACATATTGTAGGGTGCACCACCTAGTGCAGAATTAAGACAAAAAGTCTTTTAAAATGCCCATGTGATTTTTTACTATATGATATGTTTATGAACTGCTTTAAATTGCTCTTATATATGTTAAATATAAATGAATATTTTGGATTTTCTTTGCGTACCAGTACATCTGTATTGACCTCCCTCCCCTACCTCTCTGGTTCTGAGGCTTAGTCTAGGGGTCCAGATAAGCAGTAGGTAGGTAATTCAGATAACAGATCAGATTATGCAGTGGTGAGCCTTCTCTATTTCAGAAGGCCTGTCCTTTCAGATTATGTCATCTATTACAATTTTGATCTACTGGGGGCCTTGTCCCAGTTTTCAGATAGTTGTCAGATTTTCATGTAGTAGAGATTTCGCAGACTTTTCCAGATGTTGTTAGTGATTTTTGGATTCCATTCCATATTGTTAAACTTAATCCAGAGTATGACCATGTTTCCTTATAAGATTGTAATTCTGCATTTTCTTTTATTATATGAATATTGTGCATGACTACAAGATAGAGTAGGACGTCCGGGCCTTCATGGTTCGGGATGTCTGTCATGGCCAGGCCCTAGTTTGGGTCGTGACAAATATGAAATCAAACATTTTGATTCACTTCATAAATGCGAAAACATCATACAACTTGTTGCTTGGACGCCCCTGGTTTCATGAAAATGGAGTGTTGACATCTTCTTTGCATCAGTGCATGAAGTATATGAAGGATGGTGTGGTAGTCAAAGTTGATGCGGATATTCATCCTTTCATAGAAACAGAGTCATACTTTGCAGATGCGAAATTCTAGTTGTACTCTTGTGAGTTAGATGTGAAGAAACCAACACCCTCCAACCCAACCGGGGTTAATTCAAAAGAAGAGGTAGGAGTGAAAACGGTTGTTGCTAAGATATCTAAGGAAAGAACTGAAGGAATTGCCATCAAGTTCTCATCATCTAAAGGAGACATGAAAGTAAAGATAGATAATGAGCATTTAGTCTTTCGCTACATTCCATGTGAAGCATCAAAGAGGTACAACCCTTGCTAGAGGCATGTACTCAACAAGTTCTCCATCCAAGAAAAGAAATGAGCCACGAAATATTGCAAGATTTGAAGAATAGTATGACTGTACCAATCGTACAAATCCAACCTATTATCAATGAGTCGTCAAGAAATGACACCTTAGTTGAAAAGACAAAAGGTCACCTAGATCAAAAGGCTTTCACATTACTTGAAAAATCAGGTTAAGACTTCTCCAATCCAAAAAGACTAGGAGAGCTCAAGGATGAAGTCACTGCAAAAAAATACATGGCCCTACAACATCCCAAATAAAGTTGAGAAAGTAAGGACATTACGTCGCCACTCCTAAGCGGCTAGGATTTAAATTGCCAGAGCCTCTTTGAATTTTAGATAGGAAGGTGAAGAAAACGACTTCATCTCACCACATCTTAGTAGAAAGGGGAAAGAAGGGTGAGGATGAGAAAACACCACAATGGACCTCTGTGTTTAATCGCATAGGAAAATTAACACTTCGTGTCTCTGTATTTGATAGATTAAGAGGCAAAGATGGAAGTGGAGCTTCAAAACTGTGTAGAAGGATGTCTCACTACCGCGAATGCCTCTATTTTTCTTCGCTTGGGAACCATGGAAAATCCATCATCTAGAAAAAATATTGTTGGGGCACGAGCAACATTATTTCTCTGAGGACATTGATGACAAGGAAATTCATAGTGCTTTCCCATCGTGTATGAAAAGTAAGTATATTTTATCAATACTACAGATGGCCCGCTGAAGGTAAGAAACAGAACTATTATTTTTACCAACCAACATCTTGGAGAAACAAAAGAGGACCCAGTGGAAGCCAGTGCATTATATCATATAACGGTGGAGGACAATCTGTACCATGATGAAATGGATGATGATGTTTAAGAAGAACCCCCCTCAACTAGAGGATGGAGTACAATCGACTGTAGATAAACTCAAGGAGATAAACCTAGGTACATTGGAGAATCCACGCCTAACCTTTGTTAGTACACTTCTTACACCGCAAAAAGAGAGAGACTACTTCAAGTAATTAGTCAAGTACAAAGATGTCTTTGCCTGGTCATACAAAGAAATGCCTGGCCTTAGTCCTAAGGTAGCTATTCATCATTTGGGTATCAAAAAGGGGGCACGTCCTGTAAACCAGTCACAACGAGTGTTTCTCCCTGAGTTAGTAACACAAATTGAAGTAGAGGTCAATAAGCTTATGGAAGCCGGATTTATTTGAGAGGTGAAATACCCATCATGGATCTCAAATATAGTACCTGTTAAAAAGAAGAATGGACAAATACGTGTGTGTGTTGATTTTCGAGACTTGAACAAGGCATGTCCGAAGGATGATTTTTTAATACCAATCATAGAGCTCATGGTTGATGCGATGACTGGACATGAAGCTATGTCATTTATTGATGGTTCTTTCGGAATAACCAAATCAGAATGTCCCCAAGAGATGAATATTGCACTGCTTTCCGAACTCCAAAAGGGATATACTGCTAGAAGGTGATGTTTTTTGGTCTAAAGAATGCGGGTGCCACCTACCAACGTCTAATGCAAAATATTTTTGATGGCATAATTTATAAAAGGGTGGAATGCTACATCGACGACTTGGTGGTGAAGACAAAGTGTAGGGAAAATCATTTTGATGATCTTCGTATTGTTTTTGAGAGGTTAAGAAAATTTGACTTAAAAATGAATCCACTCAAATGTGCATTTGGAGTTACTTCGGGAAAGTTTCTTGGCTTTATTGTGCGCCACTGCAGAATTGAAGTTGATCCCACAAAGATTGATGCCATTCAGAAAATGCCGAAGCCAAGGAACTTGAGAGATCTCCACAGTCTACAAGGATATTTGGTATTCATTCGGAGGTTCTTCTCTAACTTGGCTGGACGATATCAAACCTTCGGCTATCTAATGAAGAAAGATGTCCCTTTTCACTGGGATCAATCATGTCAAAATGCTTTTAAAAGCATCAAAAGATACTTGTTGAATCCACCTGTATTGGGGGCACCAACTCCTGATAGGCCATTGATACTCTACATTACATCACAGGAGCGATCACTTGGAGCACTTTTGGCTCAAAATAATGAAGCTAAGAGAGAACAAGCATTGTACTATCTAAGTCAAACTTTGATAGGAGCTGAGTTAAATTATACGCCCATTGAAAAGATGTGTTTGGATTTGCTTTATGTGATAAAGAAATTAAGGCATTATTTTGAAGCATACATCATCAAGCTAATTTCTCGAGCTGATCTCGTAAAGTTTGTGATGACTCGACCAGTTTTCTCAGGATGTCTAGCAAGATGGTCTATATTGTTTAACCAATATGAGATCATATATATGCCTCAAAAGGCTGTAAAAGGGAAAACACTTGCTAATTTCCTTATTGATCAGCACCTGCCGGCAGAATGGGAGATTTCAGATGAGTTTCCTGATGAAGATGTATTATTTACTGAAGAAATGCCGACATAGACAATGCTCTTCGATGGATTAGCACGTCAAGATGGTGCAGGTGAAGGCGTCATGTTGATATCACCAGAAAGACTAATCTTGCCATTTTCATTTGTTCTGGGTGAAATATGTTCCAATAACGCTGCAGAGTACCAAACTTTAATTATTGGACTTGAAATGGCATTAGATATGAAGATTCTACAATTGGATATCGATGATGACTCTAAGTTGATCATAAATCAACTCTTAGGCAGTTATGAGGTGAAGAAGGAAGATCTTATACCATATCATTGATACACTACTCGTCTGCTTGAAAGGTTTGATCAAGTGTTCTTAAAACACATCCCAAGAGAAGAAAATTGCATGGCAGATGCTCTGGAAAACTTAGCTACAACAATGGCACTCAAAGAAAATGAGTCAACAAAGGTGCAAGTAAGTCATTGGTGGGTTACTCCTGGGTACCTTGATCTTCAATTAAACGAAAGCCTCTATACATCTGTTCGAGTTGTTGGAGAAGAAGATTGGAGAAAAGCACTAATTGAGTATCTCAAACATGGAAGGCTGCCCGAGGAGCCACAAAAAAGAGCAGACATTAAGAGAAGGGCACCACGATTCATCTTCTATGAGGTGATTTTATTTCGTTGTTCTTACAGGGGGTTACTCTTACAGTGTCTTAACAAAGAAGAAGCTCAACAAAAAATGGAGGAAGCATATTCTGGCACATGTGAAGCACACCAATCAGGGTCTAAACTTTATTTTTGCATAAAAAAGATGAGCTACTACTGGCCAACAATGGTGATGGATTGTCTAGAGCATTCCAAAAGGTGTCAAGTATGTAAATTTCTTGCTAATTATATACATTAGGCTCCAGAGCATCTTCATCCAACTATAACATCATGGCCTTTCGATGTGTGGGGACTTGATGTTGTTGGACCTCTCTCAAAGTTATCCAAAGGGTAGATGTACATCTTAGTTTCTACCAATTATTTCTCGAGATAGGCTGAAGCCGTGACGCTACAAGAGGTGAAAAAGAAAAATGTTATTGATTTTATCAAGTCGAACATCATCTTTAGGTATGGCATACCAAGATACATAGTTACTGATAATGGAACACCCTTCAATAATAAGCTCATTAGGACTTTGTGCAAGAATTTCAATTTTAAGCAGCATAAGTCTTCAATGTACAATGCGCCTACCAATGGTTTTGCCGAAGCTTTTAATAAAACACTTGTTAACCTCTTGAAGAAAGTGGTTGCAAAAAATAAAAGAGACTGGCATGAGAGGATCGGTGAAGCTTTATGGGCATATCGTACAACCTACAGAACTGCTACCCAAGTGACTCTTTATTCGTTGGTGTATGATGTAGAAACAGTCCTTCCACTAGAACAACAAATTCCATCACTACGAATGGCAATCCAAGAAGGTCTTACAACTAAAAGTAATGCTCAAATTTGTCTGGTCGAGTTAGAGGCATTAAATGAGAAGAGATTAGAAGCACAATAAAAGTTGGAGTGTTATCAAGCTCGACTTGCTATAGCTTTCAACAAGATAGTGCGACCGCAATCATTTCAAGTAGGAGACTTGGTCTTAGCAGTTCGAAGACTCATAATCCTCAACAAATGCATTGGTGACAAGTTTACATCTAAGTGGGATGGGCCATATGTTGTGAAAGAAGCATATTCAAGTGACGCTTATAAGAACGCCGATCAAGATGGTGTAAGAGTTGCTCCCATCAATGACAAGTTCCTGAAGTAGTACTTTCTATGTATGATACGAGAATAATCACAAAAATAGACTTATGTGGGTATGCATTGAAAGATACCAAGTGTATGTGCAAGAGAAGTGTAATTAAAGGCCCAAATACACACCAAAACAGCCCACTCCATACACTAGAGGGGCAGCCCATTCTTGAAGGGCCTTTTTGGTCATTTTAACTTCTATTTATTTTCTAATATATAAGAAACATGTTAAGGTTTATTCACTTAGTTTATGAATGAATTTTTAAGTCTTACAAGACAAAGAAGCACAAGTACTTTTTTCTGGAGGCACCCAAAACCGAAATTAGGGCTTAGACAAGTGTAGAATCACTTGTGTTTGAATTTGCTTGGAAACATTAATGTTTGGGAGGTAGATTACGATCTTATGTATTTGTAAGAGATAGGTTTATTGTTGTGTGTAGTGTTAAGGGTCCAAGAGTTATGATTCTTGGGGTCTTAACATTATACCTTCATGTGGTCTATCTATCTATCCTTTTCTTTTGTAATCTTGTATCCGTTTTGTATCTTATATTGTGAAGCTATTTTTGTTTTTGTTGTTGTTGTTTCATCTTGTATTGTTAACTTAGTTTGTTTTTGGCTGCAAAAGGTTTCAAACACCTAGTTATATTGTCCTTCTTGTATTTTATTCTTGAATCTGAGAGTGGTCTTCAAAAGGGTCCTCGATTCTTTGAATTAGTGGACTATTTTTGGAGTGTGATTGGACTGTTTTGAGCCAATTCCGCGTGTTCCTTGGTTTTATTGTATCATTTGGTATCAAAGCCATCTTTGGTGTTGTTCTTACAATACCAATCTTGGGCTTTCTTGCTAAGTAAATAAAAAAAAACAAATTTGGTGTTCTTGTTGTTCTTGGCCTTGAAAGTGTTGTTCTTGTTGTTCATCTTGGCCGAGGTTTATTGTAGCGTCTAGATCTAGTAGTCCTTTGGTGTGTATTGTTGTTTCTTGTGTTAGTTCCGTGATTCACTAACACTAAAAGGTGTCTAGATCTATATTTGAGCTTCAACTTGTTAAAGTTGTGTTGTGAAAAAGGACCTAAGGCGAGAATTTATGACTTATTGTGGCCGGTTGGGGCTTGAATTCATGAATATTGTTGTTGTTCTTGAAGGGTTGTTGTGGTGTTCATCTTGTTCTTCATCTCATCTTACAACTTAAGACAACCAAAAGTGTAATATACATTCAAAAAGGTGAACCTACAAGTTGTAAAGTTGTTTGTGAGAAGACTTAAGCCATCACTTCCTTGATTTGGCATCTACTTTTCAACCACTTTCCTTGTTTCAAGGGACCTTGTTTTGTGGGAATTGTATGAATTCAAGTCTTGCCTTTTGAAGATTAGACTTAAAGGAGATTCAAGACTTATACTTTCCCTCCAAAACCAATTGTTTCCATTACATAGTAACTAAAGTTTGTAAGCTTCAACTAGTGACTAATTATGGGGCCGTGACCAATGGTGTGCTTCCACGTCACCCAAGTTACTGTTCGCACAAAAATTTTAAGCTCAAATTGTGATCTTTTAGTTTCATTTTGTTGTCTCATTAGTTTCGTTTGTTGATTCCAATACTAACTTACAAACTAGTGACAATTTACTAGATTGTGAGTTGGTTTTGAAACCATTTTTTCCCGTGTTTACATTCCTTTATGTGTTTTATTCTTTTGACTCATTGTACACACTCGATACACTCACCTTTGTAGACACTCAGTTCACCTCTCAACGTTTTATGGATTACAAGCAAACTTACAACAATTGTGAGATCAAAAGTGAGAAAATCCAAGGGACAAAGGATTAAAGAGAGAGTGTGAGGACCATTCTTTGAACAACTAACTTGTTTATTGTTTTGTAGCTAACTTCTTGGATACAATGGACAACAATACTATTGGTGCTATCTTGGAAAGACTTGAAACTATCAACCGAGGAATGGAAAGTATGCTCACGACTATGTCCTCAATTCGAGGAGAGATGTCTACCATGAATGAGAGGTTGGATCAAATGGAGAGTCGAAGGAACTCTGGTTCTTCTACTCCTCGATTCCATGTTTCCTTAAGTGGTCATGACCAAAAACCTTCCATCACCATTGCCCCCGAGACTTTGCCTACAAAATTCAACCCTCCAAGTTCACCACAAAATGCCATTAGCCAAGTTACTAATTACCCTAAAAATCGAGAACAAGGTAGATCACTTCTCCCACAAGTTGATCAAGTCCCACAAGAAGGACTTGGAGGCCCATTCCCTTCTATCCAATCTCCACAACCGAAGATCCAAATTACCAAAATATCCCCCTCAACCGAAACTCCACTTCCCCAAAACTGATATGTCCATATAGAAGAGTATGGAAGAAAGGGACATGAAGTATATGGAGTCTACGATGATGCTTATATGATGAAAGGAGGCTTGAGTCGGATAAGATTGAAGCCAAGTATCAAGATGGAGAGGAAGCCGAGGTTCAAAATGAAGATGTTGGCCAAGACTTGTTCATATTAAGCTCTCGGGTTCTTCATATTTTGTGGACTATTTTGAGGGATTTTTTTTGAAGTGGCCAATAGAACGAAGTGAAGCTGTGAATTTGTGGGCAAATTCTTCTCAAGATGGAGAGAATGATACGAGAATAATCACCGAAATAGACTTATGTGGGTATGCATTGAAATCGACCAAGTGTATGTGCAAGAGAAGTGTAATTAAAGGCCCAAATACACACCAAAATAGCCCACTCCATACACTAGAGGGGCAGCCCATTCTTGAAGGGCCTTTTTGGTCATTTTAACTTCTATTTGTTTTGAAATATATAAGAAACATGTTAGAGTTTATTCACTTAGTTTATGAATGAAGTTTTAAGTCTTACAAGACAAAGAAACACAAGTCCTCTTTCCTTGAGGCACCTAAAACCAAAATTAGGGCTTAGACAAGTGTAGAATCACTTGTGTTTGCATTTGCTTGGAAACATTGATGCTTGAGAGGTGGATTCCGATCTTGTGTATTTGTAAGAGATAGGTTTATTTTTGTGTGTAGTGTTAAGGGTCCAAGAGTTACCATTCTTGGGTTCTTAACATTATACCTTCATGTGGTCTATCTATCTATCTATCCTTTTTCTTTTGTAATCTTGTATCCATTTTGTATCTTGTATTGTGAAGCCGTTTTTGTTGTTGTTGTTGTTGTCGTTGTTGTTATCATTGTTGTTTCATCTTGTGTTGTTAACTTAGTTTGTTGTTGGCTGCAAAAAGTGTCAAACATGTAGTTATATTGTCCTTCTTGAATCCGAGAGTGGTCTTCAAAAGGGTCCTCGATTCTTTGAATTAATGAACTGTTTTTGGAGTGTGATTGGATTGTTTTGAGCCAATTCCGTGTGTTCCTTGGTTTTCTTGTATCAATGTAGGTCGTCTACACTCCTTAAGGCACGAGTATAAACTGCATGTCCACTCCTGGACCACATGAGTCTAAACTGTGAACGGCTCTAAAAATAAATAAATTTAACTCATCATCCTGAACTACGTTATGACTTGATCCTCTTGAGGTACGTAGGCAGCTTAGAATATGCTTTTACTCTAAGTTCAGTCATATGAGTTAAAAAAAAGAGAAAAAAGGAAAAAGATGTGTCATTACTTGAGCATGACAATAATACTTTGAAGTGACACAGATATCGTATGAATTAGATGTTTCTTCACTTAGTTTAGCACAGACATGCAAAGGTGAAGAAACAAGTAAAGTAAATCTGACTTCAATGATGAATCTGTACAAATCCGTAAAGGATATGGTCTTGATTTTTAGTTATGTTGTATCCCTTGGTGTTATCTTTGCCACTCAAAGCTGCAAAAGAAACCCTCATGTTTCGAACTGAGCTGATTTCAATGATGAATCTGTACAAATACGTAAAGGATATGGTCTTGATTTTTATATATGTTGTATCTTTTGGTGTTATATTTTCAAAAAAAAAAAGACGGCTTCTAATTCAAAGACTTCTGCGTAAAGTTATGAAGTTTCTACCATAGCCGCTCAAAGCTGAGAAAAAGACCCTCACGTTTCAAACTGAGCTAACTTCAATGACGAATCTGTACAAATCCGTAAAGGATATGGCCTTGATTTTTACATATGTTATATCTCTTTGTGTTATATTTGCAATAAAAAAGACGGTTCATAATTCAAAGACTTGTACATTGAGTTATGAATTTTCTACCCTAGCCGCGCAAAACTATGAAATTGGACAGATTCATGGTTAACTTCAAAAAAATTAATTCCGGTTAATTGGAAAGAAGTTTGATTTTGATACATGTTGTCAATAGAGCTCAAAGTTTATTCATGATTGGGGGAAAATTCATCTAGCTTGATCATTTAAAAAAGAAAACAGACGCAACGATATTTAAATGAAATCTAAAGGTCACTTTTATTGAACCAAAGGAAAAAATGTCACTACATCATAATAAGCAATAAAAAAAAATCCTAAGCAAATATCTAAACTATGGAACAGGTTGAAATTCCAGAATTTGTTGACGACTCGCCTCAACCGCCTCTTTCAGTTTGGATAGTGTCTCCACTTCATCTTCAGATAATGGATATTTCTCTCTAATTGCATGAAGCTTGCCCTCGAAAGTGATAATCTTCTCTTGGCTTTTAGACAACTGTTCTTTCTGGTCTTTTATGCATGAAATGGTATTCTCCCTCTTCGTAGATAAGAGCTTCAGTTCTTCATCAAACTTAGAAAGATTTGATTGGAGATCCTCCATGCGCACTCGCTCCTTGGTGTTTTCCTCTTTTGCATTAACAAGGCTTTTTTGCACATCAGAGAGCAATTTTTGATGGTTCTCTTTAGTTATTTTCCGGGATGAAGATGATTTCATAGCGTCATACTTCTCATATGTTTTTATACAAGCATTAACAGAGTCCTCTAGAATAGAGGTATTGATGGCATTAATCCCTTTGAGGTCCTCCATGAGCATGTTCACACTATTTTTCAACTTTCAGAAGTCATCCGAAGATTCAACGGAGAACCTGGTTAGCCATTCATGCAATGCACCACACATCTGAAGAATGTAAGACTTCTTAAAAGGAGAGATCGTCTCTTGTGGTTCAAAATTTGGAGCAACAAATGACGATAAACACAATGAAGGCTCATGAACTTTGGGCGACTTAGCTTGGGCAGCCACAACCTCTATGTTATTTATCAAAGCTTCTGTGACAGGAGGAGAAGATGTATCAAGGAAACTTGGACTCATAACGCCATAAAAAATGTCATTAAGCGTATCAGTAGAAATGCCTTGGAGATCCATCTTAAAAAATAAAAAGAAAGAAAGAAAAAAAAGAAGAAAGATTAGCAGGGTATTATTATTATTATTATTATTATTTTTTTTTACAAAAAAAAGAAAGAAAGTAATATTACTTGTTCTGCGAGTTCGGTCAATGGCATAATGGAGCTAGGGTCGTTAACAGGAAATGCCCCGCTATCTATAGTAGCAATGTCCAAATCAACAAACTCGCTAGATTGGTCTTTTGCCTTCTTTCTTTTGCGCTTCCAATGTTGGTCTTGATCTCCTTCCGTTGAGCTAGTGTCACCATTAGCATCTACCACTTTATTAACAATGCAGATAGGCGGAATCTTATATTCGAGTGGCATTTTGGTTGGAATATTTCCACTTTTAATCTCAAGCAAAGAAGAATGATTGTTTCGCTTGCGAGTCTTGTTCAAAGCCACAAAAGGAGTGTCATTCAATTTCAATGAAGGACGACTTGATCCTTTTCCAGTTTTCACCAACTTACCTCTTGAAGGTGAAGACTTAGAAGACAATGGACTCGTCTTTGACTTAACAAGGGAGGAAGTGGAATACTTACCTTGTTCCGATGGACGAAGGGGAACTTTTAAGATAATTTTATTCTGCCCAACAAGGTTTGTTCGACCAATATACCACCAATTTGCATACGTATTGGTCGCTAGAGTCCTTTCAGGACGTGGTGGTATACTAATGGTTGAAGAACTACTATGACGGGTTCAAGAGTCCCAAAGTTGTACCAATTTTTTTAGTGTGCCATCATATGGTCATTTGATAAAGTTCCCAGGTAGGTCTTGAACAAATCCAAACTGTTGGCTAAATCTATGGGGACTGTAAGGCTCCATGAAAAAGTGATCAGCACACCAGAGGGTAACGTAGCTCGAACGAAGACTAATGAAATAATCGTTCCAAGAACTAGACAATTCTCTGTTGTCTGCTATAAACAACTCCTTGGGTTGTAGCATGGCCAAGGTGGGGAGACTGCAGATATCGACATTCTAAAATAACCGTCTTGCACCAGAAAGATCAAAGTTTCTAGCCATCCTTTCCCCAACAATCCTACACATACGAGCACCATTGTAATGACGTGCTTGATAGTAGGAGTTAAAATACACACCAATCCCCATAGACATATTGTATGGGAAAAATTATGTCACCTGCACTTAAGTTTGTTGAAGTTGTGATCTCTGTCAAGCCTCTGTAGATACTATCCGAAACAGGAATCGCTAGTGCAAACCTCTCCCCATGAGCCATTAGACTTGCATTCTTAAAAATGCTAGGATGGATGTGGTCAAGTTTCTTAATTGGAAGAACGAACTTGCAAATCCAGCAAGCAAAAAAAGCAGCCAAGTTCGTCTTTTCTTTAAGAGACCCTTCCACACCTAACTCGATGAAAGGGATGTTCTCTTCTTCCGTTCATGGTAAAAATGACATATCAATGTAGCTGTTGTGACTGTGATTTGACTTTGGTTTAGCTTTCTGTTTAGGGGATCGTGGTGAAGTCTCCTTATACCTCTCCAGTCCTTTGAACCAAAAATTCACCCAATAACGGATAGAAACCTCCTTAGACGCACCATTTGAAAGTCGATAGAAGGCTGAAAATAAGTAAGCACAAGTTTTAGGAAAAAATGGCTTCCCTTGCTGATCTGTTTGTGACAATTCTTTGGCCAAAGGGACGACTTCATCAAAGAAAGTTTTGTGTACTGGAAGGCCCCCAATCATATGCATGTCCTACAATGAAATGGAAAGATCACCAATGCCAACACATATTATATTAGTCGAGGAAGGCCAAAGTTCACAAAAGGCCGGCAAAATATTCTCGTTGATGTCGTACATGAATAAAGAGGCAAAAACAGGATCATAAATCTTAGTTCGTTCTAGTGTCTCCTTGCTATGGGTAAGGACATCCTCTACCCACTCCCAATAACAAGTAACATAACGAAACTCACCAAAGACTGATTGGGGATAATTCCATGTAGCACGACCTTTATTCGAGCCTTTGGGGTATGTAGCAGCAGATTCTTTGTCATGTGTAAATGAATCCAACACAAAATTAGTAGTATTAATGACCTTATTGAAGTCAAGGACATCAATTTATTCTTTTGCTAACCATTTGTCTAGATAAAGGGACATGTCGGGCGATCATTTGTCAAGCGGGAAGGCACCTATTACCGGAGGATGAACTTTCAAGGTAAGGACTTTAGCAGGAGAATATCGTTCATCGTATGCTATTTCAAGTAGAGGATATGGTGATGTTTGGTCATAGAAGTTCACCATATTTCAAAGTACTGAAGATATCCTCTCTGTGTTTGAAGACCTGCCAAAGAAATTAAATTAAACAGTAAGTTTGCTAAAGGAAAAAAGAGTATCGCAAGATTTAGGCTGTAACTTCAAAAATTTACTTGAGGAAATATAAAAGTTTTCTGCTGATGGATTTCACGTGTAACGTAGATCTACGATTCTACTTTACAATGCAAAAATGACATCTGATTATGATACTTCCACATCGAGATATGAAATTTATCGTGACGCTGCGTAAAGCTGAAATAACTAGCGAACCAAGATTAGAAGGCCGTCTTTGGAGTGATATATGGGAAAATTAGGATGCAATATGATTGTGGTTTCCACATGAGACATATCTCTACAAATCTACTTTCCAATGCAAAAAACGACACCTAATTCCGATACTTCCATGTTGAGATATGGAATTTATCGCGACGCTGCGCAAAGTTGAAATAACTAGCGAACCAAGATTAAAAGGCTATTTTTGGAGCGATATCTAGGAAGATTCAGATGAAATTTGATGCTGGTTTCCATGAGAGATGTAGATCTACGAGTGTAGTTTCCAACTCAAAACACGGATCCTGATTTTGATGTTCCTATGTCAAGATATGATAGTTTTTGTGAGACTGCGCAAAACAAGTAAAAAGTGACAAAACAGAACTGAAGGTCTGATTTTGAAACGATACCTGGGCAGATCTGGAGATAAATTGAGCATGGTTTTCACGTAGAACGTAGCCTCGTGAATCTACTTTCCAACATTACAAGCCGTTCGTGATTCAGGCACCTCCACAATGAGTTATGAAGCTTCTTCCACAGATGCCCCAAAGTGCCTGAAAGCTCAATTGTGAAAAAAGAACAAAAAGAGGAGAAGAACAGGAGTTGAATTTCTGCTCAGGCTGAATTACAATGACTTAATGGAGCGGTGATGTCCTTATATAGACTCTGAAAATCCCTAGTTTGATTTCGAAAAGGAATTTGCTGAACAAGTTGTCTTCAAGAAGAACTGGGACATCCAAGTGTCCAAAACAAGTCAAATTCCTAATCCTTTTCGAAGTGGGATAACATCATTATTTAATCATATTAAAATTCGATCTAAGGCTAATACCCGAATCCTACAAGGTTTGGATATATTTAGTTTTAAACAGAATTTTACATTCCTAAGGAAGGAATTCACGTTATTCTACCTAGATTATGATGAATTCGAGGAGTCGGATTTCGACAAAGTGCTCAAATCTTGCAAAAAAAATAAAAAAATGAGGGCTCCACAAATACTTCAAATCTCGTCTCTAACAGGTCGGACAAATAAAACACCTTGACGAGCTTTGAAGTAGGGGGCATCTGTAAACACGTAAAATTTATTTGGTCAAATTTATGTAAAAATTGGATTTGACCCATATTTTATTGGGTCTAAAATCATTTTGGGCTATAAAAATAATAAGCCCATTTTATTCCTCATCAATCAAGAACTTCAAGGTCCATCTCACCTTGAGGCCCAAACTTATGCCATGTGTCAAATGACGTGGCATCCCAGTCAACTTAAAGACCAATGAAGCAACACCACACTCATCAAATGATGTGGCAATCCAAGTCAAGTTCAAGAGCCAATAAAACATCGCCAAGTGCCCCAAATGACATGTTTTTGGCCAATCACAAGCAACCTTGTCACATAACATTTGAGATAAGCTTGAAAATTGAATGGACTAATCAGAATGAGGCAGAGGTTATTTGCACTTGAACTGCCTACCCCTACAACTATAAATAAGAGGGTTACACAATTTTCTGAGCTCATTCTCCAAGCATTGGAGGAAGCTTTTGCATTGACTACACAACTCTTCAACGAATCGACTAACGGAGTTCTGCCTGGAGGTCAACTCGAAAAGACGAAGTGCTGTCAAACAATTCCTGGAGATCCAAACAAATTTCTAGGAGACTCAAATCATCCGAAATTTTGAGAATTATGCTACAAAGGCCCTCGAATTATGGAAAAGCTTAGGAGAGAAGAATCGAGAGAATAACAGAATTGTACCCACAAAATTACTTCAAATAAAATTATTCTTTTTGTTTATTTTTATTTTTGCTTGCAATTAATTCTCCGCACAACGAAAAATTGTTGCGAACAGATATAGATTAAAAATCTGCTTCGTATACTCTCATTTGGTACACTTTTGAAATGCATGTGTCTTGCACCAAGGATGCGGCCTAGTGGTCAATGAAGTAGGTTGAGAACCATGAGGTGACAAGTATCTTAGTGGATACAGTTGCGTGTTTACTGGTGGGAGGTGACAAGTATCTCGAGGAATTAGTCGAGGTGCCCAAAAGCTAACGCAGATACTACATTTTTTTTTTTTTAAAAAAAGCGAAATGCTTACTGTCTCTACAAAAATACGATGAAAAAAAGAATACTTGAAAAAGGTGTACTTTATTTAGAAGTCAATATCTAAATAAGTTTAATCTGTTTTCAGTTCTTCTTCTTCTTCATGCAGAAATAATAGCTGGTGGTTCAATTGTCAAGTTTCTTCCTGTATTCCAAGGGCCACTTCCTTTTGAACTTGAAACTGGGTTAAGTGTGATACTCTGTTTCGATGGTTGTTACATATTGTTTCATAATGTATCGTATTGTGTTGTATTGCAGTAATTTATATCATACTGTGTTATTTTAATAAATACGATGTTTTGCATAGATTTTATCATTTTTTGTCATTAGGGTATGAGCTAGAGGTACTAAGGTAAAAGGGCAGCCCGGTGCACTAAAATGTTGGTGAAGAGCCGGAACCAGAAGGTAAGGTAAATAATAAAATAAAATTATTACATAATAAGTAAAGACAAGAATGAGAAAAAAAATTAGGTAACGACGCGTTTGCATAAATTTAAAATTTAAGTAACAATCAAAACAAACATTGTATTTAAACTACCTAACACATACAATACAATCGGTAACAATCATCCAAACAAGTTGTGAAAGGTACCTCTTTGATGTTTAATATAGTTTTTTTCTCAATTACATGTGATTGAACAATTTTAGAAAATAAACGTTAGTACTAAATTGGGATGTATCAGATGCAGTAGGGAATTATCTTTGTTTGTAGCTACTATAGTAGAGGTTGAAACAAGTTTAGCGCGAAGTTGGAAAAAAAAAGGAGAATTTGAAGTTGAAATAGTTTGTGGAAGTTGATAGTTGTATTTGTGAAATTTGACACTTAAATACACATCCAAACCAGTATTTCAACATTTCACTTGAAGTGAAAAAATTCGTCGACAATCAAGTATGTGCAAATACTCAAGTTTAGCATGTAGTACTAAAAACAATATTAATGGATTGGGTGGTGTTTTCAGGTACATAGGAGTGGGTGATTCAGATGATGTGCAACTATTCTACTACTTCATTAAGTCTGAGTCGAATCCAAAATCAAACCCTCTTATTCTATGGCTAACAGTCTGCTTTATCTGGTCTTCTCTATGAGATAGGTCCAATAACGTTTGAGCCTGTGGAGTACGGTGAGTTTAAACCAACAGAATATAATGGTGAATCCTCACTGGTCTTGAATCCTCATACATAGACAAAGGTGAACATATCTGTCAGTGGCTAATCTTGGGATATTTGTGCAGCCTAACTGAAATGCTGTTTAATCAGGTAGCGAGCTTTATATTCTTAGATCTTCCAATTGGTACTGGATTTTCCTATGCAAGAGCTTCAGCAGCTCGGCAATCAGATGATCTACAAGCTAGTGATCATGCATATCAATTTCTTCGCAAGGTAATGTCAAACATTTGCGTGACTAGAGATTCTGAAATCCAATTTCTATTTTTCAAATAATGACTGCCATTTCGTTTAAGTCTTCCATTTCCTTTTAGTGGTTCAATGATCACCCAGAATTCTTGAGAAATTTTATGTGGCTGGGGACTCCTATGCTGGCATAGGCGTACCGATCATTTCTCAACTCATAGCAAATGGTATGATTTTATAACGAAGTGCTTCTATTGTTTTCCTCCAAGAACCATCATTTTCTTATTCTCTCCTTGGTTAATCATTCACCATTGTGATGATGTGGTAATGCAGGAAATGAGAAGGGACTCGAGCCATTTATTGATCTTAAGGTTTGGTCGTTACATATTTTACATAAGGAGTGCTTTTGTTTTGTATTAGGATATAAGTCATTACATACTTAGAGACTCCTAGAACATCATAAAAGGAGAGCTATGGGAAATCCGGCGACATTTTATGGTGAATATAATTACAAGATCCCATATACTCATGGACTGGGGCTTATTTCTAATGAACTTTTTGAGGTTGCATTGTCTAATCAAACCTCTTTAAATTTCACTTATATACACTAGCAATGTTATAAAAGAACTTACACTTTAAATGCAATTCAACATATTGGAAAAGTTATGTGTCTTATTTTTTAGTTTGCTAAATCAACATATTATTTGTTTCATGTAGTTATCATTTTAAATAGCATGGTGTAAAAGTTATCACTGTCATTACAGCAACAACAACAGCAACAACAACATATCTAGTGTAATCCCACAAGTTGGGTCTGGGAAGGGTAGAGTGCACCCAGACCTTACCCCTTCAGATAGACCCTCGGCTTAACTAAAGCATTTTCAAACAGTTTTTGGAAAAGCATAGACGTTAAATGTTTTTCGAAGCATTTTCTTCACATTACACTGATTAAATGAATTACTACTCTTGAACAGTCCTTGAAGAGAAACTGTAAAGGAGAGTATTTCGATATACATCCTAGCAACACGCAATGTTGGAATGAACGTCAGACTTATGATCAGGTTCGTGTCTAGTAATTCATTTCGATTGTGCTGCTTCCATTTTAGAGCTTGTTTTTTTTTGACTCAATTTGATATAAGTTATATGTTTTTATAGATGCTTGGTGGAATTACTAATGCACACATTTTGGAGCCCAAGTGTGAGTTTGCTTCACCAAGGCCACAAAAATGGTTAGGCCATAGAAGGTCTCTTGATGAAATGCTATATCTTGGACGACTAAGATGTCGAGTAAGAATAACTGGCTCTTATCCCCTTGACAATCATCCACTCTTTAGGGAAATACTTGCCCTCTCTCGGTGCTCTCAATAACTCAAATTTTGGTATCTTGACCATATAACTTATGAGTTAGTACAAATTAAAGTGATAATACATACATTAGTTAACACAAAATTTTATATACACAAGACATATCTTGTATTAACCAACTTGGTGTAAAACCGGGCGGGCTTAAGTCTTTTTTCCTCTTTTCAGTGTCAGTCATAGCTTGAATAAGGACCTCTAGTATGATCTTTGCACTTCATTGTAATAGTAACTGCTTAACTTTTACCTGTATCATCCTTTCAGAAAATTATATATATATATATATATATATATTTTAATTTGTTTCCTTTTTGGCATGCTAGTTTGATTGGGAAAAGATCTATTACCATTGGGCTGGTGATGACAAAGTTAGAGAGGCCCTCCATGTTCGAAGAGTATGTTCCCTTTTTTTTCTTTCATAAAAGAAGAATTCTAAAGTTTTGGAAGCAACAAAAACAAAACTGGGACCACATTAGATATTTACCTAAACAAGTATGTCCTTGAGTCGATCCCACATTAACCCAAAGACGTTTATCTCTAACTTGAAATCTTATCCCATGCAGGGCAGTATCGGAAAATGGAAGCGATGTGCTGGCGATGCTTTGCCTTTCCAAAAGATAGTAGAAAACAACATACCATATCATGCAAATCTCAGTGTCAAAGGTTATAGGTCCTTAATAGACAGGTTAATTTATTATATCTTCTGTCTATGAAGTTGTAGACTTGTTGCTGTTAGAATATGCGATTTTTTTTCTTGATAGTCTTTTGTTTAAAAGTTTCTTTTAATAGTATGTTTAGTTTTTTAAAATAAATGGTAGTCCTTATTTTGAGAAGTATATCTTGTAAGATACTATGTGGTATGTCTTGTAAGACTTATGTAGCTATTAAGTGTAGTCTTTTGTAAGATGATGTATGTATTTTGAATGAATGAAAAGCTACTCCTGAACTTTATCTTCTCCTTCTCTTAAGCTCCAAATTCTAACAGTGGTATCAAGAGCCATTCTTCTTGAGGGATTTGTGAAGGCAGAGAGCTAAACAACAGTAACAATGGCATCCAACACTTCTTGGGTGCAGGCCCTCCTATGTTTACGGGAGAAAATTATCACATATGGGTGATAAAGATGAAGGCTTATCTCAAAGCTCTAAGTCTATGGGAAGTAGTTGAAAGTGAAAATGATCCCCCTACATTGGGACCAAATCCAACTGTTGCACAAATGAAGAATTATGAAGATGCAAAGTCCAAGAAACCAAAGGCACTCACTTGTCTTCATTCAACACTTTGAGATGTAATTTTCACAAGAATAATGGCTTGTGAAACACTTAAAGAAGTATGTGAGAAGCTAAAAGGGGAGTTCGGTAGAAGTGACAAGTCAAACTCTCAAATCTCAAAAGAGAATTTGAGATGTTAAGGATGAAAGAAGGAGATACCGTGAAGGAGTACTCCGGCAAACTTTTGGAAATTGTAAACAAGATAAGATTATTTGGTGAAACTTTTCCAGATTCAAAGGTGGTGGAGAAGATGATGATAAGATTACCAGCAGGGTTCGAGTCCAAGATTTCAGCAAGAGAGGAATCTGTGATTTGAAGACTTTATCCATCGCAGAGCTGATTAGCAAGTTGCAAGCCCAAGAATAAAGAGAAAGTATAAGAGACGAAGAAGTAGAAGAAGTGGCATTTCAAGCAAAGAACAAAGGCAAGCAACTTGTGAAGGACAATAGAAGGATAGGAGGAGATAAAGTAGCAAAGAGAAGGCCATGGATGGAATTTTCACAGAAAGAAAAGTTTCCACCTTGCGTCTACTGTAAAAGAACCAATCATCAAGACAAGGATTGTTGGCTCAAAGGAAAGCCATCAATTCAGTGCAGATTTTGTAAAAAAAAAGGGTCATATTGAGAAGAATTGCAGGGCCAAGAAGAATCAACCACAACAACACCATGTTCAGCAGGCAAATTTCACTAAAGATTCAGAAAAGAAAGAAATCTTGTTTATGGCTGCTCATGGAGAAAACAAATCCAACCAATTCAAATGGTTCCTAAACAGTGGGTGCACGAGTCACATGTCATATAATGAGCTCATGTTTCACACACTTGACAAGTCACTTAAAGCTAAAGTTAGAATGGGAAATGGTGAAACATTAGAAGCACATGGAAAGGGTTCAGTTTCCTTTCAAACTAAACAAGGTATAGAGCTTATACATGATGTGTTATATGTTCCTTCTTTAGCATGTAACCTGTTGAGTGTTGGCCAAATGATGTCTAAAGGTTACTCCTTATTTTTCAAGGGAAAACATTGTTTGATTTTTTATACTGATGATACTTTGATTGACAAAGTAGAAATGGTGGATAGGATCCTATTCGGATGGAAAGTTTGATAATGCCAATTCTATAAGATTTTACGATTCATGGTTATGGCACAGAAGATATGGGCATTTTAACTATGCTACCTTAAAATCTATGTATGAGAAGGGCTTGACTAAGGACTTACCTGAGATCTCACTATCTAAAGAAGTGTGTGGGTCATGTCAGATGGGTAAGGTTCACAGGAAAGTATTTCCTAAAAGTGCTACCTGGACGACAACTGAAAAACTTGAACTTGTTCACACTGATGTATGTGGACCTATGAAGACATCATCCTTGGGCCAAAATAAATATTTTGTGCTATTTATTGATGACTTAATAAGGATGAATTGGGTGTATTTTTTGAGTAACAAGTCTCAAGTATTTTCAGTCTTCAAGAAGTTTAAAGCTTTCACTGAAAGACAGAGTGGCTGTAAGCTGAAGGCTTTGAAAACAGACAATAGAGGTGAATACACTTCAAATGAGTTCAATAAGTATTGTGAAGATGCAGGGATTGATCACAAGCTGACAGTAAGTTATTCACTAGAACAGAATGGAGTCTGGGATAGGAAGAACAGAACGGTAGTTGAAATGGCTAGATGTTTGTTGCTTGAAAAGAAACTACTGCAAAGTTTTTGGGCAGAAGCTGTTTTTACTTTAGTTTATTTGTTGAATAGGCTGCCAACTAAAGATGTGGGTGATAAAACTCCTATTGAGGCATGGAGTAGAAAAAGGCCATATCCCAAGAACTTAAAAATATTTGGTTTGATATGCTATTCTCATATTCCTTCAGTCAGAAAAAGAAAGCTTGAACCAAAAGGTACATTAGGGATCCTTATTGGTTATTCATTGCAAGCCAAAGGTTATAGAGTTTTCAACTTGAAAACAAAAGGTATTTCCATCAAAAGAGATGTAGTAGTGAATGAGCATGCTTATTGGAACTGGATAAGGAGAAGGTTGAGAAAGAAAATACAGGTTATCTTAACATGCATCCGCTGCCTGAAACACCACCATTTGGCTCTGAAAATTTAGAAGAAGCTGAAGAATCAGATGGTGAATCCTTACTTGATTCATCAATTTTGAAGACAAGGTCCCTTTTTGAGATATATGAAATATGAAATATTGCAATCTTGGAACCCAATACCTATCAAAAAGCATCAAAACATGAAGTTTGGATTAAAGCCATGAAGGAGGAGATTGGTATGAGAGAGAAGAATGACACTTGGAAGCTGGTTTATAAACCTAAAGACATAAATATAATAGGGGTGAAATGGGTTTATAGAATCAAACTTAATCCATATGGTTCAGTTAATAAATACAAAGCAAGGCTTGTTGTGAAAGGTTACGTGCAAGTTGCAGGTCTAGATTATGGAGACACATTTGCACGTGTTGCAAGACATGATACGATATGACTTCTATTTGCTTTGATAGCTCAATCAAATTGGAATTTGTATTATCTGGATGTGAAGTCGGTATTCTCAAATGGGCCATTGCAGCAACAAATTTATGTCGACCAATCGAAAGGCTTTCAAGTTGAAGGAATGGAGGATAAAGTTTACAGATTACATAAAGTGTTGTATGGATTAAAACAAGCTCCTCGAGTATGGTACAGTAAGATTGATGATCATCTAATTTATTGTGGCTTCAAAAGAAGTAAAAATGAAGCCACTTTGTATGTGAAGAAGGCTAAAGGTGGAGATGTGCCTGTGGTATCACTTTATGTTGATGATCTTCTGGTAACCGGAAGCAATGAAGCTATGGTGAATTAGTTCAAGCAAGAAATGGACACCAAGTTTGAGATGTCAGACTTGGGTGAAATGAATTACTTTTTGGGAATGGAGATTTATCAAGCTAGTGATGGAATCTTCATTTCTCGGAGAAAATATACATGGGATATTCTTAAAAAGTTCAAGATGGAGAGGTGTAAGCCTATATTGACTCCGCTAGTTCACAATGAGAAGATCTCAAAGTCAGAAGGAGGTGATAGGGCTGATCCAACAGTTTACAGAAGTCTAATTGGTAGTTTGCGAAATTTGACAGCAGCAAGACCTGATCTCATGTTCGCGGCAAGACTTTTGTCGAGGTTTATGCATTCTTCAAGTCAAGTTAATCTTGGTCTCGCTAAATGAACATTGAGGTATATCAAGGGAACTGTTGATTATGGTATTTGGTTTAAAAGGAAAAATCAAGGGCAATTGAGGGGTTATGCAGATAGTGATAGGGCAGGAAGTGTTGATGATATGAAAAGCACTTCTGGATATGCTTTTACACTTGGCTCAGACATGTTCTCATGGAATTCAAGGAAGTAAGATGTGGTAGCTCAATCATCTGTAGAAGCAGAATACATCGCTGCTGCTAGTGCAACTAATCAGGCTCTAGGTTACAAAAAATTCTGCGTGATCTAGAGCAAAACCAAATTGAACCTACTGTCATTAAGGTTGACAACAAGTGAGCAATTTCTATGGCCAAAAATCCAGTGCAACATGGTTATAGCAAGCATATAAATGTGAAGTTTCACGCTATCAGGCAAGCAGAAAAGGATGGCGACATTAATCTTGTTCATTGCATCTCCGATCAGCAGGTTGCAGACATTTTGACCAAGGCTCTTCCTAAGGGGAAATTTGAAGTTCTAAGGGATAAGTTGGGAGTATCCAAGAAAAATCTCAAGGAGGAGTGTTAGAATATGAGATTTTTTCTTGATAGTCTTTTGTTTAAAAGTTTCTTTTAATATTATGTTTAGTTTTTTAAAATAAATGGTAGTCCTTATTTTGAGAAGTGTGTCTTGTAAGATACTATGTGGTGTGTGTTGTAAGTCTTATGTAGCTCTCAAGTGTAGTCTTTTGTAAGATGATGTATGTATGTTTTGAATGAATGAAAAGTTACTGCTGAACTTTATCTTCCCCTTCTCTTAAGCTCCAAATTCTAACAGTTGCACAAATAATAGATTGTCTTTGTGATTTACACAATTTTAAGTATTTCATAAAACAGTGGAGACCATGACACAATGATCCCTCACATATCAACCCAAGCTTGGATAAGATCTCTTAACTACTCTAATGTTGATGATTGGCGACCATGGATTGTTGATGGTCAAGTTTCCGGGTAAGTTCAAATGGATGTTCTTAGATGTTTGAATTTGTGTAAACATATTGCAACCTGAAAATTTCTTCTTTGCTTTATGTTTTTTTTTTTAAATTGAAACATGCAGGTATACGAGGACATATTCAAATAAAATGACATTTGCCACAGTGAAGGAAAGAAACTATTTGACTTCTATGGAGTAACTAGTTTCATTTTCTTATGTCTTTTCCTTTTTCTTTAGCAAGTTAACATTCGTTTTGTTAAACTGTAGTGCAGGGAGGAGGACATTATCTCCAGAGTACAAGCCTGTTGAATGTCTAGCCATGCTGAGGAGATGGTTATCTTATCAACCTCTGTAATTAATGTGGAATACATTTCAAGGTCTTCATGAAGCATCATAGTATTGAAATTGATTATATAATTGAGTGGTTATGTATTTAGAAAAAATGTTAGAGCCAATAATAAGCCAAAATGGCAGTTCCATTATTGTTGTGAGATTTATCTATATGCCCACATTGTTGAGTCAATTAAGCATTGCCAAGTTTCATTCAATCAATAATTAAATAATAAATTTATACACAAAAGTTATTTTTATCTTACATTCATTTCTTTAAACGTTAGTGGACAAAAACACATCTATGTTACAACCTCTTGCGAATTTTATACTTCAGCTACCCATTGTTCTTTTTATTTATCTATATTAACTGTCTCCTTGTATTAAAATATAACTCAATATTGAGTTGACCAAATATTGTTTCCATTCCATAAAAACGTGTGTAGGCAACCATCGAGGAGATGAGTACTGATAGTTTAAATAAGCAGTCCGAACTAGCTAATGAATCCCTCGCAAATGTTTGAAATTGTTAGGAATCGGGCAGAAATAAAGCAAACCACAAGCATAAAGAAAACAAGAACACATAGATTTACGTGAAAACCCTTGCGGGAAAACCACGGGCAGAGGCAGAGGATGTTTCACTATAATGAAAGGAGAGGAGTACAATGCGGAGAATGAGTATTTTCTGGATACCCCAAAACAACCCACTAAATGCACTTATATAATATGGGCATACAAAAAAGTCCTACGCCCAAAAAACATAAAGGTCCATGGGCCTATTGGCCTGATCCCTACGCTACCATCACAGACCCAATTGAAATCACAAACATGGGTTGCACCGTGAAACTTTCTGGGCCGGATCAACAAAATTTGGGTCAAAACTCTAACAATCTCCACCTTGACACGAATTCTAATTCAGAACTCAAATCCATTTCAAGACAAACTCTCCACCTCTTCCACAAATGCCCCTAAGGGGCACATCTCAACAGCTAACACTAACCAAGTCCAAGCAATGCTCAAACTTGGCACTTGGTAGTGTCTTGGTCATCACATCAGTAGGATTATCATGAGTACTAATCTTGCTCACCAAAATATCACCACGAGCAATAATTTCATGTACAAAATGATACCGAACATCGATGTGCTTTGTTCTCTCATGAAATATCTGATCTTTCATAAGGAAGATAGCACTCTGACTGTTGTAAAAGACCATAGTAATCTATAAGTCTTTGCTAAGTTCACCAAATAGACCCTTCAACCAAACAACTTCCTTGAAAGCCTCTGTAACAGCCATGTACTTTGCCTCAGTAGTTGACAAAGCAACCGTAGTCTGTAAAGTAGCTTTCCAACTGATAGCACAACCACCAATGGTGAAAATATAGCCTATAAGGGACCTCCTTTTATCATAATCTCCTGCAAAATTAGAATCAACATACCCGATTACTCTATCTCTATTTTGCCCAAACTGTAAACAAACATCAGCAGATCTATGCAAGTATCTGAAAATTCACTGAAAAACTTTCTGATGTTCTTTGCCAGGATTTGCCATGTATCTCTAACTGCACTGACGACATAAGATAAATCTGGTCGGGAACACACCATCGCATACATAAGAGACCCAACAACACTAGAGTATGGAACTCGAAATATATAGTAACTCTCATCATCTGTCTTTGGAGATAAAGTGACCGAGAGTTTGAAGTGAGCTGTCAATGGAGTACTTACATGTTTGGCATTTTGCATATTGAACCTGTGAAGCACTTTCTCAATATACCTTTTCTGAATCAAGTATAACTTACACTTCACTCTATCCCTCATAATTTTCATGCCAAGAATCTTCTTTGCTGCTCCTAGATCCTTCATATCAAACTCATTGCCGAGCTGAGCTTTGGCTTTTATTATCTCTCTCATATCCTTTGCTGCAATAAATATATCATCAATATACAAGAGAAGTTACACGAACAAACCATCACTTACCTCCTTGAAGTAGACACAACTATCATAACTACTCCTCTGAAACATATGAGAGGTCATAAAAGAGTTAAACCTCTTATACCACTGCCTGGGAGACTGTTTTAAGCCATAAAGAGACTTTTTCAGCAAGCATACATAGTCCTCCTTTCTTGAGACTACAAAACCCTCTGCTTGCTGCACATAGATATCTTCCTTAAGTTCTCCATGTAAGAATGCAGTTTTGACATCCAACTGCTCAAGCTCAAGATTATGCATGACCACAATACTAAGCAAGGCTCAAATCAAACTATGCTTTACAACTGGAGAAAACACATCTGTGAAGTCAACACTTGAAACCTGACTATAACCTTTAGCAACTAGTCTTGCTTTGTACCCAACATCTTCAACTTTTGATGTTCCTTCTTTCTTTTTGAATGCCCACTTGCAATGGACAACTTTTTTATCTTTAGGCAATCTCACCAAATCCCATGTGCCATTCTTATGAAGTGATTCTATCTCCTCCTGTATAGCAATCATCCATCGTACAAAATCATCACAACTAACTGCCTCTGAGTAAGAAGAAGGTTATTCACTGAAATCAATACCTTCTGTTACATTCAATGCATAAGCAACCAAATCAGCTTCAACATACTTCTGAGGAGATCTAACATCTCTTCTAGGCCTGTCTTTAGAAATAGAATATTGTGGTGTCATTGGTGGTGAAGAAGAAATAGTACCACTCTGTATCTCTGGGCTAGACTGAAAATTAGGCACTGGTGTAGACTCTGCTCTAATTGGCAATTCAACGTGGGTGAATAACTTTTGCTGATTCATGTCACTAAGCTCATCTGGGGGTGAAGCACTAGATTTGGAGGGAGCCCGAATCATGGCATTTTCATCAAACACAACATCCCTGCTAATTATAAATTTTTTGCTTTCTGGGCACCAAAGCTTATAACCTTCAACAACAGACTTATAACCCATAAATAAGCACTTGACAGATCTAGGTTCCAACTTTCCATTATCAATATGAGCATACGCAGGATATCCAAATATCCTTAAATCTGAATAACTAGCAGGAGCACCATACCATACCTCTTGTGGAGTCTTTTTATCAATTGCAACTAAGGGAGAGCAGTTAATAAAAAGATAAGTTGTGGAAGCAGCTTCGACCCAAAAAAACATGGGTAAACCAGCATTAAAGAGCATACAACACACCTTCTCCATTATAGTCCTATTCATTCGTTCAACTACACCATTCTTCTGCGGAGTATGACAAACTGTCAAGTGCCTCACAATTCCTTGTGACTTGCACAGAGCATTAAATTTATTAGAACAGAACTCTACACCATTATCATTCCAAAGGCATTTTACCTGCTTCCCTGTTTGTTTTTCAATCATAATCTTCTACTCCTTGAAAGTAGGAAACACATCATTCTTTTGCTTCAGGAAGAACACCCAAACTTTTCTGGAATAGTCATCAATAATAGTCAATAAATAATTCGCACCTCCTATAGAAGGTACTCTAGAAGGACCCAGAGATCAGAATGAATAGAATCAAGTGTGCCTTTAGTTGAGTAGATGCCTTTAGTGAATCTGACTCTCTTCTGCTTCCCAAAAATGCAATTCTCATAAAACTCCAATTTAATAATACTTTACCCATCAAGAAGCCCTCTCCTGCTTAGTTCATCCATCTCGTTTTCACTTATATGCCCTAGGCGCATATGCCAAAGTTTAGCAATATCACTTTCTGATAGAGAGGAGGTAGAAACTGCTACATCACCTGTAACCATAGAGCCCTTCAAGATATACAAATTTGTAGACTTTCTCTTTCCTTTCATCATAACAAGATCACCTTTAGTAACCTTCAAGACTCCACCTTCACCAGTGTACTAATATCTATTCGAATCAAGGGTACTCAAGGAAATAAAATTTCTTTTTTAGGTCTGGGACATACCGTACATCACCAAGTATCCTTACAACCCCATCAAATATCTTAATTCTGATTGTTCCAATACCAGCTATCTTGAAAGGTGTGTCATTTTCCATCAATACAGCTCCTTTAGAGACTGCTTCATATGTTGTAAGCTAATCTCAATTGCGACACATATGAAACGTGCAAATTGAATCAATAATGCAATTCTCATAGAGTTTGGAGTTACCATCAGAAACAACCAAGAGTTCTCCATCACTACCGCCATCTTCAAAGAAACTAGCTTCATCAGACTTTTCTGGTTAGTTTTCTTCTATTTTGGAGCTTCTCTTTTCCCTCTATTCTGTAACTTCCAACATTTGAATTTGATGTGGCCCTTCTCCTTACAGTAATTACAAATTTTTTTTCTGTTTCTAGATTGTGATCTGTTTCTATCATCACCCCTAGAGTTTCTTTCACGATTCCTTTCTCAAACAAGGAGACCATCTCCGTGAGTCTCTGACCCATTCACAAAATGTTTCATCTTCTCCTTAGAGAACAATGCATCATAGACTTCATCCATGGTCAGGGTATCACGACTATATAAAATTGTATCCCTAAAGGTCGTGTATGATGAAGCCAGCGAACACAACAAAATCAACCCTAAATCTTCCTCATCGTACTTAACCTCCAGAGTCTCTAAATCAGAGATGATTTCTTTAAAGACAGATAGGTGATCTTCCAAAGACGCACCCTCAAACATACGATGGTTTTGAAGTTATAAAGAGTTTGTGCAAGTTGTCAATCGCTTTAAACATAATTTTGATGATTTGTGACTGAAAACTAGCATTCCACAATACACTTTCAGATGAATACTCAATATCTTTATTGAGTTTTGTATACACATGACGAAACAAGTATTTGTAAGCAATGAAGTTTGGAATTTCCGATAACCACTTACACCTGACCAATTCACCTTAGTAGATCATATTTCCTGGTTAAAATGGATCTAAATTTACTCAGCACTGGGTGGTGTTTTCAGGTACATAGGAGTGGGTGATTCAGATGATGTTCAACTATTCTACTACTTTGTTAAGTCTGAGTCTAATCCAAAGTCAGACCCTCTTATTCTATGGCTAAATGGGGGCCTGGCTGCTCTGCTTTATCTGGCCTTCTCTTTGAAATAGGTCCAATAACATTTGAGCCTGTGGAGTATGGTGACTTTAAGCCAGCAGAATATAATAGTAGCTTTCCGTCATTGGTCTTGAATCCTCATACATGGACAAAGGTAAGCATGTCTGTCAGTGACTAATTTTTGGATATTCATAAGCTTGCAGCCTAACTGAAATGTTGTTTGATCAGGTCGCAAGCTTTATATTCTTAGATCTTCCAATTTGTACTGGATTTTCCTATGCAAGAACTTCAGCTGCTCGGCAATCAGATGATATGCAAGCTAGTGATCATGCATATCAATTTCTTCACAAAGTGATGTCAAACATTTACGTGAAAAAAATTATGAACTCTTATTTCTAGTTTTAAATTGATGACTTTACCATTTAATTTAATTATCACCATTTCTTTTTAGTGGTTCAATGGTCACCCAGAATTCTTAAGAAATTCATTTTATATGGCTGGGGACTCCTATTCTGGATTAGGCGTACCAATCGTTTCTCAACTTATAGCAAATGGTAGGATTTTATGATGAAGTACACTGTTATTTTCCTCCAAGAACCATCCGTTGCTTATTCTGCCCTGGTTAATCATTCACCATTGCGATGATGTGGTCATTCAGGAAATGCGAAGGGACTTGAACCATTTATTAATCTTAAGGTTTGTCTTTCTTTTTCGTTACATTTTCTACATAATGACTTCTTTTGTTTTGTATTAGGATATAAGTCATTACATAGTTCGAGACTCCTAGAACATCAGGAAAGGATAGGTACCGGTGCTCTCAACATTTTGCATCCTTTAAATGGTTTCAGGGATATTTACTGGGAAATCCATTGACATATCATGGTGACTACAATCACGGGATCCTATATGCTCATGGAATGGGACTTATTTCTGATGAACTTTTTGAGGTTCGCATTGTATAATAAAATCTTTTTTTTGCTTCATTTATTTACACTAATGATGTAAATGTAATTCAACATGTTAGAAAAGTTTCATAAGGTTGCTATGTGTAACTAAAGAGATAGAGAGTAAAAGATGGGAAAATATTGTGTGTTATTAATTGAATGACTGCTATTTAAAGAATCTGTACAAGACTATATACAAGACCAATATCAACAAGGATAGACTTCAAGTTACAACAACTATAAGAACTCTACAACAACTAGGTGTCTAGTAATTATCCGTTACTACGCCCCCGCAAGTTGGTGGTGTCAACTACACCCAGCTTAGAAAAATGCTTAACAAAAGAGACTCTTCGAAGTGGTTTGGTCAGTATATCTGCAACTTGATCAGTCGAGTGAAGGTGTTGAACTGCGATATCCTTATTTTGAACTTGTTCATAAACAAAATAAAAATCAATAGCAGTATGCTTCATTCGACTATGGAACACTGGATTGGCACAAATGTAGGTGGTGCTAACATTGTCACAAAATATTCGAGGAAGGTCTGAGATAAGAAAATGAAGCACGTGGAGTAAACTTGTTAGCCAATTGGTCTCAGAAACCGTAGCTGCAACAACCTGATATTTTATTCTGTGGAGGAACGGGAGATAGATATTTGCTTTTTACAGGACCATGATATCGGAGAGATGCCAAGGTAAACAACATAACCTGTGGTGGAGGTTCGATCAAGAGGATCTCCAGTCCATTCAGAATCTGAGTAAGCTAGAAGACGGTGATCATGTTCTTTGGTAATCCGGAGGCCAAATGAGGATGTTTGGTGTAGATATTGAAGGAGACATTTCATGGTTGTCTAATGAGATACGAAGGGCTGATGCATGGACTGTGAGAGTTTGCTGACAATAAATGCTATGCCCGAACGTGTAAAAGAAAGGTAATGAAGTTTACCGATGATCCACCTACAAAAAGAGCCATCAACTAGAGAATCGTCCACGGACTCTGGGAAAGTTACAGTAGAAGCCATTGGTGTTGGAACACCTTTGTAATTTTGCATATTAACTTCCTGCAAACGATCTATAATGTACTTCTGTTGAGACTGTGAAGAGGATAAAGAAAACTAGAGAGAGAGTTCTTTAGGAGAGAGAGAATTAATTTTATGGTAACATCCGTGGGTAACCTCCATGGCGGACAAACTCTTTATATTAATGACTTGGAGTATGTACAATTACACAGAGAATGAGAATAAAAAGGTACAACCTAAAATTTGGGCTATTTATATTAACTGCGTGAACATTAATATATAATAGTACGTCACATATTAATTAGGCTCCACAACCTAACAGAGACAACAAAAGACCACCAGGATAAGACAACACTACAACACTACAACACCAAGGAAATAATGAAGTGGACCAAGATCCTTCAGTGAAAATCGAGTTGCAAAATTATCAATAATGCTTTGAACACCACGAATCTGATTACCAGTAACAACTATGTCATCAACATATACTAGGACACAAACAATAAACTCAAAATTCTGTAGGATGAACAATGATGAATCAGATTGGGACTTAATAAACCCCAAAGTAACCAAATAATTTTTGAGTTTGGTGTACCAGCCCTAGGGGCCCGTTTAAGTCATAAATAGCTTTTTGCAGCTTACAAACATATGTCAGATTTGTAGAAGATTTGAAACCAGGTGGTTGGCGCATATAGACTTCTTCATCAAGATGACCTTGCGGGAAGGCATTATTGATATCAAGTTGACGAATGGGCCATCTTTGTTATGTTGCAATTGCAAGAACTATTCGAACAATTGTTGGCTTTACCACAGGGCTAAAAGTGCATTGGAAGATAAGGCCAGGTCGTTGTGTGAATCCTTTGGCAACCAAGCAAGCTTTGAACCTGTCAACAGAACCATCAGGATGATATTTAACTCAAAAAAGCCACTTACAATCCACCACATTTTTCGAAGGATCACGTGGTACCATCTCCTATGACCGGTTCTGAACTAAGGCATCAAATTCATTTTTCATAGATTCATGCCAATGTGGGACTTATTGTGCTTGCTTAAAGGTTCTAGGTAGGGAGGAAGTGGTTTTATCAACAGTGTGGAATTTCTTAGGCTTAAGGCTATTAGTCTTAGATCGAGTAATCATGTTATGTGTGGGCGTTGATGTAGAGCTAAGGGAAACAAGAAAAGGTTGTGGGGCCAGAAGAGATAGGACAAGTGACCAGGAAGAGGGTTGTACCACAGGGGTTTGGGTTAAAGTAACAATAGATTTATTTCAACATTGGTAAGTGATTATTGTGGACTACGGCTGTGTACTTAAATGGGGAGAAGAATGAATTGGTGAGGTCGAACAGTTGGTTGAGGTAAATTATGGCTGGAAATTGCATTTTTTATGGTAAGGGAAGGGGGAAGTGGAGATGCTGGAGAAGAAGTAGCAGATAAGGGAGAAATTGAATTACCTGAGACGGTGGTACCTGTTAGGGCAGAGAAGATGGGTAAGTGCGTGTCCACGGGCTGCTGTACAATGTGAGCAGGAAGCTCATAAGAATCATGTGAATATTGAGTATTATCTTTCGGCTGCTGTTCAGTTGAACAAATCTCCCAAGACACATTTTTATTTTGTGTGTTTTTCAAATGAGGAAAAATATTTTCGAACGGAAACTAATTTTCTAAAAATAAAACATCACGAGATAAATATATTTTTAAAGTTAAAGGATCAAAACATTGGTGGCAGTAATGTTTATTCGAAAATCCTAAATAAACACATAGTATCGAATGAGGCTCGAGTTTGTTTTTGGCATATGGTTTGAGACATGGATAACACAACCAACCAAATACTTTAACGGGTTCATACTTAGGCAAAGTTTGAAATAAAATTTCAAAGGGGCTCTTATGCTGAAGATTCGGTGTAGTTAGCCTATTTATAAGATAAATGGCTTGTTAACAGGCAAAACTCCAAAAGTGTGAAGGTAAAGACGCTTGATGCAACAAGGTTCTAGAAGTTTCAATAACACGTCGGTGTCATCTTTCGACTAGAGCAACTCTCTGTGGAGTATATGGAGTATATGAGGGTGACACTAAGTGCTCTATGCCATGTATTTTGAGATACGACTGTAGGCTCTGAAATTCGCCACCACCATCAGTGTAAAAAGATTGAATTTTGGTGTTGAATTTGTGTTCAAGCAATGGATGCAAATTTTGGAAAACTTCCAGAGTTTCATTTTTTGATTTTAAAGTGAACAACCACATGTATTTTGAAAATTGATCAACAAATAACACATAATATCTTTTCTTATCAATTGACAAAACTGGAGATGGACCCCATAGATTTCTATAAAGGATTTGCTGGGGCTTATTACTTTTCAATGAATTTTCTGAGAAAGTCAACCTGCGCATTTTATTTGAATAACAAGAATTACAAATGGAGCTAGATTTAGGATTCAAAGCAGAAAGGAAAACTGATTCAACATAGTCTCTAAAATGTGGCAATTAGGATGGCCTAAACGCCGATGTCACAGGTGAATTGGAATAGCCATATTGCATTTTGGAGAACAATGTGTACAGCCCGGTGGCCACTCATACAGTCCATCTTTATTCTGCTCCCGAGCTAGAGACACCCCCGTACTCAGATCCTTCACAAGATAATGGAAAGGAAAAAATTCAATAGAGAAATGATTATCACAACAAAACTTAGAAACAGAAATAAAATTATTTTTAATGACAGGGGAGCATAAGGTATTGAGAATTTTGAAATAATGATTTGATGCACTTATGTTAGCGTTATCGGTATGGGATATTGGAATGGTGTTACCATTGCCCATAGTTATCTCTTCAGTGCCGTGGTAATCATGTACAGTGGCTAGGCTTTGAGCATCAGATACAATATGATGGGTGGCTCCACTGTCCACGATCCAAGGGGTCTGTTGAGAAGGAAAAAGAGCATCAAAGTTTGCTCGGGATTGCAGATGGTTATGTGACTGCAATCTACAAACTTTAGCGGACGCGGTCACACATATAGTTGGTAGCGAAGGTTTTTGTAAAAGGGATGCTGCTGGTTGTTTCTTCGTGGGCGTTGTACTTGCCATTGCTGATTGTTGGCAGGAGGGTTCATACCTGGACAACGGTTGTTGGAGTAATTATTGTTGCCCTGACGAAAAGGCGTTGAGCTTATCTTTTGTGCTACAACAGCAGTAATAGGAGTTGATCGCATCTTCTTGTCTTCCTCGTATTTGAGGAAAAACTCATGATTTAGAAGCTTTTCGTAAAGATCTTCATATGGAATAGTAGAATTACGAGCATGAATGGCAGCAGAGAGTTCTCAAAATTCATATCCGAGTTCACTGAGGATTTTTATAATGAGTTCAGGATTTGACACCGGTGCACTAGCAATTGTAAGTTCATTACAAAATGATCGAACTTGATGAAGATAATCTATGACTAGACGAGAATCTTTAGTGAGGCAAGTAAATCAATCTCGCAAGCTGAAAATTCTTGTTTGAAATTTATTTGCATATGCAGTATGAAAAGCATCCCAGGAAGCTTTGGTAGAGACTGCAATAGTAACAGTGGGGGCAAGCGTTGGATCAACAGAGGTCAATAAAGCATTTTGAATTAGCTGATCTTGCCAATACCAAGAAACGAACTCAGGGTTATCAATATTTTGATTATTCTGAGAGATGGTGTGAATGGGGCAGGGATGAAGCCATTGAGATACCCATAAAGATTGTGACCACGCATAAGCATTGAAACTTGAGCTTTCCACAAGGAGAAATTGTGACTGCCTGTCAATTTAAAGGGCAGTTGAGTAACTGGATTGAATTGAACAATAGTGATGGCATTGTTGATTCCATCAACATTGGTCACAGAAATCTTAGAGGCCATTTGTGTGAGGAAACAGAAAGAAAAGAAAAGGAAAGGATCAACTCGTAGGAGTTTAGATAGGCTGTGATACCATAAAGAGATAGAGAGTAGAAGATGGGAAAATATTGTGCGTTATTAATTGAATGAATGCTATTTAAAGAATTTGTACAAGACTATATACAAAACCTATATCAACAAGGATAGACTTAAAGTTACAACAACTATAAGAACTCTACAACAACTACGTGTCTAGTAATTATCCGTTATTAGTAACATATAATAATATTTTTTAATAACATGATAGTGTAAAATATATTTACACTGTCAAAGCAACAACAACAACAACAACATACCTAGTGTAATCCCACAAGTGAGGTTTAGGGAGGGTAGAATGTACATAGACCTTACTCCTACCTCGTAGAGATAGAGAGGGTGGATTTAGTGGTAAACCTAGTCTATAACTATCCAGTTGATATTCTTCTAGCTAGAAGGACCACCACCATTGATACATTGGGAGCGGATTAAGTGGACAACCCATTTATTCTATGCCCAAGTGTCGAGATACTTAAGTAATGGTCCCCTATTGCTAAACATCCAACTAGCCATTTAATGATGAAAAGAAGCCCATGCCTGGAGCTATGCCACAGTAGAATCATTAATATTCATGGAAGCTACTAAAATTCTTGGATATCTACCAGAGTCCAGAAACCAGAACTGGCACAAAAACTCAGAATATTATCTGAAGCTCTTATCAAAGGATTAGACATCAGCTGGAAGTAAAACCTTAAAATGGTAACATTAAAGGTAAAGGTCAGGCGCTACTTCCTTAGTGAAGTATCTCATTCCACAAAATTGGAACCAAATATCTCATTCTTAAAATTGGAACAATTCCACAAAACATGAGAATCGGAAGGCGTATCTGTTACATACTTTTGTTTTTGATAACCCCCCGACTCAAATAAAGCATTTCCAAACAGTTTGAAAAAGGCATAGAAGTTCAATGTTTTTCTAAGCATTATCTTCACATCACACTGATTAAATGGATTACTCTTGAACAATCCTTAAAGAGAAATAGTAAAAGAGAGTATTTCGATATACATCCTAGCAACACACAATGTCGCAATGATATGCGAACTTATTATCAGGTTTGTGTCTAGAATTCATTTATTTTGTGTTGCTTCCATCGTGCTTGGTTTATTTGACTAGACTTAATATAAGTTATATGATTTTTGAAGATGCTAGGTGGAATAAATTATGCACATATTTTGGAGCCCAAGTGTGAGTCTGCTTCACCAAGGCCACAAAAATTATTTTGGAACATACACGACTACCTGTTCCACTAATATGTAATACTGATAGGAGTAGACATTCAACTAGTTAGTAGCATATTGCTGAGTCAGCTATATAAGTTGTTAGAGGTTGTTAGACAATGATGAGTGAGTGGGAATGAGCAGTCAAATAGAGTGTTCTAGAAGAAAGGTAGTTATTAGATATTTTGTTGCCTATATAAGGCACAACAATCTGATTGTAACACATAAGTTTTGAAGCAGTTATAATTTTTGATCTTTCTCCTCTTCTTAGTTCCATCAATGGAGTCTTAGCAAGTGTTTTCACATGGTATCAGAGACACGAGTTCCATACTTAGTGTGTGTTTTCGATCATTTTTCACTAAGTTTTCTGCATATTGTGGATCTCTATCTTTAGCTCTTTTCATAATTTTGATCTATATTAAAGCTGCATTCTATCAATCATGGCACCTAAAATCGATCAAAGTGATCCACTTTTCATTGGTGCATTTGAGAGCTCCAGTGCTGTACTTGTTTCAATCAAGTTAACTGATTCAAAAAATTATAGTTTATGGAGTCGATCGATGCGTATTTATCTCTTACAAAAGAGGAAGTTTGGATTTGTCACTAGTGCCTGCAAAAAAGAATCATATAGAGAGGAGCTTCATGAGCAGTGGGAAATATGTAATGCAATTATGCTTTCCTGGATTATGAACACTGTGAGTGAGAGTCTGTTATCTGGTATTGTTTATGCCATGAATGCTTATGCAGTTTGGGAGGATTTGAAGGAGAGGTATGACAAGGTGAATCGTATGAGTATATACCAGTTGCATCGCGAAATTAATATGCACTCTCAAGGTACAGATTCAATCTCAGCCTATTTTACCAAATTAAAGAGTTTATCGAGTGAGTATGATGTACTAGTGACAAATCCTAGTTGTGCTTGTCCTACATCTAGAGAGTACTCAAATCATATGTGTCAACTTAGACTTTTACAGTTTTTAAGTGGCCTGAATGAGTCCTATGACCAAGCTAGAAGATAGATATTGCTCAAAGGAGTGACTCCTACTCTCAATCAAGCTTATGCTATGCTCATAGAGGATGAAATCTAACATTCAGCATGTATGATGACTGTGAATGATAGATCAAAACCACTTGCTATGCAAGTGAATCAAAATTATATTTTTGGACAAAGCAACTCTAACTATAGAGGCAGAAAGTATGATTATTGCCATCTATTGGGTCATACCAAGGAAACTTGCTATAAGTTGGTAGGGTATCCAAATGACTGGAAGAACGGGAAGAAACAAGGCTACAATTCTAATTTTAGATCACAGTATACTGGCAGTAACAACTTTGTAAACACTGATCACAGGTCTATTTCTCAGGCTTCAACTATGGTAGCTAGTCAAGTTGATGCTGATAGTTCTAGTCATGAAGTGACTCCCACACCAAATGCCAAGACTCACACATTCACTGAGGAAGATTACGCTCAGATTATAACTATGTTTAACAAAGACACAACAGATATGAAACAAGTCAATACGATAGGTATTACTACTTGTTTTTTGTCCAAAGCATATTCTGACAGTTGGATTGTAGACTCAGGTGCTACACATCATTTTTCTGCACATAGACACTTGTTCAAAGGAGGTACCAGATTAGACTCCAAGCATATGGATAAGTTGCACCTTCCAACAGGTGATGAAGTGATAGTCTCACACATAGTAGAAGCTCACATTTTTGTAGATAATGTGATCAAAGATGTTCTACATGTTCTAGACTTCAAACTCAATTTGCTGTCTATTTCCAAGATAACCAAGGAACTTTCATGTTTTGTATCCTTTTATCCTGATTTTTATATCTTTCAGGACCTCTTCAATGGTAAGGTGAAGGGGATTGGTAGACAAAAGGGTGGACTATATGTTCTTAAAGGTGCTAGTCAGTTAAGATTAGAAGCCAACAGATTTATTGCAGAAGTCTCCACTTTCAGTTGCATCTTATGGCACCAAAGACTTGGACACCCTGCTGCTCAGGTTCTCAAGTGTTTAGACATTATGAAGAATCCTAGTGATGCAAACATGTTGAATAAATATTATGTGTGTCCACTAGCTAAACAGACAAGATTGTCATTCCCTTTAAGTACTACTAGATGCTCTACATGTTTTGAACTTGCACACATGGATTTGTGGGGTCCATATAAAACTTCTACTTTTTAAAATAAGTATTACTTCTTGACTATAGTAGATGACCATAGTAGATACACTTGGGTGCACCTATTGTAGTTTAAGTCTGAGGCCATAATGGCCATTAAGACATTTGTTTCCATGATTAAAACTCAGTTTGGCATAATGGTAAAAAACCATTAGATCTGATAATGGCACTGAATTTATCAACTCTCAATGTAAGATATTGTTCCAGTCCCTGGGCATACTACATCATACCAGCTATCCTCATACTCTTCGACAGAATGGAGTTGTTGAGAGAAAGCACAGACACATATTAAACATAGCTAGAGCCCTCAAGTTTTAGTCTAACTTGCCCATTAAGTATTGGGGACTATGTGTAAAGGCTGCAGTATATCTAATGAACAGGTTACCATCTTCTATTCTAAGTGGTAAGAGCCTATTTCAGTTGATGTTTTCCAAGGATCCCAAGTTATCACATCTCAAGGTATTTGGATGCCTGTGCTATGTCACTATCCTCCCAAGAGGTGATAAGTTCATAGAAAGGGACAAACATGTAGTCTTGGTAGGATATTCAGAATCTCAGAAGGGGTATTTACTACTGGATATCACCTCAAAGAAACTATTAGTCAGTAGAGATATTGTGTTTCATGAAGATACATTTTTTTTACTTCCTCACCAGCACAAAATACACAAGCTTCCTCATCTGGAGAAAATATTACTGACTTCTTGATTTCCACAGATGAAGAAACATTTCATGAAACAAATACTGAGAGTGTTACTGAAGGAGCTCCAATTGAGGAGGATGAATTTCTAATATTGAAGTTCCTGGTGCAGCTTCACCAGGCACCACTCATGAAGAAACATGTCAAGATAATTATTCCCTACCTTAATCCTCTTCTAGTAGACCTGCGAGAACAAGAAGACCACTAGTGTGGATGCATGATTATGTTTATACTTCTAGAAATCAAAGATGTAAACATCCATTGCCAATAACTTGTCTTATAAGAATCCGAGTCCTACTTATCAGTGCTATTTATCCAAATTCTCCACTTTGACTGAGCCTCGGCATTATAAACAGGTTGTAAAAGATGAAAGGTGGGTAGAAGCTATGAAATCAGAGGTTTAAGCCTTGGAATCTAACAACACATGGGTCATTGTTGATATACCTAAAGGGAAGAATACTGTTGGTTCCAAGTGGATATACAAAATCAAATATCTTTCCAATGCTAAAGTGGAGAGGTTTAAAGCAAGGTTAGTGGCCAAAGGATATATCCAACAAGAAGGGTTGGACTATCATGAAACCTCACCAGTGGCTAAGATGGTTACAGTCAGATGTGTGATTGCACTACCTGCATCTAAAGGTTGGAATCTTCATCAAATAGATGTGCATAATGCATTCCTCCAAGGGGATCTTGAGGAGGAAGTTTACATAGAAATGCTTGAGGGATTTAGAAAACAGGGGGAGAACAAGGTGTGTAAGTTGATAAAATCCTTGTATGGTCTTAAGCAAGCCTCTAGGCAATGGAATGTTAAGCTTACTCATGCTTTACTTGATGCTGATTTTACTTAAAGTGTACATGATTATTCCCTATTCACCCTGCATTAAGGTAGTGATACTGTTATAGTTTTTGTTTATTTTGATGATTTAATAATCACTAGAAGTAGTGCCTCCTTGATTAATGCTACCAAAATCAAGTTGCATCAGCAGTTTAAGATGAAACATTTGGGGGATCTCAAGTATTTCTTGGGTATTGAAGTTTTAAGATCAACATCAAGGATCATTCTAAACCAAAGGAAGAATATTCTAGAGTTGATTGCTGAAACATGTCTTAGTGGTGCTAAGCCTGTTATTACTCCCTTAGAGTCTAATGCCTGGCTCATCTCTATTGAGTATGATCAAGCAACAGGTGCACATGGTGATGAATTATTGTATGACATTTCCTCTTACCAAAGACTTATTGGGAAGCTTATGTATGCCACTATTACAAGGCCAGACATTAACTTTGCTGTCCAGACTCTCAGCCAATTCATCCAGCATTCCAAGAAGTCTCACTGGGAAGCAGCTACTAGGGTAGTCAGGTACCTAAAAGATTCTATTGGCCAAGGTGTCTGGTTAAAGACTGAACCTGCTAATACTTTGAGTTGCTGGTGTGACTTTAATTGGGCTGCTTTTCCAAACACCAGAATATTACTTACTAGTTATGCTATTCACTTTGGTGAATCACTCATATCATGGAAGTCCAAGAAGCAGCACACTATTTCCAGGAGTTCTGCTGAAGCTGAGTACAGAAGCATGGCTTCAGCAATTGCAGAACTCACTTGGCTGGTTGGATTATTTTAGGAACGTAAGGTCTCTATCAACCTCCCCATTTTAGTCTATAGTGACAGTAATTCATCCATTCAACTGGCCAACAACCCTGTGTTCCATGAGAGAACCAAACACATTGAGATTGACTGTCATTTCATTAGGGACAAAATCAAAGATGGATTGATGAAGGCTCTACATGTTCAATCTACTGATCAACTTGTTGATTTGCTTACCAAGGGCCTAAGTCTTGCTTAACATGCCCACTTACTTAGCAAGATTGGTGTGCTAAATATTCTGAACCTTGCAGCTTGAGGGGGAGTGTTTTGGAACATACACGACTACCTGTTCCACTGTTGTGTAATACTGATAGGATTAGACATTCAACTAGTTAGTAGCATATTGCTGAGTCAGCTATATAAGTTGTTAAAGGTTGTTAGACAATGATGAGTGAGTGGCAATGAGTTGTCAAATAGAGTGTTCTAGAAGAAAGGTAGTTATTAGATATTTTGTTGCCTATATAAGGCACAACAATCTGATTGTAACACATAAGTTTTGAAGCAGTTATAATTTTTTATCTTTCTCCTCTTCTTAGCTTCATCAATGGAGCCTTAGAAAGTGTTTTCACAAAAATGGTTAGGCCAAAGAAGGTTTCTTGATGAAATGCTATATCTTGGACGGCTAAGAGGTTGAGTAAGAAAAACTGGTTCTTATCTCTTGACAATCATCCACTCTTTAGGGAAATACTTGCCCACTTTCGGTGTTTTAACAACTTAAATTTTAGTATTTTGACCATATATCTTACGAGTTAGTACAAATTAAAGTGATAATATATGTTAGTTAACATAAAAGTTTATATACACAAGGCATAACTTGCATTAACCAACTTAACTGGTGGAAGAACCGGGTGAGGGTAAGTCTTGTTTTTACCTCTATTCAGTATTGGTAATAGCTGGAATAAGGAAAACATGGACTCTATTATGATCTTTGCACTTCATTGTTATAATACCTGCTGAACTTGTATCATCCTTCAGAAAGTATGCTATACCCAAATCTTGAACATTATATTCATATTGTAACTTCTTCTTTTCCCTCGCCATGCTAGATTGACTGGGAAGAGATCTCTCACCTTTGGGCTGATGATGACAAAGTTAGAGAGGCCCTCCATGTTCGAAGAGTATGTTCCTTCTTTCTTTCTTTTTTTCATATAAAGAGAATTCTAACGTTTTGGAAGCTACATAAACTAATTGGGAACACATTAGATATTTACATAAACCAGTAGGTCCTTCAGTGGATCCCACATTAGCCCTTAGACGTTCGTCTCTAACTAGAATTTTTCTCATGCAGGGTAGTATTGGAAAATGGAAGAGATGTACTGGTAATGCTTTGCCTTTTCAAATGATAGTAATGAACAGCATACCATATCATGCAAATCTAAGTGGAAAAGGCTATAGATCCTTAATATACAGGTTGAGTAAAATCTTCTGTCTACAAAGTTGTAAATTTGTTGCATAAATAATAGATTCTATATATGGATTTACTTATTTTTCAGTATTTCAAAACAACGGAGATAATGATATGGAGGTCCCTTACATATCAACCGAAGCTTGGAAAAGATCTCTTAACTACTCCATTTTTAATGATTGGCGCCCATGGATTGTTGATGGTCAAGTTGCCGGGTAAATCTAAAACTAAATAAATGTTCTTTGATACATGTTAACATGCTTCAACCTGATCTTTTCTTGTCTTTCCTTTTTGTTTCTTTGCACTTAAACATGCAGGTATACAAGGACATATTCAAATAAAATTACATTTGCCACGATGACGGAAAGCAACTATTTGACTTCTATGGAGTAACTAGTTTCATTTTCTTATGTTTTCTTCTGTTTCTTTAGCAAGTTAACATTCGTTTTGTTAAGCTGTTGTGCAGGGAGGAGGACATACAGCTTCAGAGTATAAGCCTGTTGAATGTCTAACCATGCTGAAGAGTTGGTTCTCTTATCAACCTCTGTAATTAATTTCGAATATATTTCATGCTCTTCATTAGCATCAAGTATTGATATTGATTCTATAATTGAGTGGTTATGTATTTATAGTGTTAGAACCAATAATAAGACAAAATGGCTATTCCATTTTTGTTGTAAGATCCATTTGTTCTCCACAATGTTCAGAGTTACTGAGCATGACACCAAATTAACTTTGCTTCCCCGGCCAAGTTTCATTCATGTTCCATTATGTCAATTCAAAGCAAAAAAAATTGATGAACAAAGAATGTCATTTATAGAACATATTTTCTACACTTGCTTTAAGCAAATCATTTTCCACACGTTTAAAGGGTCTTGTTTTCCTTGAGGAAATCTTTTTCAAAAATTTTGTCCAACCATATATGGGAAACTAAAAAAATACCAGATGGAATAACGGATAATTACTAGACACCTAGTTGTTGTAGAGTTCTTATAATTGTTGTAACTTTCAAGTATCCTTGTTGCTACAGGTCTTGTACATACTCTTTAAATAGTTGTCATATGATAAATAACACAGGATTATTTTTTCATCTTCTACTCTCTATCTCTTTATGGTATCAGGGCATATCTAAACTCCTACGAGTTGATCCTTTCTCTATTTTTTTCCTACTTACTTGCACAAATGGCCTCTGAGATTTCTGTGACCAATGCTGATGTAATCAACAATGCCATCACTATTGTTCAATTCAATACAGTTACCCAACTGCTCATAAAATTAGTGGGAAGTCACAATTTCTCCTTGTGAAAAGCTCAAGTTTCAATGCTTATGTGTGGTCACAATCTTTATGGGCATCTCGATGGCTCCATCCCTGCCCCCACTCGCACCATCTCTCAAAACAATTAAGATGGTGATAACCCTGAGTTCGTTTCTTGGTATCGCCAACATCAACTACTTCAAAATTCTATCTTAGCCTTTGTTGATCCTATGCTTTCCCCCATTGTTGCTGTTGTAGTCTCCGCCAAACCTGCCTCGGATGCTTTGCATACTGCATATGCGAACAAATCTAAGACAAGGATTTTTAGCTTGCGAGATCGATTGGCCTGCCTCTCTAAAGATTCTCGTCCAGTCATGGATTATCTTCATCAAGTTCGATCACTTTATGATGAACTTGCAACTACTGGTGCACTGATATCAAATCCAAAACTCATTGTGAAAATCCTCAATGGACTCAGATCTAAATTTTGAGAACTCTATGCTGTCATTCGTGCTCGTAATTCTACTATTTCATATGAAGATCTTTATTAAAAGAGTCTAGACTATGAGATTTTCCTAAAACATGAGGAAGACAAAAAGCCACTATCAAATCCCATTTCTGCTACTGTAACACATTGTGCAACTGCCCTTGGACACGTATTCACCTATCTTCTCTGCCCCAACAAATACCGCTATCTCAGGTAATTCAATTTCTCCCTTATTTGATACTTCTTTTACTTCTCAAACATCTCCACTTCCCTATTCCCTCACCATAAAAAATTTAGTTTCCAGCTGATGTTCACCTCATCCAAATATTTTGGCCTCACCAGTTCATCCTTATGGACCTTTGGCCCAGATACCTATGGTACAACCCTCTTCCTCATCATTTGTCCCACCTTCTGTGGCCCACAACCTATTCTTGTTTCCCCTAACACTACATCAACGCTCACTTATAACATGATTACTCGATCTAAGACCAATAGCCTTAAGCCTAAGCAATTCCACACTATTTTTCAAACCACTTATTCCTACCTAGAACCATTAAGCAAGCTCAAAAAGTCCTACACTGGCGTGAACCTATGATAAATAAATTTGATGCCTTAGTTCAAAATCGGACATGAGAGCTGGTACCATGTGATCTTTCAAAAAATGTGGTGGGTTGTAAGTGGATTTTTTGGGGTTAAATATCATTTTGATGGTTCTGTTGACAAGTTCAAAGCTCGCTTGGTATCAATAATGTCTTCCTTCAAGATCGTCTTGATGAGGAAGTCTATATGCACCAACCACTCATTTTGGAATATTCTGCACATCCAATGCATGTTTGCAAACTGCAAAAAGATATTTATGGACTCAAATAGGCCCCTAGGGCCTGATACACTGAACTCAAAAATTGTTTGGTGACTTTGGGATTTATTAAGTCCCAATCTGATTCTTCATTTTCCATCCTACATAATTTTGAGCTTATTGTTTATATCTTAGTATGTATTGACCCTCTAGGTCATTTCTATGTTCCTGCTTATTTTTGCTGTTAGAGCTTCTCCATAGCTGCCCCAAGTCATTTATGACTTGCTGGGACTGATAGTTTGATTATCAGATAGTTCGTTGGTTTTTTAGAACCAATTCCCCGCTTAGAAGTCTTCACTGATTTCAAATGGCCACAAAATGAAAACTTCAGTAGAACAATCTCGAATGCAAATTCTGATTGCACCAGCAGCTCTAGAATATCAATTTTAGGCTAGATAGACCTTTGGTTCAGGTCTCAATGCACTTGAGCTCATTTCAATTAGAAAAATGGCCTACTTTCATTTTCTTATTTGTCGGATAGATAACAAATCATTCTATATATCTGTCAGACAGATAATAAATCTATCAAATTGATAATCAATTTGTCAATATATCTGTTGGGCAGATAATACATATGTCGAATTAATAATCAATCTGTCTATATATCTGTCGGACGGATAATATATCTGTCTAAAAAATGGGTCATTTCCCTAAATAAAAAACTTATGGTCAATTTAATTAAAAATTGTAACAACCCATATTTGGGCCAGAACGTAAACGTTCATTCCTACGCGTAAAGGTCCAAAAAGCCAATGAATCCTATGTAAATATAAGTATATTTATCAATTATGTAGTGTGGGAATCTAGTTGTACATGAATTGAGATCATAGAGGTCTGCTAACTCAAAGACGAGTTGAAAACTATTCTATCGTTTAAGTTTTAGTGAATGTTTCAACATGGATCAAATTCCACCGACCATTATTCCTTGTGTATAATGAGTTAGAGGGACTAATATATATCAAATGAAAGGTGTTTTAGTCTTCTTTCCAATGCCACTGATTTCGTCTTTATCCGATAGCGAGATAAAATGTTATGCCCATTTTCAAGAGCGGTGTCAGTCTGTCAAGGTACGACGGCCAAACTGATGAACCGTCAATCCAGTGCGGCCCATCAAGCCTTACCATCAAACTCAGTAAGAAATCTTGACCGCTGGACATAAACTAATGGTTGGAGTGATGGTCAGTCACCCTGACCGTCAGTCGAGGCCGAATTGCACCAAAGGGACAATTATAACGGGGTATTTTGGTACTTTTCCTTCCCAGAAACCTCCCCCGCAAATTAAATTATATCCTAACCATTATTAATCATCTTTTATGAGTTTTAAAATATCTCAAATCCTCTCTACTCTCAAGAACAAGAGAAATTAGGGTTTCCTTAAGGGCAAAAATTCAAGCCTTTCAATCCATGATTCTCAAGAAACAAATTGAGATTCGGGTTCTATTCTTTGAATTAGTAATCTAAGGTATGTGGGACTATCCTCAAACCCCATGGGAATCAATTTTATCGTTTTTCTCAAATATAATAATTTAAAATCATGTGGTAAATTAAAGGTTTTGAAGATTGTTTTGCAAAGCATACTATTAATTCATTTTGATTGAAATATATGCATTGTGTTGAACCCTCTTCATGGTAATCAAGATTTTAACCCCTTATGTATATACTTATATACTTTTGAATGTCTAATTGAGAGCATGAACAATGAAATCCCTCTCTTGTTGCGAATTTAAAACATATATTTGCATTGTGAGTGATTTTGCATGCATGAATTATGATTTGAAAGTAAGTTTCTCAATGTCATGGTGTTTGACATGGTTTATGATATGATGAGATGGAGTTTTCTTGCTAATACTACACTCTTGCATTAAAAGAGAAGAATTGTATATAATTGAATAGATTGACATGACCACCGCATGTTTAAGTCTTGCAAAGAAAGAGGATAATTGCATAAGTTTCCTTGATACTTCAAAGTGATGACTCTCTTATGATGTTATAAAAATCTTGGGTGGTCATGTGCATGTTTTGAATGAGATGGGCTATGAATTTGATATGATATAGACTTGCAAGACAGGGTATGATGATACCCGGTGATGACATGCCCTTAATATAATAAGTATTGATCGTTTTGAAAATATGAAGCATGATTTTGAAGAACTAAAATTTGGGGATTAGGAGAGCTAATTAGTTACCCGTAGAAGGAATTTGAGTGTAAGGGATCATCATTGGCAACCGTAGTTGCCGATACGGGTATTATCCTGAAAGGAGGATAATATGGACGTCTTGTAAGGGTGATACCACGGTATACTCATAAGGAGGTATACCAACTGATTAAAACTCCAATCTTTGCGACACACTTGGATTGGAGGCTTGGCCGCTGAGTCAAGGGAGGATTCCATATAGCCCATAAAATTACAGATTATAAGGCATACCGATTAGCGTAGAAGAATAACAAGGTGTTGAGTCATGATTTGAAAGAAATAATTTGAATATATTAATTGTGCTTATGTGTTTTTACTTATCTTATATGTAATGTTTTACAAACTGCTCTCATCTACATTGCAAAATAAAAGATGTTATTTTGGATTGTTTCACATACCAGTACAATTGTATTAACCCCCTAAATTTCAGCATCTGAGGCTCAGTCCCGAGGTCTCGCTAAGCAGTAGATTGGTGTGTCTGATATTTGTAGTTGGTGAGCCTCCTCTATTCTGGAAGGCCGAGTTTATAAGACATTGTTATTTATTCTGATTCATGGTCTGACTGGGGGCCTTGTCCCAGTTTTACTTTTAGACAGATGTTGATTTTGTAATTGTTAGAGATTTTGCAGACCGATGTCTGATGTTATGAATGTTAAGAGTTCTTTCGTATTGCCCAGTTGAATTATGAAATTGACCATGTTTTTGTATGTTAAAACTTCTGCATTTCTTTATATTATTTGAATATTGTGCATGATTGCCAGAAAGAAAAAGGGCGCTTGGGTCTTCATGGTTCGGGATGCTCGTCGCAGATAAGGTCTTAGTTTGGGTCATGAAAAACTTGATATCATAGCATAGTTCATGGTCCCAGGGTGTCTGTAAAATTGTATTGGGTAGAGTCCTGTTAATGGGTGTGTAGCGCACCACACTTATAATTAGGAGGATGCAAGGCATTTAAGGATGTCTATTTTCTTTTCATGATTTAGTTCATGCAATAGAGTCTGAATGTCCTCAAATCAATGATTTCCTATGTTTCAGAAATTGAACATGCCTCTCCGTAGAACCAACGAATAAAATACCCAAGCTGGGGATGTCCGTCCTACTCATGGAATGCGGACCGGCAATAGAGCTCCTACCCCAGAGTTTGTGGCTACTCCAGGAGTTTCTCCAATCTTATTTAATCCACCTCAATCTCCACGGATCGGTGTTAATCGTCCCCAACTTCCTTAGAGAGAAGTTTCAAATATTGAGTTCTTATAATCCATCTATATGATAACTTAGCTGGTTTCCTCTCAGACCCGTTGGTTTGAAGATATGGATTTTGTTTTTGGTTCATCTAAGTTTACATGAGTCAGTAAATTCATGAGACTGAACCCACCTATGTTTACTGGTACAGAGATTGAGGAGGAACCCTAAGGTTTCATTGATGAACTGAAGAAAATTTTTAGAGTTATGCATGCGAATGAGGTTGAAAGGGTTGAGTTGACACCTTATTAGTTGAAGGATGTGGCCAATCAGTGGTATAATGAATGGATGGATTCGAAGGGTAGTGATGTTGAGCCTTCTGTGTGGGGTAAGTTTGTGGAAGCTTTCCTGGACCGTTTCTTTCCCCAAGAATTGAGGAAGTCAAAGGCTGAAGAATTTACGAATTTAAAGCAAGGAAAAATGAGTGTTAAGGAGTACACATTAAATTCACTCAGCTATCTAGGTATGCTCATGAATTTACTAGTAACATAAGATCTCGCATGAGGAAGTTTGCAATCGATCTCTCATATAATCTAGTTCTGGAATGCAAGGGAGCGATGCTGAACAGAGATATGGATTTCTCCAGGTTGTCCGTTCATATACAGTAGGTTGAAGAGCAAAAGAAAAGGCTGGCTAAGGTAAGAAAGGAGGAGAGGTAAGCTAAAAGAGATAGACCTACAGACCAGAATAATAGTCAGCACCAAGGTGGTAATAATTGGGGTAACATGTGGGCGCAGAAAAAGTTTTGGAGTAATGCTCAATTTCCAGCCAGTGCCCCAGCGCCCAGACCTTCAGTTGATCGGTGGTTTTAGAATTTTCAGCCTAACAGTGGATTTGGAGTGCAGGGTACTCAGTCATAAAGGAGTATGACCTAATCATTTAGGCATTATCCTCGTTGTGGTACTTTTGGGATGAACCATCTGGGAAGGTGTATCTATGGTGAGTGATGATAGGCGAATTTACACGCCTATAGCACTAGATTTTGCCCATATTTTAGCCAAGTTTTGAGAACAAATTATATATTTCATGCACTTTTAGTCCTTTTTCCTGTAAGTGAGCTAACAAACATGATTAGCAAGTTTTCAGGTATAAATGATGCAGAATTCAGCATTTTATGGATAACTTGACGCCAAAGAAAGCTTCACGAAAGGAGGAAAACAAAGCTTGGATGCAAAGGACCTAAAGTAACGCATGGAAAACCTGTCCCGGGCAAAAACAACAATTCTGAAGACTTTGGGGACTAGCAGTAACTTATTAGGATTAGGATAATGATACATTAACCAAGTAGGATTGGGTTAAGTAATTCATTAGCTTAGTAGGAATAGGATATGGGTGTTATAAATACCCTATTTTGCTAGAGATTTTTATACATTCCACACAATTCCCCCATTCCATCAATTCCCATCCATCCACCATCCATCCATCCATCAAAATAATTCTCTTTATTAATTCATTGATTTTCATCTATTCGACTTTTAATTTTACAACAAGAGAATCGCTATTTTGCAAGGAATTCACGCCGAACACCACACCATACTACACGTGAGATCTTTTATTGTGGTATAATGATAATGTCTATTGTGATTTCCATCGCACTCATGAATAGCTAAACTTCTCTGTTGGGGTTATGGAAGCCTTATGAGATACTATCTAAGGCTATGAGTTTGTGAATTCGTGACACATATGCTGCTTATATCATTATTCTCTTCATCTTAATGCAAATTCTTGTGGCTGCAGACACATAGAATAATGCCAGTATAGCATTAACTTGTTCGAAAGAAAAGTTATATGTCTGGAAAAGAGATAATGTCAAGGTAATAGGGTCCCATCCCCTATTAAAAAGTTAGTGTCGTAACTGGATTAACCTCTTGGAGAATTTGTACCGTTAGATACGCTTTAAGCTCGAAAGAGTTAAAGTGAAATAGTCCTTGTTGAGGTCGAAAGACGCTTTGATTTACCATCGAATACAATTCTCTATAAGCACGTGCATGTCTGAATTCCGCATAACTCATAGCCAAAAGAGACGTACAACTCATAAGGTGGACATACCCCCAACTCCTCAACTCTCATTGTTTTACAACCTACTAAACATTCTTTCTTTTCACTTTGCTATTTTCAGTTTTTACTTTAATAATTTGGTTACACTTTACAATCCCCCCTTTTACGAGACTTGCACTAAAAGTCTAGTAATCTTTGCTTACTTGTTGACCAAGCTATTCCCTGTGGGATCGATACCCAACCCAGTTGGGTTATATATTTGACAACGACCGCTTTACACTCCTACGAGAGTTGTATATTGAGCGTTATCAAAAATTGGCGCCGTTGCCGGGGAATACGATTGTCAACTAAGTTTGTGATAATTACTAGACCCTTTGGTCAAAGATTCTCCTACTTTTACTTTTAGTTTTTGTTTTTGTTCTCTGCAGGTTTTTATTCAGTGCATGCCCCATACTCGAAGTTCTGGTCAACCGTTATTACCTATCAATTCTGAACCACAACGTATTGGCAGAATGGAGGCACAACACTAAATTGAAAGGATGGCTGCTCAATAGGAACAGGAGAGACTAGCTGCTTTAGCCGCTGCTCAAGTGCATCAACAGAATATTGATAACCCCGGGCGAGCAATAAATCCTGACGACGAGGACCTAGGTGATGACGAGTTACTAAACCCTAGGCATGTTGCTGAGATCGCAACACTTGCTAAACGAAGAGATCGTCAAGCTAGGTTTAGGCTTGAATGCCGAGTTATGCAACCAGCTTTCGACGATGATGATAATGATCTTGATGGAGCCGGAGCCACAGGAGCCATTATTCCTCCACCATTGGCACCCGGAGCCAAGTTCAACATCACAAGCACCATGATTCAGTTATTTCAACTCAAGGGATTATTTGGTGGACTAGCAGGCGATGATCCGAATATGCATCTGATCAACTTTATTTCTACATGCAAGTCATTCGACAATCCTGGCGTTGGACAGAATGCAATTCGACTGCGCTTATTTCTATTGTCTCTGTCTGGGGAGGCAACTCTATGGTTGAATGGGCTGACTCCTAATTTTATTACTAATTGGAGGCAATTGAGAGACGCTTTCCTTGAAAGATTCTTTCCGCCATCCAAAAGAGCACAATTAAGAGATGAAATCAGCAACTTTCGGCAGCTTCCAACCGAAGCTCTTCATGAAACATGGGAGAGGTTCAAGACGAAGCTTATGAGGTGCCCAAACCATCACATGACCAATGTCCACCTAATGGAGATACTATACAAAGCCTTGAATTCAATAACTAAACCAGTGGTGGATAATGCGGCTGGAGGATCATTTATGGACCTTACCTTTGGTCAAGCAAGCAATATGCTAGAAAGTATGACGAAGCAAAGTAGAGCTTGGCATACCAGGGATTCTGAGGTAGCAAGCCCCACTTTATCTATAGGCATGACTGCAGACCAAAGGAGAAGAGAAGAAGAACGTGATCAAGATATGACGCACATGAAAACACAAGTGAATCTTCTTACAAAGCATTTATTATCAGGGAAGACCGAAAAAGTCAAAGCTGTTGCATCAAAAGGAAGAGACGAATCTGATTCAGAAGAAGAAGCCAACTACTTGAACAATCACGGGGGGTTTCCGAGGCAATGCCCAAGGAAATCAAGGTCGGAACTATTATGATAAATCTGGAAGCAAGGACCAAGGTAGTTGGAAGAACAACAATGACAAGAGTGGTTTGTACGTTCCTCCTGGAAGACGTGACGCCACCCCATCTAGTTCTGGAAGTATGGAAGACATGATAGCTAAACTATTGAAAGGAGTGGAAGAAACTAGCGCGGGAGTAACGGAGGTAATAAATGATTTGTCCTCTATGAAGCAATTAGTTGATTCACATTCCACTTCAATCAAGCAAATAGAGCAGCAATTGAGCCAACTTTCAACAGCACTCAATCAAAGAAAGGCTGGCACCTTACCTAGCAACACTGTGCAAAATCCAAGGAATGACGGATCATGCATGGCTATTACTACCCGAAGTGGTAAGGTGCTGGAAACTTCATCCAAAGGTCGGCAAGTGGTTGACGAGGCAGCAGACATTGATGATAAGGCTAAAGGTCAAGACGTCGCAGAAGCTGATCACGACGTCCATGACGTCACACCAAGTACGTTGCAGCCTAAAAAGGCTGAGAAACGGAAGCAAGAGGAGAAGAAAGCCGTGGAGAAAACAATTCCTTATCCACCACCACCTTTTCCTCGAAGATTAAAGAAGTTTGCGAATAATACAAGGTTCAGTAAATTCATGACGATGTTAAATCAGCTGACCATTAATGTTCTGTTGGTGGAGGCACTTGAACAAATGCCTGGGTATGCGAAATTTATGAAAGACCTTTTGACAAAGAAGCGGGCAGCAAGCTATAAGTTGAAAGATACTGTTCATCATTACAGCGCTATTGCTACCCGATCACTAGTTCAGAAAAAGACCGACCCCGGTTCTTTCACTATTCCTTGCACGGTTGGATCTATGAATTTTGCTAAAGCATTGTGCGATTTGGGAGATAGCATCAATTTGATGCCACTATCCATCTATAAGAAGTTGGGGTTAGGCGATCCGACACCAACCAATATGAGGCTCGTGATGGCTGATAGGTCGGTAAAACGACCTGTGGGTATCGTGAATGATGTGTTGGTAAAGGTTTCTTCATTCATATTTCCTACAGACTTCGTTATTCTGGATTGTGAGGTGGATTCTGAAGTTCCCATAATCTTGGGACGTCCTTTCCTCGCAACTGGAAGTGTGCTTATTGACATGAGAGCTAATGAGCTTTTATTTCGGTTGAATGACGAAGTGGTCCGCTTTGATATATGCAAAGAAATGAAGCATCCCAGCGATATGAATGTGTTCTCTGTAGCTGATGTTCATATGAGGATAAGAAAGCATTATCTGTAGCGAAACAGCTTACTGTTGAGCCATTGCTGCGCCACTGAATGATGAGCATGAGGACGATGAAGATTATGAAGAACTTATGGGTGATCTAACAGAAAAAGAGTCCTATTACCATACTCCTAAGCAACCAAACCTTGATCTTAAGAATCAACCGTCACCAACAGCGAAGACTTCCGTTGAAGAGCCACCAATGCTAGAATCGAAAGAACTCCCCGATTATCTAAGGTATGTGTTCTTGGAAAGTGGAAATATACTTCTGATAAGTGTGGTGGATGAGTTAACTGAACAGCACGTAGAGACTCTCATCTCTGCTCTGAAGAGATACAAGAGAGCTATGGGTTGGACTATTGATGACATAATTGGTGACCCTCCGAGGAGACGTATGAGTCATCTCGAAGAAGATTGCATGCCTACAAGTAAGCCTCATCGTCTTCTGAATCCATTCAGAAAATGATCCACCCTCTATCTCGATGAAGTCTAAGTACTCGAGGTAACTATGTCGTGCCGCGACAATAAATCAAGCGCTAGATGGGAGGCAACCCATCGTTTTTCATTTTTTTCTTTCTTTCGTTCTACTAATTGTTTGCTTTTGATAAATAAAAATCAAAAAAGAAGAGTCGTGTCATGATCTAAACTAAGGCGCTTGATGGGAGGCAACCCATCGTTCTAATCGTCTTTATGGTTTTTGAGTAAATGTAGGTGCAAAGAGGTGTAAAACGAGAAGGTCGGTTTCAAATTTTAATTTGGACGTATTGCATGTTAAAGGTGGTAAGTTAGGAATGAAGAAGCAAAAGGCAATGGATTGAGCATTGCTCATGAAAATATAGGCATCGAACAAGGCTAGGCCTAGGTAAAACTAGGCCACGAACAAGGCAAGGCCTATACTATGGCCTAAGGTCTCGGAATCTAGTGTGCCATAGCATAGGCGCCGCCTATGCTAATGCCTTTTGTCTCTGAATCTCATATGCCATGATAAAGGCACCGCCTATGCCTAGGAATGCCATGGCATAGGCGCCGCCTATGCCAAGCATAGGCAAAGCAAAAGGCGCCGCCTATGGTCACTTTTTGTCTCCAAATCCGATTTTAAATAGGTCAAAACCCGACCCAACCTTTTCCTATATATATGAGACTTAGTCTTGAACCAAAAACACATTGAAAACCTAGCTTATGCGCCGCCCATAGCCTCCAAATCCTCTCAAAAATTTTCTTTTGCTCTTTTTCTTCACAAGAACATCATCCAAAGGCATCAATCAAGTAAGTACTACTCTGTTCTTCATTTATATTCCGTAAGTACTATGTTACTACACCTATTATGAATTGTTAAATCTTGAACAAGTATTGGTGATGTGAATGTGTTTGAATTGTTGTGATGCAACCAAGTGAGTGAATGAATATGTAAGGATGATCTTAACTTATTTCCAACTTGAATTTGATTTTGATGCATTGTCATACATTTGTGGAATAGAATTGGTCCCAAATATTGTATAATCTTGTTACTTGAATACTTACATGTTGGAATGACTTGTTCATCGGAATAAGGATTATAGTTGCCTACCAACATAGGAGGTTGTGATTATTGTTAGATACTATCCCTTGATTCAATCCCTATGTAGTAGTCTTGATATATCCAACATGAATGTATTTCCAAGATTACAAAAAGTGTGACTGCTCTGATTTTATTGTTGGAGTATAACACCTAAAACGTATGTCGATGAAATCGGAGTAATCGACCATTTTCACTTCACTAGTTTGTACCAACAACCTAAGTGTGGGGTGGTGCCCCTACTGTTTGTTTATAGATTGTATCCATCGAGATGATGCTAACATGAACATTGTTTTAAGTCTCAGGTACAATGGCACCCAAAGCAAGACAAGACAAAGATAAGGCTACCACTTCCCAAAAAGGCAAGAAAAGAGGCCGAAAAGAGCAAGGAGAATCATCCTCGATGCAATTACCACGCCGCATGTTTGGAATAAAATGGGTTCTTAAGGAGGAAGTGAAGGAATGGTATAGGAACAACAAGTAAAGAAAATATGTTCATGTGGACTTGATAAACAAGGAAAGCCTAGCGAAGAAGGAGCCGCGCATGTTGGCCAAGATCATGGCATTACATCTTGATTTCATCTTCCGAGACATGGGAGAATGTAATCTCAATTTAACAAGAGAATTCTATGCCAACTGGTCACTGAAACCCACAGGAAGCGAGGTCAAGATTCGGGGCCAAGTTTTACAACTCAATGCAGATTTCTTCAACTCCTTTCTTGGCTTGCCTTCAGTCGATCCATCACCATTCAAAGAGCTGTACAGTAGACCTCCATACAGAGCCATTCGACACACACTTTGTGGAACAAGATCCATGGCACGATGGAGCAGACATAAAGACACCGGTCGACACAACACCTTCCCATATGCTCCTTTGAATAGGGAAGCAAGGATATAGTTGCGCATAGTCAACTCTTGCCTCATTCCAGGGACCCAGTACACCAAGATAACAAAAGATAGAGTGTGCTTGGTATACGCTTTAATGACAAATGTCCCTATCAAAATCGGGGCAATCATTCACTTCACAATGCGGAAAGCTAGGCTGCACAAGCGGTCCCATTTCAGTTTCGGCAATCTATTGACTGCAATCTTGAGGAAGGAAGACATCGAAGAGAAACCGGCTGATCATAAACTCCCACACAATTCAAAGAAGTTTGACCTCACAAAGGTCGAAGATGCTGAATCAACACATGGCGTCAACCTTACTACGGCGGAGAGACATGCTCGGGATGAGAGTTTCTTTCGCCATCTTTATGGCATGACGCGGTTTACAATAATGAGCGGAGGTCGAGTTCCAACTGCTGCAGAGCTCCAACAGCTGGATCATGACTATCCAATGAATGTGCATGCAAGGGAGATGTGTGGAGTAGGTACATATTTTGAGGAACCTCTTGATGACGATGTGCCGATCGATGATGAGCGACGAATGCCAGACTCTGACATAGAGGAGAATTCTGATGACGACGACTCCTATGATGATTCCGACGAAGGGGGTATGACCCCCGACATAGAGGAGGAGTCCGACTGACCAGGTTCTTCGTATTTATTTTCCACTGAGGTCAGTGTCCCGTCTAAGTATGGGGTGGTGGTATTTGCATGCTATACTCCTTTATCCGCATTTGCATTTATGTTTGTCTTAGTTTTTTTTGTTTATCATTTTTTTTTATTAGTTAAATTTTTTTAATTTTTTTAACTTAACTTCGCATGAAATTATTCTAATAGGCAGCATGAGATTATGACAAGAGTTTGTGTTAAAATCAATCATGACTATTGAGACGTTTAGGCTCTAGATGTGACTCACTATGTGATACTGTGTGGTTCAATTCCTTCATCTGTTGGGGCAAGAGTCTATACTACTCCCAATAAAGTCGACCATGTGCCTTGTGTGAGTGAGATAATAGTATATTCTATGTTTGTGGCTGATGCTAGAACTTGCCTGGTATGTATGTAAAGTGAAAATAAAGAGTGTAAGTCTAGGAGATGATTTAGGCATTTCTTTGGCAACCTATACTTGTTTACCTTCTTTTTACCTACCCATGGACATTATCCTAGTTAACCCCTTTTGAGCCTTTAGCCTATTTTCTTTGACAACCTCATATGTAAGCCTAATCCATTTTTTTTCAAGACCATAATTTGATCCAAATTCCTAAGTGCTTTAAAGTATAAAGTCATGTGACAAAATAAGAGGAAATTGGATGAGTATGATGCCTTAGAATGTATTGGTGCTTGAATTTGTTATGAAAAAGAATTGCTATCATAAGGGGTGTGTTATGAAAAGAAAAAGGAGAGGAAAACTAAAAAGTTAGTTATGTTTAAAATGGAAAAACAAAAGAGGAGAAAAAGGGTGGTAGAATAAAAGAAAGAAGAAAGTTGTTTGAAAAGAAAGTATTAAAGGCATAATGTAATGTATTAAAGCGCTTAGGAACATAGTCACTATTTCTGGCCAAAATAGTCCTACCCTTCCCTTAGCCTACATTATAACCATCAAAAGACCTATTTGATCCTAAGCTTAGTATTCTGACATTTAGTGGAGCATTATACTAAGGGCAAGCCTATGGTCATCAGTTGCTGCATATGAATTCTTTGTGAGAGCGAGAGCAAGGATATTTCTATACCCATGTTTGATAAATATACTATGCTTGAGAGTGATTATGGGTAATATATTGTGAGACACACATGGTTGACGAGTTTTGGGTAGTGGTGTATGATTCTTTGTACCTTAACTTTTGGATACGAATTAACTACCATCACGAGTCTATGTTAGAGGTTGAATCGTTTCTACTAATGATCGGAAAACTACTCTTTTTTGATAATTGTTGTGCTTGTCTTGACGAATATTTTGTGTTGTTACTGTGAAACCCTAAGTTGATGTTTAGACGGATATGATATTTTGTTCGAGGACGAACAAAGTTTCAAGTGTGGGGTGTTGATGATTGGCGAATTTACACGCTTATAGCACTAGATTTTGCCCATATTTTAGCCAAGTTTTGAGAACAAATTATATATTTCATGCACTTTTAGTCCTTTTTCCTGTAAGTGAGCTAACGAACATGATTAGCAAGTTTTTAGGTATAAATGATGCAGAATTCAGCATTTTATGGATAACTTGACGCCAAAGAAAGCTTCACGAAAGGAGGAAAACAAAGCTTGGACGCAAAGGACCTAAAGTAACGCATGGAAAACCTGTCCCGGGCAAAAACAACAATTCTTAAGACTTTGGGGACTAGCAGTAACTTATTAGGATTAGGATAATGATACATTAACCAAGTAGGATTGGGTTAATTAATTCATTAGCTTAGTAGGAATAGGATATGGGTGTTATAAATACCCTATTTTGCTAGAGATTTTTATACATTCCACACAATTCCCCCATTCCATCAATTCTCATCCATCCACCATCCATCCATCCATCAAAACAATTCTCTTTATTAATTCATTGATTTTCATCTATTCGACTTTTAATTTTACAACAAGAGAATCGCTATTTTGCAAGGAATTCACGCCGAACACCACACCATACTACACGTGAGATCTTTTATTGTGGTATAATGATAATGTCTATTGTGATTTCCATCGCACTCATGAATAGCTAAACTTCTCTGTTGGGGTTATGGAATCCTTATGAGATACTATCTAAGGCTATGAGTTTGTGAATTCGTGACACATATGCTGCTTATATCATTATTCTCTTCATCTTAATGCAAATTCTTGTGGCTGCAGACACATAGAATAACGCCAGTATAGCATTAACTTGTTCGAAAGAAAAGTTATATGTCTGGAAAAGAGATAATGTCAAGGTAATAGGGTCCCATCCCCTATTAAAAAGTTAGTGCCATAACTGGATTAACCTCTTGGAGAATTTGTACCGTTAGATACGCTTTAAGCTCGAAAGAGTTAAAGTGAAATAGTCCTTGTTGAGGTCGAAAGACGCTTGGATTTACCATCGAATACAATTCTCTATAAGCACATGCATGTCTGAATTCCGCATAACTCATAGCCAATATAGACGTACAACTCATAAGGTGGACATACCCCCAACTCCTCAACTCTCATTGTTTTACAACCTACTAAACATTCTTTCTTTTTACTTTGTTATTTTCAGTTTTTACTTTAATAATTTGGTTACACTTTACAATCCCCCCTTTTACGAGACTTGCACTAAAAGTCTAGTAATCTTTGCTTACTTGTTGACCAAGCTATTCCCTGTGGGATCGATACCCAACCCAGTTGGGTTATATATTTGACAACGACCGCTTTACACTCCTATGAGAGTTGTAGATTGAGCGTTATCAGTGAGTTCGTGTGTTATACTTGTGGTTAGATGGGTCATTTCAAGAGGGATTGCCCTACTATTAGAGGGAATATTGGGGGTGCTAAGTCTCAAGCTAATTCTATAGCCCCACCACCACCCAAGGGTACTACTTCATATATCGGGGACAGTCGCAACCAGTTGTATGCTTTATCTAACCTCTGGGATGTTGAGGCTCTTCCAGATGTTGTCACAGGTATGTTACAAATTTTCTCCCGTGATGTGTATGCATTACTTGATCTCGGGTCTACCCTATCTTATGTGACCCCTTATGTGGTCGTTAGTTTTGGTTTAAAACCTGAAAATACTCCTAAACCTTTCTCTATTTTCACTTCTATTGGTGACTCTATTGTGGCTAGGAGGGTGTATAGAAATTGTGTGGTGTCTGTTAGTCATTGTGATACCGTGGCAGACCTTATAGAGCTTTGTATGGTTTACTTTGATGCCATTTTAGGAATGTACTTGGTCCATTCATGTTATGCCATATTAGACTGTAGAAATCGAAAGGCTACTTTGTCCTTTCCAAATGAGCCAGTGATAGAATGGGAGGGGTATTCCTTCAAGCCTGGGGGAAGTTCATATCTTATCTTAGATCCTGGAAGCTTATATCAAAGGGTTGTTTGTGTCATCTTATTTGGGTCAAAGATTCTAGTACCAAAAGTCCTTTCCTCTAGTTTCTCAGAAGTTTTTCCTGATGATCTCCCAGAGATACCACATGATAGGGAGATAGATTTTGGTATTGACTTAATGCCAGGCACTTGTCCTATTTCTATTCCACCATACAGAATGGCTCCTACTAAACTAAAAGAGTTGAAAGAATAGTTAAAGGATCTTCTTGACAAGGGTTTTATCCGTCCTAGTGTTTCTCCCTGAGGTGCACCTGTACTCTTCGTGCGCAAGAAACATGACTCCCTTCGTATGTAAATAGACTACTGTCAGCTCAATAAGGTCACTGTTAAAAACAAATACCCTCTTCCTAGAATTGATGATCTTTTTGACCAACTTCACCTTGCCAAATGTTTCTCCAAGATAAAACTGCATTCAGGTATCATCAGTTGAAGGTTAGGGAGGCTAATATTCCCAAAACATCTTTCCAAACTTGATATGGCCATTATGAATTCTTAGTCATGTCCTTCGGACTAACAAATGCCCCTGTAGATTTTATGGACCTAATGAATAGGGTGTTTCGCCAGTTTCTGGATCTGTTTGTCATAGTCTTTATTTACAACATCTTAATCTATTCTAAGAGTGAAGAGGATCATGTTGATCACCTCTAAATCATCCTTCAGACCCTCAAATATGATAAGTTATATGCAAATTTTTCCAAATATGAATTCTGGCTCAGTGTTATTGCTTTCTTGGGGCCCATTATTTCTAGTGAGGGGATCAAAGTTGACCCCTAAAAGGTTGAGGTAGTGAGAAAATGACCTACACCCCGACTCTAACCAATATTCAGAGAATCTTGGGTTTGACAGGGTATCACAGAAGGCTTGTAGAGTGTTTTTCCTCCATAGATACTCGACTTACTAAATTGACTTACAAGAAAGCAAAATTCTTGTGGTCCAACTCTTGTTAGAATAGCTTTGAGAAACTTAAAGACAAGTTAACTACCACGCCAGTTTTGACCCTTCCTGAAGCTACAAAAGGCTTTGTTATGTACTATGATGTGTCCCAGGTGGGACTTGGGTGTGTGCTTATCCAGCATGGTAAAGTGGCGGCTTATGCATCTAGGCAGTTGAAGGTGCATGAAAAGAATTATCCCACTCATGACTTAGACTTAACGGTTGTGGTATTTGCACTTAAGATCTGGCGGCATTATCTGTATGGGGTGCATGTTGATATATTCACTGACCACAAAAGTTTGCAGTATGTTTTCACGCAGGAAGAACTAAATCTCAGGCAGAGGCGATGGCTGGAATTGTTGAAGGATTATGATATAAACCTGTATTCTCATCCGAGCAAGGCCATGGTAGCTGACGCCCTTAGCATATTGTCAATGGGAAGCCTTTCTCATGTGGAGGAAGAGAAGAGGAATATGGTGAAGGATATTCATCGGCTTACAAATTTGGGAGTTCAACTTCTGGATTCTAAAGATGGAGGTGTATTCGTTGCTTTTAATTGGAGCTCCCCTCTAATTCAAGTTGGGATCCTGGATCCTCAACCCTACCCCCAATAAGTCAACTCAGTTCCTGTTAAAAAAGTTAGGTTAGTTTCAATAGCCAACAAGTTCCTATGTTCCTAAGGCATGTGTCCCATGAAAGTGGCAAAGATAGGGAGTGCCTCGCGGATTTCTACTCTTATGGCTTGCGCCAGGAAGGATTGGGATTGCATTCTGATGTAGATCAAGGAAGATGTTGGCCAACAAAAAGTGATGGCATTTGAAATTAGAGGTAATGGGATTTTGAGGTAGAAAGGTAGGTTATGTGTGTCGGATGTGGATGGGTTGCTAGAAAGAATTCTCGATGAAGCTCACACTTCTAGGTATGTTGTTCACCCCAGTTCTACTAAAATATATCATGACCTTAAGGTTATTTACAGGCAGAACAATATGTAAAGAGATGTTACTAACTTTGTGTCTAAGTGTTTGAATTGTCAACAAGTCAAAGTAGAATATTTGAGACCAGGTGGTACTTCCGAAGAGATAGCTTTGCCTATATGGAAGTAGGAGATCATCAACATAGACTGCATTACAGGACTTCCGAGATCCTGAAACTAATATGACTCCATTTGGGTGATTGTAGACATGATGACTAGGTCAACTAACTTTCTACTTGTGAGGACTAATTATTTAGGAGATGATTATGCTAAGTTGTACATTGAGGAAATAGTTCTCTTGCATGGGGATCCAGTATCTATTATATCCGATCAAGGTACGCAATTCTCTTCTTAGTTTTGGCGGTCTCTTTAGAGAGGTTTGGGTAGTCAGGTAAACCTTAGTACTGCCTTCCACCCTCAGACTGATGGGTAAGCCGAACACATAAGGGCCTACATGATTGACTTTAAAGGATGTTGGGTGGACCATTAGAGATGTGTTATGTATCTAGAAGAAGGTCGATTTCGAAGTCAATTTTCTTTTCGAGAGGAACTCCAGGAAGATTTTCGGGGAATACATCTGAGAATTCATTTACTACTGGAACTGACTCAAGGATGGGAGTCTCTAAACTAGAGTCTTTGACTCAAACAAGATGGTAGATACACCCCTTGGATATCATTTTTCTTCCCCTAAGGTACGAAACAAGCTCACCCCTAGGCATTGTAGTGCTACCCCTCCATTCAAGAACTGGTTTATTTGGAAACTGAAATGAACAACTCTGTTTCTACAATCAACTGAAGCATAGCATGAATGGAGCCAATCTATGCTCAGAATAACATCAAAATCAGTCATCTCTAGCTCTACAAGGTCAACTGAAGTAACTTTTTGAGATATTGTGACCGGACAGTTCCTGTATACCTGCCTGGCTACGATAGAGACACCCACTGGGGTAGACATTAAAAAAGTCTCTACTAAGATTACTAGACTGATTTCAAAGTTGATGTCTATATAAGGAGTTACAAAATAAAGAAGCTCCGGGGTCTAGTAAAGAATAAACATATAAATGAAAGACTTGCAATGTAATAGTTCCTAATCCTATCAAAACTGAAGTGCATAGAGCCTTTTTGGGTGTTGCTCACTGTTGGCACTGGAAGCAGCACCTTGCTGAGACGGGTAATCGGACTGAACTGGGGGATAATTATGATGACTCTGTTAACCTATCTGAGGACACTCCCTAATTCTATGGCCTAGCTTGCCATACCCAAAACATATATTGCTGCCAGCCCTACAGACACCCTGATAGTTTCTATTGTATTTCTGACAAAGAGGATTTGTCCGAGCACTATTTACACTACCATCGGAATTAAAGCCTGGTGCTCTATCCCTATTATTTTTTTCTAAATTTGGGAACTGGTGCACTAGCTGAAGATAGAGCTGGGGCTAAAGATTTTGGGCAGAACTGAGGACGATTACTACCTTTTGACTTTGGCTAACTAAAATTAAAACTACCTATTCTAGCCCTTTTGTTTTCCCTCTCCTTATCCTTATTATTTTGCTCCTTGATCTATTAAGAATGTACCATAGCCCTATATAAGTCCATCTCCTTAACCAATATCGCAGTCCTACACTCTTTGACCATACTGTCAAACACCCCAGACAAGAACTTGCTCATCTTAGACTTGCTATCAGCTACCACATTAGGATCATACTAAGCTAGTTGAGTAAACTTGAGGGAATACTCTCTCACACTCATTTTTCCCTGCTTCATATTAATAAACTCTAACATCTTAGCCTCTCTCAGCTCTAATGGGAAAAATCTATCTAAGTAGGTTTTAGCAAACTCTTCCCATTCTATAGGCCATCAGCTACCACATTAGGATCATACTAAGCTAGTTGAGTAAACTTGAGGGAATACTCTCTCACACTCATTTTTCCCTGCTTCAGATTAATAAACTCTAACATCTTAGCCTCTCTCAGCTCTAATGGGAAAAATCTATCTAAGTAGGTTTTAGCAAACTCTTCCCATTCTATAGGCCATGCATCGGCACCCCTATCCTCTTTCCACTGCTTAAACCAGGTATGAGCTATATCCTATAACTAGTAAGCAGCTAGCTCTGCACTTTCACTAGACAACACCCCCATAATATTTGTTACATTCTGAACCATGTCTAAGAATTCCTGTGGATCCTCGTCTGACATGGATCCTAAAAATTAAGGAGGATTCATTCGAGTAAAGTCTCGAATCCTAACTGTGGCGGTATTAGCCACTAGGTTGGATGGAACAACCACTGGTTGAACATTTTGAGCCACTATAGAGTGATCTAGAGTAGTGAAAGTAGCTCTGAATTTTACATGAGAGACATGCTCATTCAGAGGATCTTCTTGAATGGGCTGAGGTGATGGCTGGGTCTCATTTCTTCTTCTGTTTGTCTTTCTGGGAGGCATGTTCTATAAATAGAAGGGAGAATAGATTAGACAGAGAATTTAACATGAGCATTATGCTCACTCGCACAACATGAATACTGAAAAAAGAAAAACTTTTCCTAAAATGTCCCACAGCCTCTTGTCCATAAGTATGGCACATTACACACCCATGCACAATACTCTACTTGACGTGGCTTTCAAATTTCCTAGGATACTTTAGAACCTTAGGCTCTGATACCAAGTTTGTAACACTCCAAAACTGCACCTTGGGCATCACACGATGCTTACAATCCCGAAAGATCACAAGCTAACCCGTGACTAGTACCTACTATGAGCACTGAATATAATACAAAAATATGTATGCGGAAGAAATCTGAAAATGCCATAAGGTTCTCAAAAAGAATACTGGAATAATAGTAACTAAGTATAACCAATAATAACATCTGAAAATTGAATAACTGACTATGATAGTCTGAAAGCCTCTAACTATCTGAATATAGAGTTGATGGGACATGTCCCCAACTAACTTTGACTGCTAAACATTCTAAATTTACTGAAATAAAAACAATATCCTCGATGGATCAGGACTCACTACTAAATTTGTTGCTGATACCCTAAGTTTCTAAGTATGATCAGGAACTCGTGCATCACACCTATGATATGATACATCATAGTGCAAAAGAGTGCGATCAGTACATGGAATGTACTGGCATGCTAAATGAGGTAAGGCTAATATGCATGAATAGTAACTGACTGAATGATATAGCGTAACTGAATGAGAGCACATAAAGAAACTGAAACTGTTGTAAACACTGAGTATGCAATATTGTGCATATGCATAAATATACTGTATCTGAGATTATATGAAACTGAATGTTGAGTTCTGATGGCTAAATAACTGATAATTGAAAAATCTGATAATTGGTTAGCCAAGATTTTGTAGAACTGTTTGAGTTCTTTACTGATTACTGAGACTGAGACTGAAATTGTAACTGTAGGAGTATTCATCTAACTGACATACCCCGATATAGACTGATTTAGGGTCCAATTTGTGACCCCAATTGAAAAGGTGTTAGCAACTTTCCACGAGATACTAACAATGCTGTGCCAACCCTACTCTGACAGGAAGACTCATAATATATATATATATATATATATATATATATATATATATACGAGAGTGTGTGTGTGTGTGCGTGTGTATGATTGCGTCCACCCTAGTCTAGTAGGAAGACGACTTATCCTGCGCCGGCTACGTAGTTTTGTAACTCAGGGATTGCTATTGAGGGTCAAACCCAATACTAGAAGGAATGCCCCCATCCCTGGGTTCGTTCGGTGCTGAATCCTACTCCCAACTGAATTAACATTGAAATGATCTCTAGACTGTTCTAGGCTTGACAAAACTGGCACTGATCATGTTGACTAACTGAACTGGACTGAGTACTATGGTACTTGACCTTTATTGGGACGAATTTTGTAACTACTGTAATCTAGGTAAACATCTAGATTTTAGGTATTAAATACCCCTAGGACTCAATAGCATCAATAATAAGACATAGCACAATCTTGAAAGCATAACAATAGTCACTTGATCACGATTCATTCAATAGGACATTTTGTCAAACACTTGGAAGACATTAACTTGTACATGAATGAGAAACACATGCTAACATATCATGATCACCTTATTCAATTCACATAGATATTCTATCAAACACTTGGGGAGCATGATCCTTGAACATAGTAATAAACAACACATAAGCACCATGACTACAACATAAACATACAAATTTCAACGGTTTTGACATGGGAATTACATCAATCAATATTCATACTATCTTATGTTCATGAAACTTATAATTAAACATTGATTTGAAACCCATATAACAACACAAACATGAATAAAATCCAATTTGAGCATGTAAATCATGAATGTCATAAGTTGTAATTTAAAAATGGGTTCTTGAACTCCAAGGATGGAAAAAAACCAAGGATGAACACCTAACATACTTGAGTGATGAATTCTTAAAGTTTCTTGGTGATTTTCTTGAGGATTAACCTTCAATTTTGGATGCTAGGATTTTTTATTTGAGAGAGAATGCTTTTGATTTGGGGAAAATTGAATAAAATAGTGACTAATTAGGTTATTAGGGATTAATATCATGTTTGGGGTTTATTAGGGTCATGGAAAAAGACCTAACTACCCCTGGAAAGAATCAAATTTTCATCACTGAAAATCCTGATTTTGGCCATCACGGTGAGCCACTGGATTTTGTCGACTAGTGTAGTCTAAGGACAAGTGCGAAAATTCACCTTAGCGCGATATGGAGGTATCGCAGAGCCTTACTGAAAAGTGACAATTGTGAAATGGTACACTGACGCGACGCACCGTTATGGCGTTGGCACACTAAAAAATTCCAATTGGGAACTAAAACTTCACCATGATGTGGTACTATCGTGGTGATTCACAGGAAATTGACTAATGCCATTTGGTCGGTCACCGCGACGCGGTGCTATTCAATTTGGCATACTGTTTCACTACAACTGCCATAACTTCTCACCCTGATATCTGATTTGGGTGAGATTTATATCGTTGAAAAGCTAATTTAATTTTCTACCATCTGGTGGGTCTTAATCTGGAAAATTCTAAGTGTATTAAAAGTTCAACATAGAAAATCTCATACACTAAGAGCTGAACTAGGTTAGAAAAGTATCAGGTATTACAGCACCGTGTCGTGTCAATGGGCATTTTCACAGTTATCAATTTCCAGTGAAGCACCACGATGACCATTGCATCACACTAGAGTGCCAGTTCACACTCGTCAATTTCTAGTGATGAACGTGATTCCACCGCATCACACTAAGGTGCATTTTCGCACTTGTCCGTGGAATGCACTAGCAGACAAATTCCTATGGCTCACCGCAATGGCACCGCATTGTGGTGATGGCCAAAGTCGGAATTCTAGTGACAAAAATTTTAAATTCTTTTAGGGACAATTTGTTCCTTTTTCATGAATTTAATCAGTTCATAACACATGAATTAACCCCCAAAAGCTGATTAAGTCATTATTCACTCAATTTCTCCCAAATTAAGAGCATTCTCTCATATAGAAAAGCCTAGCATCCAAAATTCAAGATCAATCCTTAAGAAAATCACCAATAAACTTCAAGAATTCATTATCCAGGTATGTTGGTATTCATCCTTGGGTTTTCTTTCACCCATGTAGTATATATATATATATATATATATATATATTAGTTATAAGATTCATGATTTACATGCTCAAATTGGATTGTATTCATGATTATGTTGTTATATGGGTTTCAATTCAAGATTTAATCATAAGTTTCATGAACATAAGATAGCATGTATGTTGATTGATGTAATTCCCATGTCATAACCCTTGAAATTTGCAAATTGAAGCTCTAATCATGATGTTTATATATTGTTCATTATCATGTGCATTAGTTATGCTCCCCAAGTGTTTGATAGAATGTTCATGTGGATTGAATAGTGAAATCATGATATGTTAGCGTGTGTTCTCATTCATGTACAAGTTCATGGCTTCCAAGTGTTTGACAAAATGTCTCACTGAATGAATTGTGAATAATTGACTATTGTTATGCTTTCAAGATTGTGCTATGTTTTATTATTGATGCTATCGAGTCCTGGGGGTATTTAATACCTAAAATCTAGTTGTTTACTTAGATTATAGTAGTTACAGAATAGTCCCAGTAAGGTCAAGAAAGTAGTATTTAGTCAGTCTCCACGATTAGTGTGGGTTCAATCAAGCCAGTCCAGTAATGATCAGTTCCAGTATCTTTTCAGTTGGAAGTAAGATTTAGCACCAAGTGAACCCAGAGATGAGGGCTCACCTGCCAATTGAGGGTGTGGCCCTTAGTATCAATCTCTACATTCCAGAACTATGTAGCCAACATAGGTTGAGATGTTAACCTGCCAGCTGAGCTTTGACACATATCTCGTTAGGGAACTTGCCAGTAGAGGGTGACCTTTAGTCCTTTGGGACAACACTTTAGTGGATCTACACAACCAGGGTTAGTACCCTTGGCATGGTACTGACACCCTTCCAACTGGGGTTACAAGTTGGACCCTGATTAGCTCAGATTGGATCATGTTGGTTAGATGATACCTCTTACAGTTTCATCTTCAGTCTAGAAAATAGAACTCAGTCCAGTTCTACAAAACCATTGCTAAAAAGTTATTAGATTTCTCAGTTAGCAGTTATTTAGCCATCATAACTCAGTATTTGGTTTTAGTATGATCTCAGATACAATATATATGCATATGCATAGTATGGCATACTTAGTGTTTACAACAGTTTTAATTTTTACATGTACTCTTATTCAGTTACTCTATATCAGTTAGTCAGTTACTGTTCTTACATATGAGCCCATGCGTATTAGCCTTACCTTACTTAGCATACCAGTACATTTCATCTACTGATCATATACTCTCTTTTGTGCTATGATGTCTCATATCATAGGTTTAGACTCTCGGGTTCCTGACTGTACTTAGCAGCCAAGGATATCAGCAACAGTTTTAGTAGTGAGTCCTCATGATTTGAGGACCGAGTTATTATTTTAGAAATTTCAGTAGATTCAATATTTCAGCAAATTCAGCATTTTCTTAGAGGATGTTTGGACTTGTTCCTTGTAAGAAGGCATTATTCACATCAAATTGTGAGATTTCCTATTTCTTTTTAGCTGAAATTGTCAATTAACATCTAATGGTGATTATTTTTACCACTGGGGAAAACGTCTCATTGAAATCAATCCCCTCTTGCTGAATATCAACTCTATTTACTAAGCGTGTCTTCAGCTTTCAAGAGATCTATCTGCATGTTGTTCCACTTTATAAACCCACTTACAAGGCAATGCCTTTCTACCTTCTGGTAAATGGACAACTTCCCAAGTCTTATTAAGTATTAAAGCATTAATCTCATCCTATATTTCCTATACCCAAACTGGATGTGTACATGCCTGAGAGTACCATTATGATGGAGTGAACGGAATATAGTATCTCTTGGTTAGGTATGGAAAGAGTAGAAAATGATAGACATCTAGGTGTAGTAGGAGTAGCAAAATAAGATTTAGTCATATCACTAAGATAAATAGTGTTGCAGATATAGTCTTTGAGATATGAAGGTAGTTCGCCAATGTTTCTCCTTTGGGATCTTCTAGGAAGAGGTAGGGGTTGTGAAACATATTGTTTTGAAGGAACATATAGTGTGACAGTTAGAGTAGAAAAAGTAAAATGATTAAGAGTTGACTCAAAAAGGTTAGAAGGTCGTAAGTTGGAATCTGGCTCAATAAGGTTAGAAAGAATGAGAGATAGTGGAGTGAAATAGTGGTGTTCTTTTATGTGGACAAGAAAAGTAGGAGTAGGAATATGTGAATGGTTAAAATCAAAAAGTAACACATGTTATACAAAATGAACATCTCTTGACATAAAGAATTTCTTAGAAGTCAGGTCAAGAAGTTTGTACCCTTTTATATCACTTGGGTATCCTAAAAAGACACACCTAGTGGCTCTAGGATCAAATTTACTCCTTCCATAAGATAAAGTGTTAACAAAGCATACAGAACCAAAACATCTTAATAATTAATAAGAAGGTGCTTTGCCAAATAGAATTTCATAAGGTGTTTTACCTTTAAGAACTCTGGAAGGCAACTTGTTGATTAGAAATGTGGCAGTGAGTATGCACTCACCCCAATAGATCATAGGAACTTTAGACTAAAACATCAAAGCCCTAGCAATTTCAAGTAAGTGTCTTGCTTCTTTTCAGCTACCTTATTTTGTTATGGGGTAGCAACACAAGATGTCTGATGTATGATTCCTTGAGATGTTAAAAAATTTGATGCCTCTATACTCTTACCCAATTCCATTGAATTATCAGATCTGATAATCTTTATCTTTTTATGAAACTGTCTTTCATCCATTTACAAGAAACATTGAATAATAGAAAATACATTGCTTTTAGTTGCTTGAAAGTATGCGTAGGTCCCTATATTGTAGTCATCTATGATAGTCAAGAAATACCTATAATTGTTATGAGTAGATGAATTTTTGGGACCCCAAGTTTCTATATGGACCAGATCAAAAATGGATTGAGAAGTAACTTGACTGATATGAAACGGTAATCTAGCTTGCCTAGCTAAAAGATAGATTTCACAATGATAGTCATAACTAGAGAAAACTGCAAAGAGATGGACATTTTTCATTCATGAATAAGGAAAATGCCCAAGTCTTACATGTCATAAAATTATATCAAAATTAGCATTGAAATAAACTAAAAAAATAATGTGAAACTGAATTGAGACTAGAAACAACATTGTTAAAACTAGAGAAGACTTTAGAATCCTTGAAAATCTCTTGGTTCTCACTAGAATCCTTAGGAATGATTTGAAGCAAGTATATACCTTCATTCACTTCACTAAAAGCTTGAGGCCTCTTCATTAAAGGGTCCTGCAAGACACAACTATTAGAAGTGCAGGATAAAGTATAACTGTATTGGACATGAAATTTATAAACTGAGAACAGATTGTATCTGAAACTTGGAATATAAAGCACATTATGCAATGTGAGGTTATTAGGAATTAGAACATTTCTTGTGTGACTCACAAGAATGGACTAAGAGTTGGGTAAATTAATGTTAACAGGCATTTTAGAGTTATCATGGAAAGAAAAGAACTAGAATTGTAATACATGTGCTAAAAAACACTTGAGTTTATTATTCATGTTTCATAATTAAAAATTGAAAGACAAGTTCCTATATATTTAGGCATAGTACTTGCATAGATGATCCTTTGTTCCTATATATTTATCTTAGATCCTTTGTTCATAGATGATCTCTCTGTTGATTTTTGTTTTGCCAATTGAATGAAATGCTTGGATTGTTCTTTGGTGAAGTGTTTATTGATTAAATCCATGTCAATCATGTGCTCATTATCACCTTCTTCTCCAAACATAACAGTATTTCCTCTGATCAGAACTTGTCCACCTTTATTGTGTGTGAACTAAAAATCTTCAGAAAAATCATGTAACCTGAAGCAATCATCATCAACATGCCCAATCCTACCACAAAAATCATAGGACATATTAGGATTATACTTCTTCTTAATCCTAATTTTTTGTTGGGGCTGGTTTGTCCTTATGTATTTGGGTGACTGTTGATAATTGTTCAACTTAAGATAATTGAAGGATCTAGTTCCAAAATTAGGCATAGCTCCAGGGATTTTCTGGACTTTCTTGCCAAATTTGTTTTGATTCATGTTGTTTACCATTAAAGAAGAAGAATTAATTGGGATCAAGCTACTCATATAGGTTTCTCTCTGATTTCTATCTGGTAAAATCGGAGAGTAAAAAAAAAATTATGTTGGGCAGAGGATTCATCATTAAGATGTTTTCTCTTTCCTGAGCATACATATCGTTTAGATCTATCAAAAATTGTATAATTTTCTCATCTTCAAGAAATTTTCTATCTTCAATTTACCTTCACAATTACACACACATGTGCACTTATCAGACTTGAGAGATTTCATCTCATCCCAGTCTTTTAAGTTTAGTGAAATATCCTGTAATGTTATTACTTCCTTGAACTAACCTATTTAGTTTCTTTTGCAGGTGGAACAATTTAGCTCCGTTAGATTGTCAAAATCTATGCTTTAGACTCATCCATAAATCTTTAGCAGTCCTGGAGTATATCACACTAATATCCTTGGAAAGAGAGTTAAGGAGCCAAGATGTTACCATGTCTTTGAATCTGCTCCAAGATTGAATCTGGTGAAGCATTAGCACTAGTAATACAAGCTTGTTCTTGGCTGAGAATGTTATAAGCACTGATCTCTTCCATTCTTGATAGCTCCTTCCATCAAATGGAGTGTTAACCAAGATTATTCCAGGTGAATCTGAAGAGTGAAGATAATAAACATGGGTGGAATCCATAGCTGGTGAAGTTCTGGTAGTAGAACCAGAGGATGTTAAAGAAGTAGTGACTCTATCCACCATTATAGAGATAGGTCAGCTGAAGAAAATTGATAATCCAGAAGATGATTTGTATACAACAAGAGACAGTATTTTGGAATTCTCTGATACTATGTAAAAACAAGAGACAATATTTTGGAATTTTCTTCACTATATATTCTTTACCAATCATATTTATTTATACAAGCTAATGAAATAAAAATAACCTTCTATTCTAAGATAAACAAGAGCCTTCTACTCTAAGCTAAATAAGAGTGTTCTATTCTAAGCTAGACAAGAAATCATTTAGCTATAGTTGGGCTATTCACTGGTTGTTTGGGACGCCCAAATGTTAGCACGTGTTGTTTTTGTTTGATGGTGTGGATTATGAAGATGAACCATCTTGATTTCTAACGAGAACAATGGGAAATTAGGAATGATTTCCTTTTTTGTGCTTACCTTTTCACTAACCAAATTATGTGATATAAAATGTGTACACTTTCTATTGTGTTATTGATAACATTTATTCTTTTGCATATTGTCTAGACTAGATAGTGTTTCTTTGTATTATTCAGAAAATATTTTCAAAATTTTACAAGTTTAATTAGTTAAAAATTATAACCAAATAATGTACTATGTAACATTGATTTTTGCAAATATAAAATGAAGGTGGTTTTAACACATTTGACCACTTGACCAAATGATTACAATTGCTAGTTGAAACTATAAAAGAAAATACTATTAATTATGCATAAAATATGTATATTGTACACGTCAATAGAACCCTTCAATAAGTCTAAAATATATATTATGACATACTGTAAAGTGGAACTATTTTCTAGAAGAATCAACCCTGAAGTGAATACTCTTTAGTGGACCCCCATTTCCATCAGTAAGAGGGACCCCACCTCTCCCACCTCTTCGTTGATTATAATATAACCCTATTTTCCAAAGGTGACAGAGATAACTATCACACCATCAGTAGGACTCTTGAGAGTTTTTGCAGTTTCTCTAGTCAAAAGATTAACACCAGTAAGTCCAAAGTGTTCTTCTCTAGCAATTACAGTAAGGACTCCCAACTGAAACTCTCTAACATTTGGGTATCTAAGCCTCTAACTCCTTTTAAAAATACCTGGGCTTTCCCATCTTTCATAAATTACCTTGGGATTTTCAGTCCATTCTTGAAAATTTGAATAGTAAGTTGGATGGAAAATCAAATTTCTTAATATGACTGGGAGAACCATTCTAGCACAATCATCCTTGAGAAACTTTTTTAATCATGTGATGCAATTTGTTCATCTCCCTAGCAGGATTCACCAAATCATAGATAGGACCCAAAGGAATTTTATTTGGGGTACCACTAACTCTAGAAGAAGGATGCATATGGTCAACTGGGGGACCATTACCAAGACCAAAAGAGAGGGGTGGCATGGTAGGCAACATGTCAGCACTAAAAATGATTCTCTTCTCTATAGTCTGGCCTAGAGGTTGTACAATAACCCTATCTCTCTTTGGGCTAGAGTCACATACAAAATCTCTAGGAACAGACTTTTAACCTCTTCCTCAAGGACTTGGAAACGTTTTCACATAGGTTGGATGCTCTATAAAGATACAATCTGGTGGTCTACTCATGATGGAAAATAGGTTGATGCTTGGAATAACAGATGGATTCTCAATATGCCCCCCTTGTCCAACATAATTCATAGGCCTCATCTCAACCAAAACTTTTCAGTGAACTTGGCTAAATTTGGAACAATGGACTTTGGGACCTTAGGTATATTCCCTTTGAGATTCCCCTTGACATTATCCTTAATATCTAGAACACTTTCTTCCCAAATTTAAGGACCAGTTCTGATAAACCCCTATAGAGGTTAAATGGTAATGGGTCCTTTTCTTGCAAAAGCTTTTATTCTCACATCTCCAAGAATAGAAATTCTAGCACTAATGAGGGCCCTTCCTTCATCTCAATTTGGAATTTAAAAATTCTAAGTAAAATCAAATTCTTCATATGGTTGTTGCACTATAACAGCCTTCCTACTAAGGCCATCCTCTACCGTAGGGGTATTGACATCAACCCAGTTGTCCAATCTATGGCCATAACTCTGAGAACTAAAGACATCCTTTTTTTACCTGTAGAAACACAAAATTCTTTTGGCTAGAGCTAATTCATAATTCTAATGACTTCCACCAGCTAAACCTTAGCATGTTCTTTACTGAGAACTGGAATGATGCCTAGAAGAAGTTAAAGGACTCCCAATTCATTAACTATATTTCCTGGGGGAATCCCCCCCCCCCCCCCCCCCCCCCCGCCTGTGGAACATCTGGGAAATTAGAAATGTCAATACCTTTAATAATTTCAGGGAACTTTCATCTTTCAAAGCCACCTTAGTTGAAGCTATGGAGTATTCTCACTTAATTGTCCACACTAACAACCAACAGACGTCCATTATCCAGTTAGGCTGGACCCTCCCCACCCACCCCCCTAAACTCATGATGGTGCTTGTGTTGGAACCCAAATAAGGGTGGTATTAGGGGAGTTATAAGAAACAACAAAGGCGGGTGGATTATTGGATTCCTAAAGAGCTACAGTTATGCTATTAATAATTTTATGGAGTTGCTTGCTCTCAGACAAGGCCTGGAACTAACATTAACCTAGAACCTAAGGCCTTTGAAAGTTTGCATCGACTCTAAGGAAGTGATCAACAAGCTTTATAATAGTAACATGTTATATGCCTCAATTCTTGATGAGTGTAGTTTATTGATAAGGAATCTAGGAGGACTAGCAGTGCACCATAACTTCAGGGAGCAGAACAAGGTAGCGAACGCTTTAGCGAAGAAAGGGGCAGCTAAATGTTTTGGGAGGCCTCAGATTTTTTTGTGTTACCACCAACTTTTACAGAACCATCGATGTGGGCCGACTCAAATAAAACTCTTTTTGATAGATCTGTACCCTGTAATTCTAACACTACTGGGTAAAGCCCCCCCCCCCCCCTCGCGTATACGGCAGAGCCATACTAATTCTATAGCTTTGGATGTACAAACTCCTTTATTTATTTTAATGAATGTCTTGTTAACAAAAAAAAAATAGTATTGAATTTATGGAATTATTACAAAACCTTATACACGCAAGTGTATATACAAATGAACTTCTTCTGATTGTTATGGCAAATTTTGTGGAATGAATTAATAGTGTTATGATCGGACAGAAATAAGCAAATCGCAAGAAAAAGTAAAATAAGATAAACACACAGATTTACGTGGAAATTTTTGCAGATAAAATCACGAGCAGAGGCAGAGAAATTTCATTATAATGGATATAGAATATAATAAGGAGAATGACGTATTTTCTGAACATTCAAAAATGACCCACTAATTACACTTATATAATACGTGCGTACAAAAAAATTTTGGGCCCAAAAAATATACTTGATCCCTACGTTACCACTACAGATCTCATGAAAAATTATAAACATAAATTGCACTGCAAACTTTTCAAGACCGAATCAATAAAATTTGAGTCACAAACTCTAAGAGATAGGACAAGCCAATTTTTGCCCAATTTTTGCCCATAAATATCTTTGATAAAATTTATAATTTATTATTACAAAAAAAAATGAGGCCCTTTAAATTTTGGGGGCTTTAGGCGGCCGCCTTTTTTTTGAAAGGGCTGATCTTTCCCTGCAGGATATGTAGATTTTGCCTGATATATTTAGGACAATAAATTTATATCTAAATATATTTGACATTATTTAAAAAGAATACTTACCTTTACTATCGTAAAATTTTTTTTTACAAAGACTCAAATTAATAACGTGATATAAAATTATATACTAAGGTAACAAAGTACAAAGAAATAACAAGAAGTAGTGTGCAACATGGAGAGTGCAAATTATTAGTCTTTCATTGATCATGTCTATTTATAGCCAAAAACAAAAGATGGAAACTTTTTCAAAAATAAAGAGGTGTATTGTGACTAATTTTTTCACCTATCTAAAGGTATGACACGTCCTTCATCTTGGACATATGCCATCCAACTTCATAACATTCTAGTATATTATTGATTTTATATCTCATATATCATGTTGACATCTTATTATATATTATTTCCGGAGATTTGCCAAGTATGACCTTTATGAAATAGAAAACAATGGCCAATGGTAAGAAAAGTTTTGTGCCTTGCTGCAATCTGTTTTCATTTCTTTTTCTTCTTCTTCATGCAGAAATAATAGCTGCTGGTTCACTTGTTAAGTTTCTTCCTGTATTCCAAGGGCCACTTCCTTTTGAACTTGAAACTGGGTTAGTGTAACACTTGTTTTAATTGTTGTTATATATTGTTTTATAATTATTGTATTGTAACTTGTTTACATACTGTGTTATTTTAATTAATTAGTTTAACCACACGTGTGAGCCTCACACATATAATATTTAATTATTTAAAATTAGATAATTTTGTCAATTGCGAAGGTTTTTAATGAAGTGCAAAAAGATTAAATTATTTCTTAGAGATATTTCACACTTTTATATAATAATGTAAATCTAATATATATTTTATTATAAACCCATATATATTTTACCATCAGAAGTTTTAAGTGGTTATTGAATCATTACTTTTGCGTTTGTCATCTAGTACCTCTTTTCTTCTCTAGAGTCTAAGAAAAACACATCGATTTGAATCATATTTGTAGTACAATTTTTTTTTCACTATTTAAAATTTTTTCTTATTTTTAAAGTTAAATGGTTAAAAAATCTTTGATTACTTACTTAAAACTTTTGAAAATTTGATGCTTCTTATATTTTTCTTATTTTTATGCTTTTATATTTATTTCTAGATTTGTTCAAATCTTAGATTTAGAATTTTTAAACTAATTAAAAACATGTTAGACATTATTAATTTTGATGACTTCTAATAAGAAAAGATTTTATTATAAATATTTAATTAATTTTCAACTTTAAATATTAGGAAAATAATAAAAATGTTTTTGTCTAAAGCAAAGACCTTTATCAAGGGTAAAAGTTCAAACGATATTCTAATGCCCTTCACACTTTTAATATAGTATAGATAGATACAATATTTTGGATAGATTATATGGTTTTCTGTTGTTACATAATGTTTAACATCAATAATTTGAACGATAAATCTACAAGAAAAGTAGGTTATGAGGTAGAGTTATTATAAAAAGATAAAAGTAAAAGGGCAGCTCGATGCACAAAAATTGTCGCTATGCGTGGGGTTTGGTAAAACTGAAGACTTTTGATTTTGTAAAAAATTATAATATTAAAACTTCAGAATCTACTGTTAGCTCATATCCGCTCAAATTCTCCTTCAAAAGAAAATTTTAGTGATAATAACCAGCTCAAGCTCAAGTCGCATAGGGCAGGACCACAAGCCTAGGTAATTATAGTAAAATAAGGTAAGGTAAATAGTAAAATAAGATTATTACGTAATAAGTAAAGACAAGGATGAAAAAAAAAAACTAAAGGTTATGACGCTATTACGTAAATTTAAGTAAAAATCAAAATAATCATTATATTTAAACAAACAACGTAATACAATACAATAGGGAATAATCATCCAAACAAGCTGTAAAAGGTACCTCTTTGATGTTTAATATAGTTTTTCTCTCAGTTACATAGGATTGAACAATTTTAGAAAATAAACGTTTGTACTAAACTGGGATGTATTGGATGCAGTAGGGAATTATCTTTGTTTGTAGCTGCTATGGTAAAGGCTTAAAAAAGTTTAACGCGAAGTTGAAAAAGAAGGAGAATTTGAAGTTAAGTTGACATAGTTTGTGGAAATTGGTACTTAAATACACATTCAAACCAGTATTTCAACATTTCATTTGAAGTGAAAAAACACGTCGACAAACAAGTATGTGCAAATACTCAAGTTCAGCATGTAGTACTAGAAACACTATTAATGCATTGGGTGGTGTTTTCAGGTACATAGGAGTGGGTGATTCAGATGATGTCCAACTATTCTACTACTTGGTTAAGTCTGAGTCGAATCCGAAATCAGACCCTCTTATTCTATGACTAACTGGAGGGCCTGGCTGCTCTGTTTTATCTGGCCTTCTCTTTGAGATAGGTCCAATAACGTTTGAGCCTGTGGAGTATGGTGAGTTTAAGCCCGCGGAATATAATCGTAGCTTGCCTTCACTGGTCTTGAATCCTCATACATGGACAAAGGTGAACATATCTGTCGGTGGTTAATCTTGGGATATTCATCAGCTTGCAGCCTAACTGACATGTTGTTTAATCAGGTAGCGAGCTTTATATTCTTAGATCTTCCCGTTGGTACTGGATTTTCTTATGCAAGAACTTCAGCAGCTCGTCAATCAGATGATCTACAAGCCAGTGATCATGCATATCAATTTCTTCGCAAGGTAATGTCAGACATTTGCGTGACAGAGATTCTGAAATCCAATTTCAATGACTTTGCCATTTCGCTTAATCCTTCCATTTCCTTTTAGTGGTTCAATGATCACCCAGAATTCTTAAGAAATCCATTTTATGTGGCTGGGGACTCCTATGCTGGAATAGGTGTACCGATCATTTCTCAACTCATAGCAAATGGTATGATTTTATATCGAAGCGCACTATTGTTTTCCTCCAAGAACCATCATTTGCTTATTCTTCCCTGGTTAATCATTCACCGTTGCGATGATGTGGTAAAGCAGGAAATGAGAGGGGACTTGAGCCATTTATCGATCTTAAGGTTTGTCTTTCTTTTTCGTTACATTTTCTACATAGTGACTTCTTTTGTTTTGTATTAGGATATAAGTGATTACATAGTTAGAGACCCCTAGAACATCATAAAAGGATAGCTATAGGTACACTTAACATTTTGCATCCTTCAAATGGTTTCAGGGATATTTACTGGGAAATCCGGCGACGTTTCGTGGTGAAACTAATTACAAGATCCCATATGCTCATGGACTGGGGCTTATTTCTGATGAACTTTTTGAGGTTTGCATTGTCTAATAAAACCTTCTTTAATTTCACTTATATACATTAGCAATGTAATAACACAATTTACACTTTAAATGCAATTCAACATGTTGGAAAAGTTACGTGTCTTATTTTTTAGTTTGCTAAATCAACATATTATGTGTTTCATGTAGTTATCATTTTAAACAGGAAAAGGCTTAAATATGTCACTAAACTATCAGAAATGGCTCATTTATGTCATCCGTTAAAAGTTGGGCTCATTTATGCCATTGCCGTTACAAAACTAACTCATCCATGCCATTACTTTTTAACAACCGGTTTTTAAAAACAACCTTGCCACGTGGCATCTTATTAGAGGGCCACGTCATTTTTTATTTTATTTATTATTTTTGTAAAAAAAAAATTAATTTTCTTTTTAATTTTTTTTTTGATCCATTAAAAAGAATTCACCCAATTTTTTGATCCATTAAAAATTAATTTGATCTATATTTTTAAAATTTGATTAATTTTTCATGATCAAATAAATATTTAAAGAATTTTTTTTTTAAAATCTACTACTAAAATTTATAACTAAATGCTATTCTAATTAAGCATATAATATGTCTTAGCATACGTGAAATATTTTGTCAGCCGAATGTAAGTAACTTTTTATTTTTTTATTTTTTAATTAAACATAGAATGACATCATCAGCATCATCAGGGGGGCTCAAGCAAATTTATGGCCTAAGGCAAAAATTAAACGGAGTCCTTGCGTTTTATTTTTTTATATAAAATTTTTCTTTTTTCTATAAATAATATTTAATATATTTCTTAAAATTTGTAATTTATTACTAAATAAAATAGGCCCCTCAAATTTTGGGGTCTTAGGCGGCTGCCTTTTCTCCTAAAGGGTTGAGCCTCCCCTGATCAGCATTCGACATTTGTACGTAACACTTTATGCATCATCATTTATCATTGCAAAAATAGGAAGGCGACAACATGCCGACATTTATAGTATACGTAGAGTTGGCAAAATGAGAAGCTAACTATTAATAATATAATAATAATATTTGATGTTTATATATCCCTTCAGTTTCAACTGAAAAATAACAAAAGCTTTAGTTAACGTGAATCTTTTAAAAAAAAAAGTGATAAAAAGCATGGAGTGTATACTCTCTCCGTTCCCTTTTAGTTACTCGCCCGTCAATTAAAATAGCTATTTTATTATAATATATTTATTAAATGATGTTTACTATTGTATTTGAAATTAATTTGAAGAAAAAAATAATTAATATTAAAGGGAAAATATGAAAACAATTTCAATATGTCAAAAATGACCAAAAAACGAATCGAAAGAGAATGTTTTAAGAATATATTCATGAAAAATTAATCAAATTTTAAAAGCATAGATCAAACTAATTTTCAATGGATCAAAAAAAAAAAATTTAAAATAAATAAAATAAAAATAAACAATAAAATAAAAAATGACGTGGCCCTCTAATAAGCTGCCACAGGGCAAGGCTGTTTTTAAAAATCATCTGTTAAAATGTAATGGCATGGATGGGCCGGTTTTGTAACGGCGATGACATGAATGAGCCCAACTTTTAACGGATGGCATAAATGAGTCATTTCTGATAGTTCAGTGGCATATTTGAGTCTTTTCCCTTTTAAATAACATGGTGTAAAAGTTATCACTGTGATTTTGACAACAATAACATACCTAGTGTAATCTCACAAGTGGGATTTAGGGAGGGTAGAGTGTACGCAGACCTTACCCCTACCTTGTTGAGATAGAGAGGTTGTTTCCGAAAGACCCTCGGCTTAACTAAAGCATTTCCAAACATAGACGTTAAATGTTTTTCTAAGCATTTTCTTCACATTACACTGATTAAATGAATTACTTCTCTTGAACAGTCCTTGAAGAGAAACTGTAAAGTAGAGTATTTCGATATACATCCTAGCAACACACAATGTTGGAATGATCGTCAGACTTATGATCAGGTTTGTGTCTAGTAATTCATTTCTCTTGTGCTGCTTCCAGCTTAATATTTGGTTTCTTTGACTCAATTTGATATAAGTTATATGTTTTTTTATAGATACTTGGTGGAATTACTATTGCACACATTTTGGAGCCCAAGTGTGAGTTTGCTTCACCAAGGCCACAAAAATGGTTAGGCCAAAGAAGGTCTCTTGATGAAATGCTATATCTTGGACGACTAAGATGTCGAGTAAGAATAACTGGCTCTTATCCCCTTGACAATCATCCACTCTTTTGGGAAATACTTGCCCGCTCCCGGTGCTCTCAACAACTCAAATTTTGCTATCTTGACCATATAGCTTATGAGTTACTACAAATTATATTAAAGTGATAATGCATACATTAGTTAACATAAAATTTTATATACACAAGACAAGACATATCTTGTATTAACCAACTTGGAGTAAAACCGGCGAGCTTAAGTCTTTTTTCCTTTATCCAGTGTCAGTCATAGCTTGAATAAGGACCTCTATTATGATCTTTGCACTTCATTGTAATAGCAACTGCTTAACTTTTACCTGTATCATCCTTTCAGAAAATTATGTTCATAGTTTAACTTGTTTCCTTTTTGGCATGCTAGTTTGATTGGGAAAAGATCTCTTACCATTGGGCTGATGATGACGAAGTTAGAGAGGCCCTCCATGTTCGGAGAGTATGTTCCCTTTTTTTGTTCATAAAAGAAGAATTCTAAAGTTTTGGAAGCAACAAAAACAAAATGGGGAACACATTAGATATTTACCTAAACTAGTATGTCTTTGAGTCGATCCCACATTAAGCCCCAAGACGTCGGTCTCTAACTTGAAATCATATCCCATGCAGCGCAGTATTGGGAAATGGAAGCGATGTGCTGTCGATGCTTTGCCTTTCCAAAAGATAGTAGAAAGCAGCATACCATATCATGCAAATCTCAGTGTCAAAGGTTATAGGTCCTTAATATACAGGTTGAGTAATTATATCTTCTGTCTATGAAGTTGTACACTTGTTGCATAAATAATAGATTCCCTTTGTGATTTACTTAATTTTCAGTATTTCATAAAACAGTGGAGACCATGACACGATGATTCCTTATACATCAACCCAAGCTTAGATAAGATCTCTTAACTACTCTATTGTTGATGATTGGCGACCATGGATTGTTTACAGTCAAGTTGCCGGGTAAGTTCAAATGGATGTTTTTGCTATCAAAATTGATTACAATACCTGAGGAAAAGATCAGGTATTTATAGCCTTAAGTGTTTCCTTTCAGAAAGGAAGCATTGGTTCTGCTGAAAGACACCTTTTCTGCAACAGTCGCGTCCCTGCGTTGGGACTGCGCTGGACCTGCGGCCGCAGGTGATGTTTTGCAATTTCCAGTGATCAAATGCACTGCGTCTGTGCTACAGGTTGTGTATGTACGCTGTGTATGCGGTCGCATGTCACCCTATAGTGCGAAACAGTGTGCCTCATCTCAAAGGGTCGCATCCCTTCGTGATGTGCGTTGCTTATGCGTTAGCATTGCGTCCGAAATGCGGCCGCACTCGGAGAAAATTAATACTATCAGATTTTGAATTAAAATTTCACTTGTAAACAAGTTCCAAATAATTTTTTTCTAAAAAATTAGATCTCATCGATCGATTATTTTTCAAATCCAAATCCGAAGTCGAGCGAGCGACGACGACGACGGGGCGAGGCATCACCTAGTTCTTTGTCACACCCCAAATCCCATTGGAGCAGACTGGCACCCGTAGCCGAGGAGGCCCGGGAGAACCCGTTCATAACCTATACTTTCACATTCACATTACTTATGAAAATTAGAAATTTGGGCAGCACTTCGTTGTAAATAGAAGAAAACAGTACCTGTATCAGCCCAGCAGACAGGCATAAATATATATATAAACAGTAATTGGCCGTCAGAGCCATCACGTCTATCAACCAAACACTCCTATGGCTGTACAATATGTCTACAAAAGCCTCTACATAGATACACAACTGAGTTGGGGTCGGGACAAACTCCCGCCCATAAAAGACTTTTATGCAAATACCAAAAGTACATATAGAGACGACTTGGGATGCCCCGAAACAACTGGAGCTCACCACTAACATCAGAACGTCTTGGCTCTTACTGCGGAGGTGTACGACCTGAAGTACCTGTTCCTGCAGGCATGAATGCAGGTCCCCCGTGAGGGACGTTAGTACGGAAATATGTACTGAGTATGTAAGGCAGTGAGTATCAAGATGATATACAAAAGGTCAACAGAAACCAGATACGAGTGAATAAACAGTATGAGTAGACCACACTTAAAAGAACTGATGGGATACCTGCACATTACTTGCATATCACTACTTCCCGTAATCCTTATCAATACATAACATATGTCATACAATGGCCAACTGATCAGTGGTACTAATACAATACATCAGGGACCACCCCTGGAATAGCATATATAGATAATCTTTATAATACGATGGCCAACTGATCAGTGGTACTAATACAATGCATCAAATCATCAATTTAAAATATAGACAGTCCATTTCATAATTCAATTAATCTTTGAGATTGGTTACTTTGTGGTCACACTTTATGGAACTTGAAACCATGATACCTCAATAGGAAAAACATGTAAATAGGTAATCAATATCATGAAGATGAAGTAGAGAATCATGGATACCTCATTAAACCATTTCGGAGTCAACAACAGTATATGGACGTTTTTGACTAGCCGGACATCTTAAAAGTGAAAACAAGTTCAATAGGTAGTGTCGAAGATCATATGATGTTATTATGTGTCATGTGTCGTAGGACAATGTTGGAAGCTTACTTGAGAGTGTCATGGGTCATTATTCATGCCAAAGAATAGATAGAGTATGTCTTACATACCTTGATATAACCACTTCAATACAAGTGACTTCCCGTACTCTTCGAACACTTATCTACAATAAGTCATTTGTGGCAAACTAGTATTAGCAACCAAACCTTACCATTTAGGTATTAACTTCACCAAATAATGCCTAGGAAGTAATTCTTTAGCTCATCAATAAGAGTACTACATACATCCTCTTATACTCTTATTACATTCACATATCATGCACTTTCATGAAATATCCCTCAACATCACTCTTAGCCTTTATTTCCCTTCTTAATCACCATCCAATACCAACATGATCACTAGGCATACATAACCACTAATATAATGATATATCACCATAATTCATCCTCCATAATCCAATACAGCAACTTCCATAATTTACTACTAACAATTTATACACAACCAGTCATAACTATGTTTTTAGTTATCTTCCAACATCAAGACAATACTCATAATCCTTTATAAATACTTATTCATGGATAAGAATCAAGAATAAACAATATTCATACCTTAACAATGAACTCTTGTATTTAGAATCCTCCTTACATAACCATGGGGTGCTTCTCGAAGCTTTCGAGATGGTGAACACAACTACGGAACCAATTTGAATTTTCTGCGGTTGAATCACAAAATATTTGAGGTTGAAATTGGCTAGGGTTTCACCTCTCTTAATAATTTGGATGATTTCTGGGATAAATGAGGCTAAGTGCAGGTTTTTAAGACCAATTTTCGTCCAAAGGTAATAGAAAATGACCATTGTGCCCTCAAAATTTAAATAAATTTCGAATCTGTCCCCAGTGGACAGTTTTGACAGGCTGAAGTAAATCGATCATAACTCTTTGCTACGATATCGGATTTGGGTGAAATTGGTATCATTGTAAAGATAATTAAAAGGGCTTTCATTTCATATAAATTAGGCCACCCAGTTCGTCCTGTACAAGGAGTTATGATCATTTGAAGTTGACCCTAAAAATCTGTTTTGAGAGGCTGAAGTAAAACGCGTATAACTCCTTACGCAGATATTGGATTTGGATGAAACCAATTGCATTAGAAAGACGACTCGAAGATCTTTCTTTTGATATATGGTAGCTCACCCAGTTCATTATATTGAGGAAGTTATGATCGTTCAAAGTTGACCCAAAAACTGGCAGGCCTCAGTATTTTCCTGCTAATTTACTGTTCACAAAAATCTATTTTGAGAGGCTGAAATAAAACGAGTATAACTCCTTACTCAGATGTTGGATTTGAATGAAACCAATTTCATTAGAAAGAAGACTCTCGGAGATTTTCGTCTATATATAGCAGCCCACACAGTTCCGTTTGCACCAGGAGTTATGATCGTCTCAAGTTGGTGTGCCTAGCTGCAGAAATTTTCCTGCAGAATCACTGTTCACAGGCTTCCCGGCCACCGTTTTGAAATTTCGAATGTGCTCGCTTATATGAAATACTCCTCTGTTTTGGGCAAACTTTATATCGTTGGAAAGCTTATTCCAATACCTACTCATACAACTATTGACGGGATACTTCCGAACACCATAAACTTAATTTAACCCATACGCAAGTCTTTAGGACTCCATATAATCGCGATAAGTGTACGAAAAAATTTACGGGGTGTTACATTATCCCCCCCTTAAGAACATTCGTCCTCGAATGTTAGCATAGTTACTCAGTTAAGACATGTCCAAGCTTACAATTAACATATTCATCATCATAACATCCTTGCATAAAAACAAACACTTACTTGTTATTGTTCTTCTTCCGTCTCATGAACTTCCTCCTTATCGTTGAATAGGTAAGGGTACTTAATCTTCATCGCTTCCTCAGCTTCCCATGTGATCTCCTCAACTTGTTGATTCCTCCAAAGTACTTTTACCGATGCTATCTCTTTATTCCTTATCTTTTTAATTTGGTGATCAAGAATAGCAATAGGCATTTCTTCAAAAGTGAGATCTTTTGTAATTTGTACATCTTCCGTAGTAGTGATGTGCGATGGATCTCCGATGTACTTGCGAAGCATCGAAACATGAAATACAGGATGAACTGCTGAGAGCTCTTGAGGTAGCTCTAACTCATAAGCAACTTGTCCAAATCTTTGAATGATCTTATATGGACCTATGTATCGTGGACTTAACTTTCCTTTCTTGCCAAACCTCATCACTCCTTTCATTGGTGATACTTTCAAGAATACCCAATCATCGATAGAAAACTCAAGTCCTCTTCTTCTAACATCCGCATAAGATTTTTGTCGACTTTGAGCTGTTGCAAGCCGTTGTTGGATCACTTTAACCTTCTCCATTGCTTGATAAACAAGATCCGGTCCAAATAAGACCGCATCACCTGCTTCAAACCATCCTATTGGCGATCTACACTTTCTTCCATACAATGCTTCATATGGTGCCATTTTGATACTTGAATGATAGCTATTATTGTAGGCAAACTCGATAAGAGGTAGGTGATCATCCCAGTTGCCTTTGAAATCTAATACACATGCTCGTAGCATATCTTCAAGTGTCTGGATGGTACGTTCCGCTTGTCCGTCCGTTTGAGGATGAAAAGCCGTACTTAGATTTACTTGTGTCCCCAAACTCCTTTGAAAAGACTTCCAGAAATTCGCGGTAAATTGGGTTTCTCGATCGGATATAATGGAAATTGGAACTCCATGTAACCGAACGATCTCCTTAATATACAAATTCGCATACTCTTCCGCCGTATAAGTTGTCTTAACTGGTAAGAAGTGCGCAGATTTGGTAAGCCTATCAATGATCACCCATATGGAATCAAACTTCCGATATGTACGAGGCAAACCCGTGATGAAATCCATATTGATCTTGTCCCACTTCCAGACTGGAAGATCTATACATTGCATGTAACCACCAGGTTTCTGGTGTTCTACTTTGACTCTTTGACAATTCGGACATTCAGCTACAAATTCGGCAATATTCCTCTTCATGTCATTCCACCAATATATTGCTTTCAAATCTTGATACATCTTAGTCGACCCTGGATGGATGGAATACCTTGAACAGTGTGCTTCTGTCATAATTCTCTTTCTTAGCTCAACTACATCAGGTACACATAAACGATTCTGACACTGAAGCACTCCTTCTCGCGTAAGCTCAAATGCCTTTGTCGTGCCACTCTGCACATCCTCCTTAAGCTGCAATAAAATTGGATCTGCATACTGCTTCTCTTTCACTTTAGCTATCAATGAAGATTCCGCTGCATTACGTACAATAACCTCTTCATCTGGAGTTTCGAGAAGTCGAACTCCCAAATTAGCTAGTTGGTGAAGATCCTTAATAATCCCCTGCTTTTCTATAGATGCCATTTTAGACTTACGACTCAGTGCATCCGCTACCACATTCGCTTTCCCTGGATGATACAAGATATCAACATCATAATCTTTCAAAAATTCAAGCCATCTCCGCTGCCTCAAGTTTAGATCTTTCTGACTGAAGATATATTGCAGGCTCTTATGATCGGTATATATGTCAACATGAACCCCATATAAGTAGTGGCGCCATATCTTCAAAGCAAATACAACTGCAGCTAGCTCAAGATCATGCGTGGGATAATTCCTCTCATGAGGTCGCAACTGTCTAGAGCCATAGGCTATTACTCTACCATGTTGCATTAGTACGCATCCTAAGCCAATTCTCGAAGCATCACAGTACACTGCATACCCTTTTGTGCCTTCAGGAAGTACCAATACCGGTGTAGAAGTCAACTTGCTCTTCAGATCCTGGAAACTCTTTTCACAGGCATCATTCCATTGAAACTTGGAGGCTTTATGCGTCAACTTAGTCAAAGGTGCAGAAATAGAAGAAAAACCTTCAACAAACCTTCTATAATAACCTGCCAACCCGAGGAAACTACGAATCTCCGTAGGCGTCGTGGGTCTTGGCCAATTCTTCACAGCCTCAATCTTCTGAGTGTCAACTTTTATGCCTTCACTGGATACAATATGGCCCAAAAATGCCACTGACTTGAGCCAAAACTCACATTTAGAAAACTTCGCATACAGCTTACGATCACGAAGAATCTGCAACGCCTGCCTTAAGTGATTAACATGGTCCTCTTCTGATCTAGAGTAGACCAGAATATCATCTATGAAAACTATCACGAACACATCTAGAAACGGCTTAAACAGCCTATTCATCAGATCCATAAAAACTGCGGGTGCATTTGTCAGCCCAAATGACATAACCAGGAATTCATAATGACCATACCGTGTTCGGAAAGCTGTCTTGGGTATATCTTTATCCTTGACCCTCACTTGATGATAGCCTGATCTCAAGTCAATCTTGGAAAAACCATGGGCACCCTGCAACTGGTCAAATAAATCATCAATTCGGGGAAGGGGGTACTTATTCTTAATAGTCACCTTATTCAATTGCCGATAGTCAATACACATCCTCAGCGAACCATCTTTCTTACGCACAAACAATACTGGTGCTCCCCAAGGGGACATACTAGGCCTGATGAATCCCTTCTCTAGCAAGTCTTTCAGTTGCTCTTTCAATTCTCGCAACTCTGCTGGTGCCATTCTATAAGGAGGTATTGAGATTGGCTGTGTGTCTGGCAACAAATCAATACCAAACTCCACTTCTCGTTCAGGAGGTAAACCTGGTAGTTCTTCAGGAAATACATCAGGAAATTCATTCACAACCGGAACGGTCTGAAAAGTTGGCGGCTCTGCCTCTGCATCCCTTACTCTAACCAGATGGTATATGTACCCCTTGGAAATCATTTTTCTTGCCTTAAAGTAAGAAATAAATCTACCTCTCGGCGCGCCAACATTACCCTTCCATTCAAGGACTGCCTCATTTGGGAAATGGAAATATACCTTCTTAGAACGGCAATCTACTGTAGCATAACAAGACGCTAACCAATCCATGCCCATAATAACATCAAAATCTACCATTTCCAACTCAACAAGATCGGCCAAAGTATCACGACCACAAATATTCACAACACAATTTCGATAAACATTCCTAGCTATAAGAGATTCCCCCACTGGCGTTGATACTTCAAATGGCTTGGCTAATAATTCGGGTGTTCTTCCGAACCTTCCCGCAACCAAAGGAGTAGCATACGATAATGTAGAACCAGGATCAATTAAGGCATACACATCAAATGCAAAGATGGACAACGTACCTGTAACCACGTCTGGAGAAGCCTCTAAATTCTGCCGATCTGCTAGGGCATACACACGGTTCTGAGCTCCGCTAGCACTAGCTACTCCTCTATCACCTCTACCGTGACCCATAGGTTGTGCACCCCTACTCAAAGGAGGCACCGAAGATGACGCAACAGCTGATCCGGTAGGTCGTGTTGTACTACCTGTGGTCCTGCGTGGGCAATCTCTAGCCATATGCCCCGGCTTACCGCACCAAAAGCAATTATTCGTCCCAAGCCGACATTCGCCAAAGTGAAATTTTCTACAAATGGGGCACGGGTGTCGTGGAGGTCTCAATTGACTCATACTCCCTCGCCCTTGATACCCCACTGTTCGCGAACTATGATTTTCACTGTTTTGCCCGAACTGATTACCTCTGAACCTTTGAAATTGTGGTGGAGCACTAATTGCAGGATAAGAAGATAACGGGCTAGGCAATCTATGAGAGAACGAAGGCCTAAAACCTCCCTGAGATGCCACAAACTGCCCTATAGCTCTGGGCCGCTTAGAATATCCTTTTTCTGATTCCTGGGTTCTTCTTCTTTGCCTCTGCTCTTCCATCTTCTGAGCGAAAGCTTGTATCCTCGCTATATCCATGTCCTTGTTCAAAGCAGCAATGGTACAATCTCTAACCAAGTATGGTTCCAATCTATTCACATAGTGATGAACTCTGTCGTCCATAGTAGCTACCACATTAGAAGCATATCGAGACAAGGAGTTAAATCGAAGACTATACTCTCTTACACTCATATTACCCTGACGAAGATTCAAAAATTGATCTGCACGGGCCTGACGAGTCTCAAATGGAAGATAATGATCAATAAATGCATTTTTGAATTCTCCCCACGTAGTTGGAGGTGCATCAATACCCCTAGATCATTTCCAATCCTCGTACCACAATATAGCCTCTCCTTTCAGTCTATATGCTGCTAGCTCAACCATCTCTTTACCGGATACATGCATAACATCTAGAACCCTTTGGGTTTGATCGACAAAGTCCTGCGGGTCTTCATTAATATCTGATCCGGTAAAAGTAGGAGGATCCAGTTTCAGAAAATCCTGAGTCCGAAGGCTAGCTGCTCTATCCATACCACTAGAACCCGTGGTAGGAATAGCTTGCCCTTGAACTTGACCGGCAACTATACGCGTCAGAAGTTGTACTGCATCCCTCAAATCTCGATCAACAGCATTAATAGACGGCCCTTCCGGAGGAGAAGAAGCGCCTGATATATGCTCAGCATGAGACTCACTTTGCTCAACTTGTGCCGGTGGTGACTTACTAGTACCTTCTCCGGCCACTGTATCTACTCGCTTCCACTTATTCTTTCTCCTTGTAACCGGCATCGTCACTATAATAAATAAAAAAGAAACAATTGGATTAAGCGATTGATTATGACTTTATCTCTAATATGGGATCTATTGCACGATCTAAGAAATGAAGAGTGGAAACAATCCCTAAATGTCCAATAGCCTCCTATTTATAGATGTGGTGCACAACACACCGATAAACGAGATTCTACGTAGACACGGCTTTGTAGACTCACTAGGACGAACTTCTCTGATACCACTTCTGTCACACCCCAAATCCCATTGGAGCAGACTGGCACCCGTAGCCGAGGAGGCCCGGGAGAACCCGTTCATAACCTATACTTTCACATTCACATTACTTATGAAAATTAGAAATTTGGGCAGCACTTCGTTGTAAATAGAAGAAAACAGTACCTGTATCAGCCCAGCAGACACGCATAAATATATATATAAACAGTAATTGGCCGTCAGAGCCATCACGTCTATCAACCAAACACTCCTATGGCTGTACAATATGTCTACAAAAGCCTCTACATAGATACACAACTGAGTTGGGGTCGGGACAAACTCCCGCCCATAAAAGACTTTTATGCAAATACCAAAAGTACATATAGAGACGACTTGGGATGCCCCGAAACAACTGGAGCTCACCACTAACAACAGAACGTCCTGGCTCTTACTGCGGAGGTGTACGACCTGAAGTACCTGTTCCTGCAGGCATGAATGCAGGTCCCCCGTGAGGGACGTCAGTACGGAAATATGTACTGAGTATGTAAGGCAGTGAGTATCAAGATGATATACAAAAGGTCAACAGAAACCAGATACGAGTGAATAAACAGTATGAGTAGACCACACTTAAAAGAACTGATGGGATACCTGCACATTACTTGCATATCACTACTTCCCGTAATCCTTATCAATACATAACATATGTCATACAATGGCCAACTGATCAGTGGTACTAATACAATACATCAGGGACCACCCCTGGAATAGCATATATAGATAATCTTTATAATACGATGGCCAACTGATCAGTGGTACTAATACAATGCATCAAATCATCAATTTAAAATATAGACAGTCCATTTCATAATTCAATTAATCTTTGAGATTGGTTACTTTGTGGTCACACTTTATGGAACTTGAAACCATGATACCTCAATAGGAAAAACATGTAAATAGGTAATCAATATCATGAAGATGAAGTAGAGAATCATGGATACATCATTAAACCATTTCGGAGTCAACAACAGTATATGGACGTTTTTGACTAGCCGGACATCTTAAAAGTGAAAACAAGTTCAATAGGTAGTGTCGAAGATCATATGATGTTATTATGTGTCATGTGTCGTAGGACAATGTTGGAAGCTTACTTGAGAGTGCCATGGGTCATTATTCATGCCAAAGAATAGATAGAGTATGTCTTACATACCTTGATATAACCACTTCAATACAAGTGACTTCCCGTACTCTTCGAACACTTATCTACAATAAGTCATTTGTGGCAAACTAGTATTAGCAACCAAACCTTACCATTTAGGTATTAACTTCACCAAATAATGCCTAGGAAGTAATTCTTTAGCTCATCAATAAGAGTACTACATACATCCTCTTATACTCTTATTACATTCACATATCATGCACTTTCATGAAATATCCCTCAACATCACTCTTAGCCTTTATTTCCCTTCTTAATCACCATCCAATACCAACATGATCACTAGGCATACATAACCACTAATATAATGATATATCACCATAATTCATCCTCCATAATCCAATACAGCAACTTCCATAATTTACTACTAACAATTTATACACAACCAGTCATAACTATGTTTTTAGTTATCTTCCAACATCAAGACAATACTCATAATCCTTTATAAATACTTATTCATGGATAAGAATCAAGAATAAACAATATTCATACCTTAACAATGAACTCTTGTATTTAGAATCCTCCTTACATAACCATGGGGTGCTTCTCGAAGCTTTCGAGATGGTGAACACAACTACGGAACCAATTTGAATTTTCTGCGGTTGAATCACAAAATATTTGAGGTTGAAATTGGCTAGGGTTTCACCTCTCTTAATAATTTGGATGATTTCTGGGATAAATGAGGCTAGGTGCAGGTTTTTAAGACCAATTTTCGTTCAAAGGTAATAGAAAATGACCATTGTGCCCTCAAAATTTAAATAAATCTCGAATCTGTCCCCAGTGGACAGTTTTGATAGGCTGAAGTAAATCGATCATAACTCTTTGCTCCGATATCGGATTTGGGTGAAATTGGTATCATTGTAAAGATAATTAAAAGGGCTTGCATTTCATATAAATTAGGCCACCCAGTTCGTCCTGTACAAGGAGTTATGATCATTTGAAGTTGACCCTAAAAATCTGTTTTGAGAGGCTGAAGTAAAATGCGTATAACTCCTTACGCAGATATTGGATTTGGATGAAACCAATTGCATTAGAAAGACGACTCGAATATATTTCTTTTGATCTATCGTAGCTCACCCAGTTCATTATATTGAGGAAGTTATGATCATTCAAAGTTGACCCAAAAACTGGCAGGCCTCAGTATTTTCCTGCTAATTTACTGTTCACAAAAATCTGTTTTGAGAGGCTGAAATAAAACGAGTATAACTCCTTACTCAGATGTTGGATTTGAATGAAACCAATTTCATTAGAAAGAAGACTCTCGGAGCTTTTCGTCTATATATAGCAGCCCACACAGTTCCGTTTACACAAGGAGTTATGATCGTCTCAAGTTGGTGTGCCTAGCTGCAGAAATTTTCCTGCAGAATCACTGTTCACAGGCTTCCCGGCCACCGTTTTGAAATTTCGAATGTGCTCGCTTATATGAAATACTCCTCTGTTTTGGGCAAACTTTATATCGTTGGAAAGCTTATTCCAATACCTACTCATACAACTATTGACGGGATACTTCCGAACACCATAAACTTAATTTAACCCATACGCAAGTCTTTAGGACTCCATATAATCGCGATAAGTGTACGAAAAAATTTACGGGGTGTTACATTCTTGCCTCACTATCCATGTGGAGTTAGTGTTTCTCATTATAAACACGTTCAATTTCTCTTCTCCCACCAATGTGGGAGAAATGAGTGAACTTTCTAATTTGGAAGTACACTTTCTAAATTAGTGTCTCCCTTTTCCCCACCATTTTTCTTCCATTTTCCATTCACATACACCTTGAACCCAACAGTCCCCCACATGAATAGAGAATGGCTATTGTTTGAAGAATATACGGAAAAACATGTGATCATTTAGCAAAGACTGATTGCATCTGGATAAGTAGGTTTCCCTTTGAACTTTTCGTAGTGAACATGCATCGGATGCACTCGGTCAATCGGTAGACTTGATATCTTTAAACAGTCGAGCTTTAATGTACACCTAGACAACACATGTCACACAATCAACCTTTTACTATTTATGGTTCTCACGGTTTTGTTCTTTTCAACTATGAATACGTCCCGATTTTATGAGAGCTTAGAGAATAGACCTTTACTAACATTCTTTTTGAAGTGGCTTCCACTTCACCCTCACATAGCTTATTTCTAAGAATTCAATCCTATAGATTAAACTATTTAGTCAAATTTGCCAAATTTAGATAATCATTAAAAGACTTTTCACTTTAAGTCTTATACTTGTTTACTACACATTGTCTACATCATGAGAATGGATTGGGTAAGTGACAATGTTGGACTTGTCAGACACAACTTTGTTTGATCACTTTGAACTTAACTCTTAGGATCTCCAGTCTGCTAGGTAGAGTTACCCCCATGCTGACTTGTCCTAGGCCTTAAACCCATTCTCTTGGATGTCCTTTCCACTCCTTCTCTAGATAGGTCTTTTGTAAGTGGATCCGACACATTATCCTTTGACTTTACATAGTCAACAGTAATAATTCCACTAGAGAGAAGTTCTCTAACGGTATTATATCTTCATCTTATGTGACGAGATTTACCGTTATACATCATGTGATATGGAACAAACAAGGGAACACGAAATCACACCCCAAAACAGTCCACAAATCACAACAAATCGTGGACCAAATGGGGACCTCTCTCGGATTCACTATCTAGAATAAGAAAGAAGAGGATACAAGGTGTTAATACACCAAAATACCTATCCAACAACAAGTTTAGCAACACAAGATGAAGCTACACAATATTACAATAGCAATAAGAACAAACGGGTTACATTAACAACACAATAAGCCAAAACTAAAACAAGATAGGTAGTTAAACAAGTGTTGATGTAGTCTTAACAACCCAAGAGCATATTCAACTCTTGGACCTTTAAAACTTCACACAACAAACACCTAACTCTTACAATTGACACAACAGAGGTGTCCACCACCCAAGCACCAACGCATCAAACAAAATGCAACACACAAGAGAATCCACCCTTATGTTATGCCCTAGTTTCAATTGGACTCTCTCTCACTCTAAGAGAAGTATTCTTCAATAATAATGATCAACTAAAGAAATAAACCCTACAATGTTCTATTTATACTATATTACAATAATAGACAAAATGACAAAAGGGCCCTTTAGTGACTAGTCTTCAAAAATACTCAAAAGTGTCCTGATCATGATCATACTTGTATCATCCTCTCCATCTTAAGAGAAATTTTCCCACAAATTCATAACCTCACCTCTTTTACAAAGGAACTTCACAATCTCCTTTACATGGCCACACATCATCTACATCTTTCTCGCCTTGCATTTTAACCACTTTTTGCTCTCCATCTTGAGGCTTGACATCAATCTTAGCTGATTCAATTACTACTTCTTCCCCAAGAGAGTACAATTTTCCCTCCCTTAGGATCACGTTCCTTCGGTTTGGGCACTCACTAGCCTTGTGCCCCCACCCTTGGCATTTGAAGCATTGAAATCCTTTGGGATTGGAATTAGAATTCAATTTACCTTCATACCTTGGAGGATGTTTTTGGACAACCTTAGTGGCCTCGAGTTGGGTAGCCATGAATGAGTTATCTTTGATCTCCCTCTCAACCTCTAAAGCCGCATGAAAGATGCCATCTATGGTGTCGAATTTGTGAAGTGTCATGCGAGTGGAGATGTCATTGTTTAACCCAACCTTTAAGCGCACAATGGCATGACTTACTTGCTCGCCTCGGTGGTCAAGTTTCAACATCAATTGTTGAAATTCATCGTAGTAAGCCATGACACTCTTGTTCCCTTGCCTCAAATTGTACAATTTAGCAAGGAGCTCATGCCTATAAGTCTAGGGCAAGTACCTTTGTCGCATAAGGTTCTTCAATCGAAACCAAGGAGGAAGTTGTACCCCAATAATCTAATTTAACATACTCCCACCATGTATTAGCATATCCTTTGAAGTGAGCTATAGCATAACAACTTTTTTTTTCTTCGGTGAGATCATTAAGTTGGAAGATCTTGTTACAAGATGACTCTCATGCAAGGTAGGCTTCGGGATCACTCTCACCTTTGAAAACGGGAAGGCTCACTTTGATGGAATTAAGACCTACATCTCGGTTTGGGTGGCCATCTCTCACCTCTAGGCCTAACTCCCCATATCTACGCCTCATTCTTTCTTCCCTCAAGTAAACATCATCATACGGTCAATAACCATCATATTTTTCTCCCCTACCATAGCCCTCGACATGGATGGGTCTATTTGGGTCAAGTGGAGCTTGTAGTAGCGGGATTGGATTTGGATAGTGAGGTCTTTGGTCAAGTGAAGTTTGGATGGGAAGGTTCGGGTTTGGTGATGGTATTTGGGTTCCAAGCCCTTCTTGTTGGACTTGGTGAAGTGGAGGATGGCTTGGTCTATCTTGTTCTCGGCTTCGGGAGTAAAGATTGGTTTGATTTATGGCAATTGGTGTATATTGCATTTGGTGCAAGGTCTCGGGAGTATTAGTTGGGGAAATGTTTTGAGGGGTAGAAGGTTGAATCCTTTGGCTTTCCACACGTTCTAATCTCCCACTCATTGATGCCACATCCGTATGTAATTTCTCAAGACCCACATTCAACCTAGCCACATCTCGGGACATAGTTTCAAGGCGAGCCAAAATGAGATTGATGGCATTATTATCCATTGTTTGAGCATTTGAAGCCTCAGGTTCCATTGTGATGGTATCGAAAATAAATTTTCAAGTTACGTTCCAATCAAGATACCAAATCAGTCCGCAATGTCACACACAACAATACAATGCGAAACCTACAACACAAAACACACGTTATTTCAAAACAACCTTCCACAATGAGATCCCACCTTCAAGTTTCTTCAAACTCAAGCTCAACATTGGTGGATGGCTCAAATAACCTCTAATTTAGATTAAATTCGAACCCTATACTCCTATAGTGTTAGAGAACACAAATCTAACACTAAAAACACAAGAAAAATGCAAAATCAAAAACTCAAAATTTGACCTAGGGTCAAAAACGGGTTTAATATATTTTTTGGGGATTTTTGATTTTGACACTTCTTTTTTTGTTGGTATTTTCAATTTCTATACTCTAATAGTGTTAGGGAACAAGATCTAACACTAGAAACACACAAAAATCATGTTTTTTGAAAGACCCTAAAAACGTGAACAGTAACTTTTTTTTCAAGATAACAATCCCAAGATTGATTTTGTTGGAACAAAATCAAAACTTGCTCTAATACCAAATGATACGGAACAAACAAGGAAACATGAAATCACACCCAAAACAGTCCACAAATCACAACAAATCGTGGACCAAATGGGGACCTCTCTCGGATTCACTATCTAGAACAAAAAAGAAGAGGATACAAGGTGTTAATACATCAAAACAGCCAGCCAACAACAAGTTTAGCACCACAAGATGAAGCTACACAATATTACAATAGCAACAAGAACAAACGGGTTACATTAACAACACAAGAAGCCAAAACTAAAACAAGATACAAGATAGGTAGTTAGACAGGTGTTGATGTAGTCTTAACAACCCAAGAGCATATTCCACTCTTAGACCTTTAAAACTTCACAAAACAAACGCTCAACTCTTACAATTGACACAAGAGATGCGTCCACCACCAAAGCACCAACGTATCAAGCAAAATGCAACACATAAGATAATCTACCCTTATGTTATGCCCTAGTTTCAATTGGACTCTCTCTCACTCTAAGAGAAGTATTCTTCAATAATAATGATCAACTAAAGAAATAAACCCTACAATGTTCTATTTATACTACATTACAATAATAGACAAAATGATAAAAGGGCCCTTTAGTGACTAGTCTTCAAAAATACTTAAAAGTGTCCTGATCATGATCATACTTGTATCATCATGCTCCCTGCCCTACCTATTGCCGCTTGGCTATCACATTGTATATATATTGGTGCCACTGGCTTGGGCCAATAAGGAATATCTTCCAAAAAAATTCGGAGTCATTCTGCTTTTTCACCAGCTTTATCCAATCTGATAATTCAGATTCCATTGTAGAGAGAGCAATACATGTCTATTTGAATGATTTTCAAGAGACTGCTCCTCCACCGATAGTAAATACATATCCACTTGTGGATTTTACTTCGTTCGATCCGATGATCCAATTTGCATCACTATATCCTTCAAGTACCGTGGGATATTTATTATAATGTAAAGCATAGTCTTGAGTGTATTTAAGATATCCCAAAACTCTTTTCATTGCCATCTAATGAGTTTTGTTGGGATTACCGTGTACCGACTCAACTTGCTAATAGCGCATGCTATGTCTGGTCTTGTACAGTTCATTATATACATTAAACATCCCAATACTCTTGCGTACTCCAATTGTGAGTCACTTTCACCTTCATTCTTTCGAAGTGCAAAGCTCACATCCAAAGGAGTCTTGGCAATACCAACTTTCATATACTTGAATTTGTCAAGTACATTTTCGATATAATGAGACTGTGAAAATGCCAACCCTTGTGGAGTTCTATGGATTCTTATACCTAAGATCACATCCACAACTCTAAGGTCTTTCATATCAAACTTGCTCTTGAGCATTCATTTCGTTTCATTTATGTCAGAAATTTCTCTACTGATGATCAACATATCATTCACATATAAACAAACAATGACTTGGTGATTCGGAGTGTCTTTAATATAAACACATTTATCACATTCATTTATCTTGAACTCGTTTGCCAACATGGTTTGGTCAAACTTCACATGCCATTGTTTAGGTGCTTGCTTTAGTCCATATAGCGACTTAATAAGTTTACACACCTTATTCTCTTTTCCTGGAACCACAAAACCCTCAAGCTATTCCATGTAAATTTCTTCCTCCAATTCTCCATTTAGGAATGCGGTTTTCACATCCATTTGATGGATTTCAAGATCATATACCGCCGGCAAGGCAATTAATATTCGAATCGATGTTATCCTTGTTAGTGGCGAGTATGTATCAAAGTAATCAAGGCCTTCTTTCTGGTTGAAGCCTTTTACTACAAGTCTTGCCTTGTATTTGTCAATAGTACCATCCGCCTTCATTTTCCTTTTGAAGATCCATTTAGAACCTAAAGGTTTATTTCCTGGAGGAAGATCAACCAATTTCCACGTATGGTTGCTTAAGATTGAATCAATCTCACTATTGACTGCCTCTTTCCAAAAGGATGAGTCTAACGACGACATCGCTTCTTTAAATGTTTGAGGCTCATTTTCTAAGAAAAATGTTACAAAATCTGATCCAAAAGAAGTTGACGTTCTTTGACGTGTACCACGTATTGGATTCTTTTCATTATGTACATTCTCACTTGGTTCATCTCGAGGTCGTTTAGACCCTCCACTAGACTGTTCATGCTTAGTTTTATATGGATAAATGTTTTCAAAGAATTCAGCATTATCTGATTCAATTGTCGTATTTTCATTTATATCCGGATGTTCGGATTTATGAACCAAAAACCGACATACTTTACTACGTTTGGAATATCCTATGAACACACATTCCATAGACTTGGATCCTATCTTAACCATTTTAGGCATAGGAACTTGGATATTTGCTAGACACCCCCACACTTTGAAATATTTCAAGTTTGATTTCCTTCCTTTTCATTTTTCCTAAGGAATCGATTGTTTCTTACCATGGGGGACTCTATTGAGTATACGGTTGGCTGTAAGGATAGCCTCCCCCCACAAGTTTTGTGGTAAAATGAAACTTATAAGTAAGGCATTCACCATTTCCTTCAACGTTCGGTTTTTTTTCTTTTCGCAATTTCGTTAGACTGAGGTGAATACGGGGCCGTAGTTTGATGGATGATTCCATTCTCTACACATATTTGCGCAAAAGAAGATTCATATTCTCCGCCCCTATCACTTTTTATCATTTTTATCTTTTTCTCTAACTGTTTTCCAACTTTAGTTTTGTATTTCCTAAACGCATCTATTGCTTCATCCTTACTGTTTAGAAAGTAGACGTTTTGCAGTTTCCAATGAGCAAATGCACTGCGAGCTACAGGTCGTGTATGTGGGTTGTGTATGCAGTCGCATGTCACCCTATAGTGTGAAACAGTGTGCCTCTTCTCAAAGGGTCGCATCCCTTCATGATGTGCGTTGTGTATGCGTTAGCATTGTGTCCGAAATGCGCCCGCACTTGGAGAAAATTAATACTATCAGATTTTGGATTAAAATTTCACTTGTAAACAAGTTCCAAATAAATTTTGTCTAAAAAATTAGATCCCAAAGCCGAGCGAGCAAGCAATGATGACAAGGCGAGGCATCACCTAGTTCTTGCCTCACTATCCATGTGGAATTAGTGTTTCTCATTATAAACACTTTCAAGTTCTAATTTTGAAGTACACTTTCTAAATTAGTGTCTCCCTTCTCCCCACCATTTTTCCTCCATTTTCCATTCACATACACCTTGAACCCAATACTTACATGTTAGAATTTGTGTTAACATATTGCAACCTGAACTTTTCTTATTGAAACATGCAGGTATACAAGGACATATTCAAATAAAATGACATTTGCCACAGTGAAGGAAAGCAACTATTTGACTTCTATGGAGTGACTAGTTTCATTTTCTTATGTTTTTTCCTGTTTCTTTAGCAAGTTAAACATTCGTTTCGTTAAAACTGTTGTGCAGGGTGGAGGATATACAGCTTCAGAGTACAAGCCTGTTGAATGTCTAGCCATGCTGAGGAGATGGTTATCTTATCAACCTCTGTAATTAATGTGGAATACATTTCGAGCTCTTCATGAAGCATCATCATAGTATTAAAATTGATTATATAATTGAGTGGTTATGTATTTAGAGAAAATGTTAGAGCCAATAATAAGACAAAATGGCAGTTCCATTATTGTTGTGAGATTTATCTACTGCCCACATTGTTGAGTTTATTGAGCATTGCCAAGTTTCATTCAATCAATAATTAAACAATAAATTTGTACACAAAAGATATTTTTATCTTACGTTGATTTCTTTAAACGTTAGTGGTCAAAAACACATCTATGTTATAACCCTTTCGCGAATTTTATACTTCAGCTGCCCATTGTTCTTTTTATTTATCTATCTTAACTGTCTCCTTGTATTAAATTATAACTCGATATTGATTTGACCAAATATTTTTTCCATTCCATAACAGCGTGTAGGCAACCATCGAGGAGACGAGTAGTGATGAATCCCTCGCAAATGTTTGAAATTAGAGTCAATTTTGCTCCTGAACTATTTGAAATAGGACAATTTTAACTTTAAAGCTAGTAATTTTAGTTACAGTTGACGTTTTAGTTATGCTATCTCGTTGAATTCAAGCATCAGATGTAGCAAAGATGTTTGTTCAGATTTACATTCATGTGTGTGGATTATGAATGTAACTGGAAAGTTGACTTGTATATATAAAACATTTTCCTGAATTCTTGGATTTCTACATATGAACACCTGATATGCATGTCTAATTAACAACTTGTAAGTTACAACGTGCAGCATCAACCAACTGTCTATTTTATTGGTTTTTCCTAGTTATGCACCTCCATTATAAAGTTTGTAAAAAGGAAGTCTCTATGACAAAAAAAAACATGGCCAAAAGAAAGAGAAGTCTTGTGCTTTGCTGCAATTTGTTTTCAGTTCTTCTTTTTCTTGTTGCAGAAATATTGCATTTTCCTGAGCGTGTTGTGGTGGCTGGTTCACCCGTCAAGTTTCTTCCGGGATTTAAAGGGACGCTTCCCTTTGAACTTGAAACTGGGTAAGTGTAAACAGTTTTATTTGATGTTTAGTCGTACATTCTGCGTACACTCTCCAAGACCTCACTCGTTGGATTATATTGGGTATGTTGTTGTTGCAGTAGTGCTCCTCGCTTAATCATGGAACAACAACAACAACAACATAATATAATCCCAATAGGTGGGATCTGAGGAGGATAGAGTGTGCGCAGACCTTACCCCTAACCTGTAAGTTAGAGAGGTTGTTTCCACTTAATCCTGGAAATGTTTCTGTTTATAGCTACTAAGCAGGATCGTGGCCAATGTTTGAGTTGAAACTGAAAAGTGTATTTGAAGTTAGAAAGCGTTTGTGCAAGTTGTCAGTCGTTTTGAATATAATTTTGATGATTTGTGAGTGAAAACTAGAATTTCACAATAAACCTCCAAACCAATACTCAATATGTTTATTGAATTTTGTTTACTCATGACGAAACAAGTATTTGTAAGTAATGAAGTTTGGAATTTCCGATAACCACTTATACCCGATCCAATTCACCTTAGTAGATCATATTTCCTGGTTAAAATGGATCTAAATTTACTCAGCACTGGGTGGGCGTTTTCAGGTACATAGGAGTGGGTGATTCAGATGATGTGCAACTATTCTACTACTTTGTTAAGTCTCAGTCTAATCCAAAGTTCGACCCTCTTATTCTATGGCTAACTGGAGGCCCTGGGTGCTCTGCTTTATCTGGCCTTCTCTTTGAGATAGGTCCAATAACATTGGAGCCTGTGGAGTACGGTGACTTTAAGCCAGCACAATATAATAGTAGCTTCCCCTCATTGGTCTTGAATCCTCATACATGGACAAAGGTAAACATATATCTGTCAGTGACTAATTTTTGGATATTCGTAAGCTTGCAGCGTAACTGACATGTTGTTTAATCAGGTTGCAAGCCTTATATTCTTAGATCTTCCAGTTTGTACTGGATTTTCCTATGCAAGAACTTCAGCTGCTCGACAATCAGATGATATGCAAGCTAGTGATCATGCATATCAATTTCTTCACAAGGTGATGTCAAACATTTGCGTGACAGAGATTATGAACTCCAATTTCTAGTTTCAAATTGTTGACTTTGCCATTTAATATAATTATTCACCATTTCTTTCAGTGGTTCAATGGTCACCCAGAATTCTTAAGAAATCCATTTTATGTGGCTGGGGACTCTTATTCTGGCTTAGGCGTACCAATCGTTTCTCAACTCATCGCAAATGGTAGGATTTTATGATGAAGTGTGCTGTTGTTTTCCTCCATGAACCCTCATTTACTTATTCTCCACGTGGTTAATCATTCACCACTGCGATGATGTGGTAATTCAGGAAATGAGAAGGGACTTGAGCCATTTATCGATCTTAAGGTTTGTCTTTCTTATTTGTTACATTTTTTACATAATGACTTCTTTTGTTTTGTATAAGTCATTACATACTTAGAGACTCCATGAACATCAGGGATATTTTGCATACTTCTCTCAACATTTTGCATCCTTCAAATGGTTTCAGGGATATTTACTGGGAAATCCATTGACATATCGTGGTGACTACAATTACGGGATCCCATATGCTCATGGAATGGGACTTATTTCTGATGAACTTTTTGAGGTTTGCATTGTATAATAAAATCTTTCTTTTCACTTCATTTATATTCACTAACAATGTGAATTCAATTCAACATGTTGGAAAAGTTAAATAAGGTTGCTAATTCAACTTATTATGTGTAACATGTAATTATCTTTTTAAATAACATGATAATGTAAAATATATTTACACTGTCAAAGCAACAACATACCTAATGTAATCCCACAAGTGGGGTCTAGCGTACGTACACCTTACTCCTAACTCGTTTAGATAGAAAGGCAGGATTTAGTGGTAAACCTAGTCTATGACTATCTAGTTCATATTCTTCTAGCCAGAAGGACCACCACCATTGATACATTGGTAGCGGATTAAGTGGCCAACCCATATATTCTATGCCCAAGTGCTGAGATACGTAAGTAATGATCCCCTATTGCTAAACATCCAGCTAGCCATTTAATGACGAAAAGAAGCCCATGCCTGGAGCTATGCCACTGTAGAATCATTAATGTTAGCGGAAGCTACTAAAATTCTTGGATCTCTACCAGAAACCAGGACAGGCATGAGAACTGAGAATATTATCTGAAGCTCTTATCAAAGGATTAGACCGCTGCTGGATGTAAAACCTTAAAATGGAAACGTTCAAGGTAAAGGTCTTGGTGAAGGATCTCATTCCACAAAATTGGAACAAAACCTCTCGTGCTTAAAATTGGAACAATTCCACAAAACATGAGAATTGGAAGGCGTATCTGTTACATACTTTTGTAGCATTTCCAAACAGTTTTTGAAAAAGCATAGACGTTAAACGTTTTTCTAAGCATTTTCTTCACATAACACTGATTAAATGAATTCCTACTCTTGAACAGTCCTTGAAGAGAAACTGTAAAGGAGAGTATTTCGATATACATCCTAGCAACACACAATGTCGGAATTATCTGCAGACTTATCATCAGGTTTGTGTCTAGTAATTCATTTCTCTTGTGCTGCTTCCATTGTGCTTGGTTTATTTGACTAAACTTAATATAAGTTATATGATTTTTATAGATGCTAGGTGGAATTAATTATGCGCACATTTTGGAGCCCAAGTGTGAGTCTGCTTCACCAAGGCCACAAAAATGGTTAGGCCAAAGGAGGTCTCTTGATGAAATGCTATATCTTGGACGGCTAAGATGTCGAGTAAGAATAACTGGTTCTTATCCCTTGACAATCATCCACTCTTTAGGGAAATACTTGCCCACTCTCGGTGTTTTAAACACTCAAATTTTAGTATTTTGACCCATATCTCTGACGAGTTAGTACAAATTAAAGTGATAATATATGTGAACATAAAAGTTTATATACACAAGGCATAACTTGCATTAACCAACTTAATTGGTGTAATAACCGGGTGAGGGATAAGTCTTGTTTTTACCTCTATTATCAGATATTTGCACTTCATTGTTATAGTGACTGCTGGACTTTTACCTGTATCATCCTTCAGAAAGTATGTTACACCCAAATCTTGAACATTATATCATATTTTAACTTCTTTTTTTTTCCCTCTTCATGCTAGTTTGACTGGGAAGAGATCTCTCACCTTTGGGCTGATGATGACAAAGTTAGAGAGGCCCTCCATGTTCGAAGAGTATGTTCCTTCTTTTTTTCATTAAAGGAAGCGTCATAAACAAAACTGGGAACACATTAGATATTTACACAATCAGTAGGTCCTTCAGTGGATCCCGTATTAGCCCTAAAACGTTCGTCTCTAACTAGAATTTTTCTCATGCAGGGTAGAATTGGAAAATGGAAGCGATGTGCTGGCGATGCTTTGCCTTTTCAAAAGATGGTAAAAAACAGCATACCATATCATGCAAATCTAAGTGTCAAAGGCTATAGATCCTTAATATACAGGTTGAGTAATTATATCTTCTGTCAACAAAGTTGTAAATTTGTTGCATAAATAATAGATTCTCTATGTGGATTTACTTATTTTTCAGTATTTTAAAACAGTGGAGATCATGATATGGCGGTCCCTTACACATCAACCGAAGCTTGGATAAGATCTCTTAACTACTCCATAGTTAATGATTGGCGCCCATGGATTGTTGATGGTCAAGTTGCCGGGTAAGTCCAAAACTAAATGAATGTTCTTTAATATATGCTTAACATGCTTCAACCTGATCTTTTCTTGTCTTTCCTTTTTGTTTCTTTGCACTAAAACATGCAGGTATACAAGGACATATTCAAATAAAATGACATTTGCCACAGTGAAGGAAAGCAACTATTTGACTTCTATTAACCAGTTTCATTTACTTTGGTTTTCTCCTGTGTCTCTAGTAAGTTAACATTTTATGTATTTTGAACTCTTTGTGCAGGGTGGAGGACATACAGCTCCAGAGTACAAGCCTGTTGAATGTCTAGCCATGGTGAAGAGATGGTTATCTGATCAACCTCTGTAATTAATGTGGAATATATTTCAAGCTCTTCATGAAGCACCATAGCATTGAAATTGATTATATAATTGAGTGGTTATGTACTTAGAGAAAAGAATGTTAGAACCAATAATAAGCCAAAATGGCAGATCTATCATTGAGGATGGCATCAAATTAATTTTGCTTCCATGGCCAAGTTCCATTCAAGTTCCATTATGTCAATTCAAAGCAAAAAAGAAAAATTGATGAACAAAGAATGTCATTTATAAAACTTATTTGCCGCACTTTCTTTAAACAAATTATTTTCCTAATCTTTAAAGGGACTTGTTTTCCTAAAGAAAATCTTCTCCAAAAAATTTTTTCAATACAAAATGCACTCTACATAAGTAAATGGAATAATGAACAGTCGAGCGAATCTCACACGCATCTCCATCAGAGCTACTTTCAGAAGGTCTGGCAGCATTCCGTACGAGTTAAAGGTCAAATTGTTGGTGAAATTACAATAGAAATACAACTGAAAATTACAAGTGAAGAAAATAAAAAAGTCTATCTTCTTCTTCGGCTTAGGCGCGGATATCTCGCTCTCTTTAAGGAGATTCAAGTCCACTGCAGCAAAATATTTCACTGGTCGAGCAGTAATCTTCTTGACTTGTCCCCTCTAGGATACAATAGTCTTTCTCACAAAGAACAACTCAACAACTCTTGACAAGAGTTGAGTTCAAAGCTCCACAAAAAGAACACCTCCCTTCAACTAATAAACTCTCTTTTTTACTGATTTTTTTGTGAACTCTATATTGTCTCGTATATTCCAAAATTATGCAAGACCACCTCTATTTATAGGAAAGAAATTCTTCCATGCATTGAATAGGAAGAAGTAAATGGTACAGTAAAGATAGAAGATCAAGGGTTTTTAGGTTACAAGAGTTACATGAGTTATAAGATATAATGAGTAGGATAATGGAGGAATAAAGATATAAGTTACAAGTAACTTATGTCTACATTCTAACCACTAACTCACAAAAATAATGACCAAGGTGAATGCTAACGTAATGAGCAACTAATTACCAAAATAGGTTACCAAAAAATTAAATCCAAGTAACTGCCAACAAGTTGAAAGAATGCTAGCCAATTTACTGCCACTGATGAAATGCTCACTGTTACGGTTAACTCTCAAAATGAGAGTTACAGTGAAACTATGGAAGAATGAAAATTATCTCATGCATGGCCACTTGGACGTAATATAAAAATATAGTTGTTTCCTTCTTTCTTACTTTCATGGGTTGGTTTGGTCCAAACTCCATCAATTCCCCACTCATTTTTAATATTAACACAAGAGAGTCTACTAGTTGAAGGAAGACTATCATGCATAATGAAGGTGTGCTCTGCATTGAACCTCCACTTAGTAAAACAGTAATTTCTACTTCAGAGTTGTAGTAGACTTAGACTTGAACTATTATTGCTTAAGGAAAATAAAAAGTTACAGCTTACACATAATAGTCAAGGTGTTGACATGAGCTTTATAGCCAACACGTTACGGCGTTGTGTTATCCCAATTTTAATGTGTCATTTGAGAATGAGCCTAATTCTCATAGGAAGCGGCCTACCTCCACACTCACATAGGTGAAATCCGTCGAGAGTGCTCCTGTTATTTAACACCCCACTCATACGAGCTACAGATTTTCATTAAAAGATTTTAAAACTCAACCTCACAATCATTACAGGCAAATGCACTCACACCATAGGGAGGTATAAAAAAAATAGTGCATTTTTTCACAATAAGTCATTATGTGATTCTTTTTTCCCATTGAATCTGGTTATAGGATCTCTAGTCCCAGGTTGAATTTCCTCATATATGACTCAAGATTCAACAAGCTTCAATCCCATCCCCCTCGATGTGCTCCAGGCCTTTTTTTCTTGCTAAGGCCTTGGTCAACGGATCTGCAAGATTATCACAAGAATTGACATGATCAATATTAATGGTACTATTTGTCAAATATGTTCTCACATTACTGTGTTTTCTCTGTATAGGTCTGGATTTACCATTGTAATTGTCACATCCCAAATTCACCCCTAGGCGTGACTGGCTCCCGCTAACACCACTTTTCGGGAGAACCAATTCCCCATACATTCATAATGGTTATAGTCACTGAGATAAAAACATAAGAAACTCCAAATGAATAAACATTATCGCAAGGTAATTATCCAACAAGATATCTCATAACGACTTACGAAAACAACAGTAGTTTAGATAACAAATCTCTACCCCAAACCCCACACTAGATCATGGAGCATCTAAACAAGTTACATGAGTTCAGTGTTCGGGTATACAAACCCAACGAAAAGAAATATAATCTAAAATGACTAAAGTTAGATGACAACCTCCATGAATAATGCAAAGGTTCACTTCAGCAACAGAATCCACAAGTAAAGATCGTCAGCCACAAGTCTCTCTCTCCAATAGCGTATCTGCAGATATGCAATTAAGGAGTGAGCTATTTATAAATATAACTCAGTAAGATCCTCGACCCACTACTTTAATACCCCTGGAACAAGTGTTAGAAAATACAAGGCACAACCAAAATACATAAATTATATACACACGGTGTCTCTTATAAGGTAATGCTCAACAAGATTCAAACAAAACTTCAAAAATCACTCTATAACTCAACTCAATCAATTCTCACAACTTGTCATAAACAGCAGTGAAAGTGATCAACCTAGCACCCCGATAAGTCACGTCAGCATATATACTGCTCCAAAAGTCTACTACGACAGCATGTACAAGCCCCTAACATATTACGACAACATAAATAATGCCCCTAACGTATTACAGTAGTAATGTAGGCACTTAGAGACTATAACGGGAACGAAGAAAATACATTCAACTCCCCAACATCACCTCACATATCACCAATGAGTAATTCTCACGACACCTTCCAAATTATCTATCCACAGTCAGTCAAATACCACCAATTCTATCAAGTTCACGCTTGTTTCAACACATGGACTAGGCAGAAAAATATAATTTTTATAAATCAGATTTGAAAAGCAAGCATCAAAGCTTAAAGTCTCACTTACCTCGCTAATGATAAATTCCCCAACTTTGCAATGTGTAGAACACCAACCAACAACGACCAATGGGATCAATCTAAATAAAATATTAAATAACAATATCAATTATGCTATTCGAAATCAAGTCTCAATATCCTTAACTTTTAAGTTTAGGGCCAAGTCTTAATATCTCACACCTTAACTCATGAAATATGAGAAAAAATAATCTAGATCTCATGCATGAATAAAAATAATAACAGAAAAGCCTCAAAAATACCCCTGAACTATCTGAAATAGCTCAAAAATACCCCTCCCTCTAACAAAATTCGAAAAAGGGTCAAAACTGCCCATGAACTATCTAAAATGGATCAAAAATACCCCTCGTTAGTTTTGTGGCTCAAAAATACCCCTCTATAAAATATTTGGCTCAAAAATACCCCTCCCCTTAATGAAATTTCACCAAGCATACCACCTAGATAAAAAAAAATACATGGCTATACCACATTACCATCCACATGTAAAATGTTATATTTTTTAATTATATGACATTCATTTCTTCTTTATTTTTATTTTTATTTTTATTTTTTTGCAAAGCAGTTTTATTGATCTGAAAAAAAATAAGATCAGTAAAATTAAAAATTTCTAAAAATATTTAAATAAAATAGATCAGTGTTTTTACTGGATTTAGTTTAACGTTTTTAAAATTTCTCGACATTGGGAAGGTACTAAATAAATTTTGTTAAAGGAGTACAAATTATTCAATTTTTTCATTATATGATAAACTTTTCACCTAAATTATTAAAGAAAATTATATCCATATTTTTCTAATGATTAAAATATATTAAATGTCATTTACTTTTCTGAAAGTGAAATTTTCAAAAATTCTAAGAATACTTAATGATTAAACATAAAATTAGAAAAACTATCAACCTTCATTGAGTTCAGAAAAAATAAATCAACATCACTGAATATAATCTTTTTATTTAACTCTTTCATCAAGAAGAAAGGAATGTCATATAATTAAAAAATACTAACATTTTACATGTGGATGGTAATGTAATGTGGTATAGTTACGTGATTTTTTTTTTTACGAAAAAGGCTCAAAAATATTTCGACTTTGATGATCCTAATGGGATTAGGTCAATCTTGTCTTTTAGAAAATCCCTGATGCAACAATGAAGTTGTAGCCATATGATCAGGAGGTCATATGGTTCGAACTCCTAACCATAGAAACCACCTCTTTTATATAGTTGTGACTTATGAGGTGAAGTCATGCATTTATATGGTATGTTTCTTCCCTAGTCCCTGTTCATAGTTAGAACCTTTAACTAACAATTCTCATCTTAACGTCTGTTTTATGTTTTGTTACAACCACTTCAGTGGTAATATTAAAACTATAGTTACAATCTACAATGTATTTATAATTTACTCACTATGCTATTGCGCTGCTGCTTCATGTGTTAAACTTTAATGTTCAAGAAATTTTAGAGGTCGATATATAATAAGTTGGCTAACTTTTTCTGGTGAAGTGAAATAATTTCTTTCTACTATTCATTCCGTAAGTATGATTAGATTTTAAATTTCGTTAGGAAGTACTACAACGAACAATACATCAAGGTATTTTTGAGCCTTTTCCGTAAAAAAAAAATACGTGACTATGTCACATTACCATCTTCATGTAAAATGTTAGTATTTTTTAATTATATGACATTCCTTTCTTCTTGATGAAAGAATTAAATAAAAAAATTATATTCAGTGATGTTGATTTATTTTTTCTGAACTCAATGAATGTTGATAGTTTTTCTAATTTTATGTTTAATCATCAAGTATTCTTAGAATCTTTGAAAATTCTACTTTCAGAAAAGTAAATGACATTTAATATATTTTAATCATTAGAAAAACATGGATATATTTTCTTTAATAATCTAAGTGAAAAGTTTATCATATAATGAAAAAAATTGAATAATTTGTACTCCTTTATCAAAATTTATTTAGTACCTTCCCAATATTGAGAAATTCCAAAAACGTTAAACTATATCGAGTAAAAATACTAATTTATTTTATTTAAATATTTTTAGAAATTTTTAATTTTACTGATCATATTTTTTTCCAAATCAATAAAACTGCTTTGCAAAAAAATAAAAATAAAGAAGAAAGGAATGTCATATAATTAAAAAATATAACATTTTACATGTGGATGGTAATGTGGCATATCCACGTGATTTTTTTCTTATCTAGGAGGCATGTTTGGTGAAATTTCGTTAAGGGGAGAGGTATTTTTGAGCCAAATATTTAACAGAGGGGTATTTTTGAGCCAAAAAACCAACAAGGGGTATTTTTGATCCATTTCAGATAGTTCAAGGGTATTTTTATCCTTTTCCAAATTCCATTAGAGGGAGGGGTATTTTTTAGCCAAATATTAAATGGAGGGGTATTTTTGAGCCAAAAATCTAACGAGGGGTATTTTTGAGCTATTTCTGATAGTTTAGGGGTATTTTTGAGCATTTTTCGTAAGTCTCAATATCCTTTACTTTTAAGTCTAGGGCCAAGTCTTAATATCTCACACCTTAACCCATGAAATATGAGAAAAATAATTTAGATCTCGTGCATGAATAAAAATAATAATTACTCCAGAATAATCTAGTCTCAATAAACTATGAATTCATACACAGAATTTGACTGCAACCTTTCTATTCATTAATAAAAAGATGCAAATTAATCATTACTCCAGTGATTGGAGTTTATTTGGACCAATCATTGGTTCAATTCTTAACAACATAAAGAATTCACTACCTAGTTTTTTCGTGCATGCTATTGTACCCATGCATGCTACTGTACCCTCAAAATAGTACTCGAATGTGCTACTATAATGTTAATTGATGTCAATACTTGCAATTTTGACAGCCGCCAACAGTGATTCAAGATCATTATTTTCACCTTTCAACTCTCCCAAATTTCACCCTAAGTTTCTTGTTGTTCTTTCCAGCAATAAAGGGATTAAAAAGCCCTAATATTCTACTCCTCCATAACTTAACGTGAAAACAACTGAACAAGAGAGTGGGTGTGGCCCATTCCTTTTAAATCCTCTTAATTATATGGCCAAATTACCCCTTTACACCTCATTAAAAGGTTTGGGTTATTACATTTTTCCCTACTTAAAGTAACGTTCGTCCTTGAACGGGTATCGAATCATACCTGAAGTGTCAAATAAATGAGGATATCCAACTCGCATCTCCTTCTCAAACTCCCAAGTAGCCTCCTCGGTTGGATGATTACGCCATAATACCTTGATTGAAGCTATCTTTTTTTGAACTTAACTGCCGCACTTGCCTATTAAGAATAGCTATTGGGCTTTCCTTATAAGTCAAATTCTCATCAAGCTCTACATCCTCTAGATGGATCTTATGACTATCATCATGAACATATCTTCTAAGCATCGACACGTGAAATACAGGATGAACTGAAGACAATTTTGGAGGTAAAGCATGGCTATATGCCACCAATCCAATTCGGTCCAAAATATCATAAGGACCAATGTATCTAGGACTTAGCTTACCTTTTCGGAAAAATCTCATAACTCCTATCATGGGAGAAACTTTCAAAAAAACTTTTCCCCCTTCATCAAACTCCAAATCGCGGACCCTTTTATCTGCGTAGGACTTCTGCCTGCTTTGCGACATCTTAAGTCGATCTCATATCACTGTAACCTTCTCCAATGCTTGCTGAACTAAATCTGTACCCAATAACTGCGGTTTGTCGGGCTCAAACCTGTCGATCGGTGAACGACACTTGCGACCATATAGAGCCTCATATGGTGCCATTTGAATGCATGACTGGTAGCTATTATTATAAGCAAACTCTGTAAAAGAAAACTGGTCATCCCAATGGCTACCAAAGTCAATAGAGCAAGTTCTAAGCATGTCCTCCAAGAGCTGAATAACTCGTTCAGACTGTCCGTCGGTCTGCGGATGAAAAGTTATAATAAACTCAACTTGCGAACCCAATGATTTCTGAAAAGATCACCAGAACTCAGTAGTGAACTGTGTACCTCGATCAGATATGATTGAGATAGGCACACCGTGAAGCCAAACTATCTCCCAAAGGTAAATTTCTGCTAACTGCTTCGCACTATAGTAATCCGAACTGGTATGAAATGGGCAGATTTTGTAAGTCTATCCACTATCACCCAAACTGAGTCGTTCTTCCTAAAAGTATTTGGCAACCCAACAATGAAATCCATAGTAATCCTTTCCCACTTCCACTCCGGAATAATCAACTTTTGCATTATTCCACCAAGTTTTTTATGTTCATACTTGACCTGCTGACAATTTAAACAACTAGTTACAGGTTTCAAAATATCAACCTTCATACCTTTCCACCAGTACTATCTATGCAAGTCTTGATACATTTTTGTAGCACCAGGATGGATAGAGTAACATGAGCTATGAGCCTTATCAAGAATTAGTTGTCTCACATCTCCCATAATGGGAACACACAATCTTCCATGATGGCATAGCACACCTTCACCATCGATAGTGAAATACTTAACACCGTTATTCTGCACTCGATTTTGAAGCCCAACAAGGTAGGGATCATCATATTGGTGAGTCTTAACTTGCCCAACTAAGGACGACTGAACCACCATAACTACAAGTAACTTTCCAGGAACTGTATGATCAATTCGAACTCCTTGATTGGCTAAAGACTGAATATCTATAACCATAGGTCGCCTTTTGGCCGCAAATCGGGTCAAGCTGCCAATAGACTTCCTACTCAAAGCGTCTGCTGCTATATTAGCCTTCCAAGATAATACAAGATAGTGAGATCATAATCCTTAAGAAATTCCAACCACCGTCGTTATCTCGAATTCAGATCTCTTTGCTTGAATAAGTACTGTAGACTCTTGTGATCAGTATAGATTTTACACGGCTCACCATAAAGATAATGATGCCAGATCTTGAGTAAAAACACAACTGTGGCCAATTTTAAGTCGTGAGTCGGATAATTTTGTCATGGACCTTTAGCTGTCGAGAAGCATATGCCACCACTTTACCACTCTATATTAAAACACAACCCAATCCAATTTGAGATGCATCATAAAAAATAATGAAACCACCCTCAGCAGTAGGTAAGGTCAAAATCGGAGCCGAAATCAATGATGTCTTTAATTTCTGAAAACTTTCTTCACATTCATCTGACCATTGAAAAAACACACCCTTTTCGGTTAAGCGCATCAATGGAGCAGCTACCTTTGAGAAGCCCTCTACAAACCTCCTATAGTAATTAGCTAGCCCCAAGAAGCTAGGAATCTCTGCAACAGTACTAGGTTGAGGCCAATCTAGAACAGCTTCAATCTTCTTTGGATCAACATGAATTTCATCTCTTGACACCACATGCCCCAAAAAAGAAACCATGACCAACCAAAACTCACACTTTGATAACCTAGCATAAAGTTTGTGTTCTCTAAGTGTTTACAGCACAACACTCAAATGTTGTCCATGCTCTACCTCACTTCGAGAGTAAGATGGATCCCTATCTTTATCTCTATCCACGGAGATACCTATCTATTTGGAGAGAGATCTATCTATGAATCGGCCTAGACTATCCTCTATCCGGATAGATATGTCCCTATGAGCGACTACGCCGATCTTTATATTTACCAAAACGTCATCAATGAAAACAATCACAAAATAGTCTAAGTATGGCTTGAATACCTTGTTCATGAGGTCCATAAATGTTGTAGATACATTAGTCAGTCCAAAAGACATCACTAAAAATTCAAAATGCCCATACCTGGTCCGAAAAGCTATCTTAGTGATATCTTCAGCCTTGATTCTCAGCTGATGGTAACCTGATCTCAAGTCAATTTTAGAAAAGTAAATAGCACCATGAAACTTATCGAACAAATCATCAATACGAGGCAAAGGATATTTATTCTTGACTTTTGCCTTATTCAATTGCCTGTAATCAATACACATTCTCATCATGCCATCTTTTTTTTCACAAATAGCATAGGTGCACCCCAAGGTGACACACTAGGCCAGATAAATCCCTTATCAAGTAACTCATGGAGTTGAACTTTCAATTCTCTCACCTCAACAGGAGCCATACGATAAGGTAGAATAGAAATAGGTTGAGTCCCTGGCACTAAGTCAACGCTGAACTCAATTTTTTTCATCGGAGGTAGCCTGGGCAAATCATCTAGAAATATATCAACAAGTTGTCGAAGAATGGGAACACTTTCAACCGGAATATCTTTTGCTCGAGTGTCGTGAACAGTAGAAATAAAACCCAAGCACCCATGATTAATCATTTGGCGTGCTTTAACATAAGATATTATCTTTCCCTGAGTCACAGGAGTCATACCTTTCCACACAAAAGGTATTTCTCCATGAATATCAAAACGTATAAGCTTAGCATAATAATCAACCAAAGCGTAACATGACGCCAACCAATATATACCTATAATCATATAAAAGTCAGTTATTGTCAACATAAATAGATCAACTATGGTGTCCTTACCCTGAACAGATATCACATAATATCTATAAACTCTATCCATCGCTAAGGTCTCCCCTACCTGGGTCATAACAATATATGGAACAACAAGAGTCTCAATTCTTCTTTCTAAGAATAAAGCAAAAGATGGAGACACATACGAGTATGTAGAACCAGGATCAATAAGAAAATATGCCTCATGAGAATTTACAGTGATAATACCTATGACTATGCATTAGATGTCTTTATATCCTATCTAGCCATAGCAAAGAATCTCAGTGGTCCACCTGCTGTCTGAGAACCCTGAGCACCCTGTCGACCCTGTCCATAAGTACTCTGTGGAGCGATCCTAGCTGGCTGAGTGTGAGGATAAGCATCTTCAACATCTCTCTGCACCTGATGAGTAACTTGATTAGACCCAAAATCTCCTTTAGGACAAAATATATCAATGTTCCCTCTCTCACCAGAAGTATAACAAGGACTGTCAACTCCAAAACAATGTCCAATATGATTCCTGCCATAATTAGAACATTTCGAACGTTGCCCAGTCTGAAAGAAATCATTATTTTTACTCTGTATCTGTTGTTGCTGACCCTATCTAGCTGGATAACTATTCCTTAAAGATTGTCCCACCGACTCTAACTGCATAGGCCTAGACTGTCCATGATCAAACCCACTCTTGATACTAGATGGAGCACTACTAAACCCACCTGAGTTACGTGTCTTTTTATTTTCTCGATTAATCCTTTCTATCTCATAATAGGACTCAGAACGGAGAGCAGTGTTAAATACCTCAGAATAGGACCCATTATGCACATCACGTATCACTGGACCACGATAACGAGCCTCAAGTCCATCCATAAATTATCTTACTTTCTCCCTCTAATTTGCAACTAAAGATAGGACATACCTTGACAACTCAGTAAACCTTGATTTGTACTCAGTGGCTGTCATGGATCCCTGTCGTAACTCATTAAACTAGCATATCATATCATCTTGTTTTCTCAAGGGAATAAATCTGTCTAAGAACAAACCTGAAAACTCTTACCAAGTAATCGGTAGTAGCCCTGCTTGTCTGCCCCTCAAAAAGAAAGTCCACCATGCCTCGGGAGACCCTAAGAAAATAAAAGTTGTAAATTCTACACTACGAGTCTCCTTCAGTCCCAAAGTAGATAGTATCTTCTCATAGCGATCTAAAAACTTTTGAGGCTCAACAGAAGATGGTGTAGGATTAAACTCCGGTGGCTTATGATCCATGAAATTCTTAAGATCCTTGGGTTGCACTACAACTGCAATCGAATGATCAACTAGTAGAGTGCCTGAGAGTTACAACATTCAACTGAACTTGTGCCGGCGTCTGCGAAGTAGCCTGAGGAGTTGGAGTTCGACCCTGATTAGGCATCAATGCCTCCAGTACATTCAACATTCTAACCAAAATGTCAGCAGGCAATGTAACAGAAGGTGCAACAATAGGTGCTGCAGCTGGAGTATCATGATTAACCTGGTCCTATACTCGCTCAGGAGCCACAACTTGGGGTTGTCCCTCACTCCTAACTCCATACTGAGTATTAGTTTGTGCCCTAGTTGAGTCCTGGCTGGATGAGACCCAACTCAACCACCACCACAGCTAAGATCCTGTCCAACACCACGTCCCGTAGGTGCATTAGATCGACCAGCGGAGGAAGAAGCACGTCTCTTAGCCGTCTGCAAAATAATATTTACAGGTTAGACTAAATTCAACTCAACGTACGAACACTGAATAAAAAAATGGAAACATCCTAAATGTTTTGTAGCCTCAAGTTCATAAGTATGGGCGCCTACATACCCATGAAAAAAAATCTACTAAACACTGCTCCATGACCCAGGACCTAAATCCTAGGCTCTGATACCAACTTTGTCACGTCCCAAATTCACCCCTAGGCGTGACTGGCTCCCGCTAACACCACTTTCGAGAGAACCAATTCCCTATACATTCACAATCGTTATAGTCACTGAGATAAAAATATAAGAAACTCCAAATGCATAAAATAACCATTATCTCAAGGTAATTATCCAACAAGATATTGCATAACAATTTATGAAAACAACATTAGTTTAGATAACAAATCTCTACCCCACACTAGACCATGGAGCATCTAAATAAGTTACATGAGTTCAGCATTTGGGCATACAAACCCAACGAAAAGAAATATAATCTAAAATGACTAAAGCTGGATAACAGCCTTCATGAATAATGCAAGGTTTACCTCAGCAACAGAATCCACAAGTAAAGATTGTCAGTCACAAGTCTCTCTCTTCGGAACTGTATCTGAAGATATGCAAGTAAGGAGTAAGCTATATATAAATATAACCCAGTAAGATCCTCGACCCACTACTTTAATACCCCTGGAACAAGTGTTAGAAAATACAAGGCACAACCAAAATACATAAATTATATGCACACAGTGTCTCTTATAAGGTAATGCTCAATAAGATGCAAACGGAAGTTCAAAAACCACTCCGTAACTCAACTCAGTCAACTCTCACGACTTGTCATAAACGGCAGTGAAGGTGATCAACCTAGCACCCCAACAAGTCACAACACCATATATAATGCCCCAAAAGTCTACTACGGTAGCATGTACAAGCCCCTAACATATTACAGCAGCATAAATAATGCCCCTAACATATTACGGCAGCAATGTATGCCCCTAGAGACAATAATGACAATGAAGAAAATATATCCAACGCCCCAACATCACCTCAAATATCACCATTGAGTAATTCTCACGACACCTCCCAAATTATCTATCCACAGTCAGTCAAATACCACCAATTCTATCAAGTTCACGTTTGTCCCAACACATGGACTAGGCAGAAAAATATAATTTTTATAAATCAAATTTGTAAAGCAAACATAAAAGCTTAAAGTCTCACTTACCTCGCTAATGATAGATTCCCCAACTTTGTATTGTGTAGAACACCAACCAACAACGATCAATGGGATCAATCTAAATAAAATATTAAATAGCAATATCAATTATGCTATTTGGAATCAAGTCTCAATCTCCTTAACTTTTAAGTTTAGGGCCAAGTCTTAATATCTCATAGCTTAACTCGTGAATTATGAGAAAAAAATAATCTAGATCTCGTGCATGAATAAAAATAATAATTACTCCAGATTAATCTAGTCTCAATAATCCATGAATTCATCCACAGAATTTGACTGCAACCTTTCTATTCATTAATAAAAAGATGCAAATTAATCGTTACTCCAGTGATTGGAGTTTATTTGGACCAATCATTGGTTCAATTCTTAACAACATACAGTATTCACTACCTAGTTTTCCCGTGCATGCTAATGTACCCTCAAAATAGTACTCGAATGTGCTACTATAATGTTAATTGATGTCACTACCTGCAATTTTGACAGCCGCCAACAGTGATTCAAGATCTTTATTTTCACCTTTCAACTCTCCCAAATTTCAGCCTAAGTTTATTTTTTTTCCAGCAATAAAGGGATTACAAACTCCTAATATTCTACTCTTCGTAACTTAATGTGAAAATAATTGAACAAGAGAGTGGGTGTGGTCCGCTCCTTTTAAATCCTCTTAATTAATAATAAATATATGATCAAATTACCCCTTTACCCCTCATTAAAAGGTCTGGGTTATTATAGTAATAACGGTTTTGAACTCTACCAATTGCAGCAGTGCTATCCCAATGAATTAAAATAGGAGTAATTGATTTTTCAAAATAAGGTATTTGAAATAATAAATATCTTAACCAATTCGCTTCCTCACTAGCTAAAGCTAAAGCAATTAGTTCAGCTTCCATGATAGAGTTAGCAATTATAGTTTGCTTTTTTAGACATCCAACAAATAGCACCACCACCCAAAGTAAAAATATAACCAGTAGTGGATAAGAAATCATCTGATAAAGTATTCCAATCCGCATCACAAAAGTCATAGAGTACAGTAGGATATTTTTCATAGAACAAACCATAATTTTTCGTTCTAATTAAATATCTCATTGCTCTCGTTATAGCATGCCAATGTTCATTACCTGGCATGCTAGTAAACCTGCTAAGTACTCCTATAGATGCAATATTAGGCCTAGTGCATTCAGTCACATATCTCAAACTTCCAATTATGCTAGTATATTCCTTTTGATTTATAACATCATTTTTACTTTCAACAGGAAACAAGTAAACATTAGAATCAAATGGAGTTACAACATGCTTGCAATCAAGAAAATTATATTCTTACAATATTTCTCAACATAATGTGATTGGTCAAAGAAAATTTCATCACATGTTCTAGTAATTTTTATTCCTAGAATAAAATTTGTCTCACCAAGATATTTCATATCAAAATGGCTTCTAAGAATATTTTTAGTTTCACTAATAACATTCATGTTAGAGTCAAAGATCAATAAATCATCAACATATAGGCAAATAATAACATGCGAATTATTCCAAGACTTATGATATATGCACTTATCACACTCATTTGTTTTAAACCCATTATCAATCATGTAGGAATCAAACTTTTCATGTCATTAATTTGGTGCCTGTTTTAAGCCATATAGGGATTTATTAAGTTTACACACTTTGTTTTCTTGGTCAGCCTCAACAAAACATTCAAGTTGTTCCATGAAAATCTCCTCATTTAGGTCCCCATTTAAAAAAGCAGTTTTTACATCCATTTGATGAATTTATAAATCAAAAATTACCACAATAGAAACTAAAAGTCTAATGGATGCAATTCTAGTTACCGGAGAAATAGTATCAAAAAATTCTTGGTCTTCTAGTTGTTTAAAATATTTAGCCACTAGCCTAGCTTTATATTTATCAACAGATCCATCCGATTTTAATTTTTTACATAAGACCCATTTACATCCAATTGTTTTACAATCCGATGGTAAATCAACTAGCTTTCAAGTTTTATTAGAAATTAGTGATTCCATTTCATCATTTACAGTCTCTTTCAAGAAAATAGCATCATATGAAGATAAAGCTTCTTTTAAAGTGAGAGGGTCATCACCAACATTAAGAACATAATAATCAGGATCAAAATCTTTTTTTACTCTAGCTCATTTACTTCTTCTTAACTCAAAATCACCATTTTCTTTATTTTTCAAAGTAGAAGTAGAAGAACTAGGTAGTGACAAAATATTTTTTCAGTCCTATGACTTCCACTATTTTTAGAATTAAAAGGAAATTTATAGTCATGAAAAATAGCATCACCTGATTCTATTATCACATTATCTTCAAGATTAAAAAATCTATAGGCAGTACTATTTGAAGCATAACCAAGAAAAGCACAAATAGTAACTTTTTTACCCAACTTAGAGATTTTAGGATCCATTAACCTTACATAGGTTAAGCAACCCCAAACTCTTAGATATCCCAAATTTGGCTTGTGACGTTTCCACAACTCAAAAGGTGTTAGTTTGATCTTTTTATGAGGCACACAATTCAACACATAGCAAGTAGTTAAAAGAGCTTCACCCCAAAAACTTAAAGGTGCAAAAGACTCAATTAAAATGGCATTAGTTAACTCTACCAAAGTTCGATTCTTCCTTTCCGCTACACAGTTAGATATAGGAGAATAAGGAGGAGGAGTTTCATGAATTATACCCAATGATCTAACAAAAGAATTGAACTCATATGACTCATATTCACAGCCTCTATCACTTCTTATTCTTTTTATTTTTCTATTAAACTGATTTTCAACTTCATGGAGAAAAGTTTTAAAATTTTCAAATGCATCACTTTTATTTTTCATTAAGTAAACATATTTAAACTTAGAAAAATCATCAATGAAAGTGATAAAATATCTATTTCCTCTATGAGTTAAAATTCCACCAAGTTCACAAATATCAGTATGAAGTAATTTTAATAATTCAGTTTTTCTTTCAACTTGAAAATGAGGCCTTTTTGTGATTTTGGTTTTACTATAAGCCTCATTTTTTTAAAGTTTTTGATCACTAAAATTAATTCTAAACTACTCATGATTCCCACATAACGATCATTTATATGACACAAACGAGCATGCCAAATATTAACAGAAGAAAGCATATAAACAGAAGTAGATGTTTTATTTATTTCAACATTCAACTTGAACATACCATCACATGCATTTTCCTTTCCCACAAAAATATTATTTTTAACAATTACATACTAATCAGATTCAATAATCTATTTGAAGCCTATTTTATTAAGAAGAACACTAGACATCAAATTTTTTCTCATAGAATGAGTATAAAGTACATCTTTTAAGATTAATCCCCTTCCAGAAGTAAACTTCAACTCGACATCTCCCATTATAAGTGCTTGAGTTGTGTGTGAATCTCCAAGCATGATGGTTTTGGGCTCCTCAAAATTTGTATATTTTTTAAATGTCTTTATCATAACAGACATGACGGTTTGCACTAGAGTCAACCCACCATCCATCAACATTCTCCACCATGTTTATGTCTGTTATCACCACCACAAATGGTTCTTCGGCAATGTTTGCTTGAGGTTTAGGCTCACATTTTCGAAATCTATAAAATCGAGCAATATGCCCACTCATGCTATAGACAAAGTTCGGTCCTTTTTGTTGTACATGTTGATTTTTTTGGTTGTTTTCACCATTATTGTCCTTGGTATGTCTACCATCATTTTTCTTGATTTTTTTCTTCTTAGACTTCAAAGTAGTATTTTTGTTAGTTTTAAGGGTAGCATTATTTAAAAAAGTTAAATTCATATTCAGTGTGATGGTGTTCTCTTCTATTTACAAAAGTGCATCTTGGCCCCTTGCTTCTTCTTCTATGTGGATTCTCATTATCAAAGTCTCAAGAAAAGTTTTATTTTGCTTGTGGCGTATAGATTTTTGAAATTCCTTCCACGAAGGTGGAAGTTTATCAATTATGCCACAAATAACAAGGTTATCTCCAATTTTGACTTCCTCGGACCTGAGCTTATCAACAATCATTGTGAAATCCTGAGCTTGGTCTACCACTGATTTTTGTCCATCATTTGAAAATGAAAAAATCTGCTAGCCGCATATTTTTTTGCTCCCGCCTCCTCTGTGTCGTATTTACTCTGCAAGGCTTTCCAAATTTTCTTTGCACTAGAGTAAGTTCTATCATAATAATCATACAAATTATCAGATAGATAATTAAGTAAAAAGTACCGACAATTGTAGGAGTCACCATCATATTTTTCAACTTTCTCTTGAAAAGAAATGGGTTCTTCATCACTCAAGGAAGAGTTATCTACTTTGTTTGGGTTCTTCTCAGTTAACACATAAAAAACATTGAGAAGATTTAAGTAGAAAAGTGCTTTATCCTTCCACCTTTTAAAGTGAATAGCGTTGAACCGGAATGGCTTGTTGAGATCTCTCATCCTGACATCCGTGGATTTTTCAGTTGTTGCCATGAATATCCTTAAAATTGTTGGTGAAATTACAATAAAAATACAACTGAAAATTACAAGTGAATAAAATAAAAAAGACTATCTTCTTTTTCTTCGGCTGAGACGCGGATATCTCTCTCTCTTTAAGAAGATTCAAGCCCACTGCATAAAATATTTCACCGGTCCAGCAGTAATCTTCTTGACTTGAACCCTCCAAGTTACAACAGCCTTTCTCACAAAGAATAACTCAACAACTCTGGACAAGAGTTTATGTCACGCCCCGAATCTGGTACCCAAAATGCTGCATAGTGCTCATGACCCCGAAGGACCATAAGCTAATCCATGACTAATATTTGTACCTGTACACTACATAACATCATGAAAAATACGAAAATAGTAGGCTGAAACATGCCATAAGGTTCAAAACTGAATAAAACACCTGATAAAAACATATCCGAATAAAGTGGTATCACAATACCAAAGCTGGAATAAATATCTGAAAATACCGAAGTCTGAATCTAGTCCGAAAGCCTCTAAATAACTGAACTGTCTGAATAAGGAGTTGATCAGACATATCCCCAACTAACTCTATCTACTGAATACTAAGCTGAAATAATGAAATAAATAATCATATCGCCCTCGAATGATGAGGACTCACTGCTAAATCTGGCTGCTGAAATCTGATCTACTGAGGATGCTTTAGAGCTCGTACTTCTGAATCTATTGTATAAAACACCATAGCATAAATGCGTCAGTATGATTGAATGTATTGGTATACAAGTGAGGTAGGCTGAATGCAAGGGTTTGTTGGTAACGCTCAATCTACAGCTCTCGTAGGAGTGTAAAGCGGTCGTTAGCAAATATAGAACCCAACCTGGGTTGGGTGTCGATCCCACAGGGAATAGCTTGGCCAACAAGTAAGCAAAATTACTAAACTTTTGGTGCAAGTCTCGTAAGAAGGGGGGCAGTCTTGTCGTGCAAGTAATGTAAACAAAAGCTGAAAATAATAAAGTAAAGAGAGAGAGATTGTTACGTGAGTTGTAAACAATGAGAATTAAAGCGTTGGGGTTATGTCCACCTTCTGAGGTATACGTCTCTATTGGCTATGAGTGTGTAGAGTTTTGACATGCAACTGCTTATAGAGAATTGTATTCGATGGTAAATCCAAGCGTCCTTCGACCTCAACAAGGACTATTTCACTTTAACTCTTTCGAGCTTAAAGCGTGTCTAACGGTACGAATTCTCCAAGTGGTTAGTCTAGTTACGGCACTAGCTTTTTAGTAGAAAAGGGTGTCCTACTACCTTGACACTATCTCTTTTTCAGACAAATAACCTTTCTTTTGAACAAGTTAAATGTTAGACTGGCGTATTATTGCGTTTGCAACCGCAAAGAATGTAGATTAAGATGAAGAGAATAATGATATAATCAATATACGTGTCACGAACTCACAAACTCACAGCAATAGATAGTAACTCATTCGGCTTCCATAACCCCAACAGAGAAGTTTAGTTACCTATGAATGCGAAGTAAATCACAATTTGCATTGTTGTTATTATACCACAAGATTGATGATTTTCGTGTAGCACAAGTGGTAGGCGTGAGGCGTGAATTCCTTAGCAAAGTAACGTTTTTCTTGTTGCGGAAATTAAGAATTGAATAGATGAATAGAAGAAGAAAAATAGAATTAATGGGAAGATTAGAAGAGTTGTAATTGAGAAGTAGAATGTATCTCTCCACTAAGGGAGGATTATAAGAAGATGTCTAGCATGATAGGGTATTTATAATACCCATATCCTAATCCTACTAAGCTAATGAAATACTTAACCAAATCCTACTAAGTTAATGAAATACTTAACCCAATTGTACTAGGTTAATGTAACATTCTCCAAATCCAAATAAACTAATGAAATACTTAACCCAATTGTACTAGGTTAATGTATTATTATCCTAATCCAAATAAGTTACTGCAAGTCTCCAAAGTCTTCAGAAATGTTGTTTTAGCCCGGGACAGATTTTCCATGCATCACTTTTGGTCCTTTAGGCATCCAAGCTCCCTTTCCTTCCTTCGTGAGCTTTCTTTGGTGTCAAGTAAGCCATAAAATGCTGAATTCTGCATCATTTATACCTGAAACTTTGCTAATCATGTTTGTTAGCTCACTTATAGGAAAAAGGACTAAAAGTGCATGAAATATATAATTTGTTCTCAAAACATGGCACAAATATGGGCAAAATATATTGATATAGGCGTGTAAATTCGCCTATCATCAACACCCCACACTTAAAGCTTTGTTCGTCCTCGAATAAAATATCATGTCCCTCTAAACATCAACTTAGGGTTTCACAGCAACAACACAAAATATTCGTCAAGACAAGAACAATAATTATCAACAAAGAGTAGTTTTCCGATCATTAGTAGAAACCATTTAACCTCTAGCATAGACTCGTGATGGTGGTCAACTCATATTCAAAAGTTAAGGCACAAAGAATCATGTACAACTATCCAAAACTCATCAACCATGTGTGTCTCACAATATATTACCCATAGTCACTCACAGGTATAGCATATTTTTCAAACATGGGTATCAAAATATCCTTGCTCTCGCTCTCACAAAGAATTCGTATGCAGCAACTGATGACCATAGGCTTGCCCTTAGTGTAGTACTCCACTAAATGTCAGAATGCTAAGATTAGGATCAAATAGGTCTTTTGATGGTTGTAATGCAGGCTAAGGGACGGGTAGGACTATTTTGGCCAGAAATAGTGACTAAGTTCCTAAGCACTTTAATACATCACATTGTATCATTGACAATTTTTTCTTTCAACCTTTCTTCTTCCTTTTATTCTACCACCCTTGTTCTCCTCTTTTGTTTTTCAATTTTTAAGCATAACTCACTTTTCAGCTTTCTTTTCCTTCTTCTTTTCACAACATACCTCTTATGCTAGCACTTTTCTTTTTCATAACACATTCAAGCACCATTACAATTTAAAGCATCATACTTACCCAATTTCCTCTTATATTGTCACATGACTTTATACTTTAAAGCACTTAGGAATTTGGATCAAATTATGGTCTTGAAAAAATGGATTAGGCTTACATATGAGGTTGTCAAAGAAAATAGGCTAAAGGCTCAAAAGGGTTTAACTAGGATGATGTCCATAGGTAGGTAAAACGAAGGTAAACATGTATAGGTTGCCAAAGAAATGCCTAAATCATCTCCTAAACTTACACTCCTTATTTTCGCTTTGCATACATACCGGGCAAGTTCTAGCATCAGTCACAAACATAGAATATACTATTATCTCACACATACAAGGCACATGGTCGACTTGATTGGAAGTAGTATAGACTCTTGACCCAACAAGTGAAGGAATTGAACCACACAATATCACATAGTGAGTCACAATTAGAGCCTAAAATGTCTCAATAGTCATAATTGTAGCACATACTCTTGTTATAATCTCATGCTGCCTATTAGAATAATTTCATGCGAAGCTACGTTAAAAAAAAAAATTTACTACTAAAAAAACAATACTAAAAGAAACAAAACGAGAAAACTAAGCAAACAAACATGAATAAATGCAAATGCGGATAGAGAAGTATAGCATGCAAATACCATCACCCCACACTTAGACGGGACACACTGTCCTCAGTGGAAAATAAATAAGAAGAACCTGGTTAGTCGGACTCATTCTCTATGTCTGGGGTCATACCCCTTTGCATCGGAATCATCATCAGAGTGTCACCCTTAGAAGTTCCTCATAGGTATCCCACTTAATTCCAAGAGTGAGTCGAGGTGTTTGCAGCGAGGAGGGTTCTCCTTGCTTTTTTTTTGGCCTCTTTTCTTGCCTTTTTGTGACGTGGTAGCCTTATCCTTGCCTTGCCTCGCTTTAGGTGCGATTGTACCTGAGACTAGAAATAGTGTTAATGGCAGCACAATCTCAATTGATACAATCTATCAACAAGCAATAGGGGTACCACCCCACACTTAGTTTTGTTAACACAAATCAGTGAAGCGAAAGTGGTCGATTACTCAGATTTCGTCGACATACGTTTTAGGATTATATTCCGACAAGAAAATCAACAATGCATCACTTACTTGCAGCCATTGCACTACTATCATGCTAGATAAAACAACACTACTACATAGTGGTTGTATCATGGTATGGATATTTTCAACAATTGCAACCTCCTAAGTCGGTAGGCAACTATAAGGCTTATCCTGATGAACGGGATAGTCTAACATGTAAGCATCCAAGTAACAATATCATAACATGATAGTCAATGTTCATCACCATAGCAATTCCGTAAATAGTATAACAATGCTATTACAACCACATTCAAGTCGGGTACAAGTCAAGATTATCCTAACGTTTATGTTCACTCACATGGTTTGTATCAACAATCCAAACACATTATCATCACCAATATTCTTCCAAGATGTAGCAATTCATAATAGTCACAGCAATGTAGTACTTACGAGAAATAAATGAAGAATAAGAGAGTACTTACTTGATTGAAGCTTGTGGAGATGGTTTTGTGAATTGGAAGAGCAAAAAGAAAATTTTGAGAGGATTTGGGTGAATATGCGGCGCTTTTAGGTCACTTTGCAATGTGCTTATGTTTCAAGACCAAGTGCCCTTTATATAGGAAGGGAATGGGTCGGGTTTTGACCCATTTACAATCAGTTTTGGAGATAAAAATGCCACATATGCGGCGCATAATGCTCGGCATAGTCATGGTATATGGGGCGCATAGCCTATGGCATTTAGAGACATATGCGCCGCATAGTCTATGGCATATGATATCCTGAGACTTAATGCTATAGCATAGGCGGCGCATAGTCAAAAGCACACTTAGGAATGGGCGGCGCATAGTGTATAGCACACTAGATTCTGAGACCTTAGGCTATAGGATAGGTTTGGCAATGTTCGTGGCCTATTTTTACCTAGGCCTAGCCTTCCTCGATGCTTATTTTGGCATGAGAAATGCTCAATCCATAGCCTTACGTATTACCATTCCTAACTTACCACCTTTTCCATACAATACGTCCAAATCGTCATTTGAAACCAATCTCCTCGTTGAATACCTCTTGCACCTACATTTGCTCAAAAACAACAAAAACGATTAGAACGATGGGTTGCCTCCCATCAAGCGCCTTAGTTTTGGTCGTGGCTCGACAAAATTCTAAGAAAACAAAAACAATTAAAAACATTTAAAAACGATGGGTTGCCTCCCACCAAGCGCTTGATTTATTGTCGTGGCACGACATAGCTATCTCGATTACTTAGACTTCATCGAGATAGATGGGGCATCATTTTCTGAATGGATTCAGACGACGCTGATACTTACTTGTAGGCATGCAATCTTCTTCGATATGACTCTTGTGCATACATACCTCAGGAGGGATACCAATTATATCATCAATCTTTCTACCCATAGCTCTCTTGTACCTCATCAGAGCAGAGATGAGAGCCTCCACGTGCTGTTCACTTAAATCATCCGCCACACTTACCGAAAGTATACTTCCACTTTCCAAGAACACATACCTTAGATAATCGGGGAGCTCTTTCGATTCTAGCATTGGTGGCTCTTCGATGGAAGTCTTTGCTGTTGGTGACGATTGATTCGTAAGATCAAGGTCCAGATGTTTACGAGTATGAGAATAGGACCTTATTCCTGTTAGAGAACCCATAAGTTCTTCATAATCTTTATCATCCTCATGCTCAACATTTAGCAGTGCAGCAGCCAATGGCTCAACAGTAAGATATTTCTTTATAGATAATGCTTTCTTACCCTCATAAGCTACGGAGAACACATCCATATCGCTGGGTTGCTTCATTGCTTTGAATATATCAAAGCGGATCACTTCGTCATTCAACCGAAACAAAAGTTCATTATCCCTCATGTCAATAAGCACACTTCCAGTTGCAAGGAAAGGACGTCCCAAGATTATAGGGACTTCAGAATCTGCCTCACAATCTAGAATAACGAAGTCTGCAGGAAAGATGAATGAAGAAACCTTCACCAACACATCATTCAAGATACCCACAGGTCATTTTACCGACCTATCAACCATCACGAGCCTCATATTGGTTGGTGTTGGATCGCCTAACCCCAACTTCTTGTAGACGGATAGTGGCATCAAATTGATGCTAGCACCCAGATCGCACAATGCCTTGGCAAAATTCAAAGATCCACCCATGCAAGGAATAGTGAAAGCACCGGGGTCGGCCTTTTTCTGAACTAGCGATCTTGTAGCAATTGTGCTGCAGTGATGAACATCATCTTTCAACTCATAACTTGCTGTCCGCTTCTTTGTCAAAAGATCCTTCATAAATTTCGCATACCCAGGCATTTGTTCAAGTGCCTCCACCAATGGAACATTAATGGTCAGCTGTTTCAGCATAGTCATGAATTTACTGAACTTCATATCATCCGCCACCTTCTTCAATCTTTGAGGAAAAGGTGGTGGTGGGTATGGGATTGTTCTCTCCTCGGCTTTCTTCTCCTCGTGCTTCCGTTTTTCAGCTTTTTCAGGTTGCAAATCGTGAGGGGTGACGTTATGGACGTCAGGATCAGCTGCTGCGGCATCTTCCCCTTTCGCCTTGTCCACTACTTCATCAACCACTTGCTTGCTTTTTGCTGAAGTTTCCAGCACCTTACCACTTCGGGTAGTAATGTCCATGCATGACCCATAATTCCTTGGGTTTTGCACAGTGTCGCTAGGTAAAGTGCCAGCCTTTCTTTGATTGAGTGCTGCTGAAAGTTGGCTCAATTGCTGCTCTATTTGCTTGATTGAAGTGGAATATGAATCAACTAATTGTTTCATGGAGGACAAATCATTAATTACCTCCGTTACTCCCGCGCTCGTTGCTTCTACTCCTTTAAATAATTTAGCCATCATGTCTTCCATACTTCCAGAATTAGATGTGGTGGTGTCACGTCTTCCAGGGGGACGTACAAACCACTCTTTTCATTCGTGTTTTTCCAACTACCTTGGTCTTTGTTTCCAGATTTATCATAATAGTTCCGACCTTGGTTTTCTTGGGCGTTCCCGCGGAAACCCCCCTGATTGTTCAAGTAGTTGGCCTCCTCTTACGAATCAGATTCGTCTCTTCCTTTTGACGCAATAGCTTTCACTTTTTCGGTCTTCCCTGACAATAAATGCTTTGTAAGAAGATCCATTTGTGTTTTCAGATGTGCCATATCTTGATCACGTTCTTCTTCTCTTCTTCTTTGGTCTGCAGTCATGCCAATAGATAAAGTGGGGCTTGCTACCTCAGAATCCCTGGTATGCCAAGCTCTACTTTGTTTCATCATACGATCTAGCATATTGCTTGCCTGACCAAAGGTGAGGTCCATGAAAGATCCTCCAGCTGCATTATCCACCACTGGTTTAGTTATTGAATTCGAGGCTCTATACAAGATCTCCATTAGGCGAACATTGGTCATGTGATGGTTTGGGCACCTCGCTAGCTTTGTCTTGAACCTCTCCCATGTTTCATGAAGAGCTTCAGTAGGAAGCTGACGAAAGTTGCTGATTTCATCTCTCAATTGCGCCCTCTTGGATGGCGGAAAGAATCTTTCTAGGAAAGCGTCTCTCAATTGCCTCCAATTTGTAATAGAATCAGGAGTCAGCCCATTCAACCATAGTGTTGCCTCCCCAGACAGAGACAATGGAAATAGACGTAATCGAATTGCATTCTGACCAACACCAGGATTGTCAAACGACTTGCATGTAGAAATAAAGTTGATGAGATGCATATTCGGATCATCACCTGCTAGTCCACCAAATAATCCCTTGAGTTGCAATAACTGAATCATGGTGCTTGTGATGTTGAACTTGGCTCCGGGCGCTAATGGTGGTGGAATTATGGCTCCAGTGGCTCCGGCACCATCAAGATCATCATCATCGTCGTCAAAAGCTGGTTGCATGGGTTGGCGATCATACCTAAACCGAGCTTGACGACCTCTTCTGTTGGCAGGTGTTATGATTTCAGCATCACGCCTTGGGTTTAGTAACTCGTCATCTCCTAAATCCTCATCGTCAGGATTTGTTGCTCGCCCAGGGTTATCAATGTTTTGTTGGTGTACTTGGGCGGCGGCAAGAGCAGCCAATCTCGCCTGTTCCTGTTGAGCAGCCATCCTTTCGATTTCTGCTTGTGCTTCCATTCTTCCAATGCGTTGTGGTTCAGGATTGATAGGTAATAACGGTTGACCAGAGCTTCTAGTATGGGGCATGCACTGAATAAAAACCTGCAGTAAACAAAAACAAAAACTGAAAGTAAAAGTACGAGAATCTTTGACCAAAGGGTCTAGTAATTATTATAAACTTGATTGACACTTATATTCCCCGGCAACGGCGCCAATTTTTGATAACGCTCAATCTACAGCTCTCGTAGGAGTGTAAAGCGGTCGTTAGCAAATATAGAACCCAACCTGGGTTGGGTGTCGATCCCACAGGGAATAGCTTGGCCAACAAGTAAGCAAAATTACTAAACTTTTGGTGCAAGTCTCGTAAGAAGGGGGGCAGTCTTGTCGTGCAAGTAATGTAAACAAAAGCTGAAAATAATAAAGTAAAGAGAGAGAGATTGTTACGTGAGTTGTAAACAATGAGAATTAAAGCGTTGGGGTTATGTCCACCTTCTGAGGTATACGTCTCTATTGGCTATGAGTGTGTAGAGTTTTGACATGCAACTGCTTATAGAGAATTGTATTCGATGGTAAATCCAAGCGTCTTTCGACCTCAACAAGGACTATTTCACTTTAACTCTTTCGAGCTTAAAGCGTGTCTAACGGTACGAATTCTCCAAGAGGTTAGTCCAGTTACGGCACTAGCTTTTTAGTAGGAAAGGGTGTCCTACTACCTTGACACTATCTCTTTTCCAGACAAATAACCTTTCTTTCGAACAAGTTAAATGTTAGATTGGCGTATTCTTGCGTTTACAACCGCAAAGAATGTAGATTAAGATGAAGAGAATAATGATATAATCAATATACGTGTCACGAACTCACAAACTCACAGCAATAGATAGTAACTCATTCGGCTTTCATAACCCCAACAGAGAAGTTTAGTTACCCATGAATGCGAAGGAAATCATAATTTGCATTGTTGTTATTATACCACAAGATTGATGATTTTCGTGTAGCACAAGTGGTAGGCGTGAGGCGTGAATTCCTTAGCAAAGTAACGTTTCTCTTGTTGCGGAAATTAAGAATTGAATAGATGAATAGAAGAAGAAAAATAGAATTAATGGGAAGATTAGAAGAGTTGTAATTGAGAAGTAGAATGTATCTCTCCATTAAGGGAGGATTGTAAGAAGATGTCTAGCATGATAGGGTATTTAGTTTAATGTAACATTCTCCAAATCCAAATAAACTAATGAAATACTTAACCCAATTGTACTAGGTTAATGTATTATTATCCTAATCCAAATAAGTTACTGCAAGTCCCCAAAGTCTTCAGAAATGTTGTTTTAGCCCGGGACAGATTTTCCATGCATCACATTTGGTCCTTTAGGCGTCCAAGCTCCCTTTCCTTCCTTTGTGAGCTTTCTTTGGTGTCAAGTAAGCCATAAAATGCTGAATTCTACATCATTTATACCTGAAACTTTGCTAATCATGTTCGTTAGCTCACTTATAGGAAAAAGGACTAAAAGTACATGAAATATATAATTTGTTCTCAAAACATGGCACAAATATGGGCAAAATATATTGATATAGGCGTGTAAATTCGCCTATCATCATTTGTATGCATGAACTATGCTAACTGACTGTATAACATAAACGTGAGAATACATGCATGAATAAGTAACTGTAACTGAATTTTTTATGATACTGACTACTGAGTTTGAATACTGATAACATGAGATACTGATATCTGATATAACTGATACTGAGCGATTGTATCTGACAGTATAGGTTCTGATGGAACTAGCTGAGTTCCATACTATTCTAAGTTGACTGTATTTGACAGTCCTGAAATCTGAAGAACTATCTGAGTTCTTTTACTGAGACTGTGGAAAGTAGTCATCTAACCGACATGCCCCAAATAAAATAATATAGCTGAGTTGGGGTTCAATCTGTAACCCCAATCGGAAGGGTGTCAATACCGTGCCACTGGTAAGGACAAGTTGTGGGTGACCCTCATCTAACAGTGTCCCCAAAAGAGAATGGAGGGACCCTTATCTAACAGTGTTTATCCACCTCATCAACCCTCATCTGTCAGTGTTGATGTCTCAACCTATGTTGGATACATAGTTCTGGAGTGGAAGGACTGCTTCTAAGGATCATACCCTCATCTATCAGTGTGTGTCCTCATCCTTAGGTTCACTCGATGCTAAATTCTACTCCCATCTGAATTAACACTGAACATGATTAACTGAACTGACCTGAACTGAGTTCATTGAGTTTCGTTGAATGATGGAATACTACCGAGATTACTAAATTATTGAGCTTTCTAAGATTATGGAGATTACTGAGTTTTCCTGAGTCACATGACTGATTGAGTTCTATGGTTCGTGGCTTGACTGAGAGTATCTGGAAAACATGACACTTGCTCTAGACACACAGCTAAATTCTCGGGTACAAGTACCCCTCAGGACTCGATAGCATGAAACTGACAAGACATGACACTTCTTGACACATGACCATAGTCAACAATTCATAGTACAATCATTGGGGATATTCATGAAATATTTGTATGCGATAAACTTACACAAGAATGGAAGTGCATATAAACATGTCATAATTTCATAAGTCTAATCTCATAAGCATTACATCAATCCATCACAAAGCATAATAATAGCATGGGAGTCAGTTGAACGTATGGGTGAAACATGGGTTCATCATTTTGATCACAATTGAGTCATAAGGCATATTTCCTATTCTCTTAGGAATTTTATCAAACACCTTGCATGCATAACTATAAGCTTAGGCAGGGACATTAAATTAATTCATCATGGTTGCATAAATCAACACAATTTAGTAGATTTCAATCCACATGCTAGCATAAAATCATGAAAACACATTAAAGATTCCAACTTGGGTATCATACACAATATCAACATGATCATAATCAATCCACAACATAAACATCATAATTTATAATTTAAAGTTGGATTCTTCAGTGTTCATTCATATGGGAGTAGGATTTAGTTTCTTGAAGTTCTTGGACTTGAAGAACTTGGATCTCTTAGTTTCTTGAAGAAGGGTTTGGATCTTGTTCTTGGGGATTGATCTTTGAGAGAAACCCTAATTTGGTGTTGTAGATGAATAATAAAGTTATGAGCTTCGGTCTGGTATAATTAGGGGTTAAAAAAATGGTGAAAGACCAAAAAGACTCTTTTAAAAATGACTTTATATTATTGAACGGGATCTGCGATAGTCCATCACTGGCTCGACGGTCCGTCATTCTGACCATCGCACTTGGATCAGAATAGGAACTCACTGCCTTAGTAGCGACGGCTTGGGCGACGGTCCGTCGCAAGCTCAACGGTCCGTCAACCTCTCTGTCGCACCTTAGCCAGAAGATTGACTTACTGCCTTAGTTGCGACGGTTTAGGCGACGGTCCATCGCTAACTCAATGGTCCGTCAATCTGCCTGTCGCACCTGGGCGGTTCTGACAGCTCTGAGTAAAACATCCATAACTTTTTACTCCGATATTGGATTTGGACGAAATTGATATCGTTGGAAAGCTAATTCAATTTTTCACATGATAATAAGTGTAATTGGGGAAATTCTATCTGATTTAAATATTAATCATTTGGAAAGTCATCACTAACTCTTTTGGAGACTAGATTTGACTTAAAGAAAGTTTGGGGTATTACAGTTGAGTTCAAAGCTTCACAAAAAGAACACCCCCCTTCAACTAATAAACTCTATTTTTTACTAACTTTTTTGTGAACTCTATACTGTCTTGTATATTCCAAAATCATGCAAGACCACCTCTATTTATAGGAGAGAAAGTCTTTCATGCATTGAATAAGAAGAAGTAAATAGGATAGTAAAGATGGAAGATCAAGGGATTTTAGGTTACAAGAGTTACATGAGTTACATGAGTTATAAGATATAATGACTAGGATAATGGAGGAATAAAGATATAAGTTACAAGTAACTTATGTCTACATTCTAACCACTAACTCACAAAAATAATGACCAAGGTGAATGCTAACATAATGAGCAACTAAAGGCCAAAATAGGTTACCAAAAAATTAAATCCGAGTAACTGCCAACAAGTTGAAAGAATGCTAGTCAATTCAATGCCACTGATGAAATGCTCACTGTTATGGTTAACTCTCAAAATGTGAGTTACAATGAAACTAGGGAAGAATGAAAATTATCTCATGCATGGCCACTTGGACGTAACATATTATTCATGTAATAATGCAAATAATTAATATAAAAATGTCCAAACTCCATCATCAACCTATAGCAAATGGTAAGACTTCAACTGAAGTGCACTGTTGTTTGCCTCCAAGACTGTCATTTGCTTGTCTTTCCCTAGCTGATCACTCACCTTTCGGAATGATGTGGTAATGCAGGAAATGACAAGGGACTTGAGCCATTTATTAATCTTAAGGTTCGTCTTTCTTTTTCGTTTTCTTTTTACTGAATGAGTTTTTTAGTTTTATATCCATGAACTGATGAATATAGCTATTACATGCTATTAACATTTTACGGGAAATCCGTCAACATTTCAAGGTCAATTCAACCTTTTCTAATGCTCATGGAATGGGACTTATTTCTGATGAAATTTTTGGGGTTTGCATTTTCTAATAAAAACCTTTTTCTATTCAACTTTTATATGTTAACAATTGTTGAATACAAAAGGAAAAGATCACAAGCTGTGGAAGAGTCTAGAAGAGTTAGTTATAAGCTGTAGAAGAGTCAAGAAGAGTTAGTTATGTTTGAAATCTGTTATAACTGTTTTCTTGGAACAGTTAGTTACATTGTGATTAACGATTAGTTGAAGTAGTGAGAAAGAGTAGTTGATTCCTCTATAAATAACTAACTATGTACTATTGATTACACAAGTTGAATAAACAAGATCCATTATTCTACTATGATGACACCCAATTTTAGCTCTCCATGTTTAAAATTAGCACATTTAGGCGTCTTTATCGTTAATGTGCACAAAATGCAGTTTTTCGTACATATTTTATAATTGTTAATAAATTATTGATAATCATCATTATTTTAAGATTTTTACTCATTTATTATCATATTTTAATTTTTCATAATTTATTGATAATTATTTTTAATTTCGTAAATTTTAGAATTTTTATCAGTTTATTATTATTTTTAATATTTTTGTACAGTCATCTGCATACAACACTGTAATTTTTTACTGTACAGTATAATTTTAATTATTTATAGTATAATATGTTTTTCAAGATAATTTTATTTTTTATTTGTTGTCTATATTTTTGGTAACTATATAACGACATTCATATTTTTGTACATTTATTACAACCCACAAAAACTGAATCGAATTAATTATTTTAATACACAGAATAATAAATTAGTCTGAGCCAGATTCTCTGACACATTTATGACATTTGACTCTTCTTACAATTACTAAGGATCTTGTTGGAAGGATACACGATGTACTGGAAGAGCGCACGTTAGAAACCGTTGAAAATCTCTCGGTGCAGGATAGCAAGGGTGCAATTGTGATGGAGAATTAGCAATGGCACGGTAGAATAAGGCACAACCTACCCTGCCTCCCACTAACCTCACTACACCGGCGAACGATGGAAACCAACCGCGAGCACCGATTACGTTTGGGAGTTTTCTACCGCCTAATTTTCAGACGATCCCGGAGGAAAATGATAAGAGCAGCTTGGAGGAGGAGATACATCTAGCAAAGGAGAAAGGGGAGAGTAGCATAGCTGTTAGACAACTTCATTTCTCGGAGGCTGGCACATCAACGGAACCAATACCAAATGCACCGCCGCCGCCGGAGAAGCCAGGTAATCGCAGTGAGGGCAAGATATTAAAGTATATTCCCCCTTCTATGAAGGATGGCGTTCTCACTGTCATAATTGAAGAAGATGACATTAGGCAACAAGTGGAAATATGGGAATCATCATTGATTGGTTATGTCAAAGGAGAAATACCAACTGAACAACAATGGAGAATTATGTGACTAGGGTTTGGGACTTTGTCACTAAATCAAAGGTGTTAATGCATGATGATGGCTATTTCATATTAAAATTCAATTCAATGGCGGAGAAGGAATGGGTGAAGCTTTCAGGACCGTACTATTATAATAATAAACCAATAATACTGCGGCCATGGGAATTGGACTTTGAGTTGAATCAAGAACAGTTTAGTATGCTTCCGCTATGGGTGAAACTACCTGGTTTACCTGTAGGCTACTGGTCGATTGAAGGCCTTAGTAAGGTGGCTAGTACAATAGGAAAACCCATTCAAACTGACAATTATACAGCTAATGTGGATAAAATATCATATGCTAGAATATTGATTGAGGTTGATGTATCTCAACCACTCCCTGATCATATCCACATTGAGACTGTGGTGGAGTTTGGAGACAACCAGTTGCCTATGATTGGAGACCCAAATACTGCAGTATTTGTCTTATTTTTGGGCATGAGGAGAAGGAATGCTGGTACAAGAAAAAGAAAGATGAGATAAAAGAGCAGCAGCCACCTGCTGAGAACCAGAATCACAGAAACAGAAATAAAAAAGCTCCTAGAATGGAATAGCAAGCAAAAAAAACTATTGAATATGGCAACTACTGAAACAAGAAATGCAGAAGTTCAGGAGATCCAAAACTCTATGCCAAAGAATACAGAGACAAGCGTCACAGTAGACAACAGGGGAGTAAATGCTACAACAAATGAAGATCCTAGAAGTATTCATGACCCACTGGTGGAGACTCGACAAAGACAGAGAAAAGGAAAACAACAGGTGCTGGAAGGAACTAGTTCTGCTCAAACTGGCAATTGTGTGGAAGATAATAGTGCTGGAAACTACATGCCATTCATCCCTCCATGATCATCTCCACCTGGAACATTAGGGGCTTGAATCAAGCCCATAAGCAGAAAGAGGTAAAACTTTTTCTTGCTAAAACTAAAGTAGACTTCTTTGGGTGTGTAGAAACAAAGGTAAAGGAGCATTGTATTCAGAAAATTCATAGAAAAATAGCAAAAGGATGGAATAGCTGTACAAATCATAGATGTCATCAAAATGGTTGAATATGGATTGTTTGGAAACCACACCTGCTGGTGAGTTTACTGGAAGTTAAGGAATAATTTATTCATTGCCTAGTGAAAGATCTAGGAAACCATCTGGCAATATATGCCACAGTGGTATATGCTAAAAATGATCTGCAGAGTAGAGAAATACTATGGCATGAGCTTATCCAAGACGATATACAGAATCAGGAACCTTGGGTTCTATGTGGTGATTTTAATAATGTGCTGAGTTTTGGAGATAGATTAGGATCTGATGTCACACAGCAGGAAACCCAAGGCTTTCAAGGGTTACTAGATGCAATGCAGCTCACACCCATCAGAAGGAAGGGATGGCACTTCAGTTGGAGTAATAAACAGTCAATGGAAACTAGAGTGTATAGTAAGATCGATTGGGCATTAGGAGATTTCAAATGGATACAGAATCTGGGGCATGTAGAAGCTGAATATGGGAATCCCTCGGTATCTGATCATACCCCTATTATAATCAGATGCAAATAACATAATATCATTCACCCCAAGCCATTTAGATTCTTTCCCCACATTATGGAACATCAAGACTTCACTACAATTATGCAGAGAGTATGGCATCAATAGAGGAATGAGAATGTAGTTGTTAATGTATGGACTAAACTCAAGGATCTTAAAATGCAGTTTAAAGTGCTTAATATCTATTTTGCCTCTCATAAACAACACTTGAGTGAAGCTAGAGAAAAACTTGAGATCATTCAGGACCAGCAAAAGGATCAGTTTTTGGATGCTAATCTGTGTGATGAAGAACAGAAACTACTTCAAGATGTTGAAAAGTGGAGCACTGTAGAGGAAATATTATTGAGACAAAAATCCAGTGTTATGGATTGATTATGGAGACTCCAACATTGCATACTTCCATGCCCAGTGGAAGATCAGAAGCTCACTTAATTCTATCACCTCTATATACACTGAGGCAGGTATGAAGCTTATAGATCCTAACCAGGTGGAGCAGGAGTTCATTTTTGTCTTTGTAGGGTTAATGGGAGATTGCAGAAAGAGCCGTCTTTGTCTCAATACTGAGATAGTGAGGACAGGCACCTGCCTAACAATACAACAGCAGAGGAAATTGATACAAGAGGTGACTAAGGAGGAGATCCTAGCAGCAATAAAGGCTATGCCTAAAGATAAATCACCTGGGGTGGATGGATTTCCTATTGAATTCTTTACAAAAAATTGGGACCTAGTGGGCAAGGACATATTACTCACAGTGAAACAATTCTTTCAAACAAATAAGTTGTGGCCTGGTATCAATATGACTGCTATAACTCTCATCCCTAAGGTTCCATCCCCTACAAAGGTCAAAACTATCGACCTATTACATGCTGCACCACTCTATATAAAATCATATCTAAGGTACTCACTAACAGATTCAAAGAGGTGATATCAGATCTGGTTAGTTGCTCCCAATCAGCTTTCATAGAGGGTAGAATCATAATGGATAATATCATGTTAAGTCATGAAATCTTCAAGAGCTACAACAGGAAGTGGATTTCTCCTCGATGTGTCTTAAAAGTAGATTTAAGGAAAGCTTATGATACCTTGGAATGGAGCTTCTTACAAAAATTATTGATTGACATGGGATTTCCTGCAAAATTTGTAACCTAGATTATGGAGTACATATCCACTGTGTCGTACTCTCTTCTGATTAATGAAGGACTCACAACATTTTTTCAAGCCAAAAGAGGAATAAGACGGGGAGATCCTATGTCTCCCTACCTTTTTATCCTTGTGATGGAGTACTTGGGTAGAGAACTAAAAGCAATGGCTGAAAACAGTGACTTCAATTACCATCCAAAATGCTGGAAGTTGAGGAGCACACACATCGGCTTTGCAGATGATCTTTTAATGTACTGTAGAGCTGATCTTCTATCAGTACAAATGATGAATGCTGTATTCTTAAGATTCTCAGGTGCCTCAGGGTTCCAAGCCAACTTAGAAAAGAGCTCTCTCTATATTGCTGGGGTGGCAGAGAATACAAAAAAAAAGATATTGGAAGAGTTGGGGTTTACTGAGGGGTCCCTTCCCTTCAGATACCTGGGAGTACCATTAGCATCCAGAAAATTGCATATAAACCAGTACAAACCTCTGCTAGAAAAGATCACTGCAAAGATTACTTGTTGGTCTACAAAATTATTGTCTTTTGCAGGAAGGGTTCAGCTCATCAAATCAGTTATTTTTGGGGTGCAAGCATACTAGGCCCAAATCTTTCTGGTCTTTCTGATGCCAAAAAGATTTATCAAATCCATAGAGCAAATATGCAGGACTTTTTTGTGGACTGGCAATGTAACAATATCCAAAAAAGCACTGGTATCATGGGATTCCATCTGTAAACCACTAGCTATTGGGGGACTGAACATCATAAACTTGTGCTTATGGAATAGAGCAGCAATCCTAAAGCAACTATGGAATATATTCAGGAATAAAGATTGTATGTGGATCTGATGGATACATGGATACTACATTAAAAAACAAAAGCTTACAGGAAATCCTAATACCTAAGAATGCTTCTTGGTTGATAAGGAAGATATTGGAGGCCAGAACCTGGATCACTCAAAATCCCATGGTGGATGGTGGACGAAAAGTTGCTTTTGCAAGAGTAATGCAAGGTAATTCCCTTTCCATACATAAAATGTACAAGTTGTTGATGCCTCAGTATCCAAGGGTAGCTTGGAAGAACCTTGCTCTACACAATAAGATCCACCCTCGATTCAAGTTTATAATTTGGCTAGCAGTACAACACAGGCTAGCAACTGTGCCTCGGTTGATAAAATTTGGTATACTGGTTCCAACAGAGTGTATATTTTGTTGCCAGGAACTAGAAACACTTGAGCACTTGATCTTTGAATGTGATAAAACTCATAATCTATGGCAAAGGCTGTGTAACTGGATAGGATTCAGAAGAGTAATTCAAGACTGGATAGGAGAGATCCAATGGATAAACACAAAGGCAAGAAGTAAAGATGGAATAGCAAAAATTTTGACAGTGAGTTTTTCTATGACAGTTACATTGATCTGGAGAGAGAGAAGCTCAGGCAGATTCCATAAAACCCCAATGAATACTGACAGATTGTTGAAAGAGATCGTCCAGCACATATATATTAGAGAAAGAAACAACACCAAATGGCACAAGACACTCCAGAAACTCAATGTATATCCTTAGACTAGGAGGTTAAAAGAAACAAGCTTAAATTGTACTGATTATCTTTATAGCTAGCAATAGTGATAGAGATAGAGATACAAGTTAGTCCATGGCTGTTTTGAAATGATTGTAAATACTTTTGGTTATCAATGAAAATACAATGTTTAACCAAAAAAAAAAAGATCTTGTTGGAAGAGTAGATATAATTGGGGAAAAATTGGTATAAGTTACCATTCTCAAAACTATTTTGTCAAAGGGACACTAAATTTTTTTTGAATTATTTTTTAGGATTAGGATATAAAAAGTGTGAAAAGGGATGAAAAAGTAGGCCCATATGTGGGCTAAGGGACCATTGTATCATTTTTCTAACTTTACAAATTTAACATAATACACTAATACCCATCTACAAATTTAACATAATACACTAACACCTATCTACAAATTTAACATAATACACTAACACCCATCAACTTATTTCAATATAAAAAAAACGTTCTCGCTCCTTTTAAATTTTCTCCCAACTCCCCCTTTGAAGAACAGTTCTCCCCAAACACCATTTTTGTTTTTCCTTCTTCTACGTTGCTAAGAGGTCGTTGTTGCTTGATAAGGTTAGTTAAAATCATATTTCGATCATTTGTAGATCTATTTAAACAGGTTTCTTTGCTAATCGATTCGTAGTGATGTAGGATTTTTTTTTTTCGAATTTGGTTGATTAAGGAGTTTTGGTTTAGTTTCGTTGTTTTTTTAGCAAAGAAGTGTTGAATGGTAGGATAATCGATATTTGAAGAGTTATTTTGGCAGTTTGATTTGAACAGTCAGTTATTTTTATTCGTAGACCCATGGACTATGAAATTGACCCGTGGTCTATGAAATCAGAATGCCCTAGATTGAAATTAATTTTTAGACGTATGAAATTCTTTTAAAAAATGATTGCTTAAATAGTGAAAATTGAAAGATTAATAGCTAATTAGTTCGATTAGGTGCATCGGTTTGATTTTTAGCAATTGTTGTGTTTTGATATTACATGTTGAATTTTGGTTCAATTATTGATGTTTTGGAGTGAACTGTGATGGTGGAATGGTGGAATAATCGTTATTTAAAGAGTTATTTTGGCAGTTTGATTCCAACAGTCACCTGTTTCTGTCCGTAGACCAGTGGTCTATGAAATCGACCCGTGGTCTATGAAATCAAAATGCCCTAGATTAAAATCAATTTTTAGAAGTATGAAATTCTTTTAAAATATGATGGCTGAAATAGTGAAAATTGAAATATTAATAGCTAATTAGTTTGATTAGGTGCACAAGTTTGATTTTGATACTTCATATTGAATTTTGGTGGGGTATTTCTTTGTTTTTTTAGGGGGGTTCATTTGAGCATTGACTTGTTTCTATTGATAAATTTGTGGTCTATGAACTGAAAATGGGAGATTTGTTCTGCAGGTGTAGATTGTATTGAAAATGGGTAAAAAAAAAACTATCCATCCTAAAGGCAAAACCGATAGAAGTAGAAAAAGAAAAGCCAAGACATTTGAAAATATCTCAAAAATAAATAAAATTAATGAGAAAGTGTCTGAATTAGATGCGGATTTAAAGGAGATAATCGACTACGCCGAGTCTAGTGAAGATATCCTTCCCGAGCGCAGTGTTAGTGGTGAAAGTAAAGAGAGCGAGGGAAGTGGGAGAAACAGTGATGATGGGGATAATGACCCATTGTCCCTACCATATTTGTCAAGGTTTATTTCCGTGAAACGGTATGACCTTCGAACGACAATGAACGAGGTCGGATCTTACCCGGCGAAGATATCAGTCAAATCAAGAATGGCTGCTTATCAAGAATTTAAGCAAGTTCTTGTCGACCAAGAGTTGAAGAAAAGATTCAAGCAGTCCTGTTTCGGACACCTGAGAAAGCTGTTGGAACATCTCAAGTTCACTGGGAAATTGGTCCATTATTTGTTGTTACGACACGTCAAGAGGGATAAGATACATCATGAGATGTGGTTCTGCGTTAACAAGAAGCCTGTCTGTTTCGGATTGAAAGAATTTTGTTTGATCACGGGGCTGAACTGCTCATCATACCTAGTGAATAAAAAATGAAGAAATTGTTAGACAAGGGGGAGCATTTTTGCTTTAAGGTGACGAAAAACTAAAACATTACGGTGGCAAACTTGTTACACTTGATCAGAGGGAATAAGCTGAACGAGGACCAGAAGTTTAAGTATTGTTTACTGTGGTTCTTGCACAGCATGTTGCTTGCAAAAGATTCGACGAAGGTTGTCGATGCGAAACTGATTCGAATGATCGATTCTTTGAGTTTCTTCAAGAATTATCTGTGGGAGAAAGAGACATTTCAACTTACCCTAGACTATATGAAGAAGAAAAGTGACCTGAAGAAGTAGAGGGAAGTATTTGATGAGAAGCAGAAGACATCCTATGCTCTATTCGAATTTCCCTGGGCATTCATGGTATCTACCATAAACCCTTTACTGAGTTTATCATAGATTCTTGTTTTATTTATACTCTGTCATAAACTCTAAGTTCTTTTTTCACTGTTGTACTGCTTACAAGTTTGGATCTACGAGGCCTTTCCTCATCTTGAAAAATTTGCTAGAAAATCAACGGATGAGCCCTGTCCCATTCCCTACACCCTCAGATGACACACTACAAAAAGTGACCAAATAATCAAAGGCGACACATTCAAGTACAAAGGAAAAGTTACCAAGGTATGAACTTATTTTTTACTATGCAATAATAATACTACTGTTGTATCGAATGTTATGTAATTGCTAATTGATATTTTGTAGAACGTGCACCCGTACATCATCCCTACTCTTCGTGAGATGAAGATAGACTACATGATTACCTTTGAGCCATATACGGACGAGGTGAAGAATAATTTCCTCAATGGCTTAAAGAAGATTTAGAAGGGGTTACTGGCTTTATTTCAAATGAGGACAGTGATGATGATGAGGATTTGGGTTGTAACCCCATTGAAGTACGCATTGGTGATGATGATACTCCAAGTACCTCTAAAGATGTATTGGACACCTCATCCCTCGAGGATCTTCATAAGTGTGTTGCTGTGCTCGAGGAAGCGGTGTTGGATATTGCTGCCTATATTAAAGAGAAAAGACTGAAGAAAAAGAAATAGGATGAACGACAACACAAGTGAGGTAGTTTTATTCAATAATTGATGTTGTTAATGAATTTTCAGCTTTAAATATCAGTAACACTTTGTAATATGATGATACAGTGCATATGGATCTTCGTGAATCAGAGAGGAATGAAAAAAGATAAAAAAAAAGAGCAAAATGGATGAGTTGGCCTCTATCATGGCAGAAGAGGAAAAAGAAGAAGAAAAGAAGGATGATGAAGAAGAAGAAATGGAAGAAGATAAGAGCTAAGAAGAAAGCGTAAAAGAAGCAGCTGCAGTAGAAGAAGAAAAAATTGAAAAAGAAGCAGCAACAGTTGAAGAAGAAGGCAAGGAAAAATAAGGAGTTGTAGTTGAAGAAGCCAAGGAAAAAGAAGAAGCTAAAAAAATAGGAGCAGCAGCTGATGAAGAAGAAGAAGGTGAGAAAGAAGCAGCTGTTGAAGGTGAAGGAAAAAAAGAAGGTGAGGAAGAAAAGGAAGGTGAAAAAAAAGCAGTTGTTGAAGGTGAAGGGAAAAAAAGTGAGGAAGAGAAACAAGATGGGTTTAGGGATATCGTTGATAAAATCAACAACACCTATGCTGATGAGGAGGAATATAGTGAAAAAAACATTTGAATTATTTTATTGTTAATGTGTTGAATGATCTGTTTGGTAGGATATTTGAGACATTCTCATGTTTCATAGAATATTTATCTAATATTTCATATACTTCTTTCATAGTCTATCATTACCATGCTGCTCCATTTTAAGTTGATGTATTGATTGATTGACTATGATTCTATCAAAAACAGTTCTTAACATTGTAGAAAAATAGAAGTATTATTATTTATTCAATATCACTACATCCATGTTACACTTTTTCAAAGGATGAATACTAGTATTATAGCACATAACATCATTTTTAGGCCATTCTCTCTTTCTTCATCCAAAATCAATTTTTATTTTAGTTGATCCTTCTTTATTTGGGTGTCATGTAGCAATACTTTGAGGTAATCCCTTTTTTCTTCAGCTTCTTTGAATAAATTCAGAAGAAAATCTCTATTTTCTTCGCATTCTTGGAGTCTTTGTAGTAGATTAAATTTTGCCAAGCCACGAAAATTTGATGTCCCGGGTCCCGGACCCAACATTGATGGACTGCTTGGAGTTGATAGCTCATCGAGCCATTTAAAAAATAGGCATGCACCATCATCCTAGGAAAAAATAATAATTACACAACGATTAACTTAACTTTATAAAAAAAAACACAGCTCACCTTCGCAATTGCACAATTATAAAATTTGCGACCTCGATTTGAATCCATATGTGACGTCCTCAAGAGAGCCGCATTCCCACAATGACAAATTAGAGTATTTTTAGAATTGGATGTTTGAGATTCTTGCGACATTGTAGATTTTTTAAAAATAAAATAAAGTGAATGAAATAAAATAATGAGGGATGAACACCTTATATATGAAGTAAAAATGAAGTATTAACATTGATGGATTACAAAAGTAGCTATTTATTACCGTTGGAACAACATTTTTTTGAAATAGTGGTGACAATTAATAGACTGTCGTAGATCATGACCTATATCTGCCATCAACGAGATACCAAAGTCTACCATAGGCACTCGTAATCAATGAACCCCAAATAATATGTTAAGTAAAAAATATTACAGTAAAAAATATACTTGTGCTTTGAGGGTCCATCGATTCAGTTGGTCTAACATAGACTTATGACTTTAGGAGTGCATCGATTGATCTCCTGATTATGCATAGACCTCTACTATAGACCAACACTTGGATGTTGTTTAAAAATAGATAAATAAATTAAAAATTAATATAGTATGGGTTTGTACACATATGAAGGAGTGTAAACAAGTCACATAAATATATTAAAGCTTATAAAAGTTAGGGGTGGTGAATTAAGGAGTGTGTGGATGGGTATTAGTCAAACAAATAATATCCTAAGAGTAATGGTTGTCAAAACACAAGTGTGTTTTGAGGATGATGATTGTTCAACAACTATCCATTCCACATAATCTTTTGATTTGGGTGTAGTGATTTAAGAGTGTTGATTGAAAGAGTATGTGGAATGGGTAGTCATCAAATACAATCAACATCCTCAAAACATACTTGTACTTCGACAAATATTACTCTTAGGATAATGTTTGTTTCGACCAATACCCACCCACACTCTCCTTAATTCACCACCCTTAATTTTTATAAGCTCTAATATGTTTATGTGTCTTGTTTACACTCCTTCATATGTGTACAAACCCACACAATATTTATTTTTAATTTATTTATTCATTTTTAAACAACATCCAATTATTGGTCTATAGAAGGGTACATAGACCTTTGTGGTCTATGAATAAGCAGGAGACCAATCTATGCAATCCTGAAGGTGTAAGTCTACGGTAGACCAAAAGGGTCGATAAAACCCCAAAGCACAAGTATTTTAACATGGATTTGACATGGATCAACATCGATGACAGCCCCAAAATAGTTTTAATTTAATTATTTTATCCCACCAGCCCCAAAACATGTTATTATCAGTTTATATCATTTTTAATTTAATTATTTAATTCCACCAATCTTAACACATACTATTATCTGTTTATATCATTTTTATATTAATTATTCTACTCCACCAGACCCAAAACATGTCATTATCTGTTTATATCATTTTTAATTTAATTATTTTATTTCACCAGCCCCAAAACTTGTTATTATCTATTTTAATTTAACTGCTGGTCCATTGATTAACATGATCGACGATCGACTACTATGTTGGTCGATGATAGACTATGTATATGATTGAGGATAGACTATTTATGTGGCCGACGATAAACTGTTTATGTGATCTGTATTTACAGATGCATTCACTACGTATGCAAATACAAAAAATAACAATAACCAAAAAGAGGAAAACTCAATTTGAAAACATAAATACTTTGTTCATTGCTTAGTTAAATGATTTTTACATTGATAACATTGGCACATCGTCGATAACTTGCAAAATAAGCCAAAAAAGAAGAAGAAGCTTTCTTCTAACAACAATCCTACAAGAAAGTTTCTTCTGCAATGAACATAAAATAAAAACTTATAAACATAAAAGAAAATAAAAAACTAAAAAACAGATTTCACGGAGATGCTGGGGGGTGATGTAGTCAGTGCCATCTATTCCAAGCCTTTCTAGAATTGTCCTCAGGAAATGAGCAATTCAACAGAGTTCCCGCTCTAGGTAGATACGGTCTTGACCCAGGCCATAGAATAGGAGATCAAAATCATTCCTAAGAAGGAGGAGGTTGTAGTGTCTTGGGAGAACACGTCTGATGCGCAGGGGTATTATCCTTCTTGGAGGCATGTTTTTTTATTTGGGAGAAAAAGAAGAAGAAGAAGAAAAGGGTTTCTGATAATGGATTTAGGGACAACTAAAGGGTTACATAGAAAAAGGCACTCTAATTATAGACCAATAGATGGTGTCTTTTCATATATCCACCCAATGGTCAGTCGGCGTGTGTCAGAAGAGAAAATTTTTGGTTTGCGTATGATTCATTGCATCGACTGGAGAGATAAAGTGGTAAAAAGACCAATATAGAGTGTTTGATAAGCAATCATATAACCAATACATAATATTTTATAGACAATGTGAACGATATACCATAGAATTTACGTAGTCTATCATAGACAATGATTAAATTCAATTACAACTGAACGTTAAATTCTACAGAAATGAACATTTATCCCCCAAAAAAGTAGCTTTACAACTGAAGCAAAAAAAAGGCTGCCTAGGATTTGTTGGCCATTCCACCCGTGGTTCTTTTGTGCTCGAATTTCTTGCATATCAAACACCTATTCCTCTTTTTGGACTTGAATTTATCATCGGTTTTCTTAGTGCGTTTGACTTTATTCCTTCCGAGTTTGCGATCGTAGGGGGTGGAGAAATCTTACTGTCTTGCACTTCCTGTGGCACAATCCATTCGGCCTCTTAAGGGACAACGTTAATAGCTTTCGAATACGCGAGGAGGTAAGTTTCAGCTTTATAAATTGGCACAGAGTACTTGTAGATGGAGTTACCATAACCTATGCCATCGTCATACTTTGCTCGCAAAGCTGCCATCGAATGTTCGCACGACATTTTCACCAAGTCAAATTTTTGACAAGAACAACTCTTCTCCAACAGATTGACCTTGGCAGTAATGCCGTTGCCGAACATTGTGAATTGGTCAAGACCCCCGTTTGCATTAGTCACATACAAGGAATCTCTCGCACTCTTATTATCTTTTAGGATCCTTTTCGCACAAGGCACAAATTTATTGTTTTGACCAGCGACAAAGGCATGCCGTTCCCTAAACTTTTCACCAAATTTTCTAGCAATTGAATTGAATATGTATGATACCGGGTTCTCCCGTTCATCCATCAATACTGAGTTGAGCGACTCGGCGATGTTTGTGGTCATCACATCGTACCTATTGCTCCGGAAGTGTGCTCTGCTTCATTTCTCAAAACCAAGCATATTTTTAAGGACATGTGCTGCCTCAGGGCTATTATTCTTCAATTCGACAAAATGCTCGCTAAACTCATCAACAGTATACACCTTTGCCGCAGTGTAGAACAGATAAAAATGTTCTCCATAGTGTTGATTTACACGCAGATTTTAAGCGAGGTGCCTCATGCAAAGTCCATGATGTGCACAACTGTAAACATGGGAGAAGACATTGACAATGCTAACATGCCTATCGGAGATGATACATAGATTTGGTTCATATTCTACATTAGACTTCAATTTCTGGAAAAAGAAGGTCCAAGAAGCATCGTTCTCTTTATCGACGACACAAAAGGCAATTGAAAAGATGTGATTTTTGATGTCCTATGCAACTGCACTCGGCAACACGCCCCCATACTTTTCATACAAATGTGTGTCATCGATGGCAATTACCTTTCTCATGTGATCATATCCCCGAATGCAAGCTCCAAATGCTAAGAAGTAGTAAACGAATGATCCATTAATCTGGTTTACCATGATAGAGTAGGAAGACCTTGGATTCAACAACTCCACCATGTGGAAAAAAGTCGGCAAGCAAGCATATCCGTGCTCTGGTGTCCCGCGAATGATGTTCTTTGCAATTACATTTCCTTTCCAACACATCCAATAGCTTGTGTGGCAATGCAACTCCTTGAACACAATCCTTTGAATTTCGCTTATGCTTGGACCCTTACCATCCCAAAAATAATTTATGTATAGTGAAGCAATCAATTCGGAGGACAATCACTTATGCCTGCGGGTGGCATGTTCAACACCACACTTGTGCAACCCGACATACTTGTATATCCGAAATCTGCATGAGGTTTCGTACTTTATTACCCTCAACAACTAGCCGCAACCATGAGATAAGCATTTCGCCTTCAAGAATTTGGAGCAGTACTTCTCTAAATAATAATCAAAACACTGCCTCACCACTGCTGCGTCTAGTAACATTTTGAGCACTTTCTTGTCTGCGAATGTTTGATCGATATGGAATTAGCACCGTCGGTGAAGTAATGTCCTGGTTGTGATCCCGTTCCACGGTCTTCTTCGTTGTCTTGCGAGTCAGATAAAACATCTTCCATATGCATAGAATCATATTTCGTATTAATAGGATGATCGTCATCATTCTCTTAATCACTGAAATCATCATCGACTGTCGGGCGCAGAGGTGGAGGTTCTGATGAATTTATCGGTACTTCGAAGGACCTCACAGTTATATTTATCCTCAAAATAGGCCTAAAGCCATCTACATCGACATCCATCATATACATCATCACACATACATCACTATTTATGATCGTAGGATTCACTTTTTCCCTCAAATTCATTAGATAACTAATCATCACGTTGCCCGACGCGCAATCTAGATCCCCGCTCTGCATTACGTTTGCAACCAATTCTTCGTACGAACTGTTGCGGTGAATAGCAACGGGGATTGTCACCTTGGTAAAAGGTCTCCATTTTTAGCATTTGGGAGTCTCCACCCATTCTCCCATAAAATCACCAGAAACCAGAACAAATTCTGTAATAGACATCGTGGAATTAGGCTTTGGTCGACTGTAGATTATGCTTATGGTCTAGATCGGGTTATATTCACGGTCGATGAATGACGATCAGTGGTCGATAACTAGGCAGCTTTCCATACGAAACCCGTAAATTGTAAATATTGCTTCTAATCAACGATCCTTGGATTTATGGAACAAAGAAATGAACTTGGAGTCGCCTGAGCTACTGCAATGTACTTTCTAAAGTGCTTTTGAGTAACGTGAATGGTTTTAAGCTTTTTAACAATGGTAAAAAGTGTGTTTGAGAAGATACCAAACAAATGGGATAACAGTGGGTGCAATGGACAAGCTTATGATGTTTGTGGACTGATTTAGAACTGATCGCCAAAAAATAACGCCAGAACAATGGCTGGAATCGAAACTTTTTGGAGGAAAAACAACCACCTTCTATTTTAGCTTTAGAATTTTTTTGATTTAATATTTTTGGAAACCTAGATATTTTATATATATAATGGTAGATGATGGAGTGGGTTGAAGTGTATTATTTAAAACTTGTAGATGAATTTATTCAGTTGGAAGTATTGAGTTAAAGTTAATTATTATAAAATTTGTAGGTGAAGTTGTTAAGTTGAAAAAGTTGATGATGATGTGAATTTAAGTATATTTTTGATAAATTATTCAATAAATTTGAAACTTTGGCAAAATAGTTTTTCATAGTGTCCTTTTAGCAAACTTCTCCATATGATTGATAGCATGTTTAAGATTGCTTATTTCCTAAAATAAGCACTTATTTTGAAAAACAATACTTTTTTAAAAAAAAAGGGTGTTTGATAAACTTTCAAAAGTGCTTTTAAAATAAGTAGAAGTAGTTTTTCTGCTTCTGGGAAGAAGTAGAAAATTTCTAAGCAGAAGCAGAAGCAGAAAATTATTTTTTTATACAGTGTGTGTGTATATGTATATAGTGTGTGTATATGTATATATATATATATATATATATATATATATATATATATATATATATATATTAACTTATCTTACAAGTTTGATTAACGTTTGATTTTTAAAATTTTACATTTCATATTTAAATCATAATTTTTTATGATTTATATATTTTTATTTTATTTCCACTCATTTTCTTTAAATAAATTTGAAAATATCATTGATGATGATGATTAAAGAATATATAAGTTATTTTATTATTATTAATGATAACAATTGACAAATGAATCATGTTACAAGATTGTACTTTGACATCACATATAATTTTTTTTTGGAATATTTAATTTTCAATAAATAATTCATGAAAAGTGACATATTTGTTAAAATATAGTATATATATATATGATGAATGCTTATTCGTAGTAAATTTTGACATCGTAAAAATATATTAAAAAAAGATAACAAATAATAGATAGAATTTTATTTTAAATATTTGTCATTAGGTAGTAAACGTATATAGTGTGTGTGTATATGTATATATATATATATAATGACTGCTTATTCGTAGTAAATTTTGAAACCATAAAAATATATTTAAAAAGATATCAAATAATAGATAGAATTTTATTTTAAATATTTGTCGTCAGGTAGTATACGTATATGAATTTGGTTACTTAATTTTAGAATTGAAATGGTAAAGACATATCCAAAAGAAAAGGCAAAAAATAACAAATATTATCTCATTTATATATTTGTAAACATGAATATAGTGTTTGCTAAATTTTAGTAAATTTGATAAAGTAAAATGAATTCAAAAAATAAGGTAACAAAAAGAAGATAGATTCTAATTAAATATTTATTTGACTTTTTTTTCAAACCTTCTATTCATTCAACGAGTTTAGCGTATTGCACACCTTCTCCTTCATCTATAAATACAGATAATATTTCTCATTTATACATATATTTTACTGCTCTCCAAAATATAAAGTCATCTCTATTATTAATAAGTTATTTTTTGAATCAAAATTGCTTTCTCATTTGAAGGTATGTTTTTTTAATAATTATCATGATATAATTAAATTTTTTATGTGCATACATATAATAGCATATGTGATAATATCGTTGTCCGTGAAATTCTTTGATTTTTTTAAGTTTTTATTTTGAGAATAATTTTTTTATTTCACTATTTAGTGTAATGTTATTATTATTAATCATATATCTCTAATGCACAAAAAATGAGTAATGTTGAGAATTTTTGTGATGTATGAAGGGCCAATTATTTTTATCGTTAATTTTTTCATATGTAGTGATTTAATTTATGAAATAACTTTTATATTCATTTTTGTTTGATGTTTTAAGTAATATTTAAACTATTTAAGTAATATATCACCATTTAATTTTTTTAATGTATTTATTTATATAAATATTTATTGAAAATTCTAGAGTACGTATTTTTTAATTAAATAAAAAAATTTAATTAAAAATATTATAATAGATATATAAAATAATTTTTCTCTATAAATTGATTTTAGTAATAAAAGTCTTTTGATAAATATCCTTTTTGATTATTTGTCTCAAAAAATATTTTTTAAAAAAAATTATTCAAATATAATTTGATTATCAAAAATATTTTTTGAATAAATTTACTAAACACAAACTATATATTTTTTTAAAATACTTTTAAAAAAAATTATTTTATAAAAATATTTCTCTGATAAGCAATTTTACAACATCAATCCTGAGTCACCTTTTTCTTTACTTTTTTTCGTTTTAAACACCCACTATACGTACATACCGACAAACAAGTGTTCTCTTCTATCTCACTTTCTCTCTCTTAATTCACTCTCTCTTTCTTTTGTCTTTACTGCCCCACAATTCACTCACCTACCACACAATTATTTAAAAAATAACACAATACACACCCACGCCACAGTATTTCCCTTTCATTTTTCTATAACAACAAAACAAACAACAACCAGTAACAGCATCACTCCTCCTCCCTTTTTATTTTCATTTTTCATAAACAACAACTATTCCCTCCTTTAATCTCCTTCTAGCAAAACGCCACCAATTTTTTTCATTTTCCGCCACCCTTTTTCCAGCCACCACTAAAACGACACTCCTCTCTCTTCACTTTTTTTAATCTTGCACATCTGTTAGGCTTTGATATCCGTGGCGTTGCTCCGACGAAAGCTGTTAAAGCAACCCGTTTCGATCACTGATTTTATTTAGTAGTATACGTTAAATTTGATCGCTTGATTTTTGGTTTCACAGATCTTGTCGGAGTAGGTGAAGCTCTGTTTAAACGGACAAGGCTCCGCTATTTACTATTTTTTTTATGACTTTGTTGATTTTTTTTGACTAATTTCTTTTAAGATGTTTTTCTTATAAAATTGGTTAGATTAGTGCTTCTTATATTTTTAATTTTTTATATTTTAATTATTGGTTGTTGGCTAATGGAAAGTTGAACTCCATCTATGAGTCTTTATTTGATTATTCATCCATGTTTAGATTTCTTTGTTTATTAATGTTGTGTTTCTATCATTATGGGCTACTATGTTTTGTTGTTATTTTGTTACTTGATTCCAATATTGATTATAATTACTCTTTGTTATTTATGTCAATTACTTGGTCCTAACGTTGCTTTGGTTATTCATTATTCCTATGATTTCATCTTCTTAACTTTATTATTTTATTTGAGGCCGAATCTGTACTTTCCTAAGTTATTTATTTTTGAAAATATCCGACAAATAATGCTCTTTTCTTTGTTTGCTTTTAATATTATTGACTTAAATGTTAGTTTATATCTCTTTCATCATTATGGGGACCACGTTTTGGGTTACCTTTTTATTTTTTATTTTTAGTGGGTTCTTATGAACCAAACAGAATGATTGTCTTTTGTTGATTTTCACTCTATTTTTTGTTAGTGATGCATGCCTTTTTTTTTTTTTTTTTTTTTTTTTTGGATATTCTTGTTACTACCAGTTGAGCAAATATTACACAATACTTGGTCCACGAAGAAATTCTTCCTGCATAAATAAAAAGGTGAATATTACATATACAAATAATTAATAAAAATAAATATTTTGGACAATGATAAAATTATTATAACCTTTTTGAAAACTTTACTTGAGTCTATTTTTTTTTAATAAAAATTAAGTATATTTTTTAAATACACATATGTGCACATGTCTTTTTATTATTTATTTGTTGCTAACATTTTTATTACATGTGTTTGTACAGGTATTCGGGAATGATATTCAAAGGAGCTTAATTTTCTTATATTTGTATTTTTTTTATTCTTATCATTGTAAAAATATTAATTCTAGTGAATTTTTGGACGGTTGGCAGGGATGTTCTTTATTTATACGATCTTTATCACGTGTTTAGGCAAATTGAGGTTGTTAATATTTATATTAAAATTAATTTAGATACTTGATTAAATAATTCACACTTTTTATACTAAAAAACATTATGTAATTTTTCTTTAAAATAATTTCTTCTTTATTCAGTTTTTACCTTTTTTTTTTTTATATATCTTTATATACTTTTGTTTATACATCTTTACATGCGTTTATATGTATTTTGTAATAACACATGTACTATTTTATTTTTATATTTGCAAACGTTGATTTTTTTTCTTTTAATAATAAACTTAAGTTTGGTCAAGAATCACATTTGGGGATTCTAACGGATATGTAATTCCTTTCCTTTGAAATAATCTGAACCATTACCTGAAATCTAAAACGGTTTCGTAAATTGAAAAAGTCATACTTGTTAATAAATAAATAGGTTTCCTTATTTTTCTAAAAAATTAGGTTGCGACTTTGTATATAAATTATTTTTTTAGAGTTCATAATGTCATGTTCGTTTTGACCTTAGGTAAAATTAGGGTATTACATACTCTACTAAACTTCTTCAATTCTCTTACTTCGTTCTTCATCTTTTTGGCTATTCAGTGCATATCTCAAAGCTAGAGTTAAAGCACTGATCTAAGAATAATTTCATGGTATCAGAGACAAGTTTGCTGGATTAAAACTAGCTAACTCAATCGATTTTAAAGATTGGAAAAGAATGTGTTCAATTCATTTTGGAAGTCTGATAACGCTCAAACTACAGCCCTCGTAAGAGTGTAAGCGGTCGTTGTCAAATATAGAACCCAACTGGGTTGGGTGTCGAATCCCACAGGGAATAGCTGGTCACTAAGTAAGCAAAGATTAGTAGACTTTTGGTGAAAGTCTCGTAAAAGGGGGAATTTTGTAGCGTGCAATAGTGTAATAAAATAACAAAGTAAAAAAGGAGAATAGCAAAGTAAAAAGGAAGAATGTTTAGTAAGATGTTAATCAATGAGAATTGGGAGTTGGGGTTGTGTCCACCTTATGAGTTATATGTCTCTATTGGCTATGAGTTATGCGGAATTCAGACATGTATGTGCTTATAGAGAATTGTATTCTATGGTAAATCCAAGCGTCTTTCGACCTAACAAAGACTATTTCGCTTTAACTCTTTCGAGCTTAAAGCGTATCTAATGGTACATATTTTTCAAGAGGTTAATCCAGTTACGGCACTAACTTTTTTAACAGGGGTTGGTGCCCTATTACCTTGACATTATCTCTTTTCCAGACATATAACTTTTCTTTCGAAGAAGTTAATGCTATACTGGCGTACCCTATGTGTTTGCAACCACAAGAATTTAAATTAAGATGAAGAGAATAATGATATAAGCAGCATACGTGTTAAGAATTCACAATCTCATAGCAATAGATAGTATCTCACAAGGCTTCCATAACCCCAACAGAGAAGTTTAGCTACTCATGAGTGCAATGGAAATCAGAATAGACATTATCACTCACAAGTTTTGTATTTTTCGAAACATGGGTACAAGATTTTCCTTGCTCTCACTCTCACAAAGAATTCATATGTTGCAACTGATGACCATAGGCTTGCCCTTAGTGTAATGCTCCACTAAATATCAGAATGTTAAGCTTAGGATCAAATAGGTCTTTTACAGGTTGTAATGTAGGCTAAGGGACGGGTAGGACTATTTTGGCCAGAAATAGTGACTATGTTCCTAAGCGCTTTAATACATCACATTATGTCATTTATGCTTTCTTTCAAACAACCTTTCTACTTTCTTTTAATCTACCACCCTTTCTCACCTCTTTTGTTATTCAATTTTGAACAGAATTAACTTTTTATTTTTCTTTTCCTTTTTTTTTTCATAACACACCTCTTATGATAGCAATTATTTTTCATAACAAATTCAAGCACCAATATATTCTAAGGCACTATTCTCACCCAATTTCCTCTTATTTTGTCACATTACTTTATAATTTAAAGCACTTAGGACTTTGAATCAAATTATGGTCTTGAAAAAAATGGATTAGGCTTACATATGAGGCTGTAAAAAAAAAATAGGCTAAAGGCTCAAAGGGGTTGACTAGGATAATGTCCACGGGTAGGTAAAACGAAGGTAAACAAGTACAGGTTGTCAAAGAAATGCCTAAATCATCTCCTAAACTCACACTCTTTATTTCGCTTTACATACATACCAGGCAAGTTCTAGCATCAGCCACAAACATAGAATATACTATCATCTCACACACACAAGGCACATGGTCGACTTTATTGGAAGCAGTATAGACTCTTGACCCAACAGATGAAGGAATTGAACCATACAATTATCACATAATGAGTCACTATTAGAGCCTAAACGTCTCAATAGTAATGATTTTATCACAGACTCTTGTCGTAATACCATGCTGCCTATCAGAACAATTTCAAAAAAAAAAAAAATTTAACTACTAAAAAAACAAAACAAACAAACATAAATGAATGCAAATGCAGATAAAGAAGGTTAGCAAACAAAACAAACAAACATAAATGAATGCAAATGCAGATAAAGAAGGTTAGCATGCCAATACCAGCACCCTACACTTCAACGGGACACACTGCCCTCAGTGGAAAATAAATAAGAAGAACCTGGTTAGTCGGACTCCTCCTCTATGTCTGGGGTCATACCCCCTTCGTCGGAATCATCATTGGAGTCATCGTCATCAGAATTCTCCTCCACGTCGGAGTCTGGCATTCTGCGATCATCATCGGTTGGCACATCGTCCTCAAGAGGTTCCTCAAAGTATACCCCTACTCCGCACATCGCCTTTGCATGCTCATTCATTGGGTAGTCATAATCCAGATGTTGGAGCTCGGCAGCAGTTGGAACATGACTTCCGCTCATCATTGTAAGCCGAGTCATGCCACAAAGATGGCGAAAGAAACTCTCATCCCGAGCATGTCTTTTTGCAGTGGTAAGGTTGACGCCATGCGTGGTTTCAGCATCTTTAACCTTTGTAAGGTCAACCTTCTTCGGGTTGTGTGGAAGTTTATGATCAGCAGGTTCCTCTTCAATGTCCTCCTTTCTCAATATTGCAGTCAACAGATTGCCAAAGCTGAAGTGGGACCTCTTGTGTAGCCTAGCTTCACGCATTATAGATCGAATAATTGCTCCAATGTTGATAGGGACATTCGTCATCAATGCGTACACCAAGCACACTCTATCTCGTGTTATCTTTATGTACTGGGTCCCTAGAATCAAGCAAGAGTTGACTATTCACAGCCATATCCTAGCTTTCCTATTCAAAGGAGCATATGGGAAGGTATTGTGCCGACTGGTGTCCTTGTGTCTACTCCATCGTGCCATGGATCGTGGTCCGCATAATGTGTGTCTAATAGCCCTGTACGGAGGTCTGTTATACAGCTCCTTGAATGGTGAAGGGTCAACAGATGGCAAACCTAGAAAGGAGTTGAAGAACTCCGCATTTAGTTGCAGAACTTGGCCCCGAATCTTTACTTCATTCCCTGTAGTTTTCGGTGACCAGTTGGCGTAGAATTCTCGTGTTAAATCGAGATTGCACTCTCCCATATCTCGGAAGATGAAATCAAGATGTAACACCATTATCTTGGCCAACATACGAGGTTCTTTCTTTGCTAGGCTCTCCTTGTTTATCAACTCCACATGAACATATTTTTTCTCTTTATTGTTCCTATACCATTCCTTTCCTTCCTCCTCTAGGACCCATTTTATTCCGAACATACGGCGAGGTATTTGCAGCGAGGAGGATTCTCCTTGCTCTTTTCGTCCTCTTTTCTTGCCTTTTTGTGAAGTGGTTGCTTTTTCTTTTCCTTGTCTTGATTTTGGTGCTATTGTACTTGGTTGATGGCCTTGAAAGATGTTCTTGTAAAGTTAAAAGAGCAAAAGGAAAATTTTTGAGAGGATTTGGAGAGGTAGGCGGCGCTTAGGTTGGATTTGCAAGGTGTTTTTGGTCTAAGACTAAGTTTTTTATTTATAGGGCAAGCTTGGGTCGGGTTTTGACCCATTTAGAATCGGATTTGGAGACCAAAAGTGACCATAGGCGGCGCCTAGTGCTTTGCCTATGCTTGGCATAGGCGGCGCCTTTTGTAAAGCCTAGTTGAGCATAAGCGGCGCCTATGCCATGGCAGATGAGATTCAGAGACAAAAGGCTTTGGCATAGGCGGCGCCTATGCTATGGCATTCTTAGGCATAGGCGGTGCCTATGCTATGGCACTCTAGAATCCGAGAGCTTAGGCCATAGCATAGGCCTTGCCTTGTTCGTGGCCTAGTTTTACATAGGCCTTGCCTTGTTCGTTGACTATATTTTCATAAGCAGTGCCTCACCCATAGCCTTTTGCTTCTTCATTCTTGACTTACCACCTTTAACATGCACTACTTCCAAATCAAAATTTGAAACCAATCTCCTCCTTTACCTCTCTTGTACCTACATTTACTCAAAAACAACAAAAACGATTAGAACGATGGGTTGCCTCCCATCTAGCGCCTTAGTTTTGGTCGTGGCTCAACTCTTCTTTTTGGATTTTTATTTATCAAAAGCAAACACTTAGTAGAACGAAAGAAAAAAAAACTGAAAAACGATGGGTTGCCTCCCATCTAGCGCTTGATTTATTGTCGCGGCACGACATAGTTACCTCGAGTACTTAGACTTCGTCGAGATAAATGGTGGCCATATAGTTTATTGAGTCAAGATGACCGATATAGGGTTTTACTCGTTGGCCATTCACCTTAAAGACAACACCATTACTGTCTTCTAGCTCAACTACTCCAGACGAGTAGACTTGGCTAATCTTGTATGGACTAGACCATTTGGACCTTAACTTTCCTGGGAATAGCTTCAGTCGGGAATTGAAAAGAAGTACCATGTCACCTTTTTGGAAGTTTCGTTGAACAATCCGCTTATCATGATACTTTTTCATCCGCTCCTTGTAGAGGTCTGATCTTTCATAGGCATGTAGACGGAATTCATCCATCTCATTCAGCTGCTCCAATCTCAGATTCATAGCATCATCCCAATTCAGATTTAGTTGCTTCAGCGCCCACAATGCTTTATACTCGAGTTCGATGGGTAAGTGACATGCCTTCCCATAAACTAGTTGGTAAGGGGACATGCCAATTGGCGTTTTGAATGCAGTCCTATAAGCCCATAGCGCATCGTCCATCTTCCGAGACCAATCTTTCCTATTAGCATTTACAGTCTTAGCAAGGATTTGCTTGATCTCTCGATTGGAAACCTCTACCTGTACACTAGTTTGAGGGTGATAAGGTGTGGCTACCTTATGTTGCTTGACACCATATTTTGCTAACACGGATTTGAACAGCTTGTTGCAAAAGTGAGATCCTCCATCACTTATGATAGTCCGTGGTATTCCAAAGCGGGAGAAGATATTTCTCTTCAAGAATGCTACAACACGCTTTCTCTCATTGTCGGCTAACGCTACTGCTTCGACCCATTTTGAAACATAATCTACAGCAACTAGGATGTATTTCATTCCAAACGAACTTACGAATGGACCCATGAAATCAATACCCCATACATCAAAGAGCTCGACTTCAAGAATTTTCGACATGGGCATCTCATGGTGTTTTGAAATTGCACCTTATCTCTGACATTGTTCGCATCTTCTCACAAAGTCGTAGGCATCTTTAAATATCGAGGGCCAATAATATCCACTTCGCAATACCTTCCTTGCTATCCGATTACCTGCGTGATGTCTCCTAACTTGGGAAGTGTGACACGCTTCTAATATATTAGGCACCTCTACATAGGATATGCATCGCCTGATAACACCATCCGCGCATCGTCGAAACAAAGATGACTCATCCCAAAAGTAATGTTTTACATCATGCATGAACTTCCTTTTTTGATGAAAGGATAGATTTGCAGGTATCACTTTACTCACCACAAAATTTGCAAAGTCTGCATACCATGGTAACTCTTCCATTATTGTGGCTAAGATCTCTTCGTCAGGGAATGTATCATCAATCTCGAGATCAGGCTGTGCTATATGCTCGTTCTCGAGTCTAGATAGATGATCAGCCACTTGGTTCTCGCAACCTCTTTTATCTTTTACCTCGAAATCAAATTCTTGCAGCAACAATACCCATTGAATTAGCCTTGGTTTTGCATCTTTCTTTGTCATTAAATATCTCAGGGCTGCATGGTCTGTGTGAACTACCACTTTGGTTCCCAACAAATAAGCACGGAACTTCTCAAAAGCATACATAACCGCTAGCAGCTCTTGTTCTGTGACAGTATAATTCTTTTGGGCTTCGTTTAGGACCTTGCTTGCATAGTAGATTGGATGGAATAACTTCTCCCTTCTCTGGCCAAGTACAGCACCCAAAGCTACCCCACTAACGTCACACATGACTTCAAACGGTAGAGACCAATCTGGTTCTACCATGATAGGAGCTTCAATTAGCTTCCCTTTGAGGCATTCGAATGCCTTCAAATAGTCTTCATCGAAGTCAAACTTTGCATCTTTCTCCAAAAGTTTTCATAATAGACTAGCGATTTTGGAGAAGTCTTTGATGAACCGCTGATAGAAACCTGAGTGCCTAAGGAAACTACGAACTCCCTTCACTGAAATTAGAGGTGGTAGCTTCTCGATAACTTCAATTTTAGCTCGATCAACCTCAATTCCTCTTTCGGAGATTTTATGCTCAAGAACAATACCTTCTTTAACCATAAAGTGGCACTTCTCCCAGTTCAGCACTAGGTTGAATTCAACACATCTTTGCAACGCCATACTTAGGTTTGCCAAGAAAGATTCAAACGACTAACCCACAACTGAAAAATTGTCCATGAATACTTCCAACGTATCTTTAACCATATCGGAAAAAATAGACATCATACAACGCTGAAAGGTGGCTGGTGCGTTACATAGTCCGAATGGCATACGTTTGAAGGCAAACGTACCATATGGGCATGTGAACATTATTTTCTCTTGGTCTTCGGGAGCAATACAAATCCGATTATAGCCGGAATAACCATCTAAGAAGCAAAATCATCCTTTCCCTGCTAATCGATCAAGTATTTGGTCCATAAATGGCATTGGAAAGTGATCTTTAAGCGTCCACGAATTCAGCTTTCGGTAATCCATGTATACTCTCCATCCTGTAATGGGTCTGAGTGGAATAAACTCATTCTTTTCATTCGCAACTACTGTCATGCCTCCTTTCTTGGGAACACATTGTACTGGGATTACCCATTTACTGTCAGAGATAGGATACACAACCCCTGCATCTAACCACTTAATAATTTCTTTCTTCATTACTTCTTGCAAAGGTGGATTGAGACGCCTTTGATGATCAATAGTTGGTGTGCAATTTTCTTCAAGCTGAATCTTGTGTGTACAAATCCCAGGTGGAATACCAATAATGTCAGCGATGGTCCAACCAATGGCTCTTATATACTTCCGTAGAATAGTGATGAGAGTTGCAACTTGCCGCTCACCCAAGTCTGCCGCCACAATGACTGGGAGTGTATTTCCGCTTCCTAAGAATGCGTACTTTAAATGACTAGGCAGCTCCTTCAATTCTAACGTGGGTAGCTCTTCAATAGATGGTTTAGCTGGTGGTGTAGGTCGGTTTTTGAGATCAAGGTCCAGCTTCTTGGGAGCATGAGGATACGACACTAACCCTGTTAGAGCACCAATAGTTTCTTCATAATTTTCAGCTTCCTTATGCTCAACATTCATAAGTACAACCGCCAATGGGTCATCAATAAGCTGCTCCTCTTCAAGTAATTCTTTCACATCATCGAAATAAACATCAGCTACCGAGAATAAATTCAGATCTTTGGGTTGCTTCATTGATTTACACACATCAAAGCGAACTACTTCGTCATTTATTCGGAATAAAAGCTCATTAGCTCTCAAGTCGATAAGCACACTTTCTGTTGTAAGGAAAGGGCTCCCCAAGATTATGGGAACTTCTAAGTCTGCCTCACAATCCAAAATAACAAAGTCTGCTGGAAAGATGAATGAATAAACCTTCACCAATACATCACATAAAATACCAACAGGTCGTTTTACCGACCTATCTGCCATTACGAGCCTCATATTGGTTGGAGTAGGATCACCCAACCCCAAATTTTTGTAAATAGATAATGGCATCAAATTGATGCTGGCTCCTAAATCGCATAATGCCTTGGCAAAATTCAAAGATCCAACGGTGCAAGGAATAGTGAATGCACCGGGGTCAGCCTTATTCTGAACTAGTGGTCGGGTAGCAATTGCACTGCAATTATGAACAGTGTCTTTCAACTCATAGCTTGCTGCTCGCTTCTTTGTCAACAGATCCTTCATAAATTTTGCATACCCTGGCATTTGTTCTAGTGCCTCTACCAACGGAACATTAATGGTCAACTCTTTCAACATTGCCATGAATTTATTGAACTTGGTATCATCAGCTTTCTTCTTCAATCTTTGAGGAAAAGGTGGTGGTGGAAGTGGAATTGTTTTCTCCACGGCTTTCTTCTCCTCTTGCTTTCGAATTTTGGTCCTTTCAGGCTGCCAACTACTAGGGGTGACGTCATGGACATCTTGGTCAGCTTCTATGGCATCCTTATCTCCTTTATTTTTGGCCACGTGCTTGCTTTGGGATGAATTTTGCAGCACCTTACCACTTCTGGTAGTAATAGCCATGCATGATCCGTCATTCCTTGGATTTTGCACAGTGTCGCTAGGTAACGTGCCAACCGTTTTTTGATTGAGTGCTGCTGAAAGTTGGCTCAATTGCTGCTCTATTTATTTTATTAAAGTGGAATGTGAGTCAACCAATTGCTTCATTGAGTATAAATCATTTATTACCTCAGTTACTCCCGCGCTGGTTGCCTCTACTCCTTTCAACAGTTTAGCCATCATGTCTTCCATATTTGCAAAACTAGATGCAGTGGCATCACGTCTCCCTGGGGGAACATACAAACCACTCTTGTCATTCTTGTTCTTCCAACTACCTTGGTCCTTGTTTCCAGATTTATCATAATAGTTCCGACCTTGGTTTCCTTGGGTATTGCCTCGGAAACCCCCCTGATTGTTCAAGTAGTTGGCTTCTTCTTCAGAATCAGATTCCTCTCTTTTTTTTGACGCAACAACTTTGACTTTTTTGGTCTTCCCTGATAATAGATGCTTTGTAAGAAGATCCACTTATGTTTTCATGTGCGCCATATCTCGATCACATTCTTCTTCTCTTCTCCTTTGGTCTGCAGTCATGCCAATAGACAAAGTGGGGCTTGCTACCTCAGAATCCCTGGTATGCCAAGCTCTACTTTGCTTCGTCATCCGATCTAGCATATTGCTTGGCTGACCAAAGGTGAGGTCCATAAATGATCCTCCAGCCGCATTATCCACCACTGGCTTAGTCACCGAATTCAAAGATCTGCATAGTATTTCCATTAAGTGGACATTGGTCATGTGATGGTTTGGGCACCTCATAAGCTTCGTATTGAACCTCTCCCATGTTTCGTGGAGAGCTTCGGTTGGAAGCTGCCGAAAGTTACTGATTTCATCTCTCAATTGTGCTCTTTTGGATGGCGGAAAGAATCTTTCAAGGAAAGCATCTTTCAATTGCCTCGAATTTGAAATAGAATCAGGAGTTAGCCCATTCAACCATAGAGTTGCCTCCCCAGATAGAGACAATGGAAATAAGCGTAATCGAATTGCATTCTGACCAACGCCAGGATTGTCAAACTACTTGCATGTAGAAATAAAGTTGATTAGATGCATATTCGGATCATCGCCTGCTAGTCCACCAAATAATCCCTTAAGTTGAAATAACTAAATCATGGTGCTCGTGATGTTGAACTTGGCTCCGGGTGTCAATGGTGGAGGAATAATGGCTCCAGTGGCTCCGGCTCCATCGAGATCATCATCATCATCATCGTCGAATTTTGGTTGCACGGGTCGGCGTTCATGCCAAAACCTAGCTTGACGATCTCTTCTGTTAGCAGGTGTTGCTATCTCAGCATCACGCCTTGGGTTTAGTAACTCGTCATCACCTAGGTCCTCATCATTAGGATTTATTGCTCGCCCAGGGTTATCAATATTCTGTTGATGTACTTGAGCGGCGGCTAGAGCAGCTAGTCTCGCCTGTTCTTGTTGAGCGGCCATTCTTTCAATTCCCTGATGTGCTTCCATTCTGCCAATACGTTGTGGTTCAGGATTGATAGGTAATAACGGTTGACTAGAACTTTGAGTATGGGGCATGCACTGAATAAAAACCTGCAGAAAACAAAAACAAAAACTAAAAGTAAAGTACGAGAATCTTTGACCAAAGGGTCTAGTAATTATCACAAATTTAGTAGACAACCGTATTCCCCGGCAGCGGCGCCAAAATTTGATAACGCTCAAACTACAGCTCTTGTAAGAGTGTAAGCGGTCGTTGTCAAATATAGAACCCAACTGGGTTGGGTGTCGAATCTCACAGGGAATAGCAGGTCACTAAGTAAGCAAAGATTAGTAGACTTTTGGTGAAAGTCTCGTAAAAGGGGGGATTTTGTAGCATGCAATAGTGTAATAAAATAACAAAGTAAAAACGGAGAATAGCAAAGTAAAAAGGAAGAATGTTTAGTAAGATGTTAATCAATGAGAATTGGGAGTTGGGGTTGTGTCCACCTTATAAGTTATACGTCTCTATTGGCTATGAGTTATGCGGAATTCAGACATGCATGTGCTTATAGAGAATTGTATTCTATGGTAAATCCAAGCGTCTTTTGACCTAACAAGGACTATTTTTCTTTAACTCTTTCGAGCTTAAAGCGTATCTAATGGTACAAATTCTCCAAGAGGTTAATCCAGTTATGGCACTAACTTTTTAACAGGGGTTGGTGCCCTATTACCTTGACATTATCTCTTTTCCAGACATATAACTTTTCTTTCAAACAAGTTAATGCTATACTGGCGTACCCTATGTGTTTGCAACCACAAGAATTTAAATTAAGATGAAGAGAATAATGATATAAGCAGCATACGTGTCAAGAATTCACAAACTCATAGCAATAGATAGTATCTCACAAGGCTTTCATAACCCCAACAGAGAAGTTTAGCTACTCATGAGTGCAATGAAAATCAGAATAGACATTATCATTATACCAAAATAAAGATCTCAAGTGTAGTAGGGTTTGGTATGGCTTGTGGCGTGAATTCCCTTTTAGAATAGCGTTTCTCTTGTTGTGACAATTAAGAGTCGACTTAAGATGAAGAGAATAAGAATTAAAAGTCGAAGTATGAGAATTCAAATTAATGGAAGAATTAGAATGATTCGGAATTGAAGAATTATTGTATTGCGGAATGGATAAAAATCTCTAGCAAAATAGGGTATTTATAATACCCATATCCTATTCCTACTAGGCTACTGCGTACTTATCCTAATCCTAATAAGTTACTGCATCATTATCCTAATCCTACTATGTTACTGCTGATCCCCAAAGTCTTTGGAAATGTTGTTTTTGCCCGGGATAGGTTTTCCATGTGTCACGTTTGGTCCTAGGCGTCCAAGCTCTCCTTCCCCTCTTTCGTGAAGCTTCCTTGGGCGTCAAGTTATCCATAAAATGCTGAAATCTTCATCATTTATACCTGAAAACTTGCTAATCATGTTTGTTAGCTCACTTACAGGAAAAAGAACTAAAAGTGCATGAATTCTATAATTTGTCCTCAAAACTTAGATAAAATATGGGTCAATTATAGTACTTTAAGCGTGCAAATACGCCTATCATCAAAGTCTCAGGTTCTTGAAAGAATTCTTGAGTCAAGATTTGAAGATTGGAGTCGTGGCTAATGGTGTGAATGGTGTCAAAACTGATGGTGGAGTAACCAAAAACACTGGAGTTGTAACTGCAAAGGATTACAATCCTACTCTTTTCCTCAGTATCTCTCACATATGAGTGGTATACAAATTGTCTCCTTCCAGTTAACAGGTGTGGAAAATTTCTCTATCTGGTTTAGGTCTATGTGTATAGCTCTGTTAGGAAGAAATAAGTTAGGACTTGTTGATGGTTCTTGCACTAAAGAAAAGTTTTCTTCTGATCTGGGAAACAGGAAAGAGTAAATGCCATTGTACATGGATTATGAACTCTTTGTCTAAAGAGTTATTAGGTTGAATCATGTATGCCTCAGTTGCAATTGTTGTGTGGTATGAGTTGTTTGAAAGTTTCTATAAAGTGGATGGCGCTAAAACTTTCAACGTGCACAAGGAGATTGCAACACTGTCTCAAGGAACAACTTTTGTATCTTGCTATTTCTCAAAACTAAAGGATATATGGGAGGAATTTGAGGCACTTGTGCTTGCTCCTGGCTGTGATTGTAAAAAATCGAAGGATTTTTTACTACATCTTCAAAAACTAAAGTTATTTCAGTTTCTCATGGGACTAAATGAAATATATCTACAGGCTAAAAGCCAAATACTACTTATGACCTGTTTGCCTACTATCAATTAGGTATACGCCATGATAATGAGTGATGAAATCCTCTAATCTTTAGCTACTAATGAAGGTGTACTAGGATCTGGTCATGCAGGTGTTGGTAGAAGTCTTGACTTAGCCATGTTTACAAGAAATGGGACACAGAAATTCAAAAAGAACTACAACTTGTGGTGTGACTTCGGTAAGCTAAAAGTTCATACTAAGAAACTTGTTGGAAGTTAGTTGGATATCCTCAAGATCACAAGTTCAAAAAGAGGTTTAGGTCTGATGGATCTAATGCAGCATACAAGGTGGCTACTGATTCTTAAGATACTGCAGAAATGACTACAAGGCAAAGTTCTCACTCAAGATCTTTCCAAAGTAACTGTTTCAATAATGGAAGCCATGAAGAAGAGTCTAAAATGCAGCTAGATCAACTAGGTCAAATTGGAACAACAACCTTTACTAAGGAACAATATGATCAAATCCTGAAGATGATCAACAAAAATAATGGTGCTAGCACTTTTGCTAAGATAACAAATGTTGCTAATGCAGGTATTAGTGTATTTCTAGCTTCATATGGGTCAAGAAATTAGATAATTGAAACTGGAGCCACAAATCACATGGTTGGAAATTTAGACTTACTAGTGGATGAGTCCATAACAAAACTAGATAAGCCAAGAAGGGTGTATTTACCTAATCGTGATCTGACTGAAGTTACACGTGTGGGATCTAGTTATGTGTCTGCTGAAAATAGTATAACAAATGTGTATCATATTCCTCAGTTTATATGCTGCTTGTTTTCAGTATCACAACTGACCAAGGAATGGAAATGGTCAGTGAATTTGTTCCCTGGTTTCTGTGTTTTCCAGGATCTTTGTACTGGAAAGGTAAGGGGGATTGGTAAGATTAATGGAGGTTTGTGTCTCTTAGTGAATACTCAAGAAAGGAAGGTTCCAGCAGCAACAAAAGGCTCTACTAAAGCTAATGAGAGTAAAGCCCAAGCTGAGGTTGATCTGTGGCATAGAAGATTAGGATATGCCTTTTCTAATATACTTCTAAAGTTGCTACCTAATAAGTTTCATATAGTAGAAGATAGAGTAAAGAAATGCAGTGTCTATCCTGGTGCCAAGCAAACCATAATTCCTTTTTCTATAAGTAATACTCAGTTTGCATGTTGTTTCTGTGGGGACCTTATAGGATTCCAACTATGAATGGTAACATATTTTTCTTAACAAGTTTTGATGATTATTCAAGATTTACTTGGTTGTTCTTATTGAAACTCAAGTCCGATGTGTATGTGCAGATACAACAGTTTCTTGAGTATGTTAAGACACAGTTTGGCAAAATTGTGAAAGTGATTAGAACTGACAATAGAACTGAGTTTGTGAACTTATTATGCAGTAGTTTATTTGCAACAAAGGGTATTGTACATAACACCTCATGTTCTTATTCACCTCAACAGAATCGTATGGATGAAAAAAAGCACAGACACATCCCGAAGGTCACAAGAGCATTGGGGTTTCAAGCAACAATACCTGTTAAATTTTGGGGATATTGTGTTTTAGCTGCTTTTTACCTCATAAACAGGTTACTTAGTTCAATATTGATTATTATACTCCATATGAGAAGTAGTATGGTACTAAACCATCTTGTGAGCACCTAAGAGTAATAGGTTGTCTCTGTTATGCTAAGGTGCGAAATGAGTCTAACAAACTCATGCCAAGATCAAGAGCAGCTGTGTTGATGGTCTATTCTAGTTCCAAGAAGGGATACGTCTTATATGACATATCTACTAATGCTTTCTTTGTTACCAGGGATGTGTCATTCAGAGAATCTGTGTTTCTTTTCAAGCTTGAAACAGCTAATGATCAAATTTACTATCATATGTTTCTATTGGAAGATCAATATCCAGTAGCAAGTGATGTTATGACATCCTTGCAGGCTCCTATAAATGTCTCATATCAAGAGGTTCCTAATACTGTGAACAAGAAAGAGTATCTACAGCCTCATGTACCTACTACTAGACAGACCATAACCAAGGTATATCAAAGAAGATCAAGCAGACATCAAGAGGTTACTCAGCAAGAACAACAACTACAAAGGGTTTCTAATACTACACATCCTGCAACTCAACCAACTGCAGCTCAAGATCAAAGGAAATTAACTAGAGAAAGGAAGTCACCAGCATGGATGAATGACTTTGTCTCTAAGAATACAAAGAACGTACCTCATGCTCTTGCTAATCATGTGTCATATGATAAACTATCTCAGTCCTATAAGACTTTTGTGGTGAAAACCTTATCTGTTACTAAGCCTACAATCTACTCTAAGGCCTGCAAAGATCCTAGATGGATATATGCAATGAACACTAAAATAGAGGCCTTAGATTACAACTACACTTAGGAGATTGTTCCTTTACCTAAAGGTAAAAGGGCCATTGGTTGCAGGTGTATATATAAGGTGAAGTATAAGGATTCAGGTAAAGTGGAAAGATTTAAATCTAGACTTGTAGCAAAGGGTTATGGACAAAGAGAAGGAATTAACTACAAAGAAACCTTCTCACTATTGTGAAGATGAAAATAGTAAGAACTATTCTTGCTATTGCTGCAAAGAAGAAATGGTTTGATCAGCAGATGAATGTCTACAATGCATTCCTAAATAGTGACCTCACTGATAAAGTATACATGGAGTTGCCTCAGGGATTTTCCAATTAGGGAGAGAATTCAGTATGTAGACTGACCAAATCCCAATATGTCTTAAAGCAAGCACCTAGATAATGGAACACAAATCTATCAAAAGTCTTACTAAGGTCTCAGTTTATTCAAAGTCAATATGATCTCTCTCTGTATATAAGAAGGACACCAGAAGGAATTACTTTGGTATTTATGTATCTAAATGACACACTAATCACTGGTGATAGCATGAACCTGATAGAAGATGCTAAAGTTATGCTACAACAAAGCTTCAAAATGAAGGATCTAGGTAAGTTAAGGTTCTTCTTTGGCATAGAATTTGCAAGGTCAAACAAAGGAATACTAATGCACCAGAGAAAGTACACTCTAGAGTTACTATCTGAGTTAGGATTGACAGAAGCTAAACCAGTGGTCACTCCTATGGACTACAATGTCAAACTGACCTTAAAACAATTTGATGATCAAGTTAAATAGCTACAACCTACTAATGATCCGCTTGCAAATCAAGATGCATACCAAAGACTAATTGGCAAGAAATACTTAACCATGACTAGACCTGATATTGCATTTAATGTACAGACACTAAGTTAGTTTCTATAGAAACCAAAGAATTCTCACATGGATGTTGCAATCAGAGTTGTAAGATATGTTAAAAATCAACTTGGTCAGGGTGTGTTACTATTTAGTAAACCAAGTAAGCAGGTAAGTGCTTACTGTGATGCATATTGGGCATCATATCCTTATACTAGGAGATCAGTGACTGGTTACTTTGTAAAGATTGGAAAGTCAGTGGTGTGCTAGAAGTCAAAGAAACAAGCTATTGTTTCCAGAAGTTCAGCTGAGGCTGAATTCAGAAGCTTAGCAACTGTAACAGCTGAGCTGACTTGGATACTAGGACTACTAAAGAAGATTGGGATAGAAATAAAACTACCAGTCAAGGTTTTTAGTGGCAGCAAATTAGCTATTCAAATAGCAGCCAATCCAGTTTACCATGAAAGAACCAAACACATTAACATTGATTGCTTTTTTGTAAGAAAAAAGATAAGCCAAGGGATCATCACTACAAACTACATTGCCACAAAAGATCAGCCTATAGATATGTTCACCAAAGGTCTCACCAAGGCTCAACAAGTGCATCTAATGTTGGGTTCAAAGTGTGTATGAAAAATGGAAAATGGTGGAGAAAAGGAGACATCCAATTTAGAAAGTGTACTCTAAATTGGAAAGTTCACTAATTCTCCCACATTGGTGGGAGAAGGAAACTTTGGAGTGTTTATAATAAGAACTCTTACTCCACATGATAAGTGAGGAAAGAAATAAGAGATGCCTCACATCGTCGTCGTCGCTCACTTGGCTCGGCTTTGAATTTGGATTTGGATTTGGCAAATGATCGATCGATAAGATCTATATTTTTGGACAAAATTTATTTGACGGAAATAAGGAAATCCAGATAGAAATCTAAGCCAAAAGTACAAAAAATGCAGTAAAATATTTTCTAGTTTTGGTACTCTATTTACACATGCATGCAGAAGATCGAACTAATGCAATACTTTATCAAACTGGTGCCACTATTTTGGTGAATTGATGCACTGTTTCAGTAAACTGATGTACTGCTTCAGAACTGATGCATTGTTTCAATGAACTGACATACTTATTCACGAAATGACATGCCTGTTCAGAACAGTCACATTGTTTGGACGAATGGATTGTTTGGACGAATGGACATGAATTTTCAGAAAAGGTTATACCTTTTAGATGATCTTTTGCCTCTTTTCAAAAGAGGCATGTTATGGCTATATAGACCTGGTTTATTCCGCAGGTTTAGTACAAAATTTTCAGATTAAAAACTCTCTTCTTATCTCAAAAATATTCTGTGTGATCACTCAAAATGTTCTGTGAGTTCAAAGATATTCCAACCGTTTGAGGTACCGCTACTATTGGTCTGTTAGCCAAATTCCATAACCTAGGGTACAGTGAGGGGGATTATTTCCTTAAGTAAAATCCGTGAATTCGGATGACTTGGCAATTTTCTGTTTTATCTTAATTTCTGCAAAATAAAATACACCTCTTGGTCAGGTCATTTTGGTCTTGTGTTGAGGGTATTTGATATACTTCATTGTGTTCTTGTTTATACTTGAAGTCAAGTTGAAGTTGGTATTGTAATATAAAGATTCTGTGTACCCAAAGTACAAATGAAAATAACAATCTTAAGGAATAAATTTACAGAATTCGTATAACTTGTTTTTGGAGATTAAAGCTTAGGCTTTCTACTCCGCTTGAATTTAACTAGTGATTAGAAGACATAAAATCTTCATCACAAGTTAAAGTTCACTCGGTTGACGATTTGAAGTTATAAAAACTTCATCGTTAATTAGAAACAAGAAGAAAAATTGAAAAGTTATTTAACTTTATAAATTGTATTCTGAAAATACTAAATTTTTCTGTCTTGTGTTGACAAGAAAGATGACTAATGAAAGTCAAATGATGGATGCGACAACATCTATGGGGGAAACTAATATTGCCACATCAAGTTGCACAAATGCTCCGCCAACAATGGCACCGGTGGAGAAGCCCGAAAAAGTTTTGGGCATTGTTTTCAAGCGGTGGCAGCAAAATATGTTCTTTTACCTCACCACTTTATGTCTGCAACGGTTCACTAGCGAAGACACTCCTGAGGTGCCCGAGGGAGCCTCGGACAAAGACCGTTTCGTTAGTGTAGAAGCTTGGAAACATTTGGACTTCCTTTGCAGGAATTATATTCTGAGTAGTCTCCAAGAAGACCTCTACAATGTTTATAACGGAACCAAGACATCAAAGGAACTGTGGGGGGCACTTGAATAAAAATATAAGACGGAGGATGCGGGAATTAAGAAATTCCTTATTGCAAGGTTCCTGGACTTCAAAATGATAGACACCAAATCTGCTGTCTCTCAAGTACAGGAGTTGCAAGTCATTATACATGATCTCCTAGCAGAAGGTATATCTTTGAAAAATACCTTAGTTGAACAAATTAGAAATGTTCTTAATACTCACATAAACTATTTTGTAGGTTTAACTGTGAATGATGCTTTCCAAGTAGCAGCGATGGTTGAGAAGCTACCATCTTTGTGGAAAAACTTCAAAAACTACTTAAAGCATAAACGTAAGGAGATGACTGTTGAAGATTTTATTGTCTGACTTCTTATTGAAGAGGATAATAAAGCTGCCGAAAGAAAGTCAAAGGGGAATTCTACAATTAATGGAGCACATATTGTAGAAGATGACCAAAATAATTCCAAGAAAAGGAAGCAATCAACCCAAGAAAAAGTTCAAGGGAAAATGCTTTAACTGTGACAAGATTTGCCACAAGTTCCCAGATTGTCATGCCCTAAAGAAAGGCAAGAAGAAGGATCAAGCAAATATGATTGAATCCAACAAAGAATGTGATAATCTGTGTGCTATGTTCTCAGAATACAACTTGACGGGGAATCTTCACGAATGGTGGATGGATTCTGGTGCCACCCGCTATGTATGTGCCAATAAGGAGTTGTTTTCGTCATTCGCTCCGGCTCAAGTAGAAGAAATGATCTACATGGATAACTCCGCTATGGCTAAGGTAGAAGGAACAGGAAAAATTTGCTTAAAGATGACTTCCAAAAAGGTCTTGACACTTAACAATATCTTGTATATTACGGAGTTACGTAGGAATTTAATTTCTATTTCACTTCTAGACAAGAACGAATTCAAATGTGTAACTGTTTTTGAAAAAATTGTAATTAGCAAAGGAGAAATTTATGTAGGAAAAGGCTATCTGACCGAAGGCCTTTATAAAATGAATGTAATGACTGTTGAAATAAATAGAAGTTTGAATTCTTCTTATTTGTTTGAGTCTTATGATTTATGGCATGAACATTTAGGCCATGTTAATTACAAAACATTACAAAAACTGATTGACTTAGAAGTTTTTCCAAACTTTGAGTGCAATAAATCAAAGTGTCAAACATGTGTGGAATCGAAGTATGCAAAGCATCCTTATAAGACCGTTGAAAGGAATTCCAATCCCTTAGACTTAATACACACTGACATTTGTGATATAAAGTCAACACCATCACGTGGTGGGAAAAAGTATTTCATAACTTTTATTGACGATTGCACTAGATATTATTATGTCTACTTGCTAAATAGTAAGGATGAAGCAATAGATGTGTTTAGGCAATATAAAACTGAAGTTGAAAATCAGTTAGACAAAAAGAACAAAATGATAAGAAGTGATAGGGGCGGAGAATATGAATCTCCCTTTGTGCAAATATGTTTCGAGAATGGAATAATCCATCAAACTACGACCCCATATTCAGCTCAATCTAATGGAATTGCCGAAAGAAAAAACCAAACTTTCAAGAAAATGATGAATGTTTTAGTTATAAGTTTTGGTTTACCACAAAACTTATGGGAGAGGCTATCCTTACGGCCAATCGTATACTCAACAGAGTTCCCCATAGTAAGACACAATCAATTCCTTACAAAAAATATAAAGGAAGGAAACCCAACTTGAAATATTTCAAAGTGTGGGGGTGTCTAGAGAAGGTTCAAGTTCCTATACCTCAAAGGGTTAAGATAGGACCTAAAACGGTGGACTATGTGTTCATAGGATATGCTAAAAGTAGTAATGCATGTCGATTTTTGGTTCATAAATCCAAACATCCAGATATTAATGAAAATACGGTAATTGAATCACACAATGCTGAATTCTTTGAAAATATTTACCCATATAAAATTAGATATGAACAGTCTAGTGGAGGATCTAAACGACCTCTAGATGAATCAAGTGAGAATGTACATAATAAAGAAAATCAAAGACGTAGTACACGTCAAAGAACGTCAACTTTGTTTGGATCGGATTTTGTAACGTTACTCTTAGAAAATGAGTCTCAAATATTTAAAAAAGCGATGTCGTCATCAGACTCATCCTTTTGGAAAGAGGCAGTCAATAGTCAGATAGATTCAATCTTAAGCAACCATACATGAGAATTGGTTGACCTTTCTCATGAAAATAAACCTTTGGGTTCTAAATGGATCTTCAAAAGGAAACTGAAGACAGATGGTATTATTGACAAATACAAGGCAAGACTTGTAGTAAAAGGCTTCAAATAGAAGGAAGGTCTTGATTACTTTGATACATACTCACCAGTAACAAGGATAACCTCGATTTGAATGTCAATTGCCTTGGCGGCGGTATATGATCTTCAAATCCATCAAATGGATGTGAAGACCGCATTCCTAAATGGAGATTTGGAGGAATAAATATACATAGAGAAACCTGAGGGTTTTGTGGTTCCAGAAAAAAAATAAGGTGTGTAAACTTGTTAAGTCACTTTATGGACTAAAACAAGCACCTAAGCAATGGCATGTAAAGTTTGACCAAACCATGTTGGCAAACGGATTCAAGATAAATGAATGTGACAAATGTGTATTTATTAAAGACACACCAAATCACTAAGTCATTGTTTGTTTATATGTGGATGATATGTTGATCATCAGCAGAGATATTTGTGACATAAATGCAACCAAATGAATGTTCGAGAGCAAGTTGGTATGAAAGACCTTGGAGTTCTAGATGTGATCTTAGGTGTAAGAATATATCGAACTCTACAAGGATTAGCATTGTCACAGTCTAATTATATCAAAAAAGTACTTGACAAGTTCAGGGATATGGAATTCGGTACTGCCAAGACTCTAATGGATGTAAACTTTGCACTTCAAAAGAATGAAGGTGAAAGTGACTAACAATTAGAGTACGCAAGAGTATTGGGATGTTTAATGTATATAATGAACTGTACATGACCAGACATAGCATGCGCTATTATCAAGTTGAGTCGGTACACGAGTAATCCCAAAAAACGCATTGGATGGCAATGAAAAGAGTTTTGGGATATCTTATATACACTCAAAACTATGATTTACATTATAATAAATATCCCATGGTACTTGAAGGATATAGTGATGCAAATTGGATCACCGGATCGAACGAAGTAAAATCCACAAGTGGATATATACTATTGATGGAGGAGTAGTCTCTTGAAAATCATTCAAATAGACATGTATTGCTCTCTCTACAATGGAATTTGAATTATCTGATTGGAAAAAGCTGGTGAAAAGGCAGAATGACTCCAAAATTTCTTGGAAGATATTCTGTATTGTCCCAAGCCAGTGGCACCAGTATGTATACACTGTGATAGCCAAGCAGCAATAGGTAGGGCAGGGAGCATTATGTACAACTGTAAATCTTGTCACATATGACAAATATATAATACCGTTAGGGAACTTTTCTCTAGTGAAATTATCACTATTGACTATGTAAAGTCAAAGGATAATGTGTCGGATCCACTTACAAAAGGCCTATCTAGAGAAGGAGTGGAAAGAACATCCAAGGGAATGGGTTTAAGGCCTAGGACGAGTCAGCATGGCGGTAACTCTACCTAGCAGACTGGAGATCCTAAGAGCTAGGTTCGAGGAGATCAATCAAAGTTGTGTCTGGTAGGTTCAACATTGTCAATTACCCAACTCATTCTCATAATGTAGACAATGTATAGTAAACTAGAATAAGAGTTAAGGTGAAAAGTTTTTTAATGATTATCTAAATTTGGCAGATTTGATCAAATAGTTTAATCTATAGGATTGAACATTTAGAAATCACCTATGCGAGGGAGAAGTGAAAGCCGATTCAAGGAGAATGTTGGTAAAGGACTATTCTCTAAGCTCTCATAAAACCAGGACGTGTTCATGGCTGAAAAGAACAAAACCATGAGAAACATAAATGTTAAAAGGTTGGTGTTGTGATATGTATTGTCTAGGTGTACATTAAATATCGATGGTTCAAAGATATCAAATCTACCTATTGATCGAGTGCATCCAATGCATGTTCACTATGGAAAGTTCAAAGGGAAACCCATTTTCCAGATGCAATCAGTCTTTACTTGATTATCATATACTTGTCAGTAAAATTTTATGAAAAATATCCATTCCCCATTCATGTGGGTAATTTTTTGGGTTCAAAGTGTGTATGAAGTGTGAATGGAAAATGGAAAATGGTGGAGGAAAGGAGACATCCAATTTAGAAAGTGCACTCCAAATTGGAAAGTTCACTAACTCTCCCACATTTGTGGGAGAAGGGAACTTTAGAGTGTTTATAATAAGAAAACTTACTCCACATGGTAAGTGAGACAAGAAATAAGAGATGCATCGCGCCGTCGTCGTCGTCGCTTGCTCAGCTCGGCTTCGGATTTGAATTTGGATTTGGCAAATGATCGATCGATGAGATCTATCTTTTTGGACAAATTTTATTTGAAGAAATAAAGAAATCCAGATAGAAATCTATTCCAAAAATACAAAAAATGCAGTAAAATATTTTTTGGTTTTGGTACTCTGTTTATATATGCATGCAGAAGTTCAAACTGTTGCAATTCTTCATCAAACTGGTGCCACTATTTTGGTGAACCGATGCACTATTTCAGTAAACAGAAGCACTACTTCAAAACTAATGCATTGTTTCGATGAACTGACACACTTATTCACGAAATGGCATGCCTATTCAGAACAGTCACATTATTTGGACGAATGGACATGAATTTTCAGAAAAGGTTATACCTTTTAGATGAACCTTTGCCTATTTTCAGAAGAGGCATGTTGTGGCTATATAAACTTGGTTTCTTCCACAGGTTAAGTACAAAATTTTCAGATTAAAAACTCTCTTTTTGTCTAAAAAATATTTTGTGTGATCACTCAAAACGTTCTGTGAATTCGAAGATATTCCAACCATTTGAGAAACCGCTACTGTTGGTCTGTTAGCCATTTTATCCTGAGAGGAAAAAATTCCACAACCTTGAGTACAGTAAGGGGGATTATTTCCTCAATAAAAATCCATGAATTCGGACAACTTGGCTATTTTCTATTTCATCTTAATTGCTGCAAAATAAAATACACCTCTTGAAAAGGTGATTTTGATCTTGTGTTGAGGGTATTTGATATACTTCATTGCGTTCTTGTTTATACTTGAAAACAAGTTGAAGTTAGTGTTGTAATATACAGATTCTGTGTACCTAAAGTACAAACGAAAATAACATCTGTAGACACCTAATTTTGTCCCTCCCCAATATGACAAAAAATCAAAACCAACTCAAAATAAATTTTATTTTGTTTTACTTCATCCTAACCAATTCACCCACATACCCTACCCCACTACCCCACTCACATGGTTTTTCATTTCTTAACCAATTCACAAAAATGAACAGAAAAGAGAGAGAGGACCACTTTTATCATCATTATCATGACATTCTCACCATCTCCTTCAAGATAGACGCACCACTGCCATATACGCAGAAAGAGAACCTTCCATTTCTTCTACTTTTACTAAAAATAGACTATAATATCACAGTAACCATACGGACCACCTCACAGCAACACGCCATCCCCTACACACATACTCTCATCCATAATACTATAACCTCACAGAATCACATAACACATAGATTGATCCATCATTCACCAATACAAAAACCCATCATCACTCACCCATAGCCAGTTCACAAGGCATTCACACACACAACTATGAGAAATCAGTGAGAGAGAGAAAAAGGGAGATAAATGAGAAATCATTGAAGAAAAGAAAAGGACTCAATTTTTGGTTTCTTCATTGTGATACATGCACAGATCCCACAGATCCTCTCCAAGGAACACACACGCATGAAGAAGCACAAGGAAAACCAGAGAGAGAGTTCGATTCTCGAGTTTTCAAGCGAGATTCTCACCGAAATCAATGCCGATTGTTCAAATTAATCTTCCCCATTCAAAAAAACCCAACATATCATGTTATTTGTTTCTAATTTTCAGGCGAGATCACTGAAAACAAGTGAATAAAAGTAGTGCCATCAGCATCTTATTCCAAATCGATCCTAAAATAATTTAACGTTGGTACTGTATTTGGATTTGGGTTTTGTTTACCTCGGTGGGTTCTTTGTAATCTGTTTTGGGTCTCTATTTTGTGATACGAAGTCGAGTTTGTTCACTGTCCTTCATGGGTTCTCTTTTTAAATTGGCTTTTGAGGGATTTCTGTGCTAGAATTGGTTCATAGTTGAGATTTCGGTGTTCGTTAAGGTTCTCAAAGCTGCTCTCATCTTTATTTTCAAGTCAATTGAAAGCTTTCGAGGTCCAATTATCGACTTTACTCTTTTATTATCATTATATGTTTGACGATAATTGATTAAGTATTTGGTTGATACTTGGTGCTGTTTATCTGGTTAGCGAGTCGTTGATATGAAACCGATGTTGATATGGCTTGATAAATCTTTCATGTTAAAATTCATGTGTTGAAAAAAATTGGGAAGGGGTTAAATGCAATACAGTGAATTAGTATTAATTTTGGATTATCTATCATATTGAATTTGTTGGAATTGTGATAAATCGAATCTAGTAAGCAAATACTAATTTGGGTAGGCAAATTTAGAACTTTTAAATTGTTGAATGTTGAAAATGTTTGTTGAATGGTTTTATTTTATGAGTTTGGATCAATTGTATTCATTCGTCGGGGAATGCCCCAAGGTCATTTGTATTTACTCACCGGGGAATGCCCCAAAGGATTTTGTATACGAAGGATGTTCGTGATCAAGGCCTGAGGCATCGGGTAGAGCATATTTTAGGTTAGCATAGGTTTATATTTTTGCATTTTTTATTTTGGACTGTATAATTGAACTGGACATTAAATTTTGGATTATTTTGTTTTGTTTGTTGATTGATTGTTTTGCGTGTTTTTGTGTGGTTTATATATTTTGTAGGGTCAAATTAGCCGATACGCTCCACCAAGCAACCGTGGTCAAACCACGGGACCGAGGGGTGCCTAACACTTTTCCCTCAGTCAACAGAGATTTTGCTTAGCCGGAATCTCTGTTCACAAACCAGTCTTAAAGAGTAAAATTATTTTGAAAAGGATTTTTCAAAGGTGACTTGGCACACCGAATTATGCCAAGTGGCGACTCTGAGTTTTGAATGTCAAAATAATCCTTTTTCGAAGCCAATCTTCATTTTATCACTTTAATAAAAACCCTTTTGAAACTTAAAATCAAATCTTTTTGGAGTTAAAAAGGGGTGTGACAGCTTTGGCGACTCTGCTGGGGATTTTTCAGAATTCGAGCTAATTTTTCAGAGTTGTATCGGCTTTGTTTGACATTATGGGTGTATAGATATTGTTTGTGTTGTTTTGTGTTATTGTTTATCATTGTTGAGTGTCTACGTGCTCTTTGTTTATAGTTTTATCTTATGTGTTACCGCTTTATATCTGGCATCATGTGCATAACCCAAGTCATTCTTTCTGCAAGAAGTCCATAGTACACATGTTGTACACGAGCTCTAGTTGAGTCACCCTTATTTTAGGGGGGGAGCCGTCGGTGTTATGGAGTTGGTGGAAATCAAAGCAGCCACTATCGACCAAACATTTCCCCGAACAGCCTTGTTAGTAAACCCCAACGTAGGTCAGCCTTTAGGTCACGCTTATGCGCATCATATTTAAGACCTAGCGGGGCCCACTTCCTCCTTTGTAAGAGACTCACCTCTAAAGCATCTCTACGTGCTAAATGTTGCATTTTTTAGGGTAACGTGGTCATTTGATAGACTGATTTGGGGAAAACTTGTGTTAGAAGTAAAGTAAAAAAAAAGAGAAAAAAAAAGTGAGTCGAAAAGAAAAAAAAGAGTTTCGTTGTTTTAGAGTTCTTTATGGCTTTTGTTTTTCACAATTCAAAAATTCCAAAAGATTTCTTTATTTTCTGCACTCATTTGTTCAAAAACCAAAACATCAAAAAAATTTCTCACTTTGTCTCCTTTAGCATGCATTCATAATTCAAAATTTTCAAAAAAGATTTTAGCAGTTTTTATAAAAGAAAATGCAAAAAATGGTAGAAATTTGTACACTTCATTGTAATGAAAATACCAAAAAGATTTTTTCTTTCATAATTGTTGGTGTCATTTTTATTTGAAGTGTCAAGGTCAAAACTCCAAAAAAGATTTTATTGACATTTTTCATCGTTAGTCTTTGGTCGTGTCTCTCAAGTTTGGTGTAGTTTATTAATTAATCCTTAATTGTCCAATCTGGACGAACTACGCATCCCTAGTTCTCCTCTCTCGGGATGTGAGATACATAGGCGGTCTATTATGGGTTCGGGGATCTTATTTGAAAAATCTAAAAACAAAAAAAAATTCTTCACTTTTCATTTAAAGTAGGTGTTTCCTATACATCTTTAAAACAAAATCACAAAAAAAAAAAATTATTAATAGCTTCAAGTCTCATTTTCGTATGAAATTCAAAAATTGAAAATCCAAAAATATTTTTCTTTGGTAATCATAGGTTTCGTTTTGTATAGGGAGTTTGAACCTGAAAAATGCAAAAAAGATTTTTGTCAATTCTTTTGACAATTTGTTATTTTTGAAGTTTCTGGAAAAAAAAGGAAAAAAAGTTTAATCGGCCATTTTGTTAAGACTTCATAAACTACGCACACCTGATTCTCCCTTTTAGGGGGTGAGATACATAGGCGCCCTTCTTGGGTTCAGTGATCTTTTCAAAAAAAAAAAAAAAAGAAAGTTTTACTAAAGTGTTGAACTCTAACGCATTTGCTATCTCTTGTCCAGTTAGTTTAAGGTGGGTGGTTTGTGGCATTTTGGCTGATCCTTCATATTGCACCTTGCCGAAGAGAAAAGTTATGGCCAACAAGGATACTGAGATTTTGGTCACTAATCAGATAGGGAGTTTGGGGAAAGAGAATTTAGGAGTTAATAAAGAGATTTGGAATTTAAGGCAGCAAATAATAGAAATGCATCGAGTTTGGGCAAATGGGTTGCCGCCGCCTCCATTTTCCTCTGATAATCTGGAATATCTTTCTAGTTTACCTTCAGTGTCACATGCTCAATTCTGTATTTTTGTTGACATAACACAATATGCAGCAAGATCGACTCCGGGACAAGAATATCCAAACACTTTCAATGTTCATTTCCTCACTCTCAACACAAAAATACCACATGCTCGGCTCCACCCACTGTTCATGTTTTTGCAGCAGCACTCCCACCTGAAGCTCCTAATTTTGAGGTTTATCCATCGGTTTTGCCTCTCCACTCTGTAAGTGATCCTGTATTGAATATTTCTAGTGATCAGTATTATGCTCCCGTGCCCACATTTAAGTTGGCTGGTCCTTATGGCTACACTCACCCACCTGAATTTCCCCTTAACACTGAGAAGACTATTATGACAGAAGAACAAAAGAAAATGGCCAGAAAATTGAGAAATTTGGAACTGGCTATGAAGAACTTGCAAGGACTTGGATGTTACAAAAGTGTCTCATATGAGGACTTATGCATGTTTCCAGGTGTCAACCTTCCTCCCGATTTTAAAATGCCAAAGTTTGAGAAATATGATAGACATGGGGACCCAGTGGCACATTTGAGGCGCTATTGTATCAAATTAAAGGGCGTTGGATGGAAGGAAGAACTACTTATGGCTTATTTTTGGGGAGAGTCTTTCAGGCCTAACTTCGGAATGGTTTGTTGACCAAGACATTGAAAAGTGGATTAGTTGGGATGACCTAGCTAATGAATTTGTGCAACAATTTCAATACAATGTGGAGTTGATCCCTGACGAAAAATCCCTAACTATTATAAAAAAAAAGAACTCCAAAAGTTTCAAGGAATATGCGATTAGATGGCGTGAACAAGCGGCCAGGGTGAAACCGCCAATGAAAGAAAGTAATATAGTGGATGTATTTATTCAAGCGTAGGATGAAGCATATTATCAACATTTGTTACCTGCATTAGGCAAGTCGTTCATTAAGGTCCTTAAAATGGGGGAGATGATAGAAGAGGGAATTAAGACTGGCCGTATTATGAGTTTTGCAACATTGAAAGTGACTACTCAAGCAATTCAAAAAGGGTTCAGGAAGTGTTGGGGAGAAAAAGAATGAGGAAGATGCATTTGCTATTGTAGTTGGATAGCAGGAAAGGTCAAGGAGACCACGTCGTCGTCGCTCTCAGGCTCAAACCCAAGTTCATGCCCAAGCTTCACATAATCACTCCCAAAATCCATTATACTATGCTCATCCACCTCCATATCCAGTATATAACATACAACTACATGTTCAACCCCCATCTTACCCACAGTGGAACACACCAACTCCTCAGAGTCATCTTCTAACTCCACAAACATACCAAAACCCTTCTAAGCCTGATTTTTTATCCAAGCCAAATGATGAAATAAGGCAGAAGTCGAGAGATAGCTTCACAGCAATTAGAGAGTCGTATGCCAGTTTATTTTAGAGATTGGTAGAGTGGGGAATGATCACTCCTCTCTTTGGGCACACTCTTAATCGGTGTTTAAGAAATTTTGATCCTAACGTACGATGTGTGTATCATTGTGATGCTCAGGGTCATAGTGTTGAAGATTGTCAAGATTTGAAAATAGAAATTGAAAAGATGATTCAAGATAGATCAATTATGATGCAGAACACTGAAAGTGAAGAAAGCTCTAGTCATGATGATATGCAAACCAATGGCTAAGTTGTCAGGCTGAGCAATTGAGAAGTCACCCCTCTCCTTACTAGGAAGAGGTCTGGTAGTTTGTTTTGTTTTCTTTTCAGTTTTTCAAATTATTTCAGGGTTGTAGTTCGGGGTCAATTTTATTTTATCCATTTGTCATTTATGTTCAAACACTTCTATCTTTTATTTCAAATAAATGAATTATCCCTTTCCCTTTGTGTTTAAATATGTGTCGTTTGTTTGTTTTCTTTATACAATATATTTTATGTTGATTCTAGTGATATGACATGCTAGCAGAATTTTCTGGTAGATCTTAAAATCCAACTTAACCATGAAACATTGAATCAGAGGGCTAAATTTAGGAAAAACATTTGAGAAAATAGGTGGAGTGTTGAGACATTTGGTGACAAGTTGAAGCCTTCTTCAAAAATTAAGGAAATTATTTTGAGAATCACAAAATAACTTGGTCATCAATTGAAAAACCTAGCTTAATTAAGTCAAATAGCAGATGTGTGCTCCCGAGGAACAGAACAAAAATCAACTCCATGAAAGCATGAGTCATTTAATGTGAGGGATGTACAACAAAGGTGGAGTTGTATGTTCCATAAGTGTAGAAGAAGAGGTGGCACATATGCTCGGGGAAAGTTAGTGTTGTAAAACATGTCATAAGTGATCTTGATCGTGTACTTTCACATTGCATACTATGTACTAGCATTTTCAAAGATTGATATGACGAAGGCATTCCATTCTGCTATTCAAATATTGTGCCATCCTTTGTTTACCCCATTTGATCGTAAGTGTTATTTTCTTTCATACCCCTCTTTTGGAATCAAGACAGAGTCAAGAAAGCTCAAAAAAAAAAGTATCAAGCAAAACAGTAGAGTCCGAAAGTTTCAAAAAAAAAAAAGAAGAAAAAAAAGAAGAAAATATGTCCCAAAAAGAAAGTAAAGAGAAAAGTGTCAAGAAAAATAGAGTCAGAAAGTTTCAAAGAGAAAAAAAAGTCAAAAAAAAAGAAAGAGAAGAAATCAAAATCGAGCAAAACAAGCAGTTAGAACTATGTGTGACCTGATTCTCCTCTTTCGGGGGTGAGATACGTAGGCTGCCCTACTCCGAGCTCGGTCCAACCAAATAAACCATTTAGAATTGCCCAGTCAAAAGAAACTGGGGCATGGTTTGATCCTCATTGTTTAATTCGATTTCAAAAGTTGTATGTCCTACCCTACTTTAAGTATCATTTGGGACCCATGCTATCCTTCCTTTCTAACCCTATCCAAAAATCAAGTTACAACCAAAGAAAGACCTTCAGATCAATCTTTGAGGATGTTAAGGCTAAGCATGCATGTCACGCCCCAAAATCCCATCGGGCTGGACTGGTACCCGAAGCCGAGAAGGCCCGGGAGAACCCGTTCAAATACCTGTACTTTCACTTACATGTCACCAAAAATTTTGGCAGCACTTCGTTGCATATATAAGAATCTAATTACCTGTATCAGCACAACACGCACAAATATATATATAATACTTAGCCGTCGGGGCCACCACATATACAAACATAACATCACTATATAAACTTCCATGACTTTACCCTTCCTTATGTCTACAAAGCCTCTAGGATATATACATGACATAACTAGGGTCGGGACAAACCCCCGCCCACACATGACTCTTGTACAATAACAAAACATAAGGAACCGACTCGAAAAGCTCCGAAGCAAACTGGAGCTCACCAACAATAGTTGTACGACCTGGCTCCTATCTATGCTGTGAGTGAGCTGAAGCACCTGTGCCTGCAGCATGAAATGCAGGTCCCCTGTGAGGGACGTCAGTACGAAATATGTACTGAGTATGTAAAGCTGTAAATAATCATATGTGATATGGGGGATCAAGAAAATCAGACGCAAGTGAATAAATCATAATAGAAGTGAACGACACTTCATAAACACTTTAGGATCATGAGCATTATCATTAATCTAAACTTGGTTCTTGGATTCAAACACATTTGTGGAACGGTATATATTCGTTCATTTCATTCTTTACAATTATCATTCACCATTACCTCCTCCTCCCGAACCTCCAACCACCTAACAATAATCAATACTGTACCGTACTGTGACCATTAGGCTGCCCCAGTACATATCAACTGGGATCGACCCATGCTAGGCTTATGCCCCTGGGATACCACCCATAAACATATAAATAGGGATCGGCCCATGCTAGGCATATGCCCCTGGGATACCACCCACACGTATATCAAGTAACACACATAAGAGATATTTCCAATAACTTAGTTCAAAAGCTTTTGAGATTATTACATTAGTGTTCATGCCAATATAGTACCTTTGGAAAAATGATACATCAATAGGAATCAAGTAATAGACCTTCTATACAATAACGATGTAATAAAGACTCATTGGTACAACAACAATGTATTTCAGAATCATCAATATCACAACAATGAAATAGGAGCCTTTTGGTATATCAATGAAACATTTGACACTTTATAGGATGGAAACAACCTTTTAGTCGAGTCATCTCCCTTGATTCCTATAAAACATACCTTTTAGTCGAGTCATTCCCTTGACCCCTAGAAGATGTATCTTTTAGTCGATTCATTCCCCTTAAACCCTAGAAGACATACTTTTTAGTCGAGTCATTCCCCTTGACCCCTAGAAGACGTACCTTTTAGTCGAGTCATTTCCCATGATTCCTACAAGACGTACCTTTTAGTCGAGTCATTCCCTTGACCCCTAGAAGACGTACCTTTTAGTCGATTCATTTTTTGTGATTCCTACAAGACGTACCTTTTAATCGAGTCATCTCCTTTGATTTCTATAAGACGTACCTTTTAGTCAAGTCATTCTCTTTGATTCCTATAAGACGTACCTTTTAGTCGAGTCATTCCTTTTGATTCTTATAAGATGTACCATTTAGTCGAGTCATCCCCTTGATTCCTAGGAGACTTACCTTCTAGTTGAGTCATTCTCCTTGACTCTTGGAAGACGTACCTTTTAGTCGAGTCATCTCCCTTGATTTCTATAAGACGACCTTTTAGTCGAGTCATCTCCTTTGATTTCTATAAAAAGACGTACCTTTTAGTTGAGTCATCCCCTTTGATTCCTATAAGACGTACCTTTTAGTCAAGTCATTCCTTGACCCCTGGAAGACGTACCTTTTAGTCTACTCATTCCCTTTGATTTCTATAAGACGTACCTTTTAGTCGATTCATTTTCTTTGATTCTTATAAGACATACCATTTAGTCGAGTCATCCCCTTTGATTCCTATAAGATGTACCTTTTAGTCGAGTCATCACCCTTGATTCCTATTAGACGTACCTTTTAGTCGAGTTATCACCCTTGATTCCTATTAGACGTATCTTTTAGTCAAATCATCCCTTGATTCCTATAAGACGTACCTTTAGTTGATTCATTCTCCTTGATTCCCATAATGATGTGACTTGCACAAAAGTCCTTTGATGATAAACTGGGGCAACATTTAGTTCTTGTGTTTAGAACTTCACTTTTCTAGCAAATGAAATTTCTTTATAATAATCTTTGTTTGGGATAATTTTCTTTTTAGTTTTGATGTGATTTCAGGAGCCCGCCTAAAGAACAGGGCGAATAAATGAAAAGTCAAGCAATATGGTGAAAAGGTTGAAAGTCAAGTAACAAGGTGAAAAAGTTGAAAGTCAAGCAACAAGGTGAAGAAACTGAAAGTCAATAGATTGAAAAATAGCAAGTCAGGAACCCGCTTAAAGAACAGGGTGAAGAAATTAAAAATCAAGCAACAAGTTAAGAAATTGTAAGTCAGGAACCCGCCTGAAGAATAGGGTGATGAAGTAGAAAGTCAAGAGTCAATGAAAGCTGCATAGATAGAGTTTTTGTAATTTCATTTATGTTTTTAACTTGTAATTTTTATTTATTTTTGTAATAACAGAGCCACGGACCGTAACCTCGATGGAACCTCACTCGATTCTCCAACTTGGTATAGTCCATTTTCTTTCAATCCTTTGAGATACCTGTTAATTGATTCCATCATAATTTTGGCAGGTAGGATGTCCTAAATCAAGACTTGGTCTCCCTCCTTCTTTTTGTTTCCTTCTTATGAATAATGGTCGGGACAAAATTCTATCTCGTTGTCTACTTCTTCGTCTGAAAACACTTCGTATTTACATTCAAAGGGTGCATGATGTAGACACCTAATTTTGTCCCTCCCCAATATCACTTTTACTCATTTTTACCTTATCCTATCGTGTACTCTCAACCATGTAATTATCCCTCCACAAAATGACAAAAAATCAAAACCAACTCAAAACAAATTTTATTTTGTTTTATCTCATCCTAACCAATTCACCCACCTACCCTACCCCACTACCCCACTCACATGGATTTTCATTTCTTAACCAATTCACAAAAAATAGAGAGAGGACCACTTTCATCATCATTATCATGACATTCTCACCATCTACTTCAAGATAGACACACCACTGCCATATACGCAGAAAGAGAACCTTCCATTTCTTCTACTTTTACTAAAAATAGACTATAATATCACAGTAACCATACGGACCACCTCACAGCAACACGCCATCCCCTAAACACATACTTTCATCCACAATACTATAACCTCACAGAATCACATAACACATAGATTGATCCATCATTCACCAATACAAAAACCCATCATCACTCACCCACTGCCAGTTCACAAGGCATTCACACACACAACTATGAGAAATCAGTGAGAGAGAGAAAAAGGGAGATACATGAGAAATCATTGAAGAAAAGAAAAGGACTCTATTTTTGGTTTCTTCATTGTGATACATGCACAGATCCCACAGATCCTCACCAAGGCACACACACGCACGAAGAATCACAAAGAAAACCAGAGAGGGAGTTCGATTCTCGAGTTTTCAGGAGAGATTCTCACCGAAATCAATGTTGGTTGTTCAAATTAATCCTCCCCATTCCGAAAACCTCAACATAACTTGTTATTTCTTTCTAATTTTCAAGCGATATCACTAAAAACAAGTGAATAGCAGTAGCGCCATCATCATCTTCTTCCAAATCGATCCTAAAATAATTTAACGTTGGTACTGTATTTGGATTTGGGTTTGTTTACCTCGGTGGGTTCGTCGTAATCTGTTTTAGATCTCCATTTCTCAATACCAAGTAGAGTTTATTCACTGTCCTTCATGGGTTCTCTTTTCAAATTGGCTTTCGAGGGATTTTTGTGCTAGAATTGGTTCATAGTCGAGATTTTGGTGTTCGTTGAGGTTCTCGAAGCTGCTCTCATCTTTCTTTTCAAGTCAATTGAAAGCTTTCGAGGTCCAATTCTCGACTTTACTCTTTTATCATCATTATATGTTTGACGATAATTGATTGAGTATTTAGTTGATACTTGGTGTTGTTGATCTGGTTAGCTTGTCGTTGATATGAAACCAATGTTAATATGACTTGATAACTCTTTTATGTTAAAATTCATATGTTAAAAGAAATTTGGGAAGGGGTTAAATGCGATAAAGTGAATTAGTATTAATTTTGGATCATCAATCATATTGAATTTGTTGAAATTGCGATAAATCGAATCTAGTAAGCAAATACTAAGTTGGGTAGGCAAATTTAGAACTTTTGGATTGTTGAATGTTGAAAATGTTTGTTGAATGGTTTTATTTTATGAATTTGGATCAATTGTATTCATTCTTTGGGGAATGCCCCAAGGTCATTTGTATTTACTCACCGGAAAATGCCCCGAAGGATTTTGTATGCGAAGGATGTTCGTGATCAAGGGTCGAGGCATCGGGTAGAGCATAGTTTAGGTTAGCGTAGGTTTACATTTTTGCATTTTTTATTTTGGACTGTATAATTGGACTGGACATTAAATTTTGGATTGTTTTGTTTTGTTTGTTGATTGATTGTTTTGTGTGTTTTTGTGTGGTTTATACATTTCAAAGTGTCAAATTAGCCGATACGCTTCACCAAGCGACCGTGATCAAACCAAGGGGTGCCTAACACACAAAATTCCTTAGCCGAAATCTCTGTTCGCAAACCAGTCTTAAAGAGTCAAATTATTTTGAAAAGGATTTTTCAAAGGTGACTTGGCACACCAGATTATGCCAAGTGGCGACTCTGAGTTTTGAATGTAAAAATAATCCTTTTTCGGAACCAATCTTCATTTTGTCACTTTAATATAAATCCTTTCGAAACTTAAAATTAAATCTTTTTGGAGTTAAAAGGGGGTGTGACAACATCTAAATCACAAGCTAGTAATGTCTGATATTTTCTCACCTTCCTAGCTTGAGGGGAGTGTTGAATACAAAAGGAAAAGATCACAAGATGTGGAAGAATCTAGAAGAGTTAGTTATGTTTGAGATTTTGTTGTAACTGTTTTCTTGAAACAATTAGTTACATTGTGATTAACGGCTAGTTGAAGTAGTTAGAAAGAGTAGTTGATTCCTCTATAAATAATCAGCTATGTACTATTGATTACACAAGTTGAATAAACAAAATCCATTATTCTACTCTACTAAACTTCTTCTTCTTCTCCTATTCTCTTACTCTGTTCTTCTTCTTTGCTATTCAGCGCATATCTCAAAGCTAGAGTTAAACCACTGATCTAAGAATAATTACAACAATGTAATAAAACACTTAAACTGTAAGTGCAATTCAACGTGTTAGAAAAGGTTACTCGCCTTATTTTTCAGGTTACTGATTCAACTTATTATGAGCAATTATATGTAATGCATTTGCTTTATACATTACAATGATTGAATGGCTTGTTACTCTTGTACTAGCTAGTCCTTGAAGAGAAGTTGTGAAGGAGAGTATTTCGATATACATCAGAGCAACACACAATGTTTGAATGATCGGCAGACTTACGATCAGGTTTGTGTCTAGTAATTCATTTCTCTTGTGGTGCTTCTATCTTATGATTGTTTTTTTACTAAGCTTAATATTAGCATGCTATGATTTTTATAGATGCTAGTTGGAATTGAACCTGGGCAAATTTTGGAGCCCAATTGTGAGTCTGTGTCAAATGTTATTGGTCCTTAATATATAGGTTGAGTACATATATCTTGTGTCTTCTAAGTTGCAAAAAATGTTCCATAAATATATTCTCCGTGTGAATTGACTTATTTTTCGATATTTTGTATAACAGTGGTGATCATGACATGATGATTCCTTGTACATGCATCAACCGTAGCTTGGATAAGATCTCTTAACTACTCTATTGTTGATGATTGGCGACCATGGATTGTTGATGGTCAAGTTTCCGGAGTGAGTTCAAAGCTAAATGAATGTTCTTGTTAGATACTTGAATTTATGTAAACAATATTGCAACCTGAAGGTCCCGATTAAAGTTGTTGTCTTGTGATCAGGAGGTTACGGGTTCAAGCCATGAAAACAGTCTCTTGAAAATATGCAATGTAAGGCTGCATAAAATCGACCCTTGTGTTCTGGCCAGTTGTCAACCCCACGCATAGCAGGAGCTTTAGTGTACCGCCCTGCTTTTTAATATTGCAACCTAAACTTTTTTTCCTTTTTGATAAAAAAATGAACCTTGTGCCTAACTCAACCTCAAAAGCTAGCTCATGAGAGGAGGATTGCCCAAGACCATATAAGGAGACCAAGGACCCTTTAACCCACCGATGTGGGACTCCAACACTTTCCTTTATGTTTTTAATTGAAACATGCAGGTATACAAGGACATATTCAAATAAAATGGCATTTGCCACAGTGAAGTGACTTCTATAACTAGTTACATTTTCTTTTGTTTTCTCTTGTGTCTCTTGTAAGTTAACATTTTATGTATTTGAACTCTTTGTGCAGGGAGGAGGACATACAGCTCTAGAGTACAAGCCTGTTGAATGTCTAGCCATGCTGATGAGATGGTTATCTTATCAGCCTCTCTGATTAATTGAGGAACACATTTCAAGCTCATCACGAATCAGGTCACCGGTTTGGCTTTTAATCAACAGTAGCTGATAAATATCAAATGTCGAAACTGATGAGTGATTACATGTTTGAATAAAAGAGTTAGAAAATGCTAATACGTCAACATGACAGTTTCTTAGTTGATTTAGTTGTTCAAAGGGCTAACTACAAGTTTCTTAAAGCCAAAGAGGCTTGAATTTATGCAGTAAAGGTTTTTTTTTTTCTGCTTATATTTAAATTTGCTTACAACAGTGGGTGTTTGAACTATCTTGTGCACACAGGCATTGTTAATGCTTTAAAAAATCTTCACGTAACTGGTAAAATTGCAAGCTTGCAGCAATGTGATCAGTAAGTCACAAGTTCAAGTCATGGAACAGCCTCTGACAGAAATGCAAGATAAAATAGCGTACAATAGATTATAGACCCTTGTGGTCCAGCTCTTCTCGAACCGTGCACATTGGGGGATGGGATACTTAATCGTAAGTTCAAGTTAGGTGTATCTAAAATGTGTTTTTTTTTTCTTCAGAACATTTTGTAGCTCCTTTCTATTAGTTCTAAGGGTCGTTTGGTAGAGTGTATAAGAATAATACAAAATATGGTGTGTTAGTAATGTTTGTGTTAGTTATGCTTGTATTTTTCTTATGCAGTGTTTGGTTTGATATATTAAAAATAACATGAATTAAATAATTTTTTTAAAAAAGAAAATTACAAAAATATCCTTTATACATATGTTGGAAAGGATGTGAATTTTTTTTTTGAGGGACAATAGTGTCTTTCATCATATTAATGCATGTATTGGATCCATTGCATTGCTAATACCATGAATTTTGTGGTATTAGTAATACATACCTCAATACACAATACACTGTATAACTAAGCATTAGTTATACATAGGGTGCAAAAATATATCAAACAAGGTATTAGTAATACACATTAAACTAATGTATACATTAATTTTTCAATACACTCTACCAAACGAACCCTAAGTGTAGCTAAAATGCTTCTTGCATAACTCATTTGATGTACAGACAAATTGCTATGTAGATATATCTCATCAGTGAAAGTATTTTCTTTCTGCAATGTGTTTGGTAACTTGTCACCTCTAAATCTTTGCATATTCTATGCAGATATCTCATTCACGTGCTCTTGTATTCTCCTCGAAAAAGTAAACAAAATAAATGTAAATAGTACCATATGCTATCAAATTACACACTATAACACTACAATGAAGACAAGATATACTTTTGATCATATATCAATCAGCTCCAATTTTTAACCTTACATGGTGAAAATGGAGTAGTATAAGGGAGCACATGTGCTTTTGTCTGCGAAGTGACTAGTGTCTAGTGATGGAAAAATATTCTCATGCAAAACACCTAAAATTTCTACCCGTAATCAGAAATTTTGAGTTCGAGCCTCAAAAATAAAAATAATCTTAATAAAAAGTTTTTTTACCTTTTAAATAATAAGCCTTATTCGATGCAAATTCAAATTAATAGAGTATTAGATATCATATGAGAAAAAAAACACTTTAATTTCTTATTTTTTGAGTAAGTGTTTTAAAAAATAATCATTTGCGCATTTCTCTCTCCGTCTTTCATGGTTAAAAGTGAGAGAGAACAGAGGTAACATCTTAAATTTACATTTTTATATACAGAAACCATCTAATGATAATTTCCTCTTTGGTGTGCTTTCTTTTTCACCAGTCAAATAATACAATAAATTTTGCTTTTCTTAAAAAAAAAAAAAAACGTTATTTATTATATACTTATTTATGATTATTCATTCTCTTGTTTTTTTAAAAAAAAATTCTCTAAATTAAAAGGTTCAATATAGAATAGAACAATGGGAAGTTGGGAATGAATAATACATGAATATGACCCTAAACTTGACACCAAATTATAACTTTAACCTTAAATTTTGATAGTGCACAAATAAGACCTTTAACTATTTAAAACCTGAATAAATATGACCTCCGATTTTGCAACCCCATGCATGAGTTTTACTCGCGCCTACGTGGAAAGGTACTCCAATCATACGGTGCCACATCGTTAACAGGGATGACTTGAAGAGAGGTCATATTTGTGCAATTTTGAATAGTTAAAGGTCATATTTGTACGCTGTCAAAGTTTTACTTTTTGTTTTAAAGCGGCATCATTTTTATTATTATTATTATTATTATTATTATTATTATTATTATTATTATTATTATTATTATTATTATTATTATTTTTAATTTATTTCTATAACAGCAAAAAAAAAAAAAAGAACAACCACTAGCAGGGATCGAACCCGCGCAGTAGGCTGAAGGAAGCGCCCAAGAAAAGCAAAATAACACTACTGGGTTATCTAAGTACCTTATTTCATGTGGTTCAACATTAATATACAACAACAACAACAAACTCAATGTATTCCCACATAGTGAGGTCTGGGGAGGGTAAGATGTACGCAGTCCATACCTCTACCTCTAAAGAAGTAGAAATGCTGTTTCCGATAGACCCCGGCTCGAGACACGAAATACTACACAAATACATAGTAAAGCATGGAACAAGATGGCATAACATAAATACGACACCCACAAGTAATAGAAAACAGAGAAAAGTAAACAGATTCGTAATAAAGCATGAAACAAGGTATCATAACAAGAATAATACCCCCACCAAGTAATTCCCTACACTAGCGACCCAAATTGACCCTAGCCTTCTGCCCTAATTTGCGTCCTCCAGATCTTCCTATCTAGGGTCATGTCCTCAGTGAGCTGTAACTGCTCCATGTCCCGTCTAATCACCTCTCCCCAGTACTTCTTCGGCCTACCCCTACCCCGCCTAAAACCATCCAAAGCTAGCCTCTCACACCTACGAACCGGGGCATCCATGCCCCTCCTCATCACGTGTCCGAACCATTTCAATCGGACTTCCTGCATCTTATTCTCCACTGGAGTCACACCAACCTTCTCCCTGATAGTCTCATTCCGAACTCTATCCCCCCTAGTCAGCCCACACATCCAACGCAATATTCGCATTTCCGCCACCTTCATTTTTTGAATGTGGGAGTTCTTAACTGGCCAACACTCCGCTCCATACAACATGGCCGGACGGACTGCCACCCTGTAGAATTTGCCTTTAAGCTTGGGCGGCACCTTCTTATCACACAACACCCCCGAAGCGAGCTTCCACTTCATCCATCTCGCCCCAATATGGTGCGAGACATCCTCGTCAATCTCACCGTTACCCTGAATCACGGCCCCGAGATACTTGAAACTATTCCTCTTACATACTACCTGTGATTCTAACTTCACTACCACCTCATTCTCCAGCCTCACGCCATTAAACTTGCATTCCAAATACTCTGTCTTGCTCCTACTCAACCTGAACCCTTTAGACTCAAGAGTTTGTCTCCACACCTCTAATTTATCATTCACACACACATACCGCGTCTCATCAATCAAAACTACATCATCTGCAAAAAGCATACACCAAGGCACCTCTCCTTGAATACGCCGCGTCAATACATCCATCACCAAAGCAAACAAAAAGAGACTAAGAGTAGATCCCTGATACAATCCTGTCAAGACAGTGAAATGCTCTGAGTCTCCTCCCGCCGTCCTCACCTGAGTTTTAGCTCCATCATACTGGTTCAACATTAATAAATGTATATAAATATAGATTTTCTACCTTATATATACAACGTAATTTTTTTACTGAGGGGGTTCGGGTGAACCCCATGGCAACCACATAGGTCAGCCCCCAGTAAATTTAATAACGTTTTAATAACGTTAATTTAATAACATTTTAATAACGTTAATTTAATATACTACTACTATCCTTAATAACGTTAATTTAATAACGTTTTATTAAAACTATAAATTTTTTTATTATTAGTATAGTTTCATCTTTAATTTAATAGTTAAATAAATTATATTTAGATATATTATATAACTTAAATTCGCCCTCTGCTTTATAATATATATACATACCCAATATATATACATACTCGCACGATTTTTTCGTATGAGGCTGACCTACCTAATTAATAAATCTTCAATATTGCTCTTTTCTGCAATGACAAAAGAAATTAGATGTCATTTTCATCTTTGGGCCGAAAATAATGAAAAAATAATAGTGAAAAGTTATTTAAAGGTCATATTTGTGCAGTTTTGAATAGTTAAAGGTCAGATTTGTGCACTATCAAAGTTTAAGATCAAAGTTATACTTTGGTGTCAAGTTTAGGGTCATATTTACATATTATGCCCTTAGATTTTAAGCTGGACGCGTCTAGTTTTGTGTGTTGAACATGCGTTTTGCTACGTAGGATCGGAGGTCATATTTGTGCAGTTTTGAATAGTTAAAGGTCATATTTGTGCACTGTCAAAGTTTAAGGTCAAAGTTATAATTTGATGTCAAGTTTAGGTTCATATTGATATATTATCTCTTTCTTTTTTCGTGCTTAGCTTTTCACCAACCAAATTATGTGATATAAACCGTGCACACTTTTTATCATGTTATTGATATATTCATTCTTTTGCATATTGTCTAGACTAGATAGTGTTCCTTTGTATTATTTAGAAATAAATTTCATGTTTGATTAGTTAAAAATTATAACCAAATAATGTTCTACGTAACATTGATTTTTTGCACATATACAATGAAGGGGTTTTTAACGCACTTGACCACCTGATCAAATTATTTCAATCGCTAGCTAATATTGCAAAAATATACTAGTTATGTATAAAATATGTATATATTTTTGGAAAAAGTCCAAATTTTGATTAAATTTATTGTAACACAACTTTGCTTGGGTTCTATGATCTCCCTGAACTATTTATTAGTGTATTTTAGTGACGTTTATAAGCTAATAAATAATTAAAATTTATTAATAAATAAATAAAAGAGTTTAGTGCAAATAAATGTCAGTTAAATACGTTAATAAATAATCTAGGGGGTCATAATACGCTAATAAATTGTCTATGCGGGTAACAGGACCACCGCAAAGTTCGTGCGTGCATGTTACAACAAATTTCATCGAAGTTTGGGAATATCTCAGACAATTTTTCCTATATTTTTTATATCAAAATTAATAATATGCGGCTATATACTATAAAAGCAGTAACAACAACAACATATCCAGAGTATTGTTTGGGGAGGATATACCACTACCTCAGATATATGAAGTGGAGAGGTTGTTTCCGATTATATACTGTAAAAGAATTCTTGAAAAAAACAAACATTGAAGTGATAATATTGAATTCATGGAATTATTACAAAACCTTATACACGCAACTGTATATACAACCAAACCACCTATTGATCAGTGTATATATAACTAACTAATTATACAACCAAACCACTTATTGATCAGTGTATGTATAACTAACTAATTAATTAGTCCATGGATGTTCAAATGCTGGGGCAGATTCAGGATTTTCAGTGAGGGAGTTTAGTAGTACATATTATTTATACATAAAAAAAAAAAATTTATCATGTAAATATAGTATAATTTTCCAACGAAAGGGGTACAGATAAACCCTGGAATACTTGTACATCCGCCGCTGTTCAAATGAACTTCCTACTGATTGTTTGGCAAAATTTGGTAAAATGATCGAATTGATAGAAAAAGATACTTTTTGCCCATAATTTTATACTTTTGATGTGGTTAGTTGTTTATTCCTAACACAACAAAGCAAAAATTTTCAAACTGTGCATGTGCTAAGTGGTGGAAGATATTTGTTCACTTATTATTCACAACCAAATTCGGTGTGTGCATGCTCCTACTACTTTTTTCACCATGCATGCATGTCATTTGCTGCTAAAAAAGTGTTACTACTCCATGTTTTAGAAGAAGAGGCTAGGTCCCTCCACTTTGGCTTTCATCTCAGTCTCTCTCCCTTCTACATTCTTTCCTTTTTAATTCGATTCAAAATAGTGGCGGATCAGGATTTTCATTGAGGGGTTCAAAAGTATATATACGAACTAGTCAAAGGGGATTAAGTTCAACATTTACTATATATGCATAAAAATATCTTTAACTGTATAAAAATAATATAATTTTTCTTCGAAAGGAGTTGGTGGCTCCGCCACTAATCCAAAAAAGAATGATATATTTTTATAATCAGAAGAGTTTAACGTAAAAAAAAATCCTATTTGTCCTTGATGAAATAATTTGTAGCCACACAAATTTTTAGGGAGTATTTTAGAACACAAATTTCATTTTTTTTTTTTTTAAATATTGTATCAAGTTAAAAGGTACCAAATAAAATAAGACGGAACGAGTGTAATATATGGAGTGCGGCTCTCTTTACATTATTCACTATATATCTCTTTGTCTTGGCTCATAAGGAGCCTTGTTGCACTTGCCATTATTTCTTTGTTATCATGATCTTCACTTAGAAAATAGATCATGCCAAGTGTTGGACAATAAAATTTTTAAGGCTGAAAAATAAATAATTTGAGACAAGAAAAATGTATTGCAATAATTAATTTATTGATTTCAATGCGAGTGTTATAATCTCTATAAATCCTCTGATTCGTCTTTTCAAATATAAATTCAAGGGATTAAAGCTTGATCTTGAATTTGAACTTGATTTGTTGATTTGAGAGACTTGATCTTGACTTGTGCTTGAATTCAAGGTCTTTGAAGTTTGTTCTTGAATATTGCGGTCCTGATCTTGAATCTTGATGAACTCGATTTGAATGCTTGAGCTTTTTAGAGAAATTGCGGCGTTTGATGAACTTGATTTGAATGTTTGAGCTTTTTAGAGAAATTGGGACGTTTGATCCACGAGCTTTCTCTTGCTACTTGTTAGAGGTTTGCGGGTCTCTTTTCTGAATTATAAGACCCCTATTTATACTTGTGGAAAAGAAAGAGTCATGATCAATATGGATTTCCTTTGACCAATCAGATTTGAGTGATGTGACAGCTTTTATGGACTTTGATTTCATGGTCTGCTTCATTATTTTGACATGTGGCATGATCCTATTGGATCCTTCCCTTGACTTGGCATGTCACGTCATTTGACACGTGACGCTTATTTGGGCCTCTAGACTATGACAATAAATTGAACTTAGTAACGTGGGCTCATCATTTGTAACCCAAATTAACGGGTTAGGCCAATAAAAATCGGACTTTAATTAAGTCCATAGATGTTTGGACTTAAATATTTAATCCAATTATATTAATCCACAATATTTGTTTGGGACTAATATATTTTGAATTTAATATAATTCAAATTTTGTATAGATTTTAAATAAAATTTCATTGTCCACACAATGTCCCCTACTTCAAAACTTGTCGAGATATTTAATATCAATATATACAAAATATATGATAAAAATATTAAACTTGTATCATATATTCTTTTTATATTTGTGAAATATTGATTTGTACGTAAAACAAAATAAGGGAAGTTGACTTTTGAAGCGTACAATGCTTATGTCACTCCCTTTATTCCTTTTTTTTTTTTTTAGTAGTAGTTGTTAATCCCTGCTGCCTTAAAAAAAATATCATTCCTTTACTATGCACATACCAGTAAAAACGTAAGACCTTTTCCTTTTTTAGTAAGACTTGGGATTTATTTTTATCGTTTATACCACCGCTAGAGTCTTTTCCTACTACAATTTCAACAAAATCTTTAAATTTAGCATGGATTCGGAGATGTGAGCCGCCCTATTGCTCTTATAAATACCACATATATTTTTTTCATGCAAAACATCAATTTGTAAAATTCTTTAGAGACTCCTCTTCTTCGAGCTTCAAGAGTTAATATCAAGGTATTTTTTTCTTTTATTTTCTTTTTATTTATTTCTGTTTTTTTTCTTCCTTTTTTTTTTTTTAGCATTGAAACAAATAGCAATATGCAACCATTAACTAAAGACGGTGGCCGTCGGCTTAAGGTGTGCGGGGCTTCATCACCTCAAGACCTGACCAATTTTGTTTGAAGACGGTGAACGTCGGCTTAAGGTGTGCGAGGCTTCGTCACCTCAAGACCGACTAATTTTACTTGAAGACGGCGGACGTTGGCTTAAGGTGTGCGAGACTTCGTCACCTCAAGACCCGACTAATTTTGCTTGAAGACGGCGAACGTCGGCTTAAGGTGTGCGAGGCTTCGTCGCGTCAAGACCCGACTAATTTTGCTTGAAGACGGCGGACGTCGATTTAAGGTGTGCGAGGCTTCCTCACCTCAAGACTCGACCAATTTTTTTTTAAGATGCAATGATTTTCTTTCAGTATGGAGCCCTTTCACTGATGTATCTACGCAATGGTTCTTCTAAGTATGGGCCCTTTCAATGGTTAGGTTAAAGTGCAAAGGGACAAATCTTGTCCACCTTAAGGCATGAAAATTTTTACATCCTTATAAGGATAAACATGTAAGAGGCCAGCTTAAGCTGCAAAGGGACAAATTTTGTCCACCTTAAGGAATGGAAATTTTGAGATCCTTTTAAGGATAAACCCGCGAGAGGCCAGCTTAAGGTACAAAGGGACAAATTTTGTCCACCTTAAGGCATGGAAATTTTGAGATTAAGGATAAACCCGCGAGAGGCCAGCTTAAGGTGTAAAGGGATAAATTTTGTCCACCTTGAGGCATGGAACTTTTGAGATCCTTTTAAGGATAAACCCGTGAGAGGCCAGCTTAAGGTGCAAAGGGGAAAATCTTGTCCACCTTAAGGCATGAAAATTTTTATATCCTTTTAAAGATAAACACGTAAGAGGCCAGCTTAAGGTGCAAAGGGACAAATTTTGTCCACCTTAAGGCATGGAAATTTTGATATCCTTTAAGGATAAACCCGAAAGAGGTCAGCTTAAGGTGAAAAGGAACAAATCTTGTCCACTTCAAGGCATGAACATTTCAATATCCTTTAAGGATAAACTCGTTAGAGGCCCGCTTAAGGTAAAAACGAACAAATCTTATCCACTTTAAGGCATGTAAATTTTGAAATCCTTCTAGTTGTAGGCTTGGAGAACTTTGGCATTCCAATTCCCATTGAAGGAACTCTCTTTCTTTGTGACGGGTTGCCCTCATTGAGTCACAAATATTTAGAGTAAGTCCAAAATTTAATTAGAATAGTTTTATACTTGGTATCAATATGGTAGATACTGCAGGAACATATTTTTTTTAACGCTCATGCAACTGAACTCAGAATAAAATTTCAAGCGCCTATGTACCTCAGTAAAGAGGATCAAGTCACAACGTAGTTCTAGTTGAGTGTTTTTTTCTTTTTTTGTGTCCTAACTTTTTCCTAGGCCACCTCTTTTGAGGTTTTCAACCTAGTGGACTTTTTTTTGTGAGTCGTACACAGTTTATACTCTTGCGGGCCAAGAGTGGACATGCAGTTTATACTCGTGCCTTAAGGAGTATACATGCAGTTTATACTCGTCCCTTAAGGAGTGTCATCTTCCTTTAAGTATAGTACTTCTTCAAGAACTTGGCATTGATACGGCCAACTCTCACTCCATCTGCATCGACAAGCTTGTAAGCACCGTTTGAATATGCCTCTTGTATGACTATGGTCTATCCCACTTAGAGGTGAATTTGCCCCCAGACTTACGAGAAGTGATAATGGGTCTCCTTACTGCAAGGACTTGATCTCCAACTTGGAAGAACCTCAAGCGAACTCTTTTATTGAAGGAACGAGACAGACGGTCTTGGTAACATTCAAGATTTTGTTGAGTTTCTAGTCTCTTCTCATCAAGAGATTCTAACTCCACAAGATGCAACTTAGCATTTTCTTCATCAGTGAGCCCTTCTTGAATAGTCAGTCTCAAAGAAGGTATTTGACGCTCAAGTGGCAAGACGGCTTCAACTCCAAAAGCAAGCGAATATAGGGTTGCTTACGTTGGTGTGCGGTAAGTTGTTCTATATGCCCATACAGATTCTTTCATTTGCTCATGCTAGTCTCGTTTGGATTTGGTGACGACTTTCTTCAATAAGTTGCATAAAGTCTTATTGAAGGCTTCAGCTAGACCGTTGGCGTCAGCATGGTACATACAAGACTTGCTCTGCTTTAAGCCAAAGAGATCACAAATCTTATTCATCAATTTGTTATCAAACAACTTGCCATTGTCAGTTATTATATATTGAGGGATTCCAAAGCGGTAGATGATATTCACTCGGATGAAGTTTACAACATTTTCTTTCTTTACTTCCTTAAGAGCAACAGCTTCTGCCCACTTTGAGAAGTAATCTGTCGCGGTCAAGATGTATAAGTGTCCATCAAAAGATTTTGGTAGTGGACCAACAACATCCATTCCCCAAGCATTGAATGACCAAGATGCTACAGTTGGGTGTTGTACTTCAGGAGGTTGATGAATGAAATTCTCATGGAATTGACAAGCTTTGCATCTTCTAGCATAATCCAAGCAATCTTTCTCCATCGTTGGCCAATAGTATCCCATTCTTTTAATGTAAAAATGAAACCTTGGTCCAGATTGTTGCGATCCACACACTCCCGAGTGTGCTTCTTGCAAAGCTTGAATTACTTTTTCCTCTCCCAGTCACAGTAAGAGTACTCCTTCAAATGATCTTCTGTCCAGTGTATCCTTATAGTAAAGGAAGCGAGTTGCACGACGATAAATATCTGTCCTTCTTCTTGGGTCCTCTGAAAGTATCTCATAACATAAGTAATCAATGATAAGTTGTCGCCAATCTTTTTTTCAACTTCAGATACGGCAACAAGGTATTCAACTTTATTTTCTTCATCTTCAGTTGCTGGCGGTACTACCCATTCTTGACGAATAGTGACTTGCGTTTGATTTGGAAGAGTCAGGGTTGAGGCCAAAGCAGCTAGGACATCGCTTACTTATTTTCTCTCCTTGGCACATGTTGGAGGGTTACTTCTCCAAGCCACCCCATCAACTTCTGTGCATAATCATGATATGGTCATAGTTCAGGCTTTCTGACTTCATAGCTTCCCAAAAGCTGCTTGATCACCAATTAGGAGTCACCAAAGAGTTGTAATTGTAGTTGTTTCATGTCAACAGCCATCTCAAGTCCAAGTATTTAAGCTTGATATTCAGCAACATTATTAGAGCAGCGATTTATTAGGGTAAAAGAGTATGGGATGACCTCTTCTTGTAGAGTGACGAACATCATACCAGCACCAGTTCTATCTCGGTGTGCGGCACCATCAAAGTACATTTTCCATGGGGTCCTAACTTCAATGACCATTGCATCTTCATCAGAAAGTTCATTGCTTAGTTACCAATCATCAGGTATTGGGTGGTCTGCCAAGAAATCAGCTAGTGTTTGTCCCTTTACAGCCTTTTGGGAAACGTACACAATCTCAAACTACTGAAATTGAAGGAACCATCTTGCAAGTCGATCACTAAGGATTGGTTTCGACATTACAAACTTGATGGGATTTGCCCTAGACATAAGACGGACAATATGAGCTTGAAAGTAGTGTTTCATCTTTTGAATTGAGAAGGGCAATGCCAAACATAACTTTTCAATTGGAGAATACTTTAGCTCATTCGGTGTCATCATTCTACTCAAATAATAAGGAGAGTTTTCTTTGCCTTCACTATTTTCTTGAGCCAGTAGTGCTCCAACTGACCTCTCTTGTGCCGCGATGTAGAGTATTAATGGTTTCCCAGGTATGGGTACTGCAAGAACTGGTGGCTTCATTAAGTACGATTTGATACTCTCAAAGGCATTACCACAAAATTGGTCCCATTCGAGGGGAGTGTCCTTCTTCATGAGACCACTAAATGGTTGATATTTTTTGGCCGGGTTTGAGATGAACCTCCTTAAATATACTAGCCTTCCTTGAAGGCTTTTTAACTTATGAATATTTCGAGGCTCAGTGTAACACCCCGTACTTAATTACGTGCATTAGCCATTGTTATATGTGTTGGAGTATCTGTATTGATCCTAAGTTAGGTATATATGAGTTTAAGTATGAGTATTAATTATTTTGAGATGGTTTCAAGTGTATAGTTTGATTATATGGGTATAGGAATCGACCTTATTTAAATCGGAATTTGCCCTTCGATGTTTCCATACGAAGGTTATTGAATAAGCTTTCCGACGATATAAAGATTTTCAAAAATGGATAAGTTTCGGATATAAGCGAGCACGCTCGAAACTAAAAACGGTGGCCGGGATGTGAACAGTAAAATTGCAGGAAAATTTCCAATTTTTGGGTCAACTTTGAACGATCATAACTCCCTCAATATAATGAACTGGGAGAGCTACCACATATCAAAAGAAATATCTTTGAGTATTATTTCTAATGAAATTGGTTTCATCCAAATCCAACATCTGAGTAAGGAGTTATACTCGTTCTACTTCAGCCTCTCAAAACAGATTTTTGTGAACAGTAAATTAGCAGGAAAATACTGTGGCCTACCAGTTTTTGGGTCAATTTTGAACGATCATAACTCCATCAATATAATGAACTGGGAGAGCTACCACATATCAAAAGAAATATCTTTGAGTCTTCTTTCCAATTCAATTAGTTTCATCCAAATACAACATCTGTGTAAAGAGTTATACGCGTTTTACTTCAGCCTCTCAAAACAGATTTTTAGGGTCAACTTCAAACGATCATAACTCCTTGTACAGAACGAACTGGGTGGCCTAATTTATGTGAAATGAAATCAATTTGAATTATCTTTACAATGATACCAATTTCACCCAAATCCGATATCGGAGCAAAGAGTTATGGTCTATCTACTTCAGCTTGTCAAAACAGTCCACCGGAGGACATATTTGACATTATTTAAATTTTAAGGGCACTTTGGTCATTTTCTATGGTATTATGGACGGGAATATGTGTATATATATATGTATATGAGTTCAAAAACTCATATTCATCATCAATTATAGGAAAGAACAAACCCTAGCCTAATTTTCAACTCTAATTATCTTGTGATTCAACCGTGGAAAGTCCAAATTGATTCCGTAGTTGTGTTCATCGTCTCAAGGGCTTCGAGAAGCACCCCTTATTTGTGCCAACAGGACTTCAAAACCCAAAGGGCCATTCTATGGTAAGGATGTAAATTATGTTGGTGTAATTTATATGGATATGTATATATATATATATATATGCATGTGAGCATAAGAAGTATGTTATTTGATTGTTGTTGAAAGATGATTGGAAATGATGTTGGATCATTCTTATGCATGGTTGGATTGTGTTGAATTGTGAAGGGATGATGTGGTATTGATGATGTGGTATTGAAATGATGATTATATATATATATATACACACATAAACCTATTGTTCAAGTTGGTTTTTGGAATGCTTTGCAAATATTGGTTGTATGGAATTATGGAAGAGAATTGTGGTGTTGGGTTGCTAATACTAGATGCCAAATATTTCATTGTAGATAAGTGATTTGTAAAGGCGGGAAGTTGTGTTGAATTGGTATCCGAATCTACAACGAGGTATGTAAAGCATACTCTAACGATGTTCTTTGGCATGAAAGCACCAATGTTCCATCAAGTAAGATTCCGATGGTTATCCAAACACATGTATTGTTCTACATTACCAATGAAGTTGTTTCCATTCTATAAAGTGTCAAAATGTTTCATTGATATACCAAGAGGCTCCTATTTCATTGTTGTGATATTGATGATTTTGAAACATATTGTTGATGTACCAAAGAGTCCTTATTACATCGTTATTGTATAGAAGGTCTATTACTTGATTCCTATTGATGTATCATTGTTCCAAAGGTGCTATATTGGCATGAACACTAATGTAATAATCTCAAAGCTTTTGAACTAAGTTATTGGAAAAATCTTTTATGTGTTTATGGGTGGTATCCCAGGGGCATAAGCCTAGCATGGGTCGATCCCAATTGATATGTACTGGGGGCAGCCTAATGGTCACAGTACGGTACAGTATTGATTATTGTTAGATGGTTGGAGGTTCGGGAGGAGGAGGTAATGGCGAATAATAATTGTAAAGAATGAAATGAACGAATGTATACCGTTCCACAAATGTGTTTGAATTCAAGAACCCAATTCAGATTAATAATAATGTACATGATCCTAAAAGTGTTTATGAAGTGTGGTTCACTTCTATTATGATTTATTCACATGCGTATGATTTTCTTGATCCCCCATATCACATATGATTATTTACAGCTTTACATACTCAGTACATATTTCGTACTGACGTCCCTCACGGGGGACCTGCATTTCATGTTGCAGGATCAGGTACTTCAGCTCATTCACAGCATAGATAGGAGCCAGGTCATACAGCTGTTGTTGGTGAGCTCCAGTTTGCTTCGGAGCTTTCCGAGTCGGTTTCTTATATTTTGTTATTGTACAGGAGTCATGTGTGGGCGGGGGTTGGTCCCGACCCTAGTTATGTCATGTATATCCTAGAGGCTTTGTAGACATAAAGAAGGGTAAAGTCATGGAAGTTTATATAGTGATGTTATATTCGTATATGGGGTGGCCCCGAAGGCCAAGTATTATATATATATATGTATATATATTTGTGCGTGTTGTGCTGATACAGGTAATTAGACCCTTTTATATGCAGCGAAGTGCTGCCCAAATTTTTGGTGACATGTAAGTGAAAGTACAGGTATTTGAACGGGTTCTCCCGGGCCTTCTCGGCTTCGGGTGCCAGTCCGGCCCGATGGGATTTTGGGCCGTGACAAAAGTGGTATCAGAGAGGTTCGTCCTAGTGAGTCTACAAAGCCGTGTCTACGTAGAGTCTTGTTTATCGGTGTGTTGTGCACCACATCTATAAACAGGAGGCTATGGACATTTAGGAATTGTTTCTTTTCTTCATGTCTTAGATCGTGTGATAGAGCTTATATTGTATATGAAGTCATAGTTGACCACTGAATCAGTTTGTTTCTCTAATTATAGTAATGATGCCGGTTACCAGAAGTAAGAATACCGGTAAGCAAGTAGATGTGGCTGCCGGAGAGGGGACTAGTAAGTCACCCACTATACCAGCTAATCAAAGTGAGGCTCCAGCTGAGCATGCATCAGAAACTTCCCCCAGTCCAGAAGAAATAAGGGGGAGGAGAACTATATCCCTAGAGCCACCTATTAATGTTGTTGATCAAGATCTTAGAAATGCAATGCAACTTTTGACTCGTATAGTTGCTGGGCAAGTCCAAGGGCAAGCCATTCCTGTCGCGGGTTCTAGCAGTACTGATAGGGCGGCTAGTCTTCGGACGCAAGATTTTCTTAAGATGGATCCGCCTACTTTTACCGGATCCGATCTTAATGAAGATCCGCAGGACTTTATTGATCAGATCCAAAGGGCCCTAGAGGTGATGCATGTATCGGGCAGAGAGACAGTGGAGTTAGCCGCGTATAGATTCAAAGGTGAGGCTATATATTGGTATGAAGACTGGAAACAGTCGAGGGGAATTGATACACCCCCAGCTACTTGGAAAGAGTTCAAAGAGGCATTTATTGATCATTATCTTCCATATGAGACTCGTCAGGCCCGTGCAGATCAGTTCTTAAATCTTCGGCAGGGTAATACAAGTGTGAGGGAGTATAGTCTTCGATTTAATTCCTTGTCCAGATATGCTCCTAATGTTATAGCTACTATGGATGACAGAGTTCATCGGTATGTGAACGGATTGGATCCGTATTTGGTTAGGGATTGTACTATTGCTGCACTGAATAAAGATATGGATATAGCTAGGATCCAAGCATTTGCACAGAAAATGGAAGATCAGAGGCAAAGAAGAAGAACACAGGAATTTGAAAGCGGATCTTCTAAGAGGTCCAGATCTACAGGGCAGTTTATGGCTCCACAGGGAGGTTTTAGACCTCAATTTTCTGCTAGACCACCTAGGCCATTATTTTCTTATTCTGCAGCTAGTGCTCCATCACAGCATCAGGGGTTCAGAGGCAGTCAAATTGGTCAAAGAAGTGAGGGTCATAGTTCGCGATCAGCGGGTTATCATGGGCAAAGGAATATGATCCAACTGAGACCTCCTCGAGAGCCATGCAATAAATGTGGAAGGCATCATATGGGCGCATGTCGAATGGGAACAAATGTTTGTTATTAGTGCGGTATGACGGGGCATATGATGAGAGAATGCCCACGAAGAGGCGCAGGTGGTGTAGCACGACCTTTGGGTCAACTATTGCATCATCGTCACCGGTATCTTATTCTGGTAGAGGCGCACGACCCGTGGGTCACGCTAGAAACGAAACAAGAGTCGCCAGTTCCAGTGGGACTCAGAATCGCACTTATGCTTTAGCGGATCGACAGAATCTAGAGGCTTCCCCAGATGTGGTTACGGGTACGTTGTCCATATTTTCATTTAATGTATATGCTCTAATTGATCCCGGTTCTACATTATCATATGTTACTCCTTTGGTTGCTGAAAAGTTCAAAAGAACCCCCGAATTGTTAGATAAGCCGTTGGAAGTGTCTACCCCGGTTGGGGAATCTATTATTGCTAGAAGAGTTTATAAAGATTGTGTAGTAACTGTGTGTGGTCGAGACACGATGGCCAATCTCGTGGAACTAGAAATGGTAGATTTTGATGTTATAATGGGTATGGATTGGTTGGCGTCTTGTTATGTCAAAATTGACTGTTGTACAAAAAAGATGTATTTATATTTTCCGAATGAAGCAGTTATTGAATGGCAAGGTAAGATCGGCGCACCAAGAGGTAGATTTATTTCTTATTTCAATGCAAGAAAAATGATTTCCAAGGGATACCTATATCATTTAGCTAGAGTAAGGGATACAGAAGCGGAGCCACCAACTCTTCACGTTGTTCCGGTGGTAAATGAATTTCCTGATGTATTTCCTGAAGATCTTCTAGGTCTGCCTCCTGAACGAGAAGTAGAGTTTGGTATTGATGTAATACCAGGCACCCAACCAATCTCCATTCCTCCATATAGAATGGCCCCAGCAGAATTGCGAGAATTGAAAGAGCAATTGAAAGATTTGCTTGAGAAGGGATTCATAAGGCCTAGTATGTCCCCCTGGGGAGCACCAGTGTTATTTGTGCGCAAAAAGGATGGCTCGCTGAGGATGTGTATTGATTATCGGCAATTGAATAAGGTGACTATTAAGAATAAATATCCTCTCCCAAGAATTGATGATTTATTTGATCAGTTACAGGGCGCCAAGTGCTTTTCTAAGATTGATTTGAGTTCAGGTTACCACCAAGTGAGGGTCAAAGAAAAAGATATACCCAAAACAGCTTTCCGAACAAGGTATGGTCATTATGAGTTTCTAGTTATGTCATTTGGGTTAACAAATGCACCTGCAGCTTTTATGGATTTGATGAATAGGGTGTTTAAGCCATTCCTGGATGTATTTGTGATAGTTTTTATAGATGATATTCTAGTTTATTCTAGATCAGAAGAGGACCATGCCAATCACTTACGACAGACATTGCAGACTCTTCGTGATTGTAAGCTTTATGCAAAGTTCTCTAAATGTGAGTTTTGGTTAAAGTCGGTGGCATTTTTGGGTCATATTGTATCTAGTGAAGGGATAAAGGTTGATGCTCAAAAGATAGAAGCTGTGAAGAACTGGCCAAGGCCCACAACGCCGACGGAGATTCGTAGTTTTCTCGGGTTGGCCGGTTATTATAGGAGGTTTGTTAAAGACTTTTCTTCCATTTCAGCACCTTTAACCAAGCTAACGCATAAAGCATCCAAGTTCCAATGGAATGATACGTGTGAGGAGAGTTTCCAAGAATTGAAAAATAAGTTGACTTCTACACCTGTGTTGGTACTTTCAGAAGGTACAGAAGGGTATACAGTGTATTGTGATGCTTCTAGAATTGGTTTAGGATGTGTATTGATGCAGCATGGTAAGGTAATAGCATATGCTTCTAGACAATTGCGGCCAAATGAGAAAAATTATCCTACACACGATCTTGAGCTGGCAGCGGTTATCTTTGCTTTAAAAATATAGCGCCACCATTTATATGGGGTTCATGTTGATATATATACTGATCACAAGAGCTTACAATATATTTTCAGTCAGAAGGATCTAAATCTGAGGCAGCGAAGGTGGATGGAACTCTTAAAAGATTATGATGTCGATATTTTGTATCATCCAGGGAAAGCGAATATAGTAGCTGATGCGTTAAGTCGTAAGGCTATGATGATGCCTATAGAAAGGCAAGGGATGGTTAAAGATCTTCACCAGTTAGCTAGTTTGGGAGTTCGCCTTCTTGAAACTCCGGACAAAGAGCTTATCGTACATAATGCTGCGGAATCTTCATTAGTAGCTGAAGTGAAAGAGAAGCAATATGCAGATCCTATTTTATTACAGGTTAAGTAGAATGTTCAGAGTGGTGCAACCAAGGCATTTGAGCTTACGCGAGAAGGAGTACTTCAGTGCCAAAACCGATTGTGTGTGCCGAATGTAGATGGGCTAAGAAAGAAGATTATGACATAGGCACATTTTTCAAGGTATTCCATTCATCCAGGATCAACCAAAATGTATCAAGATTTGAAAGATATGTATTGGTGGAATGACATGAAAAGGAACATCGCAGAATTTGTAGCTGGATGTCCAAATTGCCAACGAGTTAAAGTGGAACATCAAAAGCCCGGAGGCTATATGCAATGCATAGATCTTCCAACTTGGAAGTGGGACATGATCAACATGGATTTTGTTACAGGTTTGCCTCGTACAGCTCGGAAATTTGATTCTATATGGGTGATTGTGGATAGGCTTACTAAATCCGCACATTTCTTACCCGTTAAGACCATTTACACAGTTGAAGAATATTCGAAGCTGTATGTTAAAGAAATAGTCCGATTACATGGAGTGCCAACTTCTATTATATCAGATCGGGGAACTCAATTTACTGCAAACTTTTGGAAGTCTTTCCAACGGAGTTTGGGAACACAAGTGAATCTGAGTACAGCTTTTCACCCTCAGACAGATGGACAAGCAGAGCGCACCATTCAAACACTTGAAGATATGCTACGAGCATGTGTTATAGATTTTAAAGGCAGCTGGGATGATCATTTACCTCTTATTGAGTTTGCCTACAATAATAGCTATCATTCAAGTATCAAAATGGCACCATATGAAGCTTTATATGGGAGGAAGTGTAGATCACCAATAGGATGGTTCGAAGCGGGTGAAACTCTTATGTTCGGACCGGATCTTGTGTATCAAGCCATAGAAAAAGTCAAGGTGATTCAGCAACGGTTGAAAACAGCCCAAAGTCGACACAAGTCATATGCGGATAGTAGAAGAAGAGGGCTAGAGTTTTCGTTAGGCGATTGGGTATTTTTGAAGGTATCGCCAATGAAAGGGGTGATGAGATTTGGTAAGAAAGGAAAGTTGAGTCCACGATATATAGGCCCGTATAAGGTTATTCGAAGATGTGGGCAAGTTGCTTATGAATTAGAGCTACCCCAGGAACTCTCATCAGTGCATCTAGTATTTCATGTATCGATGCTTCGAAAGTGCATCGGAGATCCGTCCCTTATTACTTCTACTGAAGATGTGCAAGTAACAGAAGATCTTACCTATGAGGAGATGCCTATTGCTATATTAGATCGTCAAGTTAAGAAGTTGAGAAATAAAGAAGTGGCATTGGTGAAAGTACTTTGGAGAAATCAACAAAGGGAAGAGATTACATGGGAAGCGGAGGAAGCAATGAAATCGAAATACCCTTATTTGTTCAAAGGTGAAAAAGAAGTGCAAGGAGTGGAACTGGGACACTAACAAGTAAGTTTTTACATATGCATAACATCTATATGATGACGTGAATATCAATTATGAATTCGAACTTGTTTCGGCTAAATAACTACATTCACATTCGAGGACGAATGTCCTTAAGGGGGGAAGGATGTAACACCCCGTACTTAATTACGTGCATTAGCCATTGTTATATGTGTTGGAATATCTGTATTGATCCTAAGTTAGGTATATATGAGTTTAAGTATGAGTATTGATTATTTTGAGATGGTTTCAAGTGTATAGTTTGATTATATGGGTATAGGAATCGACCTTATTTATATCGGAATTTGCCCTTCGATGTTTTCATACGAAGGTTATTGAATAAGCTTTCCGACGATATAAAGATTTTCAAAAACGGATAAGTTTCGGATATAAGCGAGCACGCTCGAAACTATAAAACGGTGGCCGGGATGTGAACAGTAAAATTGCAGGAAAATTTCCAATTTTTGGGTCAACTTTGAACGATCATAACTCCCTCAATATAATGAACTGGGAGAGATACCACATATCAAAAGAAATATCTTTGAGTATTATTTCTAATAAAATTGGTTTCATCCAAATCCAACATCTGAGTAAGGAGTTATACTCGTTCTACTTCAGCCTCTCAAAACAGATTTTTGTGAACAGTAAATTAGCAGGAAAATACTGTGGCCTGCCAGTTTTTGGGTCAACTTTGAACGATCATAACTCCCTCAATATAATGAAATGGGAGAGCTACCACATATCAAAAGAAAGATCTTTGAGTCTTCTTTCCAATGCAATTAGTTTCATCCAAATACAACATCTGTGTAAGGAGTTATACGCGTTTTACTTCAGCCTCTCAAAACAGATCTTTAGGGTCAACTTCAAACGATCATAACTCCTTGTACAGAACGAACTGGGTGGCCTAATTTATGTGAAATGAAATCAATTTGAATTATCTTTACAATGATACCAATTTCACCCAAATCCGATATCGGAGCAAAGAGTTATGGTCTATCTACTTCAGCTTGTCAAAACAGTCCACCGGAGGACATATTTGACATTATTTAAATTTTAAGGGCACTTTGGTCATTTTCTATGGTATTATGGACGGGAATATGTGTATATATATATGTATATGAGTTCAAAAACTCATATTCATCATCAATTATAGGAAAGAACATACCCTAGCCTAATTTTCAACTCTAATTATCTTGTGATTCAACCGTGGAAAGTCCAAATTGATTCCGTAGTTGTGTTCATCGTCTCAAGGGCTTCGAGAAGCACCCCTTATTTGTGCCAACAGGACTTCAAAACCCAAAGGGTCATTCTATGGTAAGGATGTAAATTATATTGTTGTTATTTATATGGATATGTATATATATATATATATATGCATGTGAGCATAAGAAGTATGTTATTTGATTGTTGTTGAAAGATGATTGGAAATGATGTTGGATCATTCTTGTGCATGGTTGGATTGTGTTGAATTGTGAAGGGATGATGTGGTATTGATGATGTGGTATTGAAATGATGATTATATATATATACACACACATAAACCTATTGTTCAAGTTGGTTTTTGGAATGCTTTGCAAATATTGGTTGTATGGAATTATGGAAGAGAATTGTGGTGTTGGGTTGCTAATACTAGATGCCAAATATTTCATTGTAGATAAGTGATTTGTAAAGGCGGGAAGTTGTGTTGAATTGGTATCCGAATCTACAACGAGGTATGTAAAGCATACTCTAACGATGTTCTTTGGCATGAAAGCACCAATGTTCCATCAAGTAAGATTCCGATGGTTATCCAAACACATGTATTGTTCTACATTACCAATGAAGTTGTTTCCATTCTATAAAGTGTCAAAATGTTTCATTGATATACCAAGAGGCTCCTATTTCATTGTTGTGATATTGATGATTTTGAAACATATTGTTGATGTACCAAAGAGTCCTTATTACATCGTTATTGTATAGAAGGTCTATTACTTGATTCCTATTGATGTATCATTGTTCCAAAGGTGCTATATTGGCATGAACACTAATGTAATAATCTCAAAGCTTTTGAACTAAGTTATTGGAAAAATCTTTTATGTGTTTATGGGTGGTATCCCAGGGGCATAAGCCTAGCATGGGTCGATCCCAATTGATATGTACTGGGGGCAGCCTAATGGTCACAGTACGGTACAGTATTGATTATTGTTAGGTGGTTCGAGGTTTGGGAGGAGGAGGTAATGGCGAATAATAATTGTAAAGAATGAAATGAACGAATGTATACCGTTCCACAAATGTGTTTGAATTCAAGAACCCAATTCAGATTAATAATAATGTACATGATCCTAAAAGTGTTTATGAAGTGTGGTTCACTTCTATTATGATTTATTCACATGCGTATGATTTTCTTGATCCCCCATATCACATATGATTATTTACAGCTTTACATACTCAGTACATATTTCGTACTGACGTCCCTCATGGGGGACCTGCATTTCATGTTGCAGGATCAGGTACTTCAGCTCATTCACAGCATAGATAGGAGCCAGGTCATACAGCTGTTGTTGGTGAGCTCCAGTTTGCTTCGGAGCTTTCCGAGTCGGTTTCTTATATTTTGTTATTGTACAGGAGTCATGTGTGGGCGGGGGTTGGTCCCGACCCTAGTTATGTCATGTATATCCTAGAGGCTTTGTAGACATAAAGAAGGGTAAAGTCATGGAAGTTTATATAGTGATGTTATATTCGTACATGGGGTGGTCCCGACGGCCAAGTATTATATATATATGTATATATATTTGTGCGTGTTGTGCTGATACAGGTAATTAGACCCTTTTATATGCAGCGAAGTGCTGCCCAAATTTTTGGTGACATGTAAGTGAAAGTACAGGTATTTGAACGGGTTCTCCCGGGCCTTCTCGGCTTCGGGTGCCAGTCCGGACCGATGGGATTTTGGGCCGTGACACTCAGGTATCTTCAAAATTGCATCGACCTTAACTTGATCAATTTTAATTCCTCGGTGTAGCACAATGAAGCCAAGAAACTTTTCGAAAGTAACTCCAAAGGCACACTTCAATGGATTCATATTAAGTTGATATCTTTGAAGTAACTCGAATACTATTCTTAAGTATTTTAAGTGGTCGTCTCTCTTTCTTGACTTCGCCACTAGATCATCCACGTAGCATTCAATATTTTTCTGGAGCAGGCCATCAAAGATGTTCTGCATAGCCCTTTGATAAGTGTCACCAGCGTTCTTCAAACCAAAAGGCATCACCTTATAGTAATAAATACCTTTGGGCGTATGAAATACAGTGAGTTCTTCATCCTTTGGCGCTATACAGATTTGGTTGTACCCGAATGAACCATCCATGAAGGACATTGCCTTATAACCAGTGGTGGCATCAATCATCAACTCTGGTATGGGGATTGGAAAATAGTCCTTAGGGCATGCATTATTGAGATCTCGAAAGTCGACACAAACTCGAATTTGGCCATTCTTCTTCCGTACTGGAACAATACTTGAAATTCACGTAAGATATTTGACTTCACAAATAAAGCCAGCTTCATTGATTTTGTTAACTTCATTTTCGATTAGTGGAACCAACTCTAGCCTAAAGCGCCTTTGAGCTTGCTTAACAGGATGAGCACCATTCTTGACCGCCAACTAATGGACTGCTACTTTTGGATCTAAGCCAGGCATTTCCTTATATCTCCAGGTAAAGACATCCATATATTCTTTGAGTATGTCTATATAAACGATTTTCTCCTCCACTTCTAGAAACGCACTCAGGTAAGTTGGTCTTGGGTCTTCATCGATTCCAAGATTAACTTTATTTAAGGGATCTATTGTGGCCTTTACTCTTTCTTCAAGTTGCGATGGAGTATCTCCAGCATCTTCCTCATTTTGAGGATCATCGTCATTGACGGATATATCATAACACTAAAAGGCATCTTCTATCTCTTCATCAACCTTTATTTGAGACAAGATATATTTCTCATTCTGGGTCGTAACATGATATGAAGAGCCAACACTCTCTTCATCTTCTTCGCATTACTTGGTATAAACCACAGTATGTGTCTTTTCTTTAAGCACCTCGTTGCATGAAACTACCAGTTTCGTTTGTCACTTCATTCTAGAAGGAATCAAACTTTGGAAATCCTTTTGTATTTTAAGTGAAGAGTGCATTATAGTGCTTTGACGACTCCTCTTACACTCATTGCTTTTCTTCTTATTTAAAGGTCCCAACCTTTCAAACACAGAAGTTCTTGCAATTGATCCTCCAAGTCAGTCAAATACAGAGGGTCTTTTATTAGCAGCAGTGAATTCTTCTTCCACAGTGAGGTAACTACTGACTGCCCTTCTTATGGAGATGCGAATTGGAGGTAGCTACGTGTATCCTAGGCCTTCACGTGCCTACCTGGTTGTACCCTCCAACGAAAGTTTACCCAACCTTGATAACTCATTAGAATTGTATCCAACCTTTACAAATAGCTTATATGCATTTGGGTCAAAGCCTTTTTTCGTACGTTTCGTAGGGAGCGTGATATCTTGTGGCAAATTTTGAGCCACAAACTCTTCAAGAAGTCTTGAGGATGAATTCATTGCATCAATCTTGCTGATAAGTAAAGTTAGCCCCTTTAGCACATTATCTTAGGAATTCGATGGGTGATCTTTCTCTTTCCTTACCTTCGGTACATAGCGAAGAATGGGAGTTGCCTTTTTTTTATAGAAGCGACACTTTCTTTATTTGAAGTGGAGAGAGGCTTATTGGTGGCAAATTTTTTGACTATCACCGCGACCTTATTAGATACAAGATCGTCATACTTGGTCTTAGTGACATTTTCAACCCTTTTCTCATCCACAATATGCTTCTTTAAGTAGAATTTTACATCGGCAAAATGTGACTCAGCTTCAGTGAATGGCTTATCATCGGCAACTATCTTTCTTTCCACTACATCTTCGAGGTACTTCAAGCATTGATAGTAAAAGGATGAGATAATTTTGTTCCCGTGTACCCGAGGCCTACCAAGCAATATGTTGTATGAAGTTTTGGCATCAACCACATGCATTAATGGGTTTGATTGAAAATCATCCATACGAATCTCCAACTTAATACAACCCATAGCCCTCTGGCCCCCTTGGTTGAAGCCATGGATGATTATACAGCTTTCGTCCAGTTCGCTAGAAGCGATGCCAAATTTCTTCATCGTGCAGATAGGCAGGATGTTGATTCTATTAATCTTCTTTCCTAGAATTTGACCCACTATGTATAAGGGACGTTTATGTGGGGCCTCACCAAGCAGAAGATCGTTATTTGTGAACGTGATTTTTGTATCACATATATGTGTCTCTTTGCCAAGAGTTTCAGCAAGCTTTTCGGAAGGTGAAGGAACCTCCATGGTAGATTCTCACCCTTTTCCCTCTCTTTGGCGGCATTAAAACAAGACGCCTCAAAGTTGACTTGGGCAGTCTTTACACGAAACCAACTCTATAAGAAATCCTCTAAAGTCACCGGACGCCGAGGTTTTTGGTGGTGAAGCTCCGTCACCCTCGTCTTCTTTGGTAAACCAACCAACTTCTATTTTCTTGATTTTTTACCATTCTCCTTCTTGTTGGCTGCTTGGATGACTCTTTTCAAGACTCATCTTCCTGTGTCTATGCCTGGTCACCAGAGTCCAACCTTCATCATCGCCTTCATCAACTGAAGACCTGTCAGGCTCTAATATTTTCTTATTATGTTCTTAAACGCATATTTGGACTGGGTCGAGCGAGCCAAAAGTGATAGATATTTGATGAGAACTGGCCGTCTCATCGTCGAAGAAGATCTTATTCTCTTTTGCCAGCTGCATGACTTTATATTTAAAGACAAAGCATTTTTCCAGAGAGTGACTTATAAGTCTATGATATTTTCAATAATTAAGGCCATTGGTCCTTCAAGCTTCGTTGGGACGCTTCATCTATGGAAGTTCAATGAGCTTATGCTCAAGGAGTTCATCGAAATCTCAGCAACATTATAATCAAGGAAGGGATATTCCTTTTCTTGCATCTCCTTTAAAGTTTTCTGATTCAGACGTGCTCTAGAAGTTGTCTTCACACTTTGCTTCATGCTTACCTTTGTGGTGACCTTCACAGGAGACCCATCAACATTCATGGACCCCTTGTTTTCATTTTTGGGGACAAACTTGCCCTATCTTTTGGGTTCTTGCTTATCCTTTCCCCTTCGAGGGTCATGAATAGGCGTTGCCCTCTTTCCAGCAGAAGACATGCTCAACTCCATATCATAAGCACGGGTAGCTATCTCTTCAAAGGATTTAGGATTGATTCTTTGCAAGATATAGAAAAGCTCCCAGTGCATTTCTTGGACGCACATCTCTATTGCAGAAGCTTTGCTGAGCCTATCTTTACAGTTTAGGCTAGCATTTCTCTGTTGATTGATGAAGTCAATGACTGGTTTATCCTTTCTTTTCCAAGAATTTATGAGCTCTACCATGCTCACTATATGCGTTATACTATGAAAGCAATTTAGGAACTCGTGCTTCAATTGCTCCCAACTATCGATGGAATTAGGCTCAAGGTCCGTATACCAGTCAAAGGCGTTTTTCTTCAGAGAATGAACAAACTGTTTGACAAGATAGTTACCGTAAGTTCCAGCATTGTTACATGTCTCAACAAAATATGCGACATGTTGTTTTGGGTTTCCTTTGCCCTTAAATTGTTGAAATTTGAGGGGGTTGATAGCCGGCAGACATTTTGAGGCTATCTATCCTCGCAGTGTAGGTCTTAGCATACGCAAGAAAAGACTTAGCAACAACATCATACTTATCTTTGAGGGTCTTTTCAATGAATTCCCTCAATTGCCCAACCAGGATCATTCCTTCAGAAAAAACTTGCAGCTCTTTAATACGTGGTGTTTGTTTCATAGAATTTTCTGTCTCATGAACCTCTGAAGATTTTTTAGCTGCTCCTCCATAGACGAGGCATCAGTTACTATCACTTGCATAATTACTGGAGATATTGGAGAGTAGCACAGATTATTGCGTAAGTTGATCTTTGAAGTGCTCAACTTATGCGGTGTAGTCGAAGATGATGAGTTGCTTGAACAACCATCGCTCTTCGCGCCAGAGTATTTGGAACCGAAATGCTCAAGTAGATCTAGAGTCTTCTTAAGAGATTCTGCCACATTGCTTCCTCCTTCCAAAGCACTTGCATTGGACTTCTTTCCTTTTGGGGTTGAAGATCCAAAAATTGGAGTTGGTGTGGACGACACTGAATGTGTTTGTTATCCTAGCAAGCCTGTCTTGCTTCTTGTGACAACTCCTAAGCTTCCGAAAGTAACACCCAGGATGTTTTCTACTTCAGCAGAGAACTTTGAGTCAACAGCCTTGGAAGCAGTTGATTGAGAGTTGACCTTATTGAAAGTCATTTCAGTGTTGTTGAACATTGCAATTGGAAAAGTTGAGATGAGAGGTAGAGATTGTCCCACTGGGCGTGCCAGAATTTGTTGGACTATAAAATTTTCGAGGCCAAAAAGTAAATAATTCGAGACAAGAAAAATATATTGCAACAATCAATTTATTGATTTCAATGTGAGTATTACAATCTCTATAAATCTTCTGATTCGCCTTTTCAAATATAAATTCAAGGACTTAAAGCTTGATCTTGAATTTGAACTTGATTTGTTGATTTGAGAGACTTGATCTTGACTTGTGCTTGAATTCAAGGGCTTTGGAGCTTGTTCTTGAATATTGCGGTCCTGATCTTGAATCTTGATTTGAATGCTTGAGCTTTTTAGAGAAATTGGGGCGTTTGATACATGAGCTTTCTCTTGCTACTTGTTAGAGGTCTGGGGGTCTCTTTTCTGAATTATGAGACCCCTATTTATACTTGTGGAAAAAATAAAGAGTTATGATCAATATGGACTTCCTTTGACCAATCAGATTTGAGTGATGTGGCACCTTTTATAGGCTTTGATCTCATGGGCCTGCTGTTTCATTTTGACATGTGGCATGATCCTATTGGATCCTTTCCTTGACTTGGCATGCCACGTCATTTGACACGTGATGCTTATTTGGACCTCTAGAATATGACAATATATTGGGCTTAGTAACGTGGATTCATCATTTGTAGCCCAAATTAGCAGGTTAAGCCAATAAAAATCGGACATTAATTAAGTCCATATATGTTTGGACTTAAATATTTAATTCAATTATATTAATCCACAATATTTATTTGGGACTAATATATTTTGAATTTAATATAATTCAAATTTTGTATGGATTTTAAATAAAATTTCATTTTTCACACCAAGTATATTCTATCTTTGAAAAATATATTTTTTTCTTTTTTCTATATGTATATGCATGTATCAAATACTCTTTCTGGTTTAATTTGTTTGTGTTACTATTCTTTTGATTTTCTAAAATAAGAATATATATAATGTTTTAGCAGCTCTTTAATTTTAAATTCTCAAGTGACATGTTTAAGATCACAAGAGTAAATAATAATTTGATACATTAGATACATATATTATTAATTTAATACCACAAGAGTAAATAATAATTTGATACATTAGATACATATATTATTAATTTAGTACCACAAGATTTAAAATTTTCTTTATTTTCTTAAATTCTCCACCAAATAAAAAAAAAAGTCAAATAAACTCAAATGGATGGAGTATCTCTCTTTCTCCATGATAGGGGTTAGAGAGAAAAACATTTTGGGTCCTTCAACTATTTATTTAATTTTGTCCGTATGATAGACTAATATTCAATCTTTGGTTAGTTAAAATGTCTGTTTCTGGTCACTTTATATGGGAACTTTTAAGGGTTTGAGCTACTTTTAGAAGTATATTACTATCAAATATATAAATTTATAGTACAAACTTAACGTAAAATATAATTAATAATTAAATCGTGGAATAATTAGTAATTCTAAAAAATTGTGAATATTCACAAAGAACAGGATAAAGAATGTGTACATTTCAAGCAGTTTAAGATAAAAATAAGTTTAATCAGATATCATATGAAACATGTTCATCGTAGACAAGTAAAGATCAATAAAGTTTTTTGGAAAGAGATATTAAAAAAAAAAAGATTTTTCATATTATGATTTTCTTTAGCCAAGAATGTCCCTTGAGTCGAGGGTCTATTAGAATTATTTTATCTTTCAATATAAAAATAAGGCGATACGATGCGTACTTACTTGTCAAATTACAATGATATTATTGTTATTATACATAGTATTACATTATGATTCTCAAACACTGGTAGTTTTCATAATTAGTGCAAGTTCAACGTATACAATAGTGCATTAACTTTTTATTTGGAAAAATTTACAAGAATAAATCAGGCATTGATTTAGGAAATTTGAGGTTTCTATCAATGTTGATTAAAGTCAAAAGAAGCAAAGGGAAAAGGTCTTCCTACGCCATAGGCATCATTGACATTCTTCCAATAAATTGACTTCTTAACAACATAAGTAGTATTCCATTTATGATTATTTTAGTCTAATTTATCTATTCACACTGTTGCAATAAATAATACTTTAACAAATGAATTTTTTTTTACCAAATTACTACCTTATATATCTTTCAACATTTTTATCCATATAAAATTCATGGAGGATATGATTTTAGATATAAAAATCAAGGATTAAAATAGAAATTAGTAGTTAATCTACCTCTTGTCTAGTTAATTCCATTATTTGCTTAATAACTTAATAATTTATTCTTCGATTTTAGTATCATCCGAAGTTTCCTTTGTTGAAATATAATTGTCTTATTATTTGTTGATTGCCATTTGTTCTCTTCCTAATTATTTTCATCACGACTTCTTTAATTTTTTCTTACTTTACATATATATACTTAATTTTTGATATTAATTATGACATTCTCTTTTCCGCAACCCTTAAAATATATAAATAAAAGTATTAATTTTTCACTACTTTACCTTTATGTCTCTCCAAAAGGATAAAAATAAGCTAATTTTATTTTTAAAATATTTAATACAAAAGAGCAATATGGAACTGACAGAGTACCATTATATGAATATTACGAGTATTTATTATAGTGATAATAGAAGAAAGCAATGAATTAAAGAAGATATATTTGATACATGCACTCATGTCTTACAATAAAGTATATATGTCAGTATAATTATAGGGCCATTGTGGAGGTTGGGGAGTTTGAGAAGTACACGAAGAATATTTATAATATATGTTGTAAGAGGTATTATTATTTATTTATTTGGAATGATTAAAATATAGAATAAAAATATGAAAAAATATACCCCATTTGATGATTTTTAAAATTATGAATCATAATGAAATAGTGGATGGTGTGGCCAACATTAACAAATATGATGATATGCGTTACTTAGAAGTAGTAGGTTGGCCATCTTTCATTTTCTTTATTTCCTTTATTTTGATCAATTTAAAAATAAATATTGCTGCAAGTTTTATAAAAATATCTTTGTCTTTTCTTTTAAAAAAAAAAAATACATTGATGTTTCCCACCAAAAAGAAAGTGATTGGTCTATATAAATAGATTGAGAAAGAATGTAATTCAATCAAATGAATCGAGAATATCATCATCTGTTAAGTGGGTCAATCAACCGAACAAATTGAATTGGGCGTTCGTGTCATATATAGAACCTTTCTCTAGCGAAGAATCTCCTTATGATCGAATGGGGACGGACTCAATTTATCAACAAATAAGAAATCTATATCATCTTAACACTAAAAAGACCTAAAAAGAGAAAGAGTCAATAAGATAAGAGATCAAATTAACAAATTAATTGAACCAAATCAAGAAGGGAATATTAAGAAATGAAAATAGTTGAAACTTTTTTTTTTTTGGTCTGAAAAAGATAGTTGAAACTAACTATTCTTGGAGAACACTTATTGTGTTTATTTATAGCTCATAAAGGAAAATAATTGATGAAATTAAAGTGAATACAACCAAATTTGTTACACTCAACTAAATTTTGATAAATGTGGTTGTCCTTGATGTACTAATGCATGTTGTTGGGACGATTAAATGACTTTGCAACATTTGTATCAAGTTTGTTAGGCGAAATCAAAATTTAAGTTTAATGAACTTGTAAGATTTTTATTATTGAGTTTATATTTTTAAAATTATAAATTTAATCATAATTTTAATGAATCTACATATTAATTTATGCGCCACATAAAAAAATATTGGTTCAATTGTATCTGAAGCTGCAGCACTACATTTGTCGATGACCTTGATCACATGAAAAATGGAAATAATTTTAAGAGAAAATCAAATATTTCATGTATTGCCACTTAAAAAAATATTTATTATTGATATGCATTACTTATCACGTACGCTCTTTCTGTTCCAAAATATTTATTGTATTTCGTTTTTCAAGAGTCAAATCATATAAAATTTAACTAACATTTTAAGTATTTTTTGCATTATATTGATATGAGACAAATTACAAGATATAGTACTTTATATATGTATAATTTTTTCAAAATGTTAATTTCAAAATATTTAATTAATTTAATCCAATTTAACTTTATATATTAGTCAAATTAACTTTCGAAAGTAAAACGTAATAGCTAATTCGGATCATTATGTAAGTTGTGGTTTTTTGGTTAGTTGTCCATGGAATAGAGACAATATTGCAAAATAAATGAATCATAACGAGACCATATGCTCTCTAAATGCCATTATTAATTATAGCTATTAATGTTCACTATGTTAGATAAGATTGATTTATCACAAAATGATTTGTGTGAAATAGCAAATACAAAATACAAGGTGCGCTTATTGTTTTTAAAAAAAGAAAAAAAAAATTGCATTTTTATACTAACATTTGCACTAGTATAAAAGTTTTGATAAAAGATAGGACAAGACGAATATACAATAAAATAAACAAACATAATTTAGATAAGCGAAAAAATATATAAATCACAAATAATAATAGGATACAATAATAACATAAAAAAAAGTCTGAACAATAAATTTAAGTTATTGTTCCATTATATATACCAGTGGCTCGTTCCAAACTTAATTATAAATAATATTATTCTTTAAACTATGTTATTGCTATTAATTGTATACGTTTATTGCTTTAGCATAAGATTCTAATTCTAACTTATTTAATAATCCAAAAGCTTCCTTTTTCTTTCACTTTTGGCACGTAAGAGAAGGAAGAAAAGAACAAGCATCAATAGAATTAACATTTAACCCAAAAAGGGGGCAAAACAAACTAATAGTTATTAACCAAAAATGTGGCAAGACAAATTAGAAATATTAACCAAAAAGGGTGCAAAACAAATTAGAATTAATTAATAACCAAAAAAGGGAGCAAAACGAATTGCAAAGTATTAATTTTAAAAGGGGCAAAACTAGGGGTGGACATGATATGCTAAAATTGAGTTATCATATCTAAATTAAAAATTTTGGTACCACAATTTTGATGTTGTGTTGATTTAAATGCTTCTTTTGTATTATAATTTATTAACAAAGGATACATGCTTGTAGTTTCTTTGAATATTTCTACAAGTGTAAGGTATTAGTATAATATAACTGAAACGTTCTTTGAAAAACGAAAGTTATAATTTATTATTACATATAAAAATATGTAAGTTGAAGTTAAATATGTTACTAATTTACCGTATCGCAAAATATCAAAATCAAACTTTAAATATCGAATCACACCAAATTAGTTTGACATGACGATCTAATATTTTTAAAAATTAAAAATCAAAATTTTTAATATTGCCCCTCAACAACAACAACATATTTGGTGAACTACAACAAGTTAAGTCTTGGGAGGGTAGAGTGTATGCAGACCTTAACACTAACTCGTGGAGATAGACATATTGTTTCAAAAGACACTCAATTTAAATATAGCAAATTCAAGTACAAAGAAGAGGGAAAAGAAAAAAATATATAGCAATTAAGAAGGGAACAGTACAAAGTCTACAAGAAAGAAATAATAATCAACAACAAAATAGTACAATAGTTGAAACATAATAAACAACAAGCTATGATAGATATTACAAGCAGATAGCAGCTCCACCTCAACATCTACGCCAAAACCTTAAGTTGTCATACTATGACTAGTGCACGAAAAACAGACAACAAGTCTAAACCCTCTAAAAGTAAGACAACATTCTTGCCTGACTAACCTTCTACTCTAATACACTTCCTACATCCCTCTTATCTAAGATCATATCCTTGGTAACGTGAAGTTGCTCCATGCCATATTTAATCACCTTCATTTTTAACCTACCTCTATCTTCCATCGTACCTACTATATCCAACCTCTCACGCCTTCTTACTGGAGGCATCTGCAGCTCATCTCTTTACATGTTCAAACCATCTCAATCTCACTTTCCTCATCTCTTGTCACTGAAGAGGTCACTGCATCTTATCTCGAATAACCTCATTCACGATCCTGTTGTATCTAGTATGACATACATCCATCTCAATATCCTCATCTCCGCGACATGCATCTTATGATTATGAAAGCTTTTAACTGGTCAATACCCTGCCCCATAAAACAACATCAGTCTAACCACCACTTAAGTTCCGGTGGTATAAGACTCCGAAGGCAAGTTTTCACTTTATTCACATCGCACCAATATGATGTTTGATATCATCATCGATGTCCCAACAATCCTAAGTTATAAAGCCAAAATACTTGAAATTGTCACTCTTAAGGGGTTGTTTGGTTGGGAAAGAGTTATCCCGGGATAATTAATTTCGGGATTAGTTATTCCGGGATAACCCAGGATTAGTTATCCCACCATATATATGGGATAATTTATCCCATCACTATTGTGTAAATAATGGGATAAATAATACCGGTTATAGCTAATACTTCAAACCAAACATGGAATAAAATTATACTTCATTTTATCCCGAGACTATTTATCCCTATACCCCACACCAAATGCCAGGGATAATTCCTGGTCATATAAACTTTCACGCCTGCCTCATGCAACTCCTCACTGCATTCACACTTCAAATACTTTACCTTTTAACTTATAGAGTTGTTTTCATACATTCAACCTAACATTAACTCCACTAAGCATCTCATCCATCAAAACTATATCATTCATAAATAACATACACACACGTCAATTCATCTATTATCACCAAGGCCCTAGGAACGAACTAAAAACCTGATCCCTAGTGTAACTCCAATTCCATAAAAAAGTGTTGAGAGTCTCCTCCTACCGTTCTAATCCATATTTTAGCTTATTATACATGTCTTTTATCGGCCCTAATGGAAAAAAAATAAAAATATTACGTATTCCGTTTTGAAAAAATAAAGAATGAGAGACAAAAGGAGGACGTGTAAGAAAAAGGAAAAGGTCCTATTGTCCCCCTCCCCCCCCCCTATTCTCCCCGCTCGATTTAAGGAACAAGAGAGAGAGAGACAACAAAGCTCTCTCTCTCCAACTTCTCCTACACAAATTCCCTTCTTCTTTTGCTCGACTCTCGGTTTTCCGTTACCCACATTCTTCATCCACTTTCCAAAAAGGGAAAAAAGTTTCTCTTCCCCCCTTCTTTCTCCTACATTTTTTCTTGTTTCATTCCATTTTCCAATGCAGTTGTTGGGTTTTGTCTGAAAAAGGTGGCATTTTGCTTTTCATCCCACATCATCAAATCTCATTACAGCCTCGTATTCTTGGACTTTTTTGGTCTGCATTGTTCATGGGTCTGATTCTTTTTTTTTTTCTCCCTAAATGTAGGAGCTTTTTGGTGGGGTTGATTTGGATTTTTGTGTTGCTTGATCAAGATTCACCAATCACGAATGTTATTCGTTATCATACCATGACGACTAATCGCACGGCTGATGCGTCTAAGGTTCTTAAATAAATTCATCATCTCATTTGCCTGATTCTGTATATGTTAGCAAAGGCTGTATTGGAATACATGTTGTTGTTGTTACTGTGATCTTGTCTTTTAGTTGGGTGTTTTCTTGTTTTTTCACATTGTTTTTTTGTACCAATCAGCCTGAAGGGGCTAATCAACCCCCTCCACCACCTGGGGCTAATGATCAAGTTCGCGGTGGAAATAAGGTCAGCATTTTGATTCATTGTTCTTAATCTACTGTCTAATGTTGCATAAATTAGAGCAGAGTCCATCCCTGCTTTGCCTTACTTTTCAGATACCCTACTACTTTCATGGGAAATGTGCTTAAAAACAAACTTAGATTTGATAAGCAAGCCTGAGGGATCACATGCTAATATTTGCAGTAAAGTCACTGTTTTTTTTGGGCGTGCGTGTGTGTGAAGGGGAGCCTTGGCGTAATCGGTAAAGTTGCTGCCATGTGACCAAGAGGTCACGACAGACTAAGACCCTTGTGGTCCGGCCTTTCCCTGGACCCTGCGCATAGCGGGAGCTAATAAAGAAATGGCTAAAACTTACTAATATGTATTCCATCCTGTAATTAGTAGACACACTTTCTTTAAATGACTGTTTCTACATTATTAGTTTTCATGAGAAAGATGTATCCTTTTAGGACTGTAACTTGCTTCTCGTCACAATTTGACCACTCAAGAGAGTGATCTGCTATTTCAAGTTAAAAATTTACGCTGTTCTGCAGCTTTCCCTAAAGCAATTTTCCATTTCCATGCATTGGATATTTGCGTAAATAGTTGAGTTAATTTAGAGATTGTGGATGATAAACATTCTAAAAGTAAGATAACGATGGAGTTTACTGAAGGTAAAAAATTTGCCTTGGCAGGTTTACAGAAGTGGTCCCTTGTTTTTATCATCAAGAGGTCTGTTTTCCCTTCTATGCTTAATTTTTTGCATAAAGTTGCAAAAAGGAACGTGATTTATCTTCTCTATTTCTTATCTCCCACTTTTACGCTTATGTTTCCTCTTCCCAGTGTCATGTTTCTTCTTTTGATTCACAGTGATTTTATTTATGTTCTTAGTTGCACTAAAATTCTATATCATCACATTTTTGCAATATAGTTGTAAGAAACATTTTAGTTTTGTGACTTGGCCTTTAAATGAGGGGGCCGGGGGCGGTAGGAATTCAGTATTACAAGCTATAATTGTAGCCAGAAGATGGTATAATAACTGAAGAGTGTGTACTTAGTGTTTGTGTTGGTACACATCTGTTTGTACGCATTAGAAAACTTTATATAAAGTGTTCTGTAAGAACCCAAAAAAATGAGAGGATGATGGTTCAGTTTCTATTTTTCTTCCTCCTGAAGTACAAAAAAGGAAAAAAAGTAAATAAAGTATCTTCCACAAACCAAAATGTTTCTGCTTTCAAACGACCACACTCAATTTGAAGTCAACTTTCGTACAAATAAGAATGATTTGTGTCATTTATTTGCAGCAACGATAAATGGGGTTGCCATGCATGAACTTTGATTATTGTTATTTGCAAATATCTTTTATGTTACCATTTGATGTATTGTTCTCTCAGTTCATTCCATGCAGACTGTGGTATAAAATATTTTAAGTAATAGTGATACTTTTTTCTGTTCTTTTTGATGGTCTGCTTTTTTTTTTTTTTAATATCTCTTGACAAATATTTTAGCTACTTTCGTGGTTCTATTACGCTTTATTGTCTTGTATCACATTTGACCAGCACTTATTTTCTAATTTCTAGTTAAAAAGAAGAACATTTATCTGGAGTTTCAGGCATCTACTGAGACACATTCCCATATCTTTATCAGAAAGCAAGAAGAAAAACGGAGGGTTTTTACTTGTATAAAATTAAGGTTTTAGTTGATATTTCTGATATCTACTGCATGTAGGAATTGGATGGACATCATGGAAGAAGAGGTGGTTCATTCTAACTCGTACCTCATTGGTCTTCTACAGAACTGATCCTGTAAGTTTGACGTTGTATACTGAACCCATCATTCCTTACTACCTATTAAAACCTAAGTTACTCGCTTATTATGCAAGTATTGGACTATTATCATATCATGGTTTATTGAATCCTGTAGAGTGTGTGTGTGTGTATGAGTGAGTAGTGAGAGTAGTATCCGAACGAGCATAAATGAGGTGCTTTCCATTTTGAAAGCTATCCAAATAGCATGAAAAACTAAGGATGAATTATACATCGATTAGCCCCCACACCAAAGTAGTCATTTATGGATCAAGTACTTATGGATATAGCTACAATTCTACTCTCGGGCTCTCCAACTGTTTATGAATGTAACTTCGATTAACGTCGCTGCTTTGGGGCTCCCCAGCTACTTATGAATGTAACTTCCAATAACATCACTACTTTCGGGTTACTGAAGACATGTCAGAAATGAATTACTGGTTGCACTAATCACGAATTGAGCGAGCTCCCATTGCATGAGCTAATGTGGTAGTAAAACCTTTTATTCTAATTTATTGCTCTTTTGACCGTTGGGGAAGGTTTCCCTTCACATGGCTTAACTGTCACAATTTCAAAGCAATGTTTGAACAATCTTACATAGATCCTTAGTTTGACTCAGCATGCTCAAATCAGATCCCCTCCTTTTCAATTTGTTAGGAATTCTTTTGGCCTTCCGACTTTTCAGTGTCCAGCTAACATGTGCAATTCATATGCTATTTTGAAATTGCATTCTTGAGTGACTCATTGTTTCCCTTGTGTGAATATTGATTGCAGTTCCTTTTGACAACATATTGCAAATGAATGACATAGTTATATGTTTGAGCATTTAAATACATAAATGGTTTCAGAAAAATTGTGTTTTTGATAACAACGGGGTTAGCGAGATCCAAAATTTAGAATTGAATATTAGAAGAGGAAGCAAAAATAGGAAAGAATCTGAAACTAGAAATAAAGATATGAAAACTTCGGAGGAACAAGCCAAAGAATTTCCAAGAATGCGATGTTCTAAATCCTTGACAAGATCCAAGTAACAATCTTTAAATTTATGAGAAGAAATCTGACGCCTTTACTTGAGAAAAGGAATCAACACGATAGGTTCAGATCTTAACTGCTTTATGAGTAACTCAAGACAACAATTAGTATGTAGAAACTAATCATTTTCTAAAGATACCAGAAAGGAATCAAAGATATCACAAGAAGAAATTACCTTATACCTAAAACTATGAAATTAATAAACGTTGAAAGATAAATTCCCAAAATACATGTCATAAAGGCTTAAAAGTACTTTTAAAAATTATTAATCTCAATGTAATGTGTTCCTAATGAATGAAAAAACACTCTTATTTATAGGAGAAAGACAAGCTGGCTACTAACCCTAATAAAACCCGAAAAAAATTATTTAGAACGTAGGAAAATAAAATCATAGATTGGAGACCAAGTTAGAAACTAAAACCCTAATATTTGTGGCTGAGCTAAGGCTTTTTTGGGCTTTCTTGGTCGTAGCTTTGATCCTGTTTTGGGTTCGATTGGCTGCTGGTTTCAGCTCCGCTTAAGGGCTGAAATTGGTCTCCTTCGACGATAATTGTGGGCTCTATTAGCCACCACTTTGGACCTCTTCAAGGCTGAATTTTGGACCCCACTATTTCTTCTCTTGGACTTCAACACGGGCCACCAAATAGTTGTAGCATTTGGACAATTTTCCTTTGCTTGAGCTCTTCTTCCCCATCAAGACATCTATGGATATGTGATTCAAGTCCATTGAGCTTGTCATTTAACTCCTTGGTTTGAGATCTTGTCATGGACCTCCTTGGAGCTTCTAATGCTTCATCTTTGTCCTTAAATGGAGGAGAGAATCTAGGGGTGCTATCAGTTTCACTTGTAATATTATTTTTTGTACTCCCCCAAGCATAAATAATAGAACAAATTTCTTCCCTGATTTAGCTTAGTTTGAACTTTGAATTTACTTCTTCCCTTTGTATTATATACTATCTTGACACAGAGATCGACTAATTAAGAAATTACACCTTAGAATTATATTGGGGTTTCATAGTATAGCCTGTAGTTTTGAAAATCATTTGGTTGATGAAATGATAGTTAGTTTATATTAGATCAGTTCATTTAATATCTTCCATCAATAGTATTAGCTAAATATAAATTTTTTCGTAAGTCCTATTTGTTTTCGATAAGTTCATGAATCCTATTGTTACCAATCATTTGATGCTTAAAAATGCTTCATCTTGGGTGTTCAATGGTTTCTTTGACTTATTTAATTTTTTTTTTCTTGATGACTTTATGTCCTTGACCGATTCTTTTCAGAATGCTACTCCTCAAAAGGGAAGCGAAGTGAATTTAACCCTGGGTGGTATTGATCTCAACAGTTCAGGCAGGTTGGCATAGTATCTATGCTTAAGATAGTTTTTAGAATGGGTTCCTTTGGACAAATATTACCAAAATGGTGAATAATTCTATTTTTCTCCATGAATTTTCAGTGTGGTTGTCAAAGAAGATAAGAAACTGTTGACTGTGCTTTTTCCTGATGGTCGTGATGGACGAGCTTTCACACTCAAGGTGCCATTATATTTTATCACTTTTTTCTGTCTTTAATAGTTTTATCACTTTTCTGTTTCTTGTTATCATCCTTAAATTGAGTTTTGATTTCCCCATATGACTCATTATGTAGGGGAAGATCATAGTACTTACCGGTTATGCTCAATTGTGTTACTTTTACCGCATAAGCATCTAAAGACGATCCATAGTCCATAAATAAATTTGAAGTTCAAATATTATTATGAGTATATTATGAGGGCATTTGACCATGAAAACTAAAATTTTTGAAGTTGGAGTTGTGTTTGTTCATGAATATAATTGAAGTGTTTTTGAATTTTTGTGAGAGAAGAAAGATGGAAAAAAAAGTGAAAATAACTTTTTCTGAGTTGTATTTGGAATTCTCATGGCCAAACATCAACTTGGAGTTGTATCTGGCAATTGGCATAAATTGAGTTTTTTTTTCGGAAAAGTGAAAAAAATTTCATGGCCAAACGGGTCCGATAAGTTGGAAGCTTGAGTTTATTTATTTGTTTTCGTTGCTAATAATCTATTCAAGCATACCTAGAATGCTGCTAACTTATTAGTTCTCTTCATTTTATCTGAGAATTGAAAACATTCCCTCATTTCGCCCCACTTAATAATCACCTAAGTGGTAGTTTTAAGCTCAAAGATAGAGAGGTAACCAGCTGCAAAGTAGCTTTTAGCTATAATCCCTTTGTACTAGTTTATGTTGAGGGCTTCAGAGTACGAGCGTCAAAACGCTTAATGTTGACTTTGAATTTGTGCATGGATTCTATAATTTTTTTAAAAATAAACGCTTAAGATGTCACTCATCGGATTGGGGTAGGGTGAATGAAATGAAGGCTCGCCTCCGGAATCTTGTGTGATAAGAAGGTACCTCCTAAACTTAAAGACAAGTTCTACAGAGTGGTGGTTAGACCGGCTTTATTGTATGGGATAGAGTGTTGGCCTGTTAAGAAGGCCCACACCCAAAAGATGAAGATGGCGGAGATGAGAATGCTTCGATGGATGTGCAGGTGTACTAGGAAAGATATGATTAGAAATGAGGTTATTCGAAATAAGGTAGGAGTGACTTCGGTGGAAGCCAAGATGAGGGAAGCAAGGTTGAGATAGTTCGGTCATGTGATAAGGAGGGACAAGGATGCCCCAGTGCGGAGGTGTGAGAGGTTGACTAGAGATGGTTTCAAGCGAGGTAGAGGCAGACCGAAAAATATTGGAGAGAGGTGATTAGACATGACATGGAGCATCTCCAGCTTGCCGAGGACATGACCCTAGATAGGAAGTTGTGGAGGAGGCAGATTAGGGTAGAAGGTTAGTATGAGTTTAGGTTGCTGTTTCTTTTGCTGTATTACTTGGTGTCTCTTGCTTATGGTATTATTGAATGTTGTTTATTTCTATTGTATCTTGTTCTTTTACTATTTCTTGTTCAGATGTTTATTGTGAGTCGGGGGTCTATCGGAACAGCCTCTCTATCTAACATCTGAGGTTGAGGTAGTGGTATGGACTACGTACACTCACCCTCCACAGACCCCACTTGGTGGGAATATATTGGGTATGTTTTTGTTGCTGTTTACATATTTGAAAGCTACACAAAAAGTTCCACAAGTCAACATAGCTAATAATTCAAAATATTGAAAGGTAGTTTGAGAAAATTGTAGTCAAAGGTAAAACTGTTTCTCCCTGAACAGTACCTTTACATAAAATGAGATGGAGGGAGTACCAATTACTTTTCTCATTGTATGTCGACGATAGTGGCATTTATTTATTCTCATGTTTACTCATGCATGTCCTTGGTAGATCTCCATGCCCAAGGCATATATTTATTTTCCTGTATCATGATAATAATGAATTAATGACTAAAAGTTCTTTTGGATGACCATTTCTTTCTTACTTTGTTCACTCAACATTCATTTTGCTGTTTCTGTTGTTGCATTTTGTCATCATGATTTTCATTAGCATTGTAGGAATCTGTTTCTGGGAGATATAAAACTTAATATAGTCTAACCGTTTTGATGTCATAGGCGGAAACAATCGAAGATTTGCTCGAGTGGAAAACTGCACTTGAGGAAGCTTTGGCAAATGCACCTAATGCCGCTCTTGTAGTGGGCCAAAATGGAATACTTAGGAACGATCAGGCCAATGTTGTTGATGTTTCACTTGAGCAATGTAAGTTCTCATTAATCTTTCTACATGGTCAGCATTTGGCATGTGTCTTGCAGGTCGAAGAAAAAAAATGTGAACCTACTTGTAACGAAACTTGACTAATCTTTGATTTATAAGAAGCTTCTTTTATGAATGCGAAGAAGGGGAGCCTTGGAATAACTGGTAAAGTTGCTGCCATGTGACCAGGAGGTCACGGGTTCAAGCCTTGGAAACAGCCTCTGGCAGAAATACAAGATAAGGCTGCGTACGATACACCCTTGTGGTGGGGCCCTTCCCCGGACACCGCGCATAGCGGTAGCTTTAGTGCACTGGGCTGCCCTTTTTTGTTCTTTTATGAATGCGAAATAGTCAAGCTGGTTCTGTTTTTCTTTATGTGAGCATAATTTAATGAGTGTTAGTTATACATCTTCGTTTCTGTGGTAAATACGTGTCACAGTTTTTCAGTAGAGAAGTTTTTAGAAAACCTTTGAGATCTGTTCTCAGGAAGTACGAACTCTGACTGGCTTACTGAATAGCTCAGTTACTACAACGGCTTATATATCAGACTGTTCTTTATCTTGCTATTGCTGCTGCCTGATGTGTATTTGCCTTAAACACTATATATTTTTCATGGATCTAATTTCAACCTTTTTCGTTTTGCGTTTGTAGCTAATGATAGACAGCCTGTGAAGTCCATGGTAGTTGGTCGGCCGGTTTTACTTGCTCTGGAAGATATTGATGGAACTCCATCTTTCTTGGAGAAAGCCCTGAGGTTTGTAGAAGAGCATGGTGAGCTTCTTCTACTGTGTCAAATAACTTTGGGATGTCTGCTTCTATAACATGTTACTTTTTATGCATCCAGCTTCAAATTCCACTTATTTCTTTCATCTGTAAAGGATCAGTTGTCAGTGGGGCTTATTCCCAAGTGCATATTCTTGCTTAGAAAATGTGGAGATTTAGTATCCTTTTTCATCAAACCAGATGCATTTTTCGTTTTGAGTATCTAATATTACCACATGGGTGTGTTTGACATTGTCAAATTAGAGGATCCATAGTGGTTACAGCCTAAGTAAGTGAGAGACCATTGTAAGTGGAACACAGCTGCACAATCCCCATTCACTGCAAAGTCTATTTTGCAATGAGATTTACATGTTGTCCCATTGCTTTGTAGACTTTTCTTTTGGGCCAAGGGTCTATCGGTTTCTACCTCACAAAGGTAGGGGTAAGGTCTGCATATATCCTACCCTTCCCAAATCGCACCTATGATATTACACTGGGCATGTTGTTTTCGTTATTTACCTATTGCCCCATGTTACTAGGTGGATATGTTAACTATATTACACTAGTAGGTTGCTTTCCAAACCGACTCAAGGCTTCAACATTGGGATAAAATGTTAAAACTCAACCGTTTAATACTCCCTCCATCTTGAAGTTTCACTTTCTTAGAGTCAAAGAATTGAATCTTTGACAAGATTTCGAAGAGGTAGTAGTGCACATCCAGCATCTACTGGTAAGTTGGAGGTTCGAGTAGTATGGAGGGTAAGTAGGAACACACTTTATCCTCCTCGAGGGTGGGGAAGTACTAAAAGAGGGAAAATAGTTGGAGAAGTTTGTAATTTATAGTACTTTTGCATTGTATCTTAAGTGCTATTCAGGTTTTGTTTAGGGAGAAATAGTTTTAGATTTGGGTTTTGGATAAAATGTGCCTGGATTTGGTTCTGGTTAACAGTTATATCTATAAAAATACTTTTAAAAGTCTAAAGTATTAGATCAAAACCAACTGAACAGCTTCTTTCTGCTACTAAACGCATTCAACAGTTTGGAGGACCAAAATGCAGTTTGTAAAATGGAAAAAGCTGTTTCTAATTGGGCTGTTTCTGAAAAACTCTTTTAGTTTCCAAAACCAATCTCAGTAAGAGAATTTTTCTATGTCCAATTTAAGGCTGAGAATCAGTCATGTAAATAAACGTCTGAGAATCAGTCAAGCTGACTCTGTAGAAGTAAAATGGACCAAATGTTCGAACAGAAGAGATTTATAGTCAAGTAGTTCTTTTACGGTTTTAATATGAACGCCATTTACTTGTACTTCCTCTAGTGCATGCATTCATATCTTCTTATAAAAAAATGAACACTGTTTACTTTTAAGGACAGTTCTTCCTACTTCCTACTGTACTTTTTCATTTGCTTTGATGTGATTAAAAGTGGTCTTTGATAATGAATAAATTTTTGCTAAAAGATAAATGAGGTATATGCCACTCTCTACTTTCATGCGGTAAATGATTTTTTTTTAAAGTATGCTTTCGGGGAACTTCTATCGATCACTAACCCTCATTCAATTGATACTTCTCATTTTTTGACAAAGAAAATTAATTCTTCTCATTTTGTGGACTGTTCATTTATGTATTTATTTATTGTGTCTTGCGTGCTAATTGAATGGTAATGATCTTCTTCAATTTCTTCCAGGGGTCAAAACTGAAGGCATCTTGCGGCAAGCAGCAGATGTTGATGATGTGGAGAACCGAATACGGGAATATGAACAGGGTGTGCTACCTTTAAATTGAGAGGGTTTCATTTTTATTATGGTTTACTAGGAGTTGATACCATCAGTATCTGCTGAAATAGTTTTATTTTGTCACTGGTGAATAGAACTCATTACTCGTACCAAAAGTTGCAATATTAAGCTTAGTTCTCTCTCTCTTTAGTGGTGCAAAACAATGTTGTATAGGCTCATTGTGAGCTTTATATAAACTGTAGATTTTGTGAAATTGATTTATCTATGTGTATTTAAGCGACTTCCTCTTTTCAGATGCAACTGAAAACTCATAGATGAGACACAATTCTCATATCAGATTGTTATTAGCTAAGTATGTAATAGGTTCTGACATAAGGGCTGTGAGAGATCATTTAACTGTCAAAAATCTTTTAATTTCTTTCTTCATTTGAGGGGAAGCCTGTACAACTTGTCTCTTGTGTAGTTCATTTGCCTTGCAATAAATAACAAAATTTTGTTCTGTTAATCCAGGTAAAACTGACTTTTCTACAGACGAGGATGCACATGTTATTGCTGATTGTGTCAAGGTATATCCTTCAAAACAGAAGTACAGGGTTTAGATAAGATTGTTCATATGAAATTACTTTCAGAGCTTGCTATTCATCTTTATTTCTGCAGTATATTCTGCGGGAGTTGCCATCATCTCCAGTTCCTGCATCTTGCTGCAATGCCCTCTTGGAAGCATTTAGTAAGTTTATTGTCTTAATGTTGGGTCCTTTTAGATTGTTTCTTTTTTACGTGATTTAAGCTAGTTCATATAGAAGAAAGAAGGATACATTTGGTAACACTACTCCAGGATTTGTAGAGTTTGATAGATACTACTTTCTTAATTCATTAGCATGCCATGCATGGTTCATTTTTCATGATGAAATATTTGCTAGAGCCCCTTTGTCAGTAATAGCCGTGATATCTGTTTTGTGTTCTGCTTGAGTGTGTTATTGTCTTATTGAGGCAGATTTATGAAGTTTTTCTGTTTGGCCCTGCTAAAGCCGTAAATTATTTCTGGTTTCTCTTTCTTTGTATTTTGAGAAACTTATGCACTTTGAATGCAGAGTATTTGAACCCTGTTTTATCTTGTTATGTTTGTTTTCTTTTGCTGTTCAGATTTTTACAAGTGTGTCCTTCCAGAACCAAAATGTTGTAATAATGTCACCACTCACCACGAGATTCTCAGCTTTTTTCTGTGAAATCACGAGTCCTATGATCCATATCTTTACTGCCACCATTTCCGACGAAGCAGTTATCTATTAGATTTTATGTACTAAAGCGAATTCATGCTTATCCAATTTCTTTTCAACTGGCACAATATGAAATACACTTATTTATGCATAGAGTTCGTTTGACTACTATGACTTTATGAAAGCTCCTTCTCAATTTGGGCTTAAACTTTGTTGTGAATCAGGGCGAAGCAAATAGAAAAAAAAAAAGAGTTGATCATATTAGTTTTATCCTAGCATGAACGTTGGCCAATAAGAATCTCAGTCTAGCTGAAGTGTTTCTGTTGCTTTATCACAAGATAGGATACTAATACATTTCCTTAAACGGCAAAAGTCGGAAGATAAATCAGCTTGTGAGTATGTCTGTTAAAATGCTCTTGTGATTGTTGATAGGAACTGAGCGGGGAACTAGAGTCAATGCTATGCATACAGCCCTATTGGAGACATTTCCAGAACCAAACCGCCGTTTGCTGCAGAGGTTCTTGATTCTTACTTTTCATGTTGTTTGATTTCGCCTGTGACACAATTCACTGGTTCCAGTGTACTCATTTAAATCAATTTGGTATTATCAGTATTCTTCCCTGGACCTGTGTAAATGTGGGATGCTTTGTGCCCCGGGAGGGGGGAGGGGGGGATTATCAGTATGGTGCTTTTTGGTCTGAACATTCATTTGCTAGCAGATAATTTTAGTTGGCTCTATGTATGTGTTTATGCATAACAACACAAGCACACGTTGAGACACCTTTGCATCTATGAACGCTGTTAGATTTGCAAAATATTCTGTTTTGGAGGTTTGGAATCAATTGATTGAATGTTTTAGCTATAAGATTTCTAATTGTCTGTTGGATTGCCAAATATAATAAGGGATCTCTTGATATTTTTGCTTATGTACTTTGATATCTCCTTTCGTTCTTTTATTTTTGGACAGAAGCTTTTCATATTTCACTTGGTTAGTTTTTACAATTCTTGGTAGGATAAGTGTCCAAAGCGATAACTAAGATTTGTTACAAAACCTGCTGGTTAACTTAATGCAAAGAGAGAAGCTTCTCGTCTCTCAAATCAACAGTAAACAGGATAATTTGCAACAATTCTGCAATGACATCTGATCATATTGAGTAATGAATCCTAGTTTATGTTAAATAGAAAAGTAGAATGGATTAAATTCTAGCTCTGCTGGAAATGGATTCAGCTAGATCATAGGAGATGTCATCTTCGCCAGCCTTATCTCTGGAAGGTGCTTGCTATCAAATTAGCGTGGAAGAAGCTTTCTCATGGTGTCAAAAGATGGTAGGAGGATGGATTATTGTTTCTGGAAACGTGCTTGGTTAAGTCTTAAGAAGATTTCGGAGTTGGATCCATTGATAGCATCGTGGAGTGAGTTATCCAAACATGAGGATTACTGCTTGTGTGAAGGTTTCATATTAGGAGATGTTTTGATTGATTCTCTTTAGATTTCTGTCCAAAGTTGAAGCCAATCATTTTCCAGAAGGGAAATAGATGGATTGTAGAGCTTTTTTTAACAAACGGATTGTAGAACCTTCTTTATGTTAGGTCGATGGGCATTTATTAGTAGATGCAATGAAATGAAGAGAAGAGAAGGTATTGGTGGTCATATTGTTTGGGGAATTCCAGTTCAATCTCTGTTGTATGAATAACTTTTACCAAATTGCGATTTTGTGGTGCTTTTGGATATATATATGAGTTTTATCCGATGTCTGAACTTCAACTGTCATCGGTGATGGTTCTTGTTACAAAATGTGGATCTTGAAGGAAAAGGGTACCGACTAGAATCAAATCGAGACTACATTGACAACTCAAATGAATCAACTTATTAAGGTGATGTGATATCTGGAAAAGTATTGGAAAAAGAGGGAGTAATACATGTTGTCACTGGTTAAAAAGCAATTCAAGGTGGCGGCAATGTACCACTATTTCTATTGTGAATAAGAAGATGGAGCTTTTCTCACTAATTTCAGTTCAGATTCTACTAATGAGGAGATAGGACATAGAGAGTTCTTTGATGCAAAACTTTTGACAGAGATTTAAATTACTATATTATGTGGGTGAACTAGCTGAATTAAAATACCGAAGACCAAATAAATATTTTTGTCAGTTTAAATGAGATGAATAAGCTAGCATGTTTCCTCTTTTAGTGAGGTTACCTAATCACTGAAGCAACTTTTTCCACTTATGCTTATAGAAGCACTAAAATTTGACTTTTAGCATCCCCTGGGCTGCTGAATAATTTTTTAGTTCTCATGTGATGCTTTTTTCTGATGTCCATCAGGATTCTTATGATGATGCAAAAGGTGGTTTCCAATAAAACTCAAAATAGAATGAGCACGTCAGCAGTGGCAGCTTGCATGGCACCATTACTTCTTCGCCCACTTTTGGCTGGAGACTGTGAGCTAGGAAATGACTTTGCTATGAGTGGTGATAGCTCTGTTCAACTTCTGCAAGCAGCTGCTGCAGCTAACCATGCTCAAGCCATTGTCATCACATTGCTAGATGAGTATGATAGATTATTCGGGGTATGGTTTGTATCGTCTTCAGTTCTGTATTTCCCTAGTTGCTTCTGCACCTGAATTTTTCATTAAGTCATTATCATCACTTCACTAGAGTTGTGTGATAAATTGTTTGGGATATGGTTTACATCATCATCCTCAGTTCTGTACTTCCTTAGTTGCGTCTCTCCTGACTTTATGTTGAGGGGTAACACTTTTGGTTCATTTGGTGGAAGAGTGCTGGGATATCCTTCTGTTTCCCTGATATATTCAGAAGACAATGAATTCTTCTTTAGGACCCTCCAATTCTGTTCTCTTCAAGTAAAGGATTAAAATCTTTTGCAGGAAGGCTCTGCATCGCCTGAACTATACTCTGACTCAGACGGTAGTGGAACCGAGAGTGGAGAAGAATTTACTGATGATGATTACAGCTACGATGAAGAAGATGAAGATGAAGATGAAGATGAAGATGAAGATGAAGATGAAGATGATGATGACGCGGAAGAGGGCTCTCACGCTGATATTGATGATTCTGATCATGACTCCTGTTCAACAATCAATGAGGTTGGCGAAAGTGAAGATTGTAATAAGGTTCTTTCTTATTGTTTTCACTGTTCTATTCTCAGCCTTCTTCTTTTGTCACTGTGTGTTGCATGATGCTGGAGCTTTTATCCCTTCACTCAGGTGCAGCATGATATTTAGCTTCTACAGCGATCCTTGAAACCTTTGCTTGTTAATCTATTAATTTTAGGTGGTTTTGAATAACTATGATATTGATCCTCACAAATTTATAATGTAGCAGCACACTGCATTTAGTTCTTGAGTAGGCTGCTAAGAAACTGGCATGTTTTCTCATAACACTTACTGATAAGGATTTAATTTTCTGTCTGGTGCTTTGTGCAGCCCTCTTATACTATTTTTTAGTACATTTCATTCCTATGGCCTAAGATGGATCTGACATATATAATGACTAACTATGCAGTGCTCTCAAGTTTCTAAAACTAATTTGAAGACTAATGAAGTGAGCGTCGTCAAAACTACTGGGAGCTCATCCAGAAGTCCGCCTCAAACTTCTGTTCAGAATGATGTCAATGAAGCAGGTGAGAGTGTTCCGCTTCCAAGTCATGAAAATTCAAGAGCACAAGGAAATGAACCCGGTGAAGAAGTAGGACCTGTACAGATTGAAACATCTACTTCTCAAAAGTCAACGGATATGTTAGATGGACCTCTACGCAGTGTTCGGCGACCTGCTATCTTGGGGCGTACTCCTGTGAGTGCTGTTAAATACCTTTGGCTCACAGTTAGCACAGAATGTGACTGTTTTGACTTGGCCATATCATTGCCCATACATGTTTGTTGCTTAATTTTGCACTATCTTAATCAATCAAACTTAAGACATCCTTGTATGAACTTTTTAAATATTTTATGACTAGAATATTGGCGTATTTTCTGACATCTCATTTCTTGGTTTTTCATTTTCTGAATCTAGGCCAAGAAGAACCTCTCCATGGAATCAATTGACATCCCCTTTGATGAAGAGTAAGTGATGCATTTATCTAGAGTTAAAATTCCTTATAAGATGGTCAACCAAGATATTCATGAGAAAGCACAACTACTAATGAAAACAGTGGGAGAACAATTATGTTGCATGTTTAATAATATACGTACTAAATAGAGAAAGAGTACTGCAATATCAAATATGATGATGCAAACAGGGCTTGCACTGTCTGATGGTCAACAACGAACTATGATTCCTAAACCCAAGCGCCTCTCACATTTGATCCTGCCTCAAAACGTGTCTTCTGTTCTAAGTTATTTTAGGTGGATTTTACCATTCTGGTAACTGTTGTGTTTGAACTTGTTTCTAGAGATGAAATTCAGAGGCTTGAGGCCATAAAAGCTGACTTGCAAACTAGGATTGAAGAGGAGGTACATGTTATGAGATCCTTTTTTCTTAAGAACTCTTGTCAGTTTTCACCTCTGAGTTGCCTTTTCCCTAATGTTTTGTTTACCTTTCTATATTTGGTTTTTGTGCTGCACATTTCTCTTCATTTTAGTCCAAAGGCAATGCCCTTTTGCAACAAAGTTTGGAGAAACGAAAGGATGCTTTGCATGTGCGTCGTCTAGCACTTGAAAAAGATGTAGGTGCTTTACTCCTTTCTTCTCCTTATTGTTTTCAATTGGGTGCGCATTGAATTTTTTACTTCTCATTCTTAAAACTTCTTGATCTTCCATGCGTTTGTGGTGATTCTCACTTTGCTTTTGAACTTTTTTTTAAAAAGAATTTACGGCCTTGCTGGACTACTTTATGTGCTCTCTTATTTGCCGGTGCCATTGCTAAACCCTTCAAGAAAAATATATCCTAAATATTTGTAGTAAATCATTACTCACTGGAGGAATTAAAATACTTCCTTGCTACAAGTATGGATTATTGAAAAACGCACATGGTTGTGGGCTAACAGTTAATGGAGGGGGGTAAAAACTTTTGGAGACCGGATTTAAACCCCAACAGAGACGAACCCTGGAAACAATAACACTAGATGATTTCTTCCTTCTGCCTAAACCCTGGTGGTTAGAGTTACCCCATACACAGAAGGAGGTACTGGATATGTTAGACACAAAAATCTTGTGTTGTAGAGCGTGGTTGTTTGAGTCCTCTTCAAGCCATAATATTGAGCATGCTTATTGAACGAGCATTCTCAATACGAGAGCTCGAACTGAATCAAGATATCATGAGGCCAGTTTGAGATTGTGGGTCTTCTCCAGGGTATGACTTTTGATGTCATTTCTAGGATTTGTTTACATGTTTGTTTTGTGCAAAGACATATTTAACAGTTTTTTCATTTTGCCACATTTGTCCCATATAATAAGGAAATGGGCAGTTTTAACTTAAACGAACAGTTAGATATTTTTCAGCTGAATTGGTATTTATCATTAATAGGACATGTGCATATGCTGAATAACTTCACTATCCTTGCATAGATGATGCATAATTCTGGTGACAATATTACCAAGAAAGACAAGTAAGCAGTATATAAGTAGCGGGATAACGTCTCTTTTCCTTTTTTAATTTTTTATGATCTTTTCTTTTTAGAACTAAGGTGGTTCAGACCATTAACTGAGTCATATTAGCAGGGAAGTGCTCTGTGGTCCATTTTCTCTGCGGAACCTCCTTCTTGTCACTATAAAATAATGGCCTTGTTGCGTTTGTTGCTTTTACACAGACTCTCTGGAAATATCACTTTAGCGTGTTCGTGGGAGTAACTTCCTATTTTTCCTGAGGAAGAGAGGGTGTTTATATAAGTGGCCTACTTAGGTATAATGCGTCTGGAACACCTTTGACATTAGAGAGTTCACTCGAACTCTATGGATATACTTGGATGGTTATATTTCTCTATTCTCTGACATTTTTGCTTACGTGCCATCACCTTGGACCATCTCCTTCTATTAACATATCAAACTGTCTGCTTTCCTAACCATTCCGTGCATTTTAGCTTTACCCAGTTTGCAGGAGTTACCCATTGATAGCAGCTCAAGTAGCGAGGCCCCAAGTAATAAGGTCAATACACAAACCTGTGAAACCCATACAATTTGGAGAACAAAATGTAAAAACAACTGAAATTAGGGGAGGGAACTCACACAAGATCCTTGCTCAAAGGAACTACTATCTCGGTTCAGAAGTACAAGAGCAACAAAGGGATGTGTTAAAGAAATCTCACAACTCATTTCTTAGCGAAAATGAGTACGGTACAACTCAAATCATAGCAAAAGTGCAAAATAAGAAACAGCAGGTCGGAAGACTTAGGATGCAATTACATCTAGCTTGATGAAAAAAAGGGTAGCCCGGTGCACTAAATCTCCCGCTATGCTCCGGGGAAGGGCCCCACCACAAGGATGTATTGTATGCAGCCTTACCTTGCATTTCTGCGAGAGGCTGTTTCTAAGGCTTGAACCCATGACCTCATGGTCATATGGCAGCAACTTTACCCGTTACTCCAAGGCTCCCCTTCAACATCTAGCTTGATGCATTCATATAAATGACTCTTGGTTTCCATACTTGCTCACTGGTTGAGCTATGTGGTCGCATAGCCTGTGGTGCATTTGCACCTACACTGGCAGCATTGTCCTTGATTTTCTTCCATTTTAAATTCAAATTGATGACCTTCTGCCTTCATGCTTGATCCATGAGCATCTGGCTTGAGTTGACACTGGGAATGTTATCATCAATATAGGACCTTTCCTGGTTGACCCATTGAAATAACTTGAGTGATAAGCCTTTTGTCAGGAGACTTGCTGATTATAATAATTTTTCTAGCAAGTATACGGGGTTCCCCCCAAATGTTAATAAACTTATTTACCTCACTAAAAAAAAATTCTAGCAAGGAACTGTGCATGTACAAGCACTCATGATGATTTTATTAAAATGGAGAGGAATATGGTCTAATCCATCCAAGTAGCCTAACTCAAATTCTAACTCATTTCTGCATTAAATTTCTTTTGGTTAACTTGATTGTTCTTATTATTTGTTTGTTTTAGTCATGAGGTACTTATTCAAAGAATAGCGCTGAAGAAGTATTGTGCAACTGTAGATCATGTAATAGCTCCAAGGAGCTCATAAATCTGATTCTCTATAGTCTTTTTTTTTTTTAGAACTGATTAAACACCACCTTTATTTTTATTTTTTTGGCAATAAAATGTAAATATTACCATTACCAAGCAAATTTGCATACAACTAAAGAGCACATGATCCACCTATCCCAAACACAGATAGATAGAATCAAGCCTCAGGAGATTACCACACTCTATTTATAAGGCCTATACACTTCTTAGCAAACTTGGTCTCTCTGTGCATCCTAATCCTTTCTCGCACAACTTCCTATATTTGCTGTATAATGAACTCTATGTTGACACGATGATTTCTAAAATTCTTCCCATTCCTAGTTAGCCACAGACCATGTACCATTGCTCCGAAGACAGCTGCGACAGTTTCCTTCTTAAACTTGTTCCACCGCTTCTTCCTTATCAACTGGATGGTTTGCTGCACTCTGTGATTATGCACTTTGATCCCCAACCAACTTGTTAATTTGTCCCATATTGTGATTGCTATCTCACAATTGCAGAATAAATGTTTGGCATCCTCTATCTGCTGCTGTTCACAATGCACACATTCTGTACTATCTATGTTGATACCAAGCCTTTGTAGTCTCACTTTAGTAAGGAGTTTATCTTGTACTGCCAGCCACATAATGAATCTGTGTTTAGGTAGTAATCCCATAGCTTCACAAATTCAAAATGTTAATACAAGAACACCTATTACAGTAAAGAATGACTGTTTGTCATCAAAACATCTCCACTTGATGCACTGTGGAGTAGCCCCACAAAACTACTTTGCTTTCTTCTTGACTGGAATCATAAACCAAACATATATAACTCAGCGGCTGATAAAAACTTGGTTGTTCTTTTTCATCATATATCCAAACTGTCCTTAGTAAATAGAAGCTTAATCATTCCCATGTACAATGTCATGAATGAATGAATGCAATGAAATTGTTGTCATGACTAGGTAAAAAGACTTCAGGATCAACTACACAAGGAGAGGGAGTTAAGAATACTTCTTGAAGCTGAACTTGAAGGCAAATTACCTGTCTCTTCCAGTAAAGGGTCTTGTTCCGATGCGGGAAAAAATCAAGATGGGATGGTCAGTTTTCTTTCAACTTTCCAATTCGTGGCATGGCTTGCTTATGCTGGAACTACTATTTTCTTTATGGTATAGATGAAGGAAGAAATTCAGGATATTGCTCAGGCAGAGGCAGATGTCATCAATCTGAAACAGAGGGCTGACTCGGGCAATCAACCACAGCAAAGTCAAAATAATCAGGGGAAAAGGTAATCTTTATGTTTCTTCTTCCTGTTTATGTTGTATGGCCATGGTGCAATCCTGTTTCAAGTTTTAGATTGTTAGCACTTCACTTTTTTTCCCTCCAATCTCCTGCTTCTGCAACCACGCTTCTCATATCAATGAAAGGTAAGGAAAGAAAATGAATGATTTTGATTTTCCCTCGTCTAAGTTAAATTCCAAGGATGCACTTGTTTCTACATTACTGCTTGTGTAGGAAAACTTCTAGTCTAGAGGTTGCAGTTTCATGGTGTTTTGATGCTTCTAATACAATGATGCACTTTGCCATTGTTATTCTATTGGAATATTTCTAGTTTGGTTTCTTATCCTTCACCATCTCGATCTTGGTGCAGCAAGGATAAACATAAGGATACAGAAAGTAATGCTTCAAAAACTCATGAAAAATCTGCAAGAAGTAAGGTACATATTCCACTGTATCCTTTGACCAAAAAAATGAAGTTTTCTGGTTTTGCGCTGATTGGATATAGAGAAACTGCAACCTCATGGAGCTAAGCCAGCTTCACATTTAACAGGATAGTGGTTCAGTATGGCATAATTGAATGTATTGCTCAATTAGTCATTGGTATTGCATTGACAAGCAGATGGATTTTCTAGTTGGTTAACCTTGCAAGTGAAAGACGTTATGTTTTTGATTCTTCTGATTATTATTTATCAAATACAGATGCTAAAATATTGCCACTTCTCTGCATATTAATGATTAGAATATCTCCAACTGATATTGCTACAACTGTATGCATGACCTGTTAAGTTTCTTGGTGTCATTTATGTTTGAAGTTGAGAACTGATCCCGATATTTCCAATGCGGAGTATAGATACATGTGTAAAATCACTACAATTGCAACAAAAAAAAAAATATTTAATTTTTAAACCTTTAGTTTCAAAAGTGTTATGAGTTCATGGTAAGAACCTAAAGGTTGAATCCGTCCAATATAAATTTTTGGAGCCACCTCTCCATAATTGTGCATTCATCTTCTTGAAATTCTGGATATGTTGCTATTACTACAAACTAAGAAGAAGTGATGGCAAATGACAGTCTGTGGGTCAATTAACATACAAAAAATATAAAGATACGTAGTTATATATAAAATATATGTAGTTCTGTATTTTTCATTTGCAATTATGGACCTGTAAGCAGTGTAAATCTAGTTTAGTTTGGGTGGTTAATTATTCTACATAGAGTTTGGTACTACTAAGTGTATCACTTTGTCACCGTGTAGCATAGCCTACTCCTCACATTGTTCTTGTAATAGATGTTCTGAAAACTATACTAATTAGCATGGAGCATCCAGGTAGTTGCAGTTTATGAGGATTGTAGTTTTCTCTGTAGCAGGAGACCAATGTGAACAAGGCAGATAGTGAGAAAGACAATAAGCATGAAGCACAGAGTAAGCAAGTAGATTCTTCTGTGGAAGCGGGGATGAGCAAAGCCCCTTCAGCTGGTAGTAAAAAATCTACTTCTAAGAGTGAGGCAAGTTTTATGGTTTATCTTGTAGTATAAGCTTCTATTCTCTTTTTCCTGTGGGCGAGTCTCAAGTTGAGGCAAATTATTGAAATTTTCGTAGTTTAAGATGGTTTCAGTGAGAAACATGAACTAAAGCTTGCCTATGTTTTTCTCCCCTCTCTTCTCCGTATCAGCTAGACCAAGCATTTTACTTGTTTATACTGCGTTTCTCAGGAACTTTAAGATAATTGAGCATGTTTTTTTTTTTGGCTGAGAGGGAGTTGAAAAAGATTGTGTTGAGAGGGATTCACCTGTTAATTGTTCATTTGACAAAAGATCTTTTAGCACATAACATCAGTTTTTGGCATAAAATCATGTATACCAATCGTATAATTTCTGTTCAATCCTATATTCTCTTTCCTTCTGTAATAGATGTCTTTGATTGACAGGGAGCAAATAATACAACATCAGCATTATCAAAACTGACAAACAGGCTCAACTTCTTGAAAGAACGTCGGACTCAAATTGCACATGAACTCCAGCACCTAGACAAAAACCAGTCTGATCAGCCTGTCAAAAACAAAGAAAAAGGTAAAGGGTCTGAATCTCACCACCCTGATCAGCCTGTCAAAAACAAAGAAAGAGGTAAAGGGTCTGAATCTCACCACCCTGATCAGCCTGTCAAAAACAAAGAAAAAGGTAAAGGGTCTGAATCTCACCACCCTGATCAGCCTGTCAAAAACAAAGAAAAAGGTAAAGGGTCTGAATCTCACCACCCTGACAAGGTTCAAGCATCTCAAAGTCAAGCATCCGAAAAGAATGGATCGGATGATGGCCAATCAATTCAGCATCCAGATTTGGACAAAGGAAAATCAGATAGCCTCCCAAATCCGGAAAAAGGTCCAGCTGCAATCCCTACAAGGACAAACTCTAGATGATGCATAGTCATTTTTGGACTTCCCTAGTTTGCAGAATGTCGCACTTCTTCTCAGATATGCATTAGGCTGAGAGTGGAAGATGGTAAGCATGCTTGTCGTATAGGACCTTGATTGGTGCCTCGAGAATTGGTTGTTCATGGCAACCTTGCTGAGATTCCAGGGTGCCCGGTACTTACAGGTCATCTATTCTATGAGGAGAAGTTGAGTGGCCGTGAAGCGCTGCTGAGCTGAAGTTCTGCATTGTGCTTGTCTGAAAATGAAATTAATGCTTTTGTATAGGTATTATGTGGTAAGTAGAAATCTAATCATCTGGTTTAGCAGATTAAAGCTATCAGATAGTTTGCTGATAATATTAAGATAAAGGAAGTTTTGGTACCATTCAATTGTATAAAATGTTGGTTGCTTCCCCTCTGGGAATAAAGATTTTTATTAGGACAGGTTTAATTAACTCTACATTACTTCACTTCTGTTGTTGCAATCAATTTATTCCTAACCATACAACAACTACAACAACATAATATCGTAATCCCACAAGTGAGGTGTGTGGAGGATAGACTGTACGCGACCATACTCCTAAACAACCAATTATGCTTCTCAGATCGTATAACCTTTGTCTACTTATTCTTACAGAGTACAATTTGAAGTTTGAACTGCACATTTCAAACTTAAAGCCTTAGCAACTACATAAAGCCTTAATTTTCGGCATTATTGTAGTATTGCTATGTAGAAATACTAAGTAAGACGATTACATATAAGTTGGAAGAGAACTAAAGGAAGGTAAGGTGGTACTACTGTATCTCTTGTCGAAAATCACAATGTAAATAATGTAAGGAAATTTTTTTTAGGGTAGTTGTAAAGGAGTTTCGAAAATCGATTCAAGTCACAAGTTCAATTCCACATGTAATACTATCATTTCTTGAATCCCCTTATATGTATGTATATGCCATTTTTATTTAGAGGGTCTATCAATAAAAATGACATCTTTACACAAGCATGTTCTTTATTGGACAATACCAGAAGTAAATGTTTTGATAATCTCATAAAAATGTTAACTAAACCACTATTACATGTTAAAATTTCAATCCTTGCCACCAATGAGCGTATATAGTTAAATAGATCCTTTGAGACAAAAGGAAGAGAGAAGATATTGAGGAGGGGAGGGGGGTTCTAAAAATTATGGTTAACGCAGTAAAATTATTGTCGGAAAAAAAAATGCCAGAATATATTGTGATGCAAGTTACAAGTTGTTAATTGGAAGTGCGAGTTGTTGTTATTAGTTAGTTAGAATTTAGTTGCACAGTGAAAAGTTCACAAAGACAGTTAAATTCCATATGTTAGTTAATGCAGTTACATAATTAGTTGGTAGTAGCTAAGAATAAATACTACTATAAATACCAACTTGTAATAATACAATTACTATAAATACCAACTTGTAATACTATATTTTTATATAGTGAATGTCTACTTTATCATATATAGTGAATACCTACTTTACCATATATTGTGTATGTCTATTTATGAAAAGTTATAAACCCCAAGGTTAGTTTTCCCCTGTGAATAAAAGGGTTTTCCTTCATTGTAATTCATCCCTCAATAATCCCTAAAGAGAAATAAGAATTACTATCTATTCTCTCTCTACTCTTCTTCTTTGTTCTTTATTATTTCATAACACATTATCAGTACGAGACTCTGCCAAACAAGATGAGATTATAAATCTAAAGGTAATTTCAAGGTTAGTAATTCCTTATGTTATCAATTTTTTGCTACTAATAACATAATTATTATTGGATCTGAGGAAAAATGATTGATTTGGAACAATTATGTTTTAAATTTATTCCTCAAGACCAATATTATCAAAAAGGATGATAATATGTTGGGTTCAAGTCCCATCGATTTATGCCGAAGACGATTTTATATGAATAAGACGTTAAGTTTGTATCTCAATGCACCATATTGATAATATTATGATAGTTAAGGCAAAATAATGGGTATTTCGTGAAAAGTGATGAAACATGTCCCATTAAATATGCCTCATTCCTTGAATTGAATGTGATAGCAATAAATCATATGTATGCCTCAATTTGCTTTTGTAGTAGCTATCATAATTTGATACGTTTAAGACACCATTATATTTCATTCTTCTGGGGAATGAGAATGCTTAAGACATGATTATATTTCATTCTTGGAAATGAGAATTTCGATTATTATAAATACAGATCTATACCAGGGGGTGAATGTCACTGCATATATACTCGAACATATTTTTTGTTGTGAAGATATCACAATCCACCTCTAAAAGAGTTAGAATAATTGGAAGATTGAATATCTTCAAGTTACTGTGATAAGAAATACGAATGTGAAAATTCACCCAAGCATCATGAAATCACATGCCATAATAAACTAAGAGTTTATTGTTTATTGATACGAAATTCATGCAATAGTAAACCTGATGTTTATTAAAGAATTTTTGTACATGTTATGATAACTTGGAGTTACTAATACAAATCATTTAATCTAGAGAAAATGGCCAAAAGACCCTCCAGGCTTTGCCCAAAATCCCAACTACACACTTAATCTTCACGGGAGTCCTATCACCCCCCTCAACTATTTTTTCATGTATTTATTACCCCTCCAAATGTTGATGTGGCAAGGAAGGTGAGAACACCCCTCTAGGCGCGTTGGTTTAGTCCCAACAACTCCAAACTGAAGATTTTAGCCTTCCACCTGTATAATACATATCATTAAATGATATTTTGAAGAAATAAATCATGAAAATGGCTTGTAACGGTCATTTCCTCTTCTTTATACTACTCTTCTCTTTGTCCATCTATTACCTTTATCTTCTTTCATTTTTTTTTATTTCTTTAACCTAAGGTTTAGCTTTTAATTCAAATTTCTACTTGAATTCTTGGATCTTTGTTGTGTAATTTGGTTCAACTCTTAATTTAGGGTTTATAATTTGATAATCAATTTTATCAAAATTCATGAAATGACAAATTCAAAATTGAATAAGTTTTGTATGGATGATCAGACCCAATGCTCAACCCTGTTGTGAGATGCAAGCATGGTATCTTACTTGACTTGCAAACTTCATGGTCGAAGTCAAATCCGAGAAGAAGATTTTGGTCTTGCCCCTATTATGGTGTATGTATTTTGCATTGTATTTTACTGTCACTTTATATTCAAATTATGTTAATATACCGATTTCTACAAAAAAATTCAGTCTCAAAAATGTAATTTTTTTCTATGGAGGGACAAAAAAAAAGTGGATCCAAGATCAAATTTTATCATTCCAAGATTAGTGAACAAAATCAATGAGTTGGAAGAAGATTTATGGCTTAAACAGGTCCAAATTGATAACTTGACACGGGAGAAGAGCCTCAATGGAAGATGGAGATGGAGTAGGTTCAATAGGAAGATATTTTATTTATTTTGATTTGTGTTGTTGCTATGTTCATCAGCAACAAATGAACTGAAAGTAGTTGCTAGATCTGGTCTACTATGGTGTAAATTTTGTATACCTCTCTCTAAATATATCGGATTATGTTTTGTTATGATGTCTTTTGCCTAGTCTACTTCAGATGTTTGTTTTAATGTTGCTGTGTTATTGTTTGTACGTTCAAAATTGTGTGTTGTGTTATTGCTATGTTGTTGTTTACACTTACAAAATTGTGTCACATATTGCTCCTATGTTATTGTTTACACTTGATGTGTCTTGTGTTATTGCTATGTTATTGGTTACACTTGAAAAGTTATGTCTTGTGTTGTCGTCATGTTATTGTTTATGCTTACAAAATCATGTAATGATAATGTTGTGTATGCAATGCATTGTACTACTGCTTTGTTATTGCTTACACTTAGATCGAGTAATGACAATATTGTGTTGCAGTTAAACAACACAACAATAATGCCTAATGACATCAACAAAACATTCCAACTTTATACAACACCATCATTCATACCAAAATAAATTTACATTCATAATGCCTAATCATTAGGCAACATTCATCAACAAAATACAGTGCTTAAATTGTTTTTCCAACAACAAAATGAAATTATTTTCATGTCAACTGGACTAAGTTAAAACACTGCTTAAAATACATCAACATCACTACAATTTTCATGGCATCTTGGACTGTGAAGAAGTGTTATGTTGACTTGAATGGTGTGAGCTACTTTCCACGGTCTTCTTTCTTCTATTCTCTTGAAGTTGTTGTAATTTCTGGTTGAGATTGCTGATTTGTCATTCCATTTTAATTTAGTGGTACTACTTGGTGCATAACCAATGTCACCAGTTACATCAGCTGATCTTGCAACCTTTGCTTGACCAATAGAGTATATCTTACAGCTAGGCATGCCAAGCTACAAAGAAGGATAAAAAAACAACATATAACAATGACTCATAATCTACTTATGATATAACAAAGTAAGAGACTTACATTCAGGACTTTAAAGCCATTTTCAGCTTAAAACACACCCATTTCTACTACTCTTTGCCTTTTGAATGGACCTGTGTTTTCTCTATCACTACCCATTTCTCTTTTTGTAGTTTCAGCTATTGACGATGATGCACAAAAATCAGGAGGTGCAGAAGAGGATGCTGGAAATATAATAGGTACTGGAGGTGCTGTAGGTAGAGGAGTTGCAGTAGCACCTACTGAAATTGTTCTTTTGGGTCTCCCTTTTATTTTTCTTGTGGAGGTTCAGTAATGGCTTCTGATAATGTTTTATATAAATATAAAAGGAATGTTATGAATTGAACAAATTAGAACTAAATTCAAGCATAATATACCTTTGATCTGCCTCTTCCCCTGACTGAACTATTAGTTTTTCCTTGAGGAGCAGCAGTGGTTTCTTCTGGTGGAGTTTTTTAAAAGTTTAAAAAGAATGTTAACAATTAGAATATTGTTATAACATAATGGATTCAAGTGAAAAAATTACCTTTGGTCTGCCTCTTCCCCTACCTGAACTATTATTTTTTGCTTGTGGAGCAGCAGTAGTTGCTTTTGTTGGAGTTTTCTACAAATTAAAAAAGAATGTTAACAATTAGAATACTTTTATAACTTAATGGATTCAAGTGAATAAAATTATCTTTGGTCTGCCTTTTCCCCTGCCTGACGCAGTAGATGTTGCTACTGATGATGCATTTGGTTTTGCTTCTGCTGATGGTGCTATATTTGGACACCCCCTTTTGTTGTGGCCTCTGACATGACACGCACTACATGTCATTGCTAGTCCAGTTCTAGGTAATTTTTCTAACTTCTTTGTTTTCCCAACTTCCTTCTTCCTATTCTCAGCTAGCCTACCAGGTAGGGTTATGATTTTAGGTGGTGCAACAGCAATGTTTGAAGAAACTGGCCACATTTCCATGTTTGTAAATGGTTCAAGAACATTGGCGTAAGTCCTCAAATATGTGTCCTTACTGTAGCAGCTGTCAATATATTCATACAGAGGGTACTTTTTGAACAATATTGCAGCCACACCATGTGCACATGGTATGCCCTTTAACTGCCGCACCCTACAACTACAAGTCCTCTTGATAATATCAACTTTGTGTTGACAAAGTCCTTCTTTCACTTTAAAACCAGCAACTTCATTAAACTGAATGGTACAATCCATAGACTTGTTGATGTTTTCCTCTAAAACCTTTAAACACATTGGAGAGTAGTTGGACTTCCAAGTACTTGAAAACTCCCTTAAAGTGCCTATTCTTGTCATCATCTTTACTCTGATTTCTTCAAGCATGGTAATGATGGTCTTGTGCCTAGCTGGTAAGATCTATGCATTAAAACACTCAGACATATTGTTATCTACAGAATCACATTTCACTTCAGTGTTAAAGTAAAGCATGCACCAGTAATTAATGTTGAAGTACATTAGGTCATTCATCATTTTTTCAGGACCAAGCAACTTCATCTTCTGTATGTTATTCCTTAATTGAGACTCAAATGTACTTTTGGCTATCCTCCAAAATTGTTGTCTTCTTTGAAGACCTCTCCATTCCTTAGCCCAATTATCTAAGATGTGCCTTGCACATCTTCTATGCTCAGATTGAGGTAACACCTGCTCAATTAATACAAGTAATAAAACAAGGTCAAAGTAGTACAGTATTACATTTAATTGGCTAAACTAGAAAAAAAACTACACATAATACAATACACATACCTTCTGCATATCTGTAATCAAGGTGAGACCATCTCCTTCTTCAAGTCCTAGGTCATCCCTTATGCACCTAATAAACCAAGTCCATGTATTTGTGTTTTCCTTTTTAACTACTACCCAAGCAAGTGGCAGCATCTGGTTATTTCCATTTTTGCCAACAACAACTAATAATTGCCTTTTACAAACACCTTTCAGAAAATAACCATCTAAACTTATACACTTCCTACAATGTATCCATGTCTTTTTAAAAGCATCAAAATAGATGTAGAAACTCAAAAATTTTGGTTTACCTTCTTCAGTAGCCTCACCAAGTTTAACAACACAACTTGTCCTGGGATTTGTCCCCAACAACTCATCCCTGTAGTAAAAAATTCTTCCAAATTCCATAGCATGATCACCCATGATATCTTTCAACACTTTAGCTCTTGCTCTTCTCACAGTAGTCTTACCAACATACAATTTGAATTTTTTTCTAATCAACTCTTGCAGATTGCATACCCTTATATTTGGCTGCTCAATTATTCTTTCTCTGAATTTTTTAGCTAAAAATTTTGCATTGCACAAATAATTTTTGGTTGTCTTATTGCAAGTATGTTTTAGGATGTAAGTTTTTATCATGAAATCTTTTGTTGTGTTGTCAAGACCTGCATACAAAATCCATGGACAGCCATCCTTGCATCTAACTCTAACCTTTTTTGGTTCATTCAGCCACTTCTCCACAGGAACCCTCTTTCTTACTGCATATTTAGTCACAGCTCTTCTAAATTCATTTACATCTTTAAACACCATACCCAACTTCCAAACAACTTCCTTTGCAGTTGGGTCATGAATGATTTTTTGGGTTGTTTTCCTTTTTTTCCTTAATAACTTAACAAATCTTGCCCTACCAGATGCAAGCACATCAAGTTCTTCATCAGCACAACAATCATCTTCATCTAACTCAAAACTCCTCTCATCAGTACTTATAAAGTAAGGCTCATCACCTCCCAACCTGCCTTCATGACTGACTTTACCTGTTTCAGTGTCATCAAATCCTAGATCTGGTCCTGCTTCACCTACTGGTACCTCTACATTGTCAACTGGTACTCTCTCATTTCTTTTTCTCCTTTGAAACTTTCTTTTTTCAACTCTCAACTCCCTAACTTTCTCATATACGTTACTACCATACTCTTCATCATCATAATCTTCAACTAACTCTTTTTCTGAATCAAGACTATCCTCAGTAAAGTAATCAGAACCCTCTACTTGTTCTTCTGAAAAATCACTTTCAGCAGGACCAACATCTATATCATAAACTGCATCAGCACTAGGTGCAGCAACACTAGGTGAAGCATCAGTACCTACAGCAGCACTAGGTTGAGCAGCAGAAGGTGCAGCAACACAAGGTGGAGCAGTAAATATAGCAACACTAGGTGCAGCGGTAGGTGCTGAAGCACTATATGCAGTAGCACTATCTGCAGTTGAGAAATGAGGTATGGTAGTGTAAGGAGGTGAAGTAGAAAAAGAAGTAAAAGGGTCCTCCACATTTATATGGTCCTCACCTACCATAGAGTTAGGCCTATTATCAAAAGATACACCAGATTTCTCCATATTCCCAACACTTACATTTTCTAAGAACATGGGGATGGGGTCCACAACAATTGGTTCATCCACTAAATGCTTGACAAATACATCCACTTCATCTCCATTTTTTCAGGAACACATTATTTCAAAAATATCCATATCATTATCCACATCTACCAAAATATCACTATTAGGTGGTTTAATACTAAAGATGCATGTTGTGCTATATCCTAATTTTCTTATATAGTCTCTCAATTCAAAATATGACATCTTGTCAACATCAACATCTAAGAATTCTATAATTTTTTCACCTTTATAAATCGGTTCTTCACTACTTAAATCTAATACTCCACCATGGTACCATCTTAGAATAATCAAAGTAAAATCACTCATGTTTAACCTGATGATAATGAATACTCAAATAAGACAAAGTATCATAGCAGATATATTATCGAAAATCAACTATCAACAAACTTTAATACAAATACATCATACTTAAACAATGAAGAAAAACATAAATTTATTTCAAATTGTACAACTTAGATGAGAAATAAATAAATTGATTAAATGAGACAGATTTAGGCATACAAAAGATAAATATCAGTAGAAAATTTCAATCACAAACTTGGTACCAAACCAGCAAGATGATTCCTCAAAGATGGGCAAAACCAAGAAACCCATGACGAATGGCAAATAGTGAAATTACCATAGAAAAGAAGATTTAACCCAACAATAAACAAACAACAACAATAACAATCGACATCAGAAGCCCAAGTACCAAATAAATTAGCAGAAGATTTAGGCAAGTCAAAAACCCTCTTTAATTTTTTCTCTAAAACTCTTAGCTGCATGCATAGACATAATAATCCCTTCCCTTTATACAAAGTTATACTGCTATTTACAAGAAAAGAAATCTATTAAGTATTCAACATATGCTTAGGGCAAATCCTAACTAACAATGAAATTAGTTTAGGACAAAAACATGTACCTCTCCTAAATTAAACCAGCAATCAAATGTAAAATCTTCGAAAATCCACAAAACTTTATCACTAAGAATAGATTCATACACAAAAATAACTAAATTTGCATGTAATAATGGAGGAATTTCGTGAAGAAAGAATGAAAGAGAGAGAAGAGAGGAGAGAAAAGAGAGGAAGCTCAAAGGGTGCTTATGGGGCCATATGAAGATTTAGGAGGGAAATGACCTAGAAGGCGTGGGCCCAGCTCGTGTAAATACGAAGACATTATGATTTGGGTTAAGTTGCCACATCAACATTTGGAGGGGTAATAAGTACATGAAAAAATAGTTCAGGGGGTGATGGGACTCTCATGAAGATTAAGTGTGTAGTTGGGATTTTGGGCAAAACTTGGAAGGTCTTTTGACCATTTTCTCTTTAATCTACGAAAAATGTTCAAAAATACCCTTGAACTATCTGAAATAGCTCAAAAATGCCCTTCGTTAGATTTTTGGCTCAAAAATACCCCTCCGTTAAATATTTGGCTCAAAAATACCCCTCCCTCTAACGAAATTCGGAAAAAGATTAAAAATACCCCTGAACTATCTGAAATGGCTCAAAAATACCCCTCTGTTAAATATTTAGCTCAAAAATACCCGTCCCTTTAACGAAATTCCACCAAGCATGCCACCTAGATAAAAAAAACACCACGTGACTATGCCACATTACTATCCACATGTAAAATGTTAGTATTTTTTAATTATATGACATTCCTTTCTTCTTTATTTTTATTTTTATTTTTATTTTTATTTTTATTTTTATTTTTATTTTTATTTTTTTGCAAAGCAGTGAAACGAAAAAACCAAAAAAAATAATCTTTTGCTAATTACTTCATTGGTGTTTTAAAAGTTCTAGATTTCACCTTTTCATTAGTGTTTTTAAAGTTCTAAAAATTTCATCTTGTTATTATCGTTTGGGATGAGGGACAACTTGATCTTGATCTGATGTTGACTCGGAGGAGGAGCTAGAATTTTAACTTTTAAGATAGCAAATGTTGATGTACTAATAATAATTGAGTTGAATTTACTACATGCAAATTCTTTTTCAAAATAAATGAATTTCTTTTAATACTTGTTTAATCATTCGAAATTAATTCATTTTTCTAAATTCAGTTTTGATGAATAATCTTATTATTTTTAGAACAAGTTTGAAAAGAAGTAAAATGATACTTAATATTGATAAATTATTATTTAATTATGTCATTCATTAACTTTTTGAAGATGTGTGCCACATTCAAAGATTCATTAATTTTAGATTAGATGAGGTATTATTAAATCATTTTAACATAAGCATTTTGAGTAAAAGCTAGCAAAGCCAAACACATCTTTTGAGTAACTAATTTGAAGTTTAGTTTGAAATTTGTTACTTCTACGAGTAAATCTTATTTTTAACTTTTATACTGGCCTAATATTAATGGGTTTATCAGTTTAATAAGACTCTTTTGTTGGGCTTCACACTTTTAAACCTATTAACAGAAAAAAAAAACTTATTTTTAGATGATCAAAGGAATTTGATAATAGAGATGTTACATTTAATAAATTTGTACAAAAAAAATATTATGTAACCACCGTTTGTCTACTTTGATTAAAAATAAAAAAGCCGTGTAAATTTTATCTGTTTCACTGACGTTTTTAAATAAAAATAAAAATAAAAATAAAGAAGAAAGAAATGTCATATAATTAAAAAATACTAACATTTTACATGTGGATGGTAATGTGGCATAGTCACATAGTTTTTTTTTTATCTAGGTGGCATGCTTGGTGGAATTTCGTTAAGGGAAGGAGTATTTTTTAGCTAAATATTTAACAGAGGGGTATTTTTGAGTCATTTCAGATAGTTCAGGGGTATTTTTGATCCTTTTCCGAATTCCATTAGAGGGAGAGGTATTTTTGAGCCAAATATTTAACGAAGGGGTATTTTTGAGCCAAAAATCTAGCGAGGGACATTTTTGTGCTATTTCAGATAGTTCAGAGGTATTTTTGAGTCTTTTTCGTTTAATCTATTAACATAAACGATTTTCCATCATGAAGATGTGCATATTGAGTATTAGACATAGGTTGAAGAAATAAAGGATTCTTCAAGAATTATTTATTTTGTTTGTTCTCATGATAAGTTGGTTGGACCAACTAATGTTGGGATTTGATCCCTCAAAATCTTAAAAATATAAAAGGTGAATATGGGCCCGTTTGCCAGTCATGTGATCTATTAAGATGCATCGATATAAGATGATTACATGTACATTCATTGTCAACCTGCAGTTTGACATTCATAAAGTTGCTTGCTCACTAAAATTGAGTTAAGAGCATAACTTTCAGATTATGTAATCAAGACAATTTTGATGATGATGGTTTGGCATTGAATGCCTTCGATAAATAGTTAAACCATTGCTAATGAGAACAAAACTTCTTGTGTTGGTCTGAAATATGATATGTTGCATACAATAACACTTGTATGCATTAGACCAATAAATTGTGATTATTTATTCCATCTCTATTGGTTCAAGGTCAGGAACCAACTATTCCATCTAATAGTTTTGATGTGTGGTATACAATTAATAATATACATGATGCACAAAGATGGATTCCTCAATGAAGATGGAGGATAAATGTTAGTTTTCCTAACATAAGGGGGAGATTATAAGTAGCTATGAAATATGTTAGGAATTATCATCAGATCCTCATTCAAAAGTTAATTCAAGTCAAATGTCGGAAACATCTGTTGACTCAAATTTAGTATCATATTTAAGCTACAAGTTCTCCTATTTTGCGTTCTTAAAGGACAAAGTCTACGCATGCATGAAGTGTGGTAGACTAATCGGTTCCCAATGAAATAATCCTTGAAAAGAATAAGGAGCACATAATCATAATAAGAAGGCAATGTGCTCTTAAAGAGCCTATGACATAACACTTCATGAAACCTTATGAAAGGTTCAGGTACCTGAAAATAATGAAGTGATGAGATCTCAAAATGTTATGTAACATTGCTAACCGATACAAAATGAGAAACCGCTGACGATGTCTTTAATACAACATTGACACAATATTGCAAAAGATTATAAGGATCTAAATTCTACGTTTATTTAAGTATTCTGACGTAGAAATATTTATCAAGTGACATGAAAGGATACATCTTGGTAAGTGTAAAACTTATTTGATTTGCAGTCCAAACACTTGAAGATGTCACATATGAAATGTTAAATATTGTCACTTGATAAAATTTAAATGAAAACTTTCTAAGGATTCAAAATATTTGAAGCATATAAAAGTTTCTAGAAAACTTATTTAGAATTCTTATATTGTATAAGCTTATAGCTTAAAAATTATTAAAACTCTTGGATAGTTTTTAAAAGCAATAGAATATTTGCTTAAATGAGAAACATGCATAATTGAATAAGGATTTATTCCGACCTTGAGAAAAAAAATGAGGAACTCTTTTGTTATGAAGTACCACATCTTAGTGCAATTGGTGCACTAATGTATCTTGCAACTACTACAAGACATGACAAAGCCTTTTTGGTCAATTTGTTAGCAAGGTATAATTCTGCTCCTACTAGGAGACATCAGAATGAAATCAAGCATATGGATTTATTTTACTCTAAAGATTGTAGTCCCAATCTTGTTGGTTATGTTGACGTTAGGTACTTATCTGACCCGTATAAAAATTGTTCTCAAATAAGCTATATGTTTACATGTTGGGATACTGTTATATCTTGGAGATATATAAAGCAGTCTATCTAGCCAGTTCATTGAACCATGCTGAGATAATAACTATTCATGAAGCAAGCCAAGAATGAGTATGGTTGAGATCCATGACACATCTCATTCGAGAAAAATGTGATGTGAAATGTGACAATGTACCCATAATTTTATACGGAGATAATGCAGCATACATAGCACAACTTAATGGAGGATTCATAAAAGGAGATAGAACGAAGCACATTTCATCAAAACTTTTCTACATAATGAGCTACAAAAGAATGGTGATATTAACGTGCAACAGATTCGTTCAAGTTACAATGTGAATGATTTATTCACCAAGTCTCCTCCACTTGCAACTTTCAAGAAGATAGTGCACAAAATCGAAATGCAAAGGTTGAAGGATGTTCTCATTAGGGGGAGTTAATACGCGTTGTACTCTTTTTCCCTTATGAGGTTATGTCCCACTGGGTTTTTATTGTAAGGTTTCTAATGAGGCAACTTATATGCGTATTGTTAGAGATGTGTACTCTTTTTCCTTTACTAGATTTTTTTTTCACTGGATTTTTTCTAATAAGGTTTTAACAAGGCACATTATCTATCAATTAAACATTCAAGGGAAAGTGTTATAAATGTACCATAAATAGTGAGTGTATACTTTACCATATAGAGTGAATAACTACTTTACCATATATTGTGTATGTCTATTTATGAAAAAATTACAAACCCCAAGATTAGTTTTTCCCTATAAATAAGGGGGTTTTCTTCATTGTAATTCATCCCTCAATAATTCCTAAAGAGAAATAAGAATTACTATCTATTCTCTCTCTACTCTTCTTTGTTCTTTATTATTTCATAACAATTTTGATTCACTCATGATGATAACATTTTACTTGTTCTTCTCTTAATTCTCTCATCTTGGCTATCTTCTCGAGTTAAATCCATGAACAACTACTTTATTCCTCGAGTTTAACTCCTGAAATTGATTAATGTTGTGTTAAGTACATCATTTGGAATCAGAGCAAGACACTCCTTGGCATGCCAGTTACTCGAAACAAGAATCAAGAGCAAGCTTCTGAAGAAATGGACGAAAAATTGCTTCAAATCAAGAGTTGTCACAAAAACTCATGGAAGGAATGACCACCATGAATGAGCATAATTCTCAGGCTAATAAGGAATTGGGTGAGATTAAGGAGGTTATGAATCGGTTGGGCATTCAAGCAAAAGACAGGGAAGTTGGAAGACCAGAATCTTTAGCTAATAGAGCTTGTTCTGTAGAGGTTCAGCATGAATACAAACCCAAAGATAATCATCACTCTGATAATTTTCTTACTATGATGCTCTAGAGTAGAATTTCCCAAATTTGAAGGTCAAGATTTAAGGATCTGGTTGTATAAAGTGGATTAGTTTTTTGATATGAATGAAACTGCTTTTGATTAAAGGGTTAAAATAGCTGGTATTTATTTTGAGGGGGAAGCTAATGCTTGGCATAGGTCATACATGAAAGCTAGAAATTCTTTAAGGGATTCTACTTGGACTGAGTATGTAATTGCTTTGAATGAGAGGTTTGGTGAAGAATTTAAAGATCTTATGAAAGCCTTAAAAAATTTAACTCAGACTGGTAGTGTTAAAGAGTAATAAGTTGAATTTGATAGATTGTTGATCAGGGTGAATTTGTCTACTGAAAACTCTATTAGCTGTTATTTAGGGGGGCTTAAACCAAAGTTAAATAAGGTTGTAAGGATTCAAGCTCCAAATACATTAATGTAGGACTGCAAAATTACAAGATTACAGGATGAAGTATTTGAAGCACAGGCTAAATCTTGGGGTGTAAGATCTGTTATAAAGCCCCCATCTGCACCTATTTTGCCTACTCTAAATCAAGCAAAACCTTCATTCTATCAAAAGGTATTGGTTCCTACTAATATATACAAGAAATCAGTGGAAACTTAAGCTAATGAAACCAACAAATTCAGTGGCAATAGAAATGGAAGAAGATTGACTGCAACTAAGATAGATGAGAAAAGGGATAAAGGTTTATGTTTCTTTTGTGATGAGAAATATGTGTTGGGACAAAAATACAAGATTAACAGGCAGATCTATATGGTGGACGTATTAGAAGATGAAATGGTTATTGAAGAGGCTGAGAAAGTCGAAGACCAGGAAACTAAGGTTAAGTTAGATGAACTCATGATAATATCAGTTCAAGTTTTCACAAGAGTAATTATCTATCAGACTGTTAGAGTGACTGGGTATCATGAGAAAGGCCCTTACAAGTCTTGATTGACACTGGCAGCACACATAACTTCATTGACCAGGATGTAGCTCAGAAGTTAGGGTACAAACCAAGTACAATTTTGGCTCAATCAGTCAGTGTTGCTGATGGTAGAAGGGTACGAATATCTTTAGTATGAAAGAATCTGCAGCGGTTGTTGCAAGGCACCACGTTTGCATTTAATTTTTTGTTGTTACCATTGAAGAATGTAGATATTATTTTGGGAGTGCAATGGTTAACACTTTAGACAGAAACCTGTTTGATTTTCAGAACAGGATCATAGAATTCAGATACAAGGTAAGAAGCATGTATTGTCAGTGTTACAACATTCAGGTTGATCAAGGTAATTCAATTCCACCTGACTTGTCACTTTTAATTGAACAGTACAACAACATATTTGAATTCCTACTACATTACCACTACATAGGGGCAAGTTTGTTCATCAAATTCCATTGGGGGAGTGAAACACCCTGAGGAGAAATTTTAGCTTTATTATAGTATTGCTATGTAGAAATACTAAGCAACACGATTACATGTAAGTTGGAGGAGAACTAAAGGAAGGTAAGGTGACACAAATGTATCTCTTGTCGAAAATCACAGTGTAAATAATGTATGAGTAATTTTTCGGTTATATATAAACTATTGAATCCTCCTCCACATAAGGAAACTTTTTAGGGCAGTTGTAAAGGCGGTTTAAAAATTGGTTCAAGTCACAAGTTCAATTCCACGTGATACTATTATTCTTGAATCCCCTTATATGTATGTATATGTCTTTTTTATTTAGAGGGTCAATCAATAAAAAAGGCTTCTTTACACAAGCATGTTCTTTATTGGATAATAATAGGAGTAAATGTTTTGATAATCTCGTAAAATGTTAATTAAACCACTATTACATGTTAAAATTTCAATCCTTGCCACCAATGACCGTATATAGTTAAATAGATCCTTTGAGCTACCAGAATATATTGTCTATATGATGGTTCTTTTATGTTCAGAAAATAATGAGCTCATTTTTGTATCTTTTATATTTCTGTAAATAGGATTTGGTCTTTTCTATTTCTATAAAATTAGTTTATCTAATAATAATAATTTGGTAATGATGGATACTTTGTAAGAAAATTAAGATTCGAAACAAAGGATAAATGCATGGAAGTAACACATTCCAACAACATTAGCAGGAGTAACAAAGGTATTAGGCTTAGTACTGCAATTAACACATTAATCTCGTCAGAAATATCATTTAAATACTCAAACTACGGTTTATTCTAATTGAGCATCAAAACATATGAGAAGGTGTGCTATTAGACATTCACGGTTCAAATCTTGAAAATTGTTTTGCACATGTAAGTCAATCACTTGAAAGACGTCACATTTTTTAATTATATGCATCAACTTCAATAAGTTGTAAAATCTCAGGTTTGTTGTAATTGAGGGCGATGTGTATAATTAAAGAAGATTACATATTTTATATAATTAACTTAACTAGCTAATAAATATTCGAGAACAGGCACAAACAAAATTCAAAAATTGTAAATTTTACAGACACCTAATTTGCTTAACCTTGTCAATTAAGGGATTGTTTTTGGCTTTCTTACTTATTATATCCTTATTACCTACATTTGCCACACATATTTGATTTGAAGCAAACTCTAGATAACACAAAAAGTCATTAATGGAACAAACGAATTGATACATGAGTAAATATTTATTTTTATAATCGAGTATTTATATTAAATCATGTCAATTTACATTTAATGAAAAGACAATGCATTGTTAGTGCTAAAAATCTATAATATAAACACGCGTCATACATTTATTGATTAGATACACTTATGCTTAACCACCAATATTCCACCACAAACATGATGACAAATTATGACTAACAACACGTATAATAAGTTGTTGAATGGTTACAATGATTTAGTTAATACTAACCTTTCATTCCCTCTAACAAATTGTTCTAGCAATAGTAAACAAATATTCACCATTCATTTTAATCTAGAAATTTAAGCATTACCAATCATTCATTCAAACAAGAAACTTCTTTCTCTCTTTTTTTCTATATTAGTTGCTATATAGCCTTTTAAAAGGAAGAACAACACCTACCCTTAGAGAGATCATAAAAGAAAAACAAGAAAACCCCAAAAAAGAAAAAGTGTATAGTCTTTTTCTCTTGTATTAATTCCTCCTTCCTTAATAATTTCCTTCAGATCAATTGCCAAAATATTAGTAGTTCATCATTAATCTAGAATTAATGTAGAAGATAAAAAACAAAATTTTAGTCATGTTGATCTGAAAAACATTACAAAGGAAGGAGTTTTTTTTAAAATAGAATTAGAAATATGGAGATAGAAAGACTACACGAATTAATGTGGCTATGGTCAAGATTGCAAAGTAACCGTGTTGCCCTCGTGGGTGGAAACCACACCGCCTCTAGATTTTGCACTCGCTAAAGTTATTTTAGCCCTTTTTCGAACCTCTACTTCTCTTTTATTCTTTATATTGAGTTAAATTTGCATGTTCTCTTTTACAAAAATCGTACACACCTTCAACAATTTTAAACTTTCTTCTTTTGCTTACCGGCCCGAGTGATTCAGATTCGCATCGAAGGAATTGCCATCGCGCACACAAGGTGACAAAATGAGGAATAAGACAATGAGTTTGTTGCATGGTTCCAAACAAGACAAAATGAAAGGCAAGCCATACATGGATGCCTTGGGCTTTCATGATACACATTTGGTTGTGTTTAAATTAAACCATGTGTGGATTCTCAAGTTGATTTCTCGGATCGTCATTCTGGGGCTGGTTCTACTGTCTTTCCCCTGGATTAACACGATAATCAGGGGATTAACATCGAGTTACGGATTTATGAACATAGCGAAAGCTGATGAGGTGGCTAATTATACTCCGATCAAATTAGAGGTTTTTCCTCTAATTTTTCATGATTTGGCCAATGAGGGCCTCGTCAAAGCTGGGGATAGGTCCCTATTTGTTACCAATGGAAATGAAGATGTTATGTATGATTCTCAAGTTACAAGCGACCATCACAACATGGATTTGATTTCTCTTTCAAATCTGGGACAAAATGAAGAGATGTATGATGTTGTTGCGCTATTATTTCCCTATGACTCTTCCAAGTCTCTGGATTCCGTCGATGTAGCTCTTAAGGTTGGTGGTATTGTCGTTGTTCAACTAATTAGCGACAACCCCATGGTCACATTCTCACAACCATCCAACTACAAAATTGTCTACGTACGAAAGTTGGACTCCACAATAATAGCCATGCGCAAGACAAACATAATTGTTTCGATCGAGTCAACAACTCCACATCACCATAGAAAACTGTGCAACTTTGGCTCAAACGCGAAAGAGGCCGCATTGAAGAAGCTAGAAGACGTACTGCTCGAGCCACCAAGAGCATCATCAGGTAAATCGAGTAGGTATCTCAAAAAGACACGTTACTTGCCCGAACTGATGGACATTCCCCTCGAGAGCTATCCACGTAGGGTGTTCATCGACGTTGGTTTGCAAGACAAAAACGAGAAATCAGGTGACTCTAGTTGGTTTTCGAAGCATTATCCAACCAGGAACACGAAATTCGAGATATTCAAGATTGAAACTGTGGCAAAAGAAGCAAATGCACCATTGATTGGAATGTCAGATTGGCTTGAGAAAAATGTGAAGGAGAATGAATATGTAGTAATGAAGGCAGAAGCTGAAGTGGTGGAAGAAATGGTGAGACACAAAGCAATTAAATTAGTTGATGAACTTTTCTTAGAGTGCAAGCATCAACGTGGGAGCAAAGGTGATAAAAAGAAAAGTAGGAGGGCATATTGGGAATGTTTATCTTTATATGGTATGTTGAGGGATGAAGGCGTTGCTGTGCACCAATGGTGGGGTTAAAGTACCAAATAATTTTGTTTTAAAAATGTATTCTATAATTATTTTTAATATAGTCATCTAATTATGTAAAAAATATTTATCCCTTTGTGAAGTTTAGCACAAACGAAGTAAAATTTTGATGTTTATTTTTTTGATCCATTTGATTTATAGAATGAAGTTGTTTTCATTCCTCAAAATAGCATATGCTAATGAGGTGCGTTGTTCTGATTATTCTCTTTTTGTTGTATAATCAACATAAAATAATTAGTACAATATTCATATTAATTATAATATTTCATGAGAGTTTTTTATTTTTTTTCTAATTCTTTTTTTTTTCCTTTATTATAGTACAAGATGAGCGCGGCCCGTACTTGAGCACGAGCCAAGCATTTTACATTTTCAGCGATGATCAAATTTTGAATGCTTTTTGGTCACAAGAAAACAATAATATTAAAGAAAAAAAAAAAAAAATCTTAACCCCTAGTAGCTATGTAGCTCATTCAAGAAGAATCCAAGCTACTTTAAATAAAGATGAGTAGGCGTAATTGAAGAAGCCACATCATTTAATAAGAAAAATATTTATATGTCCTAAAAGCCTTTCTTGTAAGCTTACCTTAATTTTATCACCTGTGTTGTGAATCACCTCCTTTGTCAAAATTTAAGTGCTTTAAAACAATTCAACATAGTAGCACTCCAATACGTGTTTAGTAACATACATTTATATATATTAACATGCAAAAGGCATGAAAAAATACATTATTTAGTTGAACCATCTAAATACAATACAAACATATTATAATTCAACATTTACAATGAGCTGGAGCTGGAGTCATAAGCTTAATAGTCAATTTTCTACATTTCGAAAATTACAATATAAGAAAATTTATAGGTACCTTGGAAAACTGGTCAATACAAATCAACTAAAAAACTTGAACTTGAGAGAAGTGAAAATAAATAATTATACACAGAACTTATTAGAAAGGTGTTGCTCACACATTCAGGTGGTATTATAAGATTTAAGTAATGTATAGGTTGAAGGAAAAAATAACAATCATTAGACACCAAAATTTGAAACTTAAAAATAACTACTACACGAATTTTTAGTTCCTTGATTTCTTCCACTGCAGCATGATCATATGCATTCTAGTGGTCATAAATATTACCAGTAAATTGCTTATCACAATCATTGAACTGTTTTAAAGTTTAAATATTGATCTCCTAAACAATCATAGCATCTTCGTTAGTCCCTTTCTCACCCTGCAGAATTTAAGAGTGAGAAAGTGCTATCGATGCCTTGATGGTGGAAAAACTGTGTAGGTAGAGTGGTGAAAGTTATCTTCTTTATTTTTTTTATGCACTGTACAAAAATATGAAAATTCTACTAAAAGAGTACTCTATCAGTTGTATAGACAAAAAAGTGAGGATTATATATGCAAAATTATTAAATAATTAAGGAATAAGCTTACCTAGAACTCATAGTGCCTGTCACCAAAGGGATCGTTGAACACAGTCAAATTGATAAACAGTTTCATTTGCCAAACCTTAAATATTTGTACTTCTACTGATTTTCAAATTCCTTGACATCACTCATAATAATGTATAAAATTTGTCAAAGTGGTATAAACATTGATCATAATCTTACAAGACTTGGAACAAAAGAAAATTTTATTTTTCGTTGTAAATTACTTGTTAAGCCAACTGCAGATGACCACCTCCATCTGTGGTAATGTCCATAGAAAAATGAAAATCTGAAAAGAAAAATACTTTAAACAAAATCTGAATTAGCAACTGTTATTTTGTCTTGCAACTTTTAAATTTATCAACTTAAGATGATTGGTCCAGCAAGATTGTAACACCCCGCCCTTTCGGGGTAAAGTTTGAACCGTCTTTTCTACCCGTATAGATCCGAACCAATAATTCTTTGTTAATAATATATGTGTGATGATCAATCCTATAGTGTTTGAATGCCTTTGACTATGAATTGAGGTCACCAAATCCCCTAACTCAAGGACGAGTTGAAAGTTTTCCTATCGATTGAGTTTTGGTGAGCGTCTAAACCTGGGTCAACTTCCATAGACCATAACCTTTTGTATATAACTAATTAGAGGGCCTACTATATATCAAATGAAAGGTCTTTGAGTTCTCTTTCCAATGCCACCAGTTTCGCCTTAATACGATATTGGGATAAAAAGTTATGCCCGTTTTCCAGAGAGGTGTCAGTCGAGGCCGAATCGCCAAAAAGTACGTTTTAGCGGGGTATTTTGGTACTTTCCCTTCCCAGAAACCTCTCACACGAATTAAATAACACCCTAAACATTATTTACTCAACGATTTTCAGTTTTATAATATCAAGATCCTCTTTTCACTCTCAAAAATAAGATCAAACTAGGGTTTCCTCCAAGAACAAGAAATCAAGAATCAATCCTTAAGTTCAAGATTTCAAGAAACGGATCAAGATTTGGGTTCCATTTTTCAAATCTTATAATCTAAGGTATGTGGGACTTCTCTAAACATCATGGGTATAATTTTTCTATTGTTTTTATTACATTAAAGATCCCCAATCATATTTATAAAGAAAGGGTTTGAAATTGTTTGAAAAATATATGTCATGAGTTGTTTTGAAGAAATTGTATGTTGTCTTGAATCATCTATCGTGAATTTTGAATATAACAATATATTTATACTTTGGGGTGCAATGAAAGTTTGAATGAGAGCATGAATGATCAAAATTCCCTTTTTTGTCATGATATTTTCGATTTATATTGTTATGGGTTGTTTAAAGGCATGAACTTTTGAAATGAAAAACTAATGGGTGAGTACTTGCTTAATGATCATGGAATGGTACTGTTTATGACATGTTGGGAGTGTGTTTTCACATGACAAATGCTCGTTGTGTCAAATTAACGATCTTTCTTGAATTTTAAGTAATTACAAATATGAGGTGACCATCTATTGACTTTACAATTGGGAGGAGAATGTTTTGGTAAATATTTGAATGAAAAGTTTATTGCATAACTCTCTCTCATCTGATGTTTAAAAGGTAGGGTGGTCATGAATATGATAATAAGTGAAAAGGATCGCAGGCATGATGTGACGTGATTTGATTGACTTGCAAGTTAGGGTATGACGATACCTGATGATTCCATGCCCTTGACAAGATAGTGTTGAATGTTTGAAAAGTATGAATGTGTTTTCGTTAAAGAACTAAAAGTTGGGTTTAAGAGAGCTAGTAGGTTACCCGAAGAAGGTGTTTGAGCGCAAGGGCTCATCGCTGGAAATTGTAGTTGCCGATAAGGGACTTATGATATATGATCCTACATGATATGACATTTTTAGGACATCTCACATGGGGAGATTCCTGCGGTGTGCTCACATGGGGGGTATCCACTCCAATCCTGGCGGCTACTTGGATTGGAGGCTTGGCCGCCGAGTCAAGGGCGGATTTCACATAGCCCATGGAATTTCAGATTTGTAGGGCGTACCGACTAGCTCAGAAGAATAACAAAGAGTGAGTCATGGTTTCAAAGAAGTGTTTTGGAGATCACTAAAGTATGCCCATGTATTTTTACTTACGTATTATGGTCATTATTTTTATGAAATGCTCTCATCTATTTTGTATTAAAAGCATGCTATTTTGAGTTGTTTCACATACCAGTACGTTTGTATTGACCCCTTATATATCAGTGTCTGAGGCTCAATCCAGGTCGTAGAATCTTTAGACCGAAGTGTGCAGTTGGTGAGCCTTCTTTATTTCGGAAGGCCTGTTGCTAGAGTACTGTTTTGGATTTTAATTTTGGGTCCGACTAGGACCTTGTCCCATTATAGACAAGTTATTATATTCTGATGTATTAGAGATCTCGCACACTGAGATGGATTTTGTCTAGATGTCTATTGATTTCATTCGGTATTGTAAAATTAAACTCAGAGTATGACCATAACGTCTATTTATTTTCGCATTTCTCTTTATTGTATGTGAATGATGTTCATGATTACCAGATAGAAAAGAGGTGCTCGGGCCTCCACGATTCGGAATGCCCATCACGGTCAGGGCCTTGATTCGGATTGTGACAAAGATGAACACTGAAAGCTAGCAGTATTTTTTAAGAACTGAAAATTCATACAGTTGTGGATCAAATGCATAAAGATGAAGGTGGAAGAAGATTAAAGAAAGCAGCAAGAGCAGAAAGGTATAAACATGTAGAATTAAGCCACTTAGTCAACAAATTTAGGATTGACAAAGATAGTCCATATTCAATCACAAATCAAGAAAATATGGCCTTTTATGATATCTTTTACAAAGTTCAAGTGACTTGCCTTTGTGTTCATAAATATTTGTAATGACATGATAGAAAAGACAAGTTTTCATTGCATGTTGAGCTACATAAAGTCAAGCTAGTACATATCGTGTGATCTTGTAAGCTAACAGGTGTCATACATGTTCACAGATATATCTTTGATCAGTTATTCTAATAACTTCTAATCAATTATATATTTATCAAGGTGGGAAAAAAATATAAGAAAATAAACTAATCAGGTATGTTTGAATGAAAAATGATTAAAAGAAACTTACAAGAAAGCAGTATGTGATGTTACCTATAAAATTGAAATACTAAGGTGACCAAAAAATCAGAATAATCGATTAATCATTTTCTTTGTTACTTCATCTTCCTAAGTTTTCAATGGTTGATTCCACCCATTGAACAATCATATATGAAATGAGAATCCAAAAAACTTATATTTTCTATCAAAAAAGGTCACAAAAATAAGAAACATACTTCCTGTAATTAGACAACATAAAGACAATAAAAACTATATATATAAATTACATTATACCTCAATTATGTCAATTCGAATGTTTTCTTAATCGATATAGAGCATCGAGTGAAAACACATCATCTGTTAATCGTACTAAAGGTCTTAGAAATTGTACAATATATGTTGACTTTCTTCATCGGTGAACCAATATGTGCATCACTTTTGTATTATTACGCACCATTCTTATCTCCTTTACAATTCTCTACAGATTTTCTCTTGTTGTAGGATCTGTTTCGTCTATTTTCCTTAAAAAAAAAAAATCAGATATGGAGTGGCTTCTCTATATTTTTCATACTTTCTTCCTCTGCTTGTAAATTTCATCTATTTTTGAGTGAATCGGTAAATTTTTCTTTTCACTATTTTAGTAATAGATCCATATGTTTTGTTATATGATTGTTCTCTATTCTTCACTCTTCATTTTATGGTGTCTCTTTGTTTTATAGATTTTTTTTCTCTTCTAATGTTTTTTTTTTCTCGTCAATTTTTTTTTCCAGATTTCTAAATAAGAGTAATATCAACTTTTTGAGTTCTCTAAAATTATTCTTTCTTGGATCTTCGACATGCAATTTATACAAAAATCAATTTAAGAAAGGTAAAAAAAATAATTATGAAATAAACAGAAATTAAATCAAACATGTTGCATGCACAAAAAATTTAAAGTAAGCAGCAAAGAATTTTATAATTCTTGTAAAAATGTGAAAGTTCATTCTCACCTCTTAGTAGACAACTTCTTTGGCGTCATCCTTCCAATTAACTTCACTTGAAGACTTTAATTGCTTTAGTCCACTTCTTCTTCTTGAAATCTCAATTTTTTTAATTTCCTGAATAAAAACATAAAGTACAAAATTATACATACAAAGAGATAATAACTCAAAAATTAAAAGAAGAAAAACAAACAAAACAACAAAATGAGAAAACATAAACAGGAAATAGCAAGAAAGAAAATAAATAAAGTAATAAAAGGAGAAAATAAGAGAAGAGACACAACAAAGAAGATGCAAGAAAAGTAATGAAGAAAAGAAAAGGGAAAAAATAAAATGGTGTAGATGTCCCATTAAAGTGAATAGGTAGATGTGTATCTCTCCCTAAATTAAAAGTTTTGAGTATATAATTGAAGTACAATTCAAGTAACATTTGGTATAATAATTAACTGCAGTGTTGGTTCAGTTGCTCACACTTTCTCATATAGCTCAAAAAGTAAGAGCATTCCGATTTTTGGCAGGCTACAGTTCCAAGGAGGTCCTTCACAATGCGTGTTAAATAGAATCCTCCTGTGTACTCATATATCATGTTAAATACTGATGCATCTTTTGACTCCTCTATCAGTATATTCTGTATCGGAGGCATGTTTCGTAACTATTCGAGAAACTGGATCCTTAGCTTCGCTAGCTCTAGCTATAGCCCCAATAGTCTTGAAGCTGAGGCAAAGGCTCTCTTTCAAGGACTCACTATTGGATAAAAGCATGTTATCTATCTTCTCTCTTATGTGATTGCAGATACATTCTGCAAACAACGGATAATTCTGAGATACATCACATTTACAGAAAACAAAACAGACTAGCGGATGTTTTGTATCTCTACTATTACTACTACTGCTTTTATGCATAGCTCCTCGACTACAACTATTCTTTTTTGGGAGTCTCCACTATGCATCCTTAATGAATATTTTGCGTGCAGATCAACATAGAGATATGACAGTTAGAAGGGTGAAATACCCACTATTAAATCAGGACATGTATAAAACAAGAGTAAATTCCAAAAATTTCCTACAAATATCACTTTTATTTTATTTAGGACAAGAATATTATCCAACTTTTCTTTTTTCCTTAAAATATACTTAGGACCTCAAAAATCTTTTTCTCCTACTTAGAATGCCATGTCATTAAATTTTTTTTTTCTTTATAAATGTATAACTTATCAAACTTATTTAACTAAAGTTTTATCCTAATTCTTTTTTTTAAACAAAATTATACATGACATATTAATCATTGAAGATTAATTTAATTATATCAAAAGCTTGAGGTATTTTATTTGATATGTAATCTTCAAAGTTTCTTTTATTTACTTATTTGCTTCACCACTTAATAATAATTTTAAAATACAAGTACTTATACGAATTGGTACAATAATTTTTTTTGTCGTTTTATTTTATATACTAAAAATTCTTAGAATGTAAAAGAAATAAAATGATGGATTTCATATTTTAGACATTAACTTTGTTATTTATATGAGAATAAAAGAATTAGATCTCCTTTTTTGAAGGAAAGAAAAATTATGTAGTCTTGAAACAAATTAAATTTTTTAAGAAATATTAACAAAATGATATCTTCTTCAGTACTATTACAAATGTATTTATAAAATATTACTCAATCAATTATTCTTTGCTTTTGATGAATTTAGAATGAAGTACGGATATAAATTAGTGTTTAATTGTCTAATAAAGTAAAATATAAATATAATGATCACAAAAAAAGTGAAGAAACTAAATTAAAAATAATAATTTTTTTTTCTAAATTTTTATGTCTTATCTTATGGATTCACTTGATTTATTTATGGGCAATTACTTGTAAAAAATCTGCAAGAAAAAAAAATCATCTTTTCACTATATATTTATAAAAAATTACCTTGCATAAAAAGTTGCAAGTAATGTATGTCCAAATTAAATTTTTCAGGAAATAATACATATTAAATTTTTCTTATTGAATTTTATTTAACAACAAAAAATACCGTAGATTTGCTATCAATGCTTTTAAATAACAAATTATATTCTTTTATTCTCTATTACTCTATATTTGAAGGTAATATAATATCTTTGGATTATGTTAATCCAAAAAATCTTTTGTATAATCCAAAAAAGTGGATTTTATTCTTTTATTCTCATATAAATAATAAATTTAATGTCTAAACTATAAAATCCATCATTTTTATTTATTTTACATTTTAAGAATCTTTAATATATAAAATAAATAACAAAAAAAATTAAATGAGTACTAATTTTCATAAGTACTTGAGTTTTAAATATTATTAAGAGCAGGATGGATGAAGTGGAGGCTCGCCTCGGCCCTCAGGAGTGTTGTGCGATAAGAAGGTGCCCCTTAAGTTTAAAGGCAAATTCTATAGAGTGGCAGTTCGTCCGGACATGTTGTATGGAGCAGAGTGTTGGCCGGTTAAGCACGTTCACATCTAGAAATTGAAGGTGGTGGAAATGAAAATGTTGCGTTGGATGTGTGGGCTTACTAGAGGGGACAGAGTTAGAAATGAGATTATCCGGGAGAAGGTGGGAGTGGCTTCGGTGGAGGACAAGATGCGGAAAGGAAGGCTGAGATGGTTTGAGCATGTGATGAGGAGGGGCACGGATGCCCCGATTTATAGGTGTAACAGGCTAGCGTTGGATGGCTTCAAGAGGAGTAAAGGTAGGCTGAAGAAATACTGGAGAGAGGTGATTAGACATAACATGGAGCAGCTTCAGCTTACTAAGGACATGACCCTAGATGGGAAGGTGTGGAGGTCGAAGATAAGGGTAGAAGACTAGTGTTAGTGTGTGGGTTGTAGCAAGCCGTCAGGAGAGCTCTTGTGTAGTCAAATTAGTAATCATAGGACAGTGTACATAGATGTCTTTGGCATGTGAGTGTATGTTACTACTAGGTGGGTGTCCTATTTCTTATTTCTTAGTTTCTATTTTTCTTACTCCGTGTTGCTCTTATTTTCCGTATCTTATATTTCTCTGATTTTATTTTATTATTTCTTATTCTTTATTTCGGTTATGTCATCCATCCCCTTGTTTACTATCCTTTATCTTGAGCCGGGGGTCTATTGAAAACAACGTTCTCTACCTCTTCGGAGGTAGTAGTATGGACTGCGTACGTTTTACCCTCCCCAGATCCCACGCTGTGGGAATACACTGGGGTTGTTGTTGAAGTGGTGAAATAAATAAATAAGTAAATAAAAGAAACTTTGAAAAGTACATATCAAATAAAATAATTCAAGTTTTTGGTGTAATTAGATTAATCTTCAATGATTAGTATATCATATGTAATTTTATTTTTTTAAAAAAAATTAGAATAAAACTTTAGCTAAATAAGTTTGATAAGTTAAATAGATCTATTTAAAAAAAAAAAAAATTTAATGACATGGCATTCCAAGTAGGAGAGAGAAGGTTTTTGAGATGTTAAATATATTTTAAGAAAAATAAAAAAAATTGGGTGATATTTTTGTCCTAAATAAAATAAAAATGATATTTCTAGTCAATTTCTTAAACTTGGATGACCATCTAAGGAATTTACTCTATAAAACAACTAATGCTGTTTGTATAGATAGTCGTGTTGTACATATTTCTCCTAGAATAACTAGGGTTACTTCCGCTAGCACTTCTGTAGTGGTTATGCCACAGGGAGAGTCCCTGTAAAATGTCTGTTAAATAAACAAAATCTTGTTTGACCAAAAAATAATAATAATAATAACAACAAGAAGTCAACAACAACATATTTACTTTATTCCTAAATATTTGTCATATTTTTGGCTTGCATCCCCTATTAAGAAAAATATTAATTAAAAGTAATTTGACTACATTATCATCATTTATTACTTCGCTTTGTGTAATATGTAGTACTTATCTTATTTGCACTAGTTATACTAATATCTCTCTATATTTATAACTAAAATAAAGATGTAATAAACCACTAATTACTCCCTCCTTTCAACAATAGTTGTTCGCTATTATCATATCACTCTTTGAATATAATAAATCTAATGCTTTGAGAAGGAATAATATTCACTACTAAAGGGGAAATGAATAAATTATTCATTAGTTTTTCAAATTGTATAAGTATTATTGTATATCTATTTTTAGTATAGTATATAAATCTTGATGGCTATATCACAAGTATTTAGGAACATTTCAAAATAGCAAATTCTCTTATATAAGAAGTCACGGTGTGGCAGGTGAAGCACATACCACATCGTCGACATCCCTGCTTGCCGTCATTTGACGTGCTTGCTTTATGATTTTATTATATCATCTTTAATTAATTATTATATGTTATTTACGTATTAAAAATATTAATTATGTTTAACAAATAAAATAAAAGAGATATTTTTTACATGTCTGCTTCAACTACTTCAACGATAATTTTACTATATCATCCCTAATTAATTATTATAAGTCACATAAGTATTAAAAAAAAATATTTAATATTAAATTAACTTGACATCTTATTTGAAGTCCACTTAATTTTTTTAACAGATATTTTTTATAATAATTTTGATATATCACTTCTAATTAGTTATTATAAATTATTTAAGACATGTTTGTACTATATCATCCCTAATTAATTATTGTGATCATCTAAGCATTGTGCTATTTAAATTAGAATAGAAAAAATTATTATAAATCCCAATAATTAAAAAATAAATTATTTAGAAAACATAATTGACTAGTAGTGCCACAAAAGTTTGGACAAGGAGAGTAACATATATTATTTGAAAATTACATTAAAAAATATTATAAATTACAATAGTTAATAATTGAAAATATCTTAAAAAAAAATAAACAATCTGGCATATATTCAAGAAAATACATAATAAATCACAACATTTAACGACTTAAAATATCTAAAAAATAATTAATTTGTTATATATACCAAAAAATATGTAAAAAAAAATATTAATCACAATAATTAACAGCTAAAAAAATTTAAAGAATATAAAATATTAGGTTGACTCTTGAAATTATATCAATTCCACTTAAATTGAAATAGAAAAAAAGTTATTATAAATCTCAATAAGTAAAAACTTATATTATTTTTAAAATATAATTGACTATCAATGACACAAAAGTTCGGACAAAGAGAGTAACATGTTTTAGTTGAAAATTACATAAAAGTTATTCTAAATTACAAGAGTTAACTAACTTAAAATATTTTATTATACTATGTGAAAAGTACAAAAAGACTGATTGACTCTCGAAATTATATGAGTGTCGTATAATTAATTTTTTTTAAGGTAATATGATTTAATATGCTCAAGAAAAATATTTCAATATGAAATACTTAAAAATATTACTTTAATATCATCCGCGCATCGCGCGAGTACGTTACAAATTTCATTAATCGAAATCTATAATCTATATCTATATCTATAATTTATAATCTATAATCTATAATATATTAAAAGTGTGAAAACCCTTAGAAAAGTTATTTGAACTTTTTTGCCCTTCATTAAAATACTCCATAACAGACAAAATTGTCATTTACTATTTTTTAAAAATAATTATCATTAAATTGTTATTTAAATTCTTAGGATTAAAAAAAATAGAAAAAATTTCATACCTAAAAGGAATTAAATATAATGTGTGAAATTTTTTGTTAGGAGGCATATGCAATTTTTTAGGAGAAAAGTGATGTAAAAGGAAAATAGAATTAAGAACCAAAATATGTTTGCTGAAAAGGAAAAACGCATGGAAACTTTTAAGTAAATTTATTTACTAAACAAAATAAATATATATATATACACACACACACACACACACACACACATATATATATATATATATATATATATATATATATATATATATATATATATATATATTAAATCTATGCAAAAGGAAAAAAATTATTTGATTCAGGTATGAAATTGTATTATTTAACACTTCTAAATCAATTAGAATTTTACCTTATATAAAACTTCTAAATCATATAAAACTTTACCTTATATATTTTTTTTACCTTATATAAAAAAATGTCTATAATTCTATTCAAATCGTATTTTGATCAAATTTTACTTAAATTTTTTTTTGATTTGATAATTGATAATTAATTAAAGTTTTCTTCTTGCGTTCATGACTAGAGTTTTCTAGCCTTCTTTGTTATATGAATTTATGAATTTTCTTTCAATTTTCTATTATATGTATTTAGTTTAATTTTGAATAAATCATGAGATCTAACATATCATCATTATGTTTGTTAATAAACTTTATTTATTGTATTTTTTGAGGAGTATGACAATCCATACATTCTACCAGAATTTGTTTCTCCTACCATCCATCATTTTTTTAGTATTGGTTTTAAAATACGATCATAAGCTGAATATTGTTTCTATATCTTTTTCGTCTTGAAAAAAATGACCTCGACAACCTCTTCATTTCTTTTCTTTGTTTATCTCAATTGTGGGAATTTTGGCATATTGGGATCATTAAGTTTTTACATGTAAATGGATCTAGAAAAATGAGAAAGGGTTTATTACTATATTTTTTGTCTGTATGAAAAACTTAATTTGGTGTTATTGTGATCTCCATAATGCGTTCATGCAGGTCATTGAGGTATCAAAAGCAAACAAAGTCAAATATGAGCTAGACAACAAAATTGGTCTTATTAAGGTATATGGCACGATGATCTAAATTAAGTTAGCTCTAAGCGATCCTCTGAGGAGAAACATGATCATAGGGATAATTTTAATTTCTTTTATCAATTTAAATAATTATAATTCCTTAGTAAATGATGTTTTGCAACTTGCAAGCATGTTTTTTCATTCAAAGTATTAGTTTAAAATTGGGACATAGCTTCTTTCTACTATTTGGTTTTTTAATTGTATATAAGTCAAAGTTGAAGTATTCTAGCAAAATTATTAATTTTAAAATTAATGACACTTTCTAATAATTTTATTGTTTGCATATATTTATTTATGATACTATATTTTGGAGAATTTATTTTCTCTAGGTTTTGTGTTTGTAATATTATTTTTTTAATGTGTAAGTCATTTAACTAAAACATATTAAATATTATGTTGTTTTTTATTATAATTTTCTTCAAAATCTTATTTTGTGAATGTTTGTAATGTAAGCTTTGCATAACGTCATATTATTCAATTTTAACTTTAATTATTTTCTAGGTTCACAAATATATTTTTTATTATAGAAATTTATGAGCTAAAGCTGTAACTATTGTTAATGGATCTTCGTGATTTTCAGATTTATTTTTTTATGAACAAAAACAATTATATTTATTTGTGTTTGATTAATAAAATGATTTGAATTTTGTGGGTGTAGACATGTATTACATTATAAGGTATGTTAATACCTCATGAAAATGATTATGAGGTCAATTTTTAAAATTTTTTCTTTTTGCAGGTTAGGAAAAAATGTCTATTAATTTGAATTTAAATTGTTGAGTTGTTACTTAATTAATCATATTCATCATTTACTTGAATTTGCAATCCATGTTAAAGCACACATCAAAAAACTAATTTGAATAATAAAAAAAATCTAAATAGAATATTAATTGATTATAAAGGTCCTAGATTAAATGACATGAAAGACACTCTGATGACATAATGCATTAAATTAAGTATATATGTTTGAAAATACCTTAGATCAAAGGATGAGAGATTGGATTATAATAAATCTAACAAATAAAACGTGTTTTAACTTCAACTATTTTCATGAATTAAAAAAGGTAATTTTATTTTAAAAGTATTTTTGAGAAAATACATTTAAAAGCACTTTTAAAGACTTTGTCAAATATTTAAAGTTAGTCAAATACTAATAGTTGTTTTGTTTCTAAATTTATTAGTCAAACACAAATTAATTTTAGTCGAAAAATAGACATCAAAATAATTTTATAAAATTGAACTCATTGAAGCAAATTACACGCGTGGAACGCATCCACGCGTATGCTAAGACTAGTATAATAATATATGTCTAACTAGAAATTTATCAACCAAACAAATGAAGGTTTTAGTTAAATAATAGAATTATATATAACATAAATTTTTCAATGATCAACATTGAACCGTGCATGGCACAGTCGTAACCAACTAGTGATTTTAGAAATATGACAGAAAATGCTAAAAAGACAAAAATACCCATGCCCCATTGAACACAGGTCCAAAACGGGTCGGATCTATTTACCCTATATTAACAAACCGAAAGGCACATTGATCCTTTGGTTACCAACACTTCTCAGTCGTCCCTTCTTTACTCTCCTCCTCCTCATCAACTCCGGCGACGGCAACTCTTCCTGATTTCTCATCGGAATTGTAGCATTCACATCAGCATTACCATCTCCAGAGCACTTTACTCTTGCCTCTCCACTCGTTTACTTCGCTCTGTTTTTCGCCTTTACGGTCAGACAGAGTTCTCTGTTTAACATTTAGCCTATTTTTTGGTTTTATTTGGTGTTGTGTAAAGCGTTGGCGTTGTTTTTCTGCTGTTTTTAGTAGTTTTGGAGAAGTTAAATTGAACCCTAGATTATTGTAAATTGCTTTTTTGCATGCCTGTTTGGCTTTTGTTTTTGTTGCATTTGCAACGTGTAGTTGTTTTGTTGCGTTTTTTCTCTGGTTTGGTCACTTTCGTTGCGGTATTATTTGCTTTAGGGTTTTTGAGACTTTTGAATTTATGTTTAGCCTCTGAGGTTATGTGTAGGATTTCTCATCGAATTGTAGCATTCACATTGGAATCTTCACCTCATCAGCACTCTACTATTGCGTCTCCACTCGTTTACTTCGCTCTGTTTTTTCGCCTTTACGGTCAGACAGATTTCTCTGTTTAACATTTAGCCTATTTTTTGGTTTTATTTGGTGTTGTGTAAAGCGTTGGCGTTGTTTTTCTGCTGTTTTTAGTAGTTTTGGAGAAGTTAAATTGAACCCTAGATTATTGTAAATTGCTTTTTGCATGCCTGTTTGGCTTTTGTTTTTGTTGCATTTGCAATGTGTAGTTGTTTTGTTGCGCTTTTGCTCTGGTTTGGCCACTTTCGTTGCGTTATTATTTGCTTTAGGGTTTTTGAGACTAATGAATTTATGTTTAGCCGTTGAGGTTATGTGTAGGATTTCTCATCGAATTGTAGCATTCACATTAGAATCTTCACCTCATCAGCACTCTACTGTGGGTTTCCACTTGTTTACTTTGCTCTGTGTTTTGCTTTTACGGCGAGAGAGATTTTTATGTTTGACATAAAAATATGTTTTGCGTTATGTTCCACATTATGTTTTGCGTTTTGTTTTGGAGTTGTGTAAAGCATTGTAGTTGTTTTATGATGTTTTTAGTGGTTTTAGAGATTTTTTGAAGTTAAATTGAACCCTAGATTATTGTAAAATCACTTTTGCATGCCTGTTTTTGAGGCTTCTTTGCAATGTGCAGTTGTTTGGTTGCGTTTTTGCCCTGTTTTGTTTACTTTCATTGCGGTGGCATTTGCTTTGGGGTTTTATGAGACTTGTGAAGTTTATGTTCTGTTTTTGACATTTGATTTCTCCTTTTGTTTCCTAGGGAGTGGGAGATTTAGGGAAGTTCAAGGAAGGAACTGACGTTCTTTGTCCTATGGACACTCTGTGTAGGATTATATTAGAACAAATAAAACTTTAGGTCTAGCATTGCGTCTGCATAGTATGACTTTTGATTTTTTAGTACAAGTCTGATTTAAAATACGGTTATCAAGCTTCCCCTGCCTACGAGAAGGGGTCTCCCCCTTGTCAATTATCTTATTAAACTAACAGCTTCCTTGAAATTCAGAGTCCTTGTTCATAGATTGCTCTAGATAATGAGAAAGGAGAGTAGTCCGGAGTGCAGATTATGGGAGCACCTGATGTTTCTTTATGAAATAGGAATGATGATTTTTCTCATTTCCATTGGAATACATTAGTATTGAAATCCATCTCTGTTTTATGTGTGGCTTAATTTTGTGAGAGACTACACTCACTTATCGAAAAAGAATTCATCAGAGACTAGGGAATTTCTAGGTGTTTGTCAAAAGGAAGGATGGGTATGTAAATCATTTTGGATGCTTATGGGTTTATGCTGCATTTGATGACTTAAAGGTTGCTCTTGCACCAACTTCAGTTACTAAAGTTTTGATCTGGTGGGGAACCAATGAGGATAGGCTTCGAAGTTATACATGGATCTCCCGGGTTCTAGTGTAGCATAGGACTTATTTTTCCCTTGAATTCAATTGCTACAAGTTGAAGTTGGTAGTGTATTTGGCTTGAGAGATATAGACTCATTTAGTAGATGATTCTGTAGAAAGAAAAAGCATATGTCCTCTGTAAAATCGATATAAGACAGAATTCCACCTAGAGCCAATTATGATCATTCTCTTATAACCTTAGATTGTTGAAGTTGGAACCACAAGAAGTCTTGCTTCAAATTTGAGAATTGGTGTTTAGGGGTGGATGGTTTTAAAGGGCTGAACCAGAAATGGTTGTCTGAAATTGTGTTACAAGGTTTCCTTGATTTTCAGTTAGCCAGTATTGCTAAAGAACAAACTCAAGGAATGAAGCAGACAAACTTTGGGAAGTTGGTTAATAAGAAGAATAGTCTATTGAGTGAGTTAACTGAGCGGAGCTGGATCAGATACAAAACAATATGAACTTAATGAAGACAAGATGATGATTATAGCAATACTGCAGCAATAATGGTGGAACAGGAGGAACTTGCTAACAATGATGAGGCAAGTTGGAGACAGAAATCAAGAGTGTTGTGGCTCAAGCAGGGGTAAAGACACTAAATTCTTTCTGAGAATGGCTACTGGTAATAAAAGATATATAATACCATATACAGGTTTTTTTCTTTTGATCAGGTAAACGTATTTTCAATACCTTATACAGGTTGAAAGTTAGGGATGAAGAAGTAGTGAAAATGCCTATGATTAAAAGAACCATTGTGGATTTCTACAAGAAGTTATATGCAGAAACAGAATCTTGGAGGCCTTCAATTGAATTCTTAGGTTGCTCTAAAATCAGTGATGAAGAGAACGAATGGTTAAAAAGACCCTTCACAGAGTTAGAGGTCTTCAAAGTTTTCAATTTGTGCTCAGTGGAAAAGACTTCTAGTCCAGATGGTTTCACAATGGGATTTTATAAAGAATGCGGGGAAGTTATTAAGGAAGATATAATGTCTACTATTTAAAACTGTCATCAGAATGAGATGTTTGAAAAATCTTTCAATGCTACTTCAGGTGCCTTGATTCCCAAGAAGAATGGTGCTGAATAGTTAAAAAGATTTTTAGACCCCGTTAGTCTCGTTGGAGGGGTCTATAAGATTATGTCCAAGCTCTTAAAAGAAAGGATGAAATAGTGATGGGAAAGCTGGTTGATGTGCATCAATGGCTTTTCTCAAGGGAAACAGATCATGGATGTTGCAGTATTGACAAATTAATTAGTTGATTTCAAAGTGAAACTCAAAAGGTCAGGGATTTTATGCAAGTTGGATATTGAAAAGGCTTATGATCATGTCACTTGGGAGTTCTTGCTCAAAATCCTTGAAGACATTGGTATTGGTAACAAATGGTAATCTCATATCATACATTGCGGATAGGATAGTTTTGGTGTTGATGCTATAGAGCATTATGTATTTATCAAAATAAACATGTTCATTGGTAGTCTCAAGAGTCACAAGTACGCGTACGGTGGATTTGTTGGATACTTGGAGTTTTGGAGGTTAGTCTGGTTGTATTAGTTGCAGGGAGAGAGAAGTAGGTATTCGGTGGCTGCTATGCTTTTAAAAGCAAAAGGTGCAGTTTATAAAAAATCTAGAAAGAAACGCAAAATTTACAAAAATATTTAAGTACCAAATTTGTATGAATATAGTGCTATAACAGTAAAATTCCAATTGAAATAGTTAATTCCAGCGTTTAATGTACAATTAAGTCAATACTAATTCACAACAACAACAGACCCAGTATATTCCCACCTAAGTCAATACTAATCCAACTTACTAAATTTGAGATTTAAAGATTCTTTCACTTCTTTTTGGGATCACTTTTTACATTATTTGATACACACATTTCTTTTAAAGCGTGTAACTTTGTCCATGAAGCAATAAATCCTATCTTTACATTGTTTCATCACTTTAAAGTAGCAAATAGATGGCTTTTAATAATACTGGAGCTGCATTGGTTCTCTAAAGTTCTCTATGGTACTATAGTGAAACAATATTTTGTAGTTAACTTGGAATCTTATAAGGTTTTTTGATAAGGTGTAATAAATATCTATAATGTGGTGGGAAACTTTCGTAGTATATAAGTGGTGTACAAAATTAGAGAACCTAAACAAAAAAATGTGGTCCTCTGAACTATCATCCACCTCTTGGGTTCTCTAAACAACAAAAACAAATCACGCCTCAGTCCCAAACAAGTTGAATTCTTGCCGACTATGTTTCTCCATTTGAATTTTTCTTGTTTCCTGTTTTTTGTAAGGTTCTCCATTTAAATTTATCTCAAGCCAATATTATACAAAATAAAAGTAAAAAGTACTTGAAGTTCTCTATTTTCTTCTTGGTGCTCCTAGGATTCAGTAAAAAATCAAAGACACGCTTTCATCTTTGCACTGATTCACATAGGATAGATTAACTTACTGTATTAGTTTTGCAACTGCTGGTGTTCAAACTTGGGTGGACTATCCCGATTTCAAGCCCTTGGAATATCAAAACTGTAATAATGGTTTCCATTTATTTTTTTACAAGCAATAAATAGTTGAAATGGCTATATTCAAACTAAGGTCTCATTTGTTTGCACTTAATGAAGGTCTTAATTTTAGTCATTAAAACCATTTTTTTAACCTGTGAATCTTAAAATCATTAAGTGTGTTTTTTTCTTTTATGTTTCAACTACTTAATGCATCGCAATAGATCTGAAATTAAGATCTGTAACAAAGTCTTAATATCATTAAGATGTCACTATTTTCATCCATTCATCGTTATCTCCATTGCCCACTATTACCAACTACCACCATTGTCGCCCACCATTATCAACTACGTGCCACCAACCGACCTCCTCATCCACTACCCTCGTTATTGTCTGTCACTACCTCTAGCTACCATTTATAATCATCATCACTAACCACCATTGCCACAACAACCACGAATCACCGCTTTTGGTTACCACACTATATATCAGCAACCGTCATCATTGTTCACCACCTACATTAACTATCACCATCATCCATCACAACTATCAACTGCCACCAACAACTATCACCATGCATCAACCTCTACTGTCAATTACCATCACCTATCTACTGCCCACACTCCCCCATTAGCCAACATCATCCTCAATCAGCATCCACAACCACAACCCTAGCTGTCACCACTACCATATAATTGCTTAAAGAATTTTGCTAATATATAGTGTATTAGATTGATTTTGTATTTTATTGAATTTTATATTAATTTATCTTTTAAAAAATTTATAGATTAAAGGTGTTAAAAACGAACATTCTTAATTACTTAGTATTTAGATTTTAATATAATTTCTTAATAATTCATATGTGCATTAAGATTCAGACATCTAAGTCTTAATGTGCATCTTAATATTCAGATGTCTTAATCTCAGTGAAAACCAATCAGGCAATTCACTCAATTGAACAGGAGAGTATTAGCTTTATTTAAGAATCAAGAAGAACATAAATGTATTGCTTCCTCCATCCCAATTTATGTGAAGGTGTTGGACTAAGGCACGGAGTTCAAGAAATAAAGGAGGATTTGAAACTTGTGGTCTAAAATGAGCCATTGATATTTGTGTTGTTATAACTTATAAATCTTGTGATGAAGGGTAAGATGGGTATTTTTAAAGTTAAATTGTTAGTTTGTTACTAAATAGGTATCATTCTTTTTGCAACTGACTAAAAAGGAAAGGGTGTCACGCAAATAGGAGCTGAAGCAGTATTGCATAGGGTAATATATTAATATATAATTTGTCGTTCTTTTATGTCACATCCTCCTTTACCAGCAGTAAGCAAAAAATTATACTTTTATATGCCTTTTGTTGTGTCTACTAGTATAATCATGCTCTAGATTAGGTGAAGTGCATGCACGATTCCTATTCTTTAGCCAAGTAGATATGTGGGACTATGCTTCTTATGTGGATGTTGAATCTGTTTGCTGACAATTTGACATCTACATGTGCAGGGTAGTGGTATATCTCCATGGAGAGACATTTGTAACCAAAATGTATTCTAAACGATCTGGTCAAGCTGATGACGCTGTTTCAGGGCCAGTTCGCACAAGTGACAGGCTTCGGCGAAGGCCATCATTGTATGGTCGCCCGTACTTGTATTATACTCCAAAGATAATCCGCCCTAAGAGAAGTAAGACCAAGACAAGGACCGCAGCGTCTCAGATTGCGAAGATGTTGCGTCCTGGAAGTCGGCCAGTGCGGACAAAAAATGCAGATGTATGGCTGTTTCTTGTTTTTCCCGCCTGTGTTTATGTTTGGTATCTTGTGAACGAAATGCATCTTCCTTTTTTGTTGTTCTTAAAACTCAAGATCTGTTTATACATTTAAGTTTACTCTGAAATGACAGTTTGGCTAGTGAGCATATCTTAGATTGTACTACGTTGTCTTCCTTTTTTCATGCTTATGGTAGTGAACGTGAGGATATCTGACATGCAGTTGGATTTAACTAATGTCGCTAATAGAAATTGTTACAATACAGTCTATGTTGTGTTTTGGCAACACCATGGTGCCTATTTAGTTAATTTTCATGATCAGATAATTTTGTATATGGCACTGGATGGCGATATCTCACGAAATAATACCATCTCTGATGTAGTTAGCCTTGTTCTACGTTTGGTTGGGAAATGTTTTGCCTTTGTACCCATTTGATTCTGTTTCTCTTTCCATGAAGGGGAGCCTTGGAGTAACAGGTAAAGTTGCTGCCATGTGACCAGAAGGTCACGGGTTAAAGCCTTGGAAACAGCCTCTTGCAGAAATGCAAGGTAAGGCTGCGCACAATACACCCCTTGGGCCCTTCTCTGGACCCTGCACATAGCAGGAGCTTTAGTGTACCAGGCTTCCCTTTTTACTCTTTTCGTGACATTTATCTTCTTATTTGCACATACATAGTAAGGTTTTTGGAAAAGTATTTAGGAGAAAAAGAACAAGTTATAAAGTGTTTGAAATGATTTTTGGGCAGTCAGTTGCTGCCAACCTTCGACGCTCTACGAGAAAGAGGAGAGTATCTGTGAACCTTGAAGCATATACAGACAGTTCTGGAACTGAGGATAATGACTTAATGGTAAGGTTTCTATTATTTTGCTAACATGAATTTCCAACTAAAACTGTAAAATAGCATATAGCAAGTTATATATGAATATCAAATGACCTATCTAATTTTTCATACTGCGTGAAGTGGTAGATGTTCTTCTGAAAATTGGTTTAATGTGAATTTGCTTCAGAGCCCGAAGTATCGAAGTTCTAGGAACCGAGTAGATAATAACAGTGCAAGTCAGGATGACCTCATGCCTCGACGTGAAGGACTGCGTCCTCGTCGTGCAGGATTACGACCTCGTCGGGCAAGAGCAATTGCAAGACAGCAGTTAACTCTAAGGTCTGATGATGAACAAGATACTTCTGACGAGAAGATTGGGCAGGATGATCCTGACAATGGAAATGATGTAGATGATAATGATGCTGATGATGGTGAGGCAGAGGATGAGGGTGGCGGTGACGGAGATGGAGAGGATGAGGGTGAAGATGAAGGCGACGAAGATGGCGATGATGATGAGGGTGAAGAACAGGACGGTAGAAGGCGATATGACCTCCGCAATCGAGCTGAGGTACGCAGGCTTTCTATGGAAGGAGTTAAACAAAGGCCAAGGTCTCCTCGTAGGGTACTTCAGCAAGGGATGGGGACCAAGGTGAACAGAGATGTAAGAAGAGGAGGATCCCGAGTTCATAAACGTCATCGGCTGACACGAGGTGATGACTCTGATGATTCTCTTCTTGTAGATGAGCTGGACCAAGGTCCTCCAATTCCTTGGGGTAGAGGTGGGAGCAGATCTGGACCACCTTGGCTTTTTGGGGGATTAGACATGCAAGGAACAACATCCTGGGGATTAAACGTGGCTGCTTCTGGATGGGGTCATCAAAATGAAGCTTTCACTAATTTGACATCTGGGATTCAAACTGCTGGACCAAGCTCCAAGGGAGGGGCTGATATTCAACCACTGCAAGTGGATGAAACTATAAGCTTTGATGACATTGGTGGGCTTTCTGAATATATTGATGCGCTGAAGGAAATGGTATTTTTCCCACTATTATATCCAGACTTTTTTACAAGTTATAACATTACCCCACCAAGGGGAGTTTTATTGTGTGGACCTCCAGGCACAGGTAAAACACTGATCGCCAGAGCATTAGCTTGTGCTGCGTCAAAGGCTGGCCAGAAAGTCAGTTTTTATATGCGGAAGGGTGCTGATGTCCTGAGCAAATGGGTGGGCGAGGCTGAAAGACAGCTAAAATTGTTATTTGAAGAAGCTCAGAGGAACCAGCCTTCCATCATCTTCTTTGATGAGATTGATGGACTTGCCCCTGTTAGGTCTAGCAAGCAAGAGCAGATTCATAACTCTATTGTGTCAACATTGCTGGCTTTGATGGATGGCCTTGACTCTCGAGGGCAAGTAGTCTTGATTGGTGCAACCAATCGGGTTGATGCCATTGATGGAGCCTTGAGGCGACCTGGAAGATTTGATCGTGAATTTAATTTTCCTCTACCGGGCCTTGAGGCACGTGCTGAAATACTGGATATTCACACTAGGAAGTGGAAACAGCCCCCGCCTAAGGAGCTAAAAATGGAACTTGCAGCTAGTTGCGTAGGATATTGCGGTGCTGATCTAAAGGCATTGTGCACAGAAGCTGCTATTCGTGCATTCCGCGAAAAGTATCCTCAAGTTTACACTAGTGATGACAAGTTCTTGATAGATGTTGAATCAGTTACAGTGGAAAAGTATCATTTTATAGAGGCCATGACGACAATCACTCCAGCTGCCCATAGAGGCTCAATTGTGCACTCTAGGCCATTATCTTCTGTTGTTGCACCTTGTCTGCACGGACCTCTCCGGAAAGCTATGAGCATCATTTCAGATATTTTTCCTCTTTCAGTTTCTTCAGAATTGAGCAAACTTTCCATGCTCTCCTATGGCTCTGCTGTTCCTCTTGTGTACAGACCTCGACTTCTGCTATGTGGTGGTGAAGGTGTTGGGCTGGTAATTAACTTTGGGCCCCTCTTTTATGAGTTGGAGAAATATGTACTTCCCACTAAATATACTTACTCATGTAGTTTTCCAGGATCATGTAGGGCCTGCAATTTTGCATGAATTGGAAAAATTTCCTGTTCACTCGCTTGGACTTCCATCCCTTCTTTCTGACCCTGGCGCCAAGACACCAGAGGAGGCATTAGTTCACATATTTAGTGAAGCAAGGAGAACAACTCCGTCAATACTCTATTTACCTAATTTCCATCTTTGGTGGGAGAATGTGAGTTATTGTTCACCCCTTTCCATTGCCTCATTCTACAGTGCTTTATTTTGACATTTTTAGTGCATTGGTGATTTTCTTGACCTTCCTTATTTCTTCAGGCACACGAGCAGCTCAAAGCTGTCCTGCAGACACTGTTGGAAGAGCTCCCATCTGACTTGCCTATACTACTATTTGGGACTTCCTCTGTACCACTTTCTGATCTACCTGATGAGCCCTCTTCAGTATTTTCACACCATAGCATGTATGCTTTGTTCAAATTGAGCTCCACCTTTTAGTTAGCATGATTCTCTTTGCATACTCTGGATATTCTTATTATTTACCTTCATTCAGTATGTTATCTCAACTTTTTTCCAGTTGCATGTAAATTTTACTTCCTCGTTGTTTTAGTTGGCAAACAGTTTCATGTTAGGTTTTGTTTGAAGGTTGATGTGTTCAATGATGTTACTTGTATTTGTGGATAAATTTCTAAAAAGAGGGAATAATTATACCAATGATGGTATTGGTCTCTGCATACGTTGTGGTTTCTGCAACTACAGCTTTTTATCCTCAACACCATGGACAATGTGTTTTCCTTTTAGGATAAACTGGATGTTTGCAGTCACAGACCGTTCTTACTCCAAAGTTTGGTAGGGTCAAAGGCACTTCTTGAAAGGTTGTGGGAATAAGTTCTCTACATAGGAGGAGAAGCAACTAGCAATTATACCTTTTGGGCCTAAATTACGTTTTGAGTTTGGTGGTGATATCAAGGTTGCGTCTGAAAGTAGTTTTGGGTATCGTAAAATATTTTGCTAATGATATTTGATTGCTTCTTGGTACATTTAAGGCAAGTTACTTTGTCCTTCGTCTAGCCAATAGGATTCCTCTCAAACAGCTCTAAGCAATTCATCTGGCTTTGACAGCATCTCTTATTTGCATCATTGGTGGTGAAGCTAGAAGGGAATTTGGTCTATAAACCCTTCCGTTTTCTTACATGCATAGCTTTTTACAGTTTAATTTTACATGGACCTTCTTAAGATGGTCACAAACTATTTTTAAATCCTTATTATCATTCTGCTCTTCTTTTTTTCATAAAGAAATTGTAACCTGGCATGCTGCATAATATATTCGGTGGACTTGGTTTGCTATAACCATTATCCCATAACATTTGCTTATATATGATCTTCTTAACCAGAAGGGGAGCCTTGGTTGCTGCCATGTGACCAGGAGGTCACGGGTTCAAGCCTTGGAAACAGCCTTTGGCAGAAATGCAAGGTAAGGCTGCGTACAATACACCCTCGTGGTGGGGCCCTTCCCCGGACCCTGCGCATAGCAGGAACTTTAGTGCACCGGGCTGCCCTTTATGATCTTCTTAACCACTGATGATAGAGGGTCCATGTGATGGAGCATTGCTTTCAGTTGGTGAACAAGATAATGATGACAACAACTCCATTTCAGAAAGATAATGATATCTACAATCGGGTATTAGTAGATTATGGAAAATGAAATACAACATATTGTTACTGAAAATTATGTTGCAGAAGGTGTTAATATCCTTTAGGGATCCTACTATTGCAATCTCTATAATATGCTTTTTTGCTAAACTTTGGAGATTGCATAGAACCTAATTGTGTAAGCTTGTATGAAGCATCCTTTTGTGGACGGATGGATATAGAATTATATTTTGTTCCTTTTATTTTGGTAAATGATCTGATAAATGCTATATCTGGGTTCATTTTTGAGGTAGTACTAACAACTGTACGTTATCTGCGCTTTTTACAGCTTACGTTTGGATACTCCATCAGATGAAGACAGGTCTCTGTTCTTTGATCGTCTCATTGAAGCTGCTTTGTCAATTCAAGTTGAAGCTACGACAAAGAATTCTGATAAATTGGACTCCCTTCCTGAACTCCCAAAAGTGCCAAAGGTGTCTGCTGGACCGAAGGCATCCGAATTAAAAGCCAAAGCTGAAGCTGAGGGCCATGCCCTTAGGCGATTGAGGATGTGCCTGCGTGATGTATGCAACCGGTATATATTTGATCTGAGAAAGCACATTAACTGGAGTCTCAAAACATGGTTTCTAAATTTAGTTGAACTAACTACATTTCATGGTAATATCCACATATTTATATTTTCAGACACTAAATCTTAATTCTACGTTTGGAAACGGAATGGCAGTGAATGTCTCATTGTTATATTTGAAAGTATTTGTGTATATGTTTCATGAATTTTTTGTTGTTCAGGGCATGAGAAACTCTATTGGATGAAGTAATCACCCTCTTATATGTGGAGTTGCCTCCATGTTGATGCACATCAGTGGAGATATGGTCTTTCAGAAATGGATTTTATGTTGTATTTGTGAAACTGCTTCATGTTTTCTTTTGCTTCTATTTTGCTGTTTTCACATCCCTGTGCATTAATCCTCACTTCAACCATTTGGCTCATCTGCACATTTTTTTCTTATAGTTTCTTTCATTTTGTTATTTTCTTTTCCCCTTTCCCTCTGCATGTTTTGTGGGTGTTTCTGTCAAGTTTTGGCACAGGGTTTAGGTGTCACAAATTGTCTTCAATTATTGCTCATGGCAGTGTCATAGATAAATTGTATTTTGATTATCCAGCACATTTCATTCAATGCAGGATTCTGTACGATAAACGGTTTAGCGTCTTCCATTATCCAGTAATGGATGACGATGCTCCAAACTATCGTTTGATCATACAGAACCCAATGGATATGGCAACTCTGTTGCAGCGTGTAGACAGTGGGAAATATATCACAACCAAAGCTTTCTTAGAAGATTTTGATCTCATTGTCACCAACGCAAAGGTAGATGCTTCTCTTTAATGCATTTGATCTTTCTGTATGTCTATCTGTCAAACTATCTGGATGGTAGGTCGGCAATTCTTAGTCTACATTCATGGTAGTAGGATGCGAGGAACTTATTGTGAAGCCTACTTTTGTCCTTCATCAATAAAAAATATTACATATCAAAGAAAAGGAGGATGCCAGGAATCACCATTGTACAACTTAAAGCAAACTCGATATTACCATTGCATTTCAACTTTCGCCTCCCAACCACCCTACTCAAAATTGTGACAAGTCAGTACTGCACCAATCACTTTTAAAATTGACCAAGCTTACTATCTATCTTCATAGTATCTTTTCTTGTCCGATTTGCTCCCCTTCTTTCAGTCAGTATTTTCCAACTGCTTGGCTGAAGATGTTACTGTGGCTGCAATTGAACTAATCACTTTGTGTGTGAATTCCTTACAAATTGTTAAACTTGGTTCTGACTTCTCATTACGTTCTTCTAAATATTAACTTTACAATTGGGATTATAAGAGGGAACAACTCTTTCCTGTGAAATCTGTCTCTCATTCTGGTTTCTGAGTATAGCTTACATTAAGAACTGCAAAGGATAAGTGAATAATATTGGATAAGCAGTTTATGTCTATGTATCGCCGTATTTTGATGGTTTAAGCCTATGTTGCAGAAGTACAATGGAGATGATTACAATGGAGCGAGGATTGTTAGTAGAGCTTATGAACTTCAAGATTCAGTATGTTCACAGCTGCGACCAATCTCCAATTCATCAGTGTACTTTCTTGTATAGTTTGTTGGTCTTTGACATTGGGTGATGCATTTCTGCAGGTACAAGGAATGCTTTCCCAAATGGATCCTGCTTTAATTGCCTTCTGTGACAAGATTGCTGCTGAAGGGGGTCCAGCATCAATTCCTGATGAATTAGGTGGAGATGCACTGCCACAAAATCCAGTCTTGCAGTCTTCTACTATGACTAGAGCAAGCGCCCGCCTGCGTAATGTCCAGCCTGAAGTCAACTTGGATCAGAGCTATGAAGCACTGAGAAGGCACAAGAAACATGCTGATTCTGCACAATCGGGTAATAATTTTTGTATTTGCTAAAAAACTGTTACTGAGATCCAGATGTTCCTGATACATTTCTCTTGTGAACCTTGCATACCTTTTGGTTGCTCTAATGTTTCGAGACAAAGAAAATCCTCTTGTGGCTGACAAAGATGTTCTATCTACGCTTTAGTGCCAGATGATGAATTACAACCTCAGGATCCATTGCCTTCCAAGTCATCTAATGACCATGAAGGAGGAGATGCTTTAGAGCGAAGGCCAGAAAGCAGTCTTGCAGACGGGAATAAACCCGCAGACGTGCCAGATACAAGTGGAGGCACATGCCAAGATGTTACAATGGTAGATGCAGAAACGTCCCGTAAAATAGAGTCCGTGAAGAAGCAATTCCTGAAGCACACAAAGGGCTATGGCATTCCTCAGCTGGAAAGATTATACACCCGCGTCATGAAGGGTGTTTTTGAAACAAAAACTGCCGTGACAAACGAAGATCTCAAGACTTCAATTTTGAGTTTTTTGTCAAAATTTGCCAAGGATGCGTTGAAGTTTTAGTGTAGCACCAATTTTTCTAGCATGGGAATTTTTTATTTTTTTAGTTTCAACAGTTTATTTATCCGCTCATGAGATGTCAACGAATTTGCATCTATTGTGCTACACAGGAAAAGAGAAAAAAAGAGAAAATTATAGTTTTATTTCTTGCCGCCTCTTCTGCTTTTATGCACTTCTCATTAATATTAATATTTTTGGATTCAGTACCCGCCCTCTGCTTAGCAATTGATTAAAGGCTTAGACTAAATGATAAATACAAGATCAATCAATTCACATTTGATGAAGTGCTTTGAGATAGAAAAGACGTTACAAATAAGACGTGACAACGGGCGGTAAAAGAGGAGGCCTCGAATCTAGTTACAAAGTTCACGAGCTATTCCCAAACGAGAATTGGCTGTGTCAAACAAAATCCTCAAGTTCTGCTGCTGCAAATTGGCTATAACATTCAATACCGAGTTCACATTAGTTGGTGCTGCTGCCATTGCCAAACATGCCAAAGGACTTGCACTACTGTGAATCAAACTGTTCTCCATGGGCAGGACCAAGTCCATCCCTGTGAAGTGCAATATAATGGCTGGTGCAACAGCTTCATTTGTGGATGCAAAACATGTGTCAAATGCACCCAAGGAGCTAAATGGACCTTTCACTTGATTCCTAAACTCATCCCTGATTGCATTGTAAATTGGCTGGACGAATCGGGTAATGACGGTACCCGAGTCAATTATGGTGCCTGCACCGGTATTCGGGTCAAAGGCTAGGAGCTCGGGAGCTATAGGGACTAGAACGCGGCCCACACTTACGCCAGTCAAGTTCACGTAGTACAGAGACGGCCGATGTGGGCTCTTAAGAAGTGGTGTGGTTCTAATGTTCTTGGGTTGGCCTAATGGGCCGAGTTTGAGCAATCCAGAGAAATAATACGATTTGAAACTTGGTAAACAGTACGAGAATACACCCGAGTAGAGTGATGCGGATTGTGAGAGCAATGACATGGAGCCCCGACCCAAGCCCAATAACCCTTGTGGAGGGATTGAGCTCCCGGACACAGCACTGATGCATCCTAATGAATAATTCGGTATAACATCAGTGCCTAGTCTAAGAGAATCACGAGACAATGTGGCATAGAACGATGAGGCTCCACCGTAGGACTGATTAAAGAAGCAAGCACCCGGTGCACCAACAGCAGGGCAAGATTGCCCCTTGACCTGTGTGCATTCAGGTACAGAGCAATCCATCAACCCATAGGTCGATGACGTGTTGGGGGAAAATACAGTAGAGGAGCAGCCAGTGCAGCCACTGCATGGCACCCATGCAGTGTCTGCACTGGTATCCAAGACCATAAACATTAGCTGGCCCGGGGTACCAATCTTGGCCCGAACAACATAGTTACCAATGTTGAACACTTGTTGGCCTGAAGCAATAGGGGCTGAATTGGGCTTTTGTGCCACTAAACTTGACAAGTAAGAAAGCCTTTGTGGATCTTTTGAGGCCATGTTGATAACAGTGTTTTCCCAAGAAGTAGGCTTCGGCGTGTTGAAAGGTGAGCATTTTCCATAAATGGGAATGACTGAAAGTTCTTCATTGTTATTACTAGATGAACATGAATCAAAAGCTAAAGCTTTTGTTGTTGAAAGAAGAGTAATGAAGAAGAATGTAGCAATGGCCAAAGCCATGTTTTTCTTTTCTATCTTAACGGGGTTAGAGTTAGCCACGACCCTGGAAAAGATAAGAATGTTGGTGAGGATACATGTCAAACAAGAAAGAAACAAGAGTATATATAGAAGACACCCCCAACCCCCTTCTCTTTTCACCCCATGCAGCTAGCTTCTCTGGTGTGAGTTGGGTGATAAATACAGAGGCGAATTCAAAATTTAGAGTACGTCAATTCAGGATGAGTATCATTATATTTTGTGACCACATTTTATTTTAATTTAAATACATAGACTCAAAAGCAATGAATTCAGTTGAATACGATAAACTTATCCTAGATCCGTTTCTGATTCTATGTATGGTAGGGGCGGAAGTAGAAGCTTAGTACGGGTTAGATCGGTTGAGTCAAACATCTTTTACTCAAATGATGTATTTATGTTAAACAACTCATTGAATATGCACGAATATTAAATTAGAAGTCGATTATTACCAGCATTTGAAATCGTCTTTCTAAAATTCAATACCTATAAAGTTAAAATACTAATTTCGCATTTAGTATATGAAAAGGGTTGTGAAATTATTGGTGAATGTCCAACATTTCACGTGAGGTTTTGATCATATAATTGATAATTATAGAGAAGCCAAAATGGTGTAAGGAGAAGTCATACATTACTACATGAAAGCAACAAAAGAAGACAAAAAGTAAAAGATAGTTTTTATGCTGATACAGCGCAGCTCCAATGCTTATTAGCCAACCTCTCAGTTTTTTTTAAACTCCATTTTGTCATTAATGTCCAGCTTGTCAATTGAAATAAAAATCACCAAACATATATGTTTATGAATCACAAAGTCATTTAATTCTGCCTAAATACGTTGAGGAGTTTACTCGAATTCTAGGTTATATAGTGGAAATAATGGAAACATTTACAATATTTTGTTTAACTTAATTGCTTTTGGAATTTTGGTAGCATATACCCTTTTCTTAAATTTTAGTCTATACTCGATGGTAACTAGGAGAGAAATTACTGGAAAAAGGACACAATTTGAATCTTACCAATCAAAACAGAAACTCTCAAAAAAGTCATACTAAAAAGATACTAGTTTGTCTTGGTAAGATTTTTTAAAAAATAAAAATAAAAATTAAGGGGTCCGCCAGGAATTGCGCGAACCTCATTTCCAAAAAATTAATCTTTTACGTTACACCTTATATGGAATCAACTTGCCCCTTCTTAGCTTGCAATCAATCCAGAAATAAAAAATAAAAAATATGCTTAATTTCATTTTGGAGTATATAAATCCAAATAAGTTTAAAATTTATATGATTTATTGTGTAATTAAATAGTGTGAGGTTTTAAGTCGAATAATCCTCAATAGTTTTTTCAATTATGAAGATGTCGATACTAAATATACGATTAATGTGATCTTGTTGTCGCATAATTCACATTGAAGCAAGGCGTCATTTCGTTGTTATATAGCTCAAGTTAGAGCAGCATATCAGACATTCAACCATAGTCGCATTGATGATCATGACCCAAGTTTCGACGCTCACTAAAACTCGAACGACCTTGAGTTAGGGGACCTCTATGATCTCAATTCATGCTCAAATAGGTACTCATGCCACGGCATTAGCATTGGATACACCCAAACCCAATAACCGAAAGACCCATTTGATACTTTCGGATATCAATAGGTAGTTTCAAATCCGACACTCATTTGATACCTTAATATCCGATAATCAAATTAAAAGGTATAGTTTCAAATGTAAAAATAATGAAAATAAACACTAATAAACTTGATCAACAATAATATTTCACTTAATAAAAAAAACTAGAAGAAATTTCGATGAGTTTTGGGGAAAAGATATGTGGGGCAGAAAAAAAAAAGGTAAAAGCATTTTTGTAACAGCGGCAGACGAAATGGGAGCAGCTAGTGAGTCACAGTTCGACAGTATTTGTGCAAATTGTCTTTATAGCATGATTTTCTTTTTTATAGTGTTCATTTTGAACAAAATTGTCTTTATAGCATGATTTTCTTTTTTATAGTGTTCATTTTCAGTTCAAATTGTGTCTCTTTTAGTGTTAAATATGAGACAATCGAAATCATAAACAAGGGTGTTTTAAATTCAAGTTTTTAAAATGAAGCATTTTCTTTGGCAGCAGATATTTGATATCTTAATAAGATTAATGGTCTATAGTTAAACTTTAATGAGAAAGTTTAAATATATACAAAGACATATAAAAATAATATTATAATAATTTAGAGTTGTCTTTTTTCTCTTGCAATTAGTTTTTTTTTGGTGTATTATTTTTTAAAGGCACATAAACTTTAAATTGACAATGGTTATTCATAAAGGAAATGATTACTTCTAGTTAATAAGATGTCAGTCATTTGTTTGCAATACATTAACTTAGATGTTTATGTTAAATCTTTAATTATTAATATAAACATTGAATTGTTTAATTCAAATTTTTAAAATATTTCTCGTAAAACTTAGATAGCTCTTTTTTTCTTCATTTCTTTTTTTTGCGATAATTTTTTAAATGAATATCTCAATCTTTATTATTATTTCAAGTGAAATTGAATTCACAGAATTCACTACTAAAATTTTTGTGGATTCAAAATTTTAGGAGACTAAAAAGCAACATTTACTAGCCTTATCCTTGAGTAACCCTTAGTTTTATCCCCCGGACAAATGCATGTTAGCAACATCAACATACTTACTTCGATATGTGGGGTCTTGAAAGGATAAAGCATTATATATTATTTTTATCCCTATCTAATGAAGTTAGAAAAATTGTTTCTGAAAAATACCTATTAATTAGCGTAAATTCAAATTAGTCTAAGTCCATAAATTTTACAGATACTTGAAAAAAAAAAAAATCAAAGAGGGGGATTTGATTTGATTTGATATTTTTGGGTGTGGAAATGTTGAACAGAAGAGGCTCGTGAATCTTAGTTGGACCACAACTAGTGTTTTTTTGTCCATAAGCAAAAAAGATGCTGTGCGTCAATTATTATTATTATTAGCTAATCATGTCATTAACAATATTAGAAAACTAATCACATATATTGTAATAATAATAATACAACACCATTTTTCTACTTTCATGTTAGATCTCTTGACCCTTTAAGTATTATTAGTACTAATAAACTGATGTTACTACTTAGGCTTTTGAACGAAACATATACACATGCATCCTACGTAAAGCCAAACTGGCATTTAAGATCCAAGTGAATCACCTGTTACGTACCTACACATTTTAATTTTTATCATTCCTAATTAACTTGCATTATATTAGGTGTTTCCTTGAGGGGACCAAGTAATTATTTGTCTTTACATCTTAAATATCCACGGATTTTCCATTCATCTAAAGATACTTTTGTAAATTCGATATATAGAGAATCACGGTAAAAAAAACTTACACTACATCAGGTGTGTGAAAGTTTTGTTGGACTGAATGTCACAAAACTTTTATCTAGCCAAGATTTAATTATTGATTGTAGCTACTGTATGCTTGTTTATTATACAAAGTGGCTACATAAACTATCACTTTATTGGTTAAGATTCGATTCTCCGCCTTGTCAATTGTCATCCCCTCCCCTCCCCTCCCCTAACCTTATCTTTGTAAGGTAGAGAAGTAGTTTCCGAAAGACCATTGGAGCAAAGGAAACAACGCAAAAGTAAAAGACAAAATGAGATGATAAGTGAGTTAATGAAGGATGAAGGTAAAAGAAAAGTATCATGGGAAACATACTGCCCTATCAAACATCTAAATATCTAATCATATACAGAAAAAAAAGCATCTTCTTTTGGGGAATGACATTGATTGAGACTTAGCTTCAGCACAAAATGGGAAGCAAAGGCCAAAAACTCAAAAGACAAATCAGCCTTCTGTAATTTCAAACTGTTTTTAATGATTATGAGCTTTGCAAGGGTCCACTGTGTTCACGAGACTCCTATTCATTTTCTGCATTATTCAAAAGTAAAACAACATTCATGGTCCCAATAATATGTAGGGACTGGACTGCCAGTTGAAGGCCAGATAGGACCACCAGCATCTCAGTTTCACTCGAAAATATGCGAGTGGGGTCTGGAGAGGGGATGATGTGTACCCCTACCTTGAAAAGGTAGAGAGGTTGTTTTCGGTAGATGGCTTCATATCGTCATCTTCAATAATAGTGTTCTGGATAAACGGATGGACACTTTTAAGAATACAATGAACAAAAGAATAAGAAACCATTGATTGCCAAGACATTATAATGTAATTACAATAAAATGAGACACCCTTCACACTTTTCACTGATAGTTCTTGCACTCTCGCATGATGTAAAATCTGCATAGTGTAAACAGCACATGTGGGAAAACACAAACCAAGATCCAATCCACTTCTAAAACTAACGCAAAACACATGTGATCCACAGCACTGACACAGCCAGTCAAAGTTTATTCCAGTATACAGCGATTAATATCTTGTTGAACAAACACATTCCATGCATATCACGAGCAACCCATGAATACAGCTTAGGCTGATCATCCAAAGAAGACAGAATGTGTTAGTGAACACATGCAAAGACCAATACACCATCAGCATTTTCAATTTGCAAGTTAGGGAAAATGGAGATAAAAGGAAGCCAAAAATAAATGTCGCGTATGGCAATCGACATTCCTTAACATTGCTTAACATCCACATTAACCACCTATATTCTAGAAACACAGTCGGTCCCAAGTATGGATAAATGAGAGATGTAGTAGGTTGATGGCTCGCATAAAAATAGTCATATTATAATGAATCCTCAAGATATGAGCTCGTTTAGATGTGCTCTCTTACGCATACGATACATCAAAAGAGACGAGTTTTCTTTCTCTTGGGAGACATGAGTCTTTTTCAATCTCAACTCCCCGATAGCAATCTCTGGTGGTCTCTCTCTTTGCTTTTCAAATTCATCTCTCCTTTCTTTGTTCGATTAACACTTGCATAAGACCTCCTTCAGTTTTGCGAGTCCCTAATTAATCCTCACTCTGTTTCGTCTCTAAAGTTTCATTATACAGACTGCTACTCTGTTTGTTGATTGTTGTTAACTGATCATTTTTCACTGAGTAACCTAACCCGGTTCACCGCAACGAGAAAAGTGAAAGTGATAAATTAACAGTCATTGTAGGTAGAGCTCGTAGTTTTTCTTCTGGAAAGAAATTTTTTGAAATGGTGGAAAATAGTAAAAATTGGTTTGAAGTGATTTTTTTTTTTTTGGCAATAAAATGTGAAATATTACCATACCAAACCAAAGTTACACAAAGTCGAGCATCTGTACTCTTAACAATCTACCAGTGTTAAGGAGTCAGATCTCATACAAAGGAAAAAAACAATCAAATCCTATGCCTTAGCTAATAACTGACATCCTATGTATTAGGTATTGACAATTTCTTGCTTTCTTAGAACACTTCAGTAACTCTGTTCTCTCCCTTAACTCCTTTTGTATCTGTACAACTGTGAAGTCCATATTTACAGTGAGTTGTTTAAAGTGCTTCCAATTCCGAGCTTGCCATGTATAATAGATTGCAGCTCCATACATAGCTGCTACCAACTCTTTTTTAAACTGTCTCCAGTGTCTACGCTTGATCCATGCTAGAGTCTGTTGTACTGTCCCACTTGGTATCACTACACCAAGCCAATTAGATAGTTTGTCCTTCACTGCAGTAAACCAGGGGCATCCAGCAAATAAGTGATGTTGTGTTTCATCCTCTCCTTTGCACAAATTACAACACAAATCTTCAACTGCGGCATGAATTCTGCTGTCTTTGTTTTGTAAGTAATCGTCCCTGATATGCCAACCACACAAGAACTCTCTGCCTGGGCAGCATAATCGAACTCCATATCAACTCCGCCTTAGGCAGTCTACTTAAATCTCCCAACATTCTATTGTAACTAGCAGTCATCGAGTAGTTTCCATTAGCCGTCAACACATATTTATCTTGCTGGTACCATTGCTCCATGTCTGTCTTTACTGCATTTAATTTCCTCCGGTACCAACTGCAGTCCTGCACTGGTACATACTCCCAAAAATCAGTCGTGGTCTTTATATAAATCTCGTTAACCCATTTAACCCAAAGTAAGTCTTTTTTACACGCTACCTGCCACACCAACTTCCCAACTGCAGCAACATTCCACAATTGACAACGCTTGATATTTAGTACCCCATACTTCTTAGGCATACATACTTGATCCCCTGCTACCAAGGCATCTGAAGCACCCCACAGGAAATCTCTGCACTTCCTATCCACTTCTTTCAAGACACTTTGTGGCAGGATAAACACTGCACCCCAATGATTATATATGGAAAAAAATATGGATGTTATCACTTGAATCCTACCAGCATATGATAAGTGTTTGGAGTAGCCTGAAGTGATCCTACGAGTTATCTTCCTCACTAGCTGAAAGCAATCCACTTTATTCCATCTTTTAGAGGATAGTGGTAAGCCTAAATATTTGATAGGTAAAGACCCCAAAATGAATCCAGTCTGAGCTAGAATGCTTTGTTTAGCATTCTCATCTATACTAGCCAAGAAGATGTTAGATTTTTGTAGATTGGCTTCAAGACCTGTCACACTACTAAAATGTGTCAAAGCCTCCATCACCCTGTTAATTGAAGCTGCATCACCCTGACAAGACACCATCAAGTCATCTGCAAAAATTAAGTGTGTGAGCTTCGTTGTGTTACACAGGGGGTGATATTGGAAATCATCCAACTCACTCATTTTTCCCATGACTCGTGTGAGGTACTCCATCACAAGTACAAATAAGAGAGGAGACATTGGATCTCCTTGTCTAAGTCCCCTCTTACCCGTAAAATACCCATAGCCTTTGCCATTTACTTTAACTGTAAACTTAGTAGTTGTTACACACATCATCACCAGTTGAACAAAAGCTTGTGGAAATCCATAACCTCTTAAGGCTTCCTCAAGAAAATCCCAGCTGATCATATCATAAGCCTTTTTAAGGTCAATTTTCATCAAACATCTTGGGGTAGTCTTCCTAGTGTAATGTCTTAGTAAGTCATGGCATATTAAGACATTATGGATCAACGATCTTCCTTCCACAACCGATTTCTTCAACCGGTGACAAATCATCTTAGATATGCATTTGTACAGTACATTGCAGCAAGCAATTGGTCTAAATTGACTAGCAAGCAATTGGTCTAAATTGACTTGCCAACATTGGTGTCTCAACCTTTGGTATCAATGATATTATTGTGGCATTTAATTGTCCTAGTAGTTGACCATTTCCTAGGATTTCTAGGACTGTCGTAGTCACATCTCCCCCAATCACACTCCATGCAGCTCTAAAAAAACCATTTCCATACTCATCCGGCCCTGGACTCTTGTTTATATCAATGCTAAACATTGCTCTCTTTACCTCTTGTTCTGTATAAGGCAAGACCAGTTGTAGCTGCTGCACAAAATTCAATCCAGTTCCATTACGCAAGAAACCCATATTTGCCCTCACTCTATGTTGTTCTTTAGTGCCAAGTAGCTGCTGGTAGTACTCAACAAAAGTGTCCGCAATAACTTGCTAATCAGTCTGGAAGATCACTGCCTGATTATCTTGCAGTTGCCGTATTGCTTGTTGTAGTCTTTTATGCTTGATTACTTGGAAAAAATACCTTGAATTATCATCTCCAAGCCTCAACCATGTCACTTTACTCCATTGTTGTAAGAAACATTCAGCCAAATATGAAGATCTCTTAAATTTTTTATAGAGGCTCTTCTCTTGGTCTTGCAATAAACTATTCATAGGCTGTAAATAAAATGCTTCTTGAGCTCTGGCAAGTGCTTCTCTATCAGCATCAGCTTCTGTCACTATGTTTCTAAAATGTTGGCTATTCAAGGTTAGCAACTTCTTCTTCAACATCTTGAGTTTCCTCACAACACTGAACATTGTACGTCCCATTACTTGTTGCTCCCAAACTTCAGTTACCAGTTCCAGAAACTTGGGATGACTGGTCCAAATATTGCAAAACTTAAAAGCTGGTTTTGCTTTTCCTGAATCATTTATAAGAGAGATTCTAACTGGACAGTGGTCACTTATTCCCTCAGGAAGAAAGTGAGCACCATGATCTGGCATATTAGCTACCCACTCAGAGTTGACAAAAACCCAGTCTATTTTCGAGAACACTCTTGTATCCCCCTTGTCATTCCAAGTATATCTGTTGCCTATTCGTGGCAGCTCAATTAACCCACAAATCTCCACACAGGTCTGGAAGTCCCCTATCTTTGTCAGGCATACTGGATTCCACCAATTCTATCTTCTCCACGTAGCACTGAGTTAAAGTCACCAATGAGTATCCATGGTTTTACATTTCCTGTGTGCACATCCTCTAAATACCTCCATAAACTTCTTCTTTCCTCCCTTGTATTGAAGGCATACACTATAGTCATCATATACTCCTTATTCAATTTATTACTCTTCACATTGCAGGTTATTGCTTGTGCACAGCTAGTAGTCAGTTGCACCTGGAAATAATCTGCCCTCCATATGAGCCACACCCTTCCATTATAGTGATCTACATGATTTGTGACATAGTTCAAGCCCCCAAACATATTTGTTACTACTTTATTCACGTTACAGTCCTTTACTTTAGTCTCTACTAGACCTATCAACCCTGCATTTTCTTCACTACACGGGAGTTTGACCTCCTTCTGTTTGTTAGGGGCATTCAGACCCCTAACATTCCAACATAGTATGTTATTCATGAAGCTTGGGAGGCACTGGACCTCCCCCATTTCTATCAATAGTCAGCTGAACAGCATTGTCTATTACCTCAAGGACTTGGAATGGGTTTTGTGCTACCTCTGTTTCATTGGACATCACCTGTTGCTTTTGTCTATTGGGGGTCAATAATTTTCCTGGGATACTCCATGCTTCACCCCTGTTTTCTAGCCTCGTTATTCCTACTGTTCCACTGGGCTTGTTTTCGAGCATCTTATTCCTGCTGTTCCACTGGGACCTGTACCATCAATGCTACTATTATCATTTGTTTTACTCACCATTCTCTCTTTACTTCTCTTCAAATCCGCCCCCACAGGTTGGCGAGTCCCTTGCTCCTGTGTGACTCCTTTTTGAGGTATATTTCCCTTCCTTGGCTCCTTATCTTTAGGATTGAGTTGAGGATTTTTCTTCCTGCATATATCCTCATCATGCCCATATTGCTTGCAGTAGTTACACAATGTAGGCTTCCAATCGTAAAGCACTTTCTGCTCAACCAGTTCCCCTCTCTCATTCCTGAACAATACTTTATCCGGCAACTTCCCTCTCATTTCCACTTCAATCAATAACCTTGCAAAACTCAACCCCTGTTTGTTTTCAGTGTTGTGGTCCACCATCAATGGCTTCCCTATTAAACTTCCAATTTTACTGAGCCCTTTCGGGCTCTAATACTTGAAATCCAGCCCCGGTAACTTCACCCAAATAGGAACCGTATACAATTCTTCTCGTGTGAATTCCATGTCTGGATGCCATGCTTTAACAATTAGGGGTTTATTGTCAAAGTGGTATATCCCACTTTGCAACACCTCCTCCTTGCCCTTACTCGAGTCAAATCTCACTAGAACAATACCATTTTTCAACATTGAGACTTTGTTAATACCATGCTTCCCCCATTGACGTTGTATATAGCCATTCATGACGAAAAAAGGGGGTGAGCCCCTAAGACATAGCAGACTATGGCGTGTTTCCAAAATTCAATTTCAGTGTTGATGTCTTCCACTTCAATTTCACAGAATTTCGAGTCCCCTTGCTTCGCCGGAGCAACAAATTCTAGCTTGAACCCTGCCTTGGCAAGCTTCGACAGGATCCCTGTTTGTCAAATCTGTAGCCTCCTCAACCTCATCCGCCCACGATTTTGGCGTTTCCTTAATCGCTTCTTCCCAGGTGTTTTGTTCCGGAGTTCCTATCTTCTCCGGCAGCTTCGTTGAACTTTCCCTATTCCCTTCAGTATTCCCCACGACATTGCTGTCCAAATCCTCTTCAGGTTCACGCCGAATCTGTTTTCCTTGTTGCATGGAAGTCTGTTGTGCCAGTCGAGCCTTCTCCGATGGTATTCGTGCTCTCCTCCCCATGAAGTGATTGAAAGACAAGAACTGTGTGAACGGAGTTACCCTTGATAGACTCAATGTCTTGGGTTTTTGCAAATGATGGAATTGGCAGAAGGGCAAGGCGATATGTATAGAAAAAAAAGGGCAGCCCGGTGCACTAAAGCTCCCGCTATGCAAGGTCCAGGGAAGGGCCCCACCACAAGGGTGTATTGTACGCAACCTTATCTTGCATTTCTGCAAGAGGCTGTTTCCAAGGCGATATCTATAGAAGCCGGAACTATTATCATAATTACTCATATCAGATTGTTCAAAATTTTAGTAGGATGGGAAGATTCATCAGAGTGATTGCAGTTAAAGGAAGCAGCAAGGCAACAATCATCGTCCCTGATGTTAACTATAATGTTGGGTGGAGAGATTTTGCTGAGAAAATCAAAACAGTTGTATTAGCAGGAGAGAAGCAGAAAAGTGAACCAAGCAAGGCTAGCAGGGCTGGAGTTATGCACAGGCAGCTAAGATAGAGGAACCAAAAGATGAGACGAGATGATAAAAAGATAAATATTTGGATATTACTAATCGATACAAGCTTTCTGAGAAACAGGGTGGAGTCCATAGATGCTAGATGGGATCCTTCAGAAAAAATATGTCAAAGTTACCAAGTTACAGGGGATTACAAAGTGGACGAGTAAAGTTTCCGGACGGTGTGAGAGTCAAGGAGATGAACATATTTTTTAATTGAATTCCCTTTGACGGTGGAAGCAAAAAGAAGAGAGTGGTACCTATGCCCGAGAGCTGATGAAAATTCAATACTTGAAGGAGAGAATCCAAAATCATGTAGAAACTGTATAGAAGTAATGTTGGGGAATGTTTTGCTAGAGAAGTCTCCTGAAGAATGATTCCAAGTTCCAGTAGACGGAAGAACGACGCCTCCAAAATGATGAATGAAAGAGGTGCAGTGTTGCCAAGCAGTCACCAAATATAAGCATTGTGACTTAAGAATGGTCCCGAGAGACGAAGAATAGTAAACTTACAAAAAGAATAAAGACTTCGATCTGACAGGCCGCAAAGGCATAAAGCCGACACAGATGGACAGAAGCTATTTAAGTTACTAAGAAGGCTGAAGAGGTTCTAACACTACATGAACGAGACAGAAAGGAAACATTACTTGTTGAAATCGGTTTATTAACAACATGCAACAAGACTCTTTACACAAGAACTGAACTTTATGAAACAAAGGAAGTCTCCCAATTCTCAAATTCTCAGATGTGACATAAAATTAAGGGCTGAAATGCTAAACAAGAAGCAATAGCAAACATACCTAGAATATCGCATCAAGAAGAACCCTTAACAATAATTACAGGGCATGGAGCATGGTTTGAGCAATAGTTGCTTACACTGCCCAGAAACATCCTGTTTAAATTTAAAATTAGTCAAATACGTGTGGTTGAAGAAAAAAGTGATCATGTATGATGCATTAGCTATATAGTCTAGTGAAACTACTTCTAGAATTCAGATTGGCAATAAACAGACCGATTTAAAACCAAAATAAAGATCCATATCCATCGATTACTGATACTATGTTAATGGTAAAAGATACAATTTCAGAAACAAGAAGAAATGATTTCGAAGCCAGAGGTAAAGAGCCCTTTTCTGTGGCAGGTTGAGCAGAAAATGATTTGCTTCACTCCGCAAATGCACTAATTAATCGTGTCTATGAAGTGAATAGTAAAGCCTTTTGACTGGGCTTAAAAGCTTTCCTACAGCCCAGGCCACCTTATATGTCATCCCCAGTCAATGACATATGCCTGAAAATGGCACTAAAATTAACGCTCATTTTTATCAGCAACACTCCATTTAAGACGCCTATTAAGTTAACGTATCAAAAAAGCACCTAATAAAGCAACTACCCATCTGTTTTAATTAAAAAACTATCACTAAAAGCATTTGCCTTCAGATGGCATCATCCATCCACAATAAAATAATGCATGTAACAGTTGTATGCCTGGATAAGAGGAGGTGCAAGTTCTAAACTGCAAAGCTAATGCTTGGTAAGTAATATACATGCCTTAAAAGTTTTATTGCTTTAGGGACAATTATCTAGTTGAATCATGTGAGCATTCTCATAGAAGATCAGACCATCAGCTATCCACAACATTCACAGATGGCTTTGCCGAATCCACTTACTGGGATTCCCATAAAAACTTGACTAGGACTGCTCAGCATAATGTTAAAAACAACTCATTTGTAGAGGACCCCAACAAACCTCGTGCTCACGACATGTTGAATGCAAAACCATCTACACATGCCTTAGGTAAACCTGAGCATCATCTAATCGAAGTAAATGAACAACAACGACATTCCGTAGGTTGAGAATTTATACCTTTTAATGGGACCAAAAGCACGGGAACCCATCACTAGCAAATCCGCATGCATTTCTTCAACAGCATCACAAATTTTCTCTTTTGGATCCCCAATAACTACTTGGGTCTTAACATTTGCCTGATTCTGAAAGAACCTTTCCCCATCAATTAAAATAGAAAGATAGAAAACTAATCATGATTTTTGTGATGGCATATAGGCTTCTACTTTGCTATCTAATATCTTTTAGCATTTCTCAGTGACCGAATTTCCAACATATCACATCAAGGGATTCAAATTGAGAACATATTAAGCAAAACATCAATGTCAGTGCAGCAAAACGGATGCCATAGTGGACTCAAATTGCTAAAGCAGGGAACCTAAAGAAACGTAAAGTATATCAGAAGCACCAACCAACATTGAGATTACTAATCCCTTCTGTTATAATTTAAATTGCACTCTTTTTAGTAACATTTCTATACAAATTTTGTAACTTCTAATATGGTTCAAGTTCGTTAAAACTATATGAATTACCTGTTCAACCATTACTCTGATAATTTCTTCCACTGTTTCCTACTCCAATAATTGAAGTCAAATAAACACATTAAACTCCATATCTAGTAAAAGGAGCATGTAAGGTGCATAACCTCAAGTTAACATTCACATATAGCAGATGGGAAGTGGGAAGTCTTAGACAGCTCACATTTTTCTTGGCGCAAATCTCAAGAGCATGGTCTAAAATGGCCTGTGTGATCCGCTTTTGATGTGCCTCTATCGCGGCAGTGAATGCAGGCACCTCAATATCACCTGTTAATCTTCATAATTTAGAGTACTAATTAACAAGAAATTATTAACTCCAAACAATCAATCAACTAATGCCTTAATCCCATACTAGTCGGGTAGACTCTATATACATCCTCTATATCGATTCCATTATACAACGGCCATCTGATTTTGAACTCAAAACAATAACAACAATATTACTCAGTGTAGTCCCACAAAGTGTGCTTTGAGCATGGTAGAGTATACACAGACTTTACCCCTACCTCATAGGTAGAGAAGACGTATTCCCAATAGATCCTCGACTCAGTGATTTTGAATTCAAAATATATTAGCACCAAAATAATTCGTAAAGCTAGTAAAGCATTCCTCGAAAGACAGACAAATCAAATCAGACAACAAAACAGAAATATGTCAAAAAGAGACACAATTATTTAACGTTTAGTCAATCGACCTACATCCACCATACAAATTCTACTCAGAATAAAAGAAGCTGCATACATGTTACACTTGAAGGATTAGCTAAATAGCAAGAAAAACCCAATTATGGTAAGAAAATAAGCAAAAACAATCAGACACCCAAGAAAACAATAAAATTCAAGAAAATACCCATGAATCAAAACAAATGAAAAACACCAAGTAACAGAACTTAACTAGGACCACCAAAAGGGATAGCTTTGGGATTAAGACCGGCAGCAATGGAAGGTGGAGATTGAACATGGAGTATCACAAAACACCCACTTTGTGATTCTTGATCATCTGGATCATGGGGTTTGAGTTTAATGTTATCAAGTGCCCAGTTCAAGGCATTCATGCTCTCTTCACTTCCATCAACAGACACAATCACACAATTCAACTTTCCAGTCATGATTTGGCTTCTTTATTTATGTAAATTTGAGAGTAAATTAGGGACTGGACTGGACTGGATTATCCTAATCAAATTTCTTTTTGTGCAATTTATTGTTGTAATAATAATTAATATAAAAGAAATGAAACCCACTGAATTAGATTGTAGATTGATCCTGAAATCCTTGGAGTTTGTTGTTAGTTTCTACAAGCTATCATTGTCAACTCTTTCATGGGCAGCACGTGCCTTCTCTTTTTTTTTTTTTTTCATGTCTGAAAAAGATAATATTTAGTGTGTTTGAGTGTGCTTATAAGTTGTTAAAAATAATTTATAAGCACTTTTTTGTTTATATTAGTGTTTAATAAAATTTTAATAGTTTAAAATAAGTTGATTTTGATTTTTTTAACCTAAAATCAATAAGCAGCCTAATAGGTGCTTATTTTTTCGGAATGTAAAGTTGTCTAACAAAATTACCATCTTATTCTTTGCAATTATAAGTTATTCAATATTTTACCCTTACCCTAATTCTCCTTTTCTACCTTTAGTACATTTACAATTTCAATATTTTCTTCCACTATAATTGCACCTTAATGATACGAAACAATCTTTTCAAAGCATCTCATTTCAATCTCTTAAAAAAGAAAATTCTTATTTAAAAGTGATTCAAACCTAAATAATCTAAAACCTAATAGCTATTTAGATTTTATAAAAAACATGACTTTTTTTATTTATAAGGAAATGTTTCCTTTTAAAAAAAAGAACGTGTTTTTTTTTCTAAGGAAAAAATACTTTAGTACACCTACGGTTTTATTTTGGGAAAACGTGATTTAAAAAAAAAAATTACTTTAGTAAACTTACGATTTTATTTTGGGAAGGTTAAGTATTTTTTTCCTAAAATTTTAATAAAAGGTGTTGCTGTTTTTTTCTTCAAAAATTTAAAATAAGATTTTATTTTTTTTTTTTTGAAACTTTATGGCAGTTAGTTGATTTTTGTGTTTTATAAGGAAAAGCTTTTAAAAGATATTTTTCTTTTATATATAGGATTTTTTAATTTTAAATATTATAATATAATGATATAATAATTAAAAAATATTATAAAATGACAATTTTGTCTAAAGCATAAACATTTAATGAAGGGTAAAAGGTTCAAATCACTTTTTTAAGGATCTTCACACTTTTAATATTATATATATATATATATATATATATATATATATATATATATATATATGTATGTATGTATGTATGTATGTATATATATGTATGTATATATGTATGTATGTATATATATATGTATGTATGTATGTATTAAAATATATATTAATTTTAATTTGAATCATTTTAGCTAAAAAAATTAATAACAATCAACTCTATATATTATTAACAGCTATAAGGGTATTTCAGTCATTTTAACCAAAAAAAAGTGTTTAAAAGCATTATTTACCAAACACATCAATAACTTTTTTTAAGTTTCATCACTTTTATCCAAACACTTAACTGCTTATTTTTAAAATAAGTTCAGCACTTTCAAAAGCACTTTTTTTCAGCCGTTTTTTTCAGGATAAGATTTATATTATATTGAATGTCTATCAAGATCTAATAAGATTTGGTTGATATCTATCAGGATTTGATGTATTTGTCTTTTAGTGTGAAACTAGGAGCAAATTACCCGGGGCTTCCTTCGTTGTAAATCATCCCTCAAAAGAAGAAATAAGAATTATTATCTCTATTCTCTTTACTCTTATTCTTATTCTTTATTGTTTTATAACACGTTATCAGCATGAGACTCTGCCGAACAAGGTGAAATTATAAATCTGAAGGATTTCAAGGTTAGTAATTCTTTGTGTTATCTTTTTTTTTTTTTTTTGGTACTACTAATATAATTATTATTGAATTTGAGGAAAAATAATTGGTTTGGAACCATTTATATTTTAAATTTATTCCTCAATAATAATATTATAAAAAAAGATGATAATATGTTGGGTTCAGATCCCATCAATTCATGCCTAAAACACTTTTATATGGATAAGATGTTGAGTTTGAATCTTAATACACCATATTGATGATATTATGATGGCTAATACAAAATAATGGGTGTTTAATGAAAAGTTATGAAATTCGACCCATTGAATATGCCCCATTCCATGAAGTGAATGTGGTAGCAATATATGATAAGTCTGAAATATGACAACTTACTTCATTCTTGAGGTGTATGTGGTAGCAGTGCATAATATGTCTGAAAGAAGACAGACGATTGAATGCACGAATATACGCGTGGAGGGACAATATGATAATAATCTTAAAAAATGATGATATTTCCACACGCTTATATGATTATAAGATATACTAAAGAAAAATTCTCTACATCATATGTATGCCTCGATTTGCTTCTGAAGTAGCAAAATCTTGAAAGAGGTTATAAGCTATCACAATTTGATAGATTTAAGGCACGGTTATATTCCATTCCTGGAGAATGAGAAGATTATTAATGCAAACGTGCACTTGATTGTGATTGTATCACAACTCACCTCCGAAAAAGGTTGAATAATTTTGAAATCTACTTCTGAAGTAGTAAATCTAAAATTTATTCATATAATAGTAAATCTAAAATTTACTAAAACAAAAACACATATCATGTTAAACTTGGAGTTTACTAGATTAAAAGTTCATAAGTTGACATGAACGATTGTGATATCCCGAAGATGTGCATACTGAGTATTGAACATATATTGAAGAATTAGAAAATTCTTCATGAACTTTAATGTTGCTTGTTCTCATGATAAATTGGTTGTACCAACTAATTTTGGGATTGGATCCCTCAAAATCTGAAAAGAATAAAAGGTGAATAAGGGCCCACTCACCCATCATGTGATATGTTGAAAAGATGCATCAATAAGATGATCACATGTACATTCATGGTCAACCTACGTTTGGCATTCATAAAGTTACTTGTTCAATATAAATTGAGCATAATTTTCAGATTGTGTAATCAAGATAATTCATCTTGATGATGATGGTTTAGCATTGAATGTCTTCCATAAATAGTTGAACCATTACTAATGAGAACAAAGTTTCATGTATTGATATGAAATATGATATATTGCATACAATAGCACTTGTATGCATTAGACCAATATATTATGATTTTTTCTTCCCTCTCAATTGGTTCAAGGTCAGGAACCAACTATTTCATCTAATAGTTTTGATGTGCGGTATACGATTAATAAATATACCATGTTGTACAAAGATGAATTCCTCAAAGAAGATGTAGGATGTATGTTAGTTTTCCTAACATAAGGGGGAGCTTATAAGCAGTTATGAAATATGTTAGGAATTACAAAAGATAATTCAAGTCAAATGCCGAAAGCATCTCATATTTAGCTGTAAGTGCTCCTATTTTGTGTCCTTAAAGGATAAAGTCTATGCATGCGTGAAGCATAATAGACCAATCGATTCCAAATGAAATAATTCTTAAAAAGGATAAGGAGCAAATAATCATGATAAGAAGGCAATGTGATCTTGAAGAGCCTACGACATAACACTTCATGAAACCTTATGAGAGGTTTAGGTACCTGAAAATAATGAAGTGATGAGATCTCAAAATGTTATGTCGCATTGTGAACCAATACAAAATAAGAAATCGTCGACGATATCTTTAATACAATATTGGCGCAATATTGTAAAAGATTATGAGGATCTGAATTGTACGTTAATTTAAGCATGTTGACGTAGAAATATTTATCAAGTGGCCTGAAAGAATACATTTTGATAAGCGTAAAACTTATTTGATTTGCAGTCCAGACACTTGAAGATGTCACACTTGACAAGTTGGATATTGTTACTTGACAAACATCCGTATGAAAATCCCTAATGAATTCAAAATGCCTGAAGCATATAAAGTCTCTGAAAAACTTTTTATTATCTTCATATAAAGTCTCTGAAAATCCCTAGTTTTGTTAGTTTCTACAAGCTATCATTGTCAACTCTTTCATGGGCAGCACGTGTCTTTTTCCATTTTTTTTGTTCTTTTCATGTCTGAAAAAGATAATATTATCTGTCCTTCTATTTACTTATGGCCAAACATCCACAACACCTCAACTTGACACTATCTTTTAATTTGACATGATCATTCACTTTGATGACGTTGTTCACTATTGGCAGCTCAAATAGCTATAAAGTATGTTATTTTGACACTTTTTTACATAATATGAAAAATGGGTCAAAATCATTTCCCCTCCTCAATTTTATCTTAAAAATCAAACTCCCCCCTCAACTTTGAACAATAATCATACTCCCTTTTATCCTAATTGACTTTTTAAAATTCTTATTTTATCCTTTATCATCAATTTTTTTATTTCTTTTTTTTAACTTCTTTAAAATCATCATATTTTTATTTTTTAAAAAATTCATATAACAATTTTTTCATAAAAACATAAACATTATTCATATAACAAAATTTTCATAAAAATATAAACATTATCTTCTGTAAAAAAAAAAGTAAGAAAAATATAAGCTAATGATGATCTTTATGAAGTAAATTAGCATAATAAGAAAATTAGTTTTATTAATAATAATCAAAACTATAATAGTTATTTTAACAAGTGAAAATAATAAGTACTACTAATTTTATAAACATATTTCAATGCAGAAAATACAAACAATAAATGAAAGAGATAAGCCTCTAGTACCACCCGAACTATGGTCAAAGTTGTTACGACACACTCCAACTTCACAGGGGTCCTATTATCTCCTGAACTCAAATTTAGCGTATTTTTATCATTTTTTTGTGCTAATGTGGCACCTTTATTACATAAAATGGAGTCCATATCAAAGGTATCACGTCATCTAAAACGATTGACAAAAGGTATCATGTTAGCTAAAAAGATTGACAAAAATACGCTAAAATTTAGTTTAAGGGGTAATAGGACCCCCGTGAAGTTGACGTGTGTCGTAGCAAATTTGATCATAGTTCGGGAATATTTCTCGAATAAAAATAAGGACAAATTTTAAAGATTATATTTATTTATATAAATTATAAAATATGTAATACTCTATTAATGGCAATCACAACTTATTTACTGATATAGACAATAGATAATATCGTTTCTTATCACTTGATCCTCATGCTAAAAATAAATGTTCTAGTTTATCTGCTCAATTTGTGAAATCAAGATAATTGTATTATTTTTTTTTCTACCTTTTAGTGTTAAATAACTATATAAAGTAATAATATAGACAAATTTAAAGTTTCAAATTATCATTAATAAGGTTAATTTAACAAAATATACCTCTAAGTAAATTTTTTTTAAGAATTGTGTTATATCGACAAAAAGTTAAGTAATACAAAATAAATTTAGTAAGAGAGTGATAAAACACGAAAATCTACGCACATGCATGTACATACATTTGTATATATACACACTTAGGGGTGGATTGTTTGGAAACAAGTTATTTCGGGATTAGTTATTACAAAATAAGTTGTACTAACATGTATGTATGATAACTTATCTCATCACTGTGGTATAATTGGTGTGACAAATAATTTTAAGACTACCTAATACATCTAATTAAACGCAGGATAAATAATCATGAACTTTATCTTTGAATTATTATAATTATACCTCGCGCCAAACAACTCTTTAATACATATAATACTAAAATAATGATCTTAAAAAATAACATTGAATTTTGTGATAAATTTATAAAATGTATTAATTTGCCTATAAAGTTAATAAAATTAAATAAAATGCTACAAATATCCATGTTAAAAAAAATATTCATTACATATAATATAAAAAGATATTACATAAATATAGAATTAAAATTATAAGGACAAAATGGACATGACATGGGATAAAGGGGGAGTATAATTATTGTTTAATGTTGAGGGGGGGGGGGGGGGTTTGATTTTTTAATCAAAGTTGGGGAGTGAGAATGATTTTCTCTCAACAATGACGAAAAGTGGACAGCGGCATTTAAGGGCAAATCACATAACTATACAATGTAAGAGTCAATATTACAAAAACTATTACTAGTTTTTAATTTACAAAATATAACAAAATCTACCAAAGATAAGAAAAACAGTTAAAATTGCATGATTTAAGGAGATAATTTAATGATTGATATTTTATCTTATAAATTCTCCTACTTTATTTTTCAACTATTTTTTTTTAAATAGTAAATAAGATAACTGAAAAAAAAACACATTTATTTGATATTTTTTTATGTTTTTAAATTTAATTTATTTAATTCAATGAACATTGATTTTTAATACTTGTAAGAAAAAACATCATTAATGATAGTAAATTCTCCGATTGATTCAAACCACATCTTATACAAATTTTATACACCATAAATCGGTCAAAACCCATAAAATTAGATCAAACACCATAAAAATATATCAATTTCTATATGTTTTACACACCATAAAATTATTGATACACCAATTTCTATATATTTCAGACACTATAAAATTATTATTATTGATACACCTATTTCTAAAGAATTTAAACATTATAAAATTATTGATACACCAATTTCTAAGATACCTTAAAATAAATGGATGATATACCAATCTCTATATAGTTCAGATACCATAAAATTATTAATATATCAATTTCAAACTATTTCAAAAATCATAAAATTATTGATATACCAATTTTTATACAATTCAGACACCATAAAGTTGTTGATCCACCGATTTCTATACAATTCAGACAGCATAAAGCTGGTGATATATCAATTTTTATGCAATTCATACACCAATTTCTATAAATTCATACACCATGATACACCAAATTCTATACAATTCATGCACCATAAAATCATTGATAACCTTCACTTGCCAGTGTCATCGAAAAATTCTCTAAACTCCTCAAATCTAACGATCGTCGTGAGAATATTGTCCAAAAAAATCATCAAGCGGCTTCACAAATTCATGAAAGCAAAACTTTAAATAAAATAAGAATACAAAAATCAAACAAAAATAATTTATTTCGAAAATCTGAAAATTAAATATATGAATTTTTCGCCATTGATAAACGTGGATACCTCACTAGTCCACTTTTTAATTGTTCTCTAAATAAGATTCGTAAGAAAGTTACGTGAATAAGTCCTCCTTCTGAATGAAAAAGGATATTAGCAAGTTTTCATGGGAATGTATAAAAAGTAAAAAGTCACATATAAAAACGTGTAGCATGTTTAAAAATATGACACTTTTGATTAATCAGAGAGATATTGGAGGTGAAACTAGGCGGTCTAAAATATTTATAGGATTAGAAAATTAGGGTTTTCATGACTGCAAAGAAAGGAGAAAAAAAAAGGAAGAAGAGTAGGGATTTATGGATTAGATTATTTACAGAAAAAAAAAACTGAATAATTGGTAGATTTTGTAAATAAAAATTAGATTTTATAAATAAAAGATAATAGCGATAGATTTTGTAATATTTACTTTTAGAGTGGATCTCTCTCTCTCTACCTAACGGCTCTCTCTCTCTCAACCTACCTTCTCTCTCTCTCTCCCCGGTCCCCGGCCCCGTCGTCGTCGCCGACCTTCGACGCCGACCCGATCCGACCTCCGGCCCTCGGCGCCGACCCCCGTCGTCGCTCCCCGCCGCCCTCCGGCGCCGACCGCCGGTCCCAATCCGCTTCCCCCCCTCCGTCTCCAACTCCGGCGAGAGCCAACACCCCCCCCTCGGTCTTCAGCTTCGGCGAGATCCAACATACCCCCCCTCTCGATCTCCGACAGCCCCCCCTCGGTCTCCAGCTCCGACGAGAGCCAACATACCCCCTTCCCCCGCGGTCTCCGGCAGCCTCTCCAACTCCGGCGAGATCCAACAGCCCCCCCTCGGTCTTCAGCCAGCCAGCCAGCTCCGGTCTTCAGCCAGCTCCGGTCTTCAGCCAGCCGCCGCTCGGTCTCCAGCCGTCGATCGGCCTCCAACAGCCGCAGCTCGGTCTCCAGTCGCAGCTCCGCCTACACCTGCCGCTCGGTCGCCAGCAGCGACAGCACCCAAACGACGACCAGTCCTCTCGGTCGCCAACAGCCGCAGCTCCATCTCAGCACCGGAACTCCCCGAAACCCGGTCTACACTGGGTTTTGGTTTCTGGCTTGGTCTACAAGTGTAACCCGGTGACTTCTAACCTTTGTTATTTCATTCTTCGTATTATGCTAGTATTATCCCCTGTACCTTGACCTGCGTTTGATTTGTCGATATTGTCTGTTGTCTGTTGTTGCTGTTGCTGTGGTCGTTTCTTGCACTGTTTTGATTGGGATTATCGGCTTGGGGCGTTGTTTTTTTGGGGCTGTGGGTGTTGAGTCCAGTGGTATTTGCTCTCTATTTGAGTTTACTTTTGTTTCGTGATTATTTCTTTGATTTTGTGTGAGCCTTGTATTTCTTGCTGCTGCTTTGCTACTACCATCGTGTATATTTTTATATTTTCTTATATTGTCTTGTAGTAGTGGCTGTGGGCGGTAATGGTTGGATAGGGTCATGTTCGAGGGAGTTGAGGCATGGGGCCGTTGTGGGGGCGGGGGATGAAGAAAGGGCAGGAGTGGGAAGGAGGCCAAGGTTTGGCCGCGGGGGTGGTAGAGGAGGGCGTGTGGACAGTGATGGTAGGCTGAGGGTTGGGTCTTGGAATATAGAGACCCTTCAGGGTAAGTCCATAGAGCTTGTGAAGATTCTTAGGAAGAGGAGGATCAATATTGCGTGTGTTCAAGAGACCAAGTGGGTAGGGTCTAAGGCTAGGGATGTGGATGGTTACAAGCTGCGGTACTCTGGGAGCGAGAGGTGTAGGAATGGAGTTGACATCTTAGTAGATGAAGAGCTTAGAGGTCAGGTAATAGAGGTGAAGAGGATCAACGATAGGATGATGACTATTAAGTTGGTCATTCGGGGGTTTACCCTGAACGTGTGTAGTGCTTATGCGCCACAAGTGGGCTTGGAGGGGGAGGAAAAGATGCAGTTTTGGAAGGCTTTGGAGGAGGTGGTGAGAGGCGTGCCTAGCTCAGAGAAGATTGTTGTAGCAGGAGATTTCAACGGGCACATCGGGGCGCTTCCGGGAGGCTTTGGTGATGTGCATGGTGGTTTTGGTTTTGGGGAGAGAAATGAAGAGGGGACTACTCTATTGGAGTTTGCGAGGTCCTTTGGGCTGGTGGTGGTGAACTCGGGCTTCCCAAAGAAGGACGATCACCTGATCACCTTTCGAAGCGCGATAGCCAGGACCCAGATTGACTTTTTGTTGCTTAGGAAAGGGGATAGGGTGTTGTGTAAGGACTGTAAGGTCATCCCGAGTGAGAATCTTTCGACCCAGCATAGGCTCTTGGTTATGGATTTGGGTATAAAGAAGAATAGAAAGAGGAGGAGTAAGGAGGGTAGACCTAGAATTAAGTGGGGCGGCTTGACGTCAGTGAATGCGTGGGAGATAGGAGAGAAGTTGGCGGGAATGAGGGTGTGGGAGTGTAGGGGGGACGTGGATAGTATGTGGGATAGGGCGGCTAGGTGCATCAGGGAGAATGCAAATGAGGTGTTGGGTGTTTCTAGGGGCCGGGCCGGGCATCATCGGGGGGAGTGGTGGTGGAATGAAGAGGTGAAAAAGAAAGTGGGGACCAAGAAAAGGGCGTATGCTAAGTTGGTTGAGAGTAAGGACGAAGAAGAGAAGCGGGTAAACAGGAAAGAGTACAAGCTGGCTAGGAAGGAGGCTAAGTCAGCAGTCACGGCAGCTAAGACGGCCGCTTTCGAGAGCTTGTATGCAGGGTTAAAGGGGAAAAGAGGGGAGAAAAAGTTGTTTAGACTCGCTAAGGCTAGGGAGAGGAAGGGTCGTGACCTCGACCAGGTGAGGTGTATTAAGGGGGAGGACGATAGAGTGTTGATGGAGGACGGCCACATTAAGAATAGATGGCAGTCGTACTTTCATAGGCTCTTGAATGACGAAGGGGATAGAGCTATTGTGTTAGGGGAACTGGAGCACTCAGAGGAGTGTCGGGATTTTAGTTATTGTAGATGTTTTAAGGTAGAAGAGGTTAGAGAGGTTGTTCGCAGGATGCGAAGGGGTAGGGCGACGGGGCCGGATGAGATACCGGTGGAGTTCTAAAAGTTCGTGGGAGAGGCTGGTGTAAGGTGGTTGATTGGATTGTTCAACGAAATTTTCAAGACGGCAAAGATGCCCGAGGCTTGGAGGTGGAGTACCATGATCCCTCTCTATAAGAATAAGGGTGACATCCAGAGTTGCAATAACTATAGCGGGATTAAGTTATTGAGTCACTCGATGAAGATTTGGGAGAGAGTGGTCGAGGTGAGGCTGAGACGGATAGTGTCTATTTCGAAAAACCAGTTTGGATTTATGCCTGGCCGCTCGACGACGGAGGCAATTCACCTAGTACGGAGGCTGGTGGAACAGTATAGGGAAAGGAAGAAGGACCTGCATATGGTGTTTATCGACCTGGAGAAGGCATATGACAAAGTCCCCAGGGAGGTGCTATGGAGGTGCTTGGAGGTGAGTGGAGTCCCGCTGGCATATATCAGAGCAATTAAGGACATGTATGATGGAGCGAAAACTCAGGTGAGGACGGCGGGAGGAGACTCAGAGCATTTCACTGTCTTGACAGGATTGCATCAGGGATCTACTCTTAGTCCCTTTTTGTTTGCTTTGGTGATGGATATGTTGACGCGGCGTATTCAAGGGGAAGTGCTGTGGTGTATGCTTTTTGCAGACGATGTAGTTCTGATTGATGAGACTCGAGGGGGTGTGAATGACAAATTAGAGGTGTGGAGACAAACTCTTGAGTCTAAAGGGTTCCGGTTGAGCAGAAGCAAGACAGAGTATTTGGAATGCAAGTTTAATGACGTGAGGCTGGAGAATGAGGTGATAGTGAAGCTGGAATCACAGGAGGTATGTAAGAGGGATAGTTTCAAGTATCTCGGGTCCGTGATCCAGGGAAATGGTGAGATTGACAAGGATGTCTCGCACCGTATTGGGGCGGGATGGATGAAGTGGAAGCTCGCCTCTGGGGTGTTGTGTGATAAGAAGGTGTCGCCCAAGCTTAAAGGCAAATTCTACAGGGTGGTAGTCCGTCCGGCCATGTTGTATGGAGCGGAGTGTTGGCCAGTTAAGAATTCCCACATCCAAAAAATGAAGGTGGTAGAAATGCGGATGTTGCGCTGAATGTGTGGGCTAACTAGAGGGGATAGAGTTCGGAATGAGACTATCAGGGAGAAGGTTGGTGTGACTCCAGTGGAGTGCAAGATGCGGGAAGTCCGATTGAGATGGTTCGGACACGTGAAGAGGAAGGGCATGGATGCCCCGGTTCGTAGGTGTGAGAGGCTAGCGTTGGATGGTTTTAGGCGGGGTAGGGGTAGGCCGAAGAAGTACTGGGATGAGGTGATTAGGCGGGACATGGAGCAGTTACAGCTCACCGAGGACATGACCCTAGATAGGAAGGTTTGGAGAACGCGAATTAGGGCAGAAAACTAGGGCCAGTTTGGGTCGCTAGTGTAGGGAGTTACTTGGTGGGGGTAGTATCCTTGTTATGATTCCGTGTTCCATGTTTTATTACGAACCTGGGTGCTTCCCTCTGTTTTCTATTACTTATGGGTACCGTATTTATGTTATGAAATCTTGTTCTGTGCTTTACTATGTATTTGTGTGGTATCTTGTGTCTTGAGCCGGGGGTCTATCGGAAACAGCCTTTCTACTTCGTTAGAGGTAGAGGTATGAACCAGACCCCACTAGGTGGGAATACACTGGGTTTGTTGTTGTTGTTGTACTTTTAGAGTGGATATTTATATAATTTTTCCTTAATGAAATGCAAAATGTTCAACATTTTCCATTCAAATCACACTTGTGTTAATTATTCTTCACCTAAACATCCCCCGCACTTGTGTTAATTCTTCTTCACCTAAAAATGAAAGTTGAGGATGGTAAATGTAAAATTGCAGAACCTGAAAGAAAAAAAATGATGAAAAATAATAGTGAGAAAGAGTGAGAAAAGAGGAGAAAGAGATGAAAAATTTACAAAAATGCCCTTCAAACGCGCTTAAAATACATGTAATACACGTGCTATGATGAGTCAGCAAAATGTGCCAAAATAACACACTTTATAGCTACTTGAGGTGCCAAAAATGAACAACGTCCACAACTTGAAGTGCCAAAGTGAAAGATCGTGCCAAGTTGAGATGTTTGTCGACGTGTGGCCTTTACTTATCTATCTATATGTAATATAATAAAAATTAATAGAGAATTTACCATTTATTTAGTTTCTATTTCTATTTCACTCTTATTGTGAAATACTACAAGTCATTATCCAATATATTTCTTAAAACATAAATTTATTACTGCCTTCATCCAATAACAATTATCAATAATAGAATAATTTTACTCTATCACCTTTATAATATAATAAATTTTATATTATGAAAAGAGTATTAAACGATGAATAGTATCCAATAGCAACAGTAAAATGATTAGAAATAGATAAATCATTCATTGATTATTTAAACTGCACGAGTATTAGTGGATATCTAAAATAGTATAGTGGATAATTATTGCTGGATGAAGGAAGTATATTCAAAGTTATTATTCTTATAAGCTACTACTCTCTCTTTCATTTTTATATATCACTTATTTTTAAAATATTTTTTTTATTTTTTCTTGTACTTTCGACATATTAAAAACAGATAATTATTTTTATTTTTTTTATTCAAAATATTTTTAAATATTTAATATTAAATATCAATTAATAGAGATATTAGGGTAAAACTATTATCTTCTTAGTAAGTTTGTCAAGTTAAAATATGACAAATAAAAAATAAATGAAAAGAGTATTATTATTTCTTAAGTGTGCGTCAAGTCAATAAAAAACATAAAGATGCTGGAGGTAATATGGTAAAAAAATTGTCATACAACAACTATCAACTAGCGAATTATAATAATAATTATTTTAATATAAAATAAATTTCAAAAATTGTTATACCACTAAAAGATAATACATCGAATCAACCCTAAACTTGTAGCCAGAACTTAATTTATACCCTAAACTTGTATGACAATTATTTATACCCCTTAACAATTTTCAAGTAAATTAATTTCAACCTCAAAATCAAAATCCCACTCTCACAATGGAGAGTGTATTACACACGTGCCATGTCATCACCAAATCAGTGCCACGTCAGTGTCATGTCATTGCCATGTAAGAAATTATATTTTTTTTAAAAAAAAAAAGTAATCCCACACACACACTTTTTATATTTTTTTTGTAAAAAGGAAAAAATATATATATACATACTATTTATATATATATAATATATATTTTTTATAAAAATATATATTTTATATAAATAAAATAGACCCCCCCCCCCTTCGTTCTTCTTCTTCACAGCCCCCCACCCCCCACCTCACCCCAATTCCTTCGAAGAAGACAACAACCCCCTTTTTTTTCTTTACACCTCCCCACCTCCACCCCACCCCTCCTTCGTCATATCAGATCCCCCCTCCCCCCGCTTTTCCAGCCCCTTCCCCCCTTCTCCCGCTCTTTCAGCCCCTTTAACCATTGATGATGATGATCCTCTGCAATCAATTAAGAAAAAATTCAAAACAAGTTTACTTTCTAGTTTCAAGAATTAAACTACGCTCATCAAATTCACCATCTCTTCTAAGAATCAAACCAAATTAACCAAGATTTCTTCTTATTCCTCTGGTTTTGGTACAATTCAGAACCAAATCAAGCTTGCAAAAACGAAACTTTCTTTATCTAATTCATTTTTTAGTTCAACCAAAATCAAAATCAAAATCATCAAGGCCACTCTAGAGAGAAACTTGCACTAAAATTTCAATTGAAAAAGCTCAATTCCACTTCCACCAAATACTCAAATTCAAACAAAATCACTTCCCCTACAATTAAAAAATCCTCCCCAGATCTATTCAAAATCAGCTCTTCTTTGCCAAAGAATAAAACAACCAAAGAAACACCACCACTAAAGACCTCAATAAATTCAGATCCAAAAATCAATCTTCCACAGGTAAAAATGTTAAGAAAGAAACACACCACTACAAAAAGAAATGGGATAGGGGTTCGAAGTAGATGAAAAAATGGGGTGTTGCGGGGTGGGGTGAGGGTGGAGGTAGGGGAAGGGGGTGTTAGAAAGAAGATGAAGTTGGATTTTTGTTTTCTTTTAAAAAAAAATAATAATAAAAAAAAAAAAATATATATATATATATATATATATATATATAATAATAATAATAATAATAATAATAATAAAGTGAACCCTTTTTTTAAAAACATAAAACTTATGTGTTTTTTTTTTTGCCACGTCAGACGTAAGGGTTGAAATTAATTCACTTGAAAGTTGTTAAGGGGGTAAATAATTGTCATACGAGTTTAGGATCTAAAGTAAATTTTGGCTATAAGTTTAGGGATGATTCAATGTATTATCTCTACCACTAATACAAAATGGGCTAAAGAAAACTATAGCTATATTTGATAATTTCTTTAAGCTCTCACTATATTTGATAAATATAATATCTATATAAATTTATCTGATTAAGTAATTATCTTTTTATTTTATTTTTGAAAAAGTTGTGCAATAATATATGTCACTATGGGCCATGAAATACAGGCTTAAATGGTTCATGGTATGGACCTTAAGAGATGCAATTCCATAATCATTTGAACTTGTAATCTTAGTATGGGCTTTTTAGTACTAGCCCACCCTTTCTCTCTTATCAGTTCTTTTTCTTTTGAAATTTGACCTTCACTATTGGAAATCTATTGGTAATTTAATTCGATTAATCAGAATTCACATTAAATAAATTTATTAAAAATGAATGATATACTTTTTGTTGCTGAAAATCTATTAAAAATAGTCTTTCTACCTTTAAGATAATATTTTGCGCACATTCATTCTACTCTTTACAAACTCCACTTTGTAGGATTGCACTGGATATATTATTGCTAATGTCAGAATAAAATACTTCTTTGTTAGTAGGTTTCTAAAGACATGTACAAACTGACACTTCTAATTAAGGGGGAAAGAATTCAAAGTTTCAAACTATCCCAAACACCATTTGTTGGTTAAATCTTTACTTATAAAAGGACAGCTCGGTGCACTAAGCTTCCGCTATGTGCAGTGTTTAGGAAAGAGCTCGACCACAAGGATCTATTATACGCAGTGTTACCTTATATTTCTATAAGTGGTTGTATCCAGGGATCTATTGTATGCAAGGGGCTCATTTTATTTATCTTTGTGTTAGTTGTTGTCTTGGAGCAACTGAAGAAAAAGAAAAGAGTGAATACTTGATGGAGAAAAAAAGTACTCGTACGTATAATCTTTTGGGAGACATCTTCCCTGGATCAAGAATCCAAAACCAATCAAATAAAAAGTTTGTCCCTTTCTTTGATGTATTATACAATGTCTCTTAAGCACATCTTCAGCACAAAGCAATATACACATGCACTTAATGCAAACCAAGTACTATAATCTTGAATTCATATTTACTTGCTCAATTAATATATAATTTCTCTAAGTCGGACTAAATTAGGATTCACACATTGCATGGCTCATTTCTTAGAGCGACGCTCTCTGACATACTTTTTTTCTATTTCCAAGGGATTGAACCGAAAACCTCTGACTAAGGGTGAAAGAATCTCAAGTGTCATACCACTGCAACTCGTGTTGATATTGATTAATAAGAATCTCAAGTACCATCCTACCATAACTCGTATTGGTGTCGAGTTAACATGAATTCTTTTAATCAAAACACATGATCATCACATAAATTTGTTTGTTTCAACCAAGCCCATTGGTTCCTAACGTAGGTTTCAAAACCAAGGTAGCTTTCCCATGTACTATCATCCAATTTTCTGCCATATGTATAAACTATTAAACTGTTTGAAAATTACAAAAACAGTTTACTTTCCATTTTCACATTTTCTTAATCCACAAGATAAAGTGTTGAACTATACTTAAAAATATAAATTATGTAGACATCAGTCGGCACAAAGGTGACGTTTATGTTTAAAAACTTATGGTTTGGGTCAGCAATTTTATTAAGCTGCAACTTTTAAAAAAATAATAAAAATGAACAATTGTACGTCATCAATAACAATTGTGCTCAAGTTAAAAAGTATATTCTCCTTAAATGTTGTTGATTCGAGTCTAGATATACAATGGTGGAGCCAAGAACTTGGTGAATAATGTGTAAATTTTTTTTTCTCAATCGTGTTAGGAGTATGCAAAATTAAATATACTCATAATACGGATCCTTTTTCGGCTTTTGATACTTCCAAACGCGAATCCAAATTTAATTATTAGTCGATCGATCCCCAATACGAATATTGGACATCAATTAAAAAAAAAAAAACTAACAACACGTCAAATTTGGAATTTCCAATAATTCTTGCGTCCTTGGATGTGCTTGCCCATCAACATAGAAGAAGAATAGACAAGGCAAACTTTATTAAAAGTCTTTGTGTACATATTCAATGTAAATTAAAGACCTATAGAAGCAAAGCATGTTTTGCCTTTCTTCTATTACTATTTCTTTTTCTCATCAATGTGTTAGGTATCTTCCTTGTTCAAGCCAAAATGAACTTCTTGTTTTTGTTGTGTTTCACTCACACACACACACATATGGAGGAGGGGGGGGGGGGGGGGGCATGTGCCTCATGTTTGTGAGCACAATATGCTATAATAATTTATACATCAAGAAAAAAAAAGACAATGATCAATTCATGATGTGAGGAAAGATGCATGCAACTTGCAAGATCAACAACTCTAAGCATGGATCATGACTCTTCGAGATTTTTTTTTTCTTTATAAAATAATTATATTTTTATTCGAGCCAATTTACGTGCACCTAAATTAATTATACAAGTTATATATAACTTTCTATTGACCTAGATTATTAGAATACTCTCTATCCACTAAGACATAGATAGATAAGAAGAAATCACCTTATATTTTTTTGTCTCTACTAAAAATAGAACAACCTAGTAATTCTCAATCACTTCATTTATCACTACGCCGCAATTTTCACATTCCGTAATTACTTATTAAAAGAGGGAAACATGGCATTTGTGATTGCAAATCGAGATCAAAGATATAACACAACTATTAAAAGTACTAATATTTGAAATTAATGATGGTATTTGGTATTTATTTTTTAATTTGGGAAATCATATACTTTAAACAATATTATTGTCTACTTAACTTATAGATTCGCTTGCCCACTTTATTATTGATTTTAATATTTGGATTGGAGGATGGACTCATTGTGAGCTAATAGGACATGCTTGTGAGTATCAAATATTGTAATTCTTTGAGTGTTTGGTACGGAGGAAAGGAAAATGTTCTTTTAACTGATTTTCTTATTTATTTTTAGTAGTTGTTAAGTAAAAAAATATTATTCTAAATTTATTTATATGTAATTTAGAAAAAATAACATATGAGGGTGGGGAGGGGAGTCGGGGTCGTAGGGTGTTGTGGGGGGAGGGGGGTGATATAGTCTAGGGCGTTGAGATGAGAAGAGATAATAAGCTTGAAATATTATTCGTAGAATTTGATCTTTTTCTACTTGTAGTATTTTTCTAATTTTAAGAAACAATCCAAAAAATATATTTTTCATAATATTTTGATCAATCAGACAAAAATGAAAGATTATTTTATACAGTTTTAATAATTTTCAGTTTGTTGCAAATTTAACAATCACATTAGAGAAAAATCCAATCTAATATCAATATACCACTTATAATGACCATATATATATATATAGCAAAAAATGAATAAATGAAAAAATCTATTTTACAATTTTAAAATGTACATTCGTGTGCTGTACAAAGAAACATTTCCCAAATTGATTGCGTAGTGTAATTCAACATTTTAACATATTATCAAAAAATTTATTCTTGATATTGACCTCCACTACCTTATTCTTTTGTTTTTTTTTTTAAAAAAAGTAAGATTTATAAGTATGTATATCACTTCAATATTTTGAAGAGTTGGTTATTGTTCTTGTGGCTAATAACATTGTTGAAAAGTTCATGAAAAAAATTGATCCTCTCTGTCCATTTTTTCCTTTTATAATAATGAGATAATATACCACCTCAACGTTTTGAAGAGCTAGTTAATTTGTTGAAAATAACATCTATTTTTATTTCTTCTTATACTCTAAAATCTATGATTATCAGTTATGGTTTAATATTTTAATTAAAAGATATGTAAATCATTTAAGAAGGAGAGTAGTAAATGCCAGTTAGACGTCATATGAACGTGCGTGCTTGCTATTAATGCGAATAAGATTCCTCCACTCTTAATCAGATATATCTCGAATTTAAGTCTTAAAAATAAAAATAAAAAATCATGATAAAGGACACATTTTTGTTTAATGCGTTTTAAGATTAATTGATCTAGACCCAAAGTCCCAAACGAGTATCATACACTAAAAAAACAAAAAGAAAAAAAAAGACTATATACAAGTCATAAAATCATCAGAGCGGATCCAGAATTTTTAGTGAGGGAGTTCAGTAGGACATATACAGATTAGTCGAAAAGGGTTCAACTTCTACTATTTATACATAAAAAAAAAAAATTGTCTTGTAAAAATAGTATAATTTTCCGTCGAAGAAAGTTCGGATGAACTCCATTGAACCCTATGTAGATCCGCCACTGATCACCAATGGACCAATATAAAAGATGATTGTATATTCCAATTTGATAGGCTATGGTGTCTTTATGAATCAATTCAACTTTGGAAAGTCACAAATTATTACAACAGTAATTTGATTGATAATAGTAGGGGAGAAAAATGTGTAATTCCAATGACGCACAAGTCTGTCTAAGAGGATAGAAAACGATGATTTTCCTAATCAAATATAATAAAAGTCATAGCTATCATCATCTATAACTAGAAAAAAACAAACCTATATATATTGCTTGCCATTTGGTTTATGCTATTTTTACCCTAACTCAATTGTTTTTCTTTTGTTTTTAAATTCTTTTATGTCTGTATTATTGTCATGGTTCGCTTTTTAATCTTTTTCATAAAATTATATGAAAAGTAGTATGAATTGCAATTTTTTTTCATATAATATGATAAAAAATACTATATCTTAAAATATTGATTAAAGTTACTGTAATTTGACTCTCAAAAAGTGAAGTGCGGCGAGTAAAAAGAGTCAGTATTCTTTAGCCATTTCCTATATCTATCTGTTCTTTATTCCTCGAAAAAGAATGATGAAATTGGAATGTAGGATTCGAACACATTTAAAAAAAAAATAATATAAAGTTTCGATCAACTATATTAAATTCTTCCAAACTATGATATATATCCACCTCTATTATTGACAAAATGGCAAGTGAGCACACCCATTTAATTTTATGGAATTTGATTTTTGTTTAGGAAAAGACATGTTATTATCAATATTGAATTTTCATTTAGAGTACTCCTCTGTCCAACAATAGCTGCTTACTATTGACTTGACACACAAATTAAAAAATAATAAATAATAAATATAATTTTATTATATCATTTTTAAATAAAATAAATATAATGCCTTGAAAAATGTGATGAATAATATTTGATAGTAAGAACGAAATAGATAAAAAGAAATAAATTATTAAGGCCAATTTTATTTTATATATAATAGATATTTAATTTAAAGATGAAGGGAGGGCCAATAAATAGTATTTAGGAATTGGTGAGTAAGCCATCGTATTCAATTGTCGGTGGCACGTACTACTACTACTTGCCATGATTAAATAACATATTCAACTTTCAAAGCCTTTAGTCCAATGTTTGTGAGGAACAGTCTTAACAGAATATTATAGGACAAATGAAACAAACATTAAGAGGTTGAAGTTTCTTTTCATTCAAAATAGGAAAAATTTTAGATGTACTATTTATTAAAACATTTCTCTCTTTTTTATAAGTCCATGGTCCAACTTATTTGATTTTGTCGACCTAATTTACTACTCTTCCCTTTTTTATATTAGTTAGTTGTTATGTTTTACTTTTCAAAAAATAAATTATGTATGTGAATTTTGATTAGTATTTTAAAATATATATAATTATTATGAAAAAAGTTATAACTTGTAGTATTTTTGATGTAGTTTTTGAATATTTAAAATTTTAAATATAATATATTAAGTTGGTATAATCTAATTTAATTTTGATTCAAATTGATTTTCGAAATAAAAAACATGATAATTAATTTGAAACAGAGTAAGTAAATGATAAAATGCTTCATAAAATAAAAGTTCTCCATCTTCGAAAGATATGTATAGAAGCTTTTTGTATCAAAGAGAGAAGTAAATTTCTTTGATGGTCATTCAAGTGAATGTTCATTACACAAATTTAACATTATTTTATATTATCATCAAATTCAATCTAATTTTGCTAAAAAATCAAAATTATTGATTTTTTTTTTTACTAAAAACTGACGTGACATGTCAAATCAGTTAAAATATCAATTCAAATGCCACATCATCTCTAAATCTTTCTCTCTCTATATATTCTTCCTTGAGTCATCACACTACAACCACCTCATCCATTCATTGAAAAATGTAGAAGGTGATGTGGAGCTGATATGGCATACCAAGTAGCAAATAATAATTTCTTAATCATAGGAAATTGAATTTGATGCTAGTGTAATAACAGAAATTAATAGTAATCTTTTGGACGATCATCCAAAAAATTTACCCACCTAATTAACTCATACGAGAAACTTATTGTACACGCTTAAACATAAATTTTATAAAATATTTTATTTGAACAAGAAAATATCAAATTTAACTCACACGTTACACACATTAATACAACAACAACAACAACAACAAACCCAGTGTATTCCCACCTGGTGGGGTCGGGGGGTAAGATGTACGCAGTCCATACCTCTACCTCTAAAGAAGTAGAAAGACTGTTTCCGATAGACCCCCGGCTCAAGGCACCAGATACCAACGTTACACACATTAATAAATAATAAAATCACATTAAAATCTTAATTTCTCAACATTAGATTGCCTTTTGCCAGTAAGATCAACTACATTTTATTTTTTCTTTTTGCCCTAAACATGGTCAAAATAATTGGCTTAATGGCTTATTACTTTTTATTAATCGCAAATATATTTACCAACATGAGTTGTGGTGCAGTGGAAAACTTTATTGGGAGCGCTATCACCTTAATGGGCCCTGCAACGTTCTGTTGGAAGCGCTGTCACCTTAATGGGCTCTGCAATGCGCGATTCGAATTAGTTGGGGCTTCAATACAGACACCAAATATCAAATGGGAAACCAAAAAAAAAAATTACAAATATATTTATTTACTAATTCATAGAAAAGTTGATGGTAAACCATTAATGAAAGTGAAAGTGCTACAAATAAAAACAAACTACTAGTCTAACGTTAGAAGATAGACCGGGTTCAACATGTGAACACTCGAACCGGTTTAAAATCCGGTCGGAATATAAAGAAGAGCCAAATATTCACGTCTCTCGATGCCTCTAAGGACAAAATTCTTTTCCCTCAACCATCCATTTCTTACTCCTCACAAAACTAATATTTTATACTTTAACCCCTACTGCTTGTTTAAGGATTTTTTTTCGATTTCTGCTCTCTTATTTCGTGCGTAATATTCCTTTTATCCTAATATAAATATATACTAGGATTTACTTTTATTTTTAGTCAATCTTAGAAAGAATATCACATTTATACATATAGTATTAATTCAATCTTAAAATGTTTATTTTATTTTTAATGAAATGATTTATCTTCACAATAATATCTATGACTCATTTTAAATGATAAATTTCAAAAAAAAATAATCTTAAATATCATGTTAAGTTAAATTAAATCATATAATTTAAGAGAGAAAGAATATTATTTTGTTGTAGTATTATTATGATATAATTTATTATCTTTATTCCTATTTATTATCTCTTCTATTTCTGTTGTATCTTATTTTAAATTGTTTCTATTTTGAAATATATATTATCAAAAATAGTCTTTTTTCTTCAAGGCATGTGTACGTTGTTAGGGTTTTGCCCTGATTTTCTTACCAAAATTGAGTTTTAATTTTTTATTGAAAAAAAATAAAAGTAGTACCATAATTACTTTTATTTTTCCTAAAAGAAAAATATAAATTTTTTTCATATTTGACAAATCTTTTTCTTTGAGGAAAATTTTGGAATTCTATAAAGAAAATCCCCTTCTCATGTCATAACACAATAACATCCAAAATGTAGTTTAGGGGAGATATCTCACAGAAATTTGTGTTTTTTCATAGGTTTTATGTTTTTCTAATATTAGTATTTTAATATAGAGATCAATTGGTCAAACTATATCAATCATATATTTTTTCTTAGTATGTTTTTCTTTGTCATCTGATTTATCATCTCTATCATTTGCAAACTATAAGCTTCTGCACGATGCCCTCTCGATTTTGAACCCAACAAGTAGTGTCAAAGTCAGGTTCAAAGATCAGATGGTTCGATTGAGGATAGTTTATGATGAAAATTGCACAAATTTGATGATAATGAAGATATATGTCAAAAAACTACATGTAGAGACGATTGTCAATCATATTTTCACAAATCCTGCTGTTACATATTTGAAAATAAAGCTTACTTTTAACCTTACAAATGACTCAAAAAAATTTAACCCGCAAAGTGCTCATAAATTTTTAATCCCGAAAACTCCATTTTTAAACATTTCAAGCAGCAATGATGAATACTATATGAAAAAAAGATCAAATATGTGAAAAAGACGGATCAACTAAAAAAATTTAAGCTAAAAAGAGAGATTTATTAGGATTTTTGTCCTAATTTTTTTATCAAAATTTAATTTTAATTTTCTATTGAAAGAAAATAAGAGTAGTATACATTTTGCTCTCCCCAAACGCCACTTTAATGGATTACGTTGTTTATTGTTGTTGTATACTTTAACCCCTACATTTATTCCTATTTTCAGAGTACACGCCTATTTTTAGTTTGCTTTTTCAATTTTCCCCAAAAACTTTCTCTTTCTTCAAACTTGAACAAAAAAATCCCCTAAATTCTCTCGATCTGGTCAGAATCTTCTCTCTTCCAGTCACTTTATTGCACTTTCCTCTCTTCATTTCTCCACCAAATTCGTCTATTTTTTGCATAATTGTTTGTAATTTTTGTTGAATTTTTCAGGGTTAACCTGACCCGAATTGTCTGTGCATGCAAAGTTTGATTTGGGGAAATCTATGAATTTGGAAGAATTAGTGTTTGGATGTGATCTGTTGTGGAAGAATTCGTGTAAATGCTTGTGGGAGGGGATCTAGGGTTTCTATCGAGCTTGGTGGTGGCGGCGTTTGTGGCGGTTTTCGGGCCGGTTTTAGGTTTTGTGGTGAGACGGAAATGGAGGAGGTCGGTGGCGAGAAGGGAGGAGATCAAGAGGCTTTTGGTTTTGGCTTCGGAAGAGGCAGCTAGAGTTGAGCTACAAGCCGCTGAGGAATATGGGTATGCGTACGGGTATAGTTATGGATATGGAAATGATTATCTGAAGGATGATGATAACCACGTGTTTGTTGAAACGCCGGCACCGGCATCACTAGCAGAGCCATCAGTACCTGTATCGGTATCATCAGCAACTACCACTTCAGCGTCATCGTATTCGGGTTCTTCACGGCAATTGCAGTACCAATGTGCGGTTTGTTCTTCTCCGACCTCTACTCGGTGCTCCCAATGTAAAGCAGTTCGCTACTGGTATGATATGAAGATTTAGAATCCCACTAGAGCCTTCAAGTTTATATCTTTTTTCTTATCTGTTTATTTTTCGTCGAGTACATGATGGAACTAGTTGGAATTAAGGGATAATCATGTTTGCACACTTTCTTTTGAGTGCCATTTTGCCTATTATTGAAACGGAGCCTGCCTTGTTGTTTATTGAGAAACTAGATCATTGATGGACTTGCTGGTATTGGATGTGTTTTTTAGATCAACCATTTACCAAAAGTTGGAACTCGAAGGGTTTTAGATTAAGGCATAGTCATGTTGGTGCACTTTCCTTGGAGAACTTAAATTAGTAATGATTAGATTAGCAACATGGATTGTGAGGATTCATGTATCCAATCCTGCTAGCTTGGGGTTGAAGCACAGGCTTTGTTGTATGTTTGTTGTTGTTTATGCTGAAACTAGATTATTGATGGACTTGATTGTATTGGGTGTGGGTGTGGGCTTTGTTGTATGTTTGTTGTTGTTTATGCTGAAACTAGATTATTGATGGACTTGATTGTATTGGGTGTGGGTGTGGATTTAAATCAATCATTTATGAAAAGTTGCAACCTTGTCAAAGGGTTTTTCAATTGCTGGTTCTGGTAGTGTTAACAAGAACAAAAGAGACATCTGAACTCAAATATGCAGTATTTACAGTCAAAAGTATATGGTTTTTGGGGAAAAATAAGTATACTTCTAATGTTGAATCGGGATCAACTAGCTAGGATAGAATAAAGCATTGGGTCGAACTCTTCTTTGTTGTCAAGGTAATAGCTATGAATAAACATCTGAGTTTCGGGTAAGAGTAGAAGAATGGGTTCTATTATGGGACATCAAATAAAGAACACTTCTTGCAGTTGATGGCATAGTTTCAGTTTTTATAATTGGGCTGCAGTTCTTCTAATGAAAACTTTCTTGTGTAATTCTCTACAATCAAATGGGAACAGCTGAGTTGCTTATGTTATATGGTAACGGGTGACCATTTTGTGACATCTCATAAAATGAGTTGGTGAAAGCTCTTTCTCTGTGACCGACTGCTATATTTAGACAATACCAAGAGAGTGACCTATTTCTGTTCATTCTGATTCATCTTTATACATAAATGGTTAACTAGTATGAGCGAAACTTAAGGCTGCCAAGAAATAAATTCATTTTCTTTAGGTTAGAGTTGAAAAATATTTGCTATCAGATTTTTGGTTTCCTCTTCACTCTCCTTATTATTAGGTGAATTTCCACAAGGAACTAACATAAGATTGAAGATATCATTTGTGCTATATTCATGCTACATCATGAAATTCATTCTATTGGCAAATTAATATGTCTTAGTGGAGCAAGGGTTAAGCTAAGCTCATTGCAATTTGGAGTACTCCTGTCATTGACAAGTCAATCTACAAGAACGCTGAATTCAATAAGCTGATCTCTAACCACGGTTATCAAAAAATAAATAAACAAACAGAAAAACTGATCTCTAAACATAAAAAAGCTGACGGATTTTTTCAAGACTTTTTACTACCTTGATCAGCTTTTGCTACCTTTCAATGGTTTTTTGTTCTAATCTCTTCCATGTGTACAATGGAGTTGGTCCTATTTTATGTCATGTAGGGAAGTGGAGTTACCAGAGGTCATTTATTAAGGCAATTTGAAATTGTAGTGGCTAGCCGTTAGTGCAGTGCCCTTTTCAATGTATTGCTCCAACTTCTTCCAATAATAGTGCTCACTGTAAGTTAGTAATACTTCCCTGTTCAAAATAAGTTAAAAATAAGGGTAGAAATCTAAAGCACCTAATTCATGTTCAGATTCTAACTTCATAAGTGGAAATATATACGCATCCCATTGGAGATGGATGTATGTAATTTTAATGCCTTTAACATGATTATGAAGTGCTTACAAGAATACAGTTCTGGGATGGGATTAGAGAGGACAGACATAATTCAAATTATTTGAGTTATTTAATGGGTTTATACTTTTGAAATTTAAATGTATGGTGAGGTAAATAATGTTGCATTATGGAAGCTGGCCCTACCACGGTTGTCAAAAAAAATAAAAATGTTGAATTATTAATTCAGAAGTGCTTCAAGCATTTGGAACTTTGCAGCTAAATTTGGATGAAGTTGGGATGAAAGTTTTCCTACTAAATCTCGGAGGAGGAGGTATCAGATGTGGATGAAGTTGGGATGAAAGTTTTCCTACTAAATCTCCATGAATGATCATTATGGTCTCAAGATTTCCTTTTCTTTATATATCTGTACTTCTGTCAGTAGTCCTGAGCACCCCCGAGATCTTGTAACATAGGTCCCAAGATTTGAGCAGATTTCCCAATGTTCAGTTTCAAACATTTTAACTTCATATTTGTGTTCTATGCCTTCTGTTTACTTTCCTTATCAAGATTACTGCTATGTTTCTTTAATCATTGGAGAAATCTTCATGTGGGTTAACCCTGCATTATTTTTCTTCTTGTTGTCCGTTTAGTTGCTTTCTTTTTGGATGGGGGGTTGTGGAGGAAGATATTGTTTTACAGTTGAGGTCTCAATTTTTAGATGATCATCTTTGTTGATGCTAATGACGGTGTTACAGCTTTGCTCTTACTTTAATAGTTTAATGGCTTGGAGAAATAGATTCGTCGAAAGAGTTTATGCTGACATTTCTTGTATTATAAGTACTATATGCTCTGGATACCGCTTGTCTATTAGGTGTCTTGTCTCTTTTTTGATAGCTTTCAATTTTAATTTTCTTGAAGCTCTAAAACACTCATATCTACATCTCTAATAGTCCTATATCTTGTCAGCTCTGGCAAATGTCAAATCCTTCATTGGAGACAAGGTCACAAGGATGAATGTCGCCCAGTTAGCAACTTGGATCACCGCAATGATGTTGAGGTGAAATCCCATCTGAAGACATATAAGCAGGATTCAAATGGAAGTCATCTTAAGAGCACTGAGTTTGAAGGGAGACATTCTTCAGGATCAGCCGATGGTTCCCCAGAAGAAGCTGCACTTTTGAGATCCAAACACACTACTACATCTGATGGAAAGCATAACACAGTTGGACAGAGTCCGACAGAAACAAAAAGCCCCAATTTGAACTCTAGTTTCGTGCCTCATTCATCTTCATGTGAACATTTGGACCTCACTACATCAAGTGGATCTTCTGTTGATCATTCTTCATCTGATTCAAGTGACTCTGATGCTTCCGACTGTCATAGGTCTGGTGTGATTGATGAAGTTAAGATTCAGACTGATCATTCCAAGGTAGACAGATTGAAGCCATCCTACACAGAGCAACCCCAACTGGTACACACTGCAGATAATAATCATGCCAAGCGTAGCATTCACGGGGACACTGGGTCTAAATATTGGACTTCAACAAGTACAAGTAATGATGACTCCAGTGAATCTTCATTGACAGAGTCTTCTACATCCTCATCTGGTTTCTGGGAAGGATCAGTTCCTTATACTAGATCTAGGATTGGTTCACTTGATAATATTGCAGATTCTACTATCAGAAATGCTTGCGAGATCAAGATTTCAGATTCTCAATCAATTTCATGTCGGCCCGCAGAAATTGCTAGACTTTCGATTTCTGGGGTCGGCGAACAAGGATCCAACTCAAAGAAGGATTTGGAAAATCCAAAGCCAATTATCGTGGAAGTGCTGAAACCAGTCAATCAAGCTGAACCAAGATTTGAAGTTAAAGATGGGACAGAAAGTAGGAGGTCATCAGCTTCACGGTCTGTAAATTCGGATCAGCTTGATGTGCATGACTCTCGTGATAAATGCACGCTGACTTCTAAGGAAGGTAGATACTCCTCATCTAATGCTTCTGCTAATCTTAAGAATCATGATGTGTTAAAAGCTAGTAACTTGCCATCCTCAAGCCCCAACAAATCATATCCTGGCATTGAAGGCCCAGCCAGTGTTTTACAAATGCCAAAAGATAGACAAAAAGAACTTTCTCCTGCCAAAATTTGTGATAATATCGCTTCTAGCAATGGGAGGCATGATATCCAAAATGTGAAGTCAGCAAAGATTGATAGCACTCAAGTGGCTAGTTCCTGTTCTGCAGAGCCTAGTGCTCCTTTACCAAATCCAAGGAATGGCTTGAAGTCATCGGTTTTGAAAGTTGTTGACCAGTTCAGGGGTTCAAAGATGACACGGCTCAGTTCTCCAGGGGAGGAGTGTGAGGTCATTGGAAGATATGGTAGCAAGGTATGCATGCATTACTCTAGCTTATTTGTGATTTTCACCTGTAACGCATATATTATTATGGAATTCTGTATTCATCAGATATGTTTCTTTTCAGGGTCTTTTTCCATATGAAAATTTTGTGAAGCTTCATAACTGGAAGAATGAATTGCGACCATTTGGCCTTGTAAATTGTGGTAACAGGTATGTGGCATGAGATTGAGCTGGTTTTACTATGTAATCTGGAAAGCCTTGTTGTTTGGACTAATCGTGCCTCATATGACTTTCTTATCCACGTGTTTAGAATTAAGGGATGTGGATTTTGTTTCCTTACATACTGATTTCAAGTAGTTATATCACTTGTTGAAGTCTCTTAACATGCATTCCCTTTTAAGAGTAAAAATTTCTTAGCCATTGGTTGTTCAATCTACCCTGAAATTTGGTGATTACTGTGAGGTTCAAGATATAATTTGACTAATTTTAATTTTGTATTTTATTTTTATTTTAAATGATTTTATCTACAAGTAGCATTTTACGTGATGACCGACAGTGTGACGTTCTAGGGCCTTGTCTGTTGAGATAATTATTGCACAAGTTTATGAAATTATTATTCTTTTGATGGAGCTTATGAAATTAATTGGCAGGACAACTTTAGAGATCAAGAAGATTTTTTTTTGTGATTGCATGAAATGAATTGGTAGTACTTATGTTGCAACCAACAAACAAATTCCTGAGTTGATGAGTCCTCTGTTGTAAATATCTGCTTAGTGCAGGTAGCTTTGGGACTTTCAACTAATAACCCCACATGATGATGTTCTAAAAGAGAGGATGTTGTGGGCCAAAAAATATACCTTTAATTTATGATGTTTTAAGTCCTCTTTAAACACACAGATTGATTGGCTTCAATGAAAAAATTGACTATGTTGCGCAGAGAATCAGTTAATAATTGACTATGTTAGAGGCTCTCGTCATGAGTTGATGGCCGAACATTCAAATTTCTTGCTGTCCTATTTTCCTATCTTCGGTTGCGCAGTTAATGTCTCAACTTGAAGATGGAATTCAAATCTCTTGCTGTTTATTTGCTTATTCCCTTGTCATAGCAATCGTGGAACTTGCTAGGTGGTAGATATTCATCAAAATCTCAAATATAGTATTTATTCATACCTAATTTGTTCTTCAATGTGCTGCAGCTGCTACGCTAATGCCGTCCTTCAGTGCCTGGCATTTACACCACCGCTTACTTCCTATTTTCTTCAAGGGCTTCACTCTAAGACGTGTATGTCCACTTCTGATTGTTAGATTTGTTTTTTAAAAACTCATCATTCACACGCCACTCCAAATCAAATTTAAACTCACTAGTTTTCCCTCTTTTTATATGCTATCAGGTCAAAAGAAAGGGTGGTGCTTCACGTGCGAATTCGAAAGTCTAGTTCTAAAAGCAAAAGATGGGAACTCTCCCTTATCTCCTAGTAGTATAATTTCCCATCTCGAAAGCATCGGGAGCAATCTTGGTAATGGTAGAGAAGAAGATGCTCATGAATTTCTTAGGTATGTTTTCTGTATCTGTGAAGTCTGTTAATATACGAGTATCTTTTGAAGTTCTCTAAGTTAGTTTATGTCTGTTTTTCTAACTCAATAGGTATGTTATCGACACGATGCAATCCATTTGCTTAAAGGAAGCTGGGGTTACTGCACCCGGCTCTTTTGAAGAAGAAACGAGTCTCGTGGGGCTTACATTTGGGGGCTATCTTCGTTCGAAGGTAACTGCTAACTTTTAATCGTTGTTAAATGTAGCTAAATATTTGCTGCGGAACTTCTAATACTGATTTCTGAAAATTCAACTGGAAGATCGAGTGCATGAGGTGCGGGGGCAAATCTGAGAGGCAAGAGAGAATGATGGATCTTACTGTTGAAATAGATGGGGATATAGGCACCTTGGAGGAAGCTTTAAAACAATTTACTCATACTGAGACTCTAGATGGTGAAAACAAGTACCGCTGTGGCAGGTTAGATCTGATTGTTTATACTTCATTATCTAGAGAAAAAGGATTATACTAATATTATAAGGTCTGCTGTGATTTAGCTTTGACAATTTGCTGAGTAATTGCATTGTACCACATCTTCGCTTCTAATATCTCCAGTATGAAATTTCTGTGATGATAATTTGTTTGATTATGAGCAGTGTGTTCGACTCTTCTGCATGCTTGCCATTTTCATTGAAATAGGTGTTGAGCACATTTTTTGGACTAAAATTTTGCTCCATCTTTCAGATGTAAATCGTATGAGAAGGCCAAGAAAAAGTTGAAAGTGCTGGAGGCTCCTAATGTCCTCACTATTGCATTAAAGAGATTTCAGGTACTGTTTTGAATGAAGTGTTGTCTCCTTCAGTTTTTGATATTGATCTAAAGGAAATGTCTCGTCATATCTTCATTTTGTTGCCAATTGCTTATTGTCTGTAGTTTTGCAGTCAGGTAAATTTGGGAAGCTAAACAAGACGATCAAATTCCCAGAGATTCTGAACCTGGCACCATATATGAGTGGGACAAGTGATAAATCACCAGTTTACCAGCTTTATGGAGTTGTGGTTCACCTGGACATAATGAATGCTGCATTTTCTGGTCACTATGTGTGTTATGTGAGGAACTTTCAGAATAAGTGGTATAAAGTTGATGATAGCTCGGTATGTCACCCTAAACTTGTACTTGCAATTCAAATTTTAAAGCTTATGTTTTATGCATCTCCTTTTTATCTTCTTAATTTCTCCCATTCCTTGGATTTTTTTTTTCCCATTTCTGGACTTGTTGGGTATTGGTAAGCTTACTAGGAATTAGGCATTTGTTGACAAAGTGGTTACCTTTTTTTTTTGCTTGGAACTACTAAAAGTGCTTCTGATGTGCGTTAATGAGTTCTATGATGTTGGAGAACCGTGACCCTCCATTTCCCCTCATTTCTGCTTCATGCATTATTGTCACACAGCACGGTCTTTCTGAGGTTTTGATATGGTCTTTGTCATCTTTGTAGGTGAAACCTGTGGAACTTGAAAGAGTCTTGTCGAAGGGAGCGTACATGCTTCTTTATTCAAGGTTAAGTCATAGACAAGTATCCTTCCAGTTGAGGTTTCCATTCTTCTATCTTTACTGGTTGTTGCTGACATTTTCTTTTTCCCTTTTTAAGGTGCTCGCCCCGAGCCCCGAGGATAATGAGGAGTTTGACTATTCCTCGTGATCCAAGGGGATTAAAGCAACTGACTTGTAAATCAAGATCCCATACAAGGAGTCCATGGGACTCTTCTCATGGCGAGTCAACTAATCAAACATGCAACGAATGTTCTTATCCTAGTCATACAAATGTCAGGCCGATCAGGTCAATATTTGAGGATGACTCTTCGAGTGAACAGTCATCTTTCTTCTCTGAGCCTGGTTCTTGCAGCACAGACAGCACTAACAGGGATTCGACGAGCACAGATGACTTAAATATTGATATATTTGGCGAGTCTGGAGTCTCTTGGAATAATCTCTGGAGGAATTCATCTGATTCTGACACATCCTCATCCTCATCTTCTCCTTCCCCTTTGTACTCAAGGCATTCACCCCTTGCTGATTTGGACCGTTATGCTTCTGCGCATGAAGAGACCTGTAGCAGTTGCAGTGGCGATGCAGAAGCAGCTGGGGACGGTCAAGGTTTTTGGACGGGGTTGCCTGATCGTAATGGTTATGCTGCGGTTTCAGAAACCAGTGGAAGGACACCGCCTCTCTGTTCCAACCCAAATAAGCATTGTAGAAAATTAGTTAGTAGTCATAATAGTAGTAACACCGACTCGAGTAGATTAGGTCGGGTTAACCCTTGTGACAAGTCGAAATCTCCTGTAACTTGTAGAGATCGATGAGGGAAGAAGGTACCTTTTGGACATCGGTATTATGAAGTATTTTTGTATTCTAGAGGGAGGGAAATAATGAGTTGGGGAGGCACAGGGGCTTAGGGAGTGGTTGTATGTAATATATATATATATATATTGGCTTTTGGCTGTGTTCAAAACAACAAGGGGCCATAATTTTGTCACTCTCTTCCCCTTTAATATAATGTATGTCCATTTCCTGTAATTGGATATCCTATTGGATTAGTTGCACCGTTTGGTCTTTTCTGGGCAGGTGCTTTGAACTTGGGGCTGTCAAATGGGTCGGGTCGGGCCAACTCGGAATTGGCCTGTTAAAATTAATCGGGTTGTGGGCCGGGCTGGGGCGGGTTGGGGTTAAGTGGGCCGGTCCGGTCTGGGTTCACACAGTAGAAATTTTAAAAACAATCCTAACCCAGCCTCCTTAATTCAACTCGGTCAAACCCATCTAAATTCGGTCAAACCTGGTCAAAAATTTTTAAAAAATAACTTTTTTTCAATATACACAATATATATCTACCTATATATATTTTAAATATGTTAACCAATATATATACATTATATATATAGTATATACTACATTAGAATTTAAAAAATATATACAAATATACACAATTATGCATATATATGCACCATTCAATATATACGACTATACGTACTACTTTAAATAAAACATATACTAGAACATATATATACTACAATATATATAAGTATATATATATAGTTATATACTAATTTATAGAATATATACACATATATACATTAAATATACACGTCTATAGAAGATATATACACAAATATATGCACCATTCAATATATATGTACTACTTTAAGTAAAACATAGACTACAATATATATATATATATATATATATATATATAGTTATATACTAATTTATAAAATATATACGCATGTATAGATTAAATATACACGTCTATAGATAATATATACACAAATATATACACCATTCAATATATATGTACTACTTTAAGTAAAACATATACTACAATATATATATATAGTTATATACTAATTTATAAAACATATACGCATGTATACATTAAATATACACGTTTATAGAAGATATATACACAAATATACGCACCATTCAATATATATGTACTACTTTAAGTAAAACATATACTACAATATATGTATATACTACAATATATATATAGTTATATACTAAATTATAAAACATATACACATGTATACATTAAATATACACGTCTATAGAAGATATATACTCAAATATACGCATCATTCAATCTATATGTACTACTTTAAATAAACATATACTACAATATATATATAGTTATATAATAATTTATATAACATATACACACTTATACATTAAATATATATATCTATAGAAGATATATACCCATATATACTACTACAATATATATAGTTATATACTAATTTATAAAACATATACACATGTATACATTAAATATACACGTCAATAGAAGATATATACACAAATATACGCACCATTCAATATATATGTACTACTTTAAGTAAAACATATACTACAATATATATAGTTATATACTAATTTATAAAACATATACATATGTATACGTTAAATATACACGTCTATAGAAGATATATATAAACATATACGCACCATTCAATATATATGTACTACTCTACTTTAAATAAAATATACTACAATATATATACATTACAATATATATATATATATATATATATATATATATATATATATAATTTATAAAACATATACACATGTATACGTTAAATATACACGTCTATAGAAGATATATATATATTTATATATATACAATTTATAAAACATATACACATGTATACATTAAATATACACATCTATAGAAGATATATACATAAATATATAAAACATATGCTACATAATATAATAAATTATTAATAATATATTAGAAGTAAGTTTTTAATTTAAATTAGAAATTCAATTTAAATCATTTCATGAAAAAAATTATAAAGTAAGGACTAAGGAAGAGTGAATGAATGTTGAATTTTATTGATTGTGAAATGATCCAAAATTTATAATTTACATGAATGAAAAATCTACAAATTATGCATTATTTTTTTCAACTCTTTCATGTTAATATTAACGGGAACTTGCATAGGATAGTCAAAGTCACGGGGAAAAAATCATGCATTGGACTTGATTCTGCTGAGTTCTCCCGTGAAGACATAATTTCTTCAAGTTTAGCTCGTCGTTCGGCTCCGGCTCCATTCCTTGGTTTCTTATTTCTGCTCTAATCCAATCTCCGAGGCAAACTAGAACATTCATTGCATTGCTTTCCAATGAATGTCGGTTGTCTCCAAGCTGCTGTCGTCCCTGACTAAAGGCGCTCTCTGATGCAACAGTTGACATTGGAACATTCAAGATATCTCTAGCTAATCTTGAAAATACAGGATATTGTGTTTCATTACTCCTCCACCAATCCAACGTGTTGATCCGTCGTCTGCGATCCTTTGACGGCGACTGAAGATAATATTTCAGCTCTTCCCAATAACTTGATGTGTAAGTTTTCTCATCAACACTGTTCCAACAAGGTAAATCATAAAATGAATCAGGTAAACCACTATGTGCCGGCCTTTTAGAAGATGATGGCTCCTCGGGAGGATGAGGAGCGACAGTTGGAGTAATATTTGTAGGTACGGCTAAGTCAAATAAATCAGCATAGTGATTACATAATTTTTCTATGTATTCATTCATATCACCCATAGCCGTCCACAAATCAGGTTGTACTTGTTTAGAATCATTGTTAGTATTTATTTCTAAGTTAGCATAAATAATAGTACTAAAGTGGCACATAGTATTATATTTTATGCACGAATTTAGCATAGCAACACCAAGTAAATAGGGGGAATCGAAAAAAAATATTTTTAAAATTTAGTAAACATGACACCAACAACTTCTTTATAACCTTCTTTATTTTTATATTCTTTGAGAAAACCAGAAATATCGGCTATATATGCTAAAATATTACAAACAGTAGGATAATAAGCACCGGAAAATTCAACCGTAACTACATAAAATTTTTCTAAAAACTTAACAAGATCATTAATTACAACTCAATCAGAATCATATAGCATGCAATCAGCAGAATCAGCAAATGAACCACAATATTGGTTAAAAGCTAGTGTAATAGGAACTCTATATTTATAACAAGTTTTTAAAAACATATGTGGAATTCCATCTAATATCAATTTCCTCAGGTATCAATATCGGTGCAAGTCCATTTTCTTGACATTTAATTTTAAATTCTCTAATTCTTTTTCTTTGATTATTTTCTTGAATAAAACCAACAGCAAGACGAATTTTTTCAATATAAAGCTCAAAAAACTCAAGACCATCTTTTACAATTAAATTATATATATGACATGCACACTTAATATGAGAAATTTCAGGCAACGGCGGAGACAACTTAAATTTTAATTTTTTTATAGCAACCTTATTGTTAGAAACATTATAAAAAACAATACATAAGATTTTATTTTCGATGCCATAAAATTCGGCAACTTTAACAATAGAATCAACAATAAAATCTCCAGTATATTTACGATCTTCATCATATAAAAAAGTAAGAATACGTTTTTGCATCACAAAATTACTATCCATCCAGTGACAAGTAACGGTTAAATAATAATTTTTATTTACAGCACGACCAAGATCAGAAGTTAGGGACAATCTACATTGAATATTTTTTAACAATGTTAATAAATAAAAACAATATTGTGAATGAAGTCTAAAAATATCAGATCGACAAGTACTTCTAGGAACACCATTAAACATAGGATTATAAATTGCTTGAATATAATGAATAAAGACATCAGAAGAAGGAAAACTAAAAGGCAAACAACCCACAACTATCATTTTAGCTATTTTTTCCCAGTCCCTCAATTTATTATACTTTTTCGTTACCTGACCGGTTGTTGGGTCCATTCTAGTTTGCGTTGGCCCACCAACATCCCCACCACCTCGTGTAATATTTAACTCTCTTTTGTAATAATCACCTATATGTCTCATTAATGTACCCGTACCCCTTGCTTGCCTTCGCTGTTATGCTTATATATTTGTTGACAAATATTGCATTGCACCTCAGTATCTGATATACGTTTAAAAAATTATCATGCAATACTAGTTGTTTTACGAGGTCTTGGGGCACGGGGAGGACGGGAAGGGAGATTAACCGATTCAGATCTAACGTTAGCATTTTCTACTGCAGGTGTCTCACCAATATTTTTATTATCTTCGTCTAAATTAACCGCATCTACTTCATTTTCTTCTTTTATACCGTAATTTTCCCGAGCTTCTACATAATTCATATTGTGAGCACCTACATCTATTTCTTCCTCAAAAGGTGTACCAAGCGGTACCGGAGGCGAAGACACAACGGGTATATCTACAACTTGAAGTACCTCTACCGCTAGTAATTCGCTTTTTACTACCACTACCGCTTCCGGGATAAAAAATTTTAACACCTTTAGTAGATAGGTTTCTTAATTTATCCATAGTATAAATTAAATTAAACTAAAAAAATTCAAAATACACAAATATAATAAAATTAAATATTCAACAGTTAATACAATAAATAAAAATTAAACGTAAGAGATGGAACGACAATACCAAATTTTGGAAGTATCCGAAGGTTGCGACTTTAGAAACTTCCACTCGTACTTTGTAAACGCAAAATTAAAAAATTAAAGTGAGCATTTTAGGAAATTAAATACAACAACAACAACAACAAACCCAGTGTATTCCCACCTGGTGGGGTCTGAGGGGGTAAGATGTACGCAGTCCATACCTCTACCTCTAAAGAAGTAGAAAGGTTGTTTCCGATAGACCCCCGGCTCAAGACACAAAACACCAGATACCACACAAATACAAAGTAAAGCACCGAACAAGGTTACAAGATTACACAACATAGCATCCATAACATAAATACAGCAGCCATAAGTAAAAGAAATAAAAACAGAAAGAAAACAGAGGGAAAACAGAGGAAAGCACCCAGATTCGTACTGAAACAAGGGATAAGGAACACGAAAAATCATAATCAGAATAGTACCCCCAACAAGTAATTCCCTACACTAGCGACCCCCAACTGGCCTAGCCCTCTGCCCTAATTCGCGTCCTCCAGACTTTCCTATCTAGGGTCATGTCCTCGGTGAGCTGTAACTGCTCCATGTCCCGCCTAATCACCTCACCCCAGTACTTCTTCGGCCTTCCCCTACCCCGCCTAAAACCATCCAACGCTAGCCGCTCACACCTACGAACCGGGGCATCCATGCCCCTCCTCTTCACGTGTCCGAACCAGCTCAATCGAACTTCCCGCATCTTGCACTCCACCGGTGTCACACCAACCTTCTCCCTGATAATCTCATTCCGAACTCTATCCCCCCTAGTCAGCCCGCACATCCAGCGCAACATCCGCATCTCTGCCACCTTCATTTTTTGGATGTGGGAATTCTTAACTGGCCAACATTCCGCTCCATACAACATGGCCGGACGGACTACCACCCTGTAGAATTTGCCTTTAAGCTTGGGCGGCACCTTCTTATCACAAAACACCCCCGACGCGAGCTTCCACTTCATCCATCCCGCCCCAATACGGTGCGAGACATCCTCGTCAATCTCCCCGTTACCTTGGATCACGGACCCGAGATACTTGAAACTATCCTTCTTACAAACCACCTGTGATTCCAGCTTCACTATCACCTCATCCTCCAGCCTTACGTCACTAAACTTGCATTCCAAATACTCTGTCTTGCTTCTGCTCAACCTGAACCCTTTAGACTCCAGGGTTTGTCTTCACACTTCTAATTTATCATTCACACCCCCTCGAGTCTCGTCAATCAGAACTATATCATCCGCAAAAAGCATACACCACGGCACCTCCCCTTGAATACGTCGCGTCAACACATCCATCACCAAAGCAAACAAAAAAGGGCTAAGAGTAGATCCCTGATGTAACCCTGTCAAGACGTTGAAGTGCTCTGAGTCTCCTCCCGCCGTCCTCACCTGTGTTTTTTCTCCCTCATACATGTCTTTAATTGCTCGGATATATGCCTGCGGGGCTCCACTCACCTCCAAGCACCTCCAAAGCACCTCTCTAGGGACTTTGTCGTATGCCTTCTCCAGGTCGATAAACACCATGTGCAGGTCCTTCTTCCTTTCCCTATACTGTTCCACCAACCTCCGTACCAGGTGAATTGCCTCCGTCGTCGAACGGCCAGGCATAAACCCAAACTGGTTTTCCGAAATAGACAATAACCGTCTCAGCCTCGTCTCGACCACTCTCTCCCAAATCTTCATAGAGTGACTCAATAACTTAATCCCCCTATAGTTATTGCAACTCTGGATGTCCCCCTTATTCTTATAGAGAGGGATCATGGTACTCCACCTCCAAGTCTCGGGCATCTTTGCCGTCTTGAAGATTTCGTTGAACAAACCAGTCAACCACCTTACACCAACCTCTCCAACGAACTTCCACCTTGAATATTTGAGAATTGAGAATTGAGATTTGAGATTTGAGAGAGTAAAAAATTGTGTGAAAAATGATTTGAAGGTGTAGGGTATTTATAGAATTTATTTTGGGATTAAAAAATAATTTTAAAAGTAATATTTTTTTTTTAATATATGGGCTCAAACTAGCCGTTTGGACCCAAAAATGGCTATATAGCCGGTAGACCAACGGCTAGTTTGGCCCAAAATCTATTTTTTTTAAAAAAAATTTAAATCGGACCGATTAACCGGCAGACCCTAACTGAGTTAGGTTTGGGCCGGGTTAATTGGACCCAAATTATAAAACCCGGCCAGGTACCCTAAAGCCCTTTGGGCTTATCAGGCTGGGTCAAACCGGGCTGGTTTCATTAAGTGAGCCGGTTCAACCCAGCCCACTTGACACCCTTATTTGAACTTTATTTCTGTCAGCTTAGTTATTTGACCCGGCCCACTTGACACTCTAATTTGAACTTTACTTCTGTCAGCTTAGTTATTTGTTTAGTATTGGAAAAAGCAACCAGGGTATAAAAACAAAGTATAATGCTTTATCAAATGTAAACTTGATACAAACATATATTCTCAGAAAGGATGCATATTGACTTAAATTAAAAGATCTACTCTACTGCCATCCCTGTTCAAAGTCTTCGATTTGTGATGAGCACTGTAATTAACATATTATAGATATAAGGGGCTGTTTGGTTGTTGGCTAGGAAGGGAGTTATTTTACGTATTAAAATCGCAATAGTTGTACCATGTTTGGTAACATTTTAGTTATTTAGTAAGAAGAATCTGCACATCATGTATGGTGTTTGGTTAACACTTGCATGTGTTAGAGCATATAACTAGTGTTTCTTCAAAGCTAGGATCAATCTCTTCGTTGGAGTACAATTCACAAAACAAAACAGGTTATGAGTCAATTTATACATTCCATATTATGGTTCAATCCTTTTCCGGATCCCGTGCATACTGATGTCTTTGGTGTATCGAATTGTCTTTTTTCTTTTTCTAATCTCCGGATAACTAATACTTAACAACTAGTAATCGTTCAATTTAAATCGAATTGCTTTTTTTTCTTTCTCTAATCTCTGAGTAACTTATCTCATGTGTAACTCTAACCAACCATCAAGGATAGGAGGTCCAGTTCAACTTCAACTACTTTGGTTCAGCACACTTACATGACACCTTTTTTTGACACTATTATTACTCTATTGTAAGTTTTCAGGAAGGGAATTCAATTAAAATCTCTTCCAATGGCTCGCTTTGTGCCACTGATGGTAATGACTTAAATTCTTCTTTTGACTCAGTCTCCATTTTTTCACACATTCTACGCATGGCTGACATATAGTAATCATTCAATTCAACCCATTAAATCTAAGTTAGATTTAAAAATGAATCTCTCTCTCCCTATATATATATATATATACACTAGGTCAGGTGTGCGTGACTCGCGCGTGTACCTCACTTTATTAAGTTCAAACGTTAGGATATTTGCTTAAATAGTAAAGATGAATATAATAATTGAATTCAACATCTTTTGGAGAATTTTATTTAATTAAATGTAACCTTTACCAAAAAAATTTCTCAAAGCCGATTGAGACATTCATCTACCACCTGTAAATTGCAATAAAACAATACGATGATAGAGACATCAAAACAATATAATTAAATCTAATCTTTTCATAAAAGTTTCTCAAAGTCGTCCGACACTCATCTACCACCTGTAAACTATAACAAAATAAAACGACAATAGAGATATCAAAATGATACAACTAAACTTTACCTTTACACCAAAAAAATTGTCAAAACAGAGATATAAAAAGTTAAAAACAATATAATTAAACCTAATTTTTAATTTAAAAAATTCTTCAAAGCCGACCGACATTCATATATCACCTGTAAATTCATCTACGACCTGTAAACTACAATAAAATAATATAATAGTAATCACAAAGCTTCAGTTTTGATGAAATAATTCTTGTCTGAGCGAAAATTTTGACACTAAAGAATGACTTGAATGAAAACAAAGAAGATATATATACACACAAAAATGTTGAATTATAGAAAAAAATGTTGAATTATAGAAAAATGTTGAAAATGTTGAAAATGTTGAATTTTGATGTAATCACAAAGAATGACATGTTGAATTATATTATATTGATAAAAATAGTGAAGAAGTTGAGGATTAGAAAATTAAGCATCCACCAATCTAGACATGCAAACGAATCAAGTTAGATGAGCATCAATCATATTTTCTCAGTAAGTAAATCAGTTTCTTCTCTAGTTTAACTTGCATCTTAATATTTATACAAGTATTTTCTTAATAAAATCCTATTTTAGGAGTATTTTTCTAATTGACCAGTAGAAAAGAAAATATTAATTGATTATCCTTCCATATATTTTAGGAGTCTAGTTAATGTAATAAAGATAATTAAATAATAAATTAGAGAAAATAGTGAAAAGACATTTTTGTATAAAGGAGAGTGTTTTAGTGAAGGACAAAAAATTAAGTATTTTAATATAGAACAAAAAGTTTAAAGCATTTTCTAATTTTCTAAGAATCTTTATATTTTTAATATATTATAAATTATAGATATAGATTATAAATTCAATATATATTCAGATGGATAATAGGGATATCCATATTATCAAAAGTATCAATTCTCATTTGAATGATAATTTTTTATGTGTTCTTACTTTTTGTGAGTCAAAGCTTACTTGCTTGTTTTCTCATCAAACCATGAATATTCATATGGATATTTAAATTATCCATCAATTAAAGTATTTCCTATTTGTGCTAAATATGGGCGGATCAAATATTTTAACCATTTTTGTCAGTCAATATTCGATCTAACCTGTACTTTTGCCATTTCTTTATTCTACTCTGACCCATAGCTAGACCCTCTCTGTGATTTTTACATAAATAGTCATTGTATCGTTTACTTAAGCTCTAGGTGTATTTAGATATTTTGCATACTGCTATAATAATAATAAATTCAGTGTATTTGAAGAGGTGTATTAAAAAGAAATGGAGGGAGTAGTAATACACTCCTACGCTTTTATGTGTCATTTATTTTCTAATTGAACTTTTATTTTTGACATAAAACAATTTTTTTTTCATTTTATCCTCATCAGTAATTCCTTATGCTCCAAACTAATTTTAAGATACAATAATAAATATCAATTAATATACATATTATGATAAAATAACCATATTAATCATTTTAAAATATTATGATAAAATAATTATGTTAATAATTTTTTTTAATAGGTGTGTCAATTCAAGATAAGTAAAAGCGAACGAGGGAGCATGTAATGTAAGTTACTTTTGACTGAATTCAAATTAAAGTTAGATGTTAGAAATCAAAGCTAGAAAGGGAAAAGAAAATAATTTTATTTACACATGAAGACTATTTAAAAGGAGATGCTAGTGAATGAGAATATTTATATAAATTGATGAAAGAGACCAGCCGTAATGACAAAACACCATTTTTGGTGGTGATTTTGTCCAACAAAGGACCAACAATTTTGTTATATTCTCATGTTTCATGTTTCTTTCTTTATGCTACATAGAACTCACATCTTTGTCCCCCTCTTCATTCTTCCCATTTTCTTTTTATATAGTCAAATGAGCACTCGAGTTCAAGAATATATATGTGGTCTAAGTTTATGGGCGGAATTACTCGATACTTGTGTTGATATACAGAGACGAATCCAAAAATTCAAACAAAATCATGTAGATCTATAGCGTTCCAATCAATTAAATTCATTGAAAATTCAAGATTCCGAAATAAAGTCAGTTGAAAACGTTTCCAACAATGAAATTCAATTAAATATATTAGGTGATTGATTTCTTCCGTTTATTTAAGCCTTGTGGAGCTAGTTGCCCATTACATCACTCTAAGCATGAATTATGAAATTGTTGATGATCAATAAAATATATAATCGAGATATGCAGAAGCTGACTCGACCGTAACCGTAATAATAGAAAGAAAGAGCAAGTCATGGCCTTATATACATTCAACTAAAACGGCCACCTTTTATATACGTTGATATTGTTACTAAAGGCAAGGTGGCATGCATGTCCATATCATTTTCATGACAATATCTACCTCCAAGACATCCTGTCAACAATATTATTAATTGTCTTTGGTTCGACTTGTTTTTTCTTTTATTTTTATTAATTGTGGTCTTGATATGTCCGGGGTCTATTGGTTGCGGCTTTGCTACTTCACCTGAGGTATTGACATGGACTGCATATACTTTATCCTCACCAGACCTCACTTTGTGAGAATATACTGATTATATTGTTGGTGGTGGTGGTGACTTTTAAATTTCTAGATAAAAAAAAGTACACTTTCCCAGAACCCCAAAGCTAAATAACAGTCAACAGCTGACTAAATTGGGATATAAATTGTAGATATATTATCATATGTACATATTACACTTGCTTGATTGGGAAAAAAATAATCAGAGTTTGTATAGAGAAAATACATAATATAACATGCATAGATTAATCTTAATTTATAATTTTTATAGGTAAATTATTTGATTTAGTGTAAATATCAGATACGCTTGAGAGTAAGTATTTTTCTTTAATTTCAGCTCTTAGAAATAGATTTATTACGTGATACTATTATTGTCATGCATGCAGCTAAGAATATGCAGTACATAATGTCTACGAGATGAGAGGATAGACATAAAATAGTGGAATGATTTGGTATTATAAAAATAGTTTATTTGATATATATGGTGCAACCAAAAGTTATTTTGTTTATTAATTTATGTTTGAGTGGTGAAGTTTTGACAGGGAAAAGGGATTTTTTGAACAAAAAGAAAGTTTAGTGAGAATCAAAACTTGAAAAAAGTAGATAGCAATTTTGACCTCTCACAAAAACAAAAAAAAATACTGCCACATATGTTGTTTAAACAATTAATTTCATTTTCAGTATCATAAGTTTGCCAAAAAGTATTGTCACATATGATGTTTAAACAATTAATTTCATTTTCAGTATCATAAGTATGCCAAACAAGGAATATAAATTTAAATCGATTCTAATAGAGCCCATTTGTATTTATTTATCATGTCCGAAAAATAGGCGTAAAATCGCTTTTGATGAAAAGCGTTATAACGAATTTAAATTTATCGAGTCTAAAAATGAACATTAGATATTGGGCGAGAAACCAACACAAAAAGTTTGAATTTGAGAAGAAAACAAGAAATATTTGTGTACCAACAAGATAAATACAATAAAAAAATAGATATTAATAATTCTCAAGTGAAGATTTAATTTAATAATTAACCTCAACATGCTTCTCTAGTGAATGTGACTCCTTCAAAAATATTCTCAATGATTATTGAAATCCATGTTAATAGAGTTGTAATCATCTTGTAGAAAAATATGAGACTCTATCAATAAGAACAAAGTTAATAGTAATTAAATAGTCAGTGGAGGCTAATACACAAACACACACAAAAAAAGAAATTAATTAAACTACATAAATTGAAGTTATAGAGAAAGAGAATTCTTCAATTTGAGCATGCACATATGACAAGTTGGTTGTCCCATCAAAGGAAATATTGTCCAAATGAATTGTATATACAAGTTCATTATATGACAACCGACTTGGGAGGTCGATATAATTATTCAACCAAATTTGTTGACTTATATGTGTATTAGATAAATTTTATATAAATATTGTAAATATTTTGATCATCTCACTTGATGATAACTTAAATTCAGGACTACAACCTTTTGACTAGCTGCGAATGGAATCAATTAGAAAACTATTTTTCATGTTTATATCTTTATGCATGTGTTAAAATTGAAATAGAGTAATAAAGAAAGAGAGAAAAAAATCGAAATGTGATTTTTTTTTTTTTACAATAAGTAAAATAATAAATCTCACTAGACAAGATCAGTATTATAATGATGTCATATATATATTTAAAGCGGAATTGCAAGAACAATATAATAACAAATTAGCAAGCGATAAAACAAATTAAACAAAGGGTGGCAATACATATTAGAGAATAATAGACTAGCTATGTGATCACTAAATTGCCCCAAACCTCTCTCACATAATATGCAACTTACACTTGACAACTTACTAGCCTTTGCTTTAATTTTCGACTTTTAAATCTTTATATCTAAAGTTATGTTTTTAGTAAATACGTAAAAACAATGGCATGTGTAAACTTGTCTATCCATAGTAAGTATATGAGTGAAAGTCATGTTGTGCTTCATCATTTTATTATATAGTCTGTGGTGGACAAACATAATTGTATAATATCTTCCAAACGCGTGCGTATATAAATTATGATATATATGTATTGCGCCGTAAAGTAATTTATTTGATCAAATTAAGTACCATTCATATAGATTAAAGTATTCAATCTCATGATTGGTCAAGAAAAAATAAATCACGCCATATTATTTAATTTACCATGTACAGAGAACAAACCATTATTTTAGATTTATAGCATCTGTATATGGCACTAAAAAAGATAATTCGGCGTAGTAAAACTCTCGCTATATTCAGGATTTAGGGAAGAATGTTCACGACTTAAATTTATAATTTCCTGATCACATGATAATAGCTTTATCAATTATACCAAGGATCTGTGTATCATATGATAACTGGAAAAAATGTCTCTTAATTATAGGCCTAAGAATCAAACAAATACGAAAAAAAAAAAAAAAGTACATACTGAATATTCAGAATTAGTAAGTTAATGATCCATTCATAGTCGGTGCAAGAAACATTACATACAGATAAATGAAATGAATTTCATATTGTTGTAGGACGAAAATTATGGGTTCTTTATATGAGTTGGACAATCATTCTTTCTTTGAATTAACTTTTGAGAGGTGAGCTAGCTAGAGTCAAGACCTAATTTGACATGGTATCAGAGTCAAGCCTAATTCAATGTGAGCTAATGATTATGTTTGTATTAAAACTGTAATATGATGGAATTAATGAAAACTAAGTCATATTCTTAATTAAAGATTTCAAATTTGAGCTTTATGAATGAATAAATTTCAATTATGAGGCGCTTCTTCCTTCCTTAAATAGGCCTGAAGTAACGCCTAAAGAATTTAAATTAATCAGACTAATAAGTATCAGACGCTAAGTAATTTTTTCTTTCTTTTTTTTTAAAAAAAAAGAAAAGAAAAGAATTAGCTATGTATCCTAGGGGAAGGTCAATGAATACAATACATGAAGTGGTTCATTTAATATATGTTCTAGATATACTAGTCAGCTGCATTAAATTGAACTTAAGTAGTATACAATTGTGAATGCTCCCTTATCCATTAACATCATAATACCAATAAACTTAAACAGGGTTTTGACTCCTCTCCCACCACAATAGCTCCCCCACCCCAACCCACCCCAAGCCCCCCACCTCAACAAACAAGTTTATTTTTATATTTACCTATAAATGACCTAAAATTTTAACCTTGAGGGAGCTTACAATTGAATCTCAAGAGGGGGTTAGGGCATTTGAAAGATATGGGCATTGGGCCCACACATTTCCATCCTTCTAGAGTAAAAAGGGGCCCAACAAGGGATGGTCTACCCAGCACATACATTGAAAAGGATTTACCATTATGACAAAACTCCAAAATTTTATTCCATCACATGCTCACAACTCCACCACAACTACCTAACACCTTACTTCCCCATTGGTTCAAGTTTTCTCTATTCTATTCTCATTACTCTCCCTCTCCACTCTCTCATTTTTTTTTGGTTTAATCATCTGGTATCTAAATCAACTGTTTGACTAATTTAAATTTTCATTATATATGATCAAAGATAGTTTTAACAAAGGAGGAGTCAATTAGGAGTAATTGTAAAGTTGACTCCATGTGATTAGGAGGTCACAAATTCAAGTCTTAGAAATAGCCTCTAACAGAAATGCAAGGTAAGATTGCGTACGATACACCCTTATGGTGGGACCCTTCCTCAGACACCGCTCATAGCGATAGCTTTAGTGCACCGGACTGTCCTAAAAAGTCAATTAGTAGTTTTAGACCTTTTCGTTGGAGTAGTAGATAAGTTGATTCTTTTTAATGCATAATATATGTCAAATCTTTCTGATTTTTTTATGTGTTTACTATTTTGTATCTTGAATTTTTCTGATAAAAAAGTTTTAATTCCGTCATGACAGAGATTGTTAAATAATTCCTATAAAAAAAATTTTATTTTAATAATTTAAACTTAAAACTTTTAATTAAAGTAAAGAAATCTCAACAATCATATCCAACTCTTAACTTGCAACCCAATCTCCCCCCCTTCTCTATCTAAAAACACTATAAATCTATTGATATTTAAAGTAAACTATTATTAGTACACCAACTCTTGCCTACCCAACCCCCTTTTGACTTTCTCATCGTCAACAAATCAATCCACACGTAACGCATAAGATAAAATCATTACAACCTTTGACAATCACCTTTCTTTATTTGTTTTTTCCCAATAATATTTACTACAAATATTGAAGGGCACTTGAAGTAACTTATAAATAATATTATCATGTGGTCAGAAGATCGGAGGTTTAAGTTTTGAAAATAATTTCTGATATAATGTAATATAAGATTACGTATAATATACTCTTATGATGAAACTCTTTCCTGGCCCTGCGAACAACGAAAGTTTTAGTGAACCGATTTTTTTTTTTAATTTGCTACAAACATGAGTTAATTAAGCCTCATGTCTTCTTAAGATGTCCTATTCCATTTAATGACTAATTAACATGCATCCTCATGGGGTACTGTACTTGTTTGATCAGTGATTAGGTACCAGAATCTCGTTTAATAAAATGTTTTAAATAATAATAAGATGTACATTTAGTAAGAATCATGAGGTTATAGAGGTGGGGCTTATTCAAATCTTTGACATTTACATCTGACAATTAGCTTTCGAAACGTGTAATTATTTTTATGAACTTAAGCAATCCACTATAATTTGCATATTCTAGGCAGGCGGACGGAATTAAACTCTTTAATTTTATTCTTTATCACCTTGTGTCATGTCCGAAGGGAGCCTTGAAGTAGTTGATTGGTAATTTTACCTTCATGTGATATGGAGGTCGCAGATTCAAGTCTTGAAAATAACTTTTTGCAAAAAATGCTAAGGTAAAACTGCATACAATAAATTCTTGCATGTGATTCAACCCTTTACAAAATTTCACGCATAATGACAGGGTACACCAAGCCACGCCCTTATTTTTCAACTTGTGTCATGTCTAATGAGAAAGTATGATGATTATCAATTAAGATGTTAAATCATGATTAGGATGTGTTAATCAAACATTCATGCATACAAACGATCAGTATCAATAACTCTAATTCTAAACAGGAAAAGGAGGAAGGAAAGAACAAAAAGAAAATGTACCGGATAAATTTATCTATATTAATATAATGCATTTTATATATAAAATTTTAAAATAACAACGTATTATAATTCTTTCTATGAAACCTAGGATGAAAAAAGTAACCATAAGGGTCATTTGGTACACTCGATGAGATAAGTAAGAATATCTCACGAGGTGGGATATCCAATAAATTATTCTGTTCGTTCCTTTTCATGAGATAGTAATCCTATTATTTTAATATAAATAATGGGATAAATAATTTTAAAATTAAGTAATATCTTATATAAAATATAAAATAAAATAAAGTTAATTTCAAAACTTTATCTCAAAGTTTTTTTTTTTTGGTCCCTGCTTCCAAATGACCCCCTTAAGTCAATATGTGATTGATTGAAACTCTCAAGATCATACATCATTCTCAGTAATAATATATCCAATATATTCACTATTATGTTCCAATATATTCATTATTATGTTGTAGAAGATTGTTACTTTCATCTTTTTAAAGATTAAATAATTAATATTTATATAAAAAATTACTACAATTATTGGAAGTGGCATAATAATATAAATTCTTTTGAAGGTTTTTCAATATCTATATAGTTTAATTTACTCATTTTTCACATATTTCCCCTTTGTTTTTTTGTTTGTTTCTAATGTGATAAGGGTGATAACTCAAACTCGAAGTTTGTTCAAAGCTCATCCAAATCTTTGACATTTTTGGAAATTGGACAAAAATAAGAGTGAGAATAGTGTCAAACTAAGTGAGCTAGAAATATTGAATTGAATAATAGTACCCCCTAAATATTATCATGTCATTGCAAAAGGCAACATCAAGTGAGACATCATAAGATGGCATTTAATTCGTAAACATAACAGATCTGACTTCATATATACACCCACTAAGCTTGGGTTTTTGCGCGGTATTACGGAATGGAAGCGACGATAAATGAAGTTTTTTTTTTTTTTTCTTTTTTTGTATTCTTAGCTTTGATTAAACTCAATATGTCAACCAAAAAAAAAAAAAAATGCTAATACATAGTATTTTTTTTGTCTTATATTAATTGATCATTTTACTAAAATCAGTTATTCTATATTAATTGATCATCTTACTAATTTAAGAATATATTAATTAATTTTTTTTATACTACTCGTGCAATTAATTCTTTTTAAAGATGTTCACACTAGTTTGTAAAGTTTCCAAAAAATTTATTTAAGGGGTGAATTAGTAAAATTACCTTCTTATTTATGATTTCTTAATTACGGTGTAAAATAAAATATATTCAACTAATATGAATCGAAGGAAGTAAATAACACTCCTTCAATTTCATTTTACCTGACCCTTGTTAACTTGACAAACTCATTAAGATGACTTTAAGTAAGGGTATATTTTAGTAAAATTAACCTTGTTAATGATGTTTTAAATTCTTAGTTTGATTATTATAATTTTGAGTAATTATTTAATACTAACTGTAAAAAGAGAAAACGTAACAAACTTCTCTTAATTTTATAAATTGAACTCAATTCACCTGAGAATGTTCCTTCGAACTTAATTCAAACGAAGGAGTCATTTGATTCTAATGTTAGGCTATTCCAGGTCTGCTCGTTGCCATTATTAGAGAAAATTCTTGTATGTTTTTTTATCCTCTTATTGATATGAATAAACTCAACAGGTAATTAATATCGCTTGATTTAAATAACTGTTGGAGAGCCTAAGCTCAAGTAGGGTCTAGGAGCCAAATATACAATGGATTATAATTACGATATTATGAAAGTTGAATTTTAACCACCATTTAATATGATTTCCATTAATGTAGACTTGTATTTAGACAGTCGTAAGCTTGAGGCACAAGGAAGGTCAGTATCCATCCCACGACATTATCATGACCCAAAGTTTGAGAGCGGTGCGCTAGAGTGATGTAATGTGTGATACTAAGTAGACGTGCTTCGATTATTTCGACCTAAATGCTTCAGATGCAATTTGCGATTTACATTTAAGAACTTAATATTTAAGAAAATTTGCAATTCACATAAGGTATCACATTTTGCTACATTATTCATTGATGTGAGAGCTGAGATATTTATTGCTAAGGGTCATTTTTGTTTCAAAAGAAGCACAAGTCCTTCACGAATCATACGAATGGAGCGTGGGAGACAGATTATCAATTTTATATTTTCTAACACTTTCTGCATTGAGATTCATTAATCACCCATTATGCACGAAAACGTGAGGGGAGAACAGCAAGGAGACACACGAAGAGGACCAAACTAGCTATTCTTTATTATAATTTTCACATATCCTACTATTAATATCTTTAATAAGAATGTGTTTAATAAGAGATTGGATAACCATATCAAATTATCTTCTTGTTTATGATTTCTTAATCATCAAGTGAAATAAAATATGCCTAATTAATATGGGATGATGGAAGTAAATAATACTCCTTCAATTTTATTTTACTTGATCCTTGTTGACTTGATATACTCATTAACAGAACTTTAAGTATTGTTAATAATATATGTTTGGAATTCTTAATTTAATTATTATAATTTTATATAATTATTTAATATTAAGAAACTTCTCTTAATTTTATAAATTGGACTCAATTCATTTAAGATTGCTTCTTTGAACTTAATTGAAATGATGGGGTCATTTGATTCTAAGGCTGGGGTATTCTAGGTCTGCTCGTCGCCATTATTAGAGAAATTAGTTTAGCCGCACGTGCCTCACATATATAATTTTTGATTATTTTAAATTAGATAATTTTAGCTATTTGAAGGTTTTTAATGAAGTGTAAAAAGTTTAAAATATATATTTTATTGTGAGCACATAAATATTTTACCACTGTAAATTTAAGTGATTAATGAATTTAATGTATTATAGATGTAGATGTAGATTTATAGGCTTTTTAAATCTTGTTAAAATCAAATTTAGTTGATATTGAAATTCTTAAACTAATGAAAAAAATATTAGTTATCATTAGTTCTGATGATTTCGAATAAGAAAATATTTTACCATAAATTTAAATATTAGAAAAAATAGTGAAAAGACTATTTTCTCTAAAACAAAAACTTTTAAAAAATGATAAAAAGTTCAAACGATATTTCTGAAGCTCTTCACACTTTTAATATATTATAAATTATAAATTATAGATATAGATTCTTGTATGTTTTTTTATCACTTTATTGATATGCTTAAACTCAACAGGTAATTAATTTTGCCGGACGTAGATGATTGTTGGAGAGCCTAAGCTCAAGTAGGGTCTAGGAGACAAATATATAATGGATTATAACTACGACATTACTAAAGTTGAATTTTAACCACCACTTAATATGTTGTCCATTAATGTAGACTTATATTTAGGAATTGTGAGCTTGAGAACAAAGAAGGTCAGTGTAGACATTGAAACTTTGTGGACTCTACGAAAAGAGTTTAATTTTAGTTAGAATCTTAGTGGTTACCTTACCCTAAATCTAGCCTACTATACCTAAACCCTAAATTATATCTATATAAAGGGGACAAATATCCCTTTAAAGAGGTATCTGAAAAATCCCAATAAATTCATGGGATATTCGTAAAGATCAAAATCCTATCTTCTTGATAATCAAATACATCAAGAAAACAAACCTCCTTTCATGGAGATCAAATCCAAATGTTACTATGTTTGAGAAATACGTCACTAATATCCTCGAATAGAAATTCATATCCAAATCTCCATACATTCGAGAAATATGCTACTGACGCCCTTGAATTAAGGAGAAAATCAAGAGAGAAGAATCAAGGCAGGAACAGATTTATACCCACACCGTTTATCAATAAAAATTATTGTTTCTTCATATTTTTATTTGTGGCTAAAGTTTATTTTCCATGAATTAAATTATGTTACAAACAGTCAGTATTCATCCCCCGACATTATCAACCCCTAAAGTTTGAAAGTGGTATGCTAGAGTGATGTAATGTGTGATACCAAGTAGACGTGCTTCGATTATTTCGACCTAAAAGCTTTAGATGCAACTTGCTACGTGCTTTTAAAAACTCGATGTTTTTGAAAAATTTGCAATTCACATAAGGTATCGCATTTTACTACGTTATTCATTAATGTGAGAGCTGAGATATTTAATGTTAAGAGTCATTTTTATTTTAAAAAAGGACAATCCCTCCACGCACCATACGAATGGAGCGTGGGAGCTAGATCATCAATTTTGTATTTTGTAACACTTTTCTGCATCGAGATTTATTAATCATCTAACATGCACGAAGAAGGGACTAGGGAGATACACGGAAAGGGTCAGACTAGTAATTCTTTAATATAATTTTCTGAGGTCCTCCCGTCAATATCTTTAATAAGAATGTATTTAAAGAGGGGTTGAGTAGATATAACTATAGTTAGAGTCATAATCGATAATTTTTTTTTAGTAAAATATTAAAATTTGATGTATTTTTAAAATAATAATAAAAAAATTAAGTTTCTACTCATAAACCACTTTTTACTAGATTTTGAAAAACTTGAGTTTCTTGCTTCTAAGTTTTTTGTTGCAAAAGTAACTTCAAATACATCTAGTTTCACAAATATCATCCCTATTGACTATTGAACCCTTTCATTTGATAGTTGAAAAAAGAAGAGAATTTTGAAAAGTATGGGCCGTATGGCGGTGAGTAGAAGTTCAAGCTAACCAAATACTGCAACATGTGGAGCCTACTCTTTTGCCTTCAACCAGCGGCGCCATTAGTCTTTACTTAGTTTCCAAGCTCACCCACCTCCCCACCCAACCCCCCTCTCAAATTCTATATTCATTTATTACCCTTTGAAGCAAAATTCCAAAAACCAATTTCTCTTTCATTTATCTCTATCCTTTTCCCCCTTATCTGCTCATCAAATTGGACACTCAGTACTGCTCCTGTTCTTTCTTTATTGTTATTGGATTGCCCATACCCACAATCCAATCATCTACACTACACTATCTTGTATATTTTTTTTTTTTTTAGTATAAAAGAAATATAGTATAATTTTAATTATTTATCTAAATGAAGGGAGAATATGTACTAGAAGAAGAGAGAAAAGATCATTCTAGTACTAGTAGTAACAAAAACACTATGTTCGGTAAACTTCATCATCATCCTCATCCTCATCCTCATCCTCATCATCAACAACAACAACAATCTCCTCAGAATTTCCAGCAAAATCTTTCACTTCATCATCAACATCAACAGCCAGGTTTTCACCATCCAGCGTTTCAACTGACTCGCGAATGCCAGACCTCGGAGGAAGCAGACAGTACTGTACATCGAATGAGTCCTGCAGAAAGAAACGACCCTTTAAATCCACAACCAGTTAATGCCATAGCTCCGCCACAACAGCAGCAGCCTTCCACTGCTGGTGGCAACGATGGTGCTACTATCGAGGTTGTTCGTCGTCCCCGTGGCCGTCCGCCTGGTTCGAAGAACAAACCTAAACCGCCTGTTATCATTACACGTGATGCTGAACCTTCTATGAGTCCTTATATACTCGAAATTCCATCTGGTGTTGATATTATCAGCTCTGTTACCAAGTTTTGCAGAAAACGGAATATGGGACTCTGTGTCCTCAACGGTTCAGGTAGTCGAGCAGAAGAGTGTAATTTAAATGTTAATTAACTAAATATTCTAGTACAAAACTGAAGAACAAATATGATTCTATCTCTGTAGGTACTGTAACAAATGTTACTCTCCGTCAACCGTCAACAACGCCGGCTTCGACCGTGACCTTTCATGGCAGATTTGATATACTTTCCATTTCAGCAACAGTTGTTCAACCTAATGTGAATGTTCCATCAAATAATGGAATAGCTAATGGGTTCACAATTTCATTAGCAGGTCCACAAGGTCAAGTTGTAGGTGGGGGAGTAATAGGACCACTTGTAACAGCAGGGACTGTGTACTTAATAGCTGCTACTTTCAATGGTCCATCTTATCATAGGTTACCAGTTGAGGAGGAGATAGGCAGGAATTCAGGTGGTGGAAATGAGGGTGGTGGTTCGCCATCGCATCAGGAGGTTTCAGGTGGAGGAGATAGTGGACATCCACCGTCAACGACGGCGGCGGAGAATTGTGGGATGTCGATGTATAGTTGTCATTTGCCTTCTGATGTGATATGGGCACCTACTGCTAGACAACCACAACCACCACCTTACTAAATTCTTGGAAGTGATTCGATCTTTCTTCGGATCTTGACATAGCAGGAGCTTTGGTACATCGGACTAAATTCTTCTAAGTGGTTTGTTTAGCATTTCTTTGGGCCTGGATGTAGCGACAGCTTTGGTGGGTCTGTTTTTTTCTCTTTTCTTTTTTTTCTTTTTGAGCTTCTTGGAACTGTGTTCGCTTTTGCTGTCATATTTTCCTCACTAATCTGGTTTTATTTTTGGTTATGGATTCTGGTTGTTTTTTGTTTAGTTTATTTAGTTGACTTTAGCTTTTTTTAGTACCTTTTATGTTAATTAAAAAATGTACTACTGGATTAGCCTCCTTTTTTGTTGTGTTTATTTAGTACGGAGGGAAGAGAATGTTTTGGTACTAATTGTAGTAATTAACATTTTGCACTGATTTTTCATGTTTTCATTGATGATTTTACTCTGTCTTCTAAAACATTATTTGAGCACTTGGTTAAATATTCATTGGTAATGAGCTCTATGGTATGTATGTAGTATTATATACACAATATCAACAAAAGATACAAGTAGTACGTTATTTTGCTAAAAGCACAGGCCTTGCAACCACGACAACGTGGTGTACGTAGATCTTAAATTTTAATTAGTGGCGCACTTAGATCTTATTCTTATTTTAATTAGGTAAAGAAGCTGTTTGGACTGGCGTGTTGGGTAGGTAGAATAATGACCTTAAACTGTGGATTTGAATCAGTAAAGGTGTAAATCAGAGTGCAAATTTTTCAAAGACCAAACAGAACTGTTTTCAGAAAAGCTCTAAAGGTTGGTTTCTTTTTTTTGGTGAAGAACAAGTTCCTTTCATCTCAGTTGAATTTTGGTCTCATTTTTTCCCCTTACTGTTACACAATTGAAAATCACACCAAAAAAAACCCAAGTTGCAAAAGGAAGAATGGTAAAATGTGAAAGTGGGAGCAAGTTGGCAATGGGAGTTTTGCTTTGAAGTTTGGGAAGGAGTGTCATATCTGTCTGCATATGTGCTGACAAATGATGACTTAAGGTAAGATGGAAAATTTTCTTTCTTTCATTCTGGCAATTTTCCTTTACACTTTTCTGCAAAAACTGCCAGAATTAAAGAGGATGATGGACTTTTCCACCTTCACTCTAAATGGATTCTTCTAGTTTTTATAGCCAACTCCTTAGAGCTTGTTTGGTTGAAAAGTTAAGTTAATATTCAATGTATTTTCAAAGTGGAGTGTTGGTAAAGTGCACATTGTCTATACCATTACTTGAGATCAATTAGAGCGTCTATTTCGATGTACTTTCAACTCAAGACTGATAGTAATGCAACAAATGAAGATGTAGAAAAACATAAAAAAAATAATATAACAGATTATTAGATAATAAAGAAAATAAATATTCACAAAATAATACTATAAATTATCTATTTGAAACTATAGACATCACTGGAAGTCCGAAATACCTTGAGCATTAAATTTTAGGTACAGATATAGATAAATCACTTTCCTACTATAATAAATTAACTTCTATTCATTACCCCTCTACTCTAATTCGTGTTCTTCAAGCTTTTCTATTAAGAGTGTACAAAAATTAAATCGATCGATAAATCGAATCGATAAAAATGTTATTGGTTTATTGACTTAACAATTTTTTAATAGTTTTATAATTTTTTTTTTTGAATTATTGGTTCGATTTAGTTTTTTCTTATTGGGTTATCGGAAAAATCAATAACCCAATAAGAATATAGAAAATTACTATTTTTACACACACATATTTCTCTTAATTTCTCCTAACTAACATTTACTGCAGTTAAAATTTGAGGATTCTTGTAAATTAAAATAAATCATGTAGGATTGTAATTGTAACTTACATTCGTTTTTTTTTTTTCATGTTAGTTACTATTTTTTTTATTTTATGAGTATTTTCTTATCTTAAATCGAAAATCGAATCATTAAGGATTAAAAATTAATAAATCGAAAACCAACAGTGAAAAATATCTTATTGATTCGATTATTGGTTTAACATATTTAAAAATCAAACATCGATTAATCAAATTGATAATACATAAAATCGAACCGAACCGATCAATACACATCCTACTTTCTATCAAGGGTCATATCTATCCGCTGTCAATGTGACATAGAAAAATACTACAATTATAAGATAATTATCCTGTGACTTTTTTTTTTTTCGATCAAACGTTAGACAAACTTATCTTGAAATTAAACGCTACATACTCCCTCCGTCCCATTTTACGTGTTCTAAATTAGAATGATACAGCTATTAAAAAAAATAATAAATAACATGACTAGCTTATCACAGTATCCCTATTAAATGATGTTTACATTTTAATTTAAAGAAAAAATAATTAATTCAAAGGTAAAATATGAAGAAGAAAAATTGTCCTGTCTTGATAAGTAAAAAAAGACAAGTAAAATGGAATATCAAATTAGAAAATTTAAAACGGATAAAATGAGACGGAGGGAATAAGTTATTTCCTTCCTACTCGTACCAAACGAGTCCATATACTTTAGCTTCTTTAGTTTTGTTTTTTTGGGTCTCTGCGGTGGGGATAAATATGAAAGGGACTGTACTTTGGAATAACATGTGGCTAGGGTAATCCAACAGTAAGGTCTTTTTTATTTAGTATAGAGTACTATATGTTACATTGGAATTGTTGGGAGAGTGGGGTTGGGAGTTATGTGGGTTCTGATTCTGTATGAATGTAAATGTGATGCAATGGGAGTTTCTTTATTTGGGAACTAAATTTGACACCACTTAAACTTGTTTGCAACTTTTTCTACTTGACATGAACTCAAGTGTGATTCGATTGAGCACTTGGGGTAGTTTAATAGTTGGTTGGAGTTATATGGGGAATGATATATGAATTTGTTAGTTATTTATGTATTAGCTTAATCCATCTCAAATGTAGTAGTATTTCTTATGCATGACTTAGTACTTGCATAATACACCTCTAAATTAGCTACCAACGATCCTTTGAAGATAATGATAGTGTGTTTTTATTAGAAAGTAAGTCCAACTCAATTTTCGAAAAACTTCTGCATGTGTATTCATGCATCGATTGCATATCTTTTTATATGCATTAATTTTAGTAAGTCGTAAAATTTTAGACTTGTTCTAATTAAGATTGATATATATAATTAAAGGAGAATGTATTTATATAACATGCTCTTGAGAATTCATGCAGAATTTTCTCAAATTTGAGTCGAGGATATCTAATAACAACAATTTATCTTATTTAGGTATTCAATTAGAATTTAGTATTCAAGGCTTTTATTTTTCTTATCACCTTCTAGTTATCTAGTATGTTGATTACATATTGACTTCAATTAATTCTTATCGTACTCTATTAAGATAGTTTTTTTTTTTTCCTTTTTAGTCTGTATTCCATATTTATATAAGAATTCAATTAGTTTAACATTCAGTAAGATTCACTAGTAGTATCTAATAAGATATTAAACGAGATCCATCAAATAAGTATCTAACAACAGTATTTTGTTTGTCTTTTACTTTTTTTTGAGGATTCTTATCCTTTTTTTTTTTCCATTGAAATGACAAAAAGGGTGACAGAGGGAGGGGGAAAAATAAAATTAAAGATGAGTGGTGATGGTGATGGCTTTTACTTCAAGTTGTTGCCTCTTTCCATTTTTGGTCCAGTTGGTTTTTGTTCTTTTCCTCGTTCTTCTTGCTATTTTCTTGACAATTTATTCAATGTAATTTGTATATGCAAGGTTGAGACATGGACACTTTACACTCCATTTAGGTCCCTCTATTTATGGTCTATTGTTTTAAAGTTGAAATTTTTGTTTAAATAGATAATTTAAATTTTAAAAATTATATCTTTTTTATTAATAAGAAAGTTTATAATTTGTGAGAATTATAAAAATTACTCCTAACTCTTTACAAGCGTTTTAAATGAGTAAATCATTAGTTTACAAATAATGTATTCGAATACTGTCCAGTGTTTTAAGAGACCGCTTTTAGGCTCGTCTCGGGGCAAGACATTGGTAAAACACCTCGAGGCACAAGAATAAGGCTTTAGTCCTCTGAGGCAGCTAAGACTGTCAAATGGGTAGGGCCGGGTCAACACGGAACCGGCCCATGTTGTTTAACCGGTTTATGGGGCGGTCCGATTTTGGACCCAATTTAATGGATCGGTCTGATATCAGGTCCAACAGTAAATTTTTGTGAAACAATCCGGGACCGGCCCGGTTATACGTAAACCAGTTCAAACCGGTCAAAGTAAGAAAAATTGAAATTAAATATTTTTTTCAATATACACTATATATACCCACCTATATACATTTTAAATACGTTAAACAATATAAATATAACATATATACGCTTAACATATGCTACTTTCAAAAATATATACACATGTATACGTTAAATATATACCACTTTAGAGTGTATAGAAAATATGTACACATATATACGTACGATACAATATATGTACTCCTTTAAATAATATACATACAATTGCAACATATACCCACGCTATATATATACTACTTTAGAAAACCTATGCACGTGTATACGTTAAATATATATACTACTTTAGAGTCTAGAAAATATATACACATATATACGTACGATATAATATGTGTACTACTTTAAATAATATACATACAACATATATACACTATATATATACTACTTTAGAAAACAAAATACATGTATACGTTAAATATATATACTACTTTAGCGTCTATAGAAAATATACACACATATAACATGTATACACTACATATTATACTACTTTAAAAACATATACACATTAAATATATACTATTTTAATATATAAAAAATATATAGTCATATATGTTGAATATATACTACTTGAAATATTACTTGAAAGTTGAAACAATATACATACAACCTATATACACTATATGTATACGTTAAATATATATAATTTAGAGTCCCAATTAGAAAATATGTTACTTAATATAATAATAATTGAGGTTTTGAACTTAAAAGAAATTAATTTTTTCATTATATGTATATATGTTTGTTATGTTTAATTGTCTATTACATAGTGTAAAGTTTGATACTAATATATTAAAACTAAGTATTTAATTCAAACTAGAAATTCAATATAAAATTCTAAATGTAAAAAATTACAAAGTAAGGAGTGACTGAATGTTGTAATTTATTGATTGCAAAATGATCCAAAATTTATAATTTACATGAATGAAAAATCTACAAATTTTGCATCATTTTTCCAACTCATTCATGTTAATATTAACGAGAACTGACATAGGATAGTCAAAATCAATGGGGGTAAAATCATGCATTGGATTTGATTGTGCTGAGTTCTCCCTTGAAGTCATAATTTCTTCAAGATTCTGTTCGTCTCTTTGCTCTACCTTCATTCCTTGATTTCTTCGTTCCGCTCTAATTCAATCTCTGAGGCAAATAGAACATTCATAGCATTGCTCCCCAATAAGTGTCGATTATCCCCAAGCTGTTGTCGTCCCTGACTAAAAGCACTCTCTGATGTAACAATTGACATTGGAACATTCAATATATCTCTAGTTATATTGTCTTTCATTATTCTTCCACCAATCCAACGCGTTGATCTGTCGTCTACAATCCTCTATCGACATTCGAAGATAATACTTAATCTCTTCCCGAGAAGTTGCTGTGTAAGTTCCCGCCTCAACGTTGTCCCAAACATTTAACTCATAAAAGTAATCAGAAAAATCACTATGTGCAGGCCTTTTAGAAGATGATGGCTCCTCGGGAGCATGAGGGGCGACAATTGGAGTGATATTGTAACACCCCATACTTAATTATGTGCATTAGCCATGGTTATATGTGTTGGAGTATATGTATTGATCCTAAGTTAGGTATATATGAGTTTAAGTATGAGTATTGATTATTTTGAGATGGTTTCAAGTGTATAGTTTAATTATATGTGTATGGGAATCGACTTTATTTATACCGGAATTTGCCCGTCGATGGTTCCATACGAAGTTTATTGAATAAGATTTCCAACGATATAAAAATTTCCAAAAATGGATAAGTTTCGGATATAATCGAGCACGTTCGAAACTATAAAACGGCGGCCGAGATAATTGTGAACAGTAAATGTGCAGGAAATTCAAACTACTGAGGCCTGCCAGTTTTTTGGGTCGACTTTGAACGATCATAACTCCCTCAATATAATGAACTGGGAGAGATACCACCTATCAAAAGAAATATCTTTGAGTCTTCTTTCCAATGCAATTGGTTTCATCCAAATCCAACATCTGAGTAAGGAGTAATACTCGTTTTACTTCAGCCTCTCAAAATAGATTTTTAGGGTCAACTTCAAACGATCATAACTCCTTGTACAGGACGAACTGGGTGGCCTACTTTATATGAAATGAAAGCCCTTTGAATTATCTATCCAACGATACCAATTTCACCCAAATCCGATATCGGAGCAAAGAGTTATGACTGATTTACTTTAGCCTGTCAAAACAGTCCACCATGGACAGATTCGGATTTACTTAAATTTTTAAGGGCAATATGGTCATTTTTCATCACCTCTTGAACGAAAATTGGTCATTATATAGATATAATTGGTCTTATATCCATCAATTATCATCATATTATTGGAAATAAGAAACCCTAGCCTAATTTCAACACCAATTATCTTGTGATTCAACCGTAGAAAATCCAAATTGATTCCGTAGTTGTGTTCACCGTCTCGAGGGCTTCGAGAAGCACCCCTTATTTGTGCCAACAGGACTTCGAAATCAAAAGGGCCATTTTATGGTAAGGATGTAAATTATGTTGGTGTTATTTATATGGATATGTATATATATATATATGCATGTGAGCATAAGAAGTATGTTATTTGATTGTTGTTGAAAGATGATTGGAAATGATGTTGGATTATTCTTGTGCATGGTTGGATTATGTTGAATTGTGAAGGGATTTGGTGTGATGATGTGGTATTGAAATGATGATTATATATATATATATACACATAAACCTATTGATCAAGTTGGTTTATGGAATGTTTTACAAATATTGGTTGTATGGAATTATGGAAGAGAATTGTGGTGTTGGGTTGCTAATACTAGATGCCAAATATTTCATTGTAGATAAGTGATTTGTAAAGGCGGGAAGTTGTGTTGAATTGGTGTCCGAATCTATAACGAGGTATGTAAAGCATACTCTAACGATGTTCTTTGGCATGAAAACACCAATGTTCCATCAAGTAAGATTCCAAAGTTGTCCAAACACATGTATTGTTCTACATTACCAACGAAGTTGTTTCCATTCTATAAAGTGTCAAAATATTTCATTGATATACCAAAAGACTCCTATTTCATTGTTGTGATATTGATGATTCTGAAACACATTGTTGATGTACTAATGAGTCTTTATTACATCGTTATTGTATAGAAGGTCTATTACTTGATTCCTATTGATGTATCATTGTTCCAAAGGTACTATATTGGCATGAACACTAATGTAATAATCTCAAAAGCTTTTGAACTAAGTTATTGGAAAGATTTCTTATGTGTGTTACTTGATATACGTGTGGGTGGTATCCCAGGGGCATAAGCCTAGCATGGGTCGATCCCTATTTATGTGTTTATGGGTGGTATCCCAGGGGCATAAACCTAGCATGGGTCGATCCCAATTGATATATACTGGAGACAGCCTAATGGTCACAGTACGGTACAGTATTGATTATTGTTAGGTGGTTGGAGGTTCGAGAGGAGGAGGTAATGACAAATGATAATTGTAAAGAATGAAATGAACGAATATATACCATTCCACAAATGTGTTTGAATCCAAGAATCCAGTTCAGATTAATGATAATGTACATGATCCTAAAAGTGTTTATGAAGTGTGGTTCACTTCTATTATGATTTATTCACATGTGTATGATTTTTTTGATCCCCCATATCACATATGATTATCTACAGCTTTACATACTCAGTACATATTTCGTACTGACGTCCCTCACGGGGAACCTGCATTTCATGCTGCAGGCACAGGTACTTCAGCTTATTCACAGCATAGATAGGAGCCGGGTCGTACAGCTATTGTTGGTGAGCTCCAGTTTGCTTCGGAGCTTTTCGAGTCGGTTCCTTATGTTTTGTTATTGTACAGGAGTCATGTGTGGGCGGGGGTTTGTCCCGACCCTAGTTATGTCATGTATATATGTCCTAGAGGCTTTATAGACATAAGGAAAGGTCAAGTCATGGGAGTTTATATAGTGATGTTATATTTGTATATGTGGTGGCCCCGACGGCCAAGTATTATATATATATATATTTGTGCGTATTGTGCTGATACAGGAAATTAGACCCTTCTATATGTAACGAAGTGCTGCCCAAATTTTTGGTGAATGTAAGTGAAGGAACAGGTATTTAAACGGGTTCTCCCAGGCCTTCTCGGCTTCGGGTGCCAGTCCGGCCCGATGGGATTTTGGGGCGTGACAAAAGTGGTATCAGAGAGGTTCGTCCTAGTGAGTCTACAAAGCCGTGTCTACGTAGAGTCTTGTTTATCAGTGTATTGTGCACCACATCTATAAACAGGAGGCTATGGATATTTAGGAATTGTTTTTTTTCTTCATGTCTTAGATCGTGCGATAGAGCTTATATTGTATATGAAGTCATAGTTGACCACTGAATCAGTTTGTTTCTCTTATTATAGTAATGATGCCGGTTACCAGAAGCAAGAATACCGGTAAGCAAGTAGATGTGGCTGTCGGAGAGGGGACTAGTAAGTCACCCACTATACCAGTTAATCAAAGTGAGGCGGCTCCAGCTGAGCATGCATCAGCAACTTCCCCCAGTCCGGAAGAAATAAGGGGGAGGAGAACTATATCCCCAGAGCCACCTATTACTGCTGTTGATCAAGATCTTAGAAATGCAGTGCAACTTTTGACTCGTATAGTTGCTGGGCAAGGCCAAGGGCAAGCTATTCCTGCTGCGAGTTCTAGCGGTACTGATAGGGCGGCTAGTCTTCGGACGCAAGATTTTCTTAAGATGGATCCTCCTACTTTTACCGGATCCGATCTTAATGAAGATCCACAGGACTTTATTGATTAGATCCAAAGGGCCCTAGAGGTGATGCATGTATCGGGCAGAGAGACAGTGGAGTTAGCGGCGTATAGATTCAAAGGTGAGGCTATATATTGGTATGAAGACTGGAAACGGTCAAGGGGCATTGATGCACCCCTAGCTACTTGGAAAGAGTTCAAAGAGGCATTTATTGATCATTATCTTCCATATGAGACTCGTCAGGCCCGTGCGGATCAGTTCTTAAATCTTCGGCAGGGTAATACAAGTGTGAGGGAATATAGTCTTCGATTTAATTCCTTGTCCAGATATGCTCCTAATGTTATAGCTACTATGGATGACAAAGTTCATCGATATATGAATGGATTGGATCCGTATTTGGTTAGGGATTGTACTATTGCTGCACTGAATAAAGATATGGATATAACTAGGATCCAAGCATTTGTACAGAAAATAGAAGATCAGAGGCAAAGAAGAAGAACACAGGAATTTGAAAGCGGATCTTCTAAGAAGGTCAGATCTACAGGGCAGTTTATGGCGCCACAAGGAGGTTTTAGACCTCAATTTTCTGTTAGACCACCTAGGCCATTATTTTCTTATTCTGTAGCTAGTGCTCTACCACAACATCAGGGGTTCAGAGGTAGTCAATTTTGGCAAAGAAGTGAGGGTCATAGTTCGCGATCTGTGGGTTATCATGGGCAAGGGAATCTGAGCCAATCGAGACCTCCTCGAGAGCCATGCAATAAATGTGGAAGGCATCATATGGGCGTATGTCGAATGGGAACAAATGTTTGTTATTGGTGCGGTATGACAGGGCATATGATGAGAGAATGCCCACGAAGAGGCGCAGGTGGCATAGCACGACCTTTGGGATCAGCTGTTGCATCATCGTCACCGGTATCTTATTCTGGTAGGGGTGCACGACCTGCGGGTCACGCTAGCAATGAAAAAAGTGTCGCCAGTTCCAGCGGGACTCAGAATCGCACTTATGCTTTAGCGGATCGACAGAATCTAGAGGCTTCCCCAGATGTGGTTACGGGTACGTTGTCCATATTTTCATTTGATGTATATGCTCTAATTGATCCCGGTTCTACATTATCATATGTTACTCCTTTGATTGCTGGAAAGTTCAAAAGGACCCCCGAATTGTTAGATAAACCGTTGGAAGTGTCTACCCCGGTTGGGGAATCTATTATTGCTAGAAGAGTTTATAAAGATTGTGTAGTAAATGTGTGTGGTCGAGACACGATGGCCAATCTTGTGGAACTAGAAATGGTAGATTTTGATGTTATAATGGGTATGGATTGATTGGCGTCTTGTTATGCCAAAATTGACTGTTGTACGAAAAAGATGTATTTACATTTTCCTGATGAAGCAGTTATTGAATGGCAAGGTAAGATTGGCGCACCAAGAGGTAGATTTATTTCTTATTTCAAAGCGAGAAAAATGATTTCCAAGGGCTACATATGTCATTTAGTTAGAGTAAAGAATACGGAATCGGAATCACCAGATCTTCACATTGTACCAGTGGTAAATGAATTTCCTGATGTATTCCCTGAAGATCTTCCAGGTTTGCCTCCTGAACAAGAAGTAGAGTTTGGTATTGATGTAATACCAGGCACCCAACCAATCTCCATTCCTCTATATAGAATGGCCCCAGCAGAATTGCGAGAATTGAAAGAGCAATTGAAAGATTTGCTAGAGAAGGGATTCATAAGGCCTAGTATGTCCCCCTGGGGAGCACCAGTGTTATTTGTATGCAAAAAGGATGGCTCGCTGAGGATGTGTATTGATTATCGGCAATTGAATAAGGTGACTATTAAGAATAAATATCCACTCCCAAGAATTTATGATTTATTTGATCAGTTACAGGGCACCAAGTGCTTTTCTATGATTGATTTGAGGTCAGGTTACCACCAAGTGAGGGTCAAAGAAAAAGATATACCCAAAACAGCTTTCCGAACAAGGTATGGTCATTATGAGTTTCTAGTTATGTCATTTGGGCTAACAAATGCACCTGCAACTTTTATGGATTTGATGAATAGGGTGTTTAAGCCATTCCTGGATGTATTTGTGATAGTTTTTATAGATGATATTCTAGTTTATTCTAGATCAGAAGAGGACCATGCCAATCACTTACGACAGACATTGCAGACTCTTCGTGATTGTAAGCTTTATACAAAGTTCTCTAAATGTGATTTTTGGTTAAAGTCGGTGGCATTTTTGGATCATATTGTATCTAGTGAAGGGATAAAGGTTGATGCTCAAAAGATAGAAGCTGTGAAGAACTGGCCAAGGCCCACAACGCCTACGGAGATTCAGTTTTATCGGGTTGGCCGGTTATTATAGAAGGTTTCTTAAAGACTTTTCTTCCATTTCAGCACCCTTAACCAAGCTAACGCATAAAGCATCCAAGTTCCAATGAAATGATGCGTGTGAGGAGAGTTTCCAAGAATTGAAGAACAAGTTGATTTCTACACCCATTTTGGTACTTCCAGAAGGCACCGAAGGGTAGACAGTGTATTGTGACGCTTCCAAAATTGGTTTAGGATGTGTATTGATGCAGCATGGTAAGGTAATAGCATATGCTTCTAGACAATTGCGGCCACATGAGAAAAATTATCCTACACACGATCTTGAGCTGACAGCAGTTATTTTTGCTTTAAAGATATGACGCCACTACTTATATGGGGTTCATGTTGATATATATACTGACCATAAGAGCGTGCAATATATTTTTAATCAGAAGGATCTAAATTTAAGGCAGCGAAGATGGCTTGAACTATTAAAGGACTACGATGTTGATATCTTGTACCATCCAGGGAAAGCGAATGTGGTAGCTGATGCGTTAAGTCATAAGGCTATGTTGGCGCCCATAGAAAGGTAAGGGATGATTAAAGATCTTCACCAGTTAGCTAGTTTGGGAGTTCGCCTTCTTGGAACTCCGAACGAGGAGCTTATTGTGCATAATGCCGCGGAATCCTCATTAGTAGCTGAGGTGAAAGAGAAGCAAGATGCAGATCCTATTTTATTACAGCTTAAGGAGAACATTCAGAGTGGTGCGACCAAGGCATTTGAGCTTACGCGAGAAGGAGTACTTCAGTGCCAAAACCGATTGTGTGTGCCGGATGTAGACGGGCTAAGAAAGAAGATTATGACAGAGGCACATTTTTCAAGGTATTCCATTCATCCAGGATCAACCAAAATGTATCAATATTTGAAAGATATGTATTGGTGAAATGACATAAAGAAGAACATTGCAGAATTTGTAGTTGAATGTCCAAATTGTCAAAGAGTTAAAGTTGAGCACCAAAAACCCGGAGGCTATATGCAATGCATAGATCTTCCAATTTGGAAGTGGGACATGATCAACATGGATTTTGTTACAGGTTTGCCTCGTACAGCTCGAAAATTTGATTCTATATGGGTGATTGTGGATAGGCTTACTAAATCCGCACATTTCTTACCCGTTAAGACCACTTAAACAGTTGAAGAATATTCGAAGCTGTATGTTAAAGAAATAGTCCGATTGCATGGAGTGCCAACTTCTATTATATCGGATCGGGGAACTCAATTTACTGTAAACTTTTGGAAGTCTTTCCAACGGAGTTTGGGAACACAAGTGAATCTGAGTACAGCTTTTCACCCTCAGACGGATGGACAAGCAGAGCGCACCATTCAAACACTTGAAGATATGCTACGAGCATGTGTTATAGATTTTAAAGGCAGCTGGGATGATCATTTACCTCTTATTGAGTTTGCCTACAATAATAGCTGTCATTCAAGTATCAAAATGGCACCATATGAAGCTTTATATGAGAGGAAATGTAGATCACCAATAGGATGGTTCGAAGCGCGTGAAACTGTTATGTTCGGACCGGATCTTGTGTATCAAGCCATAGAAAAAGTAAAGGTGATTCAGCAACGGTTGAAAACAGCCCAAAGTCAACATAAGTCATCATTGGATAGTAGAAGAAGAGGGCTAGAGTTTTTGTTAGGCGATTGGGTATTTTTGAAGGTATCGCCAATGAAAGGGGTGATGAGATTTGGCAAGAAAGGAAAGTTGAGTCCACGATATATAGGCCCATATAAGATTATTCGAAGATGTGGGCAAGTTGCGTATGAATTAGATCTACCCCAGGAACTCTCATCAGTGCATCCAGTATTTCATGTATCGATGCTTCGAAAGTGCATCGGAGATCCGTCCCTTATTACTTCTACTGAAGATGTGCAAGTAACAGAAGATATTACCTATGAGGAGATGCCTATTGCTATATTAGATCGTCAAGTTAAGAAGATGAAAAATAAAGAAGTAGAATCGGTGAAAGTACTTTGGAGAAATCAACAAAGGGAAGAGATTACATGGGAAGCGGAGGAAGCAATGAAATCGAAATATCCTTATTTGTTCAAAGGTGAAAAAGAAGTGCAAGGAGTGTAACTGGGATACTAACAAGTAAGTTTTTACATATTCATAATATCTATATGATGACGTGAATATCAATTATGAATTCGAACTTGTTTCGGCTAAATAACTACATTTACATTCGAGGACGAATGTCCTTAAGGGGGGAAGGATGTAACACCCCATACTTAATTATGTGCATTAGCCATAGTCATATGTGTTGGAGTATATGTATTGATCCTAAGTTAGGTATATATGAGTTTAAGTATGAGTATTGATTATTTTGAGATGGTTTCAAGTGTATAGTTTGATTATATGTGTATGGGAATCGACTTTATTTATACCGGAATTTGCCCGTCGATGGTTCCATACAAAGTTTATTGAATAAGCTTTCCAATGATATAAAGATTTCCAAAAATGGATAAGTTTCGGATATAATCGAGCACGTTCGAAACTATAAAACGGCAGCCGGGATAATTGTGAACAGTAAATGTGCAGGAAATTCAAACTACTGAGGCCTGCCAGTTTTTTGGGTCAACTTTGAACGATCATAACTCCCTCAATATAATGAACTGGGAGAGATACCACCTATCAAAATAAATATCTTTGAGTATTCTTTCCAATGCAATTAGTTTCATCCAAATCCAACATCTGAGTAAGGAGTTATACTCGTTTTACTTCAGCCTCTCAAAACAGATTTTTAGGGTAAACTTCAAACGATCATAACTCCTTGTACAGGACGAACTGGGTGGCCTAATTTATATGAAATGAAATACCTTTGAATTATCTATCCAACGATACCAGTTTCACCCAAATCCGATATCGGAGCAAAGAGTTATGGCTGATTTACTTTAGCCTGTCAAAACAGTCCACCATGGACAGATTCGAATTTACTTAAATTTTTAAGGGCAATATGGTCATTTTCCATCACCTCTTGGACGAAAATTGGTCATTATATAGATATAATTGGTCTTATATCCATCAATTATCATCATATTATTGGAAATAAGAAACCCTAGCCTAATTTCAACACCAATTATCTTGTGATTCAACCGTAGAAAATCCAAATTGATTCCGTAGTTGTGTTCACCGTCTCGAGTGTTTCGAGAAGCACCCCTTATTTGTGCCAACAGGACTTCAAAATCAAAAGGGCCATTTTATGGTAAGGATGTAAATTATGTTGGTGTTATTTATATGGATATGTATATATATATATATATATATATATATATGCATGTGAGCATAAGAAGTATGTTATTTGATTGTTGTTGAAAGATGATTGGAAATGATGTTGGATTATTCTTGTGCAAGGTTGGATTATGTTGAATTGTGAAGGGATTTGGTGTGATGATGTGGTATTGAAATGATGATTATATATATATATACACATAAACCTATTGATCAAGTTGGTTTTTGGAATGTTTTACAAATATTGGTTGTATGAAATTATGGAAGAGAATTGTGGTGTTGGGTTGCTAATACTAGATGCCAAATATTTCATTGTAGATAAGTGATTTGTAAAGGCGGGAAGTTGTGTTGAATTGGTGTCCGAATCTATAACGAGGTATGTAAAGCATACTCTAACGATGTTCTTTGGCATGAAAACACCAATGTTCCATCAAGTAAGATTCCAAGGTTGTCCAAACACATGTATTGTTCTACATTACCAACGAAGTTGTTTCCATTCTATAAAGTGTCAAAATATTTCATTGATATACCAAAAGACTCCTATTTCATTGTTGTGATATTGATGATTCTGAAACACATTGTTGATGTACTAATGAGTCTTTATTACATCGTTATTGTATAGAAGGTCTATTACTTGATTCCTATTGATGTATCATTGTTCCAAAGGTACTATATTGGCATGAACACTAATGTAATAATCTCAAAAGCTTTTGAACTAAGTTATTGGAAAGATTTCTTATGTGTGTTACTGATAACGCTCAATCTACAGCTCTCGTAGGAGTGTAAAGCGGTCGTTAGCAAATATAGAACCCAACTGGGTTGGGTATCGATCCCACAGAGAATAGCTTGGTCAACAAGTAAGTGAAATTATTAGACTTTTGATGCAAGTCTCGTAAGAATGGGGGGATTGTAATAAGTAACCAACGTAATGAAATAAAAAGCTGAAAAATAGCAAAGTAAAAGAGAAAGATTGTCACGTTGGTTGTAAACAATGAGAATTGAAGCGTTGGGGTTATGTCCACCTTCTGAGGTATACGTCTCTATTGGCTATGAGTGTGTAGAGTCTTGACATGCAATTGCTTATAGAGAATTGTAGTCGATGGTAAATCCAAGCGTCTCTCGACCTAAACAAGGACTATTTCACTTTAACTCTCTCGAGCTTAAAGCGTGACTAACGGTACGAATTCTCCAAGAAGTTAGTCCAGGTACGGCACTAGCTTTTTAATAGGAACGGGTGTCCTACTACCTTGACATTATCTCTTTTCCAGACAAATAACTTTTCTCTCGAACAAGTTAAATGTTAACCTGGCGTTGGTCTATGCGTCTTCTTTTCTAGACAAATAACCTTTCTCTCGAACAGGTTAGATGTTAGAATGACGTGTTCTTGTGTTTGAACCGCAAAGAATGATTTAAGATGAAGAGAATAATGATATAAGCAATATACTTGTCTTGAACTCACAAACTCATAGCTATAGATAGTAACTCATTCGGCTTCCATAACCCCAACTAAGAGGTTTAGTTACCCATGAATGCGAAGGATATCACGTTTTGCATGGTGAATGGCGTGAATAGTGGGTGTTTGGCGTGTGGTTTTAGTGATTCCGTAGCAAGTAACGATTCTCTTGTTGTGGAATTTAAGAGTAGAAGAATGAAGAATTGAGAATGTATTGTAGGAAGATGTCTTAATTGTAAGGAGGTATTGAATGCGGAATGTCTCAAAATCTCTAGCATGATAGGGTATTTATAATACTCCTATCCTACTCCTACTAAACTAATAAAATAAATAACCAAATCCTAATATACTAATGAAATCCTTGACCCAAATGTACTAGGGTAAGGTTACAAAATTATAATCCAAATAGAATAATGAAACACATAACCTAATTGCACTAGGTTAATGTATTATGGCAAAAATCCAGCTTTGTGTCTGTAAGTCCCAAAGTCTTCAGAAATGCTGTTTTAGCCCGGGACAGATTTTCCATGCAGCAGATTTAGTCCTTTATGCGTCCAGCTCCTTTCCATCTCGTTTGTGAGCTTTCTTTTGCGTCAAGTAAGCCATAAATTGCTGTATTTTGCATCATTTATACCTGAAACTTTCCTAATCACATTTGTTAGCTCATTTACAGGAAAAAGGACTAAAAGTGTATGAAATAGATAATTAGTTCTCAAAACTAGGCTAAAATATGGGCAAAATATATTGATATAGGCGCGTAAATTCGCCTATCATCAACACCCCACACTTAGAGCTTTGTTCGTCCTCGAACAACATATTATGTCCTTCTAAGCATTGACTTAAGGTTTTTACAGAAACAACGCAAAACATTCTTCAAGACAAGCACAACAATTATCAACGAAGAGTAGCTTTCCGATTATAAGTAGAAACAATTTAACCTCAAGCATAGACTCGTGATGGTGATCAACTCGCATGCAAACGCTAAGGTACATAGAATCATATACAACTATCCAAAACTCATCAGCCATGTGTGTCTCACAATATAGTACCCATAATCGCTCACAACTATAGCATATTTTTCAAACATGGGTAGCAACGTATCCTTGCACTCACTCTCACAAAGAATTCATATGTAGCAACTAATGACCATAAGCTTGCCCTTAATGTAGTACTCTACTAAATGTCGGAATGTTAAGATTAGGATCAAGTAGGTCTTTTGATGGTTGTAATGTAGGCTAAGGGACGGGTAGGACTATTTTGGCCAAGAATAGTGACTAGGTTCCTAAGCGCTTTAATACATCACATTGTATCAATGACACTTTTTTTCTTTCAACCTTTCTTCTTTTTTTCTTCTACCACCCTTGTTCTCCTCTTTTGTTTTTCAAATTTAAGAACAACTCACTTTTCAGCTTTCTTTTCCTTTTTCTTTTCACGACATACCTCTTATGATAGCATTTTTCATAACACATTCAAGAACCATTCCAATTTAAAGCTTCATACTCATCCAGTTTCCTCTTATGTTGTCACATGACTTATTCACTTTAAAGCACTTAGGAATTTGGATCAAATTACGGTCTTGAAAAAAATGGATTAGGCTTACATACAAGGTTGTCAAAGAAATAGGCTAAAGGCTCAAAAGGGTTTTACTAGGATAATGTACATGGGTAGGAAAACTGAAGGTAAACATGTATAGGTTGCCAAAGAAATGCCTAAATCATCTCCTAAACTTACATTCCTTATTTTCGCTTTGCATACATACCAGGCAAGTTCTAGCATCAGCCACACACATAGAATATACTATTATCTCACACACACAAGGCACATGGTCGACTTGATTTGGAAGTAATATAGACTCTTGACCCAACAAGTGAAGGAATTGAATCACACACTATCACATAATGAGTCACAACTAGAGCCTAAATGTCTCAATAGTCACAATTGTAGCACATACTCTTGTTCTAATCTCATGCTGCCTATCAAAATAATTTCATGCGTAGCTAGAAAAAAAATTTTACTCCTAAAAAACAAAAAACGTCAAACGAAAAAAAATGGACTAAAAAAAAATGGACTAAAAACGAAGTAAAACAAGTAAAACAAGCGAACATACAAACATAGCATGCAGATTCTGCAGACACCCCACACTTAGACTAGACACTGTCCTCAGTGGAAAATAAAGTCGAAGAACCTGATTAGTCGGACTCTTCCTCAATGTCGGGGGTCATACCCCCTTCGTCCGAATCATCGTAAGAGTCATCGTCAGAGTTCTCCTCAGCATCAGAATCAGGCAGGCGTCTATCATCATCAGTTGGCACGTCATCATCAAGAGGTTCCTCGAAATAGACTCCTACTCCACACATCTCCCGGGCATGTCTGTTCATTGGGTAGTCGTGGTCCAGCTGTTGGAGCTCTTCAGCAGTTGGAATACGTCCACCACTCATCATAGTGAATCTCGTCATGCCATAGAGATGACGGAAGAAACTCTCGTCACGAGCATGTCTCTCCGCAGTGGTAAGGTTTACTCCATGCGTTGTTTCAGCATCTTTGACCTTGGTGAGGTCAACCTTCTTTGGGGTATGTGGGAGTTTGTGGTCAGCTGGTTCCTCTTCTATATCCTCCTTCCGCAACATTGCTGTCAACAAATTGCCGAATGTGAAATGGGACCTGCTGTGGAGTCTGGCTTTTCTCATGGTAGATCGAATGATTGCCCCAAAGTTGATAGGGACATTCGTCATCAATGCATAAACCAGGCACACTCTATCTCTCGATATCTTTGTGTATTGCGTCCCAGGAATGAGGCATGAGTTGACAATGCGCATCCAGATTCTTGCTTCCCTATTTAGTGGAGCATAGGGGAATGTGTTGTGACGGCCTGTTTCCTTATGTCTGCCCCATCTCGCCATCGATCTGCTTCCACAAAGCGTGTGTCTTATAGCTCTGTAAGGAGGCCTGCTGTACAGCTCTTTGTATGGTGCAGTGTCGACCGAAGGTAGGCCTAGAAACGAGTTGATCCAATCCGCTGTAAGCTGTAACACTTGGCCCCGAATTTTGACTTCGTTGCCTGTTGTGTTTGGCGACCAGTTGGCATAAAACTCTCTTGTCAAGTCAAGATTGCACTCTCCCATGTCACGGAAGATGAAATCCAGCTTCAAAGCCATTATCTTAGCCAACAGTTGCGGCTCCTTCTTTGCTAAGGTCTCCTTGTTGATTAAGTCGACGTGCACATATTTCTTTTCTTTGTTGCTGCTGTACCATGCCTTGGCTTCTTCCTCAAGAACCCATTTGATTCCGAACATTCTGCGTGGTAGGTGTGCGGAAGATGATTCGCCTTGGTCTTTTCGGCTTCTCTTTTTGTCCTTGCGGGTCGTGGTAGCCTTCTCCTTGCCTTGCCTTGCTTTCGGTGCCATTGAACCTGAGACTAGAAATAATGTTAGATGCAGCACAATCGCACTTTAGACAATCTATATGCAAGCATTAGGGGTACCACCCCACACTTAATCTTGTTGGCATAAATCGGTGAAGTGAACGTGGTCGAGTACTCAGACTTCGTCGACATACGTCCTCGGATTGTATTCCGACAAGAAAATCAGCATTACATCACTTATGAGCAGCCATTTGGACGACTTGCATGGTGTATATAGCAACGTTACAACATAGGGGTTACCACATGGAATTGCTATTCAAACAACAAACACCACCACCTAAGTCGATAGTCACTATAACCTTATCCCGATGGCCGGGATGGTTAATCATGCAAGCATCCAAACAACACTCTCAATCAATATTCATGGCCACATATGTTCAGCAAGTATCACAACAATGCCATTGAAACAAAATTCAAGTCGGAAACAAGTCATGAATTTCATTCGTATTCATTCAATCACACGATTTTTGCAACAATTATCCAATCACATGAACATCACCACTAATCTCACATGATTTAGCATTTAATAATAAGCATAGTAAAGTAGTACTTACGATAAATAGATGAAGAATAAGAGAGCACTTACTTGCTTGAAGATTGTGGAGAAGTTGTTGTGGATTGGAAGAACAAAGGAAGAAAAATTTGAGAGGATTTGGGATGATATGCGGCGCCTTTAGGGTTGATTCTAATGTGTTGGTGAAATAAAAACAAGTCCCCTTTATATAGGAGGAGTATGGGTCGGGTTATGACCCATTTACAATCGGATTTGGGGACAAAATCACCCTATATGCGGCGCATATCCCTCGGCATATCACATGTATATGCGGCGCATTGTCCATGGCATAATGGGACATATGCGCCGCACATGGTATGGCATATCTAGGCATATACGGCGCATATGGTATGGCATTTGGTCTCAGTATCTCAAATGCCATAGCATAGGCGGCGCATAGTCAAAAGCACACCTAGGAATAGGCGGCGCATAGGGTATAGCACACTAGATTCCGAGTCCTTAGGCTATAGGATAGGTTGTGCATCGTTCGTGGCCTATTTTTACCAAGGCCTAGCCTTCCTCGAAGCCTATTATGACGTGAGAAAGGCTCAATTCATAGCCTTATGCATCACCATTCCTAACTTACCGACTTTACCATACAATGCGACCAAATCGTCAATTGAAATCAATCTCCTCGTTGCATACTCCTTACACCTATATTTGCTCAAACAAATGAAAACGATTAGTACGATGGGTTGCCTCCCACCAAGCGCCTTAGTTTTGGTCGTGGCACGACTCTTATTTTTGGATTTTCATTTATCAAAAAGAAAAAAATACTAAAACGACAAAACGATAAAACAATAAAACGAAGGGTTGCCTCCCATCTAGCGCCTTATTTATTGTCGTGGCTCGACGTAGTAATCTCGAGTACTTAGACTTCGTCGAGATAAGTGATGGCCATGTCATTTATCGAGTCAAGAGGACCGATATATGGCTTAACACGTTGGCCATTCACCTTGAAGATAACACCCTCATTATTTTCCAATTCGACTACTCCAGACGAGTAGACGTGGGTGACTTTAAATGGACCAGACCACTTTGATTTTAACTTACCTGGGAAGAGCTTGAATCTGGAGTTAAAGAGTAGCACCATGTCACCTTTTTGGAAGTGTCGTTGAACAATCCGCTGATCGTGATACTTCTTCATCCGCTCCTTGTATAAATCTGATCTTTCATATGCATGGAGACGGAATTCATCTAGCTCGTTCAGCTGCTCCAACCTCAGGTTCTTCACATCATCCCAATTCAGATTCAAGTGCTTCAATGCCCATAATGCCTTGTATTCAAGCTCGATGGGTAGATGACAAGCCTTCCCATAAACTAGCTGATAAGGTGACATGCCAATGGGTGTCTTGAATGCAGTCCTATACGCCCATAGTGCATCATCTAGCTTCCGAGACCAATCCTTCCGATTCGCATTGACCGTCTTGGCCAGGATTTGCTTGATCTCACGATTGGAAACCTCTACTTGTCCACTAGTTTAGGGATGATAAGGCGTAGCTACCTTGTGTTGCTTGACTCCATACTTGGCCAATACAGATTTGAATAGCTTGTTGCAGAAGTGAGATCCTCCATCACTTATGATAGTACGAGGTACCCCAAAGCGAGAGAAGATATTCTTCTTTAAAAACGCTACAACACGCTTTCCTTCATTATCGGCCAATGCTACAGCTTCAACCCATTTCGACACATAATCCACAGCAACCAAGATGTACTTCATTCCAAACGAATTCACGAATGGTCCCATGAAATCAATACCCCATACATCAAAGAGTTCTACCTCCAGAATTGTGGACATGGGCATTTCATGGTGTTTTGAAATAGCACCTTGACGTTGGCATTGGTCACACCTTCTCACATAGTCGTGTGCATCTCTGAATATTGTAGGCCAATAATAACCACTTTGCATGACTTTTCTTGCTGTTCGATTCCCTGCATGATGGCCTCCAACTTGCGAAGTGTGGCATGCTTCTAATATAGTGGGCACTTCTTCATGGGATATACATCGTCGAATGATACCATCCGCGCATCTTCGAAACAAATAAGGCTCATCCCAATAATAGTGCTGAACGTCATGCATAAACTTCCTCCTCTGGTGGTAAGATAAATTGGAAGGTAACACATTACTCACCACGAAATTTGCAAAGTCGGCATACCATGGTAAGTCTTCCATTGTTGTCGCTAATATCTCCTCGTCAGGGAATGCATCGCCAATCTGATTTTCTGATTGCGCCACATACTCATTCTCAAGTCTAGATAGGTGATCAGCCACTTGGTTCTCGCAACCTCTTCTATCTTTAACTTCGAAATCAAACTCTTGCAGCAGCAAAACCCATCGAATCAGCCTTGGTTTTGCATCCTTCTTTGTCATTAGATACCTAAGAGCTGCATGGTCTGTATGAACGATCACTTTAGTACCTAATAGGTAGGCACGGAACTTCTCAAACGCATACACAACCGCTAATAGCTCTTGTTCAGTGACGGTGTAGTTCCTTTGGGCTTCATTGAGGACCTTACTCGCATAGTAGATAGGATGAAATAATTTCTCCTTCCTCTGTCCAAGAACAGCACCAACGGCTACCCCACTAGCATTACACATGACTTCGAACGGGAGCGTCCAATCTGGTGTTACCATGATAGGGGCTTCAATGAGTTTTTCTTTAAGGCATTCGAATGCCTTCAAGCAATCATCATTAAAGTCAAACTTCGCATCTTTCTCCAATAGCTTGCATAATGGACTAGAAATTTTGGAGAAGTCTTTGATGAATCTACGATAAAACCCAGCATGGCCAAGAAAACTACGAACTCCCTTCACCGAAATTGGAGGTGGTAGCTTCTCAATTACCTCTATTTTGGCGCGATCAACCTCTATTCCTCTTTCGGAGATCTTGTGCCCAAGAACAATTCCTTCTTTTACCATGAAGTGGCACTTCTCCCAATTCAGCACAAGGTTGAACTCTACACATCTTTGTAATGCCATGCTTAAATTCACCAAACATGCTTCGAAAGACTCCCCAACAACTGAAAAGTCGTCCATAAATACCTCCAAAGTGTCTTCTACCATATCAGAGAAAATAGACATCATACATCGCTGAAAGGTGGCTGGTGCATTACATAACCCGAATGGCATACGTTTGAAGGCAAACGTACCATATGGGCATGTAAACGTTGTCTTCTCTTGGTCTTCTGGTGCAATAAAAATCTGATTATAACCTGAATAACCATCAAGAAAGCAAAACCATCCTTTTCCCGCTAATCGATCTAGCATTTGGTCCATAAATGGCATGGGGAAGTGATCCTTGAGAGTCCAAGAATTCAGCTTGCGGTAGTCCATGCATACTCTCCATCCAGTGATGGGCCTGAGTGGAATAAGCTCATTCTTTGCATTCGCAACCACCGTCATACCTCCTTTCTTAGGAACACATTGTACTGGGCTTACCCATGTACTATCAGAAATAGGATACACAACTCCTGCGTCTAACCACTTGATAATCTCCTTCTTCACCACCTCTTGCATTGGTGGGTTTAGACGTCTTTGGTGTTCGATGGTGGGTGTGCACTTTTCTTGGAGCTGAATTTTATGAGTGCAAATCCCAGGTGGAATACCAAGGATATCCGCAATGGTCCATCCAATAGCTTTAATATACTTGCGTAAAATTGCAATAAGAGCTGCAACTTGTTGCTCACCTAAATCGGCTGCCACTATGACTGGAAGAGTGTTTCCGCTTCCTAAGAATGCATACTTCAAATGGCTTGGCAGCTCCTTTAATTCTAATGTGGGTGGTTCTTCAATAGATGGCTTAGCTGGTGGTGTGGGTCGATTCTTGAGATCAAGATCCAGCTTCTTAGGAGGACAGCGATATGCTCCTAATCCCGATAGAGCACAAATATCATCTTCAGAAATTTCAGCATCATCATCATCTTCTTCCATGAGCAAAACCTCCAAAGGATCATCAAGAATTTGCTCTTCAGCAAGTAACTCATCCTCGTCATCAACGACAACATCAGCCACAGAAAATACACTTAGATCTTTGGGTTGCTTCATTGATTTGCAAACATCAAAGCGCACCACTTCATCATTTATTCGGAATGAAAACTCATTAGCTCTCAAATCTATGAGCACACTTCCCGTAGCAAGGAAAGGGCGTCCCAAGATTATGGGAACCTCTGAATCTGCTTCGCAATCCAAGATGACAAAGTCTGCTGGAAATATGAATGAAGATACCTTCACCAAGACATCGCATAGAATACCAACCGGTCGTTTTACCGACCTATCCGCCATAACAAGCTTCATATTAGTTGGTGTAGGATCTCCCAACCCCAACTTCTTGTAGATTGATAATGGCATCAAGTTGATGCTGGCTCCTAAGTCACATAATGCTTTAGCAAAGTCCAAAGATCCGACGGTGCAAGGAATAGTGAAAGCTCCGGGGTCGGCCTTCTTCTGAACTATAGATCGGGTAGCTATTGCACTACAATGATGCACATCTTCTTTCAGCTCATAGCTTGCTGCCCTCTTCTTAGTCAAAAGATCTTTCATAAACTTCGCATACCCAGGCATTTGTTCAAGTGCCTCTACCAATGGGACATTAATAGTTAGCTGCTTCAACATGGTCATAAATTTGCTGAACTTAGTGTCATCGGCCGCCTTCTTCAATCTTTGTGGAAAAGGTGGTGGTGGGTATGGAAGTGTTCTTTCCATGGCTTTCTTCTCCTCTTGCTTCCGTTTATTATTTTTTTCAGGCTGCACGTCACTAGGCAACACGTCCTTGACGTTGGAAGTGGATATTGCGGCGTCTTCCCTAGTGGCGTCACTAGGTGTGGCGTCCATGTCTGCTGTTCTGTCAACTACTTGCTTGCCTTCTGCTGAAGTTTCCAGCACCTTACCACTCCTCGTAGTGATGGCCATGCATGACCCATCAGTCCTTGGATTTTGCACCGTATCGCTAGGCAAGGTGCCGGCTTTTCTTTGGTTGAGTGCTGCTGAAAGTTGACTGAATTGCTGCTCTAGTTGCTTGATAGAAGTGGAATGAGAATCAACTAATTGCTTCATGGAGGCCAAATCGTCAATCACCTCCTTAACTCCCGCGCTCGTTGCTTCCACTCCTTTCAATAACTTAGCCATCATGTCTTCCATAGAATTAGATGTGGTGGTATCACGTCTACCAGGGGGAACGTACAAACCACTATTTTCATTGTTTTTCTTCCAACTACCTTGGTCTTTACCTCCAGATTTATCATAATAGTTCCGACCTTGGTTTCCTTGGGCATTCCCACGGAAACCCCCCTGATTGTTCAAGTAGTTGGCCTCCTCTTCTGAATCAGATTCGTCTCTTCCTTTTGACGCAATAGATTTCACTTTTTCAGTCTTCCCTAATAGATGCTTTGTAAGAAGATCCATTTGGGTTTTCATGTGCGCCATATCTTGATCACGTTCTTCTTCTCTCCTTCTTTGATCTGCAGACATGCCAATAGATAAAGTGGGGCTTGCTACCTCAGAATCCCTGGTATGCCAAGCTCTACTTTGTTTCGTCATACGATCTAGCATGTTGCTTGCTTGACCAAAGGTGAGGTCCATAAAAGAACCTCCAGCTGCGTTGTCCACCACTGGTTTAGTTACTGAATTCAAGGCTCTATATAAGATCTCCATGAGGTGAACATTAGTCATGTGATGGTTTGGGCATCTCGCTAGCTTTGTCTTGAACCTCTCCCATGTTTCGTGAAGAGCTTCAGAGGGAAGCTGACGAAAGTTGCTGATTTCATCTCTCAATTGAGCCCTCTTGGATGGCGGAAAGAATCTTTCTAGGAAAGCGTCTCTCAATTGCCTCCAATTTGTAATAGAATCAGGAGTCAGCCCATTCAACCATAATGTTGCCTCCCCAGACAGAGACAATGGAAATAGACGTAATCGAATAGCATTCTGACCAACTCCAGGATTGTCAAAAGACTTGCATGTAGAAATAAAGTTGATGAGATGCATATTCGGATCATCGCCTACTAGTCCACCAAATAATCCCTTGAGTTGCAATAACTGAATCATGGTGCTAGTGATGTTGAACTTGGCTCCGGGCGCTAATGGTGGTGGAATTATAGCTCCAGTGGCTCCGGCACCATCAAGATCATCATCATCATCGTCGAAAGCTGGTTGCAAAGGTTGGCGATCATATCTGTACCGAGCTTGTCGACCTCGTCTGTTGGCAGGTGTTGCCATTTCAGCGCCATGCCTTGGGTTGATCAACTCGTCATCTCCTAAATCTTCATCGTCAGGATTTGTTGCTCGTCCAGGATTATCAATGTTTTGTTGTTGGACTTGAGCAGCGGCAAGAGCAGCTAATCTTGCTTGCTCGTGTTGAGCAGCCATCCTGTCGATTTCCGCTTGTGCTTCCATTCTTCTAATTCGTTGCGGTTCCGGATTGATTGGTAATAACGGTTGACCAGAACTTCTAGTATGGGGCATGCACTAAAAGAAAAACCTGCAATAAACAAAAACAAAAACTAAACGTAAAAGTACGAGAATCTTTGACCAAAGGGTCTAGTAATTTTCACGAACTTGATTGACACTCGTATTCCCCGGCAACGGCGCCAATTTTTGATAACGCTCAATCTACAGCTCTCGTAGGAGTGTAAAGCGGTCGTTAGCAAATATAGAACCCAACTGGGTTGGGTATCGATCCCACAGAGAATAGCTTGGTCAACAAGTAAGTGAAATTATTAGACTTTTGATGCAAGTCTCGTAAGAATGGGGGGATTGTAATAAGTAACCAACGTAATGAAATAAAAAGCTGAAAAATAGCAAAGTAAAAGAGAAAGATTGTCACGTTGGTTGTAAACAATGAGAATTGAAGCGTTGGGGTTATGTCCACCTTCTGAGGTATACGTCTCTATTGGCTATGAGTGTGTAGAGTCTTGACATGCAATTGCTTATAGAGAATTGTAGTCGATGGTAAATCCAAGCGTCTCTCGACCTAAACAAGGACTATTTCACTTTAACTCTCTCGAGCTTAAAGCGTGACTAACGGTACGAATTCTCCAAGAAGTTAGTCCAGGTACGGCACTAGCTTTTTAATAGGAACGGGTGTCCTACTACCTTGACATTATCTCTTTTCCAGACAAATAACTTTTCTCTCGAACAAGTTAAATGTTAACCTGGCGTTGGTCTATGCGTCTTCTTTTCTAGACAAATAACCTTTCTCTCGAACAGGTTAGATGTTAGAATGGCGTGTTCTTGTGTTTGAACCGCAAAGAATGATTTAAGATGAAGAGAATAATGATATAAGTAATATACTTGTCTTGAACTCACAAACTCATAGCTATAGATAGTAACTCATTCGGCTTCCATAACCCCAACTAAGAGGTTTAGTTACCCATGAATGCGAAGGATATCACGTTTTGCATGGTGAATGGCGTGAATAGTGGGTGTTTGGCGTGTGGTTTTAGTGATTCCGTAGCAAGTAACGATTCTCTTGTTGTGGAATTTAAGAGTAGAAGAATGAAGAATTGAGAATGTATTGTAGGAAGATGTCTTAATTGTAAGGAGGTATTGAATGCGGAATGTCTCAAAATCTCTAGCATGATAGGGTATTTATAATACTCCTATCCTACTCCTACTAAACTAATAAAATAAATAACCAAATCCTAATATACTAATGAAATCCTTGACCCAAATGTACTAGGGTAAGGTTACAAAATTATAATCCAAATAGAATAATGAAACACATAACCTAATTGCACTAGGTTAATGTATTATGGCAAAAATCCAGCTTTGTGTCTGTAAGTCCCAAAGTCTTCAGAAATGCTGTTTTAGCCCGGGACAGATTTTCCATGCAGCAGATTTAGTCCTTTATGCGTCCAGCTCCTTTCCATCTCGTTTGTGAGCTTTCTTTTGCGTCAAGTAAGCCATAAATTGCTGTATTTTGCATCATTTATACCTGAAACTTTCCTAATCACATTTGTTAGCTCATTTACAGGAAAAAGGACTAAAAGTGTATGAAATAGATAATTAGTTCTCAAAACTAGGCTAAAATATGGGCAAAATATATTGATATAGGCGCGTAAATTCGTCTACTAGAGGCTTTGTAGACATAAGGAAGGGTCAAGTCATGGGAGTTTATATAGTGATGTTATATTTGTATATGTGGTGGCCCCGACGGCCAAGTATTATATATATATATATATTTGTGCGTGTTGTGCTGATACAGGAAATTAGACCCTTCTATATGTAACGAAGTGCTGCCCAAATTTTTGGTGAATGTAAGTGAAGGAACAGGTATTTAAACGGGTTCTCCCGGGCCTTCTCGGCTTCGGGTGCCAGTCCGGCCCGATGGGATTTTGGGGCGTGACAGATATTTGTCGGTAAGCTACATCAAGTAAATCGGTATAATGGTTATATAATTTTTCTATTTAAATATTCGCACCACTCATAGCCGTAAACAAATCTGGTTGTTCTTATTCTTCATCTTCAGAATCATATTCAACATTTATTCTAAGTTAGATTAAATAAGAGAACTAAAGTGGCACATAGTATTATATTTAATACATGGATTTAGTATAGCACCAACCAAATAGATTGGGGAATCTATTTTTTTTTTTAAATTTATCAAACATAACACTAACATCTTCTTTGTAACCTTCTTTATTCTTTAATTCTTTGAGCAACGCAGAAATATCGGATATGTATACTAAAATATTACAAATAATAGGATAATAAGCACCAAAAAATTCAACCGTAGCTATATAATTTTTTTTCAAAAACTTAACAAGATCACCAATTGCAGACCAATCAGAATCACGTAGCATACATTAAGCCGAAATTGATTAAAAGTCAATGTAATAGGAACTTTATAAGCAAGACAAGTTTTAAAATAATCATACCTAGCATTTCGTCTAATATCATATTCTTTAGGCATAAATATCGGTGTAAGTCTATTTTATTCACATTTAACTTTAAGTTCTCTCACTTTTTTTTCCGATTATTTTCTTGAATAAAGCCAACAACAAGCCGGATCTTTTCAATATAAAATTCAAAAAATTCAAGACCATCTGTTACAATTAAATTATATATATGACAAGCACACAATACATACAATTTTTCTTTCAATACCATAAAATTATGCAACTTTACTAATAGATTCAACAATAAATTCTACAGTATGTCTACGATCTTCATCATATAAAAAAGTTCAAATATATTTTTGTGTAACAAAATACTATCTATCCAGTGACAAGTAATAGTTAAATAGTCATTTCTATTAACAGCACGACCAAAATCAGAAGTTAGAACCATTCTACATTGGATATTTTTTAATAATGTAGATAAATTATAAACATATTGTGAATGAAATCTAAAAAGATAGACTCGACAAGTACTTCTAAGAATACCATTAAACATATGATTATAAATTGCTTGAATATAACGAATAAAAGCATCCGAAGAAGGAAAAGTGAAAGGCAAACAACCCACAACTATCATTTTTGCTATTTCTTCCCGATCCCTCAATTTATTATAATTCTTAATTAACTGACCGATTGTTGAGTGCATTCTAGTTTGTGTTGGCCCACCAATAGCCTCACCACCTTTTGCAATAAATAACTCTCTTTGGTGATTCTCTTTTATATGTCTCATTAATGAACCCGTACCCCCTTGATTGCCTTCTCTTTTATGCTCATATACTTGTTGACAAATATTGCATTGCACCTTAGTTTTTCTTTCTATAGGTGTAAACAGTTCCCATGCAATTCTAGTTTTTCTACGATTTTTAGGGACAACGGGAGGATGGGAAGAAAGATCAACCAATTCAGATCTAAAATTAGCATTTTCAACAGCGGGTGTCTCACCAATATTTCATAATCTTCATCTAAATTAACCGCATCTACTTCATTTTCTTATTCTATACCATAATTTTTTGAGCTTCTGCATAATGCATATCGTGAGCACTTACACGTACTTGTTTCTCAAATGATTGACTAAGCGGTACCTGAGGCACATGGGTATATCTACTATTTGATATACCTCTACCGCCACCAATTCATTTTTTACTACTACTACTACCATTTCGGGACAATTTTTTTTTACAATTTTACCGAGGTTTCTTAATTTATCCATAGTATAAATCAAACTAAAAAATATTCACAATACATAAATTATAATAAAAATAAATATTCAACAATTAATACACTAATTAAAAATTAAAAGTAAGAGATGGAACGACAATACCAAATTTTGAAAGTATCCGAAAGTTGCGGCTTTAGAAAACTTTCACTCGTATTTGTAATTGCAAAATTAAAAAATAAAATTGAGCACTTTAGGATCAAATATGAATATTTGAGAGAAAATGAGATTTGGGAAAATGAGAATTGTGTGAAAAATAATTTGAAAGTGGAGAAAATTGAAGGAAAGATGTCTTTTAAGTCTTGAATGAAGGATTGGTGACATTGACCAACAGATAGGGTCAAACATCATTAGAAAACTTGATTAAGTTAATTGTGAACTTGATTAATATTTTCAAAACTTTCTAATCTTTTCAAAAATACAAATCAACCCAACCCACACCCCTCTTTAATCCAAATCAACCACTCTCTCCCCTCTCTCCAATTTCTCTCAACTCTCTCTCAACCAACAGTTCTGTAAAATTTATCCTTCAACCCCCGATGACTTCTACATCCGGCAATAAATAGTTGGGCTTCGAGTTTCCCTCTTTTCTCCCTTCAACCCCCGACGACTTCTACCTCCGGCGACAAATAGTTGGGCTTCGAGTTTCCCTCTTCAATTCAATCAACCTGTCTCTCATCCCTCTCTCGACAACTTCTTTCAACTCTCTCCCAACCAACTGTTCTGTAAATTTCTCATTTCAATCCTCGTCGACTTCAATATCTGAATATAAATAGTTGGGCTTCGAGTTCCTTTTCGATTTCAACCTTCAATCGATGTGACAGCTTTGCTCTCCAGCCACAACAGCTTCAAATTCTTCATCGTTCCTTTTCTTCTTTCATAGGTAAGAATTTATGGCCTTTTTAATTTTGAAGAAAACAAGGAACTTGAGCCAACTTCTCTTATAGTATCGATTAACAATTTCAATATTTGTTGCACTAATTTGAAATGCGATCTGAAATGGCCTTTTTATTGTTTGTGTTTATAAAAATAAAACGATAATTTGGTTTGATTTGTTCTGTTCATGTTCTTAGTAAAAATGGTGAAATTGTTGTTTTTTGTTAAACAAAATCGTGCTACTATTTTTTGTTTCCTCCGACAAATTACCCATCTGGTGCAACATATTAATCATATGATGCAACAAATTTATTATATGATGCACCAGATCAACCATATGATACACCAGAGGAACCATCAGATTACAATTTTGATACAACAAATTAATAATCTGATGCAACAGATTAACTATCTGATGCAACAACTTTACCATATGTTGCAATAGATTAAGCATTGGATAAAAAATCTGATGCAACTAATTAACTATTTGGTGCAATGGAAGAACCATCAGATTAATGATCTGATGAAATAGTTGAACCTCCTGTTGGATAAAATACCATCAACTCTTCCTACAGGAAATGTCCAAGACTTGATTTTTCCAACTTGTCATTCATCTGCCGCGATAGATATGTTGGAAGAAATCTAAACAATATTGACCATTGATAACTGTTCCAATAGATCACTCATGTGTTGCAACAGATATGTGACCTGTTGCACAAGCTATTCTTGTTTCTCAATAGATGAGTGATATATTTTATATTATCGCAACAGATTACTCATCCATTGCTGCAGGTTAGTTAACTGCTCTGAAAGATCACTCATATATTGCAACAGATGTGTGATTTGTTGCACAAACCATTCATCTTTCTCAACAGATGAGTGATATATTTTGTATTGTCGCAACAGATTATTTAACCGTTCTAACAGATCACTCATATGTTGTAACAGATGATGTTACAAAAGTTGTGTGATTTGTTGAACAAACCATTCATCTGTCTTAAGGATGAGTGATATGTTTTGTATTGTTGCAACAGATTACTCATCCTCTGCATTAGTTTGGTTATATGCTGCAACAGATATACTACCTGGTGCAACAGATCGGTGATCTATTATAATTGTTATTTTACTGTTTTGCTTGTTCGATTTACTGTTATCCTTTTTTAACAATGGATTAATCAACAATAATATATTATTTTATGTTTCTACTAATTTTAGATAATATGATTTCCAAAAGAACATAAATTGAATCAAGTCCAAGTAAAGGAACAAGTGAAGCAGCTAGGCTACATCCACCACTCTATGAGCTTGCTTTACAAGCATTATCTCAATCGGGAGCAGAATATGATGAACACGGGGAGGCAAGATGTTTTATAAGAGATGATGAAGATGCTAATAGCCCTTCCACCGAAGAGCTGGTCAAAGCTTTCAGCATTGATCGTTGTCCTATGAGAATGCAGTGCGATGGTGCCGCAGATTTAGTGGGTGATTTTGTGGTTAAGTCAGCCATGAAAAAATCTTTCGACGCCTTCAGAAAAATACTTTGAGAACAAAAATTGGATGCTTATTTCAGGGACAGCTGCATTGGGAAATATCTTGATTTGCCGGAGGACAACAATGCTCGTTTTCAAATGAAAATGGTATATGAACTACTCAAGCATAGGTTTATGTATGAAAATAAAGATAAAATGGATGAGGTGTGGATAAATTACTGTGGTATGCCTGTTTGTTTTGGTTATAAGGAGTTTGCCATAGTTACTGGACTAAAATGTTATCCTCTTTCTCAAGTTATACCTATTCTAACCCAAAAAAAGCACCCCGCACACCCCAAAAAGGCAAAGGCAAGTCGTGTGATCGTGATGACCTGGTGTCCATTATTGGTCCAAGCTTCAAAAACAAAAATTTGATAGAAGTGTTAAAAGGTAAAGGACTTTTAAAGAATCATAAGCAGTCATTATGCTTGGTTTGGTTTTTACATAATATTCTTTGGGCGAGAGACGTTAACAAAAACATAAGCCTCGATTTAATAAAGCTCTCCGAGGATCTTGATGCGTTTAAGAACTATCCTTGGGGGTATGAAAGCTTCAAAATGACTGTCAAATATTTGTTGACTCCATTAGAGCCAAAGACAGTCAACTTATATGGCTTCCCATGGGCTTTCATGGTAAATATTTCTTTCTTCTATTATGATATCATTCATTTTTTTCCGCTCAATAATGGTTTTGATTTATTTGCATTATTTTATAAGCTTGGGCGTTTGAAGCCATTTCTTATTTGAGAAAACAAGTGAACTACTATGAAGGAGTTTCCTATCCAAGAATCTTGAGATAGTTGTCGGCCAAAACTGATAAAAGTGCAAAATTTTTTGATCTCTTCAACCCCCTGAAGTATGCAGTAAGTATATTTATAATTATTTTTTATTTTAATTAATGATTTTTTTTTGAATGATCTAATCATCATTCTAATATATGTAATGATTTATGTTAGATTGTGCATCCGTCGCTAGTTCCGACCAATCGAGAGTTAAAGATTCTATATTTTCTTACTTTACGATCTGTGCAAACTTTATCGAACCTTAAGGTCATCGATAGAATATAAATGGAATTGTTTGGATCAACAACCATTGCAAGAAAAATAATTTTAGAGGGTGGGCTTGTTGTTGTTGATGATGGTCTTAGTGGTGATGGAGCTGTTGGTGGTGGTAGTGGTGCTGCTATTGGTGCTAATGATGCTCCTTTTACAGTATGTAAAGCAAACCATATGAGTATGATCATGCTGGTTATACAGATTTTGCCTCTCCCAGCGAATGTTCTGCATTCAAATGTCAAGACTGCAGGGCGAAACATGATGTAGTGATTAATGCTGTTAATTCATTAACTGCTTTTGTAAAGGAATTGACATCTAAGAGGGGTCTCATTCCATCAAAGAGGGTTTTATTTCCATCCGCTCCATTAGAGATTAGGGCTAAGAGGAGAAGGAGAGTGATTTCCAGGGCATTATCAAGCATCCAAAAAAGCGAAATTACAACTCCTCTGTCTGTGTGTTGCATTGAGCAACGTACAATATCCAAAAGAGAGCAGCATGAGCTGAAGAAGGTGAATATATTATATGTCTTCCAACTGAAAAAACAAACAAAAATATATCTATTTCAACAGATGACACATCTGCTGAAAATTATCAAATAGATATATACATCTGTTGCAAAAGTTGACTAACCTGTTGCACCAGATTCTTTATCTGGTGCAACATATGTCTCGTCTGTTTTAGCAAATCAAACAACTCTTTGTACCACTTTTATTTGTACCAACAGACGACCTATATGGTGCAACAGATGATTCATATGATGCAACGGATGGTTCATCCGTTGAAAATTATCACACAGGGTCTTCCTCATGTAGAAATTTATCCCAACAGTTGATTTATTGTTGCAACAGAAATATAATCTATTTGGGATAATTTAAAATGGGAGGAAGAACTGTTTGATTTGCTAGAAGAGATGAGTTATTCTTTTTTGTTTTGTTGTATCTCCGTGATTAGCATTGACCAATTCTAGCTTTCCAGATAGATGTAGAAGAAGCTACTGCCGAACAACATTGACAATATGCTACTCTTTTTATGGAAATACAGAGAACAGAAAGCGCAGAAACCTTACGTAAGCGACAATAAATATCCACGACGAGCAAAGCCGAATTCCATAGCACCGGATGAAGAACAACTTTTCCATACTGAGTAGATCATTATAGCTTAAGCTTGTCAAATCAAAGCAATCCTTGGCAGTATACTTAAATTGTTGTTGATGTATTTGTTGAGATCTGTACCCATAATAATTTTTTTACATTTCATTTATTTGTTGACTTATTTCAGCTAATTTATGAAGGGTTTGATTTATTTTATTTTGTCTACGAATTTTATTTATTTCTTAGATTTGAACTTATTAATTGAAAAGGAATACTAGATTCAAATATTGCTACAGATAATGTATCTGCAACAAACGACACATCTATTGGAAAAATCGAACAGATTTAGACATATGTTGCAACAGGTAGGTGATCTGTTGGAATTTATCAAATAGGTCTTCCTACTGTTGCAACAGATGGACTTTAGATAAAAACAACGAGATAATGTAATAGATGACCAACCTATTGCAAGAGATAAATTATATGTCAGAATAGGTAGGATAACTGTTACAACAGATGTAGAATCTGTTGCATTATAAAAATTCAACTTTCGTTGGACTTAAAAAATTATCACTACGTGTAAAAAGGTTAAAGTGAATTGAATTGAAATAAAAAAGACGCAGCCCATCGACGGTGTTCAGTTCAAAAACCTAAAATAAGATAGTCATCAAGTAGACAATGTTCATTTTAAACATGTAAAATAAAATAGGCATCAAATGTGTCAGTGTCAATTTGGCACATTTCGCTGACTTGCCATCACTTGGCCCCTAATGGTCATTGTTTCCCCCCCATTGTCTTATATATTCATCTTCCTCCTAAAATTTTACCCTAAATTCCCAAATCTTCTTCTTCATCGTCATCTTCTTTTATCTATTCAAATTATTTCTTTCTTTTTTTTCAACTGAGCTTGACAATGTTGAGCGCATCTTCCACTATTTTTTGTGATAAAGATTCTCGATATTGTAAGTGCGGTCATAAAGATCTGTTAAAGACTTCTTGGACTCAACAAAATTTGGGTCATAGGTTTTTTACTTGTAAGATTTCAAAGGTAATATTTTTTTTATTTAATTAATTGATTAATATTGACTTGTAATTGTTTTGTAATTGTGTTCTCTTTTTTATAGAAATTGGGTGGATGCGATTACTTTGATTGGTAATAAGAACGACACCCTTCACAAGCAAATCGTGTAATCTGGGGTTTGTTGAACAAAGTCAAGGCTTCTGAAGAGAAACAAAATCGAGCAAGAAGATACTACATTGTTGCCGTTATTGCTACTGTTTTGGTGTTGTTAGGCACATGGATATTGAAGCCTAATTGCTAAAATTTTCATGGTGGTGTATATATTTGCTACTGGTTTGGTGTTGTCGAGCACATGGACCAAAAAAAGTATGTGATTGTATTTTTCAAGAATCAGTCGTTTTACATGAAAAGTTAACATGTTATTTGATACGTATGATAAAAATTAACTATTCTAAAATTATTATGATCATTCATCTCAAGTACCAAACGGACGACATAAATACCTTTTTAAGTTTTGGTAAGTTTTGTTAATGGTCAATTTGTACTACATTGGCTATATATATTTGGCGTATCCACCATGATGTTGAATTGGTTGAACAAATTACATTTTCATTTTTTGATTTCGACATTCTTATCGGATTTTAACTCATTCTACCTCTAGCAATAGATATATCCGTTAAATTAAAGTTGGGAAGTGTTATTAACTTTGTGATTGCACTTTAGCATTAATGGTTTACAATTTTATATGGAGGCTAAAAAGAAACAAATTGTAAGTGAAAGAAGAGAGAAAATCCAAAAGGAGATAAGACAAAGGCAAAGACATTTATACAGTTTTTGGCCATGTCCCCACTTCAGGAAAAAAAATTAATTATCCACTGCACCTCACAAGTGAGATTCAAGAACAAGACAACATAACATAACAATGTTATAATGTATTTGTCAGAAATAAACATGTCACCACCCTCATGTCTATCCTACATCTGTTGACAAGTCTTCATTGCCAAGGAAGATGGGGGTTGAGTAGATTGTCAAAACTTAAAAAGTATACTAAAGAAGATAACATATTTTTCTCCATAGGAGATAGATCGTTCTGGTCCGGTCTTTTTCATTTTGCGCAAAGTAAAAGTTTTAGTGCATCGAAATGTCCTATATTTTGTTTATTTAGACGAATAGGCAAACAAAGAAAAACTTTAAAGGTGGAATTCATTTGAAAAAGAAAAAAGAGAGAGAATCCTTAGGTGTCTAAATAATTCCTGAATTTGATATTTTAAACTAAGTGGAATGGAAATAATTCCCGGAGAGATACGTAGAACTCCTCAACAAAGGAAAAAAAGGTGCGATTAATTCGAAGACCCTTCAAAAATTAGGTCCCAAATTCTGAAAGTCCACTTAGAGATGGCAATAAGACGACAAATAATAAGCATGCATATAGTAAAAGCAAAATTGTGAAGGGAAAGCGAATATTCAGAAAGCATAAATAAGTGCTGCAACTTGCTAGAAACCCGAATTATCCACGGAGAGTGAATGTGTGCAAGTCCATAATATTGAAGTTAACGTGTACTAGTATTCGGGAATCTTTGTAGCTTAGCAGGTTGGCCCACATTGAAAAAATAGAGAAATGTTAGTGGATTTATAGGCTAAATAGGTTCTCCCACCTATCAGACTAATCTTTTGAATTGAGTTTGGGCTCTCCCATTTGGTTACAACAAATACCTAAACTTTCACCTAGATGATGAGTGTTTGATTCTCCACCTTGTAAGCCCCTTCCCATTTGCAAAATTATTCTTCTATACGAACTTCATTATCTCCTCTTGAGTGTCTTTCACAATTTGCCAAAAAGAATTACAACTAAAAACGAATTATACTTAATTAAAGAAAAAAGATAAGTGAAGTTAAGAAGATAGCAAAATTAGATATCATATAACTTCATCATATTTCTTCTCTGCAGCTGAATAATTCAACAAAGGCCCAACTTTGTCCCAAGACTATTGTTGTAGTATCATGGGCCTTTGGTTGATTCCCAGAAGCCAGACACTACTCTTCTTTTAGATGCTGGTGGTGGTTACGGAAGAAAATGCAGCCCAATGATGTCAGAAGCCCCACGAGGTAACCAATAATAGCTCCATAAGTCACACAAATAAGCCATTCCTACATGCAAATACCAATTGCGGTGAATGAGGACAAACCATTTACTAAAACATTTTCAAACCCCATGCAGAGGTCTGCAAAATAGGATAATGTCATCTTTTCATGAAGAGCATAACCTAAATATGAAAAGAATCTTTCCCTCCAGTTGTAAGACCTAGGAAATGAAAATGCATATGAATAAATTAGCAATCAAGCACAATTTTATGGAGTTATGAAATCAAGCAACAAGGGAATCAGTGAGTCGCTAATAACTATGACCTTGTTAACTAGCAACAATTGCAAATTGATCAAGCAAAGGGATTACACAAGACATATACATTTAACATGTGCAGTTGCAGCCGCTAACAGCTGGTACATCTAAGATAATTATAGAAAATCAGCAAGAGTAACATGAACTAAGACGCAACTTGGTACAAGCAAATGTGTGAAACAATTCCGATATAAAACTGCCTCTTTCTCTTCCGTTTTTCACCTTAAATGCTACTATGTCCATTCATATCACAAGTAAGTGATGTAAGTTTTGGTGAAATTTTTTAGTAGAGGAAAAACATAAAAGGACATTATAATAAAAGTGCATGCACTCACGTTTTGCATAGTACTTAATTAGATTTTATTCTAATTTACACAAGCATACCTCAAGCAAGAAAAAAAATTCAAATTACATGCCTTTGTAATGGTCATATATGCCCAAATAACCAAAATGATAATGCGAGGCATATCTTAGGAACTCTTAGAATCAGGATATAGCACAAGTTGTTCTATTTTACTTAATCAGTGTGGACATGGAGATCCTGTTGACAAAGCAGACTTAACTGATTCCCTAACTCGAGCAAAAAATTTTTATAGATGGCAATGCAATTTGATCTTACCCCGACAAAAAAGATCCATATAGTGCCAACCTTTTTCTTCCATCCTTTTGATCATTTTATATTTTGTATTCATTCTAGTATAGCAGGATACAATGGTTCATTATGGTAAATGAACTAGTACTATTTAAAAGAAATCATTTAGCAGATCCCAACACCTCTCATTGAAAGCTATGATTATCTTGGAAGTTTCCATAACAACACAAACATGTTTCCAGCAGATGTGTGTGTCTTCCATAAGGGCGAGTGATACTAATCTGGGTAGTGGGAAACGATGAGGTGGAAACCGTATAGATGGAAGCGCCAAAAAAATTGACATAAGAACAGGACAAATAACTTCATAGAACCTTCATGGTATCAAGCAAATCAAGCCACCAGAAGGATAGTGCGCACAAATTACACTCCCTGAAAAACTTTTTTTCTAACCAAAATTACCACCACAGAAAATTAGAAATGGCCATCGGATGCTTTGCTTTCCAGAAGAACTGGGTATCCTACTTTTATATGTACAAGGTTCATTAGGGTGAGCAAGGTTCATTGAGGTAGCTCTATTTTTCTTAAAACAATTCAAAGAAGAACTTGTTTAAAGAAATAGATTTTATTTGTCTTTCCGTTGAAACTCTCAAAAGATAGTATTGTGGTCTAGTGAAGCTGTTGTGAATGCAATAATGCATCTGAAATTGAAATATCTGCACCATGAAATTCACTAAACTCTCTATATTGTGAACCTCAAATCCTTGACAATCAGGTAACATACCTGCCATGGGTTTTCCCAATCAAGTGGCATTGGCCAAGCACCAAGCCACGCTCCAATAACAGCTCCATGAGATAATAGATAGATCATATAATCTGTGGACTCATTTGCCCTACAAGAATAAACATGCTAAATAAGGTTTAGGATAACTCTAACATATAAATATCAAATACCCACGGATGAGAAACTGGAAATTACTTTGTTCTAGCAAATATTCGGTGCCAATCACTCCACGATGAGCCAAAACACAAGCCGCTGGTACAAACTGCCAAACCAACATTGCTGTAAGCATGGGATGAATCCACTAATCTATAGCTGTTGTAATATTATTGGTGCTTAAAAGCCAGAGGTATCTTTTCATGCAGTAAATAGCAAGTCCTAGCTGTTAACACACATAAAATCAAACTTAATCATGATAAATTGACATAATTGGCATAAATATTGAATACGGGTTATGCCAACACCTAGGATTCCTAGCGAAACAACCCTTCGAGAAATCTTTTTCCTCCTTCAATAAATTGCCTGGAATTTTAGGCAATTCATGCCCTCCCCCAATCTTTCTAAGCACATCCTTAGCTTCCATATCCTCCTCTTTATCCCACGGAGTTTTTCTAGTTAACATCTCAAGTACAATACACCCCAAAGCCCAAATATCAGTAGGATACTCTTGTACATTATAAGCAACAACTTCAGGTGACAAATAAATTGGAGTACCCCTCTAGTAAGGTTCTAACCTCTTCTTCTTGCTCTGATTTTCTCTCTTAGCTAACCTTAAATCAACAATCTTAGCCTTAAATTCAATACTCCCCTTACTAGAATTCATGAGAAGCAATACGTTATCAGGCTTCGTATCACAATGAACATAACCAATCATATGAATACAAAGTAACCCTCTTAGCATAGATCCCGTATGATGCGTTACCTCAAATTCAGACAAGCCGTTTTCACTCCCTGATTTGTTGATCCTATCATCTAGGATTCCACTAGAACCATACTCTAACAACAAATTATAAACCATAGCACTATTCTCACCCGTAGTTGTTTCATCACCATAGCAACGAATTATATAAGGATAACCTTTGATGTTGTTCAGAACTTCCTATTGTTTTCGATGTTTTCGGGTGACACAATAACTTCAACACTAGTTCAAGTTAACAAGAACACTATAAATACAAAAGCACCCTCAACACAAGATCAAAGTGATCATTCTAAGAAGTGTGTTTTATTTTTCAGAAATTAAGATGAAACAGAAGTGTAAAGCCAAGTCCCCCGACTTCATGGAGTTTCCTGAAGGAATAATACCCCTCACTGTACCCAAGGTTTTGGAATTTTCCTCCCAGGATAAAATGGCTTTCAATCCAACTATAGTGGTACCTCAAATAATTAGATTCGTCGAACTCACTCAACGATTTGATTGATCACAAGTAATGTTTTGAAGACAAGAAGATTTTGTATTTTAGAAAATTTTTCATGGCTAAACCTGTGGATAAATGCAAGTTTATATAGCTATCAAGTATCCCTTCCGAAAGGTGGCAATAGTTCATTCGAAAAGGTGTATTCTTTGGAAGAGTTATGTCTGTTCATTAGAAACATTGTGTCTTTTTTTGAACAGACACAATTATTTGAACAATCACTCCTTTTCTAGAACAATATGTCTTTTCCTTAAAGATTGTGTCCCTCCATTTTCCTTTCGCACCAATTGAACCCAACAATCCTCCACATGAATGGGGAATGACTATATTTTTTTTCTAAAATTTTACGGACAAGTATGTGATCATCAAGCAAAGATTGATTGCATATGGATATGTGGGTTTTCCTTTGAACTTTTCATAGAGAACATTCATCGGATGCACTCGGTCAATTGGTTGATTTGATATCTTTGAACCATGGAGCTTTAATGAACACCTAGACAACATATGTCACACAATCAGCCTTTTACCATTTATGGTTCTCACGACTTTGTTCTTTTCAGCCATGAATAGATCCCGATTTCATGAGAGTTTAGAGAATAGGCCTTTACTAACATTTTCCTTGAAACGACTTCCACTTCGCCCTCACATAGGTGATTTCTAAGCGTTCAATCCTAAATATTAAACTATTTGGTCAAATCTATCAAATATAGATAATCATTAAAAGACTATTCACCTTAAGTCTTATCCTTGTTTACTAAACATTAGCTACATCATTAGAATGGGTTGGGTATATTGACAATGTTGAACCTGTCAGACACAACTTTATTTGATCTTCTTGAACCTAGTTCTTGGGATCCCTAGTCTGGTAGGTAGAGTTACCGTCATGCTGACTTGTCCTAGGCCGTAAACCCGTTCCCTTGGATATCTTCTCAACTCCTCCTCTAGATAGGCCTTTTGTAAGTAGATCCGACACATTATCCTTTGACTTCACATAGTCAATAGTGATAATTTTACTAGAGAGTTCTCTAACGGTATTATGTCTCCGTCTATCATAGTGTATACATACTGGTGCCATTGGTTTGGGCTAATAAGTAATATGTTCCAAGAAATTTTGAAGCCATTTTGCTTCTTCACCGGCTTTATCCAATGCAATGAATTCAGATTCCATTGTAGAGCGAGCAATACAAGTCTGTTTGGATGATTTCCCAGAGACCGCTCCCCCACCGATAATAAATACATATCCACTCGTGGATTTTACTTCGTTCGATCCAGTTATCCAATTTGCATCACTATATCCTTCAAGTACTGTAAGATATTTATTATAATGCAAAACATAGTCTATAGTGTATTTAAGATACCTTAACACTCTTTTCATTGCCAACCAATGAGTTTTGTTGGGATTATTTGTGTACCGACTCAACTTAATAATAGCGCATGCCATGTCTGATCATGTATAATTCATTATATACATTAAACATCCCAATACTCTTGCGTACTCCAATTGTGTCACTTTCACCTTTATTCTTCGAAGTGCAAAGCTCACATCTAATGGAGTCTTGGCAATACCGAATTCCATATACTTGAATTTGTCAAGTACCTTTTCGATATAATGAGACTGAGACAATGCCAACCCTTGAGAAGTTCTATGGATTCTTATTCCTAAGATCACATCCGCAACTCCAAGGTCTTTCATATCAAACTTGCTCTCGAGCATTCGTTTCATTGCATTTATGTCTGAAATGTCTCTATTGATGATCAACATATCATCCACATATAAACACACAATGACTTGGTGATTTGGAGTATCTTTATTACAAACACATTTATCACATTAATTTATCTTGAATTCGTTTGCCAATATGGTTTGGTCAAACTTTGCATGCCATTACTTAGGTGCTTATTTTAGTCCATAAAGTGACTTAACAAGTTTACACACCTTATTCTCTTTTCCTTGAACCACAAAACCCTCAGGCTGTTCCATGCAAATTTCTTCCTCCAGTTCTCCATTTAGGAATGCAGTTTTCACATCCATTTGATAGATTTCAAAACCACATATTGCCGCCAAGGCTATTAACATTTGAATCAACGTTATTATTGTTATCGGCGAATATGTATCAAAGTAAACAAGATCTTATTTTTTTTGAAGCCTTTTACTACAAGTCTTGCCTTGTATTTGTCAATAGTACCATCCACTTTTATTTTTCCTTTTGAAGATCCATTTAGATCCTAAAGGTTTGTTTTCTGGAGGAAGATCAACCACTCCCACGTATGGTTGCTTAGTATTGAATCAATCTTACTATCGACTTCCTCTTTCCAAAAGGATGAGTTCGAAGAATCCATCATTTCCTTAAATATTAGAGGCTCACTTTCTAAGAGAAGTGTTACAAAATCTGATCCAAACGAAGTTGACGTTCTTTGACGTGTACTATGTCTTGGATTCTCATCATTATGTACAGTCTCACTTGGTTCATCTTGGATTCGTTGACCCTCTACTAGACTATTCATGTCTAGTTTTATACAGATAAATATTTTCAAAGAATTCAGCGTTATCTGATTCAATTACCATTTTTTCATTAATATTCGGATGTTTGGATTTATGAACCAAAAACTGACTTTCTTTACTACTTTTAGCATATCCTATGAACACGCAGTCCACTGTCTTAGGTCCTATCTTAGCCCTTTTAGATATCGAAACTTGGACCTTTGCTAGAAATCCCCACATTTTGAAATATTTTAAGTTGGATGTCCTTCCTTTCCATTTTTCATAAGGAATTGATTGCGTCTTACTACGGGGAATGCTATTTAATATTCGGTTGGCTGTAAGGGTAGCCTCCCTCCACAAGATTTATGGTAAACCTATTCATCATTTCCTTCAAAGTTTGTTTTTTTCTTTCCGCAGTCCCATTAGATTGAGGTGAATACGGGACCATAGTTTGATGGACAATTTCATTCTCTACATATATTTCAGCGAAGGGAGATTCATATTCTCCGCCCCTATCACTTCTTATAGCTTTGATTTTTTTCTTTAATTGATTTTCAACTTCAATTTTGTATTGCCTAAACGCATCTATTGCTTCATCTTTACTATTTAGCAAGTAGACATAACAATATCTAGTGCAATCATCAATAAAAGTTATGAAATACGTTTTCTCACCACGTGATGGTGTTGACTTCATATCACAAATGTCACTGTGTATTAAGTCTAAGGGTGTGTTTGGTATGATGGAAAATATTTTCCATGAAAAATATTTTCCTGAAAAATGTTTTCATGGAAAATAAGTTGATTTTCTACTTATTTTCTCATGTTTGGTTGATGGGTGAAAAATTTTTTCTGAAAAATATTTTATGGTGTTTGGTTGGTGAATAGAAAATATTTTTCTAAAAAATGTTTTTAGTTGTTTGATTGGTATAAGAATTTTTTTTTTTTTGAAAAATACTACTAAACAATTAATTAGTATATCAGACAACTCAACATTTTGTTGGAACTAATTTAAGCAAAGTAAATAATATTAATATCGAGTATCAAAATTGTCACGCCTCAAATCCTATTGGGGCGTACCGGCACCCGTAATCGAGGAGGCCCGGGAGAACCAGCTCATAACCTTATACTTCCCATGCATACCTCTATGACAACCCAAAAATTCGGACAACATCATGTCGCATATAAAAGGAAATAATCACCTGTATAAGCTCGAGCACACATATATACGTATATACAATACTTGGCCGTTGGAGCCATCACGTCTATTAACAAAACACCACCTTGATTGTACATTAGGTCTACAAAGCCTCTAGACAATACACAGAGTTTAACTAAGGTAGGGACACACCCTGCCATATAACTAACTTCTATACAATACCAAAAGTGACTGGATATGACACAGAAAGCCCCAAAGTAAACTGGAGCTCACCAAAAGCAGCTGGATATCCTGGTTCCTACTTGTGTGGTGTATGAGCTGAGGTACCTATGCCTGCAGCATGAAATACAGGTCCCCCGTGGGGGACTTCAGTACGAAATATGTACTGAGTATGTAAAGCTGTAGATAATCGCATATGATATAGGAGCTCAATAGAAATCAGAAATAAGTGAATAAATCGTAGTAGGAGTGGACCACACTTACTAGAACTTGTGACAACCAATACATTATATTTATTCAATCACTTTACCTTTGTTCTTATCATCTTTGTAATCATTACTGTATTGTACTGTGATCATTAGGCTGCCTCCAGTACATATCAACTGGGATCGACCTATGATAGGCTTATGCCCCTGGGATACCACCCATAAACACATAAATAGGGATCGACCCATGATAGACTTATGCCCCTGGGATACCACCCGATAAGAGAGAACTTCCATCACTTAGTTCAATTAATCTTTGAGATTGTTATTTCGGTCGCCACTATATTTTTGATACTTTGAAACAATGATACATCAATAAGAGACATATAAATAGACCATCAATGCAATGACGATGAAGTAAGAACTCATTGGCACATCAATGAAGTGTTTTGGAGTCATCAATGCCATAACAATGAAGTAGGAACTTATTGGTATATCAATGAAACGTTTTGGAGTCATTAATAGCACATGGATCTTGTTTGAGTAACCGGATACCTTCTGAAATTCATTAGTGCAATAAAAATGTAAGATTTGGAAAACAAGTAAGTATTGGAATGCCTTGACATCTTGTAGGGTGGAAACAATTTCATTGGTAACGTAGGACATCATACAAAACCATTATGGATCACATGTTATTGAATAACTTTGGAAACTATCTTAATAAAACAATTGTTCACTTTCATGCCAAAGATATGGTATAGAGTATGCTTTACATACTTGACTGTCAACCTTCAATACTAGTCCCAAATGGACTTTCCGTCTTTACGGATTACTTATCTACAATGAACATATATAGCAATTTAGTATTAGTAACCAAACATCTTAATTTAATTATTTGAATTCACCAAACTAGTGGTTAAGTAGTAAGCCTTAATTACACTATAAAGGGTGTCATTTTAACCCTCTTATACTCCAATTACATTCATATGCCATGCATTTTCATACAACATCCTCCAATATCAAGTTTGAATTCATTTATCCTTCCAACCAATCCATTAAACCAAATTGATCCATAGACATAAATAATCATCAATTCAATAGTATATCACCATATCCACCTTCCATAACTCAATTACCATATTCACCTTCCACAATTCAATACAACCAAACCATGCAAAATAGTCCATAACCCTATTTCCATCACCTTTCAATAACAACCAATACGTATAATCCTCTATCACACTTATACATATGGAAAAGAATAAAGGCAAACAATATTCATACCTTAGAATTCACCTCTTGATTATGCAATCCTGTTTGCACAAATAATAGGTGCCGTTCGAAGCTCTCGAGATGAAAAACGCAGTTATCGAATTACTTTGGAATTTCTACGGTTGAATCAAAAGTACTTTAAAGGTCAAATTTGGCTAGGGTTTGTTCTTTCTCAATGATTGATGATGAAAATGAGTTTTTGAACTCATATACATATATATATACACATATTCCCATCCATAATATAATAGGAAATGACCAAAATGCCTTTAAAATTTAAATAATGTCAAATCTGTCATTTGGTGGACTGTTTTGATAAGCTAAAGAAGATCGACCATAACTCTTTGCTCCAATATCGGATTTGGGTGAAATTGGTATCTTTGGAAGGATAATTCAAAGGGCTTTTATTTTATATAAAGTAGGCCACCAGTTCGTCCTGTACAAGGAGTTATGGTCGTTTGAAGTTTACCCTAAAAATCTGTTTTGATAGGCTGAAGTAAAACGAGTATAACTCCTTACTCAGACGTTGGATTTGGATGAAACCAATTGCATTGGAAAGAAAACTCAAAGATATTTCTTTTCATAGGTCGTAGCTCTCCCATTTCATTATATTAAGGGAGTTATGATCGTTTGAAGTTTACCCAAAAATTCGGCTGGCCTCAGTAGTTTGTGTGCAGGAAATTTTCCTGCACATTTACTATTCCCAAATGTCCCGGCCACCATTTTATAGTTTCGAACGTGCTCGATTATATCGAAAACCTATTCGTTTTTAAAAATCCTTATATCGTTGGAAAGCTTATTCAATAACCTTCGCATGGAACCATTGACGGGCAAATTCCGGTATAAATAAAATAAATAATAATTAATTCCATATAAATAAGACCAATACACGTACTTGAATACGCCAATACACGTACTTGAATACGGGGTATTACAAAAATATTACAAGACGCTAAAATTTAAGCAACTATTACTTACATAATTCATGCTTCCTAATCAATTTCCACAAATGCACAAAAGAGAGAAGTTTGGAAGCAAATACACGATACATTATCAAAAACAAAAAAAAGATAGAAGTTTGAAAGCAAATACACGAAACATTTTCAAAAATAAAAGCTTGTGAATAATAGTTGCTTCCAAATCCTATGAAGCTAAGCCAACCAATAGGTGTCGCTGTTGTTGTTGCTTGAATCGTTCCAACCACATCTTACAAAGATTTTAATTTTTGACCATGAATGCCTTAGCTAAAGTGTCGATTTCCACCAAATAATCAAAAGCATCACCGAGAAACTCTTCATTATAACCTTCCATTGCCATAACTTCTTTATACAACTTTGTCACATCTAGACGACTATCAACCATTCTACTGATTGTCGTTGCCACTTCTCCAAACTTTATTGATATATCACCTACGACATCTTTCACCTCAAAAGAACGTTTTCTTTTGCGACTTGCCTTGATTTGAGAAGCTTCGGTTACTTGTACATCCTTTTCGATGGATGATCCTTTAAGGTCATTATCATTATATTTCTCAGAAAAACTATCAAAATCTATAACTTCAGATGATTTAGCACAATCTCCCCTAACCCGATCATTTTCACACACAAGAGACATTTCGTCAAACATTTTAATATTTTTGTTGATGAACTTGTCATGACTGGGATGTGTCTACAATACAAAGATTAGAGAAAATTCGGTGTTAAATTTATTTGGTTCTAATAGGTTAATGTAACATAAACATACCGTTACAAGTTCAATAAGTAATTGTTAGTAACGAATCCAGTAGTATGAAATATCATTCACAACTAGGTAGCATTAGGATTAAAAATCATTCACAATTATAAGTAGCATTCACAATTATCCACTACTGGATAGGTAGCATTCACTATCCAATAGTATGAAAGATCATTCACAATTATCCACTCACAGAAGGTAGCATTAGGATTAAAAATCTTTTTATAAGTATGGTAAGAATTCTTAACATATGAACAACAGAAAATAATGATTTAAGCCTTTTCTTATACATACTTAGGCACCAGATCCTAATCCTTAACCATTGTCTTCTCCAAAAACATAAACATAGTATACTATTAATTTGAGAATCAAGAGAAGTAGTGTCAATGGTTGTTGAAAGTTGAAAAAGATGCACAACAAACTAGTTACTGGAGTAGAACTAGTAAACCCAGCATCAACTTTTTGTGGACTTCCTCCTCATATTTTGACCAAGATTTTATGCTGCTCCAGAAATTGTATTGTGCGTAAAATGAATTGTATTGTGCTTGGTGGTGATGGTTTATTTATTTCATGAAATAAATATAGATTTTTAAAATTTGTACCATAGTCTTGCTCTTACGCAAGTATAGAGTTAGTTAAGACCATCTTGGATGTCCCTTAGACTTCTTTCAAGAGATTGAAATTGTAAAGGAGATCAAGGAATGAACTTATGTATGCAACATAATAGTGCTAGAACTTCAAGTATAATGCGTGATGAAGAAAGAGAGTGGTAGAAGAGGGAGGCAGAAGAAAATGGAGCTGGGAGGGAAAAGGATATGGAGGAGAAATGCAGAGAGAAAATAATATTGGAGCATATTGCTCTCGCTGAAGGTTAGGGAGCATGTTGTTTATCATGATGTTTGGTTTATCGGAGAAAACAATATCGGATAAAAGCCTCTCGGAGCATGTTGTATGATCAACTTTAAAACTTTGATCCGGAAGCATGTTGTTTATCATCTTACACTTTGAGATTTATCTTTCAGTTAAGAACTTTTTTGGTATTATAATTTACAAACAGTCCTACCTCTAGTTTAAGAAGGGGTGGAAAATTCCAAGTAAACTTTAGTTCTCCTCAAGACTGGTCAAGTTCATTCAGAAATGAGAGAAGAACAAGGAGAATGGTGGAAAAACAATTCTCAACAACAATTTTTAGTGCCAAAGGTAACAACAAGATTTTACAGTTACATAGACCACTGCTTCTATGATGCCCTCCCTAATAATTGAAGCTAACAAAAATGATTGTTAGGGAAATTAGTTACAGAGTTCTCTAATACAGCAGCACATTCATTTATCGATTAACCATAGGATGTTAGAGATATTATACTCGAGGCATATAAAATGCTTAAAATAGAGAAGTTTATAGCTTGGAATAGGTTGTTTAGATAATTTAAACAAAATTTACAATTACAGCTTTTGTAAGTTACTTTGTGCAAGTCAAAGAGTAGAGAAACACTAGGAAACCAAAAAAACTGAAGGGCAACATTAAAAAAATAAATTGTAATTTACAGTTGTAAAGACCTTAAGGATAAAAAAACTCTATTTCTGGAACTCTTAGTTTCAAGTCGCACAATTAAGTAAAAAATAAGCCATTCCGTCAAACTACTCAAAGTATTTCATAGCATTTCCGACAAAGAAGTCTTTCGGTCAAATTACTCAAAGCATTTCCATCAAACAAGTCATTCCGTCAAACTACCCAAATTTCAATTTTTGAGCAAAATTGAACTCAAATCAGAAATTCAAATTTTAATTTTGAACAAAATTAGCCTCAAATCAAAAACCCAAACAAGCAAAAGAGAAAAAATTTCAGAATTTTTTTACCAAACACCATAAAAGAAATTAGTTATGGACATACCTTTGAAATTCTTGCAGTGGGGAGAAGGGAGAGAGAGGGGAGAAAGCCTTAAATTAAAGACAACGATGATCTTCTTGTGGGTGCGCTATCAATTTTGTTGGGGTGAAGAAGAGGAGTGTATATGCGTAAGATCTCAAATGTTTTCTCTGGAAAATGACTTCCCTTCACTTATTAGGGAAGTTATTTTCCCTCAAATGATGGAAAATAAGTCACCTTGGAAAATATTTTCTCAAAATTTTTTAATAACCAAACATGGGAAAATGGGAAAATGTTTTCTCCATCATTCCAAACGCACCCTAAGGAATTGGAATTCCTTTCAAAGGACTTATATGGATGCTTAGCATACTTTGATTCCACACAAGTTTGACACTTTGATTTATTGCACTCAAAGTTTGGTAAAACTTCTAAGTTAATCAGTTTTCGTAATGTTTTATAATTAACATTGGGAGACTCAAGCAAGTAAGAAGAATTTGAACTTTTATTGATTTCAAAATTCATTACATTCATTTTGAATAGGCCCTCATTGAGGTAGCCTTTTCCTACATATACTTTTCCGTTACTCAGTACAATTTTTTTCGAAACCAACGCACATTTGAATTCATTCTTGTCTAGAAGTGAAACAGTAATCAGGTTCTTTCGTAACTCAGGAATATACAAGACATTGTTAAGTGTCAACACTTTGCGGAAGTCATCTTCAAGCACACTTTTCTTGTTTCTTCCACTTTTGCAGTAGCGGAGTTTGCCATGTAGATCTTTTCTTCTACTTGAGCCGGAGCGAACATCGAAAACAACTCCTTATTAGCACAAACAAGGCGGGTGACACCGGAATCCATCCACCATTCGCGAGGATTTTCCATCAAGTTGCATTCGGAAAGCATAACACACAGATCATCCATTTATTTTCTAGACTAAGCCAAATTTTCTTCGTCCTTCTTCTTTCCTTTCTTCAGGTCACGACAATCCGTAGACTTGTGGCCAATCTTGCCTTAGTTGAAATACTTTCCCTTGAATTTCTTCTTGGGTTGATTGGTTTCATTTTCAGCTTTCTTTCACTTTTTAGAGTTTTGATCATATTCTATAATGTTTGCTCCACTCATTACAGAATTGCCTCTTGACCTTTTTTCCGTACGCAGCCTTATTATTTTCTTCAATGCGTAGTCGTATAATCAGATCTTCGACTGGCATTTTCTTACCTTTGTGTTTCAAATAGTTTTTGAAGTCTTTCCACATCGGTGGTAGCTTCTCTGTTATTGCTGCTACTTGAAATGCTTCATTCACAATCAAACCTACAATAAAGTTCATGTGAATACTAGGAACATTTTTAAACTGTTCAACAATGGTATTTGTCAAAATCATACCTTTTGCTAGGAGATCATGGATGATCACTTGCCGTTCCTACACTTGGGAAACAACAGACTTGTTGTCTATCATTTTGTACTCCATGAATTTTGCAACAAAGAACTTTTTAGTTCCGGCATCCTCCGTCGTGTACTTCCGTTCTAGCGCTCCCCATAACTCTTTTACAGTCTTTGTTCCACTATACACATTGTAAAGGTCATCTTGGAGACCATTCAAGATATAATTCCTGCAAAGGAAGTCTGAGTGTTTCCAAGCCTCCATAATCATGAAGCGTTCTTTTTGAGCGGTTCCCTGGTGCCCGGAGCTTCTTCAACCGTGAACCTTTGAAGACAGAGAGTTGTGAGGTAGAAGAACATTTTTTGTTGCCATCTCTTGAAGTCAATACTAGCGAACTTTTCGGATTTTTCCGCCAGTGCCATAGCTTGTGGAGCATTAGTACGACTCGTCGTGGCAATGCTAGTTGCCACCATAGTCGTTCCAACATCATGCATTTGACTATCAGTGGTCATTTTCCTATCACCACAAGTTGTTAAAAAATTGCAGCAACTTTAAGCACTTTTTGTTTCTAGTTTAACAATGAAGTTTTTATGACTTCCAATTGTCAATCGAGTGATCTTTAACTTGTGAGGAAGATTTTATGTCTTCAAATCACTAGTTAAGTTCAAGCAGAGTAGAAAGCTTAAAAGCTTTAATCTCCAAAACAAGCTATACAAATTCTGGAGAAAAATAACTTTAATGAAAAAAAAAATTTCCCAAAAAAAGCAATTTTTTTTTCTTTATAAAATTATTTCATTAAGATTGTTGTTTTCGATGTTTTTGGGTACAAGAATCTGTAATTTGACACAATAACTTCAACACTAGTTCAAGTTTAAAACAAGAACACTATGAAGTACAAAAACACTCTCAACACAAGATCAAAGTGATCTTTCTAAGAAGTGTGTTTTATTTTTCAGAAATTAAGATGAAACAAAAATGTAACGCCAAGTCCCCCGACTTCACAGAGTGTCTTTAAGAAATAATTCCCCTCACTGTACCCGAGGTTTTGGAATCTGCCTCCCAAATGGCTTTCAATCCAACTATAGTGGCACTTTAATGATTTTGATTGATCACATGGAATGTTTTGAAGACAAGAAGAGTTTGTATTTCAGAAAATTTTTCATGCCTAAACCTGTGGATAAATTCAGGTTTATATAGCCATCAAGTGCCCCTTCTGAAAGGTGGCAATGGTTCATCCAAAAAGGTGTATCCTTTGGAAGAGTCATGTCTGTTCATTGACATAACTATCTGAACAATCACTCCTTTTCCAAAACAGTCTTTTCCTCAAAGGTTGTGTCTCTATATTTTCCATTCACACCAATTGAACCCAACACTTCCCTCTCCTTTTGAATCGAACCCGAAACCGATACCTCAGTAGATTTCACAGCCATAACTGCTGGAAAATAGCTGTAATTCAATCTGGGGTTCTTTAAAGTAGCCAAATAAACACACCCAAAACTTCCTTTACCCACCATTGCTCCTCTATACCATGCAACTCCATCACCTAATTTTTCACCTTCTTTCTTTATCTCCATATGTTACTCTATAATTCAACTTCAGTTCCCTCAAACCCAAGCAAATGGTATACGAATGTGAATTTTGGGAGTGATAAAGATTAGGGTAATCCACAAAAGGGAAAAAAAATCCAACTTTAAGTTGGATTTTTTGTATGTATAACACAAGAAAATGGGTAAAGTAAAGAAAATTAGGGTTTACAAAAGAACAAGTTTGGGGTAAGGTTGAGTTTCTTTGTGATTTAGCATTAGGGTTAGTTTTTTAATTATATATAATAAGGAACAACAAGAAGTGATGTATAAGAGCCGCGTTTCTTTGAAAGAGAGGAACACTAACCTAAGTTGGCAAAATAACTGGAATAACGGTCACGTGCGGTCTTTTTCTTTTTTAACAACGTATGATAAATAAATATGTTTGGAAATTCAAACACTTTTTCAGTTTAGCTGTTAGAAGTCTATGAGAATGTACGTTGTAGTAGTGGTGACTAAATGTGGTAAAGTAATATTTGATGTGTTTTCAATGTAGCAGTTTGGATGGAAATGAATGGTGAATAACAATTTTGACAGATAGGAAATAATGGCAGTATGTATATGTCAACATTATTTAGGAAATGAATGGTGAATAACAATTTTGACAGATAGGAAATAATGGCAGTATGTATTTAGGAAATACATAAAGTACCATACTTAAGTATTGAATTACAAAAAATAACAACAATTTTATCAAATTACATTATGTAGTATATGTATTTGTATTTTTATAACAACAGTTTGTAAAAATACAAAATACATATCGATCATAAGGATAATAAAAATCATATGTATTTGTATTTTTGTAATAACAGTTTGCAAAAATGTAAAATACAACTTGACATATTATGAAACTTTTCTATGAAATTCATAATTTAGGGATAAGTAGGTTATTTTTGAATTTTGCCCAATAAAATTTTATTCAATTTTATGTATGTTGAGGCCCAAATAACTTTCCCTTTTTTTTTTTCGTGTCCTAAATAAAAAATTCAACGTAGTAAAAAACAGAAGCTTTCTTTGGTCAGCTGAATTTCAAGAAGAAAGAGAATGTCAAGAAGAAGACTGATTCAAAAGGTGGAAGTACAGAAGCATTGTTGTTTATATCACCATTGAAAGCTCTTACTCTTCATCTAATTTCTGGGTGTCTTTACAGTATGTTAAAGCTGTAGGACGAGGTTTGCTGGGGTTTCCTGCTGGTTAGTGTTTAATATTTTAATATTTGTGTTACTTATTTGTCAAATATTCATATGAAAATATGTATGAATTGTATTATATCATGTTTGTAGGGGCCGTGGTAAATGCACTCGGAGCTATTATATAGGAGCACCTGTTGGTTTCGAGTATGAAATCCTGTACATTCATTTCTACATCTTTTATAATGATACAATAACCTGAAGGCTTAGTTAAGGTTAGGTGGACAACGGAACTGATCTATCATAAAACTTAGATTATGACGATGTTCTTGCATGATCATCAGAGGCAGATATAGAGCGTGAGTTATGGCTTCATTCGAACCTAGTAACTTTGACTCGAACCTTGTATCACTTAGGAGGTACCAGTAAATAATTGATTTTCAACTAAGTAACAAATTGAGCTGTGGTAGAATCCGAACTCGATCTCATAAATTTTAAATCCTGAATTTGCCTCTGGTGATCATCAGACATGTTGAAGGCTTCTACGTTTCATAAAAGTGTCCGAGATTAGTTTTTGTTTTTGTCTCAGATACCATTGAGGACATTTTGTTCTATCCTATCCTACCTCAACTTGGACTATGTTAATGCAAAATATAGTGGTTTTCTGTTACTCTCTATTTATATAGATTCTGAAAAGCACTAAGTTCTTACCCAACTAGTCCTTGATCCTGTATTATCACAGGTATTTCCCCAAGACCCTTAATTGTTCTTTTCTGATGTCACTATTCACTGTAAGTGTTAATAGCTAGGACTTGCTATTTACTGCATGAAAAGATATCTCTGCTTTTAAGCACCAATAATACTACAACAACTCTAGTTTAGTGGATTCATCTCATGCTTACAGCAATATTGGTTTGGCAGTTTGTACCAACAACTTGTGTTTTTGGCTCATCATGGAGTGATTGGCATCGAATATTTACTGGAACAAAGTAATTTTCAGTTTCTCATCCGTGGGCATTTGATATTTGTATGTTAGAGCTATCCTATACCTTATTTAGCATGTTTGTTCTTGTAGGGCAAATGAGTCCACAGATTATGTGATCTCTCTACCAGCTCATGGAGCTGTTATTGGAGCGTGGTTTGGTGCTTGGCTAATGCCGCTTGATTGGGAAAGCCCATGGCAGGTATGTTACCCGATTATCAAGGATTCGAGGTTCACAATATAGAAATTTTAGTGCATTTCATGGTGCATATATTTCAATTTCAGATGCATTGTTGCATTCACTACAGCTTCAGTAGTCCACAAAACTATTTTTTGAGAGTTGAAATGGAAAGACAGATTAAATCTATTTTTTAAACAAATTCTTCTCTGAATTGTTTTAAGAAAAGTAGAGCTACCTCAACGAACCTTGCTCACCCTAATGAACCTTGTACACATAAAAGTAGGATACCCAGTTCTTCTAGAAAACAAAGCATCTGATGGCCATTTCTAATTTTCTATGGTGGTGATTTTGGTTAGAAAAAAGAATTTTTCAGTGAGTGACATTTGTGCACACTATTCTTTTGGTGGCTTGATTTGTTTGATACCGTGAAGGTTCTATGAAGTTATTTGTTCTGTTCTCGTGTCAATTTTTTTGGCGCTTCCTTGTAGATGGTTTCCACCTCATCGTTTCCCACTACCCAGATTAGTATCACTCGCCCTAATGGAAGACACACATCTGCTGGAAACTTGTTTGTGTTGTTCTGGACACTTCCAAGAGAATCATAGTTTTGAATGAAAGGTGTTGGGGATCTGCTTGATTTCTTTTAAAGAGTACTAGTTCATTTACCATAATGAAATACTGTATCCTGCTATACTAGAATGAATGCAAAAGATGAAGTGATCAAAAGGATGGAAGAAAAAAGGTTGGCGTTATATGGATCTTTTTTGTCGGGGTAAGATTAAAATTTTTTTGCTCGAGTTAGGGAATCAGTTAAGTGTGCTTTGTCAACAGGATCTCCATGTCCACACTGATTAAGTAAAATAGAACAACTTGTGCTATATCCTGATTCTAAGAGTTCCTAAAATATGCCTCGCATTATCATTTTGGTTATTTGGGCATATATGACCATTACAAAGGCATGTAATTTGAATATTTTTTCTTGCTTGAGGTATGCTTGTGTAAATTAGATTAAAATCTAATTAAGTACTATGCAAAACATGAGTGCATGCACTTTTATTATAATGTCCTTTTATATTTTTCCTCTACTAAAAAATTTCATCAAAACTTACATCACTTACTTGTGAGATGAATGGACACCGTAGCATTTAAGGTGAAAAACGGAAGAGGCAGAGGCAGTTTTATATCGGAATTGTTTCACACATTTGTTTGTATCAAGTTGGGTCTTAGTTCTTGTTACTCTTGCTGATTTTCTATAATTATCTTAGATGTACCAGCTGTTAGCTGCTGCAGCTGCACATGTTAAATGTATATTTCTTGTATAATCCCTTTGCTTGATCAATTTGCGTTTGTTACTAGTTCATAAGGTCATAGTTATTAGCGACTCACTCAATTTGCTTTTGTTACCAGTTAACAAGGTCATAGTTATTAGCGACTCACTGATTCCCTTGGTGTTTGATTTCAATTCTACATAAAACTGTACTTGATTGCTAATTTATTCATATGCATTTTCATTTCCTAGGTCTTAGAATTGGAGGGAAAGATTCTTTTTATATTTAGGTTATGCTCTTCATGAAAAGATGACATTTTCCTATTTTGCAGACCTCTGCATGGGGTTGGAAAATGTTTTTATAAATGGTTTATCCTCATTCACGATAATTGGTATTTGCATGTAGGAATGGCCTATTTGTAGGGTGGGCATATTTTGGTTTAAACCGAAAAAATCGAAATTTAATTTTGGTTTTGGTTTTTCGGATCGGATTCGATTTGTAATTTTAGAATTTCGATTCGGTTTTCGGTTTAAAAAAAAAATTTAGTTTAAACCGAAAAACCGAATATATATATGTATATATATATATACATATATATATATATACATATATATATATATATATATATATATATATATAATATTTAATAATTCCCATTCATAATTAACATTTAATAGCAAATTCGCATACGCCGCAGGCTGTTTATAGATTGTTTTAGTGACTCGACTTTGGACTGTTTTATGGACTATTTATGCAGAAAGTATGTTGTTTCATGGACTATTTTTACGAGTTTTGTGTTGTTTTGTAGACTATTTATGCAAGGTTATATTATATGTAATGATTAATGACGTTATGTATTATGTTAAGCTTATGATTATTTCATTTCGTTTCATTCATGTTGAGTTATTTATATTTGGGAATGAAAAACAGGTTTGAAAAAAACTAATTTTTCTAGAAAAATCCATCAATTTTAAATGCTCAGTTATGAAAAAGAGCGGCTAACTACTTTAATATTTCAAACCGAAATAAAAATCCGAAATAACCAAACCGAATTTGTAAAAACCGAACCAAACTGAATTTATTTCGGTTTGATTATGGATGTCATTTTTGTCAATCCAAAAATCGATAAACTGAACCGATATTAAACAATCAGACTGAACATACCGAACGCCCCACCCCTACCTATTTTTGTGACTTATGGAGCTATAGCTGGTTACTTCGTGGGGCTTGTGGCATCATCGGGCTGCATTTTCTTCCATAACAACCAGCAGCATCTAAAAGAAGACTAGGGTCTGGCTTCTGGGAATCAGCCAAGGAAGGCCCATGATACTACAATAATAGTCTTGGGACGAAGTTGTGCCTTTGTTATTCTGTAGGGAAATACGATGGGAGTAATATGATATTCAATTTTGCTCTCTTCCTAATTTCACTTATCTTTTTCTTTAATTAAGTATAATTCGTTTTTAGTTGTAATTCTTTTTGGCAAATTGTGAAAGACACTAAAGAGGAGATAATGAAGTTAGTATAGAAGACTAATTTTGCAAATGAGAAGGGGCTAACTAGGTGGAGAATCAAATTCTCATTATCTTGGTGAATGTTTAGGTATTTGTTATAATCAAACGGGAGGGCCTAAACCCAATCTAAAAGATTAGTCTGATAGGTGGGAGTACTAGTTTCCCAAATTCTAGTACACGTTAACTTTGATATTATGGACTTGCACGCATTCACTCTCCGTGGACAATTTGGGTTGCTAGTAAGTTGCACCACTTATTTATGCTTTCTGAATATTCCCTTTCTCTTCACAATATTACTTTTACTATATCCATGCTTATTATTTGTCATTTTATTGTCATCTCTGAGTAGATTTTCAGAATTTGGGACCTAATATTTGTAGGGTCTTCGAATTATTCGCACCCTTTTTTCCTTTGTTGAGGAGTTCTACGTGTCTCTTCGCGATATATTTCTATCCCACTTAGTTTAAAATATCAAATTCAGGAATTGTTTAGACATCTAATGATTCTCTCTTTTTTTCTTTTTCAAATGAATTTCACCTTTAAAGTTTTCTTTGTTTGCTTATTCGTTTAACAAAATATAAGATATTTCGATACATTAAAATTTTTACTTTGCGCAAAATGAAAAAGACCGGACTAGAACGGTCTATCTCCCATGAAGAAAAATATGTTGTCTTCAGTATAGTTTTTTGAGTTTTGATAATCTACTCGACCCCATTCTTCCTTGGCAATGAAGACTTGTCAACAGACGTAGGATAGACACAAGGGTGATAACATGTTTATTGCTGACAAATACATTATAACATTATTATGTTATGTTGTTTTGTTCTTGAATCTCACTTCTGAGGTGCAGTGGATAATTAATTTTTCAAAAAATTACGTAAATACACAATTTATGTTTTCAATATTACAAAAATTTCACATATACATAGAATGCTATGTATATGTCGGCTATATTATGTATATTAATAGAAAAAAAGAATAAAGTAATTAAAAAAATGGGAGAGAGTGTAATTAATTTTAAAAGTTGATATTTATATTATTTATATTACTTTTTTGCTGAAGTGGGACATGGCCAAAGACTTTATAAATGTCTTTGTCTTGTCTCCTTTTGAATTTTCTTTCTTTTTTCACTTACAATTTACTTCTTTTACGCCTCCTTAGAGAATTGTAAAGCTTTAATGCTAAAGTGTAATCACAAAGTTAATAACACTTCCTAACTTTAATTTGAGGGATATATCTAAGTAGAATGAGTCAAAAAACCGATAAGAATATCGAAATAAAAAAATGAAAATGTAATTTGTTCAACCAATTCAACATTAGGGTGATTACACCAAATATGTATAGCCAATGTAGTACAAATTGACCATTAACAAAACTTACCAATATTTAAAAAGATATATATTTCGTACGTCTGGTACTTGAGATGAATGATCATAATAATTTTAGAATAGTTAAATTTTTATCACACGTATCAAATTAAATGTTAATTTTTCATGAAAAACGACTGATTCATGAAAAATACAATCACATACCTTTTTTTTTTTTTTTTATGTTTAGTAATTAAACAAATCATGAAAGAATACACGAACAAATTATAATACATTTAATGGGAAAATTTGTTTTATACTTTTTTTGTTTAATATTAGTTGTCTACTTTCTTCATGACATGCCCCTTAAAAAATCATAAATAAAAAAGATAATTTTATTAACCCTAAAAAGCTTTTCTAAAACTAGTTTTCAAACTTGTATATTTTGAGACAATTATTTATAATAATATGGATAATTAATAGACGACCAATTTAGGACTACTATATATACTAAATAGATTTTGAGGGCTCATACTATATGTTATTTTTTGGTCTCAATTTATTTGACATAAATAGAAGTTGGATAATCAATTATATTTTTAATATGTTTTTAGATATTTTAAATTGTTAGCGATTGTAATTTATAGTGTTTTTACGTACTTTTCAAATAATATATGTTAATCTCTTTGTTCAGTTTTTATCTCTTTGTCTAGATTTTTATGGCATTGATAGTCAATTTAAGTTTTTAATTATTGCATTTATAATACTTTTTCTTCTATTTCAATTTAAGTGACTCTGATATAATTTTGAGAGTAATAATTATTTAGAATTGATCTAACAAAGTTATTATAAAAAAATACTTGTGAAAAAAAATATTTAAGTAAGTCTCATATAAGATGTCAAATTAATTTAAAACATCAAAAATTAATTATTATTTTATGTCTATTTTATTTTTTATTAAATATTATTAATTTTTAGTACTAGATAATTTATAATAATTAATTAAAGATGATATAGTAAAATTACGATTGAAACAGTTAAATAGACATATCTATTTTTTTTAATTAAATATTGATAAAGTATTGACCGTTTTTTCACACTTTTGTATAATAGTGAAATAATATGAACAGGTAATATATATATATATATAGGATGAAGAGAACACACGAGACCTAAAAATATTAATTTTGTTATAAATGTACCATATATAGTGAATGTTTACCTTACTATATATAGTGAATACTTACTTTATCATATAATATGTATGCCTATTTATGGAAAATTTACAAACCCCAAAGTTAGTTTTCACCTATAAATAAAGGGATTTTTTCCTTCATTGTAATTCACCCCATCAAGAGATCCCTCAAGAAAAATAAGAATTACTCTCTCTACTCTTCTTTATTCTTTCTTGTTTTATAACACGTTATCAGCACGATGCTCTAACGAACTAAGGTGAGATTATAAATCTAAAGGTAAGGTTAGTAATTCCTTATGTTATTTGTCTTTTGCTACTAATGATATAATTATTGTTGAATTCGAGAAAAAATAATTGGTTTGAAACTATTTATGTTTTAAATTTATTCCTCAAGAATAATATTATCAAAAATGATGATAATATGTTGGGTTTAAGTCCCATCGATTTATGCCTAAGACGCCTTTATATGAGTAAGACGTTGAGTTTGAATCTCAATGCACCATATTGATGATATTATGATGGCTAAGGCAAAATAATGAGTATTTGATAAAAAGTCATGAAACATATCCCATTAATATGCTCTATTCCATAAAGTGAATATAGTAGCATAAATCTGAAAGTTGACAACTTGCTTCATTGTTGAAAGAAGACGAGTGATTGAATGCATGAATATAAGCGTGGAGAGACAATGTGATAATAATCATCAAAAGTGATAATATTTCACATGCTTATTATGATTATAAGATATGCTAGAGAAAAATTCTCTACATCATATGTATGCCTCAATTTGCTCTTGAAGTAGCAATATGATGAAAGAGGAATAAGATATATAAGCTATCATAATTTGATAGGCTTAAGACACGATTATATTCCATTCTTGGGGAATGAGAATTTTGATTATTATAAGCATAGATCCATTCCCTTGAGTATATATGATAATATCTAGTGAAGCTTATTAGTATAAACGTGTACTTGATTGTGATGGTATAACAAAACACCTCCGAAAGAGGCATAATAGCTGAGATGGGTTATTTTGAAATCTACTTCTAAAGTAGTAAATCTGAAATTTATTCATGTAATAGTAAATCTGAAATTTACTAAAGCAAACACACATACCATGGTAAACTTGGAGTTTACTAGACTAAAAGTTCATAAGTTGACATGAACGATTGCAATATCCCAAAGATGTGCATATTGAGTATTGAACATATATTGAAGAATTAGAAAAATTCTTCATGAACTTTAATGTTGCTTGTTCTCATGATAAGTTGGTTGGACCAACTAATGTTGGGATTGAATCCCTTAAATCTGAAAAGTATAAAAGATGAATATGGGCCCGTTCACCTATCATATGTTATGTTGAAAAGATGCATCAATAAGATGATCACATGTACATTCATTGTCAACCTATGTTTGACATTCGTAAAGTTGTTTGCTCAATAATATTGAGTTAAAAGCATAATTTTCAGATTTTGTAATTAAGAAAATCCATCTTGATGATGATGGTTTGACATTGAATGCCTTCGATAAATAGCTAAGTCATTGCTAATGAGAACAATGTTTCATGTGTTGGTCTGAACTATGATATGTTGCATACAATAACACTTGTATGCATTAGACCAATAAATTATGATTATTTCTTCCCTCTCAATTGGTTCAAGGTCGGAAACACCCTATTTCATCTAATATTTTTTATGTACGGTATATGATTAGTGAATATACCATGATGCACAAAGATGAATTCCTCAAAAAATGAAGGATATATGTTAGTTTTCCTAAGATAAGGGGGAGATTCTAAGCAACTATAAAATATATTAGGAATTATCATCAGATCCTCGTGAAAAGGATAATTCAAGTCATATGCCGGAAGCATTTACTAACTCAAATTTAATCTCATATTTAAGCTGCAAGTGCTCCTATTTTGTGTCATTAAAGCACAAGGTCTACGCATGCAGGAAGCGTGGTAGTTCAATCAGTTCTAAATGAAATAATCTTTGAAAAGAATAAGGAGAAAATAATCATAATAAGAAGGCAATGTGCTCTTGAAGAGCCTACGGCATAACACTTCATAAAACCTTATGAAAGGTTCAGGTACTTGAAAATAATGAAGATGAGATCTCAAAATGTTATGTTGCATTATGAACCGATACGAAATATTATATCATCAATATCTTTGATACAATATTGGCGCAATATTGTGAGAGATTACGAGGATCTGAATTCTACATTTATTTAAGCATGCTGACGTAGAAATATTTATTAAGTGACACGAAAGGATGCATTTTGGTAAGTATAAAAATTATTTGATTTGCAGTCCAGATACTTGATGATGTCGCACTTGACATGTTGGATATTGTCACTTGACAAAAATCCATATGAAAATCTCTAAAGGATTCAAAATGCCTGAAGCATATAAAGTTTTTGGGAAACTTTTTACTATCCTCATAAGAGATAATTTGATGATTTGAGTATCATTGGAACTGTTGGAGAGTTTTCAAAAGAAATAGAATTTTTTCTTAAATGAGAAACATGCAAAATTTAATAAGGATCTATTTCGACCTCAAGAAAAGAAGGAGGAACTCCTTGGTTATGAAGTACCATATCCTATTGCAATTGATGCACTAATGTATCTTGCAAGTACTATAAGGCTTGATATAGTCTTTTTCAGTTAATTTATTAGAAAGTTTGCAGTCCCGATCTTATTGGTCATGTTGATGTTGGGTACTTATCTGACCTACGTAAATCTCGGCCTCAAATAGGCTATGTGTTCATATGTGGTGGTACTGTAATATCTTGGAGATATACAAAGCAGTCTATCATAGCCACTTCATGAAATCATGCTGAGATAATAGTTATTCATGAAGCGAACCGAGAATAAGTGTGGTTGAGGTCCATGATACATCTCATTTGAGAAAAATGTGGTTTGAAATGTGACAATGTACTCACAGTTTTATACAGAGATAATACAACAAACATAGCACATCTTAAGGGAGGATTCATAAAAGGAGATGGAACGAAGTACACTTCATCAAAGTTTTTCTATAAACATGAGCTTCAAGAGAATGGTGATATTAACGTGCAACAAATTCGTTCAAGTGACAATGTGACTGATTTATTCACCAAGTCTTCTCCTATTGCAACTTTCAAGAAAATGGTGCACAAGATTGAGATGCAAAGGTTAAAGGATGTTCTCATTAGGGGGAGTTAATACGCGCTGTACTCTTTTTCTCTTATGAGGTTTTGTCCCACTGGATTTTCCTTGTAAATTTTTAACGAGGCAACTTATATTCGTATTGTTAGAGATGTGTACTCTTTTTTCTTCACTAGAATTTTTTCCCACTGGCTTTTTTCTAGTAAGGTTTTAGCGATGCACATTATCTATCAATTAGACATTCAAGGGGGAGTGTTATAAATGTACCATATATAGTGAATATCTACCTTACCATATATAGTAAATACCTACTTTACCATATATTGTGTATGCCTATTTATGAAAAAGTTACAAACCCCAAAATTAGTTTTCCCCTGTAAATAAAGGGGTTTTCCTTCATTGTAATTCACCCCATCAAGAGATCCCTCAAGAGAAATAAGAATCACTACTAAAAAACGGGGAAAATCGACCACAAGTAGGTCGATTTTCCCATTTTCCGACCACAAAACCGACCAAAATTTTTGGTTGAAAAAATAGCGGTAGCTTTTTAAAAACCGACCATGTGTGGTCGGTTTTTTATAAAAATATTTATATTTTTTAAAAATATTTTATAATATTTTTAAAATTGAAAAATTAATTTTTGATTAAAAAAACCGACCATAGGTGGTCGGTTTTATTTTAAAATTAATTAATTAATCTTATTAAAATCGACCACAAGTGGTCGGTTTTAAAAAAAAAAATCGACCAATTGTGGTCAGTTTTTATAAATATTTTTTAATTATTTTTTTTTTAAAAAAGCTACCACATGTGGTCGATTTTTTTTTGGATAATTTTGTAAAAAAAAATATTAATTTTTTTTAAAAAATCTACCACATGTGGTTGATTTTTTTTGATAATTTTGTAGAAAAATATATTGAAAATTTTAAAAAAAGCTACCACATGTGGTCGTTTTTTTTGATAATTTTGTAAAAAAAAAATATTAAAAATTTTCAAAATGCAAAAATTAAAAATCAAATTATTTATACTATAGCCCACCAATCATTTACAAACATCGATTATTATCTACAATACACCCCACCAATCATTTAATATACAATCATCCAACCACAATAAGAATAGAAACATTATTTACAAAATTTATCGAGGTTCTAAATTCAAACTATAAAACATACAAAATATTAAAAACTACAACTCATCATCCGCATCTTCATTCTTAGCCTCATCCATTCAATTATCGATATTTCGTTGATATATCCACCTATAATCAGATTCCATCTACACATTCGAGTGATTAGTTCAAGTCACAAAAGTTCACATTTCAAATACCTACACCTAAACATTTCAAGTAACTAATTCACTTCACACGTTACCAAACTAAACTTAATTCAAAATGAAAAAACGTGTTTAAGTCACTAATTTACTTCTCAAGTGACCACACTTTATTAAAATCAAAACGCAAGTTCACATTTCAAGTACCTAAATTCAAAACAAAGGTCACTATTCCATAATTCAAGTAATGACACTTAAACATTTCAAGTCACAAAGTTATTTCACAAGTTACCTAACAAAACTAAATTCAAAATGAAAAGTTCACATTTCAAGTACATACACCGAAACATTTTCAAATCAGTAATTCACTTTGCAAATTACCAAACTAAACTAAATTTAAAATGAAAAGTTCACATTTCATGTACCTACACTTAAAATATTTTCAATCACTAACTCACTTGTCAAGTGACCACACTTAACTATATTCAAAACATGATATCAACCTTTCAAGTAACTACACTTAAATATTTTCGACACTAATGCACTTCTCAAGTTACCGCACATAACTAAATTCAAAACACAAGTTCACATTTCAAGTACCTAAACTTAAACATTTTCAAGTCACTAACTCACTTATCAAGTGACCACACTTAACTATATTCAAAACATAAGTCCACCTTTAAAGTAACTACACTTAAACATTTTCGACTCACTAATGCACTTCTCAAGTGACCACACTTAACTATATTCAAAACGCAAGTCCACATTTCAAGTAACTACACTTAAACATTTTCGACTCACTAATGCACTTCTCAAGTGACTACACTTAACTATATTCAAAACACAAGTCCACATTTCAAGTAACTACACTGAAAAATGTTGAAGTCACAAACTCACTTCTCAAGTGACCACACTTAACTATATTCAAAACATGATATCAACCTTTCAAGTAACTATACTTAAATATTTTCGACTCGCTAATGCACTTCTCAAGTGACCGCGCTTAACTAAATTCAAAACACAAGTTCACATTTCAAGTATCTACACTTAAACATTTTCAAGTCACTAACTCACTTCTCAAGTGACCACACTTAAGTATATTCAAAACACAAGTCCACCTTTCAAGTAACTACACTTAAACATTTTCGACTTACTAATGCACTTCTCAAGTGACCACACTTAACTATATTCAAAACACAAGTCCACATTTCAAGTACCAACACTTAAACATGTTCAAATCACTAACTCACTTCTCAAGTGACCACACTTAACTATATTCAAAACACTAGTTCATAATTGAAGTAACTACATCTAAACATTCCAAGTCACTAATTCACTTCACAAATGACCAAACTTACTAAATTAGAAACACAAGTCTACGTTTCAAGTACCTACGCTTATGCATTTTCAAGTCACTAACTCACTTCTCAAGTGACCACACTTAACTAAATTCAAAACACAAGTCCACATTGCAACTACCTACACTTAAATATTTTTAAGTACTTATTCACTTCTCAAGTGACCACTTAAAAGCTTAAGAGCTGTCCCTTGATGAAAAAGGGGAGGGGGTTTATATAGTAGGAGGATTGTGGGTTGATTAATCCTTGAAAGGTTAAATCAATTAAGGGAGCCAATAATGTAACATTCAGTCAGAGAAAATAAAAGGAAAAACCACTATCAACAAAAATCAATTAAATATATTTTCCTTAACCAAAGTAGACTACCTTAATTTAGAGGCAATTAACCAAAAATAGATAAGTAAAAAATATTTTAGCATTTACCATATATATCAGAATTGATTGAAAAAAAAATCTCAAGTCAATTTGGTATGTAGGATATTCTCACAGTAATCTAGTTACCAAAATTACACTAAATCATTCTCTTAATATCCGTTAAGAGTAAAATAATTAAACATTCAATCATTCTACAAATAACTTTAAAAATCAAGTAGAAATTGGTAATATGATTGGGATTTAGGCTAAAATTAAGTGTCACAAAGATTGAAATTTTCACATGTGAGAGCATAGATGACTGAATAAACATAACCACAAGCAAATTTAACGAAATTCACAACACTACTTGATTAATTTTAGATCACGAAAAATAAAAATAGAGAATGCAAGTGTTTGAGATGTAGGAATGAAATGTGGGATTAAACCTGAGATGGGTTCTCAAAACTCATTGATTTTTCTATGAATTAGGGTTGTATGGCTGGCGGGTAACAGAGTGATCTGGCAGCAGTGGGCTTGGGTCCGTTCGTCAGTGAGCTGGAGGCGTGGCTACTGTGGAGATACAGAGAACAGGGCGGTGGTGCGGCTTTGGTCGCAGATCGGCGGGTTTAGCTCTGGTCGATGGCGGCGGTTGGTGTGGTGGCTGGTGGAGCAGAGGCTGGTTCGTTCGGTGACGGAGGTTGGCGGCATTGAATACGAAGAGTCTGCCGGTAATCACATCCGGCGAGGCTTGTCGACGGGATAGGAGGATGGAGGCGGTGGAGCAGTGGCTGGTCATGACACGCCGGTGATGGAGAAGAGCGGCAGCAACAGAGTTTTTTTAAAGAGAAGAAAGAAGGTAGAGAGAGAGGGGGGTTGGCTGTTAGTGGAATGGAGGGATTAGGGTCTTGTTTTTTTTTAAAAGGAAAGAGGAGAGTGACGGGATCTCAGCTATTGGAACAGTTTTGATCAACGACTAAGATTAGAATTATTTAAAAAGGGATCAAATATCAATTTGGTTAGAATTGACATTAGTTGTGTACAAGATGGCTAGAAAATTAACAAATTGAGAAATTAGGCCTGCTATTTATCGAAATAATAAAACGTTGATATCAAAATAAATCAAGCATGTAAAATTAATGTTACGTAAAATTATTATATAAAATTGTAAGTAATAAATTTTAATAAATTAATAATAATAATAATAATAAAAAAAAACTAGATAATGTATTTTGAACAATGTGAATGTGCACATTTACGAAAAATAATTTAATAAATATAAAAATATGTAAAATGTCGTATTTGAATTAATAAATTGTGAAAAATGATACTAAAAATTAATAAATATAAAATTTATTATTTTAAGAGGAGGAGGGAGGAAATTTTTTTTTTCTAATGGGATTAGGGTTTATTTTTGGTATTTTAAAAAGAAAGAGTTGAAGAATTAATCTCAGCCCTTGGATCAATTTGATCCATGACTGAGATTTAAAGTAATAAGATATTTAGTATTAGATCACAATTAAATTAAAGAGTTGAAACTAAATTTAAGTGGGAAAATTTAGGCTAAAATTGTCATAGATTGGGTTCAAACAATAGCTAGAATTTATATAAAATTGAGAAGATAATTGAATTGATTTAGGACTGCTGTTTTAATAACTGTAACTGTAAGAATAAAAATAATAAGATGTCGCTATTAAAATAACTACGTATGTAAAATTTATGTTACGTAAAGACATCTATAATAATTAAAATCGACGATAATAATAATTAAAAAAATAGACATCTATAAATTATGAATATTTACTTTAAAATTATCGATAAGAATAATAATAATTATGAGTGTGCATGTTTACCAAAAAAATAATAAAATGCTATATTTGAATTGACAAATCATAAAAAATGATAATAAAAAGTAATAAAATAATTTGTAATGAATTAGGTGGAATGGGTTAAAACTGTAATGATTTGAATAAGAATTAGGGTAGAAGGTAAATGAAATCAAGCAAAATGACTGCAATTTTAGGCTATTATTTGAATTAAAGTAGGGATAACAATATATGATAATAATAATAATAATAAAAATAAATTTATGCATTTTTCTAAATTATGAATGCGATATGTTAGAAATCTGTTTGATGCAAGAAAAAATGTGCAAAAAATACTAATATTTAAAAATTAATAATTTTGTTAAAATAACAGCCTAAATGTACCGAGTACATTAACAACAACAACATACACTGTAATACCTCGAGACTCTAACCAATAGTGCAACCATGAATCAAGCTCATGAGAAATAAATTATAATATTTTGGGTTGTTTTTTGATCAAGGATGGTGTGTATTAAGGCCTTAAATATGTCCTAACGATTGGGTGAATCAAAACATTCCGTACCGATTGAATTCTTGGGAAGGATATTGGTATAGTCAACTTCAAATGAGCATATCTCTCATTATACTTGGAATTTTTGAGCTCATAACATATAAACAGATAGATAATTGAATTAGCTTTCCAAAGATACCAATTTCACTAAAATATGATACCGGAGCAAAACGTTATACCCATTTTACTCCAGCATGTCAAACTAGAAAAGGGTGATAACGTTTCTGACGACATTTCTGACGACGTCGTCACGTTTCTGATGACGTCATCAGCCTTAAGCAGAAAATTATAAAATTCGGCCCTTTTGTGATGACATTTCATGATGGCCTATCACGGGTCTACGGCCTGTCACGGATGTCGTCAGCTATTTTTTCAGTAATTTAGAGATGTTTTTGCAAGGGTATTTTGGTCTTTTCCCATCTTTTGAAGACCTCTATAAATATGAGAATCCCATCCAAACCCTAATTCCATTATTTTCTCTTCCAATTCTCTTGAGATAATATATCTAGGGTTATATCAAGAACATAAATCTTCCAAGAATCATCCATAAATCTTCAAAATTTCTTCAAGAACCAAGTTCCTCATAGTGTGGGCTTCAAGAATTATTTATTTCAAGTGTGGATAAAGTCTCAAGCACTAAGTTTCATCCAATTTCAAAGATTAAGGTATGTGGGGTTTTGAACAAGAACATTCTTTCGTTCTTGTGCCCAAAGATTTAATTTCTATTGAATTTAATGAATTTTGGAAAGTGAGTTTCTACCCAAATTACTTTATCAAGGATTTATGAGATTTGAGCTATACAAGATTGACACATATGACTACTACATTGTCTTATTTCTTAAATTAAGAATTTATGTCATGAGTTGTATATTGTTATCATGAAATGATAATTTCTAAGTGATTTATGATAAGTGTCATGATTTATATTTTTCCATGAGAAGTTTGTCTATTGAATATATATTGACATTGAGCTTGAGAGTCAAGAACAAGTTCTATGATGTTTTCGGGAAGATTTGATACTTGATATGATTTGATAAGCAAGTGTACTTGATGATGAGAAAGATTATTTTGAGATTTAGTCGAGTTAAGAATCCATAAGTTGATTATGATTTACAAGTAAGATATATATTTATATTTTGGTCTTCATGATAGACCCTTGAGTTGATTAAGGTAGATTTCCTAACGCGTTCTGAGCTTAAGTCTGGGAGTAGTATTTAGCACTGAGCGGGAAGTATGGGTTCAGCTCATCCTACTTTCCCAGAACTACGTGCCACCGTAGGATAAAGATTAAGGGCCAAAGGCCAAGACAGTTATCACTAAAGTTAAGGTTCTACTTCGATGGTAAGGATAGAACAGCTCCCCCTAACGTGGTCAAGACGCTGGACTCCATGTTAGCTCACATGGTTTATGTTGGTTATAAGAAACTCCCAAGTCCATAATAGTCCAAGTTTCATGAGTTACCGAGTCACTCTAAGTCATGAGTCAAAGAGTTTGAGTTGAGTCCAACGGTTTGTGAGATTTATGAAGCATGTGTTATTATTGATGATTTATGGAAAATATGTTTCAGGTAACTCAAGCGAAGAGAGTCATTATTATCAGCATGCATGATTTTCTTATACATTTATGATATTATTTAAATGTTTCCTGCACCCCCACATACTCAGTACATTCCCAAGTACTGATTCCCATACTCTTCCGTGTTCTATATTTTATCGTGATGTAGGTTCAGGTGCTTAGTCTCAGCAGCGTCAGTGATCTTCGAGTACCTCCATCTACATTCGTACAGTTGGTGAGTCCTCATGGTTCGAGGACCTATGTCCCTAATTTTTGTCTTGATAGTAAATGGTTGTTTATTTCCAGTTCAGTACGGGTCAGTTGGGGATCTGTCCCAATGGCTCCTCAGTCTTATGTAGTAGAGGCTTTGTCAGATTAAAGTACCAGTACGTACATAACTTCAGTATTTTGATTGTACAGGATAGTATTTCTTTATATTCCAATATGTTCATGACATGATTATTCTTCTTTATTACAACTTGATTATTGTCATAGTGAGTTATAGAGGTGATGCCAGGCTCAGAGGGTTAGCTTGAGGTCGCGTGTGGCCTTAAGCACCGTGTGACGTCTTGGGATGGGATCTCGAGGCGTTACATACACACACATACCTATATATATACCTATATATACACACACATACCTATATATATACCTATACACACACACATATACACACTATCTACTATATTTATCAAGTTCTAAATACATACTATATATACGTTAATGAGTATATTATCCTGTAATATAATGCGACATATTTCTTATACAAACTCTGATGAGTTATCGATTATTTTGACTAACATTAATATCACATCAACATGCATTATATTATTACTTCGATCCTCAATAGTATCATATATATGAATGAATCATTCAAAATATTTTGATATATACATTCAGTTATCTAGTTGTCGATTACTGCATGCGTTACTACACGAGATATACGTATATACATATATTTAATTGTCTATCAACTTTCAGATACGTACTATAAATATCAAATACACAATTTTACTACCCCATAATAATATACAACGTATTTTACAAATACTCAGATGAATTATCGATTACATTATCGTATGTCATTAATATACCTTCACTGTATAGTATGTATATTTATATATATGCCTATACATACACACACGTATACACACTATCGACTATATCAAGTTCTAAATATGTACTATATCTATCACATGCGTACACGAGTATATTATCCAATAATATAATGCGATGTGCTTCTTATACTTACTCATATGAGTGATCGATTAATTATATTTGATTATCTTAATACAATATTAGGTTTTGACTACATCGTTCATCAATCGATCACTAGATAATATATATATATATATATATATATATATATATATATATATATATATATATATATATATATATATATATATATATATATATATATATTTATGTATATGAACGCTTGAATGAGTACTATATATATCACATCCACAATTATATTACCTTATAATAGACCGTTATCTACATTGTGTGATCAGTGTAATTTGAAAAAATATATATATAATTATTTCTAATGAAAATAATATATATATATATATATATATATATATATATATATATATATATGTGATTACATATATATAATTATTGCTCACTAAAAATTATTTATTTATTATTTTTTTAGTTCAAAAACCGAACACAAGTGGTCGGTTTTTAATTTTTTTTTTTAAATTAAGAACCGACCACAAGTGGTCGGTTTTTTAAAAATATATATTTTTAAAAAAATAATTAAAAATCGATCGGTCGATTTTTTTAAAAATAAATTTTAAAAAATTTAAAAACCGACCACAAGTGGTTGTTTTTTTACAAATATTTCTTTTTCTTTTTTTAAAACCACCACAAGTAGTCGGTTTTCATTTTTTTATTTATAAAATAATTAATATAAAAATTATTGAAAAAATTATTTTAAAATTTTAAAATAATTTAAAAAAAATTAAAAAAAAAGCGACCACTAGTGGTCGGTTTGTTTAAAAAAAAATTAAATTCTTTTTTTAAAAACTGACCATAAGTGGTTAGTTTTTTATAAATATATATATTTTTTTTAAAAACCATCCACAAGTAGTCGGTTTTTATTTTTTTTATTTATAAAATAATTAATATAAAAATTATTCAAAAAATTATTTTTAAGTGGTCGCTTTTAATTTTTTTTTCTTTTTTAAAAAAACCGATCACAATCTGTTGTCGGGTTTTTAGTTTTTTTTAGTAGTGAATTACTCTCTCTATTCTCTGTATTCTCTCTACTCTTCTTTGTTCTTCCTTGTTTTATAACAAATTTTCCTTTTTTGTTGAGTTTATAATTTTGATCAAAGATTTCATCTCCTCTTTAAATTCTCTTTAATTTAGCTAATGTTTCTTAACTCCTCCATTCCTTTTTTTTTTCAATTCTGACACGATTTTGTACCAAGCTAAAATGACATTTTATGTCCCCGTTTTACTGCCTAATTCCGATTTTAATTTCTATGATATATTATTGTGCATATCTATCCATAAATTAACTAATATCAGTGATTTTAGTCTAACAACTAACTGACCTTAATAGTACAAACAGACTATCTATTTCCGTTAAGAACGATTCTGCAATTACATATACTACTTCATTTATTGCATTTAATAAATTTTATATTTGTAATCTATCACCAATTCATGTACTAAGAACCTAGAAGGAATAATTCAATGGAGTTCATGGATTTACCTAGGTCAGTTTATGGGCTAATCAATAAAAGATTTTTATCTTTGAAACCCATGGGAAAGGGTAGTGCAAGAGAAATCATACAAAAATGATTCCCTGTTCTTTCCGCAGACCCTGCTATTACGAAGGATGTTCACTTCTTAAAATATCCTATATACATAGGCGGGAACAAGGGAAGGGGTCAGATTTGTCCCACATACTTGTCTATTTCACCGAGCCTCTCTCCGAGCTAGTGCCCAGAACGTTACGCCTTTCGTACGGGTCGGAACTTACCCGACAAGGAATTGCACTACAAGATCTCGCGGCCACAGCCAAAGAATTAGAAAAAAAAAGATCGGAGAGTTGTCTAGATCTATTGAGAGAGTTGTCTAGATCTATTGAGATGCCAAAAATAGATTTGAGTTCCTATCAGCTACACATCAACCTTATATCATCAAATCACGGGATTAACATTGTCAGCGACCTCAAAGATTTCACACAGATGCTATGGCTTAACTGTACCCGTCTCGAAATATCTTTACTATTGAATCATAAGGTCCATGCATGCCTCAGCAAAATAGGGAACTCTTAATCATTTTCCATCAGAAATATGCTTAAATACACACTGTTGCATTATCTTTTTGACCACTTCTTCCACCGATTTTCTATTTTATATTGAGTCAGAATGAGACTAATACCACACATCGAGGAAGGAAAAGTAGTTGAGAGGACCAAAAGACCACATCCCTACTGAAATTTCTTTTAAAAATAAGAAATTCTAACCCTTTGTGATTTAGTCCGGTGCTCTTTCTCTAGCTGGTTTAAGTATGATATGTTAGATTAACGGAGAAACATACCACATATTTACATAAATCAAGAACACCTATAAAGTAACGAAATACCTATAAAGTAACGGAATATGCGAGAGAAAAGATGTGTACCTTTGTCCGCCATTATATCATATAATCAAAGATAATTTGTCCGTGAGTCTTCCTCTCCTTTGATTATGATGGCTGGTAGCTGATGAGAATATGTCTTATGTTGAAGCTAGAAGAGGATACCTAGCCTTATATTTATAGGCTTAAAAGCCTTAACCTAGTGCACCCCCCATTATAGGCTCACAGGTCTGATATAGGCCCAAATGGAATCCGCATGAATACACAACCCGTGTCTTGTCCATCAATTAATAACGTCAACCAGTTTTACCTTTAATGTAATAAAAATATAATGTTAAGTCCACATAAAATAAATAATTTTAACATTCTCCCACTTGGACAACGTTAACTTTTAAGGAAAATTTTTGGAAAACTTATTTTTATGAAAATGACTCTCGAGCTGAATAGACAGTGATCATAAACACTTAGTGGTGAAATGCCATCTCCAACATAGTTCAGTTAAGTAAAACATCACTGTTGAACTACATCAGTACTTGTATCAACCAACGACACAAGACCAGTCCACAATTTCAAACATTGAAGTTTTGTAGACATAAACCAAATGATGTGGTAGTGTAGTAAGAAATAGCCAACATGGACTCCAAATCGATGCTATTTCATTGTTATTCCTTCAAAAGATTTTTCATATCAATATGTACGCTTAAAATCAACATGCGTACCATAGAAAAATCGTCACCACGATTTGCTATTACAACATGTGTGAGCACTAAAACATGTACTCCACTAGAAAATCTTAATTTTTAAGGTTCAACATGTGCAACATATGTAACTCCCCAATTTTCTGAATCGGAATGCTACACGGTGCTCATGACCTGTAATACCCCGATCGTTTCTTAAGCCTAAATCCGTCTTTTGAGTGCATGGGAATGACTTCCAAAAGTGTATGATGTTTAAACCATGTTGTATTTCCTTAATTTCGACTTTTTGTCATGTGGATAATTGAATAAGCTTTCCATCGATACCAGTTTCGTCAAAATCGGAGATCGGAGTAAGAAGTTATGGCCGAATTACAAAAAAATAGAAAGCAGTCTAAATCTCCCAGGTGCGACGGTGAGGTCTGACATACTGTCGCATCAGATACGTACCATCGGACATCACCGTCGCATTGAGGCAGAAACCCAGTTCACTGGAAATGTCTGACGATGGGGTCCGATGTAACGTCGGACTATCGACGTACCATTGCCCGGCCCCGTCGAACCAAGGCAGTGAGACCCTTCTCTGGACTAAGTTCGATGGTAAGGTCCAATGATCGTCGCACCTGTGATGTTCCGTTAGACAGCGCCGTCGGACACCCCGATCTGGAAATTTAATTCATTTTTAGAAGGGCATTTTGGTTCTTTTCTCCCATTTTGGCCCTCTATATATATCCAAATCAGATAAGAGAACTACATTACTCTTATTTCTCTTCCAAGAAAATCTAGAAACTAGGGTTTTCTCTCCCAAATCAAAATCTAATCGTCTTCTAAGAAATTCCAGAATCTTCCATAGATTCCACAAGTTTGTTCAAGAATCAAGTTCTCTTAGTCAAAGGCTTCAAGAACCCTAACTCAAGAGTGTGAAAAGGAGTCTATAATAAGTCTCTTAATCTCAAATTCATAATCCAAGGTATGTGGGGTTTGAACAAGAACACTTCCTTCATTCTTGTGCCTAAAGATTTATTTTCTATTATTGAATTCCATGATTTTGCAAAGTGGGTTTACACCCAAATCACTTTATTAAGGATTTATGAGATTTGAGTTGTTCAAGTTTGATATAAATGACTATTTCATTATCTTATTTCTTAAATTGAGGATTTATGCAATGAGTTGAATATTGCTATTATGAATTGATGATTTCTAAGTGATTTAAGATAAGTGTCATGATTTAAGCTTTTCTATGAGAAGTTTGATTATTGAATATATTGATACTTGAAATTGAGAGGCAAGAATGATTTCTTTGATGTCTTCTTGAAATTTTGACATTTGATATGATTTAATGAGCAAATACACTTGATTTTGAGAAATATTGTTTTGAGTTTGAGTCGAGTTAGGAATCTACCATTGTTGTTGATTTAAAGATGAGAAATATTTATGATTTGGTCTCTATGATAGACCCTTGAGTTGATTAAGGTGGATTTCCTAATGCATTCTGAGCTTAAGTCTGGGAGTAGTATTTAGCATCGAGCGGGAAGTGTGGGTTTAGCGCATCCTACTTTCCAGAACTACGTGCCACCGTAGGATTGAGATTAAGGGCCAAAGGCCAAGACAGTTATCACTAAAGTTAAGGTTCTACTCCGATGACAAGGATAGAATAGTTCTCCTCAACGTGGGCAAGATGTTGGACTCCATTTAAGCTCCCATGGTTTATGTCAGTTATAAGAAACTCCCAAGTCCATAAGAGTTCAAGTTTCTTGAGTCACCAAGTCACTCTAAGTCTTGAGTCAAAGAGTTTAAGCTAAGTACATTGATTTATGAGATTTATGATGCATGTGTTATTATTGATGATTTATGGGAAAATATGTTTCAGTTAGTTCAAGCGAAGAGAGTCATTATCGTTAGCATGCATGATTTACTTATACATTTATGAAATTGTTTAAATTGTTGCATACACCCCTACGTACTCAGTACATTCCCAAGTACTGATTCACATACTCTTCTGTGTTTTACATTTTGTTGTGATGTAGGTTCAGGTGCTCAGTCTCAGCAGCAACAATGATTTTTGAGTACCTTTATCTACATTCCTACAGTTGGTGAGTTCTCATGTTTTGAGGATCTATGTCCATAACTTTGTTTTGTTAGTAGATGATTACTTCTTTTCAGTACAGTATGAGTCAGTTGGGGATCTATCCTAATGGCTCCTTAGTCTTAAATATTAGAGTCTTTGTCAGACTACAGTATCAGTGTGTACAAAATTTTAGTATTTTGATTGTACAGGCTAGTATTTCATCGTATTCCTCTATGTTCATGATATGATTATTCTTCTTTATTTTAGCATGACTATCATCAAAGTGAGTTCTATAAGTGATGATAAGTTTAGAGGGTTAGCTTGAGGCTACGTGTGGCCTTAAGCACCGTGTGACGTCTCGGGATGAGACGTTGGGGCATTACAAGATTAGTATTAGAGCCTAAGGTTTAAAGAGTACTAGGGAGTCTGACAAGCCGTATTACGTAGAGTCTTGATCATCTGTGTGTAGCGCGCCACATTTATGAGTAAGAGGCTGCGAGATGTTTTAGGAAAATTCATTTCTTTCTTTCAAAAGTCTATCGTGCCTATGACTGTTTATCTTTGCTGTTAATTCGTGGTCTCATATGACAGAAAAAATTGCCTCCTCATAGAGCTCACAGAAGCAACGAGCAACCTCAACCCGCTGATCCTTTAAATAAGACTGTGACTCATGCCGAATTTCGAGCAACTTTTCAGGCGCTAGCCCAGGTGGTTACCACCAATGGTCAGGCCAATGTTCGGTCCGCAGTTCCACCTCCGCAATAAGGTAATTCAGCAGCAGCTCAGGTTCGTGATTTCATACGGATAAATCCGCTAGACTTTTATAGGTTAAGGACAGGTGAGGACCCACAGATGAATCTCGATGAGGTGAAAAAGATCACCCAAATTATACATATAATAGAGGAATAAAATGTGGAGATAGCTTCCTATCGCATGAAAGATGTTACTTATGATTGAGTGGTGATATAGAGGAAGAGTAGAGAGGAAAATACCGCTCCCATGACTTGGCATTTATTCCAGGATGTATTCTTGGATAGGTTCTTTCCCCCGAGGATGAGGGAAGCAAAAGTAGAAGAATTTATGAACTTGAGATAAGGTTCCATGATAGTTAAAGAGTATTGTCTTAAATTGAACCAGTTATCTAAGTATGCTCCCGGTATGATGGCTGATTCTAGGACCAGTATGAGTAAGTTTTTGATTGGTGTGTCGAGTTATGTTGTGAAGGAGTGTAGATCTGCTATGCTCAATAGGGACATGGATCTTTCTAGATTAATGATACATGCTCAGCAGATTAAAGCAGACAAAGTGAAGGAGAGAGAGAATAAGAGGAAATAAAAGAGTTAGATCAGAGCAACAGGGGTATGGTCAGACTAAATTTTCTAAAGGGAACCGCACTCAGTTCCACAATCGTTCATTCATGCCAGCGCCTTTATCAGCTAGTGCTCCCGCATCTAGGAGCTGACAGGAGCAGGGTAATAGGCCCATTGTGTCTAGGTATCAGGATAATGTGAGAAATATACCTAACCATCCCCTATATGATAAGTATAGCAGAATGCATCTCGGTGACTGCTTAGCTGATCAGAGGGGTTGTTTTGGTTGTGGAAAGTTAGGCTACAAACTCAGAGATTATCCGTATGCTAGACAGACGAGCTGTGATGTTCGTCTCTAGAGTCAGTCTGTCAGTGCTCCAGCCCCTTTAGTTCATCCAACTTCTCCTTAGGGTGCCTCATCTAGTACTGCAAGTGGTTAGCGCCAGAATCACTTTTATTCTATACCACCCCACCTGGAGCAGAGGATTCAGTGTATGTGTTAATGGACCCTGGGTCAAGTTTTTATTATGTCACTCCATTGGTGGCTGTGAATTTTGAGATGAGTGTTTAAAAAATTCCTGAGCCTTTCTGAGTCTCTACCCTAGTAGGCGAATTCGTTATTTCTAAACAAGTGTATAAGAAGTGTCCTATCATTGTCCTTCATAGAGTCTTATTTGCAGACTTGATTGAACTAGACATGGTTGATTTTGACATTATTCCGGGTATGGATTGGCTTCACTCTTGTTATGTGTCTATAGACTGTCGTACCCATGTAGTCAAGTTTCAGTTTCCCAATGAGCCAGTCTTTGAATGGTCTGGAAATTCTATATCTCCTTAGAGTCATTTTATATCCTTCCTTAAAGCCAGGAAATTGATATCCAAGGGTTGCATCTATCATTTGGTTCGAGTTAAAGACATTAAGTCCGAGACTCTGACTATTCAGTCAATCAACATTGTCAATGAGTTTCTTGATGTTTTTCCAAAATATCTCCTAGGGATAACTCCTGATGGAGAGATAGAATTCGAGATTGATCTTCTTCCCGATACACAACTTATTTCTATTCCTTCGTATTGTATGGACCCTGCAGAACTTAAGGAGTTGAAAGAGCAACTCAAAGATCTTCTAGATAAGGGTTTCATAAGTCCCAGTGTGTCTCCTTGGGGCGCACCCGTTCTATTCGTTCAAAAGAAAAATGGTTCATTGCGTATGTGCATTGACTATCGTCATCTTAACAAGGTCACAGTCAAGAACAAGTACCCTCTTCCTAGAATTGATGACCTGTTTGATCAGCTGCAAGGTGCCAGCTATTTTTCAAAAATAGACTTGAGATCCAGTTACCACCAGCTTAAAGTCAGGGAGTGTGATATTCCAAAGACGACTTTCCACACCTTTTATGGTCATTTTAAGTTCCTAGTCATCTCCTTTAGGCTAACTAATGCCTCAACAGCTTTTATGAACCTCATGAATCAAGTGTTCAGACAGTACTTGGATATGTTTGTTATTGTGTTCATAGATGATATTCTTGTATACTTCCAAAATGAGAAAGACCTTGTAGATCATCTCTGAATTTTCTTGCAAACCCTTAGAGATCATCAGTTATTTGTCAAATTTAGCAAGTGCAAATTTTGGCTAAGTCAGTTACTTTTCTGGGTCATATTATTTATTTTAAAAGTGTTCGAGTTGATCATCAAAAGATAGAAGATGTAAAGAATTTTCCTATACCTATTTCCCCGTCTGACATTAAGAGTTTCTTGGGTCTAGCTGGCTACTACCGTCATTTTGTTGAAGGTTTCTCTTCTATTGCGTCTCCTCTGACCTTGTTAACCCAAAAGAAATTTAAATTCCTGTGGTCAGATTCCTGTGAGAAGAGTTTTTAGGAGTTAAAGACTCGACTCACTTCGGCCTCTGTATTGACCCTTCCTAACGGTGTAGATGATTTTGTGGTGTACTGTGATGCTTTTAGAGTTGGTTTGGGTTGTGTATTGATGCAGAAGGGTAAGGTTATAGCCTATGCCTCCAGACTGTTGAAGCCACATGAGAAGAATTATCTGACCCATGATCTTGAGTTAGCTGCCGTGATTTTTTCTTTAAAAATCTGGAGACACTACTTGTACGGTGTTTATTTTGATGTCTTTACGGATCACAAGAGTTTGTAGTATGTGTTTACTTAGAGAGAGTTGAATCTTCGATAGAGACGGTGGTTATAATTGCTGAAAGACTATGATGTGAGTGTGTTGTATCACCTAGGTAAGACCAATGCAGTGGCGGATGCCCTTAGCAGGTCATCCATTGGCTGTGTAGCGCATGTAAAGAAATATAATAAGGAATTAGTTCATAAAGTGCATCTTCTGGCTAGGTTGGGTGTTAGTTTGCTTGATTCAGCTGAGGGTATTGTTTGGGTCCAGAGTAGTTCTGAATCTTCTCTAGTTTCGGAGGTAAAGGAGAAACAAGATATGGATTCTCGTTTGGTCAAACTGAGAGAGTCAGTTAAAGACCAAAAGGTAAAGGTTTTCTCCCAAGGGGAAGATGGTGGTTTAAATTTCAGAATAGATTGTGTGTGCCTGATATTGATAACTTGAGACTGAGAATTATGGCTGAAGCGCATGGTGCGCGGTATGCTATTCATCCCGGTGCTACCAAAATGTACCGGTATTTACAAAAAATCTATTGGTAGAATGGTATGAAAAAGGATATAGCGAAATTCATAGAGAAGTGTGCAACTTGCCAATAGGTTAAAATAGAGCACCAAAGATTCGGTGGGATGATGCAAGAATTTGGCATTCCTACTTGGAAGTGGGAGGAAGTGAATATGGATTTCGTGACCGGTTTACCTCTCTCTCATCTTCATTATGATTCAATTTGGGTCGTTGTAGATAGGTTGACTAAATTCTCACATTTCTTACCAGTACATACATCTTTACCACTGAGGACTATGCTAAGCTATACATCCGAGAGTTAGTCAGGCTGCATGGATTTCCTTTATCTATCAACTCCGATAGGGGTAATCAGTTTACTTCTCAGTTTTAGAGAGCCTTTCAAAAGGGTCTCGATACCCAAGTTCATCTTAGCTCCGCTTTTCATCTGCAGACCGATGGTTAGGCTGAGAGGAATATCCAGACTTTGGAGGATATTTTGAGGGCATGTGTTCTTGATTTTAAAGGAAGTTGGGATAAACATTTGTCATTGATTAAATTTGCTTATAACAACAGTTTTTATGCTAGCATTGGAATGACTCCATTTGAGGCCTTATATAGAAGGAGGTGTAGATCACCCATTGGTTAGTTTGAAGTGGGTGAAGCTGCTGTGATTGGACCTGATGCCGTGTTCGAGGCTATGGAGAAAGTTAAGCTGATTCGAGAAAGGTTGGAGATAGCCCAGAGTCGTCAAAAGTCATACGCAGATGTGAGAAGAAGAGCTCTTGAGTTTGAAGTTGATGATTTGGTGTACCTGAAGATTTCACCCATGAAAAGGGTGAAAAGATTTGGTAAGAAAGGGAAGCTTAGTCCCTGATACGTTGGCGCTTATAGAGTTTTGAATCGTGTTGGGAAAGTATTTTATGAGATTGAGTTGCCTACAGAGTTGTCAGTTGTCCATCCTATTTTTCACGTTTCTATGCTCAAGAAGCACTTTGGTGACTCTTTTGTTGTTGTCCATTAGAAAGTTTTAAAGGTTTGGGATAGTTTTTCGTATAATGAAGTTCCGGTTGATATCCTAGATTATCAAGTTCGTAGACTAAGAAACAAGGAAGTTCCCTTGATTAAAGTTCTGTGGCAAAATCAATCAATCAAGGGTGCTACTTGGGAAACAGAAGCAGATATGCATGTCAAGTACCCCCACCTCTTCTCCGTGAGTTCAAATCAAGCCGAAGGTATTATTTCTCCTTAATTCAGTTTCCTTCTAATCCAGTGTATTCAACTATATGGTTATCCTTTCTATCATTCGTGCATTCAGTGAAGTACCTGAAAGTCTAGAGTGAAGTAAGTTTGTTGAGTGAATTGTTTCAGTAGAGTATTTTCAGTTTTCTCTTTGATATTGAGTCTAACTAGCAACATTCGTGGATGAATGTTTCCAGGGGGAAGATATAGTAATACCCCGATTGTTTCTTAAGCCTAAATCCATCTTCTGAGTGAATGGGAATGACTTTCAAAAGTGTATGATGTTTAATCCATGTTGTATTTCCTTAATTTTGACTTTTTCTCATGTGGAGAATTGAATAAGCTTTTCATCGATACCAGTTTCATCAAAATTGGAGAAATAAGTTGTGGCCGAATTACAAAAAAACAAAAAAGCAGTCCGAATAGCCTAGGTGTGATAGTGAGGTCCGACGTACCATTGCATTAGCAAAATAGGGCCAGACAGCGCCGTCGCATTGAGGCAGAAACCTAGTTCACTGGAAATGTTCAACGGTGGGGTCTGACGTAATATTGGACTATCGACGTATGATCGAACCGAGGCAGTGAGACGTTTCTCTGGACCAAGTTCCACGATAAGGTCTGATGACCATCACACTTGTGACGTTTTGTCAGACAGCGCCGTCAGACACCTTGATCTGGAAAGTTAAGTCGTTTTAAAATGGTATTTTGGTCCTTTCTCCCATTTTGGCCCTCTATATATATATATATCCAAATCATAGAAGAGAACTTCATTTCTCTTATTTCTCTTCCAAGAAAATCTAGAAACTAGGGTTTTCTCTCCCAAAGCAAAATCCAATCCTCTTCCAAGAAATTTAAGTCTTCTACAGATTCCACAAGTTTGTTCAAGAATCAAGTTCTCCAAGTCAAAAGCTTCAAGAACCCTAACTCAAGAGTGTGAAAAAGAGTCCATAACAAGTCTCTTCATCTCAAGTTCATAATATAAGGTATGTGGGGTTTGAACAAGAACACTTCTTTCGTTCTTGTGCTTAAAGATTTAATTTCTATTATTGAATTCCATGATTTTGCAAAGTGGGTTTACACCCAAATCACTTTATTAAGGATTTATGAGATTTGAGTTGTTCAAGTTTGATATAAATGACTATTTCATTATCTTATTTCTTAAATTGAGGATTTATGCCATGAGTTGAATATTGCTATTATGAATTGATAATTTCTAAGTGATTTAAGATAAGTGTCATGATTTAAGCTTTTCTATGAGAAGTTTGATTATTGAATATATTGATACTTGAACTTGAGATCCAAGAATGAGTTCTTTGATGTCTTCCTGAAGTTTTGACATTTGATATGATTTAATGAGCAAGTACACTTGATGTTGAGAAAGATTGTTTTGATTTTGAGTTGAGTTAGGAATCCACCATTGTTGTTGATTTAAAGATGAGAAATATTTATGTTTTGGTCTCTATGATAGACCTTTGAGTTGATTAAGGTGGATTTACTTACGCGTTCTGAGATTAAGGTTGGGAGTAGTATTTAGCACCAAGCAGGAAGTGTGGGTTTAGCACATCCTGCTTTCCAGAACTACGTACCATCGTAGGATTGAGATTAAGGGACAAAGGCCGAGATAGTGATTACTAAATTTAAGGTTCTACTTTGATGGCAAGGATAAAACAGCTCTCCCCAACGTGGGCAAGACGTTGGACTCCATGTAAGTTCACATGGTTTATGTCAGTTATAAGAACTCCCAAGTCCATAAGAGTTCAACTTTCTTGAGTCACCAAGTCACTCTAAGTATTGAGTCAAAGAGTTTGAGCTGAGTACATTGATTTATGATGCATGTGTTATTATTGATGATTTATGGGAAAATATGTTTCAATTAGTTCAAGCGAAGGGAGTCATTATCGTCACCATACTTGATTTTCTTATACATTTATGATATTGTTTAAATTGTTGCATACACCCCCACGTACTCAGTACATTCCCAAGTACTGATTCACATACTCTTCTGTGTGATACATTTTCTCGCGATGTAGGTTCAGGTGCTCAGTCTCAGCAGCGACAGTGATTTTTGAGTACCTTCATTTACATTCCTGCAGTTGTTGAGTCCTCATATTTCGAGGATCTATGTCCTTAACTTTGTTTTGTTAGCAGATGATTACTTCTTTTCAGTACAGTTTGAGTAATTTGGGGATCTGTCCCAATGGCTCTTCAGTTTTAAATAGTAGAGGCTTTGTCGGACTAGAGTATCAGTGTGTACAAAATTTAAGTATTTTGATTGTACTGGCTAGTATTTCATTGTATTCCAGTATATTCATGATATGATTGTTCTACCTTATTTTTGAATGGCCATTATCAAAGTGAGTTCTAGAAGTGATAACAGGCTTAGAGGGTTAGGTTGAGTCTACGTGTGGCCTTAAGCACCGTGTGACATCTCAGGATGGGATCTTCGGGCGTTACATGACCTCGAAGGACCACAAGCCAGCCCATGACTGATTTCTGTACCTGTATACTGAATAAGATAACATAATAATGTGGAAATATGCACTAAAAGGACATAAGGTTCAATCATGAACATAGCTGAATAATGTAACATCTGTGTGGGGTAATATAATACCCAAAACAAAATTGGAAATACTAAAGTCTGAAACATGATAGTCTAGAAAGCCTCTAAACATGACTGAAACTGTCTGAGTGAGAAGTTGATGGGATATGTCCCCAACTAACTCCAACTAATAAACTAATCAATAATATAATAGAAAATCATCATGCCCTCGAAAGATGAGGACTCACTTCTACTCTGACTGCTGAAAACTGAAATCTACTGCTGATCTAGAGCTCGTGTCTTTGAACCTATGGTGTAACATAAAAAGAAATCACCATAGCATGAATGCGTCAGTACGATGGAATGTAATGAGTATATATGTGAGGTAGGCTGAATGCATGGGGTTCATATGCATGAACAATAATAATACATAGCTGACTAACTATCATGAGCATGAGAATACATGCGTGAGACATAATTACTGATACTAATATCGTGATTACTGATAACCTGACATGACTGATGACTGGTATGACTGATAACATGAGTGACTATAAGTGACAGTCCTGAATTTGATGGAACTATCTGAGTTTCATACTGTATCTGAGTTGACTTGTCGACAATCCTAAAATCTGAAGAACTATCTGAGTTCTAATACTAAGACTGATTGACAGTATCTGATAGTCCTGATTCTGTATCATGAAACTGTGGGAGGTAGTATTTAACCGACATCCCCCATATGTGCTATAATAACTAAGCTGGGGTCCGATCTATGCCCTGATTGGAAGGGTGTCAATACCGTGTCACTGGTAAGGACAACATGTGAGTAACCTCATATAATAGGTAACTCTAGTGAGAATGGTGGGACCCTAATCTGACAGGTTAAGCCACCTCATCTACCCTCATATAGCAGGCTACGTTGTCTCTACAGATGCTGGCTATATATTTCTGGAATACAAGGCTTACTTCTAAGAATCACACCCTCATATAGCAAGTGATTTCGTATACTTGGGTTCACTAGGTGCTAATTCCTACTCCCATCTGAGTAGACACGAATATAGTTTACTGAACTGAACATGAGCTAAGTTACTGAGTTCCATTGACTGACAGAATACTACTAATATTTGACAACTGGCTGAGTCATGAGATCATGGAGATTTTTCCTAAGTCATAAGACTATCTTAAGTCTAAGAGTTCATAGATTGACTGATGGTATCGTGAAAACATGACATGGCTCTAGGCACACAACTAATGTTTTGGGTACAAGTACCCCCAGGACTCGATAGAAGGAAACTGACATAGCATGATTTACTTGATTACTTGAATAACATCATAATACATACTGCATTCATAGGAGAATTTCATCAAACATGTATTAGGCATAAACTTGTACATTCTTGGGGATTTTATGATATCATGCTAGTTCGACAATATTCCTTCATCTAGGCATTTAATCAAACATATTGCAGGCACGATACCTGTAAACATCATTATTCAATTCTAATTTCATCTTTCATGGGTTTAAATGTTAGGGTTACATGAATCTATGTTTATAGTAATTAAACCCACATAGAAATTGTCAACAATCATGGAGTAGAATCCAATTTCACATTTATCAACATGAACATGAGCAGCCAAATCACGAAAACATGAAGGAAATTCATAACTTGAGTTTTAAAAAAGGGTTCTTGGACTTCATGGACCATGAATGAACACTATGCATACCTGGGTTATGATTTCTTGATGTTCTTGATCTTGGAGAAGGGAAAATCCCTTAATTCTTGAAGAAGATTGGATCTTGTTCTCGGAGATTAAATTTAGAGAGAAACCCTAATTGTTTTGTGAAATAATAATGGATAAAGTGGATGAAATCATGAATAAATGGGTGTATATAAATGGGTGCTAAATGACCAAAATACCCCTGTTAAAATGGCCTGAAAAAGCTGATCGTAAAAATCGACAGTGGCCTCCGACGGTCCGTCAAAATTGGGAAGGTCCATCGTGACTTGCTGTCGATCCTAGGCAGAACCTGATGGTACTGGATGCTTCCAACGGTTTCCTTTGATAGTCCATCGGAACTTTGATGGTTCGTCAAGCCACACCGTCGGTCAGGGATAGAAACTAGTCCTACTGGTTCTCTCCGATGGTGACTTATGATGGTCCATCGGACCTTCGACGGTCCATCGGGTCTTGCCGTCGGACATGAACAGAAATTGGGTATACTGGTTCACTACGAAGGTGGCCTCCAACGGTCCATCGGACCTGCGACGGCCTGTCGAGCCATACCGTCGCACCTGAGAGAATTTCCTACATTCCATTTTTTGGACGTAACTTTCTCATTTGACACCAGATTTTGATGAAATTGGTATCGATGGAAAGGTCAAAAAATTTCCCACATGATGGAAAGTGAAGATCATAAAAATTCCATGTGTATAAAATAAATTTATATTTCAAAGGAAAGTTCAACCTTCCTGGTGATGATTTCAAGCTAAGAAAAAGCACGGGTATTACAACATATTACATGGTGCAACAACCAGAAAAATTCCCAAGGTAGAATGATATACCATATATGTCTCCAAAACAAAGATCCAATAAAACAACAATATGATCTTATCAATATGAGACATAGCCAACACGTAAAGAAAAAAGCCTTAATATAATAAAATAATATTAAAATGTGAATGATGAACTTACTTCAATCTTGAGATAGATGTAATGATCAATCTTTTTCTCCACAAAATCCATAGTTGTGATAATTTTCTCAAACTTCAAGTACCACTGTCGAGAAGCTTGCTTCAAGTATTAGATTTCTTCAACTTACACACAAGATGCTCACTTTTGGAGTTGTTGCATGTAAACCTCTTCATTAATATTACCATTCAAACAAAAATTATCTTTACATCTATCTGATGTAGCTTAAGATCGAAGGACCCCATTCGTTGACCAGTCTCAGCGTATCTACCATAGTACTCACTCCCATGATCCAACGTCAGTATCTTAATGACCTTTATTATTTGTTTCTCTACTTCAATTTTAAATACTTTGAAAATTCAGTGGGAATGATTTCCAACAAATAAGAACTACGAGTAGCGTTCCTTTTTTTAGTCTACATGTTCCTATGTCACCTCAAGAGAAGGTAAAATATTAGACTTAATCAATCTATCAATTCTATCTTTAGAGATATGACCTAAATGCTTATGCAACAACATGTATGATTTCATTTAAAATTGGTTGTTTAGACCCTAAATTTTTAGAATTAAAAAAGTTGTATTCAAAATCTGAAGTTAAGGAAATTTTAAACAAACCATCAGAAAGGAATTAATGACCAACAAATCGGAAGTTCAAAAGTAAATTAACTTTAATAGAATCAAATTTATAATCAAATTTGTCTAAAACTGGAATATAAATCTAATTTTGTCTAAAAGACGGTACATAAAGACTGTTTTCAAGAACGAGCTTATAACCAGTTTGTAAGCCCAAAACTACAGTTTCTATAAAATCTACTTCAACTTAGACATCTGTTCTTGACTCTAATTTCTTTGGGTTCCTTTTATTATTGAACCCCTGCAAGGAAATGGCAACATGAGCAGTAGATCCACTATCAAACCACTAAAAATTAATTGGGCGTCTATAAAGTGTGACTCAAAACAAACAAGATCTAGATGATTACCTTTTTTTGACTCTTTAAAAGTATGATTATTTGATCTTTCAAACTTTCTAGGTTCATTGCAAGATCTTGCTTTGGAATCATGATAAGATAATATGGCAACAACATCCTTCTCCCTTTTAATTCCCCCTATCAAACAACCATTTGAAGATGAGATCCTTGATTGATTAAGTTTTATCCTGAGTATTATAGACAATTTTCATTTGACTAAACTCAGCAGGCAAAGAGTTAAGAGCATAGTTAACAATGTAAGTATTAGGAAGAGTTATTTCAAGGATTTTCAGTTTGGACTGAATGTGGACCGTTTTAAGTATAGCACCTCTAGTAAAGTCATACCTCATTCCGACAAGTTTATTCATTAGATCTCCACTCTTATTGGATAGAAGATACCTTTCTTCCACTTGGGCATGAAACCTTTTGACATTGATAGCCACTTTTGAGGTGCTTAACAATCAACCTCCTAAAGGCAAGGATGCATGGCTTATTACATCTCTCCCACTTAGTATTAATTTTTTTCCGGTAGTTGTACTAGAATCAGTGAGAGCTGGAGGCACATCCTCACGCAAGGCCTGATCTATGTCAGCTATGCCCAAAGCAAATTCAAGATTTTATTTTCATCGCTTAAAGTTAGAGCCTGATAGAACCACAACTTCAACATTGTTATTGTTCAAATAAATGGTAAATTTTTACAATATAACATGAATTTATCAAAATAGCAAGACATAAGAATAATAATCTTATCACAACGATGAGTCTCGCAACATCAACAGTAGCCCCCCATTGGGAAGGGAAAGAAAATATTTTCAATATTAGAAACCTATCCCCTTTGGGAGGATAAATTTACTAAATAAAAATATTTTCACATAATTGGGCTCATCACAATACTAATTTAAAACACACAATAAATCTCCTTTAGGTAGATCATTGTATGTTCTAACTTAGTGATATCCCTCAAAATGGATTAAACAAGTCTCATAAAGCAAAGCAAATAAGTCACTTTGGTGTACTTTATTTTTCCTAATTTATGCCATTGCTTAATTTTCTCATGTGATACAATAAGTAACCACACAATTAAAATATTATAAATTTTATTTAGTTGTAATTCAAATGAAATCAAATTCAAATACAATAAAAAATAAAGTAAATAAATAACAATTCGACATCTTTTATAAATAATAGCTTAAAATTTTAAATTTCATAAAATAAGTAACTTTTTATATTATTTAATCTAAGCATATGGAATTAAATAAATGAATGAATATTTAATAACATAGCCACCAGAACACATTCTTAAGAAGACTTTGGTTCAGCCAAATTTACTCAAGCCAATATCAAAAACTAACTAAAATTAATACTCTGTAAATAAGAAATGCAACGAAAAAAACACTTGGATAAGACACATATTTCATAAAATCTTTCTCAAGATCATTTTTGGGACACAAGTCTAAGATTAATTTATCACCTTTCACCAAAAGGCTTACAATTTTTCATCTGAAATCTTTTCTAAATACGATCAATAGAAGCCTTTTGTGAAAGCCTCAATAACTTACGAGATTTATATGATGCCTCTCCAAGATCTTTCATATCAAACACTTTGTTCAATGAATGCTTAGTTTCATGCAACAGTCCCAAATTCGTCATTCAGTTTATACTCAAACTTGCAAGACCACATTATATTCATAACCCCTTTTATTCAAAATCATATTAATAACCACCCAAAATATTTAAACATTAGTTCTTGTTTCAAAACAAGAAAACTGATGCAAACTACTCCCTTCCTTTTTCAATACTTTATCATATGGTGGTCATTTTTTTCATCAATCACATGCAAATTCTTTATTAGAAAACATGAGCATTTGTAAGTAAACCCCCCCCCCCCCCCCTCTAATTCTTTCATAAAACAATAACAATCCATAACATTGTTAGGATAATGAATTTCATAACAAGAGAGGTAATCACGCAAATCATGCTCTCATGTAACTTTTCAAACTAATAACATATGTCCACATGAAAATAAATTCAAGTTTAGGTAAAACAACCTTATAGTTTATATAAGATTACATCATAAAATGGGACCTACAATGCATACTCTTCAACAATTTCAAAACCCATCTCATTTTTGAAATTAAATACCTTAAACACTTGTTTAATTGATAAATTTATGCCCACAGATTTTAGGATAGTCCCATATACAAAAAATTTTGCATTTTAAGATTTAACTATTCTGGTTCCCCTTATAGTACAGTAGAACATGTATCCTTTAGAATGAGCTAGATAACCAATGAAAAAAAATGTGAGGTTCTAGATTTAGTTTTCTTTTTTAAAGGGTTATATATTTTACCTCCGCAAGACATCCCCAAACTCAAAAATGATTTAAACTGAATTTTCTATTCGCCTACAACTCAAAAGGGGTTTTAGGGACTAACTTAAAATAACTCGATTAAAAATATACATAAATGTTTGATAGCTTCACCATAGGTTAGATCTACTCATCATACTTCTCATCATGTCTCTTAAAGAACGGTTTCACCTTTCAAGATAATGAAAAGTTTTTAAAACAATTTTAATTTGTAAATACTATCAATATACTTTTAAACATATCTATTTACTTTTGACAAGGTATAAAGCAGCGAAAAACTTTGTCAACAAAGACAATCAATTTTTTGTAATTACAGCCCCTGACAATTTTCTTTTAAACTAATAGTACTCCGTTGATTAATTTTCACATTGAACGGAAACAATTGTTCCATTATCCTCAACAATAACCCCCAGGACTAGAAAAATATGCCATAATTTCTAAAAATCAAATCCAATTGATTTGACCATCGGCTGACTCTTAATCATATGTACACCATTTTTAATATGGAATAAAGTAGTGTGCAACAATCAGAATAAAGTTAGCAGCCAAAAGAAAAATGAAAATAGTTTCAGATTTAGGTTTAAGATAAAGTGCGACACAATCATTATTTTCAATTATTTTTTTATTGAACTGAGTAATAGGGTTCAAGATCTATGTGAAAAGCTTTGATACCAAGTATTAAATTAACGGAAAAATATACCACAGATTTACCTAAACTAAGAACCTACTTGTCCTGATCAGAAGAAGAAAGAAAAACACCTATAAAGTATCAAAATATGCAAGAGAAAAGATGCGTACCTTTGTCCGCCATTACATCATGTAATCGAATACGATTTGTCTGTCATTACAACACGTAATTGAAGACGAACAAGGCGGAGTCTTCCTTTCCTTTGCTTATGACGGCTAACAGCTTATGGGAATACGTCTTATATTAAAGCCAGGAGAGGGAACCTAACCTTATATTTATAGGCTTAAAGGCCTTAACCTAGTGCACCCCCCAATATGGGCTCACAGGTCTACTACAAGCCTACACTATTGCCAACCCATACCAATAACATGAAATGGATACAGACCCATATGGAATCCGCATGAATACACGACCTGTGTCTTATCCACCAACTAATAAATCAACTCGTTTTACTTTTAACGTAATAAAAAGATAATGTTAAGTCCACATAAAATAAATAATTCTAACATGATATTTAGGGGTCGTTTGATAGAGTGTATTGAAAAATTAATGCATGCATTAGTTTAATGTGTATTATTAATACCTTGTTTGGTATACTTTTGCACCCTCTGTATAACTAATGCTTGCATTAGTTATACACTCTATTGTGTATTAATGTGTGTATTATTAATACCTCAAAATCCATGGTATTGGCAATGCAATGGATCCAATACATGCAGTAACATGATTAAAGATACTATTATCTTTCAAAAAAAAAAAATTCACATCCTTTCCAACATATATGTGGAGGATATTTTTGTAAAAATTCTCTTTTTAAGAAATTATTTAATTCATGTCATTTTTAATACATCAAATCAAACACTGTATAAAAAATACAAGCATAATTAATACAAACATAGCTAACACAAGTATTACTAATATAAGCATTATTAACACACTATATTTTATATTATTATTAGACACTCTACCAAACTATCCTTAGTGTATATTATTACTCTGGAAGAATGAGCATTTGTGCTTCCTTTGATAATGGTTGAAAATCAGTAAAATTGATTGTACCCGCAAAATTGAACACCTAATTAGTCAAAAAATTTGCAACTTATATCAATATGATGGTCTCACTACTATATAAATTATATTCTGTCTTGTAAATTCAACTTATCTCTAAGCGAATCTATTAAACATGATTAACGCGAGTTCAAGCAGCTCATCTTTTACCAAATATTTATGGGTAAACAACATAAATCTCAACACGTTACTATCTAATTACTCTCTCTCTCAATTTTTATATTAATTACATGATATTCCGGATGTGATACATTATTTAACCTCCCATACATAAGCTTATGATACATTACTAACTAGTTAGTTGGAGATAAAAAGGGAAAAAACATTAAAAGTGCATATAATTGAGGAATTAACACACTCAATTTAAGATTTTTTTTATTTAATTACAGAAAATCCTTAACAACTTCATTATTTGAAATTTGAATAATTAAATCAATCTTCATTTATCATAATCTTCCAAAACTAATTTCTTCTCCAATCGTTCATTCCCTGCGTTCAGAAAAAAATTAAACATACTATAAGAATCTGATGTATCAGATGAATTTCATTTCACATATATATACATATCTTTCTATGTATCAGAAAAACGAATTTAAAATTTAATTTCTTTATATTTATGTATCAGAATAAAGAAATATATATTGAATGTATCAGAAATCATTGATTACCTCTATCAGAAATAATTTTATGTATCAGAATGCATGTAATATCTCTGTCAAAAAATATTTATGTATCAGAAAACCAATTTAATGCTTAATTTCTTTATATTTATGTATCAGATTAAGAAATATATATTGAATGTATCATGAATCATTCATTACCACTGTCAGAAATAGTTTTATGTATCAGAATGCATGTAATATCTCTGTCAAAAAAATATCTATGCATCAGAAATAATATTTACAGTTTCGTTTGTTTCATTAAATATTATGATACATAAATAGAATGTATATGGACGAAATTTATCAATCTGATACATAAAAATCATACCTTTAATATGAATCTCTTTTAGACTTTTTTTTCTCTTTGCAACATCAACAACACACTTATGAAGAAGTACGTTAATGAAAATTGTTTGTGAAATTTTTTCGGCAGCCAATGACCATAACACAGATAGAACTTTTTTTTTTTTACATTTCTTTTTTGTAATTTTGTCGATGCGAATTAACATAAATATACACCCCAATCAAATTAGTAGCGAAATTCGAAATTATAATAAGTTGAATAATGACGGACATTTTTTATTTTTGAAATCGATTGGCAATCTGAATGGATTTGGTAGGTTTTCTTGAAGCTACTTGGAGATTTGGGAGAAAGAAACACATAAGCAATAGCAACTTTGGCATATAATACTATTGATTTGCCTAATTTAAAATATTTGCCTTATATTATTCATAATGATTAATCATTTTATAGCATGTTTTCTAAGGAAAACAAAATTTTCCTTATCTGCAAAAATGTCAACGTGATTTAAGGTTTTAAAATAGGAGTTGTGTGTTATGTATCAAATAAAAAACTTATTTAGAGATTTAGAAGGATTTTTGTAATTAGTTTAGTGGGATGTGATTTTAAGTAATATAGGATACTTAAGGTGTTGGTTTATGTAATTTATCCAATATTTATCCTAATTCACTTTTTCAAAAGAATACAAGATAAATTTATGCCCAAGTTTATTTCTAATAATAGCTAATCAGGACAAGTCTCATGGATAAATCACAAAGAAAATTTTTGAAGATTGAAGTATACAAGAAATAAAGAGAATATGAATATTAGTGAATCTCTGATGTCACCTTTTATCTACTTGTGTTCATGCTTTTTACCATCAGGATTTATTTACGAAAGAATCATAGTTATAAAAAGTCTAGACACAAGTTAACAAAAGGTGACAACATAGACCTCTGTATTCCCCACCTCTCATCTTTTAACATGATGATGAAGGCGTTAGACTTATCTGAAAGTTCTACCAAAAATTCTCCATATGATTTATCAATGAGACTTGATCATGTGATACAACTAATATATAAAATAGCCATTTGTGATCTTTATTAGATTTTAGATGAGAATCTGAATTCGAGAAAAAATGAGTCAATTTTAAAACTAAAATTAGCGTTGTTTTTCTTAAAATGAAAAAAATGCAGTAAGAGTTAAGAGAAGAGCGGAGTAGGAGTTAAAGAAAAGCTTTTGTGGTTGGGGACCAGAAGCATGTGATACACCTCATAATTCTATTACTATTTTGACTTTGCATGAAGAAACAATCACATTTTTCATTTCTATGTCATCTCCTAATTTCATTTTTGGTCCCTGTGTATTTGACTATGCACATCTAACCTTGAATTAACTAAAATGAATAATTTTAGTCTAATTACTAGCTGATCTTAACATTACAAACAGACCATATGTTACTATTACGGACAATTTTGAATTGCATATACTACTTCATACATTATACACTAAATTATTTATGTTTAGTCTATCATAAATTCACGTGCTAACAACCTAAAGGTGTCAACGAAATTTACTATAGTACGTGTATTGCATGTGTATATTACATCAACTAATAAATATATAATAATTATTTAAAATAAAAATTAATAATAAAATAAATGCAATATTTGTTCACACAATCGTTATAAAAATGTTAATCAAGCTTTTACCCATTTATGAGTTTTCATGCATTACTTGGTCCACTCATGAAATTATCAAACTCACTTATACCTTGTACATACATGCTAAGAATAGTATAATCACTTTCTAATCATGACCTGTAGGGGGTACATCCCATCCATGAACCTAACCAAGAAACAAGTGCCTGCTAACCTTATTCCATCAATATTCCATGAGACTGTTCAATTACTGAGACATTCCATAATAATCTATAATGAGATATACAAAATCATACAAAGCAAAGATGTCACCAACACTTTCACTATCCACAAGCTTTATGTAAGGTTCATTTATAAGACATGCACACTTAAATAACACGTACTAATAAAAAAGCTATGGTGCGAGATACCCACATAACAAAATTGAATTAAACTATGTAATCCTCACTCCACTGCCATCCAAATCCCTAAACATTCCACTTAAATTATTCCTCTTTTCTAAAACAACAAATCGGGTTACCACCCTAGATGCTATCAAAATTTACCAACACTCCCCACAGTATATTCACTTTCCTTAGGAGTTTACACTAATGATCGATAACTTGTCCTTTCCACTACCCTAATTATGAGTCTACAGTACTGAACCACCTCCCCATAGATTACCTTAACTCTAATCGATTTTAGCCATCCAAGCTCTATGCCTAGAAGCCTAATCATGAAATCTCCTGTCCATCTATGTTACATTTATACTTTGTAATATGGATCTACACTAATCCATTAACCTTAGCTGGCCTGGATGTCAACCAGCTATAGGAAGGATGAACGAATGTGAATTTCAACCTTGCACTAATATTATGGATGCTATTTCATTATTTCTCAACAATCCATGGGTTTGCACCCTGTTCGCACCCATTTTTATTTCTCCGTAGCTCCAAGGCACGGGAGGCAACCCTATGGATTTTTGTATCTCTCCCACGTTGATGGTTTTCAACTTATGAAGAAAAAAAAATTAAAATCTGCTTAAGGGGGTTTCTGATCTGCGGTATGTCATTATTGCGAGATTTGTTGCTATAATAGAATAGGTCTTTCTATAGGGGGCTGATGTCAGTTTAATCAATTCTTTTTAAACTTCAAATTTAACTTACGTAGCCCCATTATAGTTTATGATCATAGTTATAATAATTTTCGTATCCTGTACTCATATCGAGGTGTTTTCTCGTAATGGTGAATTAGGTCATTACATTTTAGTCCTTGTGTTATTGCCTAATTTTTCTTTTGATCATGTAATATTTGATTGTGCTCATCTAACCATAGATTAATTAAAGTGAGAGAGTTTAATTTAATTACTAAATGAGCTTAATATTATAAATAGAGCATCTGTTATCTTTAGAAAAAATTCAAAATTACATATACTACTTAATTTATTTTACATAATAATTGATTTATTTTTAATCTACCACAAATTCGTGTGATATAAACCTAAAGGTGTCAACTAAATTTATTATAGACTAGTTTAATGTACGTGCGTTGCACGTGTATATCACGTGTATGCCACATAAAGTAATAAATATATAATAATTCTTGAAAATAATAATTAATGTAAATAAATGCAATGTTTATTCACACAACCCTTACCCAAAATATTAATCAATTTTTTATCCATTAAAAGAGCTTTCAAATTAGACAAACCTTTTCATTTAAAACAAACAGTGTTTTGATAAATAGTAGTTGATATTAAAATAACTGATGAAAGTTTAATATTTTTAATTCTAACATAGTAACGAATTTAAATAAATCAGTTGTGTAAAAATAAATGACACATAAAATCTTTTTTTTTTAATTTCAGCAAACTCATGAAATAGTGCAAGGTCTTAGTGCTCAGCTAGCTACAATTAAAAACAAATGAGAGTCCATGCTCAAGGAAAAAATTTATTTGATTGAAGAAAGATGTACAAGCTCAGCTTGATAATAGAATAATTGAGGGAAGTATATTGAAGTAGAAGTCTAGAGTTTAATGGCTACATTTAAAAGATAAATATCATCATACTTATTCGCTTGTATGAAGAGTAGACTGGTCGATAATCAAACTAGGAGACTTTTCATAGGAGACATTATTCATACTAAAAAAGGTGTTAAAACTAAAGAGGTAAGTCTCAATCATGAACTACAAGTTACTGCAATACCTAATTTGTTAGTGATAAAAATGAATCTAATGAATTACGAAATAAAGCTAATCTTAATTAGGTCACAACAGTTAAGCTTGATTATTAAGGTTACAATTGAGGAGATCAAAGTTGCATAAGCGAAACAAGTTAAGCAAAAAGCAAAAAAATATTGTGGATTCAATTCACTATTTTTAAGAAAGGCTGGCAAGTAGTTGGTGAAGATATTATTCATGTAATGTCTGAATTCTTTGCAAATAGGTACATGTATTAATAAGTTGATTGCACTTCAATAACATAAATTTAAAAAATATGAATTTGATCACTATAAATAAATTTAGGTTAATCTCTTGTTATTCAATGAGATACAAAATTATTTCTAGGATCCTAACAAAAGAGAATGCAAGGAATTATAATTGATCTTGTAAATTCTAGACAAAACAATACTTGTTTTAAGAATAGATATCATAGAAAATACTATGCCTGGATATGAATTAATCAAAAGATATGGTAGAAACCACATCTTCCTTAGGTATGTGCTTAGGTTGAATATAGAAATAGTCTATGACAACATTGAATGAAATATCACTGAGAAAATACTGATAGAACTTTATTTATCAAGTAAGTTCATCAATTGGATTGTGACGGGTATGAAAACAGTTTAATATTTTTTATTGATTAATGGTATCCTATCTCCACCTTTTAAAGACAAAAAGGATTGAGGCAAGGAGAACCAATGTGTCTTTACTTATTTGTACTAGTTATGAAGTACTTTAATAGGAGTTTAAAGAAGATGACCAAAAGAATTACATTCATGTTGCACCTCACGTGTGCCAGAACTAGGATTGTTCATTTTGAATATGCTGTCAATTTAATGTTGTTTTGTAAAGGGAAATTTGATTTTGTTCATCAAATAGTTTAGTGTATTAAGAATTTCTCACAAGCACCTAGATTTGTTAAAAGTATTATTAAAAACTTTATGTACTTTGAGGGTGTCCATTATGCCAAACAACAAAAATTATAGAAATCCTTTGCTTTGAAAGAGGTGAACTTAAATGTTCAAGAGGATCTCTATGATTCAATGTCAACCACTAGTGGAGAAGTGATTAGGAGAATCACAAGCCGAACTAATAAATTTCTATTCTATGCTAGAATGAAGCAATTGATTAAGAGTGTCTTATTTTCTATTAAGATGCTTTTACATACTGTCAAAATAATTAATTTAATAATCATTACCTACAAAAAAATTGTAGACAAGAAGTCATAAATAACCTAGTAAGGCATGATTGTATGAGGAACTTTGTATCTTTCTAAAATCGTTGGGGTTAAATTTTGTGGATATTTAGGCATTGAACAAAGTTGCTATTTGTAAGTAGTTTTGAAACTTATGTACCAATAAAGACAGATCATGGTTGCTATAGGTGGATGAGTATTTTGCACGAAATGGACAATTCCTAAATGAAATATGTACACAGGCATTCTGCGTTGAATAAGATCCTAAAGGCAGGAATGTATGCTGTACAAGAAGATCTTACTATAAAAGAGTTCTTAGATGAGGATAAACTTATAATATGAAAATTTCATCACAAGCTAAGAGGAATACTTACAAATGTGGATCGAAGAATAATGGTCTATAAAGGATCTATATCCTAAGTCTGTGTGACAACCCAAATCATTGTTCTGCTAAATTAGGAGGTAAAATTTTCTCCTAGTCTCACCTAATGCTATTTTAAAAAAATTTAAGACTAGTTTAGTATTGTACGAATTTTGAGGGTGTACTACTCTAGGAAAATATGGAATTAATATTAGTATTAGTGGTGATATTTAACTTAATTTTTAAATATATAATGAGTTTAGAAAGCCATAGCAACCTCTAGCATCCAAAATAGAGTTGTAAAACTTCGATTAAAGAATTTACCACCCGGGGGGGGGGGGGGGGGAGGGGAGGGGGTTCGCGATGCCATATTTTAAAAAGTGTGTTGTAAAATAGGCATAAATAAAGAGAGCCCCATAGATTCTACCTTAGGACCGCTACAACAAAAAACCAAAATCATTGCAGTGAAAAATCCACCATCGTAGTAGTGTCCAGTATTAAGCCACGAACTGCTGCAATGGTAACACACAATATTTTTTCAATTTTAATAACTCAAAATTGTAAGACCCAGCAAAGTTTCCTCATCGTTAGAACTTCCTAAATGAGTCACAAAAAGCTTTACACTTAGAAATTTTGCTAAGTGTTCAACACTTAGTTCATTTTGAGCCATCAAACTTTGAGAAATTATTTCACGACCTTCCCGACCCTCAATAGTTGACATTCTAGCTCATTCATGATCTGGGAGGTTAATAGATATTCCTGGATAAAGTTTTGGATTTTTTAAAATGCGTTTAGACCTCATTTGGGTTTTCAAAATAGTGGAGCAACGCAATCTCGGATCGCCATGTCGCCCATCGTGTTGGTCAAATTTGTCTAGGAAAGGTACTGAGGGTCAACACGTAGGTGGCATGACGCGTCGAGTATCACATCGATGCCCCGATGTGCCGCGTTGCTTGTAGCTTCGATGCCCAGTTTTACAGTTTAAAAATCTGCATCTTAGGGGGTAATTTGGTCATTTCCCCCACCCCTTTCAGCTTTAACACGGGATTAATATCCCTAAACACCAAAATAAGATCACATTCACCAAAATAACTCAAGAATACTCTCTAGGGTTTTAACCCAAAGATCAAAATATCTCAAATTTCAACCGTGAATTTTTGAAACTGATCCAAGAAAAGGAATCCCCATTACAAGGGCTACAAGAAACACCCAATAATTTCACGAATAGCATTCTGAGGTTAAGAGTTCATTCAAAGCTCCGAATTCAAGGTATGTGGGGTTTGAACAAGATCACTCCTTTTGTTCTTATACCAAAAAACTTACTTTAAGTTATAGATTTCTACATTTTGATACGATTTCCATGAAATTTGAGTTAGGGTTTATACCCCATGTCGTTAATTGCATGATTTTGAGATTTTAAGTGAACTGAATATTGAGTTACATGTCTACTTTCAAGTATTTATGCACATGAGTATATTTTCTAGATTTTTTGTTGAGTTATGAGAAATTGTGTTATAAAGCATAAACTTTATGGTGTTTGAAATGAATTTGAAGCATGAGATTAAATCCCTAAGACTTAGTCTTGATTTTTCAAGAATGATCATGATTTAAGTATCCCATGATTAGGTATTTTTCAGATTTTGATAAAGAAAGTTGATCTTTTGACTCAAGCTAAGATAGGAATCCACATTATTCATTATTGATGATTTAAAGCAAAGAGAAGCTTGATTTGGTCTACGTTATAGACCCTTGAGTTATTTTAAGATGAATTTTTTAAGAGTTTTGAGCCTAAGTATGAGAGTAGTATTTAGCACCGAGTTGGGGTATCATTTTAAAGACTCATACCCCAGAACTACGGGCCACCGTAGGATCAATATTTGTGGGCTTGAAGCCGAGATAGTGATCACTAAAGTTAAGGTTCTATTCCATGGCAAGGGTAGAGCAGGTCTCCCCATCGTGGGTAAGATGTTGGACTCCATGTGGCTCATATAGTTTATGTCGGTTAGAAGAATCTCCCAAAGTAGTCCCTACTCTATTTAAGATAAAAGTACATATATTTTGAAATCTATGAATTTAAGATTTCTAAGGTTCTCAAGTGCAAAATCTTTGAGTTTCAAAGAAGTTCCTTGTTTTTCATAAGAATTGAAGTGTATGTCCTGAAATTTATTGTTTTAAGACTCCATCTAGTTTACAAGTTTGAGAATAAAGGAAAAATTCAGATTTAGATTGGAGTGTAATGACTCACGTGATTTTATTACATGTATCTTTATTCATGATTTATGAGAGTCTTAATCAAGCTATGTGAGTCATCTATAACTGCATGCATGTTTCTATAAGCATTTATTATATTATGTTATGTAAATGCATACACCCCCATATACTCAGTACATTCTCATAATACTGATCACATACTCGTTTGTGTGCTACATTTCATCATAGTGTAGGTTCAAGTGCACAGTCTGGATAGCATCAGTGATCCTGAGTGTCGTTATCTACATCTCCACAGTGGTGAGTCCTCATGGTTCGTGGACCAATTCTTCAGACATTCAGTATTATCATTAGTTGATTTATTTCCCTTCATTTGAGTATGAGTTAGTTGAGGATCTATCCCAATGGCTCTCTAGTTTATTTGAGTAGTAGAGGCTTGTCAGAATAGTTTACCTGGTTATTAGTATGCTGAGATTATTAGTATTGTGTCCGTTGGACAAAGTATTTTCTGCGTATTTCCTATAATTATGCTGTAACAGTACCAGTGATTGCTTTATTCATCTCTAGGTAAGCTTTATAAGTAGTAGCAGGCTCAAAGGGTTAGCTTGGGGCTACTTGTAGCCTTAAGTACCGTGTAACGTTTCGGGATGGGATTTCGGGGCATTACAAAAATATAATTTTCATTCCCACTTTTTAAAAAATGAGTATGGGCTTATCAAGGGGAAATTTTTGTAGAATTCCTGAGATTTTCATCTTTAAAGGTAAGTTTATTATAATCTAAATTTGAATTAATTCTTAGAATCCACAGAAATTGTTAGAAAACTTTTTGATAGTGGAATTTAGGGGGTTTAACCCTTTTTCATGATACTGATGTTAATTGGTGTGAATAAGTACAAAATTAGTAGATAATAGTCCTAGAGAGTTTACTAGAGAGTTGACCAAATCCTATGTTGACCAAATCAACTCATTTTTTGCTAGTTCATATATCCTACTCAACCAAAGATTATGCTAAGATATATATTAGAGAGTTGGTCAGATTTCACGGAGTTCCTTTATCTATCATTTCAGATAGGGGTACTCAGTCTACCTCCTCACTTTTGGAAAGCCTTTCAAAAGGGTCTTGGAATCCAAGTTAATCTCAGTTCAGCTTTTCACCCTCAAATAGATTGTCCTACAGAGAGGACCATTCAGACTTTAGAGGATATGTTGAGGGAACGAGTTCTTTACTTCAAGGGTAGTTGGGATGAGCACTTACCATTGATTGAGTTCACTTACAGTAGCTACTCCCATGCTAGTATCCAGATGACCCCGTTTGAGGCTCTTTATGAGAGGAGATATAGGTCACCTATTGGTTGGTTCAAAGTGGGTGAGGCTGCTTTGATAGGGCAAGATGTGGTGTTAAAATCCCTAGAGAAAGTCTAGTTGAGTCGAGAAAGGTTGAAAACAGCTTAGAGTCATCAAAAATCTTATGCAGATGTAAGGATGAGAGATCTTGAGTTTGAGGTGAATGACTTAGTTTATTTGAAAGTTTCATCCATGAGGGGGGTGAAGAGATTTGGCAAAAAGGGAAAACTTAGTCCCCGGTATATTGGTCCATATAGGATATTGAGTCGTGTTAGGAATGTGGCATACAAGCTTGAGTTGCCTGCAGGTTTTTCATCCGTTCATCCTGTGTTCCATGTATCCTTATTAAAGAAATGTATTGGTGATCCAGTTGTTGTAGTACCCTTATAAAGCACAGATATTCACAATAGCCTCTCTTATGAAGAAATTCCAATTGAGATTCTTGGTCATCAGATTCATAGACTAAGGAACAAAGAAGTTTCCTTGGTCATAGTTCTTTGGCGGAATCAGTTCTTTTAGGGAACTACTTAGGAAGTAGAATAAGATATGCGAACCAAGTACCCTCATCTTTTCACCGCAAATTCAGATTCAGTTCAAGGTAACAAGATTCCTTAGATCATCTCTTTTTCATTCTAAGTTTCATCTTTATATTGTCACTCTCTTAATAATGCATGCATTTGGAAATCCGTTTAGTTAGTTTAGTCATGTTTTTAGCTGTGTACGCCATATTATAGTCTCAGTGCCTCAGTAACCTCAGCTTAATCAGTCTTATTCAAGGCTGAATATTTTCAAGGGGGAGATATTGTAATACCTCGTACATTCCTAGTTCAGCTTAACCCCTAGCATGTGCTTACAACACTTAGAACCTAAAAATAAAGGTAATTATTGAGGGGATTAGTCACTTTTGACTCCCTTTCAACCTCGAAAATTTTTAAGTTGACCTTCTAGGATCTAAGATGATGATTTTTGAGTTAAATTATATTCAGGGGTGTAAGTAACATGTCTCGGGTAAGTTTTAGATTTTTTGGACTAGGATTGGATGGTGGTTGGGTTGGAATTCTAGCAGCTCACCGCGATTACATCGCATCACATTGAGTATGGCGTTAAGAAGTGCACTGCATCACAGTGGAATGTAAAAAGGTAATAGTTAATTTCCATAGGGCCACCGCAATTTATTATGGAGGGGGGAGGGTATCGCGATGACCTACTCACCATATTGCGGTGACACCTAAATCAACAATGGTCTCTTTTTCTGTGAGTCACCGCGATTGCACCGCATCGTGATGGGTATCACAATGACCCATTCACCATATTGCAGTGAATCCTTAAATGGCATTCCAGTTCTGAGTACTAAATGCCCAAGGGTAGTTTAGTCTTTTCCCACCCTCCTAAGTCATGATAAACAAAAGATTAAACCTATTCTAAGCATATCATACCCCATTTTCATCAATGTGCTCTATAAGAAAATACTAGAGCTTCAATTTTAAACTTTCAAGAAATTCAAAATTCACCATTCTTTTTCCAAGATAATTCAAAATACAAGGTTCATAGTTCAAGATATTCAAGAAACTATCTTCAAGAACACAAATAGGAATTCAAAGTCAAGTGTCTTCATCAATTCAATCAATTAAGGTATGTGAGGTTATGAACAAAGATAATCCTTCATCTTTGTGCCCAAAATTAGTTTTTAAACTTAAATTTACATGAATATACATGATTTAAGTATAGGGTTTATACCCAATTGTCCATTATTTGATGTTTATGATGTTACAAGTCATTTGAATTTGGTACTGCATATCTATTTTTATGTATCCATACGTTTGGCTTGGTTTTACATATATTGAGAATTGAATTTCATTGTCATGACTATAATTGTTAAAGAAATTTCAAGATTTTGGTTATCAAGCATGAACTTTGTAATGATTTGACATGAGTTAAAGCATGGGTTTATTAAGCCCTAGTTTGACTATTAATATTTCAATTATATTATGCTTTTAAGCACCTTATGATTAGTAAATATTCAGATTTTGAACAAGATTTGATCTTTTGATCCTCAGCTAAGATATGGAATCCACTTTATAGTTTTGATGACAGTTTTGATTACATATTAGTTTTATTACAGTTTAAAACAGATACAAGCATAATTGGTTTTCATTATAAACCCTTGTGCTATTTCAAAGTGGATTTCCTACAGCATGTGCATACAAATTAAAGGGAGTAGTATTTAGCCTCGAGCCGAAAGTGTGGGTTTAGCGCATCCTGCTTCCCCAGAACTATGAGCCAACGTAGGTACAAATTTATATTATTCCTATTTATATGGATGACAGATACAGATTGTGATTACTTAGCTCAAGTTATACTTCTTGGCAAGAGTATAACACCTCTCCCCAACATGAGTTTTTTTCCTTAGGAGAACTAGACGTTGTACTCAATGATAGCTCACATAGTTTATTTCGGTTAGAAGAACCTCCCTTGCATAACAACTTTTAAAAGAACTTCCTATTAGAAAAGCCTAATAGAAAATAATTACAGAAAAGCTTTATAATTTAAGTGTGAAGACTCGTAGTTTCATCCAAATATTATTTTACATCAGATATTAGTCCTGAGATTTCAGTTTTCAGTTTAAAGATATAAAAGTAAGTCCTTTGCACACTTAGCCTACATGATTTAAAGGCAGAATACGGGTACAACTTTAGAACTAAACTTGATGGCTCACAAGATTTATACAATATGCTTTATGATTTATGATTTATAATTTCAGCTTTCCGTTATTGAATCCAATGTGAGTCATTACACAATATGAATTATTTCATGAATTTTTATGAACATTAAATATTGTTTTACTTATGTATTAACGCCCACATGCTCAGTACATTCCAAAAGTACTAATCTACATATATCTCTATGTGCTACATCATTTAATAATGTAGGTTTAGGTTCTCAATTTCAGCAGTGTGTGTGATTTCGAGCATCTCCATCTACATCCCGATAGTTTGTGAGTCATCATAGTTTGGGGACCCAGTTATTCAGACATTCAGTTATTAAAGTAGCCTATTCAGTTATTTCAGTCAGGTTGAGTCAGCTGGAGGTCTGTCCTATTGTAAGACCCTGTAAAAGTCTAAGTCAAAATTCACCCCTTAAAAAACTCTTTAAGGAGTCCCAACACTTACAAAATTTTAGCCAAGTGTTCAACTCTTAGTCTCATTTTAAGCCTCCAAACTTTAGAGAATTTTTTCATGACCTTCCCGACCTCGGTTTGTCGATTTTCAAGTTTTTTCATGATGGGGAAAGTCAATAGTGCATCTCGGGTGAGTTTCGAAATTTTTGGAATAGCGTAAGGGCATGTTTGGTTGCCCAAACTAGAAGCTCTCTGCGATAGGCCCTCGTTTCCATGGGTATCGTGTTGCTCCCGGCGGGGCGGCGCCTTTCTTAGTCTAATGGACTAGGCAGGGTGGTGCCTTTCTAAGTTCGATGGACTAGGTAGGGCGGTGCCTTGGCTATTCTTCCTGGGCCAAAATCTGCACTCCAGCCCCGAACTTTGAAGGGAAAAAGGGTCAATTTACCATACCTATATAAGGCTATTTACACGACATTCAACCATTTTAAAGCCAAAATATAGTTGTTTCTGTCAAATACTCTCAAGAACAGGTCTAGGATTTTCATAAAAGATTCAAATCCAAGAGATTCCATTGTTAATCTTCAAGAATCTTCCATCCAAGGTATGCCAAGTGTTTATTCATGGATTTCTTTCATACATGAAGCTCAAGAATCCTATTTTAAAATCATAAATTATGATGTTTATATTGTGGGTAAATTATGACTATGTTGATGTTGTTGTATGATTCTCAAGTTGGAATCTTTGATGTGTTTTCATGAATCTCTGTAAGTATATGGGTTAAAATCTATTAAATTGTGTTGATTTTTGCAATCATGATTTATTGATTTAATGTTAATGCCTAAGCCTAAAGATATGCATGCAAGGTGTTTGATAAAATGTCTAAGAGAACAAGAATTATGCATTTTGACTCATTAGGACATAAATGATGGATTCATGCTTGACCCTTATGTTCAAAATGACTCCTATGCTATTGTTATGTATTGAAATTGTTTGATGGAATGCCCATGAGACTAGAATTGTGAAACTATGATATATTTGAATGCATTCCTCTACATTTACAAAATTATGAATGTCATGTGCTTCATGAAAATCCCCAATGATTGTACTATGAATTGTTGACTATGGCATGTCTTGTTAGTTTCATGCTATTGATTCCTGGGGGTATTTATACCCGAAATTTAGCTGTGTGCCTAGAGTCAGTGTCAGTTTTCATGATACTCTAGTCAATCCATGATCAGTAAATTCAGTTAGTCACATAACACAGGAAAACTCAGTAAATTCAGTTTCAATCCAATCCTACTCAGTAATCTCAGTCAGTTATCAGATCTCAGTAGTATTCCATCAGTCAAGAAAACTTAGTGAACTCAGTTTAGTCTAGCTCAATAAAATTAGTTCAGTGTCTATCCAGTTGGGAGTAGGATTCAGCACCGAGTGAACCCAAGGTTCGGAACACACACTGCCAGATGAGGGTGTGATTCATAGAAGCAATCCTTGCGTTCCAGAACTATGTAGTCTGCATAGGTCGAGACATCGAAACTATCAGTTGAGGGTTGATGAGGTAGATTAACACTGTCAGATGAGGGTCTCACTGTTCTCATATAGGGATACTGTTAGATGAGGGTCACTCAAAGCTTGTCTTTACCAGTGGAGCGGTATTGACACCCATCTAATTGGGGTTACAAATTGGACCCCAAATCATCTATAATATCTTATTAGGGGCATGTCAGTTAGATGACTACTTCCTACAGTCCCAGTAAAATAATTTAGATAGTTCTTTAGATTTTAGGACTGTCAGATACAGTCAGCTCAGTACGAATCTTAGCTAGTTCTATCAGAACCTAGACTGTCAGACACAGTCGCTTAGTATCAGTTATCAGAAATCCATGTTATCAATATTCAGACTCAGTACAAAGTTTTGTCATGATTTCAGTTACAATTACATATTCATGCATGTATTCTCATGTTTATGTTACTTAGTCAGTTAGTATTGTTTATGCATATGTACGCTTGAATTAGCCTTACCTTACTTGCATACTAGTACATTTCCATGTATTTACACATACTTTTCTCTTGTTCTATGGTATTTTATACCATAGATTCAAAAGCACGAGATCCAGAGCACCCTTAGTAGATCAGATGTTCAGCAGACAAACTAGTAGTGAGTCCTTATCATTCGAGGATGTTATTATTTAGTTATTTCATTCTTTTAGTACTTAGTTTATTTCAGCAATTGGAGTTATTTGGGGATATGTCCCATCAATTTCTTATTCAGACAGTTTAGAGGCTTTCAAACTATAGCATATCAAACAGTTTATTTCAGTTTTGGGTATTTTTATACCTCATTCAAACATTGTTTTATTTAGTATGATACAGTTTATTCAGTATGATATAATTTTGAACCTTTTGGATTTTCAGCTTATTATTCTGCATTCTTACAGTATATTATGTAGTACTCAATTACAAATATCAGTCATGGGTTAGCTTGTAATCCTTTGGGGTCATCATGTAGCATTCGGGGTACCATACTCGGGGCATTACACCCAGTGTCTCTCTATTTGTTATTATCAGAGGCTTGTCAGACTGCTAGTTTTAACTCAAATTTCCAGTGATTAGTTGTCCAGGCTTTTAAGTCTTCTCATATATTATGTTCAGTTAATTCCAGATTAGTCTCAGATAGAATTCAGTATTTTAGCATTGTTTATATGTTTATATTTCTCTATTATGAGTTTCAGATTTAGGCTTATAGGGTTAGCTTGAGACTACTCATAGTCTTGAGCACCTTGTGACATCTCGGGACCATTTTCGGAGAGTTACAAACTTGGTATCAAAGCCTAAGGTTTAAAGAGTTCTAAGGAGTCAGACAAGCCCTATTATGTAAAGTCTTGATCATGGGTGTGAAGCGCGCCACATTTATGATAAAGAGTCTATGGGATGTTTTAGGAAATCATTCTTTTTCTTTCATGATCCATTGTTTTTACAACTATCTCTATATGCTTTTTACTCGTGCTCTTACGTTACAAAATATGCCTCTTCATAGAGATAATGTCGATAGAATTGATAACCTGCCACCCTAGCTTGCTGACCCTCTAAATGAGAATGTGTCCCATGCTAAATTTTGGGCCGCCTTTCAGGAGTTACCCTAAGATATGACTACCAATGTTCAGGGCAACTATCAGGCTGTAGTTCCTTATCAGAAAGAGGGTGATTTAGCTGTAGCCAGACTTCGTGACTTTACAAGAATGAATCTGCCTGAATTTTTTGGGTCAAAGGTAGGTGAAAACCCATAATTGTACCTTAATGCAGTGAAAAAGATCACTCAAATTATGCATGATATTGAAGAGGAGAGTGTAGAATTGGATTCTTGCAGGCTGAAAGATGTTGTTGCTTATGATTGGGTGGTTATGTGTAAGAAAGGTAGAGGTAAAAATATAGCTCCCATGAGTTGGCAGGTATTTCAAGATGCATTTCTAGACAGGTTCTTTTCGCGTGAGTTACAAGAAACAAAGATTGAGGAGTTCATGAACCTGAGGCAGGGCTCAATGATAGTGAAGAAGTAGTGCCTTAAGTTCAATTATTTATCTAAGTATGTTCCTGATTTGATAGTTGACCCTAGATCCAGTATAAATAAGTTTGTTATCGAAGTTCTTGGTTAGGTAATCAAGGAGTGTAGGACTGCCATGCTGTAACACCCCGAGTCTGATACCCAGAATGCTACATGGTGCTCATGACCCCAAAAGACCACAAGCTAATCCATTACTGATTTCTGTACCTGAACACTGCATAATATACCATATAAATGCAAAAATAGTAGGCTGAAAGGCCATAAGGTTCAAATAACTAACATACAACTGATAAAAACATAATCTCTAGATAAAACGGTATCACAATACCAAAACTAAACAACTTTCTGAACACACTATAGTCTGAAATCCTCTAAACTGTCAGAATAAGGAGTTGATGGGATATATCCCTAACTAAATTGAAAATTGAAAACTAAAATAATAATATAATAATCATGTCTTCAACGGATAAGGACTCACTTCTAACTCTAATAGCTGAACTGGGATGCTACTAATGCTCTGAAGCTCGTGCTTCTAAACTTATGGTAAAAAGTAAAACACCATAGTGTGAATGCGTTAGTATGATTGAATGTACTAGTATACAAGTGACGTAGGCTGAATGCATGGGGTTCATATGCATGAACAAGACAAAATGACTGTATAACATTAACGTGAGAATACATGCATAATTATGTAACTATGACTTAGATCATAATGACACTGGTACTCAGTTTTGAGCATTGATTTACTGACATATGAGCTTACTAATATTGGGATATTAAATAACTGAGTCTACTAAATTCTGAGGGACTGATGTTATATTACTGATAAAAGAATGACTGTTTCTGACAGTTCTTATTATGAATAAGTAGTCTGATTGACTGTAACTGACAGTCCTGAAACTGAGTACTAATAACATAATTTTTATTTAATTAATATACTATTAACTGAGTTCGTGATAACATGATTATTGAGTCTGAATACTGATAATATGAGTTACTGATAACATAACATGACTGATAATTGAGAGACCGTATTTGACAGTCCTGATACTGATGGAACTAGTTGAGTTCTATACTGAACTGAGTTGACTGTATCTGACAGTCCTAAATTTTGTAAAACTATCTGAGTTTTCTTACTGAGACTGAATGACTTAATCTGACAGTCCTGATTCTGTAATTGAAACTGTGGAAAGTAGTTCTCTAAATGATATGCCCTAAATAATGCATTATAGCTGAGGTGGGGTCCAATATATAACCCCAATTGGAAGGGTGTCAATACCGCACCACTGGTAAGAACAACTGTGAGTGACCCTCATATAATAGGTTACTTTAATAAGAATGGGGGGACTCTCATATAATATGTTAATCCACCTCATCTACCCTCATATAATAGGTTATGATGTCTTAACCTACACTGGCTACGTAGTTCTGGAGAGCAAGGATTGCTTCTAAGAATCACATCCTCATATAATAGGTGAGTTCCCATCCTTGGGTTCGCTCGGTACTGAATCCAACTCCTAACTGAATACACACTAAACATGATTAACTGGACTGAACTCTTACTGATCGTACTGATTAACTGAGCTAATAATACTGAGATAAACTGGGCTGAATTCATCGAATTCCAGGGACTGACAGAATATTACTTAAATGTTAATTGACTGTGTTCATGATATTTCTAAGATTTACTGAGATTACTGAGTCGGACTAGATTGATACTGAATTTACTAAATATTCCTGAGTCATGAGACTGAACGAATTTTACTGATCATGGCTTGACTGAGAGTATCATGAAAACATGACATTGGATCTAGGCATACAACTAAATTGTCGGGTACAAGTACCCCCAAGACTCGATAAAAGAAAAAAGACAAAATATGACTTTCTTGAATACATGACCAACATCAACAATCCATAATACAATAAGTTGGGGATTTCATGAAGCACATGGTTATCATAATCTTGTACATAAATAGGATTGGTAGTAGACATGACATAATTTCATAATGCTAATTCATGAGCAATCCAACAATATTTACAAGACACATTAATAGCATGGAAGTCATTTGAACATAAAGGAATAATATTCCTTTGTCACATAGGTCATTGTTTCGCTAACATGCATAATTCCTATTCTCTTAGGCATTTCATCAAACACCTTACATGCAAAACCCAACTCATAGGTCTAATCATCAATTTAATAATTCTTAAACAACCCAAATTCATGGATTTTCAACTCATATGCTAACGTAGTTTCATAAATACACATAAAGATCCTAACTTGGGATTATTCAACATCAATCACATAAAAATAATCAACCCACAACATAACATCATGATTCATAATTTTTAAAATAGGGTTCTTAAGCTTTATGGATAAAATAAATACATAAATCAACACAACACATACCTTAGAAGAAAGATTCTTGATGATTAACGAAGAAATTTACTTGAACTTGAATCCCCAATTGAAAACCCTAATGTGTTCTTGAGAGGATTTTGAGAAATATGGGTATATTTTGGTGTAAATGGGGCTAAATACCATGTTTTTAACAGATATAGGGGTGGAAAAATGACCAAATTGCCCCTCAAGACACAGAGGTGTAATGCTGAAAAATTGGGCAAAAGGTTGTGGCCAGGGCGGCGCCTTGCTTCTCCTAGGGGAATAGCAGGACGGCACCTTGATTAGAGCCTTGGCCAAGCTGGGCGGTGCCTCACCAGTGCCTTTAGCTACTGGTTTGGCACACCAAACATGCCCTTGTGCTATTCCAAAAATTCCAAAACTCACCCGAGATGTACTCTTGCCTTGCCCCATCGCAATGCAACTTGAAAATTAAAAAATAGATGTCGGGAAGGTTTTCAAATAAATCCCTAAAGTTTGGAGGCTTAAAATGAGACTAAGTGTTGATCACTTAGCCAAATTTTCTAAGTGTTAGAGCTTTTGAAGAGCTTAAGGAGCTGAATTTAGACTTAGTATTTTATGGGGTCTTACACATGCTTATTGGGGATATGGATCTTGCTAGATTGATGACTCATGCTTTATAGATTGAGGCACAAAAGTTGTGGGGTGGGGGATATATAAAATAAGAAGGCTAGAACTAGGAAATTTGAGAATGACCAACTAAGATTTTAAAGGGAAAATCATTTACAGTTTCAGAGTCACCCGTCTTTACCCGCACCATCTTCAGCCAGTGTTCCCACACCCAAAACCAAGAAGGTGTAGTGAGGGTAAGACTTCTATGTCCAGATCTTAAAATAGTGTGGGTGGAAGGCCCAGTTAGCTTGCATGTGCTAGATGTGGTAAAAATCATCTTGGTGAGTGTTTGTTAGAACAAAAAAGTTGTTTTGGACGTGGTAAGCTAGGTCATGTAATCAAAGAGTGCCCATATGCTAAGAAAGGAAACAAGGGTGTTTGTCCCCAGACTTAGGCTACTAGTGTACTAGTTCCTCTGGGCCACCCAGCCACTCCTCAAGGCATATCATCTAGTACCAGTGGTGGTCAGCGCTAGAATTAGTTATATGCTTTGCCATCCCACTAGGATTAGGAGAGTTCACCAAATGTTGTTACTTGTATTCTTCGTGTCTTTCATCTTGATGTTGATGTGTTGCTACACCCAGGTCAAATATCTCTTATGTGGCTCTATTGGTAGTGGTAAATTTTGGAGTAAATCCTGAAAAGCTTTCTAAGCCCTTCTTAGTTTCTACCTCAGTGGGTCAGTCAGTTATTGACAAATAAATCTATAGAAAGTGTCATCTCACTGTCCTTGATGATCCAGTCTTTGAGTGGGAGGGTGGTTCAGTATCTCCCAAGAGTCATTTTATATCCAATCTTAAGGCTAGAAAATTGATATCAAAAGGGTGAATTTATCACCTAGTTCGAGTCAAATACATTAAGTCTGAGGCTCTAATAGTTCAGTCATTCTGGGTAGTAAATGAGTTTCCAGAAGTTTAACCTAAAGATTTACCAAGGGTACCTGTAGACAGAGAAATAGAATTCGGTATTGATTTTTTTCCTGATACTCAACCCATATCCATTCCTCCATATCATATGGCTCCAGTCGAGCTTGAAGAGTTAAAGGATAAACTCAAAGATCTCTTACATAAAGGTTTCATTAGGCCTAGTGTTTATTCATGGGGTGCTCCCGTCCTATAAGATTATTATACAAGTGAGTTTGACGATTTCATGAGTGGAATGAGCAATGCATATATATATGTATCATTGATTTAGATTATTCCCATTTATAGAGATGATAGATACATATTGTGATTGCTTAGCTCAGGTTATACTCTTTGGAAAAAGTATGACACCTCTCCCCAATGTGAGGTTTTCCCCTTAGGAGAACTCGATGTTGTACTCCATGATAGCTCACATGGTTTATGTCCGTTAGAAGAACGTCACTTGCGAAACAAGTTTTAAAAGAATTCCCTATTAGAAAAGCCTAACAAAAAAGAAATACAGAAAAGCTTTAGAATTTAACTATGAAGGCTCACAGTTTCATCCAGATATTATTTTACATCAGATATTAGTCATAAGATTTCAGTTTTCAATTTACAGATATAAAAGTAATTCCTTTCCACACTTAGCCTACATAATTTAAATACAAAATACGGGTACAAATTTAGAACTAAACGTGATGGCTCATAAGATTTATACAATATGCTTTATAATTTATGATTTGTGATTTATGATTTCAGCTTTCCATTATTCAATCCAATGTAAGTCGTTACGCTAAGCATACATTATTTCATGATTTTTTATGAACATTGAAATATTATTTTACTTACGCATTCACCCTACATGCTTAGTACATTCCAAAGGCACCGATACAAATATATGTCTATGTGCTACATTGTTTAATAATGTAGGCTTAGGTGCTCAGTTTCAGTAGCGTGAGTGATTTTAAGCATCTCTATCTACATCTCGAAAGTTGGTGAGTTCTCATAGTTTAGGACCCAGTTATTAAGACTTTCAGTTATCAAAGTAGCCTATTGGGAGGAATATCAGGAATATCATCAGGGAACACCTCAAAATATTCACAGACACAGGGATAATCTATAAGGAAAGACCTTCGGATCTAGGATCCTCAACATGCACTAAGTGATAGAGACACCCTTTGTTTACTAATTTCTGGGATCTAAGATACGAAATAAACCTTCCCTTAGACACTAGGGAACTACCCTCCCATTCGATTATTAGCTCATTAGATAAATGTAAATTAACCCTTCGAGTCCGACAATAAAGAGACGCATAGCATGAATGCAACCAATCCATCCATAAAATCACATCAAAGTCTAACATATCCAACTCTATTAGATTCACCAAGGTCTCCCTACTATGAACTGACATCATAAAACCCCTATAGGCTCTCCCAGGAACAATAGAGTCACCCACTGAAGTGGACACATAAACAGGATCCGAAATACACTTAGGATCAAAACCAAAATGGATAGCCACGTAAGGGGTTAATATAAAATAGTAGAACCTATATCAAGTAGACAATATACATAACTATAAAAGAGTTTAAGAGTACTAGTAACAATATTGAGGGATGCCTTAGAATCCTGGATAGTGAGAAGAGCGTACAGATGGTTCCGACCAGTGTCAAACCCAAAAGCAAAAATAGGACCTTTTGGTGTGGGAGCTGATAGAATAGTAGTAGAAATCTTATTTGCCTCATAAGCAACCTTAGAAGGACAATCCCACTGTAGATGACCAATCTAATAACATTTAAAACACTTATTCCTTCCTTCCAAGCAAAATCACGATGCACCTGACCATAAAATTTACAAAAAGGATATGAAGGAGCTAACTGAGCCCCACTAGGCTGCGACTGGGATTCTAGTGCCCTAAACCCATTATTATAATGAGAACGACGGTCACCCAACAACTTCAAATAAGTTTCATTAGCCGTAGATTACGAACAAGAATTACCCCACTTCTTCTTAGATGACTTTCCACCATCTCTACCACTCTACTATTGACCTCCACCCTGATTGGAACAACAAACCTTCTTACTTACCTCTTTCTTATCTCCGTTTGCTTCTTAATTTCTTTTTTCACTTGTTTCATATACACTATATGTCTAGATATGTCCATATCTTTGTTCAACAAGTCAGCCTTGCTCTCCAAGATCAACTTACGAGATAAATCCATGGTAATCTTTTTCATTCTATCCCTCACGCTCGACACTAATTCAGGAGCATAAGACAACAGATAATGAAACTTCAAGGCATACTTTTTTATTGAAATCCGACCATGATTTTAATTCATAAATTTCTCATCCTTTGCCTCCCTCAACTCTGAAGGAAAGAACCGATCTAGGAAAGAACTAGAGAAATTATCCTACAAGGTAGACTTAGCATCGTCACCCCTAGTCTGTCCCACTCTTCATACCATTGGTATGATACATCTTTTAATTGATACACAACAAACTCTACACCCTCCTAATCAGTAGCATGCTTCACAGGAGAGATATTTTCTATCTCATCAATAAAGTTTAGAGGATATTCCTCAACTTTAAAACAAGGTAAAATAGGAGGACTCAACCTTATAAATTGACCAGCTGTAGTGGCCTTGGAGAAACAAAAGCAGCACACTCAGTTTGAGAGGCCACTAGCTGGGTAAGCAAATGAATTATCCAGAGAAACTCAGTATTAGACATATCAGCTCGAGGTAATTGAGGAGGGATAGGGGAACCGGTGGAGCTCCCTTAGGGAAATGACTGGGTATGAATTAATAAAGTTGGATGAGCTCCGTCCATATTGTCCTTATATAGGACAGAATAGTTTCCACAACATCAAATCTTCTAGGAGGCATGATCTAAAAAATAAACACATGGGAATTAGATTAGATTTAAGCCCTTAGACTCTATCACTTGAAATAGAACAACAACAAAGGGAATCATTCCTAAATGCCTCGTAGCCTCTACTTTATAAGTGTGGCACACTACACACCCTTAAACAAGACTCTAATTGAATTGGATTTGTTGGACACTCAATGATACCAAACCTAGTCTCTAATATCATCTTTTTCACTACCTAAACTAGGACCTAGCCATGATGGGTATCTCAATTATCACATAGGCCAGAGATCATCCTCTGCACCTAACCAAACATACTCAACATCCCCAAGGTCGGAGAATTTCTAATAGATAACAAAATAGTGTATAATAGGCTTAAGAAAGTTAAAAACAATTCAATTACCAATGTATTCCAAAAAAGCCTTCTAAATAAAGAACCAAAACTGAGTATCAATAGAGAGTTGGGACATGCCCCCGACTATAGCCAAAAATAAGTCTAAATAGTCTAAGACATATTGTAACACCCTGCAAAATCCTAAACTTAATTCAGTTCTGTATAGCTTTCTAAGGCTCCCAGACTTAGAAACTTTCAGCGAAGTATTCATACTTAGAGTTATTTTGGCCTTCATAAGTTGGGAATCCTAATTCACGAACCTTATAGCCTTATTTCGATTTAAGATTGATTCATAATTAGGAATGTCAGTAGGAGTCCTTGGACGAGTTTTGTATATTTCAAACCTCGTTTGAACCATTTTTGAGTGACTAAAATAATGGGTCGATGCGATCTTAATGCGTCACATTGTCCATCGTGTCTATAGATAATTTCCCCCCAGATTCAGTGCAATTCCAGTGAGCTAACACAAACTCGACGTGGTACGTCAACCATCGCGCTGGTACTGTCAACTCGGCACGTCAGTCTACGCGTTGCTAGGCCGATTTTTAGTCATTAAAAAGCTGCATCTTCAGGGGTAATTGGGTTTCATTCCCACGTTTATCATCCTCAAAACATGAAATTAAACCCTTCTAAGAGCAAAATTCATTCATTCTTCACCAATTGCTTTCAAGAACAAACCATAGGAGATCTATATTCAAAATTTAAGACTCCAGAACTCTCCACAAATCTTCAATAATTAAAGCATTAAGGTATGTTAGTTGTTCATCCAAGGTTCCCTTCCATGCTTGGAGTTGAAGAAACCTTTTTAAACTACAAGTTAATGAATTGATGAATTTCATGATTTGATTTGAACATATTCATATCTATTATGTTAATGGGTTTACTAATCCTTAATTAATTGTAAGATTTATGTGAAATCAATTATTATTTGTGTTGTATCATATGAATTTATGCTAAAATATTGAAATTGTGATGCTCATGTGTTGATTAGTATTATGTGTATATAAAATGCTTTCCAAGTGTTTGATGAATTTTTCATGTGAGTTAAATTGAGAAATTATATCATGTAAGAATGTATACTAGTTCATGCCATTCAAGTGCTTGATAAAATGCCTCTATAGTTGCATTATGAACAAATGTGCATTGTTATGCTTTGCAAGAACATGTGTTGCTCTACTTTCTTGCTATCGAGTCCTGGGGGTATTTAACACCCAAGAATTTAGCTGCTTACCTAGTGCCAGTGTCAGTTACAAAATAGTCTCAGTCATGTTATGATTAGTAGTATTCTCAGCCTGTTACAGAACTTAGTAGAATCTAGTCAGTTACAAAATTCAAGAAAATTTAGTAAACTCAGTATCAGTCCAGTTCAGTTCAGTATTCAGTCTAAATTTTAGTAAATTCAGTCAGTTAACAGACCTCAGTAGTATTCCATCAGTCAACAAATCACAGTGAACTTAGTTCAGTTAGATAGTACTATCAGTAACAGTTCAGTCAAGCCTAGTATAAACTAGGAATCAGATCAGTGTTTACATCAGTTGGAGTAGGATTCTGCACTGATCGATCCCAGGGATAGGGGTATTCCTGCTACCAGAGGGTTTGACCCATAGAAGCAATCCCTGCATTACAGAACTACGTAGCTAGCATAGGTTGAGATATCCTTCTTCCAGAGTAGGTTTGATACATCTCATTTGAGTTTTTCTACCAGTGAGGGTTGACAAAAGGACTTCCAGTCAGAGAGGGTTAACTCACAGTGTCTTTACCCATGGCACGATACTAACATCCTTCTAATGAGGTTACATATTAGACCCCAACTCGTTCAAAGAGGGGCATGTTAGTTTGATGATACCTCCAATTGTATCAGTTTCGGTCTTCAGAATAAAACTCAAATTAGTTTTACAGAATCAAGACTGTCAGCTACAGTCATTCAACTCAGTATAGAACTTAGTCAGTTCTATAGAATCAGGACTGTTAGACACAGTCACTTAGTTATCAGCAATTCAGTTATCAGTAAAACTCAGTTATCAGTAAAAATTAATTATCAATAAGTTACTATTTAGAACTCAGTATCAAGTGTCATCATGTTCTTAGTTATAGTTTATGTATTTATGCATGTACTCTCATTCAGTTATATAGATGCAATTAGGTCTGTTATTGTTTATCCATATGAACCTATGTATTCAGCCTACTTCACTTAGCATACTAGTACATTTAAAGTACTAACGTATACTTTTCTCTTGTGCTATGATGTTCTATATCATAGGTTCAGACGCACAGGCTCTTGATCTCGCTTAGCAGTCCATATTATTAGCAACAGCTTAGTGGTGGGTCCTCATAGTTCGAGGATAGATGTGTTAGTTTAGTATTTCAGTACTCAATGTATTTCAGTAGTCAAAATTAGTTGGGGACTTGTCGCATCAACTCCTTATTAAGACAATTTTGAGGCTTTTCAGACAGTAGTTTAGTTTTGGTATTGATATATTACATTCAGTGTTTATTTATTTAGATTTGAATCTTATGGAAGATTTTCTCCTAATTTCCGCATAATCAGTCTTGATATTCAATTATTGTAGCAGCTACCAGTCATGGGTTAGCTTGTGGTCCTTCGAGATTATGAGTACCATGTAGCATTCGGGGTACAGACTCGAGGCGTTACATATAAGAGACCAAAACATGAAATGTAGACTTCCAAAGTATGGAACCTCACCACTTTAATGTCAATTGACGAGCTGATCCCGAATCTTAGTCACTAACCAGGAGGAGTAGAAGTATAGACAGTTCCTAAATTATGTAGAGATACAACATCTGAAGACGGTTAGAGATTGGAGCACTAGCATAAAACACCAGGACAAGGTTAACATAATGACATAGTCAATTGATTAAAATTATTCAAAACCAATGCACATATATATATATATATTTCATACCGAGATATAGAACAAGGCTTAACATATGCTTTAAAAACTTATTCTAGATTGTGTAGAGCAACCATCTTAACATGTACCCACGGGCTATATAGTCCCCATCTTTCACCCCTAGTCGATCCCCAGTGCGTGTAGCTACACAAACTAGAGAATAATCTCATATATATGCATAGGGGACTCGAGCCTCATAATTATATACTAAGGTGACAAGCACCCGCTCATGTGATGATTTACGGTGGACTCGAACCTCCCTAATCATGAAATAATAATAAGAGGGACTCAAACCTCTCTGGTTACATTAAACCCCGCATCGGTAAATGTGGTTTGCCATATCGATCATTCAGACCTCTACTTTCATGACTTAACTACACAACCTTTATTAAAGCTGGATTAAATCATTTATAAGACAATCCTATTCACTGTACACCTTACGACTATGTTTACCTAACATTTCTAGACATATTATGACTCATCCAGTGAGTCATTCACAGTGCAGAAAGCTCATAACTCAAAAAAATTTTGAGTACTAAAATCCTAAGGCGTTACAGTGTTACTGTGTTATTTATGGAAAAGAAAGATGGTAGTACGAGGATGTTCTTTGAGTACTACTAGTTATATAAGTTGACTATTTATAACAAATATCCCTTACCTAAAATAGATGACATATTTGACCAATTGCATGGAGCTATAGTATTCTCTAAGATTGATTTGAGATCGATCTACCACTAGCTCAAGATTAGGGAGGAGAGCTATAGTATTCTCTAAGATTGATTTAAGATCGGACTACCACCAGCTCAAGATTGGGTAGAAGATATCGCAAAACTTCTCTGCTAACCCGTTATAGGTAGTATGAATTTTTAGTAATGTCATTTGGCTTAACTAATGTCCAGCTGTTTTCATGGTTTTAATGAATGGGGTTTTCATGTATTTCTTGGATTCGTTTGTGATTATGTTCATTTATGACTTATTAGTTTACTTTAATAGTGAAGAAGATCATAAAGCTCACTTGTGTACAATGCTGGGGTTGCATAAGGAGAAGTAACTATATGATAAATATTCAAAGTATGAGTTTTTTCTATCTTTGGGGCGGCCCATGGTTTCTAATAATAGGTTTTTGGTGGAGCCGTAAGAGATAGATGTTGTTAATAATAGGGGTAGCACAAAAATGTGACAGAAATTCAAAGTTGTAAGGGGTTGACCAGCCATTATCATTGATTTGTTAAGCATTTTATTATCATTGATTCACATATGACCCACCTTACTCAGAAGGATATCCTACTTATGTGGGATGACAAATATGAAGAGATCTTCCAAAATCTTAATATTTCATTGACCTCAGCCTAAATTATCATGTTGCCTATTAAGGGTAAGGCTTTCATTATATATGATGATGCCTTACTATTGGGATGCCTCATGATTGGTTTTGGGTTTTATTTTGATGCAGGATCAGATTATGATTGCTTATCCTTCGAGAAAACTATAGACTTTTAAGAAAAACTATCCCACATATGATTTAGAATTGGTAGTCATAGAGTTTGCTTTGAAGATCTGGAGACATTACCTCTATCGGGTAAAATGTGAACTATTCATAGCCCTGTATAGCTTACAACATATGTTCACCCAGAGAGACTTGAATCTTAAGAAAGAAGGTGAATGGAGTTGATCAAATACTATTACCTCTCAATCTTATATCACCTCAGTAAGGCTAATATGGTAGCAGACGAACTCTTCCAAAAACTAGTAAGCATGGGAATTACATGGCTGGTGATAAGTGGTGAATTTATCACTCAACATTCGTGCATACTTCTATGATTTAAACGTATGAATGAGACAAATTTGCGGTTTAATACATTATTTTCCACATCTTGTAGGAATACAGGTAATGAGAAGAAAAGTGGTAGATTTGAGCTGATTAAGATAATAAAAGAGAAAAGAAGTGCATTTGGAAGACTTGAAGAAAAAATCAACCTCAGTTACCACAATCACAGTTTGAGGATTCTGATCACACCCAGTCAAGCTTCGTCAAATAACCACAATAGCGGTGCTCTTAACGCGATCGCGGTTGCCATGGTTGTTGTCAAGCTTCAGTAATTGCGGTAATGCAAGATTGTGACCAAGGTTGATTTTGTAATTTTCCCAGCCGACCTCAAATTCCTTAATGTCTCAAACCCTTTCTCATTTTTGGATAATCTAGGGATTTTTATCCTATCCTTAGTTTAGGATTTTTGTATTCGTTGGTTCTTGGAGCAAAATTTGTACTAATCTTAAGATACGAAGATATTCGAGTGACTCCTAAGTGAAGCATTGAAAAATCCCATTGAGGATTCATTGGAATTTAAAGTGTGGTTTACATTCTCTTTATTTTTCATGAATCAAATTGGTAGAGATTTTGGTATATTTTTGTTTATTATCTTTATGAGTTTCTAGTTTTTCCTCTAGGGATTATGTTAGAATAGGGTGCAGTTATGTGTGGGTTGTGATGTATTTATGAAGATTCTAGTTTTTTGATTATGAGTTTTAGTATTGCTTGGTTTAATTAGTTGAAATTTGTGGGTGAAACCGCAAACACCTAAATTGGATTTGTCGATGAAAACCCCAAACTCTTGAAAGCTCTCATCATCCTTGAAAGACGGATATGGGTGAACTCTTGGAACCCATGAAAACTTTGAAAGAGGGCTATGGGGGACAAAACAATAGTGGACAATAATGGGTGTAGTTTACTATCTTTTTTCTATCTTAGAAATAAGCGTGAATAGAGAGTAGACTATGTTTTGGGCATCTTCCTAGAAATAGGAGTGCCCAATTGAGGTGTTGGGTGGCTTTAATCGACACTCTTGTTAGGTACTCGAAAGGGTCAATGAGTGACATCTTTGAGATTTTGTTGACAAACTAGTCTCAATGACTTTCAACCTAGCTTACCACATCATTAACGATTAGAATTTGCACTGAATCATCATGTTCTCGTCCATAACTTGCCCCTAGGAAAGTATAATCCCAAGATTCATTTTTAATTGTACACTCTCTAATTTTTCTTAGTCTCGAGCTAGTCTTTTATAAGCCCAAAAATAATTATATCCTTAAAAATATTCAAAATCCCCAAATATTTGTATCCTAGGTTTGAACTTAGTAAGTACTTTTATTTCGAACTAACCCATTCTCCACTCACATTATTCCTCCTGTATTCGACCCCAAATCTTCTTGGGTCTATGTTGACAACGACTGCCTTGCACTTAAATTGATTCGATAGTTGAGCGTTATAAAAAATGATGCCATTGCTGGGGAAGAATTTGACATATTGAGTTAGTTTGGAATTTTAGCTTACTTGCTTTGGTTCAAACCTATAAATATTTATTTGTGACTTTATTTGTTCCTTGTGTTAGGTAGATTTTTATTTTTGTTTATTTGTTACTATAGAGTCTTGGAATGAATATGAATTTGTTGGTTGAAAATCTTATCTTGATATTCCATGTCCATATTGTGGTAAACCCTACTTTTGGCAAGATTGTAGATATGCTCCCTAGAAAGAGATGTGTGCACTATCTCTATCATCTTGGGAGTATGATTTTTCCTTATATGGTGGTCGAGATGGATATTGGAGTGATTGTACAAATGCTCCTTCCCATCATTATATTAACTCAAATGCTAGTTCTTCTAATGAGTTTGATAGGTCTTATGATGAGACTTAGGAAGAAAAACTTGCCGGATACAATGGTATTAAAGCAATACTTTAACTTATCTTGGATCGGGTGAAAAAAATAGGGTATAACTTACATCTCATGCATCGAGCCATGGGGGCATGTAAATAGGAAATCGAAAGGATAGAATAAATGGGTAATGAGTCCGACATCTAAAAAACTGTGAACATACCCACTTTTCACAATGAGGTTAAAGAAGAAAAGATGTCAAGACAGATGGATTATGGTGAGCTTGGTATTAAAGGATCCTCGATAATTTCCCAAGAAACCGAACCAAATATAGGAGATAATGCCAAAAATGAGGAAATGGTACTGTAGTCAAAAGAAGAAGCCAAGCAAATCCTTTACGAAGGATCTAGTACATTTTGGGATAAGAATGTCAAGAGGAATGAGACTTCAGAATTGGGAAGAAAACCTCATTCAAACCACTTTTAAACATCGTGTTTGGTGGACGTGATGAAAATCAAACCACCTAAGCAAATCATGAACGGTGGCAATGGGGTACAAGATTTGTATATTTTGGAGTTTGTCTCCCAAGAGGACAAAATGAATCCAACCACTTGAAGGTCAATAAATGAAAAATTAAAAGTGTATCAAGTGGATTCTTGACGTTCTCATCAATGCCCAATGATCCTACTCGAAAATTTGATGCAAAATGGGATAAAAGGTTCAAGTCCTCGAAGTGGCATGATATAACGTGTTTCGTCATGCCCTTGCATTTGAACATCACACTTCAATGATTTATTGATAAAAATTGGGCAGGAAATTCAAATCCTCTAAGTGCAGATATAAATGACGGATAAAGAAGCATAGTTCCATGACATTAAATTAAGCACTTGATGGGAGGAAACCTATCATTTTCATATCTACATTATTTATATTTGAATAAGTTATAAAATTTTAATGCTTTGCAGATACTTTAGGCATGTTGGAGTCCAAATATAGGGAGAAACCAAGCTTAGAAGTGTGGTAGCCATGTAGGAAAATAAGGCAAAATAGGGGAGCAGAATACCTCAGGTACTGCGATCGCAGCTTGAGGATCGCGATTCCGGTATCATGATCGCATCAATCATTCTGCGATTGCGCCTCTGTGTCCAGTTTTCGACATGGTTATCAATATAGTTTTAGGAAGCCTTTTACCCTTTCTTATGATTTTATGTTATATAGTGAGGTCACTATAAGTCTTTGTCGTTTGGTTTGTCGCCCTGCCCCTGTGCGTACTTATTAGTTTGCAATACTTGAATTTAGTTCACTCAAAGAATGGAAATTTTATGAATTGATTGTGTTCATTTTTAGTTTTCTAACTCTTTTAATAATGATGTTGGGTGAGCCTTTCCCTATGATAGATTGACTAACGACATTCTGAAGTGAAACTGATCGTGATTGGATTTTGATCCACTGATGTAGGAGAAGTCTGAGTACCTATAGCATCAGGTATATAAATGCATGGTAAGTATGAGTAGCTGTGGTATTTTTGATTTGGGATATCACTTGTATTGATGGAAAAGTCTAAATAGCCATATGATTTGCCCGTATGAAAGCCAAAATGTAAGATGAAGGCTTAGGTTGGTTCCATAATTAGCAAATTGTGTGTGGTGCAAATGCAATGCAAACATCCCCCCTCCATCCTAAATTTTCCAAAATCAAGGGCATGGACGTGAGCAATCTTGTAACAATTATTTTTCTATATTTGTGACTCCAAATATTTGACTTGTGAAAATTGGTAGATACTCAACTTTTGTCTCTAGTGGGAGGGGCAATTGATCCTCCTTGGCAAATTTGCACGCCATGTGTAGTGAGTTTATTTGTTTGAATCTCATATATACTTTTATCATCTAGAACTTGCCCCATTAGTCTCTCAAGGATAATTTTGATTATATTTGGTTGGTGAGATGATCCTAGGCCATCCTTGTGAACTTGGAAGTCCACTATAACCTAAAAAATCTTACCCGTGCATAGATGTTATCCCTAGTAACCCACTTTGAGCCTTTCGGCCTTTCTTTGAAAACACTTTGTAAGCCGTGAGCCATTTGATTTTTATCCCTCTTTTGAACCCTATCATACTTGAACTTTAAAATACTACTAGAAGCTAAAATCCTAAGTTGAGGGTGGTGAAAATTGAAAGAGGTAACTTTAGGCCACGAGATTGTAAGTTAGTGCCTAATAGCAAAATTTTGAGAACAAACGAATAGGAAAAAGAAGGGACCCAAGAAAGGAAAGAAAAACATGAAATGTACAAGGGAAAAAAGTGAAAAATGCTTACCAAAAGATAGGTAAATGAAGGTAGTAAAAGTAGGCACATGTGTAAAGAGTGAAAACAATAGAAGTGGACCATGGTCAAAAGTTGGATGAAAAACTGTAATTTAGATGTTGAAGGAGGGTATATCAACTTTGTTCCTAAATGATATCATACCCTACCCCGAATCTACCTTATAAGCTTAAAAAGACCTTCTAGATCTCCAACCAAGTGTATTCATTGTAGTGGCGATTACAAATAGGGATAAGCCTATGGCATGGTACTTGTTAGCATCGAGAGTCCTTGTGTTTGTGAGAGAGAGAGTCTTGCATTTAAATACCTTGTTGTATTGTTGATAAATTGGTGTGTATGGGATTTTCATTATTGTGAGGAGGCATGTGAACAAGTTGAGGTAAGTGATATTGTTACTTTTCAAAAAAATAAGGCAAATGGGGTATTGTGGTGTCACGACCCAAGCCGAGGCCCTGGACGTGAAGAGCATCCCGAACCATAAAGGCCCAAGCGCCTATTTCCATTTAGCAATCATGCACATCATTCATATACAATAAAAAATACCAAAAATATAATAAGACAGAAACATGGTCAATCTCTTAGTTTAATTGAACAATTCAAAAGGGAGTTCTTAACATTCAAAACATATGACACCAGTCTGCGAAATCCCTAACAATACAAGAATCAATATACGTATAAAAACTGGGACAAGGCCCTAGTCAGACCATGAGTCCAAATAAAATAACAATGACTCATCACTAGGCCTTCCAAAATAAGGGAGGCTTACCAACTGCAGCATCTGAGCAAACAACTCTATTGCTTAGCGGGACCCTAGGACTGTGCCTCAGATCCTTAAATATAGGGGGTCAATACAATTGTACTAGCATGTGATATATTCCAAAATAGCACATTTTTATACCAAATAGGTTAGAGCATTTAATAATATCAGTGAACACAATTCTAGTAAAAAATAATACATAGGCATACTGACAAGACTTTGAAACATTTAGTTGAAATCATGATTCACTCATTATATTACTTCTGAGCTAGATGGTACACCCCACAAGTCTAGTACCCATGGTCTATATGGGTCCGCCATTAACTCGTTGGTCAATCCACCACATCCATGTTTTCTGCAAAGATAGGGTCCTACATGTTAATCTGACGTACCAGTGTCTCAAGGATAAGTACGCATTGGCCTTAGCCAATCATATCACCCAAATCGGCAAAAATTAATTTTCGGATGTGAGTTATCTAAACTCGTGGTATCTTCGGGTAACCATATAACTCTCCTTAAGTCCATTTTTAGTTCTTTAAGAATCATTCTTAGTATACAAAATCAGTCGATTCTTAAAATCTTACGGACCTATCATCATCGGGTATCCTCAGACCCAGACTTGCAAGTCATTCATATCATATCCATTTCATATCCCATATTATTCAAAACATGCAAATGAAAACCAAATATTTATAACATCATAAGAGAGTCATCATTTTAAAATTGCATGAAATTTTATGCAATTACTCTCTTTTCACAATACTTAAACATGCGGCGAACATGTCAATTATTCATTCACATGTAATTCTTCTTTTTAATGCAAAGAGTATAATTATAGTAATAAACTTCCTCTCATCATATCATAAAACATGTCAAACACCATGATGTTATGGAACATACTTCCAAACTTTAGTTCATGCATTCAAAATCATTCGCAATGCAAATAGAAACCATAATTCGTAACAAGAAAGGAAATTCATTGTTCATGCTCTCAATTAAACCATCCAAACTATAAAAGTATATACATAAGGGTTTATAATTTGATTTCCCTTAAAAGAGTTCAACAAAATGCACACGCTTTCATCAAAATGATCATTCTGACATGCTTTTCAAAATAATATTCAAAATTCTTTAGATGCAACATGATTATAAAGCATTATACTTTTATAAAAACGATAAAATCTATGCCCATGGAGTTTAAGGATAGTCCCACACACCTTAGATTACTTATTTAGAATAATAGAACCCAAATATTGATTCGTTTCTTGGAAGTTTTGAACTTATAGGATGGATCCTTGATCTTTGGAGAGGAGCTAGGGTTTGTTTTGGGAGACAATTTGATTAGTTTTTGGAATATAATGTCCTAATGATGCTTAAATCTTTAGTTATCATGATTATGGACTATAGGGAAAAGACATTGCCTATCAGAGTTAAACTTCATAATAGAAACTCTAATTAGGGCCTCACCTCGATGCACCATATGTGCCACCACTATAGGAACCGTGACGCACTGTAATTGCGGTGACCTACTATTTTGGGAATACAAACATAGCTCAAACCTCATCCGAAAAATTTGAAACTCCCCCGAGACATCCCCTTTTCACCCATGAACCTAAATCAATTAAAAAATCTACGTCTCGGGGTCGGAAAGGTCCATTTAAAAATCAGTGAAGTTAAGGGTTCAAAATACGACACAGTCCTTTTTTTAACAATGAGAGAAATTTTCAAGTTGTATCTTCCCCATGCATGCTACTAAGTGTGGTGTCAAGAAGGGAATGCTACGGGGTGTTACATTATCCCCCTTGGGGTCATTTGTCCCCGAATGATGGATCAAAACTTGTTGAAGCTCTATAAGTGTAGAATAAAGAACTTAATGTCGCGTAGAACATTTTTATTTCTCAACACAATATGCAAAGAAATAAAACAAGCTTCTTGATGACCCCTAGTGAAACGTGTAAGCACGAAGCGTGAGAGAACAAGAATTGACATAGAGATAACTCTGCACATGAGTTCTAGGGATCATAATCATCATAACATAGGGTATGAGTTTATTTGGTGATCATAGGCCTGATTTACATCGATACTAATCATGATATAATTTTTTCACGGAACATAGGTATTATAAGCATTCTCTACCTTACAAAGTACAACGAATAGACTTAAACTTAGAGACACAACTCATTTATGCCCCAACATTAAATAACATACTTTATCCTTTCCATCTTACAAGTCTCCTATCACACATCTAGCCATAAGAGTTTGAGACCTACTATATAGTACTTCCATGTTGAAGCCTAACCCGACATTGAAAGGTGCTAACTTAAGCTACGAGAATCCATGTTCTACATCCATTTTAGAACATTACTTCACCTTATTAAGTTCTCCATATATCAAGTGTCTGTATCATAAATAGAGAGTCTTTATACATAAACCTACACAACATGGGTTCTTGTGACTGGGTCCTATGAGAAACAGGTGAGCATATATTAGGAGTGGTATAACATAAAGTCGAAATTCGTAAAGTGAATGATTGAGACAAGGATTGGTACCTAAAGCTATTTCTTCTCATTTTTAGAGCTGAGATATTCATAAGTTTGCATAAACTTTATCACTTTGGCTACATCCGACAAAAACAAATCGGTGACATAAAGAATCATATTTTCTTTGGAAAAAGCATGTTGTGAGATGTAGATTTTTATGGATCATGTGCAAATTAACATGTGGCATTAAACGCTTGAAGCATTAGGTTACCGAGATATTATTGCTTCTAGTTTAGAGATCAAATCATTACACAAGTTGCATAGATAATTCGTTCCTTGGGCATAGGCACGACTTTAATATATAAGACATTGGTGGAATATCCTCATTAAATTAAAATAGGAGGGGCTTGCTTGAATAGGAATAGATTTTGTCATGATTCCCTCCTGAAACTTGACATCTAAAGAAAATTTGGGAACTACCTTAATTCACCATTTTCCCTTAGATCAAAGTTACAATCCTAGACCCGCGGACATATTCTCCTCATCAAATCTATAACCACAACTCTTAACACAATGAGGTGTCAACATATACATAAACACAACTACCCTCAATAATTTTAAATACGAACACATAAATTCTTCCTAGGACCTCCCCCTTTCGAGACACTAATCATAACTCTCTCAAATCCCCAAAGTCATTGACTTATAACTAACATTCTCGTGGTCATGGGCATCCATGCTTCTAAACACTTGACATTCAATATTCAAATCCTTCGAATACTAACATTACACCTCTTATCACCTAACTTAAGACTTAACAAAACTTTTAAAACTATACCAATGGCCCATACTGCCTACCTATATTTCCTCAAGTTCAACTTTAATGAACACTTTACAACAATTCCTCAGACTTTTCCCTATTACAAAATTCAAGAACATAAACTAGGTACACATGGAACTTATACCACACAACCTTATCTAACAACATGCTATATAGGGTTCAAATTATTCTTATATGACTAAAACTCTTTATCCTCTTAATGACTCAACCATAATTCATCGTTCTAACTCTAGTCCTATGTATTTAAATATATCATAATTATCCACTCCTTTTTCCATAAGTTGCCAACCTAGACTATTGCACACATCAAATAAAGCCTACTACTTACTCCCACAAAACATGCATCATTAATCTTAAGCTACTATTTTTAACACTATACTCCACATCTGAAGTTCAAGCCTATTTTCTAACAATACCAATCATATAACACCGATGAAGTTGGTCACATACTATACTATTTGATTAACTTGGGGAATCAAGCCAACTAAGCCATTTAACTTAACTGCCGCCCATAAGTTCATTCTCTCCACAACATTACTACCACACTTTAGAATCTACCACACACCTTCTTACTTGCAGTACTAGCTTACAACTACCAAAGAAAAGATAATTAGGGGGGAGGGCCTAATAGGGACTATCGATCTTAATCTTATAACATAGCTATTATGATCTTATCAACTTATTCTACTTTCTCACATCATACTTACTTGCATATGCATACATTTAGACTACAATATGTATCTACCCATAAGTTATTAACTAATCTATCCCTTTCTATTCAAAGCCTTAAAATAATTTCTACAACTACCATAGCTATCCATTCTGAGATCCTTCCCTAGTTTGAATAACTAATATTAACAACCAAACATTTCCTCCACAAACTAACATACACTCTAAATATTTTGCTACAACATTAGCCAATCACCATACAAGAGCAACCTACTCTTCGGTCAAGGGTTATACAACTCAACTACTTATTTATGCAAAAGTCACCCTCACCCTGACATATAACCTTGTGACTTTATATCACTAACTTTGGGATTATCTTACTACTAATAGGGTATGACACCTTAACACATACTATTACTCGGATGAAAATATTGTTCCAACATTCAGACATATATCACTACTGTTAAGTATTACATCTACAAAAAGAATTTTGAAAAGGACCGAATACACTTCATACCTCAGGCTCAAACGTACGATTAGATAAGGGCATAAGCTTAAATTAATACACTTTAAGGAACTTATGGACTCCTCTCAAGTCTATATGCAATTTCATACTCTTTTATGACTCAATCAGAAGGGACCACATCATTCAGACTCTAAGATTCTGCACTTGAATAAATTGACAATGAGACGCAGTTAATAAAATGAGAGTAAAGAAGGAATTTAGATAACTTCCCAATGGAAAACAGAATGTCACGATCTAGAAAATGAAGAAAAGTGAAACATTTTTAAATGCCTAGCAACTTTCTCCTTATAAGTGTAGCGTGCTGCACACCCATAAAGACTCTACCCGATGCGATTTTGTAGGTACCTTAGGATCATGAAATGTGATCTAATACCAAGTTTTTCACAACCCGAGTTGAGACCCTGGCTGCGATAAGTATCTCAAACCATGAAGGTCCGAGCGCTATTTTGAATCTGACAATCATGCACACCATTTATATACTATAAAGAAATATAGAACATATAATAAGACGAAAACATAGTCAATCTCTTAGTTCAACTGAAAAATTCAAAAAATGCAAAATCCCTAACAATACGCGAATCAACATACCTATAAAAACTAGGGCAAGGCCTCTAGTTGGACCATGAATCTAAATAAAATAACAATGACTTATCACTAGGTTTTCCGAAATAAGGGAGGCTCACTAAATAAAACTTCTGACCAAAAAACTCTACTATTTAGTGGGACCCAGGGCCTGTGCCTTAGATCCTAAAATATAGGGGGCCAATAGAATTGTACTAGTAAGTGAAACAATTAAAAATAACATATTTTTATATAAAATAGGTAAGAGCATTTCATAATATTAGTGAAAACAATACAAGTAAAAAAATACATGGCCATACTTACAAGACTTTGAAATCATGATTCACGCTTTATCTTACTCCTGATCTAGATGGTAAACCCTACAAGTATAGTACCCACGAGCTATATAGGTCTGCTATTAATTCATTGGCCAAGCCCCCACATCTAAGTTTTCTGCAAGGATAGGGGTCCTACATACTAGTCCAACATATCAGTCTCTAGGAAATGTATGCATTGTCCTTAGCTAATCATATTACTCGAATTTGCAAAACTTGATTTCCAACATTGTGTTATCTGAATTCGTGCCATCTTTGGGTAACCATCTAACTCTCTTTAAGCCTATTTTTAGTTCCTTAAACATCATGATTTGTATACAAATTCATTCGATGCTTAAATTCTTATTGGCATATCATTACTGGGTATCTTCATACCTAGACTTGCAAGCCATCCATATCATATCTATTTCACATCCCATCTCAGTAGAAACATGAAAATAACTACCAAATATTTATAACATTACAAGAGAGTCATCATTTTAAAATTGCACAAAATCTTATGCTGTTACTCTTTTTTTACAATACCTAAACATGCGGTGGATATGTCAATTATTCGTTCACATGCAATTCTTATTTTTGAAGAAAAGAGTATAATTAGGTAATATAAATTTCTCTCATCATGTCATAAATTATGTCAAACACTATGATGTTAAGGAACTTAATTCCAAACTTTAGTTCATGCATTCAAAATCATTCGCAATGCAAAGAGAAACCATTATTCGTAACAAGAGAGGAAATTCATTGTTCATGCTCTCAAGTAAACCTTCCAAACTATAAACATATATACATAAGGTTTTATATTTCACTTTACACGAAAAGAGTTCAACACAATGCACACATTTTCATCAAAATGATATTTATGACATGCTTTTTGAAATAATATTCTAAACCCTTTAGATGCAACGTGGTAATAAATCATTATACTTTGATAAAAATGATAAAATCTATGCCCATGGAGTTTAAGGATAGTTCCACATACCTTATATTACTTAGTTAGAGGAATAAAACCCATATTTTGATTTGTTTTTTTAAAATATTGAACTTAAAGGATGGATCCTTGATCTTTAGAGAGGAGTTAAAGTTTGTTTTGGGAGATAATTTTAGTAGTTTTGGGCATATAATGACCCAATGATGTTTAAATTTTCAGTTATTGCGACTAAGGACTGTAGGGAAAAGATAACACTACCCCTCGGAGTTAAAATTTGCAATAGTAACCCGAATTAGGGTCTCACTGCGATGTACCAAGTATCCCACCGCTATAGTCATGATACCGCACTGCAATCGCGGTGACCTACTATTTTGGCAATCCAAAAATGGCTCAAACCTCATCCAAAAAATTTGAAACTCTCTTGAGACGTCCCCTTTTCACCCCTGAACCTAAATTAACTTATAAAACTATGTCTTGGGGTTAGGAAGGTCAATTTAAAAACTGTTGAAGTTAAGGGATCAAGATATGAGTAAGTCCTTCTTTTAACACTTAGAGCAATTTTTTAGGTTGTATGTTACCCACACATGCTACTAAGTGTGGTATCAAGATGGTAATGCTACGGGGTGTTACAAGTGAAGTAAAGATTAAAAAGGTGACTCATTTCTTGAGAACTAGTGATTGCTACATTGTTGCTTTTCAAAAGTCTTCTGCATCTTTGTAAATCGCATTTCATGTTGAGGGTGTCGTGAGGATAGCTTTTCACATGTGTGAAGACCTAATTGTGGTAGTAATATAATTAGCGTCATTATTATCATTGGGTCATACAAATTAGGCATAAATATGCATTATCTTATTGCAAGAGGTAGTGTTGCTTCAGGACAAGCAAAGATTTAAGTTGGGGGTGTTGATGAGTGGTGAATTTTCTACTCATTTGCACTCAATATTTATGTGCACTACTATGATTTAAACGTATTAACGAGACAAATTTGTGGTTTAATGGACTATTTTCCATATCTTCCAGGATCCAAGTTATGAGAAGAAGAGAGATGTATTTGAGCTAATTAGAATCAAAAAGGGGAAAAGAATTGCAGATGGAAGACTTGAAGCAGAAAACCAGCCTTAGTTACCGCAATTGTGGTCTAAGGATAGCGATTGTGATTAGTCAAGACAGGCCAAATGACTGCAATCGAGGTGCTCTTAATGTGATCATTGTGCCCGCAATGGTGGTCAATCTTCAGTGATCGCGGCAATGTGAGATTATACCCAAGGGAAATTTTTTAATATTTCCTAGCTGACCCCAAATTCCTTAAAGTCTCAAACCCTTTCTTATTTTTGGATATTCTGTAGATTTTTATCCTATCTTTAGTTTAGGGTTTTTGTATCACTTGGAGCTTGGAGCAAATTTTGTACTAATCTTGAGATAAGAAGATATTAAAGTGACTCCCTAGTAAAGAATTGGAAGATCTCATTGAAGATTAGTTGGAATTTAAAGTGTTGTTTGAATTATCTTTATTTTTTATGAATCAAATTGATGGAGATTTTGATATATTTTTGTTTATTATCTTTATGAGTTGTGAGTTCTTTCTTTTGGAATTATGTTAGAATAGGGTGCAATTTTGTGTGGGTTGTTATGTATTTGTGTAGATTCTAGTTTGTTGATGATGGGTTTCACTATTGCGTGGTTTAAGTAGTTGGAATTTGTGGGTTAAAACCCCGAACACCCAAAATGGATTTGTGGATGAAAACCTCAAACTCTTTAAAGCTCTCATCGTCCTGGAAAGAGGGATGTGGGTAAACTCTTACGACCCATGACATCCTTGAAAGAGGGATATGGGGGACAAAGTAATAGTGGACAATAATGGGTGTAGTTTACTATCTTTTTGCTATCTTAGAAATAAGGGTGAATAGAGAGTAGGCTATGTTTTGAGAATCTTCCTCATAATAGGGATGCCCAATTGAGAGTCAACCTAGCCTCACAAACTTTCAACCTAGCCTATCATTAACGATTAGAATTTGCACCAAATCATCATGTTCCTGTGCATAACTTACCCCTAGAAAAGCATAATCCCAAGATTTATTTCTAATTATTTACTCTCTAATTATTCATAGTCTCGAGTTAGTCTTTTAGAAGCCCAAAAATAATTATATCTTTGAAAATATTCAAAATCCCCAAATATATGTATCCTAGGTTGGAACTTATAGTAAGTACTTTTATTTTGAACTTACCCATTCACCACTCACATTGTTCCTTGTGGACTCGACCCTAGCTCTCTTTTGGTTTATATTGACAACGACGGCCTTGAACTTAAATTTATGTATAAGTTGAACATTATAAAAAATGGTGATGAATTATAATACAGATACGTTGGAGATGAATTATGTGAAGAAGATTGTAAGATTGCATAGAGTACCGATCTTGTAATGACCCTTCAGGTATTTTTCCATATTTCCACTTATTTTTGTTGTTAGAGATTTCCTATAGGTTCTCCAAGTCATTAATGACTTGCTGGGACTGAATTTTGGTTACTGGGCATTTCATTTGTTTTTTTAGAGCCAATTCCTTATTTTGAAATCTCCACTTGTTCAATTTGCTACGAGTAAAAACTCTAGTCAAACAATCTCGTATGCTAAATCTAACTATTCCAAAATCTCCAGAATGTCCATTTTAGGCTAGGTGTACCGTTGGTTTGGGTCCTAAGGCACCCAAGCTTATTTCAAGTTATTGGTCAAAAGTTTAGAAAATGACAAGTTGGGTATGAGACCTACTTTTTAACGAAATAACCTCAAATGGAAATTTATATTGCGCCATTGACTCTAGAACACCAAATTTTTATAAGGTAGCATAGTCGGTTTACGTATGCAAGATTACAGATAAATCTAGAGGGGTTGGCAGAGACTTAGAAATGTCCAAGTCTAAGCTGGATCTAATGCAACAGTAATCGCGAGCCACTGATCGCAATAGCGAGCTGAAAGACACAATCAAGTGTCATGAACGTGACATTCTTATTCGCGAAAGTGACACTCTTACTTTTTTGGCTAGTTTAACAAATGCGATGGCTATATCGCAAATATGACTTCAGTCCATGTGGCTAAGTATCACGGAAGAGATTAATAGATCATGAATGTAACTCCTGAATATCTGGGAAGGGTATAAATACACCATTTCATCCCTTCTTTGCCCATTTCTCTTCTATTCTCAAGAGACTTAAGCCCTAAGAAGTGGAATACTTAGTAATAGTATTGTGGGTGCTTTTGAGAGCTTGGGTAAAATTTGATTACACATTTACCCTTTAAATTTGAGGTAAGATTCCTCTATTTCCATAGTTGATTTCCTCTTTTCTTCTCTGAAATCCCTAAAACTTGGTGGCTTGGTTTTAATACCAATATAACTTAAAATTCACCCATTTTAGGATAATTTCTCCTTGAGAACATGGGGACGTTGGGTTGGTTTCAAAAATGAAATTTTTGTAAACGGGACCCATACGAGATTTTTGAGTAATTTTGGACCCGAAGCACAATAGTGCAATATGGGTATCATATTGTGATTGAGATAATTCATAGTATGTTTATGATGTCATGTTAAATTTGGGATAAGTTTTTCATTTTGGTGATGTGATTGGCTATGTTAGGGTTAGTTGGACCATTTAGGATATTCGAAAATTGTAATATAGGTATAGTTGGCTTAGTTGCTCATGCGAGGTAAAATCTCTATCTTAGGGTTGATTACGGCTTAGTTAATATCTAAAGGTTGATTTAGATACATTGTACTAGCACAATATAGAGTTTTCCTTGTTACAAATTTTGGGGATTTAGAAGTGGGCACTTCGACCCACCTTAGGCCAAGATTCGTGTTGATCCTTTTAACCTTTTATATATTTGTTATATAACTTAAAAATGCTTACTAAGGTAATATTTATGAGATTTGACACTTGATGATTATAATGAGTTGGTATTGGGACTTGATACTTATTGGTATCATGATATATTTATATATATACACATACACACACACATATATATATATTTTGTTCCTTGAAAAATTTTAAAATTTTATCCTAACTTTCCTGACTACGTCTTACCCTATAACTCCTAGGGTGTCTTGATGGATCCTATGACCCTAGTCGTTAGGTTTTCAGTGAATGGTGCTTGAGTTGTTATCCTGAGTACAACTTGCAAACACGAACCATAAAAACCTATGATGAGTCATTGGAATCAAATCATATAGTCTGTGTGTCTATGTTCTGCTCTAAGTACAAGTGGATCACTATGACTCATGAGGACTCGTTATAAGTCATTTTGTGCAAATCATAGGATGTCTAGTGTGTACCCTAATTGGTTTCTATGTTGACTACAACTGGACCCACGAGTCATAGGGTCCAATTATAAGCCATTATATATGACTCATAAGGTCAACCGTGTGTTTTCCTAGTGACAATGTTTTCACAACAACTCATAGAGATGGGTCGTAATGAGTCATGATGAGTCATTATGAGACCCATAACGGTAGATAATTTATTTTTCTCGCTTTTAAATAGGGGCATTTTAGATATTTCCCTCTTATACCAATATAACCTACAACCTATAAACATACTTGGGGACCTATTTTCATCGATAACCCACTCCAAACATTATTTCTTCTCCCTTAAGTCTCTCAATAATCCATACTTAGGGATTCCAAGAAGTAGTGCCTCCAAGGGCTCAAAGGTTGGATTCTCTCAATAATCTTGTGTATTTTAGTCATCTTATCTTCCCTAATTGTTAAATTATTAAAATCATATGTTTAAAGTATTGCTCATATGGTATTGATGATACTTTTGAAACATGGCTTGAAGGTTTTGAATGTTTGTTGTTGAACAATGTTTCCCATGGTTTACTAATGACTATTCATGGTTTAATTATATTTTCAACTTGTGGGATGCATGGGTATGGTTAATAAATGAGGGGATTGTAATTTCCCCCAACTTGTGACTTTTTAAACTTCAAGAATTATGATTCATGATTTAGATGTATGAAATTGGGTTGTGTTCATGTTTTGACATTTATTGAGTTTAAATCCATGATTGTTGGTAGATTCCATGAAGTTGAATAACATTTATGTTGATTATATGTTATCCATGATTTAGATTCCAAGTCCCAGTAATTGTACCTAGTATGTAATGATTTACATAAAGTTTAAGATAACCCTTTAGTTTGCAAGTTGATTGTGGTATTCATGCCAACCCTAAGTGTGTATGATTAAATGAGACAAGTTTGATTCCCATGTGTTTGATAAATTGTCTATGAGAAGGAAACAATGCCATTATAGCATGTAAACATGTATCCCCCATTCATGTACAAGTTAATGCATTATAAGTGTTTGATGAAATGCCTCTATGAATAAAATATGACCAAGTGAATAATTATATCTTGTTCAAAGTTATGTTTTGTTTTTATTTTTCACGTTAACGAGTCCTAGGATTATTTATACCCGACAAACTAGTTGCTTGTCTAGAGCCCATGTCAGTTTCATGATAATATCAGTCATGCCTTGATTTGTAAATTTAGTCAGATATAGAACTTAGGAAAAACTCAGTAATCTCAGTATCAACATCAATCCAGTCCAGTTCAGTACTCATCTCAGATCTTAGTATTATGCATGTATTTAGTTTGGAACTTAGTAGCATTCAGTCAGATAACAAGATCTAGTAGTATTCCATCAGTCATCAGAACCAAGTGAAATCAGCTTGATTTGTCAAGTAACATGATCAGTAACAAATTCAGCTCAGTCTAGTGTAGTCTAAGAAAAAGAATCAGTTCAGCGTTTATTCAGTTGGGAGTATGATTCATCACCGAGAGAACCTATGGATGGGAGCAGACCCGTTAAAGAAGACTGAGATCCTTAGAAGAAATCCCTAAGTTCCAAAACTTGTAGCCAGTGTAGGCATGAGATGTCGCCCATTTGATAGGACTGACATACTCCGGGATCACCCGCTAGTACAGAACTGATCTCAGGGGTCACCCGCTAGATTAGGACTGACCCCATCATAGTTGTCTTTTCCCACAGTATCAGTTTCTGAATCAGTCTCAGTAAAAGAAATTAGCTTGATAGTACAGATTCAGGATTGTTAGATACAGTCAATCATTAGCATTATCAATGCATATAGAGATCACCCGCTAGATAGGATTGATCTTAGATTTATCCTAGTAGTATCAGTATTAATAAATTTAGAGATCACCCATTAGATAGGATTGATCTCAATTGCATTCAAGTAGTATCATTATAAATAGATACAAAGATCACCCGCTAGATAGGAATGATCTCAATTTTAGTCAATACTCTTCATTATCAGTATATCCAGATATCACCCTCTAGATCGAACTAATCTCAAACACAGTTAATCATTATCATTACCAATAGATTTAAAGATCATCCACTAGATAAAATTGAACTCAGATGCAGTCAATTAGTATCAGTAAGCTCAGATATCAACATTAGTAGATTCAGTTATTCAGCATCCCAGTGTTAGTAGACTCTAACTTCAGTAAATCAACATTCAAAACTTAGTATTTAGTGTCACTATGATATTTGTTATAGTTTATGAATTCATGTATGTATCCTCATTCAGTATACTGAGATTAATTGTTAGTACTATTCATGCATATGAGCCCTTGTATTTAGCCTTACCTCATCTAGCATACCAGTACATTCTCTTATACTAACACATACTTTTCTCTTGTGCTATGGTATCTTATACCATAGGTTCAGAAGCGTGAGATCTAGAGTACCCTTAGCAGTCAGATTCAGCCAGCAATAATAGACGTAGCAGTGAGTCCTCATCATTTGAGGATAATACTTATTTTACTATTATAGTGTTTTAGTACGTTAGTAAACAGAGTTAGTTGGGGACTTGTTCCATCAACTCCACAGTTCAGATAGTTTAGAGGCTTTCAGACTAGTTATTCACACAGTTATTTTAGTTTTGATATTGTTAAACCTTGTTTAGTTGTATTTTTGTTTTGAACCTTAAGGAAGGTTTTCTACAAGTTTTTTTGCATTTTTATAGTATATTATGCAATGCTCATTTATAGGTATCAATTAAGGGTTATCTTGCAGTCCTTCAGGATTATGAGCACCGTGTAGCGTCCGAGGTACCAGACTCGGGGCGTTACACCATATTGCAAAAGTTGATTTAAATATAAAAAATATGCATGTTGAACTACTCTTGATCTATTGTATAATGTGAAAATTTTATGAACCATAATGATTTTTAATTGAACCTTATGGGGTTGTAAAATTTCCTAAGCTAATAAAAAATTGAATCAAGGGGGCTATGAATTTCCCAAAATAATGAATGTATTTTGGCATGCTGATGTTATTTTGCAAGTGTAGTCGGTATGATAACGCCAACAATGTATGCCTAAATGAGTATCATGGTTTAATGAATGGGAATATGTGATAAATCATTTAGCTGTGGTTTAATGAGGGTTGTGTAGCTAAGTGGTGTAAGTGGAGGTCCTGAGGGACTAATACTAGAAATTGTGAGTGCTAATATGGGGGTCTAAATGACTAGGCTATTCGAGTCCGCCTTTGTATTATTATTTTATTAAGATGTTTGAGTCCCCTATATTATATTAATGATTGGGTGCTTGCATCACCTTGATACATCGGGAGATTTGAGTCTCCCATAGTGCATATGTATACCCTCTAGTTTATGCGACCATATGCACTGGGGCCCTACCAGATGGGGGAGAGCTAGGCCCATATAACCCAAGGGTTCCTTCTTATATTATGATGGTTGAGCTACACAATTCAGGCAAAAGTTTTAAAGTGCATGTTAAGCCTTATACCCTATCTGACATGTGATATATATATATATATATATATATATATATCTAAATTTTATTATATGCATTGAATTTGAATTATTTAGAACTGTTGATCATGATATTATGTTATCCTTATTCCTGAGGTACATGCTAGTGCACAACCCACTAACTGTTTCCAGATGTCGTATCCCCATTTAATGCAGGAACCAGAGATACCTCTATTTTTCCTATACTAAGTTAGGTGGATCGACTCTATTCTTCAATTCATTGTGGTGAAGTGGTGAGCTTTCATTCTTCGAAAGACTTAGCATTTCATTAGTTGCTGGTTATCGACTATAGATATATCTTTTATTCTTTTAACTTATCATGTGCTATCTTATTATATATTCAAAATTCTCTAATTGGTGGGTGGTGTATACTGTTTGGTTAGGTTCAGGGGGTGCTATCTGATCCACCGTGAATTATAGATGCCTTTCACGACTAGGCCCTGATTTAGGTTGTGATAAAGTTGGTATATGTAATGCCCCAAAAATGGGTCCCGAGATGTCACACAGTGCTTAATATCACAAATGACCCCAAGCTAACCCTTCTACTAACATAACTCATAAGCAACTGAATAAAATGCATAAATCTATGGAAAATCAAAGAAAGATAACTCTTTTGTAAATCTGATCTATACAAAACTGAATTCACATGATTACAACTCTGCTTTTATAAAGAAAACTAAAACTGAATACATTAACTCTACTGTCTGTCTATGAAGCCTCTACTAATACTGACTATAGATAGTTAAGATGCGACCCCAACTACCCCTAATCAATATATACGAGTAAAAAGATAAGGAATATAAATAAATCTAACTGAAATCCCCGAAGTAGGAGGACTCATCGCCTTGTTGGTTCGAATCTGGAACTGTCTGAATCTGAATGTGCATACTAAAACTTATACCTACATTATGAGACAATGTTGCACATAGACATATACGTGGATTAGTACTTTGAGGATGTACTGAGTATTTGAGGGTGAAATGCAATAAGTTAAACAATATCTCTTAATCATCATTTATAAAAAAATGCATGCTAAATGTAAATGACTCACATAGCTTGAGTAATCTGATATCTAAAACTCATAAATCATGAATAATGAAGCATGCAGTATAAATCTCGTGAGTTCTGACACTTAGTTCTAAAATCTGTATTCTCTTCTTGTTCTTAAATCTTGTAAGCTAAATGAAGTCTGAAAATCATTCTGCATAATAAATACTTTATCTCAAAACTTAAATCAGTAAACTATTTAAGAGTGGGGGACTTCTTTTTGGGAGGTTCTTCTAACCGACATGTACACCATGTAAGTATCCATGGTTTCGCACGACTCACCTCCATAAGGTTAGGCTATTCTACCCTTGCCATCAGAATAGAACAATCTATCTCAATGATCATAATCTCAGTCATCGACATAGAAATGGGAATAAATATCTCAACCTGAGGTGGCACGTAGTTCTGGGGTATGAAACTGTAGTAACATTCCCAACTCGATGCTAAATACTACTCCTAATCCCGTGATCAAAATCTCAAGAAAATCCACTTTTAAAAAAACAATCTCATGGTTTATACTAAATCCAACTGTATAATCTAAAATCTCAATCTGTAAAATGGATTTCAAATCTATTGTGACCAAAATGTCAAATCTTTCTAAAAAATCTCAGAACATTCTAATCATGGGGTGCTTATAGAACAACAATTCTAAAAATAACAATCTCAAATAGGTATTAATGGATCATATATCAATCTCATAATAAAATATCTCAAAATTCATGCTTGATAACATAAACATTTGTAATTCATCATAAAATCTGAAAATTTCAGCAATAGGCATAATAATATCAACATATTCATATAATTCATCTTCTAAAATATTGAAAATCTCATAATATAATGAATAGCTACATAGGGTATAAACCCAACTTCAAATTCATAGGAAAACTCATAAAAATAAAGTATCTTTGTAATTATAAACAAGTCTTGGACATAAGGATGAAAGGATTGTCCTTGTTGAAAACTCCACATACCTTAATTGATGATCTTTGATGAATTGAATCTAAAAGCTTGAATCTTGGATTTCTATTGATGCTTTGATGATGAATTCTTAGAGCTTTTGTATTGGAGACCCTTAATCTTGAATTATCTTGGAGAATTAATGAAGGAATTTTGGGTTTCTTGGAGAGAAAGTATAAGCCTTAGGGTTTTGCTTCTTGAGATAAAAAGATGAATAATGAGGTATGTTTGCTTCTTTAGGGGTGAAATTATGTGTTTTGGATGGATTAGGTATAGTGATGATAGGCGAATTTACACGCCTACAGTGCTATTTTTTACCCATATTTTAGCAATGTTTTGAGAACAAATTATATATTTCATGCACTTTTAGTCCTTTTTCCTGTAAGTGAGCTAACGAACATGATTAGCAAAGTTTCAGGTATAAATGATGCAGAATTCAGCATTTTATGGATTACTTGATGCCAAAGAAAGCTTCACGAAAGGAGAAAAGGAAGCTTGGACGCCTAAGGACCAAAAGTGATGCATGGAGAACCTGTCCCGGGCTAAAACAGCATTTCTGAAGACTTTGGGACTAGCAGTAATTTATTATGATTAGGATAATGATACATTAACCTAGTACAATTTGGTTAAGTATTTCATTAGCTTAGTAGGATTTGGTTAAGTATTTCATTAGCTTAGTAGGAATAGGATATGGGTGTTATAAATAGCCTATTTTGCTAGAGATTTTAAGGCATTCCTTCATTAGTTAATATACATTCTTCTACCATTCCTCAACAATTCTCATTCTAGTTTTAATTCATCTTTCTACTTCTTCTTCTATTCATCTATTCTTAATTTCCGCAACAAGAGAAACGTTACTTGCAAGAAATCACGCCTAACGCCTACCACACTTGTGCTACACGAAATTCTTATTGTGGTATAATAACAATGTCAACTGTGATTTCCTTTGCTCTCATGGGTAACTAAACTTCTCTGTTGGGGTTATGGAAGCCGAATGATATACTATCTATTACTATGAGTTTGTGAGTTTGTGACACGTATGCTGCTTATATCATTATTCTCTTCATCTTAACCTAAATTCTTTGTGGTTGCAAACGCAATAATACGCCAGTATAACATTTAACTTGTTCGAAAGAAAGGTTATCTGTCTGGAAAAGAGATAATGTCAAGGTAGTAGGGTCCCATCCCCTATTAAACAGTTAGTGCCGTAACTGGATTAACCTCTTGGAGAATTTGTACCATTAGATACACTTTAAGCTCGAAAGAGTTAAAGTGAAATAATCCTCGAATAGGTCGAAAGACGCCTGGATTTACCATCGAATACAATTCTCTATAAGCACATGCATGTCGGAATTCAACACACTCATAGCCAATAGAGAGGTACAACTCAGAAGGTGGACATAACCCCAACTTCTCAATTCTCATTGTTTTACAACCTACTAAACATTCTTTCTTTTTACGTTGCTATTTTCAGTTTTTACTTTAATATTTTGGTTACACATTACAATCCCCCCTTATTACGAGACTTGCTGTAAAAGTCTAGTAACCATTGCTTACTTGTTGACCAAGCTATTCCCTATGGGATCGATACCCAACCCAGGTTGGGTTCTATATTTGCTAGCGACCGCTTTACACTCCTACGAGAGCTGTAGATTGAGCGTTATAAAAAATTGGCGCCGTTGCCGGGGAATACGAGTGTCAATTAAGTTTGTGATAATTACTAGACCCTTTGGTCAAAGATTCTTGTACTTTTACTTTTAGTTTTTGTTTTTGTTTACTGCAGGTTTTTATTCAGTGCATGCCCCATACTAGAAGTTCTGGTCAACCGTTATTACCTATAAATCCTGAACCACAATGTATTGGCAGAATGGAAGAACAAGCAGAAATCGAAAGAATGGCTGCTCAACAGGAGCAGGCGAGATTAGCTGCTCTTGCCACCGCCCAAGTACACCAACAAAACATTGATAACCCTGGGTGAGCAACAAATCCTGACGATGAAGATTTAGGTGATGACGAGTTACTAAACCCAAGGCATGATGCTGAAATCACAACACCTGCCAACAGAAGAGGTCGTCAAGCTCGGTTTAGGTATGATCGCCAACCCATGCAACCAGCTTTTGACGATGATGATGATCTTGATGGATCCAGAGCCACTGGAGCCATTATTCCTCCACCATTAGCGCCCAGAGCCAAGTTCAACATCACAAGCACCATGATTCAGTTATTGCAACTCAAGGGATTATTTGGTGGACTAGCAGGCGATGATCCGAATATGCATCTCATCAACTTTATTTCTACATGCAAGTCGTTTGACAATCCTGGTGTTGGTCAGAATGCAATTCGATTACGTCTATTTCGATTGTCTCTGTCTGGGGAGGCAACTCTATGGTTGAATGGGCTGACTCCTGATTCTATTACAAATTGGAGGCAATTGAGAGTCGCTTTCCTAGAAAGATTCTTTCCACCATCCAAAAGAGTATAATTGAGAGATGAAATCAGCAATTTCCATCAGCTTCCAACTGAAGTCCTTCATGAAACATGGGAGAGGTTCAAGACAAAGCTAACGAGATGCCCAAACCATCATATGACTAATGTTCACCTAATGGAGATATTATACAGAGCCTTGAATTCAATAACTAAACCAGTGGTGGATAATGCAGCTGGAGGATCTTTTATGGACCTCACCTTTGGTCAAGAAAGCAATATGCTAGATCGTATGACGAAGCAAAGTAGAGCTTGGCATACCAGGGATTCTGAGGTAGCAAGCCCCACTTTATCTATTGGCATGACTGCAGACCAAAGAAGAAGAGAAGAAGAACTTGATCAAGATATGGCGCACATGAAAACATAAGTGGATCTTCTTACAAAGCATTTATTATCAGGGAAGACCGAAAAATTCAAAGCTATTGTGTCAAAAGGAAGAGACGAATCTGATTCAAAAGAAGAGGCCAACTACTTAAACAGTCAGGGGGGTTTCCGAGGGAATACCCAAGGAAACCAAGGTCGGAACTACTATGATAAATCTGGAAACAAAGACCAAAGTAGTTGGAAGAACAAGAATGAAAAGAGTGGTTTGTACGTTCCCCCTGGAAGACGTGACGCCACCACATCTAGTTCTGGAAGTATGGAAGACATGCTGGCTAAAATATTGAAAGGAGTGGAAACAACAAGCGCTGCAGTAATGGAGGTAGTTAATGATTTGTCCTCTATGAAACAAATAGTTGATTCTCATTCCACTTCAATCAAGCAAATAGAGCAGCAATTGAGCCAACTTTCAGCAGCACTCAATCAAAGAAAGGCTGGCACTTTACCTAGTGATACTGTGAAAACCCAAGGAATGATGGGTCATGCATGGATATCACTACCCGAAGTGGTAAGGTGTTGGAAACTTCATCAAAAAGCAAGCAAGTGGTTTACAAAGTAGTGGATATTGATGATAAGGCAAAAGGAGAAGATGCCGCTGCAACTAATCCTATCGTCAACGACGTCATCCCCAACAATTTACAACCTGAAAAAGCTAAAAAACGGAAGCAAGAGTAGAAGAAAGCCGCGGAGAGAACAATTCCATACCCACCACCACCTTTCCCTCAAAGATTGAATAAGGTGGCGGATGACACGAAGTTCAGCAAATTCATGACTATGTTAAAGCAGCTGACCATTAATGTTCCATTGGTGGAGGCACATGAACAAATGCCTGGGTATGGAAAATTTATGAAGGAGCTTTTGACAAAAAAGCGGGCAGCAAGTTATGAGTTGAAAGATGATGTTCATCACTGCAGCGCAATCGCTACCCGATCAATAGTTCAGAAGAAGGCTGACCCCGGCGCTTTCACTATTCCTTGCACCGTTGGATCTTTGAATTTTGCCAAAGCATTATGTGATTTAGGAGCCAAAATCAATTTGATGCCATTATCTATCTATAAGAAGTTGGGGTTGGGTGATCCTACTCCAACTAATATGAGGCTCGTCATGGCGGATAGGTCGGTAAAACGACCTGTGGGTATTCTATGTGATGTCTTGGTAAAAGTTTATTCATTTATCTTTCTGGCAGACTTCGTTATTTTGGATTGTGAGACAGACTCAGAAGTTTCCATAATCTTAGGGCGTCCTTTCCTTGCTACGGGAAGCGTGCTTATTGATTTGAGAGCTAATGAGCTTTCGTTTCGAATAAATGACGAAGTAGTTCACTTTGATGTTTGCAAATCAATGAAGCAACCCAAAGATCTGAGTGTATTTTCGGTGGCTGATGTTTTCTTTGATGATGAGAAAAAATTACTTGAAGATGAGCAACTTATTGATGACCCTTTGGCGGTTGGGCTCATGAATGGAGAGAATGAAGATGCTGAAAATTGTGAAGAAGTTATTTGTGCTCTATCAGGATTAGGGACATATCGCTATTCTCCCAAGAAGCTGGACCTTGATCTCAAGAATCGACCCACACCACCAGCTAAGCAATCTATTGAAGAGCCACCCACCTTAGAATTGAAGGAGCTGCCAAGACATTTAAAGTATGCATTCCTAGGAAGCGGAAACACGCTTCCAGTCATTGTTGCAGCAGATTTGGCTGAGCAACAAGTTGCAGCTCTCATTGCTATTCTACGGAAGTATATTAGAGCCATTGGATGGGCCATTGCGGATATTATTGGTATTCCACCTGGGATTTGTGCACATAAAATTCAGTTTGAAGAGAATTGCACATCCACCATTGAGCATCAATGGCGTCTAAACCCACCTATGTAAGAAGTGGTGAAGAAATAAATAATTAAGTGGTTAGACGCAGGAGTTATGTATCCAATCTCTGACAGTACATGGGTAACCCCGGTACAATGTGTTCCCAAAAAAGGAGGCATGATGTTGGTCGCAAATGCGATGAACGAGCTTATTCCACTCAGACCCATCACTGGATGGAGAGTTTGCATGGATTACCGAAAGCTAAATTCATGGACACTCAAAGATCATTTCCCAATGCCATTTATGGACCAAATGCTAGATCGATTAGCGGGGAAAGGATGGTTTTGCTTCTTAGACGGTTATTCAGGCTATAATCAGATTTGTATTGCACCCGAAGACCAAGAGAAGACAACGTTTACATGCCCATATGGTACGTTTGCCTTCAAATGTATGCCATTCGGGCTATGTAACGCACCAACCACCTTTCAACGTTGTATGATGTCAATTTTTTCTGATATGGTTGAAGATACTTTGGAGGTATTTATGGATGATTTTTTAGTTGTTGGTGAGACGTTTGAAGCGTGCTTGGCAAACCTAAGTATGGCGTTGCAAAGATGTGTAGAATTCAACCTAGTGCTGAATTGGGAGAAGTGCCACTTCATGGTAAAAGAAGGAATCGTTCTTGGGCAGAAAATCTCCGAAAGAGGAATTGAGGTTGATCGAGCGAAAATCGAAGTCATTGAGAAGATACCGCCTCCAATTTTGGTGAAGGGAGTTCGTAGTTTTCTCGGCCATGCAGGTTTCTATCGTCGGTTCATCAAAGACTTCTCCAAAATTGCTAGTCCATTGTACAAACTCTTGGAGAAAGATGCGAAGTTTGACTTCAATGAAGATTGCTTAAAAACATTCGAATGCCTCAAAGGAAAACTCATTGAAGCCCCTATCATGGTAGCACTAGATTGGTCTCTCCCGTTCGAAGTCATGTGTGATGCTAGTGGTGTAGCCGTTGAAGCTGTGCTTGGTCAGAGAAAGGAGAAATTATTTCATCCTATCTACTATGCGAGTAAGGTCCTAAATGAAGCCCAAAGGAACTACACTGTGACAGAACAAGAGATCCTAGCGGTTGTGTATGCATTTGAGAAGTTTCGTGCCTATATATTGGGTACTAAGGTGATCGTTCATACAGACCATGCAACTTTTAGGTATCTAATGACAAAGAAGGATGCAAAACCAAGATTAATTCGATGGGTATTACTGCTGCAAAGTTTGATTTCGAAGTTAAAGATAGAAGAGGTTGCGAGAACCAAGTGGTCGACCATCTATCTAGACTCGAGAGCGAGCATGTGGCGCAGCCTGATATCGAGATTGATGATGCATTCCCTGACGAGGAGATCCTTGCAACGATAATAGAAAAGTTACAATGGTATGCCGACTTTGCAAATTTTGTGGTAAGTAATGTAATACCTGCCAATTTATTATACCATAAAAAGAGGAAGTTTATGCATGACGTACAACACTACTATTGGGATGAGCCATATTTGTTTCGACGATGTGTGGATGGTATTATTCGACGATGTATATCCCATGTAGAGGTGCCTACTATATTGGAAGCATGCCACACTTCCCAAGTTGGAGGACATCTCGCAGGCAATCGGACGGCAAGAAAAGTATTGCAAAGTGGATATTATTGGCCTTCGATATTTAGAGATGCCTACGACTTTGTTAGAAGATGCGACCAATGCCAAAGACAAGGTGCTATTTCGAAACACCATGAGATGCCCATGTCAAAAATTCTTGAGGTAGAACTCTTTGATGTGTGGGGCATTGATTTCATGGGTCCATTCGTGAATTCATTTGGAATGAAGTACATCTTAGTTGCTGTAGATTATGTCTCAAAATGGGTTGAAGCTGTAGCGTTGACCGACAACGAGGGAAAGCATGTTGTAGCATTTTTGAAGAGGAATATCTTCTCTCGCTTTGGAGTACCACGTACTATCATAAGTGATGGAGGATCTCACTTTTGCAACAAGCTTTTTAAATCCGTGTTGGACAAGTATGGTGTCAAGAAACATAAGGTAGCCACGTCTTATCACCCACAAATGAGTGGACAAGTAGAGGTTTCCAATCGGGAGATCAAGAAAATCCTTGTGAAGACGGTAAATGCTAATAGGACGGATTGGTCTCGAAAGCTAGATGATGCACTATGGGTGTATAGGACTGCATTCAAAACACCCATCGGCATGTCCCCTTATCAACTAGTTTATGGGAAGGCTTGTCATTTACCCATTGAGCTCGAACATAAGACATTGTGGGCGTTGAAGCAATTGAATTTGAATGGTGATGATGCGATGAATCTGAGGTTGGAGCATCTGAACGAATTAGATGAGTTCCGTCTCCATGCATATGAAAGATCGGACCTATACAAGGAGCGGATGAACAAGTATCATGATCAGCGGATTGTTCAACGAAACTTTCAAAAGGATGATATGGTGCTTCTCTTCAACTCTAGATTGAAGCTGTTCCCAAGTAAGTTAAAATCTAAGTGGTCTGGTCCATACAAAGTTATCCAAGTCTACTCGTCTGGAGTAGTTGAATTGGAAGACAATAATGGTGTTGTCTTCAAGGTGAATGGCCAATGTGTTAAACCTTATATCGGTCCTCTTGACTCGATAAGTTATATGGCCATCACCTATCTCGACGAAGTCTAAGTAATCGAGGTAACCATGTCGTGCCACGACAATAAATAAGGCGCTAGATGGGAGGCAACCCATCATTTATAGTTTATCGTATTTTGTTTTTTTTTTCTTCTAGTACTTGTTTTGCTTTTGATAAATGAAAATCCAAAAATAAGAGTCGTTCCATGACCAAAACTAAGGCGCTAGATGGGAGGCAACCCATCGTACTAATCGTTTCCATTGGTTTTGAGCAAATGTAGGTGCAAGAGGTATTCAACGAGGAGATTGGTTTTAAATGACGATTTGGACGTATTGCATGGTAAAGGTGGTAAGTTTGGAATTAAGATGCATAAGGCTATGGATTGAGCATTGCTCATGACAAAATAGGCATCGAGCAAGGCTAGGCCTAGGTAAAACTAGGCCACGAACAAGGCAACGCCTATACTATAGCCTAAGGTCTCGGAATCTAGTGTGCAAAGGCATAGGCGCCGCCCATGCTCAAGTATGCTATAGCATAGGCGCCGCCCATGCTAAAGCATTTGGTCTCGGATTCTCATATGCCATGATAAAGGCGCCGCCTATGGTCTCTAAATGCATTGCACTAGGCGCCTCCTATGCTAGCAAATGCTTTGCATTAGGCACCGCCTATACCATGCATAGGCAAAGCTAAAGGCGCCGCCTATGGTCACTTTTTGTCTCCAAAACCGATTTTAAATGGGTCAAAACCCGACCCATTCTTTTCCTATATAAAGGGGACTTAGTCTTGAAACATAAAGACATTGAAAACTTGACCTAGGCGCCGCACATAGCATCCAAATCCTCCCAAAATTTTTCTTTTTGCTCTCCCACTTCACAAGAACATCTCCAATGGATTCAATCACGTAAGTACTCTTTTATTCTTCATCTATTTTTGATAAGTACTACGTTGCTATGTCTATTATGAATTGCTACATCTTGAAGAAATATTGGTGATGTTAATGTGTTTGAATTGTTGATACAAAACCATGTGAGTGAACATATACGTTAGGATGATCTTAAACTGTTTCCGACTGGAATTTGATTTTGATACATTGTTATTCTGATTGCGGAATTGCTATAGTCATGAACATTGCATAACCTTGTAACTTGAATAGCAACATGTTAGAAGATCCCGTTCATCGGGATATGACTTATAATTGCCTACTGACATAGGAGGTTGTGATTATTGATAAAAACTATACCATGATGTAATCCCTATGTAGTAGTATTGTTATACCTAACATGAAAGTATTACAAAGGTTGCAAGAAGTGATACAACTCTGATTTTCTTGTCGGAATATAGCGCCTAAAACGTATGTTGACGAAGTCTAAGTAATCAACCATTTTCACTTCACTAATTTGTATCAACAAATCTAAGTGTGGGGTGGTACCCCTATTGTTTGTGTATAGATTGTATCTATTGAGATGATGCTAACATGAACATTGTTCTAAGTCTCAGGTACAATGGCACCCAAAGCAAGACAAGACAAGGCTACCACTTCCCAAAAGGGCAAGAAAAGAGGTCGCAAGGACCAAGGAGAATCATCCTCAATGCAATTACCACGCCGCATATTTGGAATAAAATGGGTTCTTGAGGAGGAAACCAAGGAATGGTATAGGAACAACAAGGAAGGAAAATACGTTTATGTCGACTTGATCAACAAGGACAGCCTACCGAAGAAGGAGTCGCGCATGTTGGTGAAAATCATGGCACTAAATCTGGATTTCATCTTCTGCGACATGGGAGAATGTAATCTTGATTTAACAAGGGAATTTTATGCCAATTGGTCGCCGAAAACTACAGGCAGCGAAGTCAAGATTCGGGGCCAAGTTTTACAACTCAATGCGGATTTGATCAACTCCTTTCTTGGCTTACCTTCAGTCGATCCAGCACCATTCAAAGAGCTGTACAGCAGACCTCCTTATAGAGAAATTCGACACACACTTTGTGGAAGTAGATCCATGGCAAGGTGGAGCAGACAAAAAGACACCGGACGACACAACACCTTCCCCTATGCTCCTTTGAATAGGGAAGAAAGAATATGGTTGCGTATTGTCAACTCTTGTCTTATTCCTGGGACCCAGTACACCAAGATAACAAGAGATAGAGTGTGCTTGGTATATGCTTTGATGACGAATATCCCTATCAACATTGGGACAATCATTCGCTCTACAATGCGGAAGGCCAGGCTACACAAGCGGTCCCACTTCACCTTTGGCAACCTGTTGACAACAATCTTACGGAAGGAGGACATCAAAGAGGAACCAACTGATCACAAACTCCCACATAACCCTAAGAAGGTTGACCTCACAAAGGTCAAAGATGCTGAAACAACACATGGCGTCAACCTTACTACTGCGGAGAGATATGCTTGAGATGAGAGTTTCTTCCGTCATCTTTATGGCATGACACGGTTCACCATGATGAGCGGAGGTCATGTTCCAATTGCTGCAGAGCTCCAACAGCTGGACCATGACTATCCAATGAATATGCATGCGAGGGAGATGTGTGGAGTAGGTACATACTTTGAGGAACCTCTTGATGATGATGTGCCGACCGATGATGATCGACGCATGCCAGACTCTGACGTGGAAGAGAATTCTGATGACGACGACTCCTATGATGATTCCGATGAAGGGGGTATGACCCCCGACATAGAGGAGGAGTCCGACTGACCAGGTTCTTCGTATTTATTTTCCACTGAGGGCAGTTTCCCGTTTAAGTGTGGGGTGGTGGTATTTGCATGCTTTACTTCTCTATCCACATTTGCATTCATTTATGTTTGTTTGCTTAGTTTGCATTCATTTATGTTTGTTTGCTTAGTTTGTTTTTTTTTTTTCAAATTTTTTTACTTAGCTTCGCATGAAATTATTCTAATAGGCAGCATGAGATTATAACAAGAGTTTGTGCTAACATCATGACTATTGAGACGTTTAGGCTCTAATTGTGACTCACAATGTGATATTGTGTGGTTCAATTCCTTCATTTGTTGGGTCAAGAGTCTATACTACTCCCAATAAAGTCGACTATGTGCCTTGTGTGTGTGAGGATATTGTATATCCTATGTTTGTGGCTGATGCTAGAACTTGCCTGGTATGTATGTAAAGCGAAAATAAAGAGTGCAAGTTTAGGAGATGATTTAGGCATTTCTTTGGCAACCTATACTTGTTTACCTTCATTTTACCTACCCATGGACATTATCCTAGATAACCCTTTTGAGACTTTAGCCTATTTCTTTGACAACCTCATATGTAAGCCTAATCCATTTTTTTCAAGACCATAATTTGATCCAAATTCCTAAGTGCTTTATAAAGTGTAAAAGTCGTGTGACAAAATAAGAGGAAATTAGGTGAGTATGATGCTTTAGAATGTATTGGTGCTTGAATTTGTTATGAAAAAGAAAGTGCTATCATAAGAGGTATGTTATGAAAAGAAAAAGGAAAGGAAAACTAAAAAGCTAGTTATGTTTAAAATTGAAAAACAAAAGAGGAGAAAAGGGGTAGTAGAATAAAAGAAGGTAGAAAGGTTGTTTGAAGGAAAAGTGTTAATGATACAACGTGATGTATTAAAGCGCTTAAGAACATAGTCACTATTTCTGGCCAAAATAGTCCTACCTATCCCTTAGCCTACATTACAACCCGTAAAAGACCTAGTTGATCCTAAGCTTAGCATTCTGACATTTAGTGGAGCATTACACTAAGGGCAAGCCTATGGTCATCAGTTGCTGCATACGCATTCTTTGCGAGAGCGAGAGCAAGGATACTTTTATACCCATGTTTGAAAAAGATGCTATACTTATGAGTGATTATGGGTAAGATATTGTGAGACACACATGGTTGATGAGTTTTGGATAGTTGTGTATGATTCTTTGTACCTTAACTTTTGAATATGAGTTGACCACCATCACGAGTCTATGTTGGAGGTTGAATTGTTTCTACTAATGAGCAGAAAACTACTCTTTGTTAATGATTGCTATGCTTGTCTTGACGAATATTTTGTGTTGTTACTGTGAAACCCTAAGTTGATGATTTATATGGACATGATAGTTTGTTCGAGGATGAACAAAGCCTTTAGTGTGGGGTGTTGATGATAGGCGAATTTACACGCCTATAGTGCTATATTTTACCCATATTTTAGCAATGTTTTGAGAACAAATTATATATTTCATGCACTTTTAGTCCTTTTTCCTGTAAGTGAGCTAACGAACATGATTAGCAAAGTTTCAGGTATAAATGATGCAGAATTCAGCATTTTATGGATTACTTGATGCCAAAGAAAGCTTCACGAAAGGAGAAAAGGAAGCTTGGACGCCTAAGGACCAAAAGTGATGCATGGAAAACCTGTCCCAGGCTAAAATAGCATTTTTGAAGACTTTGGGACTAGCAGTAATTTATTATGATTAGGATAATGATACATTAACCTAGTACAATTTGGTTAAGTATTTCATTAGCTTAGTAGGATTTGGTTAAGTATTTCATTAACTTAGTAGGATTTGGTTAAGTATTTCATTAGCTTAGTAGGAATAGGATATGGGTATTATAAATACCCTATTTTGCTAGAGATTTTAAGGCATTCCTCCATTAGTTAATATACATTCTTCTACTATTCCTCAACAATTCTCATTCTAGTTTTAATTCATCTTTCTACTTCTTCTTCTATTCATCTATTCTTAATTTCCGCAACAAGAGAAACATTACTTGCAAGAAATCACGCCTAACGCCTACCACACTTGTGCTACACGAAATTCTTATTGTGGTATAATAACAATGTCAACTGTGATTTCCTTTGCTCTCATGGGTAACTAAACTTCTCTGTTGGGGTTATGGAAGCCGAATGAGATACTATCTATTACTATGAGTTTGTGAGTTCGTGACACGTATGCTGCTTATATCATTATTCTCTTCATCTTAACCTAAATTCTTTGTGGTTGCAAATGCAAGAATATGCTAGTATAACATTTAACTTGTTCAAAAGAAAGGTTATCTGTCTGGAAAAGATATAATATCAAGGTAGTAGGGTCCCATCCCCTATTAAAAAGTTAGTGCCGTAACTGGATTAACCTCTTGGAGAATTTGTACCGTTAGATTCGCTTTAAGCTCGAAAGAGTTAAAGTGAAATAATCCTCAAATAGGTCGAAAGACGCCTGGATTTACCATCGAATACAATTCTCTATAAGCACATGCATGTTGGAATTCAACACACTCATAGCCAATAGAGACGTACAACTCAGAAGGTGGACATAACCCCAACTTCTCAATTCTCATTATTTTACAACCTACTAAATATTCTTTCTTTTTACGGTGCTATTTTCAGTTTTTACTTTAATATTTTGGTTACACATTACAATCCCCCCTTATTACGAGACTTGCACTAAAAGTCTAGTAACCGTTGCTTACTTGTTGACCAAGCTATTCCCTGTGGGATCGATACCCAACCCAGTTGGGTTCTATATTTGCTAGCGACCGCTTTACACTCTAACGAGAGCTGTAGATTGAGCGTTATCATATAGGGAAGTTACTAAAGTGACCCTATACCCTTTTGGAATTGAATTAGCATGTAAAATAACCTTGGAGCAGCATCAGTTTTTTGTGTCGAGGCAAAGTCCTCGCATCGTGCAAAGACCGCATTGGCTTACTGCTTTACACAGAAAATGGCATAACTTTTTACTCAGTTGTTGGGTTTATGCACATTTAAAGTAGACCCTTATAGTATCAAACACCAAATATTGGACGAATCAAATCATATTAGCTTAACTTTGTTCTAAGTCATTGCTATGAATATTTTTCACCTCTAAACCACTTTATAGACTATGATAATGACCGTTAAACTTATATTCATATGAAAATCATTTGGATTAGATCTTAGACGCATAGGAATGATGGTTGGAATTCTAGCAGAAAAATATAGGGTATTACTGTATAAGAGCCTAGGTTTAGTGTCATTGGGTGTCCACAAAGCCGTGTTAAGTAGAGTCTCTTTTATGGGTATGTAGTGCATCATAATTATAATGGAGAGGCTATAAGATATTTAGTAATGTATAGGTATTGCCCTTCTAGGGTTACTTCTAGGGCAAATAAGGTCCCTATTGCTACTTTATCAGCTCTGGCACCAAAAGGTGCTATTTCTACTTCTTCCTTTAGTACTGGTTGACATTGTCTGTATGCTCCTTCCACTCATCAGGATTTTGAGACATACTCTGATATTGTTACTTGTATACTCAAACTTTTCTCTCATGATGTACATTGTCTACTTGATCCAGGTCTACCATCTCTTATATGACCCCTTATGTGCCTGTTCATTTTGGTTTGATCCTGAGTCTATTCCTACTCCCTTTTCTGTGTCCACTCTGGTGGGTGACTTTATTTTGGCTAGAATAGTCTATAGAGGTTGTGTGATGTCTGTTAGAGGTTGGGAGACCTTGGTGGATCTGATAGAGTTGGAAATGTTATACTTTGATATGATTTTAGAGATGGATTGGTTGCGTTCATGCTATGGGTCTCTTAATTTTCAGACGTAAAGGGTCAGTTTCCAATTCCCTAATGAGTCAATGATTTAATAGGAAGGTAGTTCTCTAGTGCCTAAGGGAAGGTTCATTTTATATTTTAGAGCCTGGAAGTTAATTTCCAAAGGGTGTCTCTAACACTTAGTGCATGTTAAAGATCCTAAATTCGAAGGTCATTCTTTGCATTTTGTCCCTATGGTTTGTGAGTTTTTTGAGGTATTCCCTGATGATCTTCTTGGTGTTCCTCCTCATAGATAAATTAATTTTGGGATTGATTTTCTTCTGAACACTTGTACTATGTCTATCCCTTACTATAGAATGGCTCCAACTGACTTGAAAGAACTCAAGGAGTAGTTGAAAGATCTTCTAGAAAAGGGTTTAATTCGCCCTGGTGTTTATCCTTGGTTGCTCTGGTTCTCTTCATGCGTAAGAAAGATAGATCCTTTTGGATATTTATAGATTACCACCAGTAAAATAAGGTGACAGTAAAGAATAATTATCTGCTTCTTAGTATTGATGATCTCTTTGATTAGCTTTAAGGTGCCAAGTGCTTCTCCAAGATTATTTTTCAGTCAGGTTACCATTAGCCAAAGATTAGGGATGTGGATATCCCTAAGTCTGCCTTTCAAACTCGGTATGGTCATTTTGAGTTTTTGGTGATGTTCTTTGGTTTGAGTAATTCCATGGAAGTATTTATGGACCTAATGAATTGAGTATTTTGTCTGTTCTTCGATTTGTTCTTAATTGTGTTTATAGATGGTATTTTGGTGTGTTCCAAAAGTGAGGCTGATCATGCTTATCACCTCTACCTTGTGTTAAAAACATTTAAAGATCAGTGTTTGTATTCAAAATTTATGATGTGTGAGTTTTGGTTTAATGAGGGTCATGTTATTACTATTGAAGGGATCATAGTGGATCCAAAAAAGTTATAGTGGTGAAGAAGTGGCCTAGACCCACGAATCCAATTTACATTTATAGATTCTTGGGTTTAGCTGATTATTATAGGATGTTTGTGGAAAGTTTCTATTCTATTGCTGCCCCATTTACTAAGTTGACTCAGAAAAAGGTGAAGTTCTTATGGTCTGATGCTTGTGAGGTAGTTTTAAGAAGTTAAAGAATATATTGACTTTGGCTCTAGTATTGACTTTACATGAGGTTACTGATAGTATATTTGTCTATTGTTATGCATCTCGAGTGGTACTTGGTTACGTGTTGATGCAGCATGGCAAGGAGGTTGCATATGCTTCTTGGTAGTTAAAGGTTATTGAGAAGAACTATTGGACTCATTATTTGAAATTGTTAGTTGTGGTGTTTGCATTGAAGATCTAGCAACACTATTTGTGTAAAGTCCATATAGATATTATTCTGATTATAAGATCCTACAATACGTGTTCACCCTGAAGAAGTTGAATATTAGGAAAAGAATGTGGCTTGAGTTGCTAAGGACTATGACATGAGTCTTCATTATCACCCAGGTAAAGCTAATATGGTTGCTGATGCTCTTTGTAGGTTGTCCATGTGGAGCTTATCTCGTGTGGACAGGGAGAAACATGATTTGGTGAAGGACATTCACCGTTTGGATAATCTTAGAGTTTGTCTTATTGATTTATAGATGGTGGTGTGATTGTTTAAGAGGTGGAGAAGTCATCTCATGGTGAAGATGTGAAGGAGAAATAGGTTTTGGATCCTATTTTGATACATATCAAGAATGATGTAGGTCAACAGAAAGTAATGGCTTTCAAGATTGGTGGTGGTGGTATCTTGATGTACTAAGATAGGTTATGTGTTCTCGATATTAGTAGGTTGTGAGAAGAATTTTGGCAAAGGCTCATGATTCACGTTATACGATTTATCCTGGTTCGACAAAAATGTATCATGATCTTAAGGAAATTTATTGGTGGAATAATATGAAGCAGGATGTGGCCAATTTTTTGGCTATGTGTATGGTGTGTCAGCAAGTGAAGGTAAAGCCCTTGAGGCCCGGTGGGTTGACTAAAGAGATTGAGCTACCAGTGTGGAAATGGGAAATGGTTAATATGGATTTTGTTTTCGGCTTTCTGTTGTCTCTCCAGCAATTTGATTTGATTTGTGTCATTGTGAATAGGATGACTAATTCTACACACTTCTTGCTAGTAAGGACTAATTTTTTTCTTAGGATAATGCCAAGTTGTTCATTGAGGAGATCGTAAAGTTGAATGGTGATCCAGTTTCTATCATTTTTGATCATGGTACCTAGTTCTCATCTCGCTTTTGGAGGTCTTTCCAATGAGGTTTATGGTTTAAGGTACCCCTTAGTACTACTTTCCAACCGCAGATAGATGGGAAAGTGGAAAGGAAAATTTAGGAATTGGAAGATATGATTAGGACATGTGTATTAAATTGTGGTGATAGCTGGGTTGATCAATTGCCTCTAATAGAGTTCGCATATAACAACTGGTATTACTCTAGCATTGGTATGGCTCAATGTGAGGATTTATATGGTAAGAAGTGTAGGTATCTTATTGGGTGGTTTGAGATTGGTGAAAATAGGTTATTCGGCCATGATTTGGTTTACCAAGCTATGGAGAAGGTGAAAGTTATTTGGGATAGGATTAAGAATGCTCAAAATCCCCAAAAGTCCAATGCAGATGTGAAACGAAAGGATTTGGAGTTTAATGTTTGTGACTAGGTGTTCTTAAAGGTGTATCCCATGAAGGGCGTGATACAGTTTAAGAAGAAGTGGAAGATTAGTCCTCGTTCCGTTGGTTTGTATTTTGTTTTAAAGAGGGTAGGCAATGTTGCATGTGAATTAGAATTTCCTTCTAGATTGAGATCCATTCATCCGGTCTTCCATGTTTTGATGTTGAGGAAGTTCATGGGTGATCCTTCGTTGGTTGTTCCTTTAAAAGGTGTGGGCATTTTGAATTCCTTGTCTTATGAGGAAGTTTTGATGAAGATCTTATATAGGCAAGTTTGTAGGTTACAGATGAAGGACGTGGTTCGGTAAATATTCTTTGGAGGAACTAAAAGTGTAAGGAACCACTTGGGAAGCCGAGGAGGACAGAAAGTTCAAGTATCCATTCCTATTTCTGATTTTTGAAAATCATGCTTAAGGTATGTGTCAGATCTTAACATCATTATTTTCTTCTTTGCTATCTTAGAGAAATAACTTGTACCTTGATGTTGCTCAAATAAGTCATCAATCCTGGGGAGAGGATATTTTTTCTTGATTCTGACTTTGTTCAGCTAGCAGTAGTCCATGGGTAGTCAGATAACCTTCCTTTTTACGCACGAAAAGGACTAGAGTGCCCCGCAGAGAGACACTGAATCTTAGAAGACTTTATCTAAGATATCTTTAAGATACTCTTTTAACTCTTTAAGATCAGAAGGATCCATATGACAATGAGGGATAAATATGGGCTAGGTATCAGGAAGAAGATCAATACCGAATTTTATTACTCTATCTGGTGGTACCTCTGGCACATCTTCAAGAAAAAACTTAGGAAACTTCGGGACTACACGGACTGATTAAACTATCGAAGCTTTATACCTAGCACTCTTGACTCAACCTAAGTGATAGATACAATCTTTTGATATCAACTTTCTGGCCTTAAGATAAGTTATGAAATGACCTTTGAGACACAGAACTACCTTTCCATTCAAAAACTACCTCATCATGAAACTGTAACTTTACCACATGAGTGCGACAATCTATGGATGCATAACAGGAATGGAGCCAATCCATGCCCATAATAACATTGAAATCTACTATCTCTAACTCTATTATGTCTGCTAGTATAATCTTATGGAGGATAGTAATAGGACACTTCTTATGGACTCGTCTAGCAAAAATTAACTCACCCACTGGGCTGGAAACTGAGTAATACAATACAAACCACGAAAGGCACAAAACACACTTTAAAATAGTCCACAAACCTTAGGGATCCAAGGACCTTTTGGAGACCACTCTCGAATTTACTACAACAACAAGAATAAAAGATACAAGGGTGTATTTGACACCAAAACAACCACCAAAAAGTGATGAACACAAGAAGATAGATAATAATATGATAAGAATAGTAACAACAACAAACATCTTACAATAACAAGAACACAACAACTACACAATATTATAAGAAAGTAAAGGGATAGATAGATACACGAAAGGTTGGTTTAATATTAAGAACCTGAGAGCTTATTACACTGATCTTGGACCCTTAACACTACCCATAACTAAAACCTATCTCTTCTGTGACACAAGATCAGATTCCACCTTTCAAGCATCGATGCTTCCAAGCAATGCTAAATCACTAGTGATTTCACATTAGCTCTTGACCTAGTTTCGTTTTGGTTCCTCCAAAGGAAGATGACTTGTGTTCTTTTGACTTACAACATTATCAAAAACTGACTAAATAAACCCTACAATGTTCCTTATATAGTACATCACAAAATTGAAAGTAAAATAATAAAAATAACCTTTAAGGGTGGCGTGCGCATCAAGTGTGAGAAGTGAACTAATATTTGGTGTGTTTTGGCCATATTTACACATCAATTTCACGTACCAAGTTTTGGGACAAATACACACTCTCATAAGTCTATATCTGTGATTATTCTCATATCACTGAGAAGGGTTTAGAGAGCTTTTCAGTACTTCTCCCAAAATTTACTGCAATCAATGAAGTCATATAGAAGAGATTTGATACTGGGTCTAACAACACATATAAATTAAGATGATGCACACGAAGCACACTAGTTACAACATTTGCTGAACTCTCCTGTTCCTATTTAGATGGAAAAGCATAAAACTAATTCTCACACTGACTGCCATAGGTATTGGATGATACGCCTTGTAGAGTAGCTAGGCAACCTGGCTGAGCTGGTGCGTTAGTAACCTGAGTTTGAGGACGAACATCCCTACTTTTGTGCTTAGCATACAAATACTCCTTGATTTTATGGACCGACCTTCCACACCCATAACAACCTCCTTTGTCTATTAAATACTCACTAGGATAGGTCTTGCCACACTTTGCATAAGCGTAATAGATGGGCCTTACATCCATACTATTTTGAGGCCTAAAATTAGAAGTCCTGCCCCACTACTCTTGCTTGGTCTTAGGTGTAGGGGAACTTGCTGAAGATGGTACTGGAACTGATGAATGACACTAAAACTGAGAATGGTTGCCCCTCTAGACCACGGTTTACTATCTCAAATTATTCAGTTCTAGCCTTCTTGTTTCTCTTTTCCTTTTTCTTCAACTTTTCTTCCTTAATCTGTTGAGCATCCGTCATCAACCTAGCAATATCCATATCCCCAATAAGCATGGCAATCCTACACTCCTTGACTACCAAGTCAGACACCTTAGTAACAAACTTACTCATACTATATCTAAGGTCAGCTATCAACTCGAGAGCATTCTTAGATAACCAAGTGAACTGAAGATAGTACACTTTTACTGTCATAGATCCCTGCCTCAGTTTCATAAACCCCTCAACATTAGATTTCCTTATCTTATATGGAAAGAACCTGTCTAGAAATACATTCTGAATGACCTCCATCTTGCAAAAGTTTCAGTCTCACCTCTACATTTCTTCCATATGACCACCTAATCATAAGCAATATCCTTCAGCCTATAGGATGAAAACACTACACTCTCCTCCTCAGTAACAAGCACATTTGAGTAATCTTTCTCACATAATCAATGAAGAGTTTAGGATTAGTGGATTCATCCTCATGAAATCATAATTCTGGCTGCAGTTAGATTACTATTTTGCTGAAGTGGGACAACTGTATGTTGTTTGCCCTGAAAGTTGTCATTCACAGCTTGGGCCAATGACTGAAAGAAAGGTTGAAATTGAGCATGAGACACATTCTCATTTAGAAGGCCGTCATATAGGGGTGGTTGGTCACCACTTTTGCATGCATTGGCTCAACGAGAAGGCATATTTTGTCATGTAAAAGAATGAGTTAAGAAGATACAAACAACGATAAGCATGATATATCCTGAAAGAAATGATGATTCCTAACTTGTCCCACAGCCTCTTGCTCATAAATATGGTGAGCTTAAATCCATGATCAAGTCTTTACATAATGCGGCTTGCCTGACTCCTTAGGACTCTTTAAGACATTAGGCTCTTATATCAAGTTTGTAATGCCTTGAAAGTACCCCATGGACATCACACGGTGCTTAAGACTATGAATAGTTCGAAGCTAACCCTATAAGCCTACTTAACTTTGAACTCATATGAAAAGTATACTGACATAAAAATTAGAATATAACTCAATTAATATCTTAACTAATAGTCTTTAGCTTGGAAATCTGTAAACATACACTTTTGAATTTAAAACTGAAATAGTCAGATAAGCCTGTACTTCTAACTAGAGATCAGCTAGGACAGATCCCAACTGACCCGAACATAAATAAAAATCAAATAATTGAAACACTTCATCAATATCAAGGTCTGAGAAATTGGGTCCTTGGACTATGAGGACTCACCAAAGTCGAGATGTAGGCGGTGATGCTCGTAGTTGATCGTTCTGCAGGAATTAAGCACCAAAACCTACATAATAAGACAATGTAGTACATAAATATATATGTGGGTTAGTACCTATGGAATTTATTGAGTATATATGTCATAAGTAAAACAATAACTTAATATACACATAGACTTTCAAATAATGCATGCTAAGTGTAAATGACTTACCTTGAGCTTGAATAAAACAAAGACTACAAAACAACTAACATGAGCAATAAAGCATAAGTATAAACTTTGTGAGCCATAATACTTACTTCTAAAAGATTTACTTTTATACTTTTTTAGTTAGGTTCTTCTAACCGACATAAACTATGTGAGCTATCATAGATTCCAACGTCTTACCCATGTTGGGGAGAGATGTTCTACCCTTTCCATCGGAATAAAACATTAATATTAGTGATCAATATACTTAACTTCATCCATATTAGGAAAGCTTAACCTCTTTGGCTTGTAGTTTCTAGGAATTAAGGATACACCTATCCGCGTTCCCTTCTCGGTGTAAAATACTACTTGTGCATTACTTATATGCTCATACTTTAGGAAATCCACCTTAAAATAGAATAAGGGTCAGTGTACTTGAAACCAATTATGTTTTTCTTTGCTTTAAAATCATAAGAAGGGTAATGATTGAGGATTTCAAGCCTTTTCATTGAATCAAACTATCAAACTTTTCTTGTAAACTTAAAGCTTATACTTAATCCTTAAATCTCATACTTCCTTTCATATAACTTTTAATATAATATCATGATTAAAACTAACTTTGAAATCTTTAAGCAATGTTTTAAATCAAACTCATGGTATTCAACTCATAATAAAGAATAAGAGAAGCTTTAAGTCAAAACCTACATAGATGAAACAAGTATGCACTTTAATACTTCAATCACATGATAATTTCATAACCTCAAGACAAGATAATTTGGGTATGAACCCTAATTGCAAAACATATAACTTAAACATTAAAACAAGTTTAAGGCACAAGGATGGAAGAATGTCCTTGTTCATAAGCCCCACATACCTCAATAGCTAGATTGTTGAAGATTGATTAAACTCTTGGATTCTTAAGGAAAAGATCTTGGAGTTTTTCTTGGGAATAAGGAGGGTTTCTGACGAGTAATCTTGAGAGAAAGAGGCAAATAATGGCCCTTCAGATGTCCCCAATTGTGTTATGGATGACTTGGGTTGAGGGGAACAAACTCAATTACCCCTTGATCTCTTTAATAAAGAAGTTGGGCATACTAAACCAATGGGTCGTGCCCCTTACTCTAGGTAAACGACCAATGGTCCACGCCCCTCTCTCCAGGGGAGAGACCAATTTATCACAGAGATACTGTTATTTTTCTCTATGTCTGCTATCCATACATATTTTGAACACCATTTGAAAATCCCAAAACTCTCTTGAGATATACCCCCAACCTTCCTAAACATTGATCAACTCAAAAACCAATGTCCTGGGGTTGGGAAGGACAAAATAATAATCCAAACTCTTAGGGTATTAAAATGACTAAGTCCTCAACACTTAGTAAAAATTTCAAGCCTTAGGCCCCTAAGCATGAAACTAAGGCTGAGCCGAGCTTAGAATCTTACGAGGTAGTACATATATGGGTCCAGGTCTCCCCATCTTGAAGGGCTTAATGCATGTGGCCGCACAAACTGAAGGGTATATATTTGAACTATGGGGGACTCGAACCTCCCAGAATATCAAGGTGATGCAAGCACCCAATATATAATATAATATGAAAACTCGAACATACTAATCATATGATAATATTAAGGGGGACTCAAACCAGCCAGTCATTTGAAGCCCTACATCTGGAACCACAATTTCATTATTGGTCTCTAAGGACCTCCACTCTCATGACTCAGCTTCACAACCCTAATTAAATCCCTATTAAATTATTTATCCCGCATTTCCATTTATTGAAACATTTTTGACACATTTAGGAATACATTGTTGGTATCGTCATACCAACTACACTTGCAAGGTAACATCAACATGCCAAAATACTTTAATTATTTAGGGAAATTCATAGCCCCCTTAGTTCAATTATGCATTAGCTTGGGGAATTTCACAACCCCATAAGGTTCAGTTAAAAATAATTATGCTTCATCGACTTTTCACATTATGAAATAGTTCAAGAGTAGTTCAATATGCATACTTTTCATATTAAAAACCAGTTTCATAATATGGGGTTAAGGTCATTACCACTTCAAAAGTCACAAGTTGGGGGACATCACAATGCCCTCATTTATTCACCATACCCATGCATCCCACAAGTTAAAAATCATAATTAAAGCATGAATAATCATGGGTAAACCATGGGAAACATTGCACACCAATAAATATTCAAAAAAACTTAACCCATGTTTCAGAACCATTATCAATACCATATGAACAATACTTTAAAATATATTCTTTTAACAAATTAGCAATTAGGGAATAGTAACATACCTAAAATACCCAAGATTAATGAGAGAATCCAACCCTTGTTCTCTTGGATGACCTAATTCATAGAAACCCTAAGTATGGATACTTAATAGACTTGAGAGAGAAGAAAGAATGTTTAGAGTGGGTTATTGATGAAAATAGGGTCCCAAGTATGTTTATAGGTCATAGGTTATAATTAGGATAAGAGGGAAATGTCCGAAATGACCCTTTTTAAAGCTAGAAAAATAAACCGTCAGTCGTGATGGGTCTCATAACAACTCATTGAGACTCATCTCCATGATTCATTGTGAAGATAGTGTTAGTAGGTATAAACATTATTGACCTTACGACTCATATACCATGGCTCGTAATAGGACTCTATGACTTGTGGGGTCCAGTCATAGTCAATATTAAAATCAATTGGGGTATGCACTGGACATTCTAAGATTTGCACAAAGCAACTTGTAATGAGTCTTCACGACTTATGGTGATCCAACTCAAACTTAGAGCAGCACTTAGCCATATATACACTATTTAGGCTATGATTTAAGTTCAAATACTCGTCATGGGTCTTTATGGATTGTGTATCCAAGTTGTACTCAGGAAAGCAACTCAAACACCATTCACTGGACACCTTACAACTAGGGTCATAGGACCCATCAAGACATCCTATGACTCATAGGGTGAGTCGTAGTCAGGAAAGTGAGGATAAAATTTTAGAAATTTTCAAGGAGCAAAATCCAGGGTGTTACAATCTTCCCCTTTTAGGATCATTCCTCCTCAAATGATGGGTCAAGATATAAGTTAGCATGATTTAACGCAAAAGCACTCCCACACTTACTTAGATCATAGACCCGACTATCATCAGCTAAGAGTTATAGAATGTGACATTCCAAAGACAGACTTCATAACTTGGTATGGTCACTTTGAATTTCTAGTTATATCTTTTTTACAAAAAAATTTCCGTGCAACTTTCATGGACTTGATTAACAGGGTGTTCAATCTATACTTGGACATGTTCGTCATAGTGTTCATTGATGACATCCTCGTCTATTCCCGTAGTGAGAATGATCATGCTTTCCATATAAGTGTTATGTTTCAAACCCTTAAAGATCATCAGTTATCCACTAAGTTCAGTAAGTACACATTTTGGTTGAGATCAATAGCTTTCCTCAAACACATTTTCTCTAGTGATGGCATTCACGTTTGATCTCCAAAAGACCTAAGCAGTGAGAAACTGACCTAGACCCATCTCTCCATCTGATATCAGGAGTTTATTGGGTTTGGATGGCTATTATTGGAGGTTTATTAAAGGTTTTCATTCTATTACTTCCCCCATGTCTAGGCTAAACCAGAAGATGGTCAAATTTTGGTGGTCAGATTCTTGCCAGAAGAATTTTTAGGAGTTGAAGACTCGACTCACTTTTGCTTCAGTGTTTACTTTGTCAGATGGCCCAAATGGGTTTGTAGTACATTGTGGTGCTTCTTGAGTTGGTTAGGGTTATGTTTTGATAAATAAAGGTAAGGTCATAACCTATGCCTCTAGACAACTTAAACCTCATGAAAAAAATTAGCCAACCCATGATCTTGAGTTGGCAGCTATTGACTCTGCCTTGAAAACTGTGAGGCATTATCTTTATGGGGTTCATGTTGATGTGTTCACATATCAAAAGAGTTTAAAATATGTATTCGCATAAAAAAAACCTAAATATTTATTAGATAAGATGGGTTGAATTGATGAAAGACTATGATATGAGTGTGTTTTATCATCCGGGCAAGGACAATATAGTGGCAGATGCCCTTAGCAGATTGTTTATGTGAAGTGTTGTCCATGTTGAGAATGATAAGAAGGAGTTAGTTTGTGAGGTTCATTAGCTTGCTAAATTAGGAGTTTGGTTAGTTGATTTTACTGAAGGTTGCGTGCGGGTTTAGAGTAGTGTGGAATCTTTATTAGTTGCTAAAGTAAAGGAAAAATAGGACGTGGATCCTAGTTTGGTTAAAATGAATGAGGTAGTTAGCCATCATAAGTTGGAAGTTTTGTCTCAAGGGGGAGATAGTATACTTCGTTGTTAAGGCAGGCTATGTATTCCGTGCGTTGATGGTTTGAGAAAGCAAATATTTGCAGAAGCATATGATGTGAGGTACTCTATCCATCTAGGAGCTACTAATATGTATCGTGATTTACAGGAAATCTATTGGAGGAGTGGTACGAATAAATATATTGTAGAGGTAGTGGCTAAGTGTGAAAATTATCAGAATGTTAAGGTTGAGCACCAAAGACCTAGTGGTACACTTCAGGAGTTTGGCATCCCTACTTCGAAGTGGGAAGTGGTGAATATAGATTTCATGATGGGGTAGCCTTATACGCGTTATCAACATGATTTAATTTGTGTTATTGTCGATAGAGTGACCAAGTTAGCCTATTTTTTTTTCTAGTTAATACTTCGTACTCAGTTGAGGATTATGCTTGGATTTATCATAGGGAGTTGGTGAAGTTGCACAGGGTTCCATTGTCTATCATTTAAGATAGAGGTACTCAGTTTACCTCTAACTTTTAGAAAGCTTTTCAGAAGGGTCCTGGTACCGAAGTTCACCTCCGTTGAACTTTTCATCCTCAGACAGATGGTCAGGTAGAGAGGACTATTTAGACTTTAGAGGACATATTGGGGACTTATGTTATTGACTTAAAAGGTAGTTGGTATGACCATTTACCTTTGATTGAGTTTACCTACAACAATAGTTATTTGTAATACCCCGTATATTCTTAGCACAGATCAGCCCTTAGTTCTTGCATAAGACACTTAGAATCTGAAAATAAAACTAAGTGTTGAGGGACTTAGTAACATTTTGACCTCTTCATTTCAAAGATTTTCAAGTTGACCTTTTGAGCTCTGAGATGATGATTTTTGAGTTGAATCATATTCAAGGGTGTAAGGATCATGTCTCAAGAAGTTTTACAATTTTTGGACGAGGTTTGGACCACGTTTGGATTTGCAAAATAGTAGCTCATCGTGATTATGGCGCGTCACGGTGGCTATAGTGGTGGTCACTTCATCGTGCCGCTGTAAGTTTTGAAATGACAATTGTCAGATTCCAGCAAATCACTGAGAAAATAGTGATGAATGCCTTGGTGCATCGTGGTGAAGGCCCAATCGACATTCCAGTTATGAATTTTAATTTCCCAAGGGTAGTCTTGTCAATTACCCTCACCCTAAAGTCATGAAAACAAAAGATTCAATGTTTTTCTAGGAAAATTACACCTATTCCCCATCACAATCCTCTCAAAGAAACCTTAATTAACTCCAAGAAGTTCAAAGCTTCATCTCATCCCCTTCAAGATAATCAAGAATCCAAGTTTTTGGGTTCAAGAACTTCAAGGAGAAGACTTCAAGAACATCAATAGGAATTTAAAGTGAAGTTTCTTCATCAATTTAACCTAATAAAGTATGTGGGGTTATGAATAAGGATACTCTTTCATCCTTATACCCAAAAGTTATTTTAAGTTAAGATTTCATGAATTTCATATTATGGTTCATACCCAAATTATCTTGTTTTGATTTTATGAATTTATAAGTGATTTAAGTATTGAAGTGCATGTTTATTTTACCTATTCATGCTTTGAATTGAAGATTTATATCATGAATTACACTTTCTTCTTATGAATTGATTGTTGAATGATTTCATGAATGACATTGAGCATGAAGTTTTGTGTGAATTGTCATGAGATTAAAGCTTGAATTTTAATCCCAAAGTTTAAGTATTGAAATTTTAAAAAGATTATGCACTTAAGTTTTATTTGATAAGTCCATATCAAGAATGAGTTTGAGATTTCAAGAAGACTATGCTCTTAAGTTTCTTTGATAATTGTTTACCAAGATTTAAAGAAAGAATTGATCTTTTGATCCTAATCCAATATTGGAATCTAAAATTATTCATCTTGATTATGATTTAAAGAAAGAAAAGCATAATTGGTTTTCATTATAAACCCTTGTTCTATTTTAAGGTGGATTTCCTAAGGTCTGAGCATAAAAATGGGAGTAGTATTTAGCATCGAGTTGGGTATGATTTCAGAGGTCTCTTGGCCCTAGAACTATGCACCATCATAGGTTTAATATTGCCTATAGTGGGCTAAGACAGTGATCACTTAAGATAAAAAGTTTTATTCCAATGGTAAAGGTAGAACAACTCTCCCTAAAGTGGGTAAGACGTTAGACTCTATGACAGCTCACTTGGTTTATGCCGTTTAGAAGAAATTTCTAACATAAAGAGCAAGGGTATAGATTTTACAAATAAGTGTTATGACTCACAAAGATTACCTATGATTTACATACTCATGTTTTATTATTTTCCAGTACATGTTTTATTCAAGCCAAGGTGAGTAATTTACACTTAGCATGCATGATTTGAAAGTTTTATTTGAATATCGCATCACTGTTTTACTTATGCATTCACCCCCATATGCTCAGTACATTCCAAATGTACTGACCCGCATATACGTCTATGTGCTACATTGTTTAATAATATAGGTCCAGGTGCTTAGTTTCAGCAGCGTGATTGACCGCGAGTATCTCGATCTATATCCAGAGAGTTGGTGAGTCCCCATAGTTTGAGGATCCTTTCATTCATATTTTCATCTTTATACAGTATTTGATTAGTTATTTTCATTTCTGTTCGAGTCAGCTGGGGGTTCGTCCCAGCGACTCTCTAGTTAGTAGAAGTAGAGGCTATTTTTACTGTCAGTTATAATTCAGAGTTCAAGTATTTTTCGTCTAGACTCTTAAGATAAATACATTCAGATATTATGTTTAGTTAAATGCAGTCCACTTTAGACAGTATTTAATATTTCAGTATTTTAGCATGCCTAGATTTCTTTATTATGCATTTTAAATTTATTAGAAGGCTTATAGAGTTAGCTTGAGACTAAGCATAGACTTGAACACAGTGTGATATATAGAGACCCAATTTAGAGGCGTTAAAAACTTAGTATCAAAGCCAAGTTTAAACAGACCTAGAGAGTTAAACAAGCCGCTTTACATAGGATCTTGACCATAGGTGTGAAGCGTGCCACATTTATGAGAAAGTGTCCATAAAATCATCCTTTTTATTTCATGATCTATCATGATTATAGTTTTCTCTATCTTCTTTATCTCGTGCTCTTATTTGATCGAATATGCCTCCTCGCCAAGCTAATGAACATAGAAATAATAACCATCCACCCCAACCTACTGATCTTTCAAATGAGAATATGTACCACACAGATATTTAGGCTGCCTTTTAGGTGTTGGCCAAAGCCATGACTGCCAATATTCAGGGTAACTATCAGGATGCTTTCCCACTTAAGAAGAATGGTGAGCTAGCTTCATCTAGAATTCATGACTAATACAAGTCAAATAGCCACCCTAATCTTTGAATACATTATTGGAGGCCATCACCTAAAGTCTTAAGACGTGGTCACCCCGATGGCACAATAATATGCAAGGAAGACCAATTTTGAGCCTACCATGGAGTATACTATTCATTAAGGCCGTGAGTGGAAGATTTCTTGGGGCATTGACGGCTTGAGGCTTCACGGTTTTAGACACTTAATGACTTATGGTTTTGGGTAATTTTCATTGAGGGAATTTTATTCATTTCACTTTTCCCAAAATGCACTCCATGGCCACCCTTTCATTATGGGTGGCGTCGTCATTTTTTCTTTTGTAAAGTACTAAATGTAGAACCTCTTAGGGCTTATTTCTCTAGTTTGTTCAATGATGATATTTTGATACATTGTAAGTTCTCTCTTTAGTTGTAGGACTTAGAAAAGCCACCAGACTGTAACTAGGGCTGTCCAAGTGTGGATATCACTTGTGTTGCGATGTTGGCTTGATACGTTGGTGTTTAGAGGAGGTAAAGTTCCTCTTATTTTAACGTAGGATTGAGGTGTTTGTCGCGTGTAGTGTTAAGGGTCCAAAAGTCCATCAAATGTTTGGGTTCTTAAGATTATACCTTCACTTGTCTAACTATTTATTCATTTTATTGTTGTAATCATTTGTTTGTTGTTCTTGTACTCCAACACGTGAGGTGTTGTTATTGTTACTTCATTGTTGTTATTATTATCTTCTTTCTAAAATAGTTTGGATTGCTTCTGGAAAAAAGGTGTTAAACTCCTCATTACATCGTGTTCTTATTGTGTTCTTGAATCCGAGAGAGGTCACCCAAAGGGTTCCTCGGCTATCTTAGTTTGTGGACTAATTTTGGTGTATGTTTTGTTCCTTTTATTGTATTTCCATGTTTTTAGTGTATAATTTGGTATCAGATCCATCTTTTATTTTGTTCTAACAAGATCAATCTTGGTATTGAGAGTTGAAAAAAAACTGAAAATTTCAGAAAAAGAATCAAATCTGCCCGTGTTTGCATTCTTGGCCGTAATTATTGTTGTGTCTTGGCCGAGATATTTACTTGTCTTGAGTGTTTCTAGTGTTAGTTTTTATTCTTCACTAACACTTTGAGTCTATATCTAAGTTTGAGCTTGTATTTGCTGACTTTTTGTTGTGAACTTGAAAACTTTTCCATTTATTGAACCTTGTTGTGGTGGACTGTTTGGGCTGATTGTTGTTGGTTCAAGTTTTGAACGTGTATTGTGGGGATTGTGTTGTGGATTTTAATCTTTAAACGGTTTTGTTGATATTTAGGAGGTCCAATTTGAACCATAGAACTTCAAGACTCAAAGTTTGTGTTCTTGGTGTTCTTCACCAACTCCATATAGTGTTGAAGAAAGAAAATAGCTGTTGATCTTAGAAGTTGAAGAAAAGGAGAGTGTATTGTATTAGTCTTGCATGACATAAGTCCAAGATTTAAGGTGTAGTACTTGTGAATCAAATACTTTTCTTACACACTTAAAGACTTTACAACCCCTTCCAACCACCTTCCATGTTTCTATGTTTTGAGGAGAAAGGACAAAGAAAGCCACGCCTTGAAATATAAATTGAAAAAGAGCTCCAAAAAACTTGTAATTCCCTCCTTTAAACAAATTCCCACCAATTCCAAATTACGACTTGACCAAGACTTGAAATTTAAAAAATAACAACTTTTTAAAAACCACAACCAATACGTGACTGCCACATCATTATTTTTTAAACTATTCATGCAATAATTTTAAGCTCAAATTTTTATGTCTTAGTTTCTTATTGTTGATTCCTAGTTTTGTTTGTTGACTCTAACAACTAATCGACAAGCTAGTACTCCTCTACTAGATTGTAAATTAGTTTTTGAATATGTTTCTTTGTGTTAACGTTATTTTATGCTTTTCTTGGTTCAAGTTCGGACATTATTTCCTTGATTCTTCAAAGAAAGAATCCATTTCGACCAAAGAGTAGACTCACCCATCGACTCATCACGAACTACAAGCTGACTTGCAGTACCTGTGAATCCAAGTGTGAGACAATCAAGTGTATTAGAGTGTGGTGAGGTTGTTTCTAACTAACTTGGGTTTTACTTTGTAGGATTGTTCTTTTCTTTTTAACTTTTCTATGTACAATTACAAGGGAACCCTTGGCTTTAACCTCTCAACCCATGTACAACAACATAACCAATATCATTTTGGCCTACCTTAACACTATGTCCCGAGACCTAGCAATGGAAAATTAAAGGTTTGATCATATGGTAGGTTAAAGGGAGAAAGTGGGCTTCTCGGAAACATGTCAATTAGAAGACCGTAGCTCATATGAGCTACGAGGTAGAAACTCTATCCCTTACACTCCTATGAACTTAGAATATTGTGATGTGACTAGTAGGAGACACATGGGTGTACATGTAGCTTTGCTTAGGGTAGAGGTTCTTGAGTCTCCCCTTTGTGATTCTCTTGATATTGTTAGGTCGCATGAGGACTAAACTCTTTTTGTAGGTACGCAAGCATTAGTTGATCTTTTAGATGACGAAATTAATTCTTCTCATTAGAATGATTTGTGTCTATCTTATGCTAGCACTTATAACTTGACTTCGATTCCATTACCAAGTGATGAGAGTATTCACACATTAGTTGACCCTTATAAAAACCAAGGTGAGTCTACATTTGTATGTGAGTTGCCAACAACTAGTGAGGGTGATCAAAATGATCAACTGAGTAAAAATGATCTTGATTTGCTTGAATGTTTAGAAAACCCAAGTCATGATTGACCTTGTGAAAATGGTTTTGATTATGGTCCTTAGGCTGTCTATGATGGTTTGTATGTATGTGAGGACTGCTCTTGTGAAAGAGAAGGTGATATGTTCTTAGAAATTCCGTCTACTTCATCTTTATGTGTTTCTTATATTGGGCATACTCTTATTGGAGATTTTGAAACTAGTAGTAAGTGCATGCATGAGAATCCTTTGTTTGAAGTTGACTTGTGGAACACCTCTCTCAACCCTCTTTTTGTTCATGATATTTCTAATGGTGATAAAGAGGGTATGCTTAACTTTGAGGATGGAATCCTAAGGGAGAGTTAGAGTGGCTGAGGCCTAATTCATTAGTTATGTCTTTTATTTAACCCCAATAACTTCATTGGGTGTGAAGGATGGATAATTTTTGGTCTGTTCACTTGTCTGAGTGATATTGTTATATGTGTTGGTTAGACCTTACGTTCAATTAGGAAACCACCCATTGATGGTGATTCCTTTAGCCAACTCCTTTGTACAATTTTTGCTAAGTCCCTCGTGATTAAAAAAAAATATGTGTGGTTGTATCTCAAGAGTGTACCTCCTTAACATGTTGATTTTGTTTATTGTACTAACTCTAACCCCCATGTCACGAGGATATGGTGCTTGTTTGTCTTCTCTTTGTTCTTGCAAGGTTTGGATTCTAGGACAAATATTTTTCAAGAAGGGCAAGATGATACAAGTCAAATGGCCACCCTAATTTTTGAAGACATGATTGGAGGCCATCACCTAAAGGATCAAGACGTGGTCACCCCGAGGGCATGAGAATATGCAAGGAAGACCTATTTTGATCCTACCATGGAGCATATTATTTATCAAGGCCATGAGTGGAAGATTGCTTGGGTTATTGAAGGATTGAGGCTTCATGGTTTTAGACACTTAATGGCTCTCGGTTTTGGGTGATCTTTATTAAGGGCCTTTTGATCACTTTACTTTGCCCAAAATGCACTCCATGTCCACCCTTTCATTAAGGGTAGCGTAGTTATTTTGTCTTCTTTTGTAAAGTACTGTAAGTAGAACCTTATAGGGATTATTTCTCTAGTTTGTTCAATGATGATATTTAAGACATTGTAAGTTCTCTCTTTAGTTGTAGGGCTTAGAAAAGCCACCAAACCATAACTAGGGCTTCCTAAGTATGGATATCACTTGTGTTGCGATGGTGGCTTGATACGTTGGTGTTTAAAGGAGGTAAAGTTTCTCTAATGTCAATGTAGGAGTTAGATGTTTGTTATGTGTAGTGTTAAGGGTCTAAGAGTCCATCAAATTCTTGTGTTCTTAAGATTATACCTTCACTTGTCTAACTATCTATCCATTTTATCGTTGTAATCATTTGCTTGTTGTTCTTGTACTCCAACCCGTTAGGTGTTTTTATTGTTACTGCATTGTTGTTATTATTATCTTGTTGCTAAAATAGTTTGGGTTGCTTCAGGAAAATTGGTGTTAAACACCTTATTATATAGTGCTCTTGTTGTGTTCTTGAATCCGAGAGAGATCACCAAATGGGTTCCTCAACTATCTTAGCTTGTGGACTAATTTTGGTGTATGTTTTGTGCCTTTTCTTGCATTTCCATGTTTTTAGTGTATTAGTAGTGACTTCATGAGAATGAATTTGCCTGAATTCTTAGGGTAAAATCTAGGTGAGGACCCACAACTCTATATTGATGAGGTGCAGAAGATTACCTCAATTATGCATGTTATGAAGGAGAAGAATATAGAAATGGCAACCTATAGGATGAAGGATGTTGTTATGATTGGGTGGTTATGTGAAAGAATGGTAGAGGTGAGAATACAGCTCCCATATATTGGCACGTGTTTCAGAATAGGTTCTTTTTGCGTGAGTTGAGAGAAGCAAAGGTTAATGAGTTCATGAACTTGAGTAAGGGCTCGATGATAATGAAAAAGTACTACCTTAAGATCAATCAGTTGACTAAGTATGCTTCTAATTTGACAGCTGACCCTAAATCTAGTAAGAGTAACTTTGTTACTGAAGTGTCTGCTTTGGTAGTCAAGGAGTGTAGGAATGCCATGCTTATCGGGGATATGGATCTTTTTAGACTAATGACTCATGCTCTACATATTGAGGCAGAGAATTTAAAGGAGATAGAAAAGAGAAATAAGAAGGCTAGAACCGGACAGTTTGAGTATGGCCAAGCAAGGTATGGAAGGGGAATTCATTCATAGTTTCAAGGGTTACTCACATATGTTACCACCATATTCAGCGAGTGCCCTCACACCAAGACCAAATAGGAGCAGTGGGGGTTGGACTTATATGTCCAAGTCTCAAAATAGTATGGTAGGAAGACCCAATTATCCTACATGTGATATGTGTGGTAAAACTCATGCTAGTGAATGTTTATGGGGACAAAAAGGTTGTTATAGATGTGGCAAGTTGTGTCATGGAATCAAAGAGTGCCTTTATGCTAAGGAAGGAAATAGGGATGTTCGTCCCTACACTCAAGATACTAGTGCACCAGCATGACTAGGTTGCCTAATCCCTTCTTAGGGTGGCTCATCCAGTATTGGTGGCGGTCAGCGCCAGAAGTCATTTTATGCTTTACCATCCCATCAGGAGAAGAAGAGTTCAACTGATACTTTTTATCTTTCATCTTCATGTTTATGTATTTTTGGATCCTGGGTCAAATCTATCTTATATGACTTCGTTAGTTACGGTAACTTTTGGGGTGGGTCCTGAAAAGCTCTCTATGCCCTTCTTAGTTTCCACCCCAGTGGGTGAGTCAGTTGTTACCAAGAGAGTCTACAGAAAATTTCCTATCACTGTTCTTCTTAAGATTATATTAACATACTTAATAGAGTTAGATATAGTCGAATTTGACATTATTTAGGCATGGATTGGCTCCATTCCTATTATGCATCTATAGATTATCTCACCCGAGTAGTGAAGTTTCAATTTTCTAATGATCCAGTGTTTTAGTGGGATGGTAATTCAGTGTCTCCCAAGAGTCATTTCATAGCCTATCTTAAGGATAGAAAGTTGATATCGAAAGGGTGCCTTTATCATTTAGTTTGAGTCAAGGACATTAAGTTTGAGACTCCAACAATTCGATCAGTCTGTGTAGTCAATGAGTTTCCTGAAGTTTTTCTTGAAGATTTGCCAAGAGTACCTACCGACAGAGAAATAGAATGCGGTATTGATCTTCTCCCTGATATTCAACCCATCTCCATTCCTCCATATCTTATGTCTCCAGCCGAGTATAAAGAGTTAAAAGAGAAGCTTAAAGACCTCTTAGATAATTTTTTCATAAGGCCTAGTGTCTTACTATCGGGTGCTTCGATCCTGTTCGTGCATAATAAAGATGGCTCTCTTCAACTGTGCATCGACTACCATCAGTTCAATAAAGTTACAATAAAAAATAAATATCCTCTTCCTAGGATTAATGACTTATTCGACTAGCTCCAAGGTGCAAGTTACTTATCTAAGAAAGACCTTAGATTCGGCTATCACTATCTTAGAGTAAGTGAATGCGGTATTCAAAAGACCTTCTTCAAAACCCGTTATGGCCCCTTTAAATTTCTAGCCATATCTTTCGGGATAACAAACACCCAAGCAACCTTTATGTACTTGATGAAGAGAGTATTCAAATAGTACTTAGACATGTTTTTCATAGTCTTTATAGATGATATCCTTGTCTATTCTTGTAGTGAGAATGACCATACAAACCATCTTAGAATCATATTGCAAATTCTTAGAGATCACCAGCTGTTTGCCAAATTTAGCAAGTGTGAATTTTGGATGACATTAGTAGCTTTCCTAGGCCATATTATTTTAAGTGATAGCACTAGAGTTGACTCTTAAAAGATCGAAGTAGTGAGAAACTGGTCTAGACTTATTTCTCCATTAGACATCAGGATTTGTTTGTATTTAGCTGGCTATTACCGATGTTTTTTTGAGGGATTTTCATCTATTGCATCCCCCATATCCATATTGACTCAAAATAAAGTTAGTTTCAGTGGTCAGATTCTTATGAGAAGAAATTTTAGAAGTTGAAGGCTCGACTTACTTCAGCCCCAAATTTGGTGCTACCTGATGGTACATATGGATTTATTATTTACTGTAATGCTTATGGAGTTGGTCTGAGTTGTGTTTTGATGCAGAAAGGTAAGGTCATATCCTATGCCTCTAGATAGCTTAAGCCTCACAAAAAGAACTATCTTAGCCATGATCTTGAGTTAGCTGTTGTTGTGTTTGGATTGAAAATCTGGAGACAGTATCTTTATGGGGTGCATGTTGATGTGTTCATGAACCATAAAAGTTTGCATTATGTATTTTTGTAGAGGGAGTTAAATCTACATCAGATAAGGTGGTTAGAATTGTTCAAAGATTATGGCATAAGTGTTTTGTATCATCCGATCAAGACCAACATTGTGAAAGACACCCTTTGTAGAATGTTGATGGGTAGTGTTGCTCATGTGGAGGGTGATAAAAATGAATTAGTTTAGGAATTTCATCTGTTAGCTATATTAGGTGTTCGATTGGTTGACTCAATTGAGGGGAATATTTGGGTCTAGAGTATTTTGGAATCTTCTTTAGTTTTCAAAGTAAAGAAGAAACAAGATAAGGACTTCAGTTTGGTTAAGTTAAAGGAGACAATTAGGGATCACAAGGTAGAGGTTTTCTCCTAAGGGGGGAGATGGTGTGTTGATGTACCAGAGTAGACTATGGGCGCCGTTTGTTGATGGTTTGAGGCAACAAATTATGGCAGAAATGCATGGTGTGCGTTACTCTATTCACCCAGGGGCCACTAAGATATACCATGATTTGTTCTATTGGTGGAGTGGTATGAAGAAATATATCACAAAATTTATGGCCAAGTGTACTACTTGTCAATAGGTTAATGTGGAACATCAAAGACCTAGTGGCACCTTACAACGGTTTAGTATTCCCACCTGGAGGTGGGAAGAGCTAAACATGGACTTTGTGATAGAATTACCTCATTCACATTATTAGCATGATTCGATTTAGGTTATTGTAGATAGATTGACCAAGTCAACCTATTTTTTGCTAGTACACACATCCTACACAACTTAAGACTATGCTGGATTGTATTTTAGAGAGTTGGTCAGATTACACAGAGTTACTTTGTTTATCATTTCAGATAGGGGTATTCAGTTTACCTCACACTTTTGGAAAACCTTTCAGAAGGGTCTTGGTATACAAGTTTTTCTCAGTCTAGATTTTCATCCTCAGACAGATGGTCAGGCGTAGAGGACCACTCAGACAGTAGAGGATATATTGAGGGCATGTGTTCTTAACTTTAAGTGTAGTTACGATGATCACTTACTATTGATGGAGTTTGCCTACAACATCAACTACTATTCTAGTATTTAGATGGCCCCATTTGAGGTTCTGTATGAGAGAAGTGTAGGCCACCAATCATTTAGTTTAAAGTGGGTGTAGCTACTTTGATAGGTTCAGATATGGTGTTTGAAGCCATAGAGAAAGTCCAGTTGATTCAGGATAGGTTAAAAAAACCTCATAGTCGTCAGAAATCTTATACAGATTCGAGGAGAAGGGATCTTGAGTTTGAAGTTGATGAGTTAGTTTATTTGAAAGTTTTACCCATAAAGGGGGTGAAGAGATTTGGCAAAAAGGGGAATCATAGTCCCCATGATGTTGGCCCTTATAGGATATTTAGTTGTGTTGGTAAAGTAGCGTATGAGCTAGAGTTGCCTGCAGACTTGTCATCCATTCACCCAGTGTTCCATGTATCCTTATTGAAGAAATGAATTGGTGATCCAGGATAGCCTCTCTTATGAAGTTATTCTAGTTGATATTCTTGATCACCAGATTTGTAGACTAAGGAAAAAAAAAGTTCCCTTGGTCAAAGTTCTTTGGCGAAATTAGTCCATTGAGGGCGTCACTTAAGAAGCCGAAGCAGAAATTCAAACCAAGTACCCTAATCTTTTCATTGCAAACTCACACTCATCCTAAGGTAATAGTCTTCCTTAGATTATTTCTTTTCCCATTCCTAGTTTCAGCCATATGATTATCTTCATGTCATTTTATGCATTCACAAGCTAGTTTAGTCATTCATCATGTTTTAGATTCAATAATACAGTTATGTTTTCAGTTATGCATACCAATATATAATCTTGGTTCCTCGATATCCATAGTTTAACAAGGGGGAGATATTGCAATACCCCGTAGGTTCTTAGCACAACTCAACCCTTAGTGCTCGCATAGTACACTTAGAACCTGAAAATAAAACGAAGTGTTGAGGAACTTAGTCACATTTTGACCTCTTAACTTCGAAGATTTTGAAGTTGATCTTCTAGGCTTTGAGGCAATGGTTTTTGAGTTGAATCATGTCCAAGGTGTAAGGAGCTTATCTTAGGAAAGTTTCAGAATTTTTATTCGACGTTTTGACCACATTTGGATTTGCAAATAATTTTCTCTCTGCAATTTAGCACGTCGCAGTGGCTATAGCAGTGGTCACTTCATCGTGTTGTGATGAGGTTCAAAATGACAATTGTCAGATTCCAAGAAGTCACCACGGTTGCATCGCGTCGCGGTAGAAATTGCGATGATAGTCTTAACACGTCACAGTGAAAGACCAATGGGCGTTCTAGTTATGAAGGGGAAAGAAGGGAAGCTCAGTCCCTGCTATGTTGTCCTATATAGAATCTTGAACCATTTTGCGAAGGTAGCTTATGAGCTTGAGCTGCCTGTAGATTTGGTATCAGTACATCTGATGTTCATGTTTCTTGGTTAAAGAAATGCATTGGTGATTCAATTTATCTTGTTAATTTAGAGAGCGTGGATGTTAAGGATGGACTTTTCTATGAAGAAGTTTTAGTTGAGATCATTGATCATTAGATTCGTAAGCTAAGTAATAAATAAGTTCCTTTGGTCAAGGTTATTTGGAGAAATCAGTTTGTTGAGGGAGCTACTTAGGAAGTAGAAGCAGACATGCGAGACCGGCAACCCCATCTTTTCTCCACAAATTTAGTATCATCTTTAGGTAATAGTTCTCTATAGGTTGACTCTTTTCGTTTGCTGTTTCATCTATACAACTATTCTCTTTTTACAACATGATTTCATGAAGTTAGTTAAGCTCTGTAGCCTATGTCATGTTTCAGACCCAGTTATTTGATCGTATTTCATCTTATCAGTGTTCAGTATATACTATCCATCTCTATAGTATCTTATATTAACCAGTCTTATTCTAGGATGAATGACCCCAAGGGGTAGATATTGTAGTACCCCATAAAATTGAAAGCTCGGCTCGGTCTTAGTTGCATGCTTAAGGGGCACAAGGTTTGAAATTTTTACTAAGTGTTGAGGAATTAGTCATTTTAAGACCCCATCTTTTATTTTGTCCTTCCTAACCCCGGGACTTTAGTTTTTGAATTGATTAATTTTTAGAAAGGTTAGAGGTATACCTCGGGAGAGTTTCAAGATTTTTGGATAGGGGTTTGGGATATGCTTGGATGGCATAGATAGAGAGCCCCCGCAATATGGCCACGACACATTGGTCTCTCCCCTAAGAGAGGGGTGCATCACATTGGTCTTTCCCTCAGAAAAAAAGAAGAGATTTGTTGGTCTTTCCCCCGGAGCAAGGGGTGCGACACGTTGTTGGCCCAACTTCTTGATTAAAGATATTAAGGGGCAATTGAGCCTTTCCCCTCAATCCAAGTCGTTCATAACACAATTGGGGACATCCAAAGGGGCATTATTTTCCCCTTTCACTCAAAATTACTCATTAGAAACCTTCCTTCTTCCCAAGAAAAAAATGCATGCTCTTTTCTTCAAGTATTCAAGAGTTCAAGCTTCTAAGTTCAAGCAATCTGCCAGAATCTAGCTATTGAGATATGTGGGGTTTATGATCAAGGACATTCTTCCATCCTTGTGCCCAAAACTTGTTTTAAAGTTTAAGTTATATGTTTTGTAATTACGGTTCATTCCCAAATTATCTTGTCTTGAGTTTATGGAATTATCATGTGATTGAAGTATGACAGGTCTTACTTGTCTCATGTATGTAGTTTTTGACTTGAATCTTCTCTTATTCTATATTATGAGTTAAATACCATGAGTTTGATTTAAAACATTGCTTAAGGATTTTGAATTGAGTTTTAAGCATGCTATTGTATTACAAGTTATATGAAAGTTTGAGATTTAAGGATTAAGAATAAGCACTAAGTTTATAAAAAAAGTTTGATCTTTTGATTCAATGACATAGCTTGTAATCCACAATTTTTACCATACCTATGATTTAAAGCAAAGAAAACTAATTTGTTTCTAGTACACTGACCCTTATACTATTTTAAGGTAAATTTCCTAAAGTATGAGCATATGAGTAGTATTTATCAACAAGAAGGGAATGAGGATAAATGTATCCTTAATTCCTAGAAACTACGAGCCAATGTAGGTTAAGCTTTCCCAATATAGATGAAGTTATTTATAGTGATCACTAAGATTAAGGTTCTATTCTGATGGCAAGGGTAGAACATCTCTCCCCAACGTGTGTCAGATGTTGGAATCCATGATAGCTCACATAGTTTATGTCGGTTAGAAGAACCCCTATTAAAGAATAAAAGTAAAGATTTTAGAACTAAGTGTTATGGCTCACAAAGTTTATACTTATGCTTCAATACTCATGTTTATGATTTTTCAATCTTTTTTTTATTCAAGCTCAAGGTGAATCATTTACACTTAGCATGCGTTATTTGAAAGTCTATCTGTATATTAAGTTATTGTTTTACTAAAACATTTACCCCGACATACTCAGTACATTCTAGAGGTTCTGACCCACATATATATCTATATGCTACATTGTCTTATAATGTGGTTCTGGTGCTCAATTCCAACAGCAGGATTGACTACGGGTATCACCACCTCCATCCTGACTTTGGTGGGTCCTCAATGTTTGAGGACCCAGTTTCTCAGACCTTGATATTGATAAAGTGTTTCAATTATTTGATTTTTATTTACGTTTGGATCAGCTGGGTTCTGTCCCAATGGATCTCTAGTTAGAAGTAGAGGCTTATCCAGCTGTTTCACTTTTAAGGTCAAAAGTGTTTGTTTACAAATTACCAAGTTAAAGACTTTCAGTTAAGATATTAATTCAGTTATATTCAGATTTTATATGTTAGTTTTATTTCCTTATGATTTCCAAGTTAAGTAGCCTAAAAGGGATAACTTGGGATTATTTGTGGTCTGGAAAATCATGTGATGTCCAGGGGTACTTCCAGCGTGTTACAACATAGCCCGTGGATGCTTTCTTATGTTATGATGGTTTAGCAACACAATTAAGGCTAAAGTTTTAAAATGCATGTTAACCCTTGTACCCTATCCCGGCACATTATATATATGTATGTGTGTGTGTGCGCGCATATGTATATGCAGTTGATTGTGTGCATGTAAGACCCTACAAAATTCTAAGTCTAATTTATCTCGTCAAACTTAATAAAGGTTCCAACACTTAGAAAATTTTAACTAAGTGTTAAGACTTAGACTCTTCCAAAGCCTTTGAACTTTGAGGATTTATTTCATGATCTTCCCGACCATGGAAATTTGATTTTTAAGCTGATTCATGATGGGGAAAGTCAATAGTACATCTCGGGTGAGTTTTGGATTTTTCGAAATCCTTTTAGGGCATGTTTGGATTTCAAAATAGTAGCACCGTGTGATTAGTGTGCAGTGCACGCTCCAGTACACCCCTGGGGGGCAGTAGAGCATACAACGCATGCTCCATTCCGATGCACTAGAGCATGCGACCCACGCTCCGTAGCACTCTCTTGAAATTTTCAGCTTCTAGCTCCACATTTTTAAGGGCAAAAGGGTCAATTTCTCTCCACCCAATAGCTCCATGTCATGAGATTTATACCCTAAATTGCCAAAATACTTCATTATTAACCCAATTTTTCTCCAAATCAAAGTATTCTCTCTCAACGCAAGAACCCTAGTCCCAAGAAATCAAGAACAAGCCTTAGGATTTCTCCTAGAACTTTCAAGAAAAATTTTTCTAAGGTATGTTAGATGTTGATTCATGGGTCCCTTCCACCCAGGAAGTTCTAGAATCCTTTTCTAAATTCAAAGATTATATAGTTATGAGTTTTCATGGTTTATGTGAATTGAATTCATGTTATTGTTGTTGTTGAGTTTTGATTTTAGTTTACCAGTTCAAAGAATTGATCTAGTATGTGATGATTTGCATGATGTTCATGATAAACCCTTCAAATTGCATGTTGATTGATGTAGCCATGTTATTTAGACGTATTCATTGTTGTATAACCAAATCATGGTCCCCATATGTTCGATTAAATGCCAATGTGAATGAAGTAGTGCCATTATAGCATGTTATTATGAAATTCCCATTTAGGTATGAACTAATGAATGCTAAGTGTTTGTTGAGAGGCCTTGGTGGATAAATTATGAAATTTTAGTATACATGCCTATTCATGTACAAGTTTATGAGTTTTAAATGATTGAAGAGGTGCCTCATTGATTGTATTATGAATGATAGAATATTGTCATGTTATTCAAGAATTGCCATGTTTTATTCTTGTTTATGCTATCGAGACAATTTAGATGCTACCTAGAGCCAGTATCAGTTATAGTACTCGCAGTTGTGTCACGATCAGTAGTATCCTTAGTCAAATACAGAATTTAGTAGTATCCTGCCAGTCAATGAAACTCAGTAACTCAGTTCAGTTCAGTTAAGTTAAAAAGTTTGATCAGTAACAACTCAGTCAAGCCTAGTATGAAGTAGGAAATAAATTCAGTGTCTTTCAGTTGGGAGTAGGATTCAGGACCGAGCGAGCCTAGGGATGGAGACATACCCGTTTGTGAGGAATGGGTCCCTAGAAGCAATCCCTAAGTTCTAGAAATACGTAGCCAACATAGGTATGTGATGTCAATTGTTAGATAAGGACTGACATACACAGAGATCACCCGTTAGTTTAGGACTGATCTCAGGGATCACCCGTTAGATTAGAATTGACTCCACAACAATTGTCTTTACCCATGTCACGGTACTGACACCCTTCTAATTGGGTTTATAGTTTGGACCCCGCTAGTTCAGATTCGGGGCATGTCGGTTAGATAATTAGTTCCCACAGTTTCAGTCTCATTCTTCAGAATAGAACTCAATTTAAAATTTCAAAAATCAGGACTGTCAGATACAATAACTCAACTCAGTAAAGAACTCAGCTAGTTCTACAAATTCAGAACTGTTAGTTACCGTTTATCATTTCCAGTATCAGCAAATTCAGAGTTCACTTGCTAGATAGGCTTGATCTCAGATTAAGTAAATTAGTATCAGTAGAATCAGTTATCAGTAATCTAGTTATTAGAACTCAGTATTCAGCATCATTATGATTTCAGTTATAGTTTATGCACTCATGCATGTATCTTCATTCAGTAGTCTCATGTTATTCAGTCAGCATTGTTCATGCATGTGAACACTTGAATTCAGCCATACCTCATCTAGTATACCAGTACATTCTCACGTACTAACGCATATTTTTCTCTTGCGTTATGGTTTCTTATACCATAGGTTCAGAAGCACGAGAGCCCGAGAACCCTTAGCATCTCAGATTCATCCAGCAGCAGTAGACTTAACAGTGAGTCCTCATCATTTAAGGATGTTCCTTATTTTATTATTGTATTAGATTTAGTATTTTAGTAGATGGAGTTAGTTGGGGGATTGTCCCATCAACTCCAAAGTTCATACAATTTAGAGGTTTTTCAGACTAGATGTTCAGACAGACTAGAGTATTTTTAGACTAGATGTTCAGATAGACTAGAGTATTTTCAGACTGTTATTTTATCTTTAGTATTGTTATACCTTATACAGTTGTATTTTAGTTTTGAACCATATGGAATGTTTGTCATCAAATTTCCGCATAATACAATGCTATTATTCAGTTATTGCAGTAGGTACCAGTCATGGGTTAGCTTGTGTTCCTTCTAGATTATGAGCATCGTGTAGCGTCTAGGGTTTAGAATCCGGGCATTACAAACCAGGTATCAAAGACTATGGTTTAATAGTATCCTAGGAAGTCTAAAAAGCCACATTTAGTAGAGTATAATGCATGGGTGTGTTGCGCGTTACATTTATGTACAGAAGGTTATGAGATATTTTAGGAATAGTTTTCCTTCTTTCAGTATTCATGTCGTGCGAGTGGGCATGAGCTCAAGTTAAACTCTCAATCTAATTTATTTTTTCCTTTGATTTATAGAATATGCATCCTTGCAGAGCTAATGCCTGTGGAAATGATAACCAGCCACCTCAGCCTGCAGATCCTTTGAATGAGAATATGTCATATCCATATTTTCGGGAAGCTTTTCAAGCGCTAGCTCAAGCTGTGATAGCTAATGTTTAGGGTAACCATCAGGCTGCAGCCCTACCTCAGCAAGATGGGGATTTAGCCGCCACCAAAATCAAAGATTTTATGAGAATGAACCTGCTAAAATTCTTTGGGTCAAAGGCAAGTGAGGATCCTCAAATTTATCTTGATGAGGTGAAGAAGATCACCCAAATTATGCATGTTTATAAGGAGGAGTATGTAGAATTGGCATCCTATAGGCTGAAGGATGTTGCTTATTATTGGGTAGTGATGTAGAAGAAGAGTAGAGGGAAGGGTGCAACTCTCATGACTTGGCAGATATTTTAGGATTTGTTCTTAGATAACTTTTTCCCACTTGAGTTGAGGGAATCTAAGATAGAAGAGTTCATTAACCTGAGGCAGGGCTCCATGAAAGTGAAGGAATATTGCCTCAAGTTCAACCAGTTGTCTAAGTATGCCCCTGATCAGATGGCTTACCCTAGATAAAGCATAAGTAAGTTTGTGACCGGTGTGTCTTGGTTAGTCGTTAAAGAGTGTAGGACTGATATTCTCAATAGAGACATGGATCTTTCTAGATTTATGATGCACGCTCAGCAGATTGAGGTAGAGAAAGCTAAGGAAAGAGAGAGTAAATAAGAGAGCCAGAACAGGTAGTTTTAGTTTTTCTCAGCCAGGTTAATAGGGTGGTAATTATTCTTAGCATAGTTATAAGTATTCAGTCCCAACTCAATATTTAGTTAGTGCACCAGTACCACAGTTCAGGAATGATAGTCATAATATGACACAAGGCTCCGAAACCCAGTGTAGTATGAGAAGGCATTATACTATCTGTTTTGTGAAGAGTGTGGTAGAAACCACCTCGGTGCATGTAGAGCAGGTATCGAGGTATGTTGTGGATGTGGTAAGATGGGCCACATGCTGTAGGAGTGTAGGGTATTGGCTTATAGGAATAATGATTTGCGTCAGCAGGGTGCCACTTCCAGTACCACTAGTGGTCAGTATTAGAACAGATTTTATGTACTTCAAACTCGCCATGATCAGGAAAGTTCCCCTAACATAGATTCGGGTACGTTATGATTCTTTCATTTTCATGATATGCTTTGTTATATCCTTTTCTACCATTGAAGATAAAATTTTCAATATGAGTCAGTCAATAAAGCCCGCAGTTCAGTTTAACAGTCAAGCAGTCAAATTCGTTTGGTTTGTTTTTCTTATTTTTCCGTCTAGACATCACATCAGAAATCTAAGGAATTTAAATATTCCATGATAGAACATCCTAGTAGTTGCGAGTTCATCTCAGTTCATGAATCATGCATTAGGTTTAGATCCCAGATATTCATTCACGTTTTAGTTCGTAGGTGCCCTGTGCATCACCCCAGTATCTCAGTAAAGTAAGTATTCATAGAGGGATCTAGTGTCCCAAGATGGAGACACCCTATAATTCCCCGATGCTTTCATGTCATTAAACCCATTTAGTATCACACTCAGATTTTCCTTACAAAACTCGATATTAGTAACCATTTTATATAACTTCATGCATTCATGAGTCGGTTATTCATGTATCAGATATGCATGATTTAGTATGAAATTTCAGTATATCAGTAGTTCTAGTCATATAGACATGTTTTAGATGCTCATGTACAGTAAGTAAGTTCAGTCTACCATATTCTCAGCTTAGTCAGTCCCATTCGAGGATGAATGTCCCCAAGGGGAATATATTGTAAGACCCCGCAAAATTCTAAGTCTAATCCAGACCTTAAATCTTAATAAAGGATCCAACACTTAGAAAAATTTAGCTAAGTGTTAAGACTTAGACTCTTCTAAAGCCTTCGAACTTAAGACTTAGGCTATTCTAAATCCTTCAAACATAGAGGGTTTATTTCATGACCTTCTCGACCTTAAAAATTTGATTTTTAAGTTGATGCATGATGGGGAAAGTAAATAGTACATCTCGGGTGATTTTTGGAATTTTTGGAAACCGTTTAGGGCATGTTTGGATTTCAAAATAGAAGCACCTTGAGATTAGCATGGAGTGAACGCTCCAGTTCATCCCTGAGGGGGTGCAGTTGTAACACCCCAATTTGCTGAACTGGAATGCTACACGGTGCTCATGACCCCAAAGCACCATAATCTAACCCATTACTGATATCTGTACCTGTGCACTGAATAATATAACATGATTATATGGAAATATGAAATAAAAGGCCATAAGGTTCAATATTACATAAGCTAAATGATATAATATCTGTGTGGGGTAATAGAATACCCAAAACAAAACTGAAAGTACTGAAGTCTAAAGCATGATAGTCTAGAAAGACTCTAAACATGACTGAAACTGTTTGAGTAAGGAGTTGATGGGACATATCCCCAACTAACTCCAACTAATAAAGTAACTAATGAGATAATATAAAGTCATTATGCCCTCGAAGGATAAAGAATCACTTCTACTCTGACTGTTGATACTGGAATCTACTGCTGATCTGGAGCTCGTGTCTCTAAACTTATGGTATAAGAACACCATCGCGCGAATACGTCAGTATGATTGAATGTACTAGTATGCATGTGAGGTAGGATAAATACATGGGGTTCATATGCATGAACAATAATCATAACTGACTAACTATCATGAGTGCAAGAATACATACATGACACTGATATCATGATAACATGATTACTGAATTTGAATATTGCTAAATTGACATAATTGATAACATGAATAGCTGTATCTGAATATAGCTAATAACATGAGTGACTTTGACTGACAGTCCTAAATCTGATGGAACTATCTGAGTTCCGTACTTTGTCTTAGTTAACTTTATCTGACAGTCCTGATTGTATAACATAAAATTATGGGAAGTAGTATCTAACTGATATGCCCCAAATATGCTATAATAGCTGAACTGGGGTCCAATATATGCCTAGATAGGAAGGGTGTCAATACTGCTCCACTGGTAAGGATAACATGTGAGTAACCCTCATATAATAGGTAACTCTAGCAAGAACGATGGGAACCATTATATAACAGGTTAAGCCACCTCATCTACCCTCATATAGCAGGCTATGATGTTTCAACCTATGCTGGTGACATAGTTCTGGAATGCAAGGATTGCTTCTAAGAATCACACCCTCATATAACAGGTGAGTTTCCATCCTTGGTTTTACTTGGTGCTAATTCCTACTCCAATATGATAGACACTGAACGTGATTTACTAACCTGAACATGAGCTGAGTGACTGAATTTTGTTGACTAACTGTATATCATTGATATCTAAAAACTGACTGAGTCATGAGATCATGGAGATTTTTCCTGAGTCATAATACTATCTGAAGTCTAAGAATTCATATCTTGACTGAGAGTATCGTGAAAACATGACATGGCTCTAGGCACACAACTAATATTTCAGGTAACTGACTTAGCATAACTTACTTGAGCACATGACTAACATCATAATACATAATACATCTATTGAAGCATATCATCAAACATGTAATTCGCATAAACTTGAACATACGTGGGGATTTTTTGATATGATGCTAGTTAGGCAATATACCTTCATCTAGGCATTTAATCAAACATATTGTAGGCTTGGTATATGTTAATATCATTGAATAGCAATTTAACATAATGATTCACTCCCAATTTTATCATATAAGGGTTTAGTCATGAGATTTCATAAATCTTTATCTATACTAATCAACCCACATGGAATTTATCATCAAATCATAGAATAGAAATCAATTCCTCATTTATCAACATGAACATGAGCAGCCAGAATATGAACACATAAAGAAAATAAATAACTTGTAGTAGGAAAAGAGATTCTTGGACTTCATGGACGAAACGGGTCCATGAATGAACACTATGCATACCTTAGTTCGTGATTTCATGAAGATTGACGGTGAGACTTTTTTGAATTTGAATCCCCAATAGAAACTCTAGCTTGTTCTTAAGAGAAGCTTGAGAGAAACTAGTGTATTTTGGGTGAAAAAGGATTGAATCACGTGTGAAAGGGCTTAAATAGGGGTGCAAAGTTGACCCTTTTAACCCTGGACACATCATTAAATTTTCTATAAAATTTCCCAAATTGGTCCCTTGGCACGACGCGGTGCTATTGCGCTATGTCACTGGATTTTGACAATTGGGAAATTGAGGGATGGCACAACGCGGAGCCATCACGTTGCCCCTCCTTTTGTGACTGGAACTTTGGCGCGACGATGAGAAGATCGCGCTGATACATTGGAAAAGGACAATTTCCATTTTAGCTTGTGGCGCAGCGTGCTACTGGCCAATATAGCACTGTTTTATGATGGAAACTTGAAATAGTCGTAACTTCTGACCCGATTATCAGATTCGAGTGAATCTTATATCGACAGAAAGCTTATTGAATTCTATACATGAAAAAAAACAAAAATCTTTATAATTCCTCATGGAATAGTTATAATTCAATTTATAAGCTAATACTAGGTATTCTTGGGACGAAATTAGCTATGAAAAATTTTGGGGTATTACAATATCTCCCCCTTGGGAACATTCGTCCTCGAATTAGACTGAGTGAGGGGAAGTAAATCGAATGATGTGCACACTAAACATAATTAACTGGAACATGATATCATGACTGAAATGACTGATAGCTTAACATAACTTTCTAAACATGCCTATCTGATGCATGCGTAATTGATTCATGAAGGCATAACTGAACGTTCTAAGGAACTAAGTTTCTCATAATATGAATACTTGTCGGATACATGATTTCATAACTAAGATGGTACATGAATGCATGACTGAATATGCAATGGTGTTTCACACTAGGTTTATCATGGGAACATGATTATAAAATTGGATACCGCGTTTGTGATGAATACTGAACATGAAACTGGGTAAGCTTAAGGAGAATTTTTACCTTGAGCTTCATCTGAGTTGGCGGGGAAGAGGTGAGGATACTTGGTACGCATGTATTCTTCTGCTTCCCAATTAGCTCCCTCGATGGACTGATTTCTCCAAAGAACTTTAACAAGAGGGACTTTTTTGTTCCTCAATCTATGAGTCTGATAGCCTAGGATTTCAATTGGAATCTCTTTGTAAGAGAGGCTGTTCTGAACATCTATGCTCTGAATAGGGACTACAACTGATGGGTCACCTGTGCAATTCTTGAGCAACGAGACATAAAATACTGGATGAACTGAGGCTGGATCTGAAGGCAATTCAAGCTCATAAGCTACATTTTCGAATCGACGGAGAACCCTGAAGGGATCGACATATCGGGGACTGAGCTTTCCCTTCTTGCCGAATCTCTTTACTCTCTTCATGGGAGAGATCTTGAGATAGACATAATTGCAAATCTCGAACTCGATATCCTTTCTATGAATATCTGCGTAAGACTTTTGTCGGCTCTAAGCAGCCTGAAGTCTTTCTCTAATCAACTAGACTTTTTCTAAGGCGTCGAATACTAAGTCAGGCCCTATAACTGAGGCCTCACTAACTTCAAACCAACCGATTGGAGATCTACATCTCATACCATAGATATCTTCGAATTAAGCCATCTGAATATTGGAATGATAGATATCAAAGGCAACTGGTCATCCCAACTACCCTTGAAATCAGTTGCACACGCTCTTAGCATATCTTCAAACGTCTGAATGGTCCTTTCTACTTGACCATCTGTCTGAGGATGAAAGGCTGTACTGAGATGAACTTAGGTACCAAAACCCTTTCTGAATGCCTTCCAAAAATGAGAGGTGGACTGGGCTTGATGTAGTGCTTGGCATAATCCTCGGCTGAATAAGAGGTATGAACTGGAAGGAAATAAGCTAATTTCGTCATTCTATCAATAATAACCCAGACTGAATCATGCTGATGATGAGTTCGAGGTAAACCCATCATGAAGCCTATGTTTATAACTCATGTATCGAACCATTAGGCTTCTGATGCTCTATCTTAACCTTCTTACATGTATTGCACTTAGCTACAAACTCTACAACATATCTCTTTATCCCACTCCACCAATAGATATATAACAGTTAGTGGCCCATGGATGAATAAAGTAGCGCACACCATGCGCTTCTACGAATATTCACTACCTTAAGTCATCTACACCTGGAACACATAGACGATCCTAATAACGAAGAACACTATCTCCCTCTTTGGAGAAAACCTCTATTTTCTGATTCTAAACTATCTTTTAAACTATTTCTTTCTACATGACTAGGCTGAGATCTCTGTCTTTCTTTTATTTTACCTCAGAAATGAGAGATGATTCTGAACTACTCTGACCACATATGCCACTCTCTAAGGAATCGATTAAGTGAATGCCTAGTCTGGCAAACTGGTGGACTTCCTGTTCTAACTTCTTCTCACTATCTTCCACATGAGAAAAACTGCCCATAAACAGTCTACTAAGAGCATCGTCTACTACGTTGGCCTTGCTCGGACGATAGAGAAAACTCATGTCATAATCTTTCAAGATCTCTAACCACCTTCTCTGACGAAGATTGGCATCTTTCTAGGAAAAGACATACTGAAGGATCTTATTATCTGTGAATACATCTACATGAACATCGTATAGATAATGCCTCCAAATCTTCTAGGCAAAGACTACAACTGCTAACTCAAGATAATGAGTAGGATTATTTTTCTCATGGGGTTTAAGCCATCTAGAGGCGTAGACTATGACCTTACCATGATGCATGAGGACAACCAAAACCCACTCTGGATGTATCATAACAAACTACAAACCCATCTGAACCATCTGGAAGAGCTAGAATTGGAGCTGAGGTAAGTCGAGTCTTTAACTCCTAGAAACTCTTCTCGCAAGGATCTGACCACTGATAATTTACTTTTTTTGAGTCAATCTGGACATAGGGGATGCAATAAAGGAAAATCCTTCAACAAACCACCTATAATATCTAGCCAAACCCAAGAAACTCCTGATATCTGATGAGAGACAGGGGCGAGGCCAGTTTCTTACTGCTTTGGTCTTTTAAGGATCTTCTCTAATGCCATCACCAAAAATAATATGGCCAAGGAATGCTACTGAACTTAGCCAAAATTTGCACTTACTGAATTTGGAGAATAATTGATGATTTATGAGGTTTTAAGTACTATTCTGAGATGGTCTGCATGAACGTGCTCAGTGCGGGAATAGACCAGAATATCATATATGAAGAATATGATGAACATGTCCAAGTACTATTTGAGCACATGGTTCATCAAGTCCATGAAAGCTGCTGGGGCAATGGTAAGACCAAATGACATGAGTAGAAATTTGAAGTGACCATACTGCGTACCGAAAGCTATTTTCGAAATGTCATATTCTCTAACTCTGAGCTGATGATAGTCGGATCTGAGGTCTATCTAAGAGAAATAACTGGCACCCTAAAGTTGGTAAAGAAAATCACCAATTCTTGTTTTATAATACTTGTTCTTGACCGTGAATTTATTGAGTTGATGGTAATCTATGCACATTATGGGAGAACCATTATTTTTGCACATGAATAAGACTGGTGTGCCCTACGAGGAAATGCTGGGTCTGATGAATTCCTTATCTAAGAGATCCTTCAACTGTTTTATCAATTATCTGAGTTCTGCTGGTGCCATTCTGTATGGAGGAATAGAGAAAGGCTGAGTGTTTACAATAAGATCGATACTGAAGTCTATTTCCCTTTCGAGAGGAATTCTTGAATGATCTTTGGGAAAGATATCTGAATATTCATTTACAATTGGAACTGATTCAATACTAGGAGTCTCAGAACTGGAATCTCTAACATGAACTAGTTGATAAACGCATCCCTTAGATATTATTTTCCCTGCTCGAAGGTAGGAAACAAGCTAACCCCTGAAAGCAGATACACTACCCTTCTAATCTAGGATGGGTTTATTTGGGAACTGGCATTGAACTATTCTATTTGTGTAGTCGACTATGGATAGATGGATTGAATCCAATCCATACCGAGAATGATATCAAAATTATTCATCTCTAATTTGTCTAAGTCTGCTGATGTGACTTTCTAAAATATCATAATCAGACAGTTCCTGTATACCCATTAGGCTATAATGGTTTTACTCATTGGGGTAGAGACTGAAAAAGGCTCTGCTAGGATTTCGGGACCGATTCCGAAATTAATTGTTATATATGTCGTAACAATAGAGAAAGAATCTCCTGGATATAGAAAAGTACACATATGTACATGAAATATCTATAACATACCAGTAACTACATCACTAGAATTTTTTGGATCCTGTCGAGTTTGAAGAGCATAGAGATGATTTGGGTGTTGCCCCCTAGTTGCACTGGAAGTGGAACCCTTCTTAGTTGGGTGACCAAACTGAGCTGAGGAACGATTCTGTTGACACTGAGGACGTAGCTGAGGACAGTGTTTGACTCTATGGCCTATCTTGCCATAATCGAAACAAATTCGACTGCCCGCTCTCCACACACCTTGTTGGTGTTTACCGTAAGTATGGCAAATTGGATAGGTGCGGGAACTGCTAACATTACCCTAGGTCTTATAGCGTGGCGCCCTATCTTTGTTACCTACTCTGAACTTAGGAACTGGAGTACTGGCTGTATAGGGAGCTGGAACTGATGACTTAGGAAGAAATTGGGAATGGTTTCTTCCTTCTAATTTAGGCTGAGCGAAGTTAAAACTACCCTTCTTCACTCTCTTATTGTTCTTCTCTCTCTGCTTAATCTTCTACTCCTCTATCTGCTGAGCATAGGTCATAAGTCTAGCTAAGGCTATGTCACTGTCCAGCATGGTAGATCTGTACTCATTTACCACGCTGTCATTCACCCCTGAAGCGAACTTACTCATCTTGGATCGACTGTCTGTAACTATATGAGGGGTGTATCTGGCTAATTGAGTAAACTTTAGAGAATACTCTTTCACTGTCATATTGCCCTGCTTAAGGTTGATGAACTCTAGCACCTTTGATTCGCTATGCTCTTGGGGAATGAATTTGTCTAAGAATGTAGTGACAAACTCCTCCTACTCTATAGGACCTGCATCATCGGACCTTTCTAACTTCCACTATTTGAATCAAGCATGAGCCACATCCTGTAACTGGTATACAGCTAGCTCAACACTCTCAACAATAGTTATCCCCATGATGTCTATCACTTTATGGATCTGATCAATAAATTCCTGAGGGCCTTCATCTACCTTAGACCAAGAAGGGTTGGAGGATTCATTTGGGTGAAGTCCGAATCCTAGCTGCAGCTGAGTTGGCCACTTGGTTGGCTGAAATAACTATTGGTCATTCATTATGAGTAGAAACTGATTGAGCAAGAGTGGTAAATGTGATTCTGAATTCCTTATGAGAAACATGATCGTCCAAAGGTTCTTCAGGCTGAGGGGCTGACTGATTTTATCTCTTAGGAGGCATATTCTGAAATAAAAAGAAGAAGCGGATTAGACCGAGATACTGACTTGTGATTATGCTCACTAGCACGACATGAATACTAAAAGAAAGGAAACTATTCTTAAAACATATCATAGCCCCCTTCACATAAATTTGGCGTGCAACACACCCATGTATAAGAATATACTAGATGCGGCTTTCAGACTTCCTAGGACCCTATTGAACCTAGCTATGATACCAAGTTTGTAATGACCCAATTTACTAAACCAGAATGCTACACAGTGCTCATGACTCCGAAGGACCATAAGCTAACCCATGACTGATATCTGTACCTGTACATTGAATAATATAACATGATAATGTGTAAACATAAACTGAAAGGCCATAAGGTTCAATACTAAACATAAGTTGAATGATATAACATCTGTGTGGGGTAATAGAATATGATTTTTTTTTTAAAATACTAAAGTCTAAAACATGATAGTCTACAAAGCCTCTAAACATGACTAAAACTATCTGAGTAAGGAGTAGATGGGATATGTCCCCAACTAACTCCAACTAATAAAGTAACTAATGATATAATAGAAAATCATCATGCCCTCGAAGGATGAGGAATCATTTCTACTCTGACTAGTGAGACTAGAATCTACTGCTAATTTGGAGCTCGTGTCTCTGAACCTATGGTAAAAAACACCATAGCGTGAATACGTCAGTACAATTAAATGTACTGGTATGCATGTGAGGTAGGCTAAATACATGGGGTTCATATGCATAAATAATAATGATAACTAACTAACTATCATGAGCACGATAATACATATATGACACTGATATCATCATAGCATAATTACTGAATCTGAATACTGCTAAACTGACATAACTGATAACATGAATAATTGTATCTGAATATAACTAATAACATTAGTGGCTATGACTGACAGTCCTGAATCTGATAGAACTATCTAAGTTCTGTACTATGTCTGAGTTGACTATATTTGACAGTCTAGAATTTGATGGAACTATCTGAGTTCTATTACTGAGATTGATTGACTATAGCTGACAGTCCTAATTCAGTAATATGATACTGTGGGAAGTAGTATCTAACTGACATAGCCCGAATATGCTATAATAGCTGAACTAGGGTCCAATCTATGCCCTGATTGGAAGGGTCTCAATACCGAACCACTGGTAAGGATTACATATAAGTAACCCTCATATAACAGGTAACTCTAGAATGCAAGGATTGCTTCTAAGAATCACACCCTCATATAACAAGTGAGTTCCCATCCTTGGGTTCACTTAGTGCTAATTCCTACTCCCTAATGAATAGACACTGAACATGATTTACTAACTTGAACATGAGCTGATTGATTGAATTTCATTGACTGATGATATATCACTGATATCTGGCAATATACTGAGTAATAAGATCATGGAGATTTTTTCTGAGTAATATGACTATCTAAAGTCTAAGAATTCATAGCTTGACTGAGAGTATCGTGAAAACATGACATGGCTCTAGTAATACAACTAATATTTTTGTTACAAGTACCCCTAGGACTTGATGAAAGAAAACTAACTTAACATCACTTACTTGAGCACATTACTAACATCATAATACATAATACATCTATTGAAGCATTTCATAAAACATGTAATAAGCATGAACTTGTACATACATGGGGATTTCATGATATCATGCTATTTAGGCAATATACCTTTATCTATGCATTTAATCAAACATATTGCAGGCATGATACATGTAAAAATCATTGAATAGCAATTTAACATCATGGTTCACCCCCAATTTCATCATACAAGGGTTTAGTCATGAGATTTCATAAATATTTATCTATATTAGTCAACCCACATGGAATTTATCATCAAATCATGGAATATAAATTTGTTCCTCATTTATCAACATGAACATGAGCAGCCAGAAAATGAACACATAAAGAAAATCCATAACTTGTAGTTGAAAAAGGGATTCTTGGACTTCACGGACAAAATGGGTCCATGAATGAACACTATGCACACCTTAGTTTATGATTTCATGAAGATTGACACTGATACCTTGTGGAATTTGAATTCCCAATAGAAACCCTAGCTTGTTCTTGAGAGAAACTTGAGAGAAACTAGTGTATTCCAGATGAAAAGTGGTTGAATCACGTGTTAAAGGGATTAAATAGGGGTGGGAAGTTGTCCCTTTTAACCATGGACATGTCATTAAATTTTTAGTAAAATTTCAAAAATTGGGCCCTTGGCGTAACGCAGCGCTATCGCACCGTGTCACTGGATTTTGAAAATTGGAAAATAGAGGGATGGCGCGATGCGAAGCCATCGGGTTGCCCCTCCTTTTCTGACCTAAAACTTTGGCGCAATATGGATAAAATCATGCTGAGAATCTGGAAAAGGATAATTTCTATTTTAGCTTATGGAGCACCGCGCCACTAACCAATATGGCGCTGTTTTACGACTAGAACTTGAAATATTTGTAACTTTTGACCCGATTATCGGATTCGGGCGAATCTTATTTCAATGGAAAGTTTATTGAATTCCCCACATGGAAAAAAGTGAAAATATTGAAAATTCCTCATGGAATAATTATCATTTAATTTAGAAGATAATACTAGGCATTCTTGGGACAAAATTAGCTAGGAAAAATTTTGGGGTACTACAACAGTAGAGCATGTGATGCACACTCCATTCTAGCACACTAGAGCAAGAGATGAATGATCCATGGAACGCTCATGAATTTTTTTTCTTACAGCTCCGCATTTTTAAGGGCAAAAGGGTCAATTTCCCTTCACCCAATAGCTCTATATCACGGGATTTATGCCCTAAATAGCCAAAATACTTTATTATTCACCAAATTTTTCCCCAAATCAAAGTATTCTCTTTCAAAGCAAGAACCTTAGTCCCAATAAATCAAGAACAAGCATTAGGATTTCTCCTAGAACCTTTAAGAAAGAATCTTCTATGGTTGTTAGATGTTGATTCATGTGTTCCTTCCACCCATGAAGTTCAAGAATCCTTTTCTAAATTCAAATATTATATATTTATTAGTTTTCATGGTTTATGTGAATTGAAATTTATGTTCATATTATTGTTGAGTGTTGGTTCATGTTTTAGATTACAAGTTACAAGAATTGATCCTAGTATGTGAGGATTTGCATGATGTTCATGATAAACCCTTCAAATTGCATGTTGATTGATGTAGCCATGTTATTTAGATGTATTAATTGTTGTATAACCAAATCATGCTACCCATATAATTGATTAAATGCCTATGTTAATGTAGTAGTGCCATTATAGCATGTTATTATGAAATTTTCATTTAGGTATGAACTAATGTATGCTAACTGTTTGTTAAAAGGCCTTGGTGTATGAATTATGAGACTTTAGTATGCATGCCTATTCATGTACAAGTTTATGATTTTCAAATGCTTGAGGAGATGTCTTATTGATTGTATTTTGAATGATAGAATATTGTCATGTTATTCAAAAATTTCCATATTTCGTTCTTGTTTATGCTACTGATTCCTGCGGGTGTTTAATACCCAAAAATTTAGCTGCTACCTAGAGCCAGTTTAGTTATAGTAATCTCAATCGTGTCCCGATCAGTAGTATACTCATTTAATTATAGAATTTAGTAGTATTCTATCAGTCAACGAAACCTAGTAATTCAGTTCAGTTTAGTTAAATAGTACAATAAGTAACAGCTCCATCAAGCCTAGTATGTATTACGAAATAAGCTTAGTGTCTTTTAGTTGGGAGTAGGATTTAGCACCGAGCGAGCCTAGGGATGGGGGCATACCCGTTAGTGAGGACTGGGTCCCTAAAATTAATCCCTAAGTTCTAAAACTATGTAGCCAACATAGGTATGTGATGTCACCTGTTAGATAAGGACTGACATACTCAGAGATCACCCATTAGTTTAGGAATGATCTTAAGGGTCACTCGTTAGATTAGGAGTGACTCTACAATAGTTGTCTTTACCCGTGGCATGTTATTAACACCCTTCCAGCTGGGGTTACAGGTTGGACCCTACTAGTTTAGATTCGGGGCATATCGGTTAGATGATTACTTCCCATAGTTTTAGTCTCATTCTTTAGAAGAGAACTCAGTTTAGAATTTTAGAAATCAGGACTTTCAGATACAATCACTCAGCTTAGTAAAGAACTTTGATAGTTCTACAAATTCAAAAATGTTAGATACAGTCAATCATTTTTAGTATCAATAGATTCAGAGATCACCCAATAAATAAGCTTGATCTCAGATTTAGTAAATCAGTATTAGTATTAGTAGACTCAGTTATCAGTAATCTAGTTATTAGAACTCAGTATTCAACATCATTACAATTTCAGATATAGTTTATGCTCTCATGCATGTATCTTCATTTAGAAGTCTCATGTTATTTAGTCAGTATTGTTCATGCATGTGAACCCTAGCATTCAGACTTACCTTATCTAGCATACCATTATATTCTCACACACTTACGCATACTTTTCTCTTGCGCTATGGTATCTAATATAATAGATTCAGAAGCACGGGAGCCCTAGCACCCTTAGCAGCTCAAATTCAGCCAGCAGCAATAGACTTAGCAGTGGGTCCTCATCATTCGAGGATGTTTCATATTTTATTATTGCATTAGATTCAGTATTTCAGTAGATGGAGTTAGTTGGTGGATTATCCTATAAACTCTATAGTTTAGATAGTTTAGAGTCTTTTTAGACTAGATGTTCAGACAAACTAGAGTATTTTCAGACTAGATGTTTAGACAGACTAGAGTATTTCCAGATAATTTTTTAGTTTTGGTATTGTTATACCTTATATAGTTGTATTTCATTTTTGAACCTTATGGAAAGTTTCTACCAAATATGCATATTATACAGTGTTATATTTTAGTTATTGCAGCAGGTACGAGTCATGGGTTAGCTTGTGGTCCTTCGGGATTAAGAGAACTGTGTAGTGTTCGGGGTTTAGAATTTGGGGCATTATAGAGCATTCGATTTGAATTATTTTAAATTTTTGATCATGTCATTATGTTATCCTTATTCCTGAGTTACATTGTAGTGCTCAACCCACTAACCGTCTCCAAATATTGTATCCCAATGCGATATAGGCACCAAAGATACCTTTAATTTTCTTGCATAGATTTAGGTGGATCGGATCTGTTCATTGATTCATTGTGGTGAATTGGTGAGATTACATTCTTTGAAACACTTAGACATTTCATCAGTTCTTATCATAGATTAGGATTTTGTTTTTACATTGTCATTATCATTGTTAAAGTCAAGGATATGTCCTAACCAAGACTAGGTTTTGGTTATTTTTCCATAGAATCTTTGTTGGATTACTTTGGACGTGGGTGATGTTGGTTGGATTTGTTTAGTCAGTTGTTGGTTATCGTCTATATACATATCGTTTATTCTTCAAACTAATCTTGTGCTATATTGTTATATGTTAGGAATATAGCCATTATTGTGGTATAATAACAATGTCAATCGTGATCTCCTTCGCATTCATGGGTAACTAAACTTCTCTGTTGGGGTTATGGAAGCCGAATGAGGTACTATATATTACTATGAGCTTGTGAGTTCGTGATATGTATGCTGCTTATATCATTATTCTCTTCATCTTAATTTAAATTCTTTGTGGTTGCAAACGCAAGAATACGCCAGTATAACATTTAACTTGTTCGAAAGAAAGGTTATTTGTCTGGAAAAGAGATAGTGTCAAGGTAGTAGGGTCCCATCCCCTATTAAACAGTTAGTGTCGTTACTGGATTAACCTCTTGGAGAATTCGTACCGTTAGACACGCTTTAAGCTCGAAAGAGTTTAAGTGAAATAATCCTCGAATAGGTCGAAAGACGCTTGGATTTACCATCGAATACAATTCTCTATAAGCACATGCATGTCGGAATTCAACACACTCATAGCCAATAGAGACGTATAACTCAGAAGGTGGACATAACCCCAACTTTTCAATTCTCATTGTTTTACAACATACTAAACATTCTTTCTGTTTACTTTGCTATTTTCAGTTTTTACTTTAATATTTTGATTACACATTACAATCCTCCCTTCTTACGAGACTTGCACTAAAAGTCTAGTAATCGTTGCCAACTTGTTGACCAAGCTATTCTCTGTGGGATCGATACCCAACCCAGTTGGGTTCTATATTTGCTAACGACCGCTTTACACTCCTACGAGAGCTGTAGATTGAGCGTTATCAAAAATTGGCGCCATTGCCGGGGAATACAAGTGTCAATTAAGTTTGTGATAATTACTATACCCTTTGGTCAAAGATTCTCGTACTTTTACTTTTAGTTTCTGTTTTTGTTTACTGTAGGTTTTTATTTAGTGCATGCCCCATACTCGAAGTTCTGGTCAACCGTTATTACCTATCAATCCTGAACCACAACGTATTGGCAGAATGGAAGCACAAGCAAAAATCGAAAGGATGGCTGCTCAACAAGAACAGGCGAGATTGGCTGCTTTTGCTGCCGCCCAAGTTCAACAGTAAAACATTGATAACCCTGGGCGAGCAACAAATCCTGACGATGAGGATTTAGGTGATGACGAGTTACTAAACCCAAGGCGTGATGCTGAAATCATAACACCTGTCAACAGAAGAGGTCGACAAGCTCGGTTTAGGTATGATCGCCAACCCATGCAACCAGCTTTTGACGACGACGATGATGATCTTGATGGCGCCGGTGCCACTGGAGCCATAATTCCTCCACCATTAGCACCCGGATCCAAGTTCAACATCACAAGCACCATGATTCTGTTATTGCAACTCAAGGGATTATTTGGTGGACTAGCAGGCGATGGTCCGAATATACATCTCATCAACTTTATTTCTACATGCAAGTCATTTGACAATCCTGGTGTTGGTGAGAATGCAATTCGATTACGTCTATTTCCATTGTCTCTGTCTGGGGAGGCAACTCTATGGTTGAACGGGCTGACTCCTGATTCTATTACAAATTGGAGGCAATTGAGAGACGCTTTCCTAGAAAGATTCTTTTCGTCATCCAAAAGAGCACAATTGAGATATGAAATCAGCAACTTCCGTCAGCTTCCCACTGAAGCTCTTCATGAAACATGGGAGAGGTTCAAGACAAAGTTAGCGAGATTCCCAAACCATCATATGACTAATGTTCACCTAATGGAGATATTATATAGAGCCTTGAATTCAATAACTAAACCAGTGGTGGATAATGCAGCTGGAGGATCTTTTATGGACCTCACCTTTGGTCAAGCAAGCAATATGCTAGATCGTATGACGAAACAAAGTAGAGATTGGCATACCAGGGATTCTGAGGTAGCAAGCCCCACTTTATCTATTGGCATGACTGTAGACCAAAGAAAAAGAGAAGAAGAACGTGATCAAGATATGGCACATAGGAAAACACAAATGGATCTTCTTACAAAGCATTTATTATCAGGGAAGACCAAAAAAGTGAAAGCTATTGCATCAAAAGGAAGAGACGAATCTGATTCGGAAGAGGAGGCCAACTACTTGAACAATCAGGGGGGTTTCCGTGGGAATACCCAAGGAAACCAAGGTCGGAACTATTATGATAAATCTGGAAACAGGGACCAAGGTAGTTGGAAGAACAAGAATGAAAAAAGTGGTTTGTACGTTCCCCCTGGTAGACGTGACACCACCACATCTAATTCTGGAAGTATGGAAGACATGATGGCTAAATTATTGAAAGGAGTGGAAGCAACGAGTGCGGGGGTAACAGAGGTAATTAATGATTTGTCATCCATAAAACAATTAGTTGATTCACATTCCACTTCAATCAAGCAAATAGAGCAGCAATTAAGCCAACTTTCAGCAACACTCAATCAAAGAAAGGCCGAAACTCTACCTAGCGATACTGTGCAAAACCCAAGGAATGATGGGTCATGCATGGCCATCACTACCAGAAGTGGTAAGGTTCTGGAAACTTCAACAAAAGGCAAGCAAGTGGTTGACGAAGCTGCGGACTTGGATGACAACGCAATAGGAGAGGAGTCCGCGGAATACGTCAAGGACGTCACACCCAGCGACGTGCAGCCTGAAAAAGTGGAAAAACGGAAGCAAGAGGAGAAGAAATCTGTGGAGAGAACAATTCCATATCCACCATCACCTTTTCCTCAAAGATTGAAGAAGGTGGCGGATGATACAAAGTTCAGCAAATTCATGACTATGTTAAAGCAGCTGACCATTAATGTTCCATTGGTGGAGGCACTTGAACAAATACCTGGGTATGCAAAATTTATGAAGGATATTTTAACAAAGAAGCGGGCAGAAAGTTATGAGTTGAAAGAAGATGTTCATCATTGCAGCGCAATCACTACCCGAACGATAGTTCAGAAGAAGGCCGACCCCGGAGCTTTCACTATTCCTTTTACCGTTGGATCTTTGAATTTTGCCAAAGCATTATGTGATTTAGGAGCCAGCATCAATTTGATGCCATTATCAATCTATAATAAGTTGCGGTTGGTTGATCGTACTCCAACCAACATGAGGCTTGTCATGGCGGATAGGTCGGTAAAACGACCTGTTGGTATTCTATGTGATGTATTGGTAAAGGTTTCTTCATTCATCTTTCCGGCAGAATTTGTTATTTTGGATTGTGAGGCAGACTTAGAAGTTCCCATAATCTTGGGACGCCCTTTCCTTGCTACAGAAAGTGTGCTCATTGATTTGAGAGCTAATGAGCTTTCATTCCGAATAAATGACGAAGAGGTTCGCTTTGATGTGTGCAAATCAATGAAGCAACCCAAAGATCTGAGTGTATTTTCGGGTGGCTTATGTTTTCTTTGATGATGAGAAAGAATTACTTGAAGAAGAGCAAATTATTGATGACCCTTTAGCGGTTGTGCTCATGAATGGAGAGAAAGAGGATGCTGAAAATTGTGAAGAAGCTATTTGTGATCTATCAGGATTAGGGACATATCGCTATGCTCCCAAGAAGCTGGATCTTGATCTCAAGAATCGACCCACACCACCAGCTAAGCCATCTATTGAAGAGCCACCCACATTAGAATTGAAGGAGCTGCCAAGTCATCTAAAGTACGCATTCTTAGGAAGCAAAAACACACTTCCAGTCATTGTGGCAGTCGATTTGGGTGAGCAACAAGTTGCAGCTCTTATTACTATTCTACGGAAGTATATTAGAGCCATTGGATGGACCATTGCGGATATTATTGGTATTCCACCTGGAATTTGTACACACAAGATTCAGCTTGAAGAAAATTGCACACCCACCATTGAGCATCAAAGGCGTCTAAACCCACCTATGCAAGAAGTAGTGAAGAAAGAAGTTATCAAGTGGTTAGACGCAGGAGTTGTATATCCAATCTCTGATAGTACATGGGTAAGCCAGGTACAATGTGTTCCCAAGAAAGTAGGCATGACGGTAGTCGCGAATGTGAAGATTGAGCTTATTCCACTCAGACCCGTCACTGGATGGAGAGTATGCATGGACTACCGAAAGTTGAATTCTTGGACACTCAAATATCACTTCCCATTGCCATTCATGGACCAAATGCTAGATCGATTAGCGGGGAAAGGATGGTTTTGTTTCTTGGATGGTTATTCAGGCTACAATCAGATTTGTATTGCACCCGAAGACCAAGAGAAGACAACGTTTACATGCCCATATGGTACGTTTGCCTTCAAACGTATGCCATTCGGGTTATGTAATGCACCAACCACCTTTCAACGCTGTATGATGTCTATTTTTTCTAATATGGCTGAAGACACTTTGGAGGTATTCATGGACGATTTTTCAGTTGTTGGTGAATCTTTTGAAGCATGCTTGGCAAACTTAAGCATGGCATTGCAAAGATGTGTAGAATTCAACCTAGTGCTGAATTGGTAGAAGTGCCACTTCATGGTAAAAAAAGGTATCGTTCTTGGGCACAAGATCTCCGAAAGAGGGATTGAGGTTGATCGAGCAAAAATAGAGGTTATTGAGAAGCTACCGCCTCCAATTTTGGTGAAGGGAGTTCGTAGTTTTCTCGGCCATGCAGGTTTCTATCGTCGGTTCATCAAAGACTTCTCCAAAATTGCTAGTCCATTGTGCAAACTCTTGGAGAAAGATGCGAAGTTTGACTTCAATGAAGATTGCTTAAAGGCATTTGAATGCCTCAAAGGAAAACTCATTGAAGCCCCTATCATGGTAGCACCAGATTGGTCTCTCCCGTTCGAAGTCATGTGTGATGCTAGTGGTGTAGCCGTTGGATCTGTGCTTGGTCAGAGAAAGGAGAAATTATTTCATCCTATCTACTATGCAAGTAAGGTCCTAAATGAAGCCCAAAGGAACTACACTGTGACAAAACAAGAGCTCCTAGCGGTTGTGTATGCGTTTGAGAAGTTTCGTGCCTATCTATTGGGTACTAAGGTGATCGTTCATACAGACCATGCAGCACTTAGGTATCTAATGAAAAAGAAGGATGCAAAACCAAGATTAATTCGATGGGTATTGCTGCTGCAAGAGTTCAATTTCGAGGTCAAATATAGAAGAGTTTGCGAGAACCAAGTGGCCGACCACCTATCTAGACTCGAGAATGAGCATGTGGCGCAACCTGAAATTCAGATTGATGATGCATTCCCTGACGAGGAGGTATTAGCGACGACAATGGAAAAATTACCATGGTATGCCGGCTTTGCAAATTTCGTGGTGAGTAATGTGATACCTGCCAATTTATCTTACCACCAAAGGAGGAAGTTTATGCATGACGTACAACACTACTATTGGGATGAGCCATATTTGTTTTGACGATGTGCGGATGGTATTATTCGACGATGTATATCCCATGTAGAGGTGCCTAATATTTTGGAAGCATGCCACACTTCCCAAGTTGGAGGACATCATGTAGGCAATCGGACGACAAGAAAAGTATTGTAAAGTGGTTACTATTGGCCTTCGATATTTAGAGATGCCTATGACTATGTTAGAAGGTGCGACCAATGCCAGCGTCAAGGTGATATTTCGAAACACCATGGGATGCCCATGTCTAAAATTCTTGAGGTAGAACTCTTTGATGTATGGGGTATTAATTTCATGGGTCCATTCGTGAATTCGTTTGGAATGAAGTACATCTTAGTTGCTGTAGATTATGTCTCAAAATGGGTTGAAGCTGTAGCGTTTGTCGACAACGAGGGAAAGCGTGTTGTAGCGTTCTTAAAGAGGAATATCTTCTCTCGCTTTGGAGTACCACGTACTATCATAAGTGATGGAGGATCTCACTTTTGCAACAAGCTATTCAAATCCATATTGACCAAGTATGGTGTCAAGCAACATAAGGTAGCCACGCCTTATCACCCACAAACTAGTGGACAAGTAGAGGTTTCCAATCGGGAGATCAAGCAAATCCTTGCGAAGACGGTCAATGCTAATAGGAAGGATTGGTCTCGGAAGCTAGATGATGCACTATGGGCGTATAGGACTGCATTCAAAATACCCATCGACATGTCCCCTTATCAACTAGTTTATGGGAAGGCTTGTCATTTACCCATAGAGCTCGAGCATAAGGCATTGTGGGCATTGAAACAATTGAATTTGAATTGGGATGATGCGATGAATCTGAGGTTGGAGCAGCTGAACGAATTAGATGAGTTCCGTCTCCATGCATATGAAAGATCGAACCTATACAAGGAGCGGATGAAGAAGTATCATGATCAGTGGATTGTTCGATGAAACTTTCAAAAGGATGATATGGTGCTTCTCTTCAACTCTAGACTGCACCTATTCCCAGGTAAGTTAAAGTCTAAGTGGTCTGGTCCATACAAAGTTATCCATGTCTACTCATCTGGAGTAGTTGAATTGGAAGACAATAATGGTGCTGTCTTCAAGGTGAATGGTCAACGTGTTAAACCTTATATCGGTCCTCTTGACTTGATGAATTATCTGGCCATCACTTATCTCGACGAAGTCTAAGTACTCGAGGTAACTATGTCGAGCCACGATAATTAATAAGGCGCTAGATGGGAGGCAACCCATTGTTTATCGTTTTTCATTTTTTTTATGTGTTTCGCATTTGATAAATGAAAATCCAAAAATAAGAGTCATGCCACGACCAAAACCAAGGCGCTTGGTGGGAGGCAACCCATCGTACTAATCATTTTCATTGGTTTTTGAGTAAATGTAGGTGCAAGAGGTATTCAACGAGGAGATTGGTTTCAAATAACGATTTGGCCGTAGTGTATGGTAAAGGTGGTAAGTTTGGAATAAAGATGCATGAGGCTATGTATTGAGCATTGCTCATGACAAAATAGGCATCGAGCAAGGCTAGGCCTAGGTAAAACTAGGCCACGAACAAGGCAACGCCTATACTATAGCCTAAGGTCTCGGAATCTAGTGTGCAAAGACATAGGCGCCGCCTATGCTCAAGTATGCTATAGCATAGGCGCCGCCTATGCAAAAGCATTTGGTCTCGGAATCTCATATGCCATGCACTAGGCGCTGCCTATGGTCCGTTTATGCATTACACTAGGCGCCGCCTATACCATGCATAGGCAAAGCTAAAGGCGCCGCCTATGGTCCTTTTTTGTCTCCAAAACTGATTTTAAATGGGTCAAAACCCGACCCATTCTTTTCCTATATAAAGGGGACTTAGTCTTGAAACATAAACTCATTGAAACTTGACCTAAAGGCGCCACACATCCACTCCAAATCATCTTAAAATTTTTCTTTTTGCTCTTTCAATTCACAAGAACATCTCCAAAGGCTTCAATCACGTAAGTACTCTTTTATTCTTCATATATTTCTCGTAAGTACTACGTTGCTATGTCTATCATGAATTGCTACATCTTTACGAAATATTGGTGATGTTAAAGTGTTTGAATTGTTGATGCACAACCATGTGAGTGAACATGTACATTAGGATAATCTTAACTTGTTTCCGACTTGAATTTGGTTTTAATTGCATTGTCATACTCTTTACGGAATTGCTATGGTTATGAACATTGCATAGTCTTGTCACTTGTATACCTACATGTTAGAAGATCCCGTTCATCGGGATAAGTCTTATAGTTGCCTACCGACATAGGAGGTTGTCATTGTTGATAGAAACTATACCATGATGAAACCCCTATGTAGTAGTCTTGTTTTACCTAACATGAACGTATTGAAAAGGTTGCAAGAAGTGATACATCACTGATTTTCTTGTTGGAATATAGATCCTTAAACGTATGTCGACGAAGTCTAAGTAATCGACCACTTTCACTTCACTGATTTGTATCAACGAACCTAAGTGTGGGGTGGTATCCCGATGGCTTGTTTATAGATTGTTTCCATTGAGTTGATGCTAACATGAAATATCGTTTAAATCTTAGGAACAATGGGTTCTTGAGGAGGAAGCCAAAGAATAGTATAGGAACAACAAGGAAAGCAAATATGTTCATGTCGACTTGATCAACAAGGATAGCCTAGCGAAGAAGGAACCGCGTATGTTGGCAAAAATCATGGCATTGAATCTGGATTTCATCTTCCGCGACATGGGAGAATGTAATATTGATTTGGCAAGAGAATTTTACGCCAACTGGTCGCCGAAAACCAGAGGCAGCAAAGTAAAGATCCGGGGCCAAGTTTTACAGCTTAACGCGGATTTGATCAACTCCTTTCTTGGCTTACCTTCGGTCGATCCAGCACCATTCAAAGAGCTTTACAGTAGACCTACTTATAGAGCAATTCGACAAACACTTTGTGGAAGTAGATCCATGGCAAGGTGGATCAGACACCAAGACACCGGACGACATAACACCTTCCCCTATGCTCCTTGGAATAGGGAAGCAAGAATCTAGTTGCGCATCGACAACTCATGCCTTATTCCTGGGACTCAATACACCAAAATAACAAGAGATAGATTGTGTTTGGTCTATGCATTGATGAAGAATGTCCCTATCAACATTGGGGCAATCATTCGCTCTACAATGCGGAAGGCTAGACTACACAAGAGTTCCCACTTCACTTTTGGTAATCTGTTGACAGCAATCTTGCGGAAGGAGGATATCGAAGAGGAACCAGCTGATCACAAACTCCCACATAACCCAAAGAAGGTTGACCTCACAAAGGTCAAAGATGCTGAAACAACACATGGTGTCAACCTTACTACTGTGGAGAGACATGCTCGTGATGAGAGTTTCTTCCGTCATCTTTATGGCATGACACGGTTCACAATGATGAGTGGAGGTCGTGTTCCAACTGCTGCAGAGCTCCAACAGCTGGACGATGACTATCCAATGAATATGCATGCACGGAAGATGTGTGGAGTAGGCACATACATTGAGGAACCTCTAGACGATGATGTGCCGACCGATGATGATCGATGCTTGCCAGATTCCGACGTAGAGGAGAACTCTGATGATGACTCTTATGATGATTCCGACGAAGGGGGTATGACCCCCGACATTGAGGAAGAGTCTGACTGACCAGGTTCTTCGTATTTATTTTCCACTGAGGGCAGTGTCCCGTTTAAGTGTGGGGTGGCGGTATTGCATACTTCTCTATTCGCATCTATGTTTGTATACTTTGTTTTATTTCTGTTTTGTTTTTTAGTTTAAGTTAAGTTTTTTTAAGTAGTAATTTTTTTACTTAGCTTCGCATGAAATTATTCTAATAGGCAGCATGAGATCATAACAAGAGTAGGTGCTAAAATCATGACTATTGAGACGTGTAGGCTCTAATTGTGACTCACTATGTGATATTGTGTGGTTCAATTCCCTCATCTGTTGGGTCGAGAGTCTATACTACTTCCAATAAAGTCGACCATGTGGCTTGTGTGTGTGAGATTAATAGTATATTCTATGTTTGTAGCTGATGCTAGAACTTGCCTGGTATGTATGCAAAGCGAAAATAAGGAGTGTAAGTTTAGGAGATGATTTAGGAATTTCTTTGGCAACCTATACATGTTTACCTTCATTTTACCTACCCGTGGACATCATCCTAGTTAAACCCTTTTGAGCCTTTAGCCTACTTCTTTGACAAACCTCATACGAAAACCTAATCCATTTTTTTCAAGACCGTAATTTGATCCAAATTCCTAAGTGCTTTAATGTATAAAGTCATGTGACGAAATAAGAGGAAATTGGGTGAGTATGATGCTTTAAATTGCAGTGGTGCTTGAATGTGTTATGAAAAAGAAAGTGCTACCATAAGAGGTATGTTATGAAAAGAAAAAAGGAAAAGAAAGCTGAAAAGTGAGTTATGCTTAAAATTGAAAAACAAAAGAGGAGAACAAGGGTGGTAGAATAAAAGAAAGAAGAAAGGTTGAAAAAAAAATGCTGATGATACAATGTGATGTATTAAAGTGCTTAGGAACTTAGTTACTATTTCTGGCCAAAATAGTCCTACCCGTCCCTTAGCCTACATTACAACCATCAAAAGACCTACTTGATCCTAAGCTTAGCATTCTGACATTTAGTGGAGTATTACACTAAGGGCAAGCCTATGGTCATCAGTTGCTGCATATGAATTCTTTGTGAGAGTGAGAGCAAGGATATTTTTATACCCATGTTTGAAAAAGATGCTATACTTGTGAGTGATTATGGGTAATATATTGTGAGACACACATGGTTGATGAGTTTTGGGTAGTTGTATATGATTCCTTGTACCTTAACTTTTGAATATGAGTTGACCACCATCACGAGTCTATACTAGAGGTTAACCTGTTTCTACTAATGATCGGAAAACTACTCTTTGTTGGTAATTGTTGTGCTTGTCTTGACGAATATTTTATGTTGATACTGTGAAACCCTAAGTTGATGCTTAGACGGACATGATATTTTGTTCGAGGACGAACAAAGCGTTAAGTGTGGGGTGTTGATGATAGGCGATATTACGCACCTATATCAATATATTTTGCCCATATTTGTGCCATGTTTTGAGGACAAATTATATATTTCATGCACTTTTAGTCCTTTTTCCTGTAAGTGAGCTAACGAACATGATTAGCAAAGTTTCAGGTATAAATGATGCAGAATTCAGCATTTTATGGATTACTTGATGCCAAAGAAAGCTTCACGGAAGGAGAAAAGGAAGCTTGGACGCCTAAGGACCAAAAGTGATGCATGAAAAATCTGTCCCGGGCTAAAATAGCATTTCTGAAGACTTTGGGGACTTGCAGTAACTTATTTGGAGTAGGATAATAATACATTAACCTAGTACAATTGGGTTAAGTATTTCATTAGTTTATTTGGATTTGAATAATGTTACATTAACCTAGTACAATTGGGTTAAGTATTACATTAGCTTAGTAGGATTTGGTTAAGTATTTCATTAGCTTAGTAGGATTAGGATATGGGTGTTATAAATACCCTATCATGCTAGAGATTTTTATTCATTCAGATTCTTACAATCATCTTCCCATCCTTCTATTATACATTCACTACTACTTCTAATCTTTCTATTAATTCTATTTTTCTTCTTCTATTCATCTATTCTTAATTTCCGCAACAAGAGAATCGTTACTTTGCCTAGGAATTCACGCCTAAACGCCTACCACTCTTGTGCTACACGAAATTAATCATTATTGTGGTATAATAACAATGTCAATCATGATCTCCTTCGCATTCATGGGTAACTAAACTTCTCTGATGGGGTTATGGAAGCCGAATGAGGTACTATCTATTACTATGAGCTTGTGAGTTCGTGACACGTATCTGCTTATATCATTATTCTCTTCATCTTAATTTAAATTCTTTGTGGTTGCAAATGCAAGAATACGCCAGTATAACATTTAAATTGTTCGAAAGAAAGGTGATTTGTCTGGAAAAGAGATAGTGTCAAGGTAGTAGGGTCCCATCCCCTATTAAATAGTTAGTGCCGTAACTGGATTAACCTCTTGGAGAATTCGTACCGTTAGACACGCTTTAAGCTCGAAAGAGTTAAAGTGAAATAATCCTCGAATAGGTCGAAAGATGCCTGGATTTACCATCGAATACAATTCTCTATAAGCACATGCATGTCGGAATTCAACACACTCATAGCCAATAGAGACGTATAACTCAGAAGGTGGACATAACCCCAACGCTTCAATTCTCATTGTTTTACAACATACTAAACATTCTTTCTGTTTACTTTGCTATTTTCAGTTTTTACTTTAATATTTTGATTACACATTACAATCCCCCCTTCTTACGAGACTTGCACTAAAAGTCTAGTAATCGTTGCCTACTTGTTGACCAAGCTATTCTTTGTGGGATCGATATCCAACCCAGTTGGGTTCTATATTTGCTAACGACCACTTTACACTCCTACGAGAGCTGTATATTGAGCGTTATCAATGAGTCAAGGTATCCATTCACATGATTTAACACAAAACGTAACCACTATTTCCTTTAACAAACACAAAAAACAAAGATTTTAAGGAATACACTTACCTTAAGCATGATTATCCAAATCCGTAAACATGAATGTATATTTGGACTTCATGTCCTCTTCACTTTGCAAGTAGTTTTTCAACCTTATGATTCCTCCATAGAACCTTCACCAAAGCCACATCCTTAGTCCTTAAATGAAGAACTTGCCTATCCAAAATTTCAACTGGGACTTCCTTATATGACAAAAAATCTAAATAATCAATGCTCTCTAAGGGAACAACCAAGGAAGGATCACCCACACACTTGTTCAACACTGAAACATGGAACACCGGATGGACAAAACCCAAATTTGAAGGGAACTCCAACTCATAAGCCATATTTCCCACTTCTATCACAATAAAGTACTGGCCAACACATTGGGGACTGAACTTTCCCTTCTTTGCAAACCTCATCACCCCTTTTCCAGGATACACCCCCAAGAACACCCAATCACTAATATCAAGCTCCAATTCCCTATATGTCACATCCATATAAGACTTTTGGGGACTCTGAGAAGTCTTTAGTCTATCATGGATCACCTTTACCTTTTTTCATAACTTGATGAACTAAGTCAGGAAAAAATAATCTAGTCCCGCCAATTTTCAACCACCCAAAAGGAGGAAAACATCTCCTGCCATACAAAGACTCAAACGGGGCCATCTGAATACTAGAATGTTAGTTGTTATTATACACAAACTCTATGAGAGATAAATGATCAACCAAACTTCCACCAATTTCAAGGTCCGAATGGTCCTCGTCACTCGTCCATCCATTTGAGGGTGGAAAGCGGTGCTAAGGTTTACTTTATTTCCCAAACCTCTCTAAAATGACCTCCAAAAATGAGTTAAGAACTGCGTACCTTAATTTGATATAATAAAAATAGGCGCGCTATGCAAATTAATAATCTCCTAAATGAAATACTTAGCATAATCCTCCCCTGAATAATTAGTCCTCACTGACCAAGTATGAGTGAACCTAGTCATCCTATCCACAATGACACAAATCAAATGAAACTGACTTTGAGATAGAGGAAAACCATTAACAAAGTCCATCTTAATTATTTCCCACTTTTACACAGGAAACTCGATCTCTTGAGACAAACTACCAAGACTAAAGTGCTCAACCATAACTTGCTAACAAACCATACCCTTGGCCACAAAATTAACCACATCCTTTTTTTAAATTCCACCAATAGATCTCTTTCAATTCATGGTACATCTTAATCAAACTAGGACGGACAATGTACCTTCACTTATAAGTCTAAGACAAAATCCTCTCTCACTTTCCATCAATATTGGTAACACATAATTTGCCTTGGTACCTCAAGATTCCACTAATCTCAAAACCTATGACCTTCTACTGACCTACATCATCCTTAATCTGCATCTATATAGGATCCCAATCTTGCTTTTCCTTTACCTCAGCACCGAGAGATGACTTCACCACTTCTTGCACAATTACTCCTCCATTCTCGGATTCCAAAAGACAAACTCCAAGATTAGCCAAACAGTGAATATTCTTTACGAAACCTTATTTCTACTCATCAACAAGACATAAGCTTTCCATTAAAAACCTACTAAGAGCATCAAAAACCACATTACCTCTACCTAGATGATAATGAAGAATCATGTCGTAATTCTTAAGTAAATCAATCCATCTCCTTTGGATGAGATTCAAATCCTTATGCATGAACAGATATTGCAAGCTCTTATACTCTTAATATATGTCAACATGAACTCCATACAAGTAATGGCACCAAATCTTCGTAGCAAAGACCATAATCAGCAACTCCAGATCATGAGTCAGATAATTCTTCTTATGTACCTTAAGCTTCCTAGAGGAATACGCCACAACCTTACTACGCTACATCAACACACCACCCAGTCCCATACGGGACATATCATAAGAAACAACAAAACCATCAGTACCCTTGTTAGGGTCAAACTAGAGCTGAAGTCAACTTATCCTTCAACATTGCAAATCTACCCTCACAAATATCATACCACAGAAACTTTACCTTTTTCTAAGTCAACCTAGTCAATAGAGTGGTGATCAAGGAGAAACTCTCCGCAAACCTCCTATAATACCCAGCTAAACCCAAAAAGCTCTGAATATCAATCGGAGTCATAGGCCTAATCCACTTCTTAACCACCTCAAATTTATATGGATCCACCATGATATCCTCACTAGAAATAACATGAGCAAGAAAGGACACAACATTTAACCAAAACTCATACTTCGAGAACTCAACATACAACTGTTGATCCTTAAGAGTTTGCAACACTATATGGAGGTGATTGGCATATTCCTCTTCACTCTTGGAGTACACCAAGATGCCATCAATAAACGTAATAATGAATAAGTGCAGAAACTAATAGAATACCCGGGTCATAAGATGCATAAATGTCGTTAGAGTATTATTCAACCCAAAAGACATTACCAAGAACTCATAGTAGCCATACCAAGTTTAAAAAGCAATCTTAGTGATATCCTCCTCCCTAATATTCAACTGATGATAAGCCAACTGAAGATCAATCTTAGAAAAATACTTAGCACCCTAAAGCTAGCCAAATAAGTCATCAATCCTAGGGAGAAGATACTTATTCTTCATAGTTACCTTATTAACTACCGATCATCTATATATATATGAAGGGAACCATTCTTTTTCAGCATGAAAAGTATAGGATCACCCCATAGAGAAACACCAGGGAAAATAAAACCCTTATCAAGAAGATATTTCAACTGCTCCTTAAATTCTCTCAACTCAGCTAAAGCTATTTTGTAAGGAGGGATAGAGATGGGATGGGATGGGTAATTGAAAGGAGATCAATCCCAAAGTCTATTTCCCTATCTGGAGAAATATCAAAAAGATCATCGAGAAATACTTAGAGAAACTTATTAGAAATAAGGATAGATTGCAAAAATGGACCCTCAAAATTAGAATTATTAACCTAAATTAAATGATATAAACACCCCTTGGAAATTAATTTCCAGAGTTTAAGATTAGAAATAAACCTTTCCTTAGGGACCAGGGAACTCACTTCCCACTCAATCATCGGTTTATTTGATAATTGGAAACTGGCCCTTCAAGTCCTACAATCAAGAAATGCATAGCATGAATGAAGCCAATAAATCCCCTAATATCACATCAAAATCTAACATATTCAAGCATATAATATCCACCAATATCTATCTACCATAGATAGATACCACGCAACCCCTATGGGCCCTTCTAGACACAATAGAGTCACCCATTGGGTTAGGCACTGAAAAGGTATCAGAGATACATTCAGGACCATAATGAAAATAAATAACCACATAATAGGTTACATAATAAATATCAATATCTACCTACCATAGATAGATACCACGTAACCTCTATAGGCCCTTCTAGCCATAATAGAGTCACCCATTGGGTTAGACACTGTAAAGGTATCAGAGATACATTCAGGACCATAATGAAAATAAATAACCATATAAGAGGTCACATAAGAAAGAGTATACCATGAATCAAGTAAGCAGTACAAGTCACGAGAGAAGAGTTATAACACATCAGTGACAGTATTAGGAGAAGCCTCAAATTTTTTATGGGTGGCAAGATCATACAAACTATTTTGACAAGTGCCAGTACCAAATGTAGCATCCTTTGGTGCTGGAGCTGATGACGTAGCAAATGGAACCTTATTAGATCCAGTAGAGACATTGCTTGTATGACAGTTCCTTTAAATATGGCCAGGCTAGCCACATCTGAAGCATTTATTTCTCCCCTCATCACAAAACTCATAATGAAACTACCTACAAAATCTACAAAAAGGATATGATGGTTCTTACTGGCCCCACTGGCTGAGATTTGGAAACTTGTTCCTTAAACCTAATATTTCTCTAAAAATGATAATCACCAAATATCTTAGGATATGGAAAACTAGTGGTAGAATAATAACTAGATGTTTACCACTTTTTCTTAGACCACTGCCTGCCATCTCGACCAATATTCTACTTGCCTCCACCTTGCTTAAAATACCTGATTTTTTTACTTTTTCTCTCCTCTATTTTGGCTTGTTTCCTCTTCTCATCATCAACCTACTACAAATACACCACAAGACTAGAGATATCTATGTCATTATTCAGTAAGGCGACCTTGCACTCAAATACCATATCTCGATAAAATCTTGAAAAACACTTCTTAATCTTAGCCCTCATAGAGGATACCAACTCCGGGGCATAGCGAGATAATTGATGAAATTTCAAGGTGTACTCCTTCACATTCATTCTGTCTTGATTCAAATTCACAAAATCCTCAGCCTTCACTTCCCTTAGTTCTTAAGGTAAGAAGCAATCAAGGAAAGCAGCAGAGAAGTTATTCCATATATCTAGCTCAGAAAAATCTCCTCCCAACTGTTCCTACTCCTTATACGACTAATATGCTACATCCTTTAACTAATATGTGGCAAAATCCATTCCCTCAGATTCAAAATTATGTATCACTCTAAAAATCTTTTCCATCACATCTACAAATAATTGAGGATCTTTCTTAACCTTGGAACTAGTGAAAGTTGGAGGACTCAACCTCATGAACTTATCAACCTTTGTGTCCTCAGAATAAGGAGTGATAGAAGTAATACGGTCAGAATAGAGCAATTATAAGGCCAACAATTGAGTAAGAAAATAAAATGACAGGCAAAACTCAGTATTAGACATATCCCTATCAAGTTGTAGGGTAGAAGTACCATTAGCCTGAGAAGCCCGAGGAGGGCTAGTAGGGACTCTAGACTAGGACTGCACGTCAAAAGTAGGACGAGTTCCATTCAAGTTATCCTTAGGTGGGATAGAGGAGTTTCCACAAGCAACAGAACTTTGGGGAGGCATGATGTGGAATGCAAACAAATGAAATTAGTGTAGATTTCAATATTCTAGACTCTATTGCCTGAAAGTGGAACACAAGAAAAAAAATATTTCTAAATGCCTCGAAGACTCTCCCTTACAAGTGGGGCACGCTACATACCCATAAAAAAACTATACTTGACACGGCTTTGTGGAAACCCAATTGGCTATAAACCTAGGGCTCTAATACCAACTTGTCATGACCCAAACCAGGGCCTGGCACGATGGGTATCTTATGTCCGTTAAGGACCAGAGACCCTTCCCCCTTTATCTAGCTAAACAACACATAATACAACTAGAAGTGGATGAATTTCAAACATACAATAAGATAAGCTGAGTTCTAAATATATATAAAAAGATAGGAAACTCAGAAAGGAATTTAAGAATTTAAAAAATATCCTAATCCATAGTAATCCATAAAACCTCAACTATCTTAAAATAATCTAAGATGGGACATAACCCATTGATAGCCAAAAGAAACCAAAATAAATATTCTATAACATAAAAGAAACCAAGAAGTAACAACCTTTTGGAAGAAAGAGGCTCACCACTTCAAGCTAACTCATGAAGAATCCAAGATCACGTATCACAGTGAAGGAAAATTAGAAGTCTCTCTGGTTCCTGCATTGTGTGGCGATACAACATCATGAGAAGGTTAGCGGGGCGAGCTCTAATATGTAACTCGGGAAAGGGATAAAATAATGCCAATTCATAACCACCATAAGTACACATGCATATATTGTATATAAATATATATATATATATATATATATATATATATATATATATATATATATAAATAATATACTGGGATAGGGAACAAGGTTTATCCTAAAAGTAAAATATTATCCTAGACTATGTAGCTTAAATTTCATAAAAAGGCACTCACGGGCTATATGGGTTCAACTTCTTTTGCTGAAAAGGTCCAGTGAGTGTTAGCCACACGAACTAGAGGTATCAAGAAAGACTAGAGAATGCCCTCACCCCATGTCAATCCAGGATATATATATATATATATATATATATATATATATATATATATGTAATGCCCTAAAATCTAATTCTCAGGATACCACATGGTGCTCCGAACTAGAAGTAGTCCTTTTACTAATATGAGTCTCATCACTGGATAAATATAAGCATGAAATCATAATGAGTGCTGAAATCTATCTGAATTATCTGAGCATATCTCAAAGTGCAAATCTAAATAATCAAATAAACAAATACTAAAAGAATCCGAATATGACATTTGAAGTCTAAATCTGAATCTAGTAGTCCGACAAGCCTCTAATAACTTAATCTAGAGGGTCAATGGGACATACCCCAGTTGGCTCAGACTGTCTAAAATAAATAAAAAACAACTACTAAAACTCTGGAAATATTAAAGCTAAGTCCCCAAACTATGAGGACTCACCAACTTAAGGGATGTAGATAAGGTACTCGAAAATCACTGTCGCTGCTGAGATTGAGCACCTGAACCTACATAATGAGACAATGTTACACATAGATATATATGTGGATCAGTACTTTGAGAGTGTACTGAGTATATGGTAGTGCATACAATAAGTAAAACGATATCACCATAGTTTAGAAATCATGCATGCTAAATGTAAATGACTCACATAGCTCGAGTAAATTTGAAATCTAAAGATATAAATCATGAGTAGTAAAACATATAATCTGAATTATCTTGTGAGCCATTACACTTAGTTCTAAAATCTATATTCTCTTCTTGTTCTCAAATCATGTAAGCTAGATGAAATCTGAAACTCATTCTGCATAATAAATACTTTATCTCAAGACTTTAATTACTTAAACTATTTTAAGAATGGGGGACATTTTGGGATGTTCTTCTAACCGACATGTACACTATGTGAGCATTCATAATGTCCCACGACTAGCCCCCGTAAGGTTTGGACTGTTCTACCCTTGCCATCAGAATAGAACAATCTATCTCAATGACCACTATCTCAGTCATCCACGTATAGTGGGAATGAATATCTCAACCTATGGTGGCACGTAGTTCTGGGGTATGAAACCGTAGTGACATACCCAACTCAGTGCTAAATAATACTCCCAATCTCGTGCTCAAAATCTCAAGAAAATTCACTTTAAAATAATCTTATGGTTTATAATGAAACCAACTATAAAATCTAAAATTTCAATCTATAAAGTGGACTTTCAATTCTACTGTGACCAAAAGGTCAAATCTTTCTCAATAATATTTCTCAATAATCATAGGGTGCTTATAGCACAACAATTTTAAAAAATAACAATCTCAATTAGGGTTTAATGACCCATGTATCAATATCATGATAAAACATCTCAAAACTCATGGTTGACAATATAAATATTCATAAATCATCTCAAAATCTGAAAATTTTAGTAATGTACAAAAAAACATTAACGTACTCATGTAATTTAATCACTAAATCATTAAAAACCTCATAATCTTATGAATAGCAATATGGGTGTAAACCCCAACTTTAAATTCATAGGAAAAACTCATAAAATCACATATCTTTGTAAATAAAACAAGTTTTGGGCACAAGTACTAAAGGATTTTCCTTGTTGAAAACCCCACATACCTTTGATGATGAACTAGATTTACAAGCTTGTTTTTTGAGACTCTATTTACACTCTTGAATGAAGATTCTGGAAGCTCTTGGTCTAGGGATCCTAAATCTTGAATCAATTTGGAAAAAAGAATGGTGTAATATTGAGTTTCTTGAAGATGAATGTTGAAACCAAGGGTTTTGGAGGAGAGTAATTTTGATGAAACATAGAATATAATGCTTCTAAAAGGTTTTAATCTTGTGTTTGGATGGAATAGAGTGGGAAAAAGTCTTATTTACCCTTAAAAATTTAGATAAAACAATACTGAACAGGGCCCCATCGCGTTGTGATCCCTATCTGGGTTGATTGGCCATCGTGAAGCAACACCTAATCAAGTTAAATAGCCCTCGTGTCTTGACCCCTATTTAGGTTAATTGGCTCTCGCGAAGCGGGCCTATCGCGAGGCCTAACTATTTTGGATATCCAAACTCGGTCTTACGCTAGTCCAAAAATTCCGAAACTCCCTCGAGATGTATTATTTATTCCCCCGATCATGAATCAACAAAAAAAGAAACTATCGGAGGTCAGGAAGGTCGTCAAATAAATCCTCAAAGTTTGAAGGCTTTTGAAATGACTAAGTCCCAATACTTAACAAAAATTTCTAAGTGTGAGACCCCTCATGGCTTGCTTTAAAGGGCTTTCCATACGAGGATTTTTCATGGGGTCTTATAATACCTCCCCCTTAGAAATATATGTCCTCGAATGGTTCTAGTTATGGTAAGAATACTGAGGAATATGAAACTACATGATAGCATGCACATCTAAATAAGGTTGCTAAACTAATTATAAATCATTCTGAGCTTCTGAGTTAATCTGTGAGTGCATGAACTTATAATGAGAATAACTATATATAGCTGAATCTATGATATGAAAGGAATTGAATTAAGGAAGAGTAGTACCTTCTACTAAGTTTGAGTTTGTGTAACACCCCAAGTCTGGTGCCCCAAATACTACACGATGCTTATAATCCCAAAGGACCACAAGCTAACCCTTAATGATACCTGTAATTGAGAATTGCATAATATACTATAAAAATGAAAAAAACTGGTGGAAAACTTACCATAAGGTTCAATGCTAAAATAAAACTGAATAAAGTTTAACAATATCAAAACTAAAACAACTATCTGGACCACTAGTTTCAAAGCCTCTTAACTGTCTGAACTGTGGAGTTGATGGGACAAGTCCCCAAATAACTCTATCTACTAACATACTGAATATAATGAAATAATAAAATAAGTATTATCCTCGAATAATGAGGACTCGCTGCTACATCTACTACGGCTCTAATACCTCACATTTTGGACAAGAATGAAAATCTGTCATTTCTTTGCGTTGACATTTCAAAAGCCTCAAATCCTATGTAAAATTAGTATGTTAATAAATTATGTAGTGTTAAGATCTATTTGAGCATTAATTAAGATCATATAGGTTCCTTAACTCAAGTACAAGTTGAAAGCTTTCCTATCATTCAAGTTTTAGTGAGAGTCAAAATTTGGGTCAACTTCAATCGGTCATAACTCCTTGTATATATTGAATTAGAGGTACTAATATATATTAAATAAAATATCTTTGAATTATATTTCCAACGACAACAATTTTGTCAAAATAGGACACCCGAGCAAGAAATTATGGCTTTGCAAAGTGCAGTACATCACCTGACATAAGGTGTGCGATAAGGTGTACGATGCACACCCTAATATGTGCAATAATATGTGCGAAGCACACCCTAAGGTATGTGATAAAGTGTGCGCCGCACATTTGGGTGTCCAGGTGACTTAAACAGTTCATTTTTGGGGCAAAATGATCCTTTTTCCACCCCTTTATAATGCCTAAACACGGAATTAAGCCCTTATTTTTACCAAAATATATTCTTTCCCTTAAAATCCTCTCAAGAACACATTAGGGTTTCCAAATTAGGATTCATGTTCAAGCAATTCTCTCCATCAATCTGTATGTAATTGAGAAATAAGGTATGCATAGTGTTCATGTACGGATCTCTTTCATCTGTGGATCTCAAGAACAATGTCTTAAATAATAAATTATGATCTTTATGTTGTTGTGTTATTATGTTCAGGCTGATGGTTTTTAATTGTGTTTCAAGATGGTATCTAAATTTGTTTCCAAGAAGTGTATGGGCATGATAGTTGGAAACCCATGAATTTGGGTGGTTCAAGATTTCAAAATTTGTTAAGTATACCTATGCTCAATATTGTGCATGTAAAGTGTTTCATAAAATTCCTAGAATGATAAAAATCATGTATTTTAACTTAAGGGTGAACTATATGATAAATTCATGCTAGTCTATCATGTTCAAAGAGCTCACATGCCATTGTTATGAATAGTATATATTATCGGAATGCCTATGATATTAGAATATGAGATTTATGATATGATTATAAGTATTCCTATTCATGTTAGATATTATGATGACCATGCACTTCATAAAATCCCTCACTTATGTATTATAGATTGTTATTGATGGTTATGTACTCAAGACAGTCAAGTTGTGTCAATTTCCTTCCATCGAGTCCTGGGGGTACTTGTACCCGAAAAATATAGATGTGTACCTAGAGCCATGTCATGTTATCATGATACTCTCATTCAAGACATTATCTATAGAATTTAGTAAGTCATGTGACTCAGGAAAACTCTGTAATCTCAGTAATCTTAGTGCTCAGTAACCTCAGAAACCTCAGTATATACAGTTAATCTCAGTAACTTCAGTACTTTCAATCAGTCCTCGGAACTCAGTACATTCCATCAGTCATCGAAATCCACTAAACTTAGTTTAGCTACGCTAAGCAATACCACTAGTATCAATTGAGTTAATCAGTATTAGTTTAGCTAATAAGTTCAGTTTAGTTATTCAGATTAGCTTAGTTATTCAGTTTAGTGTCCTTCAGATTGGAGTAGAAGTTAGCACTGAGTGAACCTAAGGATGGGAACTCACCTGCCAGTTTAGGGTGTGATACTTAGCAGTCATCCTTGTGTTTAAGAAATACGTAGACAACGTAGGTTGACACATATTAACCTGTCAAATTAGGGTTGATGAGGTGGCTTAACCTGTCAGTTTAGGGTTCCCACTATTCTCATTTGAGTACCTGCCAGATGAGGGTCGCTCACTACTATCTTTACCAGTGGCGCGGTATTGATACCCCTCCAGTCGGGGCAGAGATTGGACCCCAACATAGCTATATAAGTTATTGAGGCATGTCAGTTAGACAACTACTTCCCATAGTCTCAGTTTCAATCCCCATCTCAGTAAAAGAACTCAGGTAGTTCCTTTATATTTATGGACTGTCAGATACAGTCACTTATTTTATCAGTCACATCAGTTATCAGGATTTATGATATCAGTATACAGCTTCAGGACTGTCAGACACAGTCAATCAGACCAGTTCTTTATAATTCAAATTGTTTGAAATAGTCATTCATCTATTTAGTATCTCAGTATCAATACACTCATGTTGTCATTATTCAGAATCAGTAGTCAGTATATCCATGATTTTAGTTACAGTTATGTATGCATGTATGCATTCTCATATTCATATCATTCAGTATTGTTCATGCATATAACCCTTTGCATTTAGCCTACCTCACTCGTATACTCAGTACATTCAGACGTACTGAAGCATTTGCACTATGGTGATTTCACTTATGTTAGACCATATGTTCAGAGGCACGAGCTATAGATCAGTAGTAGCATTTCAGTGTTCAGAGTTTGTAGTGAGTCCTTCTCATTCGAGGACGATATGATTATTGCTTCATTTACTATTTTAGTTTAGTTGCTAGATGGAGTTAGTTGGGGACATGTCCTATCAACTCCTTATTCATACAATTTAGAGGCTTTCTAGACTATAGCATGTTAGTTATTTCAGATTTGTTTTGGTATTGTTATACCATTTTCAGACATTGTCTTATCAGATATTTATTCAGATTTGCACCTTATGACCATTCAGGACATGTTTCCACATTTTCATGTTATATTATAAAGTGTACAGGTGTGGATATCAGTCATGGGTTAGCTTGTGGTCCTTTGGGGTCATGAGCACCGTGTAGCATCCCAATTCAGAAAATTAGGGTGTTATAAACTTAGTATCAAAGCCTAAGGTTCAATAAAGTCCTAGGAAGTCCGAAAGCCGCATCTAGTAGAGTCTTGTACGTGCATGTGTTGTGCACCACACTTATGTGCAGGAGGCTATGAGATATTATAGGAATAGCTTTCCTTCTTTCATATCTCAGATTATGCTATAGCAAGGTTCTCTAAGAAACTCATGTAGATTCTCATCATGCTTCACTTATGTTAATTCCACCTTACTTTCAAGGTAACAAAAATAGTGAAGCTCAAGTCCTAAAGATAGGGATTTCTCATACAGTATCCCATTTGTTAAGTTATGTTCCAAAGTTGTAGGGATCTCATTCATGATCATGAGAACTCGTTCTCAAACCTAGATTTAGATATGCCATCAGATCCTTTCTCAAAATCCTATGATAGCATGTGACCCAGAGTTAGAAGCATGAACCCAGGAGTTTTGCAGTAGACAAGTTGGGATACAATATCCAGATTGAATAGAATATGTATTCATGGGAATAGTTGTGTTATAATGAATCAATAGGCTTGCATAGTGTGAGTTAGAAATTTAAGTTTATTGACTTAAAATTAATCATAATGGTATGGATGTGATATTAGTAGTATGTGAGAAAACAGAGGTAGATGGTGTGTTTAGTAAGGCGAGCATATGTTGATTAGAGTGTAAGTATGTGATGATGATTATATTTCAATTTAGAGATTAGTTTAGTGTTCATAGACTTATAATGATGGCTTAAAGCTAAGGGAGAGATAATAGATCAAGTAACCAAATCAGGCTCTCAGATTCCAGTAGTAGTGCCAGTATGTACAAAAAAGTAGTTAGGGAAGATGATTCCCAACCCATCCTTATCTCAGTGTAAAGTTTCACACTTCAGTTAGAATGATGCCTATGCATGCTTCATCTCTCAGTCCCATGAATACAACTTATGTTCACACGCATTCCATAGAATTGTGTGCACTTTTAGTTCCCATTATAGGGAGTTCAGTTCCAGCTCACTCAGTGTTACAAATCATGTACCATGAACTAAGAAATTCCAGACTCAGGTCATGCTGCTCATGACTCATGTACACGTATTATGCTCCCTAGTATACTCAGTTTCCATGACTCATGCTACGCCCTCACTGATCAGATAAATTCAGATTATCTCATGTATATACTCAGTTAAGACCTTTTTCATAAATCCATGTTGTTGATATTCTATTCCTCAGGTTTCATTTATGTGTCAAGTTTAGTAAGTATCCATTTATGTTTTAGGTTCTCCTGATTTAACCCTTCATGAGATCTCTTTATGAGAATAGTGTAGTGTTGAGAAATTTCTTAGATGGAAGAGAGTTAATGTTTCATGTTAACTGCAGATTATTGCATACATGTTTTATATGAGGGTGTAGATACGAAGATAGGCTTGAATATCCTGTTAGTATGCAAGCAAAGGGCTAGCAAGAGGTAGTACTTAGAAATTGGAAAAAAATTCAGAGTGTGAATGTATATTTAGATCCTTGACTTATGTCAGCCTTTATTATGCAACTATCATAATTCAGTTGCCATCTCAGTTACAGTTTATGTACTCAACACTCAGTAATTAGCGTTCAGTCTCAGAATTAAGCACTTCAGTATCAGTCAAAACCTCAGTTTCAGTATTCAATTATTGGGACCCAGTATTTAGTTCGAGTATAGATCCCAGTTATAGCCTTAAGTTATAGTGTCAGCTTTAGATCTGTATTTAGCTTAAAAATTTAGTTCAGTTTTAGATTTGCTTGACCATAGCATACAGTTATAGGTATTCCAATACCTCGATCTATGAAATGTTTCCAAATCATGTAATACGCTTGGTCCTACATTTTCAGACAATATAGCTTTCATGAAAACCATGATCAATTAGCTCAGGTTACTCAGTCAGTCCCTTGTCATATGTATAATACTTTATGGCCTCGGTACTCAAATTAAGTATAATTTAGTCTTGCATACCTAGCATTCAGTTACCAGTTACTCAGTTAATCAGATAAGTCAGTATGTCTATGCATTCATGCATCACGCTTGAGTTTCAGATCTTAGATAATTAGTCATGATTTCGTACCTAAGTGCCTTGTGTATCGCCTCAACTTCCTCAATATCTCAGCAAGGTCAGTCCAACATCCTTCAAGGAACATAGTGTCCCAAGGGGGAGATACACTATAGCCCCCAAACTTCCTTGATTTAAACATGTTGTTTTCTTTGATGAAAATATCTTGGAGAAAGTGTTACTTATGAGCCGACCCTCTATCTTCAAAACTCAGCAGTAAGCCATGTACTCAATGGCTCAGTGTAGCCATGATACGATACTTTGTTTATGTCACGCATTACAGAATCAGTTCAGTTCATGTATCATGTTCCACGCTCAGTTATGTTCTTATTTTTCCGCTCTTGTATATTGAGTAATCAATCTCAGACTCATTGGTATTTTCAGTTCATGGTAGCAGTCTTCTTTGAGCTTACTCATTCGCATGTTCATATTTTAGTACCAAACTTGGTATTTAGTTCCATGCTCAATTTTTAGTCCAAACTTGGTATCTTTACCATTACATGTTCATTAGTCAGTTTAGTTATGTATTCCCACATCAGATATGCGTGATCTGCTTATTAGTACTCTCCCTCATGTACTTATGAATCAGTTATGCATGCATCAAATATGCATATTCAGTATGATATGTTCAGCTTATCAATCATATCAGCCATGAAATCATGATCAGTTGTTCATGCTCTATATTCACATCAGTTGTCTTTTCTCTCATCTCAGCCAGTCTCATTCGAGGATGAATGTTCCCAAGGGGGAGATATTCTAATAGCCCATATTTTGGAGTAGAATGAAAATCCATTATTCCTATGTGTAGATGTTTCAAAAGCCTTGAATACTATGTAAATTTAGTGTGTTAATAAATTATGTAGTGTGGGAATCAATTTGAGCATGAATTTAGATCATAAAGGTTCCTTAACTCAAGTACAAGTTGATAGCTTTCCTATCGTTCAAGTTTTAGTGAGCGTAAAAACTTGGGTCAACTTCAATTAGTCATAAATACTTATATATATTAAATTAGAGGGCATACTATATATAAATTGAAATATCTTTGAATTATCTTTTCAACGATACCAATTTCGTCCAAATCCAACACCTGAGCAAGAAGTTATGACTATGCAAAGTGGAGTACGTCGCCTGACATAAGGTGTGCAACGCACAACCTAAGGTGTGCGACACACACCCTAATATGTACGATAAGATGTGTGATTCACACCCTAAGGTGTGAGATAAAGTGTGTGCCACACATGTGGGTTACCAGGTGACTTAAACAGTCAGTTTTTGAGGCAAAATGTCCTTTTTCCACCCCTATTAATGCCTAAACATGGAATTAAGCCATTATTTTCATGAAAACATATTATTTCTCTCAAAATTCTCTCAATAACACATTAGGGTTTTCAAATTGGGATTCAAGTTCAAGAAATTCTCTCCATCAATCTTCCTGTAATTAAGAAATAAGGTATGCATAGTGTTCATCCACGGATCCCTTTCATCCGTGGAGCTCAAGAACTATGTTTTAAATAATAAATTAGTATCTTTATGTTGTTGTGTGATTATGTTCATGTTGATGGTTTTTAATTGTGTTTCAAGATGGTATCTAAATATGTTTCCAAGAAGTGTATGGGCATTTTAGTTGGAAACCCATGATTTTGGGTAGTTCAAGATTTGAAAATTTGTTAAGTACACCTATGCCCAATATTGTGCATGTAATGTGTTTGATAAAATTCCTAGAATGATAAAAATCATGTATTATAAATTAGGGGTGAACTATATGATAAATTCATGCTAGTCTATTATGTTCAAAGAGCTCACATGCCATTGTTATGAATAGTATATGTTGTTGGAATGTCCATGATATTAGAATATGAGATTTATGACTTGATTATAAGCATTCCTATTCATGTTAGATATTATGATGACCATGTACTTCATGAAATCCCTCACTCATGTAGTATGGATTGTTATTGATGGTCATGTACTCAAGAATGTTAAGCTGTTCAGTTTCCTTCCATCGAGTCCTGGGGGTACTTGTACCCAAAAAAATATAGCTGTGTGCCTAGAGCTATGTCATGTTATCACGATACTCTTAGTCAAGCCATGATCTATAGAATTTAGTCAGTCATGTGACTCAGGAAAACTAAGTAATCTCAATAGTCCAGTAATATCAGTTATCTCCGTTCCCAGTAACCTCGGCAACCTTAGTATTTACAGTTAATCTCAGTAACTTTAGTATTCTCAACCAGTACTCAGAACTTAGTACATTCCATCAGTCATCGAAATCCAGTAAACTTAGTTTAGCTCTGCTAAACAATACCACTAGTATCAGTTCAGCTAATAAGTTCAGTTCAGTTATTCAGTTCAGCTTAGTTATTCATTTCAGTGTCCTTTAGATAGGATTAGAAGTTAGCACCGAGTGAACCCAAGGATGGGAACTCACCTGCCAGTTTAAGGTGTGATTCTTAGCAGTCATCCTTGTGTTATAGAACTACGTAGCCAGCGTAGGTTGAGATATCTTAACCTGTCAGATTAGGGTTGATGAGGTGTCTTAACCTGTCAGTTAGGGTTCCCTCCATTCTCATTTGAGTACTTGCCAGATGAGGGTCACTCACAATTGTCCTTACTAGTGGCACGGTATTGACACCCCTTCAGTCGGGGTAGCGATTTGACCCTAACTTAGTTATATGTGTTATTAGGGCATGCTGGTTAGACAACTACTTCCCACAGTCTCAGTTTTAGTCCCAATCTCAGTAAAAGAACTCAGATAGTTCCTTCAGATTTATGGACTATCAGATTCAGTCACTTATGTTATCAGTCACATCAATTATCAAAATTCATGATATTAGTATTCGACTTCACGACTATCAGACACAGTCAATCAGACTAGCTTTTCAAAATTAAAACTGTCAAAAATAGTCATTGATCTATCCAGTTTCTCAGTATCAGTACACTCATGTTGTCCGTATTCAGACTCAGTAGTCAGTATTCAGACTTAGTAGTCAGTATCTCCACGAGTTATGTTTTAGTTATGTATGCATATATGTATTCTCAGATTCATATCAGTCAGTATTGTTCATGCATATACACCTTTACATTTAGCCTACCTCACTCGTATACTCAGTACATTCAGAATTACTGATGCATTTACGCTATGGTGCTTTCTCTTATGTTACACCAAATGTTCAGAGGCACGAACTCTAGATCAGCAGTAGCATTCCAGTGTTTAGAGTTTACAGTGAGTCCTTCTCATTCTAGGATAATGTAATTATTGATTTATTAACTATTTTAGTTCAGTTGCTAGACGGAGTTAGTTGGGGACATGTCCCATCAACTCTTTTTTCAGACAGTTTAGAGGCTTTCCAGACTATAGCATGTTGGACAGTTATTTCAAATTTGTTTTGGTATTGTTATACCATTTTCAGACATTATCTTATTAGACGTTTAATAAGATTTGAATTTTATGGCTATTCAGTATATGTTTCTGCATTTTAATGTTAAATTATGTAGTGTACAGGTATAAATACCAGTCATGGGTTAGATTGTGGTCCTTTGGGGTCATGATCACCATTTAGTATTTTGATTCAGAAAATTAAGTTGTTACAGCTGTTGGCTGAATCTGAAATGCTAAGGGTGCTCTGGATCTCATGCTTTTAAACCTATGGTATAAAACACCATAGAGCAAGAGAAAAGTATGCGTCAATATAAGAGAATATACTGGTATAATAGATAAGGAAAGGCTAAATGAAAGGGTTCATATGCCTGAACAGTACTGACTAAATAATCTAAGTATGCTGAATAAGAATACATGCATTAATTCATAAACTATAAATGAAATCGTAGTGACACTGAATACTGAGTTCTACTAACTGAATTTCTGATAAATGGGTCTACTGATACTGATATCAGATTTGTTGAGGTTGATATCAGTCCTTTGTAGTAGGTGATCTCCGAATCTACTGATTATGAATATGATTAGCTAAACCTAAGATCAGTCCTATCTAGTAGGTGAACTCTGAATCTATTAACAATGAAGATGACTGATTAAATCAAAGATCAGTCCTATCTAGTAGGTGATATTTAAATCTATTGGTACTGATACTGCTTAACTAAATTTGAGATCAGTCCTATCTAGCGGGTGATCTCTAAATCTATTGATAATGCTAATGATTGACTATATCTAACAGTCCTGAATCTGTACTACTGAGATGAGTTCTTTTACAGAGACTAATTCTAAAACTAAAACTATGGGAGATAATTATCTAACCGACATGCCCCTTTCTATCTTTTTGGGGTCCAACCTGTTACCCCAGTTAAAAGGGTGTCAGTTCCATGCCATGGGTAAAGACAACTTCTATGTAGTCAGTCCTATCTAACGGGTGACCTCTGAGATTAGACCTATTTAAAGGGTGATCCCTGAGTATGTCAGTCCTATCTAATGGGTGACATCTTATACCTACACTGGCTACGTAGTTCTAGAACTTAGGGATTTCTTCTAAGGATCTCAGTCCTATCCAACGGGTGAGTCCCCATTCCTAGGTTCGCGCGATGCTAAATCCTACTCCCAACTGAAAGACACTGAACTAATTTCTTAGATCAAGAAGGCTTGACTAAACTATTATTGATTGTGCTTGTTTGGCTTAGCTAAACTGAATTCACTGGGTTCCATTGCTAATGGAATATTACTAAGTTCTGAGTTGATTACTTAAGTGAATGCTATTAAGTTCTGGACCGAATACTTCAATACTTTTGAGGTATGAGCTGAGTACTGAACTGGACTGAACTGATGCTGAGATTACTGAGTCTTTCTAAGTTCTGTAATTCACTAAGTTCTATTGATCATGACACGACTGAGATTATCTTGAAAACTGACACTGGCTCTAGACATGCAGCTAAATTATCGGGTACAAGTACCACCAGGACTCGGTAACATAAATAATACAAGACGTGACCACTTTTGAACATCATAACAATAGACTATCATTCACCATACACTATATAAAGCATCTTTTCAAGCACTTGAAAATTATTAGCATGTAATTGTATACAGAATGCATACTAGTATCTCATAATTCATTCAATAAGGAATTCACATAGATAAGGGTGAATGCAACATATCACAATTCATTTACTAATTCCTTTCAGCAAACACTTGGTATGCGTGAACTTATACGTTATTGTGGAATTTTTCGTCAACATGCTACAATGACTCTATTTCCTTCATATAAGCATTCTATCAGACATATGGGGAGCATGCTTTGGTTATTCAACAATTACTACATCTAAATATCATGACTACATCCACACACTTGTAACTTGAGGGGTTTATCATGAAAACCATACAATTCATCACATATTAGGACTAAATCAAGAAGCTTATAACCTAGAACATGAATCAAAACTCAACAATAACATGAACTTCAAATATCAATTCACATAAATCATAAAAAACTAATAAATATATAATCTTGAATTTAAAAAAGGATTCTTGAACTTCTTGGGTGGAAGAAACCCAAGAATCAACATCTAACATACCTTAGTTCTTGATTCTACGAAGATTAACGGAGGAATTCTCTTGAATTTAGATCCCCAATTGAAAACCATAACTTGTTCTTTAGAGAAAATAGTATATTTTGGGTGAAAATAATGCTAAATCCCGTGTTATTGAGGCTAAATAGGGGTGAAAATGACATAAATACCCCTATGGATGTGGTTCTTATAGACTAAAAACGTGCCCAGTGATGCTATAGCTGATGCGCCACATCGTCTATAGCATCGCATCGACGCTATAGCCAACGTGTCGCGTCGAGTTTGCATCAGATCACTAGAAATTACACTGGGAGATGGGAAAAATATTTATCAATGCGATGGTCATCGCGATGCATCAAGATCACGTTGATATAGTGGGTTGAACTTCAAAACATGCCCTTATGCTATTCCAAAAATCTCAAAACTCACTCGAGATGTACTATTGACTTTTCCAATCATGAATCAACTTAAAAGTCAACAAACGATGGTCGAGAAGATCATAAATCAAATCATCAAAGTTCAAAGTCTTATGAAATGAAGAAGTTCCAATACTTAGCCAAATTTCTAAGTGTAAAACTTCTCTTAACATGTTTTAAAGAGCTTTGAAGAGCTGAGTTGAACTTAGAATTTTGCGGGCTCTTATAATATCTCGCCCTTAGAAACATTCATCCTCAAATGGGACTGGCTAAGTTTGAGGTTACCGATAGACTGAACTTACTTAAGGAACGTGAACATCTGAAACATGATTACACTACAACAAATTTGATTATCACGGACGAATAATTTTGTCGATTATACGTCATATTTCATCACAAAAGATTTAGTGTGATAAAAAAAATAGTCAATCAATCGTCACCAAAAGTGGGTGGGTAAATGTATACAAAGACGATTTAGTGCTTCGTCGCTAAAAAAAAAATTAGCTACAAAAAAAAATTCGTCCGAAAATATGTACCATTTATGACGATTTTGTTTGTCATAAAAATATATTTTTTTTGTAGTTGATGATCTGATTTTGTCACTAAAAGGTTATTAATACAAATAAAATTTTATCGTTCCTAATTAATTAGTTCAATCAGCAACAACACCAATTGTCTCTAGAGTTATATAAATATTTTGTGGTTGAACAAATGTATTTTCGTCACTAATGATAATTTTTTTGTGTACAACAAATATTTTCGTCTTTAGTGTCTTAATTAATGACAAATTTGTTATTATAATAAATGCTAATAATTCATAGTTAAATCTACCGTTTTGTCACTAAAAATAGTATTTTTTACCGATGATATAGAATTATCATTAAATTATTATAATTACTGACAATTATGATTGTCATAAAATACAAAATTAATTTGTATAAAAAAAGGAAGAAATTTAGACAAATGCATTTGTCACTAAATATAATCAAAATTTTGATAAATTAGTTTGTTTCGTGATGAAAATATTTATCTTGATAAGTCTGATTTAATCGTTGCTAAAAATTACCTTTGATAATAAAATCTTTTGTCACTAATTACAATAAAATGCTTAATTATTTTATATTGATATTATCTTTTAAATTAGAATTTAATAAATTAAAAATAAATTATAAAACATGCCAGATAATGATAAAATTCACCCACAATCAAACAATTAAGAAAACTAAAATTATACCAAGGTAATATATCCTTACAGGGCAAATAAAACTAAAATGAGTCCAACGACGAAGGAAATGTAACTGAAATATAGTACTAACTATTAATACTATCCTAAACTAAGACAGGTATGTAGAGGTTTCTTCCAAAGTACCAATAATGTGTTGAGCTTGCAATTAGTCTTCATCCAACTCTTACTTTTATACCTATGGAAAAGAGAAGAAAATTATGCAAGCGCAAGTTACATTATTGCTAAAATCATCCCACACCCATATGGAAATACTGACAATTCAGATGACATTATGCAAAACAACAAGACATAAAAAATAGATAATATAGAAATGCATCACTGGACAGTTTCAATATAATCAATGTTACCTACTTAACCTAGCTACATGGAACCAATCTTAAGTTTATAGGGTATAATATCAAAGGTTATTTAACCATTGGATAAAGAGAAGAATTCGTTGCATCATCAAACGGGACGTAAAGTCCAACAAATGAGAAACTAAAAATACAAGTCTACCATCACATTTCAAAAAGGATAGTCAAGAACCACCATTTGGCACATAGTAAAATGGAGGTCATGGTTGAGGTTTTAATAAATTTAAGATAGAGGTTATTTAGAAGGCAGACAAGAAAGCCACCATAAACCAAGGGCCGCATTTCGCACTAGATCAGTGGTCACGTTTGAATATGGAGACTGTTGAATACATTGAAAAACTAGATTAGTATATATTTCAAGGTATTTCCTATAGTTCCAAAAGTTAAGAGGCCAAAAAGGATCTTTATAACTGTAGTAGGCCCGAGGTGGACACGACACTACTGGTCACTAAACTTGAGGGAAAGACAAATTTGAAGGCACCATTGGAGGAAAAACTAAAGAGGGGGATTTTTCTTTATTTTTATGTGTGTGTGTGTGTGGGAGGGGGGTGTTAGTCAAATGGGTAAATAATTTAAAGGGAGAGACTTGGGTTAAAAGTTAGTAGAATCTATGGTTGTTTCGACTGTACAAAAGTGATACAACTCTACCATTAGCGTGAACATTTGCAAGGTGCATAAGCTACCAGTAAGAGGAAATTTTAAGGTTGCTTGACAAGAAAACTAAATCTTTTGAAAATTATTTTAAATATCTTAATACTTGACTTGTTTACTTTATTCAGGTAAATTGCAGATAAGAAAAAATGTCACAAAGGTATGATAGTCGTACAACAATTTTCTCCCCCGAAAGCTGTATCTATCAGGTTGAGTATGCAATGGAGGCTATTGGAAATGCAGTTAGTGCTATAGGCATAGCCGTACAACAATCTTATACCCCGAAGGCTATCTCTATCAGGTTGAGTACGCAATGGAGGCTATTAGAAATATAGGTAGTGGTATTGGCATCTTGTCCAAGGATGGGGCGGTGTTGGTAAGTGAAAAGAAAGTAACATCTAAGATACTCCAAACCTCAACATCAAGTGAGAAAATCTACAAGATTGATGATCATGTGGCATGCATTGTAGCTGGAATTATGTCCGATGCCAAAATATTGATAAACACGGCCATGGTCCAGGCTCAGTGCTATACATTTGCTTATCAAGAACCCATGTCAGTTAAACAACTTGTTCTGTCACTATATGATACCAATCAAGGTTATGCACAGTTTGGTGGACTTCGTCCCTTTGGTGTTTCATTTTTCTTTATAGGTTGGGATAAAAATTATGGATTCCAACTGTAGATGAGCAACCCAAGTGGAAATTATAGAGGTTGGAAAGCTGCAACAATCGGAGCAAAAAACCAGACAACTCAATCAATTCTTAAGCAGGATTAGAAGGATGATATCACAAGAGAAAAGGCCGTCAAATTGCTCTTAAGGTACTTAGTAAGACAATAGACAACACTAGCCTCACTTTAGAGAAAATTGAACTTGCTGAGGTATTTCTCTCTAATCGGCTAGTTAAGTATCAATCATGCTCTCTCGACACTCTGGATAAAATGTTGGTGAATGCTGAACTAACTCAACCTGCAATAGAAGAATCATAGACTAATTTCTTTGGATCGAGATTTTACATCGACTCTCTCTACACCATGTCTAGCATGTTGTACTAAAACTAAGTGGTGGATTTGTGTTTTATTATAGATGCATGTATATTTATGTCAAACACTTTTGATTTTGAATTTTGTTTTAGATTAGTTCATTATTTATTGTTATCATCGTATTGTAATATCCCAATCATTTCTTAAGCCTAAATCTGTCTTTCGAGCGAATAGGAATGACTTCCAAAGTGTATGATATTTAAAAAGTGTTTTATTTTCCTAATATTGACTTCTTGTTATGTGGAGAATCGAATAAGCTTTCCATTGATGCCAGTTTCATCAAAATTAGAATCAGAGTAAGAAGTTGTGGGCGAATTACAGAAAAGCAGAAGCTATCCAATTTTGCCCAGGTCCGACGGTGAAATCCGACGTAATGTTGGACTAGCGATGTCACATCGCCCAGCACCATTGTAATGAGGAAGAAATACAGTTCATTGGAAATTTCTGACAGTGGGGTCCGACGTAAGGTCGGACTATCGACGTACCATCGCCCGGCACCGTCGGATTTTGGCAGTGAAACCCTTCTCTGGACCAGTCTGACGATAAGGTCCGTCGACCGTTGCACCTATAATGTCCCATCGAATAGCACCGTCGGATACCCCGATATGGAATTTAATTCATTTTTATAAGGGAGTTTTGGTTATTTCCACCTATTTTGGCCTCTATATATATCCAAATTTAGAGAAGAGGACCTCATTTCTCTTATTCCCTTTCAAGAAAAAAAATCTAGAAAACTAGGGTTTTCTCCCTCAATTCAAAATCAAATCTTCTGCAAGAAAATCCAAGCATCTTCTATAGATTCCACCAAGTTGTTCAAGAATTAAGTTCTCCAAGTCAAAGGCATAAAGAAACTTAGCTCAAAGGTGTGAGAAAGAATTTTAATCAAGTCTTTTTATCTTAAATTCATAATCCAAGGTATGTAGGTTTTGAACAAGAACACTTCTTTCATTTTTGTTCCCAAAGATTTAATTTCTACTATTGAATTTCATGAATTTGCAAAGTGGTTTACACCCAACTTACTTTATTAATGAATTATGAGATTTGAGTTCTTCAAGTTTGATATTCATGCTTATTTCATCACTTTATTTCTTAAATTGAGAATTTATGCCATGAGTTGAATATTGCTATCATGAATTGATGATTTCTAAGTGAGTTGGGATAAGTGTCATGATTTATGCTTTTCTATGAGAAGTTTGATTTTTGAATATATATTGATAATTGAGCTTGATTGTCAAGAATTAGTTCTTTTGATGCCGTCCTAAAGTCTTGACATTTGATATAATTTAATGAGCAAGTACTCTTGATGCTGAGAAATATTATATTGAGTCTGAGTCGAGTTAGGAATCCACAATTGAGTCTGATTTACAAATGAGATATATTTTTGTTTTGGTCTTTATGATAGACCCTTGAGTTGATTGAGGTGGATTTCGTAATGTATTCTGAGCTGAGTTTTGGAGGAGTATTTAGTACCGAGTGGGAAGTATGGTTTTAGCACATCCTACTTCCCTAGAACTACGTACCACCATTGGATTCAGTTTAGGGGCCAAAGAGCCGAGTTTGTGATCTCAGAGATGAAGTTATACTCCCTGACAAAAGTATAACGCTCCCGCCAATATGGGGTTCCTTCCTTAGGAGGGAAAAACGTTGGAATCTATGTAGCTCACATGTTTATGTCGGTTAAAAGAAACTCCCAAGTCCATAAGAGTTAAAGTTTCATGAGTTACTATAAGTCTTGATAAAGAGTCTGAGTTGAGCACATTGAGTTATGAGATTTATGAAGCATGTGTTATTATTGATGATTTATGGAAACTATGCCTCAGTTAATTCAAGTGAAGAGAATCATTATCGTCAGTATGCATGAGTTTCTTATACATAATGATATTATTTAAAATGTTGCATACACCGACACATACTCAGTACATTCCCAAGTACTGATTCACATACTTTTTTGTGTGCTTTATTTCCTCTTGATGTAGCTTTAGGTGCTTAGTCTCAGCATCGACTGTGATGTTCGAGTACCTCATCTACATCCCCTACAGTGGTGAGTCCTCATGGTCGGAGGACCTTCACAAATTTTTGTTGTCATTTTAGTTAGTGTTATTTTAGTACAGTATGAGTCAGTTGGGGGCTTGTACCAATGGCTTCTCAGTCTTAAATAGTAGAGACTTTGTTAGACTAGAGTCTCAGTGTGTATAGAATTTTTGTATTTTGATTGTACAGGCCAGTATTTCTTCGTATTCCAGTATGTTCATGATATGATTATTCTTCTTTATTTTAGCATGACTATTGTCAAAGTGAATTCTATAAGTGATGACAGGAGTAGAGGGTTAGCTTGAGGCTACGTGTGGCCTTAAGCACCGTGTGACATTTCGGGATGGGATCTTGGGGCGTTACAAGCTTGGTATCAGAGGCAAAGGTTTAAATAGTCTTAGGGAGTCTGACAAGCCATATTACGTGGAGTCTTAATTATCGGTGTGTAGCGCACTACATCTATGGGCAAGACGCTATAAGATGTTTTAGGAAAAGTTATTAATCTTTCAAAAGTCTATCGTGCCTACGACTGTTACTCTCTGCTATTAATTCGTGCTCTTTTTTGACTGAAAATTCCTCCTCATAGAGCTTGCATAAACAATGAACAATCTCAACCCGTTGATCCTTTAAATGAGATGGTGAGCCACACCAAATTCTGGAAAGCTTTTCTGGCGCCATCCTAGGCGGTTACTCCCAATACTCAGGCCAATGTTCAATTCAAAGTTCCACCTTTATAAAAAGGTAATTCAGTAGTAGCTCGGGTTCGTGATTTTATATGGATAAATCTGCCAGAGTTGTATGGGTCAAGGACAGGTTAGGACCCGCAAATGTATCTTCATGAGGTGAAAAAGATCACCCAAATTATGCATATGACTGAGGAAAAAAGTATAGAGCTATCTTCCTGTATCTTGAAAGATGTTTCTTATGATTTGGTGGAGACGTGGAGAAAGAATAGAGAGGAGAATTTCGTTCCCATGACTTGGCAATTGTTCCAGGACACCTTCTTGGATAGGTTCTTTCCACCAAAGTTGAGAGAAGCAAAACTAGAGGAATTTATGAACTTTAGATAGGGCTCCATAACAGTTAAGGAGTATTGTCTTAAATTCAACCAGTTATCTATGTTTGCTGACGGTATGATAGCTGATTCTAGGACCAGTATAAGTAAGTTTTTGACTAGTGTGTCAAGTTATGTTGTGAAAGGGTATAGATCCGCTATTCTCAATAAGGATATGGATCTTTCTAGATTAATGATACATGCTTAGTAGATTGAAGTCGACAAGGTGAAGGAGAGAAAGAATAAGAGAAAATAAGAGAGGTAGATCAGAGCAGAAGGGGTATGGCCAAACTTAATTTATGAACTTGATGTGTATGTGTTGAAGAACCCTGGGTCTAGTATTTATTATGTGACTTCGTTGGTGGCTGTGAATTTTGAGATTAGTGCTGAAAAGATTCTTGAGCCTTTCCTAGTGTCTACCTAGTAGGCGAATCTGTTGTTGCTAAAAAAGTATATAAGAAGTGTCCTATCACTGTCCTTCACAGAGTCTTGCTTGCAGACTTGATTGAGTTAGACATGGTTGATTTTGACATTATTCTGGGTATGGATTGTCTTCACTCTTGTTATGCGTCTATAAGCTGTCGTACCCATGTAGTCAAGTTTCAGTTTCCTAATGAGCCAGTCTTTGAGTGGTCCGGACACTCTATATCCCCTAATAGTTATTTCATATCTTATCTTCAATACAGGAAATTGATATCCAAGGGTTGCATCTATTAGTTGGGTTGATTTAGAGACACTAAGTCTGAGACTCCGACCATTCAGTCAATCAGCATTGTCAATGAGTTTCTTAATGTTTTTTTGAATGATCTCCTAGGGATACCTCCCGATAGAGAGATAGAATTCAGGATTGATCTTCTTCCCGATACATAGCCTATTTCTATTCCTCAGTATCTTATGGCCCCCGCAGAACTTAAAGAGTTGAAAGAGTAACTAAAAGATCTTCTAGATAAGAGTTTTATAAGGCCAAATATGTCTTCTTGGGGTGCATATGTTCTATTCGTGCGAAAGAAAGATGGTCTATTGCATATGTGCATTGACTATTGTCAGCTTAACAAGGTTATAGTCAAGAACAAGTATCCTCTTCCCAAAATTGATGACCTATTTGATCAGCTGTAAGGTGCTAGCTATTTCTCAAAAATAGATTTAAGATTCGGTTATCATCAGGTTAAAGTAAGGGAGTGGGATATTCCAAGGATGGCTTTTCACATTTGTTATGGTCTTTTTAAGTTCCTGGTCTTGTCCTTCGGGCTAACTAATGCCCCAACAGCTTTTATAAACCTCATGAATCTGGTGTTCCGGCAATACCTAGATATGTTTCTTATTTTTTTCATAGATGATATTATTGTATACTCCTTAAATGAGAACGACCATGTAGATATCTCTGATTTATCTTGCAGACCCTTATAGAACATCTGTTATTTGCCAAATTTAGCAAGTGTGAATTTTGGATAAGGTCAATTGGTTTTATGGGTCATATTGTTTCTTTTAAAGGTGTTTGAGTTGATCCTCAAAAGGTAGAAGCTGTGAGAAATTGGCCTAGACCTATTTCCCCATTTGACATTTGGAGTTTCTTGGGTCTAGCTGGCTATTACTATCGTTTTGTTGAAGGTTTCACTTCTATTGCGTCTCCTTTGACTCGCTTAACCCAAAAGAAAGCAAAATTCCTGTGGTCAGATTCATGCAAGAATAGTTTTTAGGAGTTAAAGAGTTGACTCACTTTGGCCACTGGGTTGACCCTTCCCAATGATGTAGAAGATTTTGTGGTGTACTTTTGATGCTTCTATAGTTGGGTTGGGTTGCATATTGATGCAGAAGGGCCATGTTATAGCCTATGCCTCCAGACAGTTGAAACCGCATGAGAAGAATTACCTGACCCATGATCTCAAGTTAGCTGCCATGGTTTTTGCTTTAAAAATCTGGAGACACTACCTGTACGGTGTTCATGTTGATGTCTTTACAGGTCACAAGAGTTTGCAGAATGTGTTTACTCAAAGATTGTTGAATCTTCAATAGAGGCAATGGTTAGAATTGCTAAAAGATTATGATATAAGTGTGTTGTATCACCCAGGAAAGGCCAATGTAGTGGCGGATGCCCTTAGTAGGTTGTCCATGGGCATTGTAGTGCATGTAGAGAAAAATCAGAAGGAATTAGTTCGCAAAGTGCATTATCTGGCTAGGTTGGGTGTTAGATTGCTTGATTCAGCTGAGGGGAATGTTTAGGTCCAGATTAGTTCTGAATCTTCTCTAGTTTTGGAAGTAAAGGAAAAGCAGGATATGGATTCTTGTTTGGTCAAACTGAAAGAGTCAGTTAAAGACCAAAAGGTAGAGGTTTTCTCCCAAGGGGAAGATGGTGTATTGAGATTTCAGAATAGATTGTGTGTCCCTGATGTTGATAGTTTGAGCCAGATAATTATGGTTGAACGCATTGCGCGCGGTATTCTATTCATCCCGGTGCTACTAAGATGTATCATAATTTGTAAGAAATCTATTGATGGAATGGTATGAAAAAGGAAATATAAATTTTGTGGAGAAGTATGCAACTTGCCAACAGGTTAAAATAGAACACCAATGACCCGATGAAGTGATGCAAGAATTTAGTATTCCTAGTTGGAAGTGGGAGAAAGTGAATATGGATTTCGTGACATGTTTACATCTCTCTCTTCATCATCATGATTCAATTTGGGTTGTTGTAGATAGGTTGACTAAGTCCGCACATTTATTGCCAGTGCATATATCTTTCCACACTGAGGACTATGCTAAGCTGTACATTCGAGAGTTAGTTAGGTTGCATGGAGTTCCTTTGTCTATTATCTCCGACAGGGGTACTCAATTTACTTCTTAATTTTGGAGAGCCTTTCAGAAGGGTCTTGGTACCCACGTTCATCTTAGCTTCGCTTTTCATCAACAAATTGATGGCCAGACAGAGAGGACCATTCAAACTTTTGAGGATATATTGAGGGCATGTGTTCTTGATTTCAAAGGAAGTTGGCATGAACATTTGCCATTGATTGAATTTGCTTATAACAACAGTTTTCATGCTAGTATTGGAATGGCCCCATTTGAATATTGATATGGAAGGAGGTGTAGATAACCCATAGGTTGGTTTGAAGTAGGTAAAGTTGCTGTGATTGGACCTGATGCTGTGTTTGAGGCTATGGAGAAAGTTAAGCTAATTCGAGAAAGTTTGAAAATAACCCAGAGTCGTTAGAAGTCATATGCAGATATAAGAACACGAGCCCTTGAGTTTAAGGTTGATGATTTTGTGTATCTGAAGATTTCAACCATGAAAGAGGTGAAAATATTTGGCAAGAAATGGAGCCTTAGTCCCCGATACGTTGGCCCTTATAGAGTTTTGAATTATGTTGAGAAAGCAGCTTATGAGATTGAGTTTCCTGCCGAGTTTTTAGCTGTCCATTCTATCTTTCATGTATCTATGCTTAAATATCACATTGGTGACTTTGTTGTTGTTGATCCGTTAGGAAGCTTAGATGTTCGGGATAGTCTTTCTTATGATGAAGTTCTGGTTGAGATCCTAGATTATTAAGTCCGTAGACTAAGGAACAAGGAAGTTCCATTTGTTAAAGTTCTGTGGCAAAATCAATCAGTCGAGGGTGCTACTTGGGAAGCAGAAGTAGATATGCTAGGTAAGTAGCCCCATATCTTCTCCACAAGTTCAAATCAAGGTAAAGGTATTATTCTACCTTGATTCATTTCATTCCTAATCCAGTGTATTCAGCTATATAGTTATTCTTGCATTCAGTGGAGTATCTAAAAGTCTAGAGTAAAGTAAGATTGTTTTAGTAGAGTATTATCAGTTTCCTCTTTGAATTTGATTCTGAATTACAACATTCGAGGACGAATGTTTCCAGGGAAGATATATTGTAATACCCAATCGTTTCTTAAGGCTAAATCCATATTTTGAGTGAATGGGAATGACTTCAAAAGTGTATGATATTTAAACCGTATTGTATTTCCCTAATTTTGACTTCTTGTCATGTGGAGAATTGAATATGCTTTCCATCAATGCCAGTTTCATCAAAATCGGAGATCGGAGTAAGAAGTTGTGGCCGAATTAAAGAAAAGCAGAAGCTGTCCGATTTCGCCCAAGTCCGACAGTGAAATCCGATGTAACGTCTGACTAGAGATGTCCCGACGCCCAGTACCATCCCACTGAGGCAGAAATCTTGTTCACTGGAAATGTCCGATGGTGGGATCTAACATAACGTCGGAATATCGATGTACCATCGCCCGGAACCATTTGATTTTGGCAGTGACAGCCTTCTTTAGACAAGTCCGACTGTAAGGTCCGAAGACCGTCGCACCTACGACGTCCCATCGGACAGCTCCGTTGAACACCCCGATCTGGAATTTAAGTCATTTTTAAAAATGAATTTTGGTTATTTCCTCCCATTTTGGCCTCTATATATCTATATATATCTAAATTCAGAGAAGAGGACCTCATTTCTCTCATTCCCTTTAAAGAAAAAAAATCTAGAAAACTAGGGTTTTCTCTCCCAATTCAAAATCAAATCTTCTCCAAGAAAATTTTGAAATCTTCAATAGATTCCACCAAGTTGTTCAAGAATTAAGTTCTCCAAGTCAAAGGCATCAAGAAACTTAGCTCAAAGGTGTGAGAAAGAAGTTTCAATCAAGTCTTTTCATCTCAAATTCCTAATCCAAGGTATGTGTGGTTTGAACATGAACACTTCTTTCGTTCTTGTGCCTAAAGATTTAATTTCTACTATTGAATTTCATGAATTTGAAAAGTGGGACATCCAAATTACTTTATTAATGATTTATGAGATTTGAGTTGTTCAAGTTTGATATACATGATTATTTCATCACTTTATTTCTTAAATTGAGAATTTATGCTATGAGTTGAATATTTCTATCATGAATTGATGATTTCTAAGTGAGTTGGGATAAGTGTCATGATTTATGCTTTTCTATGAGAAGTTTGATTTTTGAATATATATATTGATATTTTAGCTTGAGATTATTTTTGATGTCTTCCTGAAGTCTTGACATTTGATATGATTTAATGAGCAAGTACTCTTGATGTTGAGAAAGATTGTATTGAGTCTGAGTCGAGTTGGAAATCCACAGTTGCACATGATTTATAGATGAGATATATTTTTGTTTTGGTCTTTATGATAGACCCTTAAGTTGATAGAGGTGGATTTCCTAACGTGTTCTGAGCTGAGTATGAGAGGAGTATTTAGTACTAAGCAGGAAGTGTGGTTTTAGCACAGCCTACTTCCCCAGAACTACGTGCCACCATAGGATTGAGTTTAGTGGGCCAAAGCACTAAGTTTGTGATCACAGAGATGAGGTTATACTCCCTGACAAGAGTATAACGCTCTCGCCAATTTAGGGTTCTTCCTTCGGAGGGCAAAACCTTGGACTCCATATCACTCTCATGGTTTATATCGGTTAAAAGAAACTCCCAAGTCCATAAGAGTTAAAGTTTCATGAGTTACCAAGTCACTCTAAGTCTTGAGTTAAAGAGTATGAGTTGAGCACATTGAGTTATGAGATTTTTGAAGCATGTGTTATTATTGATGATTTATGGAAACTATGTCTTAGTTAATTCAAGTGAAGAGAGTCATTATCGTCAGTATGCATGATTTTCTTATACATTTTGATATTTTTTAAAATTTTGCATTCACCGACACATACTCAGTACATTCCTAAGTACTGATTTACATACTTGTTTGTGTGCTACATTTCCTCTTGATGTAGGTTCAGTTGCTTAGTCTCAGCATCGACAGTGATGTTCGAGTACCTCATCTACATCCCTTACAGTGGTGAGTCCTCATGATCGGAGGACCTTTGCAAATATTTGTTGTCATTTTAGTTAGTGTTATTTTAGTACGGTATGAGTCAGTTGGGGGCTTGTCCCAATGGCTCCTCAGTCTTAAATAGTAGAGGCTTTGTCAGACTATAGTCTCAGTGTTTATGGAATTTTAGTAATTTGATTGTACAGGCCAGTATTTCTTCATATTCCAGTTTGTTCATGATATGATTATTCTTCCTTATTTTAGCATGATTATTTTCAAAGTTAATTCTAGAAGTGATGACAGGTGTAGAGGGTTATCTTGAGGCTACGTATGGCCTTAAGCACCGTGTGACGTTTTGGGATGGAATCTTGGGGTGTGACAGGTACTTAACAACTTTGGATTTACTTAGTTGTTGATAGGGAATTGGTAACAGAGGAAGGAAGGATATCTAGTGAAAAACTATTCCGGTATGTATATGGTGGACACTATGGAAAAATTCATCATTTGTTAGATAATGAATATTTTGGTGTGAATACTATGTTACCTTTATCTCAAAAAATTTTTAGTTAATTGTTCTTATGAAGTTCAGAGTGATCTACATAGAAGAGGGAGGTGTACCAACAACTATTAGGAGACATGGAAGGTGCTCATCCAACTGGTAACAATTTGCATGTTCTCAAGGAAGAGCTATAAATGGAGCAAGAATTACGACCAGGTTCTTGAGTGATGTCAACTGTCAAAGGTGTAGAGTGCGCTAAGAGAAGAAAAATGAGAGTTGGTTAGATTGACTTTAGATATTAGGAGGCATTACTTGCAGTTGCAGATTGTAAGAAAAAATGATATGGAATGAAAGTAAAAAGTAGTTTCTAGAGGTTTTCATTTCCAGTTGGTGTGATTTTTGTAATCCGTATCATGTTAATCTACTATAGAAGAAGAAGGCTTTAGAACTCAAAAAAGACAGTTAAACTGGATAAATCATTTCCTTAAGAACTTAAATTATTTACTTATCTATTATAATATAAATAACACATTTGGTATAAACTATAAAATCTCATTAAACATGAAGTTTTACTAGGTAAATAGAAATATACCTAAAGTTGGCATTCTGATGGAGTTCTTTCTCTGCTGCATTATTAAAAATGGAAAGTTAGATAGAAAATGCTACATAGTTTATATATTTAATAAAGAGAAATTAAATAGAACTTATCATATAAATTTGCGTTACTCCTAACCTTGACAGCGATGGACTAACAAGAAGCTGCATTTTTTAAGCATTTCCCCTTAGCGTGCTACTACAGTATTTAACAGAAAAATTAATTCTTTAATCTGCAACTGCTGGTCTTGTATCTATGATTACTGGCTTTCTACCACAGTTTCATCTTCATTTAATCATTTTTGTAACTTATTTTGGGAACTAGCAGCTTCCTGTTTTGCCTTTTTGATAGAGTCTTCTAACTTTGTCGTTCCCTTTTGTGGTGCCCTTATAGTATTAGGTTTAGGACCATAACCAATACCTTTTATGTACCCCGACTTTGTACCAAGAACAACATCCACAATTTTATCAATAGTCATGGAAGACTCTCCAGAAGTATAAAGAGCTTTTAAATCTGTCCAGTTGTTCTGCATAAAATAATAACACACAAAAAAGAATATATGAAGAATATTAATCATACAAATGCAATGGTATGCTACTAAAACATTAATTTTTTACATAATTATTCTCAACTTCTTCAGATGACCATCCTTTTTCAGTTGTGTAATGAGTATGCTTGTAGAACGCAATTCTGTCAGGCTCTACACCATCATATTCCCTTTCACCCTGTATAACAAGAAAACAATATGTAACACCCCGAAAATGGGTTCCGAGATGTCACACGATGCTTAAGACTACAAGTAACCCAAGCTAACCTTTTGAGCCTGCTAGTTCGTATAAAGCTTTCTTTAATTGAGAAAATCAAGTAATAAGACTACATATCATCAGGTCATGGTTCAAAAGAACTGAAAACGTAATATATGACACATCAAATGCTGAGAAATCTGAGTATCACAAACAATCTAGCCTGACAATGCCTCTAATACTTAAGAGAACTGGAGAGCCATTGGGACAAGTCCCCAACTAACTCATACTCAAATGAAAGGAGAAAAATAGCTACTAAACAAGTTAAATGTCTGAATAAGAGGTCCTCGAACCATGAGGATTCACCATTGCAGGAATGTAGACCAATGTGCTCGAAAATCACTGACGAGACTGGGACTGAGCACTTAAACCAATATTATGAGGAAATGTAGCACAGAGACGAGTATGTGGATCAGTACTTGGGAATGTACTGAGTATATGGGGGTGTATGCAATATATATATAAACAATAATATCACAAGTTTTCAAATCATGCATGTTTATTGTAAATGGCTCATATAGCTCAATGAAATCTAAAATCTGAGATCATACATAATGAATAGTAAAGCATAAAAATCTGAATGTTCTTAGCCATTACACTTATTTCAAATATTTATGTTCTTCTCTTGTTCTCAAATCAAGTGAGCTAAGTGAATTCGGGAACATAGTCTACTTAGTAAATCTGCATATCGAATCCTTTTAAATCAGTGAACTGTGGTAACAATAAAGGACATCTACTTGGGAGGTTCTTCTAACTGACATGTACACCATGTGAGAATCCATGATGTCCCACAACAAGCCCCCGTAGGTTTAGGGCAATTCTATCATTGCCATCGGAATAGAACAATCTATCTCAGTGATCACTATCTCAGGTATCCACGTATAGTGGAAATAAATATCTCAACCTACGGTGGTACTTAGTTCTGGGGTATGAAATCGTAGTAACATGCCCGACTCGGTGCTAAATACTACTCTCAATACTATACTAAAAATCTCAAGAAAATCCACTTTAAAATTAATTTCATGATTCATAAAGAAAATCAATTTCGAAGTCTGTAGGATCATTCTATAAAGTGAATTTTAATACTCTTGTGACCAAAAGGTCAAGTCATTCTAAATTAGTTCAAGATAGTTTAAACATGGGTTCATGTAGCTCATAAATTCTCAAAACATTAATCAAAAAGGGTTTAATGACCTACATATCAATACTTTATCCAAACATTTCAAAATTCATGCTTTATAACATAGACATACATAAATCCTTTGGAAATCTGAAAATTTCAGCTCTAGGCATATTAACAACATCAAACTCATGATATTTATCTTCTAGACATTTAAAAATACCATAATCTCTTGTAAAACAGCATAGGGTGTAAATCAATATCTCAAATTCATGGAAAAACACATAAAAACATAGATCTTTGTAAATTAAATTCAATTTTTGGGACAAGAGAGTAAGGAGTGTTCTTGTTCAAACCCCACATACCTTAAACTTGAAGCTTTGGATGAACTCTTAACTTTAGAACTCTATTCGTCAGACTAATGGGTGCTTTTTGCAGCCCTTGCAATGGGGATTCCGAATATTGAAAAATTATCGAAAAGCTACGGTTGAATCTTGAGATATTTTGATCTTTAGGTTAAAATCCTAATGCTCTTGCTGATTTTGAGAGATAATGAGCTTATTTGGTGTTCTAGGGGTTAAATCCCATGTTAAAGATGATATAGGGTTTGAAAATTACCACGTTACCCTTAATGAGACGGAATAAAGAAGTTTAAAACTAGGCATAAAGTCTATGGGAAAGGTGGCGCCTTGCCCAGAGCCTTTGCTAATGTGGGCGGCGCCTTGCCCAGAGCCTTAGCTAGGCTTGATGGTGCCCCTTTGTAGCCTTTAGATACTATTTTGCCAACCCAAACACGACCTTAGGCTTGTCTAAAAATTCTGAAACTCACCCGAAATGTATTACGACCTTGACCCATCGCAACGCAATAAAAAAATCAAGAAACGGAGGCCGGGAAGGTCGCAAAATAATTCTACGAAGATTGAAGGCTCAAAATAAACTAAGTGTTGGAATACTTAGCTAAATTTCTAAGTGTTAATCTTCTTGTGACTCGTTTCGGAGGCTTTAATGACGTGGAAACTTTATGGGGTCTTACAATATCTCCCCCTTAGAAACATTCGTCCTCGAATGTCGTTAGATAGATTAAGAATGCAAAGAAACAAAGGATGCACAGCTGAAACATCTTGCTAGAGTAACTCTACTTTATTCTAAACTTCTGGATACTTCATAAAATGCATAAAATCATAATAAGAATGGCTATACAGCTGCAACTTTGATTAGAAAGAGACTGAAGTAAGAAAGAATAGTTCCTTCGGCTTGATCTGAACTTGTGGAGAAAAGGTGCGGGTATTTAGATCTTATGTCAGCTTCAGCTTCTTAAGTAGAGCCCTTAACTGACTAGTTTCACCACAGGACATTGACCAAGGGGACCTCTTTGTTTCTTAGTCTACGGACTTGGTAATCTAAGATTTCAAATAGAATCTTATCAAATGAAAGGCTATTCTGAACATCTAAGGTTTCTGAAGGATCTAGATCTGCACCAAAAGGGCACAGTAGGGATGAGTATGGTCCACTTGTACTCAATAGATATTATAAGCTGACTAAGAAAGGTAGAAAATATGATATATAAATACATACTATAACACATCTCCTACAACCAGAAAATATCTCAAACGGTAGTTCACACTATCTCTACTAACAGTTCTAAATATATCACATAAATTAAAATTAAATATGAAAAGAAGTACGAAATTGATATACATTAAATCAAACACAAAGGTAAAACACTAAATATCAATGCATAAAATGCAATGAGGATGATAATGAAGATGATGTGAAATGTCCACTGTTATTGCATAACCTCCGTGTGCACTTACTGAGCACTACTATCAGGTAGGATCCATGGGGTTCCTAACCTATATACAATCTCAATAACCAATCTCATTCTCAATATCCATATCTCTTCTCCATCGCATAGACTATGATAGAGGGTTTTTAAAGGTGTCATATTTCTATTAGAAAAACAAGTATTTCCATAATAGTTCCAATGTCTCATGACTGTATATATGATATGATGATGTAATGGTCATAATCAAACTAGAATCAGAGTTGCAAATCCAACCAATGTGCAAGTATGTAAGCCAAAAATCCCCTGAATAGGGAAATCATCAATGATCAAATATAAGCCATGCACTACTAGAGTGAAATATGCAAGTAATATATCCTTGATACCATATAAACCCTAACTTAGGAATTTAAACAACCAAATGTATACACGAATCCAACAATGGAGGTTTGGAACCATTTTTATCACCTTTTAAATATAAGATCCTTCCAAACAGATTTCATTCTGTCCCGACAGTTTAACAGATTTTGCAGGAAATACCAAGTAGGCTACATCACTCCACACATAACAATTATTATCTTAAACCATTAATCACAACAACATAAAACCTACACAAGTAAACAACAGTAATAACACTATTTCCATGATTCATTCCTATACCCATAAAATGCTTCTATATAATATATTAACTACCCAACCCAGTTTGAAGAAAGTTAGGCCATAACCTTCCTCAATTGATGAAATCCCATCCTTAAGCCTTCAATCATGGAGCCTTTCCTTCTCAAACAACCTCGAAACCAACCAATCTTGATAAAGGAAGAAATCATCCAAAAATCCTTTAATTTGAGGCTAAAAACCTCAAAAATGGGAGAAAAGTGAGAAAAAAAAAGTTTTTTATACTATACAGGCATAACCTCTTAAGCGCCTACTTGACTACTTAAGAGGTCACCGCTAAAGCTGTAAAGTGCCGCTTTAGTAGTACCCATATGTAAATCAGTATGCTTTTGCACAAAAGGGGCTGCTTTAGCGACCTTCGCTTAAATGGACAAGGATCCACTTTAAAGGCCTACAACTGGTGAATTGATTCACTAAAAAGATTGGTTGGCTGATTTAGTAGCCATCGCTAAAGCCATCAAAGTGCTGCTTTAGTGGTTGGTACTTGTAAGATTTTCAATTCTCTACCAACACCTCGAGATTCATCTAGAATTCCAAGAGAGCAAACAAACTATGCTATCCTATCGAAGTTGACGCTCCGAACTCAATAATGATATTAGCTTATTGTAAAAAGGTTGTTTTCAAAAAATTGACCCTCGAGACCTACATACCAAATTTCATAAATCGATGATTGAAATGTGATATACAAGCCATAAATTGTACCAACCACGTAATCCCCAAATTGATATTTAGGATTTGCTGGCGTAATCTATTTTCACCCATCACATATAATAATAAATATTGATCAAAGTCAGCTATAAAGCCTTTTTACCCTATAAAAACCATAAAGTAGAACAAATCATATCTAAAAGTATTGACAACCATTCTAATCATCCCAACAACCTCAAAACATCATGTAGGAACTACAAAAAGGGGTCAAATAGACAAATCACCATAAAGAATCTAGTTCATCTTCAAACTAAGGACAAGACAAATTTTGAGTCATTGAAAAGATGGGGATAAATACTATGCATATCAGACTCATCCTCCCATGAAGCCTCATCTATAGCTCGATGTCTCCATTGGACCTTAACCACCAAAATATCTCTAGAACGTACTTGTCTAACTGTCACCCTTTGATTTTCTTAACTGAAATGCTACACGGTTATCATGACCCCAAAGGACCACAAGATAACCCATGACTGATATTTGTACCTATATAATGCATAATATACGTATAAAATACAGAAACATGAACTGAAAGGCCATAAGGTTCAATACTACATAACCGAATAGTAAAAAAACTTCAGAATAAGGTGGTATCATAACACCAAAACAAACTAAAAATTCTAAGGTCTGAATCTAAAAATACTGTAGTAGTCTGAAAGACTCTAAACTGTCTGAATAGGGAGTTGAAGGAACATGTCTCTAACTAACTTCCAACTACTGAAAACTATACAGAAATACTGATATAATGAAGATAATAATCATGTTCTCGAAGGATGAGGACTCACTATTAACTGGACTACAAATGCTGATCTGGAACTCTCACCTCTGAACCTATGGGGTAAAAAGAAAAAGAAAATCACCATAGCGCAAACTGCATCAGTACGTTTAAATTTACTGAGTATAAATAGGGGTATGATTGCCTATTATGAACATGAGAATACACACATGTATATATAAATGCTACTGAACTTGTGGTGATACTGACTACTAAGTTTGAATACTAACAATGTGAGTTTACTGATACTGAGGTACTTGTAATACCCCGCATTTCAGATGAGAACAAAAATCATTATTCTCTTCACGTAAAGGTTCCAAAAGCCATAAATCCAATGCAAGTTTAGTGTGTTAATAAATTATGTAGTGTAGAAACCTATTTGAGCATGATTTGAGATCATAGAGGTCCCCAAGCTCAAGGACAAGTTGAAAGTTTTCCTATCGTTCGAATTTTAGTGAGCATTGAAACTTAGGTCAAATTTAGTCGACCATTACTCTTTGTATATATTGAATTAGAGTCCCTACTATATATCAAATGAAAGGTATTTGAATTATCTTTCCAACGATACCAATTTTACAAAAATTTGACACTCGAGAAAGAAGTTACGTCTTTGCAAAGTGGAGTGTGTCGTGCAGCATAAGGTGCACATTCTAACTTATGCCATAAGGTGTGCGACACACAACCTAATATGTGCAGTAAAAAGTGTTCCGTACGACCTATATTATGAGATAAGGTGTGTGCCGCATATATTATTAGTCAAGTGACTTAAACACTCTATTTTTGGGGCAAAATGGTCCTTTTGCCACCCTTATTTTGCCATAAACACGAAATTCAGTCCCCATATACCCCAAAATATACCTTTATTCTTCAAAATTGCTCAAGAACTCTCCTTAGGGTTTCAAAATAAAAACTCAAGAAACTTAATATTCAATCGTGGGTTTTTGAGACTAATTGCATATTTGGAATCCCCAGAATGTAGGCTTCAAGAAACACCTATCATCTTTGCATATAGAGGTATGTGGGGTTATCTAAAAAATCTCATGAGATTAAAAATCCATGTTTTCAAAATGGGATTTTTGAAATTATGAATATCATTATTTTTTAAATATTTTATGATATTGATTTGGTCTGTAGGACTATTACCGAAGTGATTTGATATATGATATACATATATGCATGTATTCTGAAAAGATGTTAACTTGAGAGCATGAATTATATGAAAATACCTCTCTTGATATAATTTTGTATTAAATCCTTATATGATATGAATTGTTTGAAATCATATTGAAAAGCATGACATGAAATATTTTGAAAATGTTTATGAGTTTTGACTTGAAATGAGAGGGTTGTTATATTGAAATATAATGAATATAATGGTTGCATGAAAGAATGATGTGATATTAATGGCTTGCAAGTCGGGCATGACGATACCCCACAAAATAAGATATGTGATTGAATTAAATGGAGTTTGATGCATTGATTTTACATTAGATAGGTGGATGCCCGTAGAAGACATTTGAGTGTAAGGGCTCATCGATGAGAACAAATTTGGTACCAGGCTAAGTGATCTTGTGTACTTGACTTTATGTCATTCCCAAATTGGGACTATGGTTAGGATCCCAAGATAAATGATCCTGGGCAGTACTATACGTTATTGGGTTGAGACACCCTGCTGTGTGATCTTGTGTGTCTTCCCCTCACTTATACTCTAATCTTGGCGGCAACTGAGATTTGACAGTTGGTGTAAATGTTATATGTAGGGTATTCCACCTAGCACAGCTGCATTACATTGTTGTTGAAAACTATTACATTATGTCCATGTGTTTTCAAATGATTTGATATGGAACTGATTTATAATGGCTCTCACCTATATTTGGAAAAAATATTGTATTTTGTTTTTGATTTCTCTGAGTACCGGTACTTTTGTATTGACCCCCTTCCCTCCCAGGTTCATAGGCATAGTTTAGGGGTCCAGATAACCAGTAGATCTCTTTTGACAGATTTTTAGAATCAAGTGGTGAGCCTTCTATATTTCTGAAGGTCTGATGTCTGTCAGACTACTAAATGTCCCCTTTGTTGATTTCATTTGATTTATGACCATGTTATTTTGTAATATTGTGTATATTCCGTATATCTTATTATTATATGAATTATGTGCATGATTACTAGATAGATAGGGGTGTTTCGGGCCTTTATGGTTTGGAATTCTCGTCACGGCTAGGGCCCCAATTCTGGTCGTTACAATACTGAATAACTGAGAGACTAATACTATATTACTGATAAAGAAATGATCATTCGTATAGTTCTGATTATGAAAAACTAATTAATTTGACTATATCTGGCAGTTCTAAAACTAAGTACTGATACCATGAGTTTACTGATATGTAACATAACTAATAAGAGATTTCTCTTATATGATATAACTAATAACATGGGCGACTATAGCTAACAGTCCTAAATCTGAGAGAACGATCTGAGTTCCATACTGTATTTGAATGGCTGAGTCTGAGCTCAATCCTAATTGGCGAGTGATCTCTGAATGTGATAATACTATTAACATGAGTGAGTATATCTGATAGTACTAAAGTCTGAAGAACTATGTGAGTTCTTTTACTGAGACTGAGACTGAATGACTGAAACTAAGACTGTGGGAGGTAATTATCTAACAAACATGCCCCAAAAGTAAACTGGTGGGGTTCAACCTATAACCCTAGCTAGAAGGGTTTCAATACCGTGCCACGGTTAAAGACAAGCTGTGAGTATACCCTTTCTGACAGGGAGCACTTCCGTCAACCCCTCCTGGTAAGAAACTCAAAAAAGATGTACATAGTCCCTAAACGCGTAGGATGCATCACAACCTACGCTGGCTACGTAGTTCTATAACACAAGGATTGCTTCTAAGGATCACACCCTAAAGTAAATAACAGGTGATTCCCCATCTTGGGTTCACTCGGTGTTGAATCCTACTCCCATCTGAATAACATTGAACATGATTTACTGAGCTGAACTGATAAACTAAAGTGAAAGCTAAACTGATAGTATTTTCTTAGCTGAGCTAAGCTGAATTCACTGAGTTTCATTTACTGATGGAAATACTACTAAGATCTAAGGACTGACTAAGAGTATTGAATTTATTGAGAATACTAATACTAGAATTTCTGAGATTTACTGAGCTATTGAGATTACTGAGATTTCTGAGATTTCCTGAGTCACATGACTGACTGAGTTCTAGGGATCATGGCTTGAGTGAGAGTATCATGAAACATGACACGGCTCTATGCACACAGCTATATATTTCGAGTATAAGTACCCTCAGGACTCGATGGAAGGAAACTAACACATATGACTGACTTGATCATAAGAATAGAATCCACAATTCACAATATCATAAGTAGGGGATTTCATGCTACACATGTTTCTCAACATCTTATTCATCGAAGGGAATGCCTACAACATGTATATACTGGCATAACTTCAATAAAATGCTCATTCTATATCACAACAACAACACATAACAACGATGTGGAAATCATAAAGCATAGAGCATGGATTTTTCTTTTAAACCCTATTGAATCAAGGAACATGAATTCTATATTCTAGGTAATTTATCAATCACCTTGCATGCACTACTTTGGGCATAGTATTATTTATGAATTCTACAATCCAAATCACCCAAAGTTCGTCTATTTCAACTAGCATGCCATCCTAGTTTCATACAAACCCATAAAGATTCTATCTTAACATCATTCAACACAATAACATGATCAACAATTAAATAAAAAAATATGAATCATGTCATATAGTTTAAAATAGGGTTCTTGGACTTCATGGACAAAAGGAGTCCATGAATGAACACACGCATACCATTATGTCGTGAATCTATGAAGGTTGATGGGGAAATTTCCTTGAAATTGAACCTTCTATGAAAACTCTAGCTTGTGTTCTTGAGATTATTTGAGAAAAGAGGATATATTTTGGTGTAAATGAAGCAAAATTCCATGTATTTGACTTATATAGGGGTGGAGAATTGACCAAATTATCCCTCAAGGAACGGAAGTGGAGTGCTGAAAACTGGGCACCCACCAGAGTTGCAGGGAGGCGCATGGAAATTCCACCACTGTAGCCAGGCGACGCCTGGCAATAACGGTGGAGTTTCCCGGGCGACGCCTGCCACGAGCGATGGTATAGGCTGGGTGATGTGGGATTATCACCCTGAGAAACTATGTTGGAAATCCATACATGCACTTATGTTATCCGAAAAATTCCAAAACTTACTCGATATGTATTACAACTTTGACCCATCGCAACGTAACTTAAAAATAAAAAAATAAAGGTCGGGAAGGCCATCAATTAAATCCTCGAAATTTGGAGGTGTAAAATGATACTAAGTGTTGAACTCTTAGCAAAAATTTTCTAAGTCTTGAGGCTAGTAAAGTCACATGAGCTAAATTTTGGACTAAGAATTTTACGGGGTATTACAATATCTCCCCCTTAGGAAATTCATCCTCTAATGAGAATGACTGAGAAGGGAAACAATAAGCTGAGCATGAACTGAATGTGAATGACTGAACATGATCTTACGACTGACATGAATGAAAGATGAGCCTAACATACTGAACATGCATATCTGATGCATGGGTAATTGATTTATGAATGAAGGACTGAGGGTTCTGATAAACTGAGTTTTCTCAAAATGAGAATACATATTTGATGCATAAATGATAAGCTGAATCCATGCATATCTGATGCTTGATTACATGACTGACCTTCTACGTGAATGCATGACCTAAAGAACTGATAAACTGATCACACATAGCTGATGCGTGAATACATAACTAAACTAACTTATGAACATGCAATGGTAAAGGTACATAGTTTGAATTAAAAACTTATCATGGAATAAAATACCAAGTTCATACTGGGAACATGATCATAAAAACGAATACTAAGTTTGTACTGAATACTGAACATGAAGCTGAATAAGCTTAAGAAGGGTTGTTGGCTTAGCAGAAATGCTAATGAATCCTGAGATTATTTACTTAATATGCATGAGCGAAAAAATAAGAACATGAATAAGTATGAAACGTGGTACATGAACTGAACTGAGTCTGTAATGCATGGTGTACAATTGAGGTTGGAGCTTAAGAGTTAACTTATGAGTATCCCCTACTCCGAATTGGATTCATGATGTGTGAGCCGATGCTAACACATTTGAAGCTTTTAACTCTGAATAATTGTGAAGTCTTCATCAAATTTTGTTATTTTTGATTGTTTTTTTGTGTAAATACAGATACAAGTGATCGGGGAGGAAACCTAAGGAAAGGCGAATAAAACAGTTGAAATCTGGTGGAAATAAGCTGAAATGTTTCTAACGATCATTTTGAAGCGCTGTCATACATGGTACAGTCTGTCAAAGTCATCATCAAGATTAAACTAAAACTAAGAAGATTAGATAAATTATGATGATGATTCGGAAGGGCCGTCAAATATTTAACATATCATTAAAATCGCCGTTAACTAGAGGGCAGAGTATACTAATTTCCAGTAATGTGTGACGTCAGTTTGCAAGCGCCGTCAAGATCTTTCACATGCCGTAAAGATTATCATCTGAAGAGTCAGAAGATGACAATTCACTGGAATCTTTGATGACATCTCGCACACGTCTTCATGTGTCCGACGCACCGTCAAAAGCATCATCATCTAATCCGAAGAGAAAACTAAAACTTTAATTTTGTTTCCTTAATTAGGGTTGACTATTTAAAGACTTGTTTTAGGATTTTTAAAGAGGATGATTGGTCATTATCTAGGAGACATTAACTCTGAGAAGAGAGGGACATACATTGCTCTCTTTCATCAATTATTCTTCTTGTTTCTTATCAACTATTTTTGGTCTTCCACCTTGTGATTAAATTAAAGGAACTATTTTTTTTCATTCATTCGTAAGTTTATCCTTATCATTATGAATTCAACATTTTTTTTCATTCATCAAATCATGAACGACTTATTCCATTAGCCAAAGTTATGGGATCCATGGATTAGGGTTTGATATGATCCTAGGTGTTTAATGATTGAAAGAGTAGTAGAACATCTTGAAATTCTATTGTTTTAACTGAAATCTAGTGGTTTCAAACATTACATTATGCCTTAGGTTTTATATTCTTCTAATGGAGAAATAGAGTAGAGGTCATGAATTATCAACAGGGACTCAAAAGCTACCAACTTTCTGTTTAATGATTGATGCCGTAACTGGATTAATCTACCTAAGATAACATCCTATTGGAAATATATAAGTTATCTAAGTTCGAGAGAATTAGATAATAAATTGTCTGGTGAGGTCGTGAGATAAGTCAGAAAGTATCATAGTCAATGATAGTCTGCTGTTCTACGTACTTCAAGAATTCCTATCATTACCTAGTATCTGTCAACTCCAAAAATCCATGGTGAACATAACTTTGGTTTCCTATTTATCTTGATTACAAACACTGAAGTATTGAAAGTGATATTTTACTTTCTGTAAAACTTAAACCCCCATCTTTTGGAAACAGTAAACAATCAGTAAAACATTTTGTAAACAAATCGATGTTCACACCCTATTCCCTGTTTGATTTGACCATAACCTAGCTGGATTTTATATTGACAATGATCGCATACACCTATTCAAGAGTGTAATTTGAGCGTTAAATAAAATGGCGCCATTACCGGGGAGTACGGTTGTAGACTAAAAGTTTGTATGCGAAAATTTGCTAATAGTTAATTCCTTGATTCATGTTTATTTGTTGTTTTTGTTTATTGGAGGTACTTTGTTGTTTATGCCAAACACAAGAAGTTCTAGAGAACCACTATTACCAATCAATCCGGAACCTCACTGATAGGAAGAATGGCTGAACAACAGGAAGCAGAAAGCCTAGCTTCCATGGCTAGGGCTCAGGTGAATGTGAAAAATTTGGGTCAGCAATCACGTCACCAGAACCTTGATGATGACGAATTGGGTGATGAGGAATTACTAAATGCTCAAAACCCAAGGTGAGTTGAGCAAGTTTCTGCACCATTGCAGCGAAACGTCAACAAAAATCGTCCAGTCCTATAAAGATATGTGCAACCTCCTATGCAATATGAGGATGATAAAGATGATGAAGGAATAGACAGAGATGGTGCAATAGGTACTATCATTCCTCCACCGTTGGCACTAGGTGCAAAATTCAGCATAACAAGTACCATGATCCAACTCCAGAATCTGAAGGGATTATTTAGAGGCTTGCCTGGTGATGATCCTAACATGCATTTGGTGAACTTCATCACCATTTGCAAATCCTTTGACAATTCGAGAGTGAGCCAGAATGCGATCAGGTTGAGCTTGTTTGCTTTGTCTCTATTTGGGGAGGCAACTATATAGTTGAATGAGTTAGAGCCCAATTCTATAATCAACTGGAGATAGTTGAAAGACACATTCCTAGAATGGTTCTTTCCACCCTCCATAAGGGTACAACTAAGGGACAAAATTTGCAACTTTAGATAGCTTCCGACTGAAGCACTACACGAAACCTGGGAAAGATTTAAGAAGAAACTTGCACAATGTCCGAACCACAATATGATAGACCCGCACTTGATGGAGACTTTGTATAGAGCTTTTAACTTTGTGATGAAGCCTATTGTTGACAACGCTGCAGGTGGTTCATTTATTGACCTCTTTTTACTAGATGAGTCTAACATGCTAATAGAATGACCAAGAAGAGTCAGGCTTGGCACACTAGGAATTCTATAGTGGCTAGCCCAACTGTTACTGGTGGTATTGTTGTGGAGCAGCATAGAAGAGATGAGAAACAAGATAAGGATATGGCCCATTCAAAGATGCAAATGGACTTGCTGGGAAAGAACTTGCTATCCGACAAGACTGAAATGGTTAAGGCTGTGGAATCTCAGGGTACTATGTCTATAGGTGATGATACTGAGGCAAATTATGTGTGTAATTAGGGGGGTTTTCGAGGCAATAGCCAAGGGAACCAAGGTCAAACTTTTTATGACAAGACTGATTATAAAGATAGGGATCAAGGACATTATAGAAATAATAATGAAAGGAGTGGTTTGTATATTCCTCCTAGAAGTTGGGATGCTGCGATGACTAGTTCTGGCAAGATTTCCATGGAGGACATGATGGACAAGTTGTTGAAGGGAATTGAAGCTACCAACTCGGGGGTAACTACTATGTTCTACCCTCAGTCAGTTTGTTAACTCACATTTTGCTTCTATTAAGCAGTTGGAGCAACAGATGAGCCAACTGTTGGCTACTTTGAACTAGAGAAAATATGGTACTTTACCTAGTGATATGGTTCAGAACCCACAGACTGATGGCCCTTTTTTAGCAATTACCACTCAGAGTGGAAAGATATTATCTAGCCCTTCTATGGGAAAAATTGTAGAGAAGGAGGTAAATATTGATGAATCAGAAGGAAGTAATCTAGTGGAGTTTGAGAAGATGGATGGTTTTGTTGATATTTTAGAGAAAGAAGACAAAAAGAAAGGGGAAGTGGTATTGAAAGAAATGCCAAGATCACCACCTCCCTTTCCTCAGAGATTGAAGAAGAAAGCAGACAACAAAAAATTTAGCAAGTTCATGGAAATAATGAAACAACTGACAGTGAATGTGCCATTGATGGAGAAACTTGAGTAAATGCCAAATTATGCTAAATTTATGAAGGAATTACTAACAAAGAAGCGTAAGGTAAGTTGTACACCGGTGGACAACATCCATCACTGTAGCGCTATTTCTTTACAATCCTTAGTGCAGAAAAAGCCTGACCTTAGAGCATTTATAATACCGTGCACAATTGGGTCCATGAAGTTTACCAAAGCTTTATGTGACTTAGGAGCATAGATTAATCTGATGCCCCTTAATATCTACAAGAATCTTGGACTGGGGGAACCTACCTCCATAACGATGCATCTTGTGATGGCAGACAGGTCGGTGAAATAACTGGTTGGTATATTGCATGATGTGCTAATGAAGGTGGATGACTTTATTCTACCTGCAGACTTCATGATATTGGATTCTGATGATGATTTTTAGGTACCCATTATCTTGAGTAGACCATTATTTGCCATAGGAAGAGTGTTGGTTGATATGGAGATCAATGAGCTAAAGTTAAGGTATGGAAAAAGAGAGGCCAGATTTAAAATGCATCCTCCTATGAAGCAGTTGAAGGAGATGAATATATTCTCGGTCGTTGATGTATTCCAGGAAGATGATAATGAGGTAGTGATACGACATGTTGATGAAGTTTGAGTAGTCGAGATAACCCAGTCGTGCTGCGATATTAAATCAGGCGTTGTTTCTGAGGCAACCCAATGTTTTAATTTTATTGCACTTGTGTTTTTAATATTTATAGCTAAGAGTCGAAAAAAGGGGGTGCACTGGTTTCAGTCAACTTGAGGAGGATTGACATCAATTTTGATTGGCTGTCACAAGTATGACAAGCCGTGAGAAATAGCATCAAAATACTCAAGTCAAAGACCTATTCTGTTAAGGCTGACGACAATTTTGAAGCGCCATCAGGTATCTGACGCGCCGTCAAAAATTTCATCAAAGGATTTGAGCCTAGCTTAAAAATTTTAGGCTAACCCGGTCCAACCACAGCTGCTCACATTCCTACGTACCATAGGTCTTTTCCTATAAGTTTTAATTTTCTTTCCTTAGTAAGTTATTTACCTTCCTTTGTCAAAGTTATTTCTATTTAAGGAAAATTTTTTGAAACTTTCATTGTTGAAGCCTGAGGATTAAGTTAAGATAAATTCTCTCTCTATCATCTCAGTTTTCTTTCACTCGAAATTCTAAGTGCTCAAAGTGCATCAACTAAGTGTTGACACTCAGTTATGATAAAAACTCCAACTTCATTTTTATAGATCAATTGTGAGCTATAAGAGACCTTGGTTTTGAAGGAGTGGGCTGAACCCAATGACACTCTTCAAGCTCCTTCAAAAACTAGGGTTTGTAGGAGAATGCTGTATAATTTTGTGGAAATCTCAGTATAGAACACGACCTAAGTTGAAATTAAGAATAATGGTAGAAGAAAAATCAAGTAAAAAGAAGTTAGAAGTTATAATGTTGTTTGACGGCAATGTTCACGGCCTTGCACCTGTGTGATGGCCATTCAAAAATGTCGTCAAAAGCTGAGAAAATTTTGTAGATTCGGGAATAGGTTGGCGACGCTTTTGAAGTGCCGTCACACCTGTGATGGAAATTCAGAAAGGCCGTCAAACCTGGGAACTAAAAATAGTGTTGATGTTAAACTGAGGTGATAATTCTTCTTTTCTTTCTTGACTATGAGTACTAATTGAGGATCTCTATGTTGTACAGAACTGAGCATGACACCCAAGATAAAGAATACAAGCACACCAAAGAAAGCAGCTAAAGAGAGTGTACCTCAACAACTTGTCAATGAGGACTCTGATTATGAAGACGAGGAGCCTTTGCTCACATGGAGAACAAATAGGACTAGTCCAAAGACTTCGCCACCACCTAAGACTATTGAGGTGGAGGATACTTATGATACTGAGGTGACAACCTTATCTAAGCAAGCTTCGTAGGAACAAGGATCAGAACACACTGAGCTGGGGTCTGAGAGAACTGAACAAGAAGTTGAAACTAAAGATTCTGAGAGGCCTACAACTGAAGAAACTGAGTTTGAATCACCATCTTTAGAGCAGCAAAGTGATAAGGATTCTCCAGTACGGGGAACTTTGGTGAAATGTAAAAACCCCAAGGTTAGGAACAATGTGATATGGAAAATCCCTGGGGCTGAAATGATCTATTTGGATGGACTTCGCAGAACAGATCGACGAAGTGCCAGAAGGCCAATTCTAGAGGAGAAGAAGATTATCACTACAGGGTTGATCAGATGCCCTGAGGTGATGTATAAACTCAAGGAGTATGATTCGGAGTGGACTTCTAGGGGAAGCAATTTTTACTATCCTTTGTTGGTCTGGGAGTTCTACACGAACTATCAGGCTACGGTGGAAAATATGTGCAAAGAAGGGGATAGAACTTCAAATAAGCCTCTTCTGACCAAAGTTGCAGTACGTGGAGTGAGGGTGGATGTATTTGATGCAACCATAAACAGTTTTCTTCATAGGAAAGCCTTCATCCCACGAGCCACCTCACCTATATTCTATGCCCAGTTGAAGCATTGTGAAAATCACTGCAAGTGGCTAGCGACTCTCATAGAAGATGGGGAACCAAAGTGGTTGAATAATCAGAAAGAAAAGATTACTAAAGCGTCTCTAAATTTAGAGGCAATAATTTGGTAAGGTTTAATATAGTTTCATCTGATACCTACCGAGGGAGACAACATATTAGGGGATGATCGAGCAATATTGGTTGCAAGCTTGATAGATAAAACCCCCTTCGATTTTGGAGAAATTATAGCGGAAGAGATTAAGATTCAACTCGCAAGACCCGATGCTGCATATCCATTCCCATGTCTGATTACTAGGTTGTGTGAAATAACTTATGTACCTGAGAGTTCAGGTATTGATGATGAGATACATGCTAATAAGACTCACAACCCTGTCAGTAAAAATGAAATTCGGTCGGGTTTGCCACTTGATCAAGATGCAGTTGGTGTAGCAGATCCTCCGGTCACTGAGACAATTTTAGCACCATATGTGGGGGTACAAATCCCCAAAACTATACCACCACTACCACCAACATATTCAACTCAGGAAGTTTTAGTTCCTCTATGTGAATTGACTGCTTCAGTTCCTCCGACAGTAACAAGGTCGGCATTTTAGTCGATTGATATTAGTTAGGTGGCCAGGCAAGAAAATTGGTGCGAGGTGAAACTACAGGCCTTCACCAAATAATTTGCTACTGCTGCAGGCAAAAGAGTCAAAGATGCACTCGATGCTGCACTAGAACCTTTCATGACCTTGCCTGGGCGGGTGGCAGATCTTGAGAAAAGATTTGATGCTCGGGAAAGAGAGATGATAAATGCTGATTTTGCTACTTTCAGGGCTGCATTGGACAAGGTGAAGGCTGAGGTTGGGATACTGCTGCAGCACCAAATTATGGTACCAACAGGATTAGCCATGCATGATGTAGAGGAAGATATTCTTATACTTGATCTTACTGTGGATTCCCCAAAGAAACCAAGAAAAAGAGGGAAAAGAAAGGCAAAAGAAAAAGAGTTGAGCCTGATAGTGAAGAAGAAAAAAAGCATAGAAAGAAAGCAAAGAAGAAGGGAAACAAAGAGAACTTGAAAAGGGCAAGACTGGAGTCTCTGGCGGACATAGAGAAATGAGAAGCAGCCATCAGAGCTAGAGCTGCAGGTGTTCATCGAGCCAGGCTCCAACTACTGTAAAGGCAGATGCTATGGGTGGGGAAAAGACAGTTGATGATACAATGGTAGGGTCGAAGACCTAGGACTCACTGGCTTGACTACTTTAAGGTATATCCTAACCCTTGGTGCTTTTTATTTCTTAATTTTAAGTTGAGGGTATAGGGAAACTGTTGTTGTAACATGTTCTGTGGATAATTAGAAGTAGACAAACACTTGAGGCAGTTAGCTCGTTTTGTGAATTTTGAGTACCTCTCCAGTGGTCTGATATGCTGTGAACTGTGTGACGTACATCTAGTGTAACCACTATGTCTCTGTTTTTGGCACTAGCGTGGCAAAAAAATAACCTGTAGAAAACAAATGCTTGAAATGGATGAGTAGTGATGTACTATATACTTGTGTGCCATGTGCGTGTAAGGTCTTACTCAGTTCCCATTATGCGTTGAATCTAGAACTTGCCTAGTTAGTCGTGTCATAGTCATAGGATAGGCGTTTAGGAAAGAATCATAGGCTGTTTTTTCATATTAACCCATTTTAGTTTAATTGACCGTCCTAATGTGAATAATATCCCTTGATCCCTTTTTGAGCCTAAATAGCCTAATTTTTTCTTGTAAACCTTTCACCTTCCCATTACATCACAATGAACCTATTTTGGCCCTGATCCTCTTTGGACACTATGCACCTTAACTTAGGCAAATAGCCTAAGTTAAGGGTGGCTATTATAGGGGTGCGTGATGCATTATGAGTATAAAGAGAGGTAAAAGAGGGAAAATGAATAACAAGTTGGATGTAGTGAAAAAGCAAATTGAAAAAGTTGATCTAATGCTTGAACAGACAGCACCCATCTTGAGGATACTTGACAAATAAAGAGGGAAGAAAAGAAGGTCAAAATTTGAAACCCCGTGAGTTAATGTAGTGCGAAGGAGGTGTAGTCACTATGAAATACCCTTGAATGTCATACCAACCCATAGACTATGTTATAATCTTAGAAATTCCCTATAGTGATACTAACTGACTTATCTGAAGACTTCGGTACTGACTATAAGGGCAAGCCTATGGCATTCGATACGCAATGTTGGAACTTCGTTCTGAGAGTGAGTCTTACGTTCATCCCTATGTTAATACATGTAAACATAAGTGAAAAAGGGATTTCTTTGTTGTGAGGGCACACCAGGTATGTTGCTATTAACTACTTTGTTCGGAGAATGTAATTTGGGTATGTGCTAGGTTGTTATTGCTGAGATTTTTTCCATATCTAGATGTTTATGAGTTACATGGTTGTTTTCAAATATTAGACACATTTGATTTTATTTTGATTGATCATGGAGATGGTGCATGTATTCTGAACTGATAAGAGTAGTTTGCTGCCGAATTGTTCTTTGTTTACTCCTAGTTATGTTTTGGTTGCTTGAGGACAAACAATTGTTTAAGTTGAGGGTGTTGATGTGTGAGTTGATGCTAACACATTTGAAGCTTTTACCTCTGAATAATTGTGAAGTTTTATGCAAATTTTGTTGTTTTTGATCGTTTTTGTATGTTAATGTAGATACAAGTGATCGGGGAGGAAACCAAAGGAAAGAAGAATAAAACAATTGAAATCTGGTGGAAATGAGCTGAAATGTATCTGACGATCATTTTGAAGCTCTCTCATACATGGGATAGGCTGTCAAAGTCACCATCAAGATTATACAGAACCTAAGAAGATTAGATGAACTGTGACGATGATTCAGAAGGGCCGTTAAGTATCTGACATCTCATCAAAATTGCTATCAAGCAGAGGGTGGAGTATGCTGATTTCCAATGAAGTGTGATGCCAGTTTCCAAGCGTCGTCAAGATCCTTGACACGCCATCAATATTACCATCTGAAGAGTCAGAAAATATCAATTCACTAGAATCTTTAATAACATCTTGCACACATCGTCATGTGTCTGACGCACTATCAAAAGCATCGTCATATAATTCGAAGAGAAATTGAAACTTTAATTTTGTTTTGTTAATTAGGGTTGGCTATTTAAAGACTTGTTTTATGGTTTTTAAAGGGGATGATTGGTCATTATCTAGGAGACATTAACTCTAAGAAGAGAGGGATGTACAATGCTTTCTTTCATCAATTATTCTTTTTGTTTCTTGTTAACTATTTTTGGTCTTTCACCTTGTGATTAAATTAAAGGAACTACTTTTTTTTTTCATCCATTCGTAAGTTGATCCTTATCATCATGAATTCAACTTGTTATTTCGTTCATCAAATCATGACATTTGACTTTCTATGAAACTTAAACCCCATCTTTTGGAAACAGTAAACTATCAGTAAAGCGTTTCATAAACAAATCGAAGTTCACACCCTATTCCCTGTGGGATTCGACCCCAACCTAGTTGGTTTTTATAGTGATAATGATCTCTTACACCCATTCGAGAGTGTAATTTGAGCATTTTCAACTCATTACTTAAAGAGAGAATGGAATGCTTAAATTAGGAAAGTTTGGGGAATTATAACATATCTCCCCCTTAGGACACTAGTTCCTTCAAAGAATAATAACTTGGCTGAGCTACTGAGGGAAATTGGGTCGATGTACGAGGCACCTAGGAACTGAATCACGACTGATTATATAAAATCTAAAAATGAGGCATGACACATGAGCTGAGCTGATTACTAAACTGAAGTATACATTATAACTAAAATTGTAACTTGGATCCATACTGAAACTAAATACTGGTACCAGATAACTAATACTAAAACTGAGGTTTAGGCTGATACGAAAGTGCTTAATTCTGAGACTGAACACTAATTACAAAGTACTGAGTACTGAAACTATAAATGATATGGCAACTGGGTTATAATAGTGTCACAATGAAGGATGACATAAGTCAAGGGTCCTAATATATGTTCACACTCTGAACTTTCCCAATTTCTTAGTACTACCTCTTACTAGTCATTTACATACATACTAACATGACATTCAAGCCTATCTTTATATCTAAACCATTGTGTAAAATAAGCATGAACCAATCTTCTTTTAACATGAAACATCTATTCTCTCCCCATCTAAGAAAATGCTCATAACTGCACTATTTTATAAGGAGAGCTTACGGAAGGGTTAAATCAAAAGGACCTGAAACATGAATGAATACCGGCTAAATTTGACACATGACTAAACCTGAGGAATAGAATGTGAACAACATGGATTTACGAAAAAGGTCTAAATTAAGGATATATATGACATAGTCTAAATTTATCTGATCGGTAGGGGTGTAGCATGAGTCATGGAAGCTGAGTATACTGTAAAGTATCACATGTGTACATGAGTCATGAGCTACATGACCTGAGTCTAGATTTTATGTGTTCATGGAACATGATTCGTAACACTAAGTGATCTAGAACTGGACTCTCTATGATGGGAACTGAAAGTGCACACGATTCTATGAAATACGTTTGAACATAAGCTGTATTCATGGAACTGAGATGAGAAGAATGCATAGGCATTATGATGACTGAAGTACAAGATTTGTACTGAGATAATATGGATTTGGGAATCATCTTCCCTTACTGATCTTTCTACACATACTAGAACTATAAGTAAAAGCTGAAAATCCAATTTTTTTAACCCTAAAGTTAAACTGATATGCAAGGCTACAATAGAATAAGAACTTATGAATATGATGAGAAAAAATAAATCAAACATAAAAATGGGGAATATGTAACATACCAACGACTGCGTATGGAGGAATTTTCTGATTCTGTCGTGACCGAAGTACATGGAGTCTGTTTGGGTGTTGCCCATGAATAGTACTAGAATTGGGACCCTGCTAATTTGGGCAGCCGAGATTAGATGATAAACGACCATGCTGACTTCAAGGACTGGATTTAGGATAATATCAGACTTTGTGACCTGGTTCGCCATATCCAAAGCAGACATTACTGTCAGTTCTAGACACCCTTATGATACTAACCAAACTCTTCGCAAAATGAATGAGTAAAAATTTTGCTCTCACTACCCTGGACCTTAGATCCTGATGCACTAGATGAAAAGAGGAATGGGACTAAAAACTTATGACTATGCTGAGAATAATTACCACTCTGTAACCCTGTCTGAGAAAAACTATAACTACCTATTTTGGCCCTCTTATTTTCTCTCTGCTTCTTCTTAAGTTTTTGCTCCTCCATCTGTTGGGCATAGACCATAAGCCTAGATATGTCCATCTTCTTGATCAATATTGCAGTCCTAAATTCCTTAACAACTCTACCTGATACCCTTGATACAACTTACTCATTCTAGATCTACTGTCTTCTACTACATGGGGAGCTTTTTTGTCTAACTGGATGAATTTAAGGGAGTATTATTTTACACTCAATAAGGTTGATAATCTCTAACACCTTGGCTTCTTTCTGCTCTAGATGAAAGAATCTGTTTAAGAAGGCTGTAGCAAATTCTTCCTACTCCACGAGCTCTCTATTGGTACCCCTGGCTACCTTTCACTCCTTATACCACATATGGACTATATCTTGTAGATGATAGGTGGATAACTCTATGCTCTTACTGGAAGTCACTCTCATGATGTCTGTGACTTTCTGAACCTGTTCAAGGAACTCCTATGGATCCTCTTTGGGCTTAGAACCGATGAAATAGGGAGGATTTATTCGGGTAAAGTCTCGAATCCTGGCTGCAGTAGAATTAGCCATTGGGTTGGCCGAAATAGTAGGTGGCTGATCATTCTAAGCTACGATTGAATGAGCTAGAGTAGTGAATGCAGTCTTGAATTCTGAATGGGAGACATACTCATCTAGAGGATTTGTCTGGACTAGCTGAGGTTCTGACTGATTTCCATCCCTCCTTCGTTAGTCCTTTTGGAAGGCATGATCTGCAAATGAAGGGAAGAGTGGATTAGATTGAGAGTTTAATTTGAGAGTATACTCACTGTCATGACTTGAATACCAAAAGAAGGGAAACTGTTCCTATAACATCTCATAGCCTCCTGCACATAAGTGTGGTGCACAACACACTCACGTACAAGACTCTACTAGATGCGACTTTTCGACTTCCTAGAACACTATTGAACCTTAGGCTCTGATACCAAGTTTGTAACACCCTAATTTTCTAAACCGGAATGCTATGTGAAGCTCATGATCCCGAAGGACCACAAGCTAACCCATGACAGATATCTGTACCTATATACTGCATATTATACGTATAAAATGTGGAAACATGAACTGAAAGCCCGTAAGGTTCGATACTACATAACTGAAAAATAAAAAAAACTAGAATAAGGTGGTATCATAGCACCAAAACCATCTGAAAATGCCTAAGTCTGAATCTGAAAATACTGTAGTCGTCTAAAAGCCTTTAAACTGTCTGAATAAGGAGTTGAATGAATATGTCTCCAACTAACTTCCAACTACTAAAAACTAAACAAAAATACTAAAATAATGAAGATAATAATCATGACCTTGAAGGATGAGGACTCACTGCTAATTGGACTACAACTGCTGATCTGGAACTCACGCCTCTAAACCTATGGAGTAAAAATAAAAAAAAACACCATAGAAAAACTCCGTCAGTACATTTAAATATACTGAGTATGCATAGTGATAGGCTGAAATGCATGGAGTACATATGCATGAACAGTACTAGCTGACTGACTATTATGAACGTGAGAATACATACATGCACATGTAACTGCTACTGAACTCGTGGTGATATTGACTACTGAGTCTGAATACTAATAATGTGAGTTTACTGATACTGAAGTACTGAATATCTGAGAGACTGATACTATATTACTGGTAAAGAAATGATTGTTTAGATAGTTCTGTTTATGAAGAACTGATCTATTTGACTGTATCTGGTAGTTCTAAAAATGAGTATTGATAGCATGAGTTTACTGATATCTAACATGACTGATAAGAGAGTTTTGTTAACTGATATAACGGATAACGTGGGTGACTGTAGCTAACAGTCCTAAATCTAAGAGAACTATCTGAGTTCCATACTGTATCTGAATGACTGAGTCTGACATCAATCCTAACAGGCAGGTGATCTATGAATCTGATAATACTGTTAACATGAGTGACTGTATCTGATAGTCCTGAATTCTGAATAACTATCTTAGTTTATTTACTGAGACTGAGACTGAGACTGAATGACTAAAACTGAGATTGTGGGAGCTAATCATCTAACTAATATGCCCTGAAATTGATGTGGTGGGGTCCAACCTGTAACCCCAGCTGGAAGGGTGTCAATACCATGCCACGGGTAAAGACAAGCTATGAGTATACCCTTTTTGATAGGTAGCACTTCTGTCAATCCCTCCTAGTAGGAAACTCAAAAGAGATGTACATAGTCCTTAAACGCATAGGGTGTATGTCAACGCACGCTAGATACATAGTTCTGGAATACAATAATTGCTTCTAAGGATCACACCCTCCACTGAATAATAGGTGAGTACCCATCCTTGGGTTTAGTCGGTGCTGTATGCTACTCCCATGTGAATAACAATGAACTTGATTAACCAAGCTGAACTGATTAACTGAACTGATAGTATTTTGTTAGCTGAGCTAAGATGAATTCATTGAGTTCCATTGAGTGACGGAAATACTACTAAGATCTGAGGACTGAATGAGAGTACTGAAGTTACTGAGAATAATGATACTGGAATTTCTGAGATTTACTGAGCTATTGAGATTACTGAGATTTCTGGGATTTCCTGAGTCACATGACTAATTGAGTTCTAGGGATCAGGTCTTGACTGAGAGTATCGTGAAACATGACATGGCTCTAGGCACACAACTATGTTTTCTAGGTACAAGTACCCCCAGGACTCGATGGAAGGAATCTGACACACATGACTGACTTGATCATAAGAATAGAGTCCACAATTCACAATATTAAAAGTAGAGGATTTCATGCTACACATGTTTCTCAACATCTTATTCATGGAAGGGAATGCCTACAACATGTATATACTTGCATAACTTCAATATCATGCTCATTCCATATTACAACAACAATGCAAAACAACGACATGGAATTCATGTGGAAATCAAAAAGCATAGAGCATGGACTTGTCATATAAGCACTATTGAATCATGGAACATGAATTCTATATCCTAGGCATTTTATCAAACAGCTTGAATGTACAACTTTGGGAATAGACTTATTTATGAATTCTACAATCCAAATCACCCAAAGTTCGTCTATTTCAACTAGCATGCCATCCTAGTTTATATAAACCCATAAAATTCTATCTTAACATCATTCAACACATAAACATGATCAACAATCAAATAAAAACATAAAAATCATGGGATATAGTTTAAAATAGGGTTCTTGGACTTCATGGATGAAAGGAGTCCATGAATGAACACACGCATACCTTTATCTCGTGAATCTACGAAGGTTGACAGAGAGATTTCCTTGAAATTGAACCTTCTATGAAAACCCTAGCTTGTGTTCTTGAGAGTATTTGAGAAAAGAGGCTATATTTTGGTCTAAATGAAGAAAAATTCTTTGTTTTTGACTTATATAGTGTTGGGGAATTGACCAAATTACCCCTCAAGGAACGGAGGTGGAATGCTGAAAACTGGGCACCCACTGGAGTTGCAAGGCGGTGCCGGGCAATTCCCTCGCTCTAGCCAGGCGACGCCTGGAAATAACGGTTGAGTTTCTTGAGCGACGCCTTCCAAGAGTGTTGCTCTAAGCGGGGCAACGCGGGCTTATCACCCTGAGCTACTATTTTGGATATCCAAACATGCCCTTACGCTATCCAAAAAATTCCGAAACTTACCCGAGATGTCCAACTACCTTGACCCATCGCAACCCAACTTCAAAATCCAAAAACGAATGTCGTGAAGGCCGTCAATTAAATCCCCAAAGTTCAGAGGTGTAAAATGAGACTAAGTGTTGAATACTAAGCAAAAATTTTCTAAGTCTTGAGGATAGTAAAGTTACATGAGCTGAATTTCGGACTAAGGATTTTACGGGGTATTAAACTTACATCCCTCGTAAGGATGGAGACTAGATCCTCAAAAAAGGACAATCTTTCATCTAACTATATTGGATCCAAAAATAAGAAATGAGATTCATCTGGAATATAGATCCATAGGATGGATATATGAAAAATTTGATGAACACTTGATAAATCTAGGGGCAATGCTAACTCATAAGCTACAAGCCTAATTGTCCAAAGAATCTCAAGGGTCCAACATACATGGGGATAAATTTGACCCTCTTTCCAAAGCTCATCACACTCTTCATGGGTGAAACATGAAGAAATAATCGATCACCAACACTAAATATCAAGGCATAAAGTCTACGATCCACATAGAACTTCTGCTCACTCTAAACTACTTGAAGTCTATCCTGAATGATGCCAACTCTATCCAAAAACTCGCAAAGAAAATACGTACTTCGAGGCCTTGTATTAGAAACCTTAAACCAATAAACTAGAGAGCAACAACACCTACCATACAAAGTCTCGAAGGGATCCATCTCAATACTAGAATAGTAGTAATTAGTATATGCAAGTTCTTTATTTTATGCAAACTCTTACAAAGCTAAATGTTGCTCCCACTGAACTGTTCAGTCCATAACATAAGCGCGGAGCATATCCTCCGTAACCTAAATAGTTCTCTTTGACTGTCCATCGGTCTAGGGTTGAAACATTATGCTAATATCAACCTGGGTACCTAACTCCTCATGAAATGCCTTCAAAAAGTGAAAAGTGAAATCAAAACCTCTATCTAAAATAATAGAAACTAGTACATCATAGAGATGAACTATCTCAAAATATAGATACGGTCCAACCTCTTATCACTGAAAGAAACCTGAATAGGAATGAAATAAGTGGAGTTTTTCAATCGATCCATAATGACCAAAAAACTATCAAAACCATAAGAAGTATGAGGCAACCCAATCATGAAGTCCATAGTGATCCTTTTCTCTTTCTACTATGGAATGGATAACCTTTAACGTAAACCATTAGGCCTCAAATGCTTAGTATTTACCTAATAGAAACATTGGTAAAGAGCTACAAATTCCGCTACATCCTTTCTCGTACAACCTACCATAGTTCTGGCCTAAATCATGATACATCTTGGTCACTCTTAGACGAATGGAATACTTAGGACGACGAGCCTCCTCCAATATCAGTCTCACCCAATCACCCACCTTCAACATGCAGACTCGACCTCCAATCTTAAAAGTACTATTGGAATAAAGTAAGGCCTAACTAGCCTTACCACTCAACACCATATCCCAAATCACTCTCAACTCAACTTCATCAAACTGATGAGCCAAAATCTGCTCCATCTATGAAAATCTAGCCTCCACAAATGCCAAGACATGCCCAGGATTGAAAATATCAACCCTAAACATTTGGTTAGCCAAAGACTAAGCCTATAAGGCCAAAGCCTTCTCTTGGGTCAAAAGATGCGACCAACTACAAAAACTAGTCGAGTTCCATCTCAAGGTATCTGCAACCACATTAGCCTTCCCGAATGATATAGAATAGTAACATGATAATCCTTAAGCAACTCAAGCAAACAATGCTACCCCATATTAATATCTTGATAGGTGAAGAAACACTAAATGCTATTATGATCTAGGAATATCTCACAATGGAGTCCATGAAAGAAATGCCTCCAAAACTTTAAATCAAATATAACCATGCACAACTATAAATCATGGATAGGGTAATTCTTCTCATGGGGATTCAACTGAAGAGAAGAATACACAATTACCTACCTTTCTTCATTAACACGAAACCTGACCTAATATCAAAACACCATAGAAGATGGTAAAATCTCCATCCTTTTTGGGCAGTGTTAAGATATGAGCTATAGTCAACAAATTCTTTAACTTTTAGAAGCTTGCCGTACAAGCATAGGAACACAAAAATAAATCTTTTTTCTAAGTTAACTTAGTCAAAGAATTTACAATAGATGAAAAACCCTAAACAAAAGCACCAATAGTAGCCTGCTAAGCCACCAAAACTCCAAATCTCTATAGGAGAAGTAGGCCCTGCCTTATCACGAATATCTGCAATCTTGGCTAGATCAGTCATGATATCTTCCTTTGTTCCCACATTATCCATGAAAGAGATAGACTATAACCAAAACTCTCACTTGGAGAACTTAGCATACAACTTCTCACCCTCTTAAGTACAATCCACAAATGCTCCTTATGGTTGGCCTCACTCTTGGAGTAAATAAATAATAATCTATAACTATAATGATAAAAGAGTTGATATATAATCAAACCACCTAGTTCATCAACTCTGTAAATGCGGTTGAGGAATTGGTCAACCCAAAGGACATAAACAAGAACTTATAATGATTGTATCCAGTCTGAAAAGTTGTCTTTGGAATTTCCAAAGATCTAATCCTATACAAGTGATACCCAAACCTCAAATCAATCTTTGAAAATATTAAAGTACCCTAAAGTTGATAACAAATCATCAATACAAGGAAGAGGATACTTATTCTTAACCATCACCTTGTTCACCTATCGATAATCAATTTAGATACACATAGACCCATATTTTTTCTTCACAAACAAGATAGGCACAACATAATGTGACATACTAGATCAAATAAATCCCTTATACAAAAACCACTACAACTGATCCTTTAATTGCTCAAACCCTGCTAGGGACATCGTATAAGGATGAATAGATATTGTCTAGGTTCCTAACTCAACATCAATAGCAAAGTCAATATCATAATTTAGAAGCATACCAGGAAAATCAGTAGGAAACACATCCATGAACTCATGAACAATACAGATAGAATCTTAAAAAAGTGGTATAGTAATACTAGTATAATGAATATTTGCCAAATATGAGAAACATCCCCTATTAACTAAGGGGCGAGTATGCAAAAAGTATATAACACTCTTTGGACCTGAATGAAATAGACTGTTCCAAGATGTCATTGGTACAAAAAAAAAGCAAAAGTCATGATCTTTCGTAATAGTCTAGGATATTATAATTGGGAGATAACCAAAACACACCCAAGATAATCAAAATCTACCATATCAAGGACGATTAGATCTACCCAAGTCCCACGCCTAGCAAAAGTCATAATACATGATCGATACACCTGATCAACTACTAAAGAGTCTCCTACATATATAGATACATAGATAGGCTCATTAGTAGAATAAAAATCCAAAGCAAAAATTTGCAGCAAATAAGAAAAAGTCGATCCCAAATCAAATAAAAAAATATAGATCTTAATAAAATGCGAACGATACCTATGATAACAGCATTAGAAGCCTCTATCTCTAGCCTAGAGGGTATAATATAACATTGTCCATGTCTAGTACCCGACTGAGTAGCCTTAAAAACACCACCATAGGCATCACTAACTCGACCTCACGCACCTCTTGTAGTACGTCTACTGCTTGGAGAATCACCTCTCACTATTGATATAGGAGTAGGTTTTAAAACATAGTTAGGATAATCCTTTGCCAAATAACCAAACTCATCACATATATTGCATATTCTACATCCCAACTCAATAGGTAGAGATATGACTAAGCTAGAATGGACACCCTAGAATGACGTTTGGCCACCCAAAGCTATTGAATCAGAAGACCAACTGCCTGAACTCTGCAAGGCTACCTATAAGGATCTGTCGAGATACCTATGAAAACCTTAAAAATCTTTAACCTAAAGAGTGTGACCACTAAACTCACCCTAATAGTGCACCTTCTTAACGTATCTCTGAGAAGCTTGATCAATAGGCTTGATCATCTTTGTATGATCCACTATATTTTAAAATGATACTCCTACACTACCATTTTGGTAGTATCCAACTGAATGAAAATGTATATTACTTTATAAACTTCTGAATCTTCTCAAACATAGTGGACATACTGGTAATAAAATATCTAGACAAGGCATGGAAATATGGCTCACACTCTATAATAGTTATGGAACCCTACTACAAGAGATCAAACTCGCCTTTCATTTGATCCCTCAAACTGTATGGAACAAACTTATAAAAAAGGCCTAAAAAAACTAATCCCAAGTAATGTCTAGTGAACCAAGAGGTTTGAAACTAATAAATGAGCTCCACTAATCCCTGGCTGGATATCTCAACTGGCAGGTAGTGTAAGAAACCTATGCGACTTAAGAGATCCAAGTTTATGCAACTTCTCATGATAATCAATCAAGAACTCATAGGCATCATCTCCCACAATATAACTGAACTTGGGTTGACCCAAGTGAGTGAATCTATCAAATCTCTTTTGATTCTCAGAGGATATAATTGTACTCATAATAATTGAAGGAATAGTGAATATAGCTTGCTGAGGCTCCATCTAAGAGGGTATCACATATGAAGGTTAGACTCTTAATCTCAGAATACCATAATTAAATATTTACACAAAAGGAGAAACAACACTCAGAATCTAGAAAGTACTATATGCATATGTAGAAAGCATTAGAGAAATCATAATTGGAGTAAGAGGAATATTATAGTCATACTTTAGCATAGATAGCGGTATAATACTTAAAGCTAAAGGAATAAAAGGTAGACTCAGAGGAACACCCTCTAAATGAGTTAGCAAATAAATTAATAACCACTCCAATCCTTAGGTAGAAGAACTCTGTGGAACTTGAGTAGGTCACATTCTTTAGTATTCTTATCTTGGGGCTTAGGGGAGGCCCTTAGAACTATCTTTGGAAGGGGTATATCCTGTGCCTATCCTCTGCCTTAAGCCCATACACGACCACAACTCGCCCCATAGATTAGGATCTCTTCTTAGATGATGGCTTAGTGACATGACCTAACCCAAGTGTAAAGCCCTGATTTGATGAACCAGAATGTTATACGGTGCCCATGACCCTGAATGACCACAAGCTAACCCATGACTAATATCTATACCTATACATTGGATAATATATCATAAAATGCAGAAAACATGACTAAAAAGGCCATAAGGTTCAACTGAATAAAGTATCTGAGAAATCATAATATCCATATGGGGTAACGAATACCCAAAACATCTGAAAGAAAATGAAGTATGAAACAAAATCTGAAAGCCTCTAAGTACTGTCTAAATAAGGAGTTGAAGGAACATATCTCTAACTAACTTCGTAAACAAAAATTTAAACTGAAATAATAAATAATCCAAACATATCATCCTCAAAGGATGAGGGCACATTACAAGTATGAATACTGGAATGTTGTCGCTACTACTGATTTGGAACTCGTGCCTTAGGACCTATGGTGTAAAATAAAAAGAAAACACCATAACACAAATTCATTAGTATATTGGAATGTACTGACTATCCAAGTGAGGTAGTCTAAATGCATGGGGTTCATATGCATGAACAATGCTAACTGACTGACTAATATGAGCGTGAGAGTGCATACATGAATATATGGTAATTGAGATTGTGATAACATAAAGACTGAATGTATATACTGATAACATTGTTGTTTGATATCTAACATGACATATAACTAAGTTTTGATAACTGGTATAACATGGGTGACTGTATCTAACAGTCCTGAATTTGATGGAACTATTGTGTTCTGTATTGTGTCTGAGCGGACTATATCTAACAGTTTTGATATACTAAAATCTGAAGAACTATCTGAGTTCTTTTACTGAGAATGAGACTAAATCTGTGGGAAGTAGTTATTTAATCAACATGCCCCATGTATGCTAATATAGCTGAGCTTACGTCTAATCTCTGCCCTGACTAGAAGGGTGTCAGTACTGTGCCACTGGTAGAGACAAGCGGTAGGTGACCCTCATCTGATAGTATCCCCAAAAGAGAATGGCGAGGCACTCATCTAACAGTGCTTATCTACCTCATCAACCCTCATCTGACAGTGTTGATGATTCAACCTATGTTAGCTACATAGTTCTGGAATGCAAGGGTGACTTCTAAGGATCACACCCTCATCTGACAGCGTGTGTCCCCACCCTTGGGTTTGCTCGGTGCTAATTTCTACTCCCATCTGATTATAATCTGAACATAACTTACTAACTTGTAAGCGTACTAAATTCCATTAACTGAAGGAATACTACAGAAGTTTGATAACTGACTGAGATCATGAGATTTCTGAGATTTCCTGAGCAATAATACTGACTAAATTCTATGGAACATGGCTTGAATGAGGATATTGTGAAACATGATACTGGTTCTAAGCACATATCAATATTTTTTGGGTACAAGTACCCCCAAGACTCGATGGAAGGGAACTGACACATATGACTGACTTGATCATAAGAGTAGAGTCCACAATTCACAATATCATATTTAGGGGATTTCATACTACTCATGGTTCTAAAAAATCCATTACATGAAAGGGGTCGCATTTAACATAGAAGTACTTGCATATCTTCAATATCATGTCAATTCCATATCACAATACCAACACATAACTATAATATACAATTCACGTGGAATTATAAAGCATAAAGCATGGACTTGTCATTTAAGAACTATTGAGGCATAAATCATGTATTCTATCATCCTAGGAATTTTATCCAACACCTTACATGCACAACCTTGAGCAAAGGTGTATTTAACAATTTAGCCATCTTAGACAATCCTAATTCATGGGTTTCAACGACAAGCACACATATTTCATGAAAACACCTTAAGATACCTTCTTGAAGATTAAACAACAATCATCAACATATACATGATCATATCAAAACAATGCAATCACAATATAATGTTTAAAACATTATTCTTATACACCACAAATTAGAGGAATTCGTGGATGAACTCTATACATACTTGAGATTAAGAATCTGTGTAAATTAATGGTGAATTTCCCTTGAACCTTGAAACCCCCAATTGAACCCTAATGTGTTCTTGAGAGGATTTTAAAAATGGTATATTTTGGTGTAAATGGGAGTTAATCCCATTTTTGTGACTTATATAGGGGTGGAAAAATAACCAAATTACCTATCTAAATGCAAATATTTAATGACTAAAACTGGGCATCGACGCTACAGATGATGCCCCACATTGGTTTATCAATGCTATAGCCAACTCCCCATGTTGGTTTCATCGACTCTTCAGCTGACGACCCACGTAGAGTTTGCGTTGACTCACTAGAATTGACTTTGAGAGCTGGGAAAGTAATTATCAATGCTATAGGCGATATGTTGCACCATAATCGCGTTGATACACTATTTTGCAATTCTAAACATGGTTTAAAGGAGTTCCAAAAATTCTGAAATTTACCTAAGATGTACTACGACCTTGTCCCATCGCAATGAAACTTGAAAATCTTAAAATAAAGGTTGGAAAGGTCATCAAATAAATCCCCCAAGTTTGGAGGTCTAAAATAAGACTAAGTGTTAAAAACTTAGCAAAATTTTCTAAGTCTTGGATCTTGTAAAGCTTAAGGAGATGAATTTTTGACTTAGGATTTTATCGGGTCTTATAATTTCTCCCCCTTGGGAACATTTATCCTCGAATGAGACTGAATGAAAGGGGAAACAATAGACCGAACATGAACTAAACATGAATAGCCTGATCAAAGGATATTACTAGGAATTCGAAATGACCATACTGAGTATGAAAGGTTGTCTTCGGAATGTCATAATCTCTGACTCAAAGATGATGATAGCCTGATATGAGGTCTATCTTAGAGAAATAAGTGCTATCCTCAAGTTGGCGATTTATGGAAGTGGATACCTGTTCTTCACCATAACTTTATTGAGTTGATGGAAATCAATACACATCCTAAGAGAACTATCTTTCTTGCGCATGAATAAAACTGGAGTGCCCCACTGGGAAATACTAGGTATGATGAATTCTTTATCTAAGAGATCCTTCAACTGTTCTTTTAGTTACTTGAGTTCTTCTATTGCTATTCTGTATGGTGTAATAAAAATAGGCTGAGTATCTAGAAGAAAATCAATGTCGATATCTATTTCCTTTTTGTGAGGAATTCCTCGAACATCCCCGGGAAAGACATTTAAATATTCATTATCCATTGGGACTGATTCAAGACTGGGAGATTCAGAACAAGATTCCTTAACATGCATGAGATGATAAATACGCCCCTTAGATATCATTTTTCTTGTTCGAAGGTAGGAAACAAGCTGACCGCTGAAAGCTGAAGTACTACCCTTCCACACTAAGATGGGCTTATTTTAAAATTGAAACTGAACTATTCTATTTATGTATTCGACTGTGGCATAGCAGGAATGAATCCAATCCATACTGATAATGACATCGAAATCAATCATCTCTAATTCGACTAAGTCTGCTGATGTGAGTTTCTAAAATATCATAATCGGGTAGTTCCTATATACCTACCGGGCTATAATGGTTTTACCCATTGGGGTGGATTATGAGAAAGACTATGTTAGGATTTCGGGACTGATTTTGAAATTGCCTGCTATAAAGGGAGTAACAAAGAACAAAAAAGGACCTGGATCTAGTAAAGAATAAATATGCACATGAAAGATCTGTAACCTACCAGTAATGACATCAGGAGAATATTTCCTGATCTTGTCGAGTATGAAGAGCATAAAGTCTGTTTTTGTGTTACCCACTAGTAGCACTAGAGGTGGCACCCTGCTAGTTCGGAACTAGAGTTGTGGAACAGTTCGGAGAATACTAATAACCTTACTGGGGAAAATCCCTAACTCTATTTCCTGGATTACCACAACTTAAACAAACATCACTACCTGCTTTGCAAGCGCCCTTGAGGTTCTTACCACAAGTCTGGCAAAGGGGATTTATTGGGGTAATATTAACACTACCCTGAGACTGAGAGCCTGGTGCTCTATCTCTGTTACCATCTATGGATTTGAAAACTGAAGCACTGGCGGAGGAAATAGATGGAGCTAATGACTTAGAGCGAAACTATAAATGGTTTCCTCCTTCTGACTTAAGCTGAGTAAAGTTGAAACTGCCTGACCTTGTCCTCTTATTCTGCTTCTCCCTCATTCTAACTTTCTGATTCTCTACCTGTTGGGCATGAGTCATGAGTCTAGCTAGAGTCATGTCACTATTTAGCATGTCGGATCTTCACTTATTTACCATGCTATCATTCAAACCTGACATGGACTTACTTATCTTAGCCCGACTGTCTGCAACCACATAAAGGGCATATCTTGCTAATTGAGTATACCTTAGTGAATACTCTTTATCCATTACGTTTCCCTTCCTGAGGTTGATGAATTCTAACACCTTAGGTTCTCTAAGCTTAAGGGGAAAAACCAATCAAGAAAAGCGATGGCAAACTTTTTCCACTCTACTGACCCTTCTTTCTTTGGCCTCTTTGCTAACCACTACTTATACCAAGTGTGAGCAACATCCTGCAGTTGGTATGTGGCTAAGTTGACACTCTGGCTAGAAGCAACCCCCATGATTTCTGTGACCTTTTGAACCTAGTAAAGGAATTCCCATGGGTCCTCGTCTGACTTAGACCCTGTGAAAGATGAAGGATTCATCCGGGTGAAGTCCTGAATCCTCGCTGCTGCTTTATTAGCCACTCGGTTGGCTGGGGCAGCTGCTGGTCATTTATTTTGGGTGGTAATAGACTGGGTAAGAGCAGTGAACACTGCTCTAAACTCCGCATGGCAAAATTGGTCATCCAAGGACTCTTCTTAGACAGGCTGATTTATTCTCTTGGGAGGCATGATCTGAAATAAAGAGAAAAGAAGATTAGGCTAATAGTTTAACTTATGATTATGCTTATTGGCACGACATGAATACTGAAAGAAGGGAAACTGTTCCTAAAATATCTCATAGCCTCCTGTACATAAATATGGCACGAAACACACCTATGTACAAGACTCTACAAGAAGCGGCTTTCAGACTTCCTAGGATACTAGTGAACCTTAGGCCATGATACCAAGTTTTTAACTCCAAGATTTGCTGAACCAAAATGCTACGCGGTGCCTATGACCCCGAAGGACCACAAGTTTGCCCATGATTGATATTTGTACCTGTACACTACATAATATATCATCAAATGTAGAAAAAATGACTACAAAGGCCATAAGGTTCAACTGAATAAAGTATCTAAGAAATCATAACATCCATATGGGGTAAGGAGTACCTAAAACATCTGAAACCAACTGAAGTCTTAAACTAAATCTGAAAGGCTCTATGTACTTTTTGAATAAAGAGTTGAAGGAACATGTCTCTAACTAACTTTGTAAACTGAAAACTAAATTGAAATAATAAATAAAGTCAGAACATATCTTCCTTGAAGGATGAGGACTCACTGTGAGTCTGAATACTAGAATGTTGTTGCTACTACTGATCTGGAAATAGTGCTTCGGGATCTATGGTGTAAAATAAAAAGAAAACACCATAGCGTAAATGTGCTAGTACATTGGAATGTACTAAGTATGAAAGTGAGGTGGGCTAAATGTATGCATAATGCTAACTAGCTGACTAATATGAACATGAGAGTGCATACATGAATACATGGTAACTGAGATCGTGATAACATGAAGACTGAATCTATATACTGATAACATGGTTTTCTGATATCTAACATTACTGATAACTAAGTTCTAATAACTAGTATAACATGAGTGACAGTATCAAATAGTCCTAAATCTGGTGGAACTATCTGAGTTCCGTAATATGTCTGAGTTGAGTGTATCTGACAATCTTGTTATGCTGAAATCTAAAGAACTATCTGAGTTCTTTTACTGAGACTGAAACTGAAATTGTGGGAAGTATTTATTTAGCTGACATGCCCTATATATTCTAATATAGATGAGCTGGGGTCCAATCTCTTCCCCGGCTAGAAGGGTGTCAGTACCACACCACTGGTAAAGTCAAGCTGTGGGTGACCCTCATATGACAGTGTCCCCAAAAGAGAATGGTGGGGCCCTAATCTGACAGTGCTTATCCACCTCATCCACCCTGATCGAATGGTGTTGATGTCTCAACCTATGCTGGCTACATAGTTCTGTAACGCAAGGGTGACTTCTACGGATCATACCCTCATCTGACTGTGTGTGTTCCCACCCTTGGGTTCACTCGATGCTAATTTCCACTCCCATCTGATTAGATTGTGAACATGATTTACTAACCTGTACATGGACTGAACTTACTGAATTCCATTGTCTGATGGAATACTACTGATGTCTGATAACTGACTGTGATCATGAGATTATTGATATTTCCAGAGTCACATGACTGATTGAATTCTATGCGACATGGCTTGACTGAGGATATCATAATACATGACACTAGCTCTAGGCACATAACTATATTTTTTTGGGTATAAGTACTCCCTGGACTCGATGGAAGGAAACTGACACACATGACTGACTTGATAGTAAGAGTAGGGTCCACAATTCACAATATCATATTTAGGGGATTTCATACTACTCATGGTTCTCAACAATCTATTACATGGAAGGGGTCGCATTTAACATGGAAGTAATTGCATAGATTTAATATCATGTCCATTCCATATCACAGTAGCAACACATACCAATAATATGGAATTCACGTGGAATTATAAAACATAGAGCATGAACTTGTCATTTAAGCACTGTTGAGTGATAAAACATGTATTCTATCATCCTAGGCATTTTATCAAACCCCTTATATGCACAACCTTGAGCATAGGAGTATTTAACAATTTAGCCATCTTAGACCACCCAAATTTATGGGTTTCAACTACAAGCACACATATTTCATGAAAAAACCTTAAGATACCATCTTGAAGCTTAAACAATAATCATCAACATGTACATGATCATTTCACATCAAGACAATCACAATGTAATTTTTAAAACATGATTCTTGGACTCCATGAATGAAAGGAATCCATGGCTAAACACTACGCATACCTGAGATTAAGAATTTGTGAAAATTAACGGTGAATTTAGATTGAATCTTGAAACCCCCAATTGAATCCTAATGTGTTCTTGAGAGGATTTTGAGAAGAATGGGTATATTTTTGTGTAAATGGGAGTTAATCCCATGTTTGTGACTTATATAGGGATGGGAAAATAACCAAATTATCCTTCTGAACACGGATATTTAATGACTAAAACTAGGCATCGACGCTACAGGCGACACCCCACGTCTGTTTATCGATACTATAGCCGACGCCCAACGTCAATTTCATCGACATTACAGTCGATGCCCTGCATCGAGTTTACGTCGACTCACTACAATTGACTCTGAGAGCTGGGAAAGTATTTATCAATGCGATAGGCGACACGGCGCGCCATAATCGCATTGATACACTGTTTGCAACTCCAAACATAGTTTAAACGAGTTTCAAAAATTCTGAAACTCACCTGAGATGTACTATGACCTAGCCCTATAGCAACGAAACTTGAAAATCTAAAAATGAAGGTCGGGAAGGTCGTCAAATAAATCCCCAAAGTTTGGAGGTCTATGATAAGACTAAGTGTTAAGCACTTAGCAAAATTTTCTAAGTCTTAGAGCTTGTAAAGTTTAAGGAGCTGAATTTTTGACTTAGGATTTTATGGGGTCTTACACTAGGACCTTGTCGTAATGGGCATCCCAACTCTGTCTAGGTCTGGAGACCACCCCTGTTACCCAACCCAACCTTTATCGCCTACCTTGAGTTGACTGAATTTCAAATATATAATTAGATAGCGTAGTTGGACCGAGACTGACTTTGGCATAAGTCTATTCCTAGACTGACCCGACCAAGCCATCATATCCTCCAAACTGTGCCAACCAAACCAATACCATTTCAAGGGCCATAAACCAGAACATAAACAAAGGTGTTCCAAGAAATAATATAATTAATCCCTAAATGAAAGAGGATATAAAAACCAATAATATCATACACAGGTATCAGCCCCAATACTAATACTAATTCAAAGGTTGACATAATTACCGATCCCGCATATACTAACCTATAGTAGTACCACAAATCCTATAACCAAAAGAGTAATAAAATGCGGTTGGGACATACCTCCAGCCATAAATAAAACCAAAATCCGTAAGTAATCTAGAGTATGAAATAACATCCATGAAATGAAGCATTTTAAAAATATAGAAGCTCACTACTTCAATCAAAAACTGACCCTCAAGTATTCTAATATTAATTAGGAGGAGTAGAATAGTTAGTTCGTATATCACATGGGGATACAACCGCCCAAATGCGGGTTAGTGGGAGAATGCTAACATAAACTCAGGATAAGGATAATATAATACCAATTATAAAACCAAGTAAAACCATTTATGTGCACACAAACCATGCATATAATTATATATCTATCCATACCGTGAAAGGGAACCGGGTTTAGCATGCCATTAAAATACTTACCTTTCAAATCCTAAATCCACCCTTTGAGCTATATGTGTTCAGCTTCTTGTGCTGAAAAGACCCCAGTGTATGAAGCCGTACAACCAGAGAAAAGAACTTGGGATGAGTAGTATATCCCCCAAAATATAAAGTGTGACATCATGCACATGGTCACTAGGAATAGACCTCACATCAGTAAATATAAGTTTCCAACATTGATCCCCGTTGGACCTTTACTTTCAACGGCTTTTCTACACACACCCCTTTAAGCTTAATTAAAACCATTACCAAACAAACAAATCATTATCCATTTATTATTAACCAAGTCCATTAGTAGTGGTATCATCATACCGACTATAACTTGTAAGTATTATCCTTAGCCAAACATTTTTATGATCAAGGGATTTCCATATACCCATAGATCATATTATCCAACTAACTTGGGGGATTACCATGTACCCCATAAGTATGTTTATTAGTCCAAATCATTCAAGAACCATTTAAACCATTCATATCTTTTGAGGTTCCATTACCAAGTTTAGACAATGCATAAGTTCTATTCAAAAACCAATATTATAGTGAAAGCATTGTTTTAGGTATTTTATCAATCACATTGGGTGCATAGTATTTCCAAAACCAATTCCAATTATCAACAACCATTCCCATGCAGTCCAATTATCCAAAACAAGCATTAAAGCATATAAAAGCATAATTAAAGCACAGGGAAACCATAACCAAGCATCTATAAATAAAACCCCCAAATCATATTTGAAAACCCAAACCATACAATATTCAAACCATGAAAACATTGTATAAAACCATGCCTTTAGTTTAAACTAAAAATAAGGGAAGAGAACATTCCTTAAGACAAGATGATGATGGAGACAAATCCCTAAGACAAGCCCCAAATAAATCCCTAAGAGGAAACCCTAGATTTCTTTGCCCAAGAACTCTAGAAAGGATTTAAGTGTGTTTTCTAAGTGTTTAAGAGTAAAATAATAGGGAAAATAAGCTCCCATAAGGAATATAAGTCATGGGACCTTATTAGGATAAGTGGGGAAATATCCATATTTACCTCAAACTGCATTAAATTCCCATCATATGGTACGTCAAACCCTTACGAGTCATAACCAACCTGTACAAGCGGTACCTACCTATCTTACCCTTGGTCTTCCCCCTTGGACCCAACACTGTCCAAGGTATGGCACACTCAAACCCAAGTCATATTCAAGTGTATGATTGATACCCATAAACTCTACCCCTAGAAGAATAGAATCCTAAGAAGAGTGAAAACTATCCCTTATACAAGTCTATGGTATGTGTCGTACCTTGGCTTACGGCTTATGTTGAGACACTTGTACTCAGATCCAACCTAAGTCACTAAGTGTAAGGATAACTGAATGAACCAAATGATATGTATCAACTAATACGACTCTTAACACTAAATCGTAACTATTTCAGTAACCAAAATCCACTCTTCCAACCAACCATGATAATTATATGATTAGACTATACCATCTATACCCTAGTGTACGACTCGTACCCCATAATTGTATCATGACCAGAAGTCAAAAATCTAAAAAAATTTATAAGGGTCAAAACCTATGGTGTTATAGTCTGCCCTACTTGGATTATTCATCCCCGAATAACAGACAAGGTAGGGGTAAGCAGACGCATAAGTCATTTGCATTATCAAATATATTCCCAATATTTAACAAAGTTTGAAAACAATAAGGCAAAGATATTAATCTTTTGTTTAACAAACTCAAAAAAAAAAGATGTGTTGAAGACACATACCTTCCACACGAATCCTAGGAGAGGAAAATAGATACGGATAATTGGACTTCATGTCCTCCTCCGCTTTCCATGTAGCTTCTTCCACCCTCTAGTTTCATCAAAGAACCTTAACTGAAGCCATATCCTTGGTCCACAACAAATGAATCTACCTATCCAATATCTAAACTGGGACCTCTTCTTAAGAAAGAAAATCATAGATACCCAACCCCTCTAAAGAAACAATCAAAGAAGGATCACCAATACATTTTCTCAACATGGAAACATGAAAGACAGGATGAACCAAGCTCATATGCAACTCCAATTCGTGGTCCATATTACCAACCCTCTGCAAAACCATATAAGGGCTAATGAATCGGGGACTGAGCTTCCCCGTCTTACCAAATCACAACACTCCCTTCATAGGAGACACCTTAAGGAACACCTTATTCCCCACCTTAAATTCCAAGCCTCTACTCCTCGTATCTTCATTAGACTTTTGGTGACTTTGGGCAGCCTTAAGACTATGCTGAATCACCTTCATCTTCTCTATAGCTTGATTGACCAAATCTAGACCAAACATATTAGTTTCACTAAGATTAAATAACCCAATAGGAAATATAAACCTTTTACCGTTCAATGCCTCTAAAGAGGCCATACAAATACTAAAATAATAGTTATATTTGTAAGCAAGCTCTACCAAAGGTAGATTCTCAACCAATTGATACCATAATTAATAATGCACACCCAAAGCATATCCGCAAATGTCTAAATAGCCCTTTATGCTTGCCCATCCATCTGCAGATGAAAAACAATGCTCAAACTACCTTTCGTACCGTACCTTTTTTGGAAAAACCACCAGAAATCAAATGAAAACTGTGTACCACAATCAGAGATAATCGAAACAGGTACCCCATGCAGTTTCATAATCACCTGAAGATAGAACTTCGCATAATCCTCCGCCAAAAAGATAGTCCTTATTGGGAAGAAGTGAGCAGACTTTGTCATCCTATCCATGATGACCTAAATCAAATCAAATTAATTTCGTGATTGAGAAAGATTGGTAACGAAATCTATATTGATCACCTCCCATTTCTACTCGGGAAAATTGATTTCTTTATACAATATACCAAGCCTCATATGCTCAACCTTAACTTGTTGAGACACTATGGACTTGCCCATGAAATTAGCCATATCCCTTTTCATACCATTCCACCAATAGATATCCTTGAGATCATGATACATCTTTAACAAATCAGGATGAACAACATAGCACAATTCATATGCCTCAAACAAAATCCGTTGTCACAACCCATCGTCATCAGGAACACATAACCTCCCTTTGTACTATAAAGTACCATCAACAATAATCTCAAACACCATTACCTTTTGTCCACAAACATTACTCTTGATTTTTATCAAGAGAGGATCTAGAACTTGTTTCTTCTTAACTTCTGCATCTAGAGACGACCAAATCACATCCTATACCATCACATCAACATCCTTAGAGTCCATGAGACAAAATTTAAGATTAGGTTAGCGGTGAATATCCTTCACTAGTTCATGTTTTTCCTTCTCCACAAAAGCCACGCTCCAATCTGCTAAGAGCATCAACAACCACGTTAGCAACATAGTGTTAGTGAAGGATCATATTATAGTCCTTGAGAAGCTCCAACCATCTACTCTGCCTAAGATTAAGCTTCTTTTGAGTGAACACATATTGTAGACTCTTGTGATCATAAAAGATATCCATGTGTACATCTTATAGATAATGACACCATATTTTTAAAGAAAAAACCACTATAAGAAGCTCCAAATAATGATTAGGATAGTTACTCTCATGTACCTTCAACTACCTAGAAGCATAGGCAATCTCCTTCCTGGGTTACATCAAGATGCAACTAAGACCTACCCTAGATACATCAAAATAAACCACAAACCCCTTACTTTTTTTGACAATGTCTAGACCAGAGCTGAAGTTTACTTTTCCTTTGACTTCTCAAAACTCCACTCACAAGAATTCGACAAAGAAAACTTGACCTTTTCGAAGTCATTTTGGTCAGTGGAGCAGCAATTATTAAACTTTCCACAAACCACCTAATATACCTAACCAAACACAAGAAACTCCAAATATCGATTGGAGTTAAGCATCTATGCCACCTTTTAGCCACAAATAACTTTTGAAGATCAACCATAATCCCCTCACAAGAAACAATATGACTAAGAAAAGTCACAGCATTCAGCTAGAAGTCATATTTAGAGAACTTGGCATACAATAGTCGTTTTTTTAAGGTCTACAATACCACACAGAGATGATAAAAATGATCCACCTCACTCTTCAAATAAATAAGAATGTCATCAAAAAACACAATGATAATAAGATCTAAGAACTATTTGAAAACCCTACTCATCAAATCCATAAATGCTGCCAAAGCATTTGTTAAACCAATTGACATCACCAAGAATTTAAAGTGCCCATACCGAGTATGAAAATCCATCTTAGGGTATCCTCCTCCCTAATCTTAAGCTGATAATACCCAGATTGAAGATCTATATTAGAGAAGAACTTATCACCTTACAACTAATCAAACAGATTATCTATCCCTGGAAGAGGATACTTGTTCTTTACCGTTACCTTATTCAACTGCCGATAGTCAATGTAGATTCAAAGGGAACCATCATTCTTTCACACGAACAACACTGGTTAACCCTACGGAGATACACTAGGACTAATAAATCCCTTATCCGGAAGATCCTCAAGTTGCTTCTTGTGTTCCCTCAAATCAGTTGAGCAATTCTATAAGAAGGTCTAGATAATGGATGAGTGTTTGAAAGAAAATCACTATCAAACTTTATTTCCCTATTCAGAGAATATTAGGAAGATCATCCAAAAAGACATGTGAAAATTCATTAACCCTTGAAACTAACTGTAATGTAAAGAAGGACCCTCTTAGTTAGAATCTTTAACCCAGACTAAGTGATAAAGCCACCATTTAGATATTATCCTCTTAGCTTTAAGATAAGAAATAAACCCCCAGGAGATTAAGAACCACCCTTCTACTCTAAAACTGAATCATCAAGGAACCTACAAAAAACCTTGTGGGTCCAACAATCTATGGAAGCATAGTAAGAGTGCAACCAATAAAACCCCAGAAAGACACAAAAGTTTATCATATAAAGTTTAATCAAATCTACCAAAGTTTGCATACCACCACCAAATACCACACCCCCTATAGACTCTCTTAGCAATAACTAAGTTACCTATAGGGGTAGAAATAGAAAAATGATCTATAATAATCTTAGGAACAAAGCCAATACATATAACAACATTTTGGATCACATCGATAGAGAGAAATCCAAATCAAACAGACAATACACGTCATGGGAAATGAGTTATAACGTATCCGTATTGACAAAAGGTGATGCCTCACATTCCTATCAAGACACAAGCGCATACAACTTATTCTAGCTTATGTCGGTAGCAAGATCAAAAGCAGACATCGAAGCTACACCACTAGCCATAGGAGAAAAAGATGAACCAATAGGAGCTTTGACTGCTCCTAAAGCTCCCTTAACAATCAGATAATTCTTGAGGATATGGACTAGATGGCCATACTTGAAATACTTATCCCTAACTTTGTCATAATACCCTAAGTAAAGTCAACCATAGAACCGATAAGGAGGTCATAAAGAAGCCGGCTGGTCCTCACTTGCCTGAGATTAGACACCTTGTGCCGGGTTGTTATAACCACCTTGCTGACACTTAACACCCGACTATTTCGGGTAAAGAGCACTAGCAGTAGAGAAGGAAAAATACTCCCTACTTTTTTTTGGCCATTTACCTCTATCCCGACCACCGTGCTATTATGCACCTTACTGGTCAGAAAACCTACTCCTCTTACCTTACCTATCTTCGATCTTTTCATGTTTTCTCTTCCCATACCCTACCTGCTGCATATGGATAATCAACCTACAAAATATCCATATTCTTGATCAGCAAAGTAGTCTTTCTTTCTAAGATCAAATCCTGAGATAGCCCAAAAGTGAACTTTGTCATCCTTGCTCTCATGTCACCCATTAAATTAGAAGAATACTTTTATAGTTGATGGAACTTCAAGGCATAGTCCTTAACAGACATTCTCCCTTGCTTAATATTTAGAATTTCCTCCATCTTTTCTTCCCTTATCTCTTGAGTAAAGAAATGATCCAGAAAAATAGCTATAAAGGCATCCCATAAAGAAGACTCCTCCATGTCACCTCTATCCTAATCCAACTTCTTATACAATTGGTATACAATATCTTTGATTTGATAAGTTGTAAAGTTTATACCTTCCCTATTAGTAGGCTGTATTACCCAGAATATATTCTCTATTACATCCAAGAAAGCCTGAGGATCCTCCTCTGCGCTCACATCGGTAAAAGTTTAAGTATTTATCCTCATAAACTAGCCAACCCTTATGGCCTCAATAGACAATCGACCAGACATATTCTGCTAAGCCTGAGCAGCAACCAGCCAAGTAATAACATGAATTGATTGAAAAAATTCTGCATTGGTTATATCTCCTTGAGGAGGACTAGTAGCAACCAAAGAATTCCCAGAACAATCAGGGATAGGACCCTGAGATCGAAGACTAACTCCAGAAATAGGATATACCCCATCAACATTGTCCCTAAATGAGACTGAAGAGTTTTGTTGTGTTCCAGATCTATTAGGCATGATCAGAAAGACAAACATACAAGGATTAGAGGGGATTTAGACTCCAAGATTGGAAACAAAATACTAAGAAAGTGAAATATTTGGTTATCTTAGTTTTTTCTTCTGCGCCCAAGGAGACACACTATGACGGATAAAACCTTTATCTAAAAATTACTTCAGTTTCTCTGTAAGCTCTTTTAGCTCCACTGGAGCCATTCTATAAGGAGGGGTAGAAATCGGATGACTGTTTGGAACATGATCAATCCCAAAATTAATTTCCCTATTAGGAGGAACATGGAGAAGATCATGAGAAAACAACTCGAGAAACTCATTAACCATGGGAATGGACTATAAAGAAGGATCTTTTGACTTGGACCACATGATACAAATACCCCTTTGAAATCATCTTTATGGCCTTTAGATAAGAAATGAACCTTTTCTTAGGCACTAGGGAACCACCTTCCCATACAATGATCGACTAATTAGGTAATTTGAACATGACCCTACGGGTTTGACAATCTATAGATACATAGCAAGAGTGAAACCAATCTATCCCCCCAAAAAATATCAAAATCAACCATGTCCAATCTAATCAAGTCAATAAGAGTATCCCTTTCACCAACTGATATCACACACCCTTTATAGACCTTTCTAACAGTCATAGGGTCTCTAACCAAGATAAAAATAGAAAAAAGAACTGATACACTCTTAGGACCACAATCAAGATGCACAGCCACATATAGGTCACATAAAAAGAGTATAATCTGGATCAAGAAAACAATGCACATCACGGTCGAATAGTTTTAACATATCTGTAATAACATTATGAGATGCCTCAAAATCCTAGTGAGTATCAAGTATATTCAAGAAGTTTTGGCCAACGCTGGTTCCAGAAATAGAAGTATAGGTAGACATAGCACCCTTCGGTGTGGGAGTAGATGGAGTAATAATAGGGGCCATATTGGCCGAAAAAGCTTTTAGGGAAGGGCACTCACACTGCATTTGTCAAACCTGATCATAATGGAAATATCTATTTCTCCTCTTCTCATATTAACCACTATGAATTTGACTATAGAATCTACGAGGAGGGAGAGATGGATCCGAATGGGCACCACTAGCCTTGAATTAGGCACCCTATGCTTGGGACCTACCATTAAACTGAGTCTGACGATCACCTAAAAACTTCAGGTAAGGAGAGCGAAGACTAGCAAAGGAGAAAGAAATTAAACTTCACCACTTCTTCTGTGGCCACTTGCCACTTGCCACCATCACCATCATTACCCCTACTATGCTCAGAAGGCCTAAATTAATTTCATTACCTCTAACTAAGCTCAACTTACATTTTTTCCATTCTCCACTTATTGCAAATACATAAGTGACCTAGAAATATCTATATTTTAAATCAACAAGGTCACACCGCTCTCAAGGACTAAATTATGGGAAAATCCTAAGATAAAGTTATGCATCCTAATCCTCATGATATAGGCTATCTCGGGAGCATACCTTTAAAATTGATGGAATTTCAAGGCATACTATTGAATGAACATCCTCCCTTGCTTAAAGTTTGCAAAATCTTCTACCTTTTTCTCACTTAACTCTTGAGGAAAGAAGTGATAGATGAAAGCCTTAGAAAAGTCCTCACTCATGATGATATTAGCATTAACATCTCTAGAAAACTCCACCCATCGTACCATTGGTATGCTACATCTTTTAATTAGTAGGAATAAAACTCAATGGCTGCAATCTCCAAAGCATGCATGGTTTGGAAGATCTGCTCAATTCCATCAATAAAACCTTAAGTATATTCCTCAACTTTCATACTGGAGAACATAGGATGGATCAGCCTCATAAATTGGCCAATTCTTGTGGCCTCAGAAGAAATAGTAGTTGCATCATAACACTCTAATTGAGAGGCTACCATTTAACTCAAGAGGTTGATAGAGTGATGAAACTCGACATTAGTAGCATCCCTTTGAGGTGACAAAATAGAAGGGTAACTCTCATAATCGGGGTTGGTAGGGAAAGGTGGAACCCTACAAAGATGGTCAGATGCCACAAACCTATCCCAACTCTGAACTCTAGATGTTAATTGAGCTTCTTCCATAGGGCCCTCAGGAGGGTTTAACTGAGTCTCAAATCTCCTTAGAGGAATGATCAGAAAGATAACAAATAAAAATTAGAGGAATCCAAGACCTTAAACTCTATAGCTTGAGATTGAAACACAAGAAAGGGAAACGTTTTCTAAAATGTCTCCAAGCTCCTCTTTTGTAAGTATAGCATGCTTCATACCTATAAAAGAGACTTTACTTGATACGTTATTGTGGATACCCAAATGACCATGAACTTAGGATATAATACCAACTTAACATGCCCGAAAGATGGGTCATGTCGTATGGACACCTAAAGCCCATATGAATCTGAGGTCACCCCGATAACTTATCACAATCACCATATCAATCATATGGGTCGAGCAAATCCCAATCATATAATGAGAGAGTGGAAAATATACTACAAGTCATAACTTATACATGTCTAAACACTTTATTACATTCATCACACTAAGTAATATCCCTTAGTCCACAGTCATTCATTAGACCTCTATACAAACTAAGGTTTAGAAATAAGTATGTTGGGACAAGCCTCTGATAATAGAAAAACCAAGCCAAAAAAAGACTAAGTCTAAAGATAAGAGACCAAGTAGGAATGTATTCCAAATTAAGGAAGCTCACCACTCCCAATTTAATATACAAACCACTTCGGTTTCCTAATCACTGCACAATAAGAGAAGATGCTCTAGGCCCTATGTCACATGGGGACAAAGCATCTGGAGATGGTTAACGGTTGGAGTGCTAGCATATAACTTAAGTATAAGGATAAAATAGTAACATTATTCAACAATAAGTCAATATATATCACATTCAATTACATTCATAACCTTATCCATACATATAAACATATCACATGCTAACCAAGAGAGGGGAAAGTCTTATCAACACTTTTAAAGCAATTATTAATCATACATGCAATGGAGAACTCCAACCTTCTATAGTATATTCAAGAATTTCTCATTAGGCATTGGACTTTAACTATAATAACATATCATCTTGTAAGGGACTCTAACCATATACACATCCATTTAAGTGAGAGGCTCTAACCACTCATACACATTCATATAAATGAGGGAATCTAACCACTCACACATATTCATTCATGCCAAGGCCTCTAACCACATGCTCGCTTATTAGGCAAGGGACTCTAACCTTATTCCATCTTAGATAAGGGTCTCTAACCCCAAGCCAATTCATTTGGCGAGCTACTTCTACCTCATAAGATATCATTATGCAAGGGACTTTAACCATAAGTGATTTCATTAAGCAAGGGACTTTAACCTCAAGCCATCACGACTATCATTAGTCCACATTGGGAATATAAACCTATGTCTATGCATCCATATACATTCAATTCCATACATAAGGACTTTAATTCATTTAGCCAATTCAACACCATACATGACCACATGGTCCTCATAGGAGCCTTCATTGCTCAACTATTTTAATAGGCCAATGCCTTTATTCAACTCATCATACAATTCAAAATATGGTCTTCAAGACCTTTATAAGACATTCAAACTTCATTAGCAATTATATACCATAATTTAGTTCAACACATAATTTAAATTTATTTTCATGTTAGGGACTTGAACCCCCTTCTTATTTATCAAACTATCAAGGTCAGCAATTACACAATACATGGCTCATTTTACCTTAATAGTATTATTTATCAAGCATTCATACATATTGGTCCATTGCCCTAGTTCAATGCATCATCATCATGTAACTAGACATCTCACTTAGACATTTTCACGAAAACCTTATGTACATGCCTTTACTAAGGCCAATTTTATTGTAGAAATCTTCAAGACTAGGTTTACTTAGATCCACATGCTATACCACACACAAGAAACATTCACGTGTGCTAACTACCATCAATAACACATATGAATATAAGTATAAGCAAGAAACATCATTATTCATCATTAGGCAACAAAACCCTTTTCATTTGATTTCAAAATCACCATGTACACTTACTAATCCAAGTGTGAAATACATGGGTTTAGAGTTATTTTGCAAGGGGAAGAGTCACATGCCTTATAAAACTTGAATCACTGAGAATATTTACTTTACTTTGCCTCTAGAAGATCACCCGTGAAACCCTAGCCTCCAATCCTTCAAATATAAGCTTGAGAGAGTATTTAAGGTGTTTGATCCATCAAAATGTATGTTTAGAAGGATACATGCACTTATTTAGTGAGAGTATTTAGGTTTTTAGGCATGAGATATGACCCCAAGGCCCTTAGTTAAAAGTTGGAAAATAAATGACTCATTATAATATAAACTAAGGGAACTATACCCTATGGTATGAGTGGTACCATAACTCATGCCTCACCTAGGACTTATACAAAGGGTATGACTCATGCACTAACTTGTACACATCACCCGAAATAAAATTAGTTCACTTTTAAGAAGTAGGAATTCATAAGGGGTAATGATACTAAATCAACAGTTTGGGATGAATTTTTAGGCACTTTTATTTATCACTTCTTTCCTTAGGTGTTGATTGAGACTAAGTAGTTATCTCGTTATGCCTTAGAGTTGGTGTCAAATATGAGGTCAAGAATAATGTAGTTTGGTTTTGGTTTGTCCTATGATTTGGTGTTAGAATGTAAGGTTGCTATGTTAAATAACAATACGGATATATCCAGGCTGGTGGCTTATATACAACAGGTGGAGGATAAGAAAAAGGAGAAGGTAGAGATGGGGGAGAGGTAGAATAAAAAGTTTAGATCAGTTTTTATTTTCCAAATAAATCGGTGATTGAAGGGGAGAGGAGTTACTTAGCAACCAAAGGGAACTTTATTTATTATCTTAGAGATCTCAAAAATTGATATCCAAAGGGTATCTGTATCTCTAGTTTAGGTTAAGGATTCTAATTCCGAGAGTCCCTCTTTGCAATCTATTCCTATGGTTAATGAATTTCATGAAGTTTTTCTCGATGATCTTCCGTGGATACCTCCTAATAAGGAAATAGATTTTGAGATTAATCCTCTAATGGATACCAATACCATTTTTATACCTCCTTATAAGGTGGCTCCGACGAAACTAAAGGAGCTATTAAAAGATTTTCTTAATTATGGTTTTATTTGTCCTAGTGTTTTATTATAGGGTGCTCTTATACCTTTTGAGAGAGAGAAAAATATGTCTGTTCAAATATGTATAGATTATCATCAGTTGAATAAGGATACACTAACAAATAAGTATCCTCTTTGATACGAGAGAGACCACAGAAGGCACAAAAACTACGCAAAACAGTCTATAAATTAAGAGCAACCCGAGGACCCCTTTTAGTGCTAGTTTTGGCCAACAATAACAACACAAGTATCCTGAGTTTACAAGGTGTTTGAACACCAAAATTGCAACAATACAACAGGAACAAGATGAACACAATGAACACAAGATTCATATTCAACAAGAATAAACAATTACAAGATACAAACACTGACATAATTACAAGAAAGGTAAAGATAGATAGTGAGACATAGATTATTGCAAAGATTAGGAACTAAAGAGTATATTAAATTCAAAAACCCCTAATGAATGTAACAACAACACCACACTCTTATGGTGACTGCAAAGGAATTCAAATCACCTCAATATCAACCGTTCCAACTAAAGAACAATATTAGCTTTTCCAATCCCTAAACTATAATGGCTAATCCAAGCCCTAACTAAGAACTACACTAAGGTGTTCTAGTCTCAAGTGAGAGGATTTTCAATGTCTCATATTTTCATCCTTAAACAACTAATAAGAGAAGTCCTAAAATGTCCTATTTATAGTATATTACAAAAAGAGACAAAATAACTACACTACCCTTAATGATACGGGTGACCATGGAGTGCATTTTGGGCAAAGAGAAGTGACCAAAATGTCCTCAATAAAGATGACCCAAAATCGTGGGCCATTAAGTGTCCAAAGACATGTGTCCTCAAGTCTTCAATGCTCCAAGAAATCTTCCACTCACGACCTTGATGTATGGTATGATCAATGGTAGGATCAAAATGGGTCCTCTATGCACGTTATAGTATTCTCGAGGTAACCGAGTATTGAGACTCTAGGTGTTGGCCTCCAAATATGTTATCAAAATATAAGATGACCATTTTTCCAGTATCATCCTCCCCTTCTTGAAAAGGATTCGACCTTGAATCCAAACCTTGTAAAACCAAAGAGAGAACAAACAAATAAAAACTCCTCATGGCATGAGGGTTAGGGTTAGCGCAACAATTCATCTCAACATTTTAAGGTTGCACATATTTGCAATATAACCATCGATCCTTTGAATGAAATATTAAAAACTCAATGAAAGAGGTACGAAGGATTGGTTGTAGGTGTTACCAAGAGTGAAACATTGCTTGTCATATAGACTAAGAAACAAGTTGGGTGCACCATCACCATTTTAACATTTAGCACCGGGATCAAAAGGGAAGAGTCGCCATAGACACGGGTCTAGACAACATTCACCTTTCCCGTGGTCTCCATTCAAACTAAATGGCATACTCATTACAATAGCATACATATCATCCCAAGCAAATAGAGAGTAGAGAAAGGTTTTACTCAAGTCGTCTTCTACTAAGGTGTCCTCATGTGTATACCCACTATTAGTGTCCAAATTATCAGCATGAGTACTCTCAACAATAAAGTCACCCAAAGTAGAAGAAGTGGTTTCCAAGACCATACATTCCCTTCCCTTAAGAGTACTCTTATCTTCTAAGAAGATATTTCCATCTTTAGAAGGAATGTTGTTACACCATAGTGGGTTAGCATATAGTCTATAGCTTCGAAGGCAAGCTATACTATTATTTTCACCATTAAGTCTATTCGGAGTTTTTATATCATCTGCAAACAAGATATTATACCTGAAGAGAACATGATCTTTTTCACGGGAAAATTCAAAACAAACATGTACATCACTCTCTAAAAGATCAATATCAAGTTTCAAAGAGATTTCAAGCACAAGATTATCCCAAGAATAGCTCTCGGGTTCATGCCTATTTTGTTTACCAATATTTTTAAGTACTTCACTCACTTTAGTTCTATTAAGCACATCACACATAACCTCAAGTGGCGGACAAGTTTCACAGATTTGTTGATAAACACTAATTACACAAGATGATGTACTTTTATTCAACATATTGGCTTCAACACTAGGTGGACATAAATTGCCCTTACAAGAAGAGTCAATGTCATCATCAGTATGATCAACAAGTGTATCCAGACTTACAATATGTACATCATCAACAATTGGAAAAGAATCATTAGACTCATAATTAAGTAAGCTATAACTCATACTTAATGGGATATTAGCCATATAATTATCATTCAAACAGACCAAAATGCAAGAGTTAGCTATTTTACCTTGAAGATATTGAGTAAACTCCTCTTTGTCATGGTGTAAAGGTCCTCCACAATATTGGGCAGAAACTTCTCTTCGTTCTTGATCTCCTTCCCTTGATATGTTGGTACATACACAAATGTCCTTGAAAATAGAAGGACAGACATCATTAGCACTATTTGGTGGTAATCCCCTCAATTCACTCCACACAACCTCTCTTTTTTCCACTCTCAGATTACTACCTTGCACACCCTTACTCCTCTCAATCTTTTGTCTCTCTTAACCATTCAGATTAGAGTAGGTGAATACTTCTCTTTCTAGCCCAGACAGAATGTATGTCACGAGTTGGTTTCCCCATTGGTCTCTTACAACATTAGGCCAATATTGCACATTTGGTACCTTATGTTGTGCAAACCATTCGGCACCAAGCGTACATGACCTTAAGTCAAAGGAAGAATATCACACCATACATCCTCATGGTATTCAAATTAGGGAAAGACAACCTTTACCTTCTCGGTAACCTAAAACCCATCCACGAAGTATGAAACAAGTAAAGGCTCTCAAAAACACCCCAAGTATTCAATCATGGATGGAAGGATATATTTCCTATAGTACCTATCATTTAACACAACGAGGCATCCCGGTATCCCTTAATTGATCACCTTTCGAGAGTTTAGACTCCTTCTCGGATCAACATTGTAAGGCATACGAGTACCCCTCAGTTTTTTAGATGCATACCCTCTTCTTCTCATTGGACAACATCCAATAAATCTAGTATAATAATTCACACTATATCGACCTTGATAAGAAGTATTACGAGGTGGAGAATATGAATATTCATACTCCTCATGTGTATTCTCATCATAGCTCTCATAAGTTTTATAAACAAAATGGTTATACCTAACACCAAATCTCGATTCAGAGTGATAAGTGTAAGTCTCCTCACATGCCCCAACATCATCATAAGATCTAATGCGAGGTCTCACATCATCTCCAAATTCACCATAAGCACTAGGAACTTTATTCACCTCATTTTCTCCCTCAAAACCGTGACTTTTAAATCTACTAAAGTTTTGATCATGGCTATTTTCATAGCCTCCGCAATCTCCCTCAACTTTGTAGCAATAAAAACCCTTACTGCAGTCATAGTCTCCCATGTTATAGTAACAATTATCCTCGGCTATCAAATACATGTTCCCTTTATATCACCTTTTTCCCTACATAATCAACAAACAAGATTAGTAGTAAAAGGTCCTCACCAACACTTGTATACACTAACCTTTATGATTCTCACAATTGGAGCAAATATTTAATGTTGCTTATAGTATGTCAATTTTACTTTATGATTCTCTAGTAGTCAATAGGATGTCAATTTTACTTGGTGGCTGAAATGAATTCTTTTTTGATTGACCCAAGAAAAAAAAAATTCTTACGAACTTGTAACAAAGAAGTCACTATGTGTTAAAAACAAGAAAAGCACAAAAATAACGCTAACACAAAGAACTTACTCGAAAACTAATTTACAACATACTAGGTATTTACTAGTTGCCAATTAGTATAAGAGTCAACAAAGTTGAAACTAATGGAACAAAGAGTAGAAACTAGGAATTTCAATTCTTGAGCTTATGATGATGTGGCACTCGACTATTGGTCATTGGAGTGTTGTTGAAGTTTGAAAATTTTTGGTTCTTAAACTTAGTTGTTCAATCTTCACAAGAATGATGGAATTATTGTGTTTGGTAAGTAGACAACAAGGCTTTAGTTATATTTTTCAAGATTCTAAAGTTTTGACCTACATTCACTCTTTTGGAAAGACAACCTTTTTGGAAGTCTTGTCCCCTTTCCTCTTTTGGTCTATCTAGAATAGTGGTCTTTGTCTATATTAGTAACTAGACTTTTGGTATGTCTTTTGTTGCTTTACCACCTTTTTGATGTCTTCAAAATGTTTACAAGGCAAACGAAATTCACACTCTTATTTTTCTTGTTTACAAGATTAAACATCCCCTTTGAACCTACTTCTTCAACACAAAAAGATGAATATCAAGAAAAACAACAACAAAATCATCCTACACACAACTTGAAACTTAGCTCAAGAACTTGAATTAAGACGCAAAGAGTGTTAGAGAGAAAGACAACCCAAAAAATAAAAAACTAAGACAAGAAAAACATAGATATATCTAGACACAAATCTCAGGCCAAAACAATAACAACAACACAATTTCTGCCAAGATACCAAAATGGACAGATTTGGTTCTTCTTGATTTTTTAGTTTTCTAACACCTTTTTTTTTTAATTTTCATGTTTATGAGCCCAAGGTTGATCTTGTGGGAACAAGATCAAGCCATGCTCTGATATCAAATTATATGACAAAGACCACAGAAGGAAAAAAAAGTACACAAAATAGTCCATAAATTGAGAGCAACCCGAGGACCCCTTTTAGTGCTAGTTTTGCCAACAACAACAACACAAGTATCACGAGTTTACAAGGTGTTTTAAAACCTAAACAACAACAATACAACAAGAAAAACATGAACAGAAGATTCAGATTCAATGAGAACAAATGATTACAAGAAACAAACACTAACACAATTGTAAAAAAGGTAAAGATAGATAGTGAGACATAAATTACAAATATTAAGAACTAAAGAGTATATTAAACTCAAAAACCCCTAATGAATGTAACAACAACACTACACTCTTGCGATGACCGCCAAGGAAATTAACTCACCTCAAGATCCTCCGTTTCCAAGAAAAGAACAATATTGGCTTTTCCAAGCCCTAAACTACAATGGCTAATCTAAGCGCTAACTAAGAACTACACTAAGGTGTTATACTCTCAAGAGAGAGGATTTTCAATGTCTCATTTTTTTATCCTTAAACAACTAATAAGAGAATACATAAAATGTCCTATTTATATTAAATTACAAAAGAAGACAAAATAACTGTACTACTCTTAATAATAGAGTCAACCATGGAGTGTATTTTGGGCAAAGTGAAGTGACCAAAATGTCCTCAAAGAAAATGAACCAAAACCGCGATCCATTAAATTTCCAAAGCCGTGAGTGCTTAAGTATTCAATGCTCCAACCAATCTTCACTCACGACCTTGATGTATGGTATGCTCAATGGTAGGCTCAAAATGGGTCCTCCATGAATGTTCTCATATTCTTGAGGTGACCAAGTATTGAGCCTCTATGTGTTGGCCTCCAAGGATGTCATCAAAAGATAAGATGGATATTTGTCCCGTATCACTCTCCCTAGGATTGATGATCTTTTTGACCTAATTAAGGGTGATAGGTGTTTCTCTAAAATTGTTTCCCAAGTCTTCTTTCCATACCCTGTACAACCATTATGATTTTTGGTTATGTCATTTGGGTTGAAAAATGCTCTGACTACTTTCATGGATCTTATGAATCAGGTGTTTAGGTAGTTTTTGGATTTGTTTGTTATAGTTTTTATTGATAATATCTTGTTATACTCTAAGAGTGAGGAGGATCATGCCAATCACCTCCGAATTGTGTTGCCGACTCTTACGAAAAAGAAATGGCATGCAAAATTTTCAAATTGTGAATTTTTGTTAATAGATGTGACCTTTCTTGGGCATGTTGTTTCTAATGAGGGGAACCGGGTGGATAAACAAAAATTTGAGGCAGTAAAAAAAATGTCCTAGACCTTTCTTGGCTGGGTACGATAGGAGGCTTGTGGAGAGTTTCTAATCTATTGTTGCTCTACTTTCGAAGTAAGCTTAGAAAAAGGTTATATTTTCGTGATTTGATGCTTGTGAGGATGGTTTTGAGAATTTGAAGGATAAGATGACTTCTCTCCTCAGATGATTTCTCAGTGACATAATCAAACCTGGGGCCTTGAAGTAATGGGCATCCCAAGTATGTCCGATACTGGAGACCACCCCTATTACACAACTCAACATCCAGTCGCCTGCCCTGAGTTAGCTGAATTTCGAACATACAACAAGATAGAATAGTTGGACAAAGACTAACATTCGGATAAGTCTATTCCTAGACCAACCCATCCAAGCCATCCCGTCTACCAAACCGTGCCTACCAAACCAACCTAGCCAAACTAATACCATTTCAAGGGTTATACAAGGCCATAACCAAATGGGTTGTAAGACATAATATAAGTAATCCTAAAATGAAATATACACACAATTATAAAATCATTCATACACACACAAACCATACATACACACACACACACACACATATATATATATATATATATAACCATGTGGGGAAAGGGAACCGTGTTAAGCATGCCATTAAAATCTTTATCTGGTCTGTGTAACTTTTCCTTTCTAGAACCACCCACAAGATCTATGGGTTAAACTCCCCCTACTGGAAGGGCCCCAGTGCATGAAGACGCATGACTAAAGAAAAGATCCTAGGATGACATATACATCCCCCAAAGTATAAAGTATGATATCATGAATATGGTCACTAGGACCAAACCTCATATCGGAAAATATGAGTTTCTAGTTTTGATTCCCCCGGGACCTCCACCTTCCACGACTTTGCTACACACACCTTTTTAAGCCAAATTAAAACCATTACCAAACAACCAAACCATTATCCATTTATTATTAATCAACACCATTAGTGGTGGTGTCCTCATACTGACTATAACTTGCAAGTATTGTCCTTAGCCAAACCTTTTGAGATCAAGGGATTTTCGAGTACCCATAGATCATATTAACCAATTAACTTGGGGGGTTACCATGTACCCCACAAGTATGTTTATTAGTCCAAACCATTACAAAACTACCTAAATCATTCATATTATTTAGGGTTCTATTACCAAGTTTAAACCATGCATAAGTTCCATTGAAAGACCAATATTATAGTGAAAGTATTGTTATAAGCATTTTATCAAACACATTGGAGGCATAGTATTTCCAAAACTAATTCCAATTATCAATAATCATTCACATACAATCCAATTATCCAAAACCACAATTAAAGAATATAAAAGCATACTTAAAGCATGGGAAAACCTTAACCAAGAATTTATAAATAAAACCCCCAAATCATATTTGAAAACCCAAACAATACAACATTCAAACCATGCAAACATTGTATGAAACATGCTTATAGTTTGAACTAGCAATGAGGTGAAGAGAACATGCCTTTAAAAAGATGATGATGGAGATAAATCACCAAGACAAGCCCAAAATCAATACATAAGATGAAACACTAGCTTCTTTTGTCCAAGAACTCTAGAGAGGATTTAAGAGTATTTTCTAAGTGCTTAAGAATAGAATAATAAGGAAAATAACCTCCCAAAAGATATATAAGTCATGGGGCATTATTAGGATAAGTGGGGAAATGTCTAGATTGCCCTTACTTAAACTACATTAAATTCCCTTCATAGGGTACGACAGACCTTTATGAGTTATACCAAACCTGTACGAGTGGTACCCACCTTTTGTACCCTAGGCCTTCCCTATTGGATCCAACACTATCCAAGGTGTGACACACCCAAACCTAAGTAGTATTCAAGTGTGCGACTAGTACCATAAACTATGCCCTTGATAGAAATAGAATCCTTAGAGCATTGAACACTCTCCCTATACGAGTCCATGGTTTGACTAGTACCCTGGATTACCGCTTATGGTGATCCACTCATACTCAGATCCAACCTAAGTCACTAAGTCTAAGGGTAAGTAAATGAACCAAAAACACATATCCACTAATATGACTCATACTACAAAATTGTACCCATTCCAGTAACCAAAATCCACCCTACCAACCAATACTTATCAACATACGACTAGACCATACCTCCCGTACCCCAGTGTATGACTCATACCATATAATTGTATCATGACTAGAAGCCTTCTATCAATGAAATTTTATTAGAGTCAATACTGAAGGTTTTATAGTCTTCCCACTAGAAAAATTCATCCCCGAATAACGAAAAAAGTAGGGGTAGCTACACAGATGAGTCATTTACATTATTAAATATATTACCAATCTTTAACAATGATTGAAAATAAAGAGACAACTATATTAATCTTTCCTTTAATAAACTCAAAACATAAAGATGTGTTGAAGACACATACATTCCAAAGAGATCCTAGGAGCATAAAATAGAGGCAGATACTTGGACTTCATGTCCTCCTCCGCTTCCCATGTAACTTCTTCCACCTTTTGGTTCCGCCAAATAACCTTAACCGATGACATATTATGCGTATGAAACTGATGAACCTGTCTATCCAATATCTCAATTGGGACCTCTTGATAAGATAGAGAATCAAAGATACCCAACACCTTAAAAGGAACAATCGAAGAAGGATCACCAAATCACTTCCACAACATGGAAACATGAAAGATCGGATGAACTAAGCTCAAACTAGAAGGCAACTCTAATTTGTAGGCCATATTACCAACCCTTCACAAAACCACATAAGGTCAAACGAATTGGGGACCTAGCTTCTTCTTATTACCAAACCCCATTAGTCCCTTCTTTGGAGACACCTTATCCCTAACTTCAAACTCCAAGTCTCTATGCCTCACATCTACATAGGTCTTTTGGAGAGTTTGGAAACACTTAAGACTATCCTCAATCACCTTCTCCTTCTCCATATCCTGATAGATCAAATTTAGATCAAACATATCCGTTTCACCAAGATCAAACCATCTAATTAGAGATCTACACCTCCTACCATACAATGTTTTTAAAGAGGCCATATCAATACTGGAATGATAACTGTTGTTGTAAGAAAACTCTACCAAAGGTAGATACTCAACCTAATTTCCACTATAATCTATTACACATTTCTAAAACATATCTTTTAAAGTCTGAATCGTTTTTTTCTACCTCCCCATTTATCTGCAGATGAAAAATAGTACTTTGACTAACCTTCATACCCAACCCTTTCTTGAAAGACCGCCAAAAATGAGATCAAAATTGTGTTACATGATTAGAGATAATCAAAACAAGTACCACATGCCACTTTATAATATCATGAAGATATAACTTCGCATAAACATCCACCAAAAAGGTTGTCCTCACTGGAAAGAAGTGAGTATACTTTGTCATCCTCTCTATGATGACCCAAATCAAATCAAATTGTTTTCACAACCAAGAAATACTAGTAATAAAATCCATATTGATTACCTCCTAGTTCCATTCGGGCAAATCAATTTCTAGATATAATCCACTAGGTCTCATGTGCTTAACCTTTACCTATTAACACACCATGCACTTCACCACAAAATCAGCCCTTCACCACAAAATTAGCCACATCCCTTTTCATACCATTCCACCAATAGATCTCTTTAAGTTCATGATAAATATTCTTCAAAATAGGATGAAAAACATAGTAAGATTTATGCGTCTTATCAAAAATCCTTTATCGCAACCCATCAACGCCAGGAACATACAACATCTCTTAGTACCGTACATACCATTACCACTAGTCTCGAACATCATTACCTTTTTCCCACTAATATCACTCTTAATTTTCTTAACGATAGGATCTATCCCTTGCTTCTTCTTAACCTCTGCACCAAGAGATGATCGAATCACTTTCTCTACCATCACACCACTACCCTTAGAGTCTAAGAGAGGAACATGAAAATTAGCCAAGTAGTGATTATCCTTCACTAGTTCTTGCTTTAAACACATTATCAAAACTTCCTATCGACAACCTGCTAAAAGCATCAACAACCACGTTAGCTTTACCTAGGTGGTAGTGAAGGCTTCTATCATAGTCCTTCAGAAGATACAACCATATCCTCTGCCTGAGATTAAGCTCCCTCAGAGTGAACACATACTATAGACTCTTATGATTGGAAAAGATATCCATGTGTACACTATACAAATAATGCCACCATATTTTCAAAAAAAATACCGCTCCAAGAAGCTCTAAATCATGATTAGGATAGTTCTTCTAATGTACCTTCAACGGCCTCGAAGCATAGCAAATCACTTAGGATAGTTCGTTTCATGTACCTTCAATTGCCTGGAATTATAAGCAATCACCTTGCCATACTACATCAAGATGCAACCAAGACCTATCCGAGATATATCACAATAAACAACAAACCTTATATTTTTTTCAGCAATGTCAAGACCAAAATCAAATTTAACTTATCGATCAACTTTTCAAAACTACCCTCATAAGCATTCATCCATGAAAACTTGACCTTCTTCTGAGTTAATATGTTAAAAGGAGTAGCTATCATCGAAAAACATTTCATAAACCGCCTATAATACCCAGCCAAACCAAAGAAAATCCAAATATCAATTGGTGTCGTGGTTTTAAACTACCTTCTAACCATAAAAAACATTTAAAGATCCACCATAATCCTTTAACTAGAAATAATATGACCAAGAAAAGTTCGAGCATTTGGCCAAAACTCATATTTAGAGAACTTGGCATACAACTGTTGTTCCTTAAAGGTCTGCAATACCTCACAGAGATAATTAGTATGATCCACCTTATTCTTTGAATAAACTAGAATGTCATCAATAAACACAATGACAAAGAGATCCAAGAATTGCCTGAAAACCCTGTTCGTCAAATCCTTAAATGTTATCAGAGCATCTATCCAACAAAATGATACCACCACGTATTCAAAGTGCCCATACCTATTGTGAAAAGTCATCTTAGGGATATACTCCTTCCTAATATTAAGTTGATAATATCCAGATTGAAGATCTATCTTAGAGAAGAATTTGGCACCATGTAACTCACCAAACAAATTAACTATCCTTAGAAGTGGACATTTATTCTTAATCTTTACCTTACTCAACTATTGATTGCTAATGTACATCTGTAGAGAACCATTCTTCTTGCTCACAAACAACACTAGTTAACCCTATGGAGATACACTAGGATAAATAAACCCAATATCTAGAAGATCCTTAAGTTTTTCCTTGAGTTCTTGAATCTCGGTCGGAACTATTCTATAAGGAGGAATAGATATTGGATGAGTGTTTGGAAGAAAATCAATACAAAACACTATTTCCCTATCCAGAGAAACACTAGGAAGATCATCCTGAAAGACCTGTGAAAATTAATTAACCACTGGAGCTGACTATAAAGAAGGACCTTATGAGTAGAGTCTTTAACCCAGACGGAGTGATAAAGACTCCCTTTAAATATTAAGTTTTAAGCTTTAAGATAAGAAATAAACCCCCTCCTAGGAGCTAGAGAACCACTTTCCAATTTTATAACTGGTTCATCAGGGAAGTTAAACACAACCTTATGGGTCCAAAAATCAAAGGACACATAACAAGGGTGTAACCAATCCATCACTAGAATGACATCAAAGTTTACCATATCCAGCTCAAATAAATCCACCAAAGTCTGTCTACCATTAATAGATACAACACTACCCTATAGACTCTCTTAAAAATAACAAAGTCACCTATCAGGGTAAAAATAGAAAAAGGATCTGAAACAACCATAGGATCAAACCAAATATGTATAGCCACATATGGGGTGACATAGGAAAAAGTAAACCCCAGATAAAGTAGATAATACACATAACGAGAACGAGTTGTAACATACCAGTAATAATATTAGGTGATGCCTAATATTACTACTGAGATGCAAGAGCATACAACTTATTTTCGCCTATACCGGTACCAGAAGCAGGTGAAGACATCAAAGTCTCACTAGTAGGTGTAAGAGTATAAGATGAAACAACCAAAGCTTTGACTGCTCCCAAAGCTCCCTTAATAATTAGATTATTCTTAAGCATATGGCCTGGCTGGAAATACTTGAAACCTTTATCCCTGCATTCATCACAATAGCCTTGATAACGACTACCACTGAATCGGCAAGAAGAGCATCAAGAAGCCAACTAACCATTAATTTCCTGAGATTGGACACTTTGTGCCCAAAAGTTATCACCATATTGTTGACACTTATAACCTGACTATTTCAGGTCAGGAGCACTAGTATTAGAGAAGTAACCAAAACTCCCCACTTCTTTTTTGGCCATTTACCTCCTTCCTAACCACTTTACAATTCAGCACCTCTTTGGTTAGAAAACCTGCTCCTCTTACCCTACCTATCTCTGAACTTTACTTTTTTTCTCTTTTTTATCCTCCACCTATTGCATGTGGAAAATCAAACTAGAAATGCCCATATCCTTTGTCAGAAAAACAATCTTTCTTTCTAAGAAAAAATCTTGAGATGTCCTAAAACTGAGCATTTTTATCCTCATTCTCATGTCAGCCAACAAATTAGGAGCATACCTTGATAGTTGATTGAACTTCAAGGTGTATTCCTTGACATACATTCTCCTTTGCTTAAAATTCACAAACTCGTCTATCTTTGCTTTCCTCAAATATTGAGGAAAGAAACAATTCATAAAAGCACCAAAAAAAGCATCCTATAAGGATGACTCTTCCACGTCACCTTTGTCTCGATCCTACACCTCGTACCATTGTTCACAATATCTTTGAGATGATAAGCTTTCAATTTTGCACCTCCCACATTAGTTTCCTATATTACCCTAAATATCTTCTCCATTTCATCTAAAAAAGCTTGAGGATCCTCCTCTACCTTAACACCAATAAAAGCAGAAGGATACAGCTTCATAAACTTGCTATCCCTTATGGCCTCAGTAGAAAATCCACCAAAAATATCCCGCTCAGCATGAGTAATAACCAACAGAGAAATAACATAAATAGATTGGTTAAATTTTGCGTTAGATACATCACCATTAGGAGACTAGTAGCAACCAGAGAATTCCCAGAACAATTAGGGATAAGATCCTGAGATTAAAGACAAACTCCATACGTAAGACGTACCCCATCAACATTATCCCTAGATAGGACTGAAGAATTTCCTTGTGTTCCAAATCTAGGAGGCATTATCTGAAAGATGAACAAATAAGTATTAGAGGAGATTCCAAGATTAGAAATAGAATACCAAGAAAGTGAAATATATAAAAATACCTTGTAGCCTCTCCCTTATAAGTGTGGCACAATACACACCCCTAAAAGAGACTCTACTAGATATGGCTTTGTGGACTCCTAATTGACCATGAACCTAAAGTTTTGATACCAACTTGACATAACCCCTCCCAAGGCCTTCTCATAATAGGCAGCCCAATTCCATCTGGGATCGGTGACCATCCCCATTACCAAACCCAACCTTCAGCCGCCTGCCCTGTGTTGGCTGAATTATAAACATATAACAAGATAACATAGTTGGTCAGGGACTGATTTCGGGATAAGTCTATTCCTAGATAGACCCAAACAAGCCATCCTATTCGCCAAACCATGCCAACCAAACCAACTGATCCAAACAAATATCATTTTAAGGGCCATAAACCAGGCCATAACTAAATGGGTTCTAAGATATAATATAATAATTCTACCATGAAAAAGGATATAACAACCAATAATGTTGTTAATCGGTATCACCTAATACTAATACCAATGCTAAGGATGATACTAATATTGATCCTTCCCATATAACCCATAGCAGTTTCACAAAGTTTCTAACCAAAAGAGTAATAAAATTTGGTTGGGACATGCCCCCAACTATAGCCAAAACCAAAATCCATAAGTAACCTAGAGTATGAAATAACATACATGAAACGGATCCTTTTGAAAAAAATAAAAGGTCACCACATCAATCCAAAGTTGGACCCAAAGTGTACGAATTCTAAGTAGGAGAAGTGGAATGGGCAATTCCTGCATCGCATGGGGATATAGCCATCTGGAGATGGGTAAGTGGGTGAACACTAGCATGAACTCAGGAAAAGGATAAAATAATGCCAATAATATAACGAAGTAAAAGAATCCATATGCAGAAAAATCATACATATATATAACCATAGCAGGAAAGGGAACCAGGTTTAGCATGCCATTGAAATCTTTACCTAGGATGTGTAGCTTTACCGTTCTAAAACCACCCACGAGCTATACGGGTTCAACTCCCCTTATTGAAAGGGACCAGTTCCTAAAGCTACATAACTAGAGACATAAACCTGGGATTAGTAGTACATCCCCCAAAATATAAAGTGTTACATCTTGTACACGGTAACTAGGACCAAATCTTACATCGGTAAATATGTGTTTCTAATTTCGATCCCCCCGAGATCTCCACCTTCCACATCTTTGCTATACCCCCCTTTAAGCCCAACAAAAATCATTACCAAATAATGAAACTATTATACAGTTATCATTAACCAAGGACATTATTAGGCGTATCATCATACCGACTATAACTTTTATGTATTGTCCGTAGCCAAATCTTTTTGAGATAAAGGGATTTTTGTGTATCAATAGATCATATTAATTAATTAACTTGAGGGATTCGTATGTACCCCACAAGTATGTTATGTTTATATAACCAAACCATTCCAGAACTATTTAAAGCATTCATATCATTTAAAGTCCTATTTCTAAGTTTAAACCATGCCTAAGTTCCACTAAAAATCCAATATTATAGTGAAAGCATTGTTATAGGCCTTTTATCAAACACATTAGGGGCATGGCATTTCAAAAGCAAATTACAATAATAAATAACCATTCCCATACAGTCTAATTAACCAAAACCACCATTAAATCATATTACAACATAATTAAAGCATAAGAAAACCATAAACAATCATTTACAAATAAAACCCCAAACCAAATTGTACCCATTATAGTCACCAGAATCCACTCTACCAATGAATACAGATCTACATACGGTTGGACCATACCACTCATACCCAGTGTAAGATTTGTACCCTAGAGTCGTATCATGAATAAAAGCGAAAAATCTAGGAAATTTTATAAGGGTCAAAACGCAGGGTGTTAAACTAGCATCCCTAGGCTCATGGGATCTATTCTGGACCATCTACATAAAGAAGGTGAAAAACTATTTAGAACACAAGGTATGAGAGATCATCACAATAAGGAACAAAACAAGAAAGTTTCCTAAAGATATCTTACAGCCTATCAAAGATAGTTACTGTAAGACCCTACAAAATTTTAATGAATTTATTTTTGACCTTTCCACATACGTAATGTCAACTTTTGACTTGAATTACTTTTAAGGGATGTTAAAAGGGTGTTTTTGGAAGGTTTTAGAATTTTTGAAGTGGTTTAGGGACATTTTGGGACCCTAAGGCAGTAATCCTCTTTGATAAGAGTGTGCCACTACAATTAGGCTCCATGATAAGGGCGTGACATAGAGCCTAAGCTCTGCGATAGTGGCATGCCATGTTGCTATGTATTTCTAGTTTGTTTTCACTTTGGGTGAGCGTATTTTGGTCTTTTTACCCTTTTCTTGACTTGTAAACACCTAATAAACCATTTTTATTTAGTTATAAAATATAAAATATTACTATACTCCTCAAATCCCAACCCAAGAAAACTCAAGGGTTTTACAAAGAATGCATCACCCAAGCTCCAAACTTTAATTTCTCTTCAAATTGTTTAGTATTTTAGGTATGTTTCTCATTCCCTTACTTGAATTTTAACTGTGGAATTTATTTAATCATTATTCATGTAATTTTATTAGTGGAATTAAAATTAGGTTGAGGGGTTTTGATTTAGTATTCCTTGAATTGTTTTTTCCATATTTTAAATAGATTATTCATGCTTTGATTGATAGTTTTTGGTACTGAATGGGTGAATTAGTATCAGAATTAGAATAGGGAACATAGGTTTTCCTAAATTGATGAAAAATTGGCTTGACAATGGTATTAACCTCAATCCACTTTACAATCTTGTTTTTAAAAATTAATGTTCACATAGTTTATATTGCCTTTTGAACCCATTGAATTGCATTAAAGTATAAATGGTCAAATATGATTTTGGAAAGCCCTTGGAGGATTTGGTTTTCAAATTTAAATATAACTTTGGAGTCTAATATATATATGGATTGGCTTGGTATAATTGAATTAGCTTGCAAGTGTATTGGTATGACAATGCTATATTGGAAAGTCCAATATATTTTATTAGTTAATAGTTAGGTTTATGTGCATATCTGTGGATCTGTTGTAAAGTAGTGAGCCTACATTTTTTAGAAGGCCTAGTCATTTCATTGGTTTCTTCACTGTCTTAATACTTTGGATTCCTTTGTCATACTTTGGTGCATGTCCTAAATTAGTTTGGTGCTCTTGGTTTAGAGGATTTTGGGGACAAGAGTTAGATTGGTTATTTATTTTAATTCTTTAAACTATTATTTGGTTTATCTATCCTATCTTATTATATTTTTTTTATCTTTTGCTATTTACATTCATAGTTATGCTCTAGAGTGTAGGCTAAGAGGGTGGTCTCGTGCCTATGGTGGGCTTGAGATACCCATCACGACTAGGCCCTATTTTGGATTGATACAAGCTTTGTGTTAGATTATAGTTCATGGCCATTGGGTGTCAATATATTGAGTCAATTGAGCCCTTTTTATGGGTGTGTAGCATACAACACTTATAAAAGGGAGGCTAGAAGGCATTTAGTAATGTTTCCATTTATTTTGTTCTAGTTTGTGCTACAGAGTCTAGTTATCTTGAAACTCCTCTAACTCTTAGCTTACTCTCATTTTAGATTATGCCTTCTAGAAGAATTGACGATCGTAGAAATTGTGCTTGAAACTTTGTCCTACCTAAGGAAGATGTGTAGGAAATTTCCCTATTTATGAAGTGCAGACCCAATCTAGGGTCCCTTCTCCTAACTGTATTTCTCTACAAAGGGTTTTAACAGTCCCTACTAGTTCTTATTGAGCTTCTTAGGATAGTGATATTCATTCTCTGTCACCTCAGGTAGATATATCTAATAAGGAGTTCTGCCAGTCTATTCATATGCCTGCTCAACTAGTGGAATCATAGCCACATCAGTCTGGTCATGTTGGTGTTGCTATTAGTTTATCTGAGGTCACTTGAGTTGAAAAATTTATGGGGTTGAATCCTCCAACCTTTATAGTCTCTAAGGTTGAAGAGGATCCTCAAGGATTTATTTATGATATGGAAATAATTTTTAAGGTTATGCATGCTTCCAATTCTAAAGGTGTAGAATTTACTTCCTATCAGCTGAATAATATATTTTACAAGTGGTATAAGGAGTAGGAAGTGATGAGGGGTAATGAGGTTGAACCGATAGTATGAGATAAGTTTTTAGGTGGTTTTCTTTATCACTTATTTCCTCAAAAGTTGAGTGAGACTAAGGCCAAAGAGTATGTGAACATGAAGCAGGGTAGATAAGTGTTAAGGAGTATGCTCTGAAGTTCTAGTTGTTATCCCATTATGCTTTAAAGTTGGTGTCTAATATGAGGTCCAGAATAAGAAAGTTTGATTCTACTTTGTCCTGTGATTTGGTCTTAGAATGTAAGGTTGTTATGTTAAATAACTATATGGAAATATTTAGGCTAGTGGCCTATATATAACAGGTTGAGGATTAGAAAAAAAAGTAGGTCAATATAGGAGAGAGGTAGAATAAGAAGTTTAGATATTTAGAATAGTGGGAGAGATGGTAGACAGTGGACCAAGAAGAATAATTAGGGAAATTCATATTTGATAGCTAGTTCACCTTATCCTAAGCCTTCAAATTATTGACATTTTTAGGATAGCGGTGGATGTAAGGCATAAGGTACCTAGTTTCAAGCTAGTGGAGCTAAGTCGGACCCACCTTACCCTCTATGGGTAACTTCACCATGGATATTGTGAGAAGGATAGGAACTTATATTTTAATTTTGGTCGGACTAGTCATCTGCAATGGAATTGTCCCATAGCTAAAGTTTCCACTGCAGCTAATAATATCCCAATTGACACTTCTTCAAATCCTGCACCAAAGGGCTCTACTTTAGGTACCAGTAATGACTGGAATCATCTCTATGCACTTGTTACTCGGCATCCCCCTGGGTTGTCACTGATATGTTATAACTCTTTTCTTGTGATGTTTATTATTTGATTGATTTGAGTTCTACCCTATCTTATATGACCCCTTATGTTGCTCTAAACTTTTGTTATAGTGCTGAAAATATCTTGGACTCCATTTTGGTTTCAACTCCAGTGGGTGAGTCTATTATTGCTAGAAAAATATATAAGTGTTGTCTAGTGTCCATCTTTCATAGGGAGACATTGGTGGATTTCATAGAACTTAATATGGTGGATATTAATGTAATATTGGGGATAAATTAACTCCTTTTGTTCTATATGCTTCTCTAGCTTATGGGACCCAAAAGGTCAATTTTTAATTTCCTAATAAATCGGTGATTGAATAGGATGGGAAATCCATAGTATCCAAAGAAAGGCTTATTTCTTATCTTGGAGAGCTTAGAAAATGATATCCAAAGTATTTGTATCATCTAGTTTGGGTTAAGGATTCTAACTCCGAGAGTCTCTCCATGCAATCTATTCCTATTGTTAATGAATTTCCTAAAGTTTTTCTTGATGATATTTATGTGATTGCTCCTGATAGGGAAATAGATTTCAAGATTGACCTTTTATTGGATACCAGTCCCATTTCTATACCTTCTTATAAGATGGCTCTGACAGAACTAAATGAGCTATTAAATGTTCTTAATTGGGGTTTTATTTGTCCTAGTATTTCTCTATGGGGTGCTCTTATACTTTTGTATGAGAAAGATTGGTGTGTTTGGATGTGTATACATTATCATTGGTTGAATAAGGATACACTAAAGAATAAGTATCCTCTCCCTAGGATTGATGATCTTTTTGACCCAATTATGGGTGCTAGGTATTTCTCTAAAATTTATCTCCGTTTACACTATCACCAGTTGAAAATTAGGGTGGTTGATATTCACAAGACTTCTTTTCGAACTCAATTCAGCAATTATGAGTTTTTGGTTATGTCATTTGGGTTTACTAATGCTCCGATTATTTTCATGTATCTTATAAATTAGGTGCTTAGGTAGTTTTAGGATTTGTTTGTTATAATTTTCATTGATAATATCTTGGTGTACTCTAAGAGTGAAGAGGATCATGCCAGTTACCTCTAAATTGTCTTGCGAACTTTGAAGGACCAGAGATTGTATGCAAAATTTTCTAAGTGTGAATTTTGGTTAAGGAATGTGACCTTTTTTGGGCATGTTGTTTCTAGAGAGGGGATCCTGGTGGATCTACAAAAAGTTGAGGCAGTTAAGAAGTGTTCTAGACCAATGTCTCCAACTGAAATTAGGAGCTTCTTGGGCTTGGCTGGGTATTATAGGAGGCTTGTCCAAAGTTTCTCATCTATTGCTGCTCTACTTATGAAGTTAACTCACATAAGGTTATGTTTCTATTGTCCTATGCTTGTGGGGGTAGTTTTGATAAGTTGAAGGATAAGTTCACTTCTACGCCCATATTGACCCCGCCTGAGGGTACTAGTAGTTTTGTGGTGTATTGTGATGTATCCCATGTGGGACTAGGTTATCTTTTGATATAGCAGGGTAGGGTAGTGGCCTATGTAATTAACTCCTAAGCTACACCTCCAACTTAGGATAAAGCAGTCACTGGCAAGTATAATAACCCAAATAGGTTAGGTTTGAACCCACAGGGTAGACTTAGATGTATATCTCTGGTTTTGTGAGCTCAATGGGTTGAATATATAGTAAATGATGGGTTTTTCATAACAATATCAAACAAGTAATAGTATTTTAATTTGGTTGTAAACAATTAGGGATGAACACAATAGTTGTGTTCTTCTTGGCTTCTCTAATCCATAGGTTTATCGTGTGTTGTTGAAGTAACCCGGTACTTTGCATGTATTATCTGATAAGTTATGTACCTTTAGAGCTGTCTTATGGACTCATTGTCCAATGCCATCCTTTACCTTTTAAGTCTCAGGATGTCGTATTACTAACCCTTATCCTAGATTCCAATTAATTATTGCCTTTTAAGTCTCAAGTTATTAGATAATAATTAGCCATTTTACATAGTATTAATACTGGTTAGCCTAGTCCGACAATTAATCTTCAAAATACTATTGTAATTATCTTTTCTAAGTCATTACTTCTCTTGTGGAGTAATTAGCAATAATCTAGGAAGGATCCTAAGTTTGTAACCACTAGAACAAATATCAAACTAGAGATAATATGATACTTACACAAGTACTGGTTCAAAATAACTTCACACTTCCCCCACTTCTCAATATGCTAGGGTTCCTACAATACTAGCTAAGGGTTTTGGACACTAATACTCAAAGAAATTCATGATTGAAGCCTTTAAATAATATCACAAGAATAATTTAATAAAACTCAAAGTCTGAAAGTGAATTATCAACCAAAATAAATTCAAGAGTAATTGTAACGCCTCGATTTTCTGAATCGGAATGCTACACGGTGCACATGACCTCAAGGGACCACAAGCTAACCCATGGATAATATTTGTACTTGTACACTGCATATATAATGTAATAATGCGGAAAACATAAACATGTAGGCCATAAGGTTCAACTGAATAAAGAATCTGTCAAAACATAATATCCATATGGGTGAAAGATACCCAAAACAGCTGAAAACTAAATCAAATCTGAACATAAGTCTGAATACTGAATCTAAAAACCTCTAAGTGTTATCTGAATAAGGATTTGAAGGAACATGTCTCCAACTAACTCCGTAAATTGATAACTGGATAAAATAATAATGAATAAATCCAATCATATTGTCCTCGAATGAAAAGGACTCACTGAATCTCTGCGACTGGAAATGCTACTGCTACTACTGATCTGGAGCTCGTGTCTCTGAACCTATGGTATAACATGAAAAAAAAGCACCATAGCGTAAATATGTCAGTATGCGGGGATGTACTGAGTATACATATGAGGTAGGATAAATATAAACAGGGTTTGCATGCATGAACAATGCTAACTGTTTGACTGACATAAACGTAAGAGTACAAACATATATACATAGTAACTGAAATCGTGGGTGCATGATAGATAGTTCTGTATGATAATACATGGTTTACTGATGGCTAACATAAGTGATACTGAAATTCTGATAACATGGGCAACTGTATCTGACAATCTTGAATCTGATGGAACTATCTGAGTTCCGTACTGTAACTGAGTCTGACTGTAACTGACAGTCCTGATATACTAAAATCTGAAGACCTATCTGAGTTCTTTTACTGAGACGGACTCTGAAACTGTATGAGGTAGTTGTTTAACCGACATGCCCCACTAACGCATATAGCTAAGTTGGGGTCCAATCTCTGCCTCGACTGGGGGGGGGGGGGGTCAACACTGCGCCACTAGTAAGGATAGTTGTGGGTGACCCTTAGCTGGCAGGTAATCAAAAGAAGAATGGTGGGAACCCTAAACTGATAGGTTAAACCACCTCATCAACCCTAATCTGACAGTCTAAGATGTGTCAACCTACGCTGGCTACGTTGTTCTGGAACACAAGGATGACTGCTAAGAATCACACCCTAAACTGGTAGGTGAGTCCCCATCCTTGGGTTCACTTGGTGCTAACTTATACTCCCATCTAAAGAGACTAAACATGATTCAACTGACTGTACATGGACAGATTAACTGACTTCCATTGACTGACGGAGTAGTACTATTATCTAAGAGTTAACTGAGATCATGAGATTTTTGAGGTTTCCTGATTCACATGACTGACTGAGTTCTATATATTATAGCTTGATTAAGATTATCATGAAAACATGACATGTCTCTAGGCACACAACTATGTTTTTCGGGTACGAATACCCCCAGGACTCGATAGAAGAAAACTGCACACATGACATGACTTGTTCATAAGATTTGAGTCTGCAATTCATAATATCATAATTAGGGGATATCATATTTCATATAGTTATTCAACATCTTAAACATTGTAGGGAATGCATGGATATATTTTGTGTACATATTGTATATCTCCATTATCTTACATGCTTCATACCACCACAATAGAAACACATGAAAAGCATGGGATTCATATTGAAGTATATAGCTAACATGGACTTGTCATTTAGACATCATAGAACCATACAAACATGAATTTCTAGAATCCTAAGCATTTTATCAAACACCTTTGATGCATTCTTTAAGGCATAGGTGAGTTTCATACTTGCACTATATTAAACCACCTAAAGTTCATGGTTTTCAATTAACAAACATATGTATTCCATGAAAACACCTTTAGACATCATATTGAAACTTAAAAAATAATCGTCAACATGTACATACTTATTTCACCACAAAAAGTTTACAAAATAATATTTAAAACATGGTTCTTGATCTCTATGAAAGGATTGGATCCATAGATGAACACTACGCATACCTTAGAAGGAAACCTTGATGATTTGTTGGAGAGTTCTTGGATTTGGGAAACTTAATTCTGAATTATGTTGGAAAAAGTCTTGAATCTTGCTTTTGAGAGATGAGTTTGATGGAAACCCTAATCTTGTGGTTGAGAGCGTAAGAGAGGGTTTTTGAGATGCTTAACTGAAGAAGATAATAGGAAAAATTATGCCTCTTTAGGGTTATAAGTCGTGAAAGTGAAGGTAATGACCAAAATACCTTCGTGATAGGGCGTCACAAGTGTGGTAAGCTACCATGAATGTCATCACTTAGGAGCTAGTTTCTGCCTAAGGCTGACGACCTTTATGATAGGGTGTCACAAATGTGGTAAGCTACCACGATGTCATCACACTGTAGTTGGTTTCTTCCTAAGGCTGACGACCTTCGTGATAGGGCATCACAAGTGTGGTAAGCTACCATAAATTTCGTTACACTGGAGCTGGTTTCTGCCTAAGGCTGACGACCTTCGTGATAGGGCATCACAAGTGTGGTAAGCTACCATGAATTTTATCACACTAGATATGGTTTCTACCTAAGGCTGACGACCTTCGTGATAGTGCGTCACAAATGAGGTAAGTTACCACGAATGTTGTCACATTGTTTCCATCCTGACATGCTGGAGTAAAATAGGAATACCTCTTTGATCCTATATCAGATTTAGGAAAAATTGGTATCGTTGGAAAGATAATTCAATTATATATCTGATTATAGGTCATGACCTCAAAAATTCCAAGTATAATGAAAGATATGCTCGTTTGAAGTTGACTAGACCAATATGCTTCTCAAGAATTAAATCGGTAAGGAATGTTTTTTATTTGTCTGATAGCTAGGAGTTATTTGAAGCCTTAATATACATCTAACCTACTCATAAACTATAAAATAACCATGATGTACTATGCATGATCTTTGTACATGGCTCTAATATTAGTTTGGATGGGGTCCGCCAATGCAACACGATAGAAGAGTTCGCTCGTAGCAGCTGCGCGAAAGCCCTTGCACCTTAGCGCATCCCTTTTCTTGCAGGAGTGCTAACACGCGACCTTACATTTTCTTCCGGGTATTACAATATCTCCTCCTCGGAAATATTCGTCCTCGAATGATGACTGCTTGAGAGGGGAGAAAAGATAAAATGATGCATACACTGATCATGCTCAACTAGCACATGATTTTAGGACTGAATTGAATTCTAAACTGAATATAGCCCAACTGAACATGCATATTTGATGCATGAATGATAAGCTGAACTGATGAATGCATGATAGTTATGCACTGATACTTAATACCAATTTTATACTGGAATTTTGATCATGTAACTGAATAAGATTAAGGAAAATGGTCACCTCGAGAAAATTATGAATTAGCAGAGAAAATATGAGGGTACTTGGTTCGTATGTCTGCTTCTACTTCCTAAGTAGCTCCCTCCATGGACTTATTCCGTCAAAGAACCTTTACTAAAGGGACTTCTTTGTTCCTTAGCTTACAAGTCTGATAGTCGAGGATTTTGACTGGAATCTCTTCATAAGAGAGGCTATTCTGAATGTCAACACTCTAAATAGGGACTACAACTGCTGGGTCACCTATGCACTTCTTAAGCAAAGAGACATGGAAGACTGGATGAACTGAGGCTAGATATAAAGGCAATTCGAGCTCATAGGCTACCCTGCCGAAGCAACTGAGAATCCTAAAGGGACCGACATATCGGGGACTGAGTTTCTCCTTCTTGACGAATCTCTCCACTCCCTTCGTGGGAGATATATTGAGATAGACATAGTCATCGACATCAAATTCAAGATCCTTTCTACGAACATCCACATAAGACTTCTATCGGCTATGAGCAGCCTGGAGCCTTTCTTTTATCAACTAAACTTTCTATAAGGCATCGAATACTAAGTTGGGCCCTATGACTGCGGTCTCACTAACTTTGAACCAACCGATCAGAGACCTACATCTCCTACTATAGATAGCTCCGAATGAAGCCATCTAAATACTGGAGTGATAGTTGTTGTATGCAAAATCAATCAAATGCAAGTGGTCATACCAGATTCCCTTGAAATCAATTGCACACGCCCTTAACATATCTTCTAGTGTCTGAATGGTCCTTTCTACTTGACCATCTGTCTAAGTATAAAATGTTGTACTGAGATGAACTTGGGTACCAAGACCCTTTTGGAATGCTTTCCAGAAGTAAGAGGTGAACTGGGTACCTCTTTCTGAGATGATAAATTGTGGAACATCGTGTAATCTTACCAACTCCCTGATATAGAGTTTGGCATAATTCTCGGCTGAGTAAGAGGTATGAAATGGAAGGAAATGAGCTGACTTGGTCATTCTTTCTACAATGAACCAAACTGAATCATGTTGATGATGTGTTCTTGGAAAACCTGTCACGAAGTCCATGTTCACTTCTTCCCACTTCCAAGTAGGAATAGTGAACTCCTGCATGGTACCACTAGGTTTTTGATGCTCTATCTTATCCTGCTGACATGTAGAGCACTTAGCCACAAACTCTGCAATGTCCCTCTTCATCCCACTTCACTAATAGATCTCCCACAAGTCGCGGTACATCTTAGTGGTCCCTAGATGAATAGAGTATCTAGAACCATGCGCTTCTATAAGAATTCAATGCCTTAAATTATCTACATCGGGAACACACAGATGACCCTGACAACGAAGAACATCATCTCCCCCTTGGGAGAAAATCTCTATTTCTTGACTCTGAACTAACTCTTTTAGCTTGACAAGGCTAGGATACCTGTCTTAATTCTCTTTCACCTCAAAAACTAGAGATGACTCTGACCTACTCTGAACACATACACCACCCTCTGAAGAGTCGACTAAGAGAACGCCTAATCTGGAAAGTTGATGAATCTCCTGAGCTAAATTCTTCTTACTATCCTCAACATGGGAAACACTACTAATGGACAGTCTACTGAGTGTGTCGTCCACTACATTGGCCTTACCAAGATGATAAAGGACACTCATGTCATAAACCTTCAAGAGGTCTAACCACCTTCTCTGATGAATATTAAGATCTTTTTTGGAAAAGACATACTGAAGGCTCTTATGATCTGTGAACACGTCTACATGAACACTGTATAGATAATGCCTCTAAATCTTTAAGGCAAAGACAACTGATGCTAACTTAAGGTCACGAGTAGGATAATTCTTGTTATGGGGCTTTAACTGTCTAGACGTGTAGGCTATGACTCTACCATGCTGCATGAGGACACAACCTAAACCTACACTGGATGCATCGCAATATACTACAAATCTATCAGAACCATCAAGAAGTGTTAAAACTAGAGCTGAGGTGAGTCGAGTCTTCAACTCCTAAAAACTCTTCTCACAAGGTTCTGACCACTGAAATTAACCTTTTTCTGAGTCAATCTGGACATAGGAAATTCAGTATAATAAAATCCCTCAAAAAACCATCGGTAATAGCCAGCCAAATCCAAGAAACTCCTGATATCTGATGGAGAGACAGGGTGAGGCCATTATCTTACCTCTTCAGTTTTCTGAGGATCTACTATAATGCCATCATCGTAAAAAATATGGCTAAGGAATGCTACTGATCTTAGCCAAAATTTGCACTTACTGAACTTGACGAACAACTAGGGATCCCTGAGAATCTGAAGAACAATTATGAGATGGTCTGAATGGTCACGCTCTATGCGAGAATAAACCAGAATATCATCTATGAAAACTATGACAAATGTGTCCAAGTACTACTTAAACACCCAGTTCATCAAGTCCATAAAAGCTGCAGGGGCATTGGTAAGACCAAAGGACATGACTAGAAATTCAAAGTGACCATACCGAGTACAAAAAATTGTCTTCGGAATGTCACATTCTTTAACTCTGAGCTGATGATAGCCTAATCTGAGGTCTATCTTGGAGAAATAACTGGCACCCTGAAGTTGGTGAAACACGTCGTCTATCCTAGGTAGCGGATACCTGTTCTTGATCGTGACATTGTTGAGTTGAGGGTAATCAATCACATTCTGAGAAAACTGTCTTTCTTGTGCACAAATAAGACTGGCGCACCCCATGGGGATACACTGGGCCTAATGAATCCCTTATCTAACAGATCCTTCAACTGATCTTTTAGTTCCTTGAGTTCTGTTTGTGCCATTCTGTATGGCGGAATAGAAATAGGTTGAGTATCTGGGAGAAGGTCTATGTCGAAGTCTATTTCCCTTTCGGGAGGAATGCTTGGAAGATCCTCGGGAAAGACGTCTAAATATTCATTAACGACTGGAATTGATTCGAGACTAGGAGATTAAGAAATGGAATCCTTAACATCTACGAGATGATACACATACCCTTTAGAAATCATTTTCCTTGCCCAAAGGTAGGAAACAAGCTGACCCCTGAAAGACGAACGACTACCCTTCCACTCTAGGACGGGCTCATTCAGGAACTGAAACTGAACTATCTTGGTTCTGCAGTCGACTATGGAATAGCAGTAATGAAGCTTTTCCATGACAAGAATGATATCAAAATCAGTCATTTTTAACTCGACTAAATCTGCTAACGTGGATTTCTAAAATATCCTAATTGGGCAATTCCTGTATAACCGCCGAGCTATGATGGCTTTACCCACTGGGGTGGAGACTGAAAAGGGATCTGCTAAAATTTTAGGACTGCTTTTGAAATTTCTTGCTATGTATGGAGTGACAAAAGACAAGGATGCACATGGGTCTAGCAAATCATAAACATGAACATGGAAAATCTGTAATGTACCAGTAACAACATCGGCATAATTTTCCAGTGACATAACATGATTATGTTGTGTCACGCCAGAGGCCAAAATAGCACTTGTTCTTTTCTAGTAAGCCACTACGATAAGCAGAGCGTAGCACAGAGGCCTAAAATGGGGAATTCCAGTTTCAAACTAATTTCTACAAAGGGAAACCTAGTCATTTCCCAATCCCCCAAAACATGTAAAACACAAGATCAAGACTATTCTAAGTATTATACGCTCATATTTCATCAAATTACTCTCCAAAAAACCCTAGAGCTTCAAATCTGAACCCCAAAGAAAACCCAAATTCCACCATTCTTTTTCCAAGATAACCCAAAATTCAAAATTTCCAATTCAAGATATTCAAGAAATCATCTTCAAGAGAACAAACAGGAATTCAAGTTCAAGCTTCTTTATTAATTTTATCAATTAAGGTATGTAGGGTTTTCAACAAGGATAATTCTTTCATCCTTGTGTCCAAAATTAGTTTTAAAGTTGATTTTAACATGAAATTATATGAATTTTCAGTTTAGGATTTAAACCCACTAGTTACTCTTTGAAGATTCTAACTTTTTGACAGATTTAAATGTTAAAATACATGTCTACTTTTGTATGGTTATGCATATTGCAGTAATTTCCATATTTAGAATTGAATGATCAATATTTTTATTATAAAGTATGAACGTTATGATGATTTGGCATTAATTTAATATATGGGTTATTACAGTCCTAGTTGAACATTGATATTTCAAGAATGACAATGCTTTAAGCATTCTATGATTAGTTATTTTCAAATTTTTATACAGATTTGATCTTTTATTCCTTAGTTAATATATGGAATCCACTTTATAATTTTATTATAGTTTATAGAAAATAGATTATCTTTGCTTACAGTTTGAAATAGATAGATGCATAATTGGTTTTCTTTATAAACCCTTGTGCTAGTTTTTCTAGTGGATTTCCAAAAGAATGAGCATATGAATTAAAGGGATTAATAGTTTGCATCGATTTGGGTATTTTCTCATGCCCCAAAACTATGTGGCAACGTAGGTTTAGATTATCAGATTATTTTTATTTCTATATGGGTAACAGATACAGATGCGATTTCTTAGATTAGGTTACACTCCTTAGCAAGAGTATGAAATGTTTCCCCAACGTAAGTTTTTCCTATAAGAGAACTAGACATTAGACTCTATGATCTCATATAGTGTATGCCAGTTAGAAGAACCTCCCTACATAAATGAGTAACCCTAATAGACAAAACTACAGAAAAGAATAACAGAACTACATTGAGAAACTAAGTATAAAGGCTCACAACTTTATTTAGATAGTGTTTTATATAAGACATTGGCTATAAGATTTCAGCTTTAAGTTTGCAGATATAAAAGTGAGTCCTTTTTACACTTAGACAGTATAATTTCAAGATAAAATACAAGTACAACTTTTAGAACAAAGTGTTATGACTCTAAAGATTTATACAATGTTCTTTATTACTCATGATTATGATTTCTTGATTTCAATTATTTAAGATTATGTGAGTCATCTACACTTAGCATGCATTCTTTTTAGCTTTAGAGACGCAGTTAGTCCATCTACATCCCGAAAATTGGTGTGTCCTCAAATTTAGGGACCCAATTATTCTGATTTTCACCTTATTAGAGTAGGTTCTTCAGTATTTTTTAGTCAGTTTGAGTCAGCTGGGGGTTTGCCATAGTGGCTCTTAGTTGATAGTAGGAGAGGCTTGTCAGACTACTAGTTATAAGTCAGATATCTAGGGTTTATTGTTCAGACTTTTAAGTCTAATATTTTTCAATTTTATGTCTAGATAATTTCAGCTTAGCTTAGATAGAATTCTGTATTTTATCTTTGATTATTTCCCTATACTTCTTTATTATGAGCTTCAGATTTAGTAAAATGCTTACAAAGTTAGATTTTGTCTACTCGTAGACTTGAGCACCGTGTGATGTCTTGGTATCCGTTTTCAAGAAATTATAAACTTAGTATCAAAGCCAAAGGTTATAGGATTCCTAGGGAGTCAGACAATCTATGTTACGTAGATTCTTGATCATAGGTATGAAGTATTCCAGATTTATGAGCAAGAGACTATGAGACATTTTAGGAAATCATTCATTTCTTTCATGATCTATCATGATTAAAGTATCTCTATCATATTTTAACTCGTGCTCTTACATGACTATTGAGTATGCCTCCTTATCAAAATAATGTGCATAGAAATGATAACCAACCACCCCAACCCACTGAACCTCTAAATAAGAATGTACCTACGATGAATTTTGGGCTACCTTTCATGCATTAGCCTAAGTGGTGACTTCTAATATTCAAGGCAACCATCAGGCGACATTCCCACTTTAGCAGAATGGAGATTTAGCAGCAGCCAGAATTTGTGACTTCATGACAATGAATCTACTTGAGATTTTTAGCTCAAAAGTTGGTGAGGACCCATAGCTTTACTTAGATATTATAAGGAAGATCACCCATATTATGCATGTTACTGAGAAGGAGAGTTTAGAGTTGACATCTTATAGGCTGAAGGATTTGGCGTATGATTGAGTTGTTAAGTAGAAGAGTGGTAGAGCTGATAGTGTAGATCTTATGAGTTTGCAGGTGTTTCATTATGCATTTCTAGATAGTTTCTTTCTAAGTGAACTTAATGAAGCTAAGGTAGAGGAGTTCACAAACCTGAGGCAAGGCTCAATGACAGTGAAGGATTACTACCTTAAGTTCAACCAGTTGTCTAAGTATTCCCCTGATATAATTGTTGACCCTAGATCGAGTATGAGTAAGTTTGTCACTGGAGTATCTAGTTTGGTAGTCAAGGACTGTAGGACTACCATTCTTATTGGGGACATAGATCTTACTAGGTTGATAATTCATGTTTAGCAAATTAAGGTAGAAAATTTGAAGGGGAGAAAGAAGGGAAATAAAAAGGCCAGTATCGGGGCCAAACAAAGTTTAGAGGGGGAAATTATTCACAGTTTTAGGATTGTTCATCTATGCCAGTGCCATCTTCAGCCAATGCTCTCGCTCTCAAAGCTAGGTAAGAGCAATGAGGTAAGACTTCTATGTCTAGATCTCATAATAGTGTGAGTGGAATACCCAATTATCCTTCATGTGCTAAGTGTGGTAAAAATCATCATAGTGAATGCTTATTAAGACAAAAAGGTTGTTATGGTTATGGTAAGTTGGGACATAGAATCAAATAGTATCTATATGCTAAGTAGGGAAATAGGGATGTTCATCCGCAGACTCAATCTACTAGCGCACAAGCTCCTCTAGATCCTTAGTCCCTATCTAATACCAATGGTGGTCAGCACCAAAATTGGTTTTATGCTTTACCATCCCATCAGGAGCAGGAGAGTTTACCAAATATTGTTACTGGTATGTTTCGTGTCTTTCATCTTGATGTTTATGTGTTGTTAGATCCAGGGTCAGATCTCTCTTATATGACCCCACTAGTTATAGTAAATTCTGAATTAGGTCCTAAAAATCTTCCTATGCCCTTCTTAGTTTCTACCCTAGTGGGTGATTCAATTGTTGTCAAACGAGTCTATACGAAGTTTCCTATCACTGTCCTTCATAAGATCATGTTAGCAGACTTAAAAGAGTTAGATATAGTTGACTTTGATCTTATTTTGTGGATGGTTTTTCTCTATTCCTATTATGCACCTATAGATTGTCGCTCTCAAGTGGTGAAATTTTAGTTTCCAGATAAGCCAGTCTTTGATTGGGAAGGTAATTTAGTGTATCCCAAAAGTCATTTCATATCCGATCTTAAATCTAGAAAGATGATATCAAAAAGGGTGTATCTATCCTCTAGTTCGATTCAAAGACACAGTTTGAGGCTCCAATAGTTCATTCAGTTCTTGTGGTCAATACATTTCCTAATTTTTTTTTGATGATTTTCTTATGGTGCCTCCTAATAGGGAAGTAGATTTGGTATTGACCTTTTTCTAGATACTTAGACCATCTTTATTCCTCCATATCATATGGCTCTAGCCAATCTTAAAGAGTTAAAGGAGCAGCTTAAAGACCTCTTAGATAAAGGTTTCATAAGGCCCAGTGTCTCTCTACGGGGCACTCCCATCCTATTCGTATGAAAGAAAAATGGTTCTTTAAAATATGCATTAACTATCATCAGCTGAATAAAGTCACAATAAAAATAAATATCCTCTTCCTAGGATTGAAAACTTATTAGTCCAACTCCAGGGTGCAAGTTATTTTTCCAAGATAGATCTTAAATCGAGCTATCATCATCTTAGAGTAAGGGATTGTGATATTCCAAAGACAATACCGGTTATGGTCATTTTGAGTTTGTAGTCATGTCCTTCGGGTTGACAAATTCCCTAACAACCTTTGGACTTGATGAACCGAGTGTTCAAATTGTATTTTGACATGTTTTCTATAGTCTTTATCGATGATATTCTTATGTATTTTATAGTGAGGATGACCATGCAGACCACTTTAGAATTATATTGCAAACTCTAAGGGATAAGCAATTGTTTACCAAAATTAGAAAATGTGAATTTTTGATAAGATTAGTAGCTTTCATTGATCGCATTATTTCCAGTGATGGAATTAGAGTTGTTCCCCAAAAGACAGAAGTAGTAAGATACTATTGTAAACCTATATATCCATTAGAAGTTTCTAGATAGTTATTACAGATGTTTTGTTGAGGGTTTCTCATCTATTGTGTCTCATATGTCTAGATTGACTCAGAAAAAAGTTAAGTTTTAGTGGTCAGATTCTTGTGATAAGAGTTTTCAGGAGTTGAACACTCAACTCACTTCAGCTCCAGTTTTAGCGCTACTTGATGGTATTGATAAATTCATTGTCTGTTCTGAGACTTCTAGAATTGGTCTTAGTTGTGTTTTGATGTTGAGAGGTAAGGTTATAGCCATACCTCTAGATATCTTAAGCCTCATGAAAAAAACTATCCTACTCATGATTTTTAGTTAGCTGTTATTGTATTTGTATTTAAAATTTTGAGGCACTATCTTTATGGGGTACATGTTGATGTGTTTATGGATCACAACTGGCAATATGTATTTACTCAGGGGTAGTTAAATCTATATCAGAAAAGCTAGTTAGAATTGTTGAAGAATTATGGCATGAATATGTTATATTATTCAGGCAAGGCCAATGTAGTGGCAGACCACTTTAGTAGACTATCTATGGGCAGTGTTGCTCATGTGGAGAATAATAAGAAAGAACTAGGTCAAAAAGTTCAGCAGTTAGCTAGATTGGATATGAGGTTGATTGACTCAGCTGAGGGGAATATTTGGGTTTAGAGTAGTTCAGATTCCTCTCTAGTTTTTGAAATAAAAGAGAAGCAGGATAAGGATTCTAGTTTGTCAAACTGAAGAGTTCCATTAAAGACCAAAAGTCAGAGGTTTTCTCCCAAGGGGGAGATAGTGTGTTGAGATACTAGAATAGATATGTGTGCCATGTGTTCATGATTTGAGGTAGTGGATTATTTTAGAAGCGCATGGTGCATGTTACTCCATTTATCCAGGAGCCACCAAGATGTACCATAATTTCAAGGAAGTCTTTTGGTGGAATGGTATGAAGTAAGATATTGCAAATTTTGTAGCGAAGTGTTAAACATGTCAACATGTTAAGGTAGAGCACAAAATACCTGGTGGCACATTGTATGAGTTTGGTATTCCCACTTGGATGTGTGAAGAGGTGAACATGGACTTTTTGATAGGGTTACCCTATTAGCATCGTCAGCATAATTTTATTTGGGTTATTGTAGATAGATTGATCAAATTAGACCATTTCTTGCTAGTTTACACGTCCTACACATCTGAAGATTATGCTAAGATATAAATAAGAGAGTTGGTTAGATTGCATGGAATTCCCTTATCTATTATTTCCAATAGAGGTACTCAGTTTACCTCTAAGTTTTGGAAAGCCTTTTAGAAGGGTCTTGGTACCCAAGTTCATCTCAATTTATCTTTTCATCCATTGACAGATGGTTTGGAAGAGAGGACCATCCAGACTCTAGAGGATATATTGAGGGCATGTCTTCTTGACTTCAAAGACAGTTGGGATTACCACTTTCCGTTGATCGAGTTTGCCTTGTTGACACCTATTTTTTTCCCTCTGCAACTATATTTAATCTCGAGTTTTTTGATTTTCAAATAAAATCACATCAATTGTCTTTGATTATTGATTGAACTTGCGTGGGTTATATTATGTGGATTATAGCGTTTACGAGTTAGTGAAGCATGTCTGTTATTAGGAGTGGTTTGTGACTGGAGTAGACCAATTCTAATTAAAATGCCCTTCCTTAGCGTTATGTTGCGTTTATTTTTCCAGTAAGCATGTGCATGAATTTTCACCTCCTTCTTATTATGGAATTACCTTCAATCTAAAATCTTGGATGCTTTTCTCTTATTTTTATTTGGTTCTGTTCATGCTCAATTTGGTATGTTGTCCTAATAAGTTCATTGAATTTCTTGTCTCCTCCCTTACTTTCATAAGTAGATAATTTCTCTCTATTATTTTCTTTGACACATGTGAAATGAATTCGGGACACCGTGTTCGAACCTCAAATGGGTTCTCTCTTTATTGCATTTCTTGACGGGCCAATGAGGCCTACCTCTTCTAGTTGATTATTTTCGAAGAAAGGACTCAAAAGATGAAGAAGATGGGTTAAAGTTCATCCTCGAAGCAGGTAAGAGACGCGAAAGTCTCGTTTGTCATTTTATATATTTCAGCATTATTTATTTACGTCATTTATTTTACTGATTTATTTATTCATTTGCACCTTGAAGCCAAAGTTGTAAATTTAATACAGGTGGAAAAGGACTCGAGCCAAAGGCTCGAAACATAGAATTAGGAGGGGTGAAATGGGTCAAAAACCCAATTAGACTACGACAGGTTTTGTTGGTTTGGGCCCAATGGCCTAAATCGTTTCCTTGCTCCTCCTTTTCCCCGTTTATGTGTTTCCATCACCGTCAATGCCCTCACTCCAGACGGACACAGGACTCCACTCCAAATCCCTCCCCTAAGCACCCCTATTCTCGGGGATCATCCAAATAATGTATTATCCGTCTCTACTCCTCCATTCGTCCAAAATACCAATCATGAAAATAACCCAGATGCCTACCATCCGTAAAATCCATCTCTAATCCCACAAAATCCATCTCCGAATACATTCCTAAATCCTCAAAACACATTTTCAAATCAACAAAATGCATTCCCAAATCCACAAGATTCACTCCCAAACCCACAAAACATATCAAATCAACCTTCGAATCCACCAAATTTATTTTCAAATCCTCAAAATCCTTCTCATATTCCACCAAACTACTCACAAAGTCCATCGAACCTTCCCAATTTTCAAAATGTCCTCCCTACTTACCAACCAAATTGCCCTCATCTGCAAAATCAAGCCTCCCTTCCAAATCCTCCTCACGCCATCATATCCCCTGATATCTATAATCCCCTTTCTCATCTCGAGATAGACCATTACGAGGAGAAGGAGAAAGAGTGGAGGTCCCAGCATGAACTAAAGTTTCTAGCTATGAATGAAGAGATCATAAGGATCAAAGAATCTCATGGAGTGAGGGACCACGACGGTTTAGGATATGACAATTTATGTGTTCACCCAGGAGTAGACCTACCAAATGGGTACAAAGTCCCTAAGTTTGAGATGTTTGATGGTACTGGAAATACAATGGCCCATCTGAGAAGGTATTGTGAGCAACTGGTACGGATAGGGAAAAATGAGGCGTTATTGATGTGCCTAATCAGTCGAAGTTTAAGTGGTGAAGCCTTGTAGTGGTTTATGTCGTAGGAGCCGAAAAAGTTGATTGGTTGGAAAATATTGGCCAAGGGTTTCCTTGACCGGTTCGCATTCAACATCGAAATAGTCCCTGGCCGGTATTCACTAAATCAGATCAAACAAAAGAGCGTTGAGAGATTTCAAGACTATGCTTTTCGTTGGAGAAAAGAAGCTTCCAAAGTGTAACCCCCCATGTCCGAGGAGGAAATGGTATCCGTGCTCTCTCCTGCTCAAGAAAGAGAATATTATACCAGGATGGTGTCCTCTATCAGAGCAACCTTTACGTATTTGGTAAAAATAGGAGAATCATTTGAAGAAGGTATTCGGACAGGGAAAATTACCAAATGCCCGACATCTTCTGGAACTGCCATGTTTTCTAAGAAGAAGAAAGAAGAGGTAGGGATGGTTTCTACTAATTTTGTTACAAAATCAAAGCAGCGGTTCAACTCAAGAAATGTTTTATCTTCCCCGCCATCACCTAACCTTCTGCACGCGTTCTATGTCCACCCCCAATACCAAACTCCACTCCTAAACATCCAATCCTCATACCAAGCTCCACAGCTAAACACCTTTCCCCAATACCCAGTTCCACCTTCAAATTATCAGTCTCATTTCCAAACCACTCCTCCAAATAACCAGACAAATTTCCAAATGTCTCCAAATTATCACCAACTACCCCCTCCTACAAACCTTAGCCATTATAACCCCCAACGTCCAAACTACAAAAATAAACCTCCCTGTAACTTCACACCACTAGCTGAAATTCGTACCCAATTGTTTGAAAGATTGAAGAATGTCGGTCATTTGAAACCAATACAGTCATAGAGTTTCAATCCCAACTCTCAATTTTTTAATGCAAGTCAACATTGTGCCTATTATTCGGGGGCAGCACGGCACAATACAGAGGATTGTGTCCACTTGAAACATAAGATCCAGGATTTAATCGATCAAAAGGTCATCATGCTCCAGGAACCTACTCCAAATGTTAGCAGTAATCCACTGCCCAACCATGGAGGATATACAATTAACATGATTGAGATAGATGGAGAATGGGCATCTGGCAAGACCATTACCGGGTGAACTCCGAAAAGCGCAAAAAAGTGGAAGAGGTAGGAAAGACAGAGAAGGTTGTGGTTGCCTTAAGTATCGGCAAAAAAACCAATTTATAATGATGAAAGCCCCTACTCTAGTGTACGATCCCCCACCAAGAAAGGAATTTATTGTGCAAATCGCTACTGGCCAAGGGATGATGTTACATCCCTGAAGAATTGACCAACAGAAAAGATTCACAGAAATGGTCAATCACTGAAGGAGAGGCTAAGGAATTTTGGAGGCATATTCAACCAAAGGATTACTCAATTGTCAAACACTTGGAGAAAACACCAGCCCAAATCTCTGTCTTGGCACTATTAATGAGTTCGTAATACCACAGACAGGCTTTATCGAAGGTGTTGGATGAAACTTATGTTCCTATATGAATGAGTGTTGAGAACCTCGCTGCGATGATTGGGAACATTATGGGGAATCATCAAATATCATTCAGTGATGAAGAGTTGCCGTTTGAAGGGGCGATGCACAACAAAGTCATGCATGTCACCGTTATTTATTAACATTATGAAATTAATGAAGTATTAATAGACGACGAATCTGGAGTGAATATTTTTCCCCTCTCTACGTTGGTTCAAATGGGCTATGATCTGGGGAAAATTCGTCAAAGCCACATAAATGTGAGAGCATTCGATGGAGGGCAGAGAGATACAATACGAGAGATTGCTTTGCACATCCAAATTGGGCCTGCTGAGTTCAAAAGTAAGTTTCATGTTATGGATATTCATCCTAGCTACAGTCTGCTCTTCGGAAGACCATGGATACACGGTGCAAAGGCAGTTTCATCACCCCTTCATCAATTATTGAAGTTCATCTGGGAAGATCATGAAGTATTCATCCAAGGAGAAGGAAGTCGAGCAGACTGTCTGTCACGACCCGAGCCTAGGCCCTAGTCGTGACGAGCATCCCAAACCATGAAGGCACGAAACACCCATTCTCTATCTGGTTATCATGCACAACATTTGTAATCATAATAAAATGCGGAATTGAAACTGAGTACGGAATACATGGTCAAGTTCTGCAATATTTCTGAATAATACTATCTGACATCAGTCTATGAAATCTCTACTAAGAACACAAACATCTGTCTGAAAAAAAAACTGGGACAAGGCCCCCAGTAAACCAAAAACATAATAAATAAGATAATGTCTAACATAATTAGGCCTTACGAATAATAGAAGGCTCACCACTGCGAGATTAAGTCTACAAAATCCGAGAATGTCTACTGAGTAGCTGGACCCCTAGACTGTGCCTCAGGACCTGGAAGGAGGGGGCGTCAGCACAAAAGTACTAGTACGCGAAGCAATCCAAAAATAGTATAATGGAACATACATACATATATATATATATATATATATATATATATATATATATATATTAAGTGAAAGAAATTTTTCATCAAGACATCATGTATAAAACTGTTTCCGAAAAATACATGGGCACTTTCTGAAAACATGTAACCTGCCTGTTCATTTCAAATCAAGATCTATGTTTTACTTTTGAGTTAGGTGGTATTCCCCTACAAGTCTAATATTCCACGGGCTGTATGGAATCCGCCATTGACTCGGCGGGGAAGCCCCCAACCCAAGTGTGCCACAAGGGTTGGAGTGTCTGAGTCTGATACACCACAGGACATTTAAGTCAGCGCATAATAGTATACCCAGGTCGGCAAACCACGGTTTTAGGCAATGAGTCGCTTGAACTCAAGCCCTCTTCGGGGAACCACCTAACATCTTTGTATGCCCATTTTTAACCTTTTCTGTACATGCAACATTCTGAATGTCTAAAATCATGAAAGTCTGAAATGTCTGTTAGTCTGAGTCTGATATGGCGTTAGTCTGATTTTGTATCGTCATACCAAGACATTACAAGTCATGATTTTTCTGAGCCATAATGTATTAAGCAAGAGCTTTCATTCAAAACATAGTTTAGACCACCAAAACATGTAACTGATGTAAAGGATTTCATATTCCGAAACTTAAAATTCAATTCATGTAGAAATTTCATCAAACACCTGGTGGTCAAATGTCTTTAGCAAGTTCATGTATTCAAAATTGAAACACATTCATTCATATATGTATATAAACTGTCAAATCTCTTTGGAGATGGTCAAAAGATTAAAACAATGATGTTAAAACATCTTATACATAAATATATATACATAATTTAAAACCCCATTCTAAAACATGATTTTTTTCTATGCCCATGAGAATTGAGGAAAAGTCCCGCGTACCTCTATTTCTAAGGATAATATATGTTTCTTGAAGCTTGTGGATTGGTGATTCCGAATATGTAATTATCTTCGAAAACCTACGGTCGAATCTTGAACTATTTGGGTTTTTATTTTGAAACCCTAAGGAGAATTCTTGAGCAATTTTGGAAAAGTATGTGTATTATGGTGTTTGAGGGATTAAATCCCGTGTTGGTGGTATATATAGGGGTGGAGGATGACCAAAATACCCCTAAGGAACAATTAAGGTCAAATCTGTCCCTCAGTTGACAGTTTGATAGGATGGAGTAAATCGATTATAACTTCTTACTCATATATTCAAATTGGATGAAACCAACTTCATTTTAAAGAGGACTCAAATAGCTTTTGTTTTATATATTATAGCTCACACAGTTCATTATATACAGGGAGATATGATCGTTTGAAATTGACCCAGAAATACTGAAAACTGGGCAATAGGCTATGCGTTTTGCTACTGTTTTGAAATCCAAACGCAGCCTTATGCATTCCGAAAAATTTCAAAACTTATCCGAGATTTACTATGAGCTTGCCCGATCGTAACGCAACTTGAAAATCTAAAACGAATATCAGAAAGGTTGAAAAGTTGTATCCCGAAGATTGCCAGCTAAAATGACACTAAGTCCTCATTACACTCACAAAAAATTTCAAGTTTTTAAGTCTAAGGGCATTCTATTAAAGGCTAATCCATGCACGACTTTTGCGGGGTGTTACATTATCTCCCCCTTGGGATCATTCGTCCTCGAATGATGGATAGGAACTTGTTGAAGCCTTAAAGATATAGAATAACGCGGACATGACATGTCCTTTAATAAAGAATACATTAATTTGAAACATGACCATATGACTGGAACTACTGATATTTTGAATTCTTATATCGGACAAGTATATCTGATGCATGGAATACACGACTGAAGCTATTCATAAGCTTAATTCTCATAATGAACATGCATATCTGATGCATGGATCTGTCCTTGAGTTGTTCTCATGAACACAGGACTAAATACACTGATAAGCTGAACTTTTTCTATTGAACATGCATTTTTAATGCACGCATATATGACTGGACTAACGTATGAATGTATGACTGATTACGGAATGATAACTGGTGCAAGGCTTGTAATAAGAATCTATACATGCAACTGAATGAGGTATCTCCCCCTTGGGACACTATGTCCCTCTATGAATGCTCAATTCATTAAGATACTCGGAAAAAAAAATTGAGGCGATGCACTAGGCACCTACAAATTGAATCATAACTGAACATCTGGAATTTGAATCTAATGCATGACATATGAACTGAGCTATACTCGCAACTACTGGTATACTCTATCTTGGAATAGTAGCATGTCTGAGATTACGGGTAGCATGAATAAATGAAAAGACGAGAAAACAAGTTATGCGAATCTGCCTGTTAAACTGACTTACTGACTATACAGATTGAATTATGCTGGACTTTCTTACTTAACTGGAGTATCTCTTCAACACTCTCTCTAAAAAAGTTCTAACAGTAATAGAGAGCCACGAATCTTGGGTATGGATTACACAAGACATCCAACTGAGGAAATCACAACATTAACTCTACTCTGCAGTCTGAAATATAGACATATAACTCCTAAATTAGGATAGAATTTTCAAACCTTTGGCAATACGACTTCTTACTTTCAGGCTTAGCGCACTTCCCGAATATCCCTTAACTATACTATTCCCTATAAATATGATATTTATTCAATTCAGCTTAAATTTCTCATATGAGCATTGACAAATTTTTCTACTAATGTATAAAATAGCTTAATCCTTACCCCGCGATCAAGCCTAACTCTAAGTCACAAAAATACAACATTCTACACCACGCTATTATTCTAAACCATATGATGCCACCTTTTATACCTCTTTTAAAGATCACATTCTAAGAATAACATGCCTTACCACTTTAATGACTACTCTGAACTCTTAATATGAAGTCGCTAATGCATATTGCAACCTTCCACTACAATCCCAAAACGTCATTCAGGCCTAATTTATAACCACATGTTAACTTCATGGCAAACACCCATAAATACATACTTCACATAGTTTCTAAACTATTATCAATATAACTCCCACGCACTATCCTAAAAACATACACACACAAACTTTTCCACTAAACATCACATGTTTCAAAGATTGGCCCCAAATCTCACTTCATACTTATGGCCTTATCTAAACAAAATTTCTATGATCTTCCATCAACAAGAACATTTACTTCATCACCACTATCATTGCATAGGGAGGACACTAAAAGGTTAAAACATAAGACCCTGAAGCATGAGAAGATTTTTATATGGGACTGAACACATTATAAAGAGTGAGTACATGCGTCATGAGTTGCATGACCTCAACTCGAGTTCCTAACATAAGGAATGTAATTCCGACTACTTGAATGAACTAGAAATCATTATCTTGGAACTGGAAGAGTACGTGACTCTCTATCATATACGGGAATCACGAACTATGATCACAGAACTGAAACGTAAAGCTTGAGTAGGCATTGTGATCACTGAAAATTCTAAGATAAGAATGGGTTGAGTCTCACCCTCACTTTCTAACGTTCTAAATCATACTGCATCACTACTAGAATCTGAGAGCCTTACTTGGTCATTCGTTCTGTCATCTCCCCCTTAGCTTCAAGTCATAATCTAGAGTTTGGGAGATCCTTTACCATATTCTAACTGAACTACACTTACTACACTCTAGGGTCTGAAAAAAAAATAACAATACATGCATATCATAGAACTTAGCCCGAATGACTACCTTCCGGGATACACTCTATCTTTCTCTAGCCACCAATAGTCATAGTATAATGCTTGCACACTTATTCTATCGGTTTAACCTTCAAAAGTCAAGCTTAGATGCTAGCACTTAACATGGATATCACCAAGCCTTTGATGAACCATATCTCTTTCGATAGAGCATACCACTATTGCGACTCCAAATTTATATCCCTCTACTATGAGAATCAAGATCACCGCAAAAGGCCCAACACTATCAATAAAAACACCTTAACATGGCTATTTAGATCACCATGTACCATCTAACTAGTCTTTCTCCACTTAACAATTCAATGGTACCACTAGCCACGCACAACAAGTAATAGCCTTAGAAAAATGCCACAAACTCATGTCACCTTAGGCATACTTCTACATCATACATGCAATATCATACACCACTACGAATCAAATAAACTTACTCTATTGCATGCACCGTTTAAGTCTATTAGATCACTTCTATACAACTAGTATTCATTAACCAAGAAATCTTCACATCCACCTTCATGGACATCAACTGTTCAAACTTAATATCTAGTGCTATGCATGATTTACAACCCAACCTTACACGAAATTTTCACTTGGAAACTATGAAATAAACATCATGAAACACTAGTGCACTAGAACTTCATAACCACAATAATCGATCATGACCTAACGGTTTTTCCTTATCATAATCCATTAGCATGTACTATTTCAGCACATCAAGCCTACTAATTTAATCCCACAAAACATGCATCATCAAACTCGTGCCACTATTTACCACCACACCATTTAAATTCAAGCCTATAGTTTAGTATCAATCATTTACAACCAATAAAGAATGCAACATAATATAAATATACTAATCCATCAAATTGGGATATTCTACCCAAATATCTCAAAAATCTACTACATACCTTCTCACAAGTAGCACTAGTTTACAACTACCAATGAAAAGAGGGTCAAGGGGGTTAAAGCCTCATAATAGACATGGTCAACTTTATCCTTATATTATAACCCCGTACAATCGTATCTACTTATACTTCTTTCTCACATCACAATTACTTACCCAAGCGTACATTTACACTACCTTCAAAATCCACAACAACCATGAGTCTATACTTATAACCTACTGGCTAATCTGGCCATTTTCATACTTCAAGCAAGGACAATTCACCTCGCCTAATAACTCCTTCTCTGTCTTCTACTAATAAACTAACACACAAGGACGAATTGCTTCATTACCAACTCTATCTCAGACAAAAAGATTCAGCTATACATATATTCAACCAACACAAGAACCACACGTTGAATGACAAATTGCTAGTGAATCGAAATAGGCCTCACACGGCTTCACTAGACTTCGATTTTTTTGTAGTTTAAACAAGAAAATAAGAAGAATGACAAGGCAACTATGCTAGTGAATCGAAAGAGCCCCACACAGCTTTACTAGACTTTTTAGTTTCACCAACACGATGATAAAATATTTTCAAGAGATAGAAACTTGTCACACAACATTCCATAATCTGAGAATACACATCTTACTTTGTATAGATAAAAAAAAAATCTGAGTCAAATATTTCCCCCACAGATTATCATACAATCCACACACGCTACTTGCTACCAATAGGTCATGACACCGACACTTTAACTTATACTACTATTTGGGTGGAAATACAATTCCAACACTTCTACTACAAATCTTTTTCCTTAAGCATGACATCTGCAACATAAATTTCTGAAAAGGGCCGAATATACTCAATACACACGGCTGAAAAACACGATTTCGTCAAGATCAAGGTTCACACTGGAACCCATACACTCTGAAGCAATAACGGACTCTTCTCAAGTCCTTGCACAATTTTAAGATCTTATATGACGCGATCCGAAGGGACAATACCATTTAGACTCTAAAATTATGCACTTGATTCACCCTAGAAATATGATGGGTCTGAGAACATCAGAGTAAGGAAAGAATTTGGGATGATTTTACTTTCGTATGGACGTCACCATAGAACGAATTAGAGTATGAAGGAGGAACATTCTGACTCTGTTTCACGAACTAGAACATGAAGAAAGAGAGACATTCCTAAATGTCTTATAGACTCCTGCTTATAAGTGTGGCGCGCTACACACCCATAAATAAGACTCTACTTGACGCGATTTCACAGACACCCTGGGACCATGAACTTGGCTTTGATACCAAGTTTGTCACGACCTGAGCCTAGGCCCTAGCCGTGACGAGCATCCCAAACTATGAAGGCCCGAAACACCCATTCTCTATCTGGTTATCATGCACAAAATTCGTAATCATAATAAAATATGGAATTGAAACTGAGTACGGAATACATGGTCAAGTTCTACAATATTTCTGAATAATACTATCTGACATCAGTCTACGAAATCTATACTAAGAACACAAACATCTGTCTGAAAAGAAACTAGGACAAGGCCCCCAGTAAACCAAAAATATAATAAATAAGATAATGTCTGACATAATTAGGCCTTCCAAATAATAGAAGGCTCACCACTACGAGATCAATTCTACAAAATCCGAGAATGTCTACTGAGTAGCTGGACCCCTTGACTGTGCCTCAGGACCTGGAAGGAGGTGGGGTCACCGCAAAAGTACTGGCACGCGAAGTAATCCAAAAAAAGTATAATGGAACATACATATATATATATATATATATTAAGTGAAAGCAATTTTTCATCAAGACATCATGTATAAAACTGTTTCCGAAAAATACATGGGCACTTTCTGAAAACATATAACCTGCCTGTTCATTTCAAATCACGATCTGTGTTTTACTTCTGAGTTAGGTGGTATTCCCCTACAAGTCTGATATTCCACGGGTTGTATGGAATCCGCCATTGACTCAGCGGGGAAGCCCCCAACCCAAGTGTGCCACCCGGGTTGGAGTGTCTAAGTCTGATACGCCACAGGACATTTAAGTCAGCGCATAATAGTATACCCGGGTCGGCAAACCACAGTTTTAGGCAATGAGTCGCTTGAACTCAATCCCTCTTCGGGGAACCACCTAACATCTCTGTGTGCCCATGTTTAACCTTTTCTATACATGCAACATTCTGAATGTCTAAAATCATGAAAGTCTGAAATGTCTGTTAGTCTGAGTCTGATATGGCGTTAGTCTGAATTGGTATCGTCATACCAAGACATTGCAAGTCATGATTTTTCTGAGCCATAATGTATTAAGCAAGAGCTTTCATTCAAAACATAGTTTAGACCACCAAAATATTTAACTGATGTAAAGGATTTCATATTCCGAAACTTAAAGTTCAATTCATGCAGAAATTTCATCAAACACCTGGTGGTCAAATGTCTTTAGCAAGTTCATGTATTCAAAATTGAAACACATTCATTCATATATGTATATAAACTGTCAAATCTCTTTGGAGATGGTCAAAAGATTAAAACAATGATGTTAAAACATCTTATACATAAATATATATACATAATTTAAAACCCCATTCTAAAACATGATTTTTTTCTATGCCCATGAGAATTTAGGAAAAGTCCCGCGTACCTCTATTTCCAAGGATAATAGAGGTTTCTTGAAGATTGCGGATTGGTGATTCCGAATATATAATTATCTTCGAAAACCTACGGTCGAATCTTGAACTATTTGGGTTTTTATTTTGAAACCCTAAGGAGAATTCTTGAGTGATTTTGGAAAAGAATATGTATTATGGTGTTTGAGGGATTAAATCCCGTGTTGGTGGTATATATAGGGGTGGAGGATGACCAAAATACCCCTAAGGAACAATTAAGGTCAAATCTGTCCCTTAGTTGACAGTTTGATAGGCTGGAGTAAATCGATTATAACTTTTTACTCATATATTCAAATTGGATAAAACCAACTTCATTTTAAAGAGGACTCAAATAGCTTTCGTTTTATATATTATAGCGCACACAGTTCATTATATACAGGGAGTTATGATCATTTGAAATTGACCCAGAAATACTGAAAACTGGGCAATAGGCTATGCATTTTGCTACTGTTTTGAAATCCAAACGCAGCCTTATGCATTCCGAAAAATTTCAAAACTTATCCGAGATGTACTATGAGCTTTCCCGATCAGAACGTAACTTGAAAATCTAAAAACGAATAACGGAAAGGTTGAAAAGTTGTATCCCGAAGATTGCCAGCTAAAATGACACTAAGTCCTCATTACACTCACAAAAAATTTCTAGTTTTTAAGTCTAAGGGCACTCTATTAAAGGCTAATCCATGCACGACTTTTACGGGGTGTTACACTGTCCCAACGGTTATGTGCCGGTAATTGAAGATATTCCAAAAGGTAGCATTTTATATATAGTGAAAATTGTAAATGCTACAAACAGATATTCGACACCCAAAATACCAATGCCTCTTGTCTACAAACTGATTGCAACGGTGATGTTATGAAATGGGTTTGAACCTGGTCATGGCTTGGTTAAGAATCTGTAAGAAATTATTGAGCCAATTCCAATCCCAGAGAGAGGCTATAATTATGGGTTAGTATATCAGTCTACCAAGAGGGATAGGGTTGAGGATGAGCCATAGAAGAGTCTATTTAGGCCCTTGCCACTCCTATTCCAGATATTTCCAATATGAGAAGTACCCAATGATGATGGTCTTGGGGATGAGATAGGAGATTTGTTTGAAGGATGCAATGCTCTACCAGAAAATCTCCCAAAGTCCAACCGGGTGAAGCAGATTGCACTAGGGGAGGACTTGCAAAATTGGACCTCCACTCCACTCATAACTCATCACCCATCATGGTAGATGTAAGGGCAATTACTAATAGTTTTGAAATCAGTGATGATCTGGAGGAGGCCCCGCGATCCACCTTTTATATCTCAAAACTTTCTTTTCGTATCTTGCTGTTTTCAAAAAGGCAGGGACTTGTATTTGTGCAAGTCATGAGCCATGGTTTTGTAATTATCACTCAAATTTCAATGAAAAGGCCTTCATTTATTTGGAAAACTATACTATTTATAAAATGCTCCTAGTCATATGTTTTGTTATTATTTTCTTATCATCTAACTTAGTTTGTTTGTCCGTTACAGTAACAGTAGCTAAAACTTGCCAATGTCGTGTCATGTCAAATCTTGAACAAACAAAATGAAGGGAACAATGATGATTGGAAGGAAGATGATGAGGAACGGTTAGTTGAAGATATGGAGGAATTTGAGAATCGCAAAAAACCTAATCTGAAGGAAACCGAAATAGTCAACTTGGGAGATCACGATGAAATTAAAGAGACAAGTATTAGTATCCACCTGGCGGTGCCACAAAAGGGAAGAGATCATCCACCTGTTGCGGGAATACATTGATGTGTTTGCTTGGTTCTATGAGGATATATCGGGGTTGAGCACCAGCATTGTGTCACACAAATTGCTGATAAATTCTGAGTTTGATCCAGTCAAACAAAAAATATGAAAGTTCAAGCCAGATTTGAGTCTAAAGATTAAGGAAGAAGTGACAAAAAATATCCAGTCTAAGGTTATCGAGGTCAAAAAATATCCAATGTGGCTGGCCAACATCGTTCTTGTGTCGAAGAAGGACGGCAAGATTAGAATTTATGTTGACTAAAGAGACTTGAACAGAGCCAGTCCTAAAGATAATTTTCCGTTGCCCAACATCAATGTTCTCATTGATAACTATGCAAAACATGAAATACAGTCATTCGTTGATTGTTTCGCCGGGTATCATCAGATATTAATGGATGAAGAAGATGCAGAAAAATGGCTTTTATTATGCCCTGGGGAGTTTATCATTATAACGTAATGCCGTTTGGTCTCAAGAAATGGGTGCAACATATATGAGGGCTATGACGACTATTTTCCATGATATGATCCATAAAGAGATTGAGGTGTACGTGGATGATTTAATTATCAAATCCCACGAGAGTTCGGATCATCTAACTCATCTAGAGAAATTCTTCAACAGATTAAGAAGGCACAGTTTGAAATTAAATCCTGCTAAGTGTGCTTTTGGTATGCCATCAGGAAATTTGTTGGGGTTCATAGTCAGTAGAAAAGGGTTCGAGCTAGACCCATGCAAAATCAAGAAAATTCAAGACTTGCCACCACCAAGGACCAAGAAGGAAGTTATGAGTTTCATGGGTCGTTTGAATTACATTAGCAGATTCATCGCTTAATCAACAGTCATATGCGAGCCAATTCTCAAGATATTGAAGAAGAATGCACTGAATGAGTGGACAAAAGAATGTCAGAGAGCTTTTGACCGCATCAAAGAATACCTGTCCATACCGCCAATTTTGGTCCTGCAAGAGAAGGAATTCCATTATTGCTTTACCTGTCAGTCTCAGAAAATGCTTTCGGATGCTTCCTTGGGTAACATGATGAGAACCGTAAGAAAGAGAAGGCCATTTACTACTTGAGTAAAAAGTTCACGCCATATGAAGCCCGTTACACTCTTGTAGAAAGGATATGTTGTGATTTGACTTGGACAGCACAAAAGTTGAGGCATTATATGTCATCCTACACAACATACATCGTCTCGAGAATGGATCCAATAAAGTACATATTCTAGAAGGTCGTGCCTACGGGGAAGCTAGCCAAGTGGCAAATGTTGCTGAGTGAGTTTGACATTCTGTATGTAACCCAAAAAGTAATCAAGAGGAAAGCCTTAGTAGATCATCTGGCAGAGAATACAGTCGATGAAAAATATAATCCACTTCAAACTTACTTTCCATATGAGGAAGTCTTGTTCATAAGATAATCATTACAGAGATTTACCCCAGATGGAGGCTATTTTTTGATGGGGCAGTCAACTTTAAAGGTTCAGGAATCGGAGCAATTTTGGTGTCAGAAACAGCCAACATTATCTGGTAACTGCTAAGTTACGTTTCCCATGCACCAATAACATGGCTGAATATAAGGCTTGCATCCTTGGTTTCAGATTGGCACTTGATATGGGTGTTTGGAATTGTTAGTCATCGGAGATTCATATTTGCTAATTCACCAACTACGAGGGGAATGGGTGGTAAAAAATCCCAAGATTACTCCTTATGTAGAGCTGGTACAAGAATTATGCCAAATATTCAAGGATGTTGATTTTAGACATATCCCACAAATACAAAATGAGTTTGCTGATGCTTTCTCTATAATATCTTCCATGATTTAGCACCCGAATCAGAGTTACATTGATCCTTTGGAAATAAGCTTGAAAGAGCAACCCACACATTGCAAACACGTGGAAGAGGATCCTGATGGAAAGCCCTGGTACTATGACATTAATAGGTATTTGGAATGTGGAATATATCCTGAAGAGGCTAGTAACAACCAAAAGAAGACAATCCGGCATTTGGTAAAGAATTACTTTCCGAGTAGGGAAATTCTTTTTAGGAGGACTCCTGATTTGGGATTCCTAAGATGCGTCGATGCTGCAAAACCCAATAAATTGATAAAAGACCTATACACTGGAGTTTGTGGGCCCCATATGAATGGGTTTGTCCTTTCCAGAAAGATTCTGAGAACCGGTTACTTTTGGATGACTATGGAAAATGATTGTAGGAAGTATGTGCAAAAATGTCCAAAATGTCAGATACACGGAGATTTGATTCGAATGCCTCCACATGAGCTTCATAGAATGATTTCACCTTGGCTCTTCGTAGCTTGGGGCATGGATGTTATCGTACCAGCAGAGCCATCGGTATCAAATGGACATAGATTTATTTTAGTCGCCATCGATTATTTCACTAAGTGGGTTGAAGCTGCTTCATACAGAGTCGTTACTAAGAAAGTGGTTGTAGATTTTATCAGGAATAACTTGATTTGTCAATTCAAATTGCCGGAATCAATCATTACAGATAATGGGGCAAACTTAAACAGTCACTTGATTAGTGAAATTTGGGATCAACTTAAAATCGTGCATCACAATTCAACTGCATACCGTCCCCAAATGAATGGAGCTGTGGAAGCGGCCAAAAAGAATATCAAGAAGATCTTGAGAAAGATGGTCGAAAATGATAGATCAAGGCATGAGATGTTACCTTACGCTTTTGAGGGTATCGCACAATAGTTCGAACTTCCATCGAGGCGACCCCTTATTTACTTTTCTATGGGAATGAGGCTGTGATACCTGCTAAAGTTGAAATACCTTCTCTAAGGATTATTCAGGAAGCTGGGCTGAGTAACGAAGATTGGGTCCGCGCTCGCCATGAACAACTCATGTTGATTGATGAGAAGAGAATGGTCGTTGTATGCCATGGTCAGCTATATCAACATAGGATGGTTTGTGCTTTTAACAAGAAGGTGAGAGCTCGAACATTTAAACTAGGGCAACTGGTCCTCAAGCGAATATTCCCTCACCAAGAGGAGTACAAGGGCAAATTCACTCCAAACTGGCAAGGGCCATTGATGATAGGCGAATTTACGTGCCTATATCAATATATTTTGCCCATATTTTAGCCTAGTTTTGAGAACTAATTATCTATTTCATGCACTTTTAGTCCTTTTTCCTATAAATGAGCTAACAAACATGATTAGTAAAGTTTCAGGTATAAATGATGCAAAATACAGCATTTTATGGCTTACTTGACGCAAAAGAAAGCTCACAAACGAAGTGGAAAGGAGCTGGACGCCTAAAGGACCAAATCTGCTGCATGGAAAATCTGTCCCGGGCTAAAACAACAATTCTGAAGACTTTGGGGACTTACAGACACAAAGCTGGATTTTTACCAAGATACATTAACCTAGTGCAATTAGGTTATGTGTTTCACTAATCTATTTGGATTATGATATTGTAACCTTACCCTAGTACATTTGGGTCAAGGATTTCATTAGTATATTAGGATTTGGTTATTTATTTCATTAGCTTAGTAGGAGTAGGATAGGAGTATTATAAATACCCTATCATGCTAGAGATTTTTATGCATCTTCTTACAATACAATTCTTCCATCCCTCTCTTCTTCCACTACAACACTTCTATTCACTCTTCTAATCTTTCCATTAATTCTATTATTTTTCTATTCATCTATTCCACAACAAGAGAATCGTTACTTGCTAGGAAATCACCAAAACCACACGCCTAAACACCCACTTCTCACGCCATCCACCATGCAAAACGTGATATCCTTCACATTCATGGGTAACTAAACCTCTTAGTTGGGGTTATGGAAGCCGAATGAGTTACTATCTATAGCTGTGAGTTTGTGAGTTCAAGGCAAGTATATTGCTTATATCATTACGCTCTTCATCTTAATCTACATTCTTTGCGGTTGCAAACGCAAGAATACGCCAGTCTAACATTTAACCTGTTCGAGAGAAAGGTTATTTGTCTGGAAAAGAGATAATGTCAAGGTAGTAGGACACCCTTTCCTATTAAAAAGCTAGTGCCGTAACTGGACTAACCTCTTGGAGAATTCGTACCGTTAGACACGCTTTAAGCTCGAGAGAGTTAAAGTGAAATAGTCCTTGTTCAGGTCGAGAGACGCTTGGATTTACCATCGACTACAATTCTCTATAAGCAATTGCATGTCAAGGCTCTACACACTCATAGCCAATAGAGACGTATACCTCAGAAGGTGGACATAACCCCAACGCTTCAATTCTCATTGTTTACAACTCACGTAACATCCTTTCTTTTTATTTTCAGCTTTTACTTTATTACTTTGGTTACTTATTACAATCCCCCCTTCTTACGAGACTTGCACCAAAAGTCTATTAATTTTGCTTACTTGATGGCCAAGCTATTCCCTGTGGGATCGACACCCAACCCTGGTTGGGTTCTATATTTGCTAACGACCGCTTTACACTCAAACAAGAGCTATAGATTGAGTGTTACCAAAAATTAGCGTCGTTGCCGGGGAATACGAGTGTCAGTCAAGTTCGTGATAATTACTAGACCCTTTGGTCAAAGATTCTCGTACTTTTACGTTTCGTTTTTGTTTTTGTTTATTGCAGGTTTTTATTTTAGTGCATGCCCCATACTAGAAGTTCTGGTCAACCGTTATTACCAATCAATCCTGAACCACAACGAATTAGAAGAATGGAAGCACAAGCTGAAATCGACAGGATGGCTGCTCAACACGAGCAAGCAAGATTAGCTGCTCTTGCCGCTGCTCAAGTCCAACAACAAAACATTGATAATACTGGGCGAGCAACAAAACCTGATGATGAAGATTTAGGTGATGACGAGTTACTGAACCCTAGGCGTGATGCTGAAATTATAACACCTGCCAATCGAAGAGGTCGACAAGCTAGGTATAGGTATGATCGCCAACCTTTGCAACCAACTTTCGACGATGATGATGATGATCTTGATGGTGCCGGAGCCACTGGAGCTATAATTCCACCACCATTAGCGCCCGGAGCCAAGTTCAACATCACAAGCACCATGATTCAGTTATTGCAACTCAAGGGATTATTTTGTGGACTAGCAGGCGATGATCCGAATATGCATCTCATCAACTTTATTTCTACATGAAAGTCTTTTGACAATCCTGGTGTTGGTCAGAATACTATTCGATTACGTCTATTCCCATTGTCTCTGTCTGGGGAGGAAACACTATGGTTGAATGGGCTGACTCCTGATTCAATTACAAATTGGAGGCAATTGAGAGACGCTTTCCTAGAAAGATTCTTTCCGCCATCCAAAAGGGCTCAATTGAGAGATGAAATCAGCAACTTTCGTCAGCTTCCCACTGAAGCTCTTCATGAAACATGGGAGAGGTTCAAGACAAAGCTAACGAGATGCCCAAACCATCACATGACTAATGTTCACCTCACGAAGATCTTGTATAAAGCCTTGAATTCAGTAACTAAACCAGTGGTGGACAACGCAGCTGGAGGTTCTTTTATGGACCTTACCTTTGGTCAAGCAAGCAATATGCTAGAGCGCATGACAAAGCAAAGTAGAGCTTGGCATACCAGGGACTCTGAGGTAGCAAGCCCCACTTTATCTATTGGCATGTCTGCAGACCAAAGAAGAAGAAAAGAAGAACGTGAGCAAGACATGATGCACATGAAAACACAATTGGATCTTCTGACAAAGCACTTATTATCAGGGAAGACCGAAAAAGTGAAAGCTGTGGCGCTAAAAGGCGGAGACGAATCTGATTCGGAAGAAGAGGCCAACTACTTGACCAATCAGGGGGGTTTCCGTAGGAATGCCCAAGGAAACCAAGGTCGGAACTATTATGATAAATCAGGAAGAAAAGACCAAGGTAGTTGGAAGAAAAATAATGAAAAGAGTGGTTTGTACGTTCCCCCTGGTAGACGTGATACCACTACATCTGATTCTATGGAAAACATGATGGCTAAGTTATTGAAAGGAGTGGAAGCAACGAGCGTAAGAGTGAACGAGGTAATTGACGATTTGGCCTCCATGAAGCAATTAGTTGATTCTCATTCCACTTCTATCAAGCAAATAGAGCAGCAATTGAGCCAACTTTCAGCAGCATTCAATCAAAGAAAGGCTGGCACCTTACCAAGCGATACTGTGCAAAACCCAAGGAATGATGGGTCATGCATGGCCATCACTACCAGAAGTGGTAAGGTGCTGGAAACTTCAGAAAAAGGCAAGCAAGTGGTTGACGGAACAGCAGATATGGACGCCACACCTAGTGATGTCACAAGAGAAGAAGCCGCAACATCTACTTCCAACGTCAAGGACGTTTCACCTAGTGACGTGCAGCCTGAAAAAAATAATAAAAGGAAGCAAGAGGAGAAGAAATCCATGGAGAGAACACTTCCATACCCACCACCACCTTTTCCACAAAGATTGAAGAAGGTGGCCGATGACACTAAGTTCAGCAAATTTATGACCATGTTGAAGCAACTGACTATTAATGTTCCGTTGGTAGAGGCACTTGAACAAATGCCTGGGTATGCGAAGTTTATGAAAGATCTTTTGACTAAGAAGAGGGCAGCAAGTTATGAGCTGAAACATGATGTGCACCATTGTAGTGCAATAGCTACTCGATCGATAGTTCAGAAGAAGGCCGACCCCGGAGCTTTCACGATTCCTTGCACCGTCGGATCTTTGGACTTTTCTAAAGCATTGTGTGACTTAGGCGCCAGCATCAACTTGATGCCATTATCGATCTATAAGAAGTTGGGGTTAGGAGATCCTACACCAACTAATATGAGGCTTGTGATGGCGGATAGGTCGGTAAAACGACCGGTTGGTATTCTATGCGATGTCTTGGTGAAGGTATCTTCATTCATATTTCCAGCAGACTTTGTCATCTTGGATTGTGAAGCAGATTCAGAGGTTCCCATAATCTTGGGACGCCCTTTCCTTGCTACGGGAAGTGTGCTCATAGATTTGAGAGCTAATGAGCTTTCATTCCGAATAAATGACGAAGTGGTTCGCTTTGATGTTTGCAAATCAATGAAGCAACCCAAAGATCTGAGTGTATTTTCTATGGCTGATGTTGTATTTGATGATGAGAACGAGTTACTTGCTGAATAGAAAATTCTTGATGATCCTTTGGAGGTTTCGCTCATGAAAGGAGAGAATGATGATGCTGAAATTTCTGAAGATGATATTTGTGCTCTATCGGGATTAGGGACATATCACTATACCCCCAAAAAGCTGGATCTTGATCTCAAGAATCGACCCACACCTCCAGCTAAGCCATCTATTGAAGAAACACCCACATTAGAATTGAAGGAGCTGCCAAGCCATTTGAAGTACGCCTTCTTAAGAAGCGGAAACACTCTTCCAGTCATTGTAGCAGCCGATTTGGGTGAGCAGCAAGTTGCAGCTCTTATTGCAATCTTACGCAATTATATTAGAGCTATTGGATGGACCATTGCGGATATTATTGGTATTCCACCTAGGATTTGCACACATAAAATTCAGCTTCAAGAAAAGTGCACACCCACCATTGAACATCAAAGAAGTCTAAACCCACCAATGCAAGAGGTGGTGAAGAAGGAGATTATCAAGTGGTTAGACGCAGGAGTCGTGTATCCTATTTCTGATAGTACATGGGTAAGCCCAGTACAATGTGTTCCCAAGAAAGGAGGTATGATGGTGGTTGCGAATGCAAAGAATGAGCTTATTCCACTCAGGCCCGTTACTGGATGGAGAGTATGCATGGACTACCGCAAGATGAATTCTTGGACGCTCAAGGATCACTTCCCCATGCCATTTATGGACCAAATGCTAGATCGATTAGCGGGGAAAGGATGGTTTTGCTTCTTGGATGGTTATTCAGGTTACAATCAGATTTGTATTGCCCCCGAAGACCAAGAGAAGACAACGTTTACATGTCCATATGGTACTTTTGCCTTCAAATGCATGCCATTCGGGTTGTGTAACGCACCAGCCACCTTTCAACGTTGTATGATGTCTATTTTCTCTGATATGGTAGAGGACACTTTGGAGGTATTTATGGTCGACTTTTCAGTTGTTGGTGAGTCTTTTGAAGCATGTTTGGCAAACTTGAGCATGGCATTGCAAAGATGTGTAGAGTTCAACCTTGTGCTGAATTGGGAGAAGTGCCACTTCATGGTAAAAGAAGGAATCGTTCTTGGGCACAAGATTTCTGAAAAAGGAATAGAGGTTGATCGCGCCAAAATAGAGGTAATTGAGAAGCTACCACCTCCAATTTCGGTGAAGGGAGTTCATAGTTTTCTTGGCCATGCTGGGTTTTATCGTAGAATCATCAAAGACTTCTCCAAAATTTCTAGTCCATTGTGCAAACTATTAGAGAAAGATGTGAAGTTTGACTTTAATGATGATTGCTTAAAGGCATTCGAATGCCATAAAGAAAAACTCATTGAAGCCCCTATCATGGTAGCACCAGATTGGACGCTCCCGTTCGAAATTATGTGTGATGCTAGTGGTGTAGCCGTTGGTGCTGTTCTTGGACAGAGAAAGGAGAAATTATATCATCCTATCTACTATGCGAGCAAGGTCCTAAATGAAGCCCAAAGGAACTACACTGTTACTGAACAAGAGCTCTTAGAGGTTGTGTATGCGTTTGAGAAATTCCGTGCCTATCTATTGGGTACTAAGGTGATCGTTCATACAGACCATGTAGCTCTTAGGTACCTAATGACAAAGAAGGATGCAAAACCAAGGCTGATTCGATGGGTATTGCTGCTGCAAGAGTTTGATTTCGAAGTCAAAGATAGAAGAGGTTGCGAGAATCAAGTGGCTGATCACCTATCTAGACTTGAGAGTGAGCAAGTGGCGCAACCTGAAATTCAGATTGATGATGCATTCCCTGACGAGGAGATATTAGCAACAACAATAGAGAAATTACCATGGTATGCCGACTTTGCAAATTTCGTAGTGAGTAATGTGTTACCTTCCAATTTATCTTACCACCAAAGGAGGAAGTTTATGCATGACGTTCAGCACTACTATTGGGATGAGCCTTATTTGTTTCGAAGATGCGCGGATGGTATCATTCGACGATGTATATCCCATGAAAAAGTGCCTACTATATTGGAAGCATGCCACACTTCGCAAGTTGGAGGACATCATGCAGGGAATCGAACGGCAAGAAAAATCTTGCAAAGCGGTTATTATTGGCCTACAATATTCAGAGATGCATATGACTATGTGCGAAGGTGTGACCAATGCCAACGTCAAGGTGCTATTTCAAAACACCATGAAATGCCCATGTCCAAAATTCTGGAGGTAGAACTCTTTGATGTGTGGGGTATTGATTTCATGGGTCCATTCGTGAATTCGTTTGGAATAAAGTACATTTTGGTTGCTGTGGATTATGTGTCAAAATGGGTTGAAGCTGTAGCATTGTCCGACAACGAAGGAAAGCGTGTGGTAGCGTTTTTAAAGAAGAATATCTTCTCTCGCTTTGGAGTACCTCGTACTATCATAAGTGATGGAGGATCTCACTTTTGCAACAAGCTATTCAAATCTGTATTGGCCAAGTATGGAGTCAAGCAACACAAGGTAGCTACGCCTTATCATCCCCAAACCAGTGGACAAGTTGAGGTTTCCAACCGCGAGATCAAGCAAATCCTTGACAAGACGGTTAATGCAAATAGGAAGGACTGGTCTCAAAAGCTAGATGATGAACTATGGGCGTATAGGACTGCATTCAAGACACCCATTGGCATGTCACCTTATCAGCTAGTTGATGGGAAGGCTTGTCATCTACCCATCGAGCTTGAATACAAGGCATTGTGGGCATTGAAGCACTTGAATCTGAATTGGGATGATGTGAAGAACCTGAGGTTGGAGCAGCTGAACGAACTAGATGAATTTCGTCTCCATGCATATGAAAGATCAGATTTATACAAGGAGCGGATGAAGAAGTATCATGATCAGCGGATTGTTCGACGAAACTTCCAAAAAGGTGACATGGTACTACTCTTTAATTCCAGACTCAAGCTCTTCCCAGGTAAGTTAAAATCGAAATGGTCCGGTCCATTTAAAGTCATCCAAGTCTACTCGTCTGGAGTAGTCGAATTGGAAAACAATGAGGGTGTTATCTTCAAAGTGAATGGCCAACGTGTCAATCCATATATTGTTCCTCTTGACTCGATGAATGACATGGCCATCACTTATCTCGACGAAGTCTAAGTACTCGAGATTACTATGTCGAGCCACGACAATAAATAAGGCGCTAGATGGGAGGCAACCCATCGTTTTATTGTTTTATCGTTTTATCGTTTTAGTATTTTTTTCTTTTTGGTAAATGAAAATCCAAAAATAAGAGTCGTGCCATGACCAAAACTAAGGCGCTTGGTGGGAGGCAACCCATCGTACTAATCGTTTTCATTTTGTTTTGAGCAAATTAGGTGCAAGAAGTATGCAACGAGGAGATTGATTTCAATTGACGATTTGGTCGCATTGTATGGTAAAGTCGGTGAGGTAGGAATGGTGATGCATAAGGCTATGAATTGAGCCTTTCTCACGTCATAATAGGCTTCGAGGAAGGCTAGGCCTTGGTAAAAATAGGCCACGAACGATGCACAACCTATTCTATAGCCTAATGACTCGGAATCTAGTGTGCTATACACTATGCGCCGCCTATTCCTAGGTATGCTTTTGACTATGCGCCGCCTATGCTATGGCATTTGAGATACTGAGACCAAATGCCATAGACTATGCGGCGCATATGTCTAGAAATGCCATAGACTATGCGGCGCATATGTCCCATTATGCCATGGACAATGCGCCGCATATGTCATTGATATGCCGAGGGATATGCGCCGCATATGTGGTGATCTTGTCCCCAAATCCAATTGTAAATGGGTCATAACCCGACCCATACTCTTCCTATATAAAGGGGACTTGGTTTTATAACACAACCACATTAGAAACAACCCTAAAGGCGCCGCATAACACTCCAAATCCTCTCAAAATTTTCTTCCTTTGTTCTTCCAATTCACAACAACTTCTCCACAATCTTCAAGCAAGTAAGTACTCTCTTATTCTTCATCTATTTATCATAAATACTACGTTATTATAAATTGCTAAATCATATGAGATTGATGGTGATGTTCATGTGTTTGGATAATTGTTGCAAAATTGTGTGAGTGAATATCTACGTAGGGAATTCTTGACTTATTTCCGACTTGAATTTTGCTCCGATAGCATTGTTATGATAATTGCTGAATTGATATGACTATGAATATTGCTTAAGCTTGTTGGTTGGATGATTACATGATAGACTATCCCGGCCATCGGGATAAGGTTATAGTGCCTATCGACTTAGGAGGTTGTGCTTGTTGTAAGAATAATAATTCCATGTGGTATCCCCTAGGTTGTAGTGTTGCTATATCCACCATTAAAGTAGTCCAATGGCTGTAAATAAGTGATGTAATGCTGATTTTCTTATCGTAATACAATCCTAAAACGGATGTCGACGAAATCTGAGTACTCGACCACTTTCACTTCACTGATTTGTGTTAACAAGATTAAGTGTGGGGTGGTACCCCTAGTGCCTGCATATAGATTGTATAAAGTGAGATTGTGCTGCAACTAACATTATTTCTAGTCTCAGGTACAATGGCACCTAAAGCAAAGCAAGGCAAGGAGAAGGCTACCACGTCCCGAAAGGACAAGAAGAGAAGTCGAAAAGACCAAGGAGAATCATCTTCAGCACACTTACCACGCAGAATGTTCGGAATAAAATGGGTTCTTGAGGAAGAAGCCAAGGCATGGTACAGCAGCAACAAAGAAAAGAAATATGTGCACGTCGACTTGATCAACAAGGAGACCTTAGCAAAGAGAGAGCCGCAAATGTTGGCTCAAATAATGGCTTTGAAGCTAGATTTCATCTTCCGCGACATGGGAGAGTGCAATCTTGACTTGACAAGAGAATTTTATGCCAACTGGTCGCCAAACACAACAGGCAACGAAGTCAAAATTCGGGGCCAAGTGTTACAGCTTACAGCGGAATGGATCAACTCTTTTCTTGGCCTACCTTCGGTTGACCCTGCACCATACAAAGAGCTGTACAGCAGGCCTCCTTACAGAGCAATAAGACACACGCTTTGTGGAAGCAGATCGATGGCAAGATGGGGTAGACATAAGGAAATAGGCCGTCACAACACCTTCCCCTATGCTCCACTAAATAGGGAAGCAAGAATCTGGATGCGCATTGTCAACTCATGCCTTATTCCTGGGACGCAATACACAAAGATATCGAGAGATAGAGTGTGTTTGGTTTATGCGTTGATGACGAATGTCCCTATCAACTTTGGGGCAATCATTCGATCTACCATGAGGAAGGCCAGACTCCACCGAAGGTCCCATTTCACATTCGGCAATTTGTTGACAGCAATGTTGCGGAAGGAGGATATAGAAGAAGAACCAGCTGACCACAAAGTCCCACATAACCCAAAGAAGGTTGACCTCACAAAGGTCAAAGATGCTGAAACAACGCATGGAGTCAACCTTACTACTGCGGAGAGACATGCTCGTGATAAGAGTTTCTTCCGTCATCTCTATGGCATGACACGATTCACTATGATGAGTGGTGGACGTATTCCAACTGCTGAAGAGCTCCAACAGCTGGACCATGACTACCCAATGAACAGGCATGCCGGGGAGATTTGTGGAGTGGGCGTATATTTTGAGGAACCTCTTGACGATGACGTGCCTACTGATGATGATAGACGCTTGCCTGATTCTGATGATGAGGAGAACTCTGACGATGACTCTTATGATGATTCAGACGAAGGGGGTATGACCCCCGACATTGATGAGGAGTCCGACTAAACCAGGTTCTTCGCATTTATTTTCCACTGAGGGCAGTGTCCCGTCTAAGTGTGGGGTGGCAGAATCTGCATGCTATACTTCTTTGTTTGCACCTATGTTTGTATGTTTGCTTGTTTACTTTGTTTTTTTTAGTCCATTTTTTTTAATTTTTTTTAATCTTTGACGTTTTTAGGAGTCAAATTTTTTCTAGCTACGCATGAAATTATTTTGATAGGCAGCATGAGATTAGAACAAGAGTATGTGCTACAATTATGACTATTGAGACATTTAGGCTCTAGTTGTGACTTATTATGTGATATTGTGTGACTCAATTCCTTCACTTGTGGGTCGAGAGTCTATATTACTTCCAAACAAGTCGACCATGTGCCTTGTGTGTGCGAGATAATAGTATATTCTATGTTTGTGGCTGATGCTAGAACTTGCCTGGTATGTATGCAAAGCGAAAATAAGGAATGTAAGTTTAGGAGATGATTTAGGCATTTCTTTGGCAACCTATACATGTTTACCTTCAGTTTTACCTACCCATGTACATCATCTTAGTTAACCCTTTTTGAGCCTTTGGCCTATTTCTTTGACAACCTTGTATGTAAGCCTAATCCATTTCTTTCAAGACCATAATTTGATCCAAAATCCTGAGTGCTTTAAAGTGAAAAAGTCATGTGACAACATAAGAGGAAATTGGGTGAGTATAATGCTTTAAATTGTAATGGTGCTTGAATGTGCTAAGAAAAAGAAAGTGCTATCATAAGAGGTATGTTAAGAAAAAGGAAAAGAAAGCTGAAAAAGTAAGTAGTGCTTGAAATTGAAAAACAAAATAGGAGAACAAGGGTGGTAGAATAAAAGAGTGAAGAAAGGTTGAAAGAAAAAAGTGTCATTGATACAATGTGATGTATTAAAGCGCTTAGGAACCTAGTCACTATTCTTGGCCAAAATAGTCCTACCCGTCCCTTAGCCTACATTACAACCACCAAAAGACCTACTTGATACTAATCTTAACATTCCGATATTTAGTAGAGTACTACATTAAAGGCAAGCTTATGGTCATTAGTTGCTACATATGAATTCTTTGTGAGAGTGAGAGCAAGGACATTTTGATATCCATGTTTGAAAAATATGCTATATTTGTGAGTAATTGTGGGTACTATATTGTGAGACACACATGGTTGATGAGCTTTGGATAGTTGTATATGATTCTATGTACCTTAACGTTTGCATGCGAGTTGATCACCATCACGAGTCTATGTTTGAGGTTAAATTGTTTCTACTTATAATCGAAAAGCTACTCTTTGTTGATAATTGTTGTGCTTGTCTTGATAAATGTTTTGTGTTGTTGCTGTAAAAACCTTAAGTCGATGCTTAGAAGGACATGATATGTTGTTCGAGGACGAACAAAGCTCTAAGTGTGGGGTGTTGATGATAGGCGAATTTACGTGCCTATATCAATATATTTTGCCCATATTTTAGCCTAGTTTTGAGAACTAATTATCTATTTCATGCACTTTTAGTCCTTTTTCCTATAAATGAGCTAACAAACATGATTAGTAAAGTTTCAGGTATAAATGATGCAAAATACAGCATTTTATGGCTTACTTGACGCAAAAGAAAGCTCACAAACGAAGTGGAAAGGAGCTGGACGCCTAAAGGACCAAATCTGCTACATGGAAAATCTGTCCCGGGCTAAAACAGCACTTCTGAAGACTTTGGGGACTTACAGACACAAAGCTGGATTTTTACCAAGATACATTAACCTAGTGCAATTAGGTTATGTGTTTCACTAATCTATTTGGATTATGATATTGTAACCTTACCCTAGTACATTTGGGTCAAGGATTTCATTAGTATATTAGGATTTGGTTATTTATTTCATTAGCTTAGTAGGAGTAGGATAGGAGTATTATAAATACCCTATCATGCTAGAGATTTTTATGCATCTTCTTACAATACAATTCTTCCATCCCTCTCTTCTTCCACTACAACACTTCTATTCACTCTTCTAATCTTTCCATTAATTCTATTATTTTTCTATTCATCTATTCCACAACAAGAGAATCGTTACTTGCTAGGAAATCACCAAAACCACACGCCTAAACACCCACTTCTCACGCCATCCACCATGCAAAACGTGATATCATTCGCATTCATGGGTAACTAAACCTCTTAGTTGGGGTTATGGAAGCCGAATGAGTTACTATCTATAGCTGTGAGTTTGTGAGTTCAAGACAAGTATATTGCTTATATCATTACGCTCTTCATATTAATCTACATTCTTTGCGGTTGCAAACGCAAGAATACGCCAGTCTAACATTTAACCTGTTCGAGAGAAAGGTTATTTGTCTGGAAAAGAGATAATGTCAAGGTAGTAGGACACCCTTTCCTATTAAAAATCTAGTGCCGTAACTGGACTAACCTCTTGGAGAATTCGTACCGTTAGACACGCTTTAAGCTCGAGAGAGTTAAAGTGAAATAGTCCTTGTTCAGGTCGAGAGACGCTTGGATTTACCATCGACTACAATTCTCTATAAGCAATTGCATGTCAAGGCTCTACACACTCATAGCCAATAGAGACGTATACCTCAGAAGGTGGACATAACCCCAACGCCTCAATTCTCATTGTTTACAACTCACGTAACATCCTTTCTTTTTATTTTCAGCTTTTACTTTATTACTTTGGTTACTTATTACAATCCCCCCTTCTTACGAGACTTGCACCAAAAGTCTATTAATTTTGCTTACTTGTTGGCCAAGCTATTCCCTGTGGGATCGACACCCAACCCTGGTTGGGTTCTATATTTTCTAACGACCGCTTTACACTCAAACAAGAGCTGTAGATTGAGCGTTACCAAAAATTGGCGCCGTTGCCGAGGAATACGAGTGTCAGTCAAGTTCGTGATAATTACTAGACCCTTTGGTCAAAGATTCTCGTACTTTTACGTTTTGTTTTTTTTTTTGTTTATTGCAGGTTTTTATTTTAGTGCATGCCCCATACTAGAAGTTCTGGTCAACCGTTATTACCAATCAATCCTGAACCACAACGAATTAGAAGAATGGAAGCACAAGCTGAAATCGACAGGATGGCTGCTCAACACGAGCAAGCAAGATTAGCTGCTCTTGCCGCTGCTCAAGTCCAACAACAAAACATTGATAATACTGGGCGAGCAACAAAACCTGACGATGAAGATTTAGGTGATGACGAGTTACTGAACCCTAGGCGTGATGCTGAAATTATAACACCTGCCAATCAAAGAGGTCGACAAGCTCGGTATAGGTATGATCGCCAACCTTTGCAACCAGCTTTCGATGATGATGATGATGATCTTGATGGTGCCGGAGACACTGGAGCTATAATTCCACCACCATTAGTGCCCGGAGCCAAGTTCAACATCACAAGCACCATGATTCAGTTATTGCAACTCAAGGGATTATTTGGTGGACTAGCAGGCGATGATCCGAATATGCATCTCATCAACTTTATTTCTACATGCAAGTCTTTTGACAATCCTGGTGTTGGTCAGAATGCTATTCGATTACGTCTATTCCCATTGTCTCTGTCTGGGGAGGCAACACTATGGTTGAATGGGCTGACTCCTGATTCAATTACAAATTGGAGGCAATTGAGAGACGCTTTCCTAGAAAGATTCTTTCCGCCATCCAAAAGGTCTCAATTGAGAGATAAAATCAGCAACTTTCGTCAGTTTCCCACTGAAGCTCTTCATGAAACATGGGAGAGGTTCAAGACAAAGCTAACGAGATGCCCAAACCATCACATGACTAATGTTCACCTCATGGAGATCTTGTATAGAGCCTTGAATTCTGTAACTAAACCAGTGGTGGACAACGCAGCTGGAGGTTCTTTTATGGACCTTACCTTTGGTCAAGCAAGCAATATTCTAGATCGCATGACAAAGCAAAGTAGAGCTTGGCATACCAGGGACTCTGAGGTAGCAAGCCCCACTTTATCTATTGGCATGTCTGCAGACCAAAGAAGAAGAGAAGAAGAACGTGAGCAAGACATGGCGCACATGAAAACACAATTGGATCTTCTGACAAAGCACTTATTATCAGGGAAGACCGAAAAAGTGAAAGTTGTGGCGCTAAAAGGCGGAGACGAATCTGATTCGGAAGAAGAGGCCAACTACTTGACCAATCAGGGGGGTTTCCGTAGGAATGCCCAAGGAAACCAAGGTCGGAACTATTATGATAAATCAGGAAGAAAAGACCAAGGTAGTTGGAAGAAAAATAATGAAAAGAGTGGTTTGTACGTTCCCCCTGGTAGACGTGATACCACTACATCTGATTCTATGGAAAACATGATGGCTAAGTTATTGAAAGGAGTGGAAGCAACGAGCGCAGGAGTGACGGAGGTAATTGACGATTTGGCCTCCATGAAGCAATTAGTTGATTCTCATTCCACTTCTATCAAGCAAATAGAGCAGCAATTGAGCCAACTTTCAGCAGCATTCAATCAAAGAAAGGCTGGCACCTTACCAAGCGATACTGTGCAAAACCCAAGGAATGATGGGTCATGCATGGCCATCACTACCAGAAGTGGTAAGGTGCTGGAAACTTCAGAAAAAGGCAAGCAAGTGGTTGACGGAACAGCAGATATGGATGCCACACCTAGTGACGTCACAAGAGAAGAAGCCGCAACATCTACTTCCAACGTCAAGGACGTTTCACCTAGTGACGTGCAGCCTGAAAAAAATAATAAACGGAAGCAAGAGGAGAAGAAATCCATGGAGAGAACACTTCCATACCCACCACCACCTTTTCCACAAAGATTGAAAAAGGTGGCCGATGACACTAAGTTCAGCAAATTTATGACCATGTTGAAGCAGCTGACTATTAATGTTCCGTTGGTAGAGGCACTTGAACAAATGCCTGGGTATGCAAAGTTTATGAAAGATCTTTTGACTAAGAAGAGGGCAGCAAGTTATGAGCTGAAAGATGATGTGCACCATTGTAGTGCAATAGCTACTCGATCGATAGTTCAGAAGAAGGCCGACCCCGGAGCTTTCACGATTCCTTGCACCGTCGGATCTTTGGACTTTGCTAAAGCATTGTGTGACTTAGGCGCCAGCATCAACTTGATGCCATTATCGATCTATAAGAAGTTGGGGTTAGGAGATCCTACACCAACTAATATGAGGCTTGTGATGGTGGATAGGTCGGTAAAACGACCGGTTGGTATTCTATGCGATGTCTTGGTGAAGGTATCTTCATTCATATTTCCAGCAGACTTTGTCATCTTGGATTGTGAAGCAGATTCAGAGGTTCCCATAATCTTGGGATGCCCTTTCCTTGCTACGGGAAGTGTGCTCATAGATTTGAGAGCTAATGAGCTTTCATTCCGAATAAATGACGAAGTGGTTCGCTTCGATGTTTCCAAATCAATGAAGCAACCCAAAGATCTGAGTGTATTTTCTGTGGCTGATGTTGTATTTGATGATGAGAACGAGTTACTTGCTGAAGAGAAAATTCTTGATGATCCTTTGGAGGTTTCGCTCATGAAAGGAGAGAATGATGATGCTGAAATTTCTGAAGATGATATTTGTGCTCTATCGGGATTAGGGACATATCACTATACCCCCAAAAAGCTGGATCTTGATCTCAAGAATCGACCCACACCTCCATCTAAGCCATCTATTGAAGAAACACCCACGTTAGAATTGAAGGAGCTGCCAAGCCATTTGAAGTACGCCTTCTTAAGAAGCGGAAACACTCTTCCAGTCATTGTAGCAGCCGATTTGGGTGAGCAGCAAGTTGCAGCTCTTATTGCAATCTTACGCAAGTATATTAGAGCTATTCGATGGACCATTGCGGATATTATTGGTATTCCACCTGGGATTTGCACACATAAAATTCAGCTTCAAGAAAAGTGCACACCCACCATTGAACATCAAAGACGTCTAAACGCACCAATGCAAGAGGTGGTGAAGAAGGAGATTATCAAGTGGTTAGAAGCAGGAGTCGTGTATCCTATTTCTGATAGTACATGGGTAAGCCCAGTACAATGTGTTCCCAAGAAAGGACGTATGACGGTGGTTGCGAATGCAAAGAATGAGCTTATTCCACTCAGGCCCGTTACTCTATAAGCAATTGCATGTCAAGGCTCTACACACTCATAGCCAATAGAGACGTATACCTCAGAAGGTGGACATAACCCCAACGCTTCAATTCTCATTGTTTACAACTCACGTAACATCCTTTCTTTTTATTTTCAGCTTTTACTTTATTACTTTGGTTACTTATTACAATCCCCCTTTCTTACGAGACTTGCACCAAAAGTCTATTAATTTTGCTTACTTGTTGGCCAAGCTATTCCCTGTGGGATCGACACCCAACCCAGGTTGGGTTCTATATTTGCTAACGACCACTTTACACTCAAACAAGAGCTGTAGATTGAGCGTTATCAGCCATACATAGTTCGCAAGGTACTATGTGGAGGAGCTCTAATTTTGTCTGAGATGGATGGCATAGAATAGACCAAACCAATCAATTTTGACGCAGTAAAGAGATATTATGTTTGAACTATATTGTAGTTTTTGTGTTTTCTTAGTTTAATTGTAATCACCTTTGTAGTAATATTGTTTGCTAGTGTGTAAATACCTAGAATCCCTTTCTTTTTATGTATGAACTATGTGATGACCTGAATTCCCGAGAAAGGGAAATGTAGGCGGCCTATGTCGGCTTTGGTCAACCCATTAATTTCTTTTGTATATCCCTAGCGTAGTCCTGAACTACGTTTTAACTGATTCCTGCTTCAACAGGATACGTAGGCGCCCCAACGACTCGGTCATATAACCCCAAGAAAGAAAAACTAGGGCAGAATTTTCAAGAAGGAATCTCAAAAATTTACAAGAGAAGAACAACATCCAACAAACAGAATGAAGAACAACAAAGACTTCAGAGCCACTCGAATTGGTATCATCTTAAACAACTTTAAACTGGGACAGAAATTTTGAGGAAGACCTCAAAATTTCCACCAAATGCCGGAACATATTCCAAATTCCCCAGCACCAGAGGTTAAAGATTTGGAAGCCACCAACTGTAACAAAGTCTGGGTAGACTCAATTTTTTGCTATGATAGAACTACTTGAATAAAACCTCCAACAATGATCATGATTTTTGGAAACCATCCGTCGAATATAGTCAAAACCATGAGGAAGACATTTGTTGAGCTACTACATGACATGACTAGCAGAGATTTTCTAAAGTTTTATAGAAGTTTTCAAAATTATTTTAAAAAATTTAAGACTATTTTCCAAAAATCTTACAACTCACTTATTTAGTATTTGCCTAGACATCATTTGGGATAGAGTGTCAGGGTGGATGTCCCGATATGGTGCAATGCCCAAGAGATGGAAAGGAGCAAATCAAGGATCAAAGGAGGTCAACACAGAGTAATTTCATTCAAACTAATAGTTTTTCTGTGGATGCAGGGTTCAATATACAAAATGAGGGTCCCTTTCAAAAATCCCCGAGCAAAATGGGAGCCAGAACAGAGCATTAATACCCAAGAATGGTACACATAGAAAGCAGGACGCTGACAATTGAAATCAGGTAAAATTATACATCATAGCCGCAAGGTATCACCACAAGGGCTATTGCATATCATCACCACAATGGCTATTGCATATCATCGCCACAATGGCTATTGCATATCATCGTTACAATGGCTATTGCATATCATAGCCACAATGGCTATTGCATATCATCCCAATAATGGTTGTTGCATATCATCGTCGTAAGGGCTATTGCAAATCATTGCCACAATGGGTATTGCATATCATCGCCACAATGGCTATTGCATATCATCGCCATAATGGATATTGCATATCATTGCCACAATGGCTATTGTGTATCATCACCACAATGGTTATTGCATATCATCACCACAATGGCTATTGCACAATGGCTATTACATATCATCGCCACAATGGATATTGCATATTATAGCCATAATAACTATTGCATATCATCGCCACAATGTCTATTGCATATCAACGCCACAATAGCTATTCCATATCATCGCTACAATGGCTAATGCATATCATCGCCACAAGGGCTATTGCATATCATCGCCACAATGGCTATTGCATATCACCGTCACAATGGCTATTGCATATCATCGCCATAATGGATATTGCATATCATCGCCACTATGCCTATTGCATATCACTGCTACAATGGTTATTGCATATCATCTCCATAATGGCTATTCCATATCATCGCCATAAAGGCTATTGCCTATCATCGCCCCAAGGGCCATTACATACATTTCCGCAAAGGCCCTCTCATACTATCGCACTAGAAGGCATTCAATATTTGTTAACATGCTAGCCAGAAATACTGGCATTGAGGATATCTCATTATTTCATGAATTAGCATATGAATGCATCGAGCTTACACGATTTCAAGGGACGTCTTTAAGTCGCTATCTGAGGATGAATGATATATAAGGTTTCCTGGAAATTGACAATTTAAGGGATTATCTATAAGTCATATTATTTGAAATAGGATAGTGTGCAATATCACCTATGAGTTGATATCCTGTAGGTCATCCGTAAACCACAATAATATCCTAACCGGATAGTGTGCAAGATCACCCAAAAATTGATTGTTCAAAGGTTATCCATAAGTTGCAACTAAATTCTTACCGAAAAATATGCAAGATTATCAAATTGATATATCCAAGGGTTCTCTATAAGCCGCGTCATATCCAAGATCGATTATGCGTAGGATTACCCAAAGACTAACAATTTAAGAGATTATCTATAAGTCATATTGTATCCAAGGTCGTATGATGTGCAGAAACACCTAAAAGCTAGCGATTAGAGGGATATCTGTAAGCCATCTCTTATCTAAAGTCGGATAATGTGCAGGATTACCTAAAAGCTAGAAATTTAAAGGAAATCTGTAAGTCGCCTCATATCCAATATCAAATAATACGCAAAATTATCCAAAGACTGATAATTTAAGGAAAACTTATAAATCGATCATCGGCTGTATCCGGAGAGGTTATCATTCCACATACAACAAGTGATATAGGGAACCAAAAGAGTTGCCACTCCAGCACAAGATTACAAAGTTGTAGAGACCGTTCAGCATAAAGTATCGATGGTGTCCAAAAAGGCCACCCCACTTTAAAGACAAATTCAACCGACAAATGTCATAATTATACAAAAACCAAGAGCGTTGTTGTGTTTGTTGTTTCCAGTTATTTCATTCTAAATAGGTACCATGAAGAGATGACTCCGCTTTTTAGGCGATAACTCATACGGAGATATGGTAAAAGACTACCTACATCTTTCGTGAAATATGTTAGTACTAACACTTTTTGCTTGAGAAAATGTCGAGAGCATCTGGAAGGATGAAAATCTCAAATCAAAACCACAAGTGCAGACGACTCCAAAAAGGAAACAACACGATGTGGAACTCTTTCTCATCTGCAAAATGGGACATAGTCTGGAGAGGGATATCAAACTCTCTAGACACAAGCTAAATAGTGATCACCACCACCATATAACCAATCCTCTATTATAAGGCATGTGGATCTTTAGGGATATTCTGGTCTCATCTTTACCTCTGGGATGTTTTCTTAACTCATATTGAGGGGAACTTTCTCTTCCTTTCAAATTCGGGTGGCAACGCTCTTAGAGTTTTGGAAATTATGTCCAGGTAAGTTATTGCCTATGGATGTGAATCGATCCATGTTCATAGTTAAGATGTTACAATCCTCTTTTCTGCAACTCGATTGACTGGTCACCCATCTTGAGCCAAAGGTCGTCTGAAATAAAAGACTATCTTTCCTATCGGTTGAGTCGAACTACAAGCAGTCTGATTGCCTGAGTCTTGGGGATATGTAGGCAAGGATTTATGTATAAAACTCGACTGCATACCAACCTCCCCCCTAATCCCTTTATCCCCCAGTTTCTTAGTTTTATTAAAAACTCTAAAACTAAGATAGCTTGTGAATTTTTTAAAAAATTTGCTTTAAATAAAGATTAATAAACTACAAGTGGCCTGAATTTTCATGTAACCTGAGATATGTAGGAAACCTAATACCGAGGTTCAGCTATAACTCCATGAAATTCATGCGGAAAACCAACCTCTCTTAGATACGAATTTGTGGTCAGACAAAAATTAGGAACGTCAACCTCCCTTTGCCCAGGATTACTTGCATCCATCCTACCCAAAGAGAGGGGGCAATTGTTGACACCTAATTTTTTCACTCCGCAACTACTTTTAATCTCGAGTTTCTTCGATTTTCAAATAAAATCACATCAATTGTTTTTTCCAAATAAATGCATTTTAAAATAGGTGTTTGGGCTAAATTTGTAATTTTAGTTATAATTATATATCTTTCGTATTTTCATATATGAGATTCTGTAAATGATGTCATTTAAATGAACATTTTCATCAAAATTGGACTTTAAATTAAGGATTATTTGGAAAATAAATTTAAATAATTAAATATTGATTTAAATAGAATTTATTCTCACAAATAATCTGTTTGGAGAAATACTTGTTTGGTTTTAGTAAATCAAGAAACTCGGGATTAAAAGAAGAATTAGTTCGTATTTAATTTTAATTTAATTTAATCAATCTATTAAATTTGATCATAAATTGAAATTAAATTGGCCACAATCGTAGTACATTTGGCCAATTAGCCTTTAATTTGATAAAAATTTAATTAGAATGGGTTAAATGTTAATTGAAACTATTTTTCTAAACTATCCATCCCAAATTTAACACCCAACTTAATAAGCACTACCCCAGGCCCAATTCCCTAATGTCAGCAGCCCACCAACCCAATTTAACAGCAATCAGTAACCCAGTCCAATAACCATCTAACCCGGCCCAAACCCCTTTCTTCTTTATCTGCCTCAACAAACAAAACAACAGTTCCATCAACTAAAAAACTCGAACAAAAAACCAAAACCAGCATACAAACACGTCACTGACGACTAAATAATGATGAAAACTCGACCCGGCAAAAACCCGATCCCTGACCCATTTCCCGTTCAGCAACGGTCTAAAGATCCCTTTCCCATTCTTGGTTTCTCAGAGGAAACCTTTGAATCTTTTAGATGCGAGGCCAGGTATCCCTCCAACATTCCAACCCCATAAATCTCGGATATCACGGTATGAATTCATACATATCTGGTCGTTTCTCAGTGGTTTTGAATGGAATTCATTTTACCCTATTTTTAATCGGTCCAGCCATTTCATTTTTTTGGGGAAAAAATCCAAAATTTGGTATGATTTGAGTTCGAAAATGGGCTATGGGGGAAGACTCTCGAATTTCAAAATTCAAAAAATATCTTTCTTTTAAATCCCTAAAAGACCCTAATCCATCCTCTATATAAAGAGCCCTGGGGGTCACTGTTTAAGGGGATTTTCTTTTTTAGTCTCTTAGGTTGAAAAACTAGGGTTGGGAAATTTTGAGGTCTAATAAGGAAATGTTCTGAGGATTTTTGGTTGGAAATTGCTAGGTTAGGAATCTGAGGGGGAAATTTCTCCTTCTTTCTTTTTTGGACTGGAAAAATCAAGAGGATGAAAAATTTGAGGATTTTTGGTTGAAAAATTTGGGGGGCGGGGGGATAATTCAAAAAAAAAAAGTTGTTCAAAAATTCTTGGGCGGGGAAAATCAGAAGGGGTAAAAAATTTTGGCAGTTGAAAGTGGTTTTTAAAATCTTTAAGAGAAAAGCCAGAAGATGCACTATTGGTGGTCGACGTTGCGAGATTTTGGTAGCGACATTTTTACTGATAGCTCATCATCCCGTTTTCTGCTCCCTGAAAGGTAACATCCTATCCCATTGAGTTATCGAGTGCTTCTGCTTTATCTCGATCTTCTGCAGTCATGAATAAGTCTGCAATATGATTGTATGTTGAACTGTTCGTTGGTAGATGGCTTCAATAGTCGTAGGTAGATGTTGGTAGAGTATCGATTTGATACTCTTGTTTTGTGCATTGTTGGTGGTTAGAATAGACTGATTGCCTAGTTAAAGTGTGTCACTTCGACCGTGTTTAATAGTCTTAACTCGAGGTTGTTTGGTCATAATTGCTGATTGACAGTGTTTTGTTTGATATTATTATTGAACGGAGCCTAAATTGTTGAACTAGTAACTCTCTAGTGGAGTTGCCCCTCAAGTTTCTTTGGCTCCTCATATGCCAAAAAGACTAGGTGCAGGCTCCATAATCTTATTAGCAAGTCCGAGTTTCTCTTGAAGACCATACCGCCCGAATCTATTAGAATAGCGAGGAGGTTTGGAATAGTAGTCATCTCTGCTGTAGTTTTACAGGGATATTGATTAGTCTTATTTTCCTCATTTCTATTTGGGAGTGACTCTGAATCTTTGAAATGAAGTCTTATTCTCCTCGTTGTTGTTAGTCTTATATTCCTTATTTGATGTCATTTGAGAAATCATGGAAATCAGTTTAGTTAGTTTGAAGCAAACGTTTTGGTAAGACTCTTTGGTTTACAATGTCTAAGAGGCTTACCGAAATTGAGAACTAAAAAATGAGGCTTTCATGATATGTTTTTTGTCTTTGAAAGTTCCTAATCTGAATCATCCTATGGGTATTGTTGGGTCGTAGTGAATATTGTTCTCTTCTCTTCTTTTGTATGCCCACTTCATAAGATCTTCATCCTTCATTTTCCACTGATTACTTACTTCTTTACAACATTATACATTCGATGACATAGAGTTTTGGAACCTTATATAGGTTTATTGAGTGTTGTATTACTTTGCAGTTGCCAATTCTAATCTGCGAAAATCGATTTTGCTGCTCAAATATTTTATGTTCTGCTTTAGAGTCTTATTATGTTTCACTTTATTGTATTTTATTATTTTATTTCAGTGTTGTAGTGGTTGCATATTCAAAAAATGATGTCACGAGGAGTTCATTGTGCGGCAATGATTAGTGAAAATGACTTAATAAAGGATAATGTCTTTAGTTAATTTTTGAATAAAGTGATCTAATGTGCTATCTTGTTAATTCGGTTAGACAAATTTAGCCTAATTATTTCATAAAGAAGAGAATAATTTACACCATGACTTTTTCTCCCCTTCCAATTGTATGATAAAAAAAAACAGTACAATCAATAACCTTTGCTTCAAATTTTTTTGTCTTTGATGATTGATTGAACTTGCTTGGGTTATATTATGTGGATTATAGTGTTTACGAGTGAGTGAAGCATGTCTGTTATTAGGAGTGGTTTGTGACTGGAGTAGACCAATTCTAAGTAAAATGCCCTTCCATAGCGTTATATTGGGTTTATTTTTCCAGTAAGTATGTGCATGAATTTTCACCTCCTTCCTTATTCTGGAATTGCCCTCGGTAAAAAATCTTGGATGCTTTTCTCTTATTTTTATTTGGTTCTGTTCATGCTCAATTTGGTATACTGTCCTGATAAGTTCATCGAATTTCTTGTCTTCCTCCCTCACTTCCATAAGTAGATAATTGCTCTCTATTATTTTCTTTGACACATGTGAAATAAATTTGGGACACCGTGTTCGAACCTCAAATGGGTTCTCTTTCTATTGCATTTCATGATGGGCCAATGAGGCCTACCTCTTCTAGTTGACACAGGACTCCACTCCAAATCCCTTCCCTAAGCACCCCTATTCTCAGGGATCAGCCAAATAACGTATCGTCTATCTCTGCTCCTTTATTCATCCAAAATACCAATTATGAAAATAACCTAGATGCCTACCATCCATAAAATCCATCTCTAACCCCACAAAATCTGTCTCCGGATACATTCCCAAATCCTCAAAACACATTTTTAAATCAACAAAATGCATTCCCAAATCCACAAGAGTCACTCCAAACCCACAAAACATATCAAATCTACCTTCGAATCCACCAAATTCATTTTCAAATCCTCAAAATCATTCTCATATTCCGCCAAACTACTCGCAAGGTCCACTGAACCTTCCTAATTTCCAAAATATCCTCCCCACTTACCAACTAAATTCCCCTCATCCGCAAAATCAAGCCTCCCTTCCAAATCCTCCTCACGCCATTATATCCCCTGATATCTATAATCCCCTTCCTCATCTCGAGATAGACCATTACGAGGAGAAGTAGGAAGAGTGGAGGATCGAGCAAAAACTAAAGTTTCTAGCTATGAATGAAGAGATCATGAGGATCAAAGAATCTCATAGATAAGGGACCACGACAGTTTAGGATATGACGATTTATGTGTTCACCCGGGAGTAGACCTACCAGATGGGTACAAAATCCCTAAGTTTGAGATATTTGAAGGTACCAGAAATCCAATGGCCCATCTGAGAAGGTACTGTGAGCAACCGGTAGGGATAGGGAAAAATGAGGCATTATTGATGCGCCTATTCAGTCGAAGTTTAAGTGGCGAAGCCTTTGAGTGGTTCATATCTCAGGAGCCAAAAAAGTTGACTGGTTGGAAAACATTGGCCAAGGGGTTCCTTGACTGGTTCGCATTCAACATCGAAATAGTCCCTGGCCGGTATTCAATAGATCAGATCAAACAAAAAAGTGTTGAGAGTTTTCAAGACTATGCTTTTCATTCGAGAAAAGAAATTTCCAAAGTGCAACCCCCCATGTCCGAGGAGGAAATGGTATCCTTGTTCTCTCATGCTCAAGAAGGAGAATATTATACCAGGATGGTGTCCGCTGTCAGAGCAACCTTTGTGAATTTGGTAAAAATAGGAGAATCATTGGAAGAAGGTATTCGAATAGGGAAAATTGTCAAAACCCCGACATCATCTGGAACTGCAATGTTTTCTAAGAAGAAGAAGGAAGAGGTAGGTATGGTTTCTACTAATTCTATTACAAAATCAAAGCAGCGGTTCAACTTTAGAAATATTTTATCTTCCCCGCCGTCACCTAACCTTCCGCACGCGTTGTATGCCCACCCCAAATGCCAAACTCCACTCCCAAACATCCAATCCTCATACAAAGATCCACAGCCAAACACCTTTCCCCAATACCGAGTTCCACCTTCAAATTATCAGTCTCATTTCCAAACCAGTCTTCCAAAAAACCGGACAAATTTCAAAATGCCTCCAAATTATCACCAAGTACCCCCTCCTACAAACCTAAGCTAGTAAAACCCTCAACGTCCAAACTACGAAAATAAACCTCCCCGTAACTTCACCCCACTAGCTGAAATTCGTACCCAATAATTTAAGAGATTGAGGAATGCCGGTCATTTGCAACCAATACAGTCAAAGTGTGTCAATACCAACTCTCTATTTTTTAATGCAAGTCAACATTGTGCCTATCATTCGAGGCCAGCAGGGCACAGTACAGAGGATTGTGTCCACTTGAAACACAAGATGCAGGATTTAATCGATCAAAAGGTCATCACGCTCCAGAAACCTAATCCAAATATTAGCAGTAATCCACTGCCCAACCATGGAGGATCTACAGTTAACATGATTGAGATAGAGGGCGAATAGGCATCTGGCAAGAGGCCAAAATGGCACTCGTCTTTTTTTAGTAAGCCACCGCGATAAGTAGCACGTCACGCTGAGGCAAAAAATTGACATTTCAAGTTCCAAACTAATTTTTACAAAGGGCAACCTAGTCATTTTCCAAGCCCCCAAATCATGTAAAACACAAGATCAAGCCTATTTTAAGCATAATACGCACCCAAATTCCACAATTATTTTTCAAAGATAACCCAAAATTTAAGATTTATAATTCAAGATATTCAAGAAATTATCTTCAAAATCACAAATTGGAATTCAAGTTCAAGCTTCTTTATTAATTACATCAATTAAGGTATGTGGGATTTTCAACAAGGATAATTATTTTATTCTTGTGCCCAAAATTAGTTTTAAAGTTTATTTTTACATGAAATTATATGAATTTTAGTTTAGGCTTTATACCCACTTATTACTATTTGAAGATTATGAGATTTTTTGAGATTTAGATGTTGAATTGCATGTCTACTTTCGTATTTTTATGCGTACTGCAGTAATTTCTAGATTTAGAATTGAGTGATTAATATTTTCATTATCAAGCATGAACTTTATGATGATTTTGCATGAATTTGATGCATAGGTTATTAAGCCCTAATTGAACATATATATTTCAAGAATGCCAATGCTTTAAGCATCCTATGATTAGTTGTTTTTCAATTTTTGTAAAGATTGATCTTTCGATCCTCAGTTAAGATATGAAATCCACTATATAATTTTATTAAAGCTTTGAAAAACAGATTAGCTTTACTAACAATTTGAAATAGATTGATGCATATTTGGTTTTTAGTATAAACCTTTATGCTATTTTTTAAAGTGGATTTCCAACAAAATGAGCATACAGATTAAAGGGAGTAGTACTTAGCACTGAGTTGGGTATGCTCTGATGCACCAGAAATACGAGCCAACATAGGTTCAGATTACAAGATTATTCTTATTTCTATATGGATGACAGATACAGATATGATCGCTTAGATTAGGTTATACTCCTTAGCAAGAATATGATACCTCTCCCCAACGTGAGGTTTTTTCATAAGGGAACTAGACATTGGACACTATGATAGCTCACATAGTGTATGTCAGTTAGAAGAACCTCCCTACATAAAAGAGTAACCCTAATAGAAAAGACTATAAAAAAAATAATAGAACTGCTTTTAGAAACTAAGTGTAAAGGCTTATAGCTTTATTCAGATAGTGCTTTATATAAGATGTTGGATATAAGATTTCAACTTTAATTTTACAGATATAAAAGTAAGTCCTTTCGACACATATACAACATGCTTTCAAGATAAAATACAAGTCCAACTTTTAGAACTAAGTGTTATGACTCACTAGATTTATACAACATGTTTTATAAATCATTATTATAATTTTTATCTTTCATTTATTTAAGCTTATGTGAGTCTACACTTAGCATGCATTATTCTAAAAATTTATAATAATGTTGAGATATTGTTTTACTTATGCATTCACCCCCATGGACTCAGTACAATCCAGAAGTACTGATCCACAAATACGTCTATGTGTTATATTGTCTAATTATGTAGGTTCGGGTGCTCAATTTCAGCAGTGTGAATAATTTTTGGCATCTCCATATACATACCAATAGTTGGTAAGTCCTCTTGTAATACCCCGGGAAATTTTTCATTGAAATTTTGTGCGTAAATGTGTTGAATTCTATCTTCTAGAATGAATTATAAATTTTTCCGTGAATAATATCTTAGATTATGGCCCACCATGGACACCCGAGCGACGAGTTATGAACATTCCGATCGAACCATGAATAGTAATGAACAGTAAAACGTGCAGCAAAAAGTACTGAGGCCTGGCGTATTTTACTTAAACTTTAAACAATTATAACTCTTTTTACATAATGATCTGGGTGATCTAATGTATATCAACGGAAAGCTCTACGAGTTCTCTTTCCAATGAAATTGGTTTCATCCAATTTGTCTATCGGAGTAAAAAGTTATGGTTAATCTACTTCAGCCTATCAAAAGCAAATTTTTGGGTCAACTTCAAACTTCCCTAGAACTACGTGCCCCCGTAGGAGTGAGCCTGAGGCTAATTTATATAGTGATCACTAGTTTGTATGGATTTGATATAGATAGTCCTACTCTGATGGCAAGGATAGGATGGCTCTCCCCAACGTGGGTTGTACGTTAGACTTCATGTATCTCACATGGTTTATGTCGGTTATAGGATCTCCCAGCGTGTGTGTATTTCCTTGTGTCTATGGTGAATGGTGAAGTAATTTGAAAGTGGAATTGTGAAAGTTATTCTTTAGAAAGATTTAAATGATATTTACATTATGAGAATTGATATTCTTGATGAACTGAAAGTGATTGACAAATTATATGATGAATCACATGTGTTATTGTACTTATTTCATCCTCTCATGATTATGATAATTTTCTTCGAGCTATGTGAGTCTTTCATACATCCTACATATTTCTTATAAATATTTATAATGATGATGTTTATACAACTGCATACACCCCCATCTACTTGATTTCTTTCCATGGTACTGACCCACATATTTAGATGTGGGCTACATTTTCTCACAATGTCGGTTCAGGTGCTCAGTTCCAGGTTCGACAGTGATTCTTCGAGTACGTTGTTCTACATCCTCTGTTGTGGTGAGTCCTCATGTTTCGAGGACATATTGTTTGATGTTGGTTTCATGGAACTGTTTACATTTGATAACTGAGTATGAGTCAATTGGGGCATGTCTCAATGGCTCGCTGGTTTTATTGATTTTCTTAGAGGCTTATCAGACTAGTATAGATGCTGGGAGTTGACTAATAAGTCATATTTTGTTATCTTTCTGAAATTCTTTTATTCTTGGATGATGATTACTCTATTGATATTTGAGGGTTATTTATGGAAACCCCATTGATTTGTGTAGAACTGAATGAAAATGGCTCAAAGGGTTAGCTTGGGGCTACTCGTAGCCTCAAGCACTGTGTGACACTTTGGGACCTGTTTTCTAGGGCGTTACAAACTTGGTATCTGAGCCTAAGATTTTAAGGTGTCCTAAGAAGTCTGACAAGACACGTTAAGTAGAGTCTTGATCATCGGTGTGTAGCGTTCCATATCTATGAGCAAGAGGCTACAAGACTTTTTAGGAAAAAGTGTGATTCTTTCTTTCAGAAGTCTATCATGCTTAAAGTATCTCTCTCTGCTATTGATTTATGCTCTCCTCTTTTAGAAATATGCCTCCACGTCGAGTAATGATGGTCAGTAACCTCAACCCACTGACCCATTAAATGAAAACGTGTCTTATACTGAATTTTGGGCAACCTTTAAGGCGCTGGCCCAAGCTGTTACTACAAATATTTAGGCGAACCCAGCCTCGACTCCACAGCAGCAAGGAGGTAATTCAGTAGCTGCCAGGATCCGTAACTTCATACAGATGAACCCGCCAAAATTCTATGGGTCCAAGCTTGATGAGGATCCACAATTATTTTTAGAGGAGGTGTAGAAGATTACTCAGGTGATGCATGTATCTGAGGAACATAGTGTGGAGTTGGTTGCGTATAGGTTAAAAGACCTTGCTTATGACTGGGTTGTTGCTTAGAGGAAAGGTAGAGGTGAGGGATCTGTCCCTACAGCTTGGTAAGAGTTCCAGGATACATTCCTGAATAAGTTTTTCCCTTCGGAGATGCAAAAGGAGAAGGTGAAAGAGTTTATCAACCTACGATAGGGCTCTATGACTGTTAGGGAGTACTGTCTAAAGTTCAATCAGTTGGCCAAGTATGCTCCTGACTTAGTGGCTGATAATCGGGCTAGTATGAGCAAGTTTGTGACTGAAGTGTCTAGTTATGTGGTTAAGGAGTGTAGGTTTGCTATGTTGAATAGTGACATGATTCTTTCTAGGATGATGACTCATGCCCAACAGATTGAGGCAGACAATATTAAGGAGAGAGATAGAATGAGAGGGAATAAAAGAGCTAGGTCTGAGAAGCACAGACAGGGTCAGACTAGATAGCAGAGAGGGAGTCGCCTTCAATATCAGGATCGTTCGTCTATGGAAGAACCGCTATCTACTAGTGCTCCCGTGCCTAGAGGTAGGTAGAAGCAAGGTAGCAGGTCATATGCATCCAGGTCCCAGTACAGTGCTGGCAGTAAGCCAAATCGTCCTCTGTGTCCTAAGTGTGGTAGGGCTCATTCGGGTGAGTGTTGGGGTGAGAAGAGGGGTTGTTTCTAATATGGTGACATGGGTCACAGAGTTAGAGATTGTTCACAAGATGGATAAGGGCGTTGTGACTATCTCCCTCAGACCCAGACTCAGACTATTAGTGCTCCAGTTCCAGTGACTCGCCCAGCCCCAGCTCAGGGTGCCTCTTCTAGAAATGTTGGCGGGCAATGCCAGAATAGATTCTATGCTTTACCATCCCGCCAAGAATAAGAGGACTCTCCCAAAGTTGTTACTGGTATGCTTCGTATATTTCAGTTTGATTTGTATGCTTTGTTAGATCCTGGATCCAATTTCTCATATGTTACACCTTTGATTGCTGTGAATTTTGAAATGAGTCCTGAGATTATTCCTGAGCCTATCGTAGTTTCTACCCCAGTGGGTGATTTGATTATTGCCTATCAAGTGTAAAAGAAGTGTCCTGTTACCGTTCTTCATAGAGACTAGTTGGCTGATCTGATTGAGTTAGCCATGGTATATTTTAATGTGATTCTGGGTATGGACTGGTTGTATTCTTCTTATGCCTTGATTGATTATCAAACCCGAGTGGTCAAGTTTTAGTTTCCAGGTGCATCCGTGTTTTAGTGGTCTGGGAATTCTGTGTTACCTAAGATTCATTTTATCTCTTACCTTAAAGCTAGAAAGCTTATTTCCAAGAAGTGTATTTACCATTTGGTTAGATTCAAAGACACTAAGTCTGAGACTCCAACTCTCCAGTCTATTAACATCGTCAATGAGTTTTATGATGTCTTTCCAGATGATCTCCCAGGGATACCTCCTGATAGAGAGATAGAGTTCGGGATTGATCTTCTACCCTATACTCAGTCCATTTCTATTCCTCCTTACCATATGGCCCCTACAGAACTTAAGGAGTTGAAAGAGCAACTCAAAGATCTACTAGATAAGGGTTTCATAAGGCCCAGTTTTTCTCCTTAGTGTGCTCCTGTGTTGTTTGTGAGAAAGAAAGATGGCTCTTTGCGTATGTGCATTAATTACCACTAACTGAATAAAGTCACTGTCAAAAATAAGTACCCCCTTTCGAGAATAGATGATTTGTTTGACCAATTTCAAGGTGAAAGTTATTTCTCAAAGATAGACCTTCGTTCCGGCTATCATCAACTCAAAGTTAGGGAGTGTGACATCCCAAAAACCGCTTTTTGAACTCGTTATGGCCATTTTAAGTTTCTTGTTATGTCTTTCGGGTTAACTAATTCCCCAGTATCTTTCATGGACCTCATGAATCAAGTGTTCAGACTATATCTAGATATATTTGTCATAGTGTTCATCGATGATACACTGGTGTACTCCCGTAGTGAGGATGAACATTCTGATCATCTCCAAACTGTCTTGCAAACCCTTAGAGATCACAAGTGGTTTGTCAAGTTCAGTAAATATGAGTTTTGGCTAAGGTCAGTTGCTTTTTTGGGTCATATCATTTCTTTTGAGGGTATTAGAGTTGATCCCCAAAAGACCGAAGCTATTAGAAATTGGCCTAGACCTATTTCTCCGACTGATATCCGAAGTTTCTTGGTTTTAACTGGCTATTACCACCATTTTGTTGAGGATTTCTCCTCTATAGTGTCTCCTATGATTTGGTTGACCCAAAATAAAGTGAAGTTCTTGTGGTCTGAATCTTGTGAGAAGAGTTTTCAGGAGTTGAAGACTCGACTTACTTCAGCCCCTGTTTTGACTTTGCCTGATGGTGTTGATGGTTTTGTGGTGTACTGTGATGCTTCGAGAGTTAGTTTGGGTTGTGCATTGATGCAGAAGGGTAAGGTGATAGCTTATGCTTCAAGACAGTTAAAACTCCATGAGAAAAATTACCCCACCCATGACCTTGAGTTGGCTGTTGTTGTGTTTGCTTTGAAAATCTGGAGACACTATTTGTATGGTGTCCATGTTGATGTTTTCACTGATCATAAGAATCTTCAGTATGCATTTACCCAGAGAGAATTGAATCTTAGGTAGAGACGATGGTTAGAATTGTTAAAGGACTATGATATGAGTGTGATGTACCATTCGGGCAAGGCCAATGTTGTGGTGGATTCCCTAAGTAGAGTGTCCATGGGTAGTATTTTGCATGTGGTAGAAGGTAACAAAGAGTTGGCTTGTGATGTACATCATTTGGCTAGATTGGTGGTTAGGTTATTTGACTCTGCTGAAGGTAGTATAGGGGTTCAGAGTAGTTCCGAATCCTCCTTGGTTTCGGAAGTGAAGGAAAAGCAATACTTAAATGTTGGTTTGGTCAGACTGAAGGAGACAGTCAAGGACCAAAAAGTAGAGGTTTTCTCCCAAGGGGGAGATGGTGTGTTGAGATTGCAGGTTAGATTTTGTGTCCCGAATGTTGATGATATGAGATAGAGGATTATGGCTGAAGTGCACGGGGCACAAGTGCTTTTGAGTTCTGCTTTTCATCCGCAGATCGATGGTCAGGCTGAGCGGACCATCCAGACCTAAGAGGATATGTTGAAAGCTTGTGCACTTGACTTTAAGGGAAGTTGGGATGATCACTTACCGTTGAAAAGTTTGCTTACAATAATAGTTTCCACTCTAGTATTGGCATGGCTCCGTTTGAAGCCTTATATGGGAGGAAGTGTAGATCACCCATAGGTTGGTTCGAGGTGGGTGAAGCAGCTGTGAGTGGTCCTGATTCGGTATTTGAGGCTATGGAAAAAGTTAAGTTGATTAGGGAAAGGTTGAAAACTGCGCAGAGTCGTCAGAAGTCATATGCGGATGTTAGAAGGAGAGACCTTGAGTTTGAAGTTGGTGACCTAGTGTATCTGAAAATTTCACCCATAAGAGGGGTGAAGATATTCGGAAAGAAGGGGAATCTTAGTCTCCGTTATGTTGGTCCTTACAAAATTCTTAGACATGTTGGTAAGGTAGTTTATGAGGTCGAGTTACCTTCCGAGTTGTCCTCTGTTCATCCAATATTACATGTCTCCATGCTTAGAAAGCATATTACCGATGCTGTGGTAGTGGATTCCTCTGTGAGTGCTGACATTCAAGAAAATCTTTCTTTTGATGAGATTCCTGTTGAGATTCTTGATTTCAGTGTCCAAATACTAAGGAACAAAGAAGTTCCCTTGGTCAAGGTGTTGTGGCGAAACAAATCTATTGAGGGTGCAACTTGGGAAACTAAGGCGTATATGCGATCCAAGTACCCGCACCTATTTTCCGCGAACTCCGATCAAGCCAAAGGTACCGTTCTTTCCTAAATCATGCACTTTTGATAAAAGTTACAACAGTTCAGCTGTCATTTATTATGTGTTCAGCTGTAGTTTCTTGAAGTTATGCATTCTATGTTGCATTCGGAGTGAGAAACGATGTGGTGATGAGTCTAATGAATGGTTTCAGATATATGCTCTATTCCCTATCTAATCTTGGAATGTATAGCATCATTCGAGGATGAATGTTTCCGGGGGGGGGGGGGGTGTGATGTAATACCCCTTTAAATTTTTTGCTGAAATTTTGTGCGTAAACATGTTAGGTTCAATCTTCTAGAATGAATTATAAATTTTTCCGTGTGGAATGTCTTAGATTATGACCCACCATTGCGTAGAGTATCGAATAATATTTCCAATGATATGTGGATCCTCCAAAACGGACACCCGAGTGACGAGTTATGAACATTCCGATCGAACCGTACATAGTAGTGAACAGTAAAACGTGCAGGAAAAAGTACTGAGGCTTGGCGTATTTTTTCTTCAAATTTAAATGATCATAACTCCTTGTACATAATGATCTGGGTAATCTACTATATATCAACGAAAAGCTCTGCGAGTCCTCTTTCCAATGAAATTGGTTTCATCCAATTTTTCTATCCAAGCAAAAATTTATGGTCGATCTACTTCAGCCTATCAAAAGCGAATTTTTGGGTCAACTTCAAACGATCATAACTCCTCATACACAATGATCTGGGTGAGATACTATATATCAATGGAAAGATATGAGAGTCCTCTTTCTAATGAAATTTGTTTCATCCAATTTTAATATTGGAGTAAAACGTTATGGTTGATCAACTTCAGACTATCAAAACAGTCCACCAAAGGATAGATTCGAGAATTATTTGATTTTTAGGGGTGTTTTGGTCATTCCCCCCACCCAAAATCAGTCCAAACCCTATATTAAAGCCTATTAGAAGTATTATATGTTATATTTCATCAAATTCCCTCAAAAAGAAAACCCTAAGCTCCTACATCCAACTTCAAGAACCTCCGAAATTCACCATTAATTCTGCAAATTTATTCAAGATTTCAAGTTCCTAGTTCAAGAACTCCAAGTACCATCATTCAAAGGCACGATTAATATCTCAATAACGAGTATTGATCTAAACTTCATCATTGAAGGTACGTGGGGTTTTTCAACTAGAACTCTCTTTCGTTCTTATGCCCAAAAGTAATTTTCTTTACAAAGGCATGATTTTTATTTGATTTTTTTTGAATTTGAGGCATGAACCCATATCTTATAATGATGATTATTAAATCTTGATGCTTATGATTTTGAAATATGAATTTACATGTGTGGAGATATAAAGCATGAATCTTGAACGATATTTATCATGATTTTGATATTTGGGTTGTGAATCCCCATTGAAAATTGTGTTTTTTTGAGAAAGTGTATGTTATAAGCACGTTGATATTGAATATATGAGATATTTTGAATGATTTGACCTTTTGATATTAATGGAGTTGTTTTGAACTCGAGTGTGAAAGAAATCCACAATGTGGTTGATTTTAATAGATGGAAGCATGATAGCTCCCAATGTATATTTATATATTACTAAAATTGTTTTGTTTTGGATTGTCTTTGAAATGATCTGAGCTATGTCCTGGAGAAATCTTTAGCACCGAGTGGGAGGTATAAAGCGACCTTACTTCCCTAGAACTACGTGCCCCCGTAGGAGTGAGCCTAAGGCTAATTTATATAGTGATCACTAGTTTGTGTGAATTTGATATCGATAGTCCTACTCCGATGGCAAGGATAGGAAGGTTCTCCCCAACGTTGGTTGTATGTTGGACTCCATGTAGCTTACATGGTTTATGTTGGTTATAGGATCTCCCAGCGTGTGTGTGTTTCCTTGTGTCTATGGTGAATGGTGAAGTGATTTGAAAGTGGAATTGTGAAAGTTATTCTTTTGAAAGATTTAAATGATATTTACATTACGAGAATTGATATTCTTGATGAACTGAAAGTAATTGACAAATTATATGATGACTCACATGTGTTATTGTACTTATTTCATCTTATCATGATTATGATGATTTTCTTCGGGCTATGTGAGTCTTTCATACATCCTGCATATTTCTTATAAATATTTATGATGATGATGTTTATACAACTTCCTACACCCCCATACACTCAGTTTATTTCCATGGTACTGACCCACATCTTCGGATGTGGGCTGTATTTTCTCGGAATGTAGGTTTAGTGCTCAGTTACAGGCTCGACAGTGATTCTTCGGGTATGTTGTTCTACATCCTTTGTTGTGGTTAGTCCTCATGTTCCAAGGACGTGATGTCTGATATTAGTTTCACGGAATTGTTTACATTTGATAACTGAGTATGAGTCAGTTGGGGCATGTCTCAATGGCTCGCTGGTTTTATTGATTTTCTTAGAAGCTTGTCAGACTAGTATAGATGTTGGGAGTTGACTAATAAGTCATATTTTGTTATCTTTCTGAAATTCTTTTATTCTTGAATGATGATTACTCTGTTGATATTTGAGGGTTATTTATGGAAACCCTGTTGATTTGTGTTGAACTGAATTAAAATGGCTCAAAGGGTTATCTGGGGGCTACTCGTAGCCTCAATCACCGTGTGACACTACGGGACCCATTTTCTGGGACGTTACACCTCTTAGTCCGGGGACCCTGTTATTTAATTTTTAAGCTTATTAGAGTAGTTGCTTCAGTATTTTTAAGTCAGGTCGATTCAGCTAGGGGTTCATCCCAGTGGCTCTTTAATTGTTAGTAATAGAGGCTTTTATGACCGCTAGTAATGATTCAGATTTCTAGGGTTGATTGTTCAGAGTTTTAATTCTAATATTTTCAGATTTCATATTCAAATAATTTTAGCTTAGCTCAGTCAGAATTTCATATTTTAGCTTTGATTATATACCTATACTTCCTTATTATAATCTTCAGATTTAGTAGAATGCTTACATTGTTATCTTAAGGCTACTCGTAGACTTTAACCGTGTGACATATCGAGACCTGTTTTTGCGGCATTTCAACATTATCAGTTCATTTAACATCATGGCACAATGAGGGTACCTTGGTTACTCATAATTTATCAAGGTACTCAAATGAATATCCTCTGGGTCATCAATATATTACATCACCAGCACAACCCTCATGTCGGTATGTTACTTCGTAGTTCTTCAAACGTTGAAAGTGACTTCTTTGTTGTTGACTATAAATGTGAGCTCTCCATTTTCCATGTTAACTATTACTCTACTCATGGCCATAAACGTGAGTTATGATCGTTTGAAATTGACCCAGAAATACTGAAAACTGGGCAATAGGCTATGCGTTTTGCTACTTTTTTGAAATCCAAACGCAGCCTTATGCATTCCGAAAAATTCCAAAACTTATCCGAGATGTACTATGATATTGCCCGATCGTAACGCAACTTGAAAATCTAAAAATGAAGGTCGAGAAGGACGAGAAGTTGTATCCCGAAGCTTGCCAGCTAAGAATGAGTCTAAGTCATTTCAACTTAGAAAAATTTTAAAACTTAAGTCTAAAGCTCAGAAATTACAGTCTAATACATGCATGACTTTTACGGGGCGTTACATTATCTCCCCTTTGGGATCATTCGTCCTCGAATGACGGGTAGGAACTTGTTGAAGCCTTAAAGATATAGAATAACACGGACACGACATGTCCTCTAATTAAGAATACACTAATTTGAAACATGACCATATGGCAGGAACTACTGATATTTTGAATTCTTATATCGGACACGCATATCTGATGCATGGAATACACGACTAAAGTTATTCATAAGCTGAATTCTCATAATGAACATGCATATCTGATGCATGGATCTTTCCTTGAGTTGTTCTCATGAACGCAGGACTAAATACACTGATAAGCTGAACTTTTTCTATTTAACATGCATTTTTAATGCACGCATATCTAACTGGACTAACGTATGAATGTATGACTGATTACGCAAAGATAACTGGCGCGAGGCTTGTAATAAGAATCTATGCATGCAACTGAATGAGGTATCTCCCCCTTGGGACACTATGTCCCTCTATGAATGCTCAATTAATTAAGATACTCGGAAAAAAAATTGAGGCGATGCACTAGGCACCTACAAATTGAATCATAACTGAACATCTGGAATCTGAATCTAATGCATGACACATGAACTGAGCTATACTCGCAACTACTGGTATACTCTATCTTGGAATAGTAGCATGTCAGAGATTTTGGGTAGCATGAATAAATGAAAAGACGAGAAAACAAGTCATGTGAATCTGCCTGTTAAACTGACTTACTAACTATACAGATTGAATTTTGCTGGACTTTCATACTTAACTGGAGTATCTCTTCAACACTCTCTCTAAAGAAGTTCTAACAGTAATAGAGAGCCACGAATCTTGGGTATGGATTACACAAGACATCCAACTGAGGAAATCACAACATTAACTCTACTCTACAGTCTGAAATATAGACATATAACTCCTAAATTTGGATAGAATTTTCAGACCTTTGGCAATACGACTTCTTACTTCCAGGCTTAGCGCACTTCCCGAATATCCCTTAACTATACTATTCCCTATAAATATGATATTCATTCAATTCAGCTTAAATTTCTCATATGAGCATTGACAAATGTTTCTACTAATGTCTAAAATAGCTTAATCCTTACCCCGCGATCACGCCTAACTCTAAGTCACAAAAATAGAACATACTACACCACGCTATTATTCTAAACCATATGATGCCACCTTCTATACCTCTTTTTAAAGATCACATTCTAAGAATAACATGCCTTACCACTTTAATGACTACTCTGAACTCTTAATATGAAGTCGCTAATGCATATTGCAACCTTCCACTACAATCCAAAACGTCATTCAAGCCTAATTTATAACCACATGTTAACTTCAAGGCAAACACCAATAAATACATACTTCACATAGTTTCTAAACTATTATCAATATAACTCCCACGCACTATCCAAAAAAACATACACACACAAACTTTTCCACTAAACATCACATGTATCAAAGATTGGCCCCAAATCTCACTTCATACTTATGGCCTTATATAAACAAACGTACTATGATCTTCCATCAACAAGAACATTTAATTCATCACCACTATCATTGCATAGGGAGGACACTAAAAGGTTAAAACATAAGACCCTAAAGCATGAGAAGATTTTTATATGGGACTAAACACATTATAAAGAGTGAGTACATGCGTCATGAGTTGCATGACCTCAACTAGAGTTCCTAACATAAGGAATGTAATTCCGACTACTTGAATGAACTAGAACTCATTATCTTGGAACTGGAAGAGTACGTGACTCTCTATCATATACAGGAATCACGAACTATGATCACGAAACTGAAACGTAAAGCTTGAGTAGGCATTGGGATTACTGAAAAATACTAAGATAAGAATGGGTTGAGTCTCATCCTCACTTTCTAACGTTCTAAATCATACTGCATCACTACTAGAATCTGAGAGCCTTACTTGGTCATTCGTTCTGTCATCTCTCCCTTAGCTTCAAGTCATCATCTAGAGTTTGGGAGATCCTTTACCATATTCTAACTGAACTACACTTACTACACTCTAGGGTCTGAAAAAAAATAACAATACATGCATATCATAGAACTTAGCCCGAATGACTACCTTCCGGGATACACTCTATCTTTCTCTAGCGACCAATAGTCATAGTATAATTCTTGCACACTTATTCTATCGGTTTAACCTTCAAAAGTCAAGCTTAGATGCTAACACTTAACATGGATATCACCAAGCCTTTGATGAACCATATCTCTTTCGATAGAGCATACCACTATTACAACTCCAAATTTATATCCCTCTACTATGAGAATCAAGATCACCGCAAAAGGCCCAACACTATCAATCAAAACACCTTAACATGGCTATTTAGATCACCATGTACCATCTAACTAGTCTTTCTCCACTTAACAATTCAATGGTACCACTAGCCACGCACAACAAGTAATAGCCTTAGAAAAATGCCACAAACTCATGTCACCTTAGGCATACTTCTACATCATACATGCAATATCATACACCACTACGAATCAAATAAACTTACTCTATTGCATGTACCGTTTAAGTCTATTAGATCACTTCTATACAACTAGTATTCATTAACCAAGAAATCTTCACATCCACCTTCATGTACATCAACTGTTCAAACTTAATATCTAGTGCTATGCATGATTTACAACCCAACCTTACACGAAATTTTCACTTGGAAACTATGAAATAAACATCACGAAACACTAGTGCACTAGAACTTCATAACCACAATAATCGATCATGACCTAACGGTTTTCCTTATCATAATCCATTAGCATGTACTATTTCAGCACATCAAGCCTACTAATTTAATCCCACAAAACATGCATTATCAAACTCGTGCCACTATTTACCACCACACCATTTAAATTCAAGCCTATAGTTTAGTATCAATCATTTACCACCAATGAAGAATGCAACATAATATGAATATACTAATCCATCAAATTGGGATATTCTACCCAAATATCTCAAAAATCTACTACATACCTTCTCACAAGTAGCACTAGTTTACAACTACTAATGAAAAGAGGGTCAAGGGGGTTAAAGCCTCATAATAGACATGGTCAACTTTATCCTTATATTATAACCCCGTACAATCGTATCTACTTATACTTATTTCTCACATCACAATTACTTACCCAAGCGTACATTTACACTACCTTCAAAATCCACAACAACCATGAGTCTATACTTATAGCCTACTGGCTAATCTGACCATTTTCATACTTCAAGCAAGGATAATTCACCTCGCCTAATAACTCCTTCTCTGTCTTCTACTAATAAACTAACACACAAGGACGAATCGCTTCATTACCAACTCTATCTCATGCAAAAAGATTCAGCTATACATATATTCAACCAACACAAGAACCACACGTTGAATGACAAATTGCTAGTGAATCGAAATAGGCCTCACACGGCTTCACTAGACTTTGATTTTTTTGTAGTTTGAACAAGAAAATAAGAAGAATGACCAGGCAACTATGCTAGTGAATCGAAAGAGCCCCACACGGCTTCACTAGACTTTTTAGTTTCACCAAACGATGATAAAATATTTTCAAGAGATAGAAACTTGTTACACAATATTCCATAATCTGAGAATACACATCTTACTTTGTATAGATAAAAAAAAATCTGAGTCAAATATTTCCCCCACAGATTATCATACAATCCACACACGCTACTTGCTACAAATAGGTCATGACACCGACACTTTAACTTATACTACTATTTGGGTGGAAATACAATTCCAACACTTCTTCTACACATTTTTTCCCTTAAGCATGACATCTGCAACATAAATTTCTGAAAAGGGCCGAATATACTCAATACACACGGCTGAAAAGCACGATTTCGTCAAGATCAAGGTTCACACTGGAACCCATACACTCTGAAGCAATAACGGACTCTTCTCAAGTCCTTGCACAATTTTAAGATCTTATATGACGCGATCCGAAGGGACAATACCATTTAGACTCTAAACTTCTGCAATTGATTCACCCTAGAAATATGATGGGTCTGATAACATCAGAGTAAGGAAACAATTAGGGATGATTTTACTTTCGTATGGACATCACCATAGAACGAATTAGAGTATGAAGGAGGAACATTCTGACTCTGTTTCACGAACTAAAACATGAAGAAAGAGAGACATTCCTAAACGTCTTGTAGACTCCTGCTTATAAGTGTGGCGCGCTACACACCCATAAATAAGACTCTACCCGACACGATTTCGTAGACACCCTGGGACCATGAACTGTGCTCTGATACTAAGTTTGTCACGACCCGAGCCTAGGCTCTAGCCGTGACGAGTATCCCAAACCATGAAGGCCCAGAACACCCATTCTCTGTCTGGTTATCATGCACAACATTCATAATCATAATAAAATACGGAATTTAAACTGAGTACGGAAAACATAGTCAAGTCCTGCAATATTTCTGAATAATACTATCTGACATCAGTCTGCAAAAATCTCTACTAAGAACACAAATATCCATTTGAAAAGAAACTGGGACAAGGCCCCCAGTGAACCAAAAATATAATAAATAAGATAATGTCTGACATAATTAGGCCTTCCGAATAATAGAAGGCTCACCACTATGAGATCAAGTCTGCAAATCCGAGAATATCTACTGAGTAGCTGGACCCCTAGACTGTGCCTCAGAACCTGGAAGGAGGGGGGGTCAGCACAAAAGTACTGGCACGCGAAGCAATCCAAAAATAGTATAATGGAACATACATATATATATATATATACTAAGTGAAAGCAATTTTTCATCAAGACATCATGTATAAAACTGTTTCCGAAAAATACATGGGCACTTTCTGAAAACATGTAACCTGCCTGTTCATTTCAAATCAAGATCTGTGTTTTACTTCTGAGTTAGGTGGTATTCCCCTACAAGTCTGATATTCCATGGGCTGTATGGAATCCGTCATTGACCCGGCGGGGAAGCCCCCAACCCAAGTGTGCCGCAAGGGTTGGAGTGTCTGAGTCTGATACGCCACAGGACATTTAAGTAATAGTATACCCGGGTCAGCAAACAACGGTTTTAGGCAATGAGTCGCTTGAACTCAAGCCCTCTTCGGGGAACCACCTAACATCTCTATATGCCCATTTTTAACCTTTTCTGTACATGCAACATTCTGAATGTCTAAAATCATGAAAGTCTGAAATATCTGTTAGTCTGAGTCTGATATGGCGTTAGTCTGAATTGGTATCGTCATACCAAGACATTGCAAGTCATGATTTTTCTGAGCCATAATGTACTAAGCAAGAGCTTTCATTCAAAACATAGTTTAGACCACCCAAAATATGCAACTGATGTAAATGATTTCATATTCCGAACTTAAAGTTCAATTCATGCAGAAATTTCATCAAACATATGGTGGTCATGTGCATTTTGGCAAAACCATGCATTCTTTCATTACATGCATATTCAACATTCAAAACCCTCTCTTTTGTGTTCAAGAATCGTATTCCAAACATAGCAAAAGTCAAAGAACTTCATATCATAATTTCTTTTCTTCAAGATGTCTTTCAAAACAATTTATATTACGTGAAACATGGAAGAATTTACATTAAGAGAGGGGTTCCATGAAAATCATGCTTCAAATTCATATATTTTAGGACAAACACATATATACATATATATATAATTTTCAAACCACTTTGGGGGAAAGCCAAAAAGCCAAAACAATATCATTAAAGCTTCTAAAACATGAGTATGCACATGAATTCGAAAACCCGATACTTAAAACATGATTTCTATGCCCATGAGATTTTAGGGAAAACCCCGCGTACCTCTATTTCCAAGGAAAATAGATGTTTCTTGAAGCTTGCGGATTGGTGATTCCGAATATATAATTATCTTTGAAAACTTACGGTCGAATCTTGAACTATTTGGGTTTTTATTTTGAAACCCTAAGGAGAATTCTTGAGCAATTTTGAGGAAAGCATGTGTATTATGGTGTTTGAGGGATTAAATCCAGTGTTGGTGGTATATATAGTGGTGGAGGATGACCAAAATACCCCTAAGGAACAATTAAGGTCAAATCTGTCCCTCAGTTGACAGTTTGATAGGCTAGAGTAAATAGATTATAACGTTTTACTCATATATTAAAATTGGATGAAACCAACTGCATTTGAAAGAGGACTCAAAGATCTTTCGTGTGATATATTATAGCTCACACAGTTCATTATATACAGGGAGTTATGATCGTTTGAAGTTGACCCTGAAATGCTGAAAAAACTGGGCAATAGGCTATGCGTTTTGCTACTGTTTTGAAATCCAAATGCAGCCTTATGCATTCCGAAAAATTCCAAAACTTATCCGAGATGTACTATGATATTGCCCGATCGTAAAGCAACTTGAAAATCTAAAAATGAAGGTCGGAAAGGTCGAGAAGTTGTATCCTGAAGGTTGCCAGCTAAGAATGAGTCTAAGTAATTTCAACAATTAGAAAAATTTTAAAACTTAAGTCTAAAGCTCAGAAATTACAGTCTAATACATGCATGAATTTTACGGGGCGTTACAACTATCCTGAACTATTTGTGGGGACGGTATGTGAAATCTCTATCGGTATGAATCTGGGCCTCATTACTTCTGCTACCTTAAGAGTAAGGTAAATCTAACATGAATGGAACATGATGAGAATCAACATAAGTTTCTTAGATAACCTTTCTATTGCACGATCTAAGACATAAAAGAATGGAAACTATTCCTAAAACATCTTATGGGCTCCTGCAAATAAATATGGCGCGCAACACACCCATGCACAAGTCTCTACTAGATGAGGCTTTTATACTTCCTAGGACTCTATTGAACCTGATGCTCTGATATCAAGTTTATAACGCCCCGATCTTCTGAAACAGAATGTTACACGGTGCTCATGACCCTAAAGGGCCATGATCTAACCCATGACTGATATCTATACCTGTATATTGCAAAATATATTATAAAGAATATGGAAACATGCACTAAAAGGCCATAAGGTTCAACTGAATAAAACATCTGATGATATAATATCTAAAAACGGTAAATCAATACCAAAACAAATCTAAAATAACTGTCTGATATGTTATAGTATGGAAAGCCTCTAAACTCTATGAGTAAGGAGTTGATGGGATATATCTCCAACTAACTCCAACTACTGAAATAAAATTAAAACTAAAATAGTAATGAAATCATCATGTCCTCGAAAGGTGAGGATTTACTCCTAACTTTGACTGTTGAGACTGGAATCTACCGTTAAACTGGAGCTCGTGCCTCTAAACTTATGGGGTAAAATAAAACACAATAGTGCAAATGCATCAGTACGTATGAATGTACTAAGTATACTAGTGAGGTAGGCTAAATTCAAAGGGTTATATGCATGAACAATGCTGACTAATATGAACGTGAGAATACATACATGCATAAGAAACTATAACTGAACTCGTGGTGATACTGACTACTGAGTCTGAATGTTGACGACATGACCTTACTGATACTAAGGTACTGAATAGATAAATGACTATTTTTGACAGTTCAAATTACGAAGAACTAGTTTGACTGACTGTGTCTAACAATCCTGAAACTGAATACTGATAACGTAATGTATGAAGATTGATATAATTGATATTCTTGTGATGATTGGTGTAACCGATGTAACTGAGCGACTATATCTGGCAATATAAATTATGATGGAACTATCTAAGTTCCGTTCTATATGGAGTAACTAAATCTGAGATCAGTCCTATCTAGCGGATGATCTTTGAGAATACTAATAATAAAGATGATTTGAATTAGTATGAGATCAGTCCTATCTAGCGAGTGATCTTTAAATTTGATTATTTTGACACTGATTAACCATAGTTAAGATCAGTCATGTCTAGTGGGTGATCTCGAAGTCTATTTATAATGATATGGATTGACTGTATCTAACAGTCCTGAATCTGTATTACTGAGCTGAGTTGACTTTGTTTGACAGTCCTTAATCTGTAACTGAAATTGTGGGATGTCTTCATTTAACCGACATGCCCCATGCTCAGCTAACTAGGGTCCAATCTCTAACCTGACTGGAAGGGTGCCAGTACCGTGCCACCAGTAAAGACAACTACAATGGAGTCAATCCTAATCTAGCGGATGACCCCTGGGACCAGTCCTATACATATAAACGTGCTAATGGGTGATCCCTGAGTACGTTAGTCCTATCTAACAGGTGACATCTTGTACCTAGCTGGCTACGTAGTTCTGGAACATAGGGATTGCTTCTAGGGATCTCTGTCCTATTCTGTGGGTGAGCTCCCATCCCTAGGTTTGCTTGGTGCTGAATCCTAGTCCCATCTGAAAGACATTGAATTAATTAACTGAACTGAACTAATTAACTGAATTGATACTAGCGGTATTGTTTAGCGGAGCTAAATAGAGTTTACTGAGTTTCTTTGACTGACGGAACATACTGAGTTCTGAGGACTGACTGAGAGTACTGAAATTACTGAGATTTGCTAGGAATAGTGTTGTTACTGAGATTATTGAGTATCGAGATTACTGAACTACTAAGATTACTAAACTACTCAGACTGCTGAGATTTTTGAGATTTCCTAAGTCATATGACTGATAAAAATTCTATAGATCATGGCTTGACTGAGAGTATCATGATAACATGACATGGCTCTAGGCATACAACTATATTTTTTGGGTACGAGTACCCCTAGGACTCGATGGAAGGAAACTGACACATGTGACTTACTTGATCATAGGTAGAATCCACAATTCATAATACCATAAATAGGGGATTTCATACTACACATGGTTATCATATTCTTGATCATGAAAGGGAATGCTATAACATGTACATACTTGCATGACTTCAATTTCATGAGCATTCCATAGCACAACAACAATACACAAAAATTAGTATGGAATTCATGTTGTCATAAGGAATAGAGCATGGACTTGTCATTTATGTTCTATTTAGCTATAATACATGATTTCTAGTCTCTTAGGTATTTTATCAAATACCTTGCATGCATACTTTATGGCATAAGCATATTCATAACATTAATAATTCAAACCACCCAAAATTAATATATTTCAACTTACATGTCATCCTAGTTTCATAAAATTACATAAATATTCTAACTTGGGAGTTGCATAACAATCAATCACACAAACATAATCAACCCATAACATAACTTCATGATTCATCATTTAAAAGAGGGTTATTGAATTTTATGGATGAAAGGGATCCATAAATCAACACTACGCATACCTTAGCTCTTGATTTAATGAAGATTGATGGAGAGATTCTTGAAATTTGATGGTAGAATTTGCTTGAACTTGAATCCCCCAATTGAAACCCTAGCTTGTTCTTGAGAAGATTTTGAGAAGAATGGGTATATTTTTTTGTAAATGGGAGTTAATCTCATGTTTTGTGACTTATATAGGGGCAGGAAAATGACCAAATTACCCCTCTAAACACGAATATTTAATGACTAAAACTGGGCATCGACGCTACAGGCGATGCCCCGCATCGAGTTTTCACTAACTCACTGGAATTGACATTGAGAGCTAGGAAAGTATTTATCAATGTGCTAGGCGACGCGGCGTGCCGTAATCGCGTTGATACACTATTTAAAAACTCCAAAATTGGTTTAAACGAGTTTTGAAAAATCTGAAACTTGTCTGGGAACACTTATTAACCTTCTTGATCATGAATTAATGAAAATATAGGTCATTAAGGGAAATTAAGGTCCCGAGATGAGATTACAAACTTTTGAAGGACAAAATAAACTAAGTCTGGGAACCATCTTTCTTGCACATGAATAACACTGGTGCACCCCACAGGGATACATTAGGATGAACTAACCCCTTATCCAAAAGATCCTTAAGTTGCTTCTTGAGTTCTTTCAACTCAACTGGAGCTATCCGGAGAAATTCCAGGAAGATCATCTAGAAAGACCTCAAGAAACTCACTTACCACCAAAACCGAATGAAAGAAAATCTTTCCAATTAGAATTTTCAACCTGGATGAAGTGATAAGGACATCCTTTGGAGATTAATCTCTAAGCTTTAAGATATAAAATAAACCTTCCCCTAGGATCTAGGGAACCATCCTCTCACTCTATAACTGGTTCACCAGGGAACCTAAATACAACCTTATGGTTCTAACACTCTAAAGATGTGTAACAAGAGTGTAACTAATCCATACCCAGAATAACATCAAAATCCACCATATCGAGTTCAAACAGATCTACCAAGTTCTGCTTTCTACCAACAGATACTACACATGCCATATAGACTCTTTAAGAAATAACTAAGTCATCAACCGAGGTAGAAATAGAAAAAGGATTCAAAACAACCTCAGGATCAAAAACCAAACGTACAACCACATATTGGGTCACATAGGAAAGAGTAGACCCTAGATAAAGTAGATAATACAGGTCATAATAAAAGAGTTGTAACATACCAGTAACGATATTGAGCGATGCCTCAAATTCTTGCTGACATGTAAGATTATATAACCTATTTGGACATATGCCAGTACTAGAAACAAGAAAGAACTCAGAAGTGGCACCACTAGGTGCAGGAGTAGAAGATAAAGTAATTATAGCTTTGACTTCTGTCAAATAACCCTTACCAATATAAAAATTCCTAAGCATATAGCCTGGATAGACACATTTAAAACATTTATGCCTCCCTTCATCGCAAAAACCTCAATGAACATGACTATAAAACTAGTAAGGAGGGCATAAAGAATCTAACTATGCCCCACATACCTAAGATTAGACGCCCTATGCCCAAAATTATCACAACCTTGCTGACGCCTATCACCCAACTGCTTTGGGTAAGGAGCGCTAGTAGTAGATAAGAAAATTGAACTCCCCCACTTATTCTTCGACCATTTTCCTCCATCATGACCACCTTGCTGCTAAACACCACTCTGCCTAGAGAATCTGTTTCACTTACCCTACCTTTCCCCAAATCAACCCATTTTCTCCTTTTTTTCTCTACTTGTTATATGTGAACAACCAACCTGTAAATATTCATATTCATAATCAACAAAGTAGTATTTATTTCAAGGTTAAAATCCCGAGATAGACTAGAAGTGAACTTTCTCATTCTCTCTCTTATATCAATCACCAAATCCAGAGCATACCTTGATAGTTGATGAAACTTTAAGACATATTCCTTGACAGACATTCTTCCTTACTTAAGATTCATAAACTTTTGTATCTTTGTTTCCATTAGCTCCTAAGGAAAGAAGCAATCTATAAAAGCATTAAAAAAATGCCTCCCATAAGGAAAACTCCTCACCATCACCTCTATCCCTATCCTAAACATCATACCATTGGTATGAGACATCCTTGAGCTAATAAGCTGCAAAGTTTAAACCTTCCATATTGGTGGCCTATCTTACTTTGAATATTTTCTCCATTTCATCCAAGAAAGACTGAGGATCCTCCTCCACCATTACTCCAGTAAAAGTAGGAGGATTTATCTATATAAATTGGTCAACCCTTATGGCCTTAGCAGATGAAACACCAAATGCACCTAGCTCATCTTGAGCAGCAACTATCTAAGCAATAACATGAATTGATTGGCAAAATTACACATTAGTCACCTCATATGGTGGAGGACTAGTATCAATCAGGGGAACTCCAAAATAATCAGGGATAGGGCCTTAGAACGGAGTGCGAACTCCAAGTGTAGGGTGTGCTCCAACAATATCGTCCCTAGACATGACTAAAGAATTTCCTTATCTTTCAAATCGTCAAGGCATGATCTAAAAAGCGAACAAACAAGGATTAGAGAAAATTATAGGACTTAACTTTAAACTTAAAAATAGATTACCAAGAAAGTGAAACATTCTTAAATGCCTTATAGTCTCTCTCTTATGAGTGTGGTGCACTACACAATCCTAAAAGAAAATCTATGCACAACTTTGTGAACTCCCAATTGACCATGAACCTAAAGCTATGATAAAAACATGATAAGACCCAAACCAAGGCCATGCTATAATGGGCATCCCAAGACCAACTATGATCAGGAACCTCCCCTGTTACCCAACCCAACCAGCCTACGCATATCCTGAGTCGCCTAATTATCAAACATATAGCACGGTAGCATTATTGCATAATCCAAGAATCGAGGATATGTCAATATCGGTGACCACCCAAATGAGTCTAACCGTCCAATACCCAACCGATAACCAATACCAAAAAAACTATAATCCAAACCATAACCATATGAGTTTCGTAATAACTATATGTAATCCAAAAATAAAGAGGATAGAACAGTGGGAAATTTAGTCCTACGGTATTATCACCAATACCAATACCAAGGCTTAGAACAATACCAATCCCTCCATTACCAACCTATTGTAGTTCTACAAAATCCCTAATAAAAAGAATACATAAATTTATTAGGACATGCCCCCAACATTAACCAAAACCAACATCTATAAACTAACCAAAGTATATGAAAATGTCCATAATATGAAATGGAGACTTCCATAAAGATGGATCCTCACCACTTCAATCCAAAAGATGATCCCAAAGTTTGACTACTATGTAAAAGGTAGAATAGGTGTTTCCTGCATCGTGTAAGGATACAACCACTCAAAGATGGGTTAGTCGGTGTAAGACTCTATACAGTTTCCTCATCGTTAAATCCTTAAAAGCAAGTTAAAGAAAGCCTTCCACTTAGAATTTTAGCTAAGTGTTCAACACTTGTTTTATGTTTCAACCATCAAACCTTTTCAAATTATTTTGAAACCTTTCCGACCTCTGTTTTTTGATTTTTTTGTTGCATTGCATTAGGGAAAGTTAAGATTATATCTCGAGTGAGTTTTTGATTTTTTGACGAGTTTAAGGTTGTGTTTGGGTTTCAGAAACAGTAGCTAAAGTCTACAGAGAGGTGCCACCCAGCTTGTCCAAGGCTCTGAGCAAGGCGTCGCCCTTTCCACAACTTTTGTGCCCAAATTTTCAGCTTCTCTCTCCATCTCTTTACGGATAAAGTTGGTATTTTGCCACTCCTTTATCATCCTTAACATGAGATTACAATCCCCAAAACACCATAATATTGATACTTTCATCAAAAACCACCAAGAACATAGCTTACGGGTTTTACCCAAAATTCAAGAGAACTCTAAATTCAACCGTAGCTTTTTGAAAATTCTTCAAGCTTTGGAATCCCCATTCTTAGGGCTACAAGAAGCACCCATTAATTTTACGAATAGAGTCACAAATTTAAGAGTTCATTTAAAACTCCTAATTCAAGGTATGTGGGGTTTGAAGAAGAATAGCTCTTTCATTCTTGTGCCCAAAGCTTTGGGTTTTCTTAAAGAATTTCATATTTTTAAGTTGAATTTATAACTAGTTTGATATATTTCAAGTTTATGAGATTATAAATTGTCCAAGTCTTGGAGTGCATGATTATTTTACATATTTATGATTTGAATTGATAATTCATGCTATGAACTGCTCATCCCTATATTAATGTGATGTTTTCAAGTGTTTCCAAGATTGTTGTCATAAAATAAGCTTTATCGTAATATTTAATCCCTTAAGAATATACATTCTTTAAGTCTAAGAATGAAGTATTGATATTCCCGGAAGTGTTTTCAAGAGTTGTATTGACATCTCCATGCTATTAAGGTTTTAAAGCTTGATGATGATTGTCTACTAAACTTTCAAGAAAAGAGTTGATTTTGATCCTAAGCTAAGAAAGGAATCCACAACACTTTGATTTAAGTTAAAGCAAAGCATAATTGGATTCCATTATATATTTTTAAGTTTTTTAAGGTGGATTTTCTTGAAAGTTTTGAGCTTAAGTTGGGAGTAGTATTTAGCTCCGAGTTGGGCTTGATTTCAAGGTCTCATGCCCCAGAACTATAAGTTATCGTAGGATTTGATTTACCCCAAGTGGGTCAAGCTAGTGATCACTAAAAAGTAAAGGTTCTACTCCAATGGAAAGGATAGAATAGTTCTCCCCAACGTGAGAAAGATGTTGGACTCCATGTAAGCTCACATGGTTTATGTCGGTTAGAAGAAACTCTCAAAGTATCCAAAGTTCCAAAAGTAGTTCCCCACTCTATTTAAGATAAAAGTATATGTATTTAAAAATGCCTATGATTTTAAGATTTCTAAGGTTCTCAAGTGTCAAAATCTTTAAGTTCCAAAGAATTTTCTTGTTTTCATAAGATTATAGTGCATATTCTGAAAGTTGTTGTTTAAGACTTGATCTATTCTACAAGTTTGAGAATAAAGAAAGAAAGAATATATATTTAGAATAAAGTGTGATTACTCAAGTGATTTACATTATATGTTTCCTTATTCATGATTATGATGATTTTTTCAAGCTATGTGAGTCATCTGTAATAGCATGCATGCTTTCTATAAAGCTTTATGGTATTGTTTATTTAATTTCATACACCCCCATATACTCAGTACATTCTCAAAGTACTTATTCAAATACTCATTTGTGCGCTATATTTCCTCAAAATGTAGGTTTAGGTGCTCAGTCCCAGCAATGCCAGTAATACCAAGTACCTTGTCAACATCTCTGCAGTGGTTAGTCCTCATGGTTCAAGGACCTATTATTTAGACATCTAGTTTTATTAGTAGTTTTTTTACTTTTGTCCATTTAAGTATGAGTCAGTTGGGGATTTGTCCCCATGGTTCTCTAGTTCTTAAGTAGTATAGGCTTTGTCAAAGTAGATTATCAGTATGTTTAGACTTTCAGTATTATGATTGTTCCTATAAGTATTTATCCGTATTTTGTTATGATCATGGTATGACAACACCTTTGTTTTGATTTATTCATCTCTAAGTAAGCTTTACGGGTAGTAGCAGGCTCAAAGGGTTATCTTGGGGCTACTTGTAGCCTTAAGAACTGTGTGACATCTCGGGACTAGTTTTTGGGTTGTTACAGTGGGTGAATGCTAGCATGAGCTTAGTATAAGCATAATATAATGCAATTTAATAAAACCATGTAAATCATCCATATGAATACAAACCATATATATAGTATAGATAATAGATATATAACCATGCCAAGAAAAGGAACTCAATTTAGCATACATTTGAAATCATTAACCTGGGTATGGCTAGTTTAATGGTCCATAATTACCCATGGCATATATATGTCTAGTGTAACCTCCTGAATGAGTCCTGATGATATGTGAGCATATTCTAACACATTTAAGGCTTTTAAATATAAATAATTGCAAGTTCTTGAGCAACTTTAGTTATTTTTTATTAGTTTTACTTTGATTTTGCAGTAAATGTTGAGATACAGGGGAACCAACAATAATGGAAGCAAAAAGGCTGAAATGTGGAGAAAATAAAAGACAAGTGTGGTTGACGACATTTATGATAAGTCGTCAGCCCAGTGATAAGCTATCAAGGCCATCGTCAGCCTTAAATAGGAGATAAGTTCCAACTGGAAGAGTTGATGACGTTTTGCGATAGGCCGTCGGGATGGTGATAAGGCATCAGGAATGCCGTCAAACTTAGTCAAGACATAAGAATTAGAGCAGAAGTTTGATGATATTCTTGATAATTCATCACAATCTTGATAAGCCGCCAGAAGTTGTCGTCAGTCTAAGAAAGGAATTGTGCAGATTTGAAGAGGACCTGATGATATTCTTGATAAGCCGTCCGGATCCTGATTAGACATCACCAATAGTTATCGTCTATTCTGAGAAAAAACTAAAATCTTGATTTTGTTTTCATATTTAGGCTAGGCTATTTAGAGCTTTGTTTAGGGTTTCCTCCGCAGATATAGAATCAGAAAAGCATCTTTGTACTCAATGTTTTTGTGTTAGTTTCTACATTTTGATCTCTAGTTCTTGGATACAAATTACAACTAACTATGATAGATTACTATTCATACTTTTGGGATTTCTTCAAGGCTTGAATCGAAGAGAAAATTATTGATTTTCACTGTTCTGTGAGTATGATAACTCTAAGTATGAATTTATTTTATTGCTTTGACCTTTACAGCATGAATGGCTAATTTTTTTAGCCCGAGGTATGGGACTGTGGGTTAGGTTTTGACTTGATGCTAGGTTCTTAAAAGATTCAAAAGGGTAGTATGAACTTGAAATTCCATTATTTTACATTTTAATCTATTGGTTGCAAACACTAGATCATGCCTTAGGTTTGCTTGCTCGAACAGAGAAATAAGCTAGAGAAAGTGAATTATCAACAGGGAGTGGGAAGTTTAAGCTCTCATCTAACGATTAATGCCATAATAGGATTAATCTACCTGAGATAACATCCGGTCATAAAATATAAGTTACCTAAGTTTAAGAGAATTAGGTAATAAATTTTCTGGATAGGTCGAGAGACATTCAGATAGATTATCGGCAGGGATAATCTGTTGTTCCTACCTACTATAAGGACCTTAAATTGCACCTAGTATTACTCAACTATCAATACCCATGGAGAACATAACTCTGGTTTTCAATAAACTATTGATTACAAATACTAAAAATAAAGTCTAAAATGATTACTTGTAAACTCCCATTTAAACCCCTAATTTTCGAAAAGTATTAGCTAGCAGTTAGTTAAACTGCATACAGCTCTAATTCACACCCTATTCTCTGTGGGATTGACCCCAACATAGTTGGGTTATATATTCACAACAATCTCTTACGTTCTCGCATGAGAGATGTACTTTGAGTGTAATCAAAAATGGCGTCGTTGACGGGGAATACGATTGTAAATTAAAGTGTGTGTTTGCTAATTGACTATTAGTCAAGTTTCTTAGTTTTAAGTTTAGTTGTTGTTTTTATTTATTGCAGGATTTGTGTAGTGTATGCAAAGAACCAAAAGTTCCAAAGAACCATTATTACCCATTAATCCTAAATCGCAACGAATCAGAGAAATGGTAGAACAGCAAGAGGCTGAAAGGCTAGCACCTTAGCTAGAGCTCAGGTGAACGTAGAAAATGATGGTCACCAAAGACGTCATCCAAACCCTGAGTATAAATACTTGGGGGATATGGAACTAAACAATCCTCAAAACCCAAGGTGAGCAAAGTAGATGGATGCACCAGTGCAGCGTAATATCAATAGGAACCATCCATTTGCCAGAAGGAATGGTCAACAGCCTGTCCATTATAAGGTCGATGATGATGATGATGGAATGGATGGAGCAGGTGAAACGGGTGCAATTATTCCTCCACCATTAGCACCTAGGGCAAAATTCAGCATCACGAGTACTATGATTCAACTCCTTAAACTAAAAGGGTTGTTTGGTGTCCTTCTTATAGATGACCCAAATATGCACTTGGTGAACTTTGTCACCATCTGCAAATCTTTTGATAATCCAGTAGTGGTTCAGAATGTTATCTGATTGCAATTGTTTCTATTATCTCTGTCTGGGGAGGCGACTATGTGGTTGAATGAGCTAGCTCTTTTTTCCATAACCCACTGGAGGCAGCTGAAAGAGGCGTTCCAAGAATGGTTCTTTCCACCATCTAGGAGGGTACTGTTGAGGGATGAAATCAATAACTTCAGACAGCTCCCAACTGAAACTTTGTATGAAACCTGGGAGAAATTTAAAAAAAACTGTCACAATGTCAAAACCATAATATGAAAGACCTACACTTGATGAAGACTTTGTACAGAGTTCTTAACTCTGTGAAAAAACCAATTGTGGACAATGAAGCTGGCGGGTCGTTTGTTGATCTTACATTCCCAGAAGTTTCGGATATGTTGATTAAAATGACCAAACAAAGTCGGGGTTGGCCTACCATGGATTCTTTGGTAGCAAGCCCCACTATTGTTGTTGGGATGACTACGGAACAATGCGAGAGAGAAGAGGAGCGAGATAAAGACATGAGTCGCCTGAAGATGCAGATGGACTTGTTAACCTAGCACTTGCTATCGGGTAATACAAAAAAGATAAAAGCTATGGAAACTCAGGATAGAGTTGATGCTAGTCTAAAAGAAAAGGCAAATTATGTGAATAATCAGGGGGGTTTCTGAGGCAATAGCCAAGGTAATCAAGGTCGGACTTATTCTGACAAGCCTAGTTATAAAGATCGAGATCAAGGGAACTGGAGATGGAATATGATAGGAGTGGTTTATATGTCCCTCTTGGAAATCGTGGAACTACCACGACTAGTTCTGGCAAGATGTCTATAGAGGATAAGATAGAGAAATTATTGAAGGGATTTGATACTACCAACTCTGGGGTTAGTACTATGAAGAGTGAATTCTCTACTCTTAGTCAGTTGGTGAGCTCACACTCCACTTCTATTAAGCAGTTGGAGTAGTAGATAAGCCAACTTTCTGCAACACTGAACCAGAGAAAGAGTGGTACTTTACTGAGTGATACTACTTAGAATATGCGAAATGATAGCTCTTGCTTGGTGATTACCACTAGGAGTGTTAAAATATTACTTGGCCCTTCTGTGGGCAAAAGTGTGATTGATAAGGTGATGCATGATGAATTCGAAAAAACTATTCCAAAGAAGCTGGATAATTCTGATGATCCCTTAGATCAAGAGAAAGAGAATTAAAAGGAAGTGGTTTTGAAAACTATCCCAATACTACCACTTCCCTTTCCTCAATGACTAAAGAAAAAATTGGATGATTCACAATTTGGAAAATTCATGGCGATACTGAAGCAATTGACAGTGAATGTGCCATTGGTTGAGGCACTCAAGAAAATGCCGGGATACACTAAGTTCATGAAGGATCTCATAAGGAAGAAAAGAACTGTGAGCTACGAACTGGTGGACAATCTCCACCACTGTAGTGCCATCTCTACAAGGTCCTTGGCCTAAAAGAAAGCAGATCCGGGAGCATTCTCTATCCCTTGCACCATTGGGTCGCTTGATTTTTCCAAGGTATTATATGATCTGGGATCGAGCATTAATCTGATACTGCTAGCCATTTATAAGAAGATGGGTTTGGGGATCCCACACCAACTATCATGCAACTTATGATGGCAAATAGGTCAGTAAAATAACCTATTGGTATTCTGAATGATATGTTGGTGAAAGTGGCTAGCTTTGTATTTCCTGCAGACTTCGTCATTCTAGATTGTGAGGTGGACTTTGAGGTGCCCATAATATTAGGTTGAAATTTCCTTGCAACTAGAAGTGCACTGATTGATTAGCAATCTAATGAGCTCTTATTCAGAATGAATGATAAAGTAGTACCTTTTGATGTGTCCCAATCTATGAAGCTGTATAAAGATATTAGAGGAGAGGTTTGTTGTCGTGCCTCTAGCTGTCGTACTAATGAATTTTTATCAGGACGGCATTGAAGCATATGAAGAGACCATGTGTGCTTTAATAGGAATGGGGTCATATTTATACGCTCCTAAAAGGTTAGATCTTGACCTTGCAAATTGACCAACACCACCGGCCAGTTTATTGGTTGAAGAACCACTGGTACTAGAATTGAAAGAACTACCGGGACATTTAAGGTACGTGTTTTTGGGCAAGGGAAACACGTTACCCATTATTATTATAACTGATTTAAGCGAGTAGCAGGTAGGATCTCTTATTGCAGTACTTTAGAGATATAAAAGGGCAATAGGGTGGACTATTGCTGATATCATAGGTATTCCTCCTGGCATCTACACTCATAAAATACAACTTGAAGAATATTATACCCCAACCATCGAGCACCAGTGCATACTCAACCCACCAATACAAGAGGTAGTCAAGATAGAAATTATTAAGTGGTTAGATGCAGGAGTGGTCTACGACATTCTTACAGTAAGTGGGTAACCCCAGTTCAATACATGCCTAAAAAATGGGACATGACCGTTGTTTCAAATAAAAGGAATGAGTTAATTCCCCTCTGGCCGATGACTTAGTAGAGAGTTTTCATGGAATACCGCAAACTATATTCATGGACCTTGAAAGACCATTTCCCGTTGGCTTTCATGGACCAAATATTGGATCAATTGGCAGGAAGGGGGTGGTACTTTTTCTTGGATGGGTATTCTGGATAACCAAATCTGTATTGCTCTTGAAGATCAGGAAAAGATGATATTCACATGCCCATATGGCAATTTTTCATTTAAAAGGATGTCATTTGGGTTATGTAATGCACCCGCTAATTTCCAAAGGTGCATGATGTCTATTTTCTCAGAGATGGTAAAGGACACCCTAGAGGTGTTTATGGATGACTTTTCGTTAGTAGAGGACTCAGTTGAGAAATGTCTAACACACCTAAGTATGGCCTTGCAATGATGTATTGAGTTCAATCTGGTGCTTAATTGATAGAAATGTCATTTCATGATGAAGGAAGGCATTGTTCTCAGGAACAAAATTTCAGCAAAAGGGATAGAGGTAGATCGAGCTAAGGTAGAAGTTATTGAGAGTCTACCGCCCCCCATTTCAGTGAGGGAAGTTCGCAGCTTCCTTGGTCATGCTGGCTTTTATCGAAGTTTTATAAAGTACTTCTCTAAGACTGCAAATCCACTGTGAAAACTTTTGGAGAAGAAGGTCAAATTCTCCTTTGATGCAGATTGTTTGAAGGCATTTGAATGCCTTAAAGGCAAACTGGTAGCGGCCTCTATTATTGTTGCACTGGACTGGTCAAAGCTATTCGAGGTCATGTGCGATGCAAGCAGTGTTGCCCTTGGAGTAGTATTAGGGCAAAAAAAGGATAAATTGTTTTACCCAATCTATTATGCCAACAAGGCTTTCAATGTAGCTCAAAATAACTACACGGTCGCCGAATAGAAACTTCTTGTATTAGTTTATGTTTTTGAGAAATTCAGAGCCTATTTGCTTGGGACCAAGGTGGTGGTCCACACTGATCAAGCAGAAATAAGGTAATTATTGGCCAAGAAAGATGCAAAAGTAATGCTGATTAGATGGGTGTTGCTGCTTCAAGAATTTTACTTTGAATTCAAGGATAGAGAAGGCTGTGAAAACCAGGTTATAGATCATCTATCTAGGATGGAGGGTGGTCAAGCTGGTGGAGAAGAAATTGAGATAAATCATGCCTTTCCTAAAGAGGAAATCTTAGCTAATACTATGGAGAAAATTCCTTGGCACTACCATAAATTATATCTATGGTGACGGTTGCAAAACCGTTGTAATAGGCCAAAAAGACATTGCCATAGACCTACCGCAATGGTTCAGAAAGCGTCCCATAGGTGGGCATTGTGATAGGTCTATGGAAATGGTTTTTGCGACGGTTGTATAAACCATAGCCATAGGTAGAGCTATAGTGACAGTTTCTTACAACCCTTGCCAAAGATAGGACTATTGCGACGGTTATTTTTTGACTTATTGAGACACCTATTTCCATCTATTGCAACGGTTAAGAACCATCGGAATAGATGCTATTGTGACACCTTAATTATTCTGTGCAACTATTTTTGATGCATATTTTCATCTATTGCAACAGTTATGAACCGTTGCAATAGATTCTATTGCAACGACATTAAACCGTCGCAATAGCATTTATTTCGACGCTTTAATTATTAAATTAAAACGATTTATATAAATAGTCGTATTAATGTAAATTTTATTTATATACATAATAAATTATAACACAATATATACACATCACACAACAAAATCATTCATTAATAATCTCATAATTCAAAATATGCAACAAGCTAGTAATTTAAACCCAAAAGTAAAATGTAATCAAGTCCAAATGATTAGTTAAGGTTTTACATACTAGAAAGTTCAAGTCGTGATATGTTTAAACAAATTCACCACAATACTTTTTATATTAGAGCATTTATCTGCAACCCAAAAATCTTCTCAAGTGTGGTCAATGTCTTCATAATTTTCTTCATCTCTTGTGTTCTAGTATTTGTTTGTTTCATAGAGCTGCTAGTGATCCAGCTGAAAGAAAGTTTTTAGTTTTCTGATGATTTCTCAGAACACCCTTTTTGATTCATGATTCTTTAAGCCTCTGTAAAATCAAGAGCAAAATGTAATGTCAAGCTGGTTAAAATAACAAAGAAAAATTGGCATGCATTAGAATTATGTCGTGATCTTCTAACATACAACTAAAAGCCTTATAAAGCAACAAATTCATAACACACAAGCCTTATAAAGAAAAAACTCCAAGTTGCAAAATAAACAATATTCAAATGCATAATTATCGTTTAGATGTTAATCTTGAAGTTTTGCCTTTCTTGGGCAGGTTGAAAATAAAAGCTCATGTCAAAGGTTATGTTAGAATTTCTTGGATGTATTGGTTTAAGAAGATTTTATATCACCAAGTTGCTCTTGTTTACGTGCTTACTAAACTTATGACTAATGTTTTCCAGGTAAGTCTTATTTCTATTGAATGTAGCCCTTTTCAATGGTTATTACAATAGTGGCATGGATTTTATTTAGATTATTTTCCCTAAGCATTCACTTGGTTTTATAGGTGATACAGTTCTTGTAATTTCAGGTCTTTCTTGCTTTCTATGTGATAAACGCTAACAAAAATCATAAAAAAAGCAAACTAAAACCAAACAAGACCAACTAATAAGGTTATAAAATTAAACGGTAGCCATTAAGGTTATAGGGTTAAACGGTGACCGTTAAGGTTATAAGGTTAAACAGTGGTTGTTAAGGTTATAAGGTTAAACAGTAGTCGTTAAGGTTATAAGGTTAAACCGTGGCCATTAACATTATAAGGTTATAAGGTTAAACGGTGGCTGTTAAGATTATAAGGTTATACAGTGGCCGTTAAGATTATAAGGTTAAACGGTGGTTGTTAAGGTTATAAGGTTAAACCGTGGCTATTAAGGTTATAAGGTTAAGGTTATAGATTTCACAGGGAAAGGGAAACATAATTCAAGGTTATAATTCAAGGCACCATACCTCAAGTCTCTATTCTGAGTCGTTCCACTCAAACATTGGAAAGTCAGTCACCCAAAGTATTGAATGCCTGGACTAGATATATGAACAAAAAAAAGATGGACATTAGGAAATACAAGATGCTACTCAAGAACCTAAGTCTTCTACAGATAAGCACATATGTAAATCCAAATTCGGACATCAGATACTCACATTATCAATTAAACCCAGTTCATGTGCAACATATGTTCTCAGACGATCCAATGTTTTATTAACTTCTGCATGGTGACCAACAGCAAACAAGATAAGATCATCTAGTACCGCGGAGAACTGATTTAGCAATTCCTCTTTCTATGTCGTATCCAAACTAGAAACCAGCGGCGGAATCCCTTCAAAGTACTGTTTGTGCATCTTCTTGAAAAACTGCTCTATTTATTGTATTATGAACAAATTGACACCGATTCAGGTGGTCTGCGATAATCAATGTGGACACTTAGGTATCCAAGTGGTCGTAGTTGAAGCAGAGAAAGGAAGAGCATAGCCCCTTTTTATAGAGGAATACTCAAGGGGTGTTACTGAGATAGACATAGCAGGGAGAAGCAACCACCCTCTACAAATAACCCCATCCCTCTAAGGCTCTAGTTATGATGACTATAGTACTGGTGATGACGATCACTAGTACGATGATGAATGAATAAATAGGAAATGACACCAGTAATACTGACAATAAAAATTATGTTGGATCTACTTATAGATTGACTTAGAACTCTACCAGTGATAACTATGAAGTCTTCAGGATTAATATGTATGGACATATCATCAATGAAGTTCTTGAACTGAAAAATGGTTCCTGGACATACTTTTCAACTTTACTAGAGCAAGGCACAATCTTTGGAGGAACTTTATAAGTTAAAGCCACAAGGCAAAGATAAAGTTGCAAGCAAAACAATGAATTCAAGTAACACACATTTCATAAATAGTCATGCCAAAGTGAAAATGAGAGAAGACTAGCTAAAACTAACACACTTACATAATCAATGATACATCCCAATTACAAATATAGACACCACCTTCAGTAGAAAAAATTATTCATCTACTATAGTTGGTCAGTAGTTAATGACATAGGTTACCTTTACGGTCTCTTTTTTGTTTCAAATATGTTTTAAGTTTTTGGGAGACATTAATCTTCGAGCCTTAGTTTAAGCTAAAGTAGAAGCATCTATATCATACCATAACCACCAAAATCTCCAAAATAAAAAGGAGTCTTGTGAAGTAAAACACACTGATTTATAAGAGAAAAGTTAACCGAAGAGACCCGTAAGTCTACATTTAAGAAACTAATCCTCCCAATTTTATGCTTTCAACGCTAATTTGGCTGAAAATGCAGCCATGCAGGAGCAGGGTAGTGATAGATAAATATTTAGACAGACATAGACATACAATAAAATATAAATATATATATATATACACACACACACATACATGTGTAAAAGGAATTCAGTATGCAGTTTGACAATATAGAAACTTAGAAAAGGAGTCAAAGCAAGAAAATGTCAGTGATATAGTGCTCCTAATGGCTCTCATAATGTGTTTCCTGACTAGTAAACAAAAGTCTCATCAATAATCCAAATACTGCCATTGCTGGACGTAATAGGTAATCTACTGAGTTTTGACTAGCAAAAACACATAAATCTATACCAATAACTAGAAAAAATGAAAGAGGCCTCACACGGCTTCACAAACAAACACAAGAGCAACAAAATGAACAATAAGTTTCTAGTGAATCGAAATAGGCCTCACACGGCTTCACTAGACTTTGAGTTTGTGTTTTGAAAAAGAAAATGAGATGAATAACAAAGAAACAATGCTAGTGAATCGAAAGAGCCCCCCACACGGCTTCAATAGTGAACTTGGATATGCGCAACAGCACATGGTGGTGAGGCAAGAGAAGGGAGTAGAAGTGGGAATTGTCTGTCACCTAATATGAACCAAGTAATTAATACAAAGATGCATCTATCTTAATTCATATTTAATATCTTAAAATTCGTATATATCATAAATATTAATATGACCAATTAAAATTAACATAAGTGTAAAACTTCAATGCAAGTCTAAAAAGTATCAGGCTACCAACCAGCATCCGACGCAAGGTACAGAGCAGCCATGACAATATTATATTTCTCCCCAAGTTTGTACAGAGGCATGTATTCTCTGCTCTTATTGCTTATCTCCTCCTTTCCAAGTTTATGCATGCTAGCAGTGTCACCTATGTTGCCTTATGCAATACCATTTACCTTAATATCATAGTTTGTGCCCCACTCTAGAGCCAAATTTCTAGTGACTGCATCAACAACAGCCTGTACTGAGAGATGATGTGAGTGGGAATTAAAAATAACAAAATAAAAATGAACATAAACTAAGCTTGAAGATGAAGTTCCAAACCTTAGCAACAACTATATGGATTTGATACCAAGATGTAGTGTAATGCAAAGTAGCACTGATGTTCAATATCTGTCCACCAAAAGTCGAACTCCTCCCAGGTCCCCCCTTCTTGATATAGTTAATTCTATTCTGAGATAGCCTTTTTATCACCTCAAATTAAAGAGAGGAAAGTGACTTGCTATCCTATTTTACTACACAAGTAATCCCTTTACTCAACCTCTTTTTCGTACCTCCTCAAGAAACTTCCATAAGCCCAAGAGATCCTGTTGAATGAGACAAAGAGGGAGTAATGGAAAAAACTTGTTAAGGAGCACAGTGGCATTGAGGTAAAAGATGCAAAAAGTAATAGGTTGACATAAGATACAACAATGATTCACAACAAAGATAAGGAACAAATTTCTCCTAAGGATGATATGAAAAAGCAACAACCCTAAATAATGAAAGTGGGAAAATTATAACTCATCCAACAATATCCCTAAAGCAGAAATAGAAATTAGTAAAGAAGCTATCGTACCAGAATGTTCTGAGGAAAAGCAACCTATAAATTATATGGAGTAGCAACAACTAGACTCTAGCAGAAACAAAATTAAGGAGGTTAACATGACTAGTCCATCCAAGGAACATAGAGATATTAATCCTTTAAAAAGTTCACTCGAATAACAGCAAGCTAAGCAACAGCTTCAACAGCATACCAGCTTGTAGTTGACAGCAAAAAGCATCAATGTGTAATAGAGATATAGTCTGCAGTCAATAACAAAATTCTAATGATGTATGAGACCATAAATTTCGTTAGACAGTAGACCTTTTTACCATCATTTTCATTTGAACATCACACCCCTTGCCATGCGGCCCTTCGCTAGATCCTACTAGTGTGGGATGCTTTGTGCACTGGGTTTCCCTTTCATTTTCTCTTAGACCATAAATATTGGCATCAGACTAATATTATCAAAATTAGATTGGAGTAAATTTGCTTTTATGATTATCAAAGAACAGTGAGTACGACAAAAAGTACTAGTTCATTTTTGCCATAACCATATTAACATAAATCGCTTAAAAACTAATCTTTTACAACGAAACATCAATCATTTCTTCATACTTATCTCATTGCATAAATTTCACCCCATCCAAACTTATTTACCATGTAACCAACCTTCTTTCCAATTTCTTCTTCCTTTCATTACCAAGCATTCAATTTTGACACTCATGGACGCATTATTACTACAATAGTAGAAAGACTGAAACTTTGTTACATCAGTAGTCAAAATTTCACTTAATATGAGTTGTCTTAATTTAAACTAACTAATGATGACATAAAAATCATTAGCAATCAAAATTTACCAAGTCATGGACGCATTATTACTATAGGTTTTACCAATGTTCATGCAATCAAATGAACCCATCATTAAAACGTTCTCGGAGGAGAAGAAAAACTCAAAATCCCCAAAAATTAGGTCAAAGACATAGAACAATACACTAACCTTAAAATACCTAAATTGAAGCAATTGAAGTGAAAATTTGGTCTGAATATTCCTCGCGCCATTAAATCAATTTTTGAAGTGGCACCAGTAAATCCCACAAAGCTCACTACCAAATCGTAGTAATTGTAGCGAAGAGAAAACGAATCCCCTAATTGAGTGATTGTCATTGTAGCGATTGCAGTGAAGAGAAGCTGATTCCCATAATCGGTTGATTGTCAGTGTAGCAATTATAGCGAAGAGAAGTCAATTCCCTAATCTATTGATTATTTTTGTAGCGATTGTAGCGAAGAGAAGCCGATTCCCAAATCGATTGATTGTCGTAGCAATCAATTGATTCCCTAATCGTAGTATATTATTTTTTCTAAAGGTCCAGTAAGCCGAGAGATAATAGAGAAACTAAGAGAGAAAGGAAAGTAAAAGCTAAGAGGGAAGAGACAGTCGTCTTTGGTTTTCTTTTTTGGCAGACTTATCAAATTTTAAGTGAAAATAAAAGGAATAAAATAAGCGTTGATATAGCTTATTTTATTTATCTATGGCAACGCTTATTATCAAATGCAATGGTTATAGCATAAAATTATAGCTAATAGAACAATTATTTATAGTAACACTTGTAACTGTCACAATAAACCAACTATTGTAACGCTTTGTTAACCGCCGCCAAAAAGTTCATTACCTTAGGGGTAATTTCTAGTTGTGTGGTATGCGGACTCTGAAAACTATGTGGTGAGCAAATTGATTCCAGAGAATCTTTCCTTCCATCAAAACAGGAAATTTCTCCATGATGTGGCCTATTACTTTAGGGAAGAACCGTATCTATTCCGAAGATGTGTGAACAATATCATAAGGAGGTGTGTTCCAAAAGAAGATATGCTGAGTATACTAGAAGCAACCTATGCTTCTCCGATTGAAGGTCATCATGTCGGTGACCGTATGGCTCAAAAAGTATTGGAGAGTGGATACTATTGGACAACAATATTCAAGGATGATCAGGAATTTGTGATGAAGTGTGATCAATCTTAGAGGCAGGGATCAATCTACAAGAGGCATGAGATGCCTTTGACTAAAATGTTTAAAGTGGAATTGTTTGATGTCTGAAGCATCGATTTCATGGGACCTTTTGTAATCTCCTATGGGATGAAATACATACTAGTTGTAGTTGATTATTGTAATACTCCAGGAAATTTTTCATTGAAATTTTGTGCATAAACATGTTGGGTTCTATCTTTTAGAATGATTTATAAATTTTTTCATGTGGAATGTCTTATATTATGACCCACCATTGCTTAGATTATTAAATAATCTTTCCAACGATATGTGGATCATCCAAAACGGACACCCAAGTGACGAGTTATGAACATTCCGATCGAAACGTGAATGGTAGTGAACAGTAAAACGTGCAGGAAAAAGTACTGAGGCCTGGCATATTTTGGCTCAAACTTTACATGATCATAACTCCTTGTACATAATGATCTTGGTGATCTACTATATATCAACGGAAATCTCTACGAGTCCTCTTTCCAATGAAATTGGTTTCATCCAATTTGTCTATCGGAGCAAAATGTTATGGTCGATCTACTTTAGGCTATCAAAAGTGAATTTTTGGGTCAAATTCAAACAATCATAAATCCTCGTACATAGTGATCTGGGTGAGATACTATATATCAACGAAAAGATATGAGAGTCCTCTTTCTAATGAAATTGGTTTCATCCGATTTGGATATCGGAGTAAAACATTATGGTTGATTTACTTCAGACTATCAAAAAAGTCCACCAAAGGATAGATTCAAGAATTATTTGATTTTTAGGGGCGCTTTGATCATTCTCCCTCACCCAAAATCCATCCAAACCTTATATTAAAGCCTATTAGAAGCATTATATGTTATATTTCATCAAATTCCCTCAAAAAGAAAATCCTACGAACCTACATCTAACATCAAGAACCTCCAAAGTTCACCATTAATTCTGCAAATTTATTCAAGATTCCAAGTTCCTAGTTCAAGAACTCCAAGAACCATTATTCAAAGGCACGATTAACATCTCAAAAACGAGTATCGATCTAAATTTCATCATTCAAGGTATGTGGGATTTTTCAACAAGAACTCTCTTTCGTTCTTGTGCCCAAAAGTAATTTTCTTTACAAAGGCATGATTTTTATTTGTCTTTTATGAATTTGAAGCATGAAACCATATCTTATGATGATGATTATGAAATCTTGATGTTTATGATTTTGAAAGATGAATTTACATGTGTGGAGATATAAAGCATGAATCTTGAACGATATTTATCATGATTTTGATATTTGGGTCATGAATCCCCATTGGAAATTGTGTATTTTTGAAAAAGTGTGTGCTATAAGCACGTTGATGTTGAATATTTGAGATATTTTGAATGATTTGAACTTTTGGTCTTAATGGAGTTGTTTTGAAATCGAGTGTGAAAGAAATCCACAACGTGGTTGATTTTGATAGATGGGAAGCATGATGGCTCCCGATGTATATTTATATATTACTAAAATTATTTTGTTGTGAATTGTCTTTGAAATGATATGAGCTAAGTCTGGGAGAAATCTTTATCACCGAGTGGGAGGTATAAAATGACCTTACTTCCCTAGAACTATGTGTCCCCGTAGGAGTGAGCCTAAGGCTAATTTATATAGTGATCACTAGTTTTTATGGATTTGATATCGATAGTCCTACTCCGATGGAAAGGATAGGATGGCTCTCCCCAACGTGGGTTGTACATTGGACGCAATGTAGCTCACATGGTTTATGTCAGTTATAGGATCTCCCAGTGTGTGTGTGTTTCCTTGTGTCTATGGTGAATGGTGAAGTGATTTGAAAGTGGAATTGTGAAAGTTATTCTTTCAAAAGATTTAAATGATATTTACATTATGAGAATTGATATTCTTGATGAACTGAAAATGATTGACAAATTATATGATGACTCACATGTGTTATTATACTTATTTTATCCTATCATGATTATGATGATTTTCTTCGGGCTATGTGAGTCTTTCATACATCCTGCATATTTTCTTATAAATATTTATGATGATGATGTTTATAAAACTGCATGCACTCCAATATACTCGGTTCCTTTACATGGTACTGACCCACATCTTTGGATGTGGGCTGCATTTTCTCAGAATATAGGTTCAGGTGCTCAGTTCCAGGTTCAACAGTGATTCTTCGGGTACGCTATTCTACATCCTCTATTGTGGTGAGTCCTCATGTTCCGAGGACGTGATGTCTGATGTTGGTTTCACAAAATTGTTTAATTTGATAACTGAGTATGAGTTAGTTGGGGCATATCTCAATGGCTCGCTAGTTTTATTGATTTTCTTAGAGGCTTGTCAGACTAGTATAGATGATAGGAGTTGACTAATAAGTCGTATTTTGTTATCTTGCTGAAATTATTTTATTCTTGGATGATGATTACTCTGTTGATATTTAAGGGTTATTTATGAAAACCCCATTGATTTGTGTTGAACTGAATGAAAATGGCTCAAAGGGTTAGCTTGGGGCTACTCGTAGCCTCAAGCACTGTGTGACGCTCTGGGACTCATTTTTTAGGGCGCTACAAACTTGGTATCAGAGCCTAAGGTTTTAAGGTGTCCTTAGGAGTCTGACGAGCCGCGTTAAGTAGAGTCTTGATCATCAGTGTGTAGCGCGCCACATCTATGAGCAAGAGGCTACAAGACATTTTAGGAAAAAGTGTGATTCTTTCTTTTAGAAGTATACCATGCTTAAAGTGTCTCTCTCTGGTATTGAGTTGTGCTCTCCTCTTTCAGAAATATGCCTCTACATCGAGCAAGAAGAAATAATGATGGTCTTGGAATTTTGTGTCACCCAAGAGTCATTTTATCTCTTACCTCAAAGCTAGAAAGCTTATTTCCAAGGGGTGTATATACCATTTTTTTAGAGTCAAAGACACTAAGTCTGAAGCTCTAACTCTTTAGTCTGTTAACGTCATCAATGAGTTTTCTGATGTCTTTATGGATGATCTCCCAAGGATACCTCCTTATAGAGAGATAGAGTTCGGGATTGATCTTCTTCCCGATACTCAGCCCATTCCTATTCCTCCTTACCGTATAGCCCCTGCAGAACTTAAGGAGTTGAAAGAGCAACTCAAAGATCTACTAGATAAGGGTTTTATAAGGCTCAGTGTTTCTCCTTGGGGTGCTTCTGTGTTGTTTGTGAGAAAGAATGATGGCTCTTTGCATATGAGCATTGATTACCACCAACTGAATAAAGTCACCATAAAAAATAAGTACCTCATTCCGAAAATAGATGATTTGTTTGACCAATTGCAGGGTGCAAGTTATTTCTCAAAGATAGACCTTCATTCCAGCTATCATCAACTCAAAGTTAGGGAGTGTGACAACCTGAAAACCACTTTCTGAACTTGTTAAGGGCATTTTGAGTTTCTTGTTATGTATTTTGGGTTAACTAATGCCCCAGTAGCTTTCATTGACCTCATAAATCGAGTATTCAGACCATATCTAGATATGTTTTTCATAGTGTTCATCGATGATATACTGGTGTACTCCCGTAGTGAGGATGAACATTCTGACCATCTCTGAACTGTCTTGCAAACCCTTAGAGATCACAAGTTATTTGCCAAGTTCAGTAAGTGTGAGTTTTCGCTAAGGCCAGTTGCTTTTCTGGGTCATATAATTTCTTCCGAGGGTATTAGAGTTGATCCCCAAAACACCGAAGCCATTATAAATTGTCCTAGACCTATTTCTCTGACTGATATCTTAAGTTTCTTGGATTTAGCTGGCTATTACCACCATTTTGTTGAGGGTTTCTCCTCTATAGCGTCTCCTGTGACTCAGTTGACCCAAAAGAAAGTGAAGTTCTTATGGCCCGAATCTTGTGAGAAGAGTTTTCAGGAGTTGAAGACTCGACTCACTTTAGCCTCTATTTTGACTTTACCTGATGGAGTTGATGTTTTTATGGTGTAATATGATACTTCGAGAGTTGGGTTGGGTTGCGTATTGATGCAGAAGGGTAAGGTGATAGCTTATGGTTCTAGATAGTTGAAACCCCATGAGAAAAATTACCCCACCCATGACCTTGAGTTGGCTGCTGTTGTGTTTGCTTTGAAAATCTGGAGACACTATTTGTATGGTGTCCATGTTGATTTTTTCACTGATCATAAGAGTCTGCAGTATGTGTTTACCCAGAGAGAATTGAATCTTAGGCAGAGACGATGGTTAAAATTGTTAAAGGACTATGATATGAGTGTGTTGTACCATCCGAGCAAGGCCAATGTTGTGGCGGATGCCCTAAGTAGAGTGTCCATAGGTAGTGTTTCAAATGTGGTAGAAGGTAAGAAAGAGTTGGCTCGTGATGTACATCATTTGGCTAGATTGGGGGTTAGGTTGTTTGACTCTGCTGAAGGTAGTATAGGGGTTTAGAGTAGTTTTGAATCCTCCTTGGTTTCGAAAGTGAAGGAAAAGCAATACTTAGATGCTAGTTTGGTCAGACTGAAGGAGTCAGTCAAGGACCAAAAAGTAGAGATTTTCTCCCAAGGGGGAGATGGTGTGTTGAGATTGAAAGGTAGTTTGTACGTCTCGAATGTTGATGATCTGAGATAGAGGATTATGGCTGAAGAGCATGGGGTAAGATATTCTATTCATCCTGGTTCCACCAAGATGTACCGAGACTTACGGGAAATCTATTGGTGGAGTGGCATGAAGACAGATATAGCAGCGTTGGTAGCTAAGTGTGCAACATGCCAACAGGTTAAGGTTGAACACCAAAGACCTGGTGGTATGATTCAAGAGATTAGTATTCCCACCTGTAAGTGGGAAGAGATAAATATGAACTTTGTGATTGGTTTACCTCCTTTCCGACGCCATCATGATTCCATTTGGGTTGGGGTTGATAGGTTTACTAAGTCTGCTTATTTCTTGCCTATTCATACTTCATATACTACTGAGGATTACTCTAGATTGTATATCCGAGAGCTAGTCAGACTACATGGAGCTCCCTTGTCTATCATTTCGGATAGGGGTACTCAGTTCACTTGGCAATTTTGGAAAGCTTTTCAGAAGGGTCTTGGTACCCAAGTGCTTTTGAGTTCTGCTTTTCATCCGCAGATCGATGGTCAGGCTGAGCGGACCATCCAGACCTTAGAGGATATGTTGAGAGCTTGTACACTTGACTTTAAGGGAAGTTAGGATGATCACTTACCGTTGATAGAGTTTTCTTACAATAACAGTTTCCACTCTAGTATTGGCATGGCTCCGTTTGAAGACTTATATGAGAGGAAGTGTAGATCACCTATAGGTTGGTTTGAGGTGGGTGAAGCGGCTGTGAGTGGTCCTGATTCGGTATTTGAGGCTATGGAAAAAGTTAAGTTGATTAGGGAAAGGTTGAAAACTGTACAGAGTCATCACAAGTCATATACGGATGTTAGAAGGAGAGACCTTGAATTTGAAGTTGGTGACCTAGTGTATCTAAAAATTTTACCCATGAGAGGGGTGAAGAGATTCGGAAAGAAGGGGAAGCTTAGTCCCTGTTATGTTGGTCCTTACAAAATTCTTAGTCGTGTTGGTAAGGTAACTTAATAGGTCGAGTTGCCTTCTGAGTTGTCCATTGTTCATCCAATATTACATGTCTCCATGCTTAGAAAGCATATTAGCGATGTTGTGGTTGTGGGTTCCTCTGTGAGTGCTGACATTCAAGAAAATCTTTCTTTTGAGGAGATTCCTGTTGAGATTCTTGATTTCAGTGTCTGAAGACTAAGGAACAAAGAAGTTCCCTTGGTCAAGGTGTTGTAGTGAAACCAATCTATTGATGTTGCAACTTGTGAAGCTGAGGCAGATATGCAATCCAAGTACCCACACCTATTTTCCGCGAACTCTGATCAAGCCGAAGGTACCGCTCTTTCCTAAATCATGCACTTTTGATAAAAGTTGCAGTAGTTCAGCTGTCATTTATTATGTGTTCAGCTGTAGTTTCTTGAATTTATGCATTCTATGTTGCATTCAGAGTGAGAAACAATATGGTGATGAGTCTAACGAATGGTTTCAGTTGTATGCTCTATTCCCTATCTAATCTTGGCATGTCTAGCGTCATTTTAGGATGAATGGTTCCAAAGGGGGAATGATGTAATACCCCGGGAAATTTTATGTTGAAATTTTGTGCGTAAACGTGTTGGGTTCTATCTTTTAGAATGAATTATAAATTTTTCCATGTGGAATGTCTTAGATTATGACCCACCATTGCATAGAGTATCGAATAATATTTCCAACGATATGTGGATCATCCAAAATGGACACCCGAGCGACAAGTTATAAACATTCTGATAGAACCGTGAATAGTAGTGAATAGTAAAACGTGCAGGAAAAATTACTGAGGCCTGGCGTATTTTTTCTCCAACTTTAAACGATCATAACTCCTTGTACATAATGATATGGGTGATCTACTATATTTTAACGAAAAGCTCTGTGATTCGTCTTTCCAATAAAATTAGTTTCATCCAATTTGTCTATCGGAGCAAAAAGTTATGGTCGATCTACTTCAGCCTATCAAAAGCGAATTTTTGAGTCAACTTCAAATGATCATAATTCCTCGTACATAATGATCTGGGTGAGATTCTATTTATCAACGGAAAGATATGAGAGTCCTCTTTCTAATCAAATTGGTTTCATTCAATTTGGATATCGAAGTAAAACATTATGGTTGATCTACTTCAGACTATCAAAATAGTCCACCAAAGGACAGATTCAAGAATTATTTGATGTTTTCACTGATTATAAGAGTCTGAAGTATGTGTTTACCCAGAGAGAATTGAATCTTAGGTAGAGACGATGGTTAGAATTATCAAAGGACTATGATATGAGTGTGTTGTACCATCCGGGCAAGGCCAATGTTGTGGCGGATGCCCTAAGTAGAGTGTCCATGGGTAGTGTTTCGCATGTGGCAGAAGGTAAGAAAGAGTTGGCTCGTGATATACATCATTTGGCTAGATTAGGGGTTAGGTTGTTTGACTCTGCTGAAGGTAGTATAGGGGTTCAGAGTAGTTCTGAATCCTCCTTGGTTTCGGAAGTGAAGGAAAAACAATACTTAGATGCTAGTTTTGTCAGACTGAAGGAGCCAGTCAAAGACCAAAAAGTAGAGGTTTTCTCCCAAGGAGGAGATGGTATGTTGAGATTCTAGGATAGATTGTGTGTCCCGAATGTTGATGATATGAGATAGTGGATTATGGCTGAAGTGCACGGGGCACAATATTCTATTCATCCTAGTGCCACCAAGATGTATCAAGACTTGCGGGAAATCTATTGGTGGAGTGGCATGAAGAAAGATATAGCAGCATTTGTAGCTAAGTGTGCAACATGACAACAGGTTAAGGTTAAACACCAAAGACCTAGTGGTATGATGCAAGAGTTTAGTATTCCCACCTGGAAGTGGGAAGATATAAATATGGACTTCGTGATTGGTTTACCTCCTTCCCGATGCCATCATGATTCCATTTGGGTTGTGGTTGATAGGTTGACTAAGTCTGCTCATTTCTTGCCTGTTCATACTCCATATACTGCTGAGGATTATGCTAGATTGTATATCCGAGAGCTAGTCAGACTACATGGAGTTCCCTTGTCTATCATTTCGGATAGGGGTACTCAGTTCACTTTGCAATTTTGGAACGATTTACAGAAGAGTCTTGGTACCCAAGTGCTTTTGAGTTCTTCTTTACATCTGCAGACCGATGGTCAGGCTGAGCGGACCATCCAGACCTTAGAGGATATGTTGAGAGCTTGTACACTTGACTTTAAGGGAAGTTTGGATGATAACTTACCATTGATAGAGTTTGCTTACAATAACAGTTTCCACTCTAGTATTGGCATGGCTCCGTTTGAAGCCATATATGGGAGAAAGTGCAGATCACCCATAGGTTGGTTTGAAGTAGGTGAAGTGGCTGTGAGTGGTCCTAATTCGGTATTTGAGGCTATGGAAAAAGTTAAGTTGATTAGGGAAAGGTTGAAAACTGTGCAGAGTCATTAGAAGTCATATAGGGATGTTAGAAGCAGAGACCTTGAGTTTGAAGTTGGTGACGTAGTGTGTATGAAAATTTTACCCATGAGAGGGGTGAAGAGATTCGGAAAGAAGGGGAAGCTTAGTCCCGGTTATGTTGGTCATTACGAAATTCTTAGTTGTGTTGGTAAGGTAGCTTATGAGGTCGAGTTAGCTTCCGAGTTGTCCTTTGTTCATCTATTATTCCATGTCTCCATACTTAGAAAGCATATTAGCAATGCTGTGGTAGTGGATTTGCAGCAGCTGTCATTTATTATGTGTTCAGCTGTAGTTTCTTGAATTTATGCATTCTATGTTGCATTCGGAGTGAGAAACGATGTGGTGATGAGTCTAACGAACGGTTTCAGCTGTATTTTCTATTCCCTATCTAATATTGGCATGTCTAGCGTCATTCGAGGATGAATTTTCCAAGGGGGGATGATGTAATACCCCAGGAAATTTTTTGTTGAAATTTTGTGCGTAAACGTGTTGGGTTCTATCTTCTAGAATGAATTATAAATTTTTCCGTGCGTAATGTCTTAGATTATGACCCACCTTTGCGCAGAGTATCGAATAATATTTCCAACGATATGTGTATCATCCAAAATGGACACCCGAGCGACGAGTTATGAACATTCCGATCGAACCGTGAATAGTAGTGAACAGTAAAACGTGCAGGAAAAAGTACTGTGGCCTGACGTATTTTTTCTCCAATTTTAGACGATCATAACTCCTTGTACATAATAATCTGTGTGATCTACTATATATCAACGGAAAGCTCTGCGAGTCTTATTTCCAATGAAATTGGTTTCATCCAATTTTTCTATCGGAGCAAAAAGTTATGGTCGATCAACATCAGCCTAACAAAAGCAAATTTTTGGGTCAAATTCAAATGATCATCACTCCTCGTACACAATGATCTAGATGAGATACTATATATCAACGGAAATATATGAGATTCCTCTTTCTAATGAAATTGGTTTCATCAAATTTATATATCGGACTAAAATGTTATGGTTGATCTACTTCAGACTATCAAAACAGTCCACCAAAGGACAGATTCGAGAATTATTTGATTTTTAGGGGTATTTTGGTCATCCTCCCTCACCCAGAATCTATCCAAACCCTATATTAAAGCCTATTAGAAGCATTATATATTATATTTCATCAAATTCCCTCAAAAAGAAAACCATAAGATCCTACAGCCAACTTCAAGAACCTTCAAAGTTCACCATTAATTCTACAAATTTATTCAAGATTCCAAGTTCCTAGTTCAAGAACTTCAAGAACCTCCAAAGTTCACCAATAATTCTGCAAATTTATTCAATATTCCAAGTATCTAGTTCAAGAACTCCAAGAAGTATCATTCAAAGGCACGATTAAAATCTCAAAAACGAGTATCTATCTAAAGTTCATCATTCAAGGTATGTGGGGGTTTTCAACAAGAACTCTCTTTCGTTCTTGTGCCCAAAAGTAATTTTCTTTACAAAGGCATGATTTTTATTTGAATTTTACAAATTTGAAGCATGAACCCATATCTTATAATGATTATTATGAAATCTTGATGTTTATGATTATGAAATATGAATTTACATGTGTGGAGATATAAAGCATGAATCTTGAATGATATTTATCATAATTTTGATATTTGAGTCATGAATCCCCATTGGAAATTGTGTTTTTTTAGAAAGTGTGTGTTATAAGCATGTTGATATTGAATATATGAGATATTTTGAATGATTTGACCTTTTGGTATTAATGGAGTCGTTTTGAACTCAATTGTGAAAGAAATCCACAATGTGGTTGATTTTGATAGATGGGAAGCATGATGGCTCCCGATGTATATTTATATATTACTAAAATTATTTTATCATGGATTGTCTTTAAAATGATCTGAGCTATGTCCGGGAGAAATCTTTAGCACCGAGTGGGATGTATAAAGCGACCTTACTTCCCTAGAACTACGTGCCCCCTAGGAGTGAGCTTGAGGCTAATTTATATAGTGATCACTAGTTTGTGTGGATTTGATATCCATAGTCCTACTCCAATGGCAAGGATAGGACGGCTCTCCCCAACGTGGGTTGTACGTTGGACTCCATGTAGCTCACATAGTTTATGTCGGTTATAGGATCTCCCAATGTGTGTGTGTTTCCTTGTGTCTATGGTGAATGGTGAAGTGATTTGAAAGTGGAATTGTGAAAGTTATTCTTTCGAAAGATTTAAATGATATTTACATTATGGGAATTGATATTGTTGATGAACTGAAAATGATTGATAAATTATATGATGACTCACATGTGTTATTATACTTATTTCATCCTCTCATGATTATGATGATTTTCTTCGGTATGCCCTAAACTGTTAGTTCAATTTATTTTTGATTTTAAGTTGAGGGTGTAGAGCAAAGTGTTGTTGTAATAATTTTTATAGGTACTTAGGAGTAATATAAGTACTTAAAGCAGTTAGCTTGTTTTGTGATTGTTGAGCACCTCTCCATTGGCATGATTTTATAACTGTGTGAATTGCATCCATTAATGACCACAATCTATTTTTTTGGCATTAGTCTGGCAACTTGATAACCCTTATTAAACAAGTGCATGAACCGGATAGGTAGTGATATGCAAGATACTTGTGTGCCATGCGTGTGTAAGGTCTTATGTAGTTTCCATTGTGTGTTGAATCTAGAACTTGCCCTATTAGTCATGTCATGGTCATAGGATAGGAGTTAGGAATGGATTGTAGGAAATTTTTGTTGATTAATCCACTTTTAGCCTAAATGACCTTCCCAATGTGAATAATATCCTTTGATCCCTAATTTGAGCCTATATGCATATTTCATTCTATGACACTTCTCACCTTACTATTTACATCACAATGAACCTATTTTGTCCCTCGTCCTCCTTGGATACAATGCACCTTGACTTAGGCAAACAACCTAAGTTGAGGGTGGCTATCATAGAGGTACTTGATGCAAAGTAAGTATGAAGAGAGGTAGAATAAAAGAAAAGAATAAAAAGTTAGGTGTGGTGAAAAAGGAATAAGAAAACAAAAAGTTGTGTAAAAGATGATAAAAAGATATTATGATAATTGAAAAGACTACACCCATCTTGAGCCTGTGTGACCAATAAAAAAGAGGAAGAAAGGAAGGTTGAGAAGTGAAACCCAAAGAGTTTATTGTAGTGACAAGGATTCATAGTCACTCTAAAATATCCATGAATATCATACCAGCCCCTAGACTACATTATAAGCCTAAGAAAAGCCCTATAGTGATCCTAACTGACCTGTCTGAAGTCTTGGGTACTGACTATAATGTCAAGCCTACGGCATTTGACATGCAGTGTTTGGAACTTCATTCTGAGAGTGACTCTTGTAATTATCCCTATGTTTACGTATGTGAATTTTGATATGAGTAAAAAAGGGATTTCTTTGTTATGAGGTCACACTGGGTATGTTGCTAGTCACTGACTTGTTCAGATAGTGTGATCTTGGTATGGCATGGTTGTTATTGCTGAATTTTTTTCATATCTTGATTCTTGTAAGTTTCATGGTTGTTCTTCAAAACATCCACAGTGAGTTTTAAATTGACTGACCTTGGAGATGGTGAATTTATTCTGAGCTGATATGAGTAGTTAGCTTCCAAATTGTACTTTGTATTCTCTTAGTTATGTTTTGATTTCTTGAGGATAAACAATTGTTTTAAGTTGAGGGTGTTGATGTGTGAGCATATGCTAACACATTTGAGGCTTTTAACTCTAAATAATTGTAAGGTCTTGAGCAACTTTAGTTATTTTTTATTAGTTTTACTTTGAATTTGTAGTAAATGTTGAGATGCATAGGAACCAACAATAATGAAAGAAAAAGGGATGAAATGTGAAGCAAATAAAAGACAAGTATGGATGACGACATTCATGATAAGTCATCAGCTCAGCAATAAGCTATCAAGGCCATCGTCAGCCTTAAACAGGAGATGAGTTCCAGTTGGAAGAATTGACAACATTTTGTGATAGGCCATCAGGATGGTGATAAGGCATTAGGAATATCATCAGACTTAGATAGTACATGAGAATTGGAGCAGAAGTTTGATGTTATTCTTGATAAGCCATCACAATCCTGATAAGCTGTCAGAAGTTACCGTCAGTCTAAGACAGGACTTGTGCAGATTTGAAGAGGACCTGACAACATTCTTGATAAGCCATCAGGATCCTGATAAGACATCTGCAATAGTCATCGTCTATTCCGAGAAAAAGATGAAATCTTGATTTTGTTTCCATATTTAGTCTAGGCTATTTAAAGTTTTGTTTAGGGTTTCCTCAGCAGTTATCGAATCAGAAAAGATGCTTTGTACTTGATTTTTTTGGCCTAGTTTCTACGTTTTGCTCTCTAGTTCTTGGATACAAATTAAATTAAATGTGATAGATTACTATTCATATTTTTTGTCAAGGCTTGAATCGAAGAGACAATTTTTTATTTTCACTGTTCTGTGAGTATGATATCTCTAAGTATGAATTCAATTTATTTCTTTGACCTTTATAGCATGAGTGGCTAAAATTTTTTGCCCGAGTTGTGGGATCTGTGGGTTAGGTTTTGACTTGATGCTAGGTTCTTAAAAGATTCAAAAGGGTAGTAGGAACTTCTTGAAATTCCATTATTTTACACTATAATCTATTGGTTTCGAACACTAGATCACACCTTAGGTTTGTTTACTCGAACAGAGAAATAAGCTAGAGGAAGCAATTATCAACAGGGAGTGGGAAGGTTAAGCTCTCATCTAATGATTAATACCGCAAAAGACAACATCTGGTCATAGAATATAAGTTGCCTAAGTTTGAGAGAATTAGGTAATAAATTGTCTAGATAGGTTGAGAGACATTCTACTAGATCATCGACAGGGACAATCTGTTGTTCCTACCTACTGCAAGGACCTTAAATTGCACCTAGTATCATTCAACTATCAACACCCATGGTGAACATAACTCTGGTTTTCCATAAACTATTGATTACAAATGCTAAAAACAAAGTCTAAAACGATTACTTGCAAACTCCTATTTAAACCCCTAATTTTCGAAAAATATTAGCTAGCAGTTAGTTAAACCGCATACAGCTCTAACTCACACGCTATTCCTTGTGGGAATGACCTCAACCTAGTTGGGTTATATATTGACAAAGATTGCTTACATTCTCGCATGAGAGGTGTACTTTGAGCGTTATCACCTGATGCGTGTAGCCACACGAACTATAAATACCATATGAGTAAGGGATTCCCAAGTACCCTTAACTCTTCATGATACATATTTAAGTGTACCTAGATGATTCCCATGTACCTCGTTGTATCATATAAGGTCGCCATGAACAACCCCTCATGTCAGAAAGCATGGGTTTTCAGTTTTCATTTGTTAGAATCCCACCTTCACAGTTAGCTATCGCACCCCGCCTTTATTTCCTAATTAAAACCATTTCCAATAAGCCAAACCACTATTATTAACAGAAGATATACATAGTGGTATCATCATAACGACTATAACTTGCAAGTATTGTCCTTAGCCAAACCTTTTAGAGATTAACGGATTACCATGTACCCATATATCACATTATCCAATTAAATTTGGGGAGTCCTATGTACCCCACAAGTGTTCCATTATTAAGATTACTTGGGTGATTCAATTATACCCTACAAGAATGATTGTTAAACCTAAAAACTTTCCATTTTGACAATTTCAAACCATGTAACCATTTAGGGTTATTACCAAGTTTAAAACATGCATAAGTTCCATTAAAAAATCCAACAACGTAATGAAAACATTCTCATAGGCATTTTTTCAAACATATTGGTGGCATAGTATTTCCAAAAACCAAAGCCTATTACCAATTAACTATTCCCATGCAACTAATTATCCAAAACCACTATTAAAGCACATAAAAGCATAATTAAAACATGGGAAAACCATAACCAAGCATTTATAACCAAAAACACTAAATTATATTTGAAAACCCAAAATCATACAACAATCAAACCATGAAAACATTTTATAAAACTAGGCCTTTAGTTGGAAATAACAATGAGGGAAGTGAACATTCCTTAAGTGGGTAGATAATGTAGAGAAATCACCAACACAATGCCTAAATTGATCCTTAAGATGAAACCCTAGCTTCTTTTGACCATGAGCTTTAGATAGACTAATAGGGAAAATAATCTCCTAAGTGAGTTAAAAGTTGTGGAGCCCTATAAGGTTAAGTGTGTAAATGTCTATATTACCCTCACTTAAGAAACACTATATTCCCGCTAGAAGGATACGACTATCCATACCAATCGTACCCTTTAGTGCGAGTGGTACCCACCACTTATACCCAAGGTCATCTCCCTTGGACCCAACACTATCCAAGGTAACTCACCCCAAACCATGTCGTATCAAAGTATACAACTAGTACCCTTAACCCGTACCCCTGAAATAATAGAATCACAAGAGGTTTGATCACTATCCATTATATGAGTCCATGGCATGACTTATATCCTAGCTTACGGCTCATGGTGGGCCACACGTACTCAGATCCAACCTAAGTCAGTAAGTCTAAGATTAACTGAATTAACCAAACAATCTGTATCCACATATATGACTCATACCAAACAAATAATAACCATTACGATAACACAACAAATCCACCAACTAACACTGGTCAGGATATGACTAACCCATACCACTCATATTTCAGTGTATGAGTCATTTCCCCTAGCTGTATCCTATCCTGAGACCAAAAATCTAGGAAGTTTTTTGAGGGACAGAAACCCAGGGAGTTATTGCATAATGTCATACCAATACCATAATAAATCTCAATCAAATAGAGGAGTAATCCTATCCTACTTGGACGTTGGAGAATTCCCGATAAAGTATACTAAATTAGAGATTTTTTCTTTTGATAAGCCTCCACACGATTTCACACTATAAAAATAATGATACGCATATTTGTAAAAAAATTATTATACCCACATTATATTTTAATTCTTTGGGCTTAATATCGAGTCAAAATTCCATGTGGTGCATGCTTGTAGAAGCATAATTTTGAACTCGTCAACACTTCCCTCTATGCTCATAAATTATTTATCCTCAAGAATAAGTACATTTTGAGCTTAATTGACACCCAGTTCAACCCATCAAAGAACTAGGGATTTATGACTAAATCAGAGAATTAAATCAAGAATCAAATGAAACTTATAAAGATTATGATGTGAGTTCAAAAATTACATATATTTAGTTATTGTTTTCCTCATATTTTTTATTTTTATTTATTATTTTAGAACATTAATTTTATGAATTTTGCGTAATATTATATTTTTATTTTTAGGATTAAATTGGCAATGATGAAATTGGGAGTAAAAATGAATTTAAAATCAAGAAGTTATATAAGGAAATGAATCAGACAGCTTAATGTATTTAATTTTATATAATCATATTATTTTCTTTATATGAAAAGAGAAATTTACAATTGAAATGAGTATCAATCATTGCCATCTGGTAGATACTCGATGTAAGTGGCAACGACATTGTCTTGACGTAATCTAGTCCAATTTGGATATGATTTTAATTTCCTAGTCTAATTTAGATTCAGTTATATTATTTTGGGGTTTTTTTCTTACACCTATAAATATTCATCAAAAATAGTTTTAATTAATGTTTGACAAATTTTGAGGAGTAACTTGTAAAATTTTTATTAGAGAAAGCTTGGAGCCACCATAGAGGTAGGAGAAAATTGGTTTATTTTTTTCCTCTCCATATTTATTTAATTTTCTTTAAGAATTCTAGACTCTTGATTTACTCTACTCAATTTTTAAATTCATAATCACAATTTTGTATATGATTTCTAATTGTAATTTTCAATCCATGAGTAGCTAGATCTGACAACTAGGATTGTAGAAATCATGATAGATTAACAAAGTATAAGTACTAAGTCTTCTTTAATTGATGTTCTTGCATGTATTGAGATTTTTATTGATTTGATTACTTTCTTAACGACTGCATATGTTAAGAACCTTCCTATATTCGATATTAACTCTAAACAGAGGTTGAGATTAGGAAAAATAGATCACAATAGTAATTTGAGGGTGTGCACCTTATCTAATTAACTTGAGACCCAAAAGGAGATTGTTAATCTGGGACCTAGGATAAGGGGTAGTAACACGATACTTTGATACTCAAAAGGTGATGAGTGAAATTAACCAAAGGATTTCAAAAGATGCTTGGTGATACAAAACTTGTTCTATTCTGCATGCAAGGCATTGAGAGAGTTAGACGAAGAACGATAAGTCAGCAGAGTTAGGAAGTTGAGGGAAACACAATTATAGTTAATCATTCTCATTTATTTTCTGAAAATAAACTGATAATTATTTTCTTGTAACTTGAATTTATGAATTGTTGACTTGTTATTTTTAGTCCCCCCCCCCTTCAAAAATAATTAACTAATAGTCTAAATAAGCATATTGACTAGGTCCTAATCATATTTCTCATGGAATTGAACACAAATTTGTTAGGTTCTACAAGATTTGAGAATGAGAAAAGAATACAGATTTTAGAATTAAGTGTAATGACTCACGAAATTTATACTACATGTTTTATTATTCATCATTTATGATCTTTAGATTTCAAATTTACTCAAGCTATGTGAGTCATTTACATTTATCATGCATTATTATAAATGATGATATTGAGATATTATTTTTACTAATGCATTGCACCTCATATGCTCAGTACATCCTCAAAGTATTGATCCATATATATGCTTATGTGCTACATTGTCTTATATTGTAGGTACAAGTTTTAGTATGCACATTAGACTCAGACAGTGGCTGATTCCAGCCAGCGGATGTTATGTCCTCCTACTTTGTGGACTTAAGTTAGACATCATTTATATATTTTCTTTCTTTCTTATTCTTATATATTGATTAGTGATAGTTAGGGTCGCATCCTAGCTATATATAGTCAGTATTAGAAGAGGCTTCATATGTAGTCAGTAGTGTTAATGTATGTAATTTTAGTTTTCTTTGTAAAAGCAGAGTTGTAATTAGGTGAATTCAATTTTGTATCGATCAGATTAATAAAAGATGTATCTTTCACTTATTTTGTTCATATTTATCTATCATATTTAGTTTCTCATGATTTATTCTAGTATAAGGGTTAGCTTGGGATAACTTGTGGTCCTAAGCACCATGTTATGTCTCAGGACAGATTTTTGGGGCATTACAACTTTCTTCCCTTAAAGCCTACATCTTCAAGGTTGAAAATATTCAAACACTGATTAAAGTACTCTATTTTATTAGAAGTAACCGGAAGACCTCCCAACTTCTCTTCTTTATTAGTAATAACATTAAAATCACCTCAAATTAACCAAGGATCATTAATGTTATTATTCGTTTCTTCCAGTGATTCCCACAATTGTACTCTTTCATTTTGGGAACATTTAGCATAAACTAATGTTACCAAAATAGTAATCCTTGCTTCTTGAATTTGGAACTTCAAGGTTAACCATTGTTCTGCATCTGCTACCACTGAAAAAGTAATCATCTGTAATGCTCTGATTTGCTGAACTAGAATGCTACACGGTGCTCATGACCCCAAAGAACCACAAGCTAACCCATGAATGATATTTGTACCTGTACATTACATAATATATATATATATGTAATAATACATAAAACATGCACAATAGGCCATAAGGTTCAACTGAAAAACATGTATATCAAAACAACATCAATGGGGTAATAAAAACCCAAAACAACTGAACATAAATCTGAATACTGAATACTAAATCTGATAGATAAATCTGAAATCCTCTAAGTACTATCTGAATAAGGAGTTGAAGGAACATGTCTCCAACTAACTTCGTCTATCAAAACTAAATTAAAATAATATCATCTCTTCCTCGAATGAAGAGGACTTACTGTAAATCTACGACTGAAGTGTTACTTCTACTGCTGGTCTGAAGCTCGTGTCTCTAGACCTATGGTGTAATATGAAAAGAAAGCACCATAGCACAAATATGTCAGTACGTGGGAATGTACTGAGTATACGAGTGAGGTAGGATGAAAATAAATAGGGTCTACATACATGAACAATGCTAACTGACTGACTGATATGAACGTGAGAGTTCAACATGCATATATAGTAACTGAAAACATGAATGCGTGATAACTAGATCTGCACGCTAATACATGATTTATTGATAACTAATCATGACTGATACTGTAGTTCTGATAACATGAGCGACTGTGTCTGACAGTCCTGAATCTAATGGAACTATCTAAGTTCCATACTGTAACTGAATTTGACTGTATCTAATAGTCTTGATATACTGAAATCTGAAGAACTATCTCAGTTCTTTTACTGAGACATACTAAAACTATGGGAGGTAGCTATTCAACTGACATGCCCCATATGTGCCATTATGGCTGAGTTGGGGTCCAATCTTTGCCTTGACTGGAAGGGTATCAATTCTGCGCCACCAATAAAGACATCTGTGGGTAACCCTCATCTTATAGTATTCCTAAAAGATAACAGTGGGGCCCTCATCTGGCAGTGATAAGTCACCTCATCAACCCTCATCTTACAATGTTGATGTATCAACCTATGATGGCTACATAGTTTTAGAATGCAAGGATTACTGCTACGTATCACACCCTCATCTGGCAGTGTGTGTTCCTATCCTTGGGTTCACTCGGTGCTAACTTCTACTCCCATCTGAAGAGACTGAACATGAATAACTGACTGTACGTGGACTGAGTTTACTGAATTTCGTTGACTAATGGAATATTACTGTTATTTGATAACTTACTGAGATCATGAGGTTTCCTGAGTCACATGACTGAATCATGGCTTGATTTCGAGTATCATGAATACATAACATGGCTCTAGGAACACAGCTATAGTTTTCGGGTTTGAATACCCCTAGGACTAATAGAAGGAAACTGACACACCTGACATAACTTGATCACAAGATTGGAGTCCACAATTCACAATATCATAAGTTGGGGATATTATACTTCATGTAGTTATTCAACATCTTAAACATTGTAGGGATTGCATGGATATATTTCGTCTACATACTTTATATCTCCATTATCATACATGCTTCATACCACAACAATAGCAACACATCAATAGCATGGAATTCATATTGAAGTATATAGCTAACATGGACTTGTTATTTAGATATCATGGAACCATGTAAACATAAATTTCTAGCATCTCAAGCATTTTATCAAACACCTTGCATGCATTTTTTTAAGGAATAGGTGTGTTTCATAACTTGCACCATATTACACCACCTAAAGTTCATGGTTTGCAACTAATAAACATATATATTCCATGAAAACACCCTTAGATATCATCTTGAAACATAAACAACAATCATCAACATGTACATGCTCATATCACCACAAAAAAGTTCATAAAATAGTACTTAAAACATGGTTCTTGAGCTCTATGAACGAAAAAGATCCATAGATGAACACTACGCATACCTTAGATTAATAATCCGTGAATATAGTAGTGAAATAAGCTTGGAATTTGAAACCCCCAATTGAACCCTAGACTTGTTCTTGGTTGTTCTTGAGAGAAATTTAGCAAAAGCACAATATTTTGGTGTTTTAGAGCTCAAATCCCATGTTAATAAGCTTATATATGGGTGGAGAATGATTAAAAAGCCTTTAAAAACATGGAGGTAGAATGCTGAAAAACCTGGGTAGCACTGGAGTTAGCAGGCATTGCCTGGCAAGTCCGTCGGACTAGTCAGGGCATCCCCTGGCCTAGAGAACTGCTCTAGCCTAGATGACGCGGGCTTATCATACTGAGCTACTATTTTGCGAACCCAAACATGCCTTTACGCTATCCAAAAAATTTTGAAACTTACCCGGGATGTACTACGACCTTGCCCCATCACAACGCAACTTGAAAATCAAAAAATGAAGGTCGGAAAGGTCGTCAAATAAATCTCTGAAGTTTGGAGGTCTAAAGTAAGACTAAGTGTTGAACACTTGTGAAAATTTCTAAGTATTGAGGCTTGTAAATCCAAATGAGCTGAATTCTAGACTTAGGATTTTACGGGGTCTTACAATATCTCTCCCTTGGGAACATTCGTCCTCGAATGAGAATCAACTGAGAGGGGATAAAAGGAAAGCTGAACATGAAGGACTGAAACATAATCTCATGACTGACATGACTGATAAACTGAATACATCATACTGAACATGCATATTTGATACAGGTGTAACGGATACATGAATGCATGACTAAGCAATATGATAAACTTAGTTTCTCAAGATAAGAATGTATATATGATGCATGATTAACTACTGAAGTGATACATGAATGCATGACTGAGTATGAAATGGTAATAGATATCAAGTTTATACTGGGAACATGAACATGAAACTGAATAAGCTTAAGGAGAATTGTTACCTTGAGGTTGATCTAAATTGGTGAGGAAGAAGTGAGGCTACTTGGTACGCATATCTGCTTCTGTTTCCCAAGTAGCTCCCTCATGAAACTAATTTTGCCAAAGAACCTTGAATAGAGGGACTTCTTTGTTCCTCAATCTACGTGTCTAATAGTTTAAGATTTCGACTAGAATCTCTTCATAAGAGAGGCTGTTCTGAACATTGATGCTCTGAATAGGGACAACAACTGCTGGGTCACCTATGCACTTCTTGAGCAAAGAGACATGGAAGACTGGATAAACTAAGGCTAGATCTGAAGGCAATTCAAGCTCATAAGCTACCTTGCTGAAGCGACTGAGAATCCTAAAGGGACCGATATAGCGGGGATTGAGTTTCCCTTTCTTGCTGAATCTCTTCACTCCCTTCATGGGAGAGATATTAAGGTAGACATAGTCATTGACCTCAAACTCGAGATCCTTTTTACGAATATCTGTATACGAATTCTGTCGGTTCTGAACAGCTCGGAGTCTTTCTCTGATCAACTAAACTTTCTCAAAGGTATCGAATACCAAGTCAGCACCTATAACCGAGGTCTCACTAACTACGAACCAACCAACTGGAGATATACATCTCCTACCATAGAGAGCTTCAAATGGAGTCATCTAAATAATGGAATGATAGATATTATTGTATGCAAACTCAATCAAAGGCAAGTGGTCATCCCAACTTCCCTTGAAATAAACTGCACACGCCCTTAGTATATCTTTAAGAGTCTGAATGGTCCTTTCTTCTTGACCATCTGTCTGAGGATGAAATGCTGACCAGCACCTTCTAGATGGTCAAAAAAGGCTGGCAGCACATTTATTAGACTTTAGGAAGTTCACACGGGCTGGTATGAAAGTTTAGATTTTCCAGCTTTAAAAGGTCCACAAAGGTTGGCATGCATGTGCAGAAATTTCAGCATGCATGTGCAGGATTTTCAGATTTTCAGCTTGTAGTTGATAATTGTATAGCTTGCATTGTTATACCTTGTTGACTTAGGGACTCTTAGGTACTATAAATACATGTTGTAAGGCATCATAGGCATCAGCTCATACTTGTTTTATTTAGTAAATACCACCCATGAAGAATACAACATAATTTACTAGTCCATCAAATCGGGACATTCTACCCCAAAATACCTGATTTTATCCAGCTACTATCCACGACCAAAGAACCTTTATGACATTACTACTATACCTCAAAAATCTACTACATACCTTCTCACAAGTAGTACAAGTTTACAACTACCAAGGAAAAGAAGTTCAAGGGGTAAAGTCACATAATAGACATGATCAATATTAATCTTATACTATAACCCCATACAATCTTATCTACTTATACGGATTCTCACGTCACGCTTACTTACCCAAGCATACATTTAGACTACCTTCAAATTCCACAAACAACCATAAGTCTATACTTACAACTTACTAGCTAATATAGTCATTTTCACACTTCAAACAACCGACAAATCACCCTAACTAACAACTCCTTCTCTACCTTCTACGAAACTAACACACAAGGACGAATTACCTCTTTACCAACTCAATCTCATGCAAACAAATTCAGCTATACATATATTAAACCAACACAAGAACAACAAGTTGGACAACAAGTTGCTAGTGAATCAAAATAGGCCTTACACAGCTTCACTAGACTTTGATTTTGTATTTTGAACAAGAAAATGAGATGAATGACAAGTCAACTATGCTAGTGAATCGAATGAGCCCCACATGACTTCACTAGACTTTATTTTTTTTCAACAACACCTTGATGACAAGATTACATGAGATAGAAATTTAATACGCAATATCCAATGAACTAAGAATACATATCTTACTCTGTATAAATAAAATCAGAGTCAAATACTTCCTCCACGGACTACCATACCATCCACACATGCTACTAGTTACCACATTAGTCTATCACCGTAAAGGGGTAAATCATTCTTGAACATCGGTTATTCAACTAAAATATTCATTTATACAAAAGTCACCCTCACTCTGACTTCTAACTTTGTGACTTCACATCACCAACTTGTTGGTCTAATTTCACTACCAATAGGTCATGACAACAACACTTTAATGCATACTACTATTATGGTGGAAATATAATTCCAACATTCTACTACACATCATCCCCCTTAAGCAAGACATTTGTAACATAAATTTGAAGAGGACTAAATGCAATTAATACCTCAAGCTAAAAATCACGATTCCATCAGGATCAATGTTTACATCGGAATTAATATACATTGAATCACTAACGGACTCTTCTCAAGTCCTTGTACAAATTTTAAATCTTATATGGTTCAATCAGAAAGGACCATACCATTTATATTCTAAACTTCTGCACTTGAATCACCTTAATAATGAGACATATCTGAGGACATTAGAGTAAGGAAAGAATTTGGGATGACTTTTTACTTTCATATGGGATACATCCTAGCACGAATTAGAGTATGAAATAGGAACATTCTGACTCTATTGTACGAACTAGAACATGAAGAAAGAGAGACATTCCTAAATGCCTAGTATCCTCCTGCTTATAAGTGTGGTGCGCTACACACTCATAAACAAGACTCTACCAAACACGATTTCGCAGACACCCTGGGACCATAAACCTTTCTTTGATGCAAAGTTTTATCATGACCCAAATCGAGGCCTTGGCCATGATGAGCATTCCCAAACCATGAAGGCCCAGGATACCCTCTGTCTATCTAATAATCATGCACAACATTCATATAATAAAAGATAATGTGGAAATAGAAATCTAATACGGAAACATGGTCAGTCTGAATGTGATCATAATACTGAAAAATTGAAATCCAAAATATATCTGGATAATAATAATGTCTGACTCAGTCTGTGAAATCTCTACTATGAACTAAATAAAACTATCTGAAAACTAGGACAAGGCCCCCAATAGACCAAAAAATGACTAAAGATAAATATCTGAAAGTAAACAGGCCTTCTGGAATATAGAAGGCTCACCCCTTCACAATTTACTCTACGATCTGAAATATCTACTGTTTATCTGGACCCCTAGACTGTGTCTCAAAACCTAAAAGGAGGGGGGTCAGCACAAATGTACTGGCACACGAAGCAATCCAAAATAAAGAATTTGAACATATATATAATTGATGAGATAAATTTTCATCAACACATCACGTATAAAATAGCTTCTGAAAACACATAGGCATCATTCAAAAATCATAAGACATTCTTGTGAAAATAATTTTTGATCTTTGTATTACTTTGAAGTTAGGTGGAACTCCCCTACAAGTCTGATATTCCATGGGCTATATGGAATCCGCCATTGACTCGGCGAGGAAGCCCCCAACCCAAGTGTACCTCAAGGGTTGGAGTGTCTGAGTCTGATACGCCACACGACACTTAAGCCAACGTATAACAATATACCCAAATTGGCAAATCACGATTTTAAGAAATGAGTTGTATGAACTCATGCCTTCTTCGACGACCGCCTAACATCTCTTTATGCCAAATTTTTAACCTTTTCTGAACATGTATCATTCTGAAATTTCTAAATTTTGAAAGTTTGATAAAATCTGATTTCTGAACTAGTCTGTATCTGTTATGGCATTTGTCTGAGTTGGTATCGTCATACCAAGACTTGTAAGTCCTGTTTCTGAGCCATAATGTCATAAGCATGATATTTCATAAAAATATAGTTTCAGACCACCCAAATATGTAATTTGCATAAAAGATTTTATGTTCCGAAACTCAAGTCAAAACCATGCAAAAACTTCCATCAAATATATGGTGGTCATGTGCTTTTGGCAAAACTATGCGCTCTTTCATTATATATATATTCAACATTTACAACCCTCTCATTCATGTTCAAAATAGTATTCCAAACATAGCAAAGTCAAAGCATTTCATATCATGATTTTTCAAGACGTATTTCAAAACAATCTATATCATGTGAAACATAAGAAAATTACATCAAGAGAGGGATTTCATGTAAATCATTCTCTCAATTCATATATCAATACAAAACACATATATACATATACATATAATTTTCAAGTCACTTTGGGGGAAAGACAAAAGGTTAAGACAATATCATTTAAAACTTCTAAAACATGAATATGTACATGAATTCAAAAACCCCTTTCTTAAAACATGATTTTTATGCCCATGAGAATTTAGGAAAATCCCGTGTACCTCTATTTAAGAAATTGAGGGATAATCCTTGAATCCTACGATGTGGGGATTCCAAATATCCAATTATCTTCCAAAACCTACTGTTGAATCTTGAGTTATTTGGGATTTTTGTTTGAAACCCTAAGGGGTGTTCTAGAGAGAAAATTTGAGAATAGGATTATATTTTAATGAATTGGGGGCTAAATCTGGTGTTATATACGAAATTTGGGTGAGGTGAAATGACAAAAATAACTCTAAGAAAACACACAAAGTCGAAACTATCCCTCAGTTGACAAACTGACAGGCTGAAGTAAAACGGGTATAACTCCTTACTCAGATGTTGGATTTGGATGAAACCAGTTGCATTGGAAATAAATCTCAAAGAGATTTCATTTGATAGGTAGCATCTCTCCCAGTTCATTATATTCAGAGAGTTCTGATCGTTTGAAGTTGACCCTGAAATGATGAAAACTGGGCAACAGGCTATGAGTTTTGCTACTGCTTTGAAATCCAAACGTAGCCTTATGCATTCCAAAAAATTTCAAAACATATGTACTATGATCTTGTCCAATCGTAACGCAACTTAAAAATCTAAAAATGGAGTTCGGAAAGGTTGAAAATTTGTATCCCAAAGATTGCCAGCTAAAATGACTCTAAGTCCTCATTACACTTAGAAAAATTTTCAAGTTTCTAAGTCTAAGAGCACTCTATTAAAGGCTAATCGATGCATGACTTTTACAGGGTGTTACATGTACTTGGGTACCAAGACCCTTTTGGAACACTTTCCAAAAGTGACAGGTGAACTGGGTACCTCTGTCTGAGATGATAGATAATGGAACACCGTGTAATCTGACCAACTCTCTGACATAGATTTTGGCATAATCCTCGGCTAAATAAGAGGTACGAACTGGAAGGAAATGATCTGACTTGGTCATTCTGTCTACAATGACCCAAACTAAATCATGCTGATGACGAGTTCTAGGCAAATCCATCACAAAGTCCATGTTTACTTCTTCCCACTTCCAAATAGTAAGGTGAACTCCTGTATGGAACCACTAGGTTTCTGATGCTCTATCCTAACCTACTGACATGTAGAGAACTTATCCATAAACTCTGCAATATCTCTCTTCATCCCACTCTACTAATAGGTTTCCCGCAAATCGCAGTACATGTTAGTGGACCCTAGATGAATAGAGTACCGCGCACCATACGCTTCTGCAAGAATTTGCTACCTCAAGTCATCTACACCTGGAACACATAGACAACCCTTATAACGAAGAACACCATATCCCCTATGGAAGAAAACCTCTACTTTTTGATTCTGAACTGACTCTTTTATCTTAACAAGGCTAGGATCCCTGTCTTGCTTCTCTTTCACCTTAGAAACTAGAGATGACTCTAAACTACTGTGAACACAAACACCACCCTCTGAAGAGTCGACTAAGAAAATACCTAGTCTAGTAAGATGATGGATATCCTGAGCTATCTTTTTCTTGCTATCCTTAATGTGAGAAACACTACCTATGGAGAGTCTACTAAGAGCATCGGCCACAATGTTGTCCTTTCTCGGATGGTAAAGGACACTCATGTCATAATCTTTTAAAAGCTCTAACCACCTTCTTTGACAAAGATTAAGATCTTTCTGAGAAAAGACATACTAGAGACTCTTATGATCTACGAAGACATCTACATGAACTCGTATAGATAATGCCTCTAAATCTTTAAGGCAAAAACCACGGCTACTAACTCAAGATCATGAGTAGGTAATTCTTCTCATGGGGCTTTACCTGTCTGGAGGCATAAGCTATGACCTTACAATCTTGTATGAGGGCACAACCTAAACCCACTATGGATTCATCACAATATACTACGAACCCATCTGAACTGTCTGAAAGAGCTAGAATTGGAGTTAAAGTGAGTCGAGTCTTTAACTCTTGAAAACTCTTCTCTCAAGGATCTGACCACTGAAACTTGACCTTTTTCTGGGTCAATCTGGACATAGGAGATGCAATAGAAGAAAATCCCTTGACAAACCATCTATAATAGCCATCCAAACCCGAGAAGCTCCTGATATCTGATGGAGATATAGGTCTTGGCCAGTTTCTTGCCTCTTTAGTTTTTTGAGGATCTACTCTAATTACATCATTGGAAATAATATGTCCAAGGAATGCTACTGATCTTAGCCCAAATTCACACTTACTGAACTTAACGAACAACTGATGATCTCTAAGAGTCTGATGAACAATTCTGAGATGGTCTGAATAATCACGCTCAATGCGAGAATAGACCAGAATATCATCTATGAAGACTATGGTGAACATGTAAGTTTACTACTTGAACACACGGTTCATAAAGTCCATGAAAGATTTAGGGGCATTGGTAAGACCAAAGGACATGACTAGAAATTAAAAGTGACCATACCGAGTACGGAAACCTATCTTCGGGATGTCACATTCTCTAAATCTAAGCGGATGATAGCCTGATTGAGGTCTATCTTGGATAAATAACTGGTACCCTGAAGCTTGTCAAATAGATCATCTATTCTAAGAAGTGGATACCTATTCTTGACCTTAACTTTGTTGAGCTGACGGTAATCGATGCACATCCTGAGAGAAACATCTTTCTTGCGCACGAATAAGACTGGTGCACCCCACGGGGAAACGCTGGGTCTGATGAATCCCTTATATAAGAGATTCTTCAACTGATCTTTGAGCTCCTTAAGTTCTGCTGGTGCCCTTTTGTATGGAGAAATAGAGATAGGTTGAGTATCTGGGAGAAGATCAATACCAAAGTCTATTTCCCTTTCGGGAGGAATGCTTGGAAGATCTTTGGGAAAGACATCCAAATATTCATTAACCACTGGGACTGATTCAAGACTGGGAGATTCGGTACTGGAATCTTTAACATGCATAAGATGATACATACACCCCTTAGAAATCATTTTCCTTGCCCGAAGGTAGGAAATAAGCTAACCCCTGAATGCTGAAGTACTACCCTTCTACTCAAGGACGGGTTTATTCAAGAACTAAAACTGAACTATCCTATTTCTATAGTCGACTGTGACATAGCAGGAATGAAGCCAATCCATGCTGAGAATGACATCAAAATCAGTCATCTCTAATTCGACTAAATCTATTGATGTGGATTTCTGAAATATCATAACCGAGTAGTTCCTGTATAACTGCTGAGCTATGATGGTTTTACCTATTAGGGTAGAGACTGAAAAAGGCTCTGCTAAAGTTTTGGGACTGATTCCAAAATTGCCTGCTATGAAGGGAGTAACAAAAGACAAGGATGCACCTGGATCTAGCAAAGCATAAACATGAACATAGAAAATCTGTAACGTACCAGTAATGACATCAGGATAATTTTCCTAATCCTATTGGTTCTGGAGAGCATAGAGTTTGTTTGGGCGTTGCCCACTAGTAGCATTAGAAGTGTCACCCTGTTGATTCGGGCAACCGAACTGAGCTGTGGAACGGTTCTATTGACCCTAATAATCGGACTGAAGACAATCCCTGACTCTGTGGCCTAGATTTCCACAACCAAAACAAATAGCACTACCTGATCTGCAAATACCCTTATGGTTCTTAGCACAAGTCTGACATAAGGGATTAGTTCGGGCATTGCTGACATGCCCTAAGATTTAAAGCCTGGTGCTCTATCTCTGAACTTAGGAGCTGAAGCGCTGGATCAAAACTAAACTGGAGCTGATGACTTTGGACAAAACTATGAATGGTTTTCTCCCTCTAATTTGGGCTGAGCAAAACTGAAACTGCCTGATCTTTCTCTCTTATTCTGCCTCTCCCTAGCCCTAACTTTTTGCTCCTCTATCTGCTAGGCATGGGTCATGAGTCTAGCTAAGGTCATATCACTATTCATCATTGCAGACCTACACTTATTTACCACGCTATCATTCACCCCTGACATAAACTTGCTCATCTTAGCCCTGTTGTCTACAACCACATTAGGGGCATATCTGGCTAACTGAGTAAATATGAGAGAATACTCCTTAACCATCATATTTACCTGCCTGAGGATAATGAACTCAAGAACTTTGTCTTTCTTCAACTCTTGGGGAAAATATCTGTCTAAGAAAGTCATGACAAATTCCTCCCACTCAATAGGACCTGCATCATCTACCCTCTTGAACTTCCACTATTTGTACCAAGCATGATCCACATCTTGCAACTAGTATACGGCTAACTAAGAACTCTTAATAGAATTAACACCCATGATGTCAATGGCCTTCTGGACTTGGTCAATGAACTCCTGAGGGTCTTCATCAGACTTAGACCTAGAGAAAGATAGAGGGTTCATCCAAGTGAAGTCATGAAATCTAGCTGCGGCTGAGTTGACCACTAGATTGGCCAGAATAACTGGTGGTTGTTCATTTTGGGAATCCACAAACTGAGCAAGTGTAGTGAATGAGGCTTTAAATTCCGCATGAGAAATATTTTCGCCTAAAGGATCTTCGGACTGAGGAGCTGGCTGGTTTTTTTTCTTTGGAGGCATGGTCTGAAATAAGAGAAGAACCAATTAGACTGAGAGTTTAACTTGAGATTATGCTCACTAGCACAATATGAATACTGAAAGAAGGGAAACTGTTTCTAAAACATCTCATAGCCTCTTGTACATAAATGTGGCACGCAACACACCCATGTACAAGACTCTACTAGATGTGGCTTATTGACTTCCTAGGACTCTATTGAACCTTAGGCTCTGATACAAAGTTTGTAACACCCCAATTTGCTGAACCAGAATCCTACACGGTGCTTATGACCCTGAAGGACCACAAGCTAACCCATGATTGATATTTGTATCTGTACACTGCATAATATATATGTAATAATGTGGAAACCATGCATAATAGGCCATAAGGTTTAGCTGAAAAATGTGTATATAAAAATAACTTCCATGGGGTAATAAATACCCAAAACAACTTAACATAAATTTGAATATAGAATCGGATAGCTAAATCTGAAAGCCTCTAAGTACTATTTGAATAAGGAGTTGAAGGAATATGTCTCCAACTAACTCCATCTATCAAAACTGAAATGAAATAATATCATCTCGTCCTCAAATAAAGAGAACTCACTATAACTCTGCGGCTGAAGTACTGCTACTGCTGGTCTAGAGCTTGTGTCTCTGGACCTATGGTGTAACATAAAAATAAAGAACCATGGCGCAAATGCGTCAGTGCGTAGGAATTTACTAAGTATACGAGTGAGGTAGGCTGAATATAAATAGGGTTTACATGCATTAACAATGCTAACTGACTGACTAATATGAATGTGAGAGTGCAAGATGCATACATAGTAACCGGAATCATGAATGCGTGATAACTAGATCTGTACACTAATACATGGCTTACTGATAACTAATCATGACTGATACTGTAGTTCTAATATGAGCGACTATGTCTAACAGTCCTGAATCTGATGGAACTATCTGAGTTCTATACTGTAACTGAATTTGACTGTACCTAACAGTCCTAATATACTAAAATTTGAAGAACTATCTGAGTTCTTTTACTGAGACTAATACTTAAACTATGGGAGGTAGTTATTTAACCGACATGCCCCGTATATGCCATTATGGCTAAGCTCCAATCTCTGCCCTGAATGGAAGGGTATCAATACTATGCCACCAGTAAAGACAATAGTGGGTAACCCTCATCTGACACTGTTCCCAAAAGATAAAGGTAGGGCCCTTATCTGGCAGTGCTAAAACACCTCATCAACCCTCATCTGACAGTGTTGATATCTCAATCTATGCTGGCTACATAGTTCTAGAATGCAAGGATAACTGCCCTCGCCTGGCGGTGTGTGTTTCCATTCATGGGTTCACTCGGTGCTAACTTCTACACCCATCTGAAGAGACTGAACATGAATAACTTACTATACGTGGACTGATTTTACTGAATTCCATTAACTGATGGAATATTAATGTTATCTGATAACTAACTGGGATCATGAGGTTTCCTGAGTCACATGACTGACTGAATTCTACTAAATCATGTCTTGATTTCGAATATCGTGAATACAAGACATGGATCTAGGCACACAGCTATAGTTTTCGAGTATGAATACCCCTAGGACTCGATAGAAGTAAACTGACACACCTGACATGACTTGATAAAAAGATTGGATTCTACAATTCACAATATCATAAGTAGGGGATATTATACTTCATGTAGTTATTCAACATCTTAAACATTGTAGGGATTACATAGATATATTTCGTCTAAATACTTTATATCTCCATTATCATACATACTTCATACCATAAAAATAGCAACACATCAATAGCATGGAATTCATATTGAAGTATATAGCTAACATGGACTTGTCATTTAAATATCATGGAACCATGTAAACATGAATTTATAGCATCTCAAGCATTTTATCAAACACCTTATAGGCATTCTTTATGTCATAGGTGTGTTTCATAACTTGCATCATATTACACCACCTAAAGTTCATGGTTTTCAACTAACAAACATACATATTCCATGAAAACACCCTTAGATATCATCTTCAAACTTAAACGACAATCATCAACATGTACATGCTCATATCACCACAAAAAAGTTCACAAAATAGCATTTAAAACATGGTTCTGGAGCTCTATGAACGAAAAAGATCCATAGATGAACACTACGCATACCTTAGATTAATAATCCATGAAGATAGTAGTGAAATAATCTTGGAATTTGAAACCCCCAATTGGACCCTAGACTTGTTCTTGGTTGTTCTTGAGAGAAATTAAGCAAAAGCACAATATTTTGGTGTTTTAGAGCTCAAATCCTATGTTAATAATCTTATATATGGGTGGAGAATGACCAAAAAACAGTTAAAACATGGAGGTGGAATGATGAAAACCCTAGGTAGCACTAGAGTTAGCAAGCGTCGCCTGGAAAGTCCACCAGACTAGCCAGGGCGTCGCCTGGCCTAGAGCACTACTCTAGCTTGGGCGACGCGGGCTTATCTCCCTGAGTTACTATTTTGGAAACTCAAACATGCCTTTACGCTATTCAAAAAATTCCAAAACTTACCCGGAATGTACTACGACCTTGCCCCATCACAACGTAACTTGAAAATTTAAAAACAAAGGTTGGGAAGGTCGTCAAATAGATTCCTGAAGTTTGGAGGTCTAAAATGAGACTAAGTGTGTGACACTTGCGAAAATTTCTAAGTCTTGAGACTTGTAAATCCAAATGAGCTGAATTCTAGACTTAGAATTTTACGGGGTCTTATATCATCTTATCAACAAAGGCCTGAGCTACTGCATGATTTATTCTTAATTTCCTTTTGTAATCTTTAAGTGTATAATAATTCTAAAATAGTTCCATCAATAAAATGAAATAAAATTAATGTCTCTTATTCAGATTAGTCAATCTTATGAATGCTTATTGGGTATTGACTGATTTGATATTCCAAATAAGAGCTTTTATTTGGATTTATTCTTTAGAGAGATTCTAGTCTACATTGAGGATGATTTCAAAACATGTTCTTTTCTTTTCTACACCCCTTGTTTCAGCTTCAATTCATCTATCTGCTTTGGTAATAGGTTAGTTTCAATTGCAACTTTGTTAATAGAATTTTCTAGATCCTCCTCATCCAAGAAAATATTATTCTTATTAGCATACTCTAATTATCTGCATGAATGGTCAATGTTAAAACATCTTCTACCATATGTGACTTTTCCTCGTTATTCTTATTTTCCACTACTACTAGCTACACTATACTTATTGACTCCTCTGTACTTGTCTTATCATTCTGCACTTGTTCTTCTCTTATTGCATGTACTTCTTCCACTTGTTCATCATTCTCCTTCCTGTAAGGTTCTTTCTTTGTGGTTTGTATCTCTTGATTTTTTGTTCTCTCTTTATTCAAATTGTTCCTTCCAAAGCTACTAGTAACCCAATCCTTGGTATTTTTTTTGTTATGCTCTTTCTTTTTCACCTTTTAAGAATTATCTTCCTCCTGATTTTTATTACTAGGATCCTCTTTTGTGTCTTCATAAATTAATGAATTAAAAGTATTAGACATGTGGACTTTTGTCTGGCCGTCTTTTTCTACTTCCCCCAATATATGTCCATACATGTCCTTTCTGTATTTATTTATTCTAGTGATCCACTACTTCTTATGATTGTCTCCTGCTTTGATTACTCAACATCTCTCCCTCATCTTTATCTATATTCCTTTTCTTTGTTGAGTGAGTTGTCTTCTCTGCTCCTCTATCTTCTGCTGATGTAGTTTAGGGTGTTTATTCTAATAAGTGTCTTCATTATATCCCTATAAATAGCTCTCCTTACAATATTTGGGCATATAGTTATAGTGCATTTGTGCCTATTTAAATCATATTTCTCCTGTTATATCATCCTCTTGATTAATTATTACTCATTAAGGTAATTTAGTATCCAAATCTACTTCCATTTCAACTCTTGCACAACTAGGTCTCGTCTAATTATTTTCGGCCATATATGCTGTTAGTGGTTTTCCAACAGCTGATGCAATTGAGAAAATAACCTTTTTATAAAATAAATTAGGAGGTAAGTTAGACATTGAGATCCATGCAACCCCTATAGTAGTCTACACATAAGGCTCAAACGAAGGATCCTATTTTAGTGTTCGCATCTTCCAAAATTGATCCATGGTTTTGATATAATAAGAAAACATTGATTACAAATTAACATAATCTTCCATCACCTCCAATCGAATAAGAATATGTCTAGAGTCAAAGAAACCACTATTACAATCTCCCTTTATCCCACATTGACTTGGTATTACTTTCCTCAGTTCACTAATATCCGATATACATAAAAATAAAGTTACCAATTATTGAAAATTGCAAATTTTCTTGAAGTATTAAGTTCTGAATCTATGATGATTTCCAAGTGATACTTGGTTCATCATCCATCAATAAAATGGGTTTTAGAGGTACTCTAACTTCATTAATAGTATCACTCTTGGGTTTCAAAACATTAGCATATGTTTATTTGGTAGGTGATCCATTTGTAGTCACGATTTTAGAATTTTTTGGTAGGTCTAACCCACCAAAGTGTTGTGCACTAGTTTTTGCCGTTGACTCTACTATTGTGCTGGCTAGAGTTTGGATACATAGTGAGCTCTTAGAGCTAGTGTTGACCTTTTATCCTTTTATTTTTGCTTCTTTTTTCAATTTTGAGACTTATGTACATTTGATTATTTTAGTACTCATCTTCTTTTTGTTAGTGGCTCTTGTATACACTACTAGATCACGGGATATTTCTCTTTATCTTCTTTATATTTTATATTACTATTATTCTGTGTTTTATTACTTTTAAGCTTTTACTTATGTGTTTTCAGTTTTATTTCATTTTTCTAATATTAGCCTATTGATTTTAGCTTTGGGCTATAGTTTAGATTACCTACTAGTGGGATAAAGTAGGTGTGATCATGACTAATAAATTGGGCTATGAAAAATTGGTATTAGCGCGCTAGGTTCACCTTTATTCTTAGTATAAGAGCTACTATCTTGCAGAGTACAATCGATCAGAACAATCACATTTGTGTCTTATCATTGGGAGGCTATAGGATATTATTAAGAGATATTCACCTTATTCACTCATTTTGTTTTTAGATTCTAAGTTTGTTTCTAAAGAATCATTTGGTTTCACTCTTTCGTAGAAAGCTAGGATGCGAGTTGTTGCTACACAAGACGAGGACCTCGAGTCTATAACTAGGGATTTATGACAGTCCATGGATGATACAGAGGTTAAAGGAAATCAAGAGATGCAACCCTAGATAGGGCCTAGGATAGGGAGGCTTCACCAGACTCTATTTCCTCATCTACACCAGAGATTTATCCACCCCAGCTAGTGGTGTGGCAAGGACCATTCCAGGCTCCATTAGGTTTATTTCTTCTTCACTGATCAGGGATACATAGGTTCAAATCTTTGTATTAGTTGATAGTGCATTGTTTGATGATGTATCTGCAAATTAGAGTGGTACTAAGGCTAGGGTACAACCTGTAGCTACGACTCCCAAACTTGAGGTCCCTTTTCCCTAGTGATTGCTCAGATGATAGCTGCCCAAATTGATATATTTATTGAGGATCAGAAAATACTTGGAAGATTTTTTAGATTAATTCTTTCAAGGTTTTCTAGCCCACCAAGCGAGGATGTTAATGTATCTTAGTGGCTTACAAGGATATGATTCATAATTCGGACCTAGTTAAGATATGCGACATAGACTAAACTTCTTTCCAATTGGATTTGGCATCTTGACATTGGTGAAGAGGTTATCTTGATCCTAAGATATTTGGATCTCCACCATTAATATTGAATCAATTCTCTAAGGACTTTTAGGAAAAACATATGCCTCATAGTCGTAGAGATCATTTGAGAGATCAGTTTTCACTGTTAAAGTAGGTATCCATGACTTTTGTAGAGTATAAGTCTCAATTTCATGAGTTGTATAGGTAGTTACATATATCTTGTCGAGCAAGTATGAACTGGTTTGCTGCTTTGTATAGAGATTGAGACTTTCTCTTTGCGTGGATACACAAAATTTAGTTGTTACAGGTGGATCTTTTGTTGAGGTTTCCAATCATGCTAGATTATTGAAGAGATCATCATGAGGCCCAAGGGGACAACGATAATAGGTTTCAATATTGGGGTAATTTTAATAAGAGTCATAATGGTTCATGGTTCAGAGGCAATAGTTCCTAGGGTATATATCCTTTACGTCAACCTTATGATCATCAGGGTCAATCTGTTACGCCCTTCATGTCATACTTTACATTACCAATGGAGGTCACTTTAGCTACAATAATATTTCTAGCCAGAGTAATAATCAACCTATCAAGGGTTTATTATTTGAGTATTTTAGTGGCGGTGGTTATTCTTTGTCCGCCAAATTATTTGGATTTAGAAAATCACCAGGGGCATATTATGGTTGTGGGGACTTTAGTCATATCTCGAGTAAGTGTCCTAATCATGGGATAGTTTTTTTTAGTGGCTTATAGTGTTCATCCAATTATGGTAGTATTACCCCAGCTAGTGGTGGTGTACATGATTGCCGGGGTGGTCTATAGGGTGCTTGTGGATGTCCTCAGGTAGGTAGGAAATAAGATAGGTTAGGAGCCCATCTAGCTGGCTAGTGTGGTCAATTGTATGTTTTACTTGCTAAACTCGACACATAGTTCTAAAATGATGTTATTATTGGTACAATTTTAGTGTGTCATTAATTGGATTTTTCTTTATTTTATCTAGGATCCATAAATTCTTATGTATCTACTTATTATGCACCACGATTAAGGTTATGTTATAATTATATGTTTGTGTTGTTATGTATATCTACTCTTATGGGTGATTCTTTAGTAGTGGAGGTTTATAGATCATGTGTTGTGACTATTTGAGAGTTTGATACTCAAGATGATTTTACTGTGTTAGACATGGAACTTTGATATAATTCTAGGCATGGATGGTTATCCCCCTATCATGCTATCTTTGATTGTTTTTCAAGGCCATTAGCTTGGCCATGCTCGACATAACCACAGTTGTGTGGCAGAGATATATTAGCCATGAGCTAATGAGGATTATTTCTTATATTCAAGCTAAGAGACTTATTTTGAGATGTTGTAAGTCTTATCTTCCTTATATTGATGTTGTTAGTGTGGAGAGTCCCTCGCTTAACTTTGTTCCTATAAGTTGTGGTTTTCCTAATGTTTTCCGTATCGATCTACCTAGTCTTCCACCTGTGTGTGATAATGAGTTTGGTATTGATCTTGGGTCATGCACAAGACCTATTTCTATAGCACCTTATCATATGGCTTCTTCTAATCTTAAGAAGTTGAATTCTTAGTTTTAGTATCTTCTGGGTAAGGGCTTCATTAGACCGAGTATGTCTCCTTGGGGTGTTGTTGTCTTGTTCATGAAGAAGAAATTTAGTTCCTTACGTTTGTGTGTTTTCTGTACATATCTTAATAAGGTGACTGTGAGGACATCCTAAAGACAGCCTTCAGAACTTACTATAGTTATTATGAGTTTTGGGTGATGTATTTTTGGTTTATCAATGCCCCTACCACATTTATGGATTTGATAAATTGTGTTTTTAGGCCATATATGGATTCCTTTGTGCTTTTTTTAATCGATGACACTCTTGTATATTTGAGGAGTAGGGAGGAACATATACTGTGGTTGAAGATCATGCTCCATACTTTGAGAGGTCATATGCTTTTTACCAAATTCTCAAAGTGTGAGTTCTGGCTCGAGTTAATGATATTCCTCGGACATGTGGTATCTAAGGATAGGATTATGGTATACCCAACAAAGATTGACGCTATTTGTGATTGGGCTAGGCCTATATATCTATTTGAGGTTCATAATTTCATTGGTTTGTTTGGTTACTATAGGTGATTCATTATGGTTTTTGCTACTACTGCAGCGGCGATGACCAAATTGACTTCGAAGGAGGTTCCTTTCCAGTAGTCCAAGGGGTGTGAGTTGAGCTTTTGGAAGCTCAAGGTTATTCTTACTTCTTCTCATACATTGTCTTTTTCTATTGAGGGTGAGGGATTCCCTATATATTGTAATGTTATGGCATTGTCTTTGGTTGTATGTTAATAAAGTAGGGTCGAGTTATTATTTTTGTATCCAGGTAGCTAAAGGAACACAAAAGAAACTACCATACTAATGATTTGGAATTGGCGGTAGCAGTTTTCGTATTTAATATTTTGAGGCTTTATCTTTATGGTGTGCGTTGTGAGATCTACATTAATCATCGTAGTCCTCAATATCTTATGACCTAGAGAGAGCTTAATTCTAGAAAGCATAAATAGATAGTGTTACTTAAGGATTATAAAATTTGTATCTTATATCATTGGGTCAAGGTAAACATGGTAACGATGCCTCAAGTCTGGTGGTGGTAGTATGGGTGTGTCACTTTAATCTTAGATTCTTAGAGGTTGTTGGTGTGGCATATTCATTTCTTAGCTAACTTAATGGTGTGACTTGATATTTCTGGCTACAAGAGGATTTTTGCTAGTGTTGAGGTAAGGTATACCTTATTTTAGTAGATTTAGAGTCGTCAATTCAATGAAGTAAGACTTGGAATCATCTGTGATCAAGTGTTGAGTGGTGAGTCAAAGATGGATACCATAGATTCTGGGGGTATTTTTAGATTTGATGGCAGTATTTGTGTTCCAAGGGTTGCTGACTTGATTCAGTCGATATTACGTGAGGCTCACAGCTTCAAATACTCTATTCACCCTAGTATAGCTAAGATGCATATAGATTTGAAGCAACAATATAGGTGGAGTGGCATAAAGAGAGATATGGTGAGGATCAAATATCAGAGGCCTGGTGGCTTGATTCAGTTATTTCCCATTCTTGAGTAGAAGTGGGAGCAGATCACAAGGGACTTTGTTAGTTGTCTACCTCGCACTTCCTATAGTTTAGATGGTATTTGGATTATTGTGGACCGATTGACCAAGTATTCATTCCTATTTAGATGTCCTTCAATGTTGAGAGGTTAGCCCGTATCTGTGTTCATATAGTAGTCTATTTTTATGATGTGCCAACCTATATCATCTCATACTATGTTTCAGTACACAGTTCTAGAATCTGGAGAGCTTTTTAGGAGTAGTTGGGTAGTGGATCTTAGCACAACTTTAAACCCTCAGATCAATTTGTAGTCAAATAGACTATTCATGTTCTCGAGGATATGCTTCAAGCCTATGTTATGGATTTTGTAGGTCATTGGGAGTAGCACATAGCTTTGGTGGAGTTTGCATATAATAATAGACACCATTTAAGGCATTATATGGTAGGCATTTCCGTTTTTCGATTGGATGGTTTGAGATATCTGAGATTAGACCCCTATTACTTACTATATTCAGGAGTCATTGGATAGGGTTTGAGGGGTGTGACGAGGTATCTTAAGATCCTTCGCATAGCTGGAGAGATGGCATATAAGTTAAGCCTTAACCCCATGTTTTGTTGTTGTTCATTCGGTTTGACATGTTTCTATATTGTGGTGATACATTCCCATGAGTCTTAGGTGCTTCAGTGGGACTCGTTTCAGTTGGATGAGAGATTGTCATTTGTGGAGGAGCGGTGATCATATTATATTGGGATATTAGGTGGTAGAACTTTATAGATATTTCAGTAGTTATGGCTTAGTGGACACACCGCCCAATAGAGGAGGCTACTTTGGAGATTGATGGTGAGATGCAGGCACAGTATCCTCACCTATTTTAGTCGTCAAATACATTCACACCATTACTTTTTGTAGATGAAAGTTCTTTTATTAGTGGATATTGTAATGATGCTCCATATTATTTTCTGTATTTAGAAATATTTTAACCATATAGAGCTTTCTGTAGCTTCCCCAATTCATTTATATCTTACTGAAGTTGACAAGTCGATTATCGGGTAGTTTATTTAGTTTTTAGAGGCAATTTGTTATTTTGAAGTCTTCAATGGTAAGAATTGGCTACCGAGAAAAAAATTTAGTCAAAAGACAGCATATGTGATCAATTCTGACAGTTCCAACTACTTTGAAATGTTTATTTTAGGCTAGGTGGACCTTTGGTTTATGTCCTAACGCTTTTAACTCATTTTGACATATTGGACAAAAATTAATAAAAATGAAACTTGGGTGTGGGACCTACATTTTATCGAAACACCCTCGGATGGAAATTTTGATCACGATATTGAGTTGGGAACATCGAATTTGATAGGGTAGCATAGTTTATTTGCGTTAACGAGACTACAAATAAATCTTGAAGAGTCGATCGAGACTTGAAATTTTCAATATCCTCAGTTGGTGCACCACTCAGCTGGTGCATCCTCTTAAGAGACACTTGGGTTTCTTAAGCGGTCAAACTTAACCGACTGAGGGTCACTTAAGAGAGACCCTCTCTTCTTAAGAGAATGTCACTTAAGCGGCTATTGGTCCACCTAAGCAATGTACGTAGAGACAGCAGGTATCACTTAAGAGATACTTGGCCACTTAAGCGATAACCGCATAAGCGGTCAAAAGTTCACTTAAATCGTACTTGGGTGGCATTAAATGCCCCTTAGCATAATTTTCTCTTCATTTTTTCATAATTCAAGATCTTGTAGCCCTATAGAGTGTTAAAATTTGAGGAAAAGTTTATTAGGGGATTTTGGGGTGATTGTGAGCTCAGATTACTTGTTTTTTTCTCAAATTCATGATAAGTTTACATTTAATTTATGTTTAGTTTCTTAATTACTTCACAAAACAACTACATTATTAGTGGGTTCATTTTAACACCATTTGAGGTCAAAATATACTCATCTTGAGGGTAAATATTTCTTGAGCATAGAGGGACGCATTGAGGGTTTCGAGAGTGTGATTCTGCATGTGTTAACACCCAATTTTTACCTCCTGAGACTCCTCTTAGGCTACCATTTTATCAAAATTATTAATTTTAAAAATTAATATTTTTACGCATTATTTTGGTATTGAACAAAATTTTGACGTAGCACATTCATGATTTCTAAATATGCAATTTATCTTATCAAAAGATTTTATATTTTTTATAGTATATATAAATTAAATATAATATTTTATATAATTTTTTTACTATTTACTAAATTATTTTCCCAGATATGCACACTCATAATTTACATACACATTGTGTGTTGTTGTTGTTGTTGTTGTTGTTTTCTATCAATACTCTAAAGGGGTTATACGATATATCCGGTGTGGAAGTAGGCCAACATTTCTATTGGAAAATAGGGGGTTTCCAAGTACATGGCCAAGTACTTATTACTTCTTGGGTTGTAATTGCTATCTTATTAGGTTCAGCCACTATAGCTGTTCGGAACCCACAAACCATCCCGACCGGAGGTCAGAATTTCTTCGAATATGTTCTTGAATTCATTCGAGATGTGAGTAAAACTCAAATTGGAGAAGAATATGGGCCATGGGTTCCTTTTATTGGTACTATGTTTTTATTTATTTTTGTTTCTAATTGGTTAGGAGCTCTTTTACCTTGGAAAATCATACAATTACCTCATGGGGAGTTAGCCGCACCCACGAATGATATAAATACTACTGTTGTTTTGGCTTTACTACTCCTTCATCATCGTCTATTTTTTTTTCCCTTTATATACATGGACAAAAAAAAAGGTTGGCAGCGGTAAGGGAATAAGAACAAGAAAATCAAAGGCATTAGTAGAAATTGAGGATAGTAACTGTAGCATCTTCCTCTTCAATAGTTCTCCTCTAAAGCCCAAAAAGCCATGAGAATGTCTTTTTTTTCATCATTCAATTTTCATTTTTATCCACTATTAAAATAGCAATAATTCTCATAGCATTCTTGGACGTGAATCCATAGCCATGAAAGACTCAATAGCTTTTTTTATTGAGTATAACTGAGGTCGGGTCGAGGCTTCGGCCTATAGTTCAGGTCGTCATCGAGGTCCCACCCAAAAGACCAATCTTCTTCCATTTCAGTTGTTATTTTGCAAATGTGTGCTTGTTTATTTTCCTATTAAGCATTTTATTTCGTAGGTTTTCATCATAGTTACTTTAAAATTTGTTAGTCTAAATTCATGATTAGTTGAGATATGTTTAAGTTAATAAAGTAACTTCTTTTTCCAGTTAAGTAAGGAAAAAATATATAATACTATTTTGATAATCAATTAACTCTTCAATGTTTGGTTTAAAAATCATGTTGAGAGTTAACAATTGGGATAGCATTTTGGCCCTAAGCTAAAACACTTAGTTTTTTTTTTTGATCATATGTTTTGATTATTCTTGATACAAGTTCAAACTTTCTGATGAATATATGAGACAAGTGGAATTTTTTTCAAGAATTTTAATTATGGTGATAGGATTAATTATGCCTAAATTAAATTTTTAATTTGTTTCTCTTGCTCATTTAGTTTCTATCATTTTATAAAACATGACATGTTACTTTAGTTTTTCTTGTTTTCCCTAACTTTTGAAACTTATATGATCAATATTTCTATTATATTAGTTAGTTAACAGTTCGTTAACACTGTTTAGTTAGTTAACACTATTGCATTGCTTGTTACTTGAGTCTATTAAGTGTGTCAAGTTGGTTAGTGTGCTGGACACTTAATTAAGTTGTTAGGAGGTTGTTAGGAAGCTTCTAGATAATCACTTGTTAGTCATATGAGTCTATAAATAGGTGGAATGAACTCACAATGTACATAACTCAATATACAAAGTCTCTTCTTAGCTCAATTTCTCTCTTCTTCCCTTTCATCTCATCAAGCTAAGTAACTACTGCAATGACACTTGTGTGTGATTGTGTGAAAGCTGGAGAGGTATTTTAACATGGTATCAAAGACACACGATCATTGAACTGGAGAAACTACAATCGAGTGTGAATACATTTTCACTGTGATTCCTATTTGTGAGCTAGTGAGCTTAGAGGAGCTTAGATCTCCATCTGTAACGGTAGATATCTGAATACAAGTAGTAGATTTTGTCATTTATATGGAATTTTGATCCCAATCTAGCTGTAGCTGCGAAATAGACATGTCACCTATGATTGATCCTAGTGATCCCCTGTTTCTGGGAGCATCAGATATAGCAGAAATTGCATTGATTCCTATTAAGTTGATAGGTTAAGAGAATTATGTAATTTGGTGTAGATCTATGAAGATTTCCATATTGGTAAAGAGGAAGTATGGTTTTCTTATAGGTACTTGTAGCATGGACACATACAGAGAGGAATTACATGATCAATGGGAGACATGCAATGCAATAGTTCTTTCATGGCTAATGAGTTCAGTAAGTGCTAAGTTACTCAGTGGTATTGTTTATGCAAAAAATGTTTGTAAGGTATAGGAAGATCTTAAGGAGAGGGTTGACAAAGTAAATCGCATGAGGTTGTACCAATTGCACAGGGAAATCAACAACCTACACCAAGGCACTGACTCAGTCTTAACCTACTTCACTAAACTGAAGAATTTAGAGAGGGAACATGATGCAGTTATTCTAGCTCCATCATGTAATTGTGCTAAGTCTAAGGAATATGCATAGCAGTTACATCAGTTGAGGCTAATACAATTCCTAAGTGGACTAAAAGATATATATAATCAGGAAAAGAGATACTTATGAAGGGAACAACACCTACACATAACCAAACAGATTCAATGATTAATGAAGATAAGATCCAACAACCTGCTTGTGTTGTAACTATCAGTGATAAAACTGAGCCTATTGCCATGCAAGTACACAAAAAATATACAGATTTTGGATATAGAAGCAGGAATCAGGCGTCAACAAGTTATGGAAGCTAAGGTTACAAAGGTAAAAGATGTGATTACTTTGACTTCATTATCCACACAAGAGAATACTATTACAAATTACATAGATATCCAAGTGATTGGAGAAATAAGAAGAAGAGTAACTATAACAATCCAAGGGGAGGATCAAATCAAGAATTCTACAACGGTCAAGGTAGGGGTGGTGCATATGGGCAATCAGTTCCTGATCAAAACACCGGTCACCTATCAGCTCATAACTTCATTAGACCTTAGGCAGCGAAAGCATATTTGGCTTATCAAGTTGGTAACCAAGAAAAAAAGGCAACAACAATACTGGTCCAGCAAAGGGACAAGGGTTCTTAGTAGATGAATATAGATATATCATAGCATTGATCAACAAAGAGACAAATGGCTCAGAACAAGATAATATGACAGGTATTGTTACTTGTTTTTCTAGCCATGTTGTTCCACATAAATGGATAATAGACTCTGGGGCCACAAACCATACGGAAACACACAAGGATATATTCTCGTACTATCATAAAATAGACAAATCAATGTGTGATAAAGTAAACCTACCTACTAGAGCCAAGGTGGACATATCACATGTAGGAAAAGCACAAGTGTTGGAAGATGAAGTTGTAAAGGATTTGTTGTATGTTCCTGATTTCAAACTGAACTTATTATCAGTGTCAAAGATGACTAGGAAACTATCTTATTTTGTTTCATTCTATCCTGATTTTTGTGTATTTCAGGACCTTTATAGTGGCAAGGTAAAAGGGATTAGTAAGGAAAAATGAGTATTGTACGGCCTCAAAATGTATGTAGAGTAGATGAAATTCTTAACAATGTGGCTCATCAAGGGCAAAGTGCTTGAGTAGAGATGCATTAGTACAGTTTGTAGCATATAAGGCTGGGACTTCCCTCTTCTTAGGCATTAAGAACTTTACATCTATTAAGGCACAGTAGTGATTTAGATATTCTGAATAAGTGTTATGTTTGTCCATTAGCTAAACAAACTAGACAAATCTTTCCTGTTAGTACATCTAGATCTTTAAAATGTTTTGATATTGTACATATGGATCTCTAGGGGGCCTTATAAGTCACTTACTTTTGACAAGAAGTACTATTTTTTAATTGTTGTTGATGATCATAGCAGATATACATGGTTGCATCTGCTACAATTAAAGTCTAAGTGTATTGTAGCGATAAAAAATTTCCTTACTCTGATTCAAAATTAGTTTGGTGTTCAAGTAAAAATACTGAGGTCAGATAATGGGACATAGTTCCTTAATACTAAATGTAAAGAGTTGTTTTAGTCCTTGGGAATAATACATCAAAGTAGCTGTCCATACACACCACAACAAAATGATGTAGTTGAGAGAAAACACAGATAGATATTGAATGTTGCAAAAGCCATTTGGTTTTAATTATAAATGCCTATCAGGTTTTGGGGTTTAAATGTTAAAGTTGTTGTGTATCTTATTAATAGGTTACCATCCGTAGCTATTAAGGGTAAAATTCCTTATGAAATGTTGTTCTGTAATGTCCCATCATTGACACACCTAAGAGTTATTGGATGCAAATTCTATGCTTCAGTACTACCAAAGGAGGATAAGTTCTCTGAAAAAGCTAAAGTTGCAGTATTGATGTGTTATTCTACCACTTAGAAGTCTATATATTACTAGATTGGTATACTAACAAGTTTTTTGTCATAAGAGATGTGGTGTTCAAAGAAAATTTATTCTCTTTTGTAGAGGAACCAAACTTAAATTCAACTGTTGATTTCCTTAAGTTGAGTTTACCTGATCATGCTTATGCAGAAATAGAAGCAGATGCTTACACATATCCTGATAATCAATCATATGAGCCACAAGAGAAAGGTGAATCACCACATAATTCTGATAGTATCCAATATGAAGACACTCACAACTTGCCCAACATATATGAATCATCCTCATCACCTTCAGAAGTTGCCCCAAGAAGATCATCTAGAGTGATCAAAACACCTGCTTGGTTGTTGGACTATGCATCACAAGAGAAAAGAAAAGGACTCAGATATCCTATGGTAAACTATCTATCTTATGCTAATACAAGTTAAAGATACCAAAGTTTTGTGTCCAATATGTCAGCAGAAATAGAACCACAATCTTACAATGAAGCTAGAAAAAATAAGAGGTGGATTGAAGCTGTGAAATAGGAGGTTAAAGCTCTTGAAGACAATCACACTTAGGAGGTAGTTGACATTCCTTTAGACAAGAACATAATTGGATGAAAATGGGTGTACAATATCATGTACAAAGCCAATGGAGAAATGCAGAGGTTCAAGGCCTTAGTAGACAAGTGTTACAAAAAACACGAGGGAGCAGACTACCATGAAACATTCTCCCCTATAGAAAAAATTGTCATAGTGGGAAGTTTTATTACATTAGCAGTATCAAAAAGGTGGTGTATATATCAGATGGATGTCTAAAATGCTTTCCTACAAGGTGATTTAGATGAGGAAGTATTTATGGAGATGTCAGATAATTTCAAGGAGGGAAGGCAACACAAAGTGTGAAGATTAATCTAGTCATTATATGGACTTAAGAAAGCATCAACGCAATGGAATATAATGCTTACTACAGCAGTGCCCAATGTAGGATTCACTGAAGCATCTATGATTATTCACTTTTTACCATAAAGAAGTCAGAAAGTATGGTGGTGATTCTGGTTTATGTAGATGATCTTATAATAATAGGTGACAATGCAAACATGATAAATGCAATAAAAGGTACACTCCATCAGCAATTCAAACTTAAGGATCTATGTGAACTGAATCGTTTCTTAGGCATTGAAGTATTGAGGTCTGCAAGTGGAGTAATATTGAACCAAAGAAAATATATATTGGAGCTTATGTTTGACACAGGGCTTGTTGGTGCTAAGCCAGCTCTTACTCCATTAGGGACTAATATTAAGCTAACCTCTGTTGAAGTGGATGAAGCGGCAGGTATTAAAGGAGATGATGTTCTAATATTTATAACATCATATCAAATACTTATTGGAAAACTGATGTATCCAACAATAGCAAGACTTGATATCAGTTATGCGATACAGACACTGAGTCCGTTCATGCAACAACCTAAAAAATCATATTTGGAGGCTGCAAATAGGGTGATAAGATATCTAAAGGGAACTATTGGACAAGGTAAATGGCTCAAGGCAAAACCTACTGCAGAGTTAGTTTATTGGTTTGACTCATATTGGGATGCATGTCCAAACACTAGGAGGTCTATTGTAGGTTATGTGGTATAGTTTGATGGTTCATTAATATCCTGAAAGTCCAAAAAATAGCAAACTATCTCCAGAAGCTCAGCTGAGGCAAAATATAAGAGCACGACCTCAGCTTTGGCTGAAGTAACTTGGTTGAATGGACTACTTGAAAATTCAGGGGTCCCTATCAATAAACCTATTATTATCTTTATGGATAGCAAATCAACTATTCAGCTAGCTGCTAACCCCATATTTTATAAGAGGACCAAACATATTGAAGTGGACTGCCACTTTATAACAGATAAGATCAAAGAAGGGTTGGTTCAGCCCATGTATGTGCAAACAAATTAATAGGTTGCAGACATCCTAAAAATGCCTTGAGTCATAATCAGCACTCATACCTCCTAAGCAAGCTTGGTGTGCTCAACATTTTGCACCAGGCAGCTTAAGGGAGAATGTTGAAACTTATAGTATCGGTATTTCTGTTATATTAGTTAGTTAACAGTTGGTTAATACTATTTAGTTAGTTAACACTGTTGCATTGCTTGTTAGTTGAGTCTGTTCAGTGTGTCAAATTGGTTAGTATCCTGGCCACTTAATTAAGATGTTAAGAGGTTGTCAGAAAGCTTCTCGATAATCACATGTTATTCATGTGAGTCTATGAATCGGTAGCATGAACTCACAATGTACATAACTCAATATAAAAAGTCACTTCATAGCTCAATTTCTCTCTTCTTCCCTGTCTTCTCATCAAGCTCAGTAACTGCTACAATGGTAGTTGTATGTGAGTATGTGAAAGCGTGAGATGTATTTTAACACTTAACTTCTTTTGATATTTTTTATGTAGTATGCTTATTTGAGTCCCAAATTTCTTGTTAGAACATTAAACTAAAGTTTTGTGTTATTTAGATTGTAGCGATTCTAATTAATTTTTGTCTAATATTCTTTTTTATGCGTCTAATTTGACCAAGAGTTTTTATTATTTATTTTTTTTTAGTTTCTTTCTTCTAATTAAATATTGAGAATAGACACACTCTCACCTCTTGAAATATTATTTACATGTGCACTACAGTGAAATGACATCACTTGGAGTCCAACCATTGCAAGTGAAGGAGTCAAAACTCGATATGGAGTTTAAATGGAGTTGTTGCCCCTACGAGGGTCAGGTACATTTTGGGATATGATGACAAAAGACAGGAAATAGTTGACTTCTCATATGAAGAACATATAGCTTTATTAAAATATAAAACACCTTGTTACTCCCTTCTTTTCTTATTTCATATGCCACTATTTTAAATGTCTCAAAGACTTGATAATTTTTACTACTATACTATAGAAACACACTTTGATACAATTTATATGTTATGCCTACATATTTCTTATTTTATATGACCTTTTAAATGCTAAAGTATTTTATTTAGTACTCTTAAATGCATCTCTTTAAGAATTTATTTCATCTTGTCTTAAGGCGTTTAAGAGAGTCGGCATATAAATTGGAATAGAGGGAGTAACACCACATTAGGTCTGTTTTATCCCTGTCATGTCCTGATCCCATTCTCCCGCTCTATCTCTCTCTCTCCCTCTCTAAATTTAACTTTACGTGTTGTAAATTTATATATTTTTACATTAAATTTATTATCAAATTAATATGGCACATCTTACTAACATGTCTCTTGTTATTTTTAGTTTATTGTTATTTTTATCTATGCTTGAATATTTTCTAATTTTGATGTACTACAAAGAAAAGGAGTTCGCGAGATATTATAATCCGAGGAAAATGAAAAATACACAAATTAGGTATTTTTCACTTACCACTTGCATGTCGCAAAAGGTTAGTCTCACATCTCCTATATTTTCTATTCTTTGTATTATATGTACACTAGTTGAAAGTATTCTTTATTATACCACTTAGTTAATATTAAGTTTATAAAATAAGTGACATTGTTTATAACATAGAATCCTCACGTAAAATATGAATTTGCCCGGAAACATTATTTGTGGACCTCGAAAGGTGCCTAACACCTTCCTTTTGAGGTAATTTGAACCCTTACCCAAATTTTTGGTGATCTAAGACTAAATAACAAAAATAGGTTCGTAGTTAGCCTAGAAAGGTGCTCTAACGCACCTTAATTCGTTAGGTGGCGATTATTCACTTTCTTTTAAAGCCAAAAAGAGTTGTCATGTCGAATTCTACTTTTCGCGAGAAAAATAGGGCACGATAGAATGACGACTCTGCTTGGGGCACTTAGGTTCTAACCATTATTAGTTTGTATTTTATGTAGGATTCTTTTACTTTTTTTTTGTAATTACCTTCTCTCTTTCCCTTTTATTGTTTATATCATGATATATTTTAATATATCAGTCTCTTCTCCTTTCCCTTTTATGTGTTTTTATTTCTCCATGCCTAACACCGTTCTGCTTCCCCTTTTGTTGGCTATGTGCTTTAGTGTTTATTTACTTTTATATTTCTAAGCATGTCGTTGTATTTTGTTAAGTGCTATGTGTTACTGCTTTATATAACTAACATTGCGCTCATACTTTCCTCCATTCGGAACCTCCTTTATTTTCTTTTTTATGAACGATTGTATGGTTGCACGGACGTTCTTTCCTAGAATATCCTTCGAGAAATGCCTTTTAAATCGGTCGATTAACGGTGCATCGACAGTCACAAGCGTTCCCACTCATAAGTTGTCCGCTTTAGGAAACCTTGTCAAAAACCATTCTTATTCTCTAGAGCTTACTCGTATGTTTCTTTACTAAGGAATACATATCGATATAAATCTTGCATGTCTTCATGACTTATATGCAATGTTGAATTGATTATTTTGATTAATTTGTTCTTGTATTTGTATTTGACAACCTTCCTTGATTATTTATCCTATTATTTGTCTTTACCCTGCCGTACGATTTCTCTAAGTCCCAAATTATGAACTACGTCTGACCTGATTCTTGTTCTAACAAGATACGTAGGAAATTCTTTATAAGGATGCGGTCTTCCTCTTTCTTTTCCTTTGTTTTACTTAATATACTAATATTTGAAAAGGCAAAACAATTCTTATCATTCAAATAGTTTTTTCTATCAAATCATATTCTCTATTTCTTTGACCCTTCCATAATGTTATAAGGGTGAAACTTGGAAGCTTTTTTGGGATTATTCAAATGACTTTTCATAATCTTTCTAACTATATATTTCAAAATTTTCAAATCTTCAATTCCTCCCATTTATTCACAATAGTTCCTTCAAACATTCTATATGCATCTTTTAACCATCTTATCATTATTTTATTTGTTCACTCAATCAGCTTTAAGTATAATCTTAATACCTAGGTCTTACTTAGATCCTATTTATATCTTTTGATAACAATTTATTTCTAATGTTTAAGTCTATCCCACTCATTCGTTCTAAAGTCCTCCTTGACAAAATGACTCATATTGACATACTATCTCCTTTTGCTTTGAGTACGCTGACACTTGTTTTGTTCAATTTACTATTTATTATTTAAAGGTTGTCTAGCATTTTAACATCAACTCAATTGAAAATATATATTATGACAAATATGATCAATGTCGAAAAAGATTCCATCCCTCTTTTCTTTTGCCCAAGGCAAAATACTGTTTTGACTGAATCTTCTTACTCTCACGTTACTCACACACTCTCTAAATTAGTTTTCTTCAACATAAACCACTCTTGAAAATAAGAGATGACATCAGTTTCTATTTCCACCTTATGACTAAATAATGTTTTTCTATCTTATCTACCTTTCTTTGTACTCTTGAACTACGTTTGACCTGACTTCCATTTGGTTATGTAGTTAGCCTAAAATGGTGCTCTAACGCACCTTAATTTGTTAGGTGGTGACTCTTCACTTCATTTTAAACCCAAAAAGAGTTGTCATGTAAAATTCTACTTTTCACAAGAAAAATGGGGCGCGATAGAACACTGTTTAGACTGAATCTCCTGATTCTTGCGTTACTCATGCACCCTATCAACAGTTTTCTTCAACATGCACCACTCTTGAAAATAGGAGATTTTATCAGTCTCTATTTATCTTATGACCAAATAACACTTTTCTATCTCATCTACCTTTCTTTGTACTTTTCAATCATGTTTGACCTGACTTCCATTTTGATTCTTAAGTAGACCTTTTGGGTCCGGTCTTAATCTAATAAAAGTTTTCTTTCCCCTCTCTACCAAACTCGAAAACTCTTCTCAAATTCCTACAACTTTATAGGCACCGACCTTGGAGCATATAAAGGAAAATTCCAATTCAGATCACAATGTTGAAATGTAAGACAAACATTTCTCTTGAACTAATTTTCTTTTAGTGAGAAAGGAATATAAGACTCCAAAAGCAAAAACTAGGTAGAATTTTTGAGGTTTAGAGGAAACATCCAAACATCACAAGGAAGCATTATATCAATTCACAAGGACATGCAAAAAATGTCTTTTATCTTAAATTGGGGCAAAAATTTTTGAGACTCTAAAAATTTCACCATGAAGAAGTACTAGTTCCAATTGTCTATTGAATAGAAGACAACGACAAGGAGGAAAACCGAGAAAAGTATGAATAAACATTACTTTTGACTAACAATTTTTTTTGAGTTCAAATAGTAAGTACAAATACAGCAATTTTCTTGAAACATCATCAAAGAAATCTCAAACCACACTCTTGATATGTGAAAGAAGGAATGTGGTTAACGTGATTATTTTTCTTAAAAGACGAAACTGGGGTAAAAATCACGAGCAACAAGGACAACATCAAACAAACACTTTCTTATCTCCTCTTATCATTATTGTTATCTATTATGGTTGTTTGAGTTGCATTGTTTAATCTTCTATGTATATATATATATATGTGTGTGTGTGTGTGTGTGTGTATACATATATATATATATACACACACACACACACACACACATATATATATGCTAACAATTTCTATCTAGTTGGGCATGACATTGACATAATTATGAATTGGGGCAGAATTTTTGAGACGGCCTCAAAAATTCTTATACGCAGTCTTTTGTGATCTTCACAACGAGACAACTCTATACTGGGGCAGAATTTTTTGAGTGGTCCTCAAAATATCCTGAACAAGATAGCAAGGATTTATAAGATGATGTATTATCTCAAAACATGTCACAACCAATGATCCAACAACATTTCATGTTTTATTGTAATAAATTTTACTTATTAGTTTCAACCATTTATAAAAATGATTTTTTTTAAACAACCATTTATTTTCTGTCTACACGAGTGAAGACCCGAAAGAGGCTCATCGACAAGACGATAACAATCAAGAAGAAAACACTTCAGTCGAGGTAGAGGAACAAATCAATCTCCCCTTTTTACAAACTCATAATTTTTCTTTCTATACAGGATTAACAGTTACAGATGATACGAATCACTCCATCGAGGGGCCCAACAACTGATCCAATATCATAGAGAAAAGCCCAACAACTGATCCAACATTGCATCGAGAGATCTAACAACCGATCCAACATCATATCGAGAGTCCCAACTGTCGATCCAACATCATATCGAGAAGCCCAACAGCTGATCCAACATTGAATTGAGAGGCCCGACGACTGATCCAACATTACATTGAAAAGCCCAACCGTTGATCCAACATCATATCGACAAGCCCAACAGCTGATCCAATATTACATCGAGATGCCCAATAACTGATCCGACATCATATCAAGAAGCCCAACAACTGATCCAATATCACACTGAGAGGCCCGACAACCGATCTATCAATACAATAGATATGCTTTCTTTACCGCCACATTTACTTTATGTTTATCAATTGCTTATCATTTACATGTCCTAACCTTATTATTTAGTATACTGTAAAGTACACAGGTAACTGAGAAAGAGTAACAACCAGGAACAATTTTCGCTCTTACTTTTGAAGTATCACCCCATTTATTCACTCGCCATGAAAACATAACTTGAAACTCTAATCCTACCTTTTATTTTCATACCTCTCAACCCATCGTTGTTTCAATTTTGTTCATTGCAATTTTACCAACCCGCGATATCGTTACTGATGGTCGCCCTTTACCATTGTCGTTCTTTAGGAATCTCATTCGTTACTAAATTCAAAACTACACACGGTCCGATTCTCGTAAAACCTGAGATATGTAGGAGACATAAACAAAAGTTTCGACCTCATTATTTTTAAAACCACCTCTTGTTGCTTTAATTCCAATGAACGATTCTCTCAGTCGAATAAAATTGACTAATACGTCAACTTTCGTTACTCGACAATTCATTTATCATTCTCAAGCAATGAAGGGGCAGCTGTTGACACCCAAATACTCTTCTTAGACTGTCATTTTATCAAAATTATTAATTTTAAATATTATTATTTTTTACGCATTATTTTAGTATCAAACAAATTTTTGACGTATAACATTCATGATTTCTAAATATGCACTTTATCTTATCGAGTGATTTTATATTTTTTATAGTATATATAATTTAAATATAATATTTTATATAATTTTAACAATATTTACTAAATTATTTTCGCAAATATGCACTCATAATTAACAAAAACATTGCTTATTATTATTATTATTATTATTATTATTATTATTATTATTATTATTATTATTATTATTATTATTTACTATAATGTGTAATGGTGTAATAATTTAGTATTTCTTTCCTACACTTAGTAATTTAGTAGTTAACTATTTTATAATATATTTTTGGTAGAACTTTATTTAATCCAAAACAAGTTTATAATTAAAAATTCAAATTCAAATTTTTTTAAAATCTTCCCATATCCTCCTAAAATCTTTTCTTTAGGTATAAGGTTATTTTTTTCTCAAAATCATTTCAAATTAATTTTACATATGTTATTTTTACTCCCTCCATACCCATAAAATCTTTGGAAGAAATCAAATATTTTTTATTACAGTAAAGAATATTATTTTCCCAAGATAAGGCTTCTTATCATTCTTTTAAATGAAAAAAATATTTCGTGTCTATTTTTAACTCCCTCAAATATTCTCTCTCTAAAATTTCTCTCTCCCTTTTCTCTAGAAATCTCAGCTGCAGTTTCTAAGCTGCTATGGCCTCAACGTCCGGTGGGTCTATCCCACAGGTGATTATACCTGCAAAGGAAGATCAAAGTAACTTGAGTCAAGAAGAAAGGAATTTGAAACCTATGTATGCTAATATACTGAAACCTCGTATGGTGGATAATAGCAAGTAACGAATAGTGCCTAAAAATATTCAGATTATTGAAGGAGAACCACATATTATATGGAAAACATCAGAGATCAACAATTTGATAATACAAGTAAACTTACAATATGCAGTAATAGGTAAGTTTTCTTATGGTAAACCTTACATTAGTGAGTTTAGGAGAAATATACCAAATCAGTGTGGTATTAAAGGCGTTGTAATACAGGGGTTTTGGATTCAAGACACATTCTTATCAGGTTTAGTATGGAGGATTATAAAGGGACGAACCGGTTCATACCTACTCCGTAGGTGTCAGGGAGGGGGGGACCACCTGGCCTCACCTACGCGTCCTCACCCCAACTTTGCTAGAGGGACGTTTATATCTAATTCAGTATATTACACAAAGGGAAAGGAGATGCAATGGCAGATGAGGACTCTTAAATGGGATCCGTGGTTTGAACCTGATGTGGAAACAACAGTTGGTATAGCCTGGATATCAATGCCTGATCTTCCACCTAACTTTTTTGCAAAGGAAGCAATATTTTCAATCGCTGTAGCAGTTGGAAAACCTTTATCAGTGGATATGGCAACAAAAAATCAGACACGACCAAGCTGTGCAAGAGTTGAGGTAGAGGTGGATCTGCTAGCCGAATTACCTCAAAGAGTGAAAATATGTGAAGAGAATGACGTAACAGGGATGAAGAAGTCTAAATGGATAAATATTCAATATGATTACAAGCCCAAATATTGTAAAGATTGTTGTCTTCAGGGTCATAATGAGCAATAATGTTGGATTATTCATCCAGTGCAAGATGAAAACAGCAAGACTAATTACAAGGGGGTGGAAATCAAAAAGAGGGAACAACAGAACTATGGAAGAAGAAATGCAAGGAAATTCACCAAACAATGGTTAACTAGAATGAATAAGTACAAAAGGGACAAACATGGTCACATAGTGGGTGAAATAGAAGTAGACAACATAGTAGATGGTAAAGTTCCAATTACAAATACATTTACAGCTGTCTCAGGAACAACAGACAGAAGAAAATGGGGATAAGGTGAATGAAAATAAAGGCGACAATGAAAGGCAAAGCACAAAGGAATAGGTCTTGAATAGTTTCTCAGACACCACAAAAGAAAAAGAATATATCAATACCCAACAGATTTTCGAGAAAAGAAAGGAAACAGGAGTGCAGGAAATAGGAGAGAAGGAAAATCATAAAGAACAAAAGGAGTTTGTAACAATAGACAACTTGGATGTTAGAGGGGATGAAAGCCAGATTACGCAGCAACAGCAAAATAGTAATAATGATAATATGCAGATGGTAATTTTTGATGTGAAAAATGTACAGGATAGATTGATAGAGAATGTTTTACCATTAGCAATACAAGTGGAAAATCAGGTGGAGTTTTGTAACAAGGAGAAACTGTCTTTAGATGAAGGATATTTAAGTAATGAAATAGAAAAGGTTGGAAGAGAAGGCAATCTATCTCCCAGGAAACTGAAGCAGATGAGAATAAAGCAGGGTGTAAGAAGAAAGAAGGACAAAGGGGTGAACTTTGGCTAATAATCTAACAATGCAGACAAGAAGTTCCTTGAAAGATAAGTCTAAATGAATGCTCTTATATGGAACATTAGATCAGTGGATACTCGGAAAGCATTCACTAGACTCATAACAATGCAGAAAAGACATCAATTCTCCTTCATAGGGGTGTTAGAACCATTTCAGGATAATGCCATCATAGAAGATTATAAGAAGAGATTAGGAATGAAGTTTGCAGCAGCCAATCATACAGGAAAGATTTGGGTGATTGTGGAAGATATTGTTGAATGTACAGTAATTAAGGATGAAGAACAACAACTGACTGTAGAGTTAGTTAATCAGCAGAATCATATTCAGATGGTGGTGACCTTAGTTTATGCTAAATGTTCACAGCAAGATAGACTGGTTTTGTTGGATCCCTTGGAGGAATCAGCACAAGCGATGCAAAATCCTTGGTTAGTAGGGGCGATTTTAATGTCATAGTGAATGATGAAGAAAAGTTAGGTGGTTTACCTGTGATAGTGGCAGAAACTGAAGATTTCACTCATTGTATTAATTTGTGCAGGCTAGAAGACAAAGGTTTTAAATGTAGTAAATTTACGTGGTGGAATGGTAGAACTGAGGGGGACTGTATATTCAAAAGATTGGATAGGGTTATGTACAATGATAAAGTATATAACCTTTTTCCACTATTAGAGGTGGAACACTTTGTGAGAAGTGGCTCTGATCATTGTCCCTTAAAGATTCACTTTAGCACCACTACAGAACATATTTGTAAACCTTTTAGGTTTCTTAATATGTGGTTGAAAGAAAAAGGTTGCTTGGAGGTAATCAAGGAAAACTGGCATATAGAAGTTTCTGGGAACCCTTTCATTTTGTTTCATCAGAAAATGAAGAAAGTGAAAAATGCCTTAACAAAATGGAGTAAAGAGCACTATGGTAACATTTTTCATGAGATAGCTACAATAGAGGAAGACATTAAAGTTAAGGAAAAATAGTTTGAAGAAATTCCCAATGGCTGTAACAGGGAAACTCTTTTCAAGGCATAAGCTGAGCTGAATATCCAACTGAAAAGGGAAGAAGATTTTTGGAGACAGAAATCTGGACTATAATGGTTCAAGGATGGGGAAAGAAACACTTAATTCTTTCATTCTATAGTAAGAGGAAGAAGAAGTATACTGAAGATAAATAGAATTCAAAATGAAGAGGGAGAATAGATAGAGGACCAACAGAAAATAGCAGATGAAGCAGTCAGGTTTTTTCAGAATCTATTTTCTAAGGAAGATGAAAACACAAACTTTGACATGCTAGATGTATTGCCTATAGTTATTTCAGAAGAACAGAATGAGGATTTACATAGACTTCCTGATCTGATAGAAATAAAACAGGCAGTAATGGGGTTAAGTAGAACTAGTGCAGCAGGTCCAGATGGTATGACAAGTGCTTTTTTTCAGGATGCATGGGAAATTATAGGTCCTGATATTTACAACATGGTTGTTGCTTTCTTTTGTGGATATGAGCTTCCTAAATTTGTTACTCATACAAATTCAGTACTCTTACCTAAAAAGGTAGTAGTCAACACTTTTTCAGATATGAGACCTATATCTTTAAGTAATTTCTTGAATAAGATATTTTCAAGAATTCTTCATGAGAGGATCAAGTTAGTGTTACCAGATATAATCTCTGAGGAACAAGCAGGTTTTGTGCAGGGCAGAAGTATAATAGAAAATATTTTGATGGTGCAAGAAATAGTAGCAGATATCAGAAAAAGAGGTAAAATCCCAAACTTGGTCATTAAATTGGATATGATGAAGGCTTAGAACAGAGTTGTTGGTTGTTCCTAACTAAAGTGTTAAGAAAAGTTGGGTTTGGGGAAAGGCTTATTGACACGGTTTATAGACTGGTAGGTAACAATTGGTATTCTATTTTATTAAATGGATAGCCAAAAGGTTTCTTTAGGTTTACTAGAGGGTTGAAACAAGGGGATCCCCTGTCATCTTCACTGTTTATTATTACAGCTGAAGTTATGCCCAGGACCCTGAAATCTTTGATGCAATCAAAGGAGTTCAAGATGTTTGGATTACCAAGAGGTAGTCCAAAGATAAACAACTTTGCATTTGTAGATGATATGATAATATTATGCAAAGCAGAACTTAATACAATACAGCTGGTGACAAATACTTTGGAGAGATATGAAAAAACATCTGGACAAAAAGTCAATAAGAAAAGGAGTTCCTTATATCTCCATAAAGGTGTTTCTCAAGGGGTTGTGATATTGGCTGAGGTGGTTACTGGAATTATCAAAAAGGATTTTCCACTCACTTATCTGGGTTGTCCTATCTTTCATATTAGAAAGAAGAAAGACTATTACCAGACAATGATGAGCAGAATTAGTGGAAAAATGCAAGGATGGAAAGGAAAGTTATTGTCTTATGGAGGAAGGGAAGTTCTTATATAGTATGTCTTGTAAAGTATTCCTATTCATTATTTATCAGTCATGAACCCTCCTAAGAATGTAACGACTACAATTGAAAAAATGTTTGCACAATTTTTTTGGAGTAGACAGATAGGAGGTAAAAATAGGCATTGGGTGAAATTGAATAAGCTTTGTTTACCAGAAGAAGAAGGTGGCCTCAAATTCAGAAAGATACAAGATGTTTCAATGGCTCTGTTCTGAAAACTTTGGTGGAGTTTCAGAACCAAAGACCCCATTTGGAGTTGATATATACTGAATAAATACTGTAATAAACCACATCCTAATGAAGTGGTTTGGAAACAAGGAGCAGGTTCACAGGTTTGGAAGAAAATGCTTCAAGCAAGGGATTTGGTGGAACATCAGATATTTTGGAGGATCAGAAAAGGAAATTACAATATTTGGTTAGATAATTAGATCAAGAAAGGAGATATATATAATATATTGGAAACTACAAGAGAGAAGGAAACCGAGTATCAGCAGGTGCAGGATTTAGTTAATCAAGGTCAATGGAAAATGCATGCTATTGCTCACTTGTTCCCAGCAGAGGTGGTAGACCATATAATACAGAATATCAGAATCCTCACCCACTCAGAGGAGAAGAAAATTCCTATATGGAAATTGCAGTAAGCAGGTTATTTTACAGTAAGTTCAGCATGGAATTACATATGACAGAGATGGGAAGTAAATAGCTTATATAAAAATATATGGGTCAAATACATGCCTTTCAAGATGGCATTTCTAATGTGGAGAATGTGGAGAGGAAAGATTGCTGTAGAGGAAAATATGAAAAGATGGGGTATAGCAGGTCCTACAAGATGTTGGTGTTGCACTGTACAGGGTCAAGAAACTCTTTCACATGTACTGCTCAGATCTATTATTGCTAACAGGACTTGGTCCTATTTTTCTTCTTTTGTAGGTATTATCTTGAATGGACAAAATCTGAGGGAGTTAATCCTAACCTGGTGGAGTACAATTGATCAAGGAAGAGCTAAACCTTACTATCAAGCTATTCCTAGTATGATAATATGGGAGTTATGGAAGAGGAGAAATTCTTCAAAATATGAAGGGAAATTACTGTCTACCCACAAAGTGATCTTCAATATCACTAGAAATATTGTATTATTACTTAATGTGAGGAATCCTAGACAAGTATTCCCTTCTAAGTGGCCAGATATTCAGAGGTAATTGGAAAGAAGAAGAATGCAGATTCAGTTCACAAAAGTGGAGTGGAAATTTCCTAGTAGAGGTTAGTTAAAGTATAACACTGATGGAGATTCTAGGAGCAACCCAGGGATTAGTTCATGGGCATACTGTCTAAGAGATGAAATGGGTGATCTAATACAAGCAGAAGGAGAAACTATGGATGTTTCTACTAATAGTGAAGCAGATGCTCAAGCTATTCTAAGGGCAGCAATTCATTGTAGACAATCAAATCTTAATAATATCATCATTCAAACAGATTCGATGCTTATGTTCAAAGTATTAAAAAATGACTGGCAATGTCCATGGGCATTAACAGACATTAAAGAGCAAATTCTCAAATTATAGCAAGCAAAGGAGGTTAAGTTCATGCATCTTTTAAGGGAGGGTAATCGCTAGCGGACTACTATGCAAATCTAGCAACAGATGAAGGAAATTTTAATGTTAACTCTTTTAAGCAGCTAGATAGCAAAGCAAGGAGAATTGTAAATAGCGACAAGATGCAGTTTCCTTATATTAGAGTTACATCGAGAAAAGGAAGGTAGAGGAGATGCACAAAATTGAAGAATGTACTTTCGATAAGTGCAATGTCAGAATACATCTTGTAGTCTTAACAATATCAAGGGATACAAGGTTGTCCTCACTATACGTCCACCTGGGAGTCAATTTCATGGAAAATTTTCAACCTTATCTACACCAGCAAGAAGATTTCTCAGTTAACACAAACGATGTTTCATGACAACATTAACCATAATCGTACATTAATAACTTGGGCTTCCAAGCAGGACAAGGGTCTAGAAGTAACAAAAGTGCAACAACCTGATCCTTTAATCCTATACACAAAAGATATCAGCAGATTTACCTTCAAAAATTCTCCAATCATCAAGAACTGAAATTCCAAAGCAGCTCAATGGAGAATCTTACAGGGGAATCAAGTTACAAGAGACAGAACCAAGCAAATAATTGAAAATCCACAATGAAAGCTCCTCAAATGGACGAATCAGCATATTAGCCGCTATCAATATTCTCTTGAATTTGAGACCTTTAGACAGAATTCGAAAGTACAAAATGAATTAGGAAACCCTTCTGTTTATTTTAATTGGATGAAGAAACGGGTTTGGGCCATAACAACGGATCCACATTTATTTTATTTGGATTGTTTTGGCCCAATACATGTAATATTATTTTAATTTGATTGATTAATAAAATCCATATTAAAATAAAAAAAATTTAACTCCCTCATCAACGTCTATTTTTTCTCCCTACATATACATGGACGAAAAAAGAAGGCTGGCAGCGGTAAGGGCACAAGAATAAGAAAATCAAAGGCAATAGCAGTAATTGAGGATAGTTACCGTAGCATTCTTCCTCTTCAATAGTTTTTCTCTAATGCCCAAAACAGCCATGAGAAAGTCTTTTTTTCACCATTCTATTTTCATTTTTATCCACTAGTAAAATAGCAATAATTCTCATAGCATTCTTGGACGTGAATCCATAGTGATACAAAAGATCAAACTTACAACAGGGAATCAAGAGAACAACAAGAGCAACATCACTAGAGAATCAAAGGCCCCACTCAGCTTCTCTAGGTTTTCAAGGCAACAACGACAATATTCAACAAGATAGATAAATAACACAAGATTGTAATAACTATATTGAATCGAAAGAGCCCCACACGGCTTCACTATATCAAGATACAAATAACAAGATTACAAAATGATGGATAGTAACTTGACACAAAATATCCTAGAATCTAAGAACCCTAACATGAAGATTAGAACCCTAAGACTAAAAGATATTTACATCAAATTCTTACTTGAATCAAGAGGAACTCGTGAACCTCAAGACCCCCAAGTTTCTAGCCAAATAACAACAAAAGTGCTACTACACTTTGTTGTCTAGTTTTGGGTTCACTCTCAAGAACAAGAGAGAGAAGTTCTCAAAATATTACAAGACTTGTGTTTCTTCAATGATAGGAATGAACTACGTCTAATAAATAGCCCTATTATTGTCTATTTATAGTACTCCACAAAATGAAAGGAAAATGATCATTCTAGCCTTGGCCTTGGGTGGCTTTGAAGTGTAATAAAAAATGTGTTACTACACTTTTTTTTTGGAGTGTAATAAACTTACACTTCAAAGCCCCTCTTCACACTTCAAAACATGGAATCCCTTAGATGAATTAATTACACACTCACACACGGTCATTTGAATAACATAGCTTGGAGTTTTTGTAACTCCCGAGCTTAGCTACGTGTGAATGGTCTTGAGCTAGTTGCACTTGTATCATCCTCTCCATCTTGAACGAAATTGGTCCTCAAATTCGGTGGATGTTCATTCTCAACCGTGGCAATAGGACAGAGGTTACATATGTTGAATGTGTTGTGCACTTGATATTTTGGAGGAAGGTCAATTTTGTAGGCATTATCATTGATTCTTTCAAGTACTTGAAAGGGACCATCACCCCTTAGCATCAATTTGGTTTTCCTTTGTGAAGGAAACCGGTCCTTTCTAAGGTGCACCCAAACCCAATCACCCGGTTCAAGAATAAGCTTTTTTCTCCCCTTGTATGCTCTCTTAGAAATCTCTTGATTTTTCTTCTCAAGCTTTTGCCTCACTTTCTCATGCAATTTCTTTATGGCTTCGGTCTTTTTGCTTCCATCTAAGCTAATCATAAGATCACTTGGAAAAGGAGTTAAATCCACAGGGGTAAAGAGGTTGATACCGTATACACACTCAAAAGGAGTCATTCCCGTACTTTAGTGTATAACCCGATTGTATGCAAATTCCACCAAAGGTAGGTGGTCCTCCGATGAAGTCATTTTGCCTTTAACCATTGACCGTAATATAGAACCCAAAGTCCTATTTACAACATCAGTTTGGCCATCGGTTTGTGGGTGGCAAGATATAGAGAATAACGATCTAGTGCCAAGCCTACCCCACATTGACTTCCAAAAGTGACTAAGGAACTTAGAGTCCCTATCACTTATAATGGTCCTCGGAACACCATGTAATTTGACAATATTTTCAAAAAATAAAGAAGCCACACTTGACGCATCTTCACTTTTTGAACAAGGAATGAAGTGTGCCATCTTAAAAAATCGATCAACCACAACAAAAATGCTATCCCTACCTCGTCTAGTCCTCGGCAATCCTAACACAAAATCTATAGATATATCAAGCCATGGACGTAAAGAAGTGGGCACTGGGGTATATAACTCATGAGGGAGGAGCCGAGACTTGGCTCCCTTACAATCTACACATTGACCGCAAATCCTAGCCACATCCTTGTGCATTCTAGGTGACTTGTCAATCCCAAAATGACCTATTAGACCTCTATCATGTGCTTCCCTCACAAAAAACTCTCTCCAAGAGCTAGAAGGTACACATAATCATCCACCTTTAAACAAGTAACCATTAAACTTGGCATATAGATTTAAACCCCTATCTGAAACCCACTTGTCCCTACCCAATTCTTCGCATTCCCTAAAGATAGAAGTAAAGTGATAATCCTCGGGATACAATGCCTTTAGGCTATCAAAACCCATTAACTTTGAAGACAAAGTGGACACAAGTACATGTTTTCTAGACAAGGCATCGACCACCACATTGTCTTTACCCTTCTTTTATTGAATAACATAAGGGAAAGTTTTTAGAAACTCAATCCATTTGGCATGCTGTTTTTAAGCTTGTCTTGTGCCCTTAAGTGTTTCAAGGATTCATAGTCCATCCGGATAACAAATTCCTTTGGCCACAAGTAGTTATGCTAATTGCCCAATGCTCTATTCAAGGCATACAACTCTAAATCATACGTGGAGTAGTTTAGAGTAGCACCCTTGATCTTTTCACTAAAATAAGCAACGGGTTTTAACTCTTGCATTAAACAGACCCTATGCCTACTTTACTAGCATCGCATTCAACTTTGAACGTCTTATCAAAGTTGGGCAATTGGAACAAAGGCACGGAAATGAGCATAGTTTTAAAATCTTCAAAAGCCTTAGCTTGCTCTTCACCCCACTTGAATGGTTGGTCTTTTTGAATGACCTCGGTCAAGGGGGAGGCTATGGTGCTAAATCCTTTAACAAACCTTCTATAAAAACTAGCCAACCCGTGGAAGCTTCTTACTTCACCAACGGTTTATCGGATTGGCCAATTTTTGATAGCGTCTATCTTAGATTCATCCACTTCGACCCCTCTTGAACTAACAACAAAACGCAAGAAAACAACTTCATTAACACCAAAGGAACACCTTTCAAGATTGGCATACAACTTCTCTTTTCTAAGCACATCAAAGACACTTTGTAAATGCAATACATGCTCATCTATGGACTTGCTATATACCAAGACATCATCAAAATAAATAACAACAAACTTTCCAATAAAAGGCTTCATCACATGATTCATTAGCCGTATAAAAGTACTTGAAGCATTGATTAGGCCGAATGGCATAACCATCCATTCATAGAGACCAAATTTGGTCTTGAAGGCAGTTTTTCATTCATCACCGGGTTACATACGAATTTGGTGATAACCACTCTGAAGATCTATCTTGGAAAATATACAAGAACCATTCAACTCATCAAGCATGTTATCTAATCTAGGAATAGGGTGACGATATTTTACCGTAATCTTGTTGATGGATCGGTAGTCCACACACATACGCCTAGTTCTGTTCTTCTTTTGCACTAATAATACCAAAACCATACATGGAATCATTCTCTCTTTGATGTATCCTTTGTTGAGAAGTTCTTCAACTTATCATTGTAGTTCTTTGGTGTCCACAGGGTTGCTTCTATAAGCCGATTTGTTTGGTAATTGTGAGCCCGACACAAAGTCAATTTTATGCTCAATACCCCAAAGTGAGGGCAACCCTTGAGGAAATTCTTTGGGAATAACATCTTCATAATCCTGCAACAAAAGAGAAATCAAAGGAGAAATAGAAGAATTAGTGGGGTTCGTGTTAAAACAATGTGCTAAAAGAAGCATGGGTGTGTCCTTATCATGATCCACGAAGATCTCCTTCTTTCTAACCAACATCACCATATTTTATTTTCCATTTGACATTGAGGTAGCCCTGGATACCCCCACTAACCCACCTACGGTTTCTTTTTTTTTTTTTAATTTTTGGATTTATTCCCCTTTTCTTTCAATTCTCTCATCCTTTGATGCAACTCGTTCACTTGTGAAGGCAAAAGTGGATGAAGTGTGACCTTTCGGCCATACTTCTCAAGTGTATATCGATTAGACCTCCCATCATGTTTGGTAGATCTATCATATTGACAAGGTCTACCTAACAACAAGTGATACGCTTGGATTGGTATTATGTCACAAAGCACTTCGTCATGGTAGTTTCCTACCTTATATCGTATCACACATTGCCTCATGACTTTTAATTCACCACATTCATTTAACCGTTGCAATTTATAAGGGCTAGTATGAAGTGTAGTTGGCAATTTCAAGAAGTTCACCATAGCAACACTAACAATATTTGTACAACTACCACTATCTATCACCAAAGTGCACACACTATCCTTCACAAGGCACTTAGTATGGAATAGATTCTCCTTTTTGCTAGGATCATCTATTGCTTTACTAATTATGGCACGCCTCACTACAAAGTTCGGAACAACACACTCTCCTTCTTACGGATAAACATCTTCCCCATCATCATCATCATGTGGCTCACTCTCAATTTTCTCTCTATCTTGAGGATCGGCCTCATTTGTCTCTCTTTCAACACCCATTTCTTCACCAAGGAAATGCAATCTACCTTCCCTTAGGATTACATTGTGTCGGTTATGGAATTCATTGGCTTTATGCCCCCAACCTTGACACTTGAAACATTGGAACTCTTTAGGATTAGGATACTTGTGAACTTCTTGCCTCGGAGGAATTTTGGGGACTGTTTTGGGCTCGGTCAGCCTAGTAATGGTGGGTTAGTCCTTATTTTTGGTCCAACCCGAAGAGGATTGAACCATATCCTTTCCCCTTGGCCAACCCAAGGTTGATTGTCCCTTTGCTTTGAACGACGACCTCTCTTTAAGTTCCCTTTCCATCTCAAGAGCCACTTGGAAAATACCTTCGACGGTATCAAACTTATGAAGTTTCACATGAGTGAAGATCTCTTTGTTCAACCCACACTTGAATCGAATGATGTCATGACTAATTTGTTCTCCACGATGATCAAGCTTCAACATGAGTTGTTGAAACTCATCATAATATGCCATCACGCTTCAATTCCATTGTAGCAAATTGTAAAACCTAGCAAGCAACTCATGACGATAACTTTCGGAAAGATACCATTGCCTCATTAGATACCTCAACTGAAACCATGGTGGTGGTTGCCTATCAATAAACTCATTACCAAACCGTTTGACGTATTCCCACTATGTGTTAGCATAGCCTTCAAAGTGAGGTATGGCATAACAACTCTTCTTCTCCTCCGAGATATCATTCACTTAAAACACTTTATCGTACACCGATTCCCAAGAAAGATAAACCTCGGGGTCACTTTCACCCTTAAAGATAAGTAGGCTTAATTTGCTGGTATTTATGCCTACGTCTCTCTCTTGGTGTTGGTTTCCCCTTTCTCCATACCTTCAGTATCTTCTTGGATCCACACGTCCCCCTCTCATCTCTTCTTACCTCATGTAAGCCTCATCAAAGGCTCCATAACCTTCATAATCCGCTCTACCATATTCCTCAAAGTGGACGGGATGGTTTTGGACGTTTGGGACTTGATTTGAAGGAATTGTATTTTGTGGAGGTAGTGGTATTTGGTTTAGTGGAGCTCGGAAGGGATGGTTTGGATTTAGTGGAGGTATTGGACGCCCAAGTCCTTCTTGCGGAACTTGAGGAGTTTGGGAATGGGTTGGTCTATTGGAGTCTCGAGTTAAGGGGTTATGGGTCATTTGGTTTACGACATTTAGTGGAGTTAGTGAAGGATTTGGCAATTATGGCCATGTTTCAGGAGTAACGGTGGCGGAGGAATTTTTATCATGTCCACTTGATGAAACATGTCAAGGGGTAGAAGGGTGAGAGTTTCTTTAACTCTTCACTTGTTCTAACCTCCCACTAATAGTCATTACTTCTCCCCTTATGGCTCCTATTTCCGTACTCAACCTTTCAAGAGTTCGGGTCATAGCCTCAAGAGTGACCTTCATATTCTCCATTTCATTAGAATCCACGATTTGAGACGTGGTTTCCTCCATTTTCAAGGTATCACCTACACAAGAAACAAACTAGTTTGAAACCTCTCCTCACTCACACTCTTTTGGTTCACTCACACTCAAGCTCCACAAGTGTAGTAGATTGGCTAGTAACCCGTGAATCCTTAAGGTATGAGTATTCTCTTGTCCGGAATGGATTCTTGTTTGAAACTCAAAGAATTCTCGTCGGACTAAAGACAAGAGTAACAACGTATTCAAGTGATAAAAGCACACAAAAAAATGTTAACATGAACACAATGCTTCAAAGGACTAATTGACAAACTAGTAGGAATGTACTAGTTGTTAATTAGTTTTCAAGCCAATTAGATGAAATGATGAATCAATAATTAGAAACTAGAACTTCCAAATTTGAGTTTAATTATTATGTGAAAAGTAACTAGGGTGACGTGGTAGCATGTCATTGGCCGCGGGTCCACACATGTTGTTCATTAACTTGAAGCCTTGGTCCCTTTATATCATGTGTAATGGATGACTTGTTATTGGGAGGGAAACATAAAGTTTTGTAACCTTTTTTTTTTTAACTTTCTCAAACTCAAAAGTTGATGTTTGACCTTACTAGTTCCACAAGACAAGGTTCCTTGTTTTAAGGAAAAAGTGGTTTTCAAGTCTAGGAAGGTGATGTTGGCAAGTGTTCTCACAAACAACTTTTTCAATTTTGTTTTGAAACCTTTTTGGATCTATTGCTCTTTTAAGACATATGATGAAGAGAAACTTTTAAGATGAACACAACATCAACACCTTCAAGAACAAAACAACAATACACAGCAATGGCACTCCAACATCCAACACAAGTCAAACTCAAGGCCACTTCAAGTTTTCATAACAACAAGTCTCTTCTTATTAAGCTCAACTTAGGATTTAAACACTTTTTTGTGTTGTTGAGAAAGATACCAACACAAGTAACAAACTAAACAAGTAAAATCTTTTGTAGATCTACAAACAATTTTCAACCAAAATATTCAAGAACACACTTTTTAGTAAGAGCTTTCCAAGATTGGTTTTGTAAGAACAAAACCAAGCCTTGAGCATTGATACCAAATGATACAAATGATCAAATTTACAACAAGGAATCAAGAGAACAACAAGAATAATATCACTAGAGAATCAAAGGCCCCACTAGACTTCTCTAGGTTTTCAAGGCAACAACAACAATATTTAACAAGATAGATAAATAACAAAAGATTGCAATAACTATAGTGAATCGAAAGAGTCCCACACAACTTCACTATATCAAGATACAAACAACAAGATTATAAAATGATGGATAGTAACTTGACACAAAATATCCTAGAATCTAAGAACCCTAACATGAAGATTAGAACCCTAAGACTAAAAGATATTTACACCAAATTCTTACTTGGATCAAGAGGAACTCATGAACCTCAAGACCCCCAAGTTTCTAGCCAAAGAACAACAAAAGTGTTACTACACTTTGTTGTCTAGTTTTGGGTTCACTCTCAAGAACAAGAGAGAGAAGTTCTCAAAATATTACAAGACTTCTGTTTCTTCAATAATAGGAATGAACTAAGTCCAATAAATAGCTCTATTATTGTCTATTTATAGTACTCCACAAAATAAAAGGAAAATGACTATTCTAGCCTTGGCCTTGGGTGGCTTTGGAGTGTAATAAAAAATGTGTTACTACACTTTTTTTTGGAGTGTAATAAGCTTACACTTCCAAGCCCCTCTTCACACTTCAAAACATGGAATCCCTTAGATGAATTAATTACACACTCACACACAGCCAATTGCATGAACATGGCTTGAGGTTTTTATAACTCCCGAGCTTGGCTACGTGTGAATGGTCTTGAGCTAGTTGCACTTGTATCACATAGCCATGAAAGACTTGGTAGCCATTTTTTTTATTGAGTGTCACTGAGTTCGGGTTGAGGCTTCGGCCTATAGTTCAGGTCGACATCGAGGTCCCACACAAAGGTCCAAAATCTTCTTCCATTTCAATTGTTATTTCAGCAAATGCGTGCTTGCTGCTTTTCCCATTAAGTATTTTATTTCTTTGGGTTTCATCATAGTTACTTTAAAAATTTTTAGTATAAATTCATGATTAGTTGAGATATGTTTAAGTTTCTAAAGTAGTTTTTTTTTCCAGTTAAGTAAGGAAAAAATATAGGATACTATTTTGATAATCAATTAACTCTTCAATGTTTGGTTTTAAAGATCATGTTGAGGGTTAACAATTTGGGATAGCATTTTGGTCCTAAGCTCAAACACTTAGTTATTTTTTTCATATGTTTTGATTATTCATGATACATGTTCAAAATTTCTGATGAATTTATGAAACAAGTGGGGTTTTTATTCAAGAACTTTAATTATGGTGATACGATTAATTATACCTAATTAAATTTGTTACTTTGTTTCCCTTGCTCATTTAGTTTCTATCATTTTATTAAACATCACATGTTACTTTGGTTTTTCTTGTTTTCCCTAACTTCTTCTGTTTGTTTTTTATGTGTGATGCTTATTTGAGTGCTAAATTTCTTGCTAAAACATTAATCGAATGTTTTGTGTAATTGAGATTGTAGCAATTCTTATATTATCTTTGCCTAATATTCTTTTTTTTATGCGCCTAATTTGACAAAGAGTAGTTATTGTTTTTTGTTATTTTATTTTCTTTCTTCTAATTAAACATTGAAAATAGACACACTCTCACCTTTTTAAATATTAATTACATATACACTACAATGAAATGACATCGCTTGGAGTCCAACCATGGCAAGTCAAGGAGTCAACACTTGATGTCGAGTTTAAATGCAGTCGTCGCCCTTACAAGGGTCATGTATGTTTTGGGATATGATGACAAAAGACAGCCAATAGGTGACTTCACATATGAAGCACATATAGCTTTATTAAAATTTAAAGCACCTCGTTACTCTCTTCTTTTCTTATTTCATATGTCACTATTTTAAACGTCTCGAAGACTTGATAACTTTTACAACTATACTATAGCAACACACTTCGATACAACTTATTTATTATTCCTACATATTTCTTGTTTTATATGACCTTTTAAAGGCTAAAATATTTTATTTAGTACTCTTAAATTAGTCTCTTTAAGAATTTCTTTGGTCTTGTCTTAAGACGTTTAAGAAAGTCGACATATAAATTGGAATAGAGGGAGTAATACCACATTGGTCCTATTTTAGTCTTGTTATGTCTTGATCTTATTCTCCCTCTCTCCCTCTCTCAATTTCACTTTATGTATTGCTAATTTGTTTAATTTTACATTAAATTTATCATCAAATTAATCTGGTTTATCTTACTAACATGTCTCTCGTTATTTGTAGTTTATTGTTATTTTGACCTAAGCTTGAATATATTCTATTTTTTATGTACTACAAAACAAAGGAGTTCGTGAGAGATTTTAATCCAAGAAAAATGAAAAACACACAAATTACGGTACTTTTCACTTACCACTTGTATGTCGTAAAAGTTAGTCTCATATCTCTTGTATTTTTCATTTTCTGTATGATATGTACATTAGTTGAAAGTGCTATTTATTAGACCACTTAGTTCATATTATATTCAAAAAAATAAGCGACATTTTTTATCACATTAATCCCCAAGTAAAATATGAATTCAACCGAGAACCATATTTTTGGACCTCGAAAGGTGTCTAACACCTTTCTTTTAAGGTTATTTGAACTCTTACCTAAATTTCTGGTGAACTAAGACTAAATAACAAAAATAGATTCGTATTTAGCCTAGAATGGTGCCCTAACGTACCTTAATTCATTAGGTGGCGACTCCTCACTCTTTATTAGACCTAAAAAGAGTTGTCACGCTGAATTTCGCTTTTTGCGAGAAAAATGAGGCGCGACAGCATGGCTGCCCCACATGAGATTTTAATGTAATTTTTTACCCAAAGCATAAAAATTCAGTATGGGTACCGTTGTTCTCATATATATATATATATGAGTATATTATCATGTTGATAGCATGATATCGTGCGGAAGCTTCTAGTAAGAGAAAATCGATGATTTAGTAGATTTATTGGGCTTTTATCGGCCTCCAGGTAGCCTTGGTTTACCTTTCTTTTAGATTGAGCTTAATTTTAGTATATTTATTATAATGTGCAAGATATGGGTTAGAAATTAAGTCTTGGAGGTATATTTAGTATAATTTGAATCTTTTGGCCGATTAAGGAACCATAATTAGGCATAATTGGCTTAGTTACCCATGTATTACATAGAATGACTATATTGGGTCTAAATGTGTCTTATTTAATATATAGTAAAGATATTATATGCCTTAACCTAGTTCGGGGTAGAATTTACCTTAGAATAAATTTTGGGGATTAGAAGTGGGCTCCTCCGGCCCACCTTAGGCCAAGACTATCATTAGCTCCTTGGAGACTTTATAGGCTTGTTATATCTTTTAAATGTATATTTTAGATTTTAAAGAGTCTACATATATGATGCTTATGATAGATTGGTATTTGAGAGTTGATGCTAGTTTCGGATCAAGTCCGACGATTTATGATCTTATGTTCAATTCGATTCTGGCACTATTGATGATATGAGTTTCTGTTAAAGTCTAAAAAATGAATGTATGAGTTCTGATTCAATTCCGTTAAATGGTTACATGAATTTTGATTCAAGTCTGGCAGAGGTTATTTATGACGATTATGGAACCAATTTGAGTTGGTTGTTTATGGTATGAAAGGATTCACGATTATAGTTTCGAGGTACAGTTCATTAGCAAAATTCCACTTACTTCTTCTCTTTGATTTCACCCTCTATCTTATGAGGGCCCGCATTTTTTATTCACTTTTCCGTACTTACTAGCTTATAGAGGCCAGTCTTGTAGTGATAGTTATGTGTTCTTTTATGTTATTATATTGGATTATTTATTTGGTTACAATATTTAGATCATTATTCAAGGTTTTCCCTTTTACCTTAACTTTGTTTATTTTTCTTGCAAATTTATTATGGTTAAATTTTGATTTAGCTTAGTCGGTAGCTGATGCCTACTGAGTACCAGTGGCTTTGGTACTCATTCTACACTTCTATGCCTTTTTTGGTGTAGATTCGATTACTAGTTGGTGTTGTTGCCATTGCAATAGTACTAACTAGTGTTCGGAGAGAGAGTGAGCTTTCAGAGCCGAATTTGACCTTTTCTCCCTCTTCTATTTTTTCTTAGTCTTTCCGTTTCGAGACAAATGTACATTTGACTATTATAATACTCATATTCTTTTTGTTACTGTCTCATGTATCGACACAAATAGGTCTTGGGATATTGCTCTTTCTCTTATTTTTCTTATGTATTATTATTATTATTCCTTGTTTCATTGCTCGTAAACTTTTACTTACATGTTTTTGATTTTTATGCCATTTTCTTATCAAATTAGCCCATTGCTTTTAGCTCTGGGCTATGATTTGGCTTACCTATTGGTGGGATAAAGTAGGTTCCATCATGACTCAAAAATTAAGTCATGAGAAGCAGTTGCCCAACTACTAAAGTAGTCTATCGCGAGGCGCAGGTGCTGCTAAAGTAGTCACCTTGATGCCAAAGTGGTGCCCACTTAAGTGGCCCTTGAGCGAACTGATGTGTGTAACGCCCCGATTTTTTGAACTGGAACGCTACACGGTGCTCATGACCCCGAAGGACCACAAGCTAACGCATGACTAATATCTGTACCTGTATACTGCATAATATATAGATATAATACACGGAAAACATGAATATGTAGGCCATAAGGTTCAAATGAAGAAATATCATAACATCCATGGGGCAATGAATACCCAAAACAACTAAATATAAATCTGAATACTGAATTTGAATCTAATAGCTAAATCTGAAAGTCTCTAATACTTTCTGAATAAGGAGTTGAAGGAACATGTATCAAACTAACTCCGTAAAATTAAACTGAAGTAATAAGTGAATAAATCAAATCATATAGTCCTCGAATGGATGAGGACTCATTTTATCTTTGCGAATGGAATGCTACTGCTACTGCTAGTCTGTATCTCATGTCTATGAACCTATGGCGTAACATGAAAAGAAAGCATCATAGCGCAAATGCACTAGTACGAGGGAATGTACTGAGTATACGGGTTAGGTAGGCTAAATACAAAAGGGTTTCATGCATGAACAATGCTAACTGAATGACTGATATGAGCGTGGGAGTGTAAACATGCATACATAGTAACTGAAATCGTGAATGCAAGATAGCTATATCTGTAAGATAATACATGGTTTACTGATAACTAACATGACAGATACTGAAATTCTGATAACATGGGTGACTATAGCTGACAGTCCTAAATCTGATGGAACTATCTGAGTTTTGTACTGTAACGGAGTTTGACTATATCTAACAGTCCTAATATACTAAAATATGAAGAACTATCTGAGTTCTTTTATTGAGACTGATACTGAAACTATGAGAGGTAGTTGTTTAACTGACATGCCCCATATGTTCCATTATAGATAAGCTGGGGTCTAATCTCTACCCTGACTGGAAGGGTGTCAATACTGTGAAACTGGTAAGGCCAACGTGTGAACAACTCTCGTATAAAAGGTAACTCTAGTAAGAACGGTGGGAACCCTTATATAACAGGTTAAGCCACCTCATTCACCCTCATATAACAGGCTGCAATGTCTCAACCTATGCTGGCTACATAGTTCTGGAATGCAAAGATGACTTCTAAGAATCACACCCTCATATAGCAGGTGAGTTCCCATCCTTGAGTTCATTCGGTGCTAACTCCTTCTCCCATCTGAAGAACTGAACATGAATAACTGACTATACGTGGGTTGAGTTTACTGAATTCCGTTGACTGATAGAATACTACTGATATTTGATTACTGACTGAGATCATGAGTTTTTTTCCTGAGTCACATGCCTGACTGAATTCTACTGAATCATAGCTTGATTTCGGATATCGTGTAACATGAAATGTCTCTAGGCACACATCTATAGTTTTTGGGTATGAATACCCCCAAGACTCGATAGAAGGAAACTGACTCACATATGACATGACTTGATCACAAGATTGAAGTCCACAATTCACAATATCATAAGTAGGGGATAGTATACTTCATGTGTTTATTCAACATTTCAAACATGGTAGGGAAAACATGGATATATTTCATGTACATAATTCATATCTTCACTGTCATACATTCTTCATACCATGACAATAACAACACATAAATTGCATAGAAATTCATATTGAAGTGTATAACAAACATAGACTTGTCATTTGGATATCATGGAATCATGTAAATATGAATTTCTAGCATCGTAGGCATTTTATCAAACACCTTGCATGCATTCTTTAAGGCATAGGTGGATTTCATACTTGCATTATATCAAGCCACCTAAAGTTCATGTTTTTCAACTAACAACCACATATATTCCATGAAAACATCTTTAGATATCATCTTGAAACTTAAACAACAATCATCAACAAGTACATGCTCAGATCACCACAAAAAGTTTACAAAACAACATTTAAAAGCATGATTCTTGAGCTCTATGAACGAATTGAATCCATAGATGAACACTATGCATACCTTAGATTAATAATTCGTGAAAGTTGTAGTGAAATAAGCTTGGAATTAGAAACCCCCAATTGAACCCTAAACTTGTTCTTGATAGTCCTTGAGAGGATTTCAACAAAACTAGTATATTTTGGTGATTTTGGACCCAAATCCAGTGTTTAAGACTATATATAGGGTAGGAAAAATTTCCAAAATACCCTTTAAAATACGGAGGTGAAATACTGAAAATTGGGTAGGCACCAGAGTTAGCAGGCGTTGCCTACTTTAGTGCACCGCTATTGAACAGGCGGCGCCTGCCTTATAACACTGCTATAGGCAGGCTGCACCTGCAGATCACCTGATACTACTGTTTTAAAATCCAAATAAGCCCTAAACGGATTCCAAAAATTTCAAAACTTATCCGAGATGTACTACAACCTTGCCCCATCGCAACGCAACTTGAAAATTGAAAAATGAAGATCGGAAAGTTCGTCAAATAAATCCCAGAAGTTTGAAGGTCTAAAATGAGACTAAGTGTTGAACACTTATGAAAATTTCTAAGTCTTGAGGCTTGTAAAGCCAAATGACCTGAATTCGGATGCAACAATTTTACAGGGTCTTACAATGTGCTAGCCTTCAGTTAGCACATTTGAAACTTTTAACATGAAATAATTGTAAGTTCTTAAGTAACGACTATTGTTTTTTAGTATATTTCATGTGATTTTGTAGGAAAGTTAAGATGCATGGAAATATATAAAAGATACATCAAGAAGGATGATATTCGGTTAAAGCAATTGAGCTTTGAAGACTTCACCTAATGACATGTCTAATAATTTATCAGATCTCTGATAAGCCATCAGACATGTCGTTACTTTAAGGCATAGAACAAGAAAATGAAAGTACTTCTGACGATATTTTCTGATAACTTATCAAATTTGTGATAAGTCGTTACACATGTCGTCACATTAAGTCAGAGGACAAGAAAATTGAAGAACTTCTGACTACATTTTCTGATAACTTATCATAGTTGTGATAAGTCATCACACATGTCATCGCATTTAAGTTATCACAAATGTCGTCAGCTAAAGGAGAAAAACGTGAATTTTTAACTTTGAATTTTTCTTAAAGTACGGATATAAATGGTAGCTTTTAGGGTTTCATAGAGAGTATTTGGAACTTATTCAAGAGAGAAGTTCACTTATTTTTTGCTCTCTAAACTTAGAAATTAATTTTCAACTCTTTGATTTGGTTTTAAGAACTTTTTGTTGAACTTGAAAGAGAATCAACTTCAGACTTCATCTTTTGTAAGTTTAATTGCTTTTAATGATTAATACAATTGATGCAATCTCATTCTATATCATGTGGAACTAAAACCCATAACTAGAGTTGTGGGCTCTAAGATTATTCGTCCATGGATTTAATAGTTGGTTAGGGTTTGAGTGATTCTGGGAACATCTTGATAATTCCTTTGCAATGATTGTTATCTATTGGTTGCAAACAATAGATTCCGTCTTATGTTAGTTTGCTCGAACTGAGAAATAAACTAAAGGTAGCAAATTATCAATGGGGATTTGGGAAGGTTAAGTTCTATTCTAATGATTAATGCTATAACAAGATTGATCAACTTGAGATAAAATCAGCATGAATTGAATGTTTTCCTAAGTTTGAGAGAATTAGAGAGTTCAACATCTAGGTAGGATGAGAAACACTTAGATGGACTGTTGAAACTGATAATTTAGTATTTTCCACAAGTGATGGGAACTCAATACTACAATTATTATTCAATGGGGATTAATAATCATAGTGATCACATCCCTAGTTTCTCTCTATCATTGATTTGAATTATTAAAATTTTATCTTTTAGTTTTGAAGTAAGTTGAAACTTTAATCATTGTTTGATTGATAAACCCCCCAATTAAAGGAAACTATTACCTATTAGTCAGTTTATTCACAAATAGACTTGATTGACACCATATTCCATGTGGGATTCGACCCCAACCTAATTGGGTTGTATATTTGAGAAAGATTGCTAACTCTCTCGTAAGAGAGGTATAATTTGGGCATATAAAATTTTGGCACCGTTGCCAGGGAATACAGTTGCAAATTGAGTATAGATGAGATAATTGACTCGTAGTAAATTTCCTGGTTTTACTTTTATTTGTTGTTTTTGTTCTCTATAGGGTTGTTAGTGTGTATTACAAGTACACGAAGTTTAGGTGAACCGTTATTACTAGTACATTCAGAACCACAGTTGATCGGTAGAATGACAGAGCCATAAGAAGTAGGAAGACTAGTCGCCTTGGATAGGGCTTAATTAAATCAATAGAATGTAGATAACCCAGGTCGGGTACTAAATTTGGATGAAGAGGACTTGGGAGATGATGATCTGTTGGGACTGGGAAATCGTAGGAGCACAGAAGATATAGTGGCACTAGTTGAAAGAAATGTAAACTAAAATCGCCCATTCAGAGAGAGAAAGAATCACTAACTTATGCAGTATGATCTTAATGATGATAAGGATGGAATGAATGGAGCAGGTGCAACTGGAGCAATTATTCCTACACCTTTAGCACCCAGAGCTAAGTTCCATATTACAAGCACGATGATTCAACTTCTCCATTTTAAGGGGTTATTTTATGGACTCCCAGGTGATGATCCCAACATGTATTTAGTGAATTTTGTAACTATTTTCAAGTCTTTTGATAACCCTGGAGTAGGACAAAATTCCATTTGCCTATGCTTATTTTTGTTGTCTTTATCTAGGGAGGCAACATTGTGTCTAAATGAGTTGATGCCTAATTCTATAACCAACTAGAGGCAGTTGAAAGAGACTTTCCTAGAAATGATCTTTCTGCCTTCCAGGAGGGTATATCTAAGGGATGAGATCAGAAATATTAGGCATCTCCCAACTGAAACCCTCTACGAGATATGGGAGAGGTTAAAAAAAAGCTAATGCAGTGCCCAAACCATGATATGATGGATATTTATCTGATGGAGACTCTTTATCAGGCGTTGAACTCTATTATTAAGCCAGTTGTTGACAATGTTGTCGGAGGATTATTTGTGGATCTCACTTTTCAGGAGACTTCTAAGATGATTGATTGGATGACCAAACAAAGTAAAGCTTGATATACCAGGGATTTTGTGGTAGCAAGCCCTACTATTTTTGTTGGTATGACTCTTGAGCTACGTAGAAAGAAAGAGAAGTGAGATCAAGAGATGGCGCACTTGAAAATGCAGATGGACTTATTGACCAAGCATTTATTATCTATAAATACGGAGAACGTTAAAGCCGTCAAGTCCTAAGGATGGGTTTATTTTGATTCTGAAGAGGAAGCTAACTATCTCAATAACCAGGGGGTTCTCGAGGAAATAGCCAAGATAATCAAGTTTGGACTTTTCAGGATAAATTATGTCATGGAGATCGTGACCAAGGGACTTAGAAGAATAAGACTGACAGGAGTGGACTTTATGTGCCTTCTGGTAATCGAGACAATACTGCTACTAGCTCAGGCAAAATATCCAAGGAGGACATAATGAAGAGGTTGCTAAAAGGAGTGGAGGCCACTAATACAGGTGTGACAATAATGAAAAGTGACTTTTCATCATTGGGTCAGTTGGTAAACTCACACTCAACTTCAATCAAACAGCTGAAGCAATAGATGATCTAACTTTTAGCTGTATTAAATCAGAAAAAGAGCAGATCATTACCTAGTATCACAGTTCAAAATCCTCGCAATGATGGTATTTGTACAACAATTACCCCTCGGAGTGGTAAGATATTATCGGGCCCTTTTGTGGGTAAAATTATGAGCCAATATATGGTTGAAGAAGATTGTGAGACTCAGGAAAGTAATCCAGCAGAGTCAAAAAGCTGGATGGCATTGATATCCCTTCTAATCATCAGTAGAGTGAGGAGTTGGAAAAATATAAAGACAAGGAAAAGGAAGTAGTGCTGAACACTCTCCCAAAACCACCACCTTTGTTTCCTCAAATATTGAAGAAGAAGGCCAGTAAAATAAAGTTTAGTAAATTCATGGCAATGTTGAAGAAGTTAATAGTCAATGTGTCTTTGGTACAGGCACTTGATCAAATGCCAAGATATGCTAAATTTATGAAGGGTCTTGTGATGAAAAAAGAGCTTTAAGCTATGGAACGATGGATAATCTTGATCTTTGTAGGTCTATTTCTACAAGGTCCTTGGTGTAGAAGAAAACAGACCTAGTAGTGTTCACTATTCCTTGTACGATTGGATCTGTGGATTTTTCTAAGGACTTATGTGATTTAGGAATGACATTAATATGATGTCGCTAGCTGTTTATAAAAAGTTAGGTTTAGGAGACCCCATACCCACCAACATGAGACTTGTTATGGCAGACAGGTCTGTGGAAAGGATGATCGGTATGCTACGTGATGTACTTATAAAGGTGACTGATTTTATATTCCCTACCAACTTTGTAATCCTTGATTTCAAAGTAGAATTTGATGTTCTGATAATTTTGGGCAAACCATTCTTAGCAATTGGGAGAGTGTTAGTTGACATAGAGTTGAATAAATTAAAGTTTAGGCTCAACGGGAAAGAACATAGTTTGGAAGTGCATCAATCCATAAAACAACAAAAAGAGATGAGTATCTTCTCGATCATTGATGCATTCTATGAAGATGGGAAAGATGCACCAACAGGAATAGGGATGAAGCACTTTCAAGGTATCTTGATGTATTCTGAGTAGTCAAGAAAACCTAGTCGTGCCACAACATTAAATCAGGCGTTGCTTAGGAGGCAACCCAAGGCATTTTGTTTTTTGTATTTGTATTATGTGATGGACATTAGATCTTTGAACCTATGGTGCCACAGGTATGTTTCTAACTCTATTGTTTTGGTTTGATGCATTGGGGACAATGAATGATTTAAGTTGAGGGTGAGACGGCTTGTGGGTGTTGATGTCACTTGTGTTTTTTGTTGTCGTGCCTCTTTTCCCCTAAGTTTTGTTCCTAGTAGAGTCGGTATGTTTAGGCAAACTATATTTTGTTTTGTGATATGTTGTTGGTAATTGGGAGAAAAATAAATATCTGGGTCAGTTGACATATTTTTTTTGTTGATTTTTGGGAATGATAAATATCTCTCCAATTGTCTATTTTGTAACTGTGTGATTTGCATCTATATGTGACTACTGTAAATCTTTTTATGGCATTGGTATTAGGGACATAATAATCATTGCTAACAATTGCATAAACCGGATAGGTGGAAGCTTGTGATGTAACTTTTTGCCATGTGTTGGTGAGATACTAACTAGTTCCCGTTGTATATTAAATCCAGAACTTGCCCATTTGGTCTTTCCTTTATTGTAGGAGAGTGGTTAGAAAAGGATCATAGGCCTTTTTTGATATTAGTACACTTTTAGCCTAAATGACCTTCCATGTTTGAATAATATGCCTTGATCCTGATTTTGAGCCTGAATGCCTATATTTTTTTTATTATACCTATCACATTCCCACTTGTATCATAATGAACCTATTTTGGCCCTGGTCCTCCTTGGGCATTATGCACTTTGACTAAAGCAAATTATCTAAGTTGAGGGTGGCTATCATAGGGATGTGTGATGTAAAGTGAGTATGAATAAGGGTAAAATAAGAAAAAAATACAAGGGTGGGTGTGGTAGAAAAGGAATAAGAAAAGAAAAATTGTAAAAAAAAGAAAATAAAAGAGTAAATGACCGCATCAAGCCTGAATTTTCCTTAATAAAGAAAGGGAGAAATAAGTTAAAGGTTGATAAGTGAGACCCCAAAAATAGTGTAGTGCCTAGGAGGCTTAGTCACGTTAAATAACCTTACGTATCATACCAGCCCTAAGCCTACATTACAAGCTTAAGAAAAGTTCTATAGTGATCCTAGATTAACTGTCTGAAAGCCTCAGTGATGAAAATAAGGGAAAGCTTATGGTATTTGGCATACATTGACTGGAACTTCTTTATGAGAGTGAGTGTCTCTTGACTGTCCCTGAATTTACGTGCTTGATTTCATATATTAGTGAAGAGGGACTTCTTTGTTATAAGGGCACATCGGTTGCATTACTAGCTTCTTACTTGTTTGGGTAGTGTAACCTTGTACATATTCAAGGTTATTATTGCTAATTTGATGTCATATCTTGAGTCCTTTGTGTCACATTGTTGACCTTCATTGATATACACAGTTAGGTTTGAAGGTGATTGAAACTGTAGAGGGTAATGTGTTTTGAGCTAAAATTGATAATCAACTGTCATAGGTACTTTATGTTTCCCTTGGTTAAACATCTTAGTATGGTGTAATAGAGTTGGTTGAGGACAAGCAATGATTTTAAGTTGAGGGTTTTGATGTTTTAGCCTTCTGTTAGCACCTTTAATATTTTTAACTATAAATAATTATAAGTTCTTAAGTAACTACTTTTGTTTTTTAATTATATTTCATGTGATTTTGTAGGAAAGTCAAGATGCATGGAAATATATGAAACCTATGTCAAGAAGGATGATTTTTAGTGAAAGCAATTGAGTTTTAAAGACTTCACCTTGCAACATATCTGATAAGTTATCAGATCTCTGATAAGCCATCAGACATGTCTTCACATTGAGGTAGAGAACAAGAAAATGAAAGTACTTTTGATGACATTTTCTGATAACTAATAAGATTTGTGATGATTCGACACACATGTCATCACATTAAGGTAGAGAACAATAAAATAGAAGCACTTCTGATGACATTTTCTGATAACTTATCAGACGTGATAAGTCATCACACATGTCGTCACACATGTCGTCGCATTTGTGATAAGTTATCACAAATGTCGTTAGCTAAAGGAGCAAAAGCTGAATTTTTAACTTCGAATTTTCTTAAAGTATGAATATAAATAGTAGCTTTTAGGGTTTTATAGGGAGTATCTGAAACTTATTCAAGAGAGGAGTTCGCTTGTTTTTGGCTCTCTAAACATAGAATTCAGTTTTCAACTCTTTGATTTGGTTTTGGAAACTTTTTCTTGAACTTGGAAGATAATTAACTTCAACTTCATCTTTTGTAGGTTTAATTACTTTAAATGATGAATATAATTGTTGCTATCTCTTTCTATATCATGCGGAATAAAACCCATAACTAAGGTCGTGGGATATATGATTATTCCTCCATCGATTTAATAGTTTGTTAGGGTTTGAGTGATTGTGGGAACATCTTGATAAATCCTTTGTAATTATTGTTATCTATTTGTTGCAAACAATAGATCCCGCCTTATGTTGGTTTGTTTGAAATGAGAAATAAACTAAAGGTAGTGAATTATCAACAAGGATTTGGGAATGTAAAGTTCCCATCTAATGATTAATATTGTAACAAGATTGATCAACTTGAGATAAAATTAGTATGAATAGAATGTTTCCTAAGTTCGAGACAATTAGGAAGTTAAATATCTAGGTAGGTTGAGAAACACTTAGATGAACTATTGAAACTGATAATTTGGTGTTTCCCACAAGTCATGAGAACCCAATACTACAGTTATTATTCAATGGGGATTAATAATTACAGTGATCACATCACTAGTTTCTCTCTATCATTGAAATTTTAGCTTTGAGTTCTGAAGAAAGTTGAAAATTTAATCATTGTTTGATTGATAAAACCTCCAATTTAAAGAAACCATTACCTATTAGTCAGTTTATTCACAAATAGACTAGATTTACACCATATTCCCTATAGGATTCAACCCCAACCTAGTTGAGTTTTATATTTGACAACGAACACTTACTCTCTCGTAATAGAGGTGTAATTTGGAAGTATCACGAACCCTGACCTAATGGCCAAGGACACTTACGCGGATCACGGGTACGAAAATGCTTACCGCTAAAGAAACTCCATCACTGCTAAAGTGGTCATATAAAATATGAGATTTTTCTAAGTCTAAAAATGAACTTCAATCGGATGATCAGGATTCGTTTGGAACCCCATGCACCAAAATAAACTATGCTACCTTACTAATTTGATATATACCAGACTCAATGGAACCATTAAAACTTTCATCTAAAATCATTTCAACTAAATGTGGGGCCTACATCTATAGTTTTATTTTTCATATAATCCACCTAATAGATCAACATGAGTTCGGGGGACTCGAGACCTGAACCAAAGGTCCCTCTAGCCTAAAATCAATGTAAAAAAAGTGATAGGGCTATCAAAGTTCCTATTCAAGATCATCTACTCAGAGTTTTGGTCTGATACCAAATCCTAAATAGTGAAATCTTAATAGAGTGAAATGATCCTAATATCCAAAAAAAATGTTCAATAATTGAATCGACAGTTATTGCAAGTCATAAAGATATGTAGCCACTTTGGAAGGCTCAAAATGTTAGAAATGCACACAAATCGAGAAAATAACCTAGTGCAACCTTACAATATTGTAATACCCCATAAATTTAGATCAATATTAAAACCACACTTCAAGCTCATGCAAATAAATTATAGTACTTTGATAGTTTTTAGAATGAGTTTGATGTATATTAAGGTCTTAAATAACTCCAAGCTATTAGATAAATCAAAATATCCCTTACCGATTGAGTTCTTGGTAAGGATGTTGCTATAATCAACTTCAAATGAGCATATCCTTTATATTACTAAGATTTTTTGAGCTAATGACCCACCAACAGATAGATAATTGAATTCTCTTTCCAACTATACAAATTTAGCCTTAATCTGATATAGGGGTAAAATGTTATGCACGTTTTACAAGAAAACTATCTGCCAGCTAAGGTGTGATGACTAGGGTGATGGATCGTCAGGCCAGTGATGGACCAGCAATCCAGGCCATCAAACTTAGGAAAACATGTCATTCTTTGGGCAAAAATTGATGGTTTGAGTGATGGTCAGTGACTAGATTGATAGTCCGTCACCCTGATTGTCAATTGGACCTGTTCAGCGATGTAATGACTATTTTAATGAGATTTTTGGGTCTTTTTCCACCCATTTTAACCGTCAATTCCATCAACATAAAAAACATAACTTATCATTACTCTTAACATCAAAATTAGGGTTTCTTTAATGATCATTTCCTAAGAACAAGATTCAAACCCTTCTTCAAGAAAACTCAAGAATCCAAGCGTCATCATTCAAGAACCTTCAAGAAAAGTTGTTCCCTTTCAAGATTAAAGCTTTAAGGTATGTTTGATGTACATCCATGGGCCCTTTTCACCCATGGAGTCCAAGAATCCATTTTCAAGTTTAAAAATCATGATCTTTGTATGTTATTATGACTTATATCCATAAATTTTCATGAATTTTGATTTTATTTCATGTTTACAAGTGATTTTTGATTGAATTAGCCTTACACATTTGAATGATGGAAATTGTCATGTTAAATCCCTAATTTATGGTCTTGGTACTGGAATTATGTTATTTTCACATGTTTTGACTATTCCTATGCTTTAATTCATGAACTTCAAGTGTTTGATAAAATGCCTAAATGATTGAGTTTTGATTAATGTGTACTTAGTATGCTTTCCAAGCTTCAGTATGTCCTTATTGTAGTGCTATCGATTCCTAGAAGATATGAATATCCAAAAAACTTAGCTACTTATATAGTTTTAGTACTGTTAGTATGGTTTCAGATAATGTATGAGTATTATCAGTTAAGTCAGTTATCATATTAATCAATCTTAGATCAATTGAGGAATTCGAGTAATTTCAGTTGGGAGTAGGATTCAACATCGATCGAACCTAGGGATGAGGTATCATCCGTCATTTAGGATTGGGTCCTTAGAAATAATCCCTAAGTTCCAGTACTATGTAGCTAGCGTAGGTTATGAGATGTCGATCGCAAGTTTAGGACTAACACTCTCAGGGATAACCCGCCAGTTTAGGACTGATCTTAGGGGTGACCTGCCAGATTAGGAATGACTCCACAACTATTATTAGTACCCGTGGAATGGTACTAGCACCCTTCCAACTGGGGTCACAGGTGTTACCCCGATAAGCACAAATTGGGGCATTTTGGTTAGATGATACCTCCCACAGTTTTGATTTCAGTATTCAATTCAAAATTGAGTTTAGTATGTGATTGACTGACACACAGTTTATCAATTATTAAGTTATTAGTATTTCAGTTTATAGACTTAATTTAGAATCATGTTATATGCTTGTTCATGCATACTCAAATTTTACGATTTTTAAGAAACTTTACATCAGTTATCTTATGCTATTCAGTCAGTTAGTTATCAGTCTTATTCAATCAGATTTAAGAATTTCCATGCATGTCTTTTATTACTATTTTCATGAACATGAACCTATGAATTTCGCCTAACCTCATCTCATATACCAGTACATTTAATGTACTGGTCGTATACACTTTATTTGTCCTATGATGTCTGATAACATAGGTTCGAACAATTAATTTCCTGATCACGCTTAGACAGTTCAACTTATCAGTAGAAGTAGTGGTGGTTAGTCCTTATAATTTGAGAAAGAGTTTATCTTGGTTTAGTTATTACAGTAGTTCTGTTATTAGACAGTCGCAGTTAGTTGGGGGCTTGTCCCATCAAATCCACAGTCACTCAATTTTAGAGGCTTACAGAAACTTTTAGATAGTAAGTCAATTATCAGTTTTTTATTTGTCTATTTTAGTATATTTTAGTCGTTCATACATATAACTCAGTAATGTTTCCAGTGTTTAAACCTTTGTCTTCATTCAGTTATTTCCAAATATGTGTATCTTATTACCATATTATTTAGTGCTCATAGCAGGTACCAGTTCATAGGTTAGCTTGTGGTCTTTTAGGACCGTATGCACCATATGGAATCCAAGGTATATTTCTAAGGAGTTACAAACTTGGTATCATATCCTAAGGTTGTAAAGTATCCTTGGAAGTATGAAGGCCGTGTTTAGTAGAGTCGTGTTCCTGGTATAAAGCGTGCCACACTTATGGTCAAAAGGCTATAAGATATTTTAGGAAAAGTTTCCCTTCTATTAATATTCATGTCATGTGAAAGAGCATGAGTTCTATTTAAACTCTCTTTCTAATTCATCCTTTGTTTAGTTACAGACTATGCCTCTAGAAAGAATAATGGAATAAGGAATGAGAATCAGCCCGTACCTCCGTCCGTTCAGGAAGATCCCCTAAATGAGCATGTTTATTATGCCAAGTTTAGAGCTACCTTTACTATCTTAGATCACTCAGTAATAGCTCTAAATGATTAACCAACTGCTATCCCAACCATTCTAGTGGACAATACCACCATAACTAGGATTTGGGACTTCACCCGAATAAATCCTCCTTTATTTTTGGGATTCAATTCTGATAAGGATCCATAGGTGGTCCTCGACATGGTTTAGAAGATAGCCGACATTATGGGTATGACTTTGAATGAGAGTGTAGAATTTTTTGTTTACCAGTAGCAGGATGTAGCACACACTTGGTACAAGTAGTGGAAGGGAGATGAGGCTTAGATACAGGGATTATAGAATGGAAGGAGTTTGCAACAACATTTTTAGATAGATTCTTTCCTTTGGAATGTAGGGAATCTAGGGTACTGGAGTACATTAATTTGAAGCAGGGAAGTATGAGTATAAAGGAGTATTCACTTAAGTTTACTCAGCTAGCCAAGTATGCTCCTCATATGGTGGCTGATAATAGGTCAAGAATGAGAAAGTTTGTGTCTGGTGTATCTGGTAGTGTGTTCAAGTAGTGTAGGACTATAATGTTGATTAAGGAAATAGACTTATCTAGAATTACGGTCCATGATCAGTAGATTGAGGAAGAGAAAGTTAAAGAGAATAAAAAAGAGAGTAAGAAGGCTAGGATCGGTAGTTTTAATTTTGCTCAGTCAGAGGGTGTTAACAGTTCTCAGTTTAGCCATGCATATTCAGACCCAGTTCTATCTTCAGTTAGTATGCCATTATCAAAGTTTAGGAGTGATAGTTGGGATAGGGCGCCAGGCCCCAAAACTTAGGGTAGTGTGAACAGTGGTTGTACCCATCCATTTTGTGGAGAATGTGGTAGAAATCACCTAGTTATGTGTAGAGGTGACAGTAATGTATGTTTTGGATATAGTAAGCTAGGCCACAGAATATGGAAGTATAGAGTAATGTCTCAGAGGGGAAAGGATTTGCACCAACAAGGTCAGTCCAACAGTCCCCCATCCCAATCCTGTCGCCCGACTCAACAGGGCACCACTTTTAGTGCCACCAGTGGTCAATGACAGAACAAAACTTATGCACTCTAGTCTTTTCATGATCAGGAAAGTTCTCATAATATGGTTACTGGATTGATACATGTCTTTAATCTTCGTATTTATGCTTTATTAGACCCTAAAGTCTTTCTTTTATTTATAACTTAATATATAGTTGTTAATTTTAGTGCCAGTCCTGATACTTTAGTAGAGACCTTCTCACTTTATACCCTAGTAGGTAAACCTATTCAAGCTAGACGAGTATACAAAAATTGCTCGGGTACAACATTCCAGAAAATCACTTTAGTAGATTTTGAGAATAGAGTCGTACAGTTTCAGTTTCTTAATAAAATAGTCATTGAATAGAGGGATAGATCCTTAGTTCTTAGGATTCAAATGTGTTTTTAGATTCCTTCTCAGAATCCTACGACAACATATCCTATGGCATTATATGATCTAGAATTAGTAGCATGAGACTAGGAGTTTAGCAATAGTAGTGGAGTTGTGATAATGTCATCTAAATTTGAGCAAATTATATTTTATGTGGCTAATTGTATGAAAGGTGAATTAGTAGGTTTGAAGCAGTCTATGCAAAAATTTAAGTTTGTAGATCCAAAACATATGTTATGTATGTGATATTTTTAGGCTATGATGAAAGTAATATGGTTATTAAAGATTTGGGGATATCCATGTTATGTGTTAGAATCTAAGTATGAATCTTTCAAGGTTGAGCTAATAGAAAGAGGAGTTGAAAATTATAAGTTCATCAATTTTAAGTTGTTAAATGATGATTATTAGGTCTATAGAGGGATAAGAGATATATCTCAAAAGAAAGTACTAGCAACAGGTTTTACATTCTTAGGTATAGTCTTTCAGGGTGAGTATAGTGTTTATGTGCGTTATTATATCCTAGAATCTAGAGTATAGTTATGGCAGATAAGTTTAGAGTTTATGCCCACAGTCTTAGAATGATGGCTTGAAGCTTAGGGGGAGATGATTGAACAAGTAACCCTATCAGGCTCCCAGATTCTAGTAGCGATGCCAGTATGTTATAGAATAACAGTAAGGGAGGATGATGCCCAACCCATTCTTATCTTAGTGTGAAATTTTTTGCTTCATTTATCACAATATCTACATATGCCTTACATATCAGCTCTATGATCATAGTTAATCTTTGTGTACCTTATCGAAAATTATGTATTTTCATAGTTCCTAGTATAAGGAATTCCAGTTTGCTCAGCATTAAGGATCATGTTCCATAAATTTATGAACTCCAAATTTAAGTCATGCAGCTCATGACTCATGTACTTAAGCTTTATAGTATGCTCAATTTCAGTACTCATGCTACACTCTTAATGATCAGCAAAATTCAAATCTTATGTCATGCATGACCTCAGTTTAAACCACTTAGATGAATCTATGTCATATATAGTATATTCCTCAAGACCAATTTTAGATCCCATATATTCAGTCATGACTCAGCCTGTAAGTGTCCCGTGCATCATCTTAGTCTTTACTTAGTATTTTAGCTAAGTCAATGTCATTCAGGGGAACGAACTATCCCTAGAGGGAGATGATGTAATCCTTAGAGTTTTAATGTCCTAAACCTCTCATATTTTCTTCACGAAACTAGATCTAGCCTGAGGTAATGGTTACTCATAAGTTGACTCTCTCGTTTCTATCTCAACCTTATAATAATTCTCATGTTATTGCAGGTATTCAAGAAATCAGTTCAGTTCATGATATTTAGTTCTTGTATCATGTTTTAGAATTAGTTACGCAATCATGTTCCAAGTCATACATGTTTAGTACATGATCTCAGTCACCTCACTATAGTACTCTCAGTCTAACCAGTCTCATTCGAGGATGAATGTTCCCAAGGAGAAACCCCAAAAATTCAGACCAATATTAAAACTATGATTCAATCTCATGAAAACTTAATTATAGTACTTTGTCATTTTTAAGAGAGAGTTCGAATCATATTAAGGCCTCAAATAACTCCTAGCTATTACACGAATCAAAATATCCTTTACTGATTCAGTTCTTGGGAATGATATTGCTATAGTCAACTTCAAACGATCATATCTTTCATATTACTAAAATATTTTGAACCCATTACCAACCAAAAGATATATAATTGAGTTAGCTATCCAATGATACCAATTTCTCCATAATCCAATATCATGGTAAACAGTTATGCCTATTTTACTTGAGTGCTATCTGTCTTCTGCGGTGGGACGGCCAGGGTGATGTACCATCAAGCCAATGATGGACCATCAAGACAAGCCATCAACCTTAGATAGAGAGGTTGTTATATGACCATAAACTAACCGTTTGAGTGATGATCAATCACTAAATTGATGGTCCATCACTCAGATAGTTAACTGAACCCATTTAGCGACCTAATGACGATTTTAATGAGAATTTTGGATTTTTTTCTATAAGATCACGTAAAAGCCTAAGTCTAATTCAGCTCCTTAATGCTTGATAAGGCATTCAACACTTAGAAAATTTGAGCTAAGTGTTAAGACTTAGTCTCTTTTAAAACCTTCGAACTTCGATGATTTATTTCATGACCTTCCCTAATCTTATAAATTTGATTTTAAGTTGATTCATTATTGGAGAAGTCAATAGGTCCTATTGGGTGAGTTTCAGAATTTTCAGAATCCGTTTAGGGCATGTTTGGATGTGCCAAATAGTAACACCGCGCAGTTAGCATACACCGCACGCTCCTTTCCACCCCTAGGGTGAGATAGAGCATGCAGCGCACGCTGTATTCCAATGTACTAGGGCATGCGGCGCACACTCCATCGAATACCTTGGAAAATTCAGCTTCTAGTTCCGCGTATTTGAGGGAAATTGGGTCTTTTAAATAACATAAAAAACATCCTAAACACAAAATTTATCCCCAAATCACCAACATGCACTCACTTTCTCTCAAAATTCTCTCAAGAAAAATTGTAGGGTTTTCAAACCAAGACTCAAGTCAAAAGAAATCCCCATAATTTTTAGAAGAATCACTAATATAGTTATGTAATGTATTCATCCAACGGTCCCTTCCACCCTTGGATTTCAAGAATCTCTTTTTAAAACATGATTTATTATTTCCATGTTGTGGGTTGAACTAAATGCATGTTTATGTTGTTGTATGATCTCCAAGTTGGAATCTTTAATGTGTTTCATAAAATTATGTTAACATATGGGTTAAAATTATGTTATCATTAATGTAAGCATGATGTATTGGTTTAATGTTCATGCCTATGCCTAATGTTATGCATCTTATGTGTTTGTTAAAATGCCTAAGTGAATAAGAATTGTGCATTATGACCCAATTGTGATATAAATGATGAACTCATGATGTACCCACATGTTCAAAAAGACTCCAATGCTAAAGCTATGCATTGTAATGATTTGACGGAATGCTCATGGTATTAGATTTGTAAAAGTATGATATGTTAGAATCATTCCTATTCATGTACAAGACTATGATATTTAAGTGATTCATGAAATCCCTCAATGATTGCATTATAAATTTATTACTATTTTCAAGTATTCAAGAATTGTCATGTCTTATTATTTTCATGCTATCGAGAACTGGGGGTATTTAATACCCGATAATTTACCTGTGTGCCTAGAGCCAGTGTTAGTTTTTAAGATACTCTCAGTCAAGCTATGATTAGTAGAATTCAGTCAGTTACAAAACTCAGGAAAACTCAGTAAATTCAATATCAATCCGACCTTATTCAGTATTCAGTTAAGTCCTCAGTAAACTAAGTTAGTTATGAGAATTTAGTAGTATTTCGTCAGTCAACCAAACTCAGTGAACTTAGTTCAGTTCAGCTTAGAATGATCAGTTCAATGACTATTCAGATGGGAGTAGGATTCAGCACCCAGTGAACCCAAGGATAGGAACACATAGTGCCAGTTTAGAGTGTAATTCTTAGAAGCAGTCCTTGTATTCCTGAGCTACGTAACCAACATAGGTTGAGACATCACACATTGCCAGTTGAGGGTTGATGAGGTGGCTTAACCTAATAGCTTAGGGTCAATCCCTTCTCATTAGAGTACTTGATAGATGAGGTTCACTCTTCAATGTCTTTATTAGTGGCACAATATTGACACCTTTCCAACTGGCATTACAAGTTGGACCCCAAATCTATTCAAAAAAAAGGGTATGTCGGTTAGATGATTGCCTCCCACATTATCTGTGTCAGTCTTCAGAATAGAACTCATATGGTTCTACAAATTTTAGGACTGTCAGATACAGTCACTCAGCTCAATACATAACTCAGCTAGTTCCATCAGAATTAGTACTATCAGATATAGTCACTCAATTAACAGTATGTCAGCGATCATAAATTCATATTATCAGTAGACTCAGTATTCAGTGTTATCACTACCTTAATTACAGATTATGTATTCATGCATGTCATCTCACTCAGTCATATTAATTTTATTCATTCACTATAGTTCATGCACATAAACCCTTGCATTCAGCCTTTTCTTATTTTGCATACCAGTACATTCCGACGTACTGCCACATACTTTTCTCTTGTGCTATGGTGTTTTAAACCATAGGTTCAGACGCACGATCTCTAGAGTACTCTTAACAGTTCAGATCCAGTTAACAATATTAGACTTAGTAGTAAGTCCAATCATTCGAGGATGTTTTATTATTTTATTAATTCATTAGACTCAGTATTTTAGTAGATGGAGTTTGTAGGGGGATTGTCCCATCTTCTCCACAGTTCAGATAGCTTTTAAGCTTTTTTACACTATTGTATTTTTAGATAGATATTTCAGTTTTGGTATTGTTATACCATATTTCAACTATGTTTCAGTATTGAACCTTATGGGAGTTCAGGCCATTGTTCCACATTATATAGCGATATTATTCAGTTGTTGCAGCAGGTACCAGTCATGGGTTAGCTTGTGGTCCTTTGAGATTATGATCACCATGTAGCATCTGGGGTATCAGACTCGAGCAGTCTTGTGGATGGGCATGTTGCGCGCTACACTTCTGGATAGGAGGATATAAGATGTTTTAAGAATAGTTTCCCTTCTTTTAGTATTCATTTTGTACCAGTGAGCATAAGCTTAAATTTGATTGTCAATTCTAATCCTTTCTACTTCCATTTACAGAACATGCCTTAAAAGAGGACTAATGGAAGAGAAACGGGAGATCAATCATCCCCTCAGCTCGTCCAAGCAAATACCTTGGACGAACACGTTTCTTATGCAGAGTTTAGAGCTGCATTTACTACTCTTGCTAATTTAGTTTCTTCTTAGAATGAACGTCCAGCTGCCGTTCCAGCCAATCTAGTGGCCAACTATACTACAGCTAGGATTTGGGACTTCACCTGAATAAACCCTCAATCTTTTACCAAGTCTAAGTTAGATAAGGAACCACAGTAATTCCTTGATTAGGTGTAGAAGGTTACAGATATTATGGGGGTGACTGTTAGAGAGAGTGCTAAGCTAACTACATATTAGTTGCGGAATGTAGCTCACACGTTGTTAAAATAATGGAAATTAGAGAGGGCCACAGATGAAGGGCCCATAGAATGGGAAGAGTTTGCCACTGCTTTTCTAGATTAATTCTTTCACCAAGAACTGAGAGAAAATAAGGTGTTAGAGTTTATAAGCCTCAGGTAGGGCAATAAGATAGTGAAAGAGTATTCTCTTAAGTTTACTCAATTAGCTAGATATGCTCTTCATTTGGTGGCAGATAGTAGATCCCGAATGAGTAAGATTGTGTTTGGGTGAATAATAGTGTGTTCAAGGACTGTAGAACCGCAATGTTGATCAATGACATGGACTTGTATAGGTTAATTTCCATGCTCAACAGATATAGGAGTAGAATAATAAAGAGAGAAAAAACTAGAATAAGAGAGCTAGGACATGTAGTTTTAACTTTGCTCAGCCTAAATCAAAGGGTGGTAATCATTCTTAGTTCCGCCCAAAATCTTTAGTTCTATCTCCTTCCTCAGCTATTGCTCCAGTGCCAAAATTTAGTGTTCACAATAGATATAGGGCATCAGGTCCTACACCTTAAGGCAATATTAGTAGTGCCCGAACCCGTCCCCTTTGTCAGATTTGTGGCAAGAACCATCAAGGTATTTGTAGAGCTAGCAGTGAGTTTTGATTCAAATGTGGTAAACCAGGCCATAGAGTCAGAGTCAGTAGGTTGCCTATCCAGTGCTACCAGTGGGCAATGCCGAAACAAACTCAATGATCTTTAGTCCCAACAGGATCAGGAAAATTCTCCTGATATGGCCACTGGTATGTTATATATCTTTCATTTGCATGTTTACACTTTGCTAGATCTAGGAGCTTCTTTGTTTATATAGAAATTAATTTAAGAGTTAGTCCTGAAATTCTAGCAGAACCTTTCTCAGTCTCTATCTCAGTGGGTAAAACCATCATAGCCCAAAGGGTATACAGGAACTGCCCGATTATGGTATCTCAGAAAGTCACTTTAGCAGACTTGGTTAAATTAGAGATGGTCGATTTTGATGTCATTCTCGGCATAGAATGGCTTTATTCATGCTATCTCATATTTTACTATAGAAACATAAATGTCTAATTTTATTTTTGAATGAACCTGTCCTAGAGTAGAGGGGTAGTACCTCAACTTTTAGGGGTCAGCTTATTTCCAACCTAAGGGCTAGGAAAATGATATCTAAGGGATGCGTCTATTATTTTGTGTGAGTCAGAGACTCTAATTCAGAAACTCCCCATATTGAATCAGTCCTACTAGTGAGTGAATACTCAGATGTCTTCCCCGAGGATCTTTCTAGAGTTATTTCCGAAAGGGAAATAAATGTCCGAATAGACCTTCTTCAAAATACATAGCCCATATTTATTCCCCCATGCAAAATAACTCCAGCAAAACTCAGAGATTTAAAAGATTAATTAAAGGATCTCCTAGATAAGGGATTCATTAGACCCAGCATATCACCATAGGGAGCACCGGTCTTATTCGTGCGAAAGAAAGATGGTTCTCTCACAATGTGTATAGAATACTGCCAACTAAAAAAAGTCACGATCAATATCAAGTATCCACTTCCTAGTATTGATGAATTTTTGACCAAATTTTGGGTGCCAGTTATTTCTCCAAGATAGACCTCAGATCAGACTATCATCAGCTCAGATTTAGAGAATGTGACATTCTAAGAACAACTCTTAGAACTCAGTATGGTCACTTAGAATTCTTAGTCATGTCATTTAGTCTTACCAATGCCCCAACAACTTTCATGGACTTGATGAACCGTGTGTTCAAGCAGTACTTGGACATGTTCATCATAGTCTTCGTAGATGACATTCTTGTCTATTACTTCAGTGAACATAGTCATGCAGACAATCTTAGAATAGTATTTCAGACTCTCAGTAATCATCAGTTGTTCGCTAAATTCAGTAAGTGGAAATTTTGGCTAATTTCAGTAGCATTCCTTGGTCATATCATTTCCAGTAATGGCATTAGAGTTGATCCCCAAAAGACTAAATCCATAAAAACAATCCCAAACCCACCTCTCAAATAGATGTCAGGAGTTTCTTAGGTTTGACTGGCTATTACCGTTGGTTTATTGAAGGGTTTTCTTATATTGCATCCCCCATGTCAAGATTGACTCTGAAGAAAGTCTAGTTTTAGTGGTTAGATTCATATGAGAAGCATTTTCAGGAGTTGAAGACTCAACTCACCTCAACCCCAGTTTTGACTCTTCTAGATAGTTCAGATGGGTTTGTCGTGTACTGTGATGCATCTAAAGTAGGTTTAGGTTGTGTCCTTATGCAGTATGGTAAGGTCATAGCCTACACCTCTAGATAGCTTAATCCTCATTAAAGAAATTATTTGACTCATGATCTTGAGTTAGCAGCCGTAGTATTTGACTTAAATATTTGGAGGCATTACTTGTATGGGGTGCATGTAGATGTGTTCAAAGAACACAAAAGCCTTCAGTACATATTCTCTTAGAAAGATCTAACCTTCATTAGAGAAGGTGGTTAGAGCTCTTGAAAGATTATGACATGTGTGTCCTTTACCATCCGGGCAAAGCCAACGTAGTAGCTGATGCTCTCAGTAGACTATCTATGAGTAGTGTTACTCATGTTGACAAAGATAAGAAGAAGTTAGCTCAGGAAGTTGATCAGCTTGCCCAACTAGGTGTTCGCTTAGTCGACTTAGCAGAAGGTAATGTGTGGGTTCAGAATAGTTCAGAATCATCTTAATTTTTAGTGGTAAAGGAAAATCCAGATAGATATCCCAGTCTAGTCAAGTTAAAAGAATCCATCAGATATCAAAAGGTAGAGATTTTCTCCTAAGGGGAAGATGGTGTATTGGGTTGTTAGGGTCATTTATGTACTCTAGGAGTAGATGAATTAAGGCATAAATTCTTGCAGAAGTAATGGTGCGCGTTACTCTATTCATCCAAGGGTCACTAAGATGTACCGCGATTTGTGGGAGATCTTTTGGCGAAGTTGGATGAAGAGAGATGTTTAAGTGTTTTTGGCTAAGTGCTCAATATGTCAACAGTTTAAGATTGATCATTAGAAGCCTAGTGGGTCTATGTAGGAGTTTAATATTCCCATATGGAAGTGGGAAGAAGTAAACATGGACTTTGTGAAGAGTTTGCCTCGTACTCATCGTCAGCATGGTTTAGTTTGGGTCATTGTAGATAGGATGACTAAATCAGCTCATTTTATTCTAGTCATACCTATTATTCAGCTAAGGGTTATGCCAAACTCTATATCAGAGAGTTGGTCAGATTGCACGATTTTCCATTATCCATTATCTTAGATAGAGGTACCTAATTCACCTCTTATATCTGGAAAGCATTCTAAAAGGGTCTTGCGACCCGAGTTCATCTCAGTATAGCCTTTCATCCTTAGACAGACAGTCAAGCAGACAGGACTATGAAGACTCTAGAAGGTATGCTGTGAGCATGTGTGATTAATCTTAAAGGAAGTTGGGATGACCACTTGCCTTTGATTGAATTTTCATACAAAAACTACTATCATTCCAGTATTCAGATGGCTCTATTTGAAGCTCTCTATGGTAGAAGATGTAGGTCTCCAATCGATTGGTTCGAAGTCTATGAGGCCACAGTTGTAGGGCCTAACTTAGTATTCAATACCTTAGAAAAAGTCCAGTTGATAAGGGAAAGGCTCAAGACAGCTCAGAGCCAACAAAAATCGTACGCAGATGTGCACAGAAAGGATCTCAAATTTGAGATTGGTGATTATGTGTTCTTGAAAATATCTCTTATAAAGGGAGTGAAGAGGTTCGGCGAGAAGGGAAAGATAAGTCCTCGATATGTCAGTCCCTACAAAATTTTTAGTCGCTTCGGCATAGTAGCTTATGAGCTTGAATTGCCTTCAGACCTCACTTTAGTCCATCCAGTTTTTCATGTTTCCTTTCTTAATAAGTGCATAGGTGGTAGTTATAGTCCCTATAAAGGGCATAGATGTTCAGAACAGTCTCTATTTAGAGGAAATTCTAGTTAAAATTCTTGACTACCAGATCCGTAGACTGAGGAACAAAGAAGTTCCTCTAGTCAAGGTTTTTTGGCGGAATCATTCCGTTGAGAGAGCTACTTTTGAAGCAGAAGCAGGCATGCAAACCAAGTACCCTTACCTCTTATCTGAAAATTTAGATTCAGATCAAGGTAACCTTTCTCCTTAAGCTTACTCAGTTTCATGCTCAGATTTCCATAATAAACTTGGTATCAATTACTAGTGAATATTTAGTCATGCATTCATGTGTCAGTTCCTTCATATATTCATGCATCAGATATGCATGCCTAGTATGGGAAACTTAACTTATCAGTAACCCCAGTTACGCATTCATGGTTCAGATCAGTCATGTAATCATGCATTAGATATACATGTTCAGTATGAAATTTCTATAAGTCAGTAATGTCAGTCCTATACTCATGTTTTAGATGTTTACGTTCAATAAGTAAGTTTAATATTTCAGCATTCTTAGCTTAGTTAGTCCCATTTGAGGATGAATGTTCCCAAGGGGGAGATATTGTAAGATCCCGCAAAATCCTAAGTCTAATTCATCCCCTTGAAGCTTGATAGTGCATTCAACACTTAGAAAATTTTAGCTAAGTGTTAAGAATTAGTTTCTTTTAAATCATTCAAACATCAAGGATTTATTTCATGACCTTCCCGGTCGCAGAAATTTGATTTTTAAGTTAATTCATGATTGAGGAAGTCAATAGGTCCTATTAGGTGAGTTCCAAAATTTTGGAATCCATTTAGGGCATTTTTGGAAGTGAAAAATAGTAACACTGCGAAATTAGCGTGCGGCGCACACTCTCTATTCCGGTGCACTAGGGCATGTGGATCACGTTATAACACTCAAACTACACCTCTCTTACAAAAGAGTAAGTGATCGTTGTCAAATATATAACCTATGTATGTTGGGGTCGAATCTCTCAGGGAATATGGTGTTAATTTAAATTATTCATGAGTCAATCAACTGATAGTTAGCAGTTTCCTGTAAATGGGGGGTTTTTGGAAGGGTAACAAGTAATTATGCTTGACTTCAGTTTCAGTGTTTGTAATCGATATTTTATGGAGAACAAGAGTTCTGTTTACTATGGGTGTTGGTACTTGATATACACTAGTAATGGTCCATTATTCTTATGGTAGGTGGGAACAATGGATTATCCTTGTCGAAGTGATGTCTAAATATTTCACAACCTATTTAGACATTCAATTACTTTATTCTTTCAAACTTAGTGAATTTATATTTTGTAACAGGATATTGTCTCAAGTTAATTAACCTTGTTATAACGTTAATTATTAAATGAAAGTTTTATGCTTCCAAGTTCCTGTTGATAATTCACTTCCTGCTAGGGATGATTTCTTATTTCAAGAAAATCACTAGTAGGCATGACCTATCATTTGCAACCAATAGACAATATGTAAAAATGAGGAATTAACAAGGAGTTCCTACTACCTTTAGAATCTTGAACACCTAGTTACTTTACAAAACAAACCCCATAGATCCCATAACTCGGGTTAAGGAAATTAGCTACTCATAATGTAGAAATTAACAACACAATTTGTATTCATAATTCGATAAATGAAACTTACAGAATAACGAATTTCAACAAGTGTCTCTTAGATTAGATCGCAGTAGAAATCCCAAGAAAATTATGATAACAATCTCTCAAAAGTTAATTGTAGAGTTATAGAGAAAACTAGAGAGTGAATAGTGTATGTTCATGAAGTTCTAGATGCTTAGAAAACCCTCAACTATGCCTTAAATACTTTAGCCTAATTATTGAAATAAATCACAGATTACAGATCTTTTCTCGCAGAGGTGACGATGAAGTGTGATGCCTTATCAGGAGTCTGACAACATATCAGAAATGTCGTCATGTCCTTCTCCAAGTTTGATGATTTCTGTCTTACGCTGGCAATGACACTCTGATGGCTTATTAGGAGTATGATGACTTATTAGAAATGTTGTAAACTCCTCTTCAACTTTCATAATCTCTGCCTTAGGCTGACGACATTCTTGACGGCTTATCAGACACCCGACGACTTATCAGGAAATGTTGTCATACTTCTACTCTAACTAGCTTACACTATCTACAGTAGATGATGAATCTGATAACTTATCACAAAGTTGATGACTTATCAGACAAGTCTTCAACTATACTATCTTGGCACTTTTTCCAAATTTACCTCTTTTGCACTTATTGTCTTTGGTTTTCTTACATCTCAACTTTCCGACATTATCAAAAAAAAAACAATCAAAAACGACAAAAGTTGATTAAGACATTACAATTATTTCTAGTTAAAAGCCTCAAATTTGTTATTATTTGCTCACCCATCAACACCCTCAACTTAAAGCAATTGCTTGTACTCAAGCAACTTAAACATAACTAAGAGGATACAAAGCACATTTGACAGTCAATCATCCATTTTACCTTAGTACTTATTTACCATCTCCAAGGTTAATCATCTTAAACTCAACTGTGTATATTACTAAAGTCAAAAATGTGACACAAATGAATTATGGCATTAACTTAGCAACAACAACTATGTATATACCAATATTACTTTACCTAAATAAGTTAGGAACTAGCAACATAACCAGTGTACCCATACAACAAAAAACCACCTCCTCACTCATATAAGAAATCACACATTTAATTATGGGGAAAATCAACAGATACTCACTCTCAAAAAGAAGTTCTAGTCTATGTATGCCAAATACCATAAGCTTGCCCTTATTTTTATTACAAAGGTTTTCAGACAGGTAAGCTAGGTTAACTATAGGTCTTTTCTTTAGCGTGTAATGTAGGCTAAGGGATGGTATGATACCTAATGATGTTTAAAGTGACTAATCCTCCTTGTCACTACACTAACTTTTGGGGCCTCACTTATTTACCTTTACCTGATTCTCTCCTTTCTTGATCACACATACTCTGAATGGGTGCAATATTTTCGACAATTATTTCTTTTTTTCACAACTTTTCTTTTCTTATTCTGTTTCACTTGCACATAAATTTTTATTATTTTCTTTTATACTACATTTCTTCATAAATATTTTACATCACACACCCCTATGATAGCCACCCTCAACTTAGGCCATTTTCCTAAGTCAAAGTGCACAATGTCCAAGAAGCTCTGGGCCTAGGCCCGCACGGCTTTAAAACGCATCACTAGGGAGTAAGGATTTCTCACTTATATACCCAATATCCCTCCTGTGTTTTATCTATATGAGACTCCTTCCTAAGTTGGGGTGTATGTTACGGACTAAGCATCCTCGCTGAGGTTTGACCCACCGAATAGGATTTGCCAAGACTCAGGATTGAGGTTTTCCCCACCTTACCAGGATTTTCCTACACTCAGTTTGAACTCTAGCCCACATCGACAGGGACTACACAGGAGAGACTCTAATACCATTCTGTCATGACCCGGCTCGAGGCCCTGGCTGCGACGGGCATCCCAAACCACACAGGCCTGAGATAACCCTGTCTCTGCCCAACCCACTAGTGATATTATCCACTCTGTGCCTAGGCCCATACATATTTAAAATGCGTCACTAGGGAGTAAGGCTTTCTCATTTATATACCCAGCATACCTCCTGTGTTTTATCGATGTGGGACTCCTTCCTAAGTTGGAGTGTTACAACATACTAGTATATGTAATCTCAACTTAGTTCATGTATCATGTCTCAGTGACGAATTCCAGATATTGAGTCACAACTTAGTTCCTAGGTTCCTTGAGCATCGCCTCAATTTTTCTCTCAATATCTTAGCCAAGTCAGCATTCTTTGAGGGACCTAGTGTCCCAAGGGGAAGATACCCCCTAATTCCTTAATTTTCTCATGTCTAAAATTCAGTTTATCTTGGCATAACAAATCCAGTTTAGAGTATAGAGTACTCATAAGTTAACCCTCAAGTTCAGGCTTTAGCTGTAAGCAAGTACTCAGAAGCTCAGTCTAGTTCATGGTACTCAAGACATGGCACACGATATAGACTCAGTTCAGTTTATGTGTCAGATTTCAAATTCAGTCATGTTCTCATATTTCCACTCATGCATGTTTAGTAAACGATCTCAGGATTTATTAGCGTTTCCGCTTAAGGTAATAGTCCTCTTCAATCTTATTCAGATTTATGTTAAGTATTCAGTACAAACTTGGTATTCAATTCCATGCTCAGTTCCCAGTTCAAACTTGGTATCTTTACCATTGCATGTTTAGTCACATGTTCATGAGTCAGTTCTATCATGTATTTCCGCATCAGATTTGCGTGATCAACTTATTAGTACTTTCAGTCATGCATTCATGTATTATGTCAGTCCTATAATCATGCATCAGATATGCATGGATTCATCTTATTAGTTATGCATCAGATATGCATTCTCATTCGCGAAACTTAGTTCATCAGAACACTCAATCCTTCATTCATAAATCAGTTATCCATGCATCTGATATTCATGTTTAGAGCCAGGACTTATGATAAATCAGTATCTAATTTATGAAATTCAGTTACTGATTTAAGCTATAGTATCTGATGCATGAAATTCCCCAAGTTATGATAACCAGGACTTATATATGTTCAAGAAATGTCATGTATGTCAGTCTCCTTCCATCGAGTCCTAGGGGTACTTGTACCCAAAAACTATACCTGTGTGTCTAGAGCCATGTCATGTTTTAACAATACTCTCAGTCAAGCCATGTTCCATAGAACTCAGTCAGTTATGTGACTCAAGAAAGTTTAGTAATCTCAAAAAACTCAATACTCACTGATATTGGAAACTTGAGTAATTATAGTTCTCTTATTAACTTTAGTACTCTCAATCAGTCCTCAAAAACTCAGTATATTCCATTCATCATCAAAATCCAGTAAACTTAGTTTAGCTCTACTAAAAAAATCCCACTAGCAATAGTTCAGTTCAATTAATCAGTTCAGTTTAATTAATTAGTTCAGTTCAGCTAATCAGTTTAGTGTCTATTCAGTTGGGAGTAGGATTCAGCACCGAGTGAACCCAAGGATGGGGAGACACCTGAGTCAGAGGGTACGATTCTTAGTAGCAATCTTTGTGTTCCAGAACTACGTATCCAACGTAAGTTGAGATGTCCCTACCCATAGGGATAATGCATCTCCTTTGAGTTTACCTGATAGTAGGGCAGACGGAATAGGCTCCCAAATATAGAATAGGGTTCCTCATATGTTGTCTCTACCCATGGCACGATATTGATACCCTTCTAATCAGGGAAAAGATTGGACCCCACCAATTTAATTTTAGGGTACTTCGGTTAGATGATTACCTCCCCAGTCTCAGTTTCAGTCTCATTCTCAGTCTCTGTAAAAGAACTCAGATAGTTCTTCAGATTCAGGACTGTCAACTACAGTCACCCTTTTATTACGAAACTCAGCTAGTTCCACTATATTTAGTACTGTCAGATAATGTCATTCATGTTATCAGTCATATCAGTTCTCAAAACTCATATTATTAGAATTTCCAGTTATCAAAACTCATATTATCAGTATTTATATTCATGACTATCAGATACAGTGAATTAAATTTATTCTTTATAATTAGATTGCCAGATATAGTCAACCAGGACAGTTCTTCATAATCAAAACTGTAAAAAATAGTTATCCATGTATCAGTAATGTAGTTTCAGTCCTTCAGTATTCAGCAATACAGTATCAGCTCCTCACTCATTAGTGATTCATATATCGATATAAGTAAACTCAGTCAATTAGTATCTCAGTATCAGTAAGATCATGTTGTCAGTATTCAAACTTTGTAGTCTGTATTTCCATGAGTTTAGTTCCAGTTATTTATGTATGTATGTATTCTAATGTTCATATCAGTCAGCATTGTTCATGCATGTAAACCCTTTATATTTAGCCTACCTCACTTGCATACTCAATACATTCAAAAGTACTGATGCATTTGCACTATGGTGTTTCTTTTATTCTACACTATAGGTACAGAGACACGAGTTCCAGATCAGTAGTAGCATTCTAGATTTTAGCAGAAAGAGTTAGTAGTGAGTCCTCATCATTTGAGGATGATATTATTTGATTAGTTCAATCTGTTATTTCTTATTTTCTTTCATTAGTTGGGGACATGTCCCATCAACTCCTTATTTAGTACAGTTAGAGGCCTTCAGATAACTACAATATTTTCAAACTGTAGCATGTTAGAAATTTATTGCAGACTTTTTTTGGTGTTGTTATACCATTTTAAGACATTTGGTTATTACACGTTTATTTAGCTTGAACCTTATGGCCTTATAGTACACATGTTTTTGCATTTTCATGTTATATTATGCAGTATACAGTTTTAGATATTAGTCATGGGTTAGCTTATGGTGCTTCGGGGTCATGATCACCGTGTAGCATTCCGGTTTAGAAAATCAGGGTGTTACAGGTTGATTGATTCAACGACTTGATTTAGGAGTTGCTTGATAGAGTAAGGTGATTAAGAATAGGTTGAGGGAAACTCAGAGTAGGCAGAATGCTTATGAGATGGTACACTTTATGCCATGAGATTTAGAGTTGGTGATTAGGTATTTCTACACATGTTGCAAATGAAGGGAGTCTTAAGGTTTTGAAGGAAAGGAAAACTCAACCCTAGATATATTGGACCCTTTGGGATTCACTACATAATTGGTAAGGTGGCTTATGAGTTAGATTTACCCCCATATTTTGCTTATGTCCATCTATTTTTCTATGTTTCCATGTTATATTGATATATTCCTAATCCATATAATGTGCTTAGGTTGGACTTAGTCCAGTTGGATGAATGATTGAACTTCGTGGAGGATCCTATGCTTATTTTGGCTAGTGATGTTAGGCAGTTGCACACTAGGAAAATTCCTGTAGTTAAGGTTCAATAGAGACACAACCCAGTATAAAAAACTACTTGGAAGATTGAGAGCGCGAACCTAGTATCCTCACATTTTTAGGCTTTAGATATATCCTAATACTTTAATTTCACAGATAAAAGTTCTTTTAGTAGTGGATATTGTAATGACCCTTCAAATCATTTTTTATATTTCCACTCATTTTTTCTATTTAAATCTTTGTTATAGCCGACCCAAGTAATTTATGAATTGATGGAACTTATAGTTTGGTTACCAAGTGGTTCATTTGTTTTTTAGGGCCAATTCCCTATTTGAAAGTCTTTGCTGGTTCAAATTGGTTACCAGGCAAAAACTTTAGGCAGACAACCTTGTATGCCAGTTTGACTACTCCAATAGCTCTGGAATGTTTATTTAAAGGTAGGGTTACCCTTGGTCGGGGATTCAAGGCTCCTAAACTCATTTTAGGCTATTGGTTGGAAGTTTAGAAAAATGGTAAGTAGGTATGGGACCCACTTTTCAGTAAAACAACCTAGAATTTAAGTTTTAACTATGCCCTTTAATCCAGAAAATTGCATTTGATAGGGTAGCATAGTTTATTTGTGCATATGAGATTCTTGATAAGTCCCGAGGGATCGACAATCTTTTTCTTCAGATAGTTCACCTAGTTCAGAGGCCATTGGGTTACTTAAGCTGATGTCCACTAAAGTACCTAACTAACTTGTTAAGCAGTCAAATTGGAATAGTCAAATGCTTCTAAAGTAGGACAACTATCACTTAAACAGTACTAACTGAAGTATCTAGGGACTGCTTAAGCAACACCTATGTAGTCCTTAGGGTATCTATAAAGTGATACTAGGTTTCTTAAGCGATGAATGCTTAAATGGCCTAGCATCCCCTTAAATGGCACTCGTGGACCTACGAAGGGTATAAATACCCTACTTATCTCTTTTTAACCATTTCTCATCCATTCGCAAGAATCTTAAAGCCTAATAACTAGGAAAGCTTAGGTATAACATTTGTTGGTGGTTTTGGAGCTTGGATAAGGATTATTTATGCTATTCTCCTTCAAAATTATGGTAACTCCGTTATTTTTATGGTTAATTTCCTCATTCTTATTTAAAATACCTATAATATTGGTATCTTTATTTTCGCACCATTATAGGCAGGAATTCACCCATTTTAGGGTAAATATTTATTGAGCATAGAGGACGTTGAGTTTGTTTTGAGAATGAGGTTTTCATAAATAGGCCTCATATGGTATTTTTATGTAATTTTGAACCCAAAGAATAATAGTCCATTATGGCTATCATTGTTATTGTATGAATGCGTAGACTATGATTTTGATAGCGTGGCACCTTACCGAAACTTCTCAAAAGGGAAAATAGGTGAGTTGATAGATTCTTCATGTTTTCTTCAGCACCCAGTTAGGTTAGGTGTACCTTCTTCATAGATTGATCTATCTCATAGTATGATTATTATATTATACTAGGTATGAGGTAGAATTTATATGTTAGAAGTAAGAGAGATATTAGTTGCCTTAATTAGGCGGTTAGGTTATCTTAAAATTACAGAACTCGAGTAGTTAGGGTAGTTATTCATGGCATAGGTAGTTTGAGCTTTATGATATATATTTATAATTGAAATTCCTTAATAACTCAAGGTAGTTGAAATTGTCCTAGTTATTTATGTTGGAGTGGGATTGTCCTTAGTTGCTTAAGTTAAGGAGTTTTTCCTTAGTTTCTACTAATTTAGGTTGGATTGACTTAGCTGTTCATATTTGGTAAGTATTTACATCTTAGGACTAATTATGGCTTTCCTGACATCCCAAAATGAACTTATATACATTATCCTTATTCGGGGTAGAAGTTGCCTAATGAAATTTTGGGGATTAGAAATGGGCCTCTCTAGCGCACCTTAGGCCAAGACTTGTGATAACCTTGTAGACTCATTTATGTATGGTATACTCTTATTAATGGTAGGTTTGACACTATAGGAGGTTGAATCTAATTATTGAGTATTTTAGTTGGATATTGGAGGATTGATGCTAATTTTGAGTATTGCTGATGATATTGAACATATGTATGATTAATGGTATTATTTATAAGTATGATTTAGGACTTATAGATGTGCTTATTTGTGTTGATTCCGGACATGGTTAATAAAATGGACTATTGATATACTTAGTGCTATAAATATTGACATAATTAATGGAAATATCTTATAAATATGATGTACTATAGATATGATAGGATATGGGTTATAGACATGGCATGGCTTATATGTATGGTTTGACTTATTATATAATATGGTGTATGGATATGATTTTATAAATATCATAGCATATGGCTTCTAGACATGTCATGGTTATATGTGTGATATGGCTTATGATATAATATGGTATTCGGATAGGATTAGCAACTTATAGATATAATGGGTGGCCTATAGATAAGATATTGTTATAAATTCTGAATATGCTTTATAATATTGATTATAATTTTAGTATTGATATGGATTCTGGATAAGTCTAATAATATGGTTTATAAATATGATTATGAATTGAAGTTATGATTCTTGGTCTAATGTATAAATATGGATAGAGGGATGGTTTATAGATATGAATCATTGGTATGGTCTATTGAGTTTAGCTTATTTAAATGGATCAATAAGATGGCTTATTGGCATGGTTTATAATTATGAGTTTTGATTCAAGTCTGGCAATTGTTGATGGTGTTCATGATATGAATTTCGGTTCAAGTCCGGCAAAATTTATTATAATAGTGTTGATGCTATTGAGTTCTTTTTAAGTCCGACATTGAGGATTGTTCGTGATGTGATACTGGATGGATGGATTCTTGGTTATGGTATGACACTTGGTAGAATACAGTTATTTGATTATTAATTTCTTTGATTGTACCCTCCAGGTTTGTGGGGGCCTGCATTGGGTAATTTACCTTTCCACACTTATTAGCTTATCGAGGGCCAATATTGTAGTAAATGGTATGATCTTTATGTTATTAGTCTATCATGCATTTATTTATCTATGTACTGTAGTATCGGAGCTTATTTCTAGGTTTTCCCCTTTTATCTCCACTTAATTTTTCTTTTCTTGTATCTTAGCAAACTTATATCATGATTTAGCTCAGTCGGCTGAAGATGCCTATAAGTACACATGGTTTGGGTACTCATACTACACTTATGAACCTTATGGTACAAATCCGAGTACTAGTTTTTGAAATGATTCTACGTTAATGCAGAGTTAATTTTTGAGATTGGGTGAGCTCTAAGAGTAGAGCTACCCCTTTTCCTTTTTATTTATCTATGTCTTGTCTTTCATCTACAAGATGGATTCTATTTTACTAGTTAGTACTCATAGTTCTTTTGTAGTAGCTTTTGTTATGACATTGATTATTCTTGGGATGTTTGTTGGTTTTCTCTCTTTAATTGTTAATTTCTAGCTTTTATGCAATTTTCACCAATTTAGCCCATTGTATCTAGCTTCGGGCTATGGTTTGGCTTACCTACTACTGGGTTAGAGTAGTTGCCATCATGACACATAAGTTGGGTCATGACAAATTAGTAATAGAGCGTAGGTTTTATCGTTATTGTTAGTACAAATTCAAGGGTCTTGTAGATTAATGTGGATCAAAACATTGACATTCATTTCTTATCTTCAGTAGGCTATAGGAATTTCTTAGAAGTTCTTCACTTCTTTCTCTCATTTCGTGCAAAAAGTTTGAGTTGGTTTCTAAACCATTCCTTTGGTTTCTCCCTTTCACAGATAGCTAGAACATGAACTATCGCTAAACGAGTCGAAGGTCACAAGACCAAGGCTAGGGATCCTAACACTATTTATGGATCACCTAGAGGTCGTTGATAGCCTCGATATTTGTCCTCAGCTAGTAGGAAAGGATAAGGGGCCTTCACTGGTAGGGATAGCAATAATACGGTGGGTTGCGAGTGTAGTGTGGGTCTTTTCTAAACCTGCAAGTTTTAAAACCGCACTACACTGCACCTCATTACCTTTAAAACCATATAAACCCGCCTCGCATTCATACCTGCGCATAACCGCACCGTAACACTCCATGTTTTTATTTTTTCCTTTTTTTGAAAAATTAGTAACTCAATTGAAAATCATAATATTTTCAAATCAACAACTAGGAAATAATAACTAATTTCTACTATATCACTTTTCACTAAAAAACTGTCAAAAAGTATAACGCGTACAAGTAATTATCAAATATCATATTTTTATTAAAATGAATAAAGATGTTAAAAAATCTACTATAAAATTATTTATTTGATAGTGTTATATATTTCGTTTAAGTATCTTAAAATTTTATGTAAGGAATACATATAATTTTATGTATATTCACGAGAACAATATTAATTTTTAGCTTTTTTAAAATTTAAATCCGCATATACCCGCAACCCGCACCGTACCTCACCATTTTAAAAAAAAACTTACATTAACCCGCATCACACCCACACGACTGTATAACTTAAAACTTGCACTGCCCTGCATTGCTTAAAACCCACACCACACCCACATCGCCCCATTGTCATCCCTATTCACCGAATCTTATTCCTATTCTTGTGTTGGAGATTCTACTACCCCAGCCAGTGATGCACTAGGGACCAGGCTAGGCTCCACTGGGATATTCTTCTTCAGTTCTTAGGGATGCTCTGGTTTAGCTTTTAGGGTTGCTTGGCGGCGCATTGTTTGATGTTGCATAGTCAATAGGTTAGAGTGGTACTAAAGTGGGGGCATAGCCTATAGATGTAAATCTTAGAGTTAAGGTCCCTCCTGCGCCAACAGTTGATCTGTCAGTAGTTTCTCAGTATGTGGCTTCCCAGCCTGCTGTGTTTACTGAGGAGTAGAAGATGTTGGGTAGATTCTTGAGATTGGTTTCACCTAGTGTTTTTGGTGCACCAAGCTTGGATACTTTTAAGTTTCTGATTGCTTGTGAGGATAGGCTGCTTAATTTAGGTTTAGCTGAGACTCATTGTGTGAATTACACTACTTTTTAGTTACAATTGACTGCTAGATATTGGTGGAGATGTTATACTTATTCCAAGTCAGCTAGATCTTCTCTTTGACATGGACTCAGTTCTACAAGACCTTTTTGGAGAAGTATATGAATCACAGTCTTAGGGATTATTTGAGGGATTAGTTCTTAAGGTTGGAGCAGGGCACCGTGATCGTTGTGGAGTATGAGGTTTGATTTCATCATTTATATAGGCATATTACTTTTATTTTGACTACTGACTATGCGAGGGTTTGTTGCTTTATACAAGGATTAAGACTTCCTCTTAAAATGTCTACACAGAGTTTGGTTACTACAGGTAGGTCTTTTGCTAAGTTTCTGATCTTCTCAACTTATGAAGAGATGTGTTATGAGGCCTAAGGTAAGAGGTCACAATATCAGGTATGTTCAGTGGAGCCTTAGTAGCTCTTGATTTAGAGGCAGTGGTTCTCAGGGTAGGAGCCCTCTGCATCAACCATTTCAGCATCAAGGTTAGTATAGTAGACCTATTCAGGACACGTTTTAGATTATCGATGGAGGCCAATCTAGATCTAGTGATAATCCTTACTAAGGTCATGGTTTGTCTTCAAGAGGTTCACATTTTATCTATTCTAGTCATGGTTTTTATTTTGGATCAACAAGATGTTCTTTTTTAAGTCCAATTCCTAGGGTATGTTATGATTGTGGAGTTTTCAGTCATTCTCAAGGAAGTCCCTTAGTCTTTGAGCTATTGTTCCTTTATCTTAGAATATTTCCCCTATTAGGGAAGTTCAACCTTAGCTAGAGGTGGTATGCATGGTCTTAGAGGTCCATAGGGTAATCTCTAAGGATCTTACGAAGGTAGAGTAGGAGATTAGGCAAGAGCCCAGTCAGATGACAGGCGTGGTCAGTTGTACGTAGAACCTTCTAGGCTCGAGGTTGAGTCTTTGGATGTTATTATCATAGGTATGATCTTAATGTGTCGTCAGTCGAGCTTTGCTTTATTTAGTTTGGGATTCACTTATTAATATGTGTCTTCTTATTTTTCTCCATAGTTAAATTATCTCGGTATTCATCATCTATGCCTCTTTATTTATCTGCTCACATGGGTGATTTTTTAGTAGTGGACAGAGTTTTCAGATTATGTGTTGTAACTATTAGAGATGTTGATACTCATGCAGACCTTATTATATTGTACATGGTGGATTTTGATATTATTTTGGGCATGTACTAGCCGTCCCACAATAATGTGGTCATGGATTGTTTTACCTAGACCATTAACTTAGCCATGCCTGACATACCCTCAATAGTGTGGCAGGGAGCTATTAGCTACAAGCCAACAAATATTATTACTTATATGTGTGCTACGAGGATTATTTTGATATGTTGCAAGTTTTATCTTGCTTATATTTATGATGTCAATGTGGGGAGTCTATCACATCACTCTGTTCCTATTGTTTGTGAGTCCTTTGATAATTTCCCTACTGATCTACCTAGTATTCCTCCTGCCCATAATATTGTGTTTGTTATTGATATTTATTATAGCACCAACCTATTTCTATGGAACATTAGCATAGGGCTCCAGTCGAGCTTAAGGAGCTAAATTCTTAGCTCTAATATCTTTTTGGTAAGGGTTTTATTAGGATGAGTATGTCTCCTTAGGGAGGTCCTATGTTGTTTTTAAAGAAGAAAGATGGCTCTATGCGTGTGTTTATTGATTATAGGCTGCTTAATAAGGTGTCGGTGAAGAACTATTAACCTATCTCTCACATTGATGATTTATTTGATCAGCTTTGAGAAGAACCAATGTTCTTTAGGATTTATTTATGGTTTGTTTACCATCAATTAAGGATTTGGGCTAAGGATATCCTAAAGATATACTTTAGGACCTGTTATGGTCATTATGATTTCTTAGTGATGTTTTTAGGTTGACTAACGACTCGGCCGTGTTTATGGATTTTATGACATGAGTGTTCAATCCTTAGTTGGATTCTTTCATGATTGTTTTCATCAATGACATTCTAGTGTTTCTGAGGAGTAGAGAGTAGCATGCCCAACATTTGAGGATTGTGCTCCATACTTTGAGTGATAATCTTCTTTTTGCCAAGTTTTCTTAGTGTTAGTCTTTGCTTAAGTCAGTGGCATTCCTAGGGCATGTGGTGTTTACAAATGGTACTATGGTTGACCTGTGAAGATTAAGGCTATTTTTGATTGGGCCAGGCCTAAACTCTGATAGAGGTTCTTAGCTTCATAGGCTTGACGATTACTATAGATGGTTTATGAGAGTTTTGCCACTATTTCAGCACCTACAACCAGATTAATCTGGAAGGAGGTTCCTTTTTGATAGTCTAAGAAGTGTGAGTTGAGATTTGGAAAGCTCCAAAACTTTCTTACTTCGGCTCCTATTTTGTCTTTTCCTATTGATGGTTGGGGATTCGTCCTAGATTGTGATGGTTCTTGTGTTGGTTTGGCTTTTTTATTGATGTGATAGGGTCATGATATTGCTTATGCTTCGAGGAAGTTGAAGGCGCACGAGCACAACTACCTTACTCATGATTTTTAATTTGTAGCAGTATTTTTTATGTTTACGATTTAGAGGCATTATCTTTATGGTGTGCATTATAAGAACTTCATGGATTATCATACTCTTCAATATCTTATGACCTGTAGGGAGATTAATTCTATGTAACATAGATGGATGGAGTTTTTTAAGGATTATGATATCTTTATGTTGTATTATCTGGGCAAGGCGAACATGGTGGTAGATGCCTTGAGTCAGAAGGTGGTTTGTTTGGCTTGTATTTTAGTTCTTCAGAGGTTGTTGGAATGGGACACCCATACATTCGCCAACTTGATTGTACAACTTGATATTTCATACCCTAGTAGGATTTTTGATATTGTTGAGGCGAGGTGCTCACTATTTTAGGATATTCGGGATTGTTAGTTCTAGGATAAGAGACTTTTCATCATTTGTGATTTGGTGTTGAGTGATTATTCCAAAGAGGTACATCATAGATTCTGATGGTGTCTTTAGATTTGATACCCACAGTAGTGTTCGGAGGATTGATGACTTGATTCAGTCAATTTTGCATGAGGCTAACAATTCTAGGTATTATATTCACCATAGTATAGACAAATCATATAGAGGCTTGACACAAAATTATTGGTAGGTTTGTGCCCCCAAGCGCACATGCAAGGGTTCGTGGTCTTACAAAGTAGTAAAGTGGCCCTTTAGAAGCCTAGTATTGATCCCTAAGAGATTTGTTTTAACTACTATTAAATTCTAGTTCACAATTGAAATTAAATTCATGTAAAAGTAACCGAAAGAGTTTTTGTGTTGTAAACAGAAAGTAAATAAATAGTGGAAAAAAGTAAGATCTTGGACTATCAATAAAGAGTAACCTGCGGTTAAAGCACTGTGAACAACTTACTAAGCTATTGAACTTCATTAGTTATATTACTTATCTTGTTTGTTGATTCGCAGGGTTTATAGTATGATCATGGTATCCTGTTCCTCTAATCTTCTATCTAACAGGACATTACAACTACATTATTGAGCGGGGATGTAATAAACCATTTAGATGCATTAAGATGTCATCCTGTAAGTGAACAAACTAAGGTTTCTAGGTATATCCCTATCCTAGAAGCTAACTCAAATCCCTTATTTTATAAATGAATAAGAACCTTACTCTATTTATCCCTACATTCTATCCTCTTATTCCCCTTTTCGGGATCACAAATGATAATACATTTATTCTAAGGGTTGCTAATCCTTAAAATAGTTTTAAGAAGGATAAATAAAAAACCACATATGATAAGCAATCAAAACCAAGCTAATTCAAAGCAATAGTAATCATGTTCTTGGACTTAACCTCAGAAAGGGGTCGTTTAGCCATGCATGGATAAGTGTTTCCCGTCCCCTCTCCAAGCTTCAAAGTCTTCCATGGTGTCTAACAATGTTCTTAAGTGTCCTATTTATAGGAGGAGGATTTTGGCCGTGTGGGAGTCGGATCCGTGGAGCCCTTATCATTCATTCCTAGAGAGTAAGGTCCATAGTGCCTTTCTAATTCCCATTAAATTGTGTGTGCACCTTGCTTGTCATTCCCAGGGAATGGGGTGTGTGGCGTTCCCCTATCGCGAGGACTCACTGGAAAGTCCCATTGACTTCTAAACTCGTCTTTTGCATTTATCCTTCCATCCCATGAGTTGTGATGTTGTTTCCACTTGATTTCCATCTTGTGAATTATCTATATATCATCATAATCAACTCACCAAGCATCTTATAGTATCAAAAACCACGAATTAGAGCTCAAAACAACACAACATAAAAGACAACGACTAAAAACTTAAGCTAAGAATGCTAGTTTTGTCCTTTTGATCTTTCATTTAGTTTTGACTCTTGGATTATTTCAATTGAACCTTGAACACTATAAACAAGTTGTTCCATACATAATTACGGAATAATGACCTTAGGAACCTATTATACTTACTAGAATTTATCGAGATCTACTAAAATAACACCCAGCTTAAGCTAGTAACACTAGTTTTCTCATTTGAACTCTAGGTGACCTAATTAAGAACAAACTTCTTTGAGATACACCTTAAACATTGTAATTAAATACTTAACACTTAGATGCTGAATTATATCATCATTAACACATTAAGAACACAAGTTGTCCTCAAAACAAGGTTAAATAAGCTTGGATAACAACTGAAGTACATATATCCACCTCAGATCAGGGGTGTTATAAAAAGGGATATGGAAAACTTTGTAGCTCATTGCCTATGTGTTCTTCAGGTGAAGTTCAAGCATAAAAGAACTGGTGTATTTATTTAGAGATTGCCCATTCCCGTGTGAAAGTGGTAAAGGATTACCATGGATTTAATGAGTGGTTTCCCAAATACTTCCTAGGGTTCTGATTGTATTTGGGTCATTGTGGACAAGTTGACCAAGTGGTAACATTTCATTCCTAATTTAGATATCTTTTAGTGCTGAGAGGTTAGTCGGTACCTATATTTATAAGATAGTCCATTTTCATGATGTATATATATCTATCATTTCAGACCAATGTTTTGTTTACATTTGTAGCTTTTAGAGAGATTTTTAGGAGGAGTTGGGTACTCAGGTGTATATTAGTACATCCATCCATCCTCATACCAATGGATAGTTGGAGTAGACAATTTAGGTTCTTTAGGATATGCTCTTAAGCCTATGTTATAGATTTTGGAGGTCAGTGGGAGCAACACTTAGCCTTGGTAGAGTTTGCATATAGTAATATTTACCATTTGAGTATTGAGATGGTTTGAAGTTCTTTATGGTAGGTGATGTCATTCCCCAATTAGATGATTTGAGACTTTTGAGATTATACCCTATGTGATTGACTTGCTTCAGGATTCGCTGGATAGAGCCAGGGTGATTTTGGACAAGTTGAGGGCAGCTTAGAGTAGACAGAAGTCTTATACAGATCATAGGATTTGGGCCTTGATATTTGGATTTGGTTATTCCTTTGTGTATTAACAATAAAAGGTGTGATGAGGCTCAATAGAAAAAGAAAGCTCAGCTATAGATTTTTCAAATAATTTGTGAGGTACCTAATGAGTTGGCCTTACCCAAAGATTTTGTTGTTTTCCATCTAGTCTTCTATGTTTCTAGGTTGCGTTAATACATTCTAATCCATCTCATGTGCTTAAATGGGACACAATCTTGTTGGATTAGCAAATTGTAATTCAAAGGGAAGGGTGTGAATTGAAATTTTCTTTTGTGAGTTGACTACTGACCTTCACAATTGACTCGCCTGCAGATCAGAAAACTTCATAACCTGATTAAATTCAAAATAGTTAAGCAAGAAAGTAACAAATAGTAAAGTAATTACATAAAGATATATCCTGGATAGGCACACTAATTTAGTGCCTACGTCCAGTCCCTTTGGGTTTTAAAGGTTTCTTAGATTGTTGAAAGATTGGCCCATGTACAATGATAGGAAACAAGTTCTGAAGACTTATTTTGCTCTTCAGATCTTCTGACATAACTTCAGTTGATGTTACAATGTTGACTTGGTCCTACTCTTTATATAATAGTTGTAAGCTAAAGTTATAGAGCTTTGTAAGACTAAGAATGAGACACTTTGAATTTTCTCCTTCAAGTTGCATAAAAAGTGTTTTTCTTCTGTCTTCATCTTTTATAGTCTTTGGCTGCTACTCTATGTAAGAAAAATATTACATCCCGGGTTTTGGCCTTAGAAATTTTCCTTGAAAATCGTTCTCTGGAACTAATATGACTCCAAGGTATGAGCTGCATGCTGGGGTACGAGTGGTCATGACTTAGGGGTGCGAGTTGTAAGGATAGATACAAGTCATATCAGTGACTCATATGATGGCCAGTGTTTGATCCTCCTAATATTTTATTCTGCCAAGGATACAGATGAGGGGTACTAATCGTATGCTAAGGTTACGACCTAGTTAGATGAGTTGTATGCTAGACAATGTCTGATCCAAAGGTTAAGGCCTAGGTGCGACTAATAGAAACCAATCGTAATGAAGGGTAAGACTCAAGAGGGTCAGTCGTATCCCTATGATGGGCTTTTAAGAAACTTAAGTTGGGGTATTCTAGAAATTTCCGTGTTTACCCTAATTATAACCCACTACTTCTAATACACTTAGGGGGCTATTTACTCTTTTATTGTATTCATTAACATTTATAAAACTATTCCAAAACACATTATAATTCTCTTAAGAGTTTTTGGGCAAGAAAACTAGGTTTTCAACTTAGGGATTCCTTTAGGGATTTCTTTGGTGATTTTCTTTCCTCATTTTACTCACTTTAAGGCATGCATTTATTCCTTAATTACTTTTTCTAAAAAGGCATGGATTTTATGGATGTTTTCATGGTTTAATGTTGCATGGTTATAGTTTTCAACTATCACTTGAGGGTTTTGTTTATAATGGGTTGATTATGGTTTCCTATGGTTAATTATGCTTTTATATGAATTATTGATGGCTTTGGGCAATTGATTTGCATGGTAATGGTTTAATGATCTTAGGAATTAGTTTTGGTTATATTATACCCCAAGGTGTTTGATAAAATGCTTATAACGATATGTTCCTTACATTGACTTATTTAATAGAACTCTTGCTTAGTTTTAGCTTATATATGAAACTATAAGTGGTTTACAAAGGTTAAAGGCTAATTGATTATGCTTGTGGAGAACATAGTAGTCTCCCAAGAGGTTAATATGGTAAATGGAAAGGGAACTTGAGAGTCCCCTTAACCTAAATGGTTTGGTTATCGATAAATCTTGCAAGTATGGCTGGTACGATTCTACCACTAATAATTGGCCTTTGTAAAAAATAGTAATTGGATTGTTTGGACATGGTTTTAATTTGAGCATTAATGGCAGGATGTGTTACTATGCTGTAGAAGGTTGAGGTTCCAAGGGAATCGAAATTGGAAACTCATATTGGACGATATGAGGGGTCTTTAATGAACATGTGCTAGTGTCACATTTTATATGGGAGAGATGTATTAGTCATCCCATGGGATATTTTCTATTCGTGTGGCTACATGCAGTGGGACTCTTTTAGCAGGGGGAAATAAACCCACATGGCCCTTGGGTGTGGTTAAACAATAAGGTTACATAGCCCAGGTAAAAGGTTTTAAATGCACGCTAAACATTGATTCCCTTTCCCGACACTTATATATGCATACATTTACTTGGTTGTTTAAATGGCATTACATTATCCTTATGCTAAGATATATGCTAGCGGTTACTCGCTAACTCATCTACTGGCGAATGTATACCCATGATATTTATGAACTGGCCGTTTGACTCCTCTTACATAGTGAATTACTCAAAGAGAACATTTGTATTGAAGTGGTGAGCTTCTATTTTTCTGTAAGGATCCATTTCATGCTGTGGACATTCTTAGATATTTTTTTTGTTTTTGATATTGGTTTTGGCCATGGTTGGGGGCATGTCCTAATTAGATATTTGTATTATTTTTGACAGAGCCTTTGTGGTACTTTTGGGGTTAGTATGGACAAGATTGGCATTAGTGTCGGCCTTGGCATTGGATAAGTTGGGAGGCTAGCACCGTCGAACATGATTTCTTATTGTTCCATTGTATTACATTTTGGGTTTGATTATCATATTATGATTTGATATTCTCTTTGGTTTGGTATGGCATGGATGGATGGTTTGGTACTGATAGACTTGATCGGCTCAATCACGGTTGTGGCCCTATCCCAGAGTTTTTATGAGAGCAGTTACACAATTTTATTATATACTCAAAATTCAACTTATCTAATGCTGTGGAAGGTAGTTGGGTTCGGTTGAGGGGGCGGTCCCCGATCATGGTTGGACTTGGGCTGATGATTCGTCTAGGCCTTGGTTTGGGTCATGACAAATTGGCATATGAGCTTTAGGTTCTTGGTCAACTGGGATTCTACAAAGCCATGTCAAGTAGAGCCTCTTTTAAGGTGTGAAGTGCGCTACACTCATAAGAGAGAGGCCACGAGACATTTATTAATGTTTCATCTTCTTGAAATTCTCAGTCTTGGAATCTTCTCAAATCCTTTGTTGTTTGTATTTTAGATCATGCCTCCTAGATCTTGAACACAAGTAAATTCTTTCGTCCTATTTGGGGATAATGTTGAAGGGTACCTCCTACGTCTGGAGTGCATTTTTGATCTCATGGTACTATTCTTGATTGTGCTAGCGTTCCTGCTATTCCTCCTACTTCTTCTCTAGTCCCTCAGGTTAACATAATGAGCATGGAATTTTGTCAGTCTATTCATGTTATTGGTCAGATGGTCGCTGCTCTAACTAAATAGGGTACGGCTAGTGCTTTGTCTATTGAGGCCACAAGGGTTGGCCAATTTATGAAAATCGGTCCTCCTACTTTTATAGAAAAGAAGGTAAAGAAAGACCCAAAGGGATTCTTAGATGAACTAGAGAAGATATTTTGGGTTATGTAGGCTTTTAATATAGAGGGAGTTAGCTTTGCGGCATATCAACTTAATGATGTTGCCTATAAATTGTATGAGGAGTGGGACAGAGATAAGGGTGATATGGATGAAGAAGAAGGGTTGTGGGAGGACTTTTCTAATGCCTTCATGGATTGCTTATTTCCTCAAGAGTTGAGAGAAGCTAATATGGAAGAGTTTGTGAACCTCAGGGAAGGAAAGATGTTTGTGAGGTAATATGCCTTAAAATTTCATTAGTTGTCAAGGTATTCTCCTGACTTAGTGGCTGGTATGAGATCAAGAATGAGGAATTTTGCTTCCAAGTTGAATAAAGATTTCATTTTTGAAAGAAATACAACTTTTCTCATTAGGGATATAGATATTTCTACATTGACAGTCCATATGCAGCAGGTTGAGAATGAGAAGAGAAAGTAGGAAAAATTTAGGGATACGCAAAGAAAGAAGGGTAGATTTTTTATCAGGGAGGTGAGCAGTATCAGGGCGGTAGAGATGGTGGCAAATGATAGAAAAAGAAGTGGAGGACTTCTGGTTCCTTCTCTGCTACTAGTTCTCCTTTTCCATAATAGTTAGGCGACAAGCATTATCAAAGTGGTGATAATTCTCGAGCTCCAATTGTCCAATATTAGTTGAGTGGAGGTTAATTTATTTTTTCAGGCCCTTTTTTTCAGTTTTACAGTCGTCCTCATTAGGGATTCTTTGATGAACACAGAGATAAGTTATTTAAGTATGGTTGGTTAGATCATTGGCTCAAGGATTGTTCGGTCAACAAAGTTTCTGCAGGGGCAAATAAGATTTTGGTGGCTTCTTCTTTTACTCCTACACATGGTGTTGTGAAATCTGCTTCTGTTACTGCTCCTAGTTTTAGTGGTGGATGGAACAGGTTGTATCCTTTAGCGTCCCTGCTAGAATCTAAGGTATCACTTGATGTTGTTACTAGTACCTTACAGCTCTTTCCCCATGATGTATATTATTTGCTTGATTTGAAATCCACTATTTCTTATGTGACTAGTTAATAGATGTGTTTTTTGGTTTTGATTGGGAAATTCTTTTGGATCTTTTTTCATTTCTACCTCTGTAGGAGACTCGATCATTGTTGAATGGGTCTATAATGGTATGTGGTATCTGTTGGTAATAGGCAAACCTTGGCGGATTAATTTGAGTTAGGAATTGTAAATTTTTATTTGATTTTGTGTAAGGACTGGTTGCATTCTTGTTATGTGTATTTAGATTATCAGAGTCGTAAGGTCTTCTTTAGGTTCCCTGGTGAGCTGAAAATAGAATGGGAGGGTTGTTATTTAGCTCATAGGGGGAGATTATTTTCTTATCTTACATCTTGAAGGTTAATCTCTAAAGGGAGTCTTCATCACTTGGTCCAGGTTAAAGATTTTAACAGCAAAGGTCCTTTCTTACTATCAGTTCTGGTAGTTAATGAGTTCTTATAGGCCTTTTTGGATGATCTTCTTGGAGTTCCCCTAGATAGTGAAATAGAGTTTGGTATTGATTTGTTCCAGACACTCGTCCAATATCTATTCTTATGTATAGAATGACTTAGGCCGAGTTAAGAGAAATAAGGAGCAAATTAAGGATCTTTTGGATAAGGTGTTTATTCATCCTAGTGTTTCTCTGTGGGGTGCAGTGGTGTTGTTTCCACACAAGAAGAATGGTTCCCTTCGGATATGCATTGAATTCATTCAGTTGAACAAGGTAGCGGTCAAGAACTTGTAACACCCCATAAATTTTTTCGTACACTTATCGCGATTATATGGAGTCCTAAAGGCTTGCGTATGGGTTAAATTAAGTTTGTGGTGTTCGGAAGTATCCCGTCAATAGTTGTATGTGTAGGTATTGGAATAATCTTTCCAACGATATAAAGTTTGCCCAAAACAGAGGAGTATTTCATATAAGAAAGCACATTCGAAATTTCAAAACGGTGGTCGGGAAGCCTGTGAACAGTAAATCTGCAGGAAAATTACTGCAGCTAGGCAATTATTTTTTTTGGATCAAATTTAGACGATCATAACTCCTTGTACAAAAAGAAATGTGTGAGCTTCTATATATCGACAAAAATCTCCGAGAGTCTTCTTTCCGATGAAATTGGTTTCATCCAAATCCAATGTCTGAGTAAGGAGCTATACCCGTTCTACTACAGCCTATCAAAAAAAAAATAAATTGTGGGACAGATTTTTGGGTCAAATTTAAACGACCATAACTTCTTGTACAGGAAGAACTGGGTGGTATACTTTATATGAAAATGAAATCCCTTTGAATTATATTTCCAATACAATTCGTTTCACCCAAATACGATACCGGAGCAAAGAGTTATGATCGATTTACTTCAGCCTGCCAAAACTGTCTACTGGGGACAGATTCGAATTTATTTAAATTTTTAGGGCAAAATGGTCATTTTCTATTACCTCTTGGACGAAAATGGGTCTTTATAAACCTAAACTTAGCCTCATATATATCATATATCATCCAATTATTAAGATAAGGTGAAACCCTAGCCTAATTTCAACTTCAAATATTTTGTGATTCAACCGTAGAAAATTCGAATTGGTTCCGTAGTTATGTTCACCATCTCGAAAGCTTCGAGAAGCACCCCATGGTTATGTAAGGAGGATTCTAAATGCAAGAGTTCATTGTTAAGGTATGAATATTATTTATTCTTGATTCTTATCCATGAATAAGTATTGATAAAGGATTATGAGTATTGTCTTGATGTTGGAAGATAACCAGAAACATAGTTATGAATTGTTTTGTATAAATTGTTAGTAGTAAATTATGGAAGTTGTTGTATTGGATTATGAAGGATGAATTGTGGTGATATATCATTATATTAGTGGTCATGTATTCCTAGTGATCATGTTGGTATTGGATGGTGATTAAGAAGGGAAATAAAGGCTAAGAGTGATGTTGAGGGATATTTCATGAAAATGCATGATATGTGAATGTAATAAGAGTATAAGAGGATGTATGTAGCACTATTATTGATGAGTTAAAAGATTACTTCCTAGACATTATTTGGTGAAGTTAATACCTAAATGGTAAGGTTTGGTTGCTAATACTAGTTGTCCACAAATGACTTATTGTAGATAAGTGTTCGAAGAGTACGGGAAGTCAAGTTGGACTTGTATTGAAGTGGTTATATCAAGGTATGTAAGACATACTCTATCTAATCTTTGGCATGAATAATGACCCATGGCACTCTCAAGTAAGCTTCCAACATTGTCCTACGACACATGACACATAATAATATCTTATGATCTTCGACACTACCAATTGAACTTGTTTTCACTTTTAAGATGTCCGACTAGTCAAAAAAATGTCCATATACTATTGTTGACTCCGAAATAGTTTAATGAGGTATCCATAATTCTCTACTTCATTTTCATGATATTGATTATCTATTTACATGTTTTTCCTATTGAGGTATCATGGTTTCAAGTTCCATAAGGTGTGACCACAAAGTAACCAATCTCAAAGATTAATTGAATTAAGAAATGGAATGTCTGTATTTTAAATTGATGATATGATGTATTGTATTAGTACCACTGATCAGTTGGCCATTGTATTATAAAGTTTATGTATATATGCTATTCCAGGGGTGGTCCCTGATGTATTGTATTTGTACCACTGATCAGTTGGCCATTGTATGACATACGTTATGTATTGATAAGGATTACGGGAAGTAATGATATGAAAGTAATGTGCAGGTATCCCATCAGTTCTTTTAAGTGTGGTCTACTCATACTGTTTATTCACTGGTATCTGGGTTCTGTTGATCTTTTGTATCTCATCTTGATACTCACTGCCTTACATACTCAGTACATATTTTCGTACTGACGTCCCTCACGGGGGACCCGTATTTATGCCTGCAGGAACAGGTACTTCAGGTCGTACACCTCTGCAGTAAGAGCCAGCACATTCTATTGTTAGTGGTGAGCTCCAGTTGTTTCGGGGCATCCCAAGTCAGTTCTATATGTATTTTTGGTATTTGTATAAAAGTCTTTTGTGGGCGGGAGTTTGTCCCGACCCTAACTCAGTTATGTATCTATGTAGAGGCTTTTGTAGACATATTGTACAGCTATAGGAGTGTTTGGTTGATAGACGTGATGGCTCTGACAGCCAATTACTGTTTATATATATATTTATGCGTGTCTTCTAGGCTGATACATGTACTGTTTTCTTCTATTTACAACGAAGTGCTGCCCAAATTTCTAATTTTCATAAGTAATGTAAATGTGAAAGTATAGGTTATGAACGGGTTCTCCCAGGCCTCCTCGGCTACGGGTGCCAGTCCGCTCCAATGGGATTTGGGGTATGACAAAAGTGGTATCAGAGAAGTTCGTCCTAGTGAGTCTACAAAGTCGTGTCTACGTAGGCTATAAACAGGAGGCTATTGGACATTTAGGGATTGTTTCCACTCTCCATTTCTTAGATCGTGCAATAGAGCCCATATTAGAGATAAAGGTATAATCGATCGCTTAATCCAATTGTTTTTTTTATTATAGTAACGATGCCGGTTACAAGGAGAAAGAATAAGTAGAAGCGAGTGGATGTAGTGTCTGGAGAAGGTACTAGTAAGTCACCACCGACACAAGCTGAACAAAGTGAGTCTCAAGCTGAGCATATATCAGGAACTTCTTCTCCTCCGGAAGGGCCATCTAATAATTTCGTTGATCGAGATTTGAGGGATGCAGTACAAATTCTGAAGCGTATAGGTGCCGGTCAAGTTCAAGGGCAAGCTATTCCTACCACGAGTTCTAGTGGTACGGATAGAGCAGCTAGCCTTCGGACACAGGATTTTCTGAAATTGGATCCTCCTACTTTTACCGGATCAGATATTAACGAAGACCCGCAGGACTTTGTCGATCAAACCTAAAGGGCTCTAGATGTTATGCACATGTCCAGTAAAGAGATGGTTGAGCTAGCAGCATATAGACTGAAAGAAGAGGCTATATTGTGGTACGAGGATTGGAAACGATCTAGGGGTATTGATGCACCTCCAACTACGTGGGGAGAGTTCAAAGATGAATTTATTGATCATTATATTCCATTTGAGACTCATCAGGCCCGTGCAGATCAATTCTTAAATCTTCATCAGGGTAATATGAGTGTAAGGGAGTATAGTCTTCGATTTAACTCCTTGTCTCGATATGCTTCTAATGTGGTAGCTACTATGGATGACAGAGTTCATCACTATGTGGATAGATTGGAACCATACTTGGTTAGAGATTGTACCATTGCTGCTTTGAACAAGGACATGGATATAGCGAGGATACAAGCTTTCGCTCAGAAAATAGAAGATCAGAGGCAAAGAAGAAGAACCCAGGAATCAGAAAAGGGATATTCTAAGCGGGCCAGAGCTATAGGGCAGTTTATGGCATCTCAGGGAGGTTTTACGCCTTCGTTCTCTCATAGATTGCCTAGACCGTTATCTTCTTATCCGGAAATTAGTGCTCCACCGCAATTTCAAAGGTTCAGAGGTAATCAGTTTGGGCAAAGCAATGAAAATCAGAGTTCGCGAACAGTGGGGTATCAAGGGCAAGAGAGTATGAGTCAATTGAGACCTCCACGACACCCGTGCCCCATATGTAGAAGATTTCACTTTGGCGAATGTCGGCTTGGAATGAACAATTGCTTTTGGTGCGGTAGGCCGGGGCATATGGCTAGAGATTGCCCACGCAGGACCACAGGTGGTATAACACGACCTACCGGATCAGCTGTTGCATCATCATTGGTGCCTCCATTGAGTAGGGGTGCACAACCTATGGGTCACGGTAGAGGTGATAGAGGAGTATCTAGTTCTAGCGGAGCTCAGAACCATGTGTATGCCCTAGCAGATCGGCAGAATTTAGAGGCTTCTCCAGACATGGTTACAGGTACGTTGTCCATCTTTGCATTTGATGTGTATGCCTTAATTGATCCTGGTTCTACATTATCTTATGCTACTCCTTTGGTTGCGGGAAGGTTCGGGAGAACACCCAAATTATTAGCCAAGCCATTTGAAGTATCAACGCTAGTGGGGGAATCTCTTATAGCTAGGAATGTTTATCGAAATTGTGTTGTGATTATTTGTGGTCGTGATACGATGGCCGATCTTGTTGAGTTAGAAATGGTAGATTTTTATGTTATTATGGGCATGGATTGGTTAGCGTCTTGTTATGCTACAGTAGATTGTCGTTCTAAGAAGGTGTATTTCTATTTCCCAAATGAGGCAGTCCTTGAATGGAAGGGTAATGTTGGCGCTCCGAGAGGTAGATTTATTTCTTACTTTAAGGCAAGAAAAATAATTTCCAAGGGGTACATATACCATTTGGTTAGAGTAAGGGATACAGAGGCAGAGCCGCCAACTTTTCAGACCATTCCGGTTGTGAATGAATTTCCTAATGTATTTCCTGAAGAACTACCAGGTTTACCTCCTGAACGAGAAGTGGAGTTTGGTATTGATATGTTGCCAGACATACAGCCAATCTCAATTCCTCATTATAGAATGGCACCAGCAGAGTTGTGAGAATTGAAAGAGCAACTGAAAGACTTGCTAGAGAAGGGATTCATCAGGCCTAGTATGTCCCCTTGGGGATCACTAGTATTGTTTATGCATAAGAAAGATGGTTCGCTGAGGATGTGTATTGACTATCGACAATTGAATAAGGTGACTATCAAGAATAAATACCCTCTTCCCCGAATTGATGATTTATTTGACCAGTTGCAGGGTGCCCAGTGTTTTTCCAAGATTGACTTGAGATCAGGCTATCATCAAGTGAGAGTCAAGGATAAAGATATACCCAAGACAGCTTTCCGAACACGGTATGGTCATTATGAATTCCTGGTTATGTCATTCGGGCTGACAAATGCACCCACAGTTTTTATGGATCTGATGAATAGGCTGTTTAAGCCGTTTCTAGATGTGTTCGTGATAGTTTTCATAGATGATATTCTGGTCTACTCTAGATCAGAAGAGGACCATGTTAATCACTTGAGGCAGGCGTTGCAGATTCTTCGTGATCGTAAGTTGTATGCGAAGTTTTCTAAATGTGACTTTTGGCTCAAGTCAGTGGCATTTTTGGGCCATATTGTATCCAATGAAGGCATAAAAGTTGACACTCAGAAGATTGAGGCTGTGAAGAATTGGCCAAGACCCACGACGCCTATGGATATTCGTAGTTTCCTCGGGTTGGCAGGTTATTATAGAAGGTTTGTTGAAGGTTTTTCTTCTATTTCTGCACCCTTGACTAAGTTGACAAATAAAGCCTCCAAGTTTCAATGGAATGATGCCTGTGAAAAGAGTTTCCAAGATCTGAAGAGCAAGTTGACTTCTACACCGGTATTGGTACTTCCTGAAGGCACAGAAGGGTATGCAGTGTACTGTGATGCTTCGAGAAGTGGCTTAGGATGCGTATTAATGCAACATGGTAGAGTAATAGCCTATGGCTCTAGACAGTTGCGACCATATGAGAGGAATTATCCCACACATGATCTTGAGCTAGCTGCAGTTGTATTTGCTTTGAAGATATGGAGCCACTACTTATATGGGGTTTATTTTGACATATATACCGATCATAAGAGCCTGCAATATATCTTCAGTCAGAAAGATCTAAACATGAGGCAGCGGAGATGGCTTGAATTGTTGAAAGATTACGATGTTGATATCTTGTATCATCCAGGGAAAGAGAATGTGGTAGCGGATGCACTGAGTCGTAAGTCTAAAATGGCATCTATAGAAAAGTAGGGGATTATTAAGGATCTTCATCAACTAGCTAATTTAGGAGTTCGACTTCTCGAAACTCCAGATGAAGAGGTTATTGTACGTAATGCAGCGGAATCTTCATTGATAGGTGAAGTGAAAGAGAAGCAGTATGCAGATCCAAATTTATTGCAGGTTAAGGAGGATGTGCAGAGTGGCACGACAAAGGCATTTGAGCTTACGCGAGAAGGAGTGCTTCAGTGTCAGAATCGTTTATGTGTACCTGATATAGTTGAGCTAAGAAAGAGAATTATGACAGAAGCACACTGTTCAAGGTATTCCATCCATCAGGGTCGACTAAGATGTATCAAGATTTGAAAACAATATATTGGTGGAATGACATGAAGAAGAATATTGCCGAATTTGTAGCTGAATGTCCGAATTGTCAAAGAGTCAAAGTAGAACACCAGAAACCCGGTGGTTACATGCAATGTATAGATCTTCCAGTCTGGAAGTGGGACAAGATCAATATGGATTTTATCATGGGTTTGCCTCGTACATATCGAAATTTTGATTCCATATGGGTGATCATTGATAGGCTTACCAAATTTGCGCACTTCTTACCAGTTAAGACAACTTATACGGCGGAAGAGTATGCGAAGTTGTATATTAAGGAGATCGTTCGGTTACATGGAGTTCCAATTTCCATTATATCCGATCGAGGAGCCCAATTTACCACGAATTTTTGGAAGTCTTTTCAAAGGAGTTTGGGGACACAAGTAAATCTAAGTACGGCTTTTCATCCTCAAACGGACGGACAAGCGGAACGTACCATCCAGACACTTGAAGATATGCTACGAGCATGTGTATTAGATTTCAAAGGCAACTGGGATGATCACCTACCTCTTATCGAGTTTGCCTACAATAATATCTATCATTCAAGTATCAAAATGGCACCATATGAAGCATTGTATGAAAGAAAGTGTAGATCGCCAATAGGATGGTTTGAAGCAGGTGATGCGGTTTGGTTTGGACCGGATCTTGTTTATCAAGCAATGGAGAAGGTTAAAGTGATCCAACAACGGCTTGAAACAGCTCAAAGTCGACACAAATCTTATGCGGATGTTAGAAGAAGAGGACTTGAGTTTTCTATCGACGATTGGGTATTCTTAAAAGTATCACCAATGAAAGGAGTGATGAGATTTGGCAAGAAAGAAAAGTTAAGTCCACGATACATAGGTCCGTACAAGATCATTCAAAGATTTGGACAAGTTGCTTATGAGTTAGAGCTACCTCAAGAGCTCTCAGCAGTTCATTCCGTATTTTATGTTTCGATGCTTCGCAAGTACATCGGAGATCTATCGCACATCACTACTACGGAAGATGTACAAGTTATAGAAGATCTCACTTTTGAAGAAATGCCTATTGCTATTCTTGATCGCCAAATTAAAAAGATAAGGAATAAAGAGATAGCATCGGTAAAAGTACTTTGGAGGAATCAACAAGTTGAGGAGATCACATGGGAAGCCGAGGAAGCGATGAAGATTAAGTACCCTTACCTATTCAACGATGAGGAAGAAGTTCATGAGACGGAAGAAGAACAATAACAAGTAAGTGTTTATTTTTATGCAAGTATGTTATGATGATGAATATGTTAATTGTAAGCTTGGACATGTCTTAATTGAGTAACTATGCTAACATTCGAGGATGAATGTTCTTAAGGGGGGGAGAATGTAACACCCCGTAAATTTTTTCGTACACTTATCGCGATTATATGGAGTCCTAAAGGCTTGCGTATGGGTTAAATTAAGTTTGTGGTGTTCGGAAGTATCCCATCAATAGTTGTATGTGTAGGTATTGGAATAATCTTTCCAACGATATAAAGTTTGCCCAAAACAGAGGAGTATTTCATATAAGCGAGCACATTCGAAATTTCAAAACGGTGGCCGGGAAGCCTGTGAACAGTAAATCTGCAGGAAAATTACTGCAGCTAGGCAATTATTTTTTTGGATCAACTTTAGACGATCATAACTCCTTGTACAAAAAGAAATGTGTGAGCTGCTATATATCAACGAAAATCTCCGAGAGTCTTCTTTCCAATGAAATTGGTTTCATCCAAATCCAATGTCTGAGTAAGGAGCTATACCCGTTCTACTACAGCCTATAAAAAAAAAACAGAATTGTGGGACAGATTTTTGGGTCAACTTTAAACGACCATAACTCCTTGTACAAGACGAACTGGGTGGTATACTTTATATGAAAATGAAATTCATTTTAATTATCTTTCCAATGCAATTGGTTTCACCCAAATACGATACCAGAGCAAAGAGTTATGATCGATTTACTTCAGCCTGTCAAAACTGTCCACTGGGGACAGATTCGAATTTATTTAAATTTTTAGGGTAAATGGTCATTTTCTATTACCTCTTGGACGAAAATGGGTCTTTATAAACCTACACTTAGACTCATATATATCATATATCATCCAATTATTAAGAGAAGGTGAAACCCTAGCCTAATTTCAACTTCAAATATTTTGTGATTCAACCGTAGAAAATTCGAATTGGTTCCGTAGTTGTGTTCACCATCTCGAAAGCTTCGAGAAGCACCCCATGGTTATGTAAGGAGTATTCTAAATGCAAGAGTTCATTGTTAAGGTATGAATATTGTTTATTCTTGATTCTTATCCATGAATAAGTATTGATAAAGGATTATGAGTATTGTCTTGATGTTGGAAGATAACCAGAAACATAGCTATGAATTGTTTTGTATAAATTGTTAGTAGTAAATTATGGAAGATGTTGTGTTGGATTATGGAGGATGAATTGTGGTGATATATCATTATATTAGTGGTTATGTATGCCTAGTGATCATGTTTGTATTGGATGGTGATTAAGAAGGGAAATAAAGGCTAAGAGTGATGTTGAGGGATATTTCATGAAAATGCATGATATGTGAATGTAATAAGAGTATAAGAGGATGTATGTAGCACTCTTATTGATGAGTTAAAGGATTACTTCCTAGACATTATTTGGTGAAGTTAATACCTAAATGGTAAGGTTTGGTTGCTAATACTAGTTTGCCACAAATGACTTATTGTAGATAAGTGTTCGAAGAGTACGGGAAGTCAAGTTGGACTTGTATTGAAGTGGTTATATCAAGGTATGTAAGACATACTCTATCTAATCTTTGGCATGAATAATGACCCATGGCACTTTCAAGTAAGCTTCCAACATTGTCCTACGACACATGACACATAATAACATCTTATGATCTTCGACACTACCAATTGAACTTGTTTTCACTTTTAAGATGTCCGACTAGTCAAAAAAATATCCATATACTATTGTTGACTCCGAAATGGTTTAATGAGGTATCCATGATTCTCTACTTCATTTTCATGATATTGATTACCTATTTACATGTTTTTCCTATTGAGGTATCATGGTTTCAAGTTCCATAAGGTGTGACCACAAAGTAACCAATCTCAAAGATTAATTGAATTAAGAAATGGAATGTCTGTATTTTAAATTGATGATATGATGTATTGTATTAGTACTACTGATCAGTTGGCCATTGTATTATAAAGTTTATGTATATATGCTATTCCAGGGGTGGTCCCTGATGTATTGTATTAGTACCACTGATTAGTTGGCCACTGTATGACATACGTTATGTATTGATAAGGATTATGGGAAGTAATGATATGAAAGTAATGTGCAGGTATCCCATCAGCTCTTTTAAGTGTGGTCTACTCATAATGTTTATTCACTGGTATCTGGGTTCTGTTGATCTTTTGTATCTCATCTTGATACTCACTGCCTTACATACTCAGTACATATTTTCTTACTGACGTCCCTCACGGGGGACCCGTATTCATGCCTGCAGGAACAGGTACTTCAGGTCGTACACCTCCTCAGTAAGAGCCAGAACATTCTGTTGTTAGTGGTGAGCTCCAGTTGTTTCGGGGCATCCCAAGTCGTTTCTATATGTATTTTTGGTATTTGTATAAAAGTCTTTTGTAGGCGGGAGTTTGTCCCGACCCTAACTCAGTTGTGTTTCTATATAGAGGCTTTTGTAGACATATTGTACAGCCATAGGAGTGTTTGGTTGATAGACGTGATGGCTCTGATGGCCAATTACTGTTTATATATATATTTATGCGTGTCTGCTGGGATGATACAGGTACTATTTTCTTCTATTTACAATGAAGTGCTGCCCAAATTTCTAATTTTCATAAGTAATGTAAATGTGAAAGTATAGGTTATGAATGGGTTCTCCCGGGCCTCCTCGGCTACGGGTGTCAGTCCGCTCCAATGGGATTTGGGGTATGACAGAACTAGTATTCTCTTCCATGGACAGATGATTAGTTTGATCATTCACTAGGTGTCAAGTTCTTTTCCAAGATAGATCTTTGATTTGGGTATGATCAACTTAAGATTAGGGAGGTGGATATCACTAAGATGGCTTTTCGTCCTAAAAATGGGCATTTTGAGTTTTTTCGTGATGTCATTTGGGTTGAAAAATGCTCTGACAGCATTTATGGATTTGATGAATAGGGTGTTCAAGCAGTATTTGGACATCGTTGTCATTGTGTTTATTGATGACTTCTTGGTGTAATCGAGAAATAATGTGGATCATGCTAGTCACCTTCATGTGGTGTTGCATACATTAAAGAAATAGTTGTTATTTCCCAAGTTCTCTAAGTGTGAGTTTTTGTTTAATGCTAGGACTTTCTTTGGTGACATTATTTCTAGTGAGATAATGATAGTAGACACTTAAAAGGTTGCTGCGGTGAAGGGGTAGGCCTAGACTTCATCTAATATTTGGAGTTTCTTGGATTTAGCCAAGTATTATAGGCATTTTGTGGAAGGGTTTTTGTCGATAACTGCTCCTTTGACTATGTTAACTCAGAAGAAGGTTGGGTTTTCATGGTTGGATTCTTATTAGGGGAGTTTTGAGAAGTTGAAGAATAGATTAACTTCAGCTCTAATTTTGACTTTGCTAAAAGGAAATGAAGTGTTTGTTGTTTATTCTGATACATCTCAGATCGGGCTTGGTTTTGTTTTGATGTAGCAAAGGAAAGTGATTACTGATAACGCTCAATCTACAACTCTCGTAGGAGTGTAAAGCGGTCGTTAGAAAATATAGAACCCAACCTGGGTTGGGTGTCGATCCCACAGGGAATAGCTTGGCCAACAAGTAAGCAACGGTTACTAGACTTTTAGTGCAAGTCTCGTAATGAGGGGGGATTGCAATGTGTAACCAAATTATTAAAGCAAAACTGAAAATAGCAAAGTAAAAAGAAAGAATGTTTAGTAGGTTGTGAAACAATGAGAATTGAGGAGTTGGAGTTATGTCCACCTTCTGAGTTATACGTCTCTATTGGCTATGAGTGTGTTGAATCCAGACATGCATGTGCTTATAGAGAATTGTATTCGATGGTAAATCCAGGCGTCTTTCGACCTATTCGAGGATTATTTCACTTTAACTCTTTCGAGCTTAAAGCGTGTCTAACGGTATGAATTCTCCAAGAGGTTAATCCAGTTACGGCACTAACTTTTTAATAGGGGATGGGACCCTACCACCTTGACATTATCTCTTTTCCAGACAGTTAACCTTTCTTTCGAACAAGTTAAATGTTATACTGGCGTTATTCTATGCGTCTACAGCCACAAGAATTTCCATTAAGATGAAGAGAATAATGATATAAGCAGCATACGTGTCACGAACTCATAAACTCACAGCAATAGATAGTATCTCATTCGGCTTCCATAACCCCAACAGAGAGCTTTAGTTACCCATGAGTGCGAAGGAAGTCACAATAAACATGATCATTGTACCCCAATAAATATTTGCACGTTAGGTGTAAGGGTGAGGATGGCGTGAAGTCCTTTGCAAAGTAACGTCTCTCTTGTTGTGGAATTTAATAGAAGAATAGAAGAAGAATGAAAATAGAATTAATGGAAGAATTAGAATTGTTGGAATAGTAAGTGAATGAATAAAAATCTCTAGCAAGATAGGGTATTTATAATACCCATATCCTATTCCTACTAAGCTAATGAAATACTTAACCAAATCATACTAAGCTAATGAAATACTTAACCCAATTGTACTAGGTTAATGTATCATTATCGAAATCCAAATAAACTAGTGAAATACTTAACCCAATTGTACTAGGTTAATGTATTATTATCCTAATCCAAATAAGTTAGTGCTAGTCCCCAAAGTCTTCAGAAATGTTGTTTTAGCCCGGGACATATTTTCCATGCATCACATTTGGTCCTTTAGGCGTCCAATCTCCCTTTCCTTCCTTCGTGAGCTTTCTTTGGCGTCAAGTTATCCACAAAATGCTGAATTCTGCATCATTTATACCTGAAACTTTGCTAATCATGTTCTTTAGCTCACTTACAGGAAAAAGGACTAAAAGTGCATGGAATATATAATTTGTTCTCAAAACATGGCAAAAATATGGGCAAAATATATTGATATAGGCGTGTAAATTCGCCTATCATCAACACCCCACACTTGAAGCTTTGTTCGTCCTTGAACAAAATATCATGTCCCTCTAAACATCAACTTAGGGTTTCACAGCAACAACACAAAATATTCGTCAAGACAAGCATAACAATTATCAACAAAGAGTAGTTTTCCGATCATTAATAGAAACCATTTAACCTCTAGCATAGACTCGTGATGGTGGTCAACTCATATTCAAAATTTAAGGCAAACAGAATCATATACAACTACCCAAAACTCATCAACCATGTGTGTCTCAAAATATATTACCCATAATCACTCACAAGTATAGCATATTTTTCAAACATGGGTATCAAAATATCCTTTCTCTCACTCTCACAAAGAATTCATATGCAGCAACTGATGACCATAGGCTTGCCCTTAGTGTAATACTCCACTAAATGTCAGAATGCTAAGCTTAGGATCAAATAGGTCTTTTGATGGTTGTAATGTAGGCTAAGGGACGGGTAGGACTATTTTGGCCAGAAATAGTGACTAAGTTCCTAAGCGCTTTAATACATCACATTGTATCATTGACACTTTTCTTTCAACCTTTCTTTCTTTTATTCTACCACCCTTGTTCTCCTCTTTTGTTTTGCAATTTTAAGCATAACTCACTTTTCAACTTTCTTTTCCTTTTTCTTTTCATAACATACCTCTTATGATAGCACTTTCTTTTTCATAACACCTTCAAGCACCACTACAATTTAGAGCATCATACTCACCCAATTTTCTCTTATTTCGTCACATGACTTTTTCACTTTAAAGCGCTTAGGAATTTGGATCAAATTATGGTCTTAAAAAAAATTGGATTAGGCTTACATATGAGGTTTGTCAAAGAAAATAGGCTAAAAGATCAAAAGGGTTTAAATAGGATGATGTCCATGGGTAGGTAAAACGAAGGTAAACATATATAGGTTGCCAAAGAAATGCCTAAATCATCTCCTAAACTTACACTCCTTATTTTTGCTTTGCATACATACCAGGCAAGTTCTAGCATCAGCCCCAAACATAGAATATACTATTATCTCACACACACAAGGCACATGGTCGACTTTATTGGGAGTAGTATAGACTCTTGCCCCAACAGGTGAAGGAATTGAACCACACAATTATCACATAGTGAGTCACAATTAGAGCCTAAACATCTCAATAGTCATGATTGTAGCGCAAACTCTTGTTATAATCTCATGCTGCCTATTAGAATAATTTCATGCGAAGCTACGTCAAAAAAAATTTACTACTAAAAAAACAAAACGTGAAAAAAACTAAGAAAACAAACATGAATAAATGCAAATGTGGATAGAAAAGTATAGCATGCAAATACCATCACCCACACTTAGACAGGACACACTGTCCTTAGTGGAAAATAAATAAGAAGAACCTGGTTAGTCGGACTCATTCTCTATGTCTGGGGTCATACCCCTTGCATCGGAATCATTATCAGAGTCGTCATCCTTAGAAGTTCCTCATAAGTATCCCACTTAATTCCAAGAGTGAGTCGAGGTGTTTGCATCGAGGAGGGTTCTCCTTGCTCTTTTTGGCCTCTTTTCTTGCCTTTTTGTGAAGTGGTAGCCTTATCTTTGCCTTTTCTTTTGGTGCCATTATACCTGAGATCTCAATAGAGTCATGTTAGCATCATCTAAATGGATACAATCTATAAACAAGTAGTAGAGGTACCACCCCACACTTAGGTTTTTGGCACCAACTAGTGAAGTGAAAGTGGTCGATTACTCAGAATTCATCGACATACGTTTTAGGTGCTATATTCTAACAAGAAAATCAGAGATGTATCACTTCTTGGAACCTTTGCAATACTTTCATGTTAGGTATAACAAGACTACTACATAGGGATTACATCATGGTATAGTTTCTATCAATAATCTCAACCTCCTATGTCGGTAGGCACTTATAAGTCTTATTCCGATGAACGGGATCTTCTAACATGCAAGTATTCAAGTGACAAGATTATGCAATGTTCATGACTATCGCAATTTCGTAAGTAGTATAACAATGCATTAAAATCAGATTCAAGTCGGAAGTAAGTGAAGATCATCCTTACATATTCATTCACACACTTAGTTGTATCACATTAATTCAAGCACATTCACATCACCAATACTTTTTCAAGATTTAGCAATTCATAATAGGTGTAGTAACGTAGTACTTACAAAATATAAATGAAGAACAAAGTAGTACTTACTTGGTTGAAGCCTTTGGATGATGTTCTTGTGACGAAAAAGAGCAAAAGGAAACTTTTTGATAGGTTTTGGAGACTATAGGTGGTGCATAAGCTAGGTTTTCAATGTGGTTGTGTTTCAAGACTAAGTCCCCTTTATATAGGAAAAGAATGGGTCAGGTTTTGACCCATTTACAAACGGTTTTGGAGACAAAAATGACCTCTATGCGGCGCATTGTGCTTTGCATAATCATAGTATAGGTGGCGCATAGTGTAGTGCATTTAGGACATATGCGGCGCATAGTGTATAGCATTTAGGGACATATGTGCCGCATAGTGTATGGCATTTGAGATACTGAGACCTAATGCTATATCATAGGCGGGGCATAGTGTATAGCACACTTAAGCATGGGCGGCGCCTATATCTTTGCACACTAGATTCCGAGACCTTAGGCTATAGTATAGGTTTTGCATTGTTCGTGGCCTAGTTTTACCTAGGCCTAGCCTTGATCGATGCCTATTTTGTCATGAGCAATGCTCAATCCATAGCCTTATGCATCTTAATTTCTAACTTACCTCCTTTACCATGCAATACGTCCAAATCGTCGTTTCAAACCAATCTCCTCATTGAATACCTCTTGCACCTATATTTGCTCAAAAACAACAAAAATGATTAGAAAGATGGGTTGCCTCCCATCAAGCGCCTTAGTTTTGGTCGTGGCACGACTCTTATTTTTGGATTTTTCATTTATCAAAAGCAAAATACGTACTAGAATGAAAGAAAGACAAAAAATGTAAAACGAGAAATGATAAGTGATGGGTTGCCTCCCATCTAGCGCCTTATTTATTGTCGTGGCATGACATAGTTACCTCGAGTACTTAGACTTCATCGAGATAGATGGTGGATCGTTCTCTGAATGGATTCAGACAACAATGAGGCTTACTCGTAGGCATGCAATCTTCTTCAAGATGACTCATACATCTCCTCGGCGGGTCACCAATTATATCATCAATAGTCCAACCCATAGCTCTCTTGTATCTCTTCAGAGCAGAGATGAGAGCCTCTACATGCTGTTCACTTGAATCATCCGCAACACTCTCCGGAAGTGTATTTCCATATCCCAAGAACGTATACCATAGATAATTGGGGAGCTCTTTCGATTCTAGCATTGGTGGCTCTTCAATGGAAGTCTTCACTGCTGGTGACGGTTGATTCTTAAGATCACGTTCCGGTTGCTTAGGTGCATGGGAATAGGACTCTATTTCTGTTAGATCACCCATAAGTTCTTCATAATCTTCATTGTCCTTATGCTCAACATTCAGTGGCGCAGTAGACAATGGCTCAATAGTAAGCTGTTTCTCTACAGATAATGCTTTCTTATCCTCATGATGAATATCAGCTATAAAGAGCACATTCATATCGCTGGGATGCTTCATTGCTTTGCATATATCAAAGCGGACCACTTCGTCATTCAACCGAAACAAAAGCTCATTAGCTCTCATGTCAATAAGCATACTTCCAGTTGCAAGGAAGGGACGTCCCAAGATTATAGGAACTTCAAAATCCACCTCACAATCCAGAATAACGAAGTCTTCAGGAAAGATGAATGAAGAAACCTTCACCAACACATCATTCAAGATACCTACAGGTCGTTTTACCGACCTATCAGCCATCACGAGCCTCATATTAGTTGGGGTCGGATCACCTAACCCCAACTTCCTGTAGACGGATAGTGGCATCAAATTGATGCTAGCACCCAGGTCACACAATGCCTTAGCAAAATTCATAGATCCAACCGTGCAAGGAATAGTGAAAGCACCGGGGTCGGCCTTTTTCTGAACTAGCGATCTTGTAGCAATTGCGCTGCAGTGATAAACATCATCTTTCAACTCATAACTTGCTGCCCACTTCTTTGTCAAAAGATCCTTCATAAATTTTGCATACCCAGGCATTTGTTCAAGTGCCTCCACCAATAGAACATTAATGGTCAGTTGTTTCAACATAGTCATGAATTTGCTGAACTTCGTGTCATCCGCCACCTTCTTCAATCTTTGAGGAAAAGGTGGTGGTGGGTATGGAATTGTTCTCTCCATGGATTTCTTCTCCTCTTGCTTCCGTTTTTTAAATTTTTCAGGTTGCAATTGTTGGTGTTGACGTCATGGCTGTCATGGCCTTTTTCTGCGGATGCTTCTTCTGTCGCCTTATCATCAGTGTCCACTACTTCGTCAACCACTTGCTTGCCTTTTGCTGAAGTTTCCAGCACCTTACCACTCCGATTAGTGATAGCCATGCATGATCCTTCGTTCCTTGGATTTGGCACAGTGTCGCTGGGTAGTGTGCCGACTTTTCTTTGATTAATTGTTGCTGAAAGTTGACTCAATTGCTGCTCTAGTTGTCTTATTGCAATGGAGTGTGAGTCAACCAACTGATTCATTGAAGACAAATCGTTCTTCACCTCAGTTACGCCCATATTGGTTGCCTCCACTCCTTTCAGCAGCTTGGCCATCATATCTTCCATATTTCCAGAACCAGATGCAGCGGCGTCACGTCTTCCTGGAGGAACATACAAACCACTCCTGTCAGTCTTATCCTTCCAACTACCTTGATCACGGTCCTTATATCCTGAATTATCATAATAGTTCCGACCTTTGTTTCCTTGGGCATTGCCTCGGAAACCCCCTTGATTATTCAAGTAGTTGGTTTCTTCTTCAGAGTCGGATTCCTCTCTTCCTTTTGATGCAATAGCTTTCACTTTTTCGGTTTTCCCTGATAATAGATGCTTTGTAAGAAGATCCACTTGTGTTTTCATGTGCGCCAAATCTTGATCGCGTTCTTCTTCTCTTCTCCTTTGGTCTGCAGTCATGCCAATAGATAAAGTGGGGCTTGCTACCTCAGAATCCCTGGTATGCCAAGCTCTACTTTGCTTCGTCATCCAATCTAGCATATTGCTTGCCTGACCAAAGGTGAGGTCCATGAATGATCCTCCAGCCGCATTATCAACCACTAGCTTAGTCACCGAATTCAAAGCTCTGTATAATATCTCCATCAAGTGGACATTGGTCATGTGATGGTCTGGGCACCGCATAAGCTCCGTCGTGAACCTCTCCCATGTTTCGTGGAGAGCTTCAGTTGGAAGCTGTCGAAAATTGCTGATCTCATCTCTCAACTGTGCTTTCTTGGATGGCGGAAAGAATCTTTCTAGGAAAGCATCTTTCAATTGCCTCCAATTAGTAATAGAATCAGGAGTCAGCCTATTCAACCATAGAGTTGCCTCCCCAGATAGAGACAATGGAAATAAATGCAGTTAAATTGCATTCTGTCCAACGCTAGGATTGTCGAATGACTTGCATGTAGAAATAAAGTTGATCAGATGCATATTCGGATCATCGCCTGCTAGTCCACCAAATAATCCCTTGAGTTGCAAAAGCTGAATCATGGTGCTAGTGATGTTGAACTTGGCTCGGGGAGCTAATGGCGGAAGAATAATGGCTCCTGTGGCACCAGCTCCATCAAGATCATCATCATCATCATCGAACGGTATTTGCATAGCTCGGCGTTCAGGCCTAAACCTAGCTTGACGATCTCTTCTCTGCATGGGTGCCGCCATCTCAACAGTATGCCGTGGGTTTAGTAGCTCCTCATCGCCCAGGTCCTCATCATCAGGATTTGTTGGCCGACCTGGATTATCAATATTCTGTTGATGCACTTGAGCAACCATCCTTTCAATTTCACGTTGTGCATCCATTGATGCACTGAACAAACCTGAATAAAACAAAAAAAACAACTAAAAATAAAAGTACGAGAATCTTTGACCAAAGGGTCTAGTAACTATCAAAAACTTAGTTGACACTCGTATTCCCAGGCAACGGCGCCAATTTTTGATAACGCTCAATCTACAGCTCTCGTAGGAGTGTAAAGCGGTCGTTAGAAAATATAGAACCCAACCTGGGTTGGGTGTCGATCCCAAAGGGAATAGCTTGGCCAACAAGTAAGCAACGGTTACTAGACTTTTAGTGCAAGTCTCGTAATAAGGGGGGATTGCAATGTGTAACCAAATTATTAAAGCAAAACTGAAAATAGCAAAGTAAAAAGAAAGAATGTTTAGTAGGTTGTGAAACAATGAGAATTGAGGAGTTGGAGTTATGTCCACCTTCTGAGTTATACGTCTCGATTGGCTATGAGTGTGTTGAATCCAGACATGCATGTGCTTATAGAGAATTGTATTCGATGGTAAATCCAGGCGTCTTTCGACCTATTCGAGGATTATTTCACTTTAACTCTTTCGAGCTTAAAGCGTGTCTAACGGTACGAATTCTCCAAGAGGTTAATCCAGTTACGATAATAACTTTTTAATAGGGGATGGGACCCTACCACCTTGACATTATCTCTTTTCCAGACAGTTAACCTTTCTTTCAAACAAGTTAAATGTTATACTGGCGTTATTCTATGCGTCTGCAGCCACAAGAATTTCCATTAAGATGAAGAGAATAATGATATAAGCAACATACGTGTCACGAACTCACAAACTCACAGCAATAGATAGTATCTCATTCGGCTTCCATAACCCCAACAGAGAGGTTTAGTTACCCATGAGTGTGAAGGAAGTCACAATAAACATGATCAACATGATCAACAACCGTATTCCCCGGCAACGGCGCCAAAATTTGATAACGCCCAAACTACAGCTCTCGTAAGAGTGTAAGCGGTCGCTATCAAATATAGAACCCAACTGGGTTGGGTGTCGAATCCCACAGGGAATACTTGGTCACTAAGTGTTGCAACTATTAGTAGACTGTTGGTCGAAAATTCCACGGAAAGGGGGAATTTGGTTATGGCGTGAACTAATAATATGAAAGTAACGATGGAATGCTTGGTTTAGTAAGATTTAATCACAGAGAATAATAAGTTAGGGTTATGTCCACCTTATGAGTTCTACGTATCTATTAACTATGAGTAACGCGGAATTTAGACATGCATGCACTTATAGAGATTCGTATTCTAATGGTAAATCCTAGTGTTTCTCAACCATCCAGGATTATTTCACTTTAACTCTCTCGAGCTTAAAGCGTATACTAACGGTACAAACTCTCCTAGAGGTTAATCCGGTTAAGGCATTAACGTGTAAATAGGGGTTGGTTGCCCTGTTTCCTTGTCACACTCTCTTTTCCAAACATGTAACTTTTCTCTCAAACAAGTTAATGCTATAATGACATATTCTATATGTTTGCAACCACAAGAATTTAATTAAAACGAAGAGAGTAATGATATAAGTAGCATACACATCAAGAATTCACAAACTCATAGTAATAGAGAGTATCTCACAAGGTTTCTATAACCCTAACAGAGAAGTTTAGCTACTCATGGGTGCAACGGAAATCAAAGTAGACATCATCATCATACCAAAATTAGAAGAATCAACACGATGAAGATGTTGTGGCGTCAAACCAAGGTTGACGTTTTGCCCTCTAGACGTTTTCCCCAAGGTTAGCGTTATTTCTCTGTAAAACTTACAGAATCTGTAAACTGAATAATACTAAGTGTCGAATGAAAAGAATAGAATGAATGAATCAATCCATGCTGAAAAATTCAGCAAATAAGGTTTTTATAACATCCTTGTCCTAGTCCTACTAGGTTACTGCTGCACCCCTAAGTATTAAGAAATACTGATTTTGCCCGGGACAGATTCTCCATGCATCACATTCAGTCCACAAGCTTCCAAAAGCTGCCTTCCTTCTTACGTGAAGTTTTCCTTTGTTGCCCAAAGGACCACAAAGTGCTGAAATCTTCATCGTTAATACCTAAAAGACATGCTAATCACATAGGTTAGCTCACTTACAGGAAAATGGACTAAAAGTGCAGGAATTATATATTTTATCCTCAAAACTTAGCTATAACATGGGTAAATTATGGTGTTTAGGCGTGTAAATACGCCCAACATCATATGGCACATGGGTGTAGTTAAACGACAAGACTACATAACCAAGGTAAAATGTTTTAAATGGATGCTAAACACGAATTCCCTTTCCCGACACTTATATATATATGTATGGTTGTATGTATCATGGATGGTTTTACTTGTTTTTTTAGATGAGATTACTTTATTGTTATCCTGAGATATATGTTAGGGATAACTCTCTAACCTATCTACTAGTTGTTGTATACCCACGCTATGCAGGAACTGGATGTTCGACTCCTTTTACATAGTGATTGACTCGGGGACAACATTTGAATTGAAGTGGTGAGCTTCCATCTTTCCAGAAGGCACCATTTCATGATATGGATATTCTTAGACATTTTTCTTTTGTTTTGTATATTGGTTTTGGCCATGGTTGGGGGCATGTCCTGTCAGGACCCGAACTAGGGCCTGGCCGTGACGGACATCCCGAACCTTGAAGGCCCAGAACGCCTATCTCTATTGGGTAATCATGAACAACATTCATATAAATAAAGAAGATATGGAAACATAATCTACTACGGAAACATGGTCAATTCTGAATGCAACATAGTATGGAAACTGAAAATCAGCTACATCTAATAACATCTAACTCAGTCTGCGAAATCTATACTACATGAAAATCTTACCACTATCTGAAAACTGGGACAAGGCCCCGAGTTGACCAAAATAGTGATAAGTAATATAATATGCAAAGACAGGCCTCCTGGAATAGAGAAGGATCACCACTACACAATCTAATCTGCTATCTGAATTATCTACTGCTTATCTGGACCCCTAGACTGAGCCTCAGAACCTGGGAGAAAGGGGGTCAATACAATTTTACTGGTACACAGAGCAAATCCAAAATAATAATTATATTCAACATATATGAAAGTAATTTAAAATAATTCATAAACATATCATATAGTAAGAAATCTTATGGGCATTTTAAACAGACTGTAAAAATCATCACAACTCTGAGAAATCTATGTTACTTCTTGTAATGCCACGAAATATCATCCCGAGATGCCACACGGTGCCCAAGGCTACACATAGCTTCAAGCTAACCCTTTAAGCCAAAACATTACCCTTGGGTTCCAACACAACAACATACACGCTACGCTAAGGATATCTATATATATAAGTACATATCATATCACATTGCACATGGCACGGAATATCATAAGACTGTATATATATGGAATGTCTATACAAAAACCAACCCAACAATACAATAGTCTAACATAGCCTACATATAGCAAAATCAATGAGCCATTGGGATAAACCCCCAACTGACTCAACAGACCAAAGGGATCACAAAGCAACAACACCAAAACTAGCAACTTGGTCCTCGAACCATGAGGATTCACCACTGAAGGAATGTAGATGCGACATTCGGATATCACTGTCGTGGCTGCGGCTGAATACCTAAACCTACGTCATGGTAAGAATGTAGCCCATAGAGAAATATGTGGGTCAGCACAAGATACGTACTGAGTATGTAAGGGCGTATGCAAAATATAAATAATATCATAAATTTCATAAAAACGTACATACAGACCATAATGACACACCTGGCTTGAGTGACATTGAATCATGCAACTCATAACATCTTAGATAGGAAATGTAGGAGAAAAACCTCATAAATCATTATAGATCATCATAGGAAACTTGACTTACCACATCAAAACTCGGAGTAACTCGGTATTTCAATAAACATAACTCTTTTGGACAGGGGAGTTTCCAATAACTGACAACCCCACGTTAGCCACATGGAATAACAACGTTTGAAACCCCCATTGGTGGGAGAGTCATACTCTTTTCCAGGGAGTACTACCTTAAAATTGCATTATCACAATCGGGCTCTCTGGCCAATAATATCATCATCAAACAATCCTACGGCTGCACATAGGTTTGGGAAAATACAAAATTTTCCTCTTGGTGCTAAGTACTACTCCCCGACAAGCTCAGAACGCGTTAGGAAATCCACCACAACATCACAAGGGTCTATCATAAAGATCAAATCAAATCTCTTTCTCATTTATCAAATCATATCAATTTGGGGATTCCTAACTCAACACATTTTAGCTCAAAATATTTTAATCTTTCCCAACATCAACAAGGTATCAATGCATTGAACCATTACCGACTCGACATTTGGATAAGGATATGAAGACTCAATACATAATATTTTGAACAATTTAACTCATCAAAACCATCCGAAAAATACCAAGACTCATTGCAACTTCAATATCAACATTTCTCAATTTTCCATCCAACCCTTATTTAAAGGTACTTGAGACATCAACCCATAGTAGGGATATAGAGTTTCCAATATCAATTATAAATTCATAATAAGGAAATAGTGGAATGATAGTATAAATCAAGGCTTAACAAATTAAATCATCATACTCTCATAATCAAATACTTTTTGGACATAATTCCCTCTCAACATCATACACATATCGGATAACATAATCCTATAGCTCATGGACAATAATAGAAGATATAAAACCATATTTCCAATTCATGGTAAAACATGTAAAATCTCATGTCAATGTAATTCAACAAAAATACCGAGCACAAGATCGAAAGGATAATTTTGTTCAATGCCTCACATACCTAAAATGGAAGATGAATATGAACTTCGGACTGTGGAAATTTGTTCACGAAAATAAAGGGTGCTTCTCGAAGCCCTTAACATGATCAACTCAAATCCCAAATCAATTTGAAATTTCTACGGTTCTATCAATAGACATAGAAGGATGAAATTTGGAGTAGTAGGGTTGGAATTTGAGCCTTAGAAAATTTTGGAGAAAAATGAGCTATTGAATGCTCTTAATGGACTTAAATCCATGGTTTACCCAGCTGGATTGGAGTGGGAATGACCAAAATACCCTTAAAAATCAAATAATGTCAAATCTATCCTTTGGTGGACTTTTTTGATTGGCTGAAGTAGATTGACCATAACTTTTTTCTCCAATGGCAAAATTGGATGAAACTAATTTCATTAGAAAGAGCACTTTTAGAGATTTCTGTTGATATATAGTATGTAACCCAGATCATTATGTACAAGGAGTTATGATCGTTTGAAATTGACCCTATAATTCGCCTGGCCTTAGTATTTTTTTCCTGCACATTTACTGTTAACCACTATTCATGGTTAGATCGAAATGATCATAACTCATCGCTCGAGTGTCCATTTTGGATGATCCACCTATCGTTGGAAAGCTTATTCGATGATCTACGCAATGACGGGTCGCATATCCATAAATTACACACATAAAAATTATTAATCACGATAAAGTATAGAATTCAACACATTTTCGTCTAAGATCTTAATGGAAAATTTTTTCTGGGGCATCACATCATCTCCCCCTTGGAAACATTCATCATCGAATGTTGATAGGTAGGTCAAGAATACTATGAAAATGAGTATATAGAGAAGAATCATCTTGCTCAAACATATACTCCATTCTAGATTTTGTTAAATATCGTAGAAAACACACAAGCCAAGATAAACATAGCAATAAGGATTAAATCAAAAGAGAACGATACCTTTCACATACTCAGTATTCGTAGGAAAGAGGTGGCGATATTTGGCGTGCATATCCACTTCGGCTTCCCAAGTAGCACTCTCCACGGATTGATTTCGCCAAAGCACTTTAACCAAAGGAACTTCCTTGTTTCTTAGCCTGCGAACTTGAAAATCAAAAACCTCAACCGGAATCTCTTCATGTGAAAGACTATCTTGAATCTCCGAGCTTTCGGAAGGGTCAATCACAACAGAATCACCAATAGACTTCTTAAGCATAGAAATATGGAAAACCGAATGGACGTTAGATAACTCCGCGGGCAATTCAACCTCATATGCTACCTTTCCAATGTGATCCACAATCTTATAGGGACCAATGTAACGGGGACTTAGTCTTCCTTATTCCCAAATCTCTTTACCCCTTTCATAGGTGAAACTTTCAAGTACACTAAATCACTAACATCAAATTCAAAGTCTTTTCTCCTTACATCTGCGTATGATTTTTGACGACTTTGGGCAGTTTTCAACCTTTCCCGAATTAACTTAACCTTCTCTATGGCCTCGAACACCGCATCCGATCCAGTTGCGGCAGCCTCACCAACTTCAAACAAACCAATGGGTGATCTACACCTTTTACCATACAAAGCTTCAAACGGGGCCATTCCAATAGTAGCATGAAAACTATTATTGTAAGAAAACTCGATTAATGCTAAGTGCTCATCTCAACTACCTTTAAAATCAAGCACACAAGCCCTCAACATATCTTCTAAAGTCTGAATGGTCCGCTTGGCCTGATCATCTATTTGCGGATGGAAAGCAGAACTTAAATGAATTTGGGTATCGAGACCCTTCTGGAAAGATATCCAAAACTGGGAGGTAAACTGAGTACCTCTGTCAGAAATAATAGCCAAGGGATTTCATGAAGTCTGACGAGTTCCCGAATATATATTGTAGCATAATCTTTAGCTGTATACGATGAATGCACAGGCAAGAAATGAGCTGATTTCGTCAGCCGATCTACGACAACCCAAATCGAATCATGATGACGATGAGAAGGAGGCAAACCAACTATGAAGTCCATATTCACTTCTTCCCACTTCTAAGTAGCGGATCTACCATGCGCTTACACCATAATCCTCTGCTTCAAGTTATCAACATCAGGAACACATAATCTTTCTTGGAGTCTCAAAATGCCATCTCCTCCTTGGGAGAAAACCTCCATGTTTTGGCCTTTAACTGACTCTTTTAACCTGACCAAGGTAGGATCCCTGTCTTGCTTCTCCTTCAGTTCCAAACCTAAAGAGGATTCGGAACCGCTTTGCCCTCCTATACTACCCTCAGAATCACAAAACAACCTAACCCCAAATCTAGTCAAACGATGTATATCACGGGCCAACTCTTTTTTACCAATCTCCACATGTGCTACGCTACCCATGGACTTCCGAGTAAGGGCATTTGCTACGACGTTGGCCTTTCCCTGATGATATAGCATGCTCATATCATAATCTTTCAACAGTTCTAACCATCGTCTCTGCCTAAGATTCAACTCCTTTTAGGTTAAAACATACTGCAAGCTCTTATGGTCCGTGAAGACGTCGATATGGACACCATACAAATAATGTCTCCAAATTTTCAAAGCAAAAACCACGGTAGCTAATTCAAGGTCATGGGTAGGATAATTCTTCTCATGGGGCTTTAGCTTCCTGGAAGCATAAGCTATAACCTTTCCCTTTTGAATCAATACACAACCCAAATCGACTCTGGAAGTATCGCAATACACCACAAAACCATCAACACCGTCAGGCAAAGTCAACATAGGGGATGAAGTGAATTGAGTATTCAACTCCTCAAAACTCTTCTCGTAAGATTCGGACCACAGGAACTTTACTTTCTTTTGGGTCAAACGGGTCATAAGAGACGCAATAGATGAAAACCCTTCCATAAATGACAATAATAACCAGCTAGATCTAAGAAACTTTGGATATCAGAAGGAGAAATAGGTCTAGGCCAACTCTTTATGGCCTCTATCTTTTGAGGATCAACTCAAATACCTTCGAAAGAAACAACATGACCCATGAAGGCTACAGAGTTCAGCCAGAACTCACACTTACTGAACTTAGCATACAACCGATGAGTTCGAAGAGTTTCCAACATGATTTAGAGATGATCCGCATGATCACCCTTACTTCGAGAGTAAATAAGAATATCATCAAGGAATACTATTACAAATAAATCCAGATATAGCCGGAATACACGGTTCAAAAGATCCATGAAAGCCGCTGGAGCATTAGTTAACCCGAAAAACATCACTAGAAATTCAAAATGACCATAACAGGTTCGGAAGATTGTCTTGGGGATATCACATTCCTTAACCTTAAGTTGGTGATAACTGCATCTGAGGTCTATCTTCGAAAAGTAGCTCGCACCTTGCAATTGATCAAATAAATCATTAATTCGAGGAAGCAGATATTTATTCTTGATAGCAACCCTATTAAGTTACCGGTAATCAATATACATCCTCAAAGAACCATCTTTTTTATGCCCAAACAGGACAGGTGCACCCCACAGGGACACACTAGGTCTGATAAAGCTTTTGTCTAAAAGAACTTTCAATTTCTTCTTCAAATCTTTAAGTTTCGCAGGAGCCATGCGATACGGAGGAATGGAAATAGGATGAGTATCAGGAAGAAGGTCAATCCCAAACTCTATCTCTCTATCAAGAGGTACTCCAGGGAGATCTTCTGAAAAGATATCAAGAAACTCATTAACAACATTAATTGACTGAATGGTCGGGGTTTCATACTTAGTGTCTTTAACCTGAACCAAATGGTGGATGCAACCCTTAGAAATCAACTTCCTTGCTTTGAGATAGGATATGAAATGACCCTTAGGAATCACAGAACTCCCAGACCATTCAAGGATAGGTTTATCAGGAAACTGAAACTTGACCACATGAGCACGACAATCAATAGACGCATAGCATGAGTGAACCCAATCCATACCCAGAATGATATCAAAGTCAACCATATCTAGCTCAATCAAATCAACATACATAACCCGATGAAAGACAGTAATGGGACATTTCTTATACACCCGCTTAGCAATGACAGACTCTCCTAAGACCCGCTTAGCAATGACAGACTCTCCTAAAATAGGCTCAAAAATTAGTTCAGGATCCATTTTAAAATTTATATCAACCAGAAATGTCACATAAGAAAAACTCAAAACGGGGTCCATCAACACATAGACATCAAAATAGAAAACATGGAGCATACTAGTAACAATATCGGGAGAGTCCTCCTACTCCTAATGAGGTAGTATTTCATTGAAACAATTTTGGCGTTGATCGCCAGCAGTATAGATGAAGCACCCTGAAGAGGAACTAGATGGGCTGCGGGAGGTAGGGTACTGGTAGCCTAACTCTAGGGACGGGCATCACGACTCCGCTGTCTGGCATACGGGCAGTCTCTAAGTATGTGGCCCAACTTGCCACAACCAAAACATCCTCGCTGCCCCATATAAAACTCCCCAAAATGGTCTTTACCACACTTAGCACATGAAGAAGGATGAGGCCGGTTGCTTACACTGTCATGAGACCTGGAAGGTACCGACCTATTCCCGAGCTCCTGCTTTCCTTGATATATGGGAGCACTAGCTAAGAAAGGCGCAGGTATAAATGGACGTCTCTGAAACTAATGGCGACTCCCTCTGGAGAATCTAGTCTGACTAGACCCCTATTTCTCTGATCAGACTCTCCTAATCCCTCTTACTCTTTCTCTTTCCTTTATCTTGTCTGACTCAATCGGTTTGGTGTGAATCATTAAACTAGGAAGATCAATCTCCTTGTTGATCATAGCAGATCTACATTCTTTCACCACGTAACTCGACACCGCAGTTAGAAACTTGCTCATACTAGTCCTTGAGTCAGCCATCATATTGGGAGCGTACTTCAATAGCTGATTAAACTTAAGACAATACTCCTTAACTAACATGGAGCCTTGTCTCAAATTCATAAACTCCTATATCTTAGCTTCCCGTAACTCAAGAGGAAAGAATCTATCCAAGAAAGCATCTTGGAACAATTGCCAAGTAACCGGAGCGGTATCTTCCTCTCTACCATTATTCCATATCTGTACCCAGTCATAGGCAATATCCTTCAACCAATAAGAAGCCAGCTCCACACTTTATTCCTCGGTCACGTGCATAATCTATGTAATTTTTTTCATTTCATCAACATACATCTGCGAGTCCTTACCTGCTCTCGACCCATGAAACTCTGGCGGATTCATCTGCATAAAGTCACAAATTTGTGCTGCTGCCAAATTATTTTCCTGCGAAGGTGGATCGTTAGCCTGAGTATTGGCAGTAACTGCCTGGGCTAGCGTCTGAAAATCTGCCCAAAATTCGGCATGGGATACCGTCTCATGTAATGGATGGGTTGAGGTTAGTTGTTGTTTCCGCGAGCTCGACGTGGAGGCATTTTCTGTCATAAGAACACACGAATTAACAGTAGAAGGAAATAATTATAAGAAAAATAGACTCTTGTAGAAAGAAAGAAACGATTTTTCCTAGAACGCCCCACAGCCTCTTGATCATAGGTGTGGCGCGCTACACACCGATGCTCAAGACTCTACGTTACGCGGCTTGTTAGACTCCCTAGGACTCTTCACAACCTTAGGCTCTGATACCAAGCTTGTAATGCCCCGAAATATCATCCCGAGATGCCACATAGTGCCCAAGGCTACACGTAGCCTCAAGCTAACCCTTTAAGCCAAAACACTACCCTTGGGTTCCAAAACAACAACATACACGCTACGCTAAGGATATATATATAAGTACATATTATATCATATCACACATGACACGGAATATCGTTAGACTATACATATATAGAATGTCTATACACAAACCAACCCAAAAATACACTAGTCTGACATAGCCTCTAAACAGCAAAATCAATGAGCCATTGGGACAAACCCCCAACTAACTTAACAGACCAAAGGGATCACAAAACAACAGCACCAGAACTAGCAACTTGGTCCTCGAACCATGAGGACTCACCACTGAAGGAACGTAGATGCGGCACTCGAATATCACTGTCGCAGCTGCGGCTGAGTACCTGAACGTACATCATGGTAAGAATGTAGCCCATAGAGAAATATGTGAATCAGCACAAGATACGTACTGAGTAAGTGGGGGCGCATGCAAAATATAAATAATATCATAAATTTTGTAAAAACGTACATACGGACCATAATGACACACCTGGCTTGAGTGACATTTAATCATGCAACTCATAACATCTTAGATAGGAAATGTAGGAGAAAAACCTCATAAATCATTATAGATCATCATAGGCAACTTGACTTACCACATCAAAACTCGGAGTGACTCGGTATTTCAATAAACATGACTCTTATGGACAGGGGAGTTTCCTATAACCGACAACCCCACGTTAGCCACATGGAATAACAACGTTTGAAACCCCCATTGGTGGGAGAGTCATACTCTTTTCCAGGGAGTACTACCTTAAAATTGCAATTATCACAATCGGGCTCTCTGGCCAATAATATCATCATCAAACAATCCTACGGCTGCACATAGGTTTGGGAAAATACAAAATTTTCCTCTTGGTGCTAAGTACTACTCCCCGACAAGCTCAGAACGCGTTAGGAAATCTACCACAACATCACAAGGGTCTATCATAAAGATCAAATCAAATCTCTTTCTCATTTATCAAATCATATCAATTTGGGGATTTCTAACTCAACACATTTTAGCTCAAAATATTTTAATCTTCCCCAATATCAACAGGGTATCAATGCATTGAACCATAACCGAATCGACTTTTGGACAAGGATATGAAGACTCAATAAATAATATTTTGAACAATTTAACTCATCAAAACCATCCAGAAAATATCAAGACTCATTGCAACTTCAATATCAACATTTCTCAATTTTCCATCCAACCCTCATTTAAAGGTACTTGAGACATCAACCCATAGTAGGGATATAGAATTTCCAATATCAATTATAAATTCATAATAAGGAAATAGTGGAATGATAGTATAAATCAAGGCTTAACAAATTAAATCATCATACTCTCATAATCAAATACTTTTTGGACAGAATTCCCTCTTAACATCATACACATATCGGATAACATAATCCCATAGCTCATGGACAATAATATAAGATATGAAACCATATTTCCAATTCATTGTAAAATATGTAATATCTCATGTCAATGTAATTCAACAAAAATACCGGGCACAAGATCAAAAGGATAATCTTATTCAAAGCCCCATATACCTAAAAATGGAAGATGACTATGAACTTTCGACTCCGGAACTTTATTCGCAAAAATAAAGGGTTCTTCTCAAAGCCCTTAACATGATCAACTTGAATCCCAAATCAATTTGAAATTTCTACGGTTCAATCAAGAGACATATAAGGATGAAATTTGGAATAGTAGGGTTGGGGTTTAAGCCTTAGAAAATTTTGGAGAAAAATGATCTATTGAATGCTCTTAATGGACTTAAGTCCATGGTTTACCCGGATGTATTGGAGTGGGAATGACCAAAATACCCTTAAAAATTAAATAATGTCAAATCTGTCCTTTGGTGGACTGTTTTGATAGGTTGAAGTAGATCGATCATAACTTTTTGCTTCGATGGCCAAATTGGATGAAACCAATTTCATTGAAAAAAAGACTTTCAGAGCTTTCTGTTGATATATAGTAGCTCACCCAGATCATTATGTGCAAGGATCTATGATCGTTTGAAGTTGACCCTAAACTTCACCTGGCCTCAGTATTTGTTTCCTGCACATTTATTGTTCACAACTATTCATGGTTAGATTAGAATGATGATAACTTATCTCTCGAGTGTCCATTTTGGATGATCCACATATCGTTAGAAATCTTATTCGATGCTCTACGTAATGACGGGTCACATATCCAAAAATTCCACACAGAAAAATTATTAATCATGATAAAGAACAGAGTTCAACACATTTTCATCTGAGATCTTAACGGAAAATTTTTTCCGGGGCATCACACTTCTACGTTAGGTGGTATACCCTACAATTCTGAAAATTCCATGGGCTATATGGAAACTTCCATTAACTTGGCAGCGAAGCTCCAAACCCAAGTGTGCCGCAAGGGTCGGAGTCTCTGAATCTACTACTCCACACGGCCGTCGCCAGCGTACAATAATAATCTACTCGTATCGGGAAATACGGTTTCAGAATAAGAGTTTCTTCAACTCGCGCCTTCTTGGTGTAACCACCTAACCTACTTTAAGCCCTATTTAAAACTCGATCAAAATATGCAGTCTCTGAAAACATAGTCTGAAAACATACTATGGAAACATACTCTGAAAACATAATCTGTCATGGAATAAATACTTATGTTATTGTCTTACATTGACTTTCAAGTCACATCTATGAGCCATTTTTAATCTTTCATAAATCTCTGTTTTTAAAACACAAGTTTTGGGACCACCATTTCAACAATTCAATTCAAAGAGACTCTTTCTCAAACCTCATGTAAACACATGCAAGGTATCATCTTTGTCAAGCATTTCAATAGCACAAGGTGGTCATGTCAAAGTTCTCAATTCACATGAAATTTTTTCTTTCAAACACAAGAACACATTTATATCAATAAACACCCTCTCAACCATTTCAAATCATGCTCAAATGCTACGATATTGCGAAAACTTCTTCTAAATCACAAAACCATAATCTGTAATTCAATACAAGAGAAGGAGTTCATAATTTATGCTCTGAAAAAATCTAAAAACTCAAATTTCATACATATACATATATATGTAAATCAATTTAGGGGATAGGACCACAAGGTCAAAACAATAATAACATTAAATCATTAAGAGTATGTAATTTAGAACATAGATTCCAAAACCTCTTTGAAATTCATTCATAAAAATCTTAAAGTCATGTTTTAATTGTTTTTAAGCCCATGTAGTTTTTAGGATAAACCCCAGGTACCTCTATTTTGAAGATTAACGGATGCTTCTTGAAGCCTACGATGTGACGATTCCAAATCTCCAATTATCTTTAGAAACCCATGGTTAAATCTTGATCTATGAGGATTTTAGTTTGAAACTCTAATGGAGTTTCTTGATGGATTTTGATGAAGAAGTGAGTAAAGTGGTCTCTTGGGATAAAAATTCCTTGTTTGGGCGTATTAGAATAAGGAAAAATTACCCAAATGCCCTTTAAGACGTAGATTTTTAAAAGCTGAAATAACTTGGCATCGACGCTGGAGGCAACGTGGTGCGTTGGTTGACCAACGCGATACTCGACGTGTCGCTCCACCATCGCGTCGAGCCTCAATATTTTTCCTGGCATTTCCTGCACAAAATTTGACCAACACGATGGGCGACATGACGCGCCAAGATCGCGTTGGTCCACCATTTTGGAACACTAAACGATGTCTAAATTCGCTTCAAAAAATCCGAAATTCATCCGATATGTACTACAACCTTGCCCCATCACAACGCAACAAGAAAATATAACATCAGAGGTCGAAAGGACTGAAAATAAATTCCCCGAAGATTAAGAGCTAAAAATGAGACTAAGTCTTTTTGACACTTAGAATATTTTAAAGTTTTTCCAAGACTAAGAGTACACCACTAGGGTTTAGCACATGCACGACTTTTTATGGGGTGTTACATTATCTCCCCATTGGGATCATTCGTCCTGAATGATGAGTAGGGACCTTTAGAAGCTCTAAAAGTGTAGAATAAAGAACGTAGTCTCACATTGAACATTTTTCCTCAATAAAATATGCAATGCTAACAAAAAAGCTTCTTGATAACCCCTAGCAAAACTTGTAAGTACGAAACATGATGTAATGAGACTTTACATAGGGATGATCTTGCACATGAGCTCTATGCATAATAATCTTCCCAACATAAGGCTGGGATTTATTTGGTGATCATATACCAAATTACATTGGTACTAATAATGAAAGAAGACTTCGCAGAAGATAGGAATAGAATCATTATCCAACTCTCACGATACAATGAAATATATATTGTACTTTGAAACACTACTCATCCATGCCCAAACAATGAACAACACACTTCATCACTTCCAACTTACAATTCTTCCATCACACATCTAACCACTAGAGTTTGAGTCTTAATGCAAAGTGATTTTTATGTTGAAGCCTAACTCGGAGTAACAAGGTGGTAACTTAAGCTATAGGACCTTGTACTATACATCTCTTTAAGAAATTTCTTCACCTCATCAATATCATCAAACACTCTTGGGTTTTTAATTAAGAGGGTACTAACCACATAGCACACATACTTTTTGTTTTCAACAGTCACAACGTTCAAGCCTGATCGTCTACAACAACCTCATGGATATGCCCACCAAGACCAAAAATTTCAATCACTCTATAAATATTCTTTGCCACATTTCTCCTTCTTAGCTAATTCAAAAACAAAAGTTCACCTCCTTCTTTTTTTCCTTTTTACATATAACCTCAGCTCGAGAATCACATCAATTTTTTTTAACCTTCAAGCACATCTACTCCTCTACCGAACACATCACCACTCTTCTACAGCCACTATTATACTATCATACGGAGGGACATTAAGAGACCCAAGCATAAATGTGAAGAATGGAAATAACACCATTAAACCATAACTTCTACTCATAGCACTGATCAAGAAAGGACATGAAATGAAGATATGATAGAATAAACACAAGGTGGTCCATATAACAAGTTTCTGGATTATAACTAAAGAGTCATTCGGAAGACACTATACAACATAAATTCTCAGGACAGAGCACAGTGAGAAATATTGGTGCATGTATCAAGACAAAATAGGGAAAGAGATGGGATTCCCCTCCCGAATTTGAAAAAAACAGTAAGATAAATTGGGCACCCGATGCAATTGGAGACGCGACGCGTTGAGATCGCATCGAGACACTGGTTTGGCCAACTTGATTATCGATGCGATGCACTGATGATGAGTTGAGCCACTGGTTTGCTTTATTAAATGCACCTCAAACGTGGAACAACCCCTTTACACTCCTGAACATGAATCAACTGAGAAAAATATGTGTCTCAGGGTTGGAAAGATCGATTGAAAATCATGGAAGTTAAGAGCTCATAAATATGACTAAGTCTTTTAACAATTAGAAAAGTTCTCCGATTGCAATCTCTCCATATGTGAAACTAAGAGTGATATTTAGTCGAGAATGCTACGGAGTATCACATCACTACTAAGAAGAAGATTTTCGCTTGAAGCGATTGCTCCTCAATTAAGGAACTGAGATTTTTTTGCCATGATTTTGCATAAACTTCATCACTTTGGCTAAACCCGACATAGGATGAATCGGTGACATATAGAATCGTATTTCCTTAAGACTAAGAGTGCTGAGAGACATAGATTTTCAAGGATCATAAACAACATAACATAAGGCTTGAATACCTAAAAGAATGGATTTCTGAGAGGCATAATTGCTTTTAGTTTGGAGGCTAGATCATAAACATAAGTCCTTATGGAACTCGAATCATAGGCACAAGCATAACTTAAATAGATGACGCAAGACATTAGTGGAATAATCTCTGGAATGGAAGTTGGAGGAGTATGCTTGAGTAGTAATAGATCTATAATGGTTTCTCCCCACAACTTGCCTCACTGAGGAAAAAAATTCGGGAACCAACTTAATTCCTCATTTCCCCCTCAAATCAAAGTCACAATCCTATACTTACGGACATATCCCCACATCAAAATCTATAGCCACAACTTTCAATGTAAAAGCGATAACACCACACACTTAAACTCTAAAATTTCCCTAAAGATCTATACTCTGAAGGCCTTGATTTTCTGTACACGATACTCTTAACATTCACTAGCCTTAATAGCCCACACTTTACAACTCTCACTCTCATGAGTGCACGCATCCACACTCCTTATAAAAAAAAGGGTATCAGTATATACATAAACTCAAACTCCTATCATTAATCTCTAGTACAAAGGCACTATATTATTTTCTAGGACATCCCCTTAAGGGACACTAATCGTAATTTCTTTTAACTCACAGTGTCATCATCTTACGACTAATATTTTTGTGTGCATAGACAACCACACTTCAAAACACTTAACACTCTATCTTCAATTTCCTTAGGATACTATTATTACACCTCAAATTACATAACCAGCAACTTAAAAAAATCTGTAAAACTAAACTAAAGGAACATATTTCTTACCTATATTTCCTAAATTCAACTATAACGAACACCATACAAAAACCCCTGAGTATTCCTCAGATGCCTCCACACTACAAATTTCAAAAACACAGACTAGGTACACCAAATATTTATATGCATAAAACTTTATCTAACATCCTGCTACCTGGGGTTCAACTTATTCCCATATACCCATGTTCTTATCCACTTAATGATTCATCCACAATTCAGCATTTTAAAACTACCCCTCATGTACACATATCCCTCATGATTACCACTTAAACTTTTCATAAATCATCAACCTGGGCTCTTTCACAAATCATATCAAGCCTGCTAATTCATTCCCATAAAACATACATCATTAATCATAAGATACTATTCTTACCATCACATTCTACATCTACAATTCAAGCCTATAGTCTAGCATCAATCATCTACCACCAATAAAGCAAAGCATGCAACATAATATACTAGTCCATCAAATTGGGAAATCAACTCCAAATACTCATTTCATTTAAATACTAGCTACAAGCACAATCCCCTCCATGACATCACTATTATAGCTAAAAAATCCACTTCATACCTTATCCCATGAAGTATTAGTTGACAACCACTAAAGAAAAGAAGGTCAAGGAGGGTAAAGTCATATAATAGACATGGCCAACTTCAATCTTATATAATAACCCACTTTACAAACCATTCTTATTTTGAAGCTATAAAATAAGACAACAAGAAACACTAGCCCACTACAATCTCATAAAAACAATAATCGGTCACAATCACATGGCCTACCTTATTTACAATCGACTAGTACATCTTCCTTCTACACATCATTACTATATACTTATCTATACACCTAAACATCATTCACAGCTCTATAAATCTCAACTAAACTACCTTTTGCAACCTTAGGGGAGCCTAAATTAAATACATTCATCCACCAAGAACTTTCACCAATAACCTATACCTTTCTAGCACAAAAAAAGCACCGTCAACAACTTTGTTCATACTTCAAGCAAATAATAATTTACCTTAACCAATAACTCCTTCTCTACCTTCTACTAACCTAACATATAAGGATATATTAGTTCTTTACTAACCCAATCATAAGCAAAATGATTCGGCTATAATTCCAATAAATTGTCCTTATTACCTTTCTTGTCACTACACATCTAAACCCCAGTACCAACCAACACAAGAATAACAAGATGAACAACAAGTTTCTAGTTAATCAAAATAGGCCTCACATGGCTTCAATAGACTTTGATTTTTATGTTTTAAACACAAAAATAAAAAGAATAACAAGGCAACTATGCTAGTGAATCGAAAGAGCCCTACACGACTTTACTAGACTTTGAGTTTTAATAACACAATGATAACAAGATCATAAGAGATAGAAACTTGACACCTTATATTCAATGACCTGAAAATACACATCGTACTCAGTCCTAACTGAATGCCTTATAAGGACGAGGACACAACTTTAAACTTGAGGGACTTATGATACACTAGGGAGCTCCTCTCAAGCACGTTGTGTGACTTTTGAAATTTCTACTAGTGAATCTGAGAGCATTATTTGGGAACACCAGGGTAAGGAAAGAATAAGAATAACTTTTCACTCAAATGGGTGACACCATAGAACGAATTAGAGTATGAAAGAGGAACATTCTGACTCCATAGCACGAACTAGAACATGAAGAAAGAGAGACATTCCTAAATGCCTTGTAGACTTCAACTTATAAGTGTGGCATGCTATACAACCATAAACAAGACTCTACCCGATGCAATTTCACAGACACACTAGGACCATGAACCGTGCTCTGATACAAAGTTTGTCATGACCCAAACTAGGGTCTGGAATTCTCTTCTCTATCTGGTAATCATGTACAATATTTATATAAATAAAAAAGATGCAGAAACATAATCAGCTATGGAAACATGGTCAATTCTAAATACAACATAGTATGGAAATTGAAAATCAGCTACATCTAATAACAGCTGACTCAGTCTGTAAAATTTCTACTACATGAAAATCTGACCACTATCTGAAAACTGGGACAAGACCCCCAGTTGACCAAAACGGTGATAAGTAATATAATATGCAAAGACAGGCCTCCTGGAATAGAGAAGGATCACCTCTACATAATCTGATCTACTATCTAAATTATCTACTACTTATCTGGACCCTTAGACTGAGCCTCAAAACCTGGGAGGAGGGGGGATCAATACAATTGTACTGGTATGCAGAGCAAATCCAAAATAATGATTTATATTCAACATATATGAGAGCAATTTAAAATAATTCATAAATATATCATATAGTAAGAAATCACATGGGCATTTTCAAAAGACTCTATAAGAAACATCACAACTCTGAGAAATCTGTGTTACTTCTATGTTAGGTGGTATACCCTAAATTCTAAAAATTCCATGGGATATATGGAAAATGACATCACTTCGATTGTGAGGCCCCCAACCCAAGTGTGCCGCAAGGGTCGGACTACGCCACACGGTCGTCGCCAGCATACAATAATAATCTATCTGTATCAAAAAATACAGTTTCAGAATAAGAGTTTCTTAAACTCGTGCCTTCTTGGTGTAACCACCTAACCCACTTTAAGCCCTATTTAAAACTCAATTAAAATATGCAGTCTCTGAAAACATAGTCTGAAAACATATTATGGAAACATACTCTGAAAACATAATCTGTCATGGCCTAAATACTTATGTTATCGTCTTACATTGACTTGCAAGTCACATCTATGAGCCATTGTTAATCTTTCATAAATATCTATTTTCAAAACACAAGTTTTGGGACCACCATTTCAATAATTCAATTCAAAGAGACTCTTTCTCAAACCTCATGTAAACACATGCAAGGGACTCAACTTTGTCAAGCATTTCAATAGCACAAGGTGGTCATGTCAAAGTTCTCAATTTATATAAAATTCTTTCTTCCAAACACAAGAACACATTTATATCAAGAAACACCCTCTCAACCATTTCAAATCATGCTCAAATGCTATAATATTGTGAAAACATCTTCTAAATCATAAAACCATAATATGTAATTTATTACAAGAAAGGGAGCTCATAATTTATGCTCTTAAACAATCTAAAAAAATGTAAATAAATTTAGGGGATAGGACCACAAAGTAAAAACAATAGTAACATTAAATCATTCAGAGTATGTAATTTAGAATATAGATTCCAAAACCCCTTTGAAATTCATGCATAAAAATTTTAAAGTCATGCTTTAATGGTTTTTAAGCCCATGTAGTTTTTAGTATAAACTCCACGTACCTCTATTTTGATGATTAACAAATGCTTCTTGAAGCCTACGATGCGAGGATTCCAAATCTCCAATTATCTTCTAAAACCCATGGTTAAATCTTGAGCTATGAGGATTTTAGTTTGAAACCCTAATTGAGTTTCTTGATGGATTTTGATGAAGAGGTGAGTAAAGTGGTCTCTTGGGATAAAAATCCCGTGTTTGGGTGTATTAGAATAAGGGAAAATTACCCAAATGCCCTTTAAGATGGGGATTTTTAAAAGAAAAAATAACTGGGCATTGACGCTGGAAGCAATGCGGCACGTCGGTTGACCAATGCGATACTCGACACGTCGCTCCACCATTGCATCGAGCCTCAGTATTTTTTCTAGCATTTACTGCACAAAATTTGACAAATGCGATAGGCGACGCATCAAGATCTCATTGGTCCGCTGTTTTGGAACACCAAACGATGTCTAAATGCGCTTCGAAAAATCCGAAACTCATCCAAAATGTACTATGACCTTGCCCCATCGCAACTTAATAAGAAAATCTAAAATCAGAGGTCCGGAGGACTGAAAATAAATTCCTCAAAGTTTAAGAGCTAAAAATGAGACTAAGTCTCTTTGGCACTTAGAATATTTTCAATTTTTCCAAGGCTAAGAGTACACCACTAGGGGTTATCACTTGCGCGAATTTTTACGGGGTGTTACATGTCCCAACTGAATATTTGTATTTATTTTGATAGTGTCTTTGTGGTACTTCTGGGGGTTGGTGTTAGTTGGATCGATACTGGTGTCGGCTTTGGCATTGGAATAAGATAGGGGGATAGCATCATCAGACATAACTTGTCACTATTCCATTATATAACATTTTTCATTCGATTATCGTATGTTTTTATATTCTTTTTGGTTTGGTAAGGAATGGATGGTTGGTTTGGTGTAGGTAGACTCGGTCTGGTCAGTCACGGTTGTGGCCCTATCCCAGAGTCTTCATGAGTGAATTTATAAAATCTTGATATATTCTCTAAATTCAGCTTATCTAAGGTTATAAAAGGTGGTTTTGTTGGGTTAAGGTGGTGTTCCTCATTCCTTGTTGGATTTGGGATGCCCATTATGTCTTGGCCCTTGTTTGGGTCATAACAGAAACCAAAAGATTTCTTCTTAATCAATGATATAAATTGATTCCTTGGTTAAGGAATATAGCTCTATAATATGTCAATATCAGATATGTCTATATATGGCTTTGGATCATGTTTATATTTGATATGTCTATGATCTATTCTTCTTTTTGGTTTTGTAGAGATTTATTTCTTTCCAAATGTGCTTGTGATCTTTTCTTCCTTATTGATTGGTCTACCTTGATTTTGGGATTATGATCCTTTTTCTATTTCAATGATAATTTATTGATCTTCTTGCCATCTTCTTGAATTATTTTTTGGTTCCATTTTCCATGCCATGATCTTTCATATCTTCTAATAATTTGAGATGATTTTCCTTGAAATTTGGAGCTGAGATTCTCCTCCCATTTGTTCTTGTTGTGATTTATTTTCCTTGGATATATGGATGTCCTTCCATTCGTTATGTCCTTCTATTTTTGTAGCTGACTTCCTTTATCATTCTATTTTAGCAGTTGTAAAGATACACTTGTTAGTTTGTAATTATTAAAACATAAACTTAGGTGACTAACAATCTCTCTCTTTTTGATAATGACAACAAGAGTAAACATTAGTTAACTTCCCTATTTTTCATCTTGCTCCCCTTAACTTGTGTAAGAATTAGCTGACTTATAAACTTGCACTGCTCCCCCTGACTGGTAGGCGACTAGGCTACTCTGATATTCCTACCTTTCTCCCCCTTTGACATCATTAAAAAGAAATAATACATAGGCGATATGCAGACAAAAATGCACAAAATATGAAGCAGAAAGGTTTTTTAAATATCATGAATGCTAAGAATACCAAGTCTTTAGGAAAAATTCACCATTTTCGACATGGTATCGAATGAAATAATGTATGATATCAATATGTTTAGCCCTAGAGTAATGAACAGTATACTTAGAGAGGTTGATGGCACTGGTATTATCACACATAATTGAACAAATTCGAAAGATAAATCGAAGTCGAGAAGCTGATGCATAATCCATAAGACATGAGTCCCACAACTTTCGAGAGTTATGTATTCATCTTTTATGGTCGATAGATCAATGGAAGTTTGTTTCTTACCATGCAATGAAATAAAAGCATCTCTAAGAATTTGACATGTTCCACTAGTGCTCTTCCTATCACTCTTGTATCCTGAAAAATAAACATCTGAATATCCAATTAAATTAAAGTGTGAGGAGCAGGGATACCATTAACCAAGGTCTTGAGTTCCTATTATATATCAGATGACTCATTTGACGGTAGTGAGATAAGATTACCTAGGAGTCAACTAGAATTTTGTATATTTACACACACTAAACATAATATCCAGTGGACTTGTAGTTAAGTAGAGAAAAGATCTGATCATTCCTTGTACATATTTTCATCAACGTCTTTTCTAGTAAAGTCTGAATCGATGATTATGGATAGGCTCATCCATAAGCCTTTCCCTTTTTCATGACAAACTTTTTGATGAGTTATTTCATATATTTGGATTGACTGAGGAAGGTTCCCTTTGGAGTTTACTTGATTTGTAGTCCCAAAAAGAATGTGAGCTCACCCATAGGACACATTTCAAATTCTCCTTTCATTAAATTAGCAAAATTCTCGCATATGGAGATTTTATAACTACCAAAGATGATATCATTAACGTAAGTTTGCATAATAAGGAGATTTGAATCATGCTTTTAAATGAGCAGAGTTGTGTCAATTTTACCTCTTTGAAAATTATTTTTTAGTAGAAAAGTACTCAGTCTCTCATACCAAGCATTTGGAGGTTGTTTGAGGCCATAGAGTGTTTTTGATAACTTGAAAACATGATTTGGAAATGAAAGATCTTCAAATCTAGGGGGTTGTTTTACAAAAAATTCCACATGAATTAACTCATTTGAGAAAGAACTCTTTATATCCATTTGATATAACTTAAAACATTTGAACAAAACAAAAGATAAAAAGATTCTCATTGACTCTAATCTTGCCACAGCGACAAAGGTCACATCATAATTAATACCTTTCTACTGAGAGTATCCTTGAGCAACAAGCCTAGATTTATTTCTAATAACCTTACCTTCTCCATTTACCTTATTACTCTAGACCCATATGGTTCCAATTACTAACTAGTTTCTTAGTCTTTCAACTAGAGTCCAAACCCTATTTCATATAAATTGTTCCAGTTCTTCCTTCATAGCTTCAACCCATTATTCGTTATTGAGAGATTCATCAGTTTTCTTCGGTTCGATTGGTACTTAAGCGAAATGGATTCTTGTCTTCTTAATCATGCTCTGGTTTACACTCTATCTTGGGGATTTCTTATGATAAGTTCATTTGTATGGCTAGCATAAGTTCATTTGGATGGCTAGCATCATGTTTCCATTCTTTTGGAATATTTGGCTTCACTATTTCTACTGTGGGAGTCCACTCTGTCGAGGGTGTAGTCGACTTGTCTTGGGAGGGCTCTAGAGTTGTTCTGTCATTTTCTCCAGTCTATATATTAGCCACATGTTATTCATCAACATTTATACTTGTATGGAGGTGGTTAGATTCATAAAAAAAAATATGCATAGATTCTTCAATACACAGAATTCTTTTATTAAAAAAACTGTAAGCATGACTAGGGGAGAGTACCCAAGGATAATACCTTCTTCACTTCATGGATTGTATTTCCCTAGGGTATTCTTACTATTATTATGAATAAAGCATTTGCAATCGAAGGGATGGAGTAGCCGATGTTGGTCTTCTTTCCTCTCTAGAGTTCATAAGTTTTTTTCTTTAAAATAAGTATGATTAGACACCTGTTGATGATATGACATGCTATACTAACTCTTTCTACCCAAAAGTGATCTGGGAGATTATGTTCTAAAGCATTGTCTTGGTATTTTCCTGTAGGGATCAGTTCGTTCTACTACACCATTTTGTTTAGGAGATTATAGTGAAAAGAATTTTTGAGAGTATCCTTTTTGTGCACAATACTCTTTAAATACCTGATTTTCAAATTCTCATATATGATTACTGTGAACGTAGGTGAAGAGATGCCCAACTTCTCTCTAAATTTTTCTATAAAAAATCTCAAAGTTTATTAAAGCTTTGTGTTTATGTGCAAAAAACATAAACCAAGAAAATGATGAGTAATAATTAACTATAATAAAAATATTTGTTTTTCCACCAATATTTGTGGTCTTGGTGGGATAAATAGATCAATGTGGATTGTTTGGAGAGGCCTTGTAGTAGAGACAATCTCCTTGTATTTGAAAGATTTTATGGTCTATTTACTTTGTTGGTAGGCATCATAGATGTGATCGTTTTAAAATTTGAGTTTTCGAGAACCATTCACCAAATCAAGCCTAGACAGTTTCTCAATAATATGCATACTAGTATGATCGAGTATCATGTGCCACAACCAAGTCTGAATTGTCTTGCATAGTAAGGCAGGTTAAGGTGGCAAAATTAGGACTATTTAAAACATAAATGTTATCAATGAGTTCACCGATAAGGGAGATGTTTATTTTGTCATGTTTTATAGAGAAACTTTCATCTTTGAAGAGGACTCCAAATCTAGCATCACATAGTTGACTAATGCCGAGTAAGTTGTGTTTGAGCCCATCTACTAGGTATACTTAGGTGAATTCAAATGAGGATTTGAGTCTTAGTGAGATGAATCCAATGATAATTCCAATACATTACTATCGAATCTTATTGATCCCCCATTTATTTTCTTTAGAGAGGAAAAGTTATCCTTTTTGGGGTCATATGTCTGGAACATCTATTGTCAATGACCCACATTCCATTTCTATAGCTTTTACAGACCTATTCCTGCAAAACAAGAAGATTAAGTTTATTTAGCTACCCAAGCAGTCTTGGTTCCTTGCAGGTTAGATGTACTACCTTTGGGCTTCCAGATTTACAGACTTTTAGGCTTATGCCTACAACTATAGGATTTATGCCATCTCTATCCACTGATGAAACAAATGGGCCCTCGATAGGAGAAATAGTTCTTAGCACATTTAAACAATCCTAATGAGGAACTTTAAAAGCTTTTTAAAGAGTTTGATCTTACGAAACTATGCCTTGGGGATGCCTTAAAATTGTTTAATTTTATTTTTGTATCCTCAAGCTCTTTATGAGGTAGGTCAATTTCAATTTGACATGCTTTAATTCCTATTTGTTAGTTTCTTCATTCCTTTTTGAGTTTTCATTTAAATTGAGCTTTACAACTTTTCTACTCTTGAGCGAGTTTGTTATGCTTATCTATAACGTTTTGAAGCTCATCAGAAATCATATTTAAGTTAGATTTGAGAGAATTACAATGATGAAAATTGTAGAGTCTTACCTCGCTGGATTCGCTTATTGCGATGAAGCACATATATGATTGAAGCACATATATACTCAAAAGTTTTGATTCGTCCTAGATGTTCTTCTTTTCTGTTTTGGATTTTTTTTTTGAAGAGACTAGACTTTCCACAATAGTAGCGGCACTCATCCTATATGATGGAATCATTAGTTTTACCTCCTTGGGATTTTTACTGTATATGTCTCATGATTTCCATACCCCACAGTTTATAAAGGCAATTCCTTTGATATTAGCATCTTCTAAAAATTCAGTAAGTGAGAATTCTGCCTAAGGTCAGTAGCATTCCTTGGTCATTTCATTTTTGTTGATGGCATTAGAGTTGATCATCAAAAGACCAAAGTAGTGAGAAACTGGCCCAGACCCATCTCTCCATCAGATATCAAGAGTTTTTTAGGTTTGGCTGGCTATTACAGATGGTTTGTTGAGGTATTTTCTTCTATTGCATCCCCTATGTCCAGATTGACTTAGAAGAAAGTTAAATGTTGGTGGCCAGAACCTTGGGAGAAGATTTTTCTGGAGTAGAAGACTCGACTCACCTCATCTCTAGTTCTGGCAAAGTTTAGATGGTTTTGTCGTGTATTGTGATGCATCCAGAGTAGGTTTGGGTTATGTCCTCATGCATTGGTAAGGTCATAGCCTATGCATCCAAATAGCTTAAACTGCATAAGAAGAATTATCCAACTCACGATCTTGAGTTAGCAGCTGTAGTATTTGCCTTAAAGATTTAGAGGCATTATCTATACGGAGTTCATGTAGATGTATTCATAGATCATAAAATCCTTCAATACTTTTTCTCGCAGAAAGACCTCAATCTTTGTTAGAGAAGGTGGTTAGAGATCTTGAAAGACTACGACATGAGTGTCTTTTATCATCCAGACAAATATAATGTAATGGTTAAAACTCTCAGTAGACTTTCTATGGGTAGTGTTGCTCATATTGAGAAAGATAAGAAGAAGTTGGTTTAGGAAGTTCACCAGCTTTCCAGACTAGGTATCTGCTTATTCGATTCTTCAAAGGGTAGTATATATATTTAGAACAATTTAGAATCATCTCTAGTAGCTGAGGTAAAATAAAAGCAAGATAGAGATCCCAGCCTAGTCAAGTTGCAAAGTCAGTCAGAGATCAAAAAGTAGAGATTTTCTCCCAAGGGGGAGTATGGTGTATTGCGTTACCAGGGTCATCTCTATAACCCTGGTGTAGATGACTTAAGGCAGCCAATTCTTGCAGAAGTGAATGGTGTGAGATACTTTATTCATACAGGGGCCACTAAGATATACTGCAACTTGCAGGAGATCTATTGGGGGAGTGGGATGAAGAGAGATATTGAAGAGTTTGTGGCTAATATCTCTACATGTCAGTAGGTTAAGATAGAGCATCAGAAGCCTAGTGGTCCTATCCAGGAGTTCATTATTCCCACTAGGACATGAGAAGATATGAATATGGACTTCGTGACGGGTTTGCCTTCTACTTGTCATCAACATGATTTAGTTTGGGTCATTTTAGATAATGACCAAATAAGCTCATTTCCTTCCAGTTCATACCTCTTATTTAGCCGAGGATTACACCAAAATCTATATCATGGAGTTGGTCAGATTATATGGTGTTTCATTGTCAATTATCTCAGATAGAGGTACCAAGTTAACCTCTCACTTCTAGAAAGCATTCTAAAAAGGTATTGGTACCCAAGTCCATCTCAGTACAACATTTCATCCTCAGACAGATGGTTATGCAGAAAGGACCATTCAGACTTTATAAAATATGTTGCGGGCATGTGAAATTGATTCCAAGAAAAGTTGGGGTGACCACTTGCCTTTGATTGAGTTTGCATACAACAACAACTATCATTACAGTATTCAGATGGCTCCATTTGAACCCCTCAATGGTAGGAGATGCAGATCTCCAACCAATTGGTTCAAAGTTAGTGAGACCTCAATTATAGGGCCTAACTTAGTATTTGATGCCTTAGAAAAGGTTCAGTTGATTAGAGAGAGACTTCGGGCTACCCAGTGATGACAGAAATATCATGCAGATGTATGCAAAAAGATCTCAAGTTCGAGGTTGATTACTATTTATATCTAAAGATCTCTCCAATAAAGGGAGTGAAGAGATTTGGCAAGAAAGAAAAGCTTAGTCCCCGATATATCGGTCCCTTCAAGATTCTCAGTCACTTTGGCAAAGTAGCTTTTGAGCTCGAATTGCCTTCCGATCTAGCCTCAGTTCATCCAGTATTCCATATCTCTTTGCTCAATAAGTGCATAGGTGGCCCAACAATTGTAGTCCCTATTTAGAGCATAGATGTTCAGAACAGCCTCTTCTTTGAGGAAATTCCAGTCAAAATCCTAGACTATCAGATTCATAGATTAAGGAACAAAGAAGTCCCTCTAGTCAAGGTTCTTTGGTGAAATCAGTCCATTGAGGGGGCTACTTAGGAAGCAAAAGCAGATACACGGACCAAGTACCCTCACCTCTTCTCCGCTAACTCAGACTCAGCTCAAGGTAATAGTTCTTCTTAATCTTATTCAGTTTCATATACAAAATTCCATTACAAACTTGGTGCTAAGTACCATTGCATACTCAGTCATGCATTCATGTATCAGTTCAGTCATATAATCATGCATCAGATATACATGAATTCAGCTTATCAGTCATGCATCAGATATGCATGTTCAGTATAGTACATTTAGCTTATCAGTCATGTCAGACATGAATTATGTCTCAGTAGTGTATGTATTGTACGTACTTTAGTTTATTATCTTTCCCCTTTCAGTCAGTCTCATTCGAAGATGAATGATCCCAAGGGGGAGAATTGTAAGATCCTGCAAAATTCTAAGTATAAATTTATCTCCTTAAGTTCTTTAAAAAATCCAACACTTAGAATATGTTACCTAAGTGTTTAAGACTTAGTCTCATTTTAAACCTCCAAACTTTGGGGATTTATTTGACGACCTTCCCTACCTATATTTTTGTTACTATAGGAAAAGGCAATAGTACATACCGGGTGAGTTTCGGGATTTTTTGAATAGCGTAAGGGTGTGTTTGGTTTCCTAAACCAGTAGCTAAAGGTGCTGGTGAGGCGCCTCCCATGTTGGACCACTAGTATAGGCAAGGTGACGCCTTGGTTCTCCCATGGTCCACGCAGGGCGCCGCCCTAGGTATATCCTTGGGCCAATTTTTCCTACATAACACCTCCGTGTTTTGAAGGGCAAATGAGTTATTTTCCACCCATATATATACTTACAAAACATAGGATTAAGCCCAATTTACACAAAAATATACTCTTTTATCTCAAAAACTCTCAAGAACAAGCTAGGGGTTTCAATTGGGAATTCAATTTCAAGTAGGTTCCACCGTCAATCTTCGTAGATTCACGAACTAAGGTATGCATAATGTTCATTCATGGACTCCGTTCATCCATGAAGATCAAGACTCTTATTTTAAACTATACATCATGATGTTCATGTTATGGATTGATTATGAATATATTTATGTCATTGTATGATTCCCAAGTCAGAATCTTTATGAGTTGTTCATGAAACCATGGTAGTATATGGATTAAAACTTATAAAATTGAGTTGAATTATGATGTTTGAAGCATTAATTGATAATCATTCTTATGCCCTAAGTTGTGGATGCAAGGCGTTTAATAAAATGCCTAAGAGAATCGAAATCATGTACTATAGTTCAATTGTGACCTAATTGACAAATGCATGAATCACCTTATATTCAAAATGATTTCCATGCCATTGATATGTATTATGATTGTTTGATGGAATGCCCATAGGCTTAGAATAATGAAACCATGACATGATTATATGCATTCCTAATTATATACAAGATTATGACAACCAAATGCTTTATGAAATACCCCAATTACAATACTCTGAATATTGATATTGGTCATGTGTTCAAGAAGTGTCAAGTCTTATGGGTTTCATTCTATCAAGTCCTGTGGGTACTTGTACCCAAAAATTTAGTTATGTGCCTAGATGTAGTGTCCTGTTTTTATGATACTCTCAGTCAAGCCATGTTCAGTAGAATTTAGTTAGTCTCAGGACTCAGGAAGCTCTCAGTAATTTAGTAATCTCAGTAATCTCAGTAGTATTTCATTAGGTAACAGAATTCAATAAACTCAGTTCAGTTAATCAGTTTAGTGCCAATTTAGATGGGAGTAAGATATAACACCGAGTGAGCCCATGGATGGGAAGTCACCTGCTATTAGAGGGTGTGATTCTTAGAATCAATCTATGTGCTTCAGAACTACGTAGCCAGTGTTGGTTGAGACATCATTCCTGCTATATGAGGGTAGATGAGGTGGATTAAATTATTATATAAGGGTCCCACCGTTCTTATTTTAGTACCTGTTATTTGAGGGATCACTCACAGCTTATCCTTACTAGTGGTGTGGTATTGACACCTTTCCGATTAGGGTTACAGATTAGACCCAAACTTAGCTATAATCACTTATTTGGAGTATGTCAATTAGATGAATTCTCCCATAGTCACAGTCTCAATCTTAGTAAAAGAGCTCAGATAGTTCTTTAGATTTTAGGACTGTCAGATATAGTCAACTTATTACAGTACGAAACTCAGCTAGTTCCATTGGAATCTAGACTATCAGATATAGTCACTCAGTATCAGTTATATCAGTTATCAGTAACTCATGTTATCTTTCAGTATTCAGACTAAGTAGTCAGTAATATTATGAGTTTAGCTACAGTTACGTATTTATGTATGCATTCACACATTCATATTATTCAGTCAGTTAGTATTGTTCATGCATATGAACTACATGCATTTAGACTACCTTACTTGCATACCAGTACATTCAATTATAATGATGCATTCACACTGTGGTGTTTCTATACCATAAGTTTAGAAGTACGAGCTCCTAAGCATCAATAGTATTCCAGGTTCAGCAGTCAGAGTCAACAGTGAGTCCTCATCATTCGAGGATGTTATTATTTGATTATACTTAGTCAGTTCAATAGTTGGAGTTAGTTGGGGACATGTCCCATAAACTCCTTATCTAGAGTATTTTAGAAAATTTTAGAGGCTTTTGGACTATAGTTTTTTAAGACTAGATCTTTTCAGATAGTTATTTCAGTATTTTTTTTTGGTATCGTTATACCCTATTTCCAGATGTTATGATTTATCATTTATTCAAACCTTATGCCCTTACAACTTTTTATATTTTTCTTTTATACTATATATTATGCAGTGTTCAGGTACATATATCAGTCATGGGTTAGCTTGTGGTCCTTCATGTCATGAGCATCGTGTAGCGTTCTGGGTACTAGATCTAGGGCGTTAAACTTTAACTACCATGAATGGTCTAGACCACCTAGACTTTAATGTTCTAGGAAAAAAGAAAAGTCTCAAATTATTCAACAAAACCATATCACTAGGCTAGACTACCTTTTTCTCAATCTTCTTATTATGTTACAACTTTATCTTCTCCGTATACAAGCCAAAACTATCATAAGCACAAAGATTGAATTCATCTAACTCATTCATCTTACCCATCCTTAAGTTTGCAACCTCAATCCACTCAAAATTTAGCTTATTCAATGCCCAAAGTGCCTTGTGCTTATGTTCAAACAGAAAGTGGAATTATTTAACATAAATAGGCTAATATAGAGAGGCATTTATGGGAGTTTTGTAAGATAAATTATAGGTGTAAAGTGCATCATCTAACTTCCTTGACTAGTTAGTCCAGCTGGCATTCACAATCTTTGCCAAAACGGACATGATTTCATGATTGGAGACCTAAACCTACCCACTAGTTTGCGGATGGTAAGGCGTTTCCACCTTATCTTTCAGACCATATTTCTCAAGTATGACCTTAAATAGATGATTACAAAAATGGGACCCACCATCACTAGTTATAGCGCGTGGAACCAAACCGAGATATGTTTTTTTAAATGTTGTGAAACTATGGCCCTCATTATTGTGAAGTGCTACTGCAATCTCCCATTTAGATACATGTTAACTTCTACCAAAAAGTGTTTCATGATATGCAAACTCACAAATAGATACATGAAATCAATACCCACATATGAAATAGCTCAAGCTCAAGAAGAGGTCATATGGGGAGCTCATGCTTCCGTGAGATATTTCTTTTCCACTGGTATTGGTCACAGGCCTTAGTATAATAATTTGCACCTTTGTAGATAGTCAACCAATAGTAACCACATTGTAGAGTCTTGTGGGTCGTACCAGTACAACTATAGGGACCCCCAACTGGAGATGAATGACATGCCTTAAGAATGCTCACTATCTCAACTTCAAGAATACACCTCTGAATCACACCATCACTATATACCCAAACTAAGTAAGGCTCCTCTCATAAAAACCTTCACACCTCATTCATAAATTACTTTTTTTCCTAAAACAACATGTCTTCCAAGATGAGAGCATTTGCCAAATAATTAGCAAAATCAGCAAACTAGGGGATTATGAATTGTGAAGCTGCCAAGACCCACTCATATAGAAAAGTATCATTAATGTCTAGCTCATATCCTAATTTAATCATCGCCTAATCTTCTAGGTGTGGTAGATGGTCCTCAAGCTAGTTTTTTGTTCCTTTTTGGTCTTTATCCTCAATATCGAACTCTTACAGTAATAGTACCTACTGAATCAACCAAGGCGTCACTTATTTATTTTCCATATGGTACCTTAAAGATACATGATTAGTATACACAATGACTTTGGTCCCAATCAAATAGGATCAAAATTTCTCAAAAGCAAACATCAGCGTTAGTAAATCCTATTTAGTGACCGTATAATTTTTCTAGGGTTGAGTGCTTTTCTATCATAATATATGGGATAAAGTATTTTATTATGTCATTGGACTAGGAAAGATCCTCATTCCAAATCACTGGCATCACAAATCACCTTAAAGGGAGGATTCCAATTAGGAGACACGATAATAGAATAAATCAACCTCTCTTTAAGGCACTCAAAATCACTGAGATAAGCATCATCAAACACAATATTTACCACCTTCTCTAATAACTTGCATAAAGGATTTGAAATTTTAGAGAAACCCATGATGAACCACTTATAGAACCCTGCATAACCCATAAAACTCTGAATACCATTTAAAAAAAAATAATGTAGGCAATTTTTCAATCACCTTAATTTTATCCCTATCAAGCTCGATTCCTTTTTTGAAATCCTGAGCCCCAAACTATACCCTCGTTAAACATAAAATGAAACTTCTCCCAATTCAATACCAAGTTACATTCCTCACATCCCTGAAGTGCATTAGCCAAGTTAGCCAAAGAATCATAGAACAAGTCACTCATAACCAAAAGATCATCCATAAATACCTTTATAGCAACTTATACTAAATTAGAAAAAATAGATATCATACAATGCTGAAAGGTGGTGGGAGCATTACAAAGTTCAAAAGGTATCTTTCTGGATGCGAAGGTACCATACAAACATATGAAAGTGGTTTTCTCTTGGTCTTTGAGGTTAATAAAAATCTTATTATTCCCCGAATAACCATAAAGAATACCATACCACCCTCTACCTATAAGATGGTCTAATATATAGCTCATGACTGGCATAGGAAAATGATCTCTCTAAGTCAAAGTATTCAGTTTTTGATAATCCATACAAACTCTCTATCCTATAACAAGTTTCATAGGCACCAAGTTCATTCTTCTCATTAGGAACCACAATTGTCCCACCCTTCTTCAAATACACACTTGACCTGGCTAACCCACTTATTATTAGTAATAGTGTAACCATAACTGCATCTAACCACTTGATGATCTTTTTGCACCATCTCTTGCACAGGTAGATTTACACAATATTGATGGTCAATATCTAGGAAGAATCCTGACAATATCCACAATAATCCACCCAATGGCATGTTTAAACCTCTATGAAACTAAAATTGAGGCCTCATCCTATGTATCCACTAAATTTACAATTAAGATAGATGGTGCAGTATTATTTTACCCCAAGAATGCATAACACAAGTGAGAACGGACAATAGGGAGGGAATTTAATTCTAATAGATGGTGAAGTTGGTGGGGTCGCTCTATTCTTCAAATCAAGATCCAACTTTTTTAGAACATAAGAATAAGAACCTCTACCAATAAGATTACTCACTATCTAATTGTACTCATCAATACCATCACTATCATAGTTTAGGATCACTATTGCTAATATCTATACACCAAGTCTTTTCTCAATGGGTGCAATTAATGAATCTTTATCCACAATGCCTATCACAGACACCACCCACATATCTTTTAGCTATCACATTGACTAACCCAAATTGAAAGTAACTTTCTCATCATAAATCCTAAATTTCATATGTCCTATCTCCATGTCAACCAATACCCTATCCATGGCTAGGAATGGCCTTTCAAAGATAATAAAAATGACAAAAGCCATTTTACCGTCGAGAATCATAAAATTAGTTAAGAATAAGCAAGAAGCTACCATAACCAACATGTCACATAATATACAAATCATAGTTATCTATGAGCTAATGAGAATTATTTCTTATATGTATTCTAGGAGGCTTATTTTGAGGAGTTTCCAGTCTTATCTCTCTTATATTTGTTATGTTGGTGTGGATAGTCTATTAATTTACTCTATTCTTATAGTTTGTGAGTTTTCTGATATTTTCCCTACCAATATACTATTTCTCCTACCTGTGATATTGAGTCTGTTATTTCTCTTGAGCCTAGCACCCGACCTATTTCTATGGAACCTTAACATAGGGATCCTATCAAGCTTAAGGAACTAAATTCTCAACTTTGATATCTTCTTGGTAAGTGTTTTATTAGATTGAGTATGTCTTCTTTGGGATCTCTTATGTTGTTTGTGAAGAAAAAAGATGGTTCCACACATATACGTATTGATTATAGATAGCTTAATAAGGTGGGGGTGAAGAACCATTATCCTATACTTCATATGGATGATTTGATTTATTAGCTTCAAGGAGCATCAGTGTTCTCTAAGATTTATTTGAGGTTCGGCTACTAAAAATTGATGATTCAGGCTGAAGATATCCCAAAGACAGCCTTTTGGACATGATATAGTCATTATGAATTCCTAGTAATGTCTTTTAGGTTGACTAATGCCTCAGCGACATTTATGGATTTGATGAACTGAGTGTTAAAGACTTATTCGGATTCCTTTATAATTAAGTTCATCGACTGCATCCTAGCATATCTGATTAGTAGAGATAAGCACGCCCAATATTTAAGGATTGTGCTCCAAAGTTTGAGAGATCATTTGCTTTTCACCAGGTTTTCTAATTGTAAGTTTTAGCTTTAGTCAGTAGCATTTCTTAGGCATATGCTGTCTAAGAATGGTAATATGGTAGACTCGGTAAAGATTTAGGTTATTCGTGATTGGGTTAGGCTTATATCTCCGATTGAGGTTTATTACTTCATTAGCTTTGTATGTTACTATAGATGTTTCATTGAGAGTTTTGCCACTACTTCAGTAACTATGACCAAATTGATTTAGTAGGAGGTTCCTTTTTGATAGTCTGAGGAGTGTGGGTTAAGCTTTAGAAAGCTCAAGGAGTTTCTTACTTTGGCTCTTAGTTTTGATCTTCCTATTAAGGGTGAGGGATTCACCATGGATTATGATGCTTTAGGTATTGTTTTGGGTTATGTGTTGATGCAGCAGGGTCGAGATATTAATTATGCGTTGAGAAAATTGAAGGTACATTATCACAACTACCCCACTTATGATTTGAAATTGGTAGTGGTAGTTTTTATGCTTAAGATTTAGAAGCATTATCTGTATGGTGTATATTGTGATATCTTTATAGATCATCATAGTCTTTAACATGTTATGATCAGGAATGAGATTAATTCTACACAGCGTAGATGGATGGAGTTGCTTAAGGATTATGATACATAGATGTTGTATCATCTGGGAAAGGTAAATATGGTGGTGGATACTTGAGTCGAAAGGTAGTGAGCATGGTTAGCTTGGCTTATATTTTTGTTTCTTAAAGGTCGTTGGTATGGGACATTCATACCTTAGACAACTTAATAGTTCAACTTAATATTTCAAACCCTAGGAGTATTTTTTCTAGTGTTGAGGTAATTTCCTCACTATTTGAGCATATTTAGGTTCATTTATTTAAGGATAAATGAATTTGCATCATCCATGATTAGGTATTGAGTGATGAGTCCAAGATGGCTACCAAAGATTCTAAGAGTGTCTTTAGATTTGATAGCCACATTTGTTTGTTGATGATTGATGACTTGATTCAGTCGATTTTGTATGAGACTCCCATCTCTTAGTATTATATTCACTCAAATATATATGTAAAGAGATTTTTGACAAAATTATTAGAGGGGTGGCATGAAGAGAGATATATCCAAATTTATAGCTCGTTACATATATTGTTTGTAGGTGAATGTCGAGCATAAAAAACCTAGCGGATTGATTCAAAGGTTACCCATTCTTGATTGAAAGTTGGGGAGTATTAACATGTATATTATGAGTTGTTTGCCTCATACTTAGTGGATTTTTGATGATATTTGGTTTATTTGGACCATTTGACCAAGTGGGAACATTCCATTCCTATTTAGATGTCCTTCAGTACAGAGAGGTTAGCCTGTATCTATATTTGTAAGATAGTCCCTTTTCATGGTGTGCCTATATCTATCATTTCACACCAAGGTTCTTTGTACACTTATAGATTTTAGAGAGTTTTTTAGGAAGAGTTGGGTACTCAGGTGGATCTTACTACAACCTTTCATCCTCAGACGATGACTTATCAGAGTGGATTATTCAGGTTCTCAAAGATATGCCTTGATTTTGTGTTATGGATGTTGAAAGTTAGCGGGAGCAGCACTTAGCCTTGGTATAGTTTGCATATAATAACAGTTATTATTCTAGTATTGATATAGTTCCTTTTGAGGCTTTATATGGTTGGCGATATCGTTCCCTAATTATATGGTTTGAGACTTTTGAGTTTATACCATATAGTACTAACTTGATTCAGGAGTCGCTGGATAGAGTATAGGTAATTTAGGGTAGTTTGAGGGTAGCTCAGACTAGGCAAAAGGCTTATACAGATCATAGACTTCGTTCCTTAAGATTTGGGGTTGGTGATTGTGTATTCTTACGTGTATCACCCATGTAGGGTGTAATAAGGTTTGAGAGGAAAGGCAAGTATAGCTATAAATATATTATACCTCTTAAGATTCTTAGAACATTTGGTGAGGTGGCTTATGAGTTAGCCTTAACTCTATATTTTACGTCCATCCAGAATTTCATGTGTCTATATTGCAGTGATACTTTCCTAATCCATCTCTAATGCTTAGATGGGATTCAGTCTAGTTGGATGAGCGATTGACCTTCATAGAGAAGTCTATGGTCATTTTGGCTAGTGATATTAGGAGATTGCATAGTAGGAAGATTTATATAGTGAAGGTTCAATAGTGGTATCACCCTATAGACGAGGCTTCTTGGTAGATTAATAGAGAGATGCAGGCCAAGTATCCTCATCTATTTTAGGGTTTAGGTATATCCTAATCCTTTGCTTTCAAAGATGAAAGTTATTTTACTAGTGGATATTGTAATGGCCCTTCCAATGATTTTCAATATTTCCTCTTACTTTTGCCATTTAGAGCTTTCTTAGAGTTTTCCCAAGTCATTTATGACTTGCTGGAACCGATGGTTTGGTTACCTTGTAGTTCATTTGGTTTTTAGAGTTAAGTCCCTAATTTAAAGTCTTAGCTAGTTTAAATTAGTTACCGGGCATAAACATTAGTCCAACGGCTTTGTATGCCAATTCTAAATATCCCAAAGCTCTAAATGTCGATTTTAGACCAGGGGGCCCTTGGTTTGGAATCAAAGGCTCCCAGAGTCATTTCAGGCTATTTTCCAGAAAATAAAAATATAGAAAGTGGGTATGGGACCCACTTTTCACTAAAATAACCTCCGATGGAAATTTTGACTATGCCATTGAGTCCTTAGTATCAAATTTTATTAGGTCACCAAGTATGTTTGAACTTATAGAATTCTAAATGATTCCCGAGGGGTTGGCAACCCCAATTAAACTTGATATTTTAGCTAGTGCACTCTCTTAAGTGGCCACTTGGGTCGCTTAAGCAGTGGTCCGCTAAAGCGCCCATCTTACTGCTTAAGCGGTCAGGCTAGCCTGGTTGAATGTTGTTAAAGCAGAACAACTACCGCTTAAGCAGTAGCCGCTAAAGCAGAAAGGGGCTGCTTAAGCGGTACTTGAGCAATTATCTGGGTACTGTTTAAGAGACACTAGGTTGATTAAGTGGCCTAATGTCCTCTTAAGTATCACTTGTGGTCCTAGAATGGGTATAATAAATGCCCCCACTTAGCCCATTTTTCACTATTTCTCATCCTTTTTCTAGAATCTTAGTTGTTACAAAGTGAGAAAGCTTGGGGATAACATTTGTGTCTAATTTTTGGGCTTGGATAAGGATTATTTACATAATTATCCTTCAAATATGTGGTAAGACTCCATTATTTTTATGATTAATAACCCCATTATTATTTAAGATTCCTAAAAGATTGGTGACTTTATTTCAGCACTATTATAGTTCGGAATTCAGCTATTTTTTAGAGTAAATATTTATTGACCATAGAGAAATGTTGAGTTGGTTTCGGAAATGTGATTTCCACACACGGGTCCCACATAGGATCTTATATAATTTTGGAACCATAGCACAATAGTTTAATATGGGTATTATCTAAAGAGAAAATCAATGATTTAGCCGATTCTGTAGGTTTTTTTTGGTGCCCAGGTAGTCTAGGCTTACCTTCTTCATATTTTGAGCTATCTCATTTTATGATTATGATACTATGCTAGATATGGGATGTGATTTAGGTGCTGGAAGTATGAGTGAGAGTTTTTGGTTTTATTAGTTCATAAGGTTATCTTGAAATCATAGAATTGGAGTAGTTAGCATAGTTAATCATGGATTAGGTGGTTTGAGGTTCACGGTATATATTTAGAATAGAAATGCCTTAATTATTCAAGGTAGGTGAAATTGTCCCAGTCATTTATATTTGAGTGGGATTGTCCCTAGTTGGTTAAGTTAGGGAGATTTGCCTTAGTTATGATCGATTTAGGTCAGATTGCCTTAGTTGTTCATATTTGGGAAGTATTTATATCTTAGGGCTAATTATGGATTGCTTGACATCTATAAATAAACTTAAATACCTTAGCCTAGTTCGAGATAGAAGTTACCTAATAGACTTTTGGGGATTAGAAGTGGGCTCATTCACCCCACAGTAGGCCAAGACTTATGATAACCTTGTAGAATCATTTATGTATGGTATAGTCTAATTATTGAAAGGTTAGGCACTTGAGGAGGTTGAATATAATTATTGAGTATATTAGTTTGATATTGGAGAATCCATGCTAATTTTGAGTATCGCTAATGATATTACACATATGTAAGATTAAGGGTATAATCATAAGTATGTTTTATGACTTATACATGCGCTTATTGATGTGGCTCCCAGATATAGTTAATAACATGACCTATATTTATGCTTAACGCTATAGATATTGACATGATTAATGGTTAATGGCTTATAAACAAGATATATCTTATAACTATGATCGGATATGATTAATAGTTAATGGCTTATAAATATGATACAACTTATAAATATGATAGGATATTGCTTATATACATGCATGTCTTATATGTATGATATGGTTTATGATGTGATGTGGCTTTTGGATATAATTAATGACATATAGATATGATGGGTGATCTATTGATATGATATTGATATGAATTTGAGATATGGTTTGTAATATTGCATATAAATATTAGTATTGGTATGGATTCTGGATATGGCTAATAATATGTCTTATATATGTAATTATGGATGAGACTTTCGATTATGATTCTTGGTCTGGTTTTTAAAAAGGAGCAGAGGGAAGGATTGCAGCTATGAATCATTGGTATTATCTATTGAGTTTATCTTATTCAGATGGCTCTCTAAAATAGTTCATTGGTACGGTTTATAATTATGAGTTTTGTTTCAGATCTAGCATCTGATCATGGTATTGATGATATGAGTTGTTATTCAATTCTGAAAAAAATAATGGTAATAGTAATGATAATATTAAGTTCCTATTCGAGCCCGACATGAAGGATTATTCATGACATGATACGATATGGATGGATTCCTTATTATGGTATGACAATTAGTAGAATATATCATCCAGTTGTTAGTTTCCTTGATTGCACCCTCCAGGTTTCTGGGGGCCTGTGTTGGGTTATTTACTTTTCCACACTTATTGACTTATGATGGCCCAATCTGGTAGAAAATCATGTGATATTGATGATAGCATTCTCATATGCATTTATTTATATGTCTACAATGATGTCAGAGCTTATTTCCAGGTTTTCCCCTTTTATCCGACTTAGTTTATTCTATCTTATATCTTATCATATTTATATCATTATTTAGCTCAATCAGATGATGTTGAGCTCTTGGACTCGGAGTTACCTTATTTTTCCTTCTATTTATCTATGTCTAGCCTTTTATCTTCGAGATGGGTTGTATTTGACTATTTGGCACTCATAGTTCTTTTGTAGTAGCTCTTGAGCCGACATTATTGAGTCTTGAGATGCTTCTTGATTTTCTATCTATCTATTAGACCTTTATGACTGTATTATTGCTATTTGAATCTTTAATTGTTAATTTTCAGATTTTAGGCCATTTTCCCCCAAGTTAGGTCATTGAATCTAGATTGGGACTATGGTTTGTCTTACCTACTGGAAGGATTGAGTAGGTGTCATCATTACTCATAAATTTGATCGAGATAATTCACTTTCCCTAGTGCATACTAAAACCTAAACACTAAAAGGTGTAAGGATATACTTAAGATACTCTAGATGTCAGAAGCTAGCTCTCCCCGAACTAGAGCATCGCATAGATCATCTTTTTGAGGAAGTGGTGGTGCATGATTAGAGGAGGCACATGGCCATCTCGGCATGCTTCTGCTCATCAATAGAAAACTGAACAATAGAATCCACAACAGCCGTTTTCAAGTCTCACTAGTAATCCATCTTAGGATCCTATTTATCCTATTCCCATCCTCTCTTGGCCCCAACAATCGAGGACTCATTATTCTCTGCTAACAAATCAAAAACCATGGGTGCTGGCCTGAGCATTGGCTATGTGAAAGTTGGAATAGTCAAAGGGGCGACTAGTATGTGGCTCTTATCTAATAATCACCTCTAATCCTAATATATTCACCTTCTTGTGTAGGCCCGGTAAATCAGTCACTTGTACCTCGTGAAGTCATAGACTCATTCAAGTCTCAAAACTATCTATATGGGTATGTAGGTCTCTCCTGAACCCCTCTTCGATAGTCATTATCCTAGCCTTGACTCTTGCCTTAGAAGCCTTTAATAAGGTTCGAACCCATGGACAGATCTAACTTAATATTCGAGCTAAATAGGTCTTCGTCTGCATGAGGTGATTAGCCATCTCCTACAAGAATACTTCAGGCACACACAAACCTAGTGATTGACAGGCGAGGGGGCAAATTGGTAGCCGAGGATAATGTTGATATACCTATGGCCCCCTCACTGCCTACAGTAGTTTTTGACTCAAATCTCTAATATCCCATATCAACATCAATTCTTACACATGGCCTCTCAACAAGCTCTGCAAAAATAGAAGACCTCTCAAAGTGGTCCGCACTTATTGAAGTGAAAGGTTGTGCTTGTTGTAGTGCTATCGGATTGGCTGTGTGCTTAATAATGCCAACATCTTCCATATGGGTTACTTTGATCATATGATCAATATCTTGAATAGGTTCCACTCCAGCTTCATTACATAATTGTTGCACCAAATATATGAAGGGAAAGATGGTTAACTCTCTAAATGATCTCTAATGTATCTCAGTATGGATAAACCTAGAAAACTCAATATCTTAACCAACTATAATGATGGAAATCATGGTGGCTCTATCCCAATTTATTGTTCTTTCTTTAGATATCAGAATCAAGCGTTGACACTACTTTCCACCATAACTTTAATGCAAAGTGAAATGATACCATCTTAATCTTGCCCTTCCGATCAATCAAGGGGCATCAGTATTAAACTTAACTATTTTCTCACCTACCCATCTATCCATATCTACTTTATATTCTTTATATTCAACCTTCCTCACCGTGTTCCTACTCTTAACTAACCTCGCATTATAGTCAAACTCATCTATGGTTGTCATCCCCACATACTTTGACCTAAGTAACACCTATAAGATTGTCTATGTAGATATATCGACCCTAACTCCTCTGACTAATGTATTGGTTAGCTGGGGATATTTAACTCCTCTACCCTCACATGAGATAATCAAGTAAATAGAAGATGCATAGGAGGAAAACCATGGGCTTGTTGGTGCATTCTGAGTACCCAACATAGCAACATCATACCACGATGTTAAATCAATGCTTCTTAGAAGGCAATACAAGGTGTTAGTGTTCACTTTGCAATAATTGAAAAATTTTAGTCAAGTCCAAGTAAGTTGACCTACGACCCTAGTTATGAGGTGGTAGGTCTAATTCACGATATTTAAGTTGAGTTGTGGGAATTAGAATAAATTATAGGTCTCTTAAGATATGCTAACAGACCATACTTATGATATCGTAAGTATAAGCTATGGCCTTATAGGTGGATTCATATGCATCAAAGAGAATATAAGTGCAGAATCAACCTATGACCCTGACATATAGGGTGGCATAGGTACTAGCTATAACCTGTAAGTAGGGGGTAGGTAGGGTCTCATAGTGGGCCATTTTCTCATATTTTTAGGGTTGTTCCTTATAGACCCAACTCGATTCAGCCGACCATCAGCTTTTAAACCCACATAACCAACCCTTTGATGCCCTAATCCTTTTAAATTCAAAACTCCAAATTGATTTCAAACTATCCAAATTTTACAACTATAAAAGGCAAAACCCACACATAAACTCTCCACTTGCATGAAAATTTTTAGAGAGTTACTGTTAATTTCAAAATCTTCATCTTCTCCTTCCACACTTTGTATTCCGGGTTAGAATTATTGGCTTCAACTTAGTTAAAAACTTATTCATTACCATTGATCTTGAGATACTGATTGAAATAAAACTGAAAAAGTTAAAATTTGTAGAGCTTAAATGTAATGCCCCGATTTTCTAAATCGGAATGCTACACGGTGCTCATGACCCTGAAGGACCACAAGCTAACCCATGACTAATATCTATACCTGTACACTGCACAATATACATATAATACCCAGAAAACATGAACATGTAGGCCATAAGGTTCAACTGAAGAATTATAATAACATCCATGGGGTAATGAATACCCAAAACAACTAAATATAAATCTGAATACTGAATCTGAATCTAATAGCTAAATCTGAAAGCCTCTAATACTATCTGAATAAGGAGTTGAAGGAACATGTCTCCAACTAACTCTGTAAAACTGAACTGAAGTAATAGATGAATAAATCAAATCATATTGTCCTCTAATGGATGAGGACTCATTGTATCTCTACGACTAGAATGCTACTACTACTGCTGGTCTAGAGCTCATGTCTCTAAACCTATGGTGTAACATCAAAACAAAGCACCATAGCGCAAATACGTTAGTACGGGGGAATATACTGAGTATATGAGTGAGGTAGGCTAAATACAAAAGGGTTTCATGCATGAACAATGCTAACTGACTGACTGATATGAGCATGAGAGTGCAAACATGCATACATCATAATTGAAATCGTGAATGTGTGATATCTAGATCTGAAAGCTAATACACGGTTTATTGATAGCTAACATGAGTAATACTAAAATTATGATAACATGGGTGATTGTAGCTGACAGTCCTAAATCTGATGGAACTATCTGAGTTTCGTACTGTAACTGAGTTTGACTTTATCTAACAGTCCTGATATACTGAAATCTGAAAAACTATCTGAGTTCTTTTACTGAGAATGATACTAAAACTGTGGGAGGTATTTGTTTAACCGACATTCCCCATATGTTCCATTACGGCTAAGCTGGGGTCCAATCTCTGCCCTGACTGGAAGGGTGTCAATACCGCACCACTAGTAAGGAAAACGTGTGAGCAACCCTCAGATAACAGGTAACTCTAGTGAGAACGGTGTGAACCCTCATATAAGAGGTTAAGCCACCTCATCCACCCTCATATAACAGGTTGCGATGTCTCAACCTATTCTAGCTACATAGTTTTGTAACACAAGGATGACTGAGTTTACTGAATTCCGTTGACTGACAGAATACTACTGATATCTGATAACTGACTGAGATCATGAGGTTTTTCCAGAGTCACATGACTGACTGAATTCTACTGAATCATAGCTTAATTTTGGATATCGTGAAACATGACATGGCTCTAGGCACACATCTATAGTTTTCCGGTACGAATACCCCCAGGACTCGATAGAAGGAAACTAACTCACACATGACATGACTTGATCACAAGATTGGAGTCCACAATTCACAATATCATAAGTATGGAATAGTATACTTCATATATTTATTCAGCATTTCAAACATGGTAGGGAAAACATGGATATATTTCGTCTACATGATTCATATCTCCACTATCATACATGATTCAGACCACAACAATAACAACACACAAATAGCATGGAAATTCATATTGAAGTGTATAACTAACATGGACTTGTCATTTCGAAACCATAGAATTATGTAAATATAATTTTTTGGCGTCCTAGGCATTTTATCAAACAACTTGCATGCATTCTTTAAGGCATAGGTGGATTTCATACTAGCATTATATCAAGCCACCTAAAGTTCATGATTTTCAACTAACAACCACATATATTCCATGAAAACATCCTTAGATATCATCTTGAAACTTAAACAACAATCATCAACAAGTACATGCTCATATCACCACAAAAAGTTTACAAAATAAGATTTAAAAGCATGATTCTTGAGCTATATGAACGAATTGAATCCATAAATGAACACTACGTATACCTTAGATTAATAATCCGTGGGAGTTATAGTGAAATAAGCTTGGAATTGGAAACCCCCAATTGAACCCTAAGTTTGTTCTTGATAGTTCTTGAGAGGATTTCAACAAAACTAGTATATTTTGGTGATTTTGGACCCAAATCCCATGTTTAAGACTATATATAGGGTAGGGAAAATGTCCAACATACCCTTTAAAACATGGAGGTGAAATGTTGAAAACTGGAAAGGCACCGGAGTTAGCAGGCGTCGCCTACTTTAGTGCACCGCTATTGACCAGGCGGCACCTGCCTTATTGCACTGCTATAGGCAGGCGAAACCTGCATATCGCCTGGTGCTATTGTTTCGAAATCCAAACAAGCCCTAAACGGATTCCAAATATTCTGAAACTTATCCGGGATGTAGTACGACCTTGCCCCATTGTAATGCAACTTGAAAGTCGAAAAACAAAGTTCGGGAAAGTCTTCAAATAAATCCCCAAAGTTTGGAGGTCTAAAATGAGACTAAGCGTTGAACACTTATGAAAATTTCTAAGTCTTGAGGCTTGTAAAGCCAAATGATCCAAATTCGGACGCAACAATTTTGCGGGGTCTTACAATATCTCCCCCTTGGGAACATTCATCCTCAAATGAGAATCAACTTAGAGGGGATAAAAGACAAGCTGAACATGAACTAAACATGAAGGACTGAAATATGACCTCATGAATGACATGCTAAACATACTGAACTCATGCATATCTGATACATGAATGCATATCTGATACATGAATGCGTAACTGAGCAATCTGATAAACTAAGTTTCTTAAGATGAGAATGTATATCTGATGCATGATCTTATAACTAAACTGATACATGAATGCATGACTGAGTATGCAATGGTAATAGATACCAAGTTTGTATTGGGAACATGGACATGAAACGAAATAATCTTAAGGAGAACTATTACGTTGAGCCTGATCTGAATTGACGGAGAAGAGGTGAGGATACTTGGTATGCATATCTGTTTTTGTTTCTCAAGTAGATCCCTCATGAGACATATTTTGCCAAAGAACAGTGACTAGAGGGACTTCTTTGTTCCTCAGTCTACGTGTCTGATAGTCTAAGATTTCGACTAGAATCTCTTTATATGAGAGGATATTCTGAACGTCGATGCTCTAAATAGGGACAACAACTACTGGGTCACCTATGCACTTCTTGAGCAAAGAGACTTGGAAGACTGAATGAACTGAGGCTAGATCTGAAGGCAACTCAAGCTCATAAGCTACCTTGCCGAAGTGACTGAGAATCCTGAAGGGACCGACATACCGGGGACTGAGTTTCCATTTCTTGCCGAACCTCTTCACTCCCTTCAGGGGAGAGATCTTTAGATAGACATGATCATTGACCTCAAACTCGAGATCCTTTCTACGAACATCTGCGTAAGACTTCTGTTGGCTCTGAGCATCCCAAAGTCTCTCTCAAATCAACTAAACTTTATCTAAGGAATCAAATACTAAGTCAGGACCTCTAACTGAGGCCTCACTAAATTCAAACCAACCAATCGAAGATCTACATCTCCTACCATAGATAGCCTCAAATGGAGCATCAGAATACGGGAATTATAGCTAGTATTGTATGCAAACTCAATCAAAGGCAAGTGATCATCCCAACTTCCCTTGAAATCAAAAGCGCACGCCATTAGCATATCTTCAAGAGTCTGAATGGTCCTTTCTGCCTAACCATCTATCTGAGGATGAAATGTTGTACTGAGATGGACTTGGGTGCCAAGACCCTTTTGGAATGCTTTCCAGAAGTGAGAGATGAATTGGGTACCTCTGTCTAAAATGATAGATAGTGGAACACCATGTAATCTGACCAACTCCCTGATATAGAGTTTGGCATAATCTTCGGCTAAATAAGAGGTACGAACTGGAAGGAAATGAGCTAACTTGGTCATTCTGCCTACAATGACCCTAACTGAATTATGCTAATGACGAGTTCAAGGTAGACCCATCACGAAATCCATGTTCACTTTTTCCCACTTCTAATTAGGAATGGTGAACTCCTGCATTGAACCACTAGGCTTCTAGTTCTCTATCTTAACCTGATGGCACGTAGAGCACTTAGCCACAAACTTTGCAACATCTCTTTTCATCTAACTCCACTAATAGATCTCCCGCAAGTCGCGGTACATCTTAGTGGCCCCTGGATGAATAGAGTATCGCGCACCATTCGCTTTTGTAAGAATTCGCTGCCTCGAGTCATCTACGCCAGGAACACAGATGACCCTGACAATGAAGAACACCATCTCCCCCTTGGGAGAAAACCTCTATTTTCTAACTCTGAACTGATTCTTTTAGCTTGACAAGGCAAGGATCCCTGTCTTGCTTCTCTTTCACCTTGAAACCTAGAGATGGCTCTAAACTATTGTGAACACATACACAACCCTCTGAAGAGTCGACTAAGAAAACGCCTAGTCTGGCAAGATGAAGAATATCCTGAGCTATCTTTTTCTTCCTATCCTCGACGTGAGAAATACTACCCATAGAGAGTCTACTGAGAGTGTTGCCCACAACATTGGCCTTTCCCGAATAGTAAAGGACACTCATGTCGTAATCCTTTAAGAGCTCTAACCACCTTCTCTGACGAAGATTGAGATCTTTCTGAGAAAAGACATACTGGAAACTCTTATGATCTGCGAAGACATCTACATGAACTCCGTAAAGATAATGCCACCAAATCTTTAAGAAAAACACCACGGCTGTTAACTCAAGATCATGAGTAGGATAATTCTTCTCATGGGGCTTTAATTGTCTGGAGGCTTAGGCTATGACCTTACCATACTGCATGAGGACACAACCTAAACCCACTCTGGATGTATCACAATATACTACAAACCCATCTGAACTGTCTAGAAGAGCTAAAACTGGAGTTGTAGTGAGTCGAGTCTTCAACTCTTGAAAACTCTTCTCGCAAGAATCTGACCACTGAAACTTGACCTTCTTTTGAGTCAATATAAACATAGGAGATACAATAGAAGAAAATCCCTTGATAAATCATCTGTAATAGCCAGCCAAACCTAACAAATTCCTAATATCTGATGGAGATACTGGTCTGGGCCAGTTTCTTACCACTTCAGTTTTCTGAGGATCTACTCTAATGCCATCACCGAAAACAATATGGCCAAGGAATTCTGCTGATATAGACAAAATTTGCACTTACTAAACTTAGCTAACAACTGATGATTCGTGAGAGTCTGAAGAACAATCCTGAAATGGTCTGAATGATCACACTCCATGTGAGAATAGACCAGAATATCATCTATGAAGACTATGAAGAACATGTCCAAGTACTGCTTGAACACCCAATTCATCAAGTTTATAAAACCTATAGGGGCATTGGTTAGACCAAAAAACATGACTAGAAATTTAAAGTGACCATACCGAGTACGGAAAGCTATCTTCGAAATGTTACATTCTCTAACTCTGAGCTGATGATAGCTAAATCTGAGGTCTATCTTAGAGAAATAACTGGCACCCTGAAGTTGGTCAAACAAGTCATCTATTCTAAAAAGTGGATACCTGTTCTTGAGCGTAACTTTGTTGAGCTGACGGTAATCAATACACATCCTGAGAGAACTATCTTTCTTGCGAATGAATAAGACTGGTGCGCCCCAAGGGGAAATGTTGGGTTTAATGAATCCCTTATCTAAGAGATCCTTCAACTGATCTTTCAGTTCCTTGAGTTTTGATGGTGCCATTCTGTATGGTGGAATAGAATTAGGTTGAGTGGATGGGAGAAGATCAATACCGAAGTCTATTTCCCATTCGGGAGGAATGTCTGGAAGATCTTTAGGAAAGACATCTGAATATTCATGGACAACTAAGACTGATTCAAGGCTGGGAGATTTAGAGCTGGAATCTTTAACATGAACGAGATAATACACACACACCTTAGAAATCATTTTCCTTATTCGAAAGTGGTGAACAAGCTGACCCCTGAACACTGAAATACTACCTTTCCACTCTAGGACGGGCTCATTCGGGAACTGAAACTGAACTATCCTATTTTTGCAGTTGAATGTGGCATAGAAGGAATGAAGCTAATCCATGCCGAGAATGACATCAAAGTTAGTCATTTCTAACTCAACTAAATCTGCTAATGTGGATTTCTAAATTATCATAACTAGGCAGTTACTGTATACCCGCCAAGCTATGATGGTTTTACCCACTAGAAAAGAGACTAAAAAGGACTCTGCTAAAATTTCAGGAATGATTCTAAATTGCCTACTATTTAAGAAGTGACAAAAGACAAAGATGCACCTGGGCTTAGCAAAGCATAAACATGAACATAGAAAATCTGTAATGTACTAGTAACAATATCAGGAGAATTTTCCTGATCCTGTCGGGTCTAAAAAGCATAAAGTTTGTTTGGGTGTTGCCCACTAGTAGCACTGGAAGTGGCACCCTGTTGGTTCAGGTGACCGGACTGAGCCGTGGAATGATTCTACTGACCCTGAGGACCTGGCTGAGGAAAGTCCCTAACTCTATGGCCTGGCTTACCACAACCAAAACAAATGCCTTAACCTGCTCTACACACACCCTGATGGTGCTTACCGCAAGTCTAACACTGAGGATAAGTATGGGCACTAGTAACACTGCCCTGATATTTAGATCCTAGTTCTCTATCTCTGTTTCCATCTCTGAATTTTAGCATTGGGGCACTAGTGGAGGAAGGAGATGGAGCTGCTGACTTGGGATGAAACTGCGAATAGTTTCCTCCCTCAAATTTGGGTTGAGCAAAATTGAAACTGCCTGATCTTTCTATCTTTTTCTACCTCTCTCTAGTCCTAACCTTCTGCTCCTCTATCTGCTAAGCATGGGTCATGAGTCTAGCTAAATTCATATCATTGTTCAGTATCGCAGATCTACACTCATTCACCGCGCTATCGTTCACCCCTGATATGAACTTGCTTATCTTAGCCCTATTGTCTGCAACCACAAGAGGGGCATACATGGCTAGCTGAGTAAATCTGATAGAATACTCCCTAACCATCATATTTCCCTGCCTGAGGTTGATGAACTCAAGAACTTTAGACTCCCTCAGCTCTTGGGGAAAGAATCAGTCTAAGAAAGACGTGACAAATTCCTCCTACTCAATAGGACCTGCATTATCTACCCTCTCGGACTTTCACTATTTTTACCAAGCATGAGCTATATTTTGCAACTAGTATGCAGCTAACTTAGCACTCTCAATAAAAGTAACACCCATGATGTCAATTACCTTTTGGATTTAGTCAATAAACTCCTAAGGGTCTTCATCCGACTTAGACCCGTGGAAAGATGGAGGGTTCATTCGGATGAAGTCCCGAATCCTAACTGTGGCTGAGTTAACCAATGGGTTAGCCGGAATAACTGGTGGCCGTTAATTTTGGGCAGCCACATATTGAGCAAATGTGGTAAACGCGGCTCTAAACTCTGCATTAGAAATATGTTCGCCCAAAGGATCTTCTAGTTGAGGAGCTGGCTGGTTTCTTCTCTTTGGAGGCATATTTTGAAATAAGAGAAGAGCGGATTTGACTGAGAGTTTAACTTGTGATTATGCTCACTAGAATGACATGAATACTAAAAGAAGGGAAACTGTTCCTAAAACATCTTATATACTGCTTCACATAAATGTGGCGTGCAACACACCCATGTATAAGACTCTACTAGATGTAGCTTTCAGTCTTCCTAGGGCTCTATTAAACCTGGCTTTGATACCAAGTTTGTAACGCCCCAATTTTTTGAACGAGAATGCTGCACGGTGTTTATGACCCCGAAGGACCACAAGCTAACCCATGACTGATATTTGTACCTGTACACTGCATAATATACATATAATACACGGAAAACATAAACATGTAGGCCATAAGGTTCAACTAAAGAAATATCATAACATCTATGGGGTAATGAATACCTAAAACAACTGAATATAAATCTGAATACTAAATCTGAATCAAATAGCTAAATCAAAAAGCCTCTAATACTCTCTGAATAAGGAGTTAAAGAAACATGCCTCCAACTAACTCCATAAAACTGAACTGTAGTAATAAATGAATAAATCAAATCACATTTTCCTCGAATGGATGAGTAATCACTGTATCTATGTGACTGGAATACTACTGCTACTGCTGGTCTGGAGCTCGTATCGCTGAACCTATGGTGTAACATGAAAAGAAAGCACTATAGCACAAATATGTCAGTATGGGGGAATGTACTAAGAATATGAGTGAGGTGGCTAAATACAAAAGGAGTTTCATGCATGAACAATGCTGACTGGCTGACTGATATGAGCGTGAGAATGCAAACATGCATAAATAGGAACTAAAATCGTGAATGCGAGATAGTTAGATCTGTAAGCTAATACATGGTTTACTGATAACTAACACGACTGATACTGAAATTCTGATAACATGGGTGATTGTAGATGACAGTCCTACTTCTGATGGAACTATCTGAGTTCCATACTGTAACTGAGTTTGACATTATCTGACAGTCCTGATATACTGAAATCTGAAGAACTATCTGAGTTTTTTTACTGAGATTTGATATTGAAACTATGAGAGGTAGTTGTTTAACCAACATTCCCCATATATACCATTATGGCTAAGCTGGGGTCCAATCTCTACCCTGACTGGAAGGGTGTCAATACCACGTAACTGGTAAGGACAACGTGTGAGCAACCCTCGTATAACAGGTAACTCTAGTGAGAATGGTGGGAACCCTTATATAACAGGTTAAGCCACCTCATCCACTCTCATATAATAGACTGGAATGTCTCATCCTATGCTGGCTACATAGTTCTGGTATGGAAGGATGACTGCGAAGAATCACACCCTGATATAACAGGTGAATTCCCATCCTTGGGTTCACTAAGTGCTAACTCCTACTCCCATCTGAAGAGACTGAACATGAACAACTTACTGTACGTGGACTAATTTTACTAAATTCCATTGACTGACGGAATACTACTGATATCTGATAACTGACTGAGATGATGAGGTTTTTCCTGAGTCACATGATTGACTGAATTCTACTGAATCATAGCTTGATTTCGGATATCGTGAAACATGACATGGCTCTAGGCACATAGCTATAGTTTTCGGGTACGAATACCACCAGGACTCGATAGAAGAAAACTGACTCACACATGACATGACTTGATCACAAGATTGGAGTCCACAATTCACAATATCATAAGTAGGGGATAGTATACTTTATGTATTTATTCAACATTTCAAACATGGTAGGGACACATGGATATATTTAATTTACATAATTCATATCTCCACTATCATACATGCTTCAGACCATAGCAATAACAATACATAAATAGCATGGAAATTCATATTGAATTGTATAGCTAACATAGACTTGTCATTTAGACATCACGGAATCATGTAAATTTAAATTTCTAGCATCCAAAGCATTTTTTCAAACACCTTGCATGCATTCAATAAGGCATAGGTGGATTTCATACTTGCATTATATCAACCCACCTAAAGTTCATGATTTTCAACTAACAACCACATATATTCCATGAAAACATCCTTAGATATCATCTTGAAACTTAAACAACAATTATCAATAAGTCCATGCTCATATCACCACAAAAATTTTACAAAATAACATTTAAAAGCATGATTCTTGAGCTCTATTAACGAATTGAATCCATAGATGAACACTACACATACCTTAGATTAATAGTCCATGAAAGTTGTAGTGAAATAAGCTTGGAATTGGAAACCCCCAATTGAACCCTAAGTTTGTTCTTGATAGTTCTTGAGAGGATTTCAACAAAACTAGTATATTTTGGTGATTTTGGACCCAAATCCCGTGTTTAAGACTATATATAGGGTAGCAAAAATGTCCAAAGTACCCTTTAAAACAAGGAGGTGAAATGTTCAAACTAGGTAGGCACTGGAGTTAGCAGGCGTCGCCTGCTTTAGTGCACCGCTATTGACCAGGAGACGCCTGTAGATCACCTGGTGCTACTATTTCAAAATCCAAACGAGCCGTAAATGGATTCCAAAAATTTCGAAACTTACTCGGGATGTACTACGACCTTGCCCCTTCGCAACGCAACTTTAAAATAAAAAAACAAAGGTCAAAATGGTCATCAAATAAATTCCCAAAGTTTGGAGGTCTAAAATAAGACTAAGTGTTGAACACTTATGAAAATTTCTAAGTCTTGAGGCTTGTAAAGCCAAATGAGCTAAATTTGGATGCAACGATTTTGCAGGGTCTTACACTAAACTTTATTAAAAGTTAATTTTTTCGTGATCTTTGGTTTAATAAGAAGAAAGTACAGTCTAGGTTGCACAATGAGTATCCATAGTGGAATCGGAGTGTCTAGTTAGTTCAGACCGTACACCCTTTGTCCCAAGCTAGACTTGGGACCAGGAACAGATGGAGGTTGCAACCAGGGTAGCCATTCAGCCAGACTCTCATCCTGCACCAACTTATATTAAGTCGGTCTCTCAATTCACAACACCATAAGAACGGCCCAAACTTCACCAATACACTTTATTTGTACTAGGCCTCAGATGAAGTCAACCATAAATTTAGCACAACAGTCTTTCTAGTCTGACTATGGAAATGATAAGTTAGCTTTTATTTCTGATGAGGAGGTTGAGATATGTACAGGTTCTTGTGAGGAAAAAGATGCAGTCCACTTCTAGTTTGAGGAGGGGCTGGAGTCTGCATCTCATTCTTTTGATAATGAGTCTGCATCTAGTTCATTTACTCCCTAGTGTGATAAGGGGGATGATACAACTAAAGTTACATATGATGTTTCTTTATCTTTCATACGGGGTACTCATGCCACTACTCAAGGTACTCAAGCTACAACTTCAACATCTGTTTCCTAGGAACCAGACTCCGCACATGTCTTCACAGTTCCCATACTAAAGTTAATCCGAGATGGTGTATGGAATTCATGTAGCAGATTTAAGATAGATACAACTTTATTCCTAAGCAGGGTAGACCATGATGCATCATTATAGAGGAGATCATGGCCAGAGCCCAGACCTGATAACTTCATTTAAGAGATATTAACATGGATAGATGACATAGCTTTTAGGTTCATAAAGCTCGATTGTACTTATAGGACCAGAAGTAGGGTCCATAAGTACAACTTTAGAGACCTAAAATTTCTACTTATTCTCATGACTCCACTTACATGCCGTAGATTGGACGTACGACCCCATAAGTTGGGTCATCGGTCCACTTACCTACACTTGACTGAAATATTTTAATTTTTTCCATTTTTTAGGTGCTTCTCCATGCTTTTAACAAAAAAATAGAAAAAAGTGAACACTAACACCTTGGGTATCCTCCCAAACAGCGCTTGACTTATGTCACAGCACAACATAGCTATGTTGTGCACTTAGAATTCACCAACAAATCTGCGGGTTTCCTCCCATGTAGTTCTTAATTTAACATCGTAACATGACTTAGTTGGCTTATTCACTCAGACTTCACCAAAGATAATATCTTCACACACTTTTAATTCCTCCATGCTTCTCATATAATTCTTAACTAGATCCTCATTCACCTTGAGTAGGGAATTCCCATCTCGCTAAAACTCAATTTCACCATGTGGAAATACTCTAACAATCATGAATGCTCCAAACCATCAAGAATTCAATAGACTAGGAAAATAGAAAAGTCTCTAATTATACCACAAGGCCATATCACCAGGGTAGACTACCTTTTTCTCAGTCTTCTTGTCATGGTACAACTTCATCTTTTCCTTATACAAGGAAGAACTCTCATAAGCACAAAGACAGAATTCATGTAACTCATTAATCTTACCCATCCTTATGTTTCAACATCACTCTACTCAAAATTTATCTTCTTCAATACCTATAGTGCCTTGTGCTCATGTTCAATCAACAAGTGTAATGCGTTGCCATACATGAATAAATATGGAGAGACAGCTATGGGAGTTTTGAAAGTTGTATAATAGGCTTAAAGTGCATCATCTAGTTTCCTTTACCAGCCATTTCGGTTGGCATTCACAGTCTTTGGCAAAAACAAATTAATCTCATAATTGGAGACCTCAACCTATCCGCTTGTCTGTGGATGATAAGGTGTTGCCACCTTACCTTCATACCATATTTCTCAAGTAGGACTTTAAATTGATGATTGAAGAAATGGAACCCACCATCACTAATGATAGCATGTAGAGTATGAAACTGAGAAAATATGTTGTTTTTTTAAAAATATTGTCACACTATGACCCTTATTAATTGGAAGTTCAAATGCTTTCACACACTTAGAGACATAGTAATTTTCCACCAAAAGTAATTCAGGCTATGCAAACTCACAAATGGATACATGATATCAGTACATAAAATACCTCAAGCTCAAGAATAGGTCTCATGGGGAGCTCATTCTTTTATGAAATACTTCTTTGCCAATGGCATTGGTGTAACGCCCTGAGAATAGTCACACGATGCTTAAGGTCACAAGTGACCCCAAGCTAACCTTTTACTGGCATAAATCATAAGCAACTTTACAACATGCATAAATTTAAAATAGTAATAATGCTGGAAATAACTCTTTTATGAATCTGCTCAATACAACATTGAATTTACAATACTACAACTCTAATTTTACATATAAAATTGAAACTGAAGACATCAACTTCTAATGAATGTCTATGAAACCTCTAATAGTACTGATTGTAGGTAGCCGGGTCATGACTCCCAACTATCTCAACTCAATATGACAGAATAAATAAAATACAATACTCCTTGAACTGTATAACTAACTTGAGCCCTTGAATCAAAAGGGCTCGTCACCTGCTAACTGAAAGCTATGAACTGACTGAATATGGTATACGCGCTACAATTTGTACCTACATTATGAGACAATATATCACATAGACATATATGTGGATCAGCACTTTGAGGATGTATTGAATATATAGGGTACAATGCATAAGTAACATAATATCATCATACTTTAAAAAAATCATACATGCAATTATGAATGACTCACATAGCTTAAATACATCTGAAATATAATTCTCATAAATCATGAATAGTGAGATAAATAATGTAAATCTCGTGAGTCATCCTACTCAACTTAAAAATCTATATTGTCCCCTTATTCTCAAAACTTGAAGACTAAAGGATTCTTTAAATATTGCTTTCAAAATTCAGGCTTTTATCTTGACGAGAATAGAACTTCTTTGAAACTAAAGGACTTAGAACTTATAAACTCAAAACTTGGAGTTGGGAAACTTTAGACTCTTATGGACTTGGGAGTTTCTTCAAACCGACATAGAAAATGTGAGCTTACATGGAGTCCAACATCTTGTCCACGTTGGGGAGAGTTATGCTATTCTTTCCATCGGAGTAGAACCTTAATTTTGAGCTTACATGGAGTCCAACATCTCGCCCTCAGGGTAACAAATCTCAATCCTATTGTGGAACGTAGTTCTAGGGCATGAAACCTTAGAATCAAGCCCAACTCAGTGCTAAATACTACTCCCATACTCAAGCTCAAAACTCTTTAGGAAATCTACCTCAAAATAACTCAAGGGTTTGTAATGTAAACCAAATAATGCTTTTCTTATCTTTAAATCATAAGTAATGTGGATTCCTAACTTAACTTAATCTCAAAGGCAATCTTTCTTTAAAATCAAAGCTCGTGCTTATTGAATCATTCTAAAGGACATACTCTTTATGAAAGATTCTAAACTCATGCTTGGTTTAAAACCCATTCTTGACTCTCAATCTCAAATATCCATACACTCAAATAATCAAACTTTTTGTAGTAAAGCTTAAGTCATGACACTTATATTAGAAGCACTTAGAAACATCAACACATGGTAGTAATATGCAAATCATAGTATAAATTCTCAATTCTAGACATAACATAATGAAATAATCATGCATATCAAATTTGTATAACTCAAAATCTCATAAATTCTTAATAAAGTGATTTGGGTATAGACACACTTAGCAAAATCATGAAATCAAGTGGTAGAAATCATATCTTTGGGCACAAGAACGAAAGGAGTGTTCTTGTTCAAACCCCACATACCTTAGGTTATGAATTTAGTTGAACAAGATTGCTTGAGACTCTTTTTCAAACTCTTCAGTGAGGGTTTTTGAAGCTTTTGACATAGGATCCTTGAATCCCAAACCAATTTGCAAGAACTATGATGAAATCTTAAGGTTCTTGGATAAAGATTTGGATTTTCTCTTGAAGGTGAAAACCCTAGTTTTTGATGTTTTGGAAGAAAAGGAAAAAAAATCAGTAGTTCTATGCTCCAATCGGATGTATATATAGGTGTTAAAATGGGTGGAAAAAGACATATAAGACGCTTTAAAAACGGCCTTAAATTTAATGAACGAGATATGCGACAGTATAAGCGATGGTCCGTCGCTCGCACTACGGTCTATCGTACCTCTCCGTTGCATTTGGACCAGAAATTAGAAATCCATCTATACTATGATGTACAGGCAACGGTACATCACTGGTGCGATGGTCCATCGGACCTCACCATTGCACATGGCCAGAAGAAGGTTCACTGCTTCATATACGACCTTTAGGCGACGGAACCGTCGTATGCTCGATGGTCTGTCTGATCTTCCCATTGATAACACTCAAATTACACTCGTGAATGGGTGTAAGCGATCGTTGTCAATATAAAAACCAACTAGGCTGGGGTCGAATCCCACAAGGAACAATGTGAGTGGCGATTAAACTAGTTTGAAACTAAAGATACAAGTTAAATTCAAACAATCGATATAAAAAGATAAAATGGGGGTTTTGGAGATTAGCAAATAATTTTTTTTTGGTCACATTAATTTCAATGTTTGAGATCAGTGTAAATGGGAAACTAGAGTTATGTTCACCATGGGTTTCGGGAATTGAGAGATACTAGGTAATGCTTAGGATTCTTGAAGTAAGTAGAAATAGCAGATTATCCCTCACAACGATACTATCTGACTTATCTTTCACACTCACCAGACAATTTATTATCTAATTCTCTCAAACTTAAATAAATTATGTATTTCCAATAGGATTTTATCTCAGGTAGATCAATCCAGTTTTGACATTGATCATTAAATAGAAGGTTGGTAACTTTCGATTCCCTGTTGATAATTCACGAACTCTAGTTTATTTCTCCGTTAGAAGCAAATAAAACCTAAGTCATAACCTAATGTTTGCAACTAGTAGATTTCAGTTAAAACAACAAAATTTCAAGACGTCCTACTACTCTTTGAATTCGTTAAATACCTAGTAACCTATCAAACCCTAGTCCATCGATCCCATAACTCCGGCTAATGGAATTAGCCGCTCATGATTTGATAAATGAAATACAAAGTTGAATTCATGATAATAAGGATAAACTTACGAACGGATAAAAGAAACAAGTAGTTTCTTTAATTTAATCCCGAAAATAGGAATTCACAAATAGTTGATAAGTGTTGAAGAAAATAAAACTCTCCAAAACTAAAAAAAGAGAGAACTCTTTGAATAAACCCTAAAATATGCTATTTATACTAAAGCCTAATAAGGAAATAAAATATCAAATACAATTAATTCTCGGATTAGGTGACGCCAAAGCTGACGCCGCATCAAGAGTCGGACGCCCTATCACGAATGGCGTCAGACTTGCTCCAGTTTCTTTAATTCTCTACCTTAGGATGACGATGACTCTGACGCCGCATCAAGGATCTGACGGCATACTACCAACGTCGTCCAATGTTTTTTCCTATTGTTGATTTTCTGCTTAAGGCTGACGTCATTCTTGACGCCTTATCACCCACTTGACTCCTTGTCACATACATCCTCAAAACTGCTTCTCAGCTCTAATTCTCTAGTTAAGGCTGACGCTGCTTCTGATAGGCTATCACAAAGATAACGACTTATCACGGATGACGTCAGCCATGTTTTCTTCTCTTTTGCTTAGATTTTTAAGTCTTTTGATCCATTGTCGTTTATTTCCATTCCTTCAGCCTTTTACTGCAAATCATGAGCAAACACATGAAAACAACAAGAGTTGCTTCAGTATTCACAATTATTTTGAGCTAAAAAATATTAAATGTGTTAGCTTTTGCTCACACATCAACACCCTTAAGTTAAAATAATTTCTTGTCCTCAAGCAACAAACTAACTAAGAGTATACAAAGTACAAGTTGGCAGCTAACTATTCATATCAGTTCAGAATACATGCACCATCTCCAAGGTCAGTCAAATTAAGAGAAACTGTGTCTATTATTGAAAACACCCATGCAACTCACGAGGATCAAGATATGGTAAGAATTTTAGCAATAACAACCCAGCACATACCCAAATCACACTATCCGAAAAAGGTAGTGATTAGCAACATACCTAGTGTGCCCTCACAGCAAACAAATCCCTTTTTCACTCATGTCAAAATTTACATACATAAACACCGGGATAAACACAAAACTCACTCTCAGAACGAAGTTACAATATTGTGCATCAAATTCCATAGGCTTGGCCTTATAGTCAGTACCCAAGTCATTAGACAGGTCAGTTAGGATCACTATAGGGATTTTCTTAAGCTTGTAACGTAGGCTAGGGACTGGTATGATATTCATGGATATTTCAGAGTGACTATGCCTCCTTGACTCTACACTAAACTCTTGGGGTTTCAACTCCTAACCTTGTTTTCTTTCTCTCTTTTATTGATCACACATGCTCAAGATGGATGCGGTCTTTTGAATTATCATATTATCTTTTTATCATCTTTTACACAACTTTGTTATTTCTTATTCCTTTTTCACCGCACCCAACTTTTTATTCTTTTCTTTTATTCTTCCTCTTTTCATATTCATTTTGTATCACGCACCCCTATGATAGCCACCCTCAACTTAGGTTGTTTCCTTAAGTCAAGGTGCACAGTGTCCAAGGAGGACCAGGGCTAAAATAGGTTCATTGTGATGTAAGCGGAAAGGTGAGAGGTGTCATAGAAAGAAATAGACTAATTAAACTCAAAACATGGATCAAGAGATACTATGCACATAGGGAAGATCATTTTGGCTAAAGTGGGCTAAAATAAAAAATGGTCTATGATCCTTTCCTAACTCCTATCCTATGACCATGGCAAGACTAACAGGGCAAGTTATAGATTCAACACATAATGGGAACTGAGTAAGACCTTACACACAAAAGGCACACAAGTATCTCACATATCACTACATATCCAGTTCATGCACTTGTTTAACAAAGGTTATTCAATTGCCAGACTAATGCCACAAAAAGATACACAATGGTCACAAATGGATGCGAATCACATAGTAATATATCAGATCAATGGAGAGGTGCTCAAAAATCTCAAAAACAAGTTAACTGCCTTACGTATTTGTATTTCTCCTAGTCAACTACAACATATCACAAAACAAGTGCAATACACCTAAACATGTCGGCTCTACTAGGAACAAGACTCTAGGGAAAAGAGCACGGCAACAAAAATCCCAGGAGGACATCAACACCCAGAATTAGCCCCACCACCCTCAACTGCAAGATAGAAAAGAGGGGTGAGTGCTTTCTTTTTTGCCATTTTTTCATCTATGGACCAGGAAATGCTCCCTGAATCATGAAGTTTGAGAGTTTGGCCGCTAATAGAAAACTAAAATAACTAGTTATAGTAAGCATGAAGGGCCTAAATTTAATGAAAAAAAGGGCACCTATGGGAACATCTCTACTGACGAACCATTTCAATAGTACGGGTGTTGCCATGCCACGAGGCACGACCAAATTTCTTCCAATTTTGCTTTCTACCACTCCATGGAAGTAAGACTAGCAACTATTATATGGCCCTCCTCCTATTAGGGCATCCCCAGGCTACATTATAGAAGAGTATGTTGGGAATTCCCTAGGGGACAATGGATTCAATGCAGAACAAATCTAATACTCCAGCCCTAGTTTTTGGGGATTCTATTTCGATCTTCAAACAACAGCATTGCTAAATATCCCATAGTAGGGTCAAGAGCATTACCGAGAGCATCAGCCTCTCCAGACCATACAAGTGCACCGCACGGCGAACAAATTCGACTTCTAACTCCCTCATCTTAGAGTTCTCGTTAGAGTAGAAGTAAGGCACGAAGCAAAGAGCTTAAGCTCAGGCAAGGCAGTCGAGATAGGGATCTAATAGCTGAACATAATGTTCCCAAAAACCAAGGAGGATTCTATCCTTCAGGAGAAGGAGGAGGAGACAGGCGGTGGAAACTACCAAGCTGGAGTACGGTCTTCTTTTCTTTCTCGTTTGCATGAGCATCTTCTTTTTTTCGGACAACCAGGTAATGTTGTCGTACCCAAAACCCTAGCCTTATTTTAAGGGTTTCACTCTATAATCTGATGAGTCACCAGCAGATATCGCCCCTCATGCTCCCACAGTCCACTTACCGAGGAATAGAAAGGAAGGACCCGGGTCCAGAGCAAGTTAAAATCATACAATGTCCCAAATGCATCAAACCAAAACAAGAGAGTTAGAAACATACCTGTGGCACCATAGGTGCGAAGATCTGATGGCAACCACATAATACGAATACAAACAACAAATTACCTCGGGTTGCCTCCCAAGAAGCGCCTAATTTAGTGTCGTGGCCCGACAATATCCAGTCATCCCTTATGCCTCCACTTTGACAATTTAAATTATCGGCCCATTTTTTGATCTTTAGATCTTTTAGGTCCGTTGGGCAAATGTGAAGGCATGATAAGGAATGTTCTATCACGCCACTTTAAAGACTTGAACCTCTTGCCCAATTTTGCATCGAACTTTTGTGTGGGCTCACTGGGAAACGATGAGGATCTTAAAAAGCCACTAAATGGATATCAATCTTTAAGCTTCTTGGCCTTCAACATTGGGGTTGTAGTATACCTTTTGGAAAGATAAACTCCAAAATGTAAGAATTTTCCTCCTCATTTTCTAGGGTGGTTCGACTTTCTTCACATCCACCAAGAATAATGTTTGAAAAGTGGTTCAAATGAGGACTGACTCTCAATTCTGGAGTAGTGTCTCTATTAGTATCTTTACCTCAAAATGGACTAGAGTCTTCACAAGGATTGTTCTTGATTTCTTCTTTTAATTCTAGTACCATTTCCTCATCCTTGGCATCTTCATTCATGAATAATTTGGTTTGTTGGGAAATCATCGAGGGTTGCTCAACATCAAACTCATCATCAATATAGGATTCTTGCTCTTCATCCTCACACTCTTCCATTATTTTAAATAATTTCATAGACAAGATATCATCTAAACATAATGTAGAAAAGTGTTTTGGATGATTGACCTTGATATCTATCTCTTCTATCCTATTTCTTTCCTCATTAAATGCCCTAATGTATCGATATATGTGACATATGGTATAATTCATTGTGTCTATATGATCCAACATTATTTGAAGCATAGCTTCAATGTCACTCTTTCTAGTGCTTCGTTCTTCCTTTTCTTGACCATAAGACCTGTCATACTCATAAGAAGAACTAGAACTTGGGTTAGCGCAATAGGGGGAGGGGAAATTTGGGCAATCACTCCAACGTCCATCTTGACCACCATATAAAGAACAATTATACTCCCGGTAGGATGGTGAGCGTGCACACATCTCTCTCCAGGGAGCATATCTACAATTTTGCCAAAAGTGGGGTCCATCACAATATGAATATGGATTATCCAAATAAGATTTTCAACCATCAAACTCACATTCATTCCATGATGCCATAGTAAGAAATAAACAAAAATAAAGAAAATCTACCTAACACAAGAAACAAAGGAAATGACAAACAAATATTTACAAGTTTGAATTCAAGCAAGTCAGCTAAAATTCCAAACTAACTTAATACGCCAAATTGTTCTCCGGCAACGCCGTCATTTTTATTATGCTCAAATTACACTCTTGAATGGGTGTAATCGATCATTGTCAATATAAAACCCAACTAGGTTGGGATTGAATCCCACAAAGATCAATGTGAGTGGCGATTTAACTAGTTTGAAACTAAAGCTACAAGTTAAATTCAAACAATCAATATAAAAAGATAAAATGGGGGTTTTGGAGATTAGTAAATAATTTTTTTTTGGTTACTTTAATTTCAGTGTTTGAAATCAGTTTAAATGGGAAACCAGAGTTTTGTTCACCATGGGTTTGGGGAATTGATAAATACTAGGTAATGCTTGGGATTCTTGAAGTAAGTAGAAACAACAGATTATCTCTGACGACGATACTATCTTACTTATCTCTCAACCTCACCAGACAATTTATTATCTAATTCTCTCAAACTTAGATAACTTATCTATTTCCAATAGGATTTTATCTCAGGTAGATCAATCCAGTTACGATATTTATCATTAAACAGAAGGTTGGTAGCTTTCGAGTCCCTGTTGATAATTCATAACCTCTAGTCTATTTCCCCATTAGAATAAAATAAAACCTAAGGAATAACCTAATGTTTACAACCAGTAGATTTCAGTTAAAACAATAGAATTTCAAGACGTTCTACTACTCTTTGAATCCGTTAAATACCTAGTAACCTATCAAACCCTAGTCCATGGATCCCATAACTTCGACTAATGGAATTAGACGTTCATAATTTGATGAACGAAATACAAAGTTGAATTCATGATAATAAGGATAAACTTACGAACGGATGAAAAGCAACAAGTAGTTTCTTCAATTTAATCCCGAAAATAGGAATCCACAAATAGCTGATAATTGTTGAAAAAAATAAAACTCTCCAAAACTAAAAAAAAAGAACACTTTGAATAAAACCTAAAAGATGCTATTTATACTAAGGACTAATTGAGGAAATAAAATAGCATATTCAATTAATTCTCAAATTAGGTGACGCTCAAGCTGACGCCGCGTCAAGAGTCTGATGCTCTTTCACGGATGGCGTCAGACTTGCTCCAGTTTCTTCAATTCTATGCCTTAGGCTGACGATGACTCTGACACCGCATCAAGGATCTGACAGCGTATCACCAACATCATCCAATTTCTTCTCCTATCGCTGATTTTCTGCTTAAGGCTGGTGCCATTCTTGATGCCTTATCACCCACTTAATGCCATATCACATACGTCATCAGAACTGCTTCTTGGCTCCAATGTCCTAGTTAAGGATAATGCTGGTTCTAATAGGCTATCACAAGGCTGACGACTTATCACGGATGTCGTCTGCCATGTTTTCTTCTCTTTTGCTTAGATTTTCAACTCTTTTGCTCCATTGTCGTTTATTTCCGTTCCTTTAACTTTTACTGCAATATCATGAGAAAACACATCAAAAAAACAAGAGTTGCTTCAGAATTCACAATTATTTTGAGCTAAAAAACATTAAATGTATTAGCGTTTGCTCACACATCACCTATCACACCTGGGTTGTTGGGATTCTTTCTAAAAAATGTTTATAACTTTTTACCCTGACCTCGGATTTTGATGAAATTGGTATCGTTGGAAAGCTTATGTAATTTACCATAAGATAAAAAGTCAAAATTAGTGAAATTCAATATTGTTTAAACATTACTAACTTTGGAAGTCATCACTTAATCTTTTAAAGATGGAATTAGGGTTATGGAAGGTTAGGGGTATTACAATATCTCCCCCTTTGGAACATTCATCCTTGAATGTTGCCAGTTAGGCTAAGAATGCAGAGAAAACTGAAAGTACACAAGTGAAACAACTTGCTAATCTAAATCTATATCTTTCTAAACTTTGGAGTACTTCGTTAAATGCATAGACTCATGATAATAATAACTATATAGCTAAATCTGAGATTGGAAAAGAAAAGAATGAAGGACAACTATAATTCTAGACTGAGTCTGAGCTGACTTGCCTTTACTTATTATAAAGATCGGACTCATGCTGAGAGTTTAGAATTCATATGATTTGCCCAAGGTTTTATCGTACTTATAGACTTTAATATGACAGCTTATACAACCATAAGTCATGAGAAAACGAGGCTAAGATTTTACAATTGGTATTACATTGGCTGAGCTGGAATATATTGAAAACAAAGATCATCAGTGAATATTTACGGACTGAATCATGACTAGATATCTGAATCTAAAACTGATTCCTGATACATATACTGAATTGAATTCACAAATTTTCATAGGTGTGAACAACCACTTACTAGAATAACCGTACATATGAAAGTTTAGGTAGTAAGACCAGACTAGTTCGAAAAAATGGAAGACCATAGAAATCTATCTACTATTTTTTTTAAACTGGGTTGCTGACTATGCAAATTGAATCATACTAGATACTCATACATAAGTGGAGGCTTTTTTCAACATCCTTCTAGGGAGTTCTAATGTCATAAAGGAACAAAGAAATTTGGGCAAGATATGAACAAGATATCTAAATCGGAGATTACAAAATTGTCATAATCCTATTGCTTGGAACATAGACCTACGAATCATAAGTCGGGATAGAAGTGCTAGGCCTCAAGAAATGTAACTTCTTAATCTAAAACTTAATCATACTTCTCAAAACTATCTCAACTATACTATTCACCGCCAATACTATACCTGCTCGATCCAACTTATAATTCGCACACGATACCGATACTTCAGTCTCCTCAAATCTCCTTGAACCAAACTCTCTCATCATCTTTAAGCCTAACTTAGAACCATAAAATTCAACATATAACACCATTTTGAATCATGGACTTAAACACATCTACATTTTCTCAACTTCTCATCTCAAGAGTAATTCTCATTACCACTTCAATAACTCCAATCCACTAAGTACAAGTCATTCACTAACGTGCAATGCATCCATCTGCACGTATACAAATATAAGGTTCGAGCCTATATTTATAACCACATATGCACTTCTAAATGAGCACTCATAAAGCATCTTTCCCGTATTCTCTAAGACTTCATCAATAACATCATTCGCATACACTATTCAGTACTTCATAAGGCACACATAAAACATTCTCAACTAACCAAGTAATACACAAAAAGCTTCACCTCAAAATTCCTTCAGACTCATAGAGTTACATAAAACAAACACACAACAATATTTCCAATCATAACACATTAAATTTCAACTGACCATGACATGTATCAAAGACTTAGCCTCAATCTTACTTCACATATGCTGCCTAGCTAAAATAAGCATACCACCTTCTATCATCAATGTGAAATATCTACTGTATCCCATCTAGACAACTGTTTACCACCAGTATCTTGATTAAGGAAAGGCAACTAAAAGATTAGAACATAAGGATATGAAAATAAAGAGATACCATGTGTAACTTTACACTCAACTGAGGCTTGAGGAATAGAATAATTAATATCATTAACTTATCAAAGAGGTCTAGCTCGAGGACATGCATGACATATATCTAAATTTCATTAATAATTAAAAGTATTGCTTGTAAAGTGGAACTGAACATACTGTAAATCTTAAGTACATGATTCATGAGCTGCATGACCTAAATTTGGAATTCGTAACTTATAGAATATGATTCCAACTGCTGAAAGAACTGGAACTCCACATTAGAATAGGATTCCAACTGCTGAAAGAATTGGAACTCTACATTTTGGGGAAATAAGAGAGTACATGATTCTTTATGATATGGATGAACATAAATTTTAATTATGGACCTGGAATGAAAGACATAAATAGGTATTGGGATAACTGAAAATACTGAAAAAAGAATGGGTCGAGCAATATCCTTTTTCACAGTTCTTCCATAACTTACTGGTACATCTACAAGAATCTAAAAGCTTGACTTGGTGACTCATTCTATCATCTCCCCCTTAGACTTAAGCCATCACTCTAAGTCGGTGAACCACTATATCACTCTATTCTAGACTGAAATCATTTTACTCTAGATTTCATGATATAATAATTCACATAAACAATAGAACATAACCCGAATGACTACACCTGAAAGCATAAAACCACCTTCTCACACCACCTTCTGAGTTACACCTTATCTTTTTATATCCCAATAGTCATTATATAATACTTGCACACTTAGTAACTTCAAATCTGCATGAGCATCCCCATAGTCGGAATGCACACCATTTAGTGCTTCAACTCTTATTTTTACTAGCCCATCTTTGAAATCTAAATCTTAGATTCTAAAACTTAACTTGAATATCTATAAACCTTTGATGGACCATACTACTTCTGTCATAGCCTACCAATATCACTCCTATAAAATTATATTTCTAAACTATGAGAATCAAAATCATACTTAATAGGCTCATCATTTTCAATCATAACTACTCAACATAGCTACCAAGAACATCATGTATTATATAACTAGTCTTTCTCTACCTAGCAATTCAAAGTTACTACTAGATAGATAGAGAAGTATAGATTATCACTATGGATTCTAAGAAGGAATCTGGAAGCATATCTGACTTGGGTTTAGTGCACGATTTTTTTAAACATAATAAAGCACTTTAATCTTCAAAAATCAAAAGCATTGATGGGATACTTTCTATCTCTCTTACAACCTCATAAGTATCTATGCAGACTATTTAAGAAAGTACTATCTAAAAAGATTTAAGCTTGACTATTTTTGATATCTTTAAAAAATAAGACAGAGATGGCTTGAATCGAGTAAGATGAGAATCTATATAAGTTTCTTGGAGAACCTTTCTATAGTACGATTTGAGACTTGAAAAGATGAAGACATTTCCTATATGCCTTGTATCCTACTGATGAAAAGTACAAACGTCTTTGTACCATTCTACAAGACTCTACTAGACACGGCTTCATAAACACCTTAGGAAACTTAAACTATATTCATTGATACAAAGTTTGTAACACCCCAAAAATTAGTCCTGAGATGTCACAAGCTGCTTAGGATCACAAGTGACCCCAAGTGCAATACCCCACATGTTTTTAAGCTAGGAGACAAACCATTTTTCCTACATATGAAATCTCCTATCCTGGGATTCATACTTGATTACATGACTTACAATGAGTATCCTAGTGATAAGATAGCTTATTATGAATTAAGCATGTTCATATGAGTCACTTAAGGTAATACAAGCTAAGAGTTTTTGAATCCATTAAGTTTTAGTGTTTGATTTCGTAAGGGTCATATTTGAACGAGTAAAACTCGATGTTAATGTGGTATTTCTACATATTTCTACCCGCCAAATTATAGAGAATTGAATTATCTTTCCAACAATACAAATTTCATCAAAATACGACACCCAAGCTAGGAGTTATGGCTTTGCGAAGTAGAGTGTGTCGCCTAACCAATCACACATGGCCACTGAAAGGCATATGTGGAGCCTGTGTAGATATAAGCGATATCATATGCGACGCCTGTGTAAATTTAGGAGATATCATATATGGCGTCTATGTAAATATATGCGATATCATATGCAGCACATATCTTATGATTTCAAGTGACTTAAACACTCTGTTTTGAGTTATTTTGAGGGTAATTCAGTCTTTTAACACTCTTTACACATCCCTAAACTTAACCGTACGAAATATATAGCTCGTAATTATATTACAACCCTACTAACATCTTAAGTTCATCATCTAAAAGCACTAAAAGAGAAAAACAACTAGGGTTGCATAATTAATCTTGAAGATCCAATTTTAAGGAAATTCCTCCATTAATCATCAAGAATCTTCCTTCTAAGGTATGCGTGAGTTAATTCATGGACTCCTTTTGTCCATGAAGCTCAAGAACCATCTTCTAAATTATGTATTATGATGTTTATGTTGGTGGTGGTTGATGTTATATGGTCGGAGTTTGATGATGCCTAAGATGGGATCTTTGTATGTTTTGTGTGAGGATATGGTGGTATTTAATGTATAAATATGTGAAATTGGTGGTTGAATATTTTTAATCTTAATAAATCCACCTATTCCTAAGATGTGCATGTAAGGTGTTTGTGAAAATACCTAAGGGAATAGAAATCATGCTTTTATGACATAATAAGTCCTAAATGACTATTCCATGTTCTAAGTTTATGTTCAACGTGATCCCAATGCTATTGTCTTGAATTGAAGATGTTGTATAAGATGCTCATGATATTGTTGTGATATGGAATGACTATGTTATTGAATCCATGCAAGTATATATATGTTGTGTGCATTCCTGATCATGTGATAGTTTGTTGAGAATCATTCTTATTATGAAATCCTTACTTATGATATTGTGAATTATGGACTCTACTCTTATGATCAAGTCAGTCATGTGTGTTAGTTTCCTTCCATCGATTCCTGGGGGTTCTTGTACCCAAAAACTATAGCTGTGTGCCTAGAGCTAGTGTCATGTTTCAAGACATCCTCAGTCAAGCTATGCTCCATAGATTTTAGATAGTCATGTGACTTAAAAAAACTCAGAAATATCAGTACTTCAGTAGTCCTAGTAGTTTCAGTACTCTCAGTCAGACCTCAGATCTCAAGTAGCTTTTCTGTCAGTCAACACAACTCAGTGAATTCAGCTTAGTTCAGCTAAGAAAATATTATCAGCTCAGTTAATAGTTTATAAATTAGTTCAGTTCAGTTCAGTTAGTCAATTCAACGCATTTAATCTTTTTAGAGTCTTTCAGTTAGGAGTAGGGACTAGCACCGAGAGAGTGCAGGGATGGAGGTTTTTTTCTTGTTATAAAGGTAGAGCCATTAGCAGCAATCCCTGTAATCCAGAACTGCATAGCCAGCGCAGAACAGAAGTCACCCATCAAATTAAGGCTGTACTTGACTATTATATTGCCTTAGGCTTGATTTCCTGTTTGGGGTCACCCGTCAGAGAGGCTTGACCATAGTAGAAGTCTCTACCCATGGCACGGTATTGACAGCCTTCCAATTAGGGCAAAGATTGGACCACACCAGTACAGTAATGGGGCATGTCGGGTTAGGTTTCTACCTCCCACAGTCACAATTTCAGTATCAGTCTTCAAAGTAGAAATCAGGAATTAGGACTGTCAGATACAGTCATCAATCTCAGTAAGAAACTCAGATAGTTCTATTGATTCTTGGACCATCCCATCATATAGTCTTGGTCCCATATTTAGATGCTTATTATTAGATCTAGAGGTCACCCGGCAGATAGGATTGATCTCAATCTCAAATTCAGTCGAGTATTCTCATTATCAGTTTTAGAGATCACTCATTAGCTAGGACTGATCTCAGACTTAGATGTTTAGATACAGTTTGGATCTCAGATAGTTTTCCCCAGAATTAGGATTATTAGATACAGTCATCCATGTTATCAGTCATTCAGTATCTTAGTATCATGAAACTCATGTTGTCAGAGTTTAAACTCAAGTAGTCAGTATCTCCACGAGTTCAGTAGCAGTTACGTATGTATGTATGTATGTATTCTAACGTTAATATTAGTCAGCATGTTCATGTATATAAACCCCATGCATTTAGCCTACCCCCACGTATACTCAGTACTTTAGTTGTACTGACGCATTTGTGCTATGGTGCTTTTTTTTACTATTACACCATAGGTTCTGAGGTGCAGACTCTAGATCAGCAGTAGCAGTTCAGTAAGCAGTGAGTCCTCATCTTTTGACGACATGATTGTTACATTTATTATTCCAGTATTTCAGTTTATTTTTAGTTTAGGGAGTTAGTTGGAGACATATTCCTTCAACTCCTTATTCAGACAGTTTAGAGGCTTTCAGACGATTATAGAGTTTTCAGATTTAGACTTCTAGTATTTTCAGTTTTGTTTGGGTACTGTGATACCACCTTATTTAAGATATTTTATTATTCAAGATTGAACCTTACGCCCTCTTTGTTCATGTTTCCGCATTTTATATGTATATTATGTAGTTACGGGTATAGATATCAGTCATGGGTTAGCTTGTGTTCCTTCAGCGTCATGAGCATCGTGTAGCATTTTGGTTCAGAAAATCGGGGCGTTACACCAAGGTAACCCTTCTACTGGCATAACTCATAAGCAAATGAACAAAATGCATAAATCTGAAATAATAATAATGTGGGAAATAACCCTTTCATGAATCTTCTCAATACAACATTGAAGTTACAAGACTACAACTCTGCTTTAACATACAAAACTAAAACTGAAAATATCAACTTCTTTTAACTGTCTATGAAGCTAATACTAGTACTGATTTTAGGTAGCAGGTCATGACTCCCAAATATCCCAACTCAATATGACTGAATAAAGAAAATACAGTACTCCTTGAACTGTATAACTAACTCGAGCCCTTGAATAAAGAGGGCTCATTACCTGTTGACTGGAAGCTGTGAACTGATTGAATATGGTATATGCGCTACAACTTGTACCTACATTATGAGATAATGCAGCACATATATATGTATGGATTAGTACTTTGAGGATGTACTGACTATATGGGAGTGCAATGCATAAGTAACCTAATATCATCATACTTTATAAAGATCATACATGAAATTATGAATGACTCACACAGCTTGAATACATCTGAAATATAATTCTCATAAATCATGAATAATGATACAAATAATGTAAATCTCATGAATCATCGTACTCAGCTTAAAAATCTATATTCCCCTATTTTTCTCAAAACTTGAAGACTAAAGCATAATTTAAATTATGCTTTCAAAACTAATGCTCTTATCCTGAGGAGAATAGAACTTCTTTGAAACTAAAGGACATAGAACTTATAAACTCAAGACTTGGAGTTGGGAAACTTTAGACTCTTATGAACTTGGGAGTTTTTTCTAACCAATATAAACCATGTGAGTTTACATAGAGTCCAACGAATCACCCATGTTGGGGAAAGTTGGTCTATCCTTGCCATCAGAGTAGAACCTTAATTTTAGTGATCACAATCTCAGCCTCAGGTTTACAAATATCAATCCTAAGGTGGCATGTAGTTCTGGAGCATAATACCTCAGAATCAAGCCCCACTTGGTGCTAAATACTACTTCTATACTCAAGATAAGAACTTTTTAGTAAATCCACCTCAAAATAACTCAAGGGTCTTTAATAAAGACCAAATGATGATTTTCTTAGCTTTAAATCAGAAGTACTATGGATTCCAAACTCAACTTAACCTTAAAGAAATCTTTATTTAAAATCAAAGCTCGTGTTTATTGAATCATGCTAAAGGACATACTCTTTATGAAAGCATCGAAACTCATGCTTGGTTTAAAACCTAGTCTTGACTCTCAATCTCAAATATCAATATACTCAATTAATTAAACTTTTTGTAGTAAATCTTAAGTCATGACACTTATCTTAAAAGCAATTGGAAACATCAACTCATGGTACTAATATGCAACTCATAGTATAAATTCTTAATTCTATACATAATATAATGAAATAATCATGCATATAAAACTTGTATAACTAAAAATCTCATAAATTCTTAATAAAGTGATTTGGGTATACAACCAATTTGAAAAATCATGAAATTAAATGGTAGAAATCAAATCTTTGGGCATAAGAACGAAAGGAGTGTTCTTGTTCAAACCCCACATACCTTAGGTTATGAATTTAGATGAACAAGCTTGCTTGAGACTCTTTTTCAGTACTCTTGAGTGAGGGTTATTGAAGCTTTTAACTTGGGAACCTTGAATCTCAAACCAATTTGCAAGAACTATGGTGAAATCTTAAGGTTCTTGGAGAAATATTTGGATTTTCTCTTGAGGGTGAAAACCTTAGTTTTTGATATTGTTGAAAAAAAGGAAAAAAAATAAAGAGTTCTATGCTCCAATAGGATGTATATATAGGTGTTAAAAGGGGTGGGAAAAGACCAAAAAGCTTCTTTAAAAATGGCCTTAAATTTGATGAACAGGATATGCGATGGTATAAGCGACGGTCCATCGGACGCCTCCATCGTATTTGGACCCAAATATGGAACTCTGCCTATACTACGACGATACGGGCGACGGTCCATCACTAGCGCAACGTTTCATCAGACCTGACCATCGTACATAACCAGAAGAAGTTTCATTTTTTCATGTGCGATGTTTGGGCGACGGTACTGTTGCATGCTCGACAATCCGTCGGACCTTCCCGTCTCACCTAGGCAGTTGGGCTTCTTTTTGAAAAATGTCTATATCTTTTTACCCTGACCTTGGATTTTGATGAAATTGGTATTGTTGAAAAGATTATGCAATTTCCCACATGATAAAAAGTTGAAATTAAGGAAATTATACATGGTTTAAACATTATTCACTTAGGAAGTTATCAGTTAATCTTCTAGAGACGGAATTGGGATTGAGGAAGGTTATGTGTATTACAATATCTCCCCTTGGGAAAATTCATCCTCGAATGTCGCTAGTTAGGACAAGAATATAGAGAAAACTGAAGGCACACAGCTGAAACAACTTGGTAATCTGAATCTATATCTTTCTGAACTTTGGAGTACTTCGGTAAATGCATAGACTCATGATAATAATAACTATATAGCAGGATCTGATATTGGCAAAGAATAGAATAAAGGACAGCAGTAATTCTTGACTTAGTCTGACCTAACATGCCTTTACTTATTATAAAGAGCGGACTCATGCTGAGATTTTAGAATTTGATTGATTTGCTCACGGTGCTATCATACTTATAGACTTCAAAGTGACAGCTTATGTAGGCATAAGTCTTTAGAAAATAAGGCTAAAATTACACAATTGGAATTACATTGTCTGAGCTGGAATACTTGGAAAACAAATATCGTTTAGTAAATGCTTACGGACTGAACCATGACTAGATATCTGAATCTGAAACTGATGCCTGATACATATACTGAGCTGAATTCGTAAATTTTCATAGGTGTTAACAACCACTTACTGGAATACCCGTACTTATGAAACTTCAGGTAGTAAGACCAGACTAGTTCAAAAAAATGGAAGACCATAGAAATCTATCTGCCAAATTTTTTTTAAACTAGGTTGCAACCTATGCAAACTTAATCATACTAGATACTCATACTTAAGTGAAGGATTTCTTCAATATCCTTCTAGGTAGTTCTAATGGTTTGAAGGAGCAAAGAACTTTGGGCAAGATCTGAACAAGACATCTGAATCAGAGATCACAAAATTGTCATAATCCCATAGCTTAGAACATAGACCTATGAATCATAAGTCGGGATAGAAGTGCTAGGCCTCAGGCAATGCAACTTCTTACTCTCAAACTTAACCACACTTCTCAAACACTCTCTCAACTATACTATTCCCCTCCAACACTATACCTACTCAATCTGACTTATAATTCTCACACAATACTGATACTTCCATCTACTCATATCTCCTTGAACCAAACTCTCTCATCATCTTCAAGCCTAAATTAGAACAACAAGATTCACCACATAACACCATTTTGAATAATGGAATTACACACATCTATATTTTCTCAATTTCTCGTCTCAAGAGTAATTCTCATTACACTTTGACAACTCCAATCCACCTAGTACTGACCATTCACTAACACGCAATGCATCCATCTGCACGTATACAAACATAACGTTCAAGACTATATTTATGACCACATATGGACTTCTAAATGAACACTCATAAAGCATCTTTCTCATGTTCTCCAAGACTCCATCAATAACATCATTCGAACACACTAGTCAGTTCTTCATAAGGCACACATAAAACATTCTTAACTAACCAAGTAATACACAAAAAGCTTCACCTCAAAATTCCTAAGACTCATAGAGTTACATAAAACAAACACACAACAATATTCCCAATCATAACACATTAAATTTCAATTAACCATGACATGTATCAAAGACTTAGCCTAAATCTTAATTCAAATACACCGCCTAGCTAAAATAAGAATGCCACCTTCTATCATTGATATGAAATATCTACTCTCCCCTATCTAGACAACTATTTACCACCACTATATTGATTAAGGAAAGGTAAATAAAAGATTTGAACATAAGGATCTGAAAATAACGAGATATCATATGTAACTTAAGACTCAACTGAGGCTTGAGGAATAGAATAATTAATATCATGGACTTATCAAAGATGTCTAGCCTGAGGACATGCATGACATATATATGAATTTCACTAATCATTAAAAGTATTTCTTGAATACTGGAACTGAACATACTGCAAATCTTAAGTACATGAGTCATGAGCTGCATGACCTAAATTTGGAATTCGTAACTTATGGAATATGATTTCAACTGCTGAAAGAATTGGAACTTTGTATTTTGGGGAACTGGGAGAATACATGATTCTCTATGATATAGATAAACATAAATTATGATCGTGGAACTGTAATGCAAGACATGAGTAGGTATTGGGATAAATAAAAATACTGAAATAAGAATTGGTCGCACAACATCCCTTCTCACAGTTGTTCGGCAACTTACTGGTACATCTACTAGAATCTGAAAGCTTGACTTGGTAACTCGTTCTAGATTCCCCCCCCCCCCCTTAGACTTAAGTATTCACTCTGATTCGGTGAACCACTATATCACTCTAGTCTAAACTGAAATCATTTTACTCTAGAGTTCGGGATATAACAATGCATATAAACAATAGAACTTAACCCATATGACTACACCTGAAAGCATAAAACTATCTCTTCATACTACCTTCTGAGTTACACCCTATCTCTCGATATCCCCAATAGTCATCATATAATACTTGCACACTTACTAATTTTGAATCTTCATGAGCATACCCATAGTCAGAGTGCATACCATCTAGTGCTTTAATTCTTATTTCTATTAGCCAAATATTCAAAATCTCAATCTTGGATTCTAAATCTTAACTTAAATATCTCCAAGCCTTTGACAGAACATATTACTTCTGTCATTGCCTACCAATATCACACCTGTAAACTTATATTTCTAAACCATGAGAATCAAAATCATACTTAACGGGCTCAACATCTTCAATCATAACTCCTCAATCTAGCTATAAAGAATATCATGTATTATGTAACTAGTCTTTCTCCACATAGTAATTCAATGTTACTACTAACTGCACAACATGCAATAATCATTGAAAAATAATTCATCCATTTAGCAACTTGGGTGAACATTCTCATCATAGATACAATATCAAACTTGATTACGAATCAACCGAACTCAAGCTTTTGCATACACTGTTCAAGCCAATTAGATCACTTCCCTATAACTAGTACCATTAACCAAGAAATCATCACATACACCTTCGTGACCACCAGTCATTCAAACTCAACATGACTTACAAATCTACCTTACACCAAATTCCCACTTGGAAACTATAAAACAAAACATCAATAGACACTAGCCCACTCAAACCTCATAACAACAACAATTGATCATAGTTATATGGCCTATCTTATATGCAATCCATCAACACGTTCCTTCTACACATCATTACTATCCACCCTTTATATACAGCTAAACTTAGTTCATAGCTCTATTAGCCTCTACTAAACTTTCTCTTACAATCTAAGGGATGCCTAAATTAGCAAAACTTACCCACTACGTACCTTCATCAATAACCTATACTTTTCTTGCACAACAAACACCGTTATTACATATTTTCATACTTTAAGAAAACTATAGTTTACCTTAACCAATAATTCCTTCTCTTTCTTATACTAAACCGACACATAAGGATGTATCATTTCATCACTAACTCAATTATATGCAAAAGATTTGGCTATACATATATTTAATATATCACACTTACCACCCTTATTGCTACCACACGTCTAAATCCCACACTTTAAACTAGCACAAGAACAACAAGATGAACAACAAGTTACTAGTAAATCAAAATAGGCCTCACACGGCTAGACTAGATTCTTAGTTTCAACTACACAATGATAAAAATATTATGAGAGATTGAAACTTGACACACAATAGTCAATAATCTAAGAGTACTCATCTTACTCTGTCTTAACTGAACAATTCATAAGGGCGAGGACATAACATTAAACTTGGGTGTAACGCCCCAAAAAATGGGTCCCGGAGCGTCACACGGTGCTTGAGGCTACGAGTATCCCCAAGCTAACCCTTTGATCCATTTTCATTCAGTTCAACACGAATCAACGGGGTTTTCATAAATAACCCTCAAATATCGACAGAGTAATCATCATCCAAGAATAAAATAATTTTAGAAAAATAACAAAATACGACTTATTAGTTAACTCCCAGCATCTATACTAGTCTGACAAGCCTCTAAGAAATTCAATAAAACCAGCGAGCCATTGAGACATGCCCCAACTGACTCATACTCAGTTATCAAATGTAAACAATTCCGTGAAACCAACATCAGACATCACGTCCTTGGAACATAAGGACTCACCATGACAGAGGATGTAGAACAGTGTGCCCAAAGAATCACTGTCGAACCTGGAACTGAGCATCTGAACCTACATTCCGAGAAAATGCAGCCCACATCTGAAGATGTGGGTCAGTACCATGGAAAGGAACCAAGTATATGGGGGTGTATATAGTTTTATAAACATCATCATCATAAATATTTATAAGAAATATGCAGGATGTATGAAAGACTCATATAGCCCAAAGAAAATCATCATAATCATGAGAGGATGAAATAAGTATAATAACACATGTGAGTCATCATATAATTTTTCAATCACTTTCAGTTCATCAAGAATATCAATTCTCATAATGTAAATATCATTTAAATCTTTAGAAAGAATAACTTTCACAATTCCACTTTCAAATTACTTTACCATTCACCATAGACACAAGAAAACACATACACACAAGGAGATCCTATAACCGACATAAACCATGTGATCTACATGGAGTCCAACGTACAACCTACATTGGGGAGAGACGTCCTATCCTTGCCATAAGAGTAGGACTATCAATATCAAATTCACACAAACTAGTGATCACTATATAAATCAGCCTCAGGCGCACTCCTATGGGGGCACGTAGTTCTAGGAAAGTAATGTCATTTTATACCTCCCACTCGGTGCTAAAGATTTCTCCCGGACTTAGCTCGAATCATTTCTAAGACAATCCACAACAAAACAATTTCAGTAATATATAAATATACATCGGGAGCCATCATGCTTCCCATCTATCAAAATCAACCACGTTGTTGATTTCTTTCACACTCGAGTTCAAAACAACTCCATTAAGACCAAAAGGTCAAATCATTAAAAATATATCAAATATTCAACCTCAACGTGCTTATAACACACACTTTCTCAAAAAACACAATTTCCAATGGGGATTCACGACCCAAATATCAAAATCATGATAAATATCGTTCAAGATTCATGCTTTATATCTCCACACATGTAAATTCATCTTTCAAAATCATAAATATCAAGATTTCATAATAATCATCATAAGATATGGGTTCATGCTTCAAATTCGTAAAAATCAAATAAAAATCATGCTTTTGTAAAGAAAATTACCTTTGGGCACAAGAATGAAAGAGAGTTCTTATTGAAAAACCCCACATACCTTGAATGATGAACTTTAGATTGATACTCGTTTTTGAGATGTTAATCGCGCCTTTGAATGATGGTTCTTGGAGTTCTTGAACTAGGAACTTGGAATCTTTAATAAATTTGCAAAATTAATGGTGAACTTTGGAGGTTCTTGAAGTTCTTGAACTAGGAACTTGGAATCTTGAATAAATTTGCAGAATTAATGGTGAACTTTGGAAGTTCTTGAAGTTGGATGTAGGAGCTTAGGGTTTTCTTTTTGAAGAAATTTGATGAAATATAACAGATAATGCTTCTAATAGGCTTTACTATAGGGTTTGGATGGATTTTGGGTGAGGGGAATGACCAAAACGCCCCTAAAAATCAAATAATTCTCGAATTTGTCCTTTAGTGGGCAGTTTTGATAGTCTAATGTAGATCAACCATAACGTTTTACTCTGATATCCAAATCGGATGAAACCAATTTCATTAGAAAGAGGACTCTCATATATTTTCATTGATATATAGTATCTCACCCAGATCATTGTGTACGAGGAGTTATGATCATTTGAAGTTGACGCAAAAATTTACTTTTGATAGGCTGAAGTAGATCGACCATAACTTTTTGCTCCGCTAGAAAAATTGGATGAAACTAATCTCATTGGAAAGAGGACTCATAGAGCTTTCCGTTGATATATAGTATATCACCCAGATTATTATGTCCAAGGAGTTATGATCGTTTAAAGTTGGAGCAAAAATACGTCAGGCCTCAGTACTTTTTCCAGCACATTTTACTGTTCACTACTATTCACGGTTCGATCGGAATGTTCATAACTCATCACTCGGGTGTTCGTTTTGGATGATCCATATATTGTTGGAAAGCTTATTCGATACTCTACACAATGGTGGTCATAATCTAAGACTTTCCACACATGAAATTTATAACTCATTCTAGAAGATAGAACCCAATACGTTTACGCACAAAATTTCAACGAAAAATTTTTTGGGTTATTACATCATTTTCCCCTTGGAAACATTCATCCTTGAATGACGCTAGACATGACAAGATTAGATAGGGAATAGAGCATACAGCTGAAACCATGTGTTAGACTCATCACCACATCATTTCTCACTCCGAATGCATAAATTCAAGAAACTACAGCTGAAAACATGATAAATGACAGCTAAACTGCTGCAACTTTTATCAAAAGTGCATGATTTAGGAAAAAATGGTACCTTCGGCTTGATCGTAGTTCATGGAAAATAGGTGCGGGTACTTGGATTGCATAACCGCCTCAGCTTCCTAAGTTGCACCCTCAACAGATTGATTTCGCCACAACACCTTGACCAAGGAAACTTCTTCGTTCCTTAGTCTTCGGACACTGAAATCAAGAATCTCAATAGGAATCTCATCAAAAGAAAGATTTTCTTATATGTCAGCACTCACAGAGGAATCCACTACCACAGCATCACTAATATGCTTTGTAAGCATGGAGACATGGAATATTGGATGAACAGAGGATAACTCAGAAGACAACTCGACCTCATAAGCTACATTACTAACACGGCTAAGAATTTTGCAAGGCCCAACATAGTGGGGACTAAGCTTCCCCTTCTTTCCGAATCTCTTCACCCCCTTATGGGTGAAATTTTCAGATACACTAGGTCACCAACTTAAAACTCAAGGTCTCTCCTTCTAACATCCGCATATGACTTCTGACGACTCTGCGCAGTTTTCAACCTTTTCCTAATCAACTTAACTTTTTCCATAGCCTCAAATACTGAATCAGGACCATTCACAGCCGCTTCACTCACCTCGAACCAACCTATGGGTGATCTATACTTCCTCTCATATAAGGTTTCAAACGAAGCCATGCCAATACTTGAGTGGAAACTGTTATTGTAAGCAAACTCTATCAATGGTAAGTGATCATCCCAACTTTCCTTAAAGTCAAGTGCACAAGCTCTCAACATATCCTCTAAGGTCTGATGGTCTGCTCAACCTGACCATCGGTCTGCGGATAAAAAGCAGAACTCAGAAACACTTGGGTACTAAGACCCTTCTGAAAAGCTTTCCAAAATTGCTAAGTGAATTGAGTACCCCTATCTGAAATGATAGACAAGGGAACTCCATACAGTCTGACTAGCTCTCAGATATACAATCTAGCATAATCCTCAGTAGTAAATGAAGTATGAACAGGAAAGAAATGAGCAGACTTAGTCAACCTATCAACCACAACCTAAATGGAATCATGATGGTGTTGGGAAGGAGGTAAACCAATCACAAAGTCCATATTTATTTCTTCCCACTTCCAGGTGGGAATACTAAACTCTTGCATCATACCACCAGGTCTTTGGTGTTCAACCTTAACCTGTTGGCATGTTGCACACTTAGCTACAAACGTTTCTATATCTTTCTTCATACCACTCCACCAATAGATTTCCTGCAAGTCTCGGTACATCTTGGTGGCACCAGGATGAATAGAATATCGCACCCCGTGTGCTTCAGCCATAATCTTCTGTCTCAGATCATCAATATTCGGGACACACAATCTACCCTGCAATCTCAACACACCATCTCCCCCTTAGAATAAAACCTCTACTTTTTGGTCCTTGACTAACTCCTTCCGTCTAACCAAACTAGCATCTAAGTATTGCTTTTCCTTCACTTTCGAAACCAAGGAGGATTCGAAACTACTCTGAACCCCTATACTACCTTCAGCAGAGTCAAACAACCTAACCCCCAATCTAGACAAACGATGTACATCACGAGCCAACTCTTTCTTACCTTCTACCACATGCGAAACAGTACCCACGGTCACTCTACTTAGGGCATCCGCCACAATATTGGCCTTGCTCAGATGGTACAGCACACTCATATCATAGTTCTTTAACAATTCTAATCATCATCTCTGCCTAAGATTCAATTCTCTCTAGGTAAACACATACTGCAGACTCTTATGATCAGTGAAAACATCAACATGGACACCATACAAATAGTGTCTCCAGATTTTCAAAGCAAACACAACAGCAGCCAACTCAAGGTCATGGGTGGGGTAATTTTTCTCATGGGGTTTCAACTGTCTAGAAGCATAATCTATCACCTTACCCTTCTGTATCAATACGCAAACCAACCCAACTCTCAAAGCATCATAATACACCACAAAACCATCAACACCATTAGGCAAAGTCAAAATAGGGGCTGAAGTGAGTCGAGTCTTCAACTCCTAAAAACTCTTCTCACAAGATTCGAACCACATGAACTTCACTTTCTTTTGGGTCAACCGATTCATAGGAGATGCTATAGAGGAGAAACCCTCAATAAAACATCGTTAATAGCTAGCTAAACCCAAGAAACTTCAAACATCAGTCGGAGAAATAGGTCTAGGCCAATTTCTAATAGCTTCGGTCTTTTGGGGATCAACTCTAATACCCTCGAAAGAAATTATATGACCCAGAAAAGCAACTGACCTTAGCCAAAACTCACATTTACTGAACTTGGCAAATAACTTGTGATCTCTAAGGGTTTACAAGATAGTTCGGAGATGATCAGAATATTCATCCTCACTACGGGAGTACACCAGTATATCAACGATGAACACTATGATAAACATATCCAGATACAGTCTGAACACTCGATTCATGAGGTCCATGAAAGATGCTAGGGCATTAGTTAACCCAAAAGACATAACAAGAAACTCAAAATAGCCATAGCGAGATGGCCATTATCCAGAATGAAGGTCTATCTTTGAGAAATAACTTGCACCTTGCAATTGGTTAAACAAATCATCTATTCTCGGAAAGGGGCACTTATTTTTTACAGTGACTTTATTCAGTTGGCGGTAATCAATGCACATACGTAAAGAGCCATCTTTCTTTCTCACAAACAACACAGGAGCACCCCAAGAAGAAATACTGAACCTTATGAAACCCTTATCTAGTAGATCTTTGAGTTGCTCTTTTAACTTCTTAAGTTCTGCAGGGGCCATATGGTAAAGAGGAATAGAAATGGGCTAAGTATCGGGAAAAAGATCAATCTCAAACTCTATCTCCCTATCAGGAGGTATCCCTGTGAGATCATCCTAAAAGACATCAGAAAACTCATTGATGACATTAACATACTGGAGAGTTGGAGTCTCAGACTTATTGTCTTTGACTCTAACCAAATGGTAAATACACCCCTTAGAAATAAGTTTTCTAGCTTTGAGGTAACAGATAAAATGACTCTTGGGTGACACAGAATTCCCAGACCATTATTATTTCTTCTCGCTCGACGTGTAGGCATATTTCTGAAAGAGAAGAGCATGAATCAATAGCAGAAAAAGACACTTTAAACACGATAGACTTCTGAAAGAAAGAATCACACTTTTTCCTAAAATGACTTGTAGCCACTTGCCTATATATGTGGCGCGCTACACACCGATGATCAAGACTCAACTTAACGCGGCTTGTCAGACTCCCTAGGACACCTTAAAACCTTAGGCTTTGATACAAAGTTTGTAACGCCCCAAAAAATAAGTCCCGAAGCATCACACGATGCTTGAGGCTACAAGTAGCCCCAAGCTAACCCTTTGAGCTATTTTCATTCAGTTCAACACAAATCAACAGGGTTTTCATAAATAACCCTCAAATATCAACAGAGTAATCATCATCCAAGAATAAAAGAATATCAAAAAGATAACAAAATACGACTTATTAGTCAACTCCCAACATCTATACTAGTCTGACAAACCTCTAAGAAAATCAATAAAACCAGCGAGCCATAGAGATATGCCCTAACAGACTCATACTCAGTTATCAAATGTAAACAATTCCGTGAAACCAACATCAGAAATTACGTCCCTGGAACATGAGGACTCACCACGACAGAGGATATAGAATAGCGTGCCCGAAGAATCACTGTTGAACCTGGAACTGAGCATCTGAACCTACATTCCGAGAAAATGCAGCCCACATCTGAAGATGTAGGTCAATACCATGGAAAGGAACCGAGTACATGGGGGTGTATGCAGTTTTATAAACATCTTCATCATAAATATTTATAAGAAATATGAAGGATGTATGAAAGACTCACATAGCCCAAAGTAAATCATCATAATCATGAGAGGATGAAATAAGTATAATAATACATGTGAATCATCATATAATTTGTCAATCACTTTCAGTTCATCAAGAATATCAATTCTCATAATGTAAATATCATTTAAATCTTTCAAAAGAATAACTTTCACAATTCCACTTTCAAATCACTTCACCATTCACCATAGACACAAGCAAACACACACACACAGGGAGATCCTATAACCGACATAAACCATGTGAGCTACATAGAGTCCAACATACAACCCACGTTGGGGAGAGTCTTCCTATCCTTGCCATCAGAGTAGGACTATCGATATCAAATCCACACAAACTAGTGATCACTATATAAATCAACCTCAGGCTCACTCCTACGGGGGAACATAGTTCTAGGAAAGTAAGGTCGCTTTATACCTCCCACTCGGTGCTAAAGATTTCTCCCGGACTTAGCTCAGCTTATTTCAAAAACAATCTACAGCAAAAAAATTTTAGTAATATATAAATATACATCGAGATCCATCATGCTTCCCATCTATCAAAATCAACCACGTTGTGAATTTCTGTCACACTCGAGTTCAAAACAACTCCATTAAGACCAAAAGGTCAAATCATTCAAAATATCTCAAATATTCAACATCAACGTGCTTATAACACACACTTTCTCAAAAAAACACAATTTCCAATGGGGATTCACGACCCAAATATCAAAATCATGATAAGTATCATTCAATATTCATGCTTTATATCTCCACACATGTAAATTCATCTTTCAAAATCATAAACATCAAGATTTCATAATAATCATCATAAGATATGGGTTCATGCTTCAAATTCATAAAAATCAAATAAAAATTATGCCTTTGTAAACAAAATTACTTTTGGGCACAAGAACGAAAGAGATTTCTTGTTGAAAATCCCCACATACCTTGAATGATGAACTTTAGATTGATACTCATTTTTGAGATGTTAATTGTGCCTTTGAATGATGGTTCTTGGAGTTCTTGAACTAGGAACTTGGAATCTTGAATAAATTTGCAGAATTAATGGTGAACTTAGGAGGTTCTTGAAGTTCTTGAACTAGGAACTTGGAATCTTGAATAAATTTGTAGAATTAATCGTGAACTTTGGAGGTTCTTGAAGTTGGATGTAAGAGCTTAGGGTTTTCTTTTTGAAGGAATTTGATGAAATATAATAGATAATGCTTCTAATAGGCTTTAAGATAGGGTTTGGATGGATTTTGGGTAAGGGAGACTGACCAAAACACCCCTAACAATCAAATAATTCTCAAGGCTGTCCTTTGGTGGACTGTTTTGATAGTTTGAAGTAGATCAACCATAATGTTTTACTCCGATATCCAAATCGGATGAAATAAATTTCATTAGAAAGAGGACTCTCATATCTTTCCGTTAATATATAGTATCTCACCCAGATCATTGTGTATGAGGAGTTATGACCATTTGAAGTTGACCAAAAAATTCACTTTTGATAGGCTAGAGTAGATCGACCATAACTTTTTGCTCCGATAGAAAAATTGGATGAAACCAGTTTCATTGGAAAGAGGACTCATAGAGCTTTCCGTTGATATATAGTAGATCACCTAGATCATTATGTACAAGGATTTATGATTATTTAAAGTTAGAGAAAAAATACGCCTCAGTACTTTTTCCTGTACGTTTTACTATTCACTACTATTCACGGTTCGATCGGAATGTTCATAACTCGTCGCTCGGGTGTCCGTTTTGGATGATCCACATATCGTTGGAAATATTATTCGATACTATACGCAATGGTGGGTCATAATCTAAGTCATTCCTCACTTAAAATTTGTAATTCATTCTAGAAGATAGAACCCAACACGCTTACGCACAAAATTTCAATGAAAAATTTCCCTGGGTATTACATTGAGGGACTTATAACACGCTGGAAGGCTTCTCTCAACCACTTTGTAAGACTTCTAAAACTTCTTACTAGTAAGTATGAGAGCATTATCAAAGGAGGAAATTAGAACTTGTTGATCATGTTATCTCAAGAACAATACATAGATAGAGAAGTATGAATTATCACTATGAATTCTGAGTAGGAATATGGAAGCGCATTTGACTTGGGCTTAGTGCAGGATTTTTACAAATATCAAAAGCACTTCAATCTTCGAAAATAAAAAGCACTGATAGGATACTTTCTAGCTTGCTTACAAACCCATAACTATCTGTGGAGACTATTTGAGAAAGTACTATCTGTAAAGATTTAATATTAACTAATTCTGATATATTGAAAAAAGGCAGATATGGCCTGAATAGAGTAGGATTAGAATCTGGATAAGTTTCTTGGAGAACCTTTCTATAGCACGATCTAAAACTTAAAAGAATGGAGACATTTCCTAAATAAATGCCTTGTAGCCTCTCGAAGAAAATTACAGACATCTCCATACTGTTCCGCAAGACTCTACTAGACAAAGCTTCATGGACACTCTAGGACACTTGAACTCTATGCTTTGATACAAAGTTTGTAATGCCTTGAAAATAGTTCCAGAGATGTCACACGATGCTTAGGATCACAAGTGACCCCAACCTAACTCTTCTACTGGCATAACTCATAAGCAACTGAACAAAATACATAAATCTGAAATAATAATTTCAGAAATAGCTATTTCATGAATCTGCTCAATGCAACATTGAATTTACAAGACTATAACTCTACTTTTACATACAAAACTAAAACTGAATACATCAACTTCTACTAACTGTCTATGAAGCCTCTACTAGTACTGACTGTAGGTAGCTGGATCATGACTCATAATTATCTCAAGTCAATACTACTGAATAAAGAAAATACAATAGTTCTTGAACTGTATAACTAACTCGAGCCCTTGATTCAAGAGGGATCATCACCTGCTGACTGGAAGCTACGAACTGACTGAATATGGTATATGTGCTACAATTTGTACCTATATTATGAGACAATGTCGAACATAGAAATTTATGTGGATCAGTACTTTGAGGATGTATTGAGTATATGGGGGTGCAATTCATAAGTAACATAATATCATCATACTTTATAAAAATCATACATGCAATTATGAATGACTCACATAGCTTGAATACATCTAAAATATAATTGTCACAAATCATTAATAGCGAGAAAAATAATGTAAATCTTGTGAGTCATCGTACTCAGTTTAAAAATATATATTCTCCTCTTATTCTCAAAACTTGAAGACTAAAGGATTCTTTAAATCATGCTTTCAAAACTCATGCTTTTATCTTGAGCAGAATAGAACTTCTTTGAGACTAAAGGACTTAGAACTTATAAACTCAAGACTTGGAGTTGTGAAACTTTAGACTCTTATATACTTGGGAGTTTATTCTAACTGACATAAACCATGTGAGCGTACATGGGTTCAACGTCTTGCCCACATTATGGAGAGTTGTCCTATCCTTGACATCAGAGTAGAACCTCGATTTTGGTGATCACAATCTCGCCTCAGGCCCATAAATCTCAATCCTATATTTGCACGTAGTTCTAGGGCATAAAACCTCAGAATCAATCCCAACTCAGTGTTAAATCGTACTCCCATACTCAAACTCAGAACTTTTTAGGAAATCCACCTCAAAATAACTCAAGGTTCTATAATGAAGATCAAATAATTCTTTTCTTAGCTTTAAATAATAAGTACTGTGGAGTTCTAACTCAACTAAAGCTCAAAAGCAATCTTTATTTAAAATCAAAACTCGTGCTTATTGAATCATGCTAAAGGACATACTCTTTATGAAAGTATCGAAACTCATGCTTGGTTTAAAACCCATTATTGACTCTCAATCTCAAATATCAATACACTCAAATAATCAAACTTTTCATAGTAAAGCTTAAGTCATGACACTTATCTTAAAAGCACTTGGAAACATCAACTCATGGTAGTAATATGCAACTCATAGTATAAATTCTCGATTCTAGACATAACATAATGAAATAATCATGCATATCAAACTTGTATAACTCAAAATCTCATAAATTTTTATTAAAGTGATTTGGGTATAGACCCACTTTGCAAAATCATGAAATTAAGTAGTAGAAATTAAATCTTTGGGCACAAGTTTGAAAGGAGTGTACTTGTTCAAACCCCACATACCTTAGGTTATGAATTTAGATGAACAAGCTTGCTTGAGACTCTTTTTTGTACTCTTGAGCGTGAGTTCTTGAATCTTTTGAGTTGGGAACCTTTAATATCAAACCAATTGGCAAGAACTATGGTTAAATTTTAAGGTTCTTGGAGAAAGATATGGATTTTCTCTTGAGGGTGAAAACCTTAGTTTTTGATGTTATGGAAGAAAAGGAAAAAAATCAAGAGTTTTATGCTCCAACCAGATGTATATATAGGTGTTAAAAGGGGTTGGAAAATACCATAAAGCCCCTTTAAAAACAACCTTAAATTTGCTGAATGGGATATACTATGGTATAACCGACGGTCCGTCATACCTCTCCATCGCATTTGGACCAGAAATTAGAACTCTGCCTATACTGCGACGGTACGAGTGATGGTTCATCACTGGTGCTATGGTTCGTCAGACCTAACCATCGTATATGGTCATAAGAAAGTTCACTGTTTCATGTGCGAGGTTTGGGTGACGGTACCGTCTCATGCTCGACGATCCGTCAGACCTTCCCGTCGCACTTGGGTAGTTGGGCTACTTTCTAAAAAATGTCTATAACTTTTTACCCTAACCTCAAATTTTGATGAAATTTGTATCATTGGAAAGATTTTGCAATTTTCCACATGATAAAAAGTTGAAATTAGGGAAATTCTACATGGTTTAAATATTACTCACTTTGGAAGTTATCATTTAATCTTATAGATATGGAATTAGTTTTAAGGAAGGTTCGGGGTATTACAATTGATCACAACCCTTAGCATAATTATTTACATTTTTATAGGTATTCAATCAATAGTAACCACATTGCATAATCTTGTGGGTCATTCCAGTACCGCTATGGTGACCCCCAACTAGAGACGAATGATAGGCCTCAAAAATACTTATTATCTCAACTTCAAGAATACATCTATGAATCACACATCCTCACACATCAAAAATAAGTAAGGATCTTTCCAGAAAAAGCTTTCGTACCTCACTACAAGAAAAAGGTTTACTTAAGACCTCTTTTCGGGACGAGTCAATAAATTGGTCGCTAGAAGTGTACTTATTAGGAAGATATTAAATTACGGTCCTTAATAGTATATTTTATTGCGACGGGAAAAAATCCGATTCCTAATATTTTTTTATGTGGTCCCAAAAGTTAATTGGGATCTTTGAGAGGGAAAAATGCCAAAATAAATATCATATTTCACTAAAACGTATTACTACCACCTAATTTTCAGTAAAACATATTTAGTAGTGCCTAATTTTCACAAAGCCTAATTATTTTCACTCTCTCTCTCTGTGTCTTCCCTCTCAAACCAACAACCCTCTCAAATGAACGATGTATAGCCCTTAGCTTTGAAGATCTTCCAATTCCACATCGTTCCTCATCATCAATTGTCGCCAGCGCCGAAGTAGAACAATCTTCTCTGGTATACGCATAGATTATAGGCATTTGGTTTCTGTAAACCTATGCTTCGAATGTAGGTTTAACTTATTTTGTTTGTATAAAAACGTCGTTAGTTAGGTTTAACCCTATCTTGAGTTTTTGTAGCTGATAAAAGAAAAAAGTATGTGAATAATTAGATTTTTTTAAAGTTTTTTGTAGTTGAACAGTATAAGTGGGTTGAGCATCTGAAATTTTCTTATCTTGTAGTTGAGAATTTAGGTTTAAGTTTTTTGTTTATGTAATAGATTAATGTCGTGGTTTGTTATTTGTGTTTTCCTTGTTACTTGCATTCGTTAATTATACTTTGCAGGTATTTTTTTTGTTTTAAATTGTTTTTGATTTTGTTGTTTCAACCGTAGAATGAAAAAAAATATGCTTAAAATTGTATTTTTTGTTTTTTTCTAGATGAAAAGTGTAAGGTTTGTTATTTTTGTGTGTGTTGGGCTTCATAGATTTGCTTATTTCAAGGAGTATTTCGTCTTTCTTGGTTATTTGCGGTTACGAATTTCACTTTGTAGGTACTGTTTTGTGTTGAATTTGTTTTGACTTTCTTGTTTCAATCGTAAGATGTAACATATCCATTAAAATTGTCTCTTCTTAGTTTTCTATCTGAAGAGGAAAATGTTTCATATAAGACCAACTTTGAGGGACGAGTCAGTAATTTAGTCTCTAAAATTATACTTTTAGGCCCAATAGATAGACGAGGAAGGCATTTTAGGCCTAATAGGTAGACGAAGAACAACTCGTAATTCAGTATGAAATTTGTCATTTTGGGGGTTGTTCAGTTATCATCTCTCTATCGTCTATACTAGGAATAGAAATATTGGGTTATAGGTACAGATTGGGGCTGGTTTACTGATACGCGGGGCAGTGCGGGGTGCGATAGAGAGCCTTAAAATTGTGAAAGAAGCTATGCAGGGCAAGGCAGGGTTTGTAGTTTGTCTTCATGTTGTACCAGAAGCAGGAAGCAGTCTGGGTTCTAGAACAGTCTTTTTCAGCCTCAATCTTGTCCTCTAGAAAATGATAATTGTGGAAGTGCTTATCTTTTGAAGTGATTTTTTTTTGAACCGCCAAGCTATGCTTTTTGTAGCCATGTAAGTTGGTTTGCATCACTAGTTTCAAATATAAAATCATTGGCAAGATATGGCACCTGTATACCTTTTGAGCTCCATTCAACTAAAACTAGCATCATCCTTGACTTCCTAAAAGACTAACTTTGTTGTTATGTTTTCAGTCCAATACTGGTGATTCATAGCTGCTTTAAGTTATTTAATAGATTGACTTCTGTGTACAATTTTGTAATAAAAAGAGAGTGAACATCCTGACATATCCTTAATTGGTTTGGTCCTATTATTACAATCTTTATAGTTCATGGTTGTTATGGGAACTCGTGCGGACAAAGAGCAACCTTATACTAATATTGTAGCTTGATTTTGATACCTTTGTCTATAAAAAAACATTATTAATGAAGTAAGATTATGTTGATTTGTTAAATAAAAAGAAAAAATAGCCCCAATAGTTAGACGGGAAGGACATTTTGAGGTGGATGAATGACTTATGAAACAAATGGAGAAGATACTTATATGAAAAATATGTTAAGAATAAGTCACTTCAACAAGCTCTGAATAATAAGCCATATGGAATAGACAAGAAAGAATAGGAGTGGTTGGTAAAGGAACATTTTTCTTCTAAAGCTTTTCAGGTATGCTAGTACTTTTATTTGTTGCAACTCACTGTTTCAAGATAGATTTCCTTGTGGAGATTTATGCAACTCCCTTTTCTTTTATAATTTTTATTTGTATTATTAAAAGTTAGCTAATTATTTCACAAATAATATGGGTGAAAAGCCAAAGGAATGCAGCAAACCGAGTTAAGTTGACGATGCTTCATCACATGGGTAGCAAGCCTATTTGAGAAATTATTTTTGAAAAGGTATTACCACAAATTTATTTTCCTAAAAAAATATTTATGAGGTGTTATTTTACATGTTTGTCATTGATGTAAAAGGGGATGGCAATCTCCCAAATGTGGGGACTATCTTCTATGAGAGTCGAAAGAAAGATAACAAGCTTGTTGAACCTGAAGCAATTAAAAAATATGTGTGTTTAGTAAAATTAATATGTAAATTAATTACTTGAAATTTTATGGAATAATGATAGAACATATTTCTTTCTATATTTTGCTGGCTCAGATAAAAGAAATAGTGAATGTAGAGCCTTCTTTATCTAGCATAGAGATTGTTGAAAAGTGTTTTGGACCTCAAAATCGTAGTCATGTTGTTGCCTTTCAGGGTCGAGTAAAGGCAAAAGACTTAAAAGGTGGCACTTGCTCCAAGGATTAATTATTATCCACACTACGTTCTACTCAAGAGGAAAACAAATACTTGAATGAGGAAAACAAATCCTTGAATGATCGTTTTTCTATCTTAGAAGATGAGATAAAAGAACTAATGAAAATGAAAGAATTCTTCAGTGCTCAACAACTACAAGTCAGGGATACAAGTAGTAACTATATAACTTCTCACTCTTCTCTGTATATTTATTATATTAGTTCATCTTCCCTTCCTTTGCCCATTTTCTTTCTCTTATTGCAGTTTTTATCTTATTGAAGTAGAATAGAAGCAGTCTTGAGAGAACTCTGTTCATCTTCAAGTTGTGACAATGAAGTTCTACTAATAAGGTTTGTCTATACTCTTGAACTCACTCGCTTGTTAACTGGTGAAGTATTTAATTATGCTTAATGTTAAGATATGATGTACATATTGGGTGACACTCGGATTATCTAAATTGATTATGCAGAATAATGAAACTATCAAATTAAAGTTCTTTGTTGAAATCTACATTGAACAAATGGTTATTTCTCTACACGAGCTTTCTCAGCACTTGTGTTTAAAAATTGAATTTGATACTTAAATATATTTACTTGATTTATGTCAACTATATATGGTGAAGCATGTAATAAATTTTTGTTTTACTGTTGCAGGAGTTACTTGATTTCGGTGAAACAGTACGAATTGAAAGTCGATGATTTTGATTATTTTTTGGCCTATGATGGAAGCTGGTAATTTGAACTGAAAGTTGATGACTTTATTATACATATTATGTTTTTGAGTTGAAACTAATATAATGGGATGTTAACAAAGTTTTCTGGTCTCTAATTATATATATATATATTATGTTTTTGTATCAATATTCTCGATAGAAATTTTGTATTTATTTGATGAATTTATTATTTTGTTTATGTTGCTCGCCTTTAAATGGTTGATCTACGACTAGAATGTGTCTCATCCTTAAAGGTTGATCTACGACTAGAATGTGTCTCATCCTTAAAGGTTGATCTAGGGGAAGAATTTTGCTCGTCACTAAAGGTTAGCTATGACCACGTAGTTAGTCTATTTTGGATGAGAAATACCATCGCAAAAAGATAATTAAGATGAGGTAGTTAGTCTATTTGACAGAAGAAATGCAGTTGCTAAAAGATAATTACAACAAGATAGTCTATTTGGGATGAGATTGTTTGTCGTAAAAACATAATTACGATAAGGTAGTTACTCTTGTTGGGACGAGAAATACCGTCGCTAAGTAATATTTATGACGATAGTTAGTTTATTTGGGATGAGATTGCCCGTCGTAAAAAGATAATTACAATGAGGTAGAAACTCTTTTTGGGATGAGAAATACCGTCGCTAAATAATATTTATGACAAGGTAGTTAGTCTACTTAGGATGAGATTAGTCATCATAAAAGAACAATTAAGACCATTTAGTTAGCCAATTGGGACAAGATATACCGTCACAAAAAGGTAATTATAACTAGTTTTTTTACCGTCGCAAATGAGCATTAGGGACCGGATTTTTGGATCTGTTGATAATGACCTTTAGTGGCGAAGCCTATTAGTATAGGGCGTGATTGTACTTTTCTGGTCCCAAAAGACCAATTGGACAAGATTTGAACTTTCTAGGACCATATTTCCCTTCCCCATAGGCTGTTTTTCTTGTGGTGCCTCATGCATAAATTACTTTTGCTGCTGAAACAACATATCTATCGGGATGAGATAATTGTCAAATTATTAGCAAAATCAACAAACAAGGAGATTATGTCTTGTGATGATACCAAGACCCACTTATCTAGAAAAATATCATTAATCTCTAGCTCATCCTCTAATTTAAGCAACACCTCCAATTCGATACGGGATAGATGGTTTGCAACTTAGTTTTTTCCTTTCCTATCCTTAACCTTAAAGTCATACTACTTGAGCACTAGTATCCACCGCATCAACCTACACTTTACTTCTTTATTTTACATAAGGTACCTTAATATATGCAAGATTAGTGTGCACAATGACTTTTGTCCCCATCAAATAGGATCGAAATTACCCAAAAGAAAACAACACTGCAAATAACTCCTTTTTAGTGACCATATAATTTTTTTGTGTAGGTTTGAATGCTTTGCGGTCATAATAGTTTGAATAAAGTATTTACTTACACCTTTAACCTAGGAAAGATCCTAGGGACACACCACTGGCATAACACATCACCTCAACGGGAAGAGTCTAATTCAAAGATAAAGTTATAGCAGAAATCAACCTCTCTTTTGGACACACAAAAGCGCTGAGACAAACATCATCAAACACGAACTTTACCGCTTTCTCCAATAACTTACCTAAAGGATTTGCAATTTTAAAGAAGTCCTTGATGAATCACCAATGGAATCCTGCATCTCCCAAGAAACTCTGACTACTATTTATAAAAATTGATGGAGGCAATTTTTCAATCACCTTAATTTTTGCCCTATCAACCTCTATTCCTTCTTTGAAATCTTATGCCTAAAATTTTTCCCTCTTTAACCATTAAGTGAAACTTCTTCCAATTCAATACCAAGTTGCACTCCTTATATCTCTGAAATTCACTAGCCAAGTTCACCAAACAATCATCGAAAAAGTCACTCATAACTAAAAAATATCCATAAATACCTCTAAGTATCCTCCACTATATCAGAAACGATAGACATCTTACGATGCTGAAAGTTGGTGGGAGCATTCCAAAGTCTAAAAGGCAACCTCTTGCATGCAAACGTACCATATAGACATGTAAAAGTGGTTTTTTCTTGGTCTTCGACGGCAATAATAATTTGATTATACCCCTAACAACCACCAAGAAAACCATACCATCCTATACTTACAAACCATACCATCATATACTTACAAGATGATCAAACATATGGTCCATGAATGGCATAGTAAAGTGATCCTTCTGCATCAAAGTATTCAATTTCTAATAATCCATACAAACTCTCCATCCTATAACTAGTTTCATGGGTGACAAGATCATTCTTATCATTAGGACCATAGTGATCCCACTTTCACAATCCAAACCAAGGCCTAGCCCTGACGAGCATCTCAAGTCTACCGAGGATTGAAGACCACCCCTTAGCCTATTTGACCAGAATATAATATAATATAAAAATGGAATCCAAACCTTAAGCAAGATATGAAAAGGATATTCAAAGAGTCTATGATAGATTAATATATAGCAACCGCCGAATAATGTCCAATATCAACAACCAACCATAATACCCATGCCCACAATAATGTCCAACAATACCTCTAAGAAAACAAAAGATAGTCTGGTCGGGACATGCCCCCGACCCTAGAGAAAAACAACCCCAAAAGGGAAGGCCAAACATAAGGAAATCCACTAAATGAAATAGGATATCTAAAGTATGGAAGCTCACCACTTCAGTCTGACTCACAACTTCCCCACAATCATCTAGTCACTGTGTAGGAGGAGTAGTATGGCCAATTTTTGCATCGTGTGGGGATACAACATCTTAAGAAGGTTATAAGTTGGAGTGGTAGTATATAACTATGGGATAAAGGATAAAGTAATGCAATGATCTATAATACAAAAACCATTTAAAATCCAATGCACAGCATCATATACAATACATACATATATACATACATTCATACATATATATATATATATCACATGCCGAGAAAGGGAACAAGGCTTAGCCTGAGCTTTAAAAACCTTAACCTGGACTGTGTAGCTTGATTGTTCTTAAACACTACCCATGAGCTAAATTAATTTAGCTCCCCTATTGAAAGGTCTTCACAGCGTGTTATCCACACGAAATAGAGGTACAATAAAAGACTAGGGAATCCTTACCTTTCACCTTCTATGATACAATTATGTAGTGTTACATAAACACGCGATAATTAAGACTAACCCTCACATCGACAAATGTGAGTTTCTAGTATCGGTCCTCTCCGAACCTCCACCTTTCATGTCTAGATACACAACCTCCTTTATGCCCAATTAAAATGTTTTACTCAAAAACCAACCACTAACTCAAGGAGTCAAATATTAAGGCATTAATAAGTGGTATCTTCATACCTACTATAGATTACAAGGAATGTAATTAGCCAACCCCTTTGGGATACCCCGTCCCATAGACTCTATTATTAAAAGTCCACTAAGAGGATTCCATTTTACCCCTACAAGGTTTTCAAATCATCCTTAATCATTTTACCATTTATGCAATACACTATTTAAGTAAATAAAATAGCCAAAACCAAATAATAACTCATATTCCAAAACCAATTATGCAAGTGGGTCAAGGTTATTATCAATTTCCTTACAAAAGTCAATTATTTGGGGAATCAACTATACCACTAAATTTATTCTCCAATACCATGCACCCCAATGAGTGTACAAACTGACAATCCATACATAATAAGTTAATACAAACCGTGGAAAAACATTCAAACAATTTATATCAAAACCCTCAACCCAAAGTTCAAAACCAAAGATCAAAACCATGAATAATAAACCAATTGTCATGCCATTAAGAAAATACAAGTATAGGAAAAGAGGTACATGCCTTAAACATAAGAGAATTGGAAAGTGATAGGTGTTTGAATCTCAAAAGTTGAATGTAAGAGGAAACCCTTTTCTCTCTTGGGATTTTTCTGGTTAGGAGTGGAATAATAGCCTTGGTTTCGTGAAAACTGATGGAAATAAGTTAATATAGTGTTTAAAGGTCGTTCATAGTTAAAAAGACCTCCATATCCCTCATCGCAAGTAATTAAAATAAAACTGCACCACTTTTTTACATAGGTCCATGGCACAAACCTTATCACGGAGGCTAACCTATGTGCCACAGACCCTAATGCGGAGACTATCCTTCATTTCACGAACCCTAACGCAGAGGTCATCCTCTGTGACACAGGGATATCATGGAGGATCACTTTCTTTGAGGTCTAAAACCACCCGAAACCCCATCCAAAAATTCTAAAACTCGTTAGGGACACCCCTTTAACATACATAAGTACAATTTTAGTCAAAAATCAATGTTTTGAACTCGGGAAGGCCAAAAATAAAATGCTCAAAATTTTTGAGGGTGTTATACTCAACTTTCTTCAAACACACACTTGACCGGTCTCACCCACTTGTTGTCAGCAATAAGGTAACCACACCTACATCTAACCACTTAATGATATTTTTTCACCACCTCTTGCATAGGTGGATTTAGACGATGTTGATGGTCAATGCTAGGCATACATATTGATTCCAGCTGAATCTTATGAGTGCAAATTCTATGAGGAATCTAAAAAATATCCATAATAGTCCACCCAATGGCACGTTTAAACCTTTTCAAAACTAAAATCAAGGCCTCAACATCTGTATCCACTAAATCTACAATAATAATAATCGGTAAGGTATTATTGGCCCCCAATAATGCCTAACGCAAGTGAGTCGGTAGGGAATTTAATTCTAAGATCATTGGATTCACAATATATGATTGAGATGGTGGGGTCTCTCTATTATTAAAGTAAAGATCCAACTTCTTTAGCACATAAGAGTAAGAACCTCTGCTAATAAGAGGACTCACCATCTCATCATACTCATCAATACCATCACTATCAAAGTTCATTATCATTGCCTCTAACACCTCTACACTAATTTTATCCTCAATGGGTGAAATCAATGAATCTTTATCCATAGTGTCTATGACAGACACCACCCACATTTATTTTGGCTATCGCATCGACTAACCTACATTATAAGTAACCTACTAATCATTAAGAATAAATTTCATATGTCCTATTTTTTTGTCAACCAATTCCCTACACATAGCTAGGAAGGGCCTTTCAAAGATAATAGGAATGTCAAAATCCATGTCATTATCAAGAATTAAAAAATCAAATAAGAATATAAATGAATCTACCATCACCAACACGTCACACATATACCAATTGATTTATTACAGTACGATCGACCATCAATAGTCTCATAGGTGTTGTCTTAGATGACCAAACTCTAATTACATGTACCCAACTAGTGGCATTGCATTAATACAAGTTACCAAGACACATAATGCTCGTGTAAAGTTTAGGGACCCAATAGTACAAGGAATAGTAAAAGCTCCAAAATCCTCTTTCTTTTCAACCAAAGATAGAGAAGCAATAACACTGTGGTGGTGCATATTATAAGCGAGCTCAAAACTCAGCATCCATTTTTTACTCACTAAATCCTTTAGGAACTTAGCATAATCAACCATTTACTCCATCACTTACATAATATGGATATTTATAGATAATTCTTTGAGCATAGACATGAATTTTTGATATTTCTCTTCTTCCTTTCTTCTTTAACCTTTGAGAAAAAGGTGGGGGGAGGTCATGGAATAGGATTCAAGAATGGTTTTACCCCTGTATCCTTTACCTTATCATTATTAGCTTGTTTCTCTACACCCATCTATTTTTGTGATGTCTCACCATTAGTCACCTGCTTCTCAATTTCATCTTTAAGTGCATTATCGACCTTGGTAGTATCATGCCTTACCTCATCATCTATAGGAATAGGAGAATCTATAATAGCCCTACCACTCAAAGTGTTGATGGCTAATCAGAGACTCTCATTTTTAGGATTTTGAATTGTATTGCTCGAAAGAGTGCCCAATTGATGTTGATTCAACGTAGTCAAAATCTGACAAATTACTACACAAGATGTTTAATCACGATAGCATATGATTTTACTTCTTATCTTAATGATAAAATTTCATCCTTAATCTCCTTGAGAAAACTCTTTTGGTACTTTAATTCCTTAACCATCTTAGCATTTTATTCTTCCATCCTTGAATCAACATCATGATTGCTCGATGGAACATACACACCATTTTTATCCTCATAATTATCCTTTCTCCTATACTGACTATCTCTCTATACTCATATCTCTATACTTGTCCCCGTAATAGTTCTGATCCTGATTACCTTGTCTTGAATTTTATATGTCCTGATTAGACCCTTAGAGCTTGGATAAAAAACGTACCATCTCTCTGTCCAAGCACTTACATTCCTTCTTAGATTTAGACTCATAAATTCTAATAGATTTACTTTGCACACCTACCTACTGCATTCACCTTTTTTGGAATTCATAGTTCAAAACTACTTGGTAGTAACCTTATCTTTGTCCTCAGCTTTGCTACAACTTTAGCCACTATATTATCTAGGCTCTTTTCTAAAAGGAAGAACCAATAGAATAAGTATCGGCTTCTCTTTATTCCTCCAAGTATGCCACCCTCATCTGGTTTTAGAGATATGATCTAAGATTTCTGTAGCTATCTCAAAATGAAGGCTCAAAAATCCCCACCAATAATAGTATCAGCAATAGCTTTGGTGTTTTCTTTTAGGGATCTATATAAGATTTGGAGCAAATTCATCTCTAAATTTCTGTGATTGGGCATATTTATTAACCTTTTCTTTAATCTTAAACAATTCTCTTATAGTTCTTTTGAATGCAATTTCCTGAAATTATAAATCTTATCCTTCATCTGCAGTATTTTAGATGGTGGGAAGAATATATCAAGGAATTGTGTTCACAACTCATTCTAAATAGTAATGGACCAATGAAGTAATTCCCCTAAGCATAACATCACTCGACCTGTAATAGAGAATGGGAATAACCTGAGTCTTAAATTATCCTGACTTACCCTAGGTAGATTATACAAAGTGCAAATCCTCATGAAATTCATAATATGTATGTTTGAATCATTAATAGACAAACAACAAAAACACCTTTCAGATTAAGCAAATGAATCATTACACTTATAATCTAAAACTTCACTCCTTAGGGTAACATTAGAGGAATGATAAATCCTATCTCAATCGGTTAAACATAGCCTAAATTTTCTTTAGAATCATCTAAAACTGGCAAATACTAATAAGCAGGTGGTCGTTGAGCTCTATCCCTTTTGGCTATGTCTGTGTTAAGTGTTGCTCGATGATCTTTCTCTTGTCTAACTCTTTCTTCCTCATAAGCTACACAATGGGCAGATGCCAACCTCACATTCTCTTTTGCTAATAAATTTGTAGCAGTTTTCACAGCCAATTCTTGAACATCATATAGAAATAGTAGATTCAAGGAATTTGGGTCATCCTAAACCCTAGAATCTTCCATGTTGAACAAGGTAAATCTAGAGAAAGTTGATAGTACTATGAAGTTGGTGGAGTGTAATCCAAAGAAGGTAGAGTTTGAGCAAACAGTGGTGAAACTAGCACAAAGCACCATCACTGACTCTACTATGGCTGAAGAAGCGTCATATGAGGAAGAGGTTCCGACCCAAGAACCTCTGCAGCAACCAGAACTAATTGGAGTAAGGAGATAAGGATAAGAAATTCAGAAGCTTGCTCATTTCACTAAGATGGTAGCTGATGCACTTCCAGTTATTGATGAAAATGTTCCATCCACCTACCCAGAGGCCATTCGAAGCATAGAAAGTGACAGTTGGGCAAGTGCAATGGAAGAGAAAATGCAATCTCTTAAGAGGAACAAGACATGAAAGCTGACACAACCACTGAAAGGCAGAAAGGCAATTGGGTGCGAATGGGTATTTACAAAAAAAGAAGAATTTCCTGATAAAGAAAACATTCTCTACAAGGAAAGATTGATGGCTAAAGTTATGCTCATAAGGAGGGAATAGATTATAATTAGGTATTTTCTCCAGTTGTAAAACATTCTTCCATTATAATTTTGTTTTTCTTAGTAGCGCAGTTGAATTTGGAGCTAGCTTAACTTAATGTGAAGACTGCATTCTTACATGGTGATTTGAAGGAGGAAATCTATATGACTTAGCCAGAAGGATATAAGGTTGATGGTAAATAAGATTGGGTTTGTAAACTTAGAAAATCATTGTATGGACTGATAAAATCTCTGAGACAGTGGTACAAATGATTTCACAGGTTCATGAAGGGTCAGAAGTTCATGAGAAACAAATACGATCATTGTGTGTATTTGTACAAACTTCAAGATGGTTCCTACATCTACTTACTCTTATATCTTGATGATATGTTGATTACAACATAGATCCAAGATGAGATTGACAAGTTGAAGGCTCAAATGAGTAAAGAGTTCGAGATGAAGGATTTAGGGGAAGCCAAGAAGATTCTCGACATGGAGATAAGCAAAGATATAGAGAGGGGAAAACATTGGTTGTCATAGAAGCAGTATTTGAAGAAGGTACTACAACATTTTTGTATGCACGATGACACTAAACTTTTAAGTACCCCACTTGCTCCTCATTTGAAACTGAGTAGCAGACTATCTCTGACAACTGATGAAGATCAAGAATATATGGAAAAGGTCTTGTATACAAATACAGTTGGAAGCTTGATGTATGCAATGGTGTATACGAGACCAGATATTTTTAAAACTGTTAGTGTTGTTAGCAGGTACATGCATGATCCGAGAAAGGGTCATTGGCAAGCTGTGAAATGGATTCTGTAGTATCTCCATAATATTGTAGATGTTGGATTAACATTTGAGCGGGATAAATCACTTAGTCAATGCATAGTTGGATATTGTGATTCTGATTATGCAGGTGATTTGGATAAGTGACAATCTACAACTAGCTATGTGTTCACTTTAGGAAAGGCACCAGTTAGTTGGAAGTCTACCTTGCAGTCTACAGGGGCTTTGTCTACAATAGAAGCAGAGTATATGGCGATTACAGAGGCTGTGAAAGAAGCAATTTAGCTTCATGGGTATCTTAAAGACTTGGAAGTTGTTCACAAACAACTTGAGGTGTATTTTGACAGTCAGAGTGCTATTCATTTAGCAAATAATCAAGTCTTTAAAGCACAGACGAAGCATATTGATGTTCGCTATCATTTTGTGCGGAAAAATCTCGAAGAGGAGGAGATACTTCTCTAGAAGATTCATACTACGAAAAATCCTGCAGATATGCTGACCAAGGTGGTTACAAGGGCCAAGTTCGAACACTTTTTGTACTTGGTTAATGTCCTGCATATTTGAAGTTGGCGCCTCACAACACAAAATTGGAAGCACCGTAAAAGACTGTTTTTTATTATTTATTTTTTTGAGAAAATTTGTATTTTGGAGGGATTGAAATTGAGCCAAGGTGGAGATTTGTTGTTTTTTTGGCTCTTTTTCTCCCACATCGTAGTTTTACTATTTGGGGAGAAAGTTTTGGAGTTATAAAAAACTCTTCCTCCTCCCCTTTCAAATATCCCAAAATTGTTCTCTTCTTCCACAATTAATAGAAAAGGTTGCCTTGAGCGGTGTTCGAATATTAAATCTTTTTTGGCTAAACTCTGTTATCAAATTTTATCTGGTTTCTTTATTTTTAGTATTCAGTATTATTTGTCGTGTATTTTTGTTAGTGTTCGGTTCGGTTCAATTGTTTTGAACTAGTTCATTTCACTAAGTTGTTCTGTTTTTTTGATAGCTTTATTTTTAGTATTTAATATTATTTGTCGGATATTTTTGTTAGTGTTCTGTCTTGATCAATTGTTCTGAACTAGTTAATTTCACTAAGTTGTTCTGTTATAGTGGGAAAATTATCCGATTTTTCCAACAAGATGATGAACTGAGGGGATAAACTTCGTCACCATAGCTCCTTGGATAACTTTTTCGCACAAAAAATGGTATTCAACCTCCACATGTTTTGTAAGAGCATTTAAAACTGGATTAACGCTTAGGTGAAGGATACTGATGTTATCTGTGAAGAGTAGTGGAGGATGGGGAAGGGAAATGCCAATGTCTTTGAACAGATGTCACCCAAGTGTGTTCAGCAGCTAGAGACGCTAATGATTGATATTGATATTCAGCCTTGGCGCTAGACTTAGCTACTTTAACTTAAATGATCTTTGGATTGACCAGTTATCCCACCAAAAATAGACTTTCCCTTCATTGATCTCCCAACTGATTTCTTGTCCAAGCAAAGGTCAGATGTGCAGTAATTTAATCAAATGAGGAGGAATAATAATTTATGATCTTTTCCACAAAAAGTAGTACAGTATATCTTTATCTTAATATTGCAGACAGGTTCTTTAAATAGCAGTTATGTTTTTCGAAGGATCTACTTGTGATGGCATGATATTTAATATTAAAATCATAATTTTTATTTAATTCTTGTTTTTTAATCAAGTAATAATAAGTAATTTTTGAAACAATATAGACGGACAAAGCAAAAACACTAATGTAGTGATAAAAGAAAAAAAGTGAACAATTACGGCACCATTGACTTTAAGAAAATTATAATTAGGGATGGTATTCGTTAAATCTTCTGATTGATCTAAATTAGATATTGATTCTAACTTTTAGTTACAAATTAATTATTCTTAGGCAGAATATATCGCCAGGCCCCTCAACTTGACATTATCTTTTACTTTGACACCTCAAGTGAACGTTACCTCAACTAGCGTACGGGTGTGTCATCTTGAGACTTATTGCACAATCAGCAGCAATATATAATGTGTGTGTATTACACGCGTCGATGACGTGTAAAATGACAAATAATAGATGACATTTGTCATTTTTCTCCAAAATAAATTTTAAATAATTAATTTAATTTTCTTAAAAGGATCAATCAAAAAATGACTCCCACCCCCCAAGATCATCTTCTCCAAGGCACCCCACCCCTAAAATTTTGCTGCAATGCCCCCCTCCCCTTTATCGATCATCTTCTCCAATACGTAAAAAAAAAAAAAAAAAAAAAAAAATAGAATCACGGAAGTGAATACAAACATATTCTTTACACAAATCATCAAATTGAAAGCCAAATATATAACTTAAATAATAAAGCACCGAAAAAGCTGAGGAGGTGAATAGAGATTTTAATTAAGACTATTTGATCGAATTTGAAATGTAAAGAATATAATTTGAGAAAAATTACCTCTAGAAGTTAAGAAGAACTTAGAATTTGAGATAAATGCAAAGAAAAACTTGGTTCACTATCATCTTAAGTCTCAATGAGTGGAAATGAAAGAACAATAGGGTTTTTGTGTTTTGACGGAAAGTGAAAAAGTTGTAAAAAAAAAAAAAAAGGAGGGACACTGAAAAGACATAAAAATTTTAAAGGGAAAATAAAGCGCCTAATTCTGTTTTGATGAAAATAAATTCATCAAAAAAATTTTTTTTTTACTATGATGGAATAAATCCATCACAAATTTTTATTACATTAGTTACTTTTTAAAAAAATTTATTGTGACGGGATGTTCATTCTGTAACAAATTAAGTTATGAATTTGTGACAGAAAGTTATTATTTTTCTCATCAGCTTTGATTTGTGACAAAAAATTGTTCGTCACAAAAATTATATTTCAAATCTGTCACAATTTTTTTCCAAATCTGTTACTCTTCAAATTTTTATGTCGAAATAAAAAAATTTAAAATTTCATATTTATACAAGAATAATTTGTCATAAATTCATCAAAATTCTGTCACAAATTGTGACAGAAGTGTTCCGTCACAAATTTTCTATCACAATTTTTTCATTTTCTTGTAGTGTACCCTACCTCAAAAATTGTCTTCTCCTACCCTCCCCTTAAATCCCTAAACCCTCAATTTCAATTCATCAAAATTTGTAGTTGTTGTTCTTTGTATAAACTTGTCGGAATCTATTTTAAGTGCATTTACTGCATTGAAGCTTCAGACTTAAAGAACCAGAAAAGAAAACTTCATTAATAGTCATTAATGGAGCCCGGAGCTTGAGTTCAAAGTTTGAACTTTCGCAACCCACCACCATTCAAAATAATTATTATAGCAATAGATTAGGAACGTATTGTGGAATTCATACATAAAATTTAGATTTTATTTTAAATTTTGAAGTAGTTTTTGATTGAATTTTAAATGCAAGTTTTTGGCTTCTTTCTAAAAATGAAAACATGTCAATTGTTTATGCGTGAAAAGAAAAGAAATAATTTTTAAAAGTGGCGTTTATTGTTTAATCTTCACGAACTCCTAAATATGTATCCAATTTCTAAATTTCTTCGAATAATTTTCACCATTAACTAAGCTTAAGATTGACAAAAATGGTGAAAAAAAAATAAGGAAGATGGTATAAATTAATGAAGAGTTAATATATTGTTTGTGGGCCAACTTGGATGCCACGCCAGTCAAAAAAGGGCTCCCACACGCCTTCATCTAGGTGTAATACATGCATCGTACCAACTCTTCAAAAGGTTCCAAAATGACACACCTGTATGCTAGTTGTGGTGTCTAAAGTGAACAACATCCACTTGATGTGCCAAAGTGAAAGATTGTAACGCCCCAAATTTTCTGAACCAAAATGTTACACGATGCTCATGACCCCGAAGGACTACAAGCTAATCCATGACTAATATCTGTACCTGTACACTGCATAATATACGTATAATACGCAGAAAACATAAATATGTAGGCCATAAGGTTCAACTGAATAAAACATGTCTGAAAATCATAATGTCTATGTGGGTGAAAATACCCAAAATAACTGAATCTGAATCAAAACTGAATACTAAATCTGATAGCTAAATCTGAAAGTCTCTAAGTACTTTCTGAATATAGAGTTGAAGGAACATGTCTCCAACTAACTCCATAAAACTGAACTGAAGAAATAAATGAATAAATCAAATCATATTGTCCTTGAATGGATGAGGACTCACTGTATCTCTGTGACTGGAATGTTACTGCTAGTTTGGAGATCGTGTCTTCGAACCTATGATGTAACATAAAAATAAAGCACCATAGCGCAAATGCGTTAGTACGGGGGAATGTACTGAGTATACGAGTGAGGTAGGCTAAACACAAAAGAGTTTCATGCATGAACAATGCTAACTGACTGACTGATATGAACGTTAGAGTGCAAACATGCATACATAGTAACTGGAATCGTGAATGCGTGATAGCTAGATATGTAAGCTAATACATGGTTTACTATAACTAACATGACCGATACTGTAGTTCTGATAACATGGGTGACTGTAGGTGACAGTCCTGAATCTAATGAAACTATCTGAGTTCCGTACTGTAGCTAAGTTTGGTTGTATCTGACAGTCCTAATATACTGAGAACTGAAGAACTATCTGAGTTCTTTTACTGAGATTGATACTGAAACTGTGGAAAGTAGTGGTTTAATCGATATGCCCCATATATGCCATTATGGCTAAGCTGGGGTCCAATCTCTACCCTAATTGGAAGGGTGTCAATACTGCGCCACTGGTAAGGACAACGTGTGAGCAACCCTCGTATAACAGGTAAATCTAGTGATAACGGTGGGAACCCTCATATAACAGGTTAATCCACCTCACCCACCCTCATATAGCAAGCTACGAAGTCTCAACCTATGCTAGCTACATAGTTCTGGAATGCAAGGATGACTGCGAAGAATCACACCCCATCCTTGGGTTCACTCGGTGCTAACTCCTACTCCCATCTGAAGAGACTGAACATGAATAACTGATTGTACATGGACTGAGTTTATTGAATTTCGTTGACTGGCAGAATACTACTGATATATGATAACTGACTGAGATCATGAGGTTTTCCTGAGTCACATGACTGACTGAATTCTACTGAATCATAGCTTGATTTTGGATATCGTAAAATATGACATGGCTCTAGGCACACAGCTATAGTTTTCGGGTATAAATACCCCCAGGACTCGACAAAAGGAAACTGACTCACACATGACATGACTTGATCGCAAGATTGGAGTCCATAATTCACAATATCATAAGTAGGTGATAGTATACTTCATGTATTTATTCAACATCTCAACATGGTAGGGAAAGCATAGATATATTTCGTGTACATAATTCATATCTCCATTATCATACATGCTTCATACCACAATAATAGCAACACATAAATAGCATGAAAATTCATATTGAAGTGTATAGCTAACATGAACTTGTCATTTAGATATCATGGAATCATGTAAATATGAATTTCTAGCATTCTAGGCATTTATCAAACACCTTGCATACATTCTTTAAGGCATAGGTGGATTTCATACTTGCATTACATCAAACCACCTAAAGTTCATGATTTTCAACTAACAACCACATATATTCCATGAAAATACCTTTAGATATCATCTTGAAACTTAAACAACAGTCATCAACAAGTACATGCTCATATCACCACAAAAGTTTACAAAATAACATTTTAAAACATGATTCTTGAGCTCTATGAACAAATTGAATCCATAGATGAACACCACGCATACCTTAGATGAATAATCCGTGAAGATAGTAGTGAAATAAGCTTGGAATTTGAAACGCCCAATTAAACCTTAGAATTGTTCTTGGTTGTTCTTGAGAGAAAATTGATGAAAGCACAATATTTTGGTGAAAAATGGGTTTAATCCCGTGTTTACAAGCTTATATATGGGTGGAGAATGACCAAAAAGCCCTTAAAAATGCAGAAGTGGACTGTAGGAATTTTTGGCATCGTGCGATGGAGCATGCATCGCATGCTATTTCCCACCGCAGAATAGCATACATCGTATGCTCTATAGCATATTGGGACCATGCAATATAGCATGTGTCGCATGCTAATCACATGATGCTACTGGTTCGAATTCCGAAAATGCTCTAAATAGATTCCCAAAAATTCCAAAACTTACCCGGGATGTACTACGACTTTTCCCCATCGCAATGCAACTTGAAAATTGAAAAATGAAGGTCGGAAAGGTCATCATATAAATCTCCAAAGTTTGGAGGTCTAAAATGACATTAAGTGTTGAACACTTATGAAAATTTACTAAGTCTTGAGGCTTGTAAAGTCAAATGAGATGAACTCGGATGCAAAGATTTTGCGGGGTCTTACAATATCTCCCCCTTGGGAATATTCGTCTTCGAATGAGAATCAACTGAGAGGGTATACAAGACAAGCTGAACATGAAGGACTGAAACATGATCTCATGACTGACATGCTAAACATACTGAACTCATGCATATTTGATGCATGGATAACTGATACATCAATGCGTAACTGAGCAATCCGATAAACTAAGTTTCTCAAGATGAGAATGCATATCTGATGCATGATATTATGACTGAACTAATACATGAATTCATGACTGAGTACGCAATGGTAATAGATACCAAGTTTATACTGGGAATATAAACATGAAACTGAATAAGTTTAAGGAGAACTGTTACCTTCTGAATTGGTGGGGAAGAGGTGAGAATACTTGGTACGCATATCTGCTTTTGCTTCCCAAGTAGCTCCCTCATGAGACTGATTTTGCCAAAAAACCTTGACTAGAGGGACTTCTTTGTTCCTCAATCTACGTGTCTGATAGTCTAAGATTTCAACTGGAATCTCCTCATAAGAGAGGCTGTTCTGAATGTCGATACTTTGAATTGGAACAACAACCGTTGGGTCACCTATCCACTTCTTGAGCAAAGAGACATGGAAGACTTGATGAACTGAGGCTAGATCTGAAGGCAATTTGAGCTCATAAGCTACCTTGCCAAAGCGACTGAGAATCCTGAAGGGATCGATATATCGGGGAATGAGTTTCCCTTTCTTGCTGAACCTCTTTATTTTGCGGAGGAATTTTGAATTTTGAAGAGTCACCACTTAATTTTGAAAAGAAATTAAGAAACCTTTAAAGAGTTACTTAAAATGATTCAAAACAGGAAAATCGATTTAAGTTAAAAATTCCGAGTAAGTGGTTCTTATTAACGTTTTAGGAAGGTGTTAGGCACCTAAAACGTCCGCTAACTTGCGGTTATCCAGACTGTTTGAAAATATTCTTTTGATTAATTTTAAAAAATTAATTTGTTGAAAAAGTAATTGATTAAGGAAAACGTTTTCGCGAAATTAATTTTTTAGCGACTTAATTAGGGATTTAACTAGGTTCGCAAAGAGACAAGCAAACAAATAAATGAAAGAAAAAGGGAAAAAAGCGGGAAAGTAAGAATTTAGGCTTTTCTAGCCCAAACCGTCGACCCTGTCCTAATCTAGTTGGGTTTTCGACCCATTTTCACCTATCCTAATTCTATGTTTTCGAGCCTTTAGCTCGAGTCTTGATCCACCTGTATTAAATACAACTTTGGCTTCGTGGCCCAAATGTATGAGCAAGGAAATAAATAAATAAAATAGATAAAGACAACAAATAAAAAATATAAACAAATAAATAAAAAGAGACTTTCTAGTCCCTTTGCCGCTTCAAAGAAGAGATTTTAGCCCATTCTTCTTCTCTTGAATCCTTGTATTTGTACACCACAGGATCACTTTTTGGAACTTAGGCCTTCAGACTTGAATCAATGAAATGGGTCTCATTGGCCCAATGAGGGATGCAAAGGGAAAGAGTCCATTTGGACTCCAAAGTGGATTCATGCGAGACTAGAAAATTAAAGAATGTTAAGACGTGATCAATTAAACAAGAAAAAGAAAGAAAATTGAAGAATGTAAATATGAAAATCAAATCAAGGAAGTAAGTAAGACACGTAACATAGGACCATCTGAAGGAAAGAAAGCATATAGGGCGAACTAACTTATACTCTGTCACTGAAAAAGCAAAGATGTAGAAAAGGCTCATAAGAAAGAAGGAGGGTGTGTCCATATAGTCAAACAGCATGCTAAGCAAATATGTCTTGATGTAAACTTATTTGCACTCAGGGATAAATGACATGTTTGATACCCAAGAGCGTATGATGAGTGATAACATGAGTAGCGCATGACATAGTGTAAGTTTATTTGAAAGATATTCATGATCAGAATGACATGTGTATTATATTCAATAATATCAGTAAAAGAAAGCTAATTCAAGATTCTATCAAGCTAGATGCATGGTCAGAATATGGACGAGGTCTTGAATACTCACTGAGACGTTAATCCATAAATATTACATGTTATTCAATTTTATCAAGAAAGTAAACATCAAGAAAGCCGAAAACATAAGGCACATAACAGTAGCCTGGAGAATGAGCGAGGTGCGCAATGTTTAACTCATGAGTCGTAGTAATAGCTATTAAGCAAGCCCTTTTGAAGGAACGAATTTCCTTTCAAGTTTTGAACTTTTTCAGTCACTCAAAACAATAACCTCGACAATGACAACATACTAATTGCACTTGACCACGAGATAAATAATATTTGAATCTGGAAGAGTGCTTAAATAACCTGCAGTATTAAGTTCTGACAGCAGATATTTGAGGATAGAGACAAGCAATTGTGATGCGTTGTCCCATCTCCAATCCCATGTTGAGAGAAAAATGAATGCAACTTCATCCCTACTTTCTTGATTATTATTGATAGAGAAAGATCCTTGGAATCCTTAGCCTGAGTACAGACTATACTCAGTATAATGACAATAAAATTAAGCTGACTTTCTGAACAAACATACTCAAATGCCTAGCATCCTAGAATACGACGATGTTATCCTTCTAATGTGCTTTCATGCTGAAAATAAACCTAAAGGAAGATCGGGAATCTAAATTCTGGATTCGAAACAAAACGAAAAACATAACTCACAAAACCAAAGTAAAATATGGAAAAGTCCACTATCCTCATCCTCACTCTCTGTTCGGCAAACCCAAAAGGATAGATTTTGGTAGACGAGATGATCACCGAGGAATCACAGGATTTTCTATTTTTTAGCGGACTTATCTTCATTGTTTCTCGTCCTTTGAGAAACCAAAGAACTCAATAGGTAGTTCCACTAATGACATTATGGCTCAACAGTTACAATAACAACAAACAGTAATAATGATCAAAACAACAGATTATTTCATCGCTCACTCAAATAAGGTAGTCATCGAGGAATTCTAGGATTTTTTTTAGCATATATTAGACCTTACTCATTATTATTTTGGCACATGAGAAGCCAAAGGAACTTGAGAGGTAGCTTTGCTAGCAACGCCACTAGCTTCGACAATCGTGACGTCATTCGGTAATAACAACAGACATACACAATTAAATAACAACTACGAGCCAAACATCCCCCTATTAAACTACTGAATACAATCAAAAGCAACAGACTTAGCCTAATAATCCATCCTTTCTCGCCTCAGTTAATACACTAAGTGGAACATAGTCCAAAAATTATTCAGTAACCCCAAGAATGAACGACAGACCATGATGTCAAAGTAAAAGAATGAAAGAAATCAAACCCAAACATAGATTAATCTTAACACCAAAACACACTCAACTCCTTCATCCATAACAACAACTCATGGTCCTTAAGATCTCTACAGCAGGCAGCCCAGCATATCATATCAATGAGAGACACTGAATGACTACAGAATGGGGAGATAAAGGAGAAATAATTAAAAAAATAACTGAAACGGAGTGTTACCTGTCTCGTGGCAGCAAAACAGGATGACGAGCTAGCTATCAGAATCTCACGACGTCGACCACCAATAGAGCGCCTTCTGGCTTTTACCTCTTAGAGATTTCCCCCCCCCCCCAGATTTTCAACTAAGGTTTTCAACCTAAATTTAGAAACTTCTAAAATTTTCCTTTCTCTGTTTTCAAATCAGAAACTCACTTAAAAGATTTCCCTCTTCAACCCTCGGATCTCTCCCTAGCAATTTCGAAAACCTAAAATTTCTAAGAAACAGAATTCAAGTTCCCAAAGCTTTTCTAAACATAATTTCTAAAGCCTCAAATTTTTGACCCTTTTTCTTGATTCCCCCTAAAACAGAAAAAAGACTACCAAAGAAAAAGAAGACTCTCCTTGTCTTTACCCCTCGAAAACCAAGGAAAAAAAATCCTCCCAAAAGAGAATGAATGACTCTTTATATATAGAGAATGAATAGGGGGCCTTCTCCAAAAAAAAATTGAATTTTGAATCCCCCCACATCACCTTACTTTTCCCCCGATTCGTAACAGGTAGACCAATCAAAATCCCCCCCAACGGATTTCAGTCGAAAACCAATTAAAACCCCCCATGTATGTATGAAATCGTACAATCTCATCTGAGATTTGTGGAATCGAACCATTGAGGAGACACCTGGACCTATTTCAGAAGCTTATTGAGCTTTCTTCATACGAACTAATGAGACGTGTATGGAAAAAGGTCGAGTCGGCCTCTTTCTGGGTTCACGCGAAACGGGTTGTAGACTGAAATCATTAAATTTGAGGGTCGAGTTTGGGTCGGTCTATCGTGATTGGAAGTTGTTAATGTTGAAGGTGGTTTTGGCATTGTTGTTCTTGAATGTTGTTGATGCTGATGTTATTTGGAGAAGATGAATTGGGCCAGAGTCAGGAGGATGTTTTAGGTTGGGGGTTATTAATTAAGTTGGACTGTCATTTAGAGAATTATTGGGCTGGACTGATTTTGTTTAAAATGGGTTAGTTTGGAATTTAAGTATTGAGCCTGGAATTGGGTAGATTAGGAGGTAATTTTATGGATTGGACTAGAATTAGGATATTTGGGTTTTAATTTAGGCAATTGAATTTAGATTATAGACAAATTAAATACCAATTGGTCAATTGCATTTCAATTAGGGCCAATTTGATTTCAATCAGAGCCAAATTCAATAAATTGACTAAATCAAATCGAAATTTGATACGAATTGACCCCTTGTTCAACCACAAGCTTCTTGATTTAATAAAACCAAACAAGTATTTCACCAAGTAGATTATTTGTAAGAATAAATTGTATTTAAATCAAGATTTAATTGTTTAAAATTTATTTTCCAAATAATCCTTAATTTAAAGTCCAATTTTGATGAAAATATTCATTTAAATGATGTCATTTATACAATCTCCTATATGCAAATACTAAAATATATAATTATCACTTAAATGAAAAAATTATCCCGAATACCTATTTTAAAACGCATTTATTTGGAAAAAAATAATTGTTGTGATTTTATTCAAAAATCGAGGAAACCCGAGATTAAACGTAGTTGTGGAGGACAAAAATTAGGTGTCAACAACTGCCCCCTCCCTTTGGGTAGAGTGGATGCAAGTAACCCTGGGCAAAGGGAGGTTGACGTTCCTAATTTTTTGTCCGACCACAGATTCGAATATGAAAGACGTTGGTTTTTCGCACGAGTTTCATGGAGTTATGGCCGAACCTCGGTATCAGATTTCCTACATATCTCAGGTTACATGAGAATTCAATCCACTTGTATTTCATAGAGCATGATTTTCAAAAAATTCACAAGCTATCTCGATTTTAGAGTTTTTGACAAAATCAAGAAACTGGGGAATAAAGGGATTTGGGGGAGGTTGGAATGTAGTCGATTTTTCTACATAGATCCCAACCTACATATACCCAGGACTCAGGGAATCATACTGCTTGTAGTTCGACTCGATTGATAGAAAAGACAGTCTTTTATTTCAGACGATCTTTGGATCAGTATGAGTGACAAGTTAATCGAGTTGCGGAAAAAAATCTTGTAACCTATTAACCATGAACGTGGAGCTCTTCACGTCCATAGGTAAGAATTTACTTGGGCATAATTTCCAAAACTCTAAGTATGTTGTCACCCGAATTTGAAATAAAAAAAAAAGTTCCCCTCGGCATGAGTTAAGAAAACATCCTAGAGGTAAAACTGAGACCAGAATATTCAAAAATACCCATATGCCTTCTAATAGAGGCGTGGACAAATGGTGGTGGTGATCATCATTTAGCTTGAGTCTAGAGAGTTTGACATCCCTCTCCAGACTATGTCCCGTTTACTACTGAGAAAGAGTTCCACGTTGTGCTGCGTCCTTTTTAGAGTGGCACTTAGGGCAAATCCTTGCGGCAATGATATGTAATGGCCCTTAGGGTAACGCCTTGCGGCAATGATATGTAATGGCCCTTGGGGCAACGCCTTGCGGCAATGATATGCAATGGCCCTTGGGGAAAAGCCTTACGTCAATGATATGCAATGGCCCTTGGGGCAACGCCTTGCGACAATAATATGTAATGGCCCTTGGGGCAATGCCTTACGGCAATAATATGTAATGGCACTTGAGGAACGCCTTGCGGCAATGATATGTAATGGCCCTTGGGGAAACGCCTTGTTGCGATGATATGTAATGGCCCTTGGGGAAACGCCTTGCGGTAATGATATATAATGGACCTTGGGGCAACGCCTTGTGGCAATGATATGTAATGACCCTTGGGGCAACGCCTTACAGCAATGATATGCAATAGCCCTTATGTCAACGCCTTGCGGCAATGATATGCAATGGCCCTTGGGGCAACGCCTTGCGGCAATGATATGTAATGGACCATGGGGCAACGCCTTGCGGCAATGATATGTAATGGCCCTTGGGGCAATGCCTTGCGGCAATGATATGTAATGGCCCTTGGGGCAACACCTTGCGGCAATGATATTTAATGTCCCTTGCGCAACGCCTTGCGGTAATGATATGCAATGGCCTTTGCGGCAATGATAAAATAATTCTACCTGGCTTTATTCGTCAGTGTCCTTCTTTCTACATGTACCAGTACTCAAGGTAGATGATTATTAGACACAAAGTCACTTTTACTAGCGACTATTTTTAGGAAACTTCCAAATACAATATTCGTAAAGAAGACAAAGAGCTTTTTCTTGTCGCCTACGATCTCAATGAGAGTAAAATGAATGCAACTTCATCCCTACTTTCTTGATTATTGTTGACAGAAAAAGATCCTTGGGAAACTTTAGCCTGATTATATCAAGTCTTTGGACACAAGAATGAACGGAGTTTTCTTGTTCATACCCCACATACCTTGAATTATGGACTTTGAATGAAGTCTTGCTCTTGGGATGCTATCATACTTTTGATAGGTGCTTCTTGAAGCTCTAGGTCTGCAGATTCTAATTCTAGAAGAAATTTTGAAAACTGAAGGTTAAATTTTGAGTTCTCTTGGGTTTTTGGTTGAAACCCTAGTATGAGTTCTTCAGAAATTTGTGAGAAATATCATGTATTTTGGAGATTTGGGGATTAAAATCCCATGTTAAAGTTGAAAAAGGGATTGAAAATACCTATTTTGCCCTTAATAAGTTGGGCTAGGAGGCAAAAAAAATTTCCAAAGGGATTTCCCAGGGTGGCGCTCTACCTAGCCCGGGGGACTACCCTGGGTGGTGCCCCTGCCTAGGCCGGGGGACTACCCTGGATGGCGCGGGCTTAGCGCTTTTAGCTGCTGGTTTGGCGTACCAAATATGTCTTAAGCTCGTCTAAAAATTTTGAAACTCACCCTAGATGTACTCTTGACTTGCCCCATCGTGTATCAATAAAAAAATTAAGAAACAGAGGTCAATAAGGTCGCTAAATAATTCATCCAAGTTCAAAGGCTCAAAAATAAATTAAGTGTTGAACAAAATTTTTGAGTTTAAAGTGTTGATTCATCCAATTTCGCTAAATAATTCATCCAAGTTCGCTAAATAATCCATCCAAGTTTGCTAAATAATTTTTAGATACGCCAAATCATTTAGCGACCTTAATCACTTAATCAAAAAAATTTAAAGTTATGCTAGATAAACTAAGCTTCCCCTTTTTCCAAAACCTTTTCACTCCTTTCATGGGAAAAATTTTCAGATACACCAAATCATTAACTTTAAAGTCAAGGTATCTTCTTCTCACATCTCCATATGACTTTTGATGACTCTGCGTTATCTTCAACCTTTCCCTAATCAACTTAACATTCTCAACAGCTTCACCCACTTCAAACCAAACTATGGGTGATCTACATCTCCTACCATACAAAGAGTCAAACGGGGCCATTTGAATACTAGCATGATAACTGTTGTTATAAGCAAACTCAATCAATGGAAAATACTCATCCCATCTATATTTGAAATCAAGAGCACACACCCTCAATATATCTTCCAGAGTCTAGATGGCCCTCTCAGCCTGACCATCTGTCTACTAATGAAAGGTTGAACTAAGATGAATTTGGGTACCAAGACCCTTCTGAAAATCTCTCCAAAACTGGGAAGTAAACTGAGTAACCCTATCTGAGATGATTGACAAGGGAACTACATGCAACCTGACTAACTCTTAGATATACAACTTAGCATAATCCTCAGTTATATAGGATTTATGCATTGGCAAGAAATGCACTGACTTATTATTCCTGTCTACAACAACCCAAATCGAATCATGACTACGGTATATCTTGGTAGCACCTGGATGAATATAATAGTGCACACCATACGCTTCGGCCATAATCCTCTGCCTCAAACCATTAACACAGGGAACACACAATCTAGCCTGAAGCATCAACATACTATCTCCCCCTTGCTAGAAAACCTCTACCTTTTGGTCTTCAACTTACTCCTTCAGTTTGACCAAACTAGAATCCATATTTTTTTTCTTCTTCACTTCTGAAACTAGAGAAGATTCGAAAATAATTTGAACCCAAATATTCCTCTCAGATGAATCAAGCAACCTAACAGCCAGTCTAGCCATATGATGCACTTCATAAGATAGTTCTTTCTTTATCTTTTGCTATATGAGTAACACTGCCTATAGACAACCTGCTAAGGGCATCGCCACTACATTGGCCTTGACTGAATGATACAACACACTCATATCATAATCTTTTAGCAACTCCAACTATCTCCTCTAATGAAGATTCAACTCCTTCTGATTAAACTCATATTGAAAACTTTTGTGATCCGTAAACATATCCATATGAACACTATACGGGCAGTGTCTCCAGATTTTCAAAGCAAACACAAGAACAGCTATTTAAAGATCATGAGTTGGGTAATTCTTTTCATGAGGCTTCAGTAGTCTAGAGGCGTAGCCTATAACCTTACCTATCTGCATCAACACACAACCCAAACCAACTCTAAAGGAATCATAATACACTACGAAACCATCTACACCATCAGGCAATGTTAACACAGGGGCTGAAGTGAGTTGAGTCTTTAACTCCTGAAAACTCTTCTCACAGGAACTTAACTTTCTTTTGGGTCAATCGGGTCATAGGAGATGCAATATATGAGAAAACTTTGACAAAATAGAGGTAATAGCCAGCTAAACCGAAGAAATTCCTAATGCCTGATAGAGAGACAAGTCTAGGCCAATTCTTTGTCGTTTTTATATTTTGAGGATCGACTCTAATACCTTCATCGAAAATAATATAACCCATAAAAACAACAGACCTTTGCCAAAATTCACACTTTTTGAATTTGGAGAATAATTGATGATCTTTAAGAGTTTGCAAGACAATTCGAAGATGATCTGCATGGTTATTCTCACTTTGGTAGTAGACAAGAATATCATCTATGAACACTATGACAAACATATCGATATACTATTTGAAAACTCAATTAATGAGGTCCATGAAAGATGCTTGAGCATTGGTTAGCCTGAAATACATGACTAGAAACTCAAAATGACCATAACGGGTTCGGAAGGCTGTCTTTGGAATGACACACTTTCTAACTTTAAGCTGATGATAGCCGGATCTAAGGTTTATCTTTGAGAAATAACATGCACCTTACAATTGATCAAACAAGTCATCAATTCTAGGAAGAGGTTACTTGTTCTTAACTGTGACTTTATTAAGATGACGATAGAAAATGCACATACGCAAAGAACTATCTTTCTTTCACATGATTAAGATAGGTGCGCCCTATGGGGAAACACTGGGCCTTATGAAACCTTTATCTGAAAGATCTTTGAGTTTGTCTTTCAAATCCTTAAGCTCTGTGGGTGACATACGGTATGGAGGAATAGAAATAGGTTGTGTATCAGAGAAAAGGTCAAGCCCAAATTTTATCTCTCTATCGGGTAGTACCCCTAGGAGATCTTCTGAAAAATATCGGGAAACTCATTAACAATGTTAACTGAATGAATAGTTGGAGCCTTAAACTTAGTGTATTTAACTCTAACTAAATGAGAGATATAAGCTTTGGAGATTAACTTTCTGGCTTTAAGATAAGATATAAAATGAATCTGGGGAGATACGAAATCACCTGACCACTCAAAAACTAGCTCATTGAAAAACTAGAATTTGACCACTCGAGTATGATAATCAATGGTTGCATAAAAAGAATAGAGCCAATCCATGCCCAGAATAATATCAAAATCAACTATGTCTAACTCTATCAAATCAGCAAATATGACTCTGTAAAGAATAGTGATAGGACATTTTTTATAGACTTGCTTAGCAACAATAGACTCACCTACTACGGTAGAAACCATAAAAGGCTCATGGTTCTTTTCAAAACTCATTTTAAAATTTACAGTAACCAACGATGTCACATAAGAAAAACTTAACCCAGGGTCCAATAATACATACACATCAAAATGAAAGACAGGAAGCATACCAGTAACAACATCTGGCAAGTCCTCCTACTCCTGGTGATATTGTAAAGCATAGAAGTGACTCTAACACTAACCGCCAGTAGTACTAGATGAAGTTCCCTGAGGAGGGGCTGGACGGGCACACTCTAAGTCTATGGCCTATCTTGCCACAACTAAAATAGCCCCTCTAATAAGCTAAGCACTCACCAGGATGGTCCCTACCACACTTAGTACACGGAGGATAACGAGGTTTGTTACTCACACTAATCTAGGATCTAGACATCGAAGGCCTATTCCTCTACTCCTATTTTTTGGGTATGGTAGCATTTGTTGATGATGGTGCAGTCATAGATGAATGATTCTAAAACTATGGATAGTTCCCTCCATGCAATATAGTCTAACCATACTCAAACTACTTTGATCTAGCCCTCTTATTTCCCCTTACTCTATCTCTCTCCCTTATTCTATCTACCTCAATCTACTAAACATGCATCATCAATATGGAAAGATCCATATCCCAATTAAGCATAGCAGTCCCACACTCTTTCAACACCAATCAAGACACACTAGTCACAAACTTACTCATACTAGATTGGATGTCAGTTATCAATTCAAGGACATACTTAGCTAGCTAGTTGAACTTAAGGGAATACTCATTTACTATTATAGAGCCTTGCCTCATGTTCATAAACTCTGCTACCTTTGCTTCCCTCATCTCTAATGGAAAGAACTTATCCTAAAATTCATCCTGAAATACCTGGAAAGCCATGGGAGTTGTATTCTCCCTCTACTTTTTCTCCACATCATCACCCAGTCATAAGCAACATCTTTCAAATGATAAGAGGCCAGTTCTACACTCTTCACCTCAGTCACATATATAACTTGGGTGATCTTCTTTACCTTATCAAGATACAACTATGGGTCCTCACCTATCTTTGACCTAAAGAATTTGGGTGGGTTCATCCTCATGAAGTTGCAAAGTCTGGTTGTACCTACATCACCCCCTTACTGACGAGGAGCAGCAGCCTAGTTATTAGCTTGAACAGTAGCAGTCACAGCTTGGGCTAACATCTTAAAAATAGCCCAAAATTTAGCATGAGAGACATTATCATTCAGGGGATCAACAGGTTGAGGTGGCTCATTATTCCTATGGGCATTGGCTCTGTGGGGAGGCATTTTCTGTCATAAGAGATCATAAATTAATAGAAGAGAGAGAAGACTATAATCACAATGGATTATGAAAGAAAGAGATGACTTTTTCCTAAAATGTCCCGCAGCTTGCTCAAAGATATGGCATCCTACACACCGACGATCAAGACTCTATGTAACGTGGCTTATCAGACTTCTTAGGACACTTTAAACCTTAGGCTTTTCTACCAAGTTTGTAACGCCCCAAAATCTCATCCCGATATGTCACACGGTGCCTAAGGCTATAACTAGCCCTAAGATAACCCTTTGTGTCTGCTACTTCATCTAACGTTTGCTTTAAGATAAAGAATCAGGAAATAACGCTGTGTTATGCCAAATTTGAACTGAAATAACTAGACAACGTGTTTCAAATATCAAATACTGAAAAGTTGAAAACACAACTAAAAGTCTAGTCTTACAAAGCCTCTACAACTCAAGAACTAGAGAGCCATTGGGACAGATCCCCAAATGCCTCATACTCAATTGAAAAGAAATAAACCAACTACTATGAAGACTAAAATCAAGTAAAACAAGTCCTTGAACCAAGAGGACTCACCAAATGCGGTAGTGTAGATCAAGGTACTCGTAGATTACTGTCATTGTTAAGACTGAGCACCTGAACCAACATTATGAGACAATGTAACACACAAACATATATGTGGATCAGCACTTTGAGGATGTACTGAGTATATGGGGGTGTATGCATTTACGTAAATAATATCAGTACTCATTATAAAATCATGAATGGAAGTATGAATGACTCACCTGTCTTGAACAAGTCTAAAATATTCTTCTCATAAATCATAAATAGTGAAACATGTAATATAAATCTCGTAAGTCATTATACTTAACTCAAAATCTATATTCTCTTCTTATTCTCAAAACTCATAAGCTAAAGAAATCTATAAACAATACTTTCAAAACTCATGCTTTTATTTTGAGGAGAGTAGAACTTCTTTGAAACTGAAGGACTTAGAACTTTAGGAAATTAAAACTTGGGAACTCTGGGAGACTGTAGAAGTTACTTCTAACCGACATAAACCAAGTGAACTGACATGGATTCCAACGTCCTGCCCATGTTGGGGAGATTAATTCTACCATTTCCATCAGAATAGAACCTTAACTTTAGTGATCACTATCTCAGCCTCGAACTGATAAATCTCAATCCTACGGTGGCATGTAGTTATGGGGTATGAAACCTTAGATCAAGCCCAACTCGGTGATAAATTCTACTACCATACTTAGGCTTAAAACTTTTTAGGAAAATCCACATTAAACAGTATAAGAATGTATAATGGAAGGCAACTATACTTCACTTTGCTTTAAATCATAAGTAAATGTGGACTCCTATCTCAACTCAAGATCAAAATCCATCTTTATCAAAGTCAAAGTAATTGCTTATTAAATCATACAAATGTCATAATCTTTAAGAAAACATCAAAAATCATTCTTCACTATCAAGCACAAATATAAATATACTCAAATGACCAAACGTTTGTAGTAAAGCTTAAATCTTGACATTTAACTTAGAAACACTTGGAAACATCAATTTCCCATAAAGATATGCAATTCATAGTACCAACTCACAAATTCATAGATAAGTAAGTGAAATAACATGAAATTTTAAGGCTTGAACAACTCATAAGTTTATAACCTCAAAATAAAGTAAATTGGGCATAAATTAAACTTGAAACATGAAATTCTTTGATAAAAAACAAGTCTTTAGGCACAGGAACGGAAAGAGTATTCTTGTTTTAACCCCACATACCTTGAATTATGGACTTTGAATGAACTCTTGCTCTTGGGATGCTATTCGTACCTTTGATGGGTTCTTCTTGAAGCTTTCGTTCTGGGGATTTTGATTCTCAAAGAAATTTTTAAACCTGACGATTAAATTTTGAGTTCTCTTAGGTTTTGGTTGAAACCCTAGGATGGGTTCTTGAGCAATTTGTGATAAATATCATTTATTTTGGTTATATAGGGATTAAATCCCATATTAATTCTGAAAAGGGTATGAAAAATACCTATTTTGCTCTTAATGAGTTGGGCAAGGAGTCTGAAATTTTGCCTCTGCCTAGCCCGAGGTAGTACCCTGGGCAGGGCCATTCCTAGACTAGGGGACAACCCTGGGGAGCACCCTGCCTTGCCTGGGGGACTACCCTGGGAGGCGCAGGTTAGCCTTTATCTATTGGTTGGGCATACCAAACATGGCCTTAAGCTCATCTAAAAATTCCAAAACCCACCCAAGATTTACTCTTGAATTGATCCATCATGTATCAATAAAAAAATCAAGAAATGGAGGTTAAGAAGGTTGCAAAATAATTCATCAAAGTCCAAAGGCTCAAAAATAAACTAAGTGTTGAACATTTATCTAAAATTCCAGATGTAAGGCTTCTTTTGACTCGCTTTGAAGGCTTTAACGATGAGGGAACTTTGTGGGGTATTACAAAGCTCCTCTGAACTCAGCGTGAGAGACATGTAAATTCAAAGGGTCTTCAGGAACTGGCGGTGGTGTTAGCTGATTTTCGTTCCTTCTTTCTTTAGTTTCCTTAGGTCTCATTTTTTATAAACGGTAGAGAACGAGTTAGAAGAAGATGTTTAATAGAATTCACTCTATGGAATGACATGAATCATTAAAGTATTAAGACTTTTTTAAAATGTTTCGTATCCTCTCACCCATAAGTGTGTTACGCTTGACACCCATGAACTAGACATTACTTAACGGGCTTTCAGACACCTTAGGACACTTTAAACCTGTTGCTCTATTAACAAGTTTGTCATGACCCGAGACTCCCCCAAGTTGAAACACATTTCATAGAGTCCCAAGTGACCCCAAGAGAACTATAACGCCCTGAGTCTGTACCCTAGATGCTACACGATACTTACGACCCTGAAGGACCACAAGCTAATCCATGATTGTTACCTTCTATGAGTAATGGATGCTAATACTAAAATAAATGCAGATGTTAGGTTGAAATTCCATATGGTTCATTATCTGAATACTAGAAATAATAACATCTGTTAACTATCTAAAATCTGAATACATTTTGAACTAGTTTAGTCTGAAAAGCCTCTAACTGAACCGTCTTAATGCGGAGTTGATGGGACAAGACCCCAACTAACTCCAACTATTGAAATACTAAATATATTGAAATACTAAAATAAAAGCATATCCTCGATAGATGAGGACTCACTACTAAATTTGCTGCAACCGACTGAATCTGTCTATGCGCTGTCAAGAGCCTGAGCTTCCGAACCTATAATATGAGACATCATTGTGCAAGAGATAGTATGCATCAGTACATGGAATATACTGGTATGCTATATGAGGTAAGGATAAATGCAAGGGTTTATATGCTTGAACAATAACTGAATGAATGATATGGAATAACTGAGTAAGAGTACATGGATAACTAAAACTACTGTAAAATACTGAGTATGTAACACTGTGCATAAACGTGTATATTATCACTGAGATTTTACTAAAGCTGAGTACTTAGTTACTATAACTGAGTAACTGATATCTGAGATTACTGATAACTGAGTTATTTACACTAATTGACCATGTATGACAATCCTAATTCTATAGAACTGAGCTGAATTGAGTTATATACCGAAACTAAAACTGAGACTATAGGAGGTAATCATCTAATCGACATGCCTCTTTTCTAAATAGATTTAGGGTCCACCCTGTAACCCCAGTTAGAAGGGTGTCAGTACCGTGCCACGGGTAAATACATGCTGAAGAGTCACCCTCATCTAGTAGGTGCCCTGAACGAGAATAGTGGTATCCTCAACTAGAAGGTAGAAACAACTTATCAACCCTTAACTAGCAGGTTGATATCTCAAACAATGTTGGCTAGGTAGTTCTAGAACACATGGATTGCTTTTAAATATCACACCCTCTATTGGCAGGTGATCCCCCATCCTTAGGTTCACTTTGTGTTGAATCCTACTCCCAACTGAATGGTGTTGATTATTATACTGAACTAAACTTGACTGAGTTTCACTGAGTTTTATAACTGACTCAGTACTACTGATCGTGACATTACTGAGACTATTCTTTAACTACTATAGCTCTAGGTAAACCAGTAGATTTTTTTGGTATTGAATACCCCCAGGACTCGATAACATTGAAAATAAAGCATGACATGATCTTAAAAGAATAATAACACTTTACTTGTTAACACTGCATTCACCTTGACATTTTGTCAAACACTTAATATGCATGAATTTTTACATAAATGGGACCACATAATGATATTTCATGATTTCACTATTTGATTCACATGAACATTCTATCAAACACTTGGGGAGCATGATTATTTCACATAATAATAGTCAACACATGAACATTATGGATACAATAATCAATTTTAAATTCAATGGTTTATCATGATAATCACATGTTCATCACACATGCTATCTAATTTTCATGAAACTTTAAATTTAACAATAGGCTGAAACCCAATTAATATTATGAACATGAATACAATCAATTTCAAGCATTGAATTCGTAAATATGATAATTTGTATGTTTAAATAGGGTTCTTGGACTCCATGGACGAAAGGAACCCACGAATAAACACCTTGCATACCTAAGTAGATTATATCTTGAATGTTCGTGGAGGAATTCTTGAGATTGTTCTTGGTTCTTGAAAACTACGGTTTTTTGCCTTTGACAGAGAATGATTTAATTCTTGAGAGAGAGTGAGTAAATAATGATATAACAGGTTATTTAGGGGTTTAATTTCATGTTTAGACTAATTATGACCATGGAAAATTATCAAATTACCCCTAGAAAGTAATTAAAATTAATCACTGAAGAGTCCCAATTCTAGACTTCACCGCGATGCGGTGGCATTGCGGTGAGCCACTAGATCCTGGCTAAAAACTGGTTAAAAAGGACAATTGTGAAATTAACCTTTGGCGTGATGCGCTATGATCGCCGAGCCTTACTGGAATTTGAAAATTGGGAAAATGGACCATGGCGCGACGTTGTTGAATCACGGTCCCTCACTGGAAAATGACAATTGTGAACTAGAGCATTGATGCGATCACCATTATCGTGAAGCTTTATTGGAAATAGAGAATGCCATTTGAACTGGCTCCGCAACGCGATGCTACACTAGGTGTCACACTATTTTAATAAAATTTCTCTAACTCTTCACCCCGAGTATCAAATTTGGGCAAATTTTATATCATTGGAAAGCTGATTGAATTTCCTACACAATGGTAAGCCTTAAACCAAAAAATTCTGAGTATTTTCAAAATTCTATATAGGAATACTCATATACTGAGAGTTAAACTGAGCTAGGGAAATACGAGGTATTATAATATCTCCCCCTTGGAACAGTCATCCTCAAATGAGACTGATTAAGCTGAGAAACACTGATAGGCTCAGTTTACATACTGAACATGCATGTATGATGCATGGAATACATGACTAAAACTACTGATAAGATGAGTTGTCATACTAAACATGCATATCTGATTCATGAGTACATGAATGAACTGATTCTTGAATGCATGACTGTTATGAAGATGATATGCAATGGTAATGAAGACCAAGTTTGTAACTATAATGGAACATAAAATTGAGTAAATCTATGGATGACTGTTACCTTAAGATGAATCTGAGTTTGCAAAGAAGCTGCGGGGATACTTGGTCTACACATATTCTTCTACTTCCCAAGTAGGTCCCTCAACGGACTAATTTCTCCAAAGAACTTTGACTAAGGAAACTTCTTTGTTCCTCAATCTGTGAATCTAATGATCGAGGATTTGGATTTGACCTCTTTGAAAGAGATATCATTCTGAATATTTATGCCCTCTAAGGGGACTACAACTACTGGGTCACCAACGTATTTCTTTAGAAAAGAGATGTGGAATACTGGGTGTACTGAAGTTAAGTATGAAGGCAACTCGAGCTCATAAGTTACTTTTTTAAAATGGATTATAATTTCGTAAGGACCGACATATCGGGGACTGAGCTCCCCTTCTTCCCGAACCTATTCACTCCCTCTCCACCAATAGATTTGCCATAAATTGCAGTACATCTTAGTGGCCCCTAGATAAATAGAGTAGCGCACACCATATTCTTTTGCAAGAATTCATTTCCTCAAGTCATCTACACCTGGCACACATAGCCGGCCCTGGCAACGTGATACACCATCTCCCCCTTAGGAGAATACCTCTACTTTTTAATCTCTGACTGACTCTTTCAACTTAACTAGACTGGGATCTCTATCCTTATTTTCCTTTACTTTGGAAACAAGATATGATTCTGAACTATTCTACTCCACACACTACCCTCTACTAAATCGACTAAATGGATGCCTAGTTAGGCAAGCTGATAAACTTACTAAACTAGCTTCTTCTTACCATTCTCAACATAGGTAACACTACCCATAGACAACCTACTGAGAGTATCAACCACTACATTGGACTTGCCAAGATGATACAAAACACGCATATCATAATCTTTCAACAGCTCTAGCCACCTTCTTAGATGCAAATTCAAATCTATTTGAGAGAACACATACTGCAAGCTTTTGTGATCTGTGAACACATCTACGTGCACCCCATACAAATAATGCCTCCAAATCATTAAGGTAAACACTACTGCTACTAACTCAAGATCATGAGTTGGGTAATTATTCTAATGGGGCATAAGTTGTCTAGAGGCATAGGCTATGACCATACCTCTATACATGAGGACACAACCCAAATATACTCTAAATGCATCACATTACATGACAAACCCATATAAACCATCTAGTAAAGTCAAAACTGGGGCTTAGGTAAGTTAAGACTTCTACTCCTAAAAACTCTTCTCGCAGGGATCTGATCACTTAAACTTAACTCTCCTCTGAGTCAATCTGTTCATGGGGGATGCAATATACAAAAAACCTTCATTAAACCAATGGAAACAGTCAGCTAAACCTAAGAAACTCTTGATATCTAATGGAAAAATAGGTCTAGGCCAGTTTCTCACCACTTCGATATTTTGAGGAACGACTCTAATGCCAACACCGTAAATAATATGACCAAGAGATTATAACGCCCCAAAATTTCACCCCGAGACGTCACACGGTGCTTAAGGATACAAGTAGCTCCAAGCTAACCCTTTGAGCCTACTACTGCATTCCATACTCACTCTAAGAAACCAAATCAAATAACTAGAATTAAATCTCATCAATCCACACTGCAATTAAAATGTCCAAATCACAAAATACAGAAAATGTCTGAAAATACAATTGATAGCTTAGTCTGACAGAGCCTCTAAAACAAAAGAATAGGGAGCCAATGGGACAGATCCCCAACTGACTCATACTCTAATAAAAAAAATACAACTGCTAGTAGTACTGAACATCAGGAGATTAGGTCCTCGAATCATGAGGACTCACTACTACAAAAATATAGATGAAGGTGCTCGGAATCAGTAACGCTGCTGGGACTGAGCACCTGAACCTACATTATGAGACAATGTAGCACATAGATGTATATGTGGGTCATCACTTTGGGAATGTACTGAGTATATGGGGGTGTATGCATTTAAATAAATAATATCATTTATATTTATATAAATCATGTTTGCTGACAATAATGACTCACAAAGCTTGAACAAATCTGAAATATAATTCCCATAAATTATGAATAGTGAAACGTGTATCATAAATCTCATGAGTCATTATACTTAGCTCAAAAATTTGATTTTCTTCTTTTATACTCAAAACTCATAAGCTAAAGAAATCTGTAAACAATACTTTCAAAACTCATACTTTTAACTTAATTAGAGTGAGGAACTACTTTGGAACTTTGGGAGTTTCTTTTAATCGACATAAACCATGTGAGATATCATGGAGTCGAACGTCTCGTCCATGTTGGGGAGAGTTGTTCTACCCTTGACATCGGAATAGAACCTCAATTTTTAGTGATCACTATCTCGGCCTTAGGTCTATAAATCTCAATACTATGGTGGTACTACTTGGAGAAGTAGGATGCTCTAAACCCACACCTCTCGCTCGGTGCTAAATACTACTCTCGTACTCAAGATCAAAACTCATTTAGGAAATCCACCTTAAAATAACTCAAGGGTCTATAATGAAGACCAAATCATATTTCTCTTAACTTAAATCATACGAAATTGTGGATAGCTATTTTGACTCAAAATTTATGATATACACCTCAATTCAAACCTCGGTAAATAATTTATTAAAGGAAAACTCAAGATCATAAAATCATCAAAAATCCAACTTCAACCTCAACATAAATATAATAATTCAATTTTCAAAAATATAATCTCAAACTCCATACTTGTCTCATGTCAACTCAAATTAATAATTCATACTTCATATCAAATCTTGAAATTCATTCAATACATTAACTCGTAAATAAAGCGTGTAAATCACAATATAAACACTTAAATCTAAGCATAATAAGTATAAATATCATAAAATCCACACCTTGAATAACTCATAAATTCATAATCTTCAATCAATATAATTTAGATAAATCATCAATACTTAAATAAAAATCAAGCTTTGGGCACAAGAACGAAAGGATTGTTCTTGTTCAAACCCCACATACCTCAAATTTTTAACTTTGGATGAACTTGCTATTCTGGAACTCTACTCGTAAAATTAATAGGTGCTCCTTGAAGATTTCGACTTGGGGATTTCGATTCTTGAATTATTTTTGGATTTTAATGATTGAATTTTGGTGGATCTATATTTCTTGTATGGAGCTGCTGTGTGTGGTTCTTCGAGAAAACTGATGAGTATATCAGTATTTTGGCCAATTGGAGCCCAAATCTCATGTTAAAGGACGGAGAAAGACTAAAAGTTATTGGAGCACAAGAATGGCTAGGGTATTGCCCAACCTTGAGCACTGTTGTACCCCAAGTGGCGCCGTGACGGAGATAGCAGAGCGGCGCCCTGCTTATAGCGGGGGAGTACCAGGGTGTCGCCCCCTTATCACAGAGGCTCACTGGTTCGAAATCCAAACACGCCCTAAATGAGGTCCAAAAATTCCAAGACTCACTCGAGATGTAATATTGACTTGCCCCATCATAACGCAACTTGAAAATCAAAAAGCGGATTTCGGGAAGGTCGTGAAATAATTCATCGAAGTTATGTGCTCAATAAAACTAAGTGTTGGAACACTTTGCAAAATTTCTAAGGGTAAGGTTTCTCTCAAATCGAAGTTAAGGGATCAATAAAACTAAGTGTTAGAACACTTAGCAAAATTTCTAAGGGTAAGGTTTCTTTCAAGTCGCTCGAAAAGGCTTAAACGACGAGGGAACTTCACAGGGTCTTACAATATTTCCCCCTTGGGAACATTCGTCCTAGAATGTCTCTCGATAGGCTAAGAAATAGGGAAAACTGAGAATACACAACCGAAATAACTTGCTCAATTGACTCTACTTCACTCTAAACTCTTAAATACCTCAAAGAATACAATGAAATCTTGATGAGAATGGCTAGACAACTAAATCATGAATAAGAAAGGACTAAATTAAGAAATAATAGTACCTTCGGCTTTATATATGAAGAGATGCGGGTACTTGGCTCGCATGTCTGCTCCTACGTAGCTCCCTCAACTGACTGATTTCACCACAAAACTTTGACCAAGGGAACTTTTTTGTTCCTTAGTCGATGGATCTGATAGTCTAGAATCTCAACTAGACCCTCATCATATGAAAGACTATCCTGGACAATAGGTTTTTCCGAAGGATCTACAACAATGGCATCACCAATACACTTCCTAAGCATAGATACCTGGAATACCGGATTAATAGCTGAAATTTCTGCGGGCAACTCAATTTCATAGGCTACTTTTCCAACACGACTCAAAAACTCTATAAGTACTAACATACCGGGGGCTAAGCTTCCCCTTTTTCCCAAACCTCTTCACCTCTTTCATAGGAAAAAAATTTAGATACACTAAGTCACCAACTTCGAACTCAAGGTCTCTTCTTCTCACATCTGTATAAGACTTCTGAAGGCTCTGAGCCATTTTCAACCTTTCTCTAATCAATATTACCTTCTCCATTGTTTCAAACACCGCATCAGGTCCAATCAAAGCAGCTTCACCCACTACAAACCAACCTATTGGTGATTAACATCTCCTCCCATAAAAATCCTAAAATGGTGCCATTTGGATGCTAGCATGGTAACTATTATTTTAAGCGAACTCAATCAATGGCAAATGTTCATCCCAACTCCCTTTGAAATCAATTGCACATGCTCTCAACATGTCCTCTAAGGTATGAATAGTCCTCTCAGCTTAACCGTCAGTCTGTGGATGAAAAGTAAAACTTAAATAAACTTGGGTACCAAGACCCTTCTAAAAATCTCTCAAAAACTGTGAAGTAAACTGAGTACCCCTATCTATGATGGTGGACAAGGTAACTCCAAAAAATTGGACTAACTCATGGATATACAACCTAGCATAATCCATAGATGTATATGATGTATGCACAGGTAGGAAATATACTGATTTAGTCAACCTATCTATAACAACGCAAATAGAATCATGATGACGATGCGAAGGAGGTAAACCAGTCACAAAATCCATGTTTACCTCTACCCACTGCTAAGTAGGAATGTTAAACTCTTGCATCTTGCCTCCAGGTCTCTGGTGCTCTACCTTAACCTGTTGGCACATCGCACACTTTGATACAAATGTTGCTATATCTTTCTTCATACCACTCCACCAATAGATTTCCCACAAGTCACGGTACATCTTGGTTGCACCTGGATGAATAGAATATCGTGCTCCATGCGTTTCAGCCAAAATTTTCTATCTGAGATCATCAACATCGAGAACACATAATCTACCCTGTATTCTCAACACACCATCTCCCCCTTGGGAGAAAACCTCTACTTTTTAGTCCTTAACTGACTCCTTCAGTCTGACCAAACAAGGATCCCTGTCTTGCTTCTCTTTCACTTTCGAGACTAAAGAGGACTCGGCACTACTCTACACTAACATATTCCCTTCAGCGGAATCAAGCAACCAAACACCCAATCTAGCCAAATGATGCACATCACGAGCTAATTCTTTCTTATCATCCTCTACATGAGCTACATTATCCATAGTCAACCTGCTAAGGGCATCTGCCATCATATTGGCCTTGCCTGGGTGACACAACATACTCATATTATAGTATTTAGCAACTCTAACTATCTTCTCTGTCTAAGATTCAACTCTCTCTAAGTAAATGCATACTGCAAGCTTTTGTGATCAGTAAACACATTAATTTGAACAACATACAAATATTGTCTCCAGATTTTTAAAGCAAAGAGCACAGCTACTAATTTAAGATCATGGGTTAGGTAATTCTTCTCATGAGGTTTCAACTGTCTAGAGACATAAGCTATAACTTTACCTCACTGTAACAACACAGAACCCAAACCAACTCTAGAGGCATTAAAATATACCACAAAACCACCAATACCATCAGGCAAAGCTAAAACTGAGGCTGAAGTGAGTCGAGTTTTCAACTCTTGAAAGCTCTTCTCACAGGCATTTGTCCACCAAAACTTAACTTTCTTTAGGGTCAATCGGTTCATAACAGATGCAATAGAATAGAAACCTTTGACAAAACGATAGTAATAGCCAGCTAGACCCAAGAAACTCCTAATATTAGATGAGGAGGTAGGTCAAGGCTAATTCTTTACAGCTTCTGTCTTTTCAGGATCAACTCTAATTCCTTCGGTGGAAATAATATGACCCACAAAAGCAACTAAACTTAGCCAAAACTCACACTTACTAAATTTGACAAATAATTGATAATTTTTAAGAGTTTGTAGAACTATTCTAAGATGGTCGGCATGATCATCCTTACTTCAATAATACACAAGAATATCGTCTATGAATACAATGACAAACATATCAAGGTACTACTTGAACACTCAATTTATGAGGTCCATGAAGGCTGCTGGAGCATTTGTTAACCCGAAAGACATGACTAGAAACTAAAAGTGACCATAACAGATTCGAAAGGCTATCTTTGGAATATCACACTCTCTCATTTTAAGTTGATGATAGCCGGATCTAAGGTCTATCTTTGAGAAATAACTTTCACCCTGTAGATGATCAAATAAATCATCAATTCTAGGAAGAGGGTATTTGTTTTTGATAGTTACCTTATTAAGCTTACGATAGTCGATGCACATATGCAAGGAACCATCTTTCTTTTGCATGAATAGAATAGGTGCTCCCCAAGGAGAAACACTGGGCCTTATAAAACCTTTACCTAAGAGATCTTTAAGTTGTTCTTTCAACTCCTTAAGTTTTGCAGGTTCATGTGATACGGAGGAATAGAAACAGTTTGTGTATCAGGAAGAAGGTCAATCCTGAATTCTATCTCTCTATCGGAGGTAGCCCTAGAATATCTTTCGGAAAGACAATGAGAAACTCATTAACTATGCTAACTGACTGAAGAGTTGGGGTTTCAGACTTAGTGTCTTTAACTCTAACCAGGTGATAGATACAACCTTTGGATATTAGCTTTCTGGCTTTGAGATAGGAAACAAAATGACTCTTGAGAGACACAGAATTTTCGGACTACTCAAAAACTAGCTCATTTGGAAACTGAAACTTAACTACATAAGTACGACAATTTATGGATGCATAACAAGAGTGAAGCCAATCCATACCCAGAATAACATCAACATCCACCATGTCTAACTCTATCAGATCAGCAAGTATGACTCTATGAAGAACAATAGCAGGATAATTTTTATAGACTTGTTTAGCAATAATAGACTCCCCTATTGGAGTATAAACAAGTAAAGGATCAGAAATCTTTTTAGGACTTACTTTGAAATTTACTGCAAGAAGTGGGGTAACATAGGAAAAACTTGACCCGGGGTCCAATAATACATAAACCTCAAAGTGGAAAACACGAAGCATACCAGTAATAACATCGGGAGAATCCTCCTACTCCTGGCGAGATGATAGAGCATAAAATCTATTATGGCACTGACCGTCAACAGTACGGGAAGAAGCGCCCTAAGGAGGAGTTAGATGAGCTAATAGAGCTGGTGCACAGGTAAGTCTGAGTCTAAGGTCGTTCATCTCGATTCCCCTACCTAGCATACTGGTAATCTTTAAGTCTGTGGCCCAACTTTCAAAAACCAAAGAAACCCCTCTGATCATCTAGGCACTCACCTGGATAATCTATGCCATATTTAGCACATAGAGGACCACGAGGTATGCTACTGACACTGTTATGGGACCTGAACTTAGAAGACCTATTTCCCTGTTCCTACCTGCCTCTAGGTACGGGGGCACTGGCAGATTAAGGTGTAGGTATAGGTGGACGGCTCTAAAACTATGGATGGTTCCCTTCGTAAGACCTAGCCTCGATGTACTCATACTATTCCGATCAAGCTCTTTTGTTACCCCATACTCTATCTCTTTCCCTTAGCTTATCTGCCTCAATCTATTATACGTGCATCATCAGTCTAGACAAATCCATCTCCTTATTAAGCATAGAAGTCTTGCGCTTCCTTAGTACCAAACCGGACACGCCTGTCAAGAACTTACTCATACTGGTTCGCGTGTCAGCCCTTAGATCTGGAGCATACTTGGCCAAATGGTTGAACTTTAAACAGTACTCCTTAACAGTCATAGATCTTTGCCTCAAGTTCATACATTCCCCAATCTTTTCTTCCCTCATCTCAATCGGAAAGAACTTGTCCAAGAATGCATCTTGGAACTCCCTGCCAAGCTACGGGAGCTGCATCTCTCCCTCTGTTCTTCCTCTATGCTATATACCAGTCATACGTAATGTCTTTCAACCTGTAAGATGAAAACTCCACACTCTCTTCCTTGGAAATATGCATCACCTGCGTGATCTTTCTTATCTCCTCTAGATATATTTGTAGGTCTTCGCCTGCCTTAGACCTATAAAATTCTGGTGGACTCATTCTCATAAAATCACGAAGTCTAACTAAAGCCAAATCACTTCCTTGATGGGGTGGAACTACAGCCTACTAACTGGTCTGAACATTGGCAGTAACCGCCAAGGCTAATGCCTAAAAAGCTGCCCAAAATTTAGTATGCATCAAATTTTCATTCAGAGGATTTTTGGGATGAGGTGGCTGGTTATTGATTTTGTGGATACTGGCTCAGTGAGTAGGCATATTCTATTATAAGAGAGCACGAGTTAATAGCTGAGAGAGACAATTGTAAGCACGGTGGATTATAAAAGAAAGAGATGACTTGTCCTAAAATATCTTGTAGCCTCTTGCTCATAGATATGGCGTGCTACACACCGATGATCTAGACTCTATGCAACATGGCTTGTCAAACTCCCTAGGACTCTCTTTAAACCATAAGCTTTGATACAAAGTTTGTAACTCCCCAAAATCTCACCCCGAGACGTCACACGATGCTTAAGGCTACAAGCAGCCCCAAGCTAACCCTTGAAGCCTACTACTGCATTCCATACTCACTCTAAGAAACCAAATCAAATAATTAGAATTAAATCTCATCAATCTACACTGCAATTAAAATATCCAAATTGCAAAATACAGAAAACGTCTGAAAATACAACTGATAGCTTAGTCTGACAGAGCCTATAAAACTCAAGAATAGGGAGCCAATTTGACAGATCCCCAACTGACTCATACTCAAATAAAAGAAAATAAATATAACTGTTGGTAGTACTGAACATCAGGAGATTAGATCCTCGAATCATAAGGACTCACCACTGTAGAAATATAGTTAAAGGAGCTCAAAATCACTAACGCTGCTGGGACTGAGCACCTGAACCTACATTATGAGACAATGTAGCACATAGACATATATGTGGGTCATCACTTTGGGAAAGTACTGAGTATATGGGGGTGTGTGCATTTAAATAAATAATATCATTTATATTTATATAAATCATGCATGCTGACAATAATGACTCACAACGCTTGAACAAATCTGAAATATAATTCCCATAAATCATGAATAGTGAAACTTTTATCATAATATCATGAGTCACTATACTTATCTCAAAAATTTGAATTTCTTCTTTTATTCTCAAAACTCATAAGCTAAAGAAATCTGTAAACAATACTTTTAAAACTCATACTTTTAACTTAATTAGAGTGGGGGATTACTTTGGGACTATGGGAGTTTCTTTTAACCGACATAAACCATGTGAGCTGTCATGGAGTCCAACGTCTCGCCCACGTTGGGGAGAGATATTCTACCCTTGCCATCGGAATAGAACCTCAATTTTTAGTGATCACTATCTCGGCCTTAGGCCCATAAATCTCAATCCTATGGTGGCACATAGTTCTAGGGAAGTAGGATGCTCTAAACCCACACCTCCCACTCATTGTTAAATACTACTCCCGTACTCAAGCTCAGAACTCATTTAGGAAATCCACCTTAAAATAACTCAAGGGTCTATAATGAAGATCAAATCATATTTGTCTTAATTTAAATCATACGAAATTGTGGATTCCTATTTTGACTCAAAATTTATGATATACACCTCACTTCAAATCTTGGTAAATAATTTATTAAAGGAATACTCAAGATCATAAAATCATCAAAAATCCAACTTCAACCTCAACATAAATATAATAATTCAATTTTCAAAAATATAATCTCAAATTCCATACTTGTCTCATGTCAACTCAAATTAATAATTCATACTTCATATCAAATCTTGAAATCCATTCAATACATAAACTCATAAATAAAGCGTGCAAATCACAATATAAATTCTTAAATCTGAGCATAATAAGTATAAATATCATAAAATCCACAACTTGAATAACTTATAAATTCATAATCTTCAAACAAGATAATTTAGACATGACTTCAACTATATCAAAAATACTTAAATAAAAATCAAGTTTTGGGCACAAGAACGAAAGGATTGTTCTTGTTCAAACCCTACATACCTCAAACTTGTGACTTTGGATGAACTTGCGATTTCGGAACTCTACTCGTAAAATTAATAGGTGCTCCTTAAAGATCTGGACTTGGAGATTATGATTCTTGAATTATTTTTGGATTTTAATGGTTGAATTTTGGTGGATCTATATTTCTTGTACGGAGCTACTGTTTCTGGTTCTTGGAGAGAACTGATGAGTATATCAGTATTTTGGCCAATTAGAGCCTAAATCTTATGTTAAAGGACGGAGAAAGACTAAAAGTTATTAGAGCACAGGAATGACCAGGGCATCGCCCAGCCTTGAGCACCGCTGTACCCCAGGCGGCGCCCTGGCTGGAGTGGTGAAGATAACAGGGTGGTGCCCTATTTATAGAGAGGGAGTACCAGGGCATCGACACCTTATCGCGGAGGCTCACTAGTTTGAAATCCAAACATGCCCTAAACGAGGTCAAAAAATTCTGAAACTCATCAGAGATGTAATATTGACTTACCCCATCATAACGCAATTTGAAATTCAAAAAATCCATGTCGAGAAGGTCATGAAATAATTCATCAAATTTAAGGGTTCAAAATAAAACTAAGTGTTGGAACACTTAGCAAAATTTCTAAGGGTAAGGTTTCTTTCAAATCGCTCGAAAAGGCTTAAATGACGAGGGAACTTCATGGGGTCTTATAGAAATGCTACTGACCTTAGCCAAAATTTGTACTTACTGAATTTGACAAATAACTAATAGGCTTTAAGAGTTTGAAGTATAATTTTGAGGTGATCTTCGTGATCATTCTTGCTACGAGAATACACAAGAATATCATAGATCAAGACTATAATAATCATTTCCAAGTACTAATTGAACACACAATTCATTAAGTCCATGAAAGCTTCTGGGAATTTATAAGACCAAATGACATGACTAGAAACTCGAAGTGACCATACCGGGTTTAGAAAGCTATTTGCAAAATGTCACATTCTCTGAATCTGAGCTGATGATAGCCTGATCTGAGGTCTATCTTATAAAATTAAATGGCACCCTAAATTTGGTCAAATAACTCATCAAATATGGGAAGAAGGTATCTATTCTTTACGATGACTTTTTTTAACTAGCGGTAGTCTATACACATTTTGAGTGTACCTTCTTTCTTATGCATGAATAAGACTGGGGTGCCCCATATGGAAATTTAGGTCTGATGAATACCTTATCTAAGAGATCATTCAACTGTTCTTTTAACTCTCTATATTTAGATAGAGTTATTTTGTATGGTAGAATAGATAAAGGTTGAGTATCTGGAAGAAGGTATACTCCGAAGTTGATTTTTCTTTTGGGAGGAACTCTAGAAAGATCTTTAGGAAACATATTTGAGAATTCATTTACTACTGGAACTAATTAAAGAGTAGGATCCTCTGAACTATATTCTTCGACTCGCACAAGATGATAGACACATTCCTTGGATATCATTTTCCTCGTTTTAAGGTATGAAATCAATTGACCCTTAAGTGATGTAGTACAACCCCTCCATTCAAGGACTGGTTCATTTGGAAACTCAAAAAATGAACAATTCTATTTCTACAATCAACTAAGGCATAACATGAATAGAGCCAATCTATGTCGAGAAAGACATCAAAATCTGTCATCTCTAGCTCTACTAAGTCTGCTGAAGTGAATTTTTGAGATATCATGATCAGACAGTTCCTGTATACCCGTTGGGCTATGATAGACTGACCCATTGGGTGGAGACTGAGAAAGGTTCTGTTAAGATTTTTTGTCTAACTCTGAAATTGATTTCTATGTAAAGAGTTAAAAAAGACAAAGAAGCTTCTAGATCTAATAAGGCATAAACATGTAAATGGAAGATCTGTAATGTACCGGTGACAACATTAGGAGAACTTTCCTAATCTTGTTGAGACTAAAGTGCATAAATCCTATTTGGGCACTTCCTATTGGTGGCACTAGAAGTGACACCCTTCTGATTTAGGTAATCGGACGGAGTTGGGGGACGACTGTACTGACCTTGAGAACCTGACAGAGGACAATCTCTGATTCTATAGCCTAGCTTGCCACATCCAAGACATATATCACTGCCAGCATTATAAATACCCTGATGGTTTCTGCCATATTTCTAGAAAAAAAGATTTGTTTGGGCACTGCTGACACTACCCTGAGATTTAGAACCTGGCTCTGTTACCACTTCTGAACTTAGGTACTAAAGTATTGGCTGAGAATGAAGCTGGTAATGAAGAATTTGGGTGAAACTGGGAACAGTTACCGCCCTCTAACTTAGGCTGGGAAAAATTAAAGCTATATGTCCTAGATTTTTTGTTCTCCCTTTCTCTCTCTTTATTCTTAGCCTCTTATATCAGCTGAGCATGGACCATGAGCCTGAATATGTCCATGTATTTAATTAACATTGCATTTCTGCACTCTTTAACCATACTTTCTGACACACCTGATGTGAACTTGCTCATTCCATACCTACTGTCTGCTACTACATGGGGAGCATACCTGGCTAACTAAGTAAACTCAAGGGAATACTCTTTCACACTCATATTTCCCTGATTGAAATTGATGCACTCTAACACCTTGGCTTCCCTCAACTATAAGGGAAATAATCTATCTAGAAAAGCAGTAGCAAACTCTTCCCAATCTGTGGGCTTTATATTTGTGCCCCTTCTACCTTCTACTGCTTAAACCACGTATGAGCTTCATCTTGTAGCTAATAGGCAGCTAAATTAACACTCTCACTGAAAGTCACTCCCATAATATTTGTAACGTTTTGAACCTGATCGCTAAACTCATATGCATCTTCTTCAGACTTAGCTCCTAAGAATAGGGGAGGATTCATTTGGGAAAAGTCTCAATTCCTAGATGAAGCATTATTGGCCACTAGGTTGGTCCAAATAACAACTAGTCATTTATTTTGAGCTGCTATAAAATGGGATAGAGTGGTAAACGCAGCTAAATTCTACATGGGGATCTGTCTGAACGGGCGATGGTGATGACTGATTTGTATTCCTTCTTTTGTTAGATTTTTTGGTAGTTATGTTCTATAAATGGAATGAAGGAAAGAATTAGACTGAGTGTTTAACTTGATCTTATGCTCACTCGCACGACATGAACACTGAAAGAAGAGAAACTTTTCGTAACACATCTCATAGCTTCTTGTCCATAAGTGTGGCGCATTTCACAACCATGAACAAGACTCTACTTGACGTGGTTTTCATACTCCCTAGGAATCTGTTGAACCTTAGTCTCTGATACAAAATTTTTAATACCTCGAGTCTACACCCCAGACACTATACAGTGCTTACGACCTCGAAGGACCATAAGCTAACCTATGAATGTACCTACTGTGAGAAATGAATAATAATACTAAAATAAATGTAAAAGTTAGGCTGAAATGCCATAAGGTTAATTATCTGAATACTAGAAATAATAACATCTGTCAAAACATCAGAATTCTGAATACTGTCTGAACTAGTCTAGTCTAGAAAGCCTCTAACTGAACTGTATGAATAAAAAGTTGATGAGACAAGCCCCCAACTACTAACATACTAAAGCTACTAAAATACTGAAATAAAAGAATATCCTTGATAGATAAGGACTCAGTACTAAATCTGCTACTTCTGACTGAATTTGTCTATGAGAAAGAGGCTACGAAACATTTTAAGAAAAAGTCATTTCTTTCTTTTAAGTCCATCATGCTTAAATTTGTCTCTCTCAACTATTAATTTGTTCTCTCTTGTTTCAGAAAATGCCTCCTCATCAAGCTTGTAGAAATAATAATGATCAACAACCTCAGCCCGTTGATCCTCTGAATGAAAATATATCCCATGCCAAATTTAGGGCAGCCTTCCAGGCGCTAGCCTAAGCTGTTACTGCAAACATCTAGGCCAACTAAGCCATAGGGCGAAAACTTAGCTGTTGCCAGAATTCGTGACTTCATGCGGATGAGTGCACCTGAGTTTTACAGATCTAAGACAGAAGAAGACCTGCAGTTTTATCTAGAGAAGATAAGGAAGATCACGCAGGTAATACATGTGTCTGAGGAAGATAATGTGAAGTTAGCATCTTACAGGTTCAAGGACATCGCATATGACTGGGTTGTTTCTTGGAAAAATAATAGAGGGGAGAATGTTTCTCCTATTACGTTGCAGATGTTCCAAGATGCATTCTTGGATAAGTTCTTTCCATTAGAATTGAGAGAGGAAAAGATAGAAGAATTTATGAACTTGAGGTAGGGCTCCATGACTATTAAGGAGTACTGCTTAAAGTTTAACCAGTTTTCCAAATATTCCCCTGATCTGATTTCTGACACCCACTCTAGCATGAGTAAGTTCATGATAGGCATTTTTGGGTTAGTGCTGAAGGAATGCAGGATTGCTATATTGAATAGGGATATGGACCTGTCTAGATTGATGTCACATGATCAGCAAATGGAAGAAAATAAGATTAAGAAAAGAGATAGAATAAGAGGTAACAAGAGTGCTAGGTCAAAGCAGCATGAGTATAATCAGGCTAGATCCCATAGAGGGAACCACCCTTAGTTCCAAAGTTATTTTTTCATGCCAGCACCTTCATCTGCTAGTTCTTCCGCACCCAAAGGTAGACAGGAATAAGGAGACAGGTCTTCTATATCCAGGTCTTAGTAGAGTGTGAGCAAGAGGCCCAACTTCCCTCCTTATGCTAAGTGTGGTAGGACCCATCCGGGTGAGTATTTGGCAGAACAGTGTGGTTGTTTTAGGTGTGGAAAGATAGGCCACAGGCTTAGAGAGTGCCCGCATTCCAAGCAAAAAAGCAGAGATACTTGACCCCAGACCCATGCCGCTAATGCACCAGCTCCCGCAGCCCATCCAGCTCACTCACAGGGCACTTCTTCTAGCAGTGCCAGTGGTGAGTGCCAGTATATTCTATGTCCAACCTTCCCGACATGAGCAGGAGGACTCTCCCGATACTATTAATGGTATGCTTCATGTATTTCATTTTGATGTGTATGTGTTATTGGACCCCGGGTCAAGTTTTTCTTATATGACCCCACTTGTTGCTGTGAAGTTTTATAAGAGTCCCAAAAGTATTCCTGAGCCTATTCTAATTTCTACTTTAGTAAGGGAGTCTATTATTGCTAATAATGTCTACAAGAATTGTCCTATTTCAGTCCTTCACAAAGACACTTACTGATTTGATAGAGCTAGAGATGGTTGACTTTACTGTTATTCTGGGCATGGACTGGCTTTATTCATGCTATGCGACTATGAATTGTTGTACCCGTGTAGTCAAATTTTAGTTTCCTGATGAACTGGTTTTTGAATGGTTAGGGAGTTCAGTACCTCCCAAGAGTCATTTTATTTCTTATATCAAAGCTAGAAAACTCATATCCAAAGGCTGCTTTCATCACTTAGAGTTAAGGACACTAAGTCTGAAACTCAAAGTATCCAAACAATTAACATTGTTAATGAGTTTCCTGATGTCTTTCTGGGAGATCTCCCAGGAGTACCTCCTAAGAGAGATAGAATTCGGGATTGATTTTCTTCCCGATACTCAGCCTATTTCTATTCCTCCTTATCGTATGGCACCTGCTGAGCTTAAAGAGTTAAAAGAACAACTCAAAGATCCCCTACATAAAGGTTTCATAAGGCCCAGTGTATCTCCTTGGGTGCACCTGTCTTGTTTGTGCGAAAGAAAGATGGTTCTTTGCGTATGTGCATTGACTATCGTCAGCTTAACAAAGTCACTGTCAAAAATAAGTATCCTCTTTCAAGAATAGATGATTTTTTTGATCATTTGCAAGGTGTGAGTTACTTTTCCAAGATATACCTTAGATCCGACTATCATCAACTTAAGGTAAGGGAGTGTGACATCCCAAAAATAGCCTTCCGAACCCACTATGGTCATTTTGAGTTTCTTTTCATGTCTTTCGGGCTAACTAACGCCCCAAAAACTTTCATGGACCTCATGAATTAAGTATTCAAGCCATATCTTGATATGTTTGTTATTGTGTTTATCGATAATATACTTGTGTATTCCCAAAATGAGGGCGATCACACAGACAATTTAGAGTCATCTTGCAAAGTCTTAGAGATCATAAGTTGTTCACCAAATTTAGTAAGCGTGAGTTTTGGCTAAGGTCTGTAGCATCTCTTGGTCATATTATTTCAGTCGAAGGTATTAGAGTGGATCCTCAAAATATAGAGGCTATAAAAAATTGGCCTAGGCCTATCTCTCCGTCTGATATTAGGAGCTTCTTGGGTCTATCTGGCTATTAGCGCCATTTCATTGAAGGGTTCTCTTCCATTGCATCTCCCATGACTCGGTTGACCCAAAAGAAGGTAAAATTTCTCTAGTCAGATTCCTACGAGAAGAGTTTTCAGGAGTTGAAGACTCAACTCAATTCTGCCTCTATGTTGACTTTACCTAATGGAATAGATGGTTTTATGGTATATTTTGATGCTTAGAGAGTGGGTTTGGGTTGTGTTTTGATGTAAAAAGGGAAAGTTATAGCCTATGCTTCTAGGCAGTTGAAATAAAGAATTACCCAACCCATGACTTAGAGTTGGCTATTATAGTGTTTGCTTTGAAAATTTGGAGACATTATTTGATGGCGTTCATGTTGATGTTTTTACTGATCACAAAAGCCTACAGTATATGTTGACTCAGAAGGAGTTGAATCTTAGGTAGAGGAGGTGGTTAGAACTGTTAAAAGACTGATATGAGCATGTTGTATCATCTGGGCAAGGCCAATATAGTGGCAAATTGCCTTAGCAATATGTGCATGGGTAGTGTTTCGTATGTTGAGGAAGGTAAGAAATATTTGGCTTGTGATATGCACCGTTTGGCTAGGCTGGGTGTTAGACTGCTTGATTCTGCTGAGGGGAGTATGTTAGTTCAAAGTAGTTCCAAATCATCCTTAGTTTCAGAAGTAAAGAAAAAACAGGACTTAGATGCTAGTTTGGTCAGACTGAAGGAGTCAATCAAGGACCAAAGGGTAGAAGTTTTCTCTTAAAGGAGAGATAGTGTGTTGAGATTACAGGGGAGATTGTGTGTTCCTGATGTTGATGATCTGAGGCAGGGAGTTATGGTTGAAGCGCATGGTACACGGTATTCTATTCATCCCAGTGCTATCAAAATGTATCGCGACTTACAAGAAATCTATTGGCAGTGTGGTTTGAAGAAAGATATAGCTAAGTTTGTAGCAAAGTGTGCAACATGTCAACAGGTTAAAGTTGAGCAACAAAGACCAGGTTCTGTGATGCAAGAGTTCAGTATTCCTACTTGGAAGTGGGAAGAGATTAACATGGATTTTATGACTATTTTTATCTCTTTCTCGACGCCACTATGATTCTATATGGGTTATAGTTGATATACTGACTAAGTCAACGCATTTCTTGCATGTGCATACATTCTATCCAGCTGAAGACTATGCTAGACTGTATATTCGGGAGTTAGTCATAATGCATGGAGTTCCCTTATCTATTATTTTGGATAGGGGTACTCAGTTTACTTCTCAGTTCTGGAAAGCTTTTCAGAGGGGTCTGGTCACCCAATTTCATTTGAGTTCCACGTTCCAGCCGCAGACTGATGGCCAGGCCGATAGGATCATCCATACTTTAGAAGATATGCTGAGGGTGTGTGCTTTCGATTTCAAAGGAAGTTGGATGAGAACTTGCCACTAATTGAGTTTGCGTATAACAATAGTTATCATGCTAGCATTCAGATGGCACCGTTTGAGGCTTTGTATGGTAGAAGGTGTAGATCACCCATAGGTTAGTTTGAGGTGGGTGAAACTACTCTAGCTGGTCCTGATATAGTGTTTGAAGCAATGGAGAAGGTAAAGTTGATTTGAGAAACGTTGAAGATAGCTCAGAGTCGCCAAAAGTCATAAGCTGATGTGAGGCGTAGAGACTTGGAGTTCAAAGTAGATGATTGGATGTATCTGAAAATTTCACCCATGAAAGGAGTGAAGAGCTTTGACAAAAAGGGGAAGCTTAGTCCCCGTTATGTTGGTCCTTATAGAATCCTAAATCACATTAGGAAAGTATCTTATGAATTTGAGTTGCCTACAGAGTTGTCAGTCGTTCATCCTATTTTTTATGTTTCAAAGCTTAGGAAACACATTAGTGTTTGTGTCGTTGTAGATCCTTCAAAAAGCCCTAAGGTTCAAGACAGTCTTTCGTTTGATGAAGTTCCTATTGATATTCAAGATCATCAAGTTCGAATACTAAGGAACAAAGAAGTTTCCTTGGTCCAAGTGTTGTGGCAGAACCTATCTGTTGAGGGCGCTACTTGGGAAGCTGAGGATGATATGCAAACTAAGTACCTGCACCTCTTCTCCGCAAATCCTGATCAAGCCGAAGGTACCATTCTCTCTTAATTTAGTCCATTTTTAATAAAGTTGTAGCTGTATAGTTATTCCTTATTTTTATGAGTTTAAGCATTCATTGAAATATCCGAAAGCTTAGCCTAAAGTAAGGCCATTCTAGCCAAATGTTTTGATTTGTATCCTTCCTTTTCTCTATGACTTTGATTCAACTAGCGACATTCGAGGACAAATGTTTCCAAGGGGGAGATATTGTAAGACCCCGTAAAGTTTTTGTGACGTTAGAACCTCGAAGCAAAGTCAAGAAGAGCTTAAGACTTAGAATTTTACTAAGTGTTCCAACACTTAGTTCATTTTGAGGCCTCAATCTTCGTTGATTTATTTCGCGACCTTATCGATCTTCATTTCTTAAAATTTTTGTTGCATTGCGATGGGGCATGTCTATAGGACCTCTAGAGTGAGTTTTGGAATTTATGGACATCGTTTAAGGCATGTTTGGTTTTCAAATAGTAGCACCATCCGATTTGCGTGCGTCGCATAGTGCATCGCATCCTTGGACCATGCGATAGAGCATGCGACGCATGCTCTGCTGTGCGTAATTGGGAATTTCAGCAATTTCTGTCTGTCTCATTAAGGGTAGAAATGGTATTTTCCAACCCCTCTACCTCTTAAACATGGAATCAAGAGCCCCAAATACCATATTATTGATATTTTCATCAACTTCTCTAAAGAACTTTCATTACGGTTTCAACACAAAAACCCAATTATCTAGAGATTCAACCGTGAGAATTCAATAATTCTTTTGTATTTGAAATCCCCGTTGGGAGGGCTACAAGAGGCACCCAATAGTTAGTGATTAGAATTCCGAGATTCAAAAAGTCATTCAAAGCTCAAAGTTTGAAGGTATGTGGTTATGAACAAGAACACCATTTCGTTTTTGTGCCCTAAAGTTATATATTTTCTTAAAGTATTTCATAAATTCATGGAAAAATTCCTTTCATGTTATTATCTTTTGAGTTTATGAGACTATGCCTTGTCCAAGTTTTGAGTTGTTATATTATTCTACATATTAATATTATAATGTGTCACTTTACATTGGAGAAATTCTACAAAGGGTATGAAGCCTTTTTTCTTCTTGTGAGAGTCTCAATCAGGCATTTTGTTATCCCAAGCTGGCATTTCATAAGGGGCAATTGTTCTCATCAATGAACGCTACTATTTCAGTTCATAGTGGTTCTGATTGGGTTCCAATATCAGAGTTTCGACAGAGTCAAGGTGGTCCAATTTGGGATTTTTCAATTGGTGGCGACCGCCTTTTTTCTCTACATAGAAACGAAGATATACTTGATGTATGGTAGACGCCTCGTTGTCCAATTATATGAATTATATCCTAGTTTGATTTGGTTTTCTTTTTTCATCCCTATTGTCAACATGTTAGAGTTGGTGAAAAAAAGGCAATACATATTTTATTTAATAACGACTATATTATAAGTATCGAGTGAAAATCATTTACAATACATCCTTACTTTTTGATTTAAAAATCAAACCCCCTTCCCAACTCTGAACCATAGACATTGCCAAGAAAATAATGCATATATATACACTCGTTTCTTAATATACACTCCTAATCTGTATCTCTATATTTCGATCAACACTTTTATGCTGCCCAAAAAAATATCCTCCGGTGTGACTCCTATTCTTGAAAAACCTAGTTATTTACAAATTCCTAGAATGTTGAAGACCAGTGGTCCCGTTGATAGAATATTTTCCTTGAGGTCTGAATATATGATAGCATCCAGATTGGCCAACTTGCATTAAGATTAACGGGTTTCAATGTGAAATAAAGAAGATGCTTATGATAGAAGAAGAGCCCAAGAACGAGTCTAAGAATTATGGAGAAGAATGGGCAAAATGCTACACATATTTCATGATTCAAGGCCAAGCCCTAAAGGAAAAAGATTGGGCCCGTATGGGTTGTGAGTAAATTTGGAAATTTTTCCTTATTTTCTAGTAGGAAATTTTTGGTATTATTTTTACATGTTTCCTAGTACTAGTAGCATTTTATTTATTATTTCCATAGTAGTAGATCCTAATCCTATGTTATTTGGGATAGCTTTTTCCTAGTCCTAATTAGATTTGATAAAGGTAGATCCCAATCCCATGCTATTTGGGATATGTTTTTTTCCCTATATATAGGGATGGATTTTGTTATTTTCAAGAAGACAACATTATTATTAATTGAGAGTTTCTCTTATTTACACCTTTGTATGTGGCTACTTGGGATTTATCTTGCAATATTATAAGAATGATTCTTTAGGAGGTAAGATTAATTCTTAATTTGATATCTTTGGTTTCTATTAAAGTTAATTAAAGAAGGTGATTAGTCTTATACTAATTGTTGTCTTTAATTTCTTCGAAATAGGGGTCTAGATCACCTTTGGATCTAAGTTCTTGAATTGACTCTATTAGTATCATAATTAGTCTTAATCCACTAATTTTTAATACTAAGATCAATTAGGATTCTTAGCACTTCATCTCGAAATTGGGGATTTATTGTCAAATTTCATCTATCTTTAATTTCTTGTCTTTAATCTTAGGGTTTTTGCTTCCGCATTATTTTTCTTGTTTATCAACGTAACCCGATTCTTATCAAGGGAGCGATTGTGATGCGTTGCCAGAGTCGATTATGTGAACCAGGTGTAGATGACTTAAGGCAATGAATTCTTATAGAAGTGCATGGTGCGCATTACTCGATTCATCAAGGGGCCACCAAGATGTACCGCGACTTGTGAGAAATCTATTGGTGGAGTGGATGAAGAAAGATGTTGCAGAGTTTGTAGATAAGTGATCAACATGTCAGAAGGTCAAGATCGAGCACCAGAAACCTAGCGGTTCCATGCAAGAGTTCAGCATTCCCACGTGGAAGTGGGAGGAAGTGAATATGAATTTTGTGACGGGTTTTCCCCTTACTCACTGCCAGCATGATTCGATTTGGGTCATTGTAGACAAGATGACCAACTCATCTCACTTCTTACCAGTTCATACCTCTTATTCAAAAGAGAATTATACCAAGCTCTATGTCAGAGAGTTGGTTAGATTACACGGAGTCCCTTTGTCCATTATCTCAGATAGAGGTACCCAGTTTACCTCTTATTTATGGAAAGCCTTCCAAAGGGGTATTGGTACCCAAGTTCACCTCAGTACAACCTTCCACCCTCATATGTTAAAGTCATGTGTCATTGACTTTAAGGGTAGCTGGGATAACCACTTATCTTTGATTGAGTTTGCATATTCCAGCATTCAGATGGCTCTGTTTGAGGTGCTCTATGGGAGGAGATGTAGATCTCTCATTGGTTGGTTTGACGTGGGTAAGGCCGCAGTGGTCATGCCTGACTTGGTATTTGATGCCCTAGAAAAAGTTCAATTGATCAGGGAAAGGCTTAAGACAGCTCAAAGCCAACAGAAGTCGTATGCAGATATGCAAAGAAAAGATCTCGAGTTTGAGATTGGTGATTATGTACATTTAAAAATCTCTCCTATGAAAGGAGTGAAGAGGTTTGGCAAGAAGGGGAAGCTCAGTCCCTGATATGTTGGTCCTTACCGAATTCTCAACCGTTTTGGAAAGGTAACTTACAAGCTTGAGTTGCCTTCAGACTTAGCTTCAATGCACCTAATGTTTCATGTCTCCTTACTAAAGAAGTGCATAAGTGACCCAGCAGTTGTAGTCCCGATAAAGGGAATTGATGTCCAGAATAGCATTTTTTATGAGGAAATCCCAGTCGAAATCCTCAACCATCAGGTTTGCAGACTAAGGAACAAAAAAGTTTCTTTAGTTAAAATTCTTTGGCGGAATCAGTCCGTTGAGGGAGCTACTTGGGAAGTAGAAGCAGATATGCAGACCAAGTATCCTCACCTCTTCTCTGCAAACTTAAATTCAGCTTAAGGTAACAGTTCTCCTTGAATTTACTTAGTTCCATGTTTAGATTTTCTTTATGAGTTTGATATTAGTTTAGTTTCATAGCATTTTCATATCATGCATACGCTCATGAAATAGCTCAGTCATATGTCATGCTTTCAGAATTAAGTTTTAGTCATACTCCAGTTATGCATGTTCTATATGAAAAACTCAGTATATCAGTAATTTCAGTCATGTAATTATGCCTCAGTTGTGCATGTTTAGTATGTAAACTCAGTCTATCAGTATTCTCAGTTTAGTCATTCTCATTCGAGGACGAATGTTCCCAAGGGGGAAATATTGTAAGACCCCGCAAAATAATAAGCCTAAATTAGCCCCTTAGAGCATGAAAGGAGGTCCCAGACATAGAAATTTCAGCTAAGTGTCTATACTTAGATTATTTTAGCCGACATAATTTGGAAATCTTATTTCACGATCCTTAAGACCTTAAAATATCATTTTTTAGGTTTTTTCATAATCAGGAATGTCAATAGGTGTTCTCGAATGAGTTTTGGATTTATTAGACCTCGTTTGAGTCAAGTTTGGATGACCAAAATAGTGGATCAACACGATCTCGATGCACCACATCGCCCATCGCATCAACAGATAATTTTCCCCAGCTTTCAGTGCAATTGTAGTGAATCATCACGAAATCGAGCGATGCATTGGCCATCGCATCGATGGCATCGATACGGCACGTCGGTATGCACATCACTGGACATGTTTTCAGTTATTGAAAGCCCACATCTAGAGGGGTAATTGGGCTTTTTTCCCACCTTATTGCAGCCCCAAAAAACAAGATTAAGCCACTTTAGAGGCAAAATCCATTCTCTATTCTCAAAATCACTCGAGAACAAAACCCTAAGGCTTCCAATTCAAGATTCAAGAATCAAGAAATTCACCATCAATCTTCACGAATTCAAGCATCAAGGTATATTAGGTGTTCATCCAATGGTTTCCTTCTACCCTTGGAGTTCAAGAACCTCTTTTAAACTACAAGTGATTGCTTTTCATGTTATTCATGTTGAATTTGATTGTATTAATGATTATGATGCTAGTTGGGTTTATAATTCATGATTAATCACAAGTTCCATGAGAAATAAATAGCATGTATGTGTTTTTATAGGGATTCATGCTAAAAACCCTTGAATTTATGAGTTTGGAATTGTGATCATGATTCTTATATGTTGACTAGTCTTATGTGCATAAACTATGCCCCCCAAGTGTTCGATAAATTGTTCATGTGAGTTGAGTAATGAATTCATATCATGTTAGCATGTTTACAAGTCCATGTCATGCAAGTGTTTGCTAAAATGCCTCAACGAATGAATGGTGACAAAGTAACTAGTTATCATATTTGCAATATTGTGCTATGTTTTATAATTTATGCTATCGAGTTATGTGGGTATCTAAGACCCGACAATCTAGTTGTTTACCTAGATTTATAGTAGTTTTAGAATAGTCTCAGTAATGTCACGTATAATAGTATTCAGCCAGTTAATAGAACTTAGTGTATTCAGTTAGTTAACAGAACTCAATGAACCCAGCCCAGTTCAGTTAGACAGTATGATCAGTAACAGTTTAGTCAAGCCTAGAATAGTATAGAAATCAGTTTAGTTCAATTTCCATTCAGTTGGGAGTAGGAATCAGCACCGAGCGAACCTAAGGATGGAGGCATTCTTGTCAGTAAGGGGTTTGACCCTTAGCAGCAATTCCTGTGTTACAGAACTACGTAGCCAGCGTCAGTTGAGATATCTTTCTGCCAGATAGGGGTTGATACATCTCATACGAGTTTTCCTACTAGCGAGGGTTGACTAACGAGCTTCCTTCCAGATAGGGTTAACTCATAGCCATTGTTAGTATCCCTTGGCAAGGTGCTAATACCCTTCTAACTGGGGTCACAAATTAGACCCCAACTCAGTTCACAATTGGGGTATGTCGGTTAGATGAACACTCCCACAGTTTCAATTTCAATTTTCAGACTCAGTGTAAAACTTCTGTTCGGTTTTTCAGAATCAGAACTGTCATACATAGTCACCCAGCTCAGCATGGAACTCAGTTCCACAGAATCAAAACTGTCAATTACAGTCATTCCGTTAACAGTAATAAAGTATCAGTAGACTCAAATATCAGTCCTTCAGTTATCAAAACTCAGTACCCAGTGTTAATATGATCTTAGTTACAACATGCATAGTTATGTGCATTTCATTGCATAATCAGTATCTAGAGTAGTTTCAGATATGCATGTACTCTCATTCAGTTATATTCATGTTACTCAGTCAGTTATTATTCATGCATATGACCCCATGCATATCAGCCCACCTCACTTAGCATACTAGTATATTTAAAGTACTGACGCATACCTTTCTATTGCGTTATGATGTCTTATATCATAGGTTCAGACGCACAAGCTCCTGACCGTAATTAGCAGCCCAATCTATCAACAGCAGACTTAGTGGTGAGTCCTCATAGTTCGAGGACAGAGTTGTTATTTTAGCATTTCAGTATATTTTCCGTAGTCGTAGTTAGTTAGGGACTTGTCCCATCAACTCCACCTTCAGACAGTTAGAGGCTTTCGACTAGAGTATGTCAGACAGATGTTCAGTTTTCAGTATTGATTTTCAGTATTCAGTATTTGATATCATTTATGAACCTTATGATAATTTTTCGTGTAATTTCTACATTATTACAGTATTATTATTCAGTGATTGCAGCAGGTACCAGTCATGGGTTAGCTTGTGGTCCTTCGGGATTATGAGCATCGTGTGACGTCCTATTCAGTGATTGCAGCAAGTACCAGTCATGGGTTAGCTTGTGGTCCTTCACGATTATGAGCACCGTGTGATGTCCAGGGTACATACTCGAGGCGTTACAATATGGTGGTGAAACAAAGTTTAAAAGGACTTTGTCATTCAGTTCATCTGTTAAAAATCGAATATTGAGATAATGTGTACTCTCAAATCTGTAAAAAATGAATGAATGTATACAATTGTTTGTTTTCTTGAAAGTCTTGTTTATTTATTTACTAAGCATCGATGTTTTAAATCGTGACAATTTTCCAATCACTTTGTGAACACGGGTAATCAGCAGCCCTGAAAGTGAATGTATGCGAATATCATCCTATATGCACGTCTACAAAACTTAAATAATTTATAGGAAAATGTGAAAGCCAAGTATCAGTTGATGCCTCACCTCGACTTACATACGAAAAAGAACGACTGTCATTTTCACAGTGGCAACTAGCAACTACAAACATGTTCTCTCATAGACGTCTTTTTTCATCTAGGCAGTAAGAATTGATACAATAATTTAGACAAAAAGTGTCTTATGAAAGGAAACTACACAAATGTCCGTCAGTTCCACAAGAAGTATATCAATCAACTGGCTTGATTAATGTTTCAATCTTTTTACTTTAGGATTGATCAGTGCAGCAGATCTAAGAGAGGGATCTTGCTGAATCAGTGAAGATATGCTCTTGAGCTAATCGCTAGAACTTTTTGCTGACATACATCATTACCAAAGGTTTATTGGGAGATGTTGTACCCAACAATTACTACGCCAGACATAACCCATACATTACCAGAGGCAGAGCCAGGATTTGAAACTTGGGGGTTCGAACCCCCATCTCAGGGACCCGGAGGTGACGCGCCTACCACTGGACTACCAGCCATGTTTGTATGGGGATTCGGACATATATAATTATACACATTTTTTGAATTTTTTAATTACAAATATAAGGTCTACGCAAAAGTTAGGGGGTTCGGCCGAACCCCCCATCAAGCACGCTGGCTCCGCCCCTGTACATTACAGACCTTGAGCTAGTTCTAGCGGAAACCTAAGTGCAGCATTGGAATGGTACCATTAGGGTGATCAAGCATATCAAACACCAACCTAATTTGGGATTGTTTTATGTCATTTGTCGCGATTATAAAGCTGAATAGATGATGGAGGCCCGTGCAAGCATAGCCCAACATTTTGCGATAATGTTGTATTCTATATTATATTTGATGTCTGCTTTAGAAGCTGAATGTTGTATTCTATATTATATTTGATGTCAGTTTTAGAAGCTAAATCTGTAAAGAAATTCAAAGTTATAAAGTTACTCTCCAAAGTAGATGTTCATTCATCTATAATATGATAAAACGGTAATAAAAAGTTCATAACGAGCAAGTTGGAATTCAAATATATCACAGGATAAAAGAAAGAGCTGGATAACAATTTTGTATTACAAATTTAAGTTGGCGAAATATCTTCTCAAACTTTCTTCACATGGACCAATCCTTTTATTTTTCATCCTATGAGTCCATGAATAATTAGTTAGCAGATAAAGAAGTTCCACCAATATTTTATATGGCATAGACAGACTTTGGCTGCATGCCACAGTAGAAGCATCAAGAATCATCCGCAACTCACGGCAGAAATCATTCAGATGTTCATATGGCAGAGTTTCATTGGATATTGCAGCAGCCAGAGCTTTGCTCTCTTTTTTTTAAACACAAAATTTCAATAAATGAAAGGATACATGAATGAATAACCGTATTTGCGGTTGAATATTACAACCCTTGCCCCTCCGCTTTTGGCGCCAAAAGCAATAGCTCGCCCTGCACCACCTGCCCCAACTAATACCAACAACTTTTCAGCAATTGGAGAAACATTTGACGCATGGCCATTGGTCTTTTGTCTCTCTGTTTGCACACAAAATTTGGAACTCCTTACGGGATTCAAAAGTGCTTGGAATGATTTCCAAAGAAGTTCATAATTTTCCTTTTGGGAGGGGTACAGACCAAGGAGGGGGAAAGGACTCTAATAGTGAAAGCAGTGACAGTAGTATTGTCATTATGAAATATGTAATTGAATTGAAGACGGTAAGAAAGCAAGACTGTCTCTATCTTGTCCTGCAGACCACACAAAATTCTGTTTTAAGCAATTGGCACTATCTTAAGGAAGAGATAAAATGAGAAGATCATTTGAAAAAATTTTGCCTTGAAATGTGATACAGAATAGACCACTAAACTACATCAGCTGAGTCTTCACTCCTTACCGTTCCAGTAAGAGTATTAGAAAACTTTAAACTTCCAAGTAAAAATAATAAGTACCTCTAAATGAATCTTCACTTGCCGTCACACAAGCCTCACAATCTATGTTGTAGCATTGTGTTTATTGCTCCTATAGACTGATTTCCGAAGAATGTTACAGTTGGAAAGTTTTGATAATAAGATAACAAACACTGTAATACAATTAGGTCACAAAAATTACTATGGAATGGCTAAACAAAAAACTATTGAACAGAAACATCAAGTCCAAACTTTCAAAATACAGAACTAATTTATAACACGTGCTTCCATACAATGTCTATAGCATTCTAGGTCCTATGAACTGCAATGGCATAAGAAAGAGTATTCATGTTGAGATTTTAGAATTTGGTGGATGCTGCAACAGCCGTTACTCAACCAGAGAAAGTATTTATGTTGAGAATACATGAGAAACCTCACTTCTTTTTTAATTTTTTTGGTGGATGTTGCACGCTAGTATGGGTGGGTATGCTCATGAGAGGGTGATTTATAGGGTGATAGCTATAGAAGCTAGCGAAAGTTAAGATTAGTATCTCTGAGGGGTAGTGTCGTCATATTATGTTTATCGTGGGAAGTTGGCGTTCATGTATTTTCTCTTTGTTCATATCTTAGAATTAATAGGTCATTCCTATTCTACAGCTTTTGCTAACAATTAGGACGTTCTAATTCTAACTGTGAGCAAAAGGAGAATTATATAAGAGAACATATAAGGAATGTACTGATCTGGTGTGTATAACTGTCACGACCCGAATCGGGGAGGCCCTGGCCGTGATGAGCATCCCGAACCATGAAGGCCCGGACGCCCTTTTGTATCTGGTAATCATGCACAATATTCACAATAATATAAGAGAAATGCGAAAATAACAAACGGAATCATGGTCATGCACTGAGTTTCAACTTAGCAATGTGGAATAAAATCAATAAATATTTAAACAACATCCATCTCAGTCTGCGAAATCTCTAATACATTAGAATACAGTAACTTGTCTAAAACTGGGACAAGCCCCCAGTCGGACCCAAACCAAAACGAAATAATAATGTTCTAAAGATAGGCCTTCCGAAATAAAGAAGGCTCACCGACTGCACACTTCGGTCTGATAAATCTACGGCTTAGCGGGACCTCTGGACTGAGCCTCAAACCCTGAAATACAGGGGGTCAATACAAACGTACTGGTACGCAGAGCAATCCAAAATAATGTATTTATATATAACATAAGTGAGAGCAATTCATAAAACATTTTACATATAATATATGAAAACACATGGGCATACTTTAAAGACCTTGAAACATTTCTTTGAAATCATAAACCACTCGTACACATCACACCTTATCTAACAACATGCTACTTCGAGGTTCAACTTATTCTTATATACTCACGTTCTTATCCACTTAATGATTCAACCACAATTCATCATTTTAACACTAGTCCTCATGTACATATATACCTCACAATTACCACTTAAACTTTTCATAAATTGTCAACCTAGGCTCTTTCACAAATCACATCAAGCCTACTAATTCTTTCCCACAAAACATACATCATTAATCTTTAAGCTACTATTCTCACCACCACAATCCACATCTAAGGTTCAAGCCTATTGTCTAAGCCCAATCATGTAACACCTATGAAGCATGTTGCATACTACACTAGTCCATCAAATAAAAATATCAACCTAAGTCTCTTACTTCACTTAAATATCACCCACAAGTTCATCCTCTCCACGCATTACTACTACACCTCAAAATCTACTACATACCTTCTCACATGTAGTACTAGTTTACAACTACTAGAGAAAAGACATCAAAGGGGTAAAGTCACATTATAGGTTAGTCGATCTTAATCTTATAATATAACACATTTCAATCTTATCAACATATTCTAATTTCTCACATCATACTTACTTACCCATTCGTACATCAAAATGACCTTCAAATTCAATAAACATTACTGAGTCTCTACCTATAAATTATTAACTACTCTACTCCTTTCCATTCACAACCTACAACTGATTTCCTTAACCACCATAACTATCCACTCTAGGCTCCTTCCCTAATTCGAATAAATAATAATCATATCCAGTCACTTCCTTCACAGACTACCATACAATCTACAATTATTGCTACCACATTACCCTATCACTATAAAATTATAAAATGACAAACCATCCATCAATCAACAGTTAAACAACTAAAAATATTTATTTATACAAAAGTCACCCTCACTCTGACTTCTAACCTTGTGACTTCATATCACCAACTTCTTGGCCAATCTCACTACCAATAGGTTCTGACACTTTTAACATATACTACTACTCGGGTGAAAATACAATTCCAACATTCTGCTACACATTATTACCCTTATGCAGGACATCTACAGTAAGAATTTTGAAAGAGGACTAAATAGACTTTGTACCTCAGGCTGAAAAGCATGATTTCATCAAAACAAAAGCATACACTCAAATCAATACACCTTGAAGCACTAATGGACTCCTCTCAAGTCCTTGTGTTATCTCATAACTTTATGGACAACTCAATCAGAGAGAACTACATTGCTGGGGGAGCTAGACACTTAGACTAGTATCGCCTCGACAATAAAGCATGACCCATGAAATTAGAGTAAGGAAGGAATTTGGATAACTTTCTTATGGACGACATTATAACACGAACTAGAGTATGAAAGAATAAGAAACAACTCCTAAAAGCCCGGTAGCCTCCAGATTATAAGTATGATGCACAACACACCCATAAGCAAGAATCTACTAGACATGATTTCGAAGACACCCTGGGACCATGAACCATGCTCATATAACAAGTTTATCACAACCCGAACTGGAGCCCTGGCGGTAACGAGCATCGCGAACCATGAAGGCCCGGACGCCCTTCTGTATCTGGTAATCATGCACAATATTCACAATAATATAAGAGAAATGCAAAAATAACAAATACAATCATAGTCATGCACTGAGTTTCAACTTAGCAGTGTGGAATGAAATCAATAAATATCTAGACAACATGCATCTCAGTCTGCGAAATCGCTAATACATCAGAATATAATAACTTGTCTAAAACTGGGACAAGGCCCCCAGTCGGACCCAAACCAAAACGAAATAATAATGTTCTAAAGACAGGCCTTCCAAAATAAAGAAGGCTCACCGACTGCACACTTTTGTCTGATAAATCTATGGCTTAGCGGGACCTCTGGACTGAGCCTCGCCCTGAAATATAGGGGATCAATACAAGCGTACTGGTACGCAGAGCAATCCAAAATAATGTATTTATATATAACATAAGTGAGAGCAATTCATAAAAAATTTTGCATATAATATATGAAAACACATGGGCACACTTTAAAGACCTTGAAACATTTCTTTGAAATCATAAACCACTCGTACATCACACCTTATCTAACAACATGCTATCTCGGAGTTCAACTTATTCTTATATACTCACGTTCTTATCCACTTAATGATTCAACCACAATTTATCATTTTAACACTAGTCCTCATGTACACATATACCTCACAATTACCACTTAAACTTTTCATAAATTGTCAACCTAGGCTCTTTCACAAATCACATCAAGCCTACTAATTCTTTCCCACAAAACAAACATCATTAATCTTTAAGCTACTATTCTCACCACCACAATCCACATCTAAGGTTCAAGCCTATTGTCTAAGCCCAATCATGTAACACCTATGAAGCATGTTGCATACTACACTAGTCCATCAAATAAAAATATCAACCTAAGTCTCTTACTTCACTTAAATATCACCCACAAGTTTATCCTCTCCACGACATTGCTACTACACCTCAAAATCTACTACATACCTTCTCACATGTAGTACTAGTTTACAACTACTAGAGAAAAGACATCAAAGGGGTAAAGTCACATTATAGGTTAGTCGATCTTAATCTTATAATATAACACATTTCAATCTTATCAACATATTCTAATTTCTCACATCATACTTACTTACCCATTCGTACATCAAAATGACCTTCAAATTCAATAAACATTACTGAGTCTTTACCTATAAATTATTAACTACTCTACTCCTTTCCATTCACAACCTACAACTGATTTCCTTAACCACCATAACTATCCACTCTAGGCTCTTTCCCTAATTCGAATAAATAATAATCATATCCAGTCACTTCCTTCACAGACTACCATACAATCTACAATTATTGCTACCACATTACCCTATCACTATAAAATTATAAAATGACAAACCATCCCTCAATCAACAGTTAAACAACTAAAAATATTTATTTATACAAAAGTCACCCTCACTCTGACTTCTAACCTTGTGACTTCATATCACCAACTTCTTGGCCAATCTCACTACCAATAGGTTCTGACACTTTTAACATATACTACTACTCGGGTGAAAATACAATTCCAATATTCTGCTACATATCATTACCCTTATGCAGGACATCTACAGTAAGAATTTTGAAAGCAGACTAAATAGACTTTGTACCTCAGGCTGAAAAGCATAATTTCATCAAAATAAAGGCATACACTCAAATCAATACACCTTGAAGCACTAATGGACTCCTCTCAATTCCTTGTGTTATCTCATAACTTTATGTACAACTCAATCAGAGAGAACCACATTGCTGGGGGAGCTAGACATTTAGACTAGAATCGCCTCGACAATAAAGCATGACCCATGAAATTAGAGTAAGGAAGGAATTTGGATAACTTTCTTATGGATGACATTATAGCACGAACTTGAGTATGAAAGAATAAGAAACAACTCTTAAATGCCCGATAGCCTCCAGATTATAAGTGTGATGCACAACACACCCATAAGCAAGACTCTACTAGATATGATTTCGTAGACACCCTGGGACCATGAACCGTGCTCAGATTACAAGTTTATCATGACCCAAATCGGGGCCCTGGCCGTGACGAGCATCGCGAACCATGAAGGCCTAGATACCCTTCTGTATCTGGTAATCATGCACAATATTCACAATAATATAAGAGAAATGCGAAAATAACAAATGGAATCATAGTCATACACTGAGTTTAAACTTAGCAGTGTGGAATAAAATCAATAAATATCTAGATAACATCCATTTTAATCTGCAAAATCTCTAATACATCAGAACATAATAACTTGTCTAAAACTGGGACAAGGCCCCCAGTCGGACCCAAACCAAAATGAAGTAATAATGTTCTAAAGACAGGCTTTCCAAAATAAAGAAGGTTCACCTACTGCACACTTTTGTCTGATAAATCTACGACTTAGCGGGACCTCTAGACTGAGCCTCACCCTGAAATATAGGGGATCAATACAAGCGTACTGGTACGCAGATCAATCCAAAATAATGTATTTATATATAACATAAGAGAGAGCACTTCATAAAACATTTAACATATAATATATGAAAACACATGGGCACACATTAAAGACCTTGAAACATTTCTTTGAAATCATAAACCACTCTTTATGTTACTTCTAAGCTAGATGATACACCCTACAATCTGTAATTTCACGGGAAATATGGAATCCGCCCTTGACTCGGCATCCAAGCCTCCAATTCAAGTTTGCCGCAAGGATTGGAGTATCAGCATGAGGATACATACAAGACAACATAGCATGGTGTCATGATCCCCAATCAAATAAACATGTCATGTGATAACGCTCAAATTACACTTTTGAATGAGTGTAAACGCTCGTTGTCAGTATAAAACCCAACTAGGTTGGGGTCAAATCCCACAAGGAACAATGTGAGTGGCGATTAAACTAGTTTGAAACTTAAGCTACAAGTTAAATTCAAACAATCAATATAAAAAAAGATAAAATGGGGGTTTAAGGTTCACAGAGAGTTAATTGTCAATTTTAAAATTTTAGTGTTTTAAATCTGTCTAAATGGGAAACCAAAGTTATGTTCACCATGGGTTTTGGGAATTGACAGATACTAGGTAATGCTTGGGATTCTTAAAGTAAGTAGAAACAGAAGATTATCTCTGACAACAATACTGTCTGACTTATCTCTCGATCTCACCAGACAATTTATTATCTAATTCTCTCAAACTTAGATAACTTATCTATTTCCAATAGGATGTTATCTCAGGCAGATTAATCCAGTTATGGCATCAATCATTAAACAGAAGGTTGGTAGCTTCTAAGTCCCTGTTGATAATTCACGTCCTCTAGTCTATTTCTCCATTAGAAGAAAATAAAACCTAAGACATAATCTAATGTTTGCAACCAATAAATTTCAGTCAAAACAACAGAATTTCAAGATTTCCTACTACTCTTTGAATCCATTAAATGCCTAGTAACCTATCAGACCCTAATCCATGGATCTCATAACTCCGGCTAATGGAATTAGCCGCTCATGATTTGATGAACAAAATAACAAGTTGAATTCATCATAATAAGGATAAACTTATGAATGGATTAAAAAAACAAGTAGTTTCTTCAATTTACTCACGAGATAGAAACCCAAAAATAGTTAATAAGTGTTTTTTTAAAGAAACAAGAACAATATTTGATGGTAAAGATGAAGCAATGTTACGTTCTTCTCTTCAAAATTTCTTCTCTGATAATTAATGATCGATCCCTAAAAACCCCTAAAACAAGTCTTTAAATAGTCAACCCTAAAAAAAGGAAATAAAATTAAAGTTTCAGTTTTCTCTTCGGATTGGATGAAGACGATCTTGATGGCGTGTCAAATATTTGACGACGTGTGCGAGATGTCGTCAAAGGTTCCAGTGAATTGTTATCTTCTGACTCTTCAAACGGAAAACCTGACGGCATGTCAAAATTCTTGACGGCGCATGACAACTGCCGTCACAACTTCACTGGAAATTAGTATTCTCTGCTTCTGGTTGATGGCGATTTTGATGTCATGTCACATATTTGACGACCCATCCTAAACGTCATCATATTTTATCTCAATTTCTCAGGTTTTGTCTAAGCTTGACGATAACTTTGACAGCCTGTCCCATGTATGACGGTGCTTCAGAATTGACGTCAGCTATACTTCAGCTTATTTACACCAGATTTTAGCTAATTTATTCTTCGTTCCTTTAGTTTCCTCCCCGATTACTTGTATCTGCATTAACATATTAAAAGCAATCAAAAACAACAAAAGTTGCTTAAGACCTCACAATTATTTAGAGTTAAAAGCTTCAAATGTGTTAGCATCGGCTCATACATCAACACCCTCAACTTAAACAATTGTTTGTCCTCAAGCAACCAAAACATAATTAGGAGTATACAAAGTACAATTCGGTAGCTAACTACTCTCATCACGTAAGAATACATGCACCATCTCCATGATCAATCAAAGTAAAATCAACTGTGTCTAATATTTGAAAACACCCATGTAACTCACATGTATCTAGATATGGCAAAAATCTCATTAATAACAGCCTAGTACATACCCAAATTACATTATCCGAACAAAGCAGTTAATAGCAATATACCTGGTGTTCCCTCACAATAAAGAAATCCCTTTCTCACTCAAATTCATATGTATAGACATAGGGATGAACGTAAGACTCACTCTCAGAATGAAGTTCCAACGTTGAGCATCAAATGTCATAGGCTTGCCCTTATAGTCAGTATCTAAGTCTTCAGAAAAGTCAGTTAGGATCACTATAGGGCTTTTCTTAAGCTTGTAATGTAGGCTCAGGGCTGGTATGATATTCATGGGTATTTCATAGTGACTACACCTCCTTGGAACTACATTAACACAAGGGGTTTCAACTTTTGACCTTCTTTGCTTCCCTCTCTTATTTGTCAAGCATTCTCAAGATGGGTGTTGTCTGTTAAAGCATTAGATTAACTTTTTTAGTTTTCTCTTTTTCTTTTTCACTACACCCAACTTGTTGTTCATTTTCCTTATTTTACCTCTATTCATACTCATAATGCATCACGCACCCCTATAGTAGCCACCCTCAACTTAGGTTTTTGCCTAAGTCGAGGTGCAAGTGTCCAAGGATGACCAGGGCCAAAATAGGTTCATTGTGATGTAATGGGAAAGTGAAAGGTGTATAAGAAAGAACTGGGATATTTAGGCACAAAAAGGGATCAAGGGATGTTATTCACATTTGGACGGTCATTTAAGCTAAAATGGGTTAACATGCAAAAACGGCCTATGAACCTTTCCTAACGCCTATCCTATGACTATGGTACAGCTAACTGGGCAAGTTCTAGATTCAACGCACAATGGGAACTGAGTAAGACCTTACACACACAAGGCACACAAGTATCTCACATATCACTACATATCCAGTTCATGCACTTTTTTAACAACGATTATTCAATTGCCAGACTAATACCACAAAAAGATACACCATGGTCACAAATGGATGCAATTCACATAGTAATATATCAGACCAATGGAGAGGTGCTCAAAAATCTCAAAAATAAGTTAACTGCCTTAGTTACTTATATTTCTCCTAGTTAGCTACAACACATCACAAAACAAGTGCAATACGCCTAAACATGCCAGCTCTACTAGGAACAAGACTTCGGGGGAAAATGGAAACAAATACCCCAGGAGGACATCAACACCAACAAGTAGCCCCAACACCCTCAACTTAAAATCATGCAATGTCCCCAATGCATCAAACCAAAACAAGAGAGTTAGAAACATACATGTGGCACCATGGGTGCGAAGATCTGATGTCAATCACATAATACAAATACAAATAACAAAATACCTTGGGTTTCCTCCCAATAAGCGCCTAATTTAGTGTCGCGGCACGACAACATCTAGTCATCCTTTATCCCTCAACTTTGATGATTTAAATTGTCGGCCCATCTTTTGATCTTCACATCTTTTAGGTTCGTTGGGCAAATGTGAGGGCATGATAAGGAATGTTCTATCATGCCACTTCGAAGACTTGAACCGCTTGCCCAATTTTGCATCAAACTTTAGTGTGGGCTCATTGGGCAACGATGAGGATATTAAAAATCCACTAAATGGATATCGATCTTTAAGCTTCTTGGCCTTCAAGACTGGGTTGTAGTATACCCTTTTGGAAAGATAAACTCCAAAATATAAGAATTTTTCTCCTCATTTTCAAAATTTATCATTTGCTTGGGTGGTTCGACTTTCTTCACATCCACCAAGCATAATGTTGAAAAGTGGTTTGAATGAGGACTGACTCTCAATTCTGGAGTAGCGTCTCTATTAGTATCTTTACCCCGAAATGAACTAGAGTCTTTACAAGGATTGTTCTTGATTTCTTATTTCAATTCTAGTACCATTTCCTCATCTTTGGCATCTTCATTCATGAATGGTTTGGTTGGTTGGGAAATCTCCAATGGAAGATCAACATCAAGCTCATCATCAGTATAGGATTCTTGCTCCTCATCTTCACACTCTTCTATTATGCTAAATGATTCTACAGACAAGATATTATCTAAACATAATATAGAAGAATGCTTTGAATAATTAACCTCTATATCCATCTTCTTATGAATGATCGGCTTCATATCTTGACACATATCACATACGATATCATATGTTTCTTTCTGGAGATCCAATATTTGTTGAAGCATGGCTTTAATGCTACTCTTACCGGTGTTTCATTCATCTTTTTCTTGATCATAAGACCTATCAAACTCATAAGAAGAACTAGAATTTATGTTAGCGCAATAGGGGGAGGAGGCATTTGGGTAATCACTCCTATGTCCATCTCGATCGCCACATAAAGAATAATTATACTCCCGGTAGGATGGAGATGGTGCACACATCTCTCTCTGGAGAGCATAGCTACAATCTTGCCAAAAGTGAGGTCTATCACAATATGGACATGGATCATCAAGACAAGATTTCCAACCACCAAGCTCATGTTCATTCCACGGTGCTATAGTAATAAGTAAACTAAAATAAAAATCTACCTAACACAAGAAATAAAAGAAAACTAAAAACAAATATTTACAAGTTTGAATTCAAGCTAGTAGGCTAAAATTCCAAACCAACTCAGTATGCCAAATTATTCCCCGGCAACGGCGCCATTTTTTATAACGCTCAAATTACACTCTTGAATGGGTGTGAGCAATCGTTGTCAATATAAAACCCAACTAGGTTGGGGTCGAATCCCACAAGGAACAATGTGAGTGAAAATTAAACTAGTTTGAAACTAAAGCTACAAGTTAAATTCAAACAATCGATATAAAAAGATAAAATGGGGGTTTAAGGTTCACAGAGAGTTAATTATCACTTTCAATATTTTAGTGTTTTGAATCTGTCTAAATGGGAAACCAAAGTTATGTTCACCATGGGTTTTGGGAATTGACAGATACTAGGTAATGCTTGGGATTCTTGAAGTAAGTAGAAACAGTAGATTATCCCTGACGATGATACTGTCTGACTTATCTCTCGACCTCACCAGACAATTTATTATCTAATTCTCTCGAACTTAGATAACTTATCTATTTCCAATAGGATGTTATCTCAGGTAGATTAATCTAGTTACGACATCAATCATTAAACAGAAGGTTGGTAGCTTCCGAGTCCCTGTTGATAATTCACATCCTCTAGTCTATTTCTTCGTTAGAAGCAAATAAAACCTAAGGCATAATCTAATGTTTGCAACCAATAGATTTCAGTCAAAACAACAGAATTTAAAGATGTCCTACTACTCTTTGAATCCGTTAAATGCCTAGTAACCTATCAAACCCTAATCCATGGATCCCATAACTCCGGCTAATGGAATTAGCTGCTCATGATTTGATGAACAAAATAACAAGTTGAATTCACCATAATAAGGATAAACTTACAAATGGATGAAAAGCAACAAGTAGTTTCTTCAATTTGCTCACGAGATAGAAACCCAAAAATAGTTGATAAGTACTTTTTTAAAGAAAAAAGAAAAATATTTGATGGTAAAGATAAAGCAATGTTACGTGCTTCTCTTCAAAAGTTCTTTTCTGATAATTAATGATCAATCACTAAAAAACCCTAAAACAAGTCTTTAAATAGTCAACCCTAAATAAGGAAATAAATTAAATTTTCAGTTTTCTCTTCAGATTGGACGATGATGATCTTGACGGCGTGTCAGATGTCTGACGACGTTACGAGATATCGTCAAAGGTTCTAGTGAATTTTTATTTTCTGACTCTTCAGACGGTAAACCTGATGGCGTGTCAAAATTCTTGATGGCACGTGACAACTGCCGTCACAACTTCACTGGAAATCAGTATTCTCTGCTTTTGGTTGACGGCGATTTTGATACTATGTCACATATTTGACGGCCCTTCCTAAACGTCGTCACATTTCATCTCAGTTTCTCAGGTTCTGTTTAACCTTGATGATAACTTTGACAGCCTGTCCCATATATGACGGCGCTTCAGAATTAACGTCAGCTATACTTCAGCTTATTTACACTAGATTTCTTCTTTCCTTGGTTTTCTCCCCAATCACTTGTATCTGCATTAACACATTAAAAGCAATCAAAAACAACAAAAGTTGCTTAAGACCTCACAATTATTCAGAGTTAAAAGCTTCAAAAGTGTTAGCATCGGCACACACATCATCATGGTAGTGCACGAGACCACAAAGCATGGCTCCTAACCATAGTCCCAAAGTGGAACGATATAAATCAAGGTACATAAGACCACACAGCATGGTACCATAACCCCATGTCGGCAAATCATGATTTCTAGCATTGAGTCTTTCAACTCGTACTTTCTTCGGGTAACCATCTAACTCTCTTTAATCTCATTTTTAATCCTTTATAAACATGCATCTTTCTGAATTCAAAATCTGAAAATCAGAATGAAAATTTGTATTCTATTTTGTTCTATTTTACCATGGCATTATCTGTATAGGTGTTGTCACACCAAGACTTGTAAGTCATATTTCTGAGCCATAAAATATCTTATTAAAGTCTCTTCTTTCAAGCATAATGGTTTGGACCATCATACTTCTAACAATTTACGAAAAATTCATACTTTAAAACATTATTAAATTATGCAAAGATCACTCTTTTCAACATTTCAACAAACATGTGGTGGTCATGTATTTTTGAAAAATCATGCAATTCTTTCATTATATATCTTCAATAATTATCAACATGTAAAACCCCCTTGCTTCAATTCAAAATCATAATCAAGTCATAAAAAATAATCAAGACATTTGTCTCATGTTTCTCAAAATGCATTCGAAATTATCCATATCGTATGAAAAGAATGGGAATTCATAGCAAGAGAGGGATTCTATATTTTCATGCTCTCAATTAAATCTTCAATTCAATTACATACACAATTGTATATGATACAAATCAAATTTAGGAGAAAGGCCTCAAGACCAAAAAAATAATATCATTAATGAATTCATAATGCAAGATTGTAAACATAATTCCAAAACCCCTTTAAAATTTCATGATTTCTATAACTTTAAATCTTATTCGAAGTGTTTTCAACAAGCCCATGTAGTTTAGGAAAAACCCCGTGTACCTTAATTTCAAAGAATTACGAAGAAATCTCAAAAAGATTGGACCTTTAAGATTGATTGCCCAAACCCTAGTTGTTTTCTCCTCTTGTGTTCTTGAAAGATGAATTAGGGGTCTTGAGAGACTTAAAACATTACTAAAAGGCTTAATTTCATTTAAGGATGATTAGGAACGGAATTTGGGTGAGGGATATGACTAAAGTGCCCCTAGACCCTTTAGGAATTGAAATAACGCGTAAAACCACTTTAGATTCACGTCAGATTTCGTGTCGGGGCACAATCAACGCAACGCAACAAGATCGCATCGGCTTACTGCCTTACACGAAAAATGTCATAACTTTCAGCTCGGTTATCGGATTTAGGCAAAATTGGTATCGTTGGAAAGATAATTCAATTTTCTACAATTTGGTGGGTCTTGACCTGAAGAATTCTATGTGTATCGAAAGTTATACACATTCAAAGTAGATCCTTGTAGAATCGAATATCAAACTTGGATGGATGAATGACTCTTCGCTCAACTTTGCTCCAAGTGATTTTTATGAATAATTTTCACCTAATAATCACTTCATATACTAGGAAAAGGATCATGACACATGAATTTAAATATAAACCATGGAATTAGAGCTTACGCACGTAGGAATGACTATTCATTTTCTAGCTTAAAAATGCAGGGTATTACAATAACAGTCGAGCAATGTAGATGAAATTTTCAATAGGCTTATACCTCAAAATTCTCAAATAATGATTATAAAATTTTCACCTGTGTTATGTTTAGTATTTACCTTAAAACGAAAAGATAAACTTCAAATGGATCATATCTCTATAGTAGAGAACTGGCCTTCAACTCAGTAATTTTAAAAAGGGAACAAGAGAAGCACAAAACCTTTAAAATTAGCAATTCGAGAGCGCTTATACACTTGATAATCTGACAGGAAACTGGAAGATATTAACTAGCACCGAGAAAGATATCCGACAACCTATAAAAGAAATATAAAATTACATTTAGTTTCTCTATTCTTTCCATGTGAGTTAAGAAATTATGAAATCACATTTATAGTCTAAGAAGGCATAGTTAGCAATTAAAGGTGAGCTCACCTTGAGAAGTATTACTTCAAGGAATAGCAACAACTATAGTGCAATTGGCTTTAACTATATGAATCCTCATTAACCCAAGGCCTAACTCCATCAACTTGGAATCCCACCTATTTTAACATCTTCAAAAATGATCTACACTTGTTATGTAACAATCTCCATTCACTGTATTATAGAGAACACATGAAAAAATTAACTCACTCATTTCTTAACAAAAAATCAACAAATGGTATAAAAGTACTAAATAAAACTAAACTAATAGCATACCCAATATAATCTCACAAAGTGGGGTCTGAGAGCGTAGAATGTACACAAATGTTACCACTACCTTAGAATGGAGAGGATGCTACTAATAAACCCTCGAAGGAGTATAAAAGTAAAATGACTTTATTAGTTCAAATGGCTGAAACATTTCATAAATTTTTGAAGAATTACTCTCAGTTAATCACCAATACAATTGGAGAAACTACAACTACAATCTGACGAACTAAGTTGCACCTCGAAAATCAGAGAAATTTAAATAACAAAAGATTTAAGCAGAAGAAGAATTAAAATGTTTTCAAAGGATTAACAGTTATTATGTTGCTCAAAATTGAAGTGTCAACATAAAAGGAGTATTTCTTCATTTCCCAAAAAGTCAAGCTAAATACAAATTCTACAGACAATTTAGCAGATTTCGACAACATAAAAATTAGAACTTCATAAGCCCGGAGAACCAAATCTAAGACCAAAACTTTCTAAATTTATTCTTCCAAATCTGAAATCCGAAGAAACAAAATTAAAGATGAATATAAAATTGAATAAGACACATAAAGATCAAAACATTATAAATTAAATCTGAATTTTGAAATGGATAAAGAGAGTGAAGAGGAATACAGAGGAATTACAAAGAATTACTTTTAGGTTAGGCTGCAACAGTAGTTGGAAATGGTTGAAGTTAAGACCTGCGTCAACATGGCTCCTTCATGAGAGGCAATTTAATAACTTTTTTGTCCACCGCCTATTTTGGGATAAGAACAAACTGTTATCTCCTTGTACTTCACTTCTTCCTTATATTTTTTATAATAATTCTAAATTTTACAAACCCATTCAAACAAATCTCAAAATTGAGGAAAAACACTCAGACGAAAAGAAAACTGAAAGGAAAATTACTCACATATACAAATCATCAAACCAAATGAAAGAACATGCAGGAAAAAAGTGAGGATCACTACAAGATTGAAGAAAAGATTGAAAGCTTAAAATTGCAACAATAGTTTAGTTATGTGTAAAACAAATCAGAAAGCAGCAACAACTATGAACGCACCCGAGAAAATGAAGAGCTCAGCGATGAAGAAGATGATCAGATTAAGAGCCAGTTTTATAGAGATTAAATTAAAAATGAGATAGGAATTTGATATTCTGCTCAAAGGCCATGTTCAAGCCCATACAAGAAACTGGTGGAACAAAAGACTAATGAATATACAATGACGTTGCCACATATGCAGTGCAGTGTATAATCACGAAAATAGCCCTTGGGAGGCAAGCTGGTAGTTGCTCCCAAGTGGCTTGTATAAAAAGAGTAAAATGGAAAGGTTTGGTTCACCTATCTCTAATCTCTATCTATAATTTCTAATTTCTAATGTCTACTCAATTAAAAGTATCGCGATTATAAAGTTGTCACGCCTCTAGCCTAGCCTAGGCATGGTAGATAAGAACCGTATGAGTGTCATCTATGTGGCTTGACATATATAATGTACGGAGGACATATAATTTACAAACAATGATAAGGGACTATGTACAATTATGACCACGTATGACAACTAAACACTGTCTACAAAGCCTCTAAAAGAAATTGTAATTGTACCAAAGAAGGTGATCGGGGCAGGACCCCAACATACCCAAACTATAATCAAAAACATAATTAAAAAGTACTAGATGTTTATTCGCTCCAGGTAAGAGAGGAGCTCACCAACTGCTTTACTGAATACGGACGAGTGCCTAGTATAGAACTCTGCTCATCGATACATCTGATCCTGTATTTACAGAAACACAGTGCCCCCAAACGTAGGGATGTTAGTACATATAAAATATGTACTAGTATGTAAAGCAGACAGAATAACAAGTAAACATATAAGGATGCTCAATGAGTCAAATAATAGAATGAGCAACTGTGGATGACTGAATACTAGAACCTCTTATATGAAATTATAACTTATGGAAGAACGGATGACGAATACACCATATAATATTGTTACATATGTATTTACCTCTTTCACTTACCATATAACCACTTATGAACAAATCATCGTTATTAAGGGCCTCGCAATTTGCTTAAGTAATGTCTCGTGCCTGTTTTTTAATACAAATAATCATATGATGGCCCACAAAGGGTACTCTATGTTAAGTGTACCATATGTGTTACCCAGATTCTCCTGACTATGATGTTATACGTATAACCGTAATCGCAGTCTGATGTAGGGTACGCCCCTCCTTGGGACTCACTATAAGGGTCTACCCGCAGGCCATATATGTCATAGATTGGCTCGAGTCAGGGGAACTAGTCCAACCGACTCCAAATACAAATGATGCCACAAGGGCAGGTACGCCACGCATTCGGGCTCGCTATAGTGGTTTGGTCTCAATTTTGTGCATAGAATTATGTCGCGCGTGTGTCAAGCCAAACCTATGATACCCTCCAATCATTAACCTTTATCAAATTGTGCTTCGTATGTCTATGCAAGTATATATTACGGCAAATATTGTCTAGTTATTCAAGTAGTGCTTTCCATATACAATTAACTTCTTTAATGGTGTCAAACTATTATAATGCTTGTACTTTATATCACCATATGACTATATCACTATGTGATCTAATATATTAGTGCGACTATAGTATGGCCATTTATTCTAATTCATAGCATATGACGATATACTAGGTGACTTCTAAGAATTCTTAATGAAGACGAACAAACTCTATAGATACTTGACTTGACGGGAGTAGTACAAATATTTTAACCTCAACAAATTGACGCAAGAAGCATGAATATGCGTAATTTCAGATGGAAAGGATATATAGTCATGTGTTAGGCATATAGAAATTAAAAACTCTATTCATATGTATCAAGTAGACTGTCTCGGCTATTTTAGGAGGGACAAATGATGATAGGTCATGCCTTAAAGGCGAAGGAGGTTTTAGCTTTACATACCTCAAGTTTTGGTTCCACAATATACAACGGGATGCCTCTTTATCATACAATAGGAACTCTCGAGGACTTCATACATAAAGTAGTTTTGTGGGTGTCAAACGACTCCAAAGATTCAATCTACATAGATATAATTCATTCATGTCATACTCGACTATGAAATTAAGTAGTTGGATTACTAAGACATTCTATCGAACGCCTAGTAGACATAAAGCTCCACAACCCTCAACAATGGTTCTTACACAATTAACAACTATTTTCCTTAATAAAGAAAATTCTGCAAACATATTTATATATGAAACAACTTACTTCACTACCAAATAGTTCACCCGATACGTAATTCCATCAATTCAATCCAATTTCAATTTTCCCCCTCTCTTTTTTTTTCCAAGAACCCTAACTAATATAACCCACTTCAAGAGTTAATAAAACTCAAACCAAATATCTCTAATATTCATCCATAATCATATTTTAGAACGGAATAAAGAATTTACCTCTTGGAGCTCAAATTCCAACTGTAGATACTATAAATTACTTCTTGAAATCCTTTGAGATTGCCACAAAATTCTCGAGCTTATGATCCTAAGAACGTAGTTATCCCTTCTCCGTTAACAATTTCTTTTTAATAGTTTAGGTTAAATCTCCTTGTTGAATGGAGAGAAAGAAAAGGGAGAAAGAAACATAAGAATGGAACATTGGTTCTTGTTTTTCTGGAAAGTTCCAGTGAAAGGTAATAAAATACTCCCTTCATTTTCTATTAATAGCAATTTAGAAAAATAATTAACTAGTGGCCCCCACATGTTTCCTATATTATGAAAATATATAAATTTATATATATGTAAAACAAATATAAGGAGGCATCAAATATTAAGATATACTACTCTTCCTAATACTACAATATTAACTTACATTCAGTTTTTTATGCTACAATATAATTATCCCTGAACTATAAGTACCATATCACTCTATATATATTAGGAGCTCAACTTATTCAAAATTTTAAACCATCTTCAAAATTTTTCTAAGGTGTTACATCCTCTCCCTCTTAGGGTCATTCATCCTCGAATGGTACTTGTAGCTTACTTTTAGTTTCATAATTATCCAAAATATTCTCATGATCACTTGATCAACTTTGATTCTACTTCACTCCACCACAATATTTTAAAATTTGGGTAACTCTAAAAAATTTTAAAATTTTCGACAGAGTTTTCTCTGTAAATAGGCCTATCAAGAACCTGTCAGCTAGCCGAGACACATACAAATACGCTTCATAGAGCATCACGACAAATATAAACCCAAAATACATATAAATACGCTTCGCAGAGCGTCACAATAAAGACATTCCAAATTACATAACATACGCTTCACATAGCATCACGACAAATATAATACCCATAGATAATACACAAGGCTTCATTTGGCCTTATTATTGAATGATAGCTATAATCAATATGGTAACTTACCTTATACTCTGCATCTCGAAATTGTATTTACGCAAGTGTCTAGAATCATAGTCACACATCATGTACGTTCAGATGGTTCTTAAAACAAGTCAAGTATCTCGCCATCTGCCCTTGTATTGAATTAACTCACCAAAGAAAAATACTTCAGATTTTAGGGAGAATAAGCATAAATCATATCTTTGAAACATTAGGGTGGTATACACACAAGGGATGTTAGGTGCACTATAGCTCTATCTGGAGGCTATCATCACACTTAAGTCAACTGGATTATCTTTGTATACTAACATAAGAGTCATACATCATTTGCTTCTCATATACACTTAGAGCTCCGCTTGTTGATTTTTGTGGAGCCATGTAATGCCTTTCCTAGGTAATACCTGTCTAATCAATCAAATCATATAGTAAATGTAACATGTTAGCAAATAAGCATGAAATGCATGTGCTTATATAAACATCTGAGCCACAAAAAGGGACCTTGACTAATAAATATATAAATTTTAGCAGATGTATAACTTATGGAGTAGTAAAATATAGGAACATGTAATAAATGTGCAAGTAAACTCTGAAAATCTATGAATATATGGGCTAAAAAAAACTAGCATATGAATAGATGAACTATAGCACGAACTCTATCATTTGATCGTATAGACGAATATAATCTTAATACGTAATACATGTCGCTATAAAAAGTGAAAACATACAACATATAATAAGTTACTTTCAACACATGCGAAGATATAATGTAAGATCACCTAGTACTTGGGTTCTAGAATTGTAAAAGTACATCACGAGCAGGTAAACTAATCATAACACCTAAATGTCTCAATTATAAAACTCACAGATAAATATTTACACACAAACAAATAACCATATTATACAAACAAATAGGTCCTTGATATTTTTAAATGCATACCCTCTGAAACATATGATACTCAAATAACTATACCACATATAAAGTGACATATAAGCAAATGAATTTATGCAACCCAAAAGCTATGAATAACAATCTGGGATATTTACATAACATGTAAATAAATGAACTATATCGTAACTTTTATCGTATCCTTATATAAACAAGTAAACTATGAAAGTGCTTGATACATAAATTTTAACAGTATGGAAACTCATAGTATGTAAATAACTTGAGTATGACCTATGATCATGTGAAATATAATCATTGAGCAGATACATCTATAACCTATAAAAATAAAATATGTATCATATGAGCAACAAAATTTTACATTCTATTCATATAAATTTTGTGAAATGTAAAACACTTAAACAATTACACTTTAGAACATGTGATGTACAAACAAACGACATATGACGATTGGGACATGTAAATAATAAACTTAGGACCTTGAATGAATAGCCCATAATGTGCATGTACGTAGACTGTGGTCAAATATTCTATGAAACATATAATTTGTTCATCAACACTTTATGAAACATGCACCAATACTTTATGAAACAAACTTATAAGCATGTTCTATATAAAACATATAGTATATATACAATGATTCATAAAAATATGTAACCTATAAACAAGAATTTATATTATAAATAACATGTAAGTAATTAAACTCTCATAAACACATAACAAATAAACTAATAAGCCTATGAAAATAAGTAGTATGTAAACAATTAAGTTACCATACACGCAATACATATAATCTTGCAAGCAAGTTAGCTATAACACATACATATTGAATTCATGACAACTTAATTTTGTTGACACCTAGTCCCTATGTAACCTATGAGGAATTTCATGGAGTCATCTAGTCATAATTTTCGTACGAGCATATTTCTTGCTAGTTCCAAATAACACTAAGGCTACTTCTATCCACATTCTCCTATATTTTTTTAAGAGGGGGCGGGGTCTATGTAACCTGATTATCCTTTCTTTCAATCCTAGAATATCCTCCTTCATATATGTTCGAACACAAGAACTGTACACTATAAATATTAGTCTATTTAGTTATCTAACAGGGCAATAACAGAGGATAATGCTTTATAAACCTCTTACTGGAGTAGTAGGTTAAAAAAAATTGTTTCTATTGTTGTGAGGTGTCACATTATTGAATTTGGTATCCGGTAGCTCATATAAATAAGGTGGACAAATGGATAAGCGGGATGCTAAAGACAACATAACCCAAAAACTCTTGTTTATCATATACTTATGGAGTCATTTGTTATCTCTCCACAACACCTAAAGATTAGTCACCTTGGACTTAACAACTGATGTTTGACTATGCTTGACAAAATTTCTACAATCATATAAAAAAATGAACAAAATTATATTTAAGGGTAATCCTACATTTTTCTAAGCCAAACTGTGATTACTAAGTTTATGAAGAAAATGTATCAGGTGAACACATACATCCCATCCCTTCTTCGAAAAAAAAATCTTATAAACTTCATCAGTACCCAAGAAGTACCTAGTTAGGCTGCAAACACACCGAACAAATGAGTACGATCATGTGAAATCAAGTGAACAAACAATCGTTATATCCTAAGAAATTTGTAATCTACTATTAACAATCTATACATCTCTAGATATATTCTTATCCTCATAGCAGATGCATTCTTAAGCATCATTCTAGATCAATGTATCTCTTATCGAGAAGACCTACTAATTGACTGCCAACTCCCACTATTGTATAGAAAGGGTACCAAACCTTATGTGATACAAATATTATTTTTCACGATATGCCACCGCAACCCACTAATACAATATAATCATATTTCTAAAAAAAAAAATTCATAAAAGTCATATTCTAACTAATTCCATTTATACACGTAGTCTAAGATATTCAGACAATATTTTACTATCCATTTGACCACACACTAACACTGTTTTTTTAAACAAATCACAATGGGATAATTCCTGCCTATATATTCCTACAAAATGATAGCACTTATTCCTGATCTTGCTAGCCTTCCAAGAATTCGAACATGCAGGTCATTACCTACTTGACATAATTAAATGCATGTATTTTATGTGGCTGATCCATGTATTCTCCTGAAAAAATGTGCTATAAAGCATCTACGCTTAGTTGACCAGCCAGGGATATCTTTAATTAACATTGACGAGATACATTTACCTAATAGTCAAAGTAATCAATGCATCTTAAACTCATAAAGACCCAATTTAATTGCCTCTACACTGAAATTATACGTTATCCTAAAGCTTATGGGTATGTTACTAAGGAAATGCTAAACATTCTCCATGTACTCAAATCTTATAATTGCTAGAGGGATCACACAGAGAAGCTTTCGAACTTGAAAATCTATTCTTTTACAGCATTTATCTCGGGATATGTCACTTTCTATCTCTGTATTTAAACAACCCTTAACTGAATAATCATAGGAGTAATCCTCATGTCGGACCTACTACAATAACCAACACCGATGTAATTATAATGGTAAATCGACCTGAATCTCTATATACCTTTATTCTACAAGCAAGTGTGAACTTGAAGGGTTAAACTCACCAAGATATCTCGAATCTTAGTTTAAGTTTGCCCCTGGACTTTTAGCTATAAACGTCCATTTGAAAATACTAATGACTGATCCATTGGCCATATTTGAGGTTACCTTTAATAAGATGAATCCGTAAGACGATTAAGCAGAATATGAATTAGAAGTAACTCTTTATAAGCTAGCTTTGTCGCACGATCTAGATCATGAAAGAAGGTCAAAAATCCTAAATGCCTAAGCAGATCCCCCATTATAAATATGGTGCACAACACATTCATAAGTAGTGCTCTACTAGACACGGCTTCGTAGACTTCCTAGGACACTTTAAACCAAGGGATCTGAAACCACTTTTGTCACACCTCTAGCCTAGCCTAGGCATGGCGAACAAGAACCGTATGAGTGTCATCTATGTGGATTGACATATATACTGTGCGGAGGAGTTATAATTTACAAACAATGATAAGGGAATATGTATAATTATGACCACGTATGACAACTAAACACTGTCTACAAAGCCTCTAAGAGAAATTGTAATTGTACCAAAAAAGGTGGTCAGGGCAGGACCCCAACATACCCAAACTATAATCAAAAACATAATTAAAAAGTACTAGATGTTTATTCGCTCCAGGTAAGAGAGGAGCTCACCGACTGCTTTACTGAATATGAACGAGTGCCTAGTATAGAAATCTGTTCATCGATACATCTGATCCTGTATTTACAGAAACACAGTGCCCCCAAACGTAGGGACATTAGTACATATAAAATATGTACTAGTATGTAAAGTAGACAGAATAACACGTAAACATATAAGGATGCTCAATGAGTCAAATAATAGAATGAGCAACTGCGGATGACTGAATACTAGAACCTCTTATATGAAATTATAACTTATGGAAGAACATGTGACGAATACACCATATAAGATTGTTACCTATGTATTTACCTCTTTTACATACCATATAACCGCTTATGAATAAATCATCGTTATTAACGGCCTAGCAATTTGCTTAAGTGATGTCTTGTGCCTATTTTTAATACAAATAATCATATGATGGCCCACCAAGGGCACTCTATGTCAAGTGTACCATATGTGTTACCCAGATACTCCTGACTATGATGTTATACGTATAACCATAATCGCGGTCTGATGCAGGGTTCGCCCCTTCTTGGGACTCACTATAAGGGTCTACCCACAGGCCATATGTGTCATATATTGGCTCGAGTCAGGGGAACTAGTCCAACTGACTCCAAATACAAATGATGCCACAAGGGCAGGTATGCTACGCATTCGGGCTCGGTATAGTGGATTGGTCTCAATTTTATGCACAAAATTACGTCGTGCGTGTTCCAAGCCAAACCTATGATACCCTCCCATCGTTAACCTTTATCAAATAGTGCTTCGTATGCCTATGCAAGTATATATTACAGAAAATATTGTCTAGTTATTCAAGTAGTGCTTTCCATATACAATTAACTTCTTTAATGGTGTCGAACTATTACAACGCTTGTAATTTATATCACTATATAACTATATCGCTATGTGATCTAATATATTAGTGCGACTATAGTATGGCCATTTATTCTAGTTCATAGAATATGATGATATACTAGGTGACTTCTAAGAATTCATAATGAAGACGAACAAACTCTATAGATACTTGACTTGACGGGAGCAGTACAAATATTTGGACCTCAACAAATTGACGCAAGAAGCATGAATATGCATAATTTCAGATGGAAGGATATATGGTCATGTGTTAGGCATATAGAAATTGAAAAATCTATTCACATATATCAAGTAGACTGTCTCGGCTATTTTAGAAGGGACAAATGATTACAGGTCATGCCTTAAAGGCGAAGGAGGTTTTACCTTTACATACCTCAATTATTGGTTCCACAATATACAACGGGATGCCCCTTTATCTTACAATAAGAACTCTTGAGGACTTCATGCATAAACTAATTTTGCGGGAGTCAAACGACTCCAAAGATTCAATCTACATAGACATAATTCATTCATGTCATACTCGACTATGAAATTAAATAGTTGGATCACTAAGACATTCTATCAAATGCCTAGTAGGCATAAAGCTCCACAACCCTCAACAATGGTGCTTAAACAATTAACAACTATTGTCCTTAATAAAGAAAATTCTACAAACATATTTACATATGAAACAACTTACTTCACTGCCAAATAGTTCACCCGATACGTAAATCCATCAATTCAATCCAATTTCAACTTTTCCCCTCTCTTTTTTTTTCAAGAATCCTAACTAATATAACCCACTTCAAGAGTTAATAAAACTCAAACCAAATATCTCCAATACTCATCCATAATCATATTTAAGAACGGAATAAATAATTTACCTCTTGGAGCTCAAATTTCAACTGTAGATACTATAAATTACTTCTTGAAATCCTTTGAGATTGCCACAAAATTCTTGAGCTTATGATCCTAAGAACGTAGTTATCTCTTCTCCGTTAACAATTTCTTTTTGATAGTTTAGGTTAAATCTCCTTGTTGAAAGGAGAGAAAGAGAAGGGAGAAAGAAACGTAAGAATGGAACATTGGTTCTTGTTTTGCTTGAAAGTTCTAGTGAAAGGTAATGAAATACTCCCTTTATTTTCTATTAATAGCAATTTAGAAAAATAATTAACAAGTGTCCCCCACATGTTTCCTATATTATGAAAATATATAAATTTATATATATGTAAAACAAATATAAGGAGGCATCAAATATTAAGATATACTACTCTTCCTAATACTACAATATTAACTTACATTCATTTTTTTTATGCTACAATATAATTCTCCTTGAACTATGATACACTACACATAAGGAATGTACCAAAACAGCCCCAAAACAGTCCACAATTCAAGCACAAACTATGAACCCAACAACTACACAAACTTCCAACAATAACAAGAAGAGGATGACAAGAATACAAGGTGTTTTGAACATCAAATCAGCTACCCAAACTATATTAACAACAACAATATGAATAACAAGGAAGAACAAAAATAATATGAGGAACAACAACACAACAAGACTTGAGATTACAACACACAATGGTTACAAGATTACAAAGAACAAAAGGGATAAATAGATAGACCAAAGGGTTGATATAATCTTAAGAACCCAAGAATGTGGTACTCTTGGACCCTTAATCACTACATACAACGATTAACCTATCTCTTACGTTGACACAAGAGGGACTTTACTTTCTCTAAACACCAACGTATCAACCCATGAATGCAACACTAGTGATTCCACACTAGTATCACCCTAGTTTCGGCCAAGGAGGCCATTCTCACAAGAGAGAGAGTTTCAATGTGTCATACAACTTAAAAATATCATCAAAGTCTAAGTAGTAAATGATCTAACATATTTTATTTATAGTAGGTTACAAAAACTGTGTGAAATGTCCAAAAGACCCCTTAGTCAAAGGCTTCACTTTAGGTTCCCTTGGAGTGTAGTTTGTGGACTATTTTGGAGACTATTTAGGCCCTCCTTTGCACTTCACTTGCACGCTCCAAGTCTCGGGTTCAATACATCTCACATATGTCCATCTCCTTGGTCATTCTCGTATCATCCTCCCCTGCTTGAAAAAGAATTCGACCTTGAATCCGCTCCTTGCAAAATCAAAGAAAGACAAACAAGAAAAATATCCTCATGGCATGAGGGTTAGGATTTGCAAAATACACACATCACATGCCATGCCGAGGTGGAACAAACTTGGAGTATACCCATGGGTTCTTTGTGTTGAACATGAAACCCTTAGTATAAATGGCACAAAGGAAGAGGTCATCATAAACAAAAAGAGTTAAGGAAGAACCTTGCCTTCCTTCATTAGCACCCACAATCAAACATTTCTTGTTGTCTTGACCAAGTATCAAGTGGTAAATGTAGAAATTCCCACATTCAGAGAGGGTGCCGGGGTCAAATAGGAGAAGTAGTCAAGGGCTAAGTTGAGGCTAACCCTTCCTTCCCCTAGAATGTCACTCCCACAATCACGCATGACATTTGCCTTTAAGAGAAGAATAATATTCAAGAATAGAGAGATACGGCCTAGAAGTCCTACCTCAAATAGACATATGTCATCATTTACAATATTTTCATACACATGATCTCTATGAATAAAACTACTAGCAAGGTATTTACCACACAAGATGTTCAAAGAGTCACGTGTACCATCAAGATCAACCCTATAAACACCATCACTAAGTTGAGATTTTTCAAGTACACCACACATATGCTCAAGTAGTGGCATACATTCATGAGTAAGTTGATGTTTATTTACATCCTCACTAGTTGTTGGAAACTCACATACCAACATAGACTCACCTTGGCTCGTATAAGGGTCAACTAGTGTGTGAATACTCTCGTCAATTGGTAATTGAATCTTACTCAAGTTATAAGGGCTAGCACTAGATGGACACAAATTATTCTTGCGAGAAGAATCAATTTCGTCATCTAAAGGATCAACTAGTGCTTGCATAATTACAATAAAAGTTTGGTCCTCCCGCGAGCTAACATCACCAAGAGTGTCACAAAAGTACGACTCGAGCACCTCTACCCTAGGCAAAGCCACAACTATACCTACTTGGTTCCTGCTAGCCACAACACAACATACTAAGTTCATAGGAGTGTAGGGGATAGCTTTTTTACCTCGTAGCTCACATGAGCTACGGCCTTCCTCTTGACATGTGTACGGGTATCTCACTTGCTCCCTTTGACCTACCATACGATCCAACCTTTTATTTGCCATAGCTAGATCTCGGTACATAGTTTCGAGGTAGGCCAAAATGACATTAGTGGCATTGTTGTCCATGGGTTGAGAGGTTGAAGCCGCGGGTTTCTTTGTAATTGTACCTAAAAAAAAAAAGAAGCCTGCAAAGCAAAGCACAAGTTAGTTCGGAACAACCTCACCACACTCTCACACACTTGATCGTATCACACTTGGATTCACAAATGTTGCAAGTCAACTTGTAGTTTGTGATGAGTCGAGGGGTGAGTCTACTCCTTGATGGGAATGGATTCTTTGTTTGAAGACTCAAGGAAATGATGTCCAAACTTGAACCAAGAAATTCTACGATTCAAAAACAAAAAAAGCACAAAATAACGTAGACACAAACAACGAATGCAAAGGACTAATTGACAATCTAGTAAGAGTTTATTAGTTTGTTAATTAGTTCTAGGATCAACTAATGAAACCAAGAATCAACAATTAGAAACTAGAAAAATCCAAATTTGAGCTTAATTATTGACATGAACAGTAGCAAGTGGTGACGTGGCAGTATGCAATTTGTCTCGGGCCCACACAACTTAGTCACAAATTTGAAATTTTCAACCTTCACACAATTTAGAATGAAAGACAATTGGTTTTGAAGGGAAAGTATAAGTCTTGAGTCTTTTGTAAGTTTATTCTCAAAAAAAAAAAAGATGATCTTGACTAGTACTAGTTCCACCAAACAAGGCTCCTTGATTTAAGGATAGTAGTTGAAAAGCTCAATGTCAAGTCTAGGAAGTGATAGTTCAAGTCTTCTCACCAACAAACTTTACAACTTTATCTTCACCTTTTTGAATCAAGTTCGCACTTTTTGTAGTTTAAGTTATAAGACTATGTGAAGAACAAGATAAACACAATAACAATCTTCAAGAACATAACAATAACTTCTCAAGAACACAACAACAACAACAACAACAATCATCCACCAATCTTCAACACACGGCCAACTTCAAGTCACCACAACATTAGTCGATATTATAAACTCAACTTTAGATCTAGACACTTTTAGTGTTGGTGAGAAATAAACCAACATTATAACCATACTAGACAAGCAAAAATATACTAGATCTAGTCACAAAACTCTTGGTCAAGTCAACACCACAAGATTACAAGTTTCGGTCAAGGTCCAACAACAACATAATGTATCTAACTTTGGTAAGATCTTCCCAAGATTGATTTGATTAGAACAAAATCAAGCCTTGAGATTTGATACCAAATGATACACTACACAAGGAATGTACCAAAACAGACCCAAAACAGTCCACAATTCAAGCACAAACTATGAACCCAACAGCTACACAAACTGCCAACAATAACAAGAAGAGCATGGCCAGAATACAAGGTGTTTTGAACATCAAATCGGCCACCCAAACTATATTAACAACAACAATATGAATAACAAGGATGAACAAAAATAATATGAGGAACAACAACACAACACGACTTGAGATTACAACACACAATGGTTACAAGATTACAAAGAACAAAAGGGATAAATAGATAGACCAAAGGGTTGATATAATCTTAAGAACCCAAGAATGTGGTACTCTTGGACCCTTAATCACTACATACAACGATTAACCTATCTCTTACGTTGAAACAAGAGGGACTTTACTTTCTCTAAACACCAACGTATCAACCCATGAATGCAACACTAGTGATTCCACACTAGTATCACCCTAGTTTCGGCCAAGGAGGCCATTCTCACAAGAGAGAGAGTTTCAATGTGTCATACAACTTAAAAATATCATCAAAGTCTAAGTAGTAAATGACCTAACATATTTTATTTATAGTAGGTTACAAAAATTGTGTGAAATGTCCAAAAGACCCCTTAGTCAAAGGCTTCACTTTAGGTTCCCTTGGAGTGTAGTTTGTGGACTGTTTTGGAGACTATTTAGGCCCTCCTTTGCACTTCACTTGCACGCTCCAAGTCTCGGGTTCAATACATCTCACATGTGTCCATCTCCGTGGTCATTCTCGTATCAAACTATAAGTACCAGAGGTGGAGCCAGGATTTCAACGAAGGGGGTTCCTTATTCAAAGAAAACTTAGGATTTCAATTAAGAGGGTTCCATATTCAAAGAAAACTTAGTCGAAGGGGGTTCAACACCTACTGTAACCACATAAAAAATAATTTTAATCATGTATAAATAGTATATTTTTCCATTGAAGGAGGTTCGGCCGAACCCCCAAACAGAAGGCTGGCTGCATCCATGATAAGTACCATATCACTCTCTATAGATTAGGAGCTCAACTTACTCAAAATTTTAAACCATCTTCAAAAATTTTCTAAGGTGTTACAAAAGCTGACAGGGCACTCGGAAGTAAAATATATTAACAACTGAGGAGGTTTGCCATACCTATCTCAAATCACTAATCTCTAATCTATTAAAAGTGTGAATGACTTGAAAATATTGTTTGAACACTCAAGGACAAAATTATCTTTTTAGTTTTCTTCTATATTTATTATATAAATATTAAATATTAAATATATGGAAAAAAAAATGAAGAGAAGTTTTATTTGGTGTAAAGTCGGCTGAAGTCGATTTTCTGAAGTGGGTAAATTATTTTTATGGAAAAACAATTAGTAAAATATATGTTTATATGGAAACCTTTCTAAAATATTATTCAGTGTCCTTTTTGGTTAATGAATCCTCTACTTGTACAAAAAGAATTGTTATTCATGGAAGTAATCACGGCTCCATCACTGTTTGCCGCAATTTGTTTTGTGCTGTCCAGGTTCATAGTATGATAGTTAAAGTTACAATGAAGAACTCTTATAATCTGCCAGATGATTTGGTAAGAGGTATACTAGTAAAATCTCTTTTGCGATTCAAATGCGTTTGCAGAAATTGGTGCGCTCTTATTACAAGCTCTTCTTTTGTGAATGAGCACCTTCATCACAAGGAAAATCCAACTCGTTTCTTAATATACACTCGTGATCCATATCCCTATATTTCTATCAACACTTTTATGCTGCCCGAAAAAATATCCTCCAGTGTTACTCCTATGCTTAAAAAGCCTAGTTATTTACAAATCCCTGGAAAGTTGAAGATCGGTGGTCACGTTGATGGGATATTTTGCTTGAGGTGTGAAAATAGTATGGCTCTGTGGAATCCAGCTACGAGAGAGTTCAGACCTCTTCCACCATATCTCCTCAAATTATGTGGTGGTGATAAATTTGGTTTTGGATTTGATTCACTAAGTTGCGATTACAAGGTGGTGCAAATTGTGGAGGAACACAATTATGTGAAAGAAAGTTGGAATGGGCTTGCTGCCGTTTACTCATTAAGTAACGACTGTTGGAGAAATCTGACATTCAACATTGACATCAATAGTAAAATTTTGTTTAATTCATTGTGCTCGACCTGTGTGAATGGAGTTTATTATTGGTGTACAGCAAAGGCAACTGAAGTCATTCCTCATGATACCTATGAAAAAGTAATACTACTTGTATCTTTTGACATGCATAATGAAGTGTTTGGTGAGATCCCAGGGCCTGACATACTTGTAAAAAGTCTTCATGCTGGTTCTCTTACTCTCTATAACGAATCTCTTTGCCTGCTAGTTCATGGGTACGATGATCAAGAGCGTCCTTCCATTGATATATGGCTGATGAATGACGAAAAGCTGTGGACTAAAGTTATGAATGTGATAGTGCCGATACCTTCGTATTATGACCCTCGCTGTCGTGGGTTTTGGGGTCATGATAAGGTTATTCTTGAACATAAAGGTCGACCTATACTAATCTACGATACCAAATCCCATGAATTTACAAATCTTTTTCATAGAGAAGAGAAGACTAAGAGAACGCGAGTTTCAAGTTACAGGGAGAGCCTAGTTTCCATCAAAAAGTAAAAATGTGTGCGTGTGAGAAAACGAGGACTTTGCCGTTCAGTTGATCTTTGATTGGGAGTATTGAAATAATGTGCACTCTCAAATCTGTTTAGAATGAAGACAGATAATTGTTTGTCTACTTGAAAGCCTCATTTGTTTATATTTCCTAAGCGTCTTCTGTTTTGTTGATTCGTCACTACTTTACGATCAGTTTGAAACACGGGTAATCAACAGCCCTAAAAGTTAGAATGTATGTGAAAATCTTCGTATATGTAAAGTCAACAGAGTTTTTTGGATTTATAGAAAGTGTCAAAGCCATTTATCAGTTGATGCCTCAACCTTGGCGTTCATATGGCAAAGAACAACTGTGTCATTTTCACAGTGGTAACTACAAACATGTTTCGCAAACCTCAACGTAGCTCTAAAGCAGAATGTATACCTCTCTATAGGCATAACAACACAGAGATTTTGAACCTTACCTCTTCTCAGGAAAAGCAAATACTTAAAAAGGAAAAGAATAATTTTTGCGTAATTTGCACCCCAACAGGGAAAACAAATAATGTAGACAAGTGTCTTACCAAAGGAAACTACTAAAAAAGCTTGACTAATGTTTCCATTTATGCAATTGGACAAATAATTAAGTCGTAGTTTCCCCAGTTATGTTCTATACAATTTCAACAAGCACCATAGTCCATAGTTAATGTCCAAATTTAAATACACAATACCATCAATTACTGACTACTGCCAAGTAATTAGATTCAACAAATGCCAGACATAATTGCGCAAAACTCATTTAATCTCACTTACTTGCAATCTTACTGCTATTTCTCCTTTTACCGACTTAAGATCCAACCCCACGGCCAGAGGAACCAACAGAAATAGGGCGTAGGAGTTTTCAGCAAAAAAGAGTTCATCTTAGCAAAATTTTCCACTAGTTGCACAATCTTCAAATTGAGAATCAGGAGAGAACGCTTCTTTTGTTTTGCATCATTATCTAGTCAATCTAGTACAAATATTTGAAAGCCCAAAATCCGAGTTAGAACAAGCAATTTAGAACTCAAGATCACCTCAAAGGGAATGGACAAACAATGTTTTGGGAGATGTGAAAAAGAGAGAGAGAAGAGACCGAGGGAAACAAAGCTAGGAGAGGCCTCGATAGCCATCATATACGTGCAACATAGGAATTGGCCTGAGTCACATATCTCACCCACCGATAAGGATTATATGTCTTTGACTTCTTTGCAATTTGTAAATATTTCACCTGCAAGAAACAACCAGAAATCAGGTTAGAGATATTAAAACAATATATACAAAACCCAATCCATGACTGGTGGAGGAAAAAATATAAACGGTTGTTTGTTTGTTTTTACTAGATATGCAGGGCTATCTGCCTCATGTTTGGGACTCTTCTGAAAATTCGGGTTCATTATTGGTTTGAGCTGAGCTGACACAGTTTAAACAGATAACATTAGAAATTAAATACATGTCCCTCATTGGCACATTCTGTGTCCCAAACCATTCTCTTCCCCTTTAGACGAGTGTTCCCGCCTTTATTATCACAAAGGGAAGAACCTGACAAAAAATCTTGATCATCACCTTTCTGGAACAAACCTTGTTTGATGTGGCTAATTCACACATCTCTCCAGCTAGATTCCTTCAAAATGGGAACACATATCTGCTGAAGAGATGTGGTAGCAAAATTGATAAAACAACTAGTTTGAGGAAATTTTGGTGCAGCTCCACCTCTGTGGTCTCTTAGTTGGTTGTTATCCAAACTCAAAAGGATGTCCTTCTAACAATTACTTCTCCAGAAAAATACGAATGGCTCATTACATTTAATGTAATCCCTTTACAAGAAAGCAGGAGAGAACAAGATCAAAGAGAAAACTAAGGTATAATTGTAACACTCCTGCTAGGTGAGATGCCATTGTCTTGTTCTTGTGACAAGGAATCTAACTTCACAAGCGTTTACCTGAAGCCTTGAAGGATTATACATTGGGATTGTGAAGGTCATGCTCACTGGTCCAGCTTCCTTGGTGATATTTCCTGTATTAGGGACGAAGCAGAATTAGAATAACCAAGTCATGTTGTATCTAAGGGAACCGAAGTGCAGGATACATTGCTGGGATAATAAGTGAGATTGACATATTTCTTCTTCATACCATGTGATTCTTGTGAAAATGTTAGCTTGGCACGTAATGTATGATCTGATACACCGAGAACCTGTTTCAAATTACGGATCAGTAATTATCAGAATAGGTAAGAACTGTTTGAGAACCAGATGGTAGATGGATATATTACCTTCTTCAAACTCCACTCAAGCCTCTTATTGGATTCCTTAAAATCAGTTGTTTGACCAACTGCTCCAGGTTCCAACTCAAAGCTTACTCTACAAATTTATTGATGGTAGACAAAATCAGTTACCACTTTGGTATACCTTCAACATAATAAATATTGCGAAATATAAACACCACAAACTAAATAGTTTGACAAGATTTTAAGAACTCAAGTAACACGACATAAATTTTCAGGTTTCCCCTTGTTAATATCACGCCCTACCAACCATGCAAAGCACACCTGCTAGGCACTCGGGGACCTATATCATATGGTATGGGAAGACCAATTCCCTCTGTCCCTATAGTAAGACATCTTTTGACTCTGTACTTAACTTTGTGAGCTTAACTGATCTATCCTCGCAACGCTTGCATCTCCTTGATGCCTTTAAATGAATCTACTTACTTCATACACACACACACAAAGGAAAAAAGAAAAGACTGTACGACCCATCTTTCCTTATGGGGTTTCTAATGGTGCAGTGTAGCATACAGTGTCATGTGCTTATAAAGTAGCCCTGCAAGACTGCATGGAATCGGGAGCTGTTTGTATCTGTTACCTAATGCTACTATTCAAATTGCTAAAAGAGAGGTTCAGTGTTACATATAATAAATAAATAGAATCCTCTCGCTCACACAAAAAGGCCATAACCCACACAGAAACTTTCAGCTAGCTTTCTCCCTCAAACAAGCAAAATCAGTTAGAAATTACCAGAATCCCTAGTAACCTAATTGACACCACAAAAAAATGCCAGGAAAAGAAAAACTAAAATTTATGAAGATGCTCAGCAGCAGAGTAAAAGTAAAGATTACCTGCTTGTATATGTAGGCAGCGGCATTTGCACCAAGATTGTATTTGCAGTAATGTCCGAAGGAAATTCAGCACGGATCTTCAAGATGACTTCAGCCTAATAGACGAAAAGAAGTTATATTTATCTACATATTTGTAAAACTACAATATAAGAAGAAAAAAGAAGTTACAGAAAGTGCGTACTATCACTCTGTTCTTTGACACAACAAACGTGCAGACAATTACTTAAACCACACTTAGCTACAACAAATTTTAGTTTCTCAAATGGGAAGTAAATAGCGTCTACCTTTAGTGATCCAGCTTCTTCAATCAAAGTATTGATACGAAAGGGAGGCTTGAATTCCTGGGTTATCCTGTAATTCATGACAGGAAATTCACCATCCGGTGGAACCTAATAAAGCAATATGATTTGCATCAGATCACAGGGAAACAATCTTTCAAGAGATATATCACAAAAACATAATAAATATAAGAATGGCATGTTTTCTCTAACATCACGCACCAGAGTCAAGGTCCTGTCCACATCAAAACTATCAAGGTGCACAGATTCATGGAAATTGCAATCATCCAGTATTACAGCTCCAGACCCAGCCGAACCTCCATAATCTGTTAGAAGAAATGCGATGCCATCACTTTTTACGTCGTACCAAATGTACCACATGGAGAAGTGGAAACCAGAAAATGGATGCAATTCAGAGGCAACAAAACTCTCACATTGCAAGACAATTAACATGTGATTGGATTTTAAAAAAAAAAAAGATAATTAACATGTGGTGAAGCATCAGTAAGCCGAGAAATGCAGGAATCCATTAGTGACTAGATTACCATAAACTGATCTCCCACCGGCCCTTCCAATGCTCAGATCCTCATTGAGAGCTAACCTAATTTCTGGATTACCAGTAAGATAGCTCTTCATTTGAATGGTCCCATCAATTTCAGAGGTCAATATATAGCCCTGCATTTGTCATAATGATAAGACATATGTACTAAAAGGAAAGATAGGGCAGATAAACCACCCATTTTACAACTATAAAGAATATATTTAATTGGAATAGTACTTAAAAAAAAAAAAACTTGCTAAAATCAAATGAAATTAAACCAGTCAAATTATTCGTGTCAGGAAAGAATATATATGAGTGCCTCAGAGATGTTTGATTCACAAAAGGAAAAATTTAACCATCCCTAATAATATCTTCTCATAGGAAAACAATATCAATAAGCATAAAGAGGTTTTGGCTCAACCACTCAACATTTTTTACTTGTTTTTTGAAAATGGTAACTGTAACCACTCAACATTCTTTCCTGTGCATTTATAAGTTTCATTTTTGATGTAGCAAATCAAGACATACTTTATCATCACAGCATATTGCTGCAACAGGAAAGAAAGACAATCAAAATTTCAGAATCCAAGCAGAAAACTCACACTTGAGCTGAAAGTAATGCTTATTTTTTCAATTATATCCACGAAAATTTCCTCCCTCTTTCTTCCCCCAGGTTCATTTGCCACCACAGATTTAGTAATTGCAGTCCCTGGCATTCTTTTGGTTCCTTGCTGCATTTAACACAGTCAGTGGCATAAACGAAGGTACAACTGTAAATCAAACGAAAAATGAAGAAAATTAAGATCCGGTCTGGTCCTTAAAAAGAAACACTTCCAAGTTAACATAGAATACCATGAACATGGCAGCAGGACCAAGGGGTGGCAAGCGGCCAGCATCAATCATAATTGGCTCATTAAATATGTAAGACTTTAAGATTTCTGTCGACGTTGTTTGCACATAACCAAAATCCTGTCAAAGAAATGAGAATACAAAGAAAAACTAAGAATATACTCTCAACTTTATAAAGATCTAGATAACTCAGAATTTTCTGTGAGTGCATAATAATTCATAGAACTCAACAGAAAATTAAGGTTAAGGTTGTTCGCAAGACAAATGCCTAATGGGGCAAATCAAACCACGCAGAGTACCAAAAATAAAATTAAAAATTCAGTTTAAGGGAATTATAACTTTCACTACTTCAGAACCAGTCATATATGTCATCTTTGCCCAAGTTTATCATAGCAATATATAAATAAAGACTGAATTTACCGCCAAACTATAAAACCTGACAATACTTTAAAGGGTTTAGGTAGAAACATATGATTGCTGTAGACAGAATTACAAGGTTAAGAAAAATCGATAACAATAGGGTATCAATTTGAGGATGAACTGTTATTGTGGTGCTATGATAATATTTTGAAACCCCAGATTGTTGCAGATAAAATTATTTTTTATGAAGTGTTTTAGATAGATTGATGAAGAAGTTCTTAACTGTTCAATCTTCACTTTTCAAGGGGGGAAGAATAGAATTTATTGGCATAAATTTTAAAACTCAAATTGTCCCTGATAAATGGGCGACGGGTGTAATTCCTTGCAGACTATCCGAGAGACTATAAATGATCATGAAAAATGCACAAGACGTGGCTTACAACAACTTCATCAAGAAGCTCATACACCAGCACAAAATTTTTCCGCAATGAGTCTTCATTTAGAACGCCGAGGTAATCTTTGATTACACGTGAAATCCTCTGGAGAAGCTCCAATACAAGGGAAGGCGACAAATTTGTCCTAGATGTCGCGACAAAAAGCAGGCCAACTACCTTCACATGGAAGTAGTTCACACCATCCACATTCTGCAAGAAAAAGAAGAAGAAAAGAAGACTATTAGCACCTCTCTCAATAGTTGCAGTTTGCAAAACCGAATGCTTTATGTAGATTGAATATACATAATAAACAAAACACTGATCACTGGCAGCTCCCATTTAACAATTATCTGTCAGTTGACAACTTTTCAAGCTAGCATATGTGGGAAGCTTTGAACTGATCAACTCTGTACACGTGCGTATAAAAGTAAAGTGTTGCAAGCTATTGGTGACCTTAGACATACAGGTGAAAAAAAATCAAAAAGGAGTAAATACTCATGACAGATTAATGGAAAGTCTGATGTGCTAGAGAGTGGGCTTTACAACGGTTTATTGAGAACTTCCCTTCACTCATCTTACTATTTCTGAACTGTTCAACATGCACTTGGCGTCAAATGTCTTTCGACAGTGATATGTAGGTAGACTGATCAATGAAGCTCCTCCTTAAAAAGTCTCAAGAGGGAATTCTTCTATTAATTAAGATGAAGGGAGATGACTAACATGCTACGGCCCTCTGGTATTTGGAATTTTCTTTCAGATATAAATGACTGGCAAGGAAGTGGTGGTAAGTTTCCAAGTTTTTCAACTTTTTTCAACAAAAAACATATACGGTAATTTCATCTAATCACACAAGAAAAGAATACCTACAAATACAGGAGGTGCTTCCTCTCCGCCATCTTCTTTCCAAAACTTCACTTTCCGGAAGAAGATCTCTGCACTTCCTTTCGGTACATCACCCCGATCTGTTTTCACGTAAATGTTAAAGAAAACTCGTCAGATTCAGCCACATTTATATTTCGGAGGAGCCAAAAAAATAATAATAAGGACATGATAGCAAAAGAAAGGGTGGATGATCCACGTGAATCATTCATCTCAATTAAAACGAAAATAAAGAAAGAACTGCTGTGTGCAATTATTGTAGTTACAGAATACCACTTCCCTGTCTCCACACCCTTACTTTCCTTTAGAAAAGAAGGTACTTGCTGGTTCACTGTTTCAAAGTTTTTTCACAAGCACTAAAACAGTAAAACCTTGCTCAACAGGCAGTGGTTAGCTTCACAACAATGAAGACCCGAGAATAATAAAATAATCAAACGCCCATCGTGCACTTTGGAACATTTGAACTCCCTCCCTTTCAAACTCCCCCACCCAACTCCAGTCCTAACAAAGATAATATTCAGAATGCAGTTAAATAATCCAGACTTATAAATGAAACCTGACATCTTAAGCTCAAAGTACAACAACAAGAACAATGTACCAACTACCAAGCATAATCCCACAAGTGAAGTCCGGAAAGGGTAGAACGTATGCAAACCTTACCCCTATCTCGTCGAGATAGAGAATTTGTTTTCAATAAAACCTCAGCTTAAACAAGGCCTGATATTTTAAGCTCAAGGTAAGGCAAAGATATTAATCAGAGACTTAATTTGCAAAATATTTCATAATTTGACAAATATAACTTAAACCTGGTTAACCACAATTTCAATTGAAACTGCCAAATTATCCACTATATATCACTTTATGAACCTAAATTCACAATTATCCGATCAATCCATTATATACTAAGCCCTAGATAAAATGTAATGACAGCGGATTTAGCAGTCCAGAACTCCAAAAAACAAAACAACAGCTAATATTCCACAAAAAATACCAATTTTTTTCTTTAAGGAAAAAAAATCAAAGCGATCAACTAATTTAAGCTGGTTAGCTACAAATTCGATTAGCCATAACCTATAGTAGTACAAATTTGATCACATCCGACTGTTCCAAAGTCGTATACTCCAGATCAGCAAACTGAAACTCGATTCACGCGCGCAACAATCCAGAATATACTATGCCCTAGAGTAAAAACGCAATGGCATCGGATTTGACAGTCCAGAACTCTAAAAACCAAATGAACAGCTAATATTCCACAAAAATTACCAAAAAAATTAAATTAAAAAATCCAAACGATCAAATAATTAAGCTCGTTGACTATAAATTCAATTAGCTATATATAGGACAAATTCGATCACATCAAACAGCTCCAAAGTTGTATACTCCAGATCATCAAATAGTCCAGAACTCCAAAAAAACAAAAGAACAGCTAACATTCCATAAAATTAGTGAAGGTGCCCGAAAGCCAGTTCGAACACCGCGGTTGTATATCTAAAAAAACGATAAAAAATTCCAAACTTAAAAAAAAAAAAAAAAACGGAGGGATCAACTAATTTAAGCTCGTCGGCTACAAATTCAATTAGTCATAGCCTATATAGTACAAATTCGTTCACAATCCAAGTGTTTCAAAGTTGTATAAACCAGATCAGGAAAGTGAAACTTGGTTCAGAAGCTCAGCAGGTAAAAATGAAGTACAATTTCAATGTATAACATTACGAATTCGAAAAATCAATAGAATCCGTGAAGCGAAAAACAGAGAATGAGATCTGAAACAAATAAAATGGAATATAGAGAAAAAATGAAAACTCACAGTCACGGAAGACGATGCTATCGCCTCTCTGAGAGAGCACAAAGAACTGTGATATCATTTTTTGAGTTTGCTATTCACCCAAGATGGAGCTTTGCTTTTGTTGGCTCCTCCCTTCTTTGTGTTGATTTACTACCACGTTTTACCAGTGTCAAATAATTGGGCAAACAACGAAAATCCCAGGAGATTAATTAGAAAAATTCATATTTTGCATAATTATTGAAATATCTAACATATATAATTAGTTTTCGATAACATATACTATCTCCATCTTATTTTGTTTATCTTGATTAGATACGAAATTTAAAAAATAAGTCATAAACTTTATAAAATTTACAAAATTATACCTCTTAAAGTTATTTTAATATTTTCGGACGTAATTTTTTCTTTGTAAGAACACATAATTAGCTTTTGAAATATTTTTTAAAATTTCTAGTCTGTTGAGATACATAATACATTTAACAAATATACATTATTTTTTGTAAAGATGTATAGTTAGCTCTCGATATATTTTTTTCGATTTTAGTCGTCGAGATATATAGTTAGCTCCCAATATATCGAAAATATATAATTAGTTATAATATATAATTAGTTCGATTAGTTAACTCTCACATGGTCACGGGTTCAAGCCTTGGAAACAACTTCTAGCAAAAATGTAAGGTAAGGTTGCGTATAATACACCCCTGTGGTGGGGCCGTGCTGCCTTTTTTATATAATTAGTTAGAAATTTTTATAATTAATTTGTAAGATATTTGTATGAATATGATAAGTTAAGATGTATATTTATATTATTCTAAAGAATTTCACCATCTGATTTTTTTCATTTGCCCTTCTTTATTATTTGCTCTTCTTTATTTTATTTTATCTTTTTGAAAAAAGAAAGGATTGTCATTTTTATTATCTGATTTATGCGCCAGATACAAATATATTTTGTTTTATAGTATGAAGTAAATCATATAATAGTAGTATATTTAGGTGCTAGAGCGAGAATATTGGTATAGAGAATTTGTAATTTATCTTGAATTTGCTAGATTGATAAGTGATACGTAACAAAGCAAACAAACTGAAACTAACTTTACTACAAATTATCAAGATAATAGGCATGAGTACATAATACATAGAGTAATTAACAAGATTATTTACAATACGATTTGATTAAATGTTTCTATATGAGTTATGCAATACCGAGATTTTTTGAGTTCATTATTGCATGTATTTGATCATCTAATATCTATATTGAGATATTCTTTAGGTCTTTGGTCAAAATAATCCAAAAAACAAAATAAATTTTATCATTTTTTTGGTTAAAATGGAGTCTCGTAACATATCATTCAATATTATAATTGTTTGTAATTAAAATATTAATTAATATTTTTGTATATATATTTTAAAGCATAACAATAAATATACAATATTTTTAAAAAATACATACAATATAATATATATTTATTATAGGAGGAAATCGACAAAATATAATACAATTTTGTATTAAAACTGATATAGTTACCTTCGCAAAAGTCTTTTCTTTAACCTTTTCCCTCTTTTTTATGCTTTCCTCTCTACTAGAGAAATTTGGTTTTTGTTGGGAGAATTTTTACACCTGAGTCAAGGATTTTTTGAAAACAGTCTCTTTACCTTCAAATTACAGGAATAAGATTTACGACCAGTCAGACCTCACTTGTTCTTATGTATGTATTGTCATCACAAGAAGAACTACAACTCTTTCATAGTTAAAAAGATCTTGTATTACCTTGGATGATGTGAGTACAACCATAACATATGTCACTAAAATAAAGAAAGAAACTCTAACAAACCTTGTTCAACATTCAAATCACATATATTTCCATAAAACATTAACTAAAGACTTAAGTGTGTATACATAATATATACACCTACTATTAATAGCCAACTTAGCTATTCACACTTAAACCATTGTTAAGGTCCTTGTTGAAGCCCATTTATCGTCACCCAAATCTTCGGCCCAAAGCCCTATTTTCCACAACAGCCTTTAAAGCCCTTTTAAGCTGTGCTACATCTTTTTCTCCTCCATTTGCCTTAGCCAACACCACCACCATCTCCGCCTTGGTCCGGCCCCCGACCGTGGCCATCTCCGCCTTGACAACCCGCCCTTGAACCGATCGAATTGCTGACGATATGTCACGGTTCAGAGCCGGTCTGTCCTCACAACAAACCGTAGTTTTAACGGTTCGTTCTTCATTGTCACAATAATTTACAATAACTACATCATTTTCACTAGGTATAAATAAAGATGACAACTCTAGTTGTTGTGCAATATTCTTCCTTAGTTCCTTTAGTTGAGTGACTGCCTCTGTTAGTACTCTTGGCTTGTCCTTCTGCGATATTCATGACAAGCATATACAAAACCATGAGCATCGATTATACACATACAGTAGTAATATACATCAAAAATATGTCAAAAAAAATTAGACTATTCTAGTCTAACATCGTTTGGTTATATGTCATGTTCATTAATTTTTACAGTGAAGATTATTTGTAATTTTCTTTAATTAATTTGATACGACTTACACTATTGCACACCAGAAGTTATGCAATTAACAAAAACAATAAAATATCTAGACTTCAGTATAATTCCACAAATAGAGTCCCGTTAGGGTAAGATGTACCCGGTTCTTGTCCGGTAGACCCTCGGCTCAATAGAAATATATTTGACGCGGGATTGTAAGGAAATAAGAGAAAATGGCAAGATATATACAATCACATATATCATATATGTGCAAAAATATATTCCCTCCGGTATATCATTCCATTTTACGCCATAAACTTTCTAATTTTGGCACATTTCTAAATGGGCTCATGGTTATGAAAATAATTAAAATGACTCAACGTCTTGTAAAAGCTGTAATACATGCGATGCCATATATATATATGGTCCCTCGTGTTCTGCATATATACTTTTGTTTTATTGTTTGGTCCCTTTTGTTCTGCATGCAACTACACCAACATATTTTTATACAACACGGTTCATTTTACCTTAAGCAACTAGCATGAAATTCATTTTCTCGACTAGCTAATTCGAATAATTTTCAAGAGGTAAGACATTTCTTACCGGAAAAAGAATCATTTTCAAGACTCGAACTTGAGAACTTTGTTAAACCAACACATAGATTTTTAAGTGAATATATATAGAGACCGTCTGAGCAAAAAAATTTTATACTATCATATCATCACCTTTATACTTGTTAAAATAGGCATATAGCAATAAGTAGTCTCAATTCTTAACCGACTCGATAATGTAAAAATTCTTTACACTGATGATGATGTATATGTGTTAATAATATAGGCATATAGCAATACGTACGTAGTTTCTATTTTTAATTGACTTGATAGTGTAAAATTTCTTTACACTGACGATGTATATGTGTTAATATAGACATATAGCAATAAGTAGTCTCTATATATTCTTAACTGACTCGATAATGTAAAAGTTATTTACACTGACACTGTATGAATATAAATAAAGGAATTAAGAGAACATACTTTAGGCAGATAAGGAAAGAGTTTCTTGAGAGTATGAAGATGTCCATTGATTCTTTCTCTGCGTTTACGTTCAGCCACAGCATGTGTTACAGCTGAATCTTTTGATTTATTTTTCTTTGTATTACTTGATGATTTTCCATCACCATTTTTCCTTTGATGATCAACAAGTACTTGATGCTGCAAAAATCCATTGCACCCTTGTAGTGAAGATAACATTTTTTTTCACTTTGAGAGAGAGAGAGGAGAAAAAAGAAAAACTCTACTCTTCAAGTAACAAAGAAGGTAGCAAATTTTAAGGGAATTTAAAGAGGAGAGAAATAATGATTAAGATATGATTGAGAGACTATTATTTATTTATTGTTGTTATGAATGAAGATCAGACAATGGGTACGTACAGAAAGATTTGGGTTGATGACATATATATAAATAATTTATTTTTGAGGAAATGAGATCTCTTGTACTAATAAATGAAAATGAATTTTGTGAATTTATTACGTGTAAAAATGAAAATCTCTCGTAAAATAACATAAAATATAAGTGGCCTAAGAACATGAGCGGACCTAGGTAGATTCAAATTTGTGGTGATCCAGCATGGCAACACCCATTAAATCTGACACATAATAGGTATAGTTATAAAAAAAAATGCGTAAAAATTGGTATAAAATGAAAAAAAAAAAAAAAAAAAAAAAAAGCTCCCTTGGAACCAAGAAGATAGCTAGACGCTTTTGTTTCCTGGGCAGAATCTTAAAATTTTGAGTGTCAATATATGTGTTTGAACTTCTCGAGCACCCACAATCCCTAAATTCTAGGTCCGTCACCGCCTAAGAAGTTAATTCTCCTAAATACTTCATTTATCTCAATTTATGTGAAACAATTGAAATTTTGAGAGTCAATCAAATTTTTCTGCTAACAAAATTTCTTCATGGCCTTTCAAATACTCTAAGTTGTTAATTTATATTTTGATTTAAAACATTTTTTACACCATCCTTAAATATATAAAACAAAAATTAAAAAATAATTTTCTTATATCTGAATTTCGATCAAAATTTAAATATAGAAATTTATCTGTATCACAAAAATTAGGACAAAAGTGGATTAAAATATGAAGGAGAGAGAGAGAGAGACAGGCGATGATGAAATTGTTTGGATATTGTGGAACAAGGAAATAGACGAGGCTTAAGAGTGGACTGACTTTTTACCATTGGCGGTTAAAAGGTAAATTATGAAATGAGACACATTTTCAGCTTGATAACCTCACTTCATCATATCCCTGTTTCTCTGTTGGTCATTTTTCGAATTTTGTGAAGAAGAAAAAAAAATATTAATTAATGTGTATTTTCAAGTGTTTTCTCTTGAGTGAGTGGAGGGTGTATCGAAAATAACTTTTCTATCTTCAACATAGGGGTAGTAAGATAATTTGTGGTACACTTTATTCATTTTAGATTTTATTTATGAGATTATACTAAATATATTATTGTTATATATATATTTTTAAGAATACCCTGATGTAAAAGCTCACTTACTATAGTATCATTGTTAGGATTTAATTTATTACATCAATAATGATATCAATCAGACCTCTCTATATAACAATTAGGAGTCGTTTGGTAGAGTGTATTAGAAAGTTAATGCATGCATTAGTTTAATGTGTATTAGCAGTACCTTGTTTGGTATATCTTTTTATCCTATGTATAACTAATGCAAGCATTAGTTATACATTCTATTGTGTATTGAGGTGTGTATTACTAATATCTCAAAATCCATGGCATTAGTAATGCAATGGATCTAATACGTGCATTAACATGCTTAAAGACCCTATTACCCCTCAAAAAAAATTTCGCATCCTTTCCAACATATATATTGAGGGTATTATGTAAAAAAAAAAAAAAATTAAAAAAATTATGTAATTTATATTTTTTTTTAATACGTCAAACCAAACACTGCATAAGAAAAATACAAGCATAACTAATGCAAGCATAAGTAACACAAGCATTACTAATACACCATATTTTACATTATTTTTATACATTCTACCAAACGACCCCTTAAAGTATAAGTGGTATACTACTACATGCTTTCTATAATAGTATTAGCAATCAAAAAGTATTAACTAAATGATTTTTTAAGTTAAAGCAAGGATAAGTTTTTAAAAAATGACACTTATTTTGGACTATTTTCAAAAAGATAGAAAGTCTTTTTGAAAGGATCAGAGGGGAAATATTGTTTGAATTTTACTACCTACTAATTACACAATATACCCAAAAAATTATAAGTATAAAAGGACTTGCCTAGATGCCAACTTTAATATGGATCCTTTAAAACATTAATTTTCACAGTTAAGAGAGGAAATCCAATGATTTCCTAATTAATGATAACCTAATTAAAGGTCCACTTGACTATCCAATGATGATGTGACCCTAGCAAGTCTCATGTTTCTCATGTTACATTGCATTTTTTGGTACAAGTTACATATTGCATAGTAGTAGCAAAGACGGGAATTCAATTAAACAGCAATTTTTTCAGAAATATTCTTTGTGTATTTTGTCTTATAGAACTTGTCCCTTTTATCGTCTTTAATTAATTGTACATTTGCTACACATTTAATTCTTAATCAAGTCTCCTTAATTACGCTATATTCATCAATAATTCTCCAAAATGCTCACATGACCCAATTTGAGAGAGTGTATCTTAGATTAGATAGTACATGATATAGTTGTAATTTATCGAGCATATGACATTAGTAGGATTGTACGAAGACTGAGAATTAAAATAAAAGATTAATAGGTAGTTAAATATTGTCTCGTGCTTCGCGGTGGGACTAGGCTTGGTAGGAATTTGGAGCATCGTGTTTGTCGTAATATTGACCTTATTGATGTAGTTTCTTGCTTTTAATATTTGTTATCATCAGCGGTTGTCCATATCTCGTATTTCAATTACAGCACCATTTCGTTGTTGCTATTGTTTTTTTTTTTTGCATACGTTGCACTGTTTTCTTTATTTAGTTGTCATGTTTTCGTTGTTGTTACGTTTTCTTTTTCATAACTACCTACTTTGATTTGCTGCACTTAAGCTGATTTTCAACTTCTCTACCTCCACGAAATAAGAATAAGATTTACGTACATTCTATCCTAACTCTCGAGAGTTTCCACTTATTGGATTACACTGAATTTTTACTTGTTATTGTTGTTGCATATATATGTTTCTAAACAATAAAATAATGATTTAGTATTCTGAGAGAGTGATTATTAATTAATACTATGAAAAGGAGAGATCAAGAATGAACATATACAGAGGGGACTACTGATAATATGCTAATCAGATTGATACTGAACAGTACTTTTACCACTGCAAATCGAAAGCAAAATTAAATACACCTATTCTTATGAATATATATTATTAGGGACAAATAAAATTAGAAAAAAAAAAAAATACTGGTATGTTGTTTTATTATGCAGTGTTCAGCGGATCAGACTCTCATTGCTTCCCTCTTCTGATTTATTTTGGAATTGAGTTATATATACAAAATTCTATTACATTATCAGTATAATTTAACTTGAATACATTAACAAAATATCAGTATATTTGAACTTGTGGCAGCATGTTAGTTATTTTATTTTCTAGATTACTAATTACATTTATGACGGGCAATTATTTATAATTTTCTTTACGCTAATAGAAGTTAAATGCTTTAACTTGCTAGCTATAATCAGGGACAGAGCTACATTATTAGGTATGAGGTCGGAGAATTTCAAAAACTTTTGCTTTGGCCTTGTGTTTGAGATTACGAAAATAATTAATTAATATTTATAAATATTTAATTATTTCGATTTTAATACCTAAAACTATCTATGAATTTAGTCATTAGCGAGTTCAGAATTCATAAATTTCAAATTCTGATTCTTCCTTTACACTAATAATATTTTCTAAGTTATCATCATAGATGTCTTATTATAGAGAGCTAGCTAGGTAATGTACATCAATATAACTTGATAGTATAAAAATTTATACACTATCATACATCTACTACCAAACTATATGTTCCACGGACACTCCAAAAATGTAACTGCTCTCATGTCGAATTCTTCAAAAACTTACTATTTTTGAAGAGTTCGACACGCACTAAATGAGATTTTTGAAAAGTCTGATCGACATAGCTACCAAATATATACGTAGAGTAAAATTGAGACCATAAAATCTCAGACAGTGTAACACTGCAGAAATATTCGGACCTTCCAGTTTTGGCACATTACTTGACACAGAAATTGTGGGACCCACACAACCCAAACCCCCCAACCCCACCCTACCCCAAAAACAACAACGAAGTTTTGTTGATGTTAACTAGTCATGGGGGGCATTTCATAATTTGCCTCCTCTACTATTGCTCAGCACAAAGAGAAGACTTTTTCTTGTTATTTCCTTTTACTATTTATGTCCTCCATGTTGCATGTAAACCCTACTTCTTTTGTTTTTTTTCATTGGTTTAATTTTTTGGTCTCTCCACTTCTTGATGATCTATTAAAATGTTGTGGTACTTCTACCTACAAGGATTGTGATATGCAGCCACCTTAACGAGAAATCTCGAGTAGAAAAAATCTAAATAGAAAACACTTATTCCTTTAATGAACCTTACATGACGACTCCCTTCTCATACCATAACACAATAACATCCACAATGCAGTCTTTAAAGAGTTTTAGGGGGGAGATATTCTATCTCATTAGTTTTTATGTCTTTAATATTAGGTTTTATATGTAGGCCAATTGACCAATTAATATAATAATATTAAGATTTTTAATATTGTTCTATGTGTCTTCTGAATTGTCACCATAATAGTTTGGAACTAATAACTTCCGCATGATGCCCTCTCGATTTCGAACCCAACACTTTTGTTCCACAGAAAAGCAAACATTTCTTTTGTACATCTAGTGTTAAAGTTAAAAAAAAAAAAAAAAAAAAAATTAGTTCCATTTTACATTGACACATTACAATTGATTGTGGGAGTCAAAAGAGTTTTTTGGTTGACAAACTTTTTCATACGTTGTGTTAGAGGGGTCAGAATTTGAACGAAGGGAGCAATATAATTGATAATAATGTTAGATTACATAGTTTACATTCCATTTTACATAGAATTTAAGTAATTTTTTACACTATCAAATCATTCAAAGAATTTAAGTAAGTTTTTACACTATCAAATCATTCAAAAAATATCTATAGATAAGTCTCCTTAAAAGTTTTAAATCTTGAAAATAAAATATGTTACTGCTAAAACGTATAAAAAAATGACCCGAAGATGTAAAATATTTACAACACATATGTATATACTTAAAACTCTTTTTGTAAAGCCACTTCCCTTCACACAGACACATAGTCAAAGCCAAATAAGATCCTATTTCTAAACAGGAAGATACCAAAACATAAACAAGGGGGAACAGTCTAAAGGCAAAAAAGTGTTCCAACAGATCAATTGTTGTTTCTTCCCTTTCAAATGTTTCATTCATTTCAATTTATTTGTCCTGCTTTCCTTTTAGTCCGTTTCAAATATCTCTTTTCTTTTAACAACTCTTTAATTTCAAATTTCGACCGGACATGTTTAAAACTACAACATCAAAAGATATTTTGGTACATTTTTCTACCTTCTTAAATTTCGTATCAGGTCAAAACTAGACAAATAAATTAAAACGGATGGAGTATTGAAATTCAAATGGAAAAAGGAATGAGATAAAGTGAAGAGACATGGATCTAACCAGCAAAAAAGTGAAGAACCCCTTGAAAAAACCAGAAATTTTGATGTCCTAAGAAACTCCTCTCGTCAATTGTCATGTCACTGGACAATTGAGTAGACATTTATTAGTAGTTACAAGTAGTACTTAGGACTTCATGGTCATAAAAGGCTAAACAATCTCTGAACATGTCTGCTATTTTGACATACAATTTTTACTAGTTTTCCAATGGGTTCCACCACCTGCTCATTACAGCAATGACTGCTTCACTTTGACAAAAAAAATGCACTACAGACATCCTTTACATCCAATGAATGTTCTCTCTTTTAGGCATAACATGGAACCTCCTTCAACTTAGTTTCTGTTTATTTAGGGAACACCGAAATTATTGTTAGTCTTAAGTTAATACCTTCGATGCTCCTAAACGATCTCGCGTAATGAAGGTGAGAGACACACATTGCGACAAGGGTCAAAGGTATCGAATTGCCAAGTCAAATGGATAACTAGGAGTCTAGGACGAGTGATAGTTTAGGTGTGTACTGATAATTTGAGCAAAGTTTCAAGAGGTCCCAAGGAATTATGCGTTTGTTATTCATGTGGTTTCATTTTTCGAGCAAGTTGAATTTTCTTTTGCAAATGTCGGTAGCTTTTGAGTTATCTCGAGACCATATAGTTAAATTGTTGTCCTTCGATCAAATTCATCTATTGAAACCTTTGTCTTCATATGGTAATATACTGGGATGTCTGAAGTTCCATATCAATGTACATTTTGTAACTGTAGCACCAACATCAATCAAGCCACTAGTGCTTGTTAAACAAAATACGTTATCTGTCACTTCCCAATAACAAATATCATCCAGAATTGAACACTAGAAATAGACAATGTCACTCTAGGGTCCAAGAGCAAATTAAATTAACCCCATCAAAGCATTCAAACAACAACAACAACAAAAGAAAACATAATGTGCATTTCTATAATTTGCATTACAACATCACCATAAACATGAGCAGATCTAGAGGCAATGAATGTACCTGCACTTTGTTTGCGGTATACCTGTAATTGAAAATGTTCTAAAATGTATCTGTAAATGCTAAGTTTATACTCATTGTTACAAGAACAAATGTGGGGCATGCTACTCCGCTCCCACTAATTTGTAATCTTACATTCCGCTCTCCTATAACACTGATGGGAACAACACTACACTGATAATTTAGGTTGATATCAAATTCTGAGTTACCGAGGATCAAATAGTTGAGAAACAAAAGCTACTTCACAACACGATCGGCAAATCCAGCAGCAGGAACACCACAAACAACTACTCTGGTAATTGGAGGAAGACGATCCTTAGGCTTAGATGGAGATCTTTTAGGGGCAGAAACGCGTCCCTTGGGAATAACTGGGGATTTTGGAGGAGCGGCAGCATGATCCTTTTTACAAAATGGAGATCCAAAAGGAGCCATCAAACCAAGCTCACGCATAATTTTCACTTGGCGTGCACTTGGTGTAGATTTTTCCGCTGAAGCTGTCACCTGAGTGGCATGCCAACATTACCAATGAGTTAATGTTACTGAATGATTTCATATATAGATATCTATGTACTCGTGTGTCCGAGCTAATAGGATTTAGTTAATGCCTCCAAGTTCTTCTTTGATCGTTTCACCCTTTTTTGGGAATAAGTAATCAGTTGAAGATTGTTTTCAGAATCATTTTTTGGGTTAATAAAAAGAAACTCAAGTGAAAAAGTTGGACAGTGTGATTGTAGGAAAATGCTATCTTAATATAGTGCCACATCAACTAGGAAGCTCAATAAGTGCATGGTAACTCAAGTGCCTAAGATAATCCTGGAAATACAAGTTTTAAGAACAAGTTGTTGGAAAGAGAATCAATAGTACTCACTTCATCCATGGACCCGCTCTTTCCCTTGAGTTCATCTTGAGCTTCACTAGATCTTTTCTCAGTTTTCTGTGGAAGTGAGAATTTGATTTTTATTTTTGGCCTTACTGGTGATTTGCTCGACGAAGGTCCAGAATCCTATAAGAAAAATAAGATTCCCAACATCAAATCTAAGGCAAAAATATTTGGACATGTTACACGCATGATTCAAACAAGGAATTCATGAGACAGAACTTGTCTACTCATAGAAGTTGGAGAAAAAAATTTTCACTACACGTAAGTTCTTCTAAGTCTGTCAGGCTTCTTTTAGCAGCAAGATGGTTCTCCACTTGAGATCTTCATTTACGCTGATCAACCTTTAGCTTCAGAAAACAGGGCATGATTAAATTAAAGAGAACAGAAGATGCACACTCACAGATTTTTTGCTGCTTGACTTGGGTGTGTTCGGCATCTTGTCTGGCTTTCTTTTTCGGCTTTCCTCTTCCTTGTGCTTTTCTGAGCCAGACTTTTTCACAGATTTTTTGCTGCTCGACTTGGCGGTGTTCGGCATTTTATCTCGCTTTCTTTTTCGGCTTTTCTCTTCCTTGTGCTTTTCTGAGCCTGACTTTTCCATAGATTTGGGTGTGTTCGGCATCTTGTCTGGCTTTCTTTTTCGGCTTTCCTCTTCCTTGTGCTTTTCTGAGCCTGACTTTTTCACAGATTTTTTGCTGCTCAACTTGGCGGTGTCCGGCATTTTGTCTCTCTTTCTTTTTCGGCTTTCCTTTTCCTTGTGCTTTTCTGAGCCTGACTTTTCCACAGATTTTTTGCTGCTCGACTTGGGTGTGTTCAGAATTTTATCCCCGTCTCGTTTTTGGTTTTCCTCTTCCTTATGATTTTCTGAGCCCAACTTTTTCACAGATTTTTTGCTGCTCGATTTGGCTGTGTTCGGCATTTTATCCCCGTCTCGTTTTTGGTTTTCCTCTTCCTTAAGCTTTTCTGAGCCCGACTTTTTCACAGATTTTTTGCTGCTCGACTTGGGTGCATCTGGCATTTTATCCCCATCTCTTTTTTGGTTTTCCCCTTCCATATGCTTTTCTGAGCCTAACTTTACTTTTGTTATCTCTTTTGGCGGCTTTGCATCTATTTTTCTCGGAAAAGGGCCTTAGCTGAAACAAACACGAGATGGTCATCAATGAAGCAAAGCATAAAAGTGACCATGCAAGTACACTGATCTGGCAACACTTGACTTGAAACCAAAGATTTTAATGAGCGGTTCATGCAATTACACTTACAATTACCTTCTTGGAATTTCTTGCATTTATTTATTATTCTGACGATTGAATTTATGGGATTTTGGTAGGGACATTTGTGTTAAATTCCTAAATTTCCCAGAGAAAGCAACTGACAAGATTAACACTACTTTCCAGAAGCTGACAACAGCATTAGCATTCAAGGAAAACCCCATTTACCAGGTACAAACTTACGAAGTCAAGGTTTTCAAGACCTTGCTTTTGTTGCTTTTGTCATTTTGCCTAGAGATGACAAGTATTCCTGCTAATAGCACAACTCTTCTTAGAAAACCAGAGAAAAAAGTAAAACAGAAGAAAATCATCGAAGATTATCAGAGATGAAAGACACATTCCTTCAACTTCCTCCTATTGTTTTTGATAGTAAGATAGACTGATGATTGTTAAAAAGGACAGGAAAAGGAACAAAAAAAGAGAATTAATTGTATAAATTGATTGTTTGTCACAAATTACGCACGTTTATAGACGTGAAATGCAGAACAATAATAGATATGCTGCCTCAATCCAAGACATCAGTTATGTGAAATATCACAAACCATTTTCCCCGTTGGGGCACATTTCAATTTGGAGACATTTGAATTTTACCTGGCTATCAACCAGCACTCGTGATGACCCCGGAGCTGGACCAGAAATAGGTTTGCGAGTAAGAACTGATTATTTTCTGTATGTTTATTGCAATGACACCATCTTCAAGTATCGTGTGGTGCCTTATTGGTTGAGCTTAACTTTCTATTCATACAATTAATGTCGATACTTCAGAAAAAAAAATGGCACTAGAATGCTATCCTTCATACGTCCCTGATTGGCTAAGCTAGGACAGAACAACTGCATAATTTGTCCAAGGATTAGATTTAAAATTTGTTCAGATTCCTCTTTTGTGGGTTAAGACTGACATTTAAGTGGGAGGAGGATCGAGGGACGAGCCCATACTCATCGATATTTGAACCTATGCACCAATTGGTACTAGACTACTACTATACCAAATGCACTCCACGAGTGAATTATCTGACTGACTAGACTGATATTCTAAACGAAACCAATGCTATCATAACCCGTGAAGATTTTCTATGTTTTATATAAAAAATCTGCCCAGGTCTAAGGTGATAAAGCCTAATTCGCTCTTTATTGGAACGGGAGTTGTTGGAGAGAGATGACTTATTCCCATCATTCATTTGGACACCAAGTACTTTGAGATAAAGAAGACCATGTACCTTAATTTTTATAAAAGAAAAGAAAAACACATATCTTAGCAACTAGGTTAATACTTCATTGCAGTTCAGATCTTTTATATGTTTGTGAACAGTCACTAGTGGGTTTTTCTGATAACCTAGTCATATTAAGCAGAACTAGAAGGGACATGTTTGGACTTAGCACAATTCTCCATGACCGGTAAAGTAGTCACGGTTCTATTAGCAATGGTTGTTCTCTTGTTGCTAGGTCAGGGACGGCAACAAACTTGCGAAGTATGCATCATATAATCAGTGGCGGAAGAGTCAATACTCCAGGAATTGAAACTTTTGAACCAGAGGCACTTACAGCAGATAAGACATGAAGTTCACTGAATTTGCACAGGAACTGGTACCTTTAGACTTCTCTATTGAATCAAGGAAATTCTCAACCTTTTGATGTCTTATTTGTTGAATCTTTTCTGCAAATTCTCCACTAGAATTTAACGTCATTCCAGCCTGATAAGGCATGGAATGAAATTCTAGCCATGGAATCACCTCGATCATCAGATTGTACAGTCATAAGTCTAGCCCATTCCCATTTTGGGTGGGACAAATTCACTTATTCTTTGATCCCCATTAATAGGAGGGGTGTCAAACTAAGAAAGACCCTAGAAACTTAAAAAGGCTATCTCGAACAATTGTGACAATCGGCTACATTGATGTTATAGGTACGGACTATCACGCATACAACCATACTCAACTTGATGGAATTATTTTATCTTAAAGAGGATCAACAATATGATTTGACCAAACTTTCCTCGAATGAGCTATATGCCTTGAATTGGTTGTGTTCAACTTTTAGGCCCTCCTTTCCACTAAGAACTTTGTGGTTTACCATAAGCTCCCAATACTACTCCTCGGATTGACAAGATTTTTGCATTACTTAGTCAAAGGTTATCCTAGTTTGAGGACTGAGATTCCACTCTCCAAATTTTTGGAATCACAGCATTGAGAGGAAATAGATTTTCAATGCTAAATAGGTGTATCACTACCTTTTTCTCAATACAGCAGATCTTATCCATTGAGAATAACTCATAAGTCCTCTCCAACTTTCTTTAGTATTGATGACAGAGATAGTCAAATTCAATGAAGTGATCCTCTTTCTGGTATCTGAATTGTCACTGGATCAAACTCAAGATAAATCATATCCTTAGGTAAAATTCTTTATCACAACTGCATCATCGCTACACTGTTATCTAAATACACCGATAATGATGCATCTCTGGTCATATTTGCTTCAAGAGATCATCATACTTTGTGACTGAGCAATCTCCTTATTTAGTGCTAATCGCAAAAATTTCAGAAACGTCCTCCCTAGACATTGTTAGAACCGCAAATTTATTGCTGACCTTTTGGCAGCATGGATTACCATAGCCGATACATGATCACAGAGTCCTCTTCACCCAACCACAACCCCCAACCCCCCAAGGAGATGTGTCAGTTCTCCCCCTCCCTCCGAAAAAGGACGTATAGTAATCATTTTAAAACAGTAATTAAAGAGCTACTAAGACTGAAATGTAGGAAACGGGACAGCTAGGAGAATGAAGGTTAAAAGGGCTATGGAGGAGGATGAACAAGATGAGAATCCTGAAGGAAATTTTAGAAATGAAGGGTGAAATGAGAATGTGTAAAGTACATGTTTCCAAAATCAGAAACGTGATAGGAGCAGGTCATAAAGTAAAAAAGCAGTACGATTAGTTTTTCTGTTCCACAAAGAGAAACTAAAGCGACTACCGTCTTGAAGGCGATATACGGGAAGGAAGAAACTAAGAGAGAGATCATATTGATTGCCTTATAAAATATACATCAGTCAATCGACATAAAATATATTATTTTGAAAAGGAAAAATTTATAAATAGATCTAAAATATTACTATACAAAAACCAGAAATATGTATGTGAAGTCATTTGTTATGCGCAATGTTGCCTTCTATGTGATGAATTTATTGGGGGGCTGACATTTATGGTGATGCATTAACTAGGTAAGCTTGTCTTTCTCTCATACAGTTAATTTCAACACACTCTTTGAAAGTTCCGATCTATCAGGATACAACACATTATTAAATTAACGACAATTATACATACCAAAAAAAAGGGGGTCGCCAGGTGCACTAAAGCTCCCGCTATGCGCAGGGTCTGGGGAAGGGCCCACCACAAGGGTGTATTGTACGCAGCCTTACCTTGCGTTTCCGCCAGAGGCTGTTTCCAAGGCTTGAACCCGTGACCTCCTGGTCACATGACAACAACTTTACCAGTTACTCCAAGATATTAAGTTCAATATATATAATCATATGATACCGATTCACACACTCTTCAGTGTCCAACACACACAATGTAGACGCTAATTACCTCTCACCATTTCTAATAAAGCTAAAACAAATAGACTAAAATCCTCCATCTTGCCTCCTCTGGACATAATTATAAGAGCATGCTCCAGCGCTAGCTAAAACATCATCAACAATGATAATCTAAATATACTTTCTTTCTTTTTTTAGCGAATAGGCCAGCGGGCCTTAATTTTATTTGTAAAATAAACTTAACCAAGTTATGGGCCGGGTCGAAATGATCAGTCCCCAAAGTGCAACAAACAAATATATAGCATTTGTACAGACATAACAAATATATCCTTAGTTGTTGTCTTCTGTTCTAGAAGTCTCGATTTGCAAAGCATCGGTGCCTCCGCTACTTTACTCTCCTCTCCAATGCTCCGGCGAGACGAACCGAAGCCCATGGTAAGTTTCTCTCCTCTTCTCATCTCTTTATATCTTGCTCTGCATAGTTTTGAGCTCATCTTTTGGTTTTCCCGATCCACATCTCATCTGCTGTAAATGGTTTGTGGTCAGATCCACTTGGAAGGAGCAAGATTTCTGCACTCTTTATACTTTGTGGATGCATTCCCCTGGTGCAGGTTCCATTTTGTTGTTTCTAGCTTTCGATGCTGTGTATTTATTGTGCCCTTGCTGTGCGTCTGTGATTTTCTCATGTTCTTGGGCTGTATCATCATCTGATAGCCTTTGCTTTGATCCTTGGATTAGGACGCTGACTCTTGTCTAAGTTGAGTAGCTGTTTCCCGAGTTGGTAATTCATTAAAATTGTTAATTTTGATTCTGCTTGCCCTTTCAGATGCCAAATTAGCCAAGTAACCGGCCAGCTGATTGCCTTCCCTGTATGTTTTCTTTATTTGTACCTGGCATTCTTACATGAAATGCCTTGTCTTCTATGAGGACTCTGATTTTCCAGGGTATTTGCCATATTCCATCCAGAATGTTTTTTAGAACCAAGCAATCCGTTTCCACTGTTATTTGCCTTATGTTTGTCACTACACAATGTTCAATTGCCTCCTTTATGTTGTGGCCTCTGCTTCTAGATTTGCACCTTCACCAATCTCCTCAGCCTGTGCATATACGAGATCTCCGTCCTCATTCCTCAAGCAAAAACCATAGGTGCTACTAATTGGATTTCCCCTATAGGCTCCATCAGTATTGCATTTCAATCCCTCCTTAAGGGGGTCCAGGTGATCTCCTTATAGAAGATTCTTGGTTTGTACCAACCAAAGTAATTCACCAAATCTGTCCAATTACTTGGGATCTGAGTTAGTGTAGGGTATAGTGCTTTACTCAGCTGTCAAATGGTATTAGTAAATAAGTAGACCATCCTATTGAAAGATGTTTGTTTGGGGTACCCTTGGGAGTTTCTCCTCTTCCACAATTCCCAAATTATGATGATTGGGACTGAGATTATGAGTCTCATCTTTGCCTTGCAAGGCACTGTCCACCATTTAACAACCAATTGTGACAGTTGTCTTCCTGAGCAATCAATACCCGGACATGAAGAAATATAACTCCAAAGCTTAAAAGCTATAGAAGCAGTTAGCAAAATGTGAGTAATTGTTTTCAGTTTAGAATTTGTGCAACACCAACATTTGGATACCATAGCTATCCCCATTGAGGTATCACATCATCTGCTGGAACTCTAAACTTCCAAATCCTCCACAATAAGAATGAAATTTGAAGGGCTTTGAGGCCAAATGTTTCTAAAGATCTGCCCCTTCTCATCTATGACTCTTATGTCTTCCTATGCTGATTTGACTGAGAACTTGCCATTTTTCTCTAACATCCACCATGTGCTATCTAGTTCTTCAGTTTCAAAGCGGCGGGGATATATGCCATATAGTGTGATCTACCACATCTGTTGATATCTTTATCTCCAATTGATCCCTGTTTCATCCATTTGCATCTGCAAATATCTTCACCGCAATCTCCTCTACCTCTGTAGATTCTGGTATGACATAATACAAGGCAACAAGGAATGTCCAATTGTCAAACCATAAGCTAGCATTCCCACTCCTAACTTGCCACCATATCTGGTGCTCCACCAATTCCCTAACTGCAGCCATCTTTTTCAAAATAGGGATCCATATTTAGCCTGAACAATTAAAGGATGATTCTTCATGCAATACTTATTTACCATGTTTGAACTCCATTGAGAAGCCTTTGTTCTAAAACTCCACCACAATTTACAACAAAGGGCATATGAAACATCGAATAAGGAGCTGAGTCCCAACCCCCCTCCTCTTTCCCATCTTCTTTTGGTAAACAAAGAGCCTCCCATCTCACCAATGCTTACTTTTGCATCCAGCAGTGTTGTTCTAGAAGAATCTTGCAAATATCTTGTGTATCTGTCTTATTATTCTCACGGTTCGGTTTACTGCAGACAACAGGTGCACAAGAACACTTTGCAGGACATCATTACTAAGAACTACCATTCCCCCCAATGATAGCAGTCTCCCTTGCCAAGAATGTAGTCTATTCCTGGTCTTGTGAATTAATTAATCATAACAAGCTATCCTATTCCTGCTGTAGAACATAGGAATCCAAGAAGCGTGAAAGGAAAAGTTCACTGCCTAATTCTGGTCACTTTTCCTATAAACCCTCAACTCAAGAAATGAATTAGGCTATACGGATCATCTGTATAGATTCTGGCACATTTGGGTCAGTCCCATTTCACCAAACAAACAAAATTCTCCAAAAATCTCACCTATACAGACTAACCCTCATTTCAACTAGTTGCTATCGACTCAAACTTCCATTCTTCGCTAATACTGAAATTCATTCATGATCCTTCCAATGATTCTAATCAACCCTTGAATCAGGCTATACAACAACAACAACATACCCGGTGTAATCCCATGATTGGGGTCTGGACAGGATAGAGTATACGAAGATCTTACCCCTAACTCTCAAGGTAGGGGGTTGTTTCCTATAGACCCTCTCTATGAATGAATGAACTAGGCTATACGAATCATCTACATCTTTTCTGCTTCATTAGGGTCAGTTCCATTTCATCAAATAACAAACTTCTCCAAAACTCACACCTATACACACAGAGTCTATTTCCGATAGACCCTCGGCTCAAGGAATGAGTGTATGGGCTATATGAATCCTCTATATCATTTGGGTCAGTTCCATTTCACCAAACAAACAAAAATCTCCAAAAATCACACCTATGCAGACTAACCCTCATTCTAACTAGTTGGTATTCACTCAAACTTCCATTCTTCGCTATGTTCACATTCCTCAAGAACTCAATGATTCTAGTTGAAGTAGACTATACAACAACAACAACGACAACAACATACAGTCATACACACGGTAATCCCACAAATGCAGTATGGGGGAGGACAGAGTCTACGCAAACCTTATCCCTACATCGTCTCAAGGAATGAATTAGGCTATACTAATCCTCTATATCATTTCTCCTTCATTTGGGTCAGTCCCATTTCACCAAACAAACAAAATTCTCCAAAAGTCACATCTTTTACAGACTAACCCTCATTCCAACTAGTTGCTATCAACCCAAACTTCCATTCTTCACTAAATTCACATTCATTCAAGAACCTTCCAATGGTTCTAATCAACCCCAAAGTCTCAAACAGTTAAACATACATCTACCATTTTTTTTAATAACATAACCGTGGTAACTAAGCCAGTTTTTGCACACCTCGTCTAAATCCACGGATACCTGACACCTCTTAAACAAGCATCTACTAAAAAGTAACAACATTTCATATAAATTCAACCAAATTAACACACAAAAATAACAAAAAAAAAAAAAAAAGGAAGCAAGAAGACGTACCGACTAAGAAGGTGAAATCCTTCACAGAATAATCAAGATATATTACTAGTATCCATTTTATTTGGGGGGAAACTGTATTTAGATTTTGGGGACGAATAAAAAAAATGTTAGTCTACTTACTTATATATACTGATGGGTTTTTCAACATTAATTTCCACGTCTTTTACAAACCATTTGGACTTTGTAGGGTACCATCTGATCTATGTGTAGTCTAGTCTTGTCATTCTTTTCTTGATTTTACTATTTAGGGTCGTGTTTGATAAGAACTAAGAATTCACTAAATTTCGAAAGTAGTTTTAGAATAAATTTATTTTATATTTAATTGAAATAAAATATATGAGATAATATATTTTTGAATTAGTTATTTTGATATTACAGTATTACTTTTATTCACCTTCACGATTTTAGCTTGAGGGTGAAATAATTAATCTCGTAATAATTAATTCTGAGATAATAAATTTTGAAATAACTTATTTTCAATCAAACGAGTACTTAATTCTTTCATCTTAATTTATGTCATATATTTAACTTGATATTAAAAATAACAATAATAATTATATTGACGATCAAGCATAAGTGTTAAATTTTAGTTATTCTTTCTAAATTAACACTATTTTAAAACTAACTAAGAAAAATATGTCATGTAAATTAAGACAGAAGAATTAAAAAAAAAATAACAATAATATAGTAGATCGACTGACTAGAAGTTGTAGAAAGACGTGAAAATTACATGATCTCAAAAATACGGAAAAAATAAAAATTGAAATTTTATCACTATATAAGAGCCTCTTTTTCCTTTCGATTCCTCCCTAAAGTTTCAATATATTTCTTCTCAAAAAAATATATCACATCGATTGGGAGAGGAATGTATAACATGAGAAAAAAATTAAAATACTCTCTTTATTTTTTCTTTTTAAGAAAAAAAATTAAAATATTCTTATCCCAAATTAAATGGATACTAGTAATAAATCTTGATTATTTTGTGAAGGATAACTTCACCTTCTTAGTCGGTACGTCTTCTTGCTTCTTCTTTTCGGGTGTTAATTTGGTTAAATTTGTCTAAAATGTTGTTACTTGTTAGTAGATGTTTGTTTAAGAGGTTTCAGTTATCTCGTGAATTTAATCGAGATGTACGAAAGCTAACCTAGATACGACGGTTATATTTTTTAAAAAGTAGATGGTTGTTTAACTGCTTGAAACTTTAGGGGTTGATTATAATCATTGGAAGGTTCTTGAATGGATGTGAATTTAGTGAAGAATGGGAGTTCGGGATAAAATGCATGAGATAATTCATTTTAAAATTACTTATTTCGGTATTGTAGTGTTATTTTTATTTCACCTTCACGGCTTCACCATAAGTGTGGGATAATTAATTTCGAAATAACTAGGTCCGAAATAATTAATTTTGCGATAACTTATTTCCAACCAAATGATTTCTTATTTCTTCTATGACATATTTGACTTGATATTTTAAAAAAAAAAGTTTGTGATCAAGCATAAGTGTTATATTTGTGTGGTTAAATTTTAGGTATTCTTTCTAAAGTGATATTATTTTTAAAATTAATTGAAAAAATAGATTATATAAATTAAGACGAAGAGATTAAATAAGAAAGGAATAACAATAATATATCATATCAAATGATACAAACAATAAGTTGTAGAAAGACATGAAAATTACATGATCTCAAAATACTAAGAAAAAAAAATGAAGTTCAAAATTTCATCACTATATAAGAGCTTCTTTTTCCTTTCGATTCCACCCTAAAGTTTTAATACATTTCTCCTCAAAAAAGTATATCACATTGATTACGAAAGAGGAATATATAACATGAGAGGAAAAATTTTAAATACTCTCTTTATTTTGTCTTTTTAAGAAAAAATTTAAAATATTTTTTTTATTGTACATTTAAAGTCATTCTTACTCTTTCACATGAATAAGTACTCATAATTCTTTATGTTTATTATATTGATGTACTTTTAATTCTCCCTTCAATATTTTTTTTTTCGTCAAGAGGTTCAGCGCTGTTATTAGTACCTAAGAGGTAGAAATAATACCATATATTTCTTTTCTTCGTTGGGGAATAAAATTTGGGTATACGTTTAATTTGATTAGATAAGTTTGATAATAATCTTTCTTCTTTTTTTTAATTATTATTTCTGTCATATATATAAAAAATGACGTATAATTAGTAAAAATCTTATTAGCCTGAGCTGAATATATCATATACAAAATTGTGGATAAAAAGTATCAAAAGTATATCAATATTGCAAACATAAGAAACTAGTAGTGCTTCGTATGAAGATATAAGGATGTCTTTTTCAGCACTATGTCCCTTAAGCAAGAGGTTGGGGGTTCGATCCCCGCCTCTCGCGAATGGAGCACATTTTGTGGCCAGTTCTCTACTGCAAAATACACTGATCGAGGAACGAAAGATTAGTCTCACGGCTGCCAGCTGTGGGGATACCTTGGAAAACCAAAAAAAAAAAAAAAAAAAAAAAAGGATGCCTTTAATTTCAAGGTCAATGATTTGGTCAAATTTTAAATTTTCTGTCAAACTTTAATTGAAATAATATTATATGTTTATTATATGATAGATACCCAAATTCTCTATTAACCAAGTTCTATCTTCACATGTTCACACTCCAAAATTTAAATTTATTCATAACTAGCTGGATCATAATGACTATGATTTGCTATGAATTTTATATGTTTGGGTGAGCTTCTTTTGTATATTCAACTAGACATTTATCAATGATTGTGCCTTTTTACAATTTTTTCCTTTTAGGCAACAATTAAAATCCATACTCAATTAGTATATTTACCTGAAATCAATATAACTTTAGGTAAACACATAATGTTTGTCAAAAAATCTGTAAAGATTTAACTCATTTCATTTTTTTTCATTCCATAGAATTTTATTGTGAAAGATATTCAATATTTTCATGTCATGCCTGAGTTTGGATGAGCGGACAAGTATTCTATAAACGCATGTTATACAAATGACTTATATGGTAAGCAGACGAATCACTATATAATATAAATGGAGCAAGAAATTGTACATATACAAAATTGACCGGTTGTCCACACTATTTTAAACAATAAGTGAAACTATAATACATATAACAACTTTGTGATATCCACGAAGCCTTGAACAATAGTGATATCATTCATAGATAAATTTATTAAGTAATAGTTTATATCCGATAAAAAATTATAAGTATTTAATTAAACTTGATGATTTTAAGCGAAATGAACTATATACACACAATTTTATTTCTAAAGCTCATAAAAATAATAATTCTAAAGCTCGTAAAAAAAAATGTAAATGAAAACATTGCATATCTTTCCCCTCCCAAAAGAAAAAACTCTATGGAATGGAGAATAATGAAATGAGCTATATTTTTCACAAATTTTATAATAAATAATATGTGCCTAGCTAAGAGCCTAAGATTACAACGATTTCAGCTAGGTTTAATTATAGAGCTTATGATTTTATAATTGCTAATAAGAAGGGAAATTCAAGAAAATATTTAGCCACTAATACATCTCTTATTGAATATATACGAGGATTTCATCTAAATATTTAACATTCATAACAAATCAAAAGTTATGTGTAATAGCTATAACAAATTAATTATGATCTAGTTAGTTACAAAAAATTTTAAATTTTGAAGTGTGAACGTATCAAGACAAAACTTGGTTAATAGAGAATTTGAATATGTATAATGTAGAAAATATAGAGAATTATTTTAATTGACATCAAAAAAATTAAAATTTGATAAAATCATCAATCATGAAAAATGATGCACAATCTACCCGACTCAGCTTAAAATTTGCCCCAAATTTAATAACTAGAGAAAAAAAATCTGACCAAGAAAGTAAATCTAAACTTCTTACTCCAGATCAAATCATAACCAACTATTTTCCTCAGAATTCAGTAAAGTTTAACAAATCTAGAAGCTGCTCATTACTAGTCAAAACTAAAAATGGTGTTACACATTTTCTCTCAATTTCTTCACTTAGATAAATATCTAGAACTTGATCAAACAAGTTCTTTAAACCACCAATGATGAATAATACTGTCCATCCTTTCATTTAATTCAAAAAGATTGTGTCTTTCCGAGATTTTCACAAGCAATATTAATTAATCAAAAAATAAATAAATCCACACACATTTTTTTGTGTCCATCCTTATAAGTATTGATAGCTTTTTGTTTTTGGGTGTGTGGATTTAGTTATGTCTTGATTAAATAATATTAATTGTGGTTGAAAAATTCAGAAAAGATACAATTTTTTTTGAGTTAAATGGAAAGATGGCCAAGATTATCTGATATTGATACTCTATAGAGCTTGTTTGATCAAATTCTTGGTCATTTTAAGTTTTGACTAGTAATGGGCAACCTCGAGATTTGTTTAAACTCGACTAGATTGTGAGGAAAATGGGTGATTATGACTTGATTTCGAGTAAAAAGTAGATTTGGGTCGGATTTTAAGTTGGGACAGATAAATTTTAAGTGGATTCAAATTTAATGGGTGAGTTAATAGATTTTTGATTGATTAAAATTGAGAAAAGACATTAAAACCCTCCTAAACTTATCGACAAGTCTTACTTTAGATCCTAAATTAATCGGGCAACTATTTACCTCCTTAACAACTTTCAAGTGGATTTTTTACCGCTTTAAAAAAATTATACCACTCTCACTACGGAGAATGAAGTACACACGCCCCACATTTGAGCCACGTCAGCTCCACGTAAATAATTTTTTTTAAGTAATCCTTCAAATCAATATATATCTATATATAACATTTCCTCTCCATCGCCCCTACCCCCACACTGTCCCCACTCCAACCCCACCCCAACCCTTTTCCTTCATTTTCCTTGAATTTGCGTTTGCCCCCCACCCCATCCCCAAATTCGCTTCACCAACTTCCCCTCTCACCCACCCAAACAAAATCCGTTTCCTTCCTTTTTCTTGAATTTGAGAGAATTATCAAATATATGTTAATGAAGGAAGAAAGGAAAAGATGGTTGAAAATGAAAGAAAAAGGATGTTGATAAAATTGAGGTCTAATTCCTAACGTGAAAATGGAGTTCCTTGTTGGAAAAATGGAGTTTCTTGTTGGAAAAGTGGAGAGTCCATGTGCATTATTAGATTTGGATTAGTTGAAAATTAATTTTTGAATTAGTAGATTGAAAGTTTGATCATTAGTTGGTGTTCTTTTAATTTCTATCTTTTTTTTTAACTATTACTTAAAATTTTCAATCAAATATGCCTTAATCATGAATTAATTTGGTTTGTTGAATGAATTCGAAAAAAAAAATAAAGAAGGAGAAGAGAGGGGGTGGTGGGGTGTGAGGAAGATGAAGGAATTTTTTTTTATAAAATTTAAAAGTGGGCCCCACCTTTTTTCCACTTTTTTTAACCATTTACGTGCTGACTTTTCTGACTTTTGCCATGTCAGCAATTAGGATGGTAAAAAATTCACTTGAAAGTTTTAAGAGGATAAATAATTGTCTGATTTGTTTAGGATCTAAAGTAAGTTTTGACGACAAGTTCAGGGGGGTTGATGTCTTTTCTCATTAAAATTTCAATCTATAAAAAGCTATTACTTATTAAACATTGACCATGCTAATCATTTATCCTAAATGATTTGTTAGGGAAAAGGGCAAAATAAAGTCATATAGATGGATGACAAGGACATTTTTGAGCTAGATATCCGATCTATCTATTTAATGAAATTTTAGGGCAAAATAAAGTTGTATAGATGAATGACGGACATTTTAGAGCCGGATGGAATGAATATATATTTGTACCATTCTCAATACTTAAGAAGTTATTTGGTAGGGTGTATAAGAATAATACCAAAAATAATGTATTAGTAATGCTAGTATAGCTTGCATTAGTTATGCTAAAATTATTTTCTATGCAGTGTTTGATTTGATGTGTTTAAAATAACTTGCGTATTTTTAAATAAAAATATATTTATAAAAATATCCTCTACAAATATAATGAAAATAATGTGAAAAAGGATTTTGAGGGCTATTACGTCTTTACACTTGCTAATGCATGCGTTAAAGTCTCTTGCACTACTAATACCAAGGTTTCTCATGTATTAGTTATGCATAACATAATACACAATAGAGTGCAAACATAGGTTGAAAAAAGTGTATCAAATAAAATATTAGTAATACACAAAACTAATACATGCAAAATTTGATATAATTCTTAAATATCTGATATAATAATTAAATAATAATTATTTAAGACAAAAGGGTTAAAAGATAATTTTGCTTATTGCAAAATTTTTTAATGAATGACAAAAAATTCAAATCACTTTTCTCACAATTGAAACAGTTGCATTTAATCAAATTTTAAAAGATAATTCATGTAAAATCAGAATAACTAACCAATTTCTTGTGACGGAATGTAATGATCCAAAGAATTTGTTCAAATTTATAAACAAATCAATTTCAAATTATTAATTGTACATGTGTCACTATAAACAAAAATCACAAAAAAAAAATCTCAATTTACAATTATCTATCAAGAGTACGTATAATTTATTATTTTAAACTGCAAGAACATACTAAAATCACAAAAGAAAACTTGTCAATTAGCAACTGTCTATCAAAAATACATAATAGTTTATTTTTGTAAACATAAAAAGATATACCAAAATTTTAGAGAGCTTACTTCAAATCCTAAGCAAATTTGTCTCTTCAATCATAAATACTATTAATATTTTTGAAAAAAGAAACTTCTCAATAAGCAATTGTCGATCAAGAATACATGATAGTTTATTATTGTAAACTTCAAGAATATACTAAAATTTTAGAAAATTTACCTCAAATCACAAACAAATTCATCTGAAATCATAAAAATGTACAAAAATATTGGAAAATGTACCTCAAATCATAACTAAATTTGTCTTTTCAAGCATAAGATATATCAAGATTTCACAAAGCACCTCTTAATTAAGAAATGTTCATCGAAATATATGATAATTTATATTATAAATTTCAAAGATATACTAAAATTTTAGAAAACTTACCTCAAATCACAAGAAAAATCGTCTCTTCAATCAAACAATTTTTTTTTAAAGAATACATTCATTCTGAGCGGATTCAATCTCATTATCTTGAGGTTTTGCTGCAGTTGCCTATTGATTTCTGCTTTGATCGTGCAATTAGAGACTTGTATTCTCTATCTGTCTATATCTATAATCTATATTGATAGTCAATAGGCAGCTACAACGAAACCTCAAAGTAATGAGATTGAATTCATTCAAAAGGAATGTAGACTTTCTTAATTTCTTTTGTTTGATTAAAGAGATGAATTTTCTTGTGATTTGAGGAAAGTTTTCTAAAATTTTAGTGTATTATTTAAATTTACAATAAATGAATTACCATATATTTTGATAGACAATTCTTAATTGATAAGTATTTTTGTGAAATCTTGATATGTCCTGTGATTGCAAAGATAAATTTACTTGTGATTTGAGGTATTTTTTTTAATATTTTAGTACATTCTTGAAAATTTCAAATGAATTTGTTTGTGGTTTGAGGTAAGTTTTCTAAAATTTTAGTATATTCTTGAAGTTTACAATAATAAATTATCATGTATTTTTGGTCGACAATTGCTTATTGAGAAGTTTCTTTTTTCAGAAATATTGATAATATCTATGATTGAAGAGACAAATTTGCTTTTTGAGGTAAGCTCTCTAAAATTTGGGTATATCTTTTTTATGTTTACAAAAATAAACTATTATGTATTTTTGTCAGACAATTGTTAATTGAGAAGTTTTCTTTTGTGATTTTAGTATGTTCTTGTAGTTTAAAATAATAAATTATATGTAATCTTGATAGATAGTTGTTAATTGAATTTTTTTTGTTTATAACGACGCATGTACAATTAATAACTTGAAATTAACTTATTCACAAATTTGAACAAATTCTTTGGATTATTACATTCCGTCACAAAAAAATTGGTTAGTTCTTCTGATTCTACATGAATTCTCTTTTAAAATTTGATTATATGCATTTGTCTCAATTGCGAGAAAAGTGATTCGAACTTTTTGTCATTCATTAATTTTTTTTGTAATAAACAAAATTATCTTTAACCCTTTTTTCTTAAATAATTATTATTTAATAATTATATCAAATATTTAAGAATTTGAAATTAATTAAAGTTCTTATTGATTATTTAGGTAAGAAAGTAGAATTTTACCTTATTTAGAAAAATAATTTCTACAAATCAAAATAACTACAAATTTTGTCTAAAAATTGCTATTTTTAAAAAATTAAATATATTTAAATAAGGATCCTATACAAACGACTATCAAAATTTGTCCAAATTGACTAAATTTTAATTCAATTTAATTTGATTTAATCCTAATCCCAAGAAAATCAAAGTCGCAAAATTACCATCAATAAGGTTACAAATTCACACCAGTTCTTTAAAATTTGTACTAATAATATAACGTAAATAGCAAACTCTGTGGTCAGTTTCCTACCGCAAAATGGCTGACTGAGGAACGGAGGATTAGTCTCACGGCTGTCGGCTGTGGAGATACCTTGGGAAACCAAAAAAAAAAATATAACGTAAATACAAGAATTTATTTTGCATATACATTTATTGTTAATTTAACATGATACTCTCTTATGCCTTTTATATGATTTGTATGAATATGTTAGTTTTATATTTAAGAATTTTTCATATTTAATAGATTAATTATTTTATTTTTTAATTTAAACATATTTTATTTTATAATATCAAAGGGATTTTGTAAATTGAACTCCTTAAAGCGAGTTACACATGGGGCGGGTACGATACCTTCGCAAATCAAACATATGAAGTTATGATGTTTTTATTTGAATGCTTATATGATGAAAAATGAAAATGGTGATGAGAAATGGAAGAATCATTGCCTCAAAAGTTTTTTCTATTAATCATCTTTATTTAGTATCATTTCTTTCTTTATTAATTGTACTTTTAATTTTGTCACTGTGAAAACTAAAAGCAAGGAGCATTTTCATTGTTTTGCCAAAAGAAAATAAAATAAAATTAGAGAGGTTAAGATAGGGGCCATTAAAAAAATAGAATATGGTGTACAATAGAAGTGGAAAATGCAACAAATTCTTAATTCTTACACATAGGAAATTTAAAAAGATCATTTTATGCTATTCAAATTATAAAAGGATAACTAAACCAGAAATTATCATCGTGTTTATTTTGGTCAATGGGACAACAATTATATGTCATGTCACTTCTTTTTATATATTTCTCACAAAAAAAATACTTTGTAAATATCTCTTTCAAAATTCTTTGTTCAAACACATGTCAATGATTCCCTAAGGTATGCTTAAGAAATGTCTCTCTCTCTATATATATGTTTGATTGAATTTAAGTGGATTTTATACCCGTATATTTCCATTTCCTTTTGATTAAGCATATTTAAAGAGAATCATTTTAATAGTATCTGGTTTAACTGCTAATCAATTCAAGAGCGCGGTTTATATTTGGTGGAGGCAAAATTGAGAAACAAGATCAGATTTTGTAGCTTTTGAGATTTGTCAAAGGAAATATGCCTTTCTCGATATCTTGGGGGTTGGGGCCACATGTGACAAATGAGTTTTAAAATGAGGTGTAGGTGACACAAGTCTTAATCATTAATTGGAGGTGACAATTACTTTATTATGGATTAAGAAAGTTGAGGAAGTTTGAAAATAACTCACAAGTTTTTAAATTTACACTTTTATCCCAATGTTTACCTAAAATAACGAAAAACAAAGGTGTTTTTCTCTCTCTTCTCATCCATTATTTTTTTCTCTTTCTTAGCGATTTTTGTTGTTCATTATTTCTGCTGCTTTATTCATCATCTTCTGCTTCATTATCATCATCTTCTACTTCATTATCATCTTCATCTTCTTCTTGTCGACCATTTGTTGTTTTTATTGTTGGTACAACGCTATTACTGCGACTTGGCCAACTTCTTAGGTCAAATTTTGTTTACTATATCACTTTCCACTTTGACATTACTTCATAAGTGACTTTGGTAAGTAAAATTATGTTTTTTATTCGTATTTGTCATCTGAATACACTTCTATTTTTTCAAAAATGGGTAGAACCCCGATCATGAATCCAACATAAGTGCCCACAATTTAAACAGATCAATCATCTGGTGCATCCGATGAGTAATATGTTGCATTAGAAGATTTATCTGTTGCATCAGACTGTTTATCTGTTGCATCAGAATGTTTATCTGTTGCATCAGACGTTATCTGTTGCATTAGACGTATTATCTGTTGTATCAGAATGTTTATCTGTTGCACCAGACTAATTATCTGTTGCAACGAATGATTAATCTGTTTGGAACAACACAAATCAGCCCCTGCCACAAATCCAACAAATAACCAATATGTTTCAACTCTTGCTATTGCTACTGGATTCAAAATTATTCCTTACGTCCAATTACCCGTCCCAATTTCCTAATTTGATTTCTCATTTTACTTCTCTTTTTCATTAATCAAGAAAAGATTTTTAAAAAATCTATGTTTTACCCTTTGCATTAATCACTTTTTCTTCAAATTAAAATGGAAACATCATTTAATAGGTGGACTGTATGCCGATTGACATTAAAATCTTTCTTCTATTATGAAATTTTGATTGAATAACAAACAATGATTATTTCAAATACGTCTACTGTCCCACCAACTGATCAGTGGGTTATGGTAAACTTGACATGTTATTAATTACTTTTCTTAATCAATATGACATCTCAATTTGGGACGGGTGATTTGAGATGGAGGGAGTACAAATTAAAACATCAGATCCAAGCAACAAACTAGTCATCTGTTGAAACAGACTATTTATCTATTGCATCAGACTTCTTATCTATTGCAACATGAGTAATCTGTTTTGAACAACACATCAGCCCCTGCCACAAACCCAACAGATAAATCTTGCTATTGCTACTGGATTCTAAATTATTCCTTTTTACGTCGAATCGTCGACATGTTTGTTGAAAAGATAATAGACAGAATGAAAATTAAATATGGATTAAAACATCAAAAATCAAACATATTTTTTTATTAAACAAAAATAAATAAAAATACATATAATAGATTAAAAGAAAAATAATAATCTAATTATTATTATTATTATCATCATAATCATTGCCAGCCGGCCAATCTTCAATCGAAAGTAGCATGGCCCTCCTCAGCCTACGTATCTCGCGGAGCATTCTTGCTCTAACTCCTCCCAGTTTCCATTGCAGGTCATGAACTTGATTCCGAAGTTCATTCACGGCGTTTTGCAGAAAAGCAATGTCCTACACTGGGTCAGCCATAATCTTCTAGAGTGTAATATGAAAGACGATATGCAATAAATAAATAGAGTATATTTGAATGAACGATTGAGTAAGGGGGGACCTATTTATAGAGGATTGAATTTGAATGAGAGGCGAAAAGGCGCGACTATTCACCTCCATTCATTAATTACATTTTTGATTAAATTAAGAAAATAAATATTGTGATATAAGTTGTGACTTTTCAGATTATTATTATTAATTAGTTCTTTCGAAGAACCGTTTTTATTGTGTTGTGGCAACAGATTCTATATCTGTTGCATCAGATAACACATTTGTGACAACAGATATATTATTTGTTGCAACAAATATAAAATATGTTACATCAGATAACCTATCTGTTGCAACATATAATCTAACTATTCACCTCCATTTATTAATTACATTTTTGATTAATGTGAAAAGTAATGACTTAATCAAATTAAAAAATATTGTGATAAGTCATGACTTTTCAGATTATTATTATTAATTAGTTCGTTCCAAGAAACGTTTTTATTGAGTTGTAACGACAGATTCGATATCTGTTGCATCAGATAAATCATCTGTGACAACAGATATATCATCTGTTGCAATAATAGTGAACCTGTTGCATCAGATAATATATTTGTTGCAACATATAATCTACTTTTTTTTTAAAAAAAAAACTATCATCATATCATTAATCCAAATTCGCTTACTTTTTTATTTTATAAATAAAAAAAATACCTTTTCAAATTTCTTAATAAAATAATAACCATTTTATTATATAATAAATAATTTTAAAAAACAAATTCAAAAACAAAAATGGTGAAAAGTCATGATCAGTTATTAAAATTAAATAACCGTTATTTTACGGTTATAAAATGTGTTTATCATTTATTTTCTTATTATTTATTTACGAAACATTTTTCATATTGAATAATCGGAAAGTCATATTTTTTTTTCACCCTCTCAATAACAACAATAACCCTGTTTTATTAATAGCCGCCAGGTGCAACATATGATCGATCTGTCGTAGTAGATTAACCTCTGTTGATACAAATTGCTCAATCCCTACCACCAACAGTCGACACGTTGAGAACAAGAATAAACAGAATGATTATTAAATACTAAATAAGAATTAAAAATTCAAAGTCGACAACAAAATGAAATGAATGTTCATAGATTTTTGAATCCCTTGGGTAGATCCGATATACAAAAGGAGAAAAATACATGAGCTAAAATAAAAAATATTACCTAATTATTATTACTACTATTATTATTATTGTCAATCGGACATTTTTCATACGGCAGCCTTGCTTCGAAGTCAGCCAAATCTCTCTGGAGTTTATCAAATTGCCTTTGAAGTTCTCGCATGGACTTGATAGCAATATTCTTGTACGAATATGGATCATCCATATCTGTAAGGAGAGACCTATTTATAAATTATTGTATCTCGGAAAGAAAAGAAAATTACTTTAAAATAAATCTAACAGATAGGTAATTTGTTGCAAAATATATTCTTTCTGTTAGATAACTTACAAACAACATACTGACAATCTTTTGTAACAGATGTATATATCTGTTTGATTTCCGCAACATGTTGATCAACCGTCGTAACGGATCTCTCCAATTGTTTGACAATATAAACAGACGTGTCATCTGTTGCAACTAGCTAGTCATCTGTTTATTTAATTTAAGCCATAGATGGGCTAGGAAGAATAAGGTGCGTGCAGATGGATCCACTATCATATGTGTGGGAGTTAAGTATGTATTACTGATAAGTTCACTGGAACAACACACACAAAGTATAATATTTTTGTGAATGCAGTTTTTAACTGATTAGGCATTGATCATTTAAACAAGATCCTTTATTGTACCATTAACTTTGGTGGGATCGAAATTGATAAGGCTGAGGACCTCATGAAAATGGTGCAAATATCCTGTTACGAATTATTGACGGTTGTTACTCGTGTTTATGCGTGTCAGGTTTTGAGAAGGGATCAATATTTGTCGTCACTGCAGAGAACCAATAGCAATTAGACTTAACTTTAAGTGTGCATTAGACCCTTAGAGGGCCCTCGAAGCCTCGCACTGTATCAAACAAGAATGGAAAACCAATAGAAATTCCCCTGGCCAAAATTTATATGGTTGGGTTGCTCGCTCGGGGTGAGGATTATATGCCAGAAGGTGCGGTAGAAGAATACCTTTGAGGTAAAATGGGTGGTTGATGGAAGGCTATATCATCTGAGAGCTAATTGAAGAGGAGACATAAGGTAGAAAGTAACTTCTAATGAATCTGACCGATGGAATTATCTTAACAGATGTGAAATTTGAATCAAGTGCAAATATGAAAGTGTATCCGATAATGTAACTTCATCTGTTGCCTCTATGAAAGAAAAATAATGCAGATGGACACTTGCTAGGGAGCTGCGTGGTCGAGATTATCACCTAGATAGAAAATAGGAGAAGACCAACAAAGCAGCCTCACGGGCATCGAGGGTTGAAATGATGTTCAGTAAGTCTAGAAAACTTACATCAATAACAACTGCAGTTAAAATAAGGAAACTAAGCGAAGTCGACAATTTTTGAATTTTAAATTTCATCCCATGCCTTCTTGTTTGTGTTTTCGATCAGGTCCACTGTCGTTAACCTGATCGGAACCACAAACGAGATTGAAAGGCAAATAGAGTATCATTACTTCCTTAGCAATATGGATTAATTGATTGTGTTTTCTTGCCTTCGCATGCTTTCAACATTCCTTGGAGAAGATTAGATACTTGCTGTAGTATGTGAATCTCGATAATTTTTAAGCTTGCCTCCAGCTTGCTGATTCTGTATTCAAGTTGGTCGTTGCTATCTTCAAAGTTGGTAAGAAGTTCCTCATCTCTTATGAGCTCGATCAGGAACACTACCTTTAAAGTTGTGGCATTCTAGAAGACCTTTAGAACACTTTCTTCAGAAGCCTTGAAGGATACATGGAGGGTTGCTGTGTTTGTTTTAGGTCAAAATGTGTTGATGCACGTTGAAGATGTGGTCCCAACAGTTGAACAACACACTTTTATCGAGCATTGCTCCATGAATCTTGCTCAACCAATTTGATAAATTAGTAAGCATGGAGTTACATAGTGTGTGATCTAAACCGACTCTACCAAGCCTATCAAACGTTATGAAACTCCGAGCTCATTACCCTATCAAAAAAATATGCCCGAGTTAATGCACAAATCAAACAAGCTCAATCTGTCAGCCTTTCTGTTGATCACTCTTCTCCAATATAGATGATAAGATATCTGCTTTACAAAAGTCTACACCATCGCTAGACATACTTGCCTGGGAGCAATCAACAAATATCTTCAGATTAATTGCTCCAGGTAAGCATGTCTGGCGACGGTGTAGACTTTTCCATAGCAGATATCTTGTAATCTATATTGGAGAAGAGTGATCAGCAGAAAGGCTGAGAGATTGAGCTCGTTCGATTTGTGCACTAACTCGGTCATATTTTTTGATAGGGTAATGATCTTGGAGTTACGTAACGTTTGATAGGCTGGGTAGAGCCGGTTTAGATCACACACTACATAACTCCATGCTTACTAATTTATCAAATTGGTTGAGCAAGATACATTGAGCAACGCTCGATAAAAGTGTGTTGTTCAACTGTTGGGACCACATCTTCAACATGCATCAACACATTTTGACCTAAAACAAACACAGTGACCCTCCATGTATCCTTTAAGGCTTCTGAAGAAAGTGTTTTGAAGGGCTTCTAGAATGCCACAACTTTAAAGGTAGTGTTCCTGATCGAGCTCACAAGAAATGAGGAACTCCTTACCAACTTCGAAGACGGCAATTACCAGCTTGAATACAGAATCAGCAAGCTGGAGGCAAGCTTGAAAATTATCAAGATTCACATACTACAGCAAGTATCTGATCTTCTCCAAGGAATGTTGAAAACATGCTAAGGCAAGAAAACACAATCAATTATAACCATATTGCTAAGGAAGCAATGATACTCAATTTGCCTTTCAATCTCGTTTGTGGTTCCGATCAAGTCAATGGCAGTGGACCTGATCGAAAACACAAACAAGAAGACATAGGATAAAATTTAAAATTCAGAAATTGCTTCCTTCACTTAGATTCCTTATTTTAACTGCATTTGTTATTGGCGTAAGTTTTCTAGACTTTTTGTATATCATTTCAACCCTTGATGTCCGTGAGGCTGCTTTTTTGGTCTTCTCTTATTTTTTATCTAGGTGATAATTCCGACCACGCAGCTCTCTAGCAAAGTATTTATCTGCATTTTTTTCTTTTAGAGAGACAACAGATGAAATTACATTAATGGATACATTTTCAGATTTGCACTTAATTCAGATTTCGCATCTGTTAAGATAATTCCATCGGCCAGATTCGCTAGAAGTTACTTTCTACCCTATGTCTCTTCTTTAATTAACTCTCATATGATATAGTCTTCCATCAACCATCTATTTTCCCTCAAAGGCATTCTCCTGCCGCACCTTCTGGCGTATTATCATCACCCCGAGCGAGCAACCCAACTATATAAATTTGGGCTAGGGCAATAACTATATTGGTTTTCCGTTCTTGTTAGATGCAGTGCTGAGATTTGAAGGCCCTATAAAGGTCCAATGAACCCTAAAAGTTAGTCCAATCGCTATTAAATCTCTTTATAATGACACCAAAACTTGATTCCTTCACCATGCTTGACAAATAAACTTGAGCAACAACCAACATTAAATCTTAACAGGGTATCAGAACCATATTCATGGTTCCTCAGCCTTATCAGTTCAGACCTAACAAACTTAACTGTAAAATTGCAGACATCTTGTTCGAACGATCAATGACTAATCAGTAAAAATAGCATTCATAAAATCTATGCACTCTATGTGTGTTTCCACGATAACGTTATCAGTAATACATACCTCCCACATATGAAGTAGTTCCATCAGCAAGTAACTTATTTCTCTGAACCCATCTTTACCGCAGCCTCTTGTAATGGTCCGAAAAAATTTGATCAACTGTCAGTTCCTTCTATCTACAAAGAAGAGGAAAAAAATTGATGTCACAAAAAGAACACTATCCATCTGTTGCAACAGATATGGAGTCTGATGGAATACATCAAACCAACCTTTCTAGTGGTTTGATTTATTCCACCAGTTTCTCCATCTGTTGCAACATCAACAACATCATGAACATCAACAACAAAGAAACATTAACATTTTTTCTAACAACATCATCAATAACAAAGAAGTAACATCCTTTGTTCCAGAACCATCAACAACACTACACCAAAAGTTCCAACAACGCCAACCCCACTAACAACATCAATAACTGTATCAACAATAAAGAAACAAATAAAATACATACAAAAAAAATGATACTGCCAATTAGGCTTTTAAAGTTCTCCTAACAAATAACTTTTTTCGCATTTTATAATAAAAATTCTCGGTTTGTTTATTCAACACTTAAAAGTTCCTTCAAATTTTTTTAATAAATATGATATGGGTAAATAGTAATTAAATAAAAAAATAGATGTAAATAACTTGCAAAGAAGAAGACGAGAATGAAAGAGCAATAATGAACGATACCTTAATATCAAAAAGGGGATCAAAACAATAATTTCAGTAGAGAAAAGATATGGATCGGTTTAGATCCGAAAGGGTCTTTATGAGAAGAGAAGAGAAAAGAGAGAAAAAAAGTTTTGACCCTAAAGAGGAGTGAAAGAAAAAAGATGATGAGAGTTGAATAAAATAAACTGCAGCTGAAGGAAGAGATAAGATAATTTCTGTAGATGTATTGTGTACGTAGACGTGGGGGTTTTCAATATTCATTAATTAATATTCATTAATTTCTTTAATAATTTGAGGGGCACGAGGAAGACTAAGACTAGTAACATTGAAAAGATAAGACAAGACTGCTCAATGAACTCACTTTTGAGATATCCAAGAAATATTTTTTGCCGCCTTTCGTAGTAAGTGCTACTATTTGATATTATCTACTCGGACCAGAAACTTTCTTTGAAATTAAAAGAGAAAAAAAGATTTTCAAACAGATATGTCATCTGTTGCAACATATATAAATATCTATTTAGAAATCTGAACAACTCGGTCATCTGTTACAACAGATATCAATATCTGTTTAAAAATCTCAATAGCTTAGTCATCTATGACAACAGATGAAAATGTCCATTTGATAATTAATTAAATCAGATATGTCATCTGTTACAATAGATATAAATATTTTTTAAAAAATTTTCAACAGCTCAGTTATCTGTCACAATAGATGTAAATGTCTATTTGATAATTAAATTAGATATGTCATCAGTTACAATATATATGAATATCTGTTTGAAAATTTTCAACAGCTCAGTCGTTTGTTGCAATAGATTTTATTAAAATTGATTTAGGTAGAACTAGGGATAAATGAATGAGCTTGCAGGGTTAACTACAAATCCAATCGAGTCTTTGTAATTGCATGGCGTTCGTATTGCGTTCATCCTAACTCGAGTCGTCGATCGATCACTCTGAGTTGAAATGAGTTCTCATCAACTCAATGTTAGGATAGTGATAGTACCTAAGTTTATTTAGGTGGAACTAGGGATTAATGAATGAGCTCGCAGGGTCAACTACAAATCCAATTAAGTTTTTACAATTGCATGACGTTGGTATTGCGTTCATCCCGACCCGAGTCATCGATCGATCACTCTGAGTTGAAATGAGTTCTCATCAACTCAATGTTAGGATAGTGATATTATAGGTGGTACTAGGGATGAATCAATGAGCTCGCAGGGTCAACTACAAATCCAATCAGTCTTTACAATTGCATGGTGTTGTTCTTTCTGACCCGAGTCGTCGATCGATCACTCTGAGTTGAAATGAGTTCTCATCAACTCAATGTTAGGATAGTGATAGTACCTAATTTGATTTAGATGGAACTAGGGATTAATCAATGAGCTCGCAGGTCAACTACAAATCCAATCGAGTTTTTACAATTGCATGGCATTGGTATTACGTTCATCCCAACCTAAGTCATCGATCGATCACTCTGAGTTGAAATGAGTTCTCACCAACTCAATGTTAGAATAGTGATAGTATAGGTGGAACTATGGATGAATCAATGAGCTCAAAGGGTCAACTACAAATTTAATCGAGTCTTTGCAATTGTATGGTGTTGGTATTGCGTTCATCCCGACCCGAGTCATCGATCGATCACTCTAAGTTGAAATGAGTTCTCATCAACTTAATGTTTTAAAATCTATATCTTTTAAAATTTTTAAAATTAATTAAGATCAATTCAGACCAAATTAGCAATTTCAAAACTTGTCATTCTTTTCCAAAATTACAAATCAACCCATACAAATCATCCATTTGCGCGAAATTTTTTTTATTTCAAATCTTAAGTTCTCTCTCTTCTCTCTCTCTCTCTCTCTCTCTCTCTCAGGGTCTTCTCTCCCTCTCAATAATTAAAACAACAACTACTCAACATATTGCTCAACCTTTCAAAATAGGTCGATTTTCTTCCCATTTATGACTACATATAGTTGTTTTTTTTTACTTCATTCCCGCTTGTATCCATCGTTTTCTCTATCTTCACAGGTAACAACGTTCTAGAAGAGTTCTACATTTGTTCTTTATTCTAAAAAATAGGATTTTTTAGTTAATAATGAAAAAAAGATTTTGAGTTGTATTATCTTTGAGAATGGGTTAACAATTTTGAGTCTTGATGCTAAAAAAATAAAAAGCACCCGAGAAAATACTAGTTTTTCTCTCAGTATTTTGTTGACTGTCGTGGTATTATTGGATGGTATTTGTAGTGTTGTTGGTGGCTGTTGTTGGTGGTGTTGGTATTTGTATTTTTTGGTGGTGGTGTCGGTGGTCTTGGTGTTGGTATTGGTGGCATTGGTTGTGGTGGTGATGGTCCATCTATTGCAACGGGTGGAAGATCTGTTGGGAGATATTAAATAGGTCTTCAAAAAGATTCCCCATCTGTTTCAACTGATGGGTTATCCGTTGGAGTATTTTCTTGTAATGTAGCATAGAATAATTTATTAAAATTTTTCCATCTGTTGAAACAGGTGGAATATCTGTTGGGAGATATTAAATAGGTCTTCAAACAAATTCGGGTTCTCCATTTATTCCAATTGATGGGTTGTTCATTGGAGTATTTTATTTTTGGTTATGTGGTGTAGAATAATTTATTGAAATTTATCTCACTTTTTTTTAAAAAATTATGCAGACATCAAATGCAATGTATTTTTTATTTTTCTATTGTTTGTAGTTAAAAGATGTCTTCCAAAAGGAAAGAATCTGAAAGTGGAGACAGTGGATCAACTTCTGATGACCAAACAAAAAAGGCTAGAGTACAGATAGTTTCGGAGGAAGTTCCAGAACAATCTCAGCCAGGGCAAAATGAAGCTGAGGAAAGTGATAAATCCTCCTCACCAATGGGGCGTGAAATAATATCGAAATTCCAGCATGATTCTGTCAAAACCATTAGTATTGACAAGTTTTGAGTTGCGATACCGATAAATAGCCCTAAAGTAGTATTTGGTGATCTTGTACTTAAATGTCAGTTGGGGAAACCTTTTGATGAACTTAGGAGTATTATGAAGAAGGAAAACATAGATGGACTTTTTAAGAAGAGCTGTTTTGCACACTTTCTTGAGCTGTCTGGGCCCCGCCCTCTCCGTTTCCCAATGATCATGGTATATGGCCTTATCAAGCGCAGTATCAAGTATGCAGGGGATGATGAAGGTCCGAAGAAGGGAGAAAAAAAGATGGATGAAGTCTGGATCAACTACTATGGCATGCCAGTTTGTTTTGTATTGAAAGAGTTCGTCCTAGTGACGGGCTTGAGATGCAATTGTCCAGAAGAACCTCCCATCAAGAAAATATCCCACAAAGGGTCCAACAAACACAAGGTAAAAAAGATGGGTTGTTGGGCATTGTTGGACCTAGCTACAGAGTGGAGGATTTGATGGCGGATCTTAAGAATAAAGACATACCAAAGCACTACAGGGAGAAATTGTGCTTAGTTTTGTTTGTCCATTCCGTTTTATTGGAAAGAGACGTCAGGAAAGTCATAGAACATGATTTGTTGGCGCTTGCTGATGATTTTGGGAAATTCAACGATTATCCCTGGGGATACGACAACTACTACTTGACTGTCAAATATTTACTGAAAAAGTTAAAGCCAAAGACGACCACATTATACGGCTTTTCTTGGGATTTAATTGTAGAATTGATCACTATTTTTACTCGTTCATTAATTTATATTGAATATACTTATGACTTTTTTTTGCTTGTTTCCTGTTTACAATTTTTAGGCTTGGGTATGTGAAGCCATTCCTCCCCTCCGAAAGTATTTCAAGGATTACCTGAATAAGGTTTCTCATCCAAGGATCCTTAGGCGGTTGGTTGCAGCAGAGAGCAGCAAAAAAAATATTAACGAGGCTGATCTCTTTAACCCTCAGGATGATGCAATACGTCTTCTTTCAACTAAAATAATTTGCCTCAAAGAAAGATATTAAAACAGATGTTCTATCTGTTGCGACAGATGGGTCGTCTGTTGCAATAGATTACTCATCAACTACAACTGGTGCAACAGATGGGTAATCTATTGCGACAGACGATCCATATTTCGCAACAGGTTAACCATATATTGCTCTGGTCTCTGAACCCTACTCAATAGATTACCCATCTACTGCAAATTATGCAACAGATGAGTAATCCGATGCAACATATTAACAATATATTTCAACATACAGATTAGCTATTGCGGTAGCTAGATCGTCTGTTGCATCAGTTAGTTGTGTTAACATAAATCGAGCCCCATGTAAACCAACTAGCTACAAATTATTATTATATGATTTAAATTTCTCCTGTCTTTTTTTATATGCTGTGCATCCTTGGATCGTGCCTACCATTGATGAGCTAGGGATGACTTTTTTTCTTACTCTGGGTCTTGTTGATACAAAAGAAGACCCAATAGTGGAGTTAATAAAGAAGGAATTAGATGAAGCAACATCCATAAGAAGAGCAGTTAGGCAAGGTTTGTCTAATGTTGAAGCTTTTCACAACCAACCTCAAACTACAACAAATTCGGGTGCTTTTTCTGGGGGTGTTCCTGATGGAGTTGTTTGTGATGGTGGCAGCAATCCTGCTGCTGCTTCTGCTGCCAGTCGTGATTATGAGCATGTTGGAGATCAGCAAAAAATAAATATGTTTGAATATACCCCTTACTTAGGTCCTCCCTCTCACCCCTACACCGGTCTCTCCCACCCTTATAGTGGTCCCTCTCACCCTTCCTCACCCTCATGTTCTCATTGCTAATACAAAGTGCGTAAGGACAGAGAATAAACTCCTTGAAAAGCTAGAGGTTATTGCTGAAGCAGCCGAGAAGTTAAAATCCAAGAGGGATAGCATACCATCCAATGAGGCGAGGGAGACATGCACTCCTACAATGGAGGTTAGGAGGAGGAGAAGAAAAATTAGATAAATTCTCTCCGTTCTAAAATCAGCAAAAATCGCAACTCCCCCCACTCCAATAGTTGTTGAAGTTTAGGGGACTTCGAAGAAGGTGTACATATTCGCGGCGCTTGGCAAGGAGAAGAAGAAGGAACTGGAAGAATTCATCAAGATGAAGGTTTAAAAAGAATACACCATGCATTTATTTGCCGCCAAAGACTTCTCAAATATGACAAATCTGTGCGTGTGGTACGAGGATAAGGTAAGTTTACTTTTGCAAAACTAGCCTTCCAATCTATTCCATGAAGAAGAATCTACACAACAGATGTGTAATTTATTGCAAAAACTTGGTATTCTGTTGCAACACAATACACATTTGTTGCATAAGTTGCATTGGTTGGGTAATCTATGAACTAATTCAGAGAACCCTCTGCATCGAATTCTTTCCACTGTGTTTTTATTGTTTATAATTACTAACTATTTAAAAATTATCTTGTTATACCACAGTATGTTGATGAAATTCTCTGCCTCATGAGGGGCAGGGAATTAGCATACCCGGATGCTTATGATGCTGCCGATAGCATAATGAACCTCAACTTCTACAATAATTTTAAGGATAGGTATGCTAAACTCTGTAAGATAGATGATTCTAGTGGCCCGAGATTTGATCAGCTAGTTGTTACGTTCCAATGGGATGAAAAACGATTAAATAGTTAGAGGGAAGAGGTCATATCCGTATGGCAAGAGCTAGACCAAGGCAAAAAGAATCCTTGTAGTCATGAACGTGGATGTCACACATTTTCTCACTGTTGAGATACTACTATACGAGGTAAAAATTAAGGTTTATGACTACAACTTACCTGTCTTCAGCGAGAAGACAATTTTAACCCACATGCAGCCACTCTTGAAGTTGTTGCCCAACTAATTGACGCAGAGTAAGCTGATGGATCATTTGTCAGCTGAAGTCTTGGTGAAGGAATCATGGGATTTTGAAGGTCAAAATAAGAACATCCAGCTCCCAAGAAATATAGCCCGTGCAGCGTGCAGGTCGTACTCGCTTACGTACATTGAGTGTTTGCTGACCGGCACACAAATGACCCGTGTGTGTGACACCGTTATGGGAAAGATACAATGGGTCTGGGCATATGGGGTACTAACTAAATGGTTAGAGCCTTTGTATAAAAAAGAACATGTACAAAGACAGAGACGAACACGATAACAAATTTTCATTTCAAGCCAATTCACTTTACATGTAGTGGCAATAATTTTTATATCTGGCCAAGTTGAATTTTTCTAATGCAATAGATTTTATATCTGTCGAAACAAATATAGTACCTGTTGTAACAAATTAATTATCTGTTGGAATAGGTTGGTCATCTGTTGCGTTATGCAGATGTTCCCAGTCTGTCTGTCGCAACGGATATACGATCTATTGCAACATATAATCTATCTGTTATAACTGATCGGTAATCTGTTGGAGAAAATAAAAAAAGTAGAAAGACCTATTATATAATTTCCAGCAGATGACCTACGTGTTGTATCTCATGTTGCAACATATGTCTAAATCTATCTGATAAGATATATTGGTTGTTTCAGCAGATGTATTATCTGTTGCGATATTTGAATCTAGTACTCCATTTCAATTAACATGTTCAAAACTAAGGATTAATTATATTCATAGACAGAATAAAATAAATCTAAGCCTTCAGAAATTACATGAAATAACTCAACAAATAAATGAAATGTAAAAAAATCATTATGGGTACAAACATCTACTCTACAAATAAATCGACAAGTTAAATTAAGGAGGATAAGTTATTACATTGACGGACTCAAGCTATAAAGATCTAATCAATATGGACAAGTTGTTCTTCATCCGGTGCTACGGAATTTGGCTTTGGTCGTCGTGGATCTTTAATGTTGGTTGCGTATGGCTTCTAAGCTTTTGCTTCTTCGTATTTCCCTAAAAGAGCAGCATATATTTTGTGGAGTAATTCGGCATCAAGTCCATCATTTGGTACTTGTAAGTCATCGCTCAAATACTCGGCATAGGCGGCAACAAAAGGACCATAATCCCTGCGTTATAAAAAAATAGATAATTCATATCTTGCAGTTCATGCAAGTGTTGTGAAATTGGTAAAATAAAACTAAATCATGACACTTAAACTTATAGGCTACCAATGGTTTGTTGATCAATTCCGTCAACATATTGTACATTAAATGGATTAGCCATTTTATCTTGGTATGCTTCAATCGTCAACCAATCAGTACGAACCTTTTGGTCCAAAAAGCCATACTTATTAAGGTAAGTAGGCAATATTTTGGCTAGCTTTTGTATCTCAGATGATGGCCCAGAACGTCTCCTTCGCGACATCGGGTCATCAACTCGGATGCGCCTCTCTTTTAGAACGACGACAGCCAACACCCAATGGATTTCACCACAATTGATTGGGATGTACACTTCGTCAACCAAATGTCAAGGTAAGCCAGTAGAAATGCTAAAACCTCTAATGATGTTGATTAAGCATTCCTTATTTCGAGAAACTTTCGGTTGCTGTTGACAATACCTATCGTAGGCATTATTGATGTAAACTTTGTATAAACAATTTTCTGTTGTGTATCGGTATTGTTCTTATGTTTGCAACTTGTCCTTCTTTCGGAGGTAGTAAAAAATGACATCGATGTGTTACACATATTATCAAATATTTTGGATTACGTGATGAAAAAATCATTACGCAGATGCAATTAAATAAAGTATTAATTAATAGTAATATGTATGACATTTAAACCTCATCATTCCAGCAAGTTTGGGGCTGTGACATCAAATAGAACCAATTCTTTATTCTAGAATGTACACCAACAAAGTCGAACATATCAAAACCAAGACTCGATTCGTTCACTTTGTAGCGCTCGTCATTTTGTTTTCTCCATGTTGATTTATATGTGTTAATGTCAGGTTCTTACAACAAGAATTGTATAAACCAATATCTATAAAATTGATTTATATACCTGCCGGCATGATACTTTAACAGCCCATCGGTAATCCATTCTGAATAGTCGTTGATCAACTGTGTTAGTTTTTTTGGAGCCTCATCCGAGATGTTGAACCCTTCAAACGGGTAATTCTTTCGTTCTCCCAAACTGATAGGCTCTACTTTTTCTTCATGTTTGGAAGCAGTTGATGGATTATCAACTGTGATATTATGCTCTTCGACAGTAGCTGTGACATCCACCTTGAAATCCAAAATTATCAATGCTAAGTAGAGATATACAACATATTTTTCATTTGTTGCAACAGATGAGTCTTATGTTGCATCAGATAGATTATCTGTTGGGATAAATTCAAACAGGTAAATCAGAGCAGTACGATAATTTCAAATAGATGACCTATCTATTGCAACATAAGACTCATCTGTTGAAACAGATAACGAATTTGATACAATAGGTTAGATAACAGTTGCAACAGATGTATATATCTATTTGATAATTTCAGCAGATGTATTATCTATTGAAACAGATATGTGCTTGTTTATTTTTTGGAACAGATGATGTACATTCACCTTCTTCAGCTCATACTGCTCTCTTGTGGCCCTTGCACACTGAACAACGATGCAAGACAAAGACAGAGGCATTGCAATCTTGCTTTTTTTTTATGATTGATGATTCCTTGGAAGTGTCTTTCCTTCTCCTCTTAGCCTCCTTGATCTCTAATGGAGTGTCTGGATATGAAATCCTCTTTAATGAAATGACACCCTCTTAGATGTCATTTCCTTTACAGAAGCAGTTAGTGCGTTAATAGCATTAATCACTCCATCGTGTTTTGCCTTGCAGTCTTGACATTTGCATGAAGAACATTCGCTAGATGCGGCAAAATCTGGAGAAAAATCCATACAACCATTATGATCATAATCATAATGGCTTGTTGTTTCAAAAATTATAAGAGGAGCATCATCCGTCCCACCCTCCAAAATTATTTTTCTTGTGATGGTTGTTGCCCCAAAAAATTCCATTTTATTTCCATCAATGACCTTAGGGTCCGATAAAGTTTGCACAGACCTTAAAGTAAGAAAAAATGGCAACTTCAACTCTCGGTTGGTCGGAACAAGCCACGAATGGACAATCTAAAATAAATCGGTATATATATTAAAAATGATGATGAAATTATTTAATCATTAATTAAAATAAAAACTTAATTAGAATTAGACTTACTTCTTCCTTGGGGGATTGAAAAGATCAAGAAATTTTGCATTTTTATCGGTTTTGGCTGACAACCATCTCAGAATTCTTGGACAGGAAACTTCTTCCTGGTAGTTCACTTGTTGTCTCAAATAAGGAATGGCTTCAAATGCCCAAGCCTATAGCATAACACCATAAATCAAAAGTATTATTGAATAAAAAAATAATGAATCATATCATGATAAAAGAAATATTTACCATGAAGGCCCATGGAAAGCCATATAAGTTGACTGTTTTTGGCTTTAACGGAGTTAACAAATATTCGACAGTCATTTTGAAACTTTCATAACCCCAAGGATAGTTGTTAAATGCCTCAAGATCCTCGGAGAGATTTATTAAATTGAGGCTTATGTTGTTGTTAACGTCTCTTGCCCAACGAACATTATGTATAAACCAAACCAAGCACAATAATTTCTTGTGCTTCTTTGAAATTCTTTTACCTTTCAACGCTTCTATCAGATTTTTTTTTTAAGCTTAGACCAACAATGGACACTAGGTCATCACGATCACTCGACTTGCCTTTTTCTTTTTTGGGTGTGTATGGTGCTTTATTTTGGGTTAGAGTAGGTATAACTTGAGAAGGAGGATAATATTTTAGTTTGGTAACTATGAAAAACTCCTTCCAACCAAAACAAACAGGCATTCCACAGTAATTTATCCACACCTTATCTATTTTATCTTTGTTTTCATACATAAACTTGCGCTTGAGAAGATCATATACCATTTTTATTTGGAAACGAACATTGTTGTCCTCCGATAAATCAAGATATTTCCCAAAGCAGCTTCCCTGAATAAGAATCCAATTTTTGTTCTCGAAGTATTTTTCTGAAGGCGTCGAAAGATTTTCTCATGACTGACTTAACCATGAGATCATCCGTTAAATCTGTGGCACCATTGCACTGCATTCTCACAGGATAACAATCAATGCTGAAGATTTTGACCAACTCTTTGGTGGAAGGGCTATTAGCATTTGGATAATCTCTTTTAAAAGATTCCTCCTCCCCTTGTTCATTATTTTCTGCTCCTGATTGAGATAAAGCTTGTAAAGCAAGCTTATAGAGTGGTGGGTGTAGCTGAGCTGCTGCACTTATTCCTTTACTTGGACTTGATTCGATTTCTTTTCTTTTGGGAGCCATGTTATCTTGAATTAATAGGAGCATAACATAAATTATAATTGATTAATGTATAACAGTAATATAACAGTTCTAACAGATAACTAATCTGTTGCACCAGGTATGTTATCTGTTGCAACATATAACCAACTTGTTGCAAAGGATGAGTAATCCATGGGAACCATAAAAATAGCACTAATTTTTTGCACCTGGTATTTTATCTGATGCAACATATAACCAACCCGTTGCAACGAATGAGTAATCCGTTAGAAACCATAAAAACAGATCACTAATCTGTTGCACCAGGGATTTTATCTGTTGCAATATATAACCGACCTGTTGCAATGGATGAGTAAACCATTGGAAAGAATAAAAATTGATCACTAATCTGTTGCACCAGGTATGTTATCTATTGCAACATATATCCGACTTGTTACAACGGATGAGTAAACCATTGAAAAGAATAAAAACAGTCACTAATCTATTACAAAATTAAGAGTAAATCGTTAGAAAGAATAAAAATAGATCACTAATCAGTTATCTGTTGGATCAATATTGTTTAGATTTCTTCCAAACAGAAGAGTCGTTTGCCGCACAGATGAATGATCTGTTAGATTGTTCACTTGTTGCATTAGATTTTCATAGTTGTATTAGATTTTCATCTGTTGCATCAGATTTGCATCTGTTGCATTATATGTTTCATCTGTTACATCAGATGTTTCATCTGTTGCATTACCATTTTTACCAATGCAAACACAAAATAAACCCAGCAACACTAACACATCTCACACACACACACACTAAGAACATCAACTATGATGAAAAATCATCAACAAATTCAAATCAACAGTACGATAAAGGGTTTTATTCACACACACATACCAGAAATTAGGGTTTTATTCAGTCCACATTTCAATACTAGAAGAGTAGTTAGCTCAAGTTCCTCTGTTTCTTCATAATTTTTTACCTGTGATAAAGAAAATGGGACGACGAAGAACTCAAAATTATTGTCGCAGGAGAAGTCTTCACGTTGATTGACGATTGAAAGTCAAAAAAGAACTCGCATAACTATTTGTCGCCGGAGGTTGAAGGGAGAAATTTTACAGAACTATTGGTTGGGAAAGAGTTGAGAGAAGCTGGAGAGAGAGGGAGTGGTTGATTTGGATTGAAGAGGGGTGTGGGTTGGGTTGATTTGTATTTTTGAAAAGATTAGAAAGTTTTAAAAATATTAATCAAGTCTACAATTAACTTAATCAAGTTTTCTAATGATGTTTGGCCCTTTAAGTTGGTCAGTATCACCAATCCTTTATTCAAGACTTAAAAGACACCTTTTCTTCAATTTTTTCTGGTATCTTGGGGCCCGTTGAGCACTAAATGAATACCGGGTCATTCAATGTCAACCTTTAATATAGAAGATTCTTGACAGAGTCACGATTCAAACTACCAAGTACCTTTCATACGCTGGTAGAGTTCAGTTGATTAAAAGTGTACTATTGTCAATTCAAATATTTTTATCACAGGTTTTTATGCTATCTAAAAAGGTGATCGATCATGGTTTGGAGGCTATTTAATTGCAGGAGGTTTTTATGGACCGGTTCAACCGACATCTCTAAAAATGCCTTAATTGCTTGGGATAAACTTTGTATCCCTAACTTCATCTTCTTGCTCAAGTGGAATAAAGCAGCAGTCACTCAACTTTTGTGGAATTTATGTAAGAAAAAAGACAAGCTTTGGATTCGTTGGGTGCGTAATTATTACACCAAAAGAAGGTATATGTGGGATGTATTACCTAAGCAAGCATTATGAATGTTACAGAATGTCTTTAAGGCAAAAAAAAAATCTCATTGCAGCAGGTTTAAATCTTAATGATATGGAGGTAACAGAAAAGTTTTCTATCAAGAGCTTGTATGAACTGTTGCTGGGATCGTTTTCAAAAGTAACCTGGAGAAGATTAATCTGCAACAACTGTGGAGCATCTAAATTGATTTTTATTTTACGAATTGCTATTCTCAACAGACTGCAGACTAAGGATAAGCTGTTTAGATGGGGTCTCAACATTAGTCAGGACTGCATTAGGTGTAACTCTTATATTAAGAGTCATGACCACTCATTCTTTGCTGGCAACTTTTTTGGTAAAGTTTGGAGAAGTGTTCTCAGGTGGCTAGGTGTAGCCAGGCAATCTGTATGATGGTTAGGAGAGGTCGATTGGACAACTAATATTGCTAAAGAAAATTCTGTAAATGCGCATATGTTGAGAATATCCCTGGCTTGTTGTGTTTATCACATATGGCAAGAAAGAAATTGCAGAGTATTTCAACATAAGGCTACTACTGCAACTAAGGTAGTGAGAAGTATCATACATGAAGTGTATTGCAAAGTAGTGTTATTCCAATATTGCTCACAAGGTTGAAATCGCTGAAATATTATTCCATGTAATTCATTACTGCATTCTTAGAAGGATAGTTTTGTTAGCTTGCTATTGAGCTAGGGGTTGTCCATGTTCAAGTTTGAGATATTGCTTTAACTGTTATTTTGGAAATAAAATGATGGATTACAAAAAAAATATCATTTAATATATTTTAGTTCAAATTGAAGAGTTTTAAAAATAAGTTGGTCAATTAAATTAAATTAATAAATCATGGGTTCACCCAAAATTTGAGCTAATAGGTATTCATATTTTGATAAACTAATATTTTCACCTTATGAGTATACCAACTCACGAGATTTTTTTTTTCGAACTAATATTTTCACCTTATAGATATATTAACTCACAAGGGATTTTTTTTTTTTGAAAAAAATTGTATATTATTTTTTTGGTAGAAAGGACATGCATTAATATAAAAGAGAACACTGTTTACTTTACAATTCCTAATGATTAGTCAGGGTTCAAAAATGAATAGTTCTGGGCTGGCTAGTTAAGGTCATCAGTACAAGAGCTAATTGTTCTCTCAAAAAAATTCCAGAGATATCTGCCCAAATTGCATCTTTTGCACATATCGGTGGAACTTCAAAAAGGGTGATTTCCTATAACCTGTTTGCCCTTGCTCCATCTTTTGCTAGATCATCCGCCACTCTATTTTGTTCCCTATAATAGTGCTTGACTTCCGAATTCCTTAGCCTTTTTAATTTTGACCTACAATCTGAAATCAAAGCATCATAGTGGAGATTTTCATTAGTTAACACAGATATAACTTCCAAGGAATCAATGTTAATTTCAATGGGGAGAAGATTATTTTGCTCTACCAGCTTTAAACTTTTAATGAGAGCCATAAGTTCCATTATGTTATTGGTAGTCCGATGGAAGCTTTTATTAAAACTTAACACCCAGCCTCCATTACTGGATCTGACTACCCCTTCTATACCACCCTTTCCGGCGTTTCCAATGTAAGAACCATTGGTATTGAGCTTACAGGTGTGGTTGATGGGAGGATTCCACTTAAGATTGATGATTTTATTTTGCTTGAAATGGGTATCCTTTTGAGTAAGGTGTTTATACTGAATAACTTGGGATTAAACATGGTTAAAATTACGATGATACTTTTTGTTATTAGAGGTATTAGAGTTCCATATTGTCTAGAGGCTAAAAGGAATGATGTCGTGCCAATAGAATAGTCTGTCAAATTGGGAATATTGAAGGGATCTCTAGATAGTGTACCAGTTAGAGGGTAGGAGATTGGTAATAGGAGGGTGGTTGGACTGGGTCATCTTGAAGATGTCTTGCACCTAAAAATCTTTAAGGATGGCACATTCAAAGAAAATGTGAGAGTTGTCTTCCTGGTGATGATTGTAGATAGCACAACTAGTATTTTGTCCTACTTCTCTCTTGGAGATGTGAAGGTTGTTGGGGAGTCTATCATGTTGGCTGAGCCAAAGAAAGGATTTGATTTTTTGGGGGATTTGGACCTTCCAGATCCTATTGAAATTAGTGGAATAATTGATCTCAGAGGTTTTGGCAATATGATTATAAGCACTTCTACTGGAGAACATGCCATTACCAGTAATATTCCAAATGAGCTCTTCAGTATGGGCTCTAATATTAGGGAATACAGAGTTGGTGAAGGTTTGGATGATATCCTCAGGGATTTCAATCGGGAGATCCTTGAGGTTTCAAGAACTATTCTTCAAGACCTCAGAGAGTTTAGTGTCTTGGGCATGAAGAGGAAGGGGGCTTGGATGATAGAATGAAGGGGTTCACAATGAGGGATCAATCCGTCCTTCCAGAAATTGATCTTGTCCCCCTTATGGATGTTTCAAGAGAAAACAGTTTTATAAATTTCCCAACCCACAAGGACACTTTTCCAAGTTCTAAAGTTATTGGATTTGAGGGATATGCCATGGGAGCTATATATGTTTTTAAAAATTTTAGCCTAAAGACTGTTGGGATGCTTGTAAAGTCTCCAGGCTAGACTGGACAACACAGTGGTGTTCCTAATAGAAGCTTTCTGGAGGCCCGAACCCCATTAGCTTTTGTGTTAGTCAAGGTTTGTCAATTGATTAGATGCATTTTCTTTTTATCAGGGGTGGTGCCCCAGACAAAGTTTCTTTGGGTTATGTCATTCAACTCATGAATTTTATAAGGGAGCAAGATGAATTGCATGACATAAGTGGGAATGCCAGTAAGAGAGGATTTAGTAAGGGTAGTTTTGCCAACCATATTGAGGAATTTAGTTTTCCAACCAGCTAACTTAGTGTTGAGATTGTCCAGAATGAACTGAAAATCTCTATTGCAAGGTTTTTGGTGAAAGATAGAAAAACCAAGATATTTGCCAAACTTGTCTTTGGATTGGATGCCTAAAATGTGAGACAAACTATCTTTGGTATCCTGGGCACAGTTTTCATAGAAGATTACTTTAGATTTGAGAGTGTTAGTTTTCTGGCCAGAGACAGGGTGGGAAGTGAAGCTGCTAATAGTAGCTCGAATGGTTTCATAGTTCCTTTCATTAGCAGCAACGCACAGAGTTAGATCATCAGTAAATAAAAGGTGAGATATTTTGAGCCCTTTCCTACTGATTGTGATGGGGGTCCAAGCAAGGATATCCACTTCATGGTCAATTTTTTTAAGAGAATTTCCATGCATATAATAAGGAGGTGGAAGGAGGATAGAGTCTCCTTGCCTAATTCCTCTAGTAGGGGTAAAATGGGGGGGTTTCTCTCCATTAATGAGGACAGAGATGGAGGAAGTGAAGATGCAAGACATGATAAGGTTGGAAAGTTTGGAAGAAACATTGAATACATATAGGGTTTGCCTAATGAAGGATCATTCCAACCATTCAAAGGCTTTTTAAAGATCTATCTTAAGGATCATGTTGTAGTTTTTTCTTTTTATTTTCCTGAAGTGGGAGATAATTTCTTGAACAATGATGGCATTGTACGAGGTACTCCTATTGGGAAGGAAACTAGATTTGAAGGGGTTGATGAGACTTAAGAGGAAGGGCCTCAACCTGTTTGTATTGATCTTTGTAACAATTTTGTATTGGATGTTTCAAAGTCCAATGAGCCTGAAGTTTCTCAAATTAGTGGCATTGGGGCATTTAGGGATGAGGCAAAGGTAGGTAGTGTTGACCCTAGGATCCATGAAGGCATTGGTAAAGGTTTCAGTACAAGTTGACAGTGGCCTAGCCATGTATGCTACAATATTTTTGGTACATAAGAGGATGGATCCCATCTAGGCCATGATGATAGGCGAATTTACACGCCTATAGTGCTATATTTTACCCATATTTTAGCAATGTTTTGAGAACAAATTATATATTTCATGCACTTTTAGTCCTTTTTCCTGTAAGTGAGCTAACGAACATGATTAGCAAAGTTTCAGGTATAAATGATGCAGAATTCAGCATTTTATGGATAAACTTGATGCCAAAGAAAGCTTCACGAAAGAAGAAAAGGGAGTCTTGGACGCCAAGGACCAAAAGTGGCGCATGGAAAATCTGTCCCGGGCTAAAACAATAATTCTGAAGACTTTGAGGACTAGCAGTAATTTATTAGGATTAGGATAATGATACATTAACCTAGTACAATTGGGTTAAGTATTTCATTAGCTTAGTAGGATTTGGTTAAGTATTTCATTAGCTTAGTAGGAATAGGATATGGGTATTATAAATATCCTATTTTGCTAGAGATTTTTATTCATTCTACTTAACAACAACTCTCATCTTACCTTACAATCGATTCTTCTACTATTCCTCAACAATTCTCATTCCAATTTTAATTCATCTTTCTACTTCTTCTTCTATTCATCTATTCTTAATTTCCGCAACAAGAGAAACGTTACTTGCAAGAAATCACGCCTAACGCCTACCACACTTGTGCTACAAGAAATTCTTATTGTGGTATAATAACAATGTCAATCGTGATTTCCTTCGCACTCATGGGTAACTAAACTTCTCTATTGGGGTTATGGAAGCCGAATGAGATACTATCTATTACTATGAGTTTGTGAGTTCGTGACACGTATGCTGCTTATATCATTATTCTCTTCGTCTTAACCTAAATTCTTTGTGGTTGCAAACGCAAGAATACGCCAGTATAACATTTAACTTGTTCGAAAGAAAGGTTATCTGTCTGGAAAAGAGATAATGTCAAGGTAGTAGGGTCCCATCCCTTATTAAAAAGTTAGTGCCGTAACTGGATTAACCTCTTGGAGAATTCATACCGTTAGACACGCTTTAAGCTCGAAAGAGTTAAAGTGAAATAATCCTCGAATAGGTCGAAAGACGCCTGGATTTACCATCGAATACAATTCTCTATAAGCACATGCATGTCGGAATTCAACACACTCATAGCCAATAGAGACGTATAACTCAGAAGGTGGACGTAACCCCAACTCCTCAATTCTCATTGTTTACAACTTAATAACTATTCTTTATTTTTACTTTGCTATTTTCAGTTTTTATTTTATATTTTGTTTAAATTACTTGCACGGAAAGATTCCCCCCTTTTACGAGACTTGCACCAAAAGTCTAGTACTTTTTGCTTACTTGTTGACCAAGCTATTCCCTGAGGGATCGATACCCAACCCAGTTGGGTTCTATATTTGCTAACGACCGCTTTACACTCCTACGAGAGCTGTAGATTGAGCGTTATCAAAAATTGGCGCCGTTGCCGGGGAATACGAGTGTCAACTAAGTTTGTGATAATTACTAGACCCTTTGGTCAAAGATTCTCGTACTTTACTTTTAGTTATTGTTTTTTTTTTATTCAGGTTCTGTTGACAGAATGGATGCACAACGTGACATAGAAAGAATGACTGCTCAACAAGAGCATGCTAGGTTAGTTGCATTGGCAGCTGCTCAAGTGCATCAACAGAATATTGATAACCCAGGTCATGCAACAAATCCTGATGATGAGGACCTGGGCGATGAGGAGCTACTAAACCCACGGCATACTACTGAGATGGCGGCACCCATGCAGAGGAGAGATCGTCAAGAGCGATTGAGGCCTGATCGCCTAGCTGTGCAGATTCCTTTTGATGACGATGATGATGATTTGCATGAAGCTGGTGCCACAGGAGCCATTATTCTGCCACCCTTGGCACCTGGAGCAAAGTTCAATATCACTAGCACAATGATTCAACTATTGAAGCTTAAGGAATTATTCGGTGGACTTGTGGGTGATGATCCGAATATGCATCTAGTCAACTTTATTTCTACATGCAAGTCATTCGACAATCCTAGCGTTGGACAGAATACAATTCGACTGCGCTTATTTCCATTGTCTCTGTCTGGGGAGGCAATCACAAATTTTCGGCAGCTTCCAACTGAAGCCCTCCACGAAACATGGGAGAGGTTTAAGACGAAGCTTATGCGGTGCCCAAATCACCATATGACCAATGTCCACTTGATGGAGATATTATACAGATCTTTGAATTCGGTGACTAAGCCAGTGGTAGATAATGCAACAGGTGGATCATTTATGGACCTCACCTTTGTGCAGGAAAGCAATATGCTAGATCAGATGACAAAGCAAAGTAGAGCTTGGTATACCTGGGATTCTGAGGTAGCAAGCTCTACTGTATCTTTTGGCATGACTGCAGAGCAGAGGCAAAGACAAGAGGATCGTGACCAAGACATGGCTCACATAAAAATGCAAATGGATCTTCTTATAAAGCATCTATTATCAGGGAAGACCGAAAAAGTTAAAGCTGTTGCATCAAAAGGAAGAGAGGAATTCGATTCCGAGGAAGAGGCCAACTACTTGAACAATCAGGGGGGTTTCCGAGGTAATACCCAAGGAAACCAAGGTCGGAACTATTATGATAAATCTGGAAATAAGGACCAAGGTAGTTGGAAGAACAAGAATAAAAAGAGTGGTTTGTACGTTCCCCCTGGAAGACGTGAGGCCACCACATCTAGTTCTGGAAGTATGGAAGACATGATGGCTAAAATCTTGAAAGGAGTGGAAGCAGTGAGTGCGGGAGTAACGGAGGTAGTTAATGATGTGTCCTCTATGAAACAAATAGTTGATTCTCATTCCACTTCTATCAAGCAAATAGAGCAGCAATTGAGCCAACTTTCAGCAACACTCAATCAAAGAAAGGCTGGCACTTTACCTAGCGATACTGTGCAAAACCCAAGGAATGATGGGTCATGCATGGCCATCACTACCCAAAGTGGTAAGGTGCTGGAAACTTCAGCAAAAAGCAAGCAAGTGGTTGACGAAGTAGTGGACATTGATGATAAGGCGAAAGGAGAAGATGCCACTGCAACTAATCCTATCGTCAACGACGTCAACCCCAACAATTTGCAACCTTAAAAAGCTGAAAAATGGAAGCAAGAGGAGAAGAAAGCCCTGGAGAGAACAATTCCATACCCACCACCGCCTTTCCCTCAAAGATTGAAGAAGGTGGCGGATGACACGAAGTTCAGCAAATTCATGACTATGTTAAAGCAGCTGACCATTAATGTTCCATTGGTGGAGGCACTTGAACAAATGCCAGGGTATGCGAAATTTATGAAGGATCTTTTGACAAAGAAGCGGGCAGCAAGTTATGAGTTGAAAGATGATGTTCATCACTGCAGCGCAATCGCTACCCGATCAATAGTTCAGAAGAAGGCTGACCCCGGCGCTTTCAGTATTCCTTGCACCGTTGGATCTTTGAATTTTGCCAAAGCATTATGCGACTTAGGAGCCAACATCAATTTGATGCCATTATCTATCTATAAGAAGTTGGGGTTGGGTGATCCTACTCCAACCAACATGAGGCTCGTAATGGCGGATAGGTCGGTAAAACGACCTGTTGGTATTCTATGTGATGTCTTGGTAAAGGTTTCTTCATTTATCTTTCCGGCAGACTTCGTTATTTTGGATTGTGAGGCAGACTCAGAAGTTCCCATAATCTTGGGGCGTCCTTTCCTTGCTATGGGAAGCGTGCTTATTGATTTGAGAGCTAATGAGCTTTCGTTCTGAATAAATGACGAAGTAGTTCGCTTTGATGTTTGCAAATCAATGAAACAACCCAAAGATCTGAGTGTATTTTCGGTGGCTGATGTTTTCTTTGATGATGAGAAAGAATTACTTGAAGAAGAGCAAATTATTGATGACCCTTTGGCGGTTGTGCTCATGAATGGAGAGAATGAGGATGCTGAAAATTGTGAAGAAGTTATTGGTGCTCTATCAGGATTAGGGACATGTCGCTATGCTCCCAAGAAGCTGGACCTTGATCTCAAGAATCGACCCACACCACCAGCTAAGCCATATATTGAAGAGCCACCCACATTAGAATTGAAGGAGCTGCCAAGACATTTAAAGTATGCATTCCTAGGAAGCGGAAACACACTTCCAGTCATTGTTGCAGCAGATTTGGGTGAGCAACAAGTTGCAGCTCTCATTGCTATTCTACGAAAGTATATTAGAGCCATTGGATGGAGCATTGCGGATATTATTGGTATTCCACCTGGGATTTGTACACATAAAATTCAGCTTGAAGAGAATTGCACACCCACCATTGAGCATCAAAGACATCTAAACCCATCTATGCAAGAAGTGGTGAAGAAAGAAATTATCAAGTGGTTAGACGCGGGGGTTGTGTGTCCAATCTCTGATAGTACATGGGTAAGCCCGGTACAATGTGTTCCCAAGAAAGGAGGCATGACGGTGGTCGCGAATGCGAAGAATGAGCTTATTCCACTCAGACCCGTCACTGGATGGAGAGTATGCATGGACTACCGAAAGTTGAATTCTTGGACACTCAAAGATCACTTTCCAATGCCATTTATGGACCAAATGCTAGATCGATTAGTAGGGAAAGGATGGTTTTGCTTCTTAGACGGTTATTCAGGCTATAATCAGATTTGTATTGCACCCGAAGACCAAGAGAAGACAACGTTTACATGCCCATATGGTACGTTTGCCTTCAAATGTATGCCATTTGGGCTATGTAACGCACCAGCCACCTTTCAACGTTGTATGATGTCAATTTTTTCTGATATGGTTGAAGATACTTTGGAGGTATTTATGGACGATTTTTCAGTTGTTGGTGAGACTTTTGAAGCGTGCTTGGCAAACCTAAGTATGGCGTTGCAAAGATGTGTAGAATTCAACCTAGTGCTGAATTGGAAGAAGTGCCACTTCATGGTAAAAGAAGGAATCGTTCTTGGGCACAAAATCTCCGAAAGAGGAATTGAGGTTGATCGAGCGAAAATCGAAGTCATTGAGAAGCTACCGCCTCCAATTTTGGTGAAGGGAGTTCGTAGTTTTCTCGGCCATGCAGGTTTCTATCGTCGGTTCATCAAAGACTTCTCCAAAATTGCTAGTCCATTGTGCAAACTCTTGGAGAAAGATGCAAAGTTTGACTTCAATGAAGATTGCTTAAAGGCATTCGAATGCCTCAAAGGAAAACTCATTGAAGCCCCTATCATGGTAGCACCAGATTGGTCTCTCCCGTTCGAAGTCATGTGTGATGCTAGTGGTGTAGCCGTTGGAGCTGTGCTTGGTCAGAGATAGGAGAAATTATTTCATCCTATCTACGATGTGAGTAAGGTCCTAAATGAAGCCCAAAGGAACTACACTGTGACAGAACAAGAGCTCCTAGCGGTTATGTATGCGTTTGAGAAGTTTCGTGCCTATCTATTGGGTACTAAGGTGATCGTTCATATAGACCATGCAGCTCTTAGGTATCTAATGACAAAGAAGGATGCAAAACCAAGATTAATTCGATGGGTATTGCTGATGCAAGAGTTTGATTTCGAAGTTAAAGATAGAAGAGGTTGCGAGAACCAAGTGGCCGACCATCTATCTAGACTCGAGAACGAGCATGTGGCGCAGCTTGATATCGAGATTGATGATGCATTCCCTGACGAGGAGATCCTAGCGACGATAACAGAAAAGTTACCATGGTATGCCGACTTTGCAAATTTTGTGGTGAGTAATGTAATACCTGCCAATTTATCATACCATCAAAAGAGGAAGTTTATGCATGACGTACAACACTACTATTGGGATGAGCCATATTTGTTTCGACGATGTGCGGATGGTATTATTCGATGATGTATATCCCATGTAGAGGTGCCTACTATATTGGAAGCATGCCACACTTCCCAAGTTGGAGGACATCACGCAGGCAATCGGACGGCAAGAAAAGTATTGCAAAGTGGATATTATTGGCCTTCGATATTTAGAGATGCCTATGACTTTGTTAGAAGATGCGACCAATGCCAAAGACAAGGTGCTATTTCGAAACACCATGAGATGCCCATGTCGAAAATTCTTGAGGTAGAACTCTTTGATGTGTGGGGCATTGATTTCATGGGTCCATTCGTGAATTCGTTTGGAATGAAGTACATCTTAGTTGCTGTTGATTATGTCTCGAAATGGTTTGAAGCTGTAGCGTTGGCCGACAACGAGGAAAAACGTGTTGTAGCATTTTTTAAGAGGAATATCTTCTCTCGCTTTGGAGTACCACGTACTATCATAAGTGATGGAGGATCTCACTTTTGCAACAAGCTATTCAAATCCGTGTTGGCCAAGTATGGTGTCAAGCAACATAAGGTAGCCACGCCTTATCACCCACAAACGAGTGGACAAGTAGAGGTTTCCAATCTGGAGATCAAGCAAATCCTTGCGAAGACGGTAAATGCTAATATGAAGGATTGGTCTCGGAAGCTAGATGATGCACTATGGGCATATAGGACTGCATTCAAAACACCCATCGGCATGTCCCCTTATCAACTAGTTTATGGGAAGGCTTGTCATTTACCCATTGAGCTCGAACATAAGGCATTGTGGGCGTTGAAGCAATTGAATTTGAACTGGGATGATGTGATGAATCTGAGGTTGGAGCAGCTGAACGAATTAGATGAGTTCCGTCTCCATGCATATGAAAGGTCAGACCTATACAAGGAGCGGATAAAAAGGTATCATGATCAGCGGATTGTTCGACAAAACTTCCAAAAGGATGATATGGTACTTCTTTTCAACTCTAGATTGAAGCTGTTCCCAGGTAAGTTAAAGTCTAAGTGGTCTGGTCCATACAAAGTTATCCAAGTCTACTCGTCTGGAGTATTTGAATTGGAAGACAATAATGGTGTTGTCTTCAAGGTGAATGGTCAACTTGTTAAACCTTATATCGGTCCTCTTGACTCGATGAATTATATGGCCATCACTTATCTCGACGAAGTCTAAGTACTCGAGGTAACAATGTCGAGCCACGACAATAAATAAGGCACTAGATGGGAGGCAACCCATCGTTTATCGTTTATCGTTTATCGATTATCGCTTATCGTTTTGTCTTTCTTTCGTTCTAGTACTTGTTTTGCTTTTGATAAATGAAAATCCAAAAATAAGAGTCGTGCCATGACCAAAACTAAGGTTCTAGATGGGAGGCAACCCATCGTACTAATCGTTTTCATTGGTTTTGAGCAAATGTAGGTGCAAGAGGTATTCAACGAGGAGATTGATTTCAAATGACGATTTGGACGTATTGCATGGTAAAGGTGGTAAGTTTGGAATTAAGATGCATAAGGCTATGGCTTGAGCATTGCTCATGACAAAATAGGCATCGGCAAGGCTAGACCTAGGCAAAACTAGGCCACGAACAAGGCAACGCCTATACTATAGCCTAAGGTCTCGGAATCTAGTGTGCAAAGGAATAGGCGCCACCCATGCTCAAGTATGCTATAGCATAGGCGTCGCCTATGCTAAAGCATTTGGTCTCAGAATCTCATATTCCATGCTAAAGGCACCGCCTATGGTCACTAAAGGCATTGCACTAGGCGCCACCTATGCTAGCAAATGCTTTGCATTAGGCGCCGCCTATACCATGCATAGGCAAAGCTAAAGGCGCCGCCTCTTGACACTTTTTGTCTCCAAAACTGATTTTAAATGGGTCAAAACCCGACCCATTCTTTTCCTATATAAAGGGGACTTAGTCCTGAAACATAAACACATTGGAAACTTGACCTAGGCGCCGCACATACTCTCCAAAACATCTCAAAATTTTTCTTTTTGCTCTCCCACTTCACAAGAACTTCTCCAAAGGGTTCAATCACGTAAGTACTCTTTTATTATTCATCTATTTTTCGTAAGTACTACGTTGCTATGTCTATTATGAATTGCTACATCTTGAAGAAATATTGGTGATGTTAATGTGTTTGAATTGTCGATACAAAACCATGTGAGTGAACATATACGTTAGGATGATCTTAAACTATTTCCGACTTGAATTTGATTTTGATGCATTGTTATACTAATTGCGGAATCGCTATAGTCATGAACATTGCATAAACTTGTCACTTGAATACCTACATGTTAGAAGATCCCGTTCATCAGGATAAGACTTATAGTTGCCTACCGACATAGGAGGTTGTGATTATTGATAGAAACTATACCAGGATGTAATCCCTATGTAGTAGTCTTGTTATACCTAACATGAAAGTATTGCTAAGGTTGCAAGAAGTGATACATCTCTGATTTTCTTGTCAGAATATAGCGCCTAAAATGCATGTCGATGAAGTCTAAGTAATCGACTACTTTCCCTTCACTAATTTGTATCAACAACCTAAGTGTGGGGTGGTACCCCTACTGCTTGTGTATAGATTGTATATCTCGAGCTGATGCTAATAGGAACATTGTTTAAATCTCAGGTACAATGGTACCCAAAGCAAGACAAGATAAGGCTACCACTTCCCAAAAGGGCAAGAAAAGAGGTCGCAAGGACCAAGGAGAACCATCCTCAATGCAATTACCACTCCGCATGTTTGGAATAAAATGGGTTCTTGAGGAGGAATCCAAGGAATGGTATAGGAACAACAAGGAAGGAAAATACGGTCATGTCGACTTGATCAACAAGGACAGCCTAACGAAGAAGGAGCCGCGCATGTTGGCGAAAATCATGGCACTAAATCTGGATTTCATCTTCTGCGACATGGGAGAATGCAATCTTGATTTGACACGAGAATTTTATGCCAACTGGTCGCCGAAAATCACAGGCAGCGAAGTCAAGATTCGGGGCCAAGTTCTACAACTCAATGCGGATTTGATCAACTCCTTTCTTGGCTTACCTTCAGTCGATCCAGCACCATTCAAAGAGCTGTACAGCAGACCTCCTTATAGAGCAATGCGACACACACTTTGTGGAAGTAGATCCATGGCAAGGTGGAGCAGACATAAAGATACCGAACGACACAACACCTTCCCCTATGCTCCTTTGAATAGGGAAGCAAGAATATGGTTGCGTATTGTCAACTCTTGCCTTATTCCTGGGACCCAGTATACCAAAATAACAAGAGATAGAGTGTGTTTGGTCTATGCATTGATGACGAATGTCCCTATCAATATTGGGGCAATCATTCGTTCTACAATGCGGAAGGCCAGACTACACAAGCGGTCCCACTTCACCTTTGGCAACCTGTTAACAGCAATCTTGCGGAAGGGGGACATCCAAGAGGAACCAGCTGATCACAAACTCCCACATAACCCGAAGAAGGTTGACCTCACAAAGGTCAAAGATGCTGAAACAACACATGGCGTCAACCTTACTACTGCGGAGAGACATGCTCGAGATGAGAGTTTCTTCCGTCATCTTTATGGCATGACATGGTTCACCATGATGAGCGGAGGTCGTGTTCCAACTGCTGCAGAGCTCCAACAGCTGGACCATGACTATCCAATGAATATGCATGCGAGGGAGATGTGTGGAGTAGGTACATACTTTAAGGAACCTCTTGATGATGATGTGCCGACCGATGATGATCGACGCATGCCAGACTCCTACGTGGAGGAGAATTCTGATGACGACGACTCCTACGATGATTCCGACGAAGGGGGTATGACCCCCGACATAGAGGAGGAGTTCGACTGACCAGGTTCTTCGTATTTATTTTCCACTGAGGGCAGTGTCCCATTTAAGTGTGGGGTGGTGGTATTTGCATGCTTTACTTCTCTATCCGCATTTGCATTTATTTATGTTTGTTTGCTTAGTTTGTTGTTTTTTGAAATTATTTTTTTTGTTTTTTTTCAATTTTTTAGTAGTAAAATTTTTCTTACTTAGCTTCACATAAAATCATTCTAATAGGCAGCATGGCATTATAACAAGAGTCCCAATAAAGTCGACCATGTGCCTTGTGTGTGTGAGATAATAGTATATTCTATGCTTGTGGCTGATGCTAGAACTTGCCTGGTATGTATGTAAAGCGAAAATAAAGAATGCAAGTAGGCATTTCTTTGGCAACCGGTAATTGTCTACCCTGATTCTAACCTACCCATGGACGTCATCCTAGTTAAAATCCTTTTGAGCCTTTAGCCTATGTTCTTTGACAGCCTCATATGTAAGCCTAATCCATTTTTTTCAAGACCATAATTTGATCCAAATTCCTAAGTGCTTTAAAGTGTAAAGTCATGTGACAAAATAAGAGGAAGTTGGGTAAGTATGATGCTTTAGAATGTAATGGTGCTTGAATTTGTTATGAAAAAAAATTGCTATCATAAGAGGTATGTTATGAAAAGAAAAAGGAAAGGAAAGCTGAAAAGTTGCTTAAAATTGAAAAACAAAAGAGGAGAAAAAGGGTGGTAGAATAAAAGAAGGTAGAAAGGTTGTTTGAAAGAAAAGTGTTAATGATACAATGTGATGTATTAAAGCGCTTAGGAACATAGTCACTATTTCTGGCCAAAATAGTCCTACCTGTCCCTTAGCCTACATTACAACCTGTAAAAGACCTATTTGATCCTAAGCTTAGCATTCTGATATTTAGTGGAGCATTACACTAAGGGCAAGCCTATGGTCATCAGTTGCTGCATATGAATTCTTTGTGAGAGCGAGAGCAAGGATATTTTTATACCCATGTTTGAAAAATATGCTATACTTGTGAGTGATTATGGGTAATATATTGTGAGACACACATGGTTGATGAGTTTTGGATAGTTGTGTATGATTCTTTGTGCCTTAACTTTTGAGTATGATTTGACCACCATCACGAGTTTATGTTGGAGGTTGAATTGTTTCTACTAATGATCAGAAAACTACTCTTTGTTGATAATTGTTGTGCTTGTCTTGATGAATATTTTGTGTTGATACTGTGAAACCCTAAGTTGATGTTTAGATGGACATGATAGTTTGTTCGAGGACGAACAAAGCTTCAAGTGTGGGGTGTTGATGATAGGCGAATTTACACGCCTATAGTGCTATATTTTACTTATATTTTAGCAATGTTTTGAGAACAAATTATATATTTCATGCACTTTTAGTCCTTTTTCCTGTAAGTGAGCTAACGAACATGATTAGCAAAGTTTCAGGTATAAATGATGCAGAATTCAGCATTTTATGGATAAACTTGACGCCAAAGAAAGCTTCACGAAAGGAGAAAAGGGAGTCTTGGACGCCAAGGACCAAAAGTGGCGCATGAAAAATCTGTCCCGGGCTAAAATAGCAATTCTAAAGACTTTGGGGACTAGCAGTAATTTATTAGGATTAGGATAATGATACATTAACCTAGTACAATTGGGTTAAGTATTTCATTAGCTTAGTAGGATTTGGTTAAGTATTTCATTAGCTTAGTAGGACTAGGATATGGGTATTATAAATACCCTATTTTGCTAGAGATTTTTATTCATTCTACTTAACAACAACTCTCATCTTACCTTACAATCGATTCTTCTACTATTCCTCAACAATTCTCATTTCAATTTTAATTCATCTTTCTACTTCTTCTTCTATTCATCTATTCTTAATTTCCGCAACAAGAGAAACGTTACTTGCAAGAAATCACGCCTAACGCCTACCACGCTTGTGCTACAAGAAATTCTTATTGTGGTATAATAACAATGTCAATCGTGATTTCCTTCGCACTCATGGGTAACTAAACTTCTCTATTGGGGTTATGGAAGCCGAATGAGATACTATCTATTACTATGAGTTTGTGAGTTCGTGACACGTATGCTGCTTATATCATTATTCTCTTCGTCTTAACCTAAATTCTTTGTGGTTGCAAACGCAAGAATACGCCAGTATAACATTTAACTTGTTCGAAAGAAAGGTTATCTGTCTGGAAAAGAGATAATGTCAAGGTAGTAGGGTCCCATCCCCTATTAAAAAGTTAGTGCCGTAACTGGATTAACCTCTTGGAGAATTCGTACCGTTAGACACGCTTTAAGCTCGAAAGAGTTAAAGTGAAATAATCCTCGAATAGGTCGAAAGACGCCTGGATTTACCATCGAATACAATTCTCTATAAGCACATGCATGTCAGAATTCAACACACTCATAGCCAATAGAGACGTATAACTCAGAAGGTGGACGTAACCCCAACTCCTCAATTCTCGTTATTTACAACTTAATAACTATTCTTTCTTTTTACTTTGCTATTTTCAGTTTTTATTTTATATTTTGTTTAAATTACTTGCACGGAAAGATTCCCCCCTTTTACGAGACTTGCACCAAAAGTCTAGTACTTTTTGCTTACTTGTTGACCAAGCTATTCCCTGAGGGATCGATACCCAACCCAGTTGGGTTCTATATTTGCTAACGACCGCTTTACACTCCTATGAGAGCTGTAGATTGAGCGTTATCAGGCCAAGGGCTTTGTAATGATTAAAGGAAAAGACAACTTTTTTTATTTCTGCACTAGAAGGAGGGTTAGCCAAAAGAGATTAGAGTAAAAACTAAGAATGAACTTTGGATATCATCAGGGGAGTGATACCAGTTTCCATTGTCATCTTGTAAGGCTCTAATCCTATTTTTTCTCCTTCTATTAATAGTAGTGGAGTGGAAGATCCTAGTGTTGGAATCTCCCTCAGTGAGCCATATATTCTAGATTTCATTCTCCAAAACTCTTGCTCCTCCTTAAGGATATTGCTAAAGTCTTTTTGGAGAGAGATTTCAGAGATTGAAGAAAGGTATTGTGGGTATAATTAAGGGAATTTTGGATTCCAAAGAGTCTGGCTAGGATTCTATTATTTTTTGGAAGATATTCCCAAAGACTTCCTTATTCCAAGTCTTTACAACCTATTCAAAGGAGGATATGGCCTCAGTTAGGGGGGGAAGGGGTAAAGGAGCCCTGACTAGATCTAGGAAGAAGGGGTGAGAACACCACATAGATTCCATCCTAAAAGATTTTTAGAAAGAGGAAGGGAAGTAACCTTGAAAGAGAAAAAAGATGGGACAGTGGTCAGAATGGGTTCTAAGGAGGTGACTGACAGAGGCTTCAGAAAACATCCTAATCCAGGGATTATTGGCTAGACACCTATCTAGTCTCTCCAGGAGTTTATAAGATCACAAGAGTTGATACAATCTCAAAAGCAAGCAACCCTATTACTGTTAATGGCATCCCCCCCTTCTAAATTTTTTGAATGCTTTAAGGACTTCATTAAAGTCCCCTCTAATAAGCCAAGAGTTATGAGAGAGATCTATGATAGAGTCAGCAAAGTCAAAAAGGTTATTGCACAAGATTTTCCTATCCTCAAAGAGGTTACTAGCATAGACAATACTTAAGAACCAGGAGGGGAAGATGTCATTTACCTTAACAGAGACATGGATCACCTGGGGGGATGACAATGTCATTGATGCTAAGAGCAGAGTTATGCCACATAATGACTATACCTCCTAAGCTGTCCAGGGTAGGGAACTGGATTTGTCTATTAAAGCCTGTGGTCGCTCATTCTGGCCTTTAGGAGGGCTAAAAAAGCAGGGTTGTGCATTTGAACCATGGCCTTTCAATGTCTTCTGAACTTAGGGTTATTTGCACTCCTAATATTTTATATGATGTAGTTTTTCATGATCATGGATAGCTTATAAGGTGGGTTTATCATCAATGCCTTCCCCATATGGGATGATGATCCCTGAGGTGGGTGAGGTTCTTTTCTCTTCTTTGCCATGAGAGTTACTTTGGTTTTGTAGAATCTCTTTCACTGGAGGAAGAATCTCTAAGTTGAATTTGTTGAGATCTATTGGGAGTAACACTGGAAACATCTCGCTGATAAGGTCCTCGAATGAGTGATTTAGAGTTTTTTCTAGAGTGTCCATCTCCCTGTTGTTTTCCTCCATCACTTGGAGAGTCTTCTTCCTCTTTTGCATTTCTAAGAATAAAGATGGAATTGGAGTATTTGAGGTGTTCATTGGTTGGTATGGGGCCCCGAATCTTGGAACTAAAGCTGGGCCCATCTCTAGCATTCTCGGGATCCTTGGGGGGGGGGGGAGGAGAGGCTTTAAGTCATAGTTGTAAACTCCATGTTGACTAGTTCTGGAGTTAAGCTACCCTGGAATGGTTGGTTGATGATTTTTATCATAGTGTACATCCATATTGTCTGCCCATAGTTCGCAAAGCCTTGGATGAGGCCTTCCACTACAAGTTGGGCCAGGTATGCAGGGTCCTAAATCCTGAGTTGGATATTTGTGTTTCCCACTATTAATTTCAGTGTAACTACTACTTAAGAGAGGCATATTTCCAGTCATGAGTATAGGTGGAGTTTCAGAGGTAAGGGGATTATCGTGAATGGGAGGTTCTCCTGGGGAGGTTCCACTATTGTCACTAGGAGGAAAGGAGAGAGAGTTTGAGGGAGTATTTGAGTTTTTACAGTTGGAAATGGTTTTGCAATGAGAAAAGGACTGAGAGGAGTCTTTTAGGATACCCTCATTATTACCATTGAGTTTGGTAATAAATATTGGTGATGCAGAAGTGATAGTTATATCACTATTTTTAATTAGCGTTGGTAGAGATATGGGAAATGGTAGAGGCGTTTAAGTGTTAGAAGAGGAGAGAGGGTTGGTGTGGCATTTTTTAATTTCCACCTCAGCTTTAGAGATGGTATTATTCCAGCTTACCGTGAAAGCTGGATTTGTTGGGCTCGGGTTATGGGTTTGGTTTCCTTGGGTGTTTTTAGGGGCTAATGGGCCGGAACTAGGGGAATTATTGGTTTCTTCATTGGTAGAGGCCAAAGGCCCTAAAGGTCCAAGCTGATTAGTAGATTTCCCCAAAGGTCTCTTTCGATGGGTGTTAGTAGGCCTTAAGTTGGTGTTCGAATCCTTAAAAGCATTAGGCCCAACTAGAGGTTGGGGTCGCGTCTTTACCTTGGCGGAGCTCGGAAGGCTGGGTCATGCCGTAACCCTGGCCATCATTTGAGGTATATTGAAAGTTTCAAGTTTCCAAGAACTTACCTAAAGCTGCATAAAAAATTTTTACCTTGATGTTTTGCGCCTGACTTTGAGTACCTGGGATTTCTGCTTTTGACGATTTGTACTATTATTCTTTCTTCTGCTAAAAGCTACAGTTTTTCACTCCTCCGTTTCATTATTTTCTGGGTGTTTGGAGGTTGACGATTGATCTGCCGATCTTGGTCTTAAATGGGGACATACGGGTATTGTGTGGCCCAACCATCCACACTTTTTGCACAGGAAGCCTTCTCCTTCATGGAGAATCTGTTGTTGATTGTTGCCAATATAGATCATGTTAATTAAAGGGGTATCCATGGGTACTTGACGCAGATTCGAGCATATATTCCTCTCAGGGTGGCTGAAGTGCACATATCAATTTTTATGAGCTTTTCTATTTTACTTCCCACCTTCTCCAAGATCGTTGATTCGTAGAATTTAGTTGGGAGCTGAGGCAGTCGGATCCAAATAGTAGTGGTTAGGATTTATGATTATTTTGTTATAAAATTTGGCTCCCAACCTCGGACTGACAGATAAGAGCCTGCTACAAATCAGGGTCCTTCCTGAGTTATTTTTTTCTGAGATTGGGCATCTGAGTTATTTTTTTCTGTAACTGGGCATCTCCTTGCTTCACAGTGTAGTAGTCGAGTCCAAGATCTGTCAGTGCAAAGCTTTCATTAAGCTTCCAGAGATCCGTGAGTTTAGTCTTCAGGTATTGGCGATTGAATCTCTTCCTTATTGCTTTGATTATGATTGAGGATTGCCAGGGGTGTAAAGTTTTTTCTTATTGGCAATGGATAATGGTATTGTACTATCATTGGCTTGCTTCGCAGGTTCAGGTGATTCTTCGAAATCAACGAGGTGGTTGATCATGCTTGGGGAGATGGATTTAGCACTCACGATTTCACAATATGATAATTTCTTACTTGGGTCATGAATTGCCATCTGACAATTTAAATCGTCGGGTGGATCCGGTGGCTTTAGGGGTTGGTGGTCAGACGTGCACACTAGTATTTTGGTGTTTAGAAGAGGGAGGAGTTTAGAGAGAAGGGAGTCTTTCTCTCTCTAAAAAAAATAACTTATCCTTATGTGTTGTCACCATGTGTAAAAAAAAATTGTATATTAACTATCAAATACATCCAAAATTTAAAGCAAGCATAATTATTTATTTACGCAATCTCCAAGCACCTTGGAGAGAAAATAACAAAATGATCCAATATCTTTGGAGATAGATCTAAAAATAGGAAAATTTCAAATTACATGCAAAAGAATAAATAGTTTACAAAAAAAATAGCCAAAATTTTATTTATTAGTTAAATGATCATTATTACTTAAAATAGTGGTCATTATCTTTCTTTTCTTTTTTTCAATAGTAATGTTTTTTTCAATTTTTTTTTTGCTGCATTTTTTTTGAACTTATTTCATTTTTTAAAAACTTTTTTCGTACCATTTTGTTTATGTATCAATACTATATAAATGGTGTATAAACATGTATATATGTTGTACAAATAGGTATGTAGTCTACATGTAATGTGTCGATATTGCATAAATAGTTATGTAGTGTAAATGTAATGTATTGTTATTTTATAAATAATTCATAAACATGTATTGATATTGTATAAATGGTGTATAAATATGTATATATGATATACAAATAATAATGTAGTGTATATGTAATAAATTGATATTGTGGAAATGTGTATGAACATGTATTCGTATTATATAAATAGTTATGTGATATATTGATGTTGTATAAATGATGTACAAGCGTGTATCAATATTGTATAAATAGGTATGTAATGTATTGACATTGCATGAATGATGTACACTCGTGTCGTGTATTGATATTATATAAATAATTATTTTATGTATTGACATTGCATGAATGATGTACACTCGTGTCGTGTATCGATATTAAATAACTAATTACTTAATGTATTGATATCAATATTTATTTAACTATCATACGTTTCCACCTTAATAAATAAAAGTATAAATAAAAACTAAAAATTCTATAAATACACAACTTATGTTTCTAATATTACAAAAAATCTCAACTCCCTAAACATATTACAAAAATCCCAACATATACACAGAATGCTATGTATATGTCGGCTATGTTATGTATATTAATAGGGAGAGAGAGTAAAGTAATTAAAAATGTGGTAGAGAGTGTAATTACTTCAAAAATGGTTGGTATTTATGTTATTTATATACAACAACAACAACATACCCAGTGTATTCCCACAAGAGTGGGGTCTGGGGAGGGTAAGATGTACACAGTCCATACCGCTACCTCCGAGGAAGTAAAGAGACTGTTTCCGATAGACCCCAGCTTAAAGTAGAGAACAGTAAACAAAGGGATGGAAAACATAATAGAAAATCAGGAATAAGAAATAATAAAAAAGACATCATAGAAATATGAAATACGAGACATAAGGGTGACACGGAATAGGAAAATAGGTACTAAGACATAAGACCTAGCGCACCCACCTAGTAATAACCTACACTCCCATAAAGGACCCTATGAACAAGAAACTAAGCTTACTAACCCAGCTACACAAGACTCTCCAGACTGCAAGCTACAATCCACACACCTGCATTAGACTTCTACCTTATCCGCGACCTCCACACCTTCCTATCTAGGATCATGTCTTCAGTCAGCTGGAGCTGCTCTATGTCATGTCTAATCACCTACCTACAGTATTTCTTCGGCCTACCTCTACCTCTTTTGAAGTCATCCAAAGCAAGCCTCTCACATCTCCGGACTGGGGCATCCGCACTCCTCCTCATCACATGCCCAAATCATCGCAGTCTTCCTTTCCGCAACTTATCTTCCACTAAAGTCACTCCCACCTCTCCTGAATAGTCTCATTTCTTACTATGTTACCTTTTGTAAGCCCACATATCCAATGCAACATTCTCATTTTGTCCACCTTTAATTTTTAGATGTGCGAGTGTTTGATGGCAACACTCCGCACCATACAACATGGCCGGACGGACTGCCACTCTATAGAATTTGCCTTTAAGCTTAAGGGGAAACTTCTTATCACACAACAATCCCGAGGCTAGCCTCCACTTCATCCAACCTGCTCCAATACATTTAGAGACATCCACATCAATCTCACCATTCTCCTGAATCGTAGATCCAAGATACTTAAAACTGTCTGTCATAAAGACATCCTGGGAGTCCAACCTCACCACCCCTTCGTACTCCTATATCAAGTCACTAAACTTACATTTCAAATACTCAGTTTTGGACCTACTCAACCTAAACCCCTTAGACTCAAGGGTTTGCCTCCAAACCTCCAATTTGTCATTCATACCCCCTCGCGTCTCATCAATCAGCGCCACATCATACGCAAATAACATACACCAAGGCACCTCACCTTGAATGCTCCATGTCAACATATCCATCACCAATGTAAAAAGGAACAGACTAAGAGTCGATCCCTGATGCAACCCGATCTCGACCGAAAATTACTCTGAGTCTCCTCCCACTGTTCTTACCCGAGTCTTCTCTCCATCGTATATGTCCTTAATAGCTATAATATATGTCATTGGGACCCCTCTCACCTCCAATAACCTCCAAAGAACCTCCCTCGGGACTTTATCATATGCTTTTTCTAGGTCGATGAACACCATGTGTAAATCCTTCTTCTTTTCTCTATACTGCTCCACTATTCTCCTCACCAGGTGGATTGCCTATGTCGTCGAGCGACCAGGCATAAATCCAAACTGATTCTCTAAAATAGACATAACCTTCCTCAACCTCCGCTCGATCACTCTCTCCCAAATCTTCACAGTGTGACTCAACAGCTTAATACCCCTATAGTTGTTGCAGCTCTGAATGTCACTCTTGTTTTTATATAACAAAATCATTGTACTCCACATCTAGGCCTCAGGCATTCTCGCAGTCTTGAAAATACCGTTAAATAAATTTGTCAACCACCTTAAACTGACCTCACTGGCATACTTCCAAAAATCCACCGAAGTCTCATCGGGCCCCGTCGCCTTACCCCTCCGTATCCTATGAATAGCCTGTTTGACCTCCTCAACTTTAAAACTCCTATAGTATCTGAAATCACAACTCTCCTCCGAGTGCTCTAGCTCCCCCAACACAATGCCTCTGTCTCCCTCCTCGTTCAAAAGTCTATAAAAGTACTCCTGCCATCTCTTCTTAATGTGAACCTCCTCTACCAAAACACTACCATTTTTTCCCTTAATGCACTTCACTTGATCGAGGTCCCGGCCCTTCCGCTCCCTAGCTTTAGCAAGTCTGTATAACCTCTTTTCCCCGTCTTTCACCTCTAACCTCGCATACAAGCTCTCGAACGCTACCGACTTAGCAGTCGTAACTGCTAATTTAGATTTCTTCCTGGCTACTTTGTAAGCGTCCCTATTCACCCATTTCTCATCCGCATCTTTACTCTCAATTAACTTAACATATGCCTCCTTCTTAATCTCCACTTTCTTCTTCACATCCTTATTTCACCACCAGTCCCTCTTATGCCATCCTGCCCGGCCACTCGAAATGCCCAACACTTCTCTGGCAGTCTTCATGATGACGCTGACAGCCCTATCCCACATAGTATCCACGTCCTCCCTGCTCTCCCACACCCTTTTTTCCGCCACCTTTTCCCCTATCTCCAGAGCATTAACTGGCGTCAAGCAGCCCCACTTAATTCTAGGTCAACCCTCCCTAACCCTTCTCTTCTTGAACTTCTTGATAGACAATTCCATTACTAGAAGCCTATGCTGGGTCGAAAGATGCTCACTCGGAATGACTTTACAATCCTTGCATAGCCCCCTATCCCCCTTCCTAAGCAGCAGAAAGTCAATCTGGGTCTTGACTATCACGCTGCGGAAGGCAATTAGGTGATCCTCCTTCTTCGGAAAACTCGAATTCACTATCACCAGCCCGAAGTCCATCGCAAAATCCAATAGAGCAGCTCCCTCACCATTTCTGTATAATAAAAAATAATAAAATAATTATAGAAGAATTTTAAAAAAAAAAGAGTAATAAATTTTTTTTAAACAATATTTTTTTAATTTTTTTGAAATAGCACAATAAAAAATACTTGAAAGAAAATGGGCCAAATGGCCAAATGACTATTGTCCCGAAGCTCAGCAAAGAAAGGAGCTTGACATATTCTTGGTAAACCTTTTAGGGATCGTTTGGTAGGAATACAGATAATACATGGATTAGTAATACAGGGGTTAATAATGCAGGGATTAGTAATGAAGGGATTATAGTGCTTGATTATTTTTTATCAAGTGTTTGGTTCATTGTACTAAAAACAAAATATACCATGGATTGTGTTTTATTTAAAACTCTACAAAAATCTCCTTTACATTTATACCCTTAAATTTTTGTGGGATTTTCTGTTACATTAAATTAGTCAAGTTAAAAACTAGAATATTATTAAAAATTTATTACTAATTTTCAAGTGTAATTTGTCACTACAAAAATCCTTAATAGAATGGTGGACTTTCAATATTTTTTTATTGTTCAAATACGACTTAAATTATAGATTTAAGGCTACATAAATGTTTAAATACCTAAAACTTATTTTTTTTAAAAAAAAATATATTCAAGTCACCAATCCATGAATTAAACTTCTTTTATTTAAAAAGCCTCCTTCCCTGCTAAGAAAAATTCAAACCCAGTAAGTAGGGGCTTTGGGCTGTAGGTGATAAAAAAGTTTTAAAATGAGGTGTAGGTGACACAAGTCTTAATAATTGAGTGGAGGTGACAATTACCTAATTATGGATTAAGAAATTTTGAGAAATTTCAAAATAACCCACAGATTTTTAAATTTACACTTTAATCCAAATGTTAGTTAATATAACGGGAAACGTAGGGAAAAAATGTGTTTTTCTCTTTTCTCATTCGTTATTATTTTCTCTCTCTTCGCGATATTTGTTGTTCATTGTTGTTGTTGCTTTATTCATCATCTTCTAATTTATTATCATCATCTTATACTTCATTATCATCTTCATATTCTTCTTGTTGACCTATTATTGTTGTTACCGCAACTGCTGCTCTTTGACCAATCTTTTAGGTCAACTTTTATTTTGTACATCACTTTCAAATTTGGCATTTACTTGAGAGGAGACTTTGATAAGTCAAATTATGCTTTTTAGTTGAATTTGTCATGTGGGTAACTGCTAGTGTGCTATTTTTTCAACAATAGCTAGCACGCAAACATGAATGCAACATAAGAGCAATCTGCTTAAGCAGATACATCATCTGTGGCACCATATAAATATTCTGTTGCAACAGAAGACTCATGTTGGATTCATGTATATGGTTCTAGGTGCCCGTAATATGAATCAAATAGATGGGTATTCTGTTGCAATAGATTAGTAATTTGTTCAAACAGACAATTAATTTGTTGCACCATATTAGTAATCTGTTTCAACAGATAATTAATCTATTGCACCAGATTAGTTATCTGTTCCAACAGACAAGTAATCCATTGCAACATAATATATTTGTTGCAAAATAATATTTATCTGTTGCAACAGATAATTATTCTATTGCAACAGATGAATAATCTATTTCGAAAAACACAATACAACTCTTATCACAAACCCAACAAATAACTCATATGTTGATCTTTTGCTATTGATACTAGATTCAAATTATTCTTTAATTATAGACACATTGTTGAGAAGAAAAAATAGACAGAATGAAAATTAAATAAGAATTAAAATGTCAAAGTGGATCAAACATAAATTTTTTATTAAAAAAGATATATAGGTAAAAGAAAAAAATAATCTTAATTATTATTATCATCATTATCATTATTATTTTTATGGTCAGCCGGCAAATCTTCAACCTGCAGCAAAGCGCCCTCCTCAACCTGCGGATCTGCCGCAACATCCTTACTCTGACGGCGGCCAACTCCCACTGCAGGTCATGAAGCTCCTTCTGCAGCTCCTGCATGGCGTCTCGAAAAATAGCGACGTTCCACACGGGATCATCCATATCTAGAACATGCATAAATTGACAAAATACATAAAAACAAAAGAAAAAAAAAAGAATTCAAATGTAATACAACGTATATTTACACAAAAAGCAAGAAAAAAACTTATCAGAGACATAAAAAAGCTATCAACTCCTTGAAGAGAAAGTAGTTGAAGGTGTAACAGTAACAAGAGCAAGGAATAAATAGAGTGTAGTAGAATGAACGATTAAGGAGGGACTTATTTATAGAGGATTGAACTTGAATGTGTTAGGCAAAAATGTGCAACTGTTCACCTCCATTTATTAATGACATTTTTCATTACTGTGAAAAGTTATGACTTAATTAGATTAAGCAATATTGTGATAAGTCATAACTTTTCAGATTATTATTATTCATTAGTTCTTTCCAAGAACCATATTTATTGAGTTGTGACAACAAATTCTATATTTATTGTATCAGATAACTCATATGTGACAATAAATATATCATCTGTTGCAACAAATAAACAGCCTGTTGAATTAGATAATATATCTGTTGCAACATATAATCTATCTTTTTTTAAAAAAAAATATCATCATATTATTAATCCAAATTTTCTAATTTTTTTATTATATAAATTAATAAAATAGATTTAAAGGTGCAACTGTTCGCCTACATTTATTAACGACATTCTTGATTACTGTAAAAAGTTATGACTTAATTAAATTAAGCAATGTTGTGATAAGTCATAACTTTTCAACTTATTATTATTAATAATAGTTCTTTCTAGGAACCGTTTTTATTGAGTTGCGACAACAGATTCTATACCTGTTGCATCAGATAACTCATCTGTAACAATAGATATATCATTTGTTGCAACAAATAAATAACCTATTGCATCAGATAATCTATCTGTTGCAACATACAATCTATTTTTTTTTTAAAATTATCATCATATCATTAATCCAAATTTGATGATTTTTTTATTATATAAATTAATAAAACATATTTAAAAACCAAAAAAAAATATGAAAAGAAATGACGCCTATTTAATATTAACATCAATTATTCAAATTAAATAATCATTTTTTACGGTTATAAATTGTGTTTATCATTTATTTCCTCATTATTTAAAAGAAATGATTTAATTAAATCACGCTGGTGAGTTTTTTATTATTGTGAAAAGTCATGACTTTTTAGCTTATTATTAATAATTAGTTCTTAAATTTAAATAACCTTTTTCTCAATTTAAAAATCGAAGACACCTTTGCAATAATCGTTTCTTTAATAAAATAATAACTATTTTTATTGAGTTATGGAAACAGATTGTATATCTGTTGCATCAAATTTCCCATCTGTTGCGACAAATATACTATCTGTTGCAACAAATCGAACATCTATTTTAGGATTTTTTTTATTTTTTCTAACAGTTGATTCATCAGTCGCAACAGATGGAAAATTTGATGCATCAACAATATTATTTGTTTGTTTAATGTGTTTAGACAAAAAGTCACGGTCACAACTGTTCACCTTTTTCTTAACAAACAATCATCATATAACTTAATCCTATGTTGTGACTTTTTTTTATTAAATAATCTTTCTTTTACAGTTATAAATTGGGTATATCATTTAGTTCCTTATTATTTATTTACGAACCATTTTTCATATTAAATAGTAGGAGAATCATGGCTTTCCACCACCCTCTCAACAATAACCCTTTTTTATTATAATAACCGCCTGTTGCAACATATGATCCATCTGTCGCATCAGATTAAACTCTGTTGCCATAAATGCTCAATCCCTACCTCCAACCATTGACATGTTGAGAATAAGGAATAAATAGAATTATAATTAAATATTAAATAAGATTTAAAAATTTAAAATCGACCTAATCTAACATAGATTTTTGAATCCTTAGGTAGATTCGATATAAAAAAAGGAAAATACATACGCTAAAAGAAAAAACATAACCTAATTATTATTACTACTATTATTATTATCATTATTATTATTATTATTACTATTATTATTGTCAACCGGATAACTTTCATTCGGCAGCAGCAGGGCCCTCCTCAGCCTTGCTCCGAAGTCGGCCAAATCCCTCTGGAGTTCATCAAATTGCCTTTGAAGTTCCCGCAAAGACTCTACATGAATCTTCTTGTACGAATCTGGATCAGTCATATTTGTATTGTAAGTCTAGTAGAATAAATGAGTGAGAGTGAGTAAGGAGGCCGGAGGGACCTATTTATAAATGGTTGAATTGAAAGACGTTAGTCAAACAAAAAGCCACGACTGTTCATATCCCTTAATTAAATAAAATCAGTGACTTTTCGAATATGTAAATTAAAAAAACGGATCTAAATTTTATTGTATTTTAAAAAAAAAATTGTTTTAAAATAAATCTAACAGACGGGTAATCTGTTGCAACATATATTTTATCTGCCTGATAACTTACAACATATTGACAATTTGTTACAATAGATGGATATATTGTTTGCTTTTCCAACAGACATGTCATATGTTGCAACAGATTGAACATCTGTTATCTGTTGTAACAAATGTCTGCAATTGTTTCACAATTTAAACAGATATGGCATCTGTTACAACTTGCTAGTCAGTCATCTGTTTATCCAATTTAAGTTATAGATGGGCTAGGAAGAATAAGGTGTGTGTAGATGGATCCACTATCATATGTGTGGGAGTTAAGTAAGTATTACTAATAAGGTCATCGGGACAACACACACAAAATACAATATTTTTTAATGTAGTTTTTAACTGATTAGGCACTGAGCATTCAAATAGATCCTGCATTGTACAGTTAAGTTTGATGGGTTCGAATTGATAAGGCTGAGGGCCCCATGAAGATGGTGCAGATACTCTATTATGAATTACTGACGATTGTTGCTCATGTTTATGCGTGTCAAGTTTTGAGAAGGGATCAATATTTGGTGTCATTGTAGAGATCCAATAGCAATTGGACTTAACTTTAGGTGTTCATTGGACTTTGAGAAGGCCTTCAAAGCCTCGCATTGCATCAAACAAGAACGAAAAACCAATAGAAATTCCCCTGACCTAATTATATATGGAAGGGTTGATTGAGAAGATAATTATACGCCAGAAGGAGCCAAATGAGAATGCTTGCGAAGGAAAGGGGAGTTAATAAAAAACTATATCATCTGAGAGCTAATTGAAGAAGAGACATAGGGTAGAAAGTAACTTCTAGCGAGTCTGGCCAATGAAATTATCTTAAAACATGATAAATCTGAATCAAGTGCAAATATGAAAAGTATATCCGATAATGTAAATTCGTTTGTTGTCTCTCTGCAAGAAAAATAATGCAGATGGACACTTTGCTAGAGAGCTGTGACTAGGTAGAGTGGTCGGGATTATCACCTAGATAGAAAATAGCAGAAAACCAAGAAAGCAGCCTTACGGACATCGAGGGTTGAAAGGATGTACAGTAAGTCTAGAAAACTTCCTCTAACAACAACTGCAGTTAAAGTAAGGAATCTAAGCGAAGGCGACAATTTCTGAATCAAGTACACATATTGTTGAAAACTTCCTTATTTTCGAAAGAATTTTGTACAAGACTTCTGTGATGTTGAGAGATTATTAATAATGCCTTCTGAAAACTTTCACTCTAGCAAGAATTTCTGCTGACGGTGTAGACTTTTACATGGCAGATATCTTGTCATCTGTAGAAATTCTTGTCGTAGCAAAAGTCTTGGGAAGGCATGACTAGGAATCTCTCAATGTCACTTGATATTAAGAGATTATTATTGATGCCTTCTGAAGACTTGTGCCCTGGCAAGCATTTCTGGTGATGGTGCAGATTTTTGCATGGCGGATATCTTGTCATCTATATTGGAGAAGAACGATCAACAGAAAGGCTGAGAGATTAAGCTCGTTTGATTTGTCCACTAACTCGGGCAAAGTTTTTTGATAGGGTAATGAGCCTAGAGTTACGTAATGTTTGATAGGCTTGGTAGAGTCGGTTTAGATCAAACGTTACGTAACTCCTTGCTTATTAATTTATCACATTCCTTAAAGGTTGGTTGAGCAAGATGCATTGAGCAACGCTCGGTAAAAGTGAGTTTTTCAATGTTTGGGACCACATCTTGAGTGTGCATCAATATATTTTGATCTAAAAACATACACAAAGACCCTAATATATCCTTTAAGGCTTCTAAAGAAAGTGTTTTGAGGGGCTTCTAAAATGCCACAACTTTGAAGATGGTGTTCCTGATCGAGCTCACAAAAGATCAGGAACTCTATACCAAATTCAAAGACGGCAACGACAAACATAAAGACCGAATCGGAAAGCTGGAGGCAAGCTTGAAAATTATCGAGATTCGCATACTACAACAAGCCTCTGATCTTCTCCAAGGAATGTTGAAAGCATGCTAAGGCAAGAAAACACAATCAATTATAACCATATTGCTAAGGAAGTAATGACACTCAATCTGCCTTTCAATCTCGTTTGTGGTTCCGATCAGGTCAACAACAGTGGACCTAATCGAAACCACAAACAAGAAGGCATGGGATGTAATTTAAAATTCAAAAATTATCGTTTTCGCTTAGATTTATTACCTTAACTACAGTTGTTGTTGACGAAAGTTTTCTAGACTTACTGTATATTATTTTAACCCTCGATGCCCGTAAGGCTGCTTTCTTGGTCTTTTGTTATTTTCTATCTAGATGATAATTCCGACCACACTTGATGATAGGCGAAATTACGCGCCTATATCAATATATTTTGCCCATATTTTAGCCTAGTTTTGAGAACAAATTATATATTTCATGCACTTTTAGTCCTTTTTCCTATAAATGAGCTAACGAACATGATTAGTAAAGTTTCAGGTATAAATGATGCAAAATTCAGCATTATATGGCTTACTTGACGCAAAAGAAAGCTCACGAAGGAAGGAAAGGGAGTTTACACGCCTAAGGACCAAAACTGTTGCATGGAAAATCCGTCCCAGGCTAAAACAACATTTCTGAAGACTCTGGGGACCTGGAACAAAATTGCTGCATGGAAAATCTGTCCCGGGCTAAAACAGCATTTCTGAAGACTTTGGGGACTTACAGACACAAAGCTGGATTTGGACAATGATACATTAACCTAGTACAATTGGGTTATGTATTTCATTAGTTTATTTGGATTATGATAATGTTACATTAACCTAGTACATTTGGGTTAAGTATTTCATTAGTCTAGTAAGATTTGGTTATTTATTTCATGAGCTTAGTAGAACTAGGATATGGGTATTATAAATACCCTATCATGCTAGAGATTTTGGACAATCTTTCTATTCTTCACTTAATTCAACAATTAATTTTCTTCCATCCCTCTCATCTTCCACCACAAACACTTCTAATCTACTCTTCTATTCTTAAATTCCACAACAAGAGAATCGTTACTTGCTAAGGAATCATGCCACACACCTATCACCTAATCCACACGCCATTACTCAACAATAAACAATGTAAATCGTGATCTCCTTTGCGTTCATGGGTAACTAAACTTCTCTGTTGGGGTTATGGAAGCCGAATGAGTTACTATCTATTGCTGTGAGTTTGTGAGTTTGAGACACGTATATTGCTTATATCATTATTCTCTTCATCTTAATCTACATTCTTTGCGGTTGCAAACGCAAGAATACGCCAGTCTAACATTTAACTTGTTCGCGAGAAAGGTTATTTGTCTGGAAAAGAGATAGTGTCAAGGTAGTAGGACACCCTTTCCTATTAAAAAGCTAGTGTCGTAACTGGACTAACCTCTTGGAGAATTCGTACCGTTAGACACGCTTTAATCTCGAGAGAGTTAAAGTGAAATAGTCCTTGTTTAGGTCGAGAGACGCTTGGATTTACCATCGACTACAATTCTCTATAAGCAATTACATGTCAAGACTCTACACACTCATAGCCAATAGAGACGTATACCTCAGAAGGTGGACATAACCCCAACGCTTCAATTCTCATTGTTTACAACTTACGTAACAATCTTTCTCTCTTTACTTTGCTATTTTCAGCTTTTACTTTATTGTTTTCGTTACACATTACAATCCCCCCTTTTACGAGACTTGCACCAAAAGTTTAGTAATTTTGCTTACTTGTTGGCCAAGCTATTCCCTGTGGGATCGACACCCAACCCAGGTTGGGTTCTATATTTGCTAACGACCGCTTTACACTCCCACAAGAGCTGTAGCTTGAGCGTTATCAAAAATTGGCGCCGTTGCCGGGGAATACGAGTGTCAATCAAGTTCGTGATAATTACTAGACGCTTTGGTCAAAGATTCTCGTACTTTTACGTTTAGTTTTTGTTTTTGTTTCTTGCAGGTTTTTACTTTAGCGCATGCCCCATTCTAGAAGTTCTGGTCAACCGTTATTACCAATCAATCCTGAACCATAACGAATTAGAAGAATGGAAGCACAAGCTGAAATCGACAGGATGGCTGCTCAACACGAGCAAGCAAGATTAGCTGCTCTTGCCACTGCCCAAGTACACCAGCAAAACATTGATAATCCTGGGCGAGCAACAAACCCTGACGATGAGGATTTAGGCGATGACGAGTTGATAAACCCAAGGCATGGTGCTGAAACTGCAACACCTGCCAACAGAAGAGGTCGACAAGCTCGGTATAGATATGATCGCCAACCTGTGCAGCCAGCTTTCGACGATGATGATGATGATTTTAATGGTGCCGGAGCCACTGGAGCTAAAATACCACCACCATTAGCGCCTGGAGCCAAGTTCAACATCACAAGCACCATGATTCAGTTATTGCAGCTCAAGGGATTATTTGGTGGACTAGCAGGCGACGATCCGAATATGCATCTCATCAACTTTATTTCTACATGCAAGTCCTTTGACAATCCTGGTGTTGGTCAGAATGCTATTCGATTACGTCTATTTCCATTATCTCTGTCTGGGGAGGCAACACTATGGTTGAATGGGCTGACTCCTGATTCAATTACAAATTGGAGGCAATTGAGAGACGCTTTCCTAGAAAGATTCTTTCCGCCATCCAAAAGGGCGCAATTGAGAGATGAAATCAGCAACTTTCGTCAGCTTCCCTCTGAAGCTCTTCATGAAACATGGGAGAGGTTCAAGACAAAGCTAGCGAGATTCCCAAACCATCACATGACTAATGTTCACCTCATGGAGATCTTGTATAGAGCCTTGAATTCAATAACTAAACCAGTGGTGGACAACGCAGCTGGAGGTTCTTTCATGGACCTCACCTTTGGTCAAGCAAGCAATATGCTAGATCGCATGACAAAGCAAAGTAGAGCTTGGCATACCAGGGATTCAGAGGTAGCAAGCCCCACTTTATCTATTGGCATGTCTGTAGACCAAAGAAGAAGAGAAGAAGAACGTGAGCAAGACATGGCGCACATGAAAACACAATTGGATCTTCTGACAAAGCACTTATTATTAGGGAAGACCGAAAAAGTGAAAGCTGTAGCGCTAAAAGTAAGAGACGAATCTGATTCTGAAGAGGAGGCCAACTACTTGAACAACCAGGGGGGTTTCCGTGGGAATGCCCAAGGAAACCAAGGTCGGAACTATTATGATAAATCTGGAAGCAAAGACCAAGGTAGTTGGAAGAAAAATAATGAAAATAGTGGCTTGTACGTTCCCCCTGGTAAACGTGATACCACCACATCTAATTCTATGGAAGACATGATGGCTAAGTTATTGAAAGGAGTGGAAGCAACGAGCGCGGGAGTTAAGGAGGTGATTGATGATTTGTCCTCCATGAAGCAACTAGTTGATTCTCATTCCACTTCTATCAAGCAAATAGAGCAGCAGTTGAGCCAACTTTCAGCAGCATTTAATTAAAGAAAGGCTGGCACCTTACCAAGCGATACTGTGCAAAACCCAAAGAATGATGGGTCATGCATGGCCATCACTACCAGAAGCGGTAAGGTGCTGGAAACTTCAGCAAAAGGAAAGCAATTGGTTGACGAAGTTGCAGACATGGATGCTACACTTACTGACGTTACAAGAGGAGAAGAAGCCGCAACAACTACTCCCAACGTCAAGGACGTTTCACCTAGTGACGTGCAGCCTGGAAAAGTGGAAAAACGGAAGCTAGAGGAGAAAAAAGTCGTGGAGAGAACACTACCATACCCACCACCACCTTTTCCCCAAAGATTGAAGAAGGTGGCCGATGACACTAAGTTCAGCAAATTTATGACCATGTTGAAGCAGCTGACTATTAATGTTCCGTTGGTAGAGGCACTTGAACAAATGCCGGGGTATGCGAAGTTTATGAAAGATCTTTTGACTAAAAAGAGGGCAGCAAGTTATGAGCTGAAGGATGATGTGCATCATTGTAGTGCAATTGCTACCCGATCGATAGTTCAGAAGAAGGCCGACCCCGGAGCTTTCACTATTCCTTGCACCGTCGGATCTTTGAACTTTGCCAAAGCATTGTGTGACTTAGGAGCCAGCATCAACTTGATGCCATTATCGATCTACAAGAAGTTGGGGTTAGGAGATCCTACACCAACTAATATGAGGCTTGTTATGGCAGATAGGTCGGTAAAGCGACCGGTTGGTATTCTATGCGATGTCTTGGTAAAGGTTTCTTCATTTATCTTTCCAGCAGACTTTGTCATCTTGGATTGTGAAGCAGATTCAGAGGTTCCCATAATCTTGGGACGCCCTTTCCTTACTACGGGAAGTGTGTTCATAGATTTGAGAGCTAATGAGCTTTCATTCTGAATAAATGACGAAGTGGTTCGCTTTGATGTTTGCAAATCAATGAAGCAACCCAAAGATCTAAGTGTATTTTCTGTGACCGATGTTGTCTTTGATGATGAGAAAGAGTTACTTGCAGAAGAGCAAATTCTTGATGATCCTTTGGAGGTTTTGCTCACGAAATGAGAGAATGATGATGCTGAAATTTCTGATGAAGATATTTGTGCTCTATCGGGATTAGGGACATATCGCTATACCCCCAAGAAGCTGGATCTTGACCTCAAAAATTGACCCACACCACCAGCTAAGCCATCTATTGAAGAACCACCCACGTTAGAATTGAAGGAGCTGCCAAGCCATTTGAAGTACGCATTCTTAGGAAGCGGAAACACTCTTCCAGTCATTGTAGCAGCCGATTTGGGTGAGCAACAAGTTGCAGCTCTTATTGCAATCTTACGCAAGTATATTAGAGCTATTGGATGGACCATTGCGGATATTATTGGTATTCCACATGGGATTTGCACACATAAAATTCAGCTTCAAGAAAAGTGCACACCCACCATTGAAAATCAAAGGCGATTAAACCCACCAATGCAAGAAGTGGTGAAGAAGGAGATTATCAAGTGGTTAGACACAGGAGTTGTATATCCTATCTCTAATAGTACATGGGTGAGTCCTGTGCAATGTGTTCCCAAGAAAGGAGGTATGACGGTGGTCGCGAATGCAAAGCATGAGCTTATTCCACTCAGGCCCGTTACTGGATGGAGAGTATGCATGGACTACCGCAAGCTGAATTCTTGGACGCTCAAGAATCACTTCCCCATGCCATTTATGGACCAAATGCTAGATCGATTAGCGGGGAAAGGATGGTTTTGCTTCTTGAATGGTTATTCAGGTTATAATCAAATTTGTATTGCACCTGAAGACCAAGAGAAGACAACGTTTACATGCCCATATGGTACGTTTGCCTTCAAACGCATGCCATTCGGGTTGTGTAATGCACCAGCCACCTTTCAACGTTGTATGATGTCTATTTTCTCTGATATGGTTGAAGACACTTTGGAGGTATTTATGGACGACTTTTCAGTTGTTGGTGAGTCTTTTGAAGCATGTTTGGCAAACTTGAGCATGGCCTTGCAAAGATGTGTAGAGTTCAACCTTGTGCTAAATTGGGAGAAGTGCCACTTCATGGTAAAAGAAGGAATCGTTCTTGGGCACAAGCTCTCCGAAAGAGGAATAGAGGTTGATCGCGCAAAAATAGAGGTAATCGAGAAGCTACCACCTCCAATTTCGGTGAAGGGAGTCCGTAGTTTTCTTGGCCACGCTGGGTTTTATCGTAGATTCATCAAAGACTTCTCCAAAATTTCTAGTCCATTGTGCAAACTATTGGAGAAAGATGCAAAGTTTGACTTTAATGACGATTGCTTAAAGGCATTCGAATGCCTTAAAGGAAAACTCATTGAAGCCCCTATCATGGTAGCACCAGATTGGACGCTCCCGTTCGAGGTCATGTGTGATGCTAGTGGTGTAGCCATTGGTGCTGTTCTTGTACAAAGAAAGGAGAAACTATTTCATCCTATCTACTATGCGAGTAAGGTCCTAAATGAAGCCCAAAGGAACTACACTGTTACTGAACAAGAGCTCCTAGCGGTTGTGTATGCGTTTGAGAAGTTTCGCGCCTATCTATTGGGTACTAAGGTGATCGTTCATACAGACCATGCAGCTCTTAGGTTCCTAATGACAAAGAAGGATGCAAAACCAAGGCTGATTCGATGGGTGTTGCTGCTGCAAGAGTTTGATTTCGAAGTCAAAGATAGAAGAGGTTGCGAGAACCAAGTGGCTGATCACCTATCTAGACTTGAGAGTGAGCAAGTGGCGCAACCTGAAATTCAGATTGATGATGCATTCCCTGACGAGGAGATATTAGCAACAACAATGGAGAAATTACCATGGTATGCCGACTTTGCAAATTTCGTGGTAAGTAATGTACTACCCGCCAATTTATCTTACCACCAAAAGAGGAAGTTTATGCATGACGTTCAGCACTACTATTGGGATGAGCCTTATGTGTTTCGAAGATGCGCTGATGGTATCATTCGACGATGTATATCCTATGAAGAAGTGCCTACTATATTGGAAGCATGCCACACCTCGCAAGTTGGAGGACATCATGCAAGCAATCGAACGGCGAGAAAAGTATTGCAAAGTGGATATTATTGGCCTTCGATATTCAGAGATGCATATGACTATGTGAAGAGGTGTGACCAATGCCAACGGCAAGGTGCTATTTCAAAACACCATGAAATGCCCATGTCCAAAATTCTTGACGTAGAACTCTTTGATGTGTGGGGTATTGATTTCATGGGGCCATTCGTGAATTCGTTTGGAATGAAGTACATCTTGGTTGTTGTGGATTATGTGTCAAAATGGGTTGAAGCTGTAGCATTGGCCGATAACGAAGGAAAGCGTGTTGTAGCGTTCTTAAAGAAGAATATCTTCTCTCGCTTTGGAGTACCTCGTACTATCATAAGTGATGGAGGATCTCACTTTTGCAACAAGCTATTCAAATCTGTATTGGCCAAGTATGGTGTCAAGCAACATAAGGTAGCTACGCCGTATCATCCCCAAACTAGTGGACAAGTAGAGGTTTCCAATCGTGAGATCAAGCAAATCCTTGCAAAGACGGTTAATGTGAATCGGAAGGATTGGTCTCGAAAGCTAGATGATGCACTATGGGCGTATAGGACTGCATTCAAGACACCCATTGGCATGTCTCCTTATCAACTAGTTTATGGAAAGGCTTGTCATCTACCCATTGAACTTGAATACAAGGCATTGTGGGCATTGAAGCGATTGAACTTGAATTGGGAAGATGTGAAGAATCTGAGGTTAGAGCAGCTGAATGAACTAGATGAATTCCGGCTCCATGCATATGAACGATCGGATTTATACAAGGAGCGGATGAAGAAGTATCATGATCAGCGGATTATTCGACGAAATTTCCAAAAAGGTGACATGGTGCTACTCTTCAACTCCAGATTTAAGCTCTTCCCAGGTAAGTTAAAATCAAAATGGTCTGGTCCATTTAAAGTTATCCAAGTCTACTCATCTGGAGTAGTCGAATTGGAAGACAATGAGGGTGTTATCTTCAAAGTGAATGGCCAACGTGTCAAGCCATATATCGGTCCTCTTGACTCGATGAAAGACATGGCCATCACTTATCTGGACGCAGTCTAAGTACTCGAGATTACTACGTCGAGCCACGACAATAAATAAGGCGCTAGAAGGGAGGCAACCCATCGTTTTATTATTTTATCGTTTTATCGTTTTGTCGTTTTAGTATTTTTTTTTTTTTGATAAATGAAAATCCAAAAATAAGAGTCGTGCCACGACCAAAACCACGGAGCTTGGTGGGAGGCAACCCATCGTACTAATCGTTTTCATTTGATTTTGAGCAAAAATAGGTGCAAGAAGTATTCAACGAGGAGATCGATTTCAATTAACGATTTGGACGCATTGTATGGTAAAGTTGGTAAGTTAGGAATGGTGATGCATAAGGATATGGATTGAGCCTTTTCCTCGTCAAAATAGGCTTCTAGGAAGGCTAGGCCTTGGTAGAACTAGGCCACGAACGATGCACGACCTATCCTATAGCCTAAGGTCTCGGAATCTAGTGTGCTATACACTATGCGCCGCCTATTCCTAGGTATGCTTTTGACTATGCGCCGCCTATGCTATGGCATTTGGTCTTAGTATCTCATGTGCCATAGACTATGCGGCGCATATGTCTACAAATGCCATAGACTATGCGGCGCATATGTCCCATTATGCCATAGACAATGCGCCGCATATGTCATTGATATGCCGAGTGATATGCGCCGCATATGTGGTGTTTTTGTCTCCAAATCCGATTGTAAATGGGTCATAACCCGACCCATACTCTTCCTATATAAAGGGGACTTAGTTTTATAACACAACCACATTAGAATGAACCCTAAGGGCGCCGCATAACCTTCCAAATCCTCTCAAAATTTTCTTCTCTTGCTCTTCCAATTCGCAACACCATCTCCACGAACTTCAAGCAAGTAAGTACTCTCTTATTCTTCATTTATTTTGCGTAAGTACTACGTTGCTATGTTCATGATGAATTGCTAAATCATATAAGATTGGTGGTGATATTCATGTGTTTGGATTGTTGTTACAAAATCATTGACGTAAACATATACGTAGGGAATTCTTGGCTTGTTTCCGATTTGAATTTGGTTTCAAAAGCATTGTTATGATAATTGCTGAATTGTTATGGCTATGAATATTGCTTAAGATTGTTGTTTGAATGCTTACATGATAGACTATCCCGGCCATCGGGATAAGGTTATAGTGCCTATCGACTTAGGAGGTTGTGCTTGTTGTAAGAATAACGATTCCATGTGGTAACCCCTATGTTGTAGTGTTCCTATATCCACCATGAAAGTAGTCCAATGGATGCAAACAAGTGCTGCCATGCTGATTTTCTTGTCGGAATACAATCCTAAAACGTATGTCGACGAAATCTGAGTACTCGACCACTTTCATTTCACTGATTTGTGCTAACAAACCTAAGTGTGGGGTGGTACCCCTAGTGCTTGCATATAGATTGTATCAACTGAGATTGTGCTGCAACTTACATTATTTCTAGTCTCAGGTACAATGGCACCTAAAGCAAGGCAAGGCAAGGAGAAGGCTACCACATCCCAAAAGGGCAAGAAGAGAAATCGAAACGACCAAGGAGAATCATCCTCAGCACACCTACCACGCAGAATGTTCGGAATAAAATAGGTTCTTGAGGAAGAAGCCAAAGCATGGTACAGCAGCAACAAAGAAAGAGAATATGTGCACGTTGACTTGATCAACAAGGAGACCTTAGCAAAGAAGGAGCCGCGAATGTTGGCAAAAATAATGGCTTTGAAGCTGGATTTCATCTTCCGTGACATGGGAGAGTGCAATCTTGACTTAACAAGAGAGTTTTATGCCAACTGGTCACCGAAGACAACAGGCAGTGAAGTCAAAATTCGGGGCCAAGTGTTATAGCTCACCGCGGATTGGATCAACTCTTTTCTTGGCTTACCTTCGGTCGACACAGCACCATTCAAAGAACTGTACAGCAGGCCTCCTTATAGAGCGATACAACACACGCTTTGTGGAAGTAGATCAATGGCAAGGTGGGGCAGACATAAAGAAACAGGTCGACACAACACTTTCCCCTATGCTCCACTAAATAGGGAAGCAAGAATCTGGATGCGTATTGTCAACTCATGTCTTATTCCTGGGACTCAATACACCAAGATATCGAGAGATAGAGTGTGTTTAGTCTATGCTTTGATGACGAATGTCCCTATCAACTTTGGGGCAATCATTCGATCTACCATGAGGAAGGCCAGACTCCACAAAAGGTCCCATTTCACATTCGGCAATTTGTTGACAGCAATGTTGCGGAAGGAGGATATCGAAGAGGAACCAGCTGACCACAAACTCCCACACAACCCAAAGAAGGTTGACCTCACCAAGGTCAAAGATGCTGAAACAACTCATGGAGTCAACCTTACTACTGCGGAGAGACATGCTCGTGACGAGAGTTTCTTCCGTCATCTCTATGGCATGACACGATTCACTATGATGAGTGGTGGACGTATTCCAACTGATGAAGAGCTCCAACAGCTGGACCACGACTACCCAATGAACATGCATGCACGGAAAATGTGTGGAGTGGGTGTATATTTTGAGGAACCTCTAGACGATGATGTGCCGACTGATGATGATAGACTCTTACCTGATTTTGACGGAGAGGAGAACTCTGACGACGACTCTTATGATGATTCAGACGAAGGGGGTATGACCCCCGACATTGATGAAGGGTCCGACTAACCAGGTTCTTTGAATTTATTTTCCACTGAGGGCAGTGTCTCGTCTAAGTGTGGGGTGGCAGAATCGCATGCTATACTTCTTTGTTTGCACCTATGTTTGTTTGTTTACTTTGTTTTTTGTTTTTTTTGTTGTTTTTCATTTGACGTTTATTTTTCTAGCTTAGCATGAAATTATTTTGATAGGCAGCATGAGATTATAACAAGAGTATGTGCTACAATTGTGACTATTGAGACGTTTAGGCTCTAGTTGTGACTCATTATGTGATAGTGTGTGATTCAATTGTTGGGTCGAGAGTCTATATTACTTCCAATCAAGTCGACCATGTGCCTTGTGTGTGTGAGATTAATAGTATCTTCTATGTATGTGGCTGATGCTAGAACTTGCCTGGTATGTATGCAAAGCGAAAATAAGGAGTGTAAGTTTAGGATATGATTTAGGCATTTCTTTGGCAACCTATACATGTTTAACTTCAGTTTTACCTACCCATGGACATCATCCTAGTTAAAACCCTTTTGAGCCTTTAGCCTATTTCTTTGACAACCTTGTATGTAAGCCTAATCCATTTTTTTTCAAGACCGTAATTTGATCCAAATTCCTAAGTGCTTTAAAGTGAAAAAGTCATGTGACAACATAAGAGTAAATTGGGTGAGTATGATGCTTTAAATTGTAATGGTGCTTGAATGTGTTATGAAAAAAAAAGTGCTATCATAAGAGGTATGTTGTGAAAAGAAAAAGGAAAAGAAAGCTGAAAAGTGAGTTGTGCTTAAAATTGAAAAACAAAAGATGAGAACAAGGGTGGAAGAATAAAATAAAGAAAGGTTGAAAGAAAAAAGTGTCAATGATACAATGTGATGTATTAAAGTGCTTAGGAACTTAGTTACTATTTCTGGCCAAAATAGCTGATCCTACCCGTCCCTTAGCCTACATTACAACCATCAAAAGACCTACTTGATCCTAAGCTTAGCATTCTGACATTTAGTAGAGTACTACATTAAGGGCAAGCCTATGGTCAACAGTTGCTGCATATGAATTCTTTGAGAGAGCGAGAGCAAGGATACTTTGATACCTATGTTCGAAAAATATGCTATACTTGTGAGTGATTATGGGTAATTGATAACGCTCAATCTACAGCTCTCGTAGGAGTGTAAAGCGGTCGTTAGCAAATATAGAACCCAACTGGGTTGGGTATCGATCCCACAGAGAATAGCTTGGTCAACAAGTAAGCAGAATTACTAGACTTTTAGTGCAAGTCTCGTAATGAGGGGGGATTGTAATCTGTAACCAAAACAATAAAGTAAAAGCTGAAAATAGCAAAGTAAAGAGAGAAAGATTGTTACGTAAGTTGTAAACAATGAGAATTGAAGCGTTGAGGTTATGTCCACCTTCTGAGGTATACGTCTCTATTGGCTATGAGTGTGTAGAGTCTTGACATGCAATTGCTTATAGAGAATTGTAGTCGATGGTAAATCCAAGCGTCTCGCGACCTAAACAAGGACTATTTCACTTTAACTCTCTCGAGCTTAAAGCGTGTCTAACGGTATGAATTCTCCAAGAGGTTAGTCCAGTTACGCCACTAGCTTTTTAATAGGAAAGGGTGTCCTACTACCTTGACATTATCTCTTTTCCAGACAAATAACCTTTCTCGCGAACAAGTTAAATGTTAGACTGGCGTATTCTTGCGTTTGCAACCGCAAAGAATGTAGATTAAGATGAAGAGAATAATGATATAAGCAATATACGTGTCTTGAACTCACAAACTCACATCAATAGATAGTAACTCATTCGACTTCCATAACCCCAACTAAGAGGTTTAGTTACCCATGAATGCGAAGGATATCACGATTTGCATGGTTGATGGCGTGAGAAGTAGGTGATAGGCGTGTGGTTTTGGTGATTCCCTAGCAAGTAACGATTTTCTTGTTGTGGAATTTAAGAATAGAAGAGTAGATTAGAAGTGTTTGTGGTGGAAGATGAGAGGGATGGAAGAAAATTAATTGTTGAATTAAGTGAAGAATGAATGTATCTCTCCACTAAGGGAGGAGTTGCCTTTCCACTAAGGGAGGACTTAATTAAAAATCTATAGCATGATAGGGTATTTATAATACTCCTATCCTACTCCTACTAAGCTAATGAAATAAATAGCCAAATCCTACTATACTAATGAAATCCTTGACCCAAATGTACTAGGGTAAGGTTACAATATCATAATCCAAATAGAATAGTGAAATACATAACCTAATTGTACTAGGTTAATGTATCTTTGTAAAAATCCAGCTTTGTGTCTGTAAGTCCCCAAAGTCTTCAGAAATGCTGTTTTAGCCCGGGACAGATTTTCCATGCAGCAGATTTGGTCCTTAGGCGTCCAGCTCCCTTCTACTTCGTTTGTGAGCTTTCTTTTGCGTCAAGTAAGCCATAAAATGCTGTATTTTGCATCATTTATACCTGAAACTTTTCTAATCATGTTTGTTAGCTCATTTACAGGAAAAAGGACTAAAAGTGCATAAAATAGATAATTAGTTCTCAAAACTAGGCTAAAGTATGGGCAAAATATATTGATATAGGCGTGTAAATCCGCCTATCATCAACACCCCACACTTAGAGCTTTGTTCGTCCTCGAACAACATATCATGTCCTTCTAAGCATCGACTTAAGGTTTTTACAACAACAACACAAAATATTTATCAAGATAAGCACAATAATTATCAACAAAGAGTAGCTTTCCGATTATAAGTAGAAACAATTTAACCTCAAGTATAGACTCGTGATGGTGATCAACTCGCATGCAAACGTTAAAGTGCATAGAATCATACACAACTATCCAAAACTCATCAACCATGTTTGTCTCACCATATATTACCCATAATCACTCACAAGTATAGCATATTTTTCAAACATGGGTATCAAAGTGTCCTTGCTCTCGCTCTCACAAAAAATTCATATGTAGCAACTAATGACCATAGGCTTGCCTTTAATGTAGTACTCTACTAAATGTCGGAATGTTAAGATTAGGATCAAGTAGGTCTTTTGATGGTTGTAATGTAGGCTAAGGGACGGGTAGGACTATTTTGGCCAAGAATAGTGACTAGGTTCCTAAGCGCTTTAATACATCACATTGTATCAATAACACTTTTTTTCTTTCAACCTTTCTTCACTCTTTTATTCTACCACCCTTGTTCTCCTATTTTGTTTTTCAATTTCAAGCACTACTTACTTTTCAGCTTTCTTTTCCTTTTTCTTTTCACAACATACCTCTTATGATAGCACTTTCTTTTTCATAGCACATTCAAGTACCATTACAATTTAAAGCATTATACTCACCCAATTTCCTCTTATGTTGTCACATGACTTTTTCACTTTAAAGCACTCAGGATTTTGGATCAAATTATGGTCTTGAAAGAAATGGATTAGGTTTACATACAAGGTTGTCAAAGAAATAGGCTAAAGGCTCAAAAAGGGTTAACTAGGATGATGTTCATAGGTAGGTAAAACTGAAGGTAAACATGTATAGGTTGCCAAAGAAATGCCTAAATCATATCCTAAACTTACATTCCTTATTTTCGCTTTGCATACATACCAGGCAAGTTCTAGCATCAGCCACAAACATAGAATATACTATTATCTCACACACACAAGGCACATGGTCGACTTGATTGGAAGTAATATAGACTCTCGACCCAACAATTGAAGGAATTGAATCACACAATATCACATAATGAGTCACAACTAGAGCCTAAACGTCTCAATAGTCACAATTGTAGCACATACTCTTGTTATAATCTCATGCGAAGCTAGAAAAATTTGACTCCTACAAAAAACTAAAAAAATGTCAAACGAAAAAAAACAACAAAAAAAAACAAAAAAACGGACTCAAAAAGGATAAACAAACAAACATAAACAGACAAACATACAAACAAAGGTGTATAGCATGCGATTCTGCCACCCCACACTTAGATGGGACACTGCCCTCAGTGGAAAATAAATTCGAAGAACCTGGTTAGTCGGACCCTTCATCAATGTCGGGGGTCATACCCCCTTCATCGGAATCATCATAAGAGTCGTCGTCAGAGTTCTCCTCATCATCAGAATCAGGCAAGCGTCGATCATCATCAGTCGGCACGTCATCGTCTAGAGGTTCCTCAAAATATACGCCCACTCCACACATCTCCCGGGCATGCATGTTCATTGGGTAGTCGTGGTCCAGCTGTTGGAGCTCTTCAGCAGTTGGAATACGTCCACCACTCATCATAGTGAATCGTGTCATGCCATAGAGATGACGAAAGAAACTCTCGTCACGAGCATGTCTCTCCGCAGTAGTAAGGTTAACTCCATGAGTTGTTTCAGCATCTTTGACCTTGGTGAGGTCAACCTTCTTTGGGTTATGTGGGAGTTTGTGGTCAGCTGGTTCCTCTTCGACATCCTCCTTCCGCAACATTGCTGTCAACAAATTGCCGAATGTGAAATGGGACCTTTTGTGGAGTCTGGCCTTCCTCATGGTAGATCGAATGATTGCCCCAAAGTTGATAGGGACATTTTTCATCAAAGCATAGACCAAACACACTCTATCTCTCGATATCTTGGTGTATTGAGTTCTCGGAATAAGGCATGAGTTGACAATGCGCATCCAGATTCTTGCTTCCCTATTTAGTGGAGCATAGGGGAAGGTATTGTGATGGCCTGTTTCCTTATGTCTGCCCCATCTTACCATCGATCTGTTTCCACAAAGCGTGTGTCGTATTGCTCTGTAAGGAGGCCTGCTGTACAGCTCTTTGAATGGTGCTGTGTCGACCGAAGGCAAGCCAAGAAAAGAGTTGAGCCAATACGCGGTGAGCTGTAACACTTGGCCCCAAATTTTGACTTCATTTCCTGTTGTATTCGGCGACCAGTTGGCATAAAACTCTCTTGTTAAGTCAAGATTGCACTCTCCCATGTCGCGGAAGATGAAATCCAGCTTCAAAGCCATTATTTTTGCCAACATTTGCGGCTCCTTCTTTGCTAAGGTCTCCTTGTTGATCAAGTCGACGTGCACATATTTTCTTTCTTTGTTGCTGCTGTACCATGCTTTGGCTTCTTCCTCAAGAACCTATTTTATTCCAAACATTCTGCGTGGTAGGTGTGCTGAAGATGATTCTCCTTGGTCTTTTCGACTTCTCTTCTTGCCCTTTTGGGACGTGGTAGCCTTCTCCTTGCCTTGCCTTGCTTTAGGTGCCATTGTACCTGAGACTAGAAATAATGTAAGTTGCAGCACAATCTCAGTTGATACAATCTATATGCAAGCACTAGGGGTACCACCCCACACTTAGGTTTGTTAGCACAAATCAGTGAAGTGAAAGTGGTCGAGTACTCAGATTTCGTCGACATACGTTTTAGGATTGTTTTCCGACAAGAAAATCAGCATTGCATCACTTGTTTGCAGCCATTGGACTACTTTCATGGTGGATATAGCAATACTACAACATAGGGGTTACCACATGGAATCGTTATTCTTACAACAATCACAACCTCTTATGTCGGTAGGCACTATAAGTCTTATCCCGATGGCCGGGATAGTCTAACGTGTAAGTATCCAAACAACAATCTTAAGCACTATTCATAGCCATAGTAATTCCGCAAATAGTATAACAATGCTATTAAAACCAATTTCAAGTCGGAAACAAGTCAAGATTTTCCTACGTACATGTTCACTCACATGATTTTGTATCAACAATCCAAACACATGAACATCACCAACAATCTTATACGATTTAGCAATTCATAATAGACATAGCAACGTAGTACTTACGAGAAATAAATGAAGAATAAGAGAGTACTTACTTGCTTGAAGCTTGTGGAGATGGTTTTGTGAATTGAAAGAGCAAAAGAAGAAAATTTTGAGAGGATTTGGATGTATATGCGGCGCCCTTAGGTCAATTTTTAGTGTGGTTGTGTTGTAAAACTAAGTCCCCTTTATATAGGAAGAGAATGGGTCGGGTTTTGACCCATTTACAATCGGTTTTGGAGACAAAAATACCACATATGCGGCGCATAATGCTCGGCATATCAATGACATATGCGGCGTATTGTCTATAGCATAATGGGACATATGCGCCGCATAGTCTATGGCATTTGTAGACATATGCGCCGCATAATCTATGGCATATGAGATACTGAGACCAAATGCCATAGCATAGGCGGCGCATAGTCAAAAGTATACCTAGGAATAGGCGGCGCATAGTGTATAGCACACTAGATTCCGAGACCTTAGGCTATAGGATAGGTTGTGCATCGTTCGTGGCCTGGTTTTACCAAGGCCTAGCCTTCCTCGAAGCCTATTTTGGTGTGAGAAATGCTCAATCCATAGCCTTGTGCATCACCATTCCTAACTTACCAACTTTACCATACAACGCGTCCAAATCGTCAATTGAAATCAATCTCCTCGTTGAATACTTCTTGCACCTATTTTTGCTCAAAACAAATGAAAACGATTAGTACGATGGGTTGCCTCCCACCAAGTGCCTTAGTTTTGGTCGTGGCACGACTCTTATTTTTGGATTTTCATTTATCAAGTACTAGAACGAAAGAAAAACGATGAAACGATAAAACGATAAAATGATAAAACAATAAAACGATGGGTTGCCTCCCATCTAGCGCCTTATTTATTGTCGTGGCTCGACATAGTTACCTCGAGTACTCAGACTTCGTCGAGGTAAGTGATGGATCATTTTCTGAAAGGATTTAGACGACAATGAGGCTTACCTGTGGGCATGCGATCTTCTTCAAGATGGCTCATACGTTTCTCCGGAGAGTCACCAATTATATCATTAATAGTCCAACCCATAGCTCTCTTGTATCTCTTCAGAGTAGAGATAAGAGCCTCTACGTGCTGTTCACTTGAATCATCTTCACTCTCTGGAAGTATATTTCTACTTTCCAAGAACACATACCTTAGATAATCGGGGAGCTCTTGCGATTCTAGCATTGGTGGCTCGTCAATGGGAGTCTTCGCTGTTGGTTGATTCTTGAGATCACAATCCGGTTGCTTAGGAGTATAAGACTCTATTTCTGTTAGATCACCCATAAGTTCATTATTGTCCTCATGCTCAACATTCAGTGGCGCAGCAGACAATGGCTCAATAGTAGGCTGTTTCTCTATAGATAATGCTTTCATATCCTCATGATGAACATCAGCTATAGATAACTCATTCATATCGCGGGGCTGCTTCATTGCTTTGCATATATCAAACCGTACCACTTCATCATTAATTCGAAACAAAGGCTCATTATCTTTCATGTCAATAAGCACACTTCCAGTTGCAAGGAAAGGACGTCCCAAGATGATGGGAACTTCAGAATCCTCCTTACAATCCAGAATAACGAAGTCTGCAGGAAAGATGAATGAAGAAACTTTCACCAACACATCATTCAAGATACCCACAGGTCGTTTTAACGACCTATCAGCCATCACGAGCCTCATATTGGTTGGTGTTGGATCGCCTAGCCCCAACTTCTTGTAGATGGATAGTGGCATCAAATTGATTCTAGCACCTAGATCGCACAATGCCTTGGCAAAATCCAACGATCCAATTGTGCAAGGAATAGTGAAAGCTCCAGGATCTGCCTTCTTTTGAACTAACGACCTTGTAGCGATTGCACTACAATGATGAACATTATCCGCTAACTCATAACTTGCTGCCCGCTTCTTTGTCAACAGGTCTTTCATAAACTTCGCATATCCAGGCATTTGTTCAAGTGCCTCCACCAATGGAACATTAATGGTCAGCTGCTTGAGCATAGTCATAAATTTGCTGAACTTAGTGTCATCCGCCACCTTCAATCTTTGGGGAAAAGGTGGTGGTGGGTATGGAAGTGTTCTCTCCGCGGTTTTCTTCTCCTCTTGCTTCCGTTTTCCCAATTTTTCAGGCTGCACGGTGCTGGGTGTGGCGTTGTTGACGTCAGGAGTAGTAGCTGCGGCATCTTCTCCTTTTGCATTGCCATCCATGTCCGCAACTTCGTCAATCAGTTGCTTGCCTTTTTTTGGAGTTTCCAGCACCTTACCACTCCTGGTAGTGATGGCCATGCATGACCCATTATTCCTTGGGTTTTGCACAGTATCGCTAGGTAAAGTGCCGGCCTTTCTTTGGTTGAGTGCTGCTGAAAGTTGACTGAATTGCTGCTCTAGTTGTCTAATTGAAGTGGAATGTGAATCTACTAATTGTTTCATGGCGGACAAATCATTAATTACCTCCGTAACTCCCGCGCTCGTTGCTTCCACTCCTTTCAATAATTTAGCCATCATGTTTTCCATATTTCCAGAATTAGATATGGTGGTATCACGTCTGCCAGGGGGAACGTACAAACCACTCTTTTCATTCTTGTTCTTCCAACTACCTTGGTCTTTGTTTCCGGATTTATCATAATAGTTCCGACCTTGGTTTCCTTGGGTATTCCCTCGGAAACCCCCCTGATTGTTTAAGTAGTTGGCCTCTTCTTCCGAATCAGATTCGTCTCTTTCTTTTAGCGTCACAGCTTTCACTTTTTCGGTCTTCCCTGATAATAAATACTTTGTCAGAAGATCCATTTGTGTTTTCATGTGCACCATGTCTTGATCACGTTCTTCTTCTCTTCTTCTTTAGTCTGCAGTCATGCCAATAGATAAAGTGGGGCTTGCTACCTCAGAATCCCTGGTATGCCAAGCTCTACTTTGTTTCGTCATGCGATCTAGCATATTGCTTGCTTGACCAAAGGTGAGGTCCATGAAAGAACCTCCACCTGCGTTGTCCACCACTGGTTTAGTTATTGAATTCAAGGCTCTATACAAGATCTCCATGAGGTGAACATTAGTCATGTGATGGTTTGGGCATCTCGCTAGCTTTGTCTTGAACCTCTCCCATGTTTCATGAAGAGCTTCAGAGGGAAGCTGACGAAAGTTGCTGATTTCATCTCTCAATTGAGCCCTCTTGGATGGCGGAAAGAATCTTTCTAGGAAAGCGTCTCTCAATTGCCTCCAATTTGTAATTGAATCAGGAGTCAGCCCATTCAACCATAGTGTTGCCTCCCCAGACAGAGACAATGGAAATAGACGTAATCGAATAGCATTCTGACCAACACCAGGATTGTCAAAAGACTTGCATTTAGAAATAAAGTTGATGAGATGCATATTCGGATCATCGCCTACTAGTCCACCAAATAATCCCTTGAGTTGCAATAACTGAATCATGGTGCTAGTGATGTTGAATTTGGCTCCGGGCGCTAATGGTGGTGGAATTATAGCTCCAGTGGCTCCGGCACCATCAAGATCATCATCATCATCGTCGAAAGTTGGTTGCAAAGGTTGGCGATCATACCTATACCGAGCTTGTCGACCTCTTCGATTGGCAGGTGTTGCAGTTTCAGCGACATGCCTTGGGTTTATCAACTCGTCATCACCTAAATCCTCATCGTCAGGATTTGTTGCTCGCCCAGGATTATCAATATTTTGTTGTTGGACTTGAGCAGCGGCAAGAGCAGCTAATCTTGCTTGCTCGTGTTGAGCAGCCATCCTGTCGATTTCAGCTTGTGCTTCCATTCTACTAATTCGTTGTGGTTCCGGATTGATTGGTAATAACAGTTGACCAGAACTTCTAGTATGGGGCATGCACTAAAAGAAAAACCTGCAAGAAACAAAAACAAAAACTAAAAGTAAAAGTACGAGAATCTTTGACCAAAGGGTCTAGTAATTATCACGAACTTGATTGACACTCGTATTCCTCGGCAACGGCGCTAATTTTTGATAACGCTCAATCTACAGCTCTCGTAGGAGTGTAAAGCGGTCGTTAGCAAATATAGAACCCAACTGGGTTGGGTATCGATCCCACAGAGAATAGCTTGGTCAACAAGTAAGCAGAATTACTAGACTTTTAGTGCAAGTCTCGTAATGAGGGGGGATTGTAATCTGTAACCAAAACAATAAAGTAAAAGCTGAAAATAGCAAAGTAAAGAGAGAAAGATTGTTACGTAAGTTGTAAACAATGAGAATTGAAGCGTTGGGGTTATGTCCACCTTCTGAGGTATACGTCTCTATTGGCTATGAGTGTGTAGAGTCTTGACATGCAATTGCTTATAGAGAATTGTAGTCGATGGTAAATCCAAGCGTCTCGCGACCTAAACAAGGACTATTTCACTTTAACTCTCTCGAGCTTAAAGCGTGTCTAACGGTATGAATTCTCCAAGAGGTTAGTCCAGTTACGCCACTAGCTTTTTAATAGGAAAGGGTGTCCTACTACCTTGACATTATCTCTTTTCCAGACAAATAACCTTTCTCGCGAACAAGTTAAATGTTAGACTGGCGTATTCTTGCGTTTGCAACCGCAAAGAATGTAGATTAAGATGAAGAGAATAATGATATAAGCAATATACGTGTCTTGAACTCACAAACTCACATCAATAGATAGTAACTCATTCGACTTCCATAACCCCAACTAAGAGGTTTAGTTACCCATGAATGCGAAGGATATCACGATTTGCATGGTTGATGGCGTGAGAAGTAGGTGATAGGCGTGTGGTTTTGGTGATTCCCTAGCAAGTAACGATTTTCTTGTTGTGAAATTTAAGAATAGAAGAGTAGATTAGAAGTGTTTGTGGTGGAAGATGAGAGGGATGGAAGAAAATTAATTGTTGAATTAAGTGAAGAATGAATGTATCTCTCCACTAAGGGAGGAGTTGCCTCTCCACTAAGGGAGGACTTAATTAAAAATCTCTAGCATGATAGGGTATTTATAATACTCCTATCCCACTCCTACTAAGCTAATGAAATAAATAGCCAAATCCTACTATACTAATGAAATCCTTGACCCAAATGTACTAGGGTAAGGTTACAATATCATAATCCAAATAGAATAGTGAAATACATAACCTAATTGTACTAGGTTAATGTATCTTTGTAAAAATCCAGCTTTGTGTCTGTAAGTCCCCAAAGTCTTCAGAAATGTTGTTTTAGCTCGGGACAGATTTTCCATGCAGCAGATTTGGTCCTTAGGCGTCCAGCTCCCTTCTACTTCGTTTGTGAGCTTTCTTTTGCGTCAAATAAGCCATAAAATGCTGTATTTTGCATCATTTATACCTGAAACTTTCCTAATCATGTTTGTTAGCTCATTTACAGGAAAAAGGACTAAAAGTGCATGAAATAGATAATTAGTTCTCAAAACTAGGCTAAAGTATGGGCAAAATATATTGATATAGGCGTGTAAATCCACCTATCATCAGTAATATATTGTGAGACACACATGGTTGATGAGTTTTGGATAGTTGTATATGATTCTACGCACCTTAATGTTTGCATGAGAGTTGATCACCATCACGAGTCTATGCTAGAGGGTAAATTGTTTCTACTTATAATCGGAAAGCTACTCTTTGTTGATAATTGTTGTGCTTGTCTTGAAGAATGTTTTGTGTTGTTGTTGTAAAAACCCTAAGTTGATGTTTAGAAAGACATGATATGTTGTTCGAGGACGAACAAAGCTTCAAGTGTGGGGTGTTGATGATAGGCGAAATTACGCGCCTATATCAATATATTTTGCCCATATTTTAGCCTAGTTTTGAGAACAAATTATATATTTCATGCACTTTTAGTCCTTTTTCCTATAAATGAGCTAACGAACATGATTAGTAAAGTTTCAGGTATAAATGATGCAAAATTCAGCATTATATGGCTTACTTGACGCAAAAGAAAGCTCACGAAGGAAGGAAAGGGAGTTTACACGCCTAAGGACCAAAACTGTTGCATGGAAAATCCGTCCCGGGCTAAAACAACATTTCTGAAGACTCTGGGGACCTGGACCAAAATTTCTGCATGGAAAAACTGTCCCGGGCTAAAACAGCATTTCTGAAGACTTTGGGGACTTACAGACACAAAGCTGGATTTGGACAATGATACATTAACCTAGTACAATTGGGTTATGTATTTCATTAGTTTATTTGGATTATGATAATGTTACATTAACCTAGTACATTTGGGTTAAGTATTTCATTAGTCTAGTAGGATTTGGTTATTTATTTCATGAGCTTAGTAGAACTAGGATATGGGTATTATAAATACCCTATCATGCTAGAGATTTTGGACAATCTTTCTATTCTTCACTTAATTCAACAATTAATTTTCTTCCATCCCTCTCATCTTCCACCACAAACACTTCTAATCTACTCTTCTATTCTTAAATTCCACAACAAGAGAATCGTTACTTGCTAAGGAATCACGCCACACACCTATCACCTAATCCACACGCCATTACTCAACAATAAACAATGCAAATCGTGATCTCCTTTGCATTCATGGGTAACTAAACTTCTCTGTTGGGGTTATGGAAGCCGAATGAGTTACTATTTATTGCTGTGAGTTTGTGAGTTCGAGACACGTATATTGCTTATATCATTATTCTCTTTATCTTAATCTACATTCTTTGCGGTTGCAAACGCAAGAATACGCCAGTCTAACATTTAACTTGTTCGCGAGAAAGGTTATTTGTCTGGAAAAGAAATAGTGTCAAGGTAGTAGGACACCCTTTCCTATTAAAAAGCTAGTGCCGTAACTGGACTAACCTCTTGGAGAATTCGTACCGTTAGACACGCTTTAAGATCGAGAGAGTTAAAGTGAAATAGTCCTTGTTTAGGTCGAGAGACGCTTGGATTTACCATCGACTACAATTCTCTATAAGCAATTACATGTCAAGACTCTACACACTCATAGCCAATAGAGACGTATACCTCAGAAGGTGGACATAACCCCAACGCTTCAATTCTCATTGTTTACAACTTACGTAACAATCTTTCTCTCTTTACTTTGCTATTTTCAGCTTTTACTTTATTGTTTTCATTACACATTACAATCCCCCCTTTTACGAGACTTGCACCAAAAGTTTAGTAATTTTGCTTACTTGTTGGCCAAGCTATTCCCTGTGGGATCGACACCCAACCTAGGTTGGGTTCTATATTTGCTAACGACCGCTTTACACTCCCACGAGAGCTGTAGATTGAGCGTTATCAACACTACCTAGTCGCGGCTCCCTAGCAAAGTGACCATCTGAACTATTTTTCTCTTAGAAAAACAACAGATGGATTTTTCATTACCGGATGCACTTTCATATTTGCACTTGATATAGATTTCTCGTGTTTTAAGATAATTTCATCGACCAAATTCACTAGAAGTTACTTTCTACCCATATGTATTCTTTTCAATTAGCTCTCATATGATATAGTCTTTTATCAACTACCCATTTTCCCTCGAAGGCATTCTCCTACCGCACCTTCCAGCATATAATCATCACCCCGAGCAACCAACCATATAAATTTGGGCTAGGAAAATAACTATATTGATTTTTTGTTATTGTTAGATGCAGTGCTATGCTTCAAAGGCCTTCTTAGAGTCCAATACACCCTAAAAGTTAGTTTGATCGCTATTGAATCTCTTTACAATGACACCTAAACAAGATCCCTTCAGAATGCTTGACAAATAAACATGGGCAACAACCGACATTAAATCTTAACAGGGTATCAGAACCTTATTCATGGTCCCTCAGCTTTATCAGTTCGAACCTACCAAGCTTAACTATAAAATTACAGATATCTTGTTTGAATGATTTATGACTAATCGGTAAAAACAACATTCATAAAATCAATGTACTCTATGTGTGCTTCCATGATAACATTATCAATAATATATACCTCCCACATACAAAGTAGTTTCATCTGCATGCAGCTTATTCCTCTGAACCTATCTTTACTACAACCTCTTGTGATGGTCGGGAAAAAGTTGATCAACTTTTAGTTTCTTATATATACAAAGAAGAGAGAAAAAATTAATGTCACAGAAAGAACATTATCTATCTGTTACAACGTATGTAGAGTCTGTTGCATCAGATGTGGAGTCTGTTGCAATAGATATGAAGTCTGATGCAGTAGATGTGGAGTCTATTACAATAGATGTGGAGTCTGTTAGAAGATATCAAACCAGCCTTGCTAATGGTTTGATTTGTGCCAACAGTTGCTCCGTCTATTGAAACATCAACAACAACATAAACTACAAAGAAACAATAAATAAAAAATATCAACAACAAGAAACAACAACATTTGTTCCAACACTATCAACAACATCATCAATAACAAAGAAGCAACATCCTTTGTTCCAACACCATCAACAACAACACACCATAAATTCCAACAACGCCAACCCCACCAACAATATCAATAACAGCATAAACAATAAAGAAACAAACAAAATATATACCAAAAAAATGATACCGCTAAAACGGCTTCTAAACTTCTCCCAACAGAATACTTTTTTTGCAAAATTCTTGGTTCGTTTATTCAACACTTAAAAGTTTCTTAAAATTTAAATAAATATGATATGATTAAATGGTAATTAACCAAAAATAGATGTAAATAACTTGTAAAGAAGAAGACGAGAATAAAAGAGCAATAGTGAACCATACCTTAATATCAAAAGAGGATCAAAACAATAATTTCAGTGGAGGAAAGATATGGATCGATTTAGATCCAAAAGGATCTTTATGAGAAAGAGAAGAGAAAAGAGAGAAAAAAGGTTGTGATAACATTAAAGAGGAGAGAAAGAAAAATATGAGAGATAAATAAAATAAATTTAGGGCTGAAGCTGAGGAGAGATAAGATAATTCTAGATGTATTGTGTTCGTAGACGTGGGTTTAAATATTTATTAATTAATATAACTAATATTCATTAATAATTTAAGGGGCACGAGGAATACCAGTGACATTGAAAAGACAAGATAAGACTACTCAATGAACTCATTTTTGAGTTATCCAAGAAACTCTTCATTTTTTATCGCATTTTGTAGTACTTACTACTTTATCTACTCGAACAGAAGCTTACTTTAAAATTGGAAGAAAAGAAAGATTTTCAAACAGATATATCATCTGTTGCAACAGATATCAATATCTGTTTTAAAATTCCAACAGCATACAGTCATCTATTACAACAGATACAAATATCTATTTAAAAATTCCAACAGCTCACAGATGCAAATTTCTATTTGATAATTAAATCAGATATGTCATCTGGTATAATAGATATCAATATCTGTTTAAATATACCAATAGCCCAGTCATCTGTGACGACAGATGCAAATATCTATTTAATAATTAAAATAGACATATCATCTGTTACAACAAATATCAATATCTGTTTGAAAGTTTTCAATAGCTCAGTCATCTATCATAATATATGCAAATGTCTGTTTAATAATTAAATTACATATGTCATCTGTTGCAACAGATATGAATATCTATTAGAAATTTCCAACAGCGTTTATTTCAATAGATTTCATTGCAATTGATTTAGGTAGAACTAGGGATAAATGAATGAGTTCATAAGGTCAACAACAACTTTAATTGAGTCATTTAAATTGCATGGTATTGGTATTGCATTTATCCCGACTCGAGTCATCGATCGATCACTCTGAGTTAAAATGGGGTCTCATTAACTTAATGTTAAGATTAATAGTACCTAAATTGATTTAGGTGGAACTAGGGATAAATGAATAAGCTCATAGGGTCAACAACAAATTCAATTGAGTCGTTGTAATTGCATGGTGTTGGTATTGCGTTCATCCCGATCCGAGTCATCGATCGATCACTCTAAGTTGAAATGAGGTCTCATTAACTCAATGTTAAGATTAATAGTACCTAAATTGATATAGGTGGAACTAGGGGTCAATGAATGAGTTCATAGGGTCAACAAAAACTTTAATTGAGTCGTTGTAATTGCATGGTATTGGTATTGCGTTCATCTCGACTCGAGTCGTCGATCGATCACTCTGAGTTGAAATAAGGTCTCATTAACTTAATGTTAAGATTAATAGTACCTAAATTAATTTAGGCGGAACTAGGAATGAATGAGCTCATAGGGTCAACAACAACTTCAATTGAGTCGTTCCAATTGCATAGTATTTGTATTGCGTTCATCCCGACCCGAGTCATCGACGATTGCTCTGAGTTGAAATGAGGTCTCATTAACTTAATGTTAAGATTAATAGTACCTAAATTGATTTAGGTGAAACTAGGGATGAATGAATAAGCTCATAGGGTTAACAACAACTTTAATTGAGTCATTGCAGTTGCATGGCGTTGGTATTACGTTCATCCTGACCCGAGTTATCGATCGATCACTTTGTGTTGAAATGAGGTCTCATTAACTTAATGTTAAGATTAATAGTACTTAAATTGATTTAGGTGGAACTAAGGATGAATGAATGAGCTCATAGTATCAACAACAACTTTAGTTGAGTCATTATAGTTTCACGGTATTGGTATTACGTTCATCCTGACCCGAGTCATTGATCGATCACTTTGTGTTGAAATGAGGTCTCATTAACTTAATGTTAAGACTAATAGTACCTAAATTGATTTATGTGGAACTAGGGATGAATGAATGAGCTCATAGGGTCAACAACAACTTCAATTAAGTCGTTGCAATTGCATGGTGTTGGTATTACATTCATCCTGACTCGAGTTATCGATCGATTACTCTGATTTGAAATGAGGTCTCATTAACTTAATGTTAAGATTAATAGTACCTAAATTTATTTAGATGTAACTATGGATGAATGAGCTCATAGGGTCAACAACAACATCAATTGAGTCGTTGCAATTGCATGATGCTGGTATTGCGTTCATCCTGACCCGAGTCATCGATTGATCACTCTAAGTTGAAATGAGGTATCATTAACTTAATATTTTAAAAACTATATCTTTCAAAATTTTAATAATTAATTAAGATTAATTCAGACCAAATTAACAATTTCAAAACTTGTCATTCTTTTTCAAAATTACAAATCAACACATACAAATCATCCATTTGCGGGAAAAACTTTTTCTCATTTCAAATCTCAAATTCTCTCTCATCTCTCTCTCTATCTCTCAACAATACAGACAACAACTACTCAACACATTGCTTAAGCCTTAAAAACAGATCGATTTTCTTCCTATTTTCGACCACATAGTTGTTATTTTTGACTTCATTCTCGTTTGTATCCATCATTTTCTCTCTCTTTACAGGTAACAGAGTTTGAGAAGAGTTATACATTTGTTCTTTATTCTAAAAATTAATGTTTTTTAGCTAATTATGAAAAAGAAAACTTTTAGTGGTATCATCTTCGAGAATAAATTGACAATTTTGTGTTTTGATGCTAAAAACGTAGGAAGCACCTGATAAAACCCTAGTTTTTATCTCTGTGTTTTGTTGACTATCGTGGTATTATTGGATGATGTTTGTGGTGTTGTTGGTAGATGTTATTGGTGGTGTCAGTATTTGTCTTTTTGGTGGTGGTGTCGGTGGTCTTAGTGTTGGTATTGGTATTGGTGGCATTGGTGTTGGTGGTGGTGGTGGTGGTGGTGGCATTGGTTATGGTGTTGGTGGTCCATCTGTTGCAACAGGTGAAAAATCTATTGGGAGATATTAAATAGGTCTTCAAATAGATTCCCCATTTGTTCCAACTGATGTGTTATCCGTTGGAGAATTTTTTTTGTAATGTGGCATAGAATAATTTATTGAAATTTGTCTTACCTTTTTAAAAAAAAATCATGCAAACATCAAATGCAATGTATTTTTTGTTTTCTATTGTTTGTAGTTAAAAGATGTCTCCCAAAAGAAAAGAAACTAAAAGTGGATCAATTTTTGACCACCCAACAAAAATGGCTAGAGTATAGATAGATTCGGAGAAACTTCCTGAATAATCTCAGTTGGAGCAAAATGAAGATGAGGTAAGTGATAACCCTTTCTCACCAATGGGGTGCGAATTAATATCAGAATCCCAGTAATATCCTGCCGAAACCATTAGTATCAACAAGTTTTGAGTTGCGATCTCGATGAATAACCCTAACAAAGTAACAGGTGATCTTGTACTTAAATGTTAGTTGGGGAAATGTTTTGATGAATTAAGGAGAATTATGAAGAATGAAAACATAGACGGAATTTTTAACAAGAGTTGTTTTGCATACTTTCTTGAGCTACCTAAGGACTGCACTCTCTTTTCCCCAATAAGCATTGTCTATGGTCTTCTCAAGCGCAGGATCAAGTATGTGGGGGATGATAAAGATCCAAAGGAGGGCAAAAAAATGGATGAAATCTGGATCAACTACTGTGATATATTGGTTTGTTTTGGGTTGAAAGAGTTTGCCATAGTGACGAGCTTGAGATGCAATCATCCAGAAGAACCTCTCATCAAGGAAACACCCCACAAAGGGTCCAACAAATGCAAGGGGAAAAAAGATGGGTTGTTGGGCATTGTTGGATGTAGCATCTACAAAGCGGAGGATTTGATGGCAGATCTCAAGGATAAAGACATACCAAAGCACTACAGGGAGAAATTGTCCTTAGTTTAGTTTGTTCATTCCGTTTTATTGGCAAGAGACATCAGGAAATTCATAAAAGATAATTTCTTGGCGCTTGCTGATGGTTTTGACAAATCTAACGATTAACCCTGGGGATATGACAGTTACTACTTAATTGTCGAATATTTACTGACAAAGTTATCCACAAGGACGATCACATTATACGACTTTCCTTGGGCTTTCATGATAAAATTGATCACTATTTTTAATCATCCATTAATTTATATTGAATATAGTTATTATGACTTTTTTTGCTTGCTTTCTGTTTACATTATTTAGGCTTGGGCATGTGAAATCATTCCTCCCCTCCAAAAGCAGTTCAAGAATTACCCGGATAAAGTTTCTCATCCAAGGATCCTTAGGTGGATGGTGACTGCAAAGAGCAACAAAAAAATATTAAGAAGCAGGAGGTTGATCTATTTAACCCTCCGAATGATGCAGTATGTCTTCTTTCAACTAAAATAATTTTCCTAAAAGAAAGATATTAAAATAGGCTCCATCTATTGTGATAGATGGGTCTTCTGTTGCAACAGATTACCCATCAACTACAACTGGTGTAACAGCAGGTAATCTATTATGATAAACGATCCATATTTCCCAACAGATTAACCATCTGTTACTCTAGTTCTCTGAACCCAACTCAACAGATTACCCATCTACTACAAATTATGAAATAATGGGTAATCTGATACAACATATTATTAATCTGTTGCGACATAAGATCAACTATTGCAGCAGCTAGATCCTCTGTTGCATAAGTTGGCTATGTTGAAATGTAACCCAACTGACTATAAATTATTATTATATGATTTAAATTCTTCCTGTCTTTTTTTATAGGTTGTGCATTCTTTGATCGAGCCTACTGTTGATGAGTTGGGGATGACTTCTTTTCTTACTCTAGGTCTTATTGATACAAAAGAAGACCCAATGGTGGAGTTAATAAAGAAAGAATTAGCTGGAGTAACATCCATAAGAAGAGCAGTTAGACAAGGTCAGCCTAATGTTGAAGATCTTCATAACCAACCTCAAAGTGCAATAGATCCGGGTGCTTCTTCTGAGGTATTGCTGGTGGACTTGTTGATGATTGTGGCAGCCATCCTGATGTTGCTGTTGCTGCCAGTCGTGATTATGAGCATGTTGGTGCTTAGCAAAAAATAAATACATTTGAAAACACCCCTTTCACAGTTCCCTCTCACCCTTACATCGGTCCTTCCCCCCTTACAATGGTCCCTCTCACCCTTCTTTACCCTTATGTTATTATTGCAAATGCAAAGTGTGCAAGGATAGAGAGGATAAACTCCTTGAAAAGCTAGAGACTATTGCTGAAGTTGTTGAGGAGTTGAAATACAGGAGGGGTGTCATACCATCCAACAAGGTGAAGAAGCCATACACTCCTACAGTGGCGGTTAGGAGGAAGAGAAGAAACATTAGAAAAATTTTCTCCATTGTGAAAACAAAAAAAATTGCAACTCCTCCAGCTCCAAGAGTTGTTGAAGTTCACGGGCCGCTGAAGAAGGTGGACATATGCACGACACTTGTCAATGAAAAAAAGAAGGAACTGTAAGAAATCATGAATGACAAGAAGAAGGTTAAAAAAGAATACACCATGCATTCATTTGCCGCCAAAGACTTCACGAATATGAAAAATATGTGTGAGTGGTACGAGGACAATGTAAGTTTACTTTTGCTGCTAACCTAGCCTTTCAATCTACTCCATGAAGAAGAATCTGTGCAGTAGATGTATAATTTATTGCAACAGCTTGGTATTCTGTTGCAACATAATACACATCTGTTGCATAAGTTTTGTTAGCTGGGTAATCCGTGAACTGATTCAGAGGATCCTCTGCAACAAATTCTTTCCACTGTAGTTTTTTCTTTACAATTACTAACCTATTTAAAAATTGTCTTCTTATACTATAGTATGTTGATGAAATTCTCTGCCTCATAAGGGGCAGGCAATTACTGTACCCAGATACTTATGATGCTGCCGATAGGATAATGGACCTCAACGTCTATAATAATTTCAAGGATAGGTACGATGATCTTCATATGCTAGCTGGTCCCAATAGCCAGAGTTTTGATAAGTTAGTTTCTACGTTCTAATGGGATGAAGACATGATTAACTATGTTCGAGGGAAGAGGCCATATCCACATGGCAAGAGTTGATCAAGGCAAAGAGAATCCTTGCAGTCATGAACGTGGAAGTCAAATATTTTTTCTCTGCTGAGATACTACTCTACAAGGGAAAGATTAAGGTTTGTGACTGCAATTTACCTGTCTTAAACGAGGACACTTTTTTAACCCACATGCAGTCACTCTTGAAGTTGTTGACGAAGAGTAAGCTGATGGATCATTTACCGGCGAAAGTCTTGATGAAGAAATCATGGGATTTTGAAGGTCGAAATAAGAATATCCAACTCCCAAAAGATAAAATCAATGCAGCGTGTGGGCCGTACTCGCTTGCATACATCGAGTGTTTACTGACCGGCATAAAAATAACTGGTGTGTGCGATGCTGTTGTAGGAAAAATGCAAGAGGTATGGCCTTATAGGGTACTAACTAAATGGTTGGAGCCCGTTTATAAAGAAGAATATGTACAAAGACAGAGATGAACATGATATCAATTTTTTATTTCAAGACGCTTCACTTTACATGTAGTGGCAATAATTTTTATATCTGGCGAAAGTTGAATTTTGTATAATACAACAGATTGTATATCTGTTGTAACAGATATAGTACTTGTTATGATAGATTGATTATCTATTGGAATAGGTTGGTCATCTATTGCATTATGCAGATATTATCAGTCTATCTATCGCAACAAATATACAATCTATTGCAAATTATAATCTATCTGTTACAACTGATAGATAATATATTAGATCAAATCAAAAAAGTAAGAAGACATGTTATATAATTCCAGCAGATGACCTACATGTTGCAACATATGTCTAAATTTGTTTGATAAGATATGTCGTCTATTGCAGCTGATGTATTATCTGTTGTGATATATGAATCTAGTATTTCATTTTAATTAACATATTCAAAACTAAGGATTGAACTATTTATAGACAGCATAAAATAACTCAACAAATAAATGAAATATAAAAAAATTATTATGGGTACAAATGATCTACTCTACAAATAAATCAACTAGTTAAACCAAGGAGGATAGGTTATTACATTGACGGACTCAACCTATAAAGATCTACTCAATATGGATAAGTTGTTCTTTATCCGGTGCTACAAAATTCGGCTTTGGTCGTCATGGATCTTTAATGTCGCTTGCATATGGCTTCTGAGCTTTCGTTTCTCCGTATTTTCATAAAAGAGCAGCATATCTTTTGCGGAGTAATCCGGTATCAAGTCCATCATTTGTTACTTGTAATCCATCGCTCAAATACTCAGCGTAGGTGGCAACAAAAAAACTGCAATCCCTATATTTTAAAAGAATAGATAATCCATATCTTGCAGTTCATGCAAGCATTGTGAAATTTATGAAATGAAACTAAATCATGACACTTAAACTTACATGCTACCAATGGTTTGTTGAGAAATTTCTTCAGCATATTGTACATCAAATGGATTACCCATTTTATTCCGGTATGCTTCAATCATCGATCAACCAGTACGAATCTTTTGGTCTAAAAAGCCACTAAAAACAAGGTAAGTAGGCAATATTTTGGCCAGCTTTTGTATCTCAGACGACGTCCTGGAACGTCTCCTTCACGACATCGAGTCATAAACTCAAATGCTCCTCTCTTTTAGAACGACGACAGCCAACACCTAATGGAATTCATCACCATAATTGATTGGGATGTACATTTTATCGACCAAATGCCAAGGTAAGCTAGCTGGAATGCTAAAACCTTTGATGATGTTGATTAAGCATTCCTCATTTTGAGAAACTTTCGGTTGTGTTGACAATACCTATCGTAGGCATTATTGATGTAAACTTTGTACAAATAATTACCTGTCGTGTATCTGTATTGTTCTTGTGTTTGCAACTTAGCCTTCTTTCGGAGGTAGTAAAAAATGACATCGATGTGCTACACATATTATCAAATATTTTAGATTACGTGACAAAAAAATTAATACACTGATGCAATTAAATAAAGTATTAATTAATAGCAATAGGCATGGCACTTAAACCTCATCATTCCAACAAGTTTGGGGTTGTGATATCAAATAGAATCAATTCATCATCCGGGATGTGCAACAATAAAGACGAACATATCAAAATCAAGACTCGAATCATTCACTTTGTAGTGTTCGTTATTTTATTTTCTACATGATGATTTATATGTGTTAATATCATGTTCTTACATCAAGAATTATATAAATCAATATCTTTAAAGTTGATTTATGTACCTCCTGATATGATACTTGAACAGCCCATCGACAATCCATTCTAAATAGTCGTTGATCAACTGTGTTAGTTTTTTTGGAGCCTCATCCGAGATGTTGAATCATTCAAATGGTAATTTTTCCGTTCTCCTGAATTGACAGACTCCACTTTTTTTTCTTCTTTGGAAGCAGTTGATGGATTATCAACTATGATATTATGCTCTTCAACAGTAGCTTCTACTGTGATATCCACCTGGAAAGCCAGAATTATCAATGTTAATTACAGATATACAACAGATTAACCATCTGTTACAATAGATGAGTCTTATGTTGCAATTGATGAATCATCTATTGGGATAAATTCAAATAGGTAAATCAGAGCAGTACAATAATTTTGAATAGATGACCCATCTATTGCAACATAAGACTCACATGTTGCAACAGATAATGCATCCGATGCAATAAGTTAGAAAACAGTTGCAATAGATATATTTATATCAGTTTGATAATTTTCAGCAGATGTATCATCTATTGAAATAGATATGTGCCTATTTGTTTGTTGGAACAGATAATGTACATTCACCTTCTTCAGCTCATGTTGCTTTTCTGTGGCCCTTGCACACTGAACAACGGTGTAAGACAAAGACAGAGGCATTGCAATTTTGATTTTTTCAATACTTGATGATGCCTTGAAAATATCTTTTCTTCTCCTCTTAGCCACCTTGATCTCGAGTGGAGTGTATGGATATGAAATCTTCTTTGATGAAATGGCACCCCTCTTAGATGTCATTTCCTTTACAGAAGCAGTTAGTGCGTTAATAACATTAATCACTCCATCGTGTTTCACTTTGAAGTCTTAATATTTACATGCAAACCATTCACTAAATATGGCAAAATCTAGAGAAAAATCAGTATGATCATAATCATAATGGCTTGTTGTTACAAAAACTGTAAGAGGAGCATCATTAGCCCCAAAAGCAGCACCACTACCACTACCATCATCAACAACAACAATCCCACCCTCCAAAATTATTTTTCTTGTAATGATTGTTGCTCTAAATAATTCTATTTTTATTTCATCAATGGCCTTAGGGTCCAATAAAGTTTGCATAGACCGTAAAGTAAGAAAAGATGGCATCTTCAACTCTCGGTTGGTCGGAACAAGCCACAGATGGACAATCTAAAATAAATTATTACATATATTAGAATGATGATAAAATCATTTAAACTAATCATTAATTAAAATAAAAACTTGATTAGAATTGGACTTACTGCTTCTTTTGGTGGATTGAAAAGATAAAAAAAAATTGCATTTTTATCAGTTTTGGCCGACAACCATCTCAGGATTCTTGGATAGAAAACTTCTTCCTGGTAGTTCACTTGTTGTCTCAAATAAGGAATGGCTTCAAATGCCCAAGCTAACATAACGCAAATAAAATAAAAGCATTATTAAATAAAAAATAAATTTTATCATGATAAAAGAAATATTTACCATGAAGGCCCATGGAATGCCATATAAGTTGACTGTCTTTGGCATTAATGGAGTCAACAAATATTTGACAGTCATTTTGAAGCTTTCATAACCCCAAGAATAGCTGTTAAACACCTCAAGATCCTCCGAGAGATTTATTAAACCGAGGCTTATGTTGTTGTTAACATTTCTCGCCCAAAGAATATTATGTACAAACCAAACCAAGCACAATGATTGCTTGTGCTTTTTTTAGAGTCCTTTACCTTTCAACGCTTCTATCAAATTTTTATTTTTGAAGCTTGGACTAACAATGGACACCAGGTCATCACGATCACTCGGCTTGCCTTTACTTTTTTTGGATGTGCGGGGTGTTTTTTTTTTGTCAGAGTAGGTATAACTTGAGAAAGAGAAGGAGGGTAACATTTTAGTCTAGTAACTATGGCAAACTCCTTCCAACCAAATCAAACAGGCATGCAACAGTAATTTATCCATACCTCATCCATCTTATCTTTGTTTTCATATATAAACCTATACTTGAGAAGATCGTATACCATTTTTATCTGGAAACGAGAATTGTTGTCCTCCGACAAATCAAAATATTGCCCAAAGCAGCTTTTCCTAAAATAAACATCCAATTTTTGTTCTCGAAGTATTTTTTGAAGGCGTCAAAAGATTTTCCCACGGCTGACTTAACCACGAAATCATCCGTTAAATCTGTGGCACCATCGCACTACATTCTCACAGGATAATGATCAATGCTGAAGGTTTTGACCAACTCTTCGGCGGAAGGGCTATTAGTATTTGGATCATCTCTTTTGAAACGTTCCTCCTCAGCTCCTGATTGAGATAACGCTTGTAAAGCAGGCTCATAGAGTGGTGGATGTAGCCGAGCAGCTACATGTGTTCCTTTACTTGGACTTAGTTCGGGTTTTTTTCTCTTGGGAGCCATATTATCTTAAATTAACAGGAATATAAAATAGATTATAATTGATTAATGCATTGTTAAAAATGGATAACAGTAAATCTAACATGCACAATGGTAAAATAACAGTTCTAACAGACCACACATCTGTTCCACCAGGTATGTTATCTGTTTCAATATATAACAGACCTGTTGCAACAGATGGGTAAATCATTGGAAACAATAAAAATAAATTGTTAATCTGTTGCACCATGTATTTTATTGATGCAATATATAACCAACCATTGCAATGGATGAGTAAACCATTAGAAACCATAAAAACAGATCATTAATCTGTTGCACCAGGTAGTTTATCTGTTGCAATATATAACCAATCTATTACAACGACTGAGTAATCCATTAGAAATCATAAAATAGATCACAAATTTGTTGCACCAGGTAGTTCATCTGTTGTAACATATAACCAACCTATTGCAACGAACGAGTAATCCATTAAAAATAGTTAAAATAGATCACTCATCTATTTCACTGGGAAGGTTATAGCAGATCACTAATCTGTTGCACTAGGTAGTTTATCTGATACAAAATATAACCACCCGTTGCAATAGATGAGTAAACCGTTGGAAACCATAAAAATAGATCACTAATATGTTATACCAGGTAGCTTATCTGATGCACCATATAACCAACTTATTGCAACAGATGAGTAATCTATTGGAAATCATAAAATAAATCACTCATTTATTGCACTAGAAAGGTTATCTATTATAATATATAACCAACCTATTACAATGATGAGTAATCCGTTAGAAACGGTAAAAACAAATCACTAATCTGTTGCATCAGGTAGTTTATCTAATGCAACATATAACCAATCATTACAACGGATGAGTAAACCATTGAAAACTATATAAATAGATCACTAATCTATTGCACCAGGTAGTTTATCTGTTGCAACATATAAGAAATCTATTACAATAGATGGGTAATCCGTTGGAAACAGTAAAAATAGATCACCCATTTGTTGCACTAGGAAGGTTATTTATTGTAATATATAACCAACCTGTTTCAAGGATGAGAAATCCATTAGCAACAGTAAAAACAAATCACAAATTATCTGTTGCACTAGGTAGTTTATCTATTGCAACATATAATCAACTTATTGCAACGAATGAGTAATTTGTTGGAAACTATAAAACAGATCACAAATTATCTGTTGCAATATATAATCAACCTATTGCAAGGATGAGTAATCCGTTGGAAAAAGTAAAAAAAAAACAATAATTTGTTGCACTAGGAAGGTTATCTGTTTCAATATATAACCAATCTGTTACAACGGATGAGTAATCCGTTGGAAACTATAAAATAGATCACAAATCTGTTGCACCAGGAAGGTTATTTGTTGCAACATATAACCAACCTGTTGCAACGGATGAGTAATCTATTGGAAACAATAAAACAAATCACTCATGTGCTGAAACATATCACGAATCTGTTGTAAAATGAGTAATTTGTTAGATCAATATTGTTTAGATTTCTTCCAAATAGAAGAGTCATCTGTCACAACATATGAATGATCTGTTAGATTGTTCATCTGTTGCATTAGATTTTCATAGTTACATAAGATGTTTTCATCTGTTGCATAAGATGTTTTCATTTGTTGCATCAGATGTTATCATCTGTTGCATCAGATATTTTCATCTGTTGCATCAGATGTTTCATTTGTTGTAACACCATTTTTACCATGATAAACAACAAATCAATTCAGCAACACCAACATATCACACACACACACTAAACACATCAACTGTGACAAAAATCACCTATAAATTTGAATCAACAGTGCGACAACAAGAAGAAAAATATCAAAAATTAGGGTTTTATTCAGTCCACATTTTAAATTTAAGTTAGAAATATTGAAATTATTAACCAATACTAGAAGAGTAGTTGGCTTAAGTTCCTTTATTTCATCATAATTTTTTACCTGTGAAAAAAAAATGGGACGACGAAGAACTCGAAATTGTTGTCGCTGGAGAAGTCTTCACGTCGATTGATGGTTGAAATATAAAAGAAAACTCACCCAACTATTTGTCCGCCGAAGGTTGAAGTCGTCGGGGATTGAAGGGAGAATTTTGCAAAACTATTTAGTGGGAAACAGTTGAGAAAAACTGTCGAGAGAGAGAAGAGAGACTGGTTGATTTAGATTGAAGGGGGTGTGGGTTGGGTTGATTTGTATTTTTAAAAAGACTAGAAAGTTTTAAAAATATTAATCAAGTTTTCTAATGATGTTTGACCCTTTAAGTTGATCAATGTCACCAATCCTTCATTCATGACTTAAAAGACACATTTCCTTTAATTTTCTTCAGTAAGTAAAGCAAATCCAATATGTTTAAAAACTTTAAAAAGCAAACATATGAAATCATCAAATTACAATGAATTGGATTTGAAAAATTAAATAGGACATTTATAATTAACTCAATACAATTAAAGAGGACATCAAATTATAAAAGAAATTTAGAAAAAGAAATTGAGGGATAATTTGATCATTTAGGGTCTTATCCATGGATTATTAAACCTTGGATTAGTTATCCCTCCATTTACTATGGATAAAATAATACCACATATGTTGTATAAGCAATCAATGTATTAAGTTAAAAGAAGTAACCAAACAATGTATTGAATGAGACTAAATTTTAATCCAAGGATTATTCTAATTAACATGGCCTACCAAACGGGTCCTTAGCCGATTAGCTATTTTAAGTAATAGCAATGGTCGGTTGGTCATTTTTTATTTTTTTTAAAAAATGTATCATTTTTGTATAAAAATATAACTTAATGATATTTTGCATAATTTTTCCTTTAAAATAACCCCTTAAGTATTACATGTACAATCTTAGCTATTTAATTCTAGCAAAAAATAAGTATTTTTGATCTTCATAAAATATTTTTCAACCTCAATTATTACATTTACAATTAAAGTATGAAAATATAAAAAAGTAAAAATTACATATATAACGATATGTTTACTACTAATTACTAAAAATCTCAATTTTTTTCAAAATCTCCTAAAATCCCAACATTTGACCTCTGATGATACAAGTTAATCACATTAGATACATATTGCTGATACATGTATTAATTAACTAAGTCAACACCTTTCAAGGAATGTAGCAGATAATTTTCCATCAAATCAGCATTAAAGCTAACTAATTAAGGTAAAAAAGCAAAATCAAATCCCACAATTAATGGGAATCCGTTTATTACTCCACTTTGTTAAAACATAAACTCTCTTTTAATATATTTTTAAAATTGAAAAATCTTCATTCTTCTTGTTCAGATAAAACATACCATTTTTTTATTTGTTATTTTCGGTTGGTTGATATAAATATTTCGGTGCTTTTACGTTATTTCGGTGTTTGGGTTAACGAAATCGGGTATGTTGGTTGTAAGAGTGATGGAATTCTGGTTAGTGACATGTTAATTACGAAAAACTGATTTCTATAATTGCGGGAGAACTTGAAATAGACAAAACAAGAAAAAAAAATAGACAAGAGTACTCTCATTTCGGTTATGGCGCGATTTGCAATTGAGCAGTCTTTCAATTACTATGCCAAAAGATCGGGCAAGGAAAGGTATGTTAAGGTTGTTGTTTTTTGTAGCAGGTGTTGTTAATTTGTTGTACATTAATTTAAATTTGTATTCAATGTTTGGTTGATGATTATTTTACAGATTGTTTTTGTGTTTTTATGTTATTAACGTTGATATACATTTTGTTATGAAAATGATACATTTTGCTAATCTTGTATCTCAGTTTATGAAGTTTTGGTTAATTATATTTCTTGTTGTGTTTTAGTCATGACGTTATGTTAATTTGGTCGAGATATATTTATGATAAAAGATACAGTTTGATCATCTTGTATCTAGGTTAATATATTGATGTCTAATTATATATCTCGGTGAATATATTGATGTCTTATTATACAGTTTGAAAGTAACTGAAGGTTATAAAGTTGAATTTTTGTTTTCATTGATTCAGTTATGTCTTATGATGCCGTTCAGAGGATTGTGTTTGGATATTTAAAGCATCATCTCGGTAAGTTGTGTTACCACCTAAATACAAACGTCAACCTGGAAGGCCAAAGATATAATAGAAATGTCCTAGATACATAGAAATGTCCTAGGTACATGTTGTACAAGTTTCACGCCGAGATATATTTTGTTATGAAAATGATACATTTTGCTCCATCTTGTATCTCCGTTTATGAAGTTATGTTTAATTATGTTTCTTGTGTTTTAGTTATGTTTTTATGTTAATTTGGTCGATATGCATCTTTATGATAAAGATACGTTTTGATCATCTTGTATCTAGGTTAATATATTGATGTCTATTTATGAATCTCAATGAATATATTGATGTCTTATTATACAATTTGAAAGTAACTGAAAGTTATAAAGTTGAAGTTTTATTTTCATTGATTCAGTTATATCTTACAATGTCGTTCAGAGGATTATGTTTGGACATTTAAAGAATCATCTTGGTAAGTTGTGTTACCACCTAAATACAAACGTCAACCTGGAAGGCCAAAGAAAAACATGCACAAGAAATCAAGTGAAACAATGACATCGAACAGTAATTGTTGCGGGAGATGTGGTTATAAAGGTCACAACAAGCTCACTTGCAAATTCTTTCCAAAGAAGAAGTTACAAATATAGTTTACTAATGAATAATGTTGAATAGTTCCTTGGAATGTTGCTGGATTTTTTATCTATTTTGTTCGACATTTTAGTTGATGAAATTTTTGTTTTTTTATGAAATTTAGAAAAAGACATTTACCGAAATAAATAGCATTCTTTGTTAATTTGTTATTTAGTTATACATGTTTTGATGGTGTATTTTTTCGTAACACATAAAGTAGAAATTTAGATATATTGAACTGACAATGTTATTATACATTCTATTAGTAGTTCTGCCATAGTGAACGATAGAAAATAGATACATTCTTATAGTATGTATCTCCATTAAATTTTAACAAATATGCATCTTTTATAAAATATAATTTGTCAATATTATTAAGATTTAGTAATGCTAGAATTTGTTATGCAGGTTATAGTCAAACATCTTTTTCGATTGATAAAAAGGGTTGTAGATACATAAAAATGTAATAATTTGTTGGTTACTATGATTATATAGTAAAACAATTTTCTTATAATAGATACATACAATTTGAGAAGATGTATCTCATATAAAGTAATAGATACAAGATCTAATAATTTGTTTCACATGTAAAATGTAATAGGTTAATATTTTTAAGACTTAAATCTATTAAGTTATGATATAATTTGGTATGCATGTAAGAGACAACATGAATTATCTACAACAAAAAACTGTTATAGATACATAATACGACAATGTTGTGATGGTTAATACCTATATTGTAATATATCTTTCTTTATTTTAGATACATAAAATTATAAAATACAGTAAAACATGTAGCCAATACAATGTCTATATATTGCGTGAAAAAAATATCATAACGATAACATAAATATATCTTTATGTTATTTAGCATTGCGTTAGAATGTTAATGCAAATAGAAGTAATTATTCATTAAAAAAATTTAATGTATACTTGTCTAAACACTACTAACATCATCAAAGTTTATATCATCAACAATGTTTTTGTGAAGAGGCCATTGAATCAAACACATGAATACTCGATCCTTTAATGCAATGACTGCCAATATCCAGTGAAAGGCACCATCACAGTTAATTAGGACAAAGACCTCATCAACCAAATGCCAAGGCTGACCTGCGTGTGGACTGAATCCCTTGATGGTGTTAATCAATGTCATCTCCATATCAACAACCTCATCAGTCTTTGCAGATACATCTTGTGTGGCAAGCTCGTTGTCAGCATCATAGTAATTCACATATGTCTTATCGATGTACACCTTGAAAAAGCAATCTGTGCTAGTGTATCTCTTGCTTGGAAAATTCTTGCTCTTGTACTTCTTCCTCAAGTAGTACCTGATGACATCCAGATGTTGTTCAAATTGCAAACAAATGAAATATATGTTACATCAGCTTACCGTAATCATTAAAACTGAAAGAGGTACAAATTAAATGTTTTATGTATCTAATGTGATTAATGCAGGTAATAAACAATTACTTCAGATAATGAACAAGATACATATTAATACAGAAAGATACATGTTTTGTTATTATGCATCTAATACAAAATGAGGGCTAGTCTAGCTACTGTCTGATCATGTGCAGAATTTAGGATGCACAAGAGCTCCCCATCTAAGGATTTAATATTAAATTAACTTTTATAAACAAATAATGTAAAAATGTTTTTACATTATCAATGTATTTAACTTGTTATAACATACTTGTAACGTAATTCAATCCCTAAAAAAAAAAATTTGAGATGCAACAAGTTTACTCTAAGACAGTACAATATATATAAAAGCACTAAGAACATAAAACATTACATACAAGATTATACAAATGTATCTTTAATCTCTACAACATGTATCTCAGCGTGAAAAAATGTATCTTGTGTAATTCTACTTTCAATACCATTTAAACAACACAAGAAACATATCAAAACATTAATAGTAACTCACAAATACAAGTTAATATAACATGTATCTTAGAAATAAAAATATGTATCTATTATATTTAGACTTTAAGTAAAATTGAACAAAACTAGATACAAATCAAAGCATTAATGATCACTCACATATACAAGTCCACTTAACATGTATCTTTGTACTTCTGAACTTGTATTTTATTATATTAATTTCAATAAAAAATAAAATACACAAGATACAATAACTTAGCAACAAAAAAACAGATAAACAATGAAATTTTAAACGTATCATGCAACCCAAAATATGTATCTCGGCCTAACATTCAATAGATTTGAACATGCAATTACCTTGGGAAGTTCATCTCTGGAAATTGCTTCGACAATTTTTTTTCTCTTGGCATAAGCTTTACTTTCAGGACTGTTAGATCCCTTTTTGTTAGAATCACTTTCTTTTTTCTTGTCCTTAGAATGTTTTTGCCACAACTTCTTCATAGTTTAGGGATCGTTTCTGTACTTTAATCTATTTTCATCAAAGTCAACAAATTCATAATCAAAACTTGTGGAAACAAAGTTAACAACTTCATGAGATTCTTTGATACTTTCTAATTGAGAAATCCGAATATTAAAGGAAGGTCCCAAATCTCTATTCATAATGGCAATTCAAACAATGAAGCCTAAAAAATAATTAATAGAAGAAATTGCTCAACCAAATCACCCAAATTTTACTCTGTAAACTTAGGCACAAAATATTTTTTTTGAAAAAAAAAACGTAAAAACAATTAGAAGAAATTGAAGCAGATTTTAGGGAGGGAAATTACCCTGCTTCAAGTTTTGAATTGAATGAAGAAGTTGGATAGAAACCGCTCCACAAATTGTGGCGTACAAAGAGGAAAAAATGGGTTATTTTTGATAAAGAATCTTTTTTGTACCAGCAAAGATCAGTCGTTGCTGGTCCGGTGGAATACCTTTGTTGTCCTGAATCTTGGCCTTGACGTTGTTGATGGTATCGCTGGATTCAACTTCAAGGGTTATCGTCTTACCCCTTAGGGTTATTGTCGATGGCCTCCCACAGGAAAACTTTGCAGCAAGAGCATAGCAAAAGCATATTGCAAATTTTCCTTTTTAATATAACCTTGAATATAATATCAGATGATTCAAATTCAATAATAGGTTCACTATTGATTATATCAACAGATTACAATTGAAATTCCTTCCCAAATGTGCAAGGAGTTGATTTGAATAGTGTTGCATAAGTTTGTATATCTAGATCGTTTGGGGTAAAGCAGCTGCAGTCATGGGGGACTAAACTTCCATTGAGATCGCCTGGAAGAAGAGAGAGTAAGAGAGCTAGGATTTTTTTTATCTCCTTTTTGGTAAGAAGGCAGTGAATATGAAATTTTACTTTAATTCAAAAGTTTGAATTAGAGGGAAAGAATGGATTGAAACTGCAGCTGAAATTATGGCATATAATGAGGAAGAAAAAGGAGTCTTGTGTTGGTAAAGTAAAGCGTATGAATAAGAGATCTTAAACTTGTATCTCAACTTTTAGTAAAAGTAGTAAATGTTAGGATATATGTAATATTTTAAAAGTGAAGGGATTTTTAGTAGTTTTGAAACATAAGTTGTTCTTTTAGGTAATTTTTCCTATAAAAAATCTAATGGAAAACTACGATTTTGGAAATACATTTCTTAGTTTACGTTATTTTTTGTATATTTTCAAGAGTTTGATATAATTTTGAAGGTTCAATTTCTGTCTTTATTTTTTTTTTCCTGATATGATGTAGTTTCTTGGGTAAATGTATGGGTGGGCATGATATGGTATATACCGAATATTATATCAAAATCGAAAATTTTTATATTACGTTATGAATTTTATGGTATTTGGTTGGAGTTTTAAATTATTTTGGTATTTAATACGGTATTTGATATTTATCCAATAAATATCGAAATACCGTATACCGCACTGAAGTTTTCTAATAATATATAAGACCTATATATTATATTTAAGATTATTAAATATATTTATATATCATCCATTAGCCAATTGAACATAAAAGTAACTTTTATTCAGAAATAAATTTTGTGGGAAACTTTAGGAGTACTATGCTTAAGTTTAGGTAATGTTGTTCAGAGTTTGCATCCTTGACTACTCAATCGTGATTGAAATGTTGTTTTTGTGTAATTGATTAACAAAGATAGTTGTTAGTCTAAAATAATTGAGATGTTCTTAAAGTTTAAAGTTATAGTTTTTTTTATATGAATATATGTAAGTCGAAATCAAATAAAGTATGGTTATCGAATTATCATACCGTAAAATACTAAAATTGAATTTAAAAATACTGAGCCATATCGATCTAATTTGATATGGTAATGATATTATTCTTTTAAATACCAAAAATCAAAATTATCATACCAAAATTTAAAATATCGTACCATGCCCACCCTAGCCTAGTAAATGCATACAATTTTTGCTCCAAGCCTATGCAACATCTGAAATTACAAGTGTGTAAAGAAACTATTGTGTCTCAAATATCATTTATATTTGGATAAACGTTAATTTGCATCAAAGAGCAATTAACAAAAGACTTCTGAATTACACATGAGACAGTTTTTTATGTTTCGATTTCGAATTTCTAATTAAAACTTTTACTATTTCTGATTAAATATTTAAAATAATGATTAAAACTTACAAATAGAGTATGATAAATATTCGACAGAAACCAAAATTATTGTTTTTAACAAACTTAATAAAGGACTAAAACTACTCATAGGATGATTAAAAGAAATATTTGAACTTACTACTCACTTCATGTTACGTGACATCATTTACCTTTTTATTCCATCCTAAAAAATGTCCATCTTTTTATAATTAAAATTAATTTAACTTTAATATTTTTCTTTTACCTTTACTCATTTTCTTTTAATTAAAGAGCTTTTCCTCTTTCAATTTTTTTTAAAACATCATGTCAAATTATATAATGACACATAAAATGAGGCGGTTAGAAAAACAAACATAAACACACTATAACTTATTGTATTTACACACATACCCACCCATACAAAGTAATTACAAACATTCAAACTAATTATGTTCCTTCGTTGGATGTATAGGAAGCTAATTATGTATCTCAAAAGATCCAAAATCGAAAAAATATATCGAAAGCTAATTATGTATCTTTACAAGAAGAAATGTAGTTCGTTAGATGTATTATATATCTCGATAGATTTAAACTTAGAAAAAATATAACGGAGCTAATTATGTATCTTTATAAGAAAATATGATTGTTCTTTGAACGTATTATGTATCTCGATAAACCTAAAATCAGAAAAAATATATCGAGAGCTAATTATGTATCTTTACAAAAAAAAATGTATTTTCTTTAGATACATCGAAAGTTAATTATGTATTTTGATAAATATAAAATTGAGATTTTAGTAATTATATGAAGTATTGGAATTTTCTGTAAGCTCCAATCGGTCGAAATTTAGGTTGTGCGATTTTTTTATTTTTTTTAAAAACAGGGGACTATCTTTCTCATTTTCTCCAGCTTGGGCCTTTTTCCCATTTTTATTTGCTGAATACAAAGGGTTTTACACAAAAAAAAATATAAAGGGAGAAAAAGCTCAAAAGCTACTACAGAACTCACTGATTGTCACTTGTGAAGGCTGATAAGGAGATAAAATCAAGGTATTTTTGCCCTTTCTTACCTAATTAATTATTTAAATTGCAGTTTCTAGTTGTTCTTCCATACCCTTTGAATATATGAAGATTTTGTTTCTTGAATAATGTGGAAAAATTTCTCTAAATATGAGGTGTTCTTGATGTTTTATGACACCCATTTGCGAATATGTTGTCCTGCTGATGAAAATTTCGAATCTTTTTTGCATTTGATGTTATGTGTTTACTCTGGTGGTAATGCCCTTACCCGGACCCTGTGCATGGCGGCAGCTTTAGTGAACTGGGCTATCTTTTTTTTTGGTTTACTCTTGGAAGGTGTTTGATGATCCCTTCTTCAGACATTGTCAAGTTCAAAGCTTTAGCTGTTGTTCTTCTTTTTCCACTAAGTTAGTAGTACACTGTGGGTGTGTTGGATATGAGGGAAGATGTTTTTGATGTCAATTGTTTTCTAGAAAAATGTCTTTTTTTGGAAAATAAGTGTGTTTCTCACTTATTATTCCTAAAAGCAGTTGTATATAATCTAGACAAATGTTGTGGGCGGTGGGGGTGGGAGATAGGGGTGTGGAGTGGTGGGGATGGGAGCTAAGGGGACGGGGGTGAATATGTGGTGTGTTGGATGGTGGGGGGACACAATCAATGTGGAATGCTGCTACTTGTGGAACTTGTTTTCCCTACTTCTACTAGGGAAGACATGTTCCTCATTTGAAGGAGCTTCTTTTTCCCAGAGAAAATATTTTCGAGAAGATCAGAAATCCCTCCATTCTTAACACACCCTATCCCGAGTCTCTTTTGACTGAGACATTAGCTTACTTTCCTCTGAGACATTAGTGAATCCAGAATTTGAAGTTAGTGGTACAAAATGCAACTTCAGCCGTTACTCCTTTTGTGGCAGCAAATGTGAACTAAGACTAGTACTCCTATATGTTTTTCAAAATTACCGTTGTTGTGTGTATATATAGAGAGATGGATATATGGGTTCGAAGTTTTAGCCCTTCTTGGGTTCTAAATTGATAATTTGTACATATTAAATGAATTTCTTAAGAGTCGAAATTCATTGTCGAAACTCTATCTCCAGCCCTTTATATACATATACGTCGCATTCAAGCGCCCATTAGTCCATTACCAAAACCTTGCATCAGCCTATGGGGGGACCTGCCAGCAACTTTTGCAACCTATCTACAGCTGGCCCATTTCCAAAACACAACTTTATCGCTTTGAACAAGATGCTTATCATCGATTTAATTGCTCACACATCCATAGTGGCCTAGTGGATGTGTTTGTACTCATTTTCGTTAAGCGAATTCATGGACTGGGTGTTTTCTTGAACAAGATGCTTGCCATCAAATTAGCTGAAGGATTTGGAAAGGAAAAAAAAGAACAAAATTGACTGATATGATGCACTGCACCTTCAAGCAACTGGATGGTATGATTTGGTTGATAATATAGTTAGTATGATTCGTTTCAGACCATTCAATTCTTCTTGGTAGGCCATATGTGTTTGAGTTTCTTACTAACGACTGGGTTCGGTATTGGACAGAGAGTAAGGGCTTGAAGTAGTAGAGGCTTAATATAGATCTAAGCATTTTGGCAGGCTAAAAATGTGGTCTGGAGTTCAAAGATCAAGCAATTGCCCATTAGACAACTTTTACTCTTCTAGAGGAACGCTATCAGCCCTATTTTTTCCTGCTTCTAGACAATCTGTGTGTACCTTGCCGCTAGCACATATATATGGTAACTTTTAACCTCAAAGATTCAAACAGATGGAAAAAATGACTTAGCTTTTATTGCTTTTGTTGGAAATCCTGGTCTCTTGTGGTAAATGGTAATTTCTAGTTTCAACCTGAGGATACATAATGCTATAGGATATCACAAGGGTGTCTAAAGTTGAAGACTTACATGGAGATGGTTATATTCAACATATAGACATAGGAAGCACAAAGGAAAGTACTTTGAAATGAAAAGAGCATATGGATATTTTGGCCATGTTAGGCATATAATCATGTGTTTGACGCATAGCAAATAAAGGCTCTGTTCTCATATATCAAATAAGCTATATTGACCCTAATTGGAGAAACATCTAACCTAAGGTCGTGCCTTAACAACAAAGGAGGTTTTAGCTTTACATACCCTTGAGGCTTGCTCTACTACCATGGTGCACGAACTTTGCCTTTCATTCGATAATCATTATCTATACCAAATGACAATATGGAGGCCGAATAAGCAGCTAACCAAGAAGCACGGCCATGCCAGCAGCAAATAAATAACTACGAGCGGCAAGCTCGACAAACACTATAAACAAGCAGTGTATCATGACACCCAATTCCCCGCCTCCCAAATGAACACATGATCCCCACGTGAGGTCAAGATTACTCCTGCCTTACTTCACAATTAATAGCCGTTGTAATGCTTAAACAAGTACATCTAACAGAGAACTCACGGCTTTCGACTACCGTCCCGTGAATTCTTTACCATAACGTGTAAAACCGCTCTCATGAGCTTACCTTATACATCCAACCTTAAGGTTTTCCTTCACCATACACCTCTGCAAGTATTATGCCAAAAGCTAAAAGTGGAGAAAAAACTTGAGTTGGCATCACATAATCAATGGGCGAAACCCGAGCCCGAACTATAGAGGAACCTTACCTTAGACCTTATAGATCAAGGATATCACTCTGGAGAGCTTCCAAGAGCTTCATGTAAGAGAGAGGTGAGAAATGAGGATTAGATCAAACTTTACACATACGTAAACTTTGCACCGCCTTACCTTCATGGAGCCATTATTCGTAAAAGTGGCCCTAAACCACCATCCACGGCTGTGAACCCACCATAAGTGGTGCTGTGGTGGAGGCCTTCTTATCCAGAAGCTCATCTTGAGCTCTCCCTCAACCACACCCACATTCACGGTTGTGAATTCGATTTATGGGCCGTGAAACCTATTGTGGCTAAGTTTGGGCAATGTCCACTGTCTAGAGAGTGGTTCTATGTACGTTGAGATGTACATACCATATCTTCATTTCACGGTCGTAAACTATACTCTATGATCCAACTAGCTCCATTTAGGAATTTATAATAGTTCAGTTTCTTAGAGCCTTTTTGCTGTAAATATGGTTCACTGCAGCCAAAGTACTAAGCTTATCTTTCTTGAACATTTATAGAATATACAAAGTTACCAACAATAACAACATACCCAGTGTATTCCGACATAGTGGGGTCTGGGGAGGGTAGAGTGTACGCAAACCATACCACTACCTCAGGTGAAGTAGAGAGGCTGTTTCTGATAGACCCCCCGGCTTAGGACCGATAACAGTTATACAAAGTTACCAACTTTCAAAAAATAAAAAAGACTATACTCTATGATCTAACTCTTTGCCTCAAAACTTAGGCCTTTTGTATCAAGTCTTAGACCAAGAATACGAATCGTATGTGACCACATACGACAGTGAATCCCTTCGTGGATTAGGCCTCTATGTCTAGGCTTCATTGTTTGGCTTCTCAAGCTCACTTATCTATATGTAAAACATTTTGAGTACTTATGCTTTTGGTCTTAGAGGTGCAAATACGTACAATTTGTCAACTTCAATTTGGTCACACATGTACTAGTAATTACGGGGTGTTACATTTCATTTAGTGGCCATTTTGCCATGAAATCCAAATATTATTTATTTTAATGAAATTTTTAAAATTGGAGTTGGAGTTGGGCTTCGCCATACTTTTGCAAATAATATTTAGAAATTGGATGTATTTTTTTAAATATGATCGATAACCCCCAATTTTTGAAAACTAGCAAAATCAATCAACTTGACTAATCTGCGTTAAAACATACTATCAAATTTATTCTAAAAGGGTAATATATCAAAATAGATAGTTACATAATGTCAGATTAGATCCCATATACGAGCTACTACATATTATTACAAATATTTTTTCACTTTATTTGGAGTTTTGAAGTTAGAGTTGTGTTTGACTATAGTTTCGCAAATATTCTTTGGTTATTTGAATGTACTTTTTCTAAAAATCATGAAATATGATTTAAACGTGATAAGAAGGTGCCGCCCAAGCTTAAAGGCAAATTCTACAGGATGGTAGTCCGTCCGGCCATGTTGTATGGAGCGGAGTGTTGGCCAGTTAAGAACTCCCACATCCAAAAAATGAAGGTGGCGGAAATGCGAATGTTGCGCTGGATGTGTGGGATGACTAGAGGGGACAGAGTTAGGAATGAGACTATCAGGGAGAAGGTTGGGGTGGCTCCAGTGGAGTGCAAGATGCGGGAAGTCCGATTGAGTTGGTTTGGACACGTGAAGAGGAGGGACATGGATGCCCCGGTCCGTAGGTGTGAGAGGCTAGCGTTGGATGGTTTTAGGCGGGGTAGGGGTAGGCCGAAGAAGTACTGGGGAGAGGTGATTAGACGGGACATGGAGCAGTTACAGCTCACCGAGGACATGACCCTAGATAGGAAGGTCTGGAGGGCGAGGATTAGGGCAGAAGACTAGGGCCAGTTTGGGGGCGCAAGGGTAGGGAGTGGGGGATTATTCCTGTTATTCTTCCTACTCTTATTTTTATTCCTATTCCTATTCTGCTTCTTGTTACGATTTCGGTGTTCCATGTTTTATTATGTATCTGAGTGCTTCCCGATGTTTCCTACTACCATGCGTTACTTTATATTTATATTTATATTTATATTTATATTTATATTTATATTTGTGTGGCGACTGTCTTGAGCCGGGGGTCTATCGGAAACAGCCTTTCTACTTCTTCAGAGGTAGAGGTATGGACTGCGTACATCTTACCCCCCCCAGACCCCACTAGGTGGGAATACACTGGGTTTGTTGTTGTTGTTGTTACCCCTTTTGTAAATTGTCTTCCGGTCTCATCAATAAACTAATTAAGTTGAGAAGCCTTATAAATTATGAGTGGTGTGTGTGTCGCGAGTTTGATAACTAAATTTTATGTTTTTCCCATGAAAGTGCAACTCGAGCTGCCATGAATATGGAGAAAGAAGGGGAAACTTTATAAAATGAATAAAAAAAATATATTTTTAAAAGAATAGTATTATACACATGTCAGGCGCGTGTATCACTCTTGGATATTGATTTCTGATTGTTTTGGGATGAGGCTATTAATTTACTTTAGACTGCAATAGGGGTATACAACAACAACAAACCCAATGTATTTCCACAGCATGGGGTCTGGGGAGGGTAAGATGTACGCAGTTCATACCGCTACCTCCGAAGAGGTAGACAGGTTGTTTTATTATTAAATAAGGGTATAAACGCTCGAAAAGTTAAAGTGTTAAACTAAGTTTAGTAGACAAGTTTAGGGGGTGAGGGTGGGTTTTATATATTTTCTCTTATATAAAGAGAATTTAGTGTAAAATTTGAAATGAAAAAAATATAGTGAAAGTGAAAACAAAGTTTTGGTGGTTTTTCAAATTCCAAGTACATTCAAGTTGTATCTGGAATTTTTGTGACCAGACGTTGATTTTCAAATAAAAGTGAAAAAACTTCGGGAAAAAAGTGAATACTCACGGCCAAACAGTTCCTTACATATCCTCCTCCTATTGTTATGAACTTTAGAAAAGAAATTATATCTGTGTACAGTTCTTTTTTCTAAAAATCATCAGGATTAATTAAAATATTTGTGATTTTTTATCAGGCCTACAAAAATCATTTGAAAATGAGTTTACCTATGGGTGCTAGCAATATTGTTCAAGGTAAATTAATCAACACTATCCTTTAAATTAATGTAGGCTTCATTTTTTTTTTGTATTAAATTCTTATGAGTTGTTGATTAACGTAAGAATTTTATACAATAAAAAATTGAAGACTACAGTTATTTAAGTGCCAATATTGATTGATTTACCTTGAACAGTAATGCTAGCATCCGCAGATAAATTCACATTCAAATACTTTCTATTGGCTTGATAAAAAGCTACAAATATTTAATTAAACATGCTGATTTTAAGAGAAAAGAACTATATGCACACAATTTCATTTCTGAAGTTCATAAAAAAGGGAAGAGGAAATGTAAATGAAAATGTTGCATAACTTTCACAAAAAACTCTATGAAATGGAGAATAGTGAAATGAGTTATGTCTTCAAGGGTTTTTATAGTGATCGCTATGTGTCTAGCTAAGATTACAACAATTTCAATTAGATTTACTTATATAGTTATAGTTTTAATTGGCAATGAGAAGGGAAATTCAATAAAGAGGATCCCATCTAAAACGTTTGAAATTCATATCAAACCAAAAGTCATGTGTAATAGATATGATAATTAACTATGATATAGCCAGTTGTGGCTTAGATTTTACGGTGTTAACATATTAAGACAAAACTTGATTAATAGAGAATTTGAATTTCTATGATATAAGAAAGAGAAAATGGTCAAAAGCCCCCTCCCCCAACCTTTACCCCAAATCCCAACTACACACTTATACTTTGCGGGGGGGGGGGTTCTATGACCCCCCTGAACTATTTTAAAATGGAATTATTATCCCCCGAACTATTTTAAAGTGGAATATCTACCTGTGTAAAAGCCCATACCCAAATTTTATTTTAATTTGTGGTCTACACGCGCTGCCACGTGTCATTCCATGTAATTCCACGTCATATTACTTTTTTTACTATAAAAAGTTAATTCCACATCATATGCCATTCGATTCTTCTTCTTCTTCTCTTTTCTTCTTCTATTTTTTTTTCTTCTTCTTCAATAGCTTCTTCTTCTTCTTCTTCTTCAATGGCATAATGAATCATATGGAATTCATACGATAGGTAATCTTATCAAAATCAAATCAACAATTAATGTCCAAAAATATTCGATTTTCACCAAATTCGACATTGTTTCAACATTCAAAATTCGATGTCCATCGGCGCTGGACAGTGACGGCGTCGGCAAAATTCAAAATTTCGGCGACTTTGTTTTTTTCGATGAATTTCAACATTCTCAACGTTAATCAATTTTTGGGGAGCTAAGGACTGATTCTAACCCAGAAATTAATTCGAATTTTTCAATCTAAATTGATTCAACATTCTCACGTAATTCGAGAGGAGGAGGAGAAGGAGGAGGAATATTAAAAATTATATATTAAAATTATATATATTTATTAAAAATAATTTTTTAATAAATTATTTTCGTTTTCACTCTTTTTTAAAGAGAGTGAAACACACTCTCTTGCCATGTCAGCGTTGGGGGGTAATAATTTTATTTTAAAATAGTTCAGGGGGTCATAGGACCCTCGCAAAGTATAAGTGTGTAGTTGGAATTTGAGGTAAAGGTTGAGGGGGGGGGGACTTTTGACCATTTTCTCTATAAGAAATATATAGAACTATTTTAATTGACATTTGACTGAGAATTTAAAATTTGACCAGTTATGATCAAATTTAGATTAGTGTGAACGTATCAAGTCAAAACTTGATTACAGAGAATTTGAATACCTATGATATAAGAAATATATAGAATTATTTTAATTGAACTTTGACTGAGAATTTAAAATTTGATTAGTTATGGCTAAATTTAGATTTTGTAGTGTCAACATATTAAGACAAAACTTAATAGAGAATCTGAATATCTATGATATAAGAAATATATAGAATTATTTTAATTGAAATTTGACTAAGAATTTAAAATTGACTAGTTATGACAAAATTTAGATTTTGCGGTGTGAACATATTAAGACAAAACTTGATTAATGGAGAATTTGAATATATTTAATATAAGATATATATATATATATATATATATATATATATATATATATATATATATATATATATTAATTGAAATTTGATTGAGAACTTAGAATTTGATCAAATCGTCGACCTTGCAAACGACACATAATATTTTTAAAAATATATCTAAGTAAATAGGCTTAAGTTGTTGCCTTGCCCAACAAGTCGCAAGATAGAATTTCAATCACAAGTTGTTGGGTAGGGTTCATTTTTTTTTAAAAAAAGTTGGAGCCCACTGATCAAACTTCTATTTGGTGTGGATTGTTTGCCACTTTGTTTGTCATTGGTAAAGCATGAGATAAACCCATTTTGGTTGGTTTGACATGTTCTTTAAGCTCCAAACTCAAAGATAAGTAAATCGAAGTAACAACAATACTAATAAAATCGAAGAATAGATAATGCTAGCAATAATTATAACTAAGATAATAACAATAATAATGCTAAAAGGGAACAAATAGTTTTCCAAACTAAAACCCTGCGATACAATTGGGAAGAGAGAAGACACCCAACTCCCTACTAACCATCTACCCTCAAGAGAGAGCCAAGTAGGACCAAGAGGGTTCAGACCTCCTTCGGTGAACAATTGCATTGTATATATAAGGTTACAACTATATTTATGTATGTATAGTAGATGCTGAATTTCCTTGGCGTCTTCGTGTATTTAGTTACTTCATATTTTTAAACTTACTTAATGAAAATCCTGGATCCACCACAGTCTACCCTATCCTCACCTCCGTACTCTCCTATTTAGGGTCATGTCATCGGTGAGTTGAAGTTGTGCTATGTCCTATCTAATCACCTCTCTCCAATTCTTCTCTGGTCTAGCTCTTTCAAACCTATAACCACCAACTTTTGCACCTCTTTATCGGGGCTTTTGTTTATTAGACAAAAAACTAAAAATCAATGCTCCAAATTTGCACCAAAGCTAGATGATTCAACAACAAAAAACTCAGTGTATTCCCACAAAGTGGGGTCTGGGGAGGGTAAGATATACGCAGACCATACCGCTACCTCTGAAGAAGTAGAGAGGTTGTTTCCGATAGACCCCCGGTTCAAGCTAAAGAAGAAGCTAGATGATTCGACTGTCCTATAAGTCTATAGTAGAAAAAAGGGCTTGCGAGACTTCAAGGGTATTTTTGTCATTTTCATTATTTTATCATGGGATAACTAATCTTGGTACTATTATTCCACCTTCTGAAAGAGATTACTGGCCTCAATACTACTTATTAATCTCAGTGTCGCAAGATTAGTAAGCAAATATGAGATAAGGTTGTACAAAAAATTATGCGTGTTGTCATTTTTAGGATAATGAAAATGCCAGAAGAATGGAAGTGGAGTACAATGATTTGGTTGTATAAGAACAAGGGCGACGTTCAGAATTGCAATAACTATTGAGGTATTAATCTACTAAGCGACACTACGAAAGTTTCAGAGAGGGTGGCGGAGATGAGGGTGAAGAGGGTTGTGGAAATTTTCGTGAACCAGTTCAGAGTTCAGATTCATGCTGGGACGCTTAACTTTAGAAGCCATTCATCTGGTGAGGAGACTGGTGGAGCAGTATAGATAGAGAAAGAATGACTTACACATGGTGTATATTGAGGTAGTTGTAGCCCGTAGTGGTAAGGTCTGCATACACTTTACCCTCCCCACCGTGTGGGATTATACCGGGTATGTTGTACTATTTATATTTGTCAATGAACCAAATGTCAAAATAAAGTATTGGTATATCACATGAGAAAAATAGACGGGTGGATAACTCAAAAATAATATACCACTTTGGCATATCAATCGTATGTTGGAAGTTTAATTATTTTTTAAAATAACGTCCTCTCTAATTGTGAGAGTCTAACGTTACAATTTTATTGCATATTTTCAATTTAAATTTTTTTGTTTTCGGTTTAGAAGACTAATATATTCCATATATAATTCTTTTTATCAAGTAAAAGTATTTTCATTCATAAACATGACCAAAATAGTTGTATACAAAGGTTATACCAAAAGATCAAGAAGGAACTATCCATCTACACCAAATAAAATAGAGAGCGCAATCTACTCCTTGACCGCAAGGAACTCGACGCTACACTCTCCTATTTCTCTCTCCAGACTACCCACATTAATGGAATCAGAACCACGTTCCCAGGCCCTTTGTTTTCACCTCCTTTCGCTCTTCCAATTGAACATTAGATTTTTCACAGTTCTGGGCATTACATTACCTAAGCAGTGCAAAACCATCTAAACATATTCCACAATATCATGGTAAGTGATCCATCTCCTCACCCTTCTCCGTGCTCATGTAACACCAAATAACATAGACAACCTTTCACTTTCTAAGATTTTTCGGCCATCAAAATTACCCTTCTAGCGGCTAGCCAAGGGAAAGCACACACCTTCCTTGGCACACTTGGAGCCCATATTGGATTACATGGGCCCTAACCAAAAGTTTCTCATAAAAAGACTGACTTCACAGAGAACACTCCATTACTTCCAAGACCCCTTCACACCGGGATTATCCACCGTATTGACTTGCTTTTGAAGTAGGTTTATCAGTCTTTAGAACTCATTCACTTCCCAATCTTGAAACTCCCTTCTATATTTCAAATCCCAAAAAGTCTCCCCATAGAAAGGTCTACAGTATGTGGGTTGCCTCTCTATCCCCTTTGAATGCGAAGTTTTTGTTTCCTGAATAGTATGTAAAAGATTTCTCAATTTGACATGCTCTTGATGTTTTATGACACCCATTTGCACATATTTGTCCTGCTGACGAAATCTTTTAATTTTTTTTGCGTCTGATGCTATGTGTTTTAACTCTTGGAAGGTGTTGATGAACCCTTCTTCAGCCACTGTCAAGTTCAAAGCTTTAGCTGCTGTTCTTTTTTATCCATTAAGCTAGTACACTACACCGAGTCTCTTTTGACTAGTGGATCTGTTTACTTTCCTCTGAGACGAAATGTGAATCCTGAATTTTAAGTCAGTGGTGCAGAATACAACTGCAGTCATTACTTCTTTTGTGGCAGCAAGTGTGAACTTTAGACTAGTATATGTTTTTGAAAATTATTCCATTGTGTGTATATTGTTGGCCGGATGAGATACCGGTGGAGTTTTGGAAGCTCGTTGGAGAGGCTGGTGTAAGGTGGCTGACTGGATTGTTTAACGAAATCTTCAAGACGGCGAAGATGCCGGAGGCATGGAGGTGGAGTACCATGATCCCTCTCTATAAGAATAAGGGTGACATTCAGAGTTGCAATAACTATAGGGGGATTAAGTTATTGAGTCACTCTATGAAGATTTGGGAGAAAGTGGTCGAGGTGAGGCTGAGACGGATAGTGTCTATTTCGGAAAACTAGTTTGGATTTATGCCTGGCCGCTCGACGACGAAGGCAATTCACCTGGTACGGAGGCTGGTGGAACAGTATAGGGAAAGGAAGAAGGACCTGCACATGGTGTTTATTGACCTGGAGAAGGCATACGACAAAGTCTCCAGGGAGGTGCTATGGAGATGCTGGGAGGTGAGTGGAGTCCCGCTGGCATATATCAGAGCAATTAAGGATATGTATGATGGAGCGAAAACTCAGGTGAGGACGGCGGGAGGAGACTCCGAGCATTTCACTGTCTTAACAGGATTGCATCAGGGATCTACTCTTAGTCCCTTTTTGTTTGCTTTGGTGATGGATGTGTTGACGCGGCGTATCCAAGGGGAGGTGCCGTGGTGTATGCTTTTTGCAGACGATGTAGTTCTGATTGATGAGACTCGAGGGGGAGTGACTGACAAATTAGAGGTATGGAGACAAACTCTTGAGTCTAAAGGGTTCAGGTTGAGCAGAAGCAAGACGGAGTATTTGGAATGCAAGTTTAATGATGTGAGGCTGGAGAATGAGGTGGTAGTGAAGCTGGAATCACAGGAGGTATGTAAGAGGGACAGTTTTAAGTATCTCGGGTCCGTGATCCAGGGTAACGGTGAGATTGACGAGGATGTCTCGCACCGCATTGGGGCGGGTTGGATGAAGTGGAAGCTCGCATCGGGGGTGTTGTGTGATAAGAAGGTGCCGCCCAAGCTTAAAGGCCAATTCTACAGGGTGGTAGTCCGCCCGGCCATGTTGTATGGAGCGGAGTGTTGGCCAGTTAAGAACTCCCACATCCAAAAAATGAAGGTGGCGGAAATGCGGATGTTGCGCTGGATGTGTGGGCTGACTAGAGGGGATAGAGTTCGGAATGAGACTATCAGGGAGAAGGTTGGTGTGACTCCAGTGGAGTGCAAGATGCGGGAAGTCCGATTGAGATGGTTCGAACACGTGAAGAGGAGGGGCATGGATGCCCCGGTTCGTAGGTGTGAGAGGCTAGCGTTGGATGGTTTTAGGCGGGGTAGGGGTACGCCGAAGTACTGGGGCGAGGTGATTAGGCGGGAAATGGAGCAGTTACAGCTCACCGAGGACATGACCCTAGATAGGAAGGTCTGGAGGACGCGAATTAGGGCAGAAGACTAGGGCCAGTTTGGGTCACTAGGGTAGGGAATTACTTGGTGGGGGTATTATTCTTGTTATGATTCCGTGTTCTATGTTTTATTACGAATCTGGGTGCTCTCCTCTGTTTTCTATGACTTATGGGTGCAGTATTTATGTTATGAAATCTTGTTCTGTGCTTTACTATGTATTTGTGTGGTGTCTCCTGTCCTGAGCCGGGGGTCTATCGGAAACAGCCTTTCTGCTTCCTTAGAGGTAGAGGTATGGACTGCGTACATCTTACCCCCCCAGACGCCACTAGGTGGGAATACACTGGGTTTGTTGTTGTTGTTGTTGTGTGTATATTGTTGAATATCATTAAATAATAAAAGTAGCTCTCTAACAGCTTAAGCTTAAGCTTTTAGATGAGATGATCACACACTTCAACATGGTATCAAGGTAGGCTGAGGTCATAGATCGAAATCTCACCGCCACCCAACATTTAAAAAAAATTCCACTTGCTTGACCAATGAAAAAGAATTGGGCCTGCACGTGAGGGGGCGTGTTGAGAATATAATCAAATAATAAAAGTGTGCTCTCTTTAACAGCTTATGCTTTTAGATGAGATGGTCACACACTTCAACATATATAGATATGTATGCAGGGAACGTAAGCGGTGGTGAATCAAGTTGAAAGTGAAAGCCACAAAAAACTGGCGGAATGCTACCAAAACCAGTTCACTTGAGTGAGACAAAGGAGAGTGGAATTTTGTGTGTAGGGGTGAAATTCGGGGATGTACGAAGGAACGCCAAGAGCGAAGGTAGTGTTCTAGGTCCCTATCGACTCTGAGGTGCAAAAACATGGGGAGCGAACACGATTAAATACACTCATTGCCCATGTCATAAGTGATGAGTCTTTACCCTTGGTCTACACTAAGGCTGTCAACGGACCGGAATCGGAACCGCCGGACCGGTTTGACCGGATCTGGAACTGTACCAGAACCTCATTACCGTTTTATATCGTCGGAACCGAAGTTACCGGAACCGGAATACCGAAAAATTTCCCTTGTTCAGACCGGTCCGCTAGCTACCGGTGTGGAACCGGAACGGATCGGAGCGATACCGGAACGTTACCGGAATATCGCTGCTGGTACCAGTTTTTTTTTTTTTTTAAGTTTTAATTTAAATTATAACTTAATGAGATTAATATATAAGTTATATATATATATATTTTTAACTTATATAGTTTATATAATTTATTAACTTTTTTATGATAAGTTTAAGTTTTAATTATTGTAAAAGGTTTTAAATTTTAACTTAAAAAATATATGTTAAGTTAATATAATATTTTTAGTAAGTTTAAGAAGTTAAAATTTTTTCTAACTTTATAAACTTAAATACTTAATATAATATTTTATTTTTTTTCATAATTGCAACAAACAAAAGAGAAAATTTAAAACAAAATTAGGCGAATAGCCGTTATATTTATTCAAATTTCGTAAGTTGTACATTTATTACAAAGATATTAAATGTAAATCTAATTTACGCAGCCACCTTCTAGGAAGGGTTCTGTGTGAATTAGATTTCTATTGTAGAATCTTATTAATATCTAAATTGTCTATAATTTTTTTGGCGTAACTTTTCTAATTCTTCGACGGATAAATCCTCCGGAATTGGTCTATTTCCTTGTTCCTCCATTGCTTCCATTTCATCATCACTATTTTCCTAAAAAAATTCATCTATTTCGTCTTCAATATGGGGCGGTAATTTGGAGAGCCCAAAATTTCTTCGCTCGGCATTGATCCAATCTCTAAATAATACCGAAATCTCCAAACTATCCCTTGCTAACAAATACCGATGATCTCCTATTATAAATCTTCCTGCGCTGAAAGCTTGCTCCGAAGCAACTGAAGAAGCTTGAGCTGATAACAAATCTCGAACCATCCTTGAAAGTTTTGGAAATTGTCTGATCTGGGTCTTCCACCACGATAAAAGTTGTTGTTTTCCAGTTTCATCTCTAATATTTTCCCGGTCCTATAAAAGATACGAATCAAAATCATTACTCCTACAACATTGAAGACCAAGTTCTTCGCCCATCTCGTCATCTAAATCATCATATCTACGTCTAGAACTAGGAGGTTCAATCGGCCCAATATTTTGTTCCATAACTTGATACAAGTTATATAAACTCCTAGCTGTAGATACTATGCTAGCACAACAAGTTTCAACTGATGGCTTTTGATGAAGTCCAATTTCTAAATTGTTGTATAATTTTCTAACCAACATCACTGTACCATGTTCTTTATAAAATGGGTTTAATAAATTAGTTGTTAAAAGAATTTGTGGAATAGGAAAATAATATTTTTAAAAATTTTCAATCATAGCTTCAATTGTCTCTTTGTTAGGACATATTTTTTTATATTCAACAAGTACTTTAGAAATAGCAGTAATAGTTACTAAAACAGAACAAATAATTGAAGTATATTGAGCAGATACTGTGTTCGTAGCTTGATAAAAAGTTTTCAAAAATTTACAAAGTTTTTCTACTTCAGTCCAATCATCTTCATCTAGCATTAAATTAACATCCTCATTATAAGAATTATAAACTAATTGTATAGGTTTACGATATATAACAGCAACTTCAAACATTTGAAATAAAGAATTCCATCTAGTAGGAATTTCTTTTGAAATTTTTCTATATGGAAGGCCACATTGTTCACATTTACATTTTAAATCATCCATTACAGCCTTTTTTTTTATTTTTAAACATAGAACTACAAGCAATTCGCACTTTAAGACAACCATTTCCAAACAAATGAATACCATCATGTACTATCAAATTTAAAATATGTGCAGAACATCTAACATGAAAATGATCTTGATACATTAAACATAATCTAGTTTTTAACTCGTAAATAGCTTTCAAATTATTAGAAGCATTATCTAATGTGCATGCCATAGGTTTACCAATAAATCTAAAATATTTCATGTTCTCCGCTATTGTATTAGCTATATACATACCGGTTTTGACTCATCGACATATTTATAAGCAATAATTCTTTTTTGCATGTTCCAATCGTGATCAATCCAATTAGCCGTGAGAGTAAAATAATCATTACCGACAACACTAGTACCCATATCAGAAGTAACAGATATTCTACCATCAAATTTATCAAATAAGCAACGAAGAAAATGACAATGTTCAGCTTGAAATTTAAAAATATCATTTTTAATTGTATTTCGTGAAAAACCTTTAAAAGAGGGACTATATACTCGTTGAATATAATGAATAAAACCGGGATGCAAAGGAAAACTAAAAGGCAAACTCATAACAACAACCATTTTCGCTAGTTCTTCTCTATCTACATCTTCATTATATGTCGAGGATGAACTTGCTTCAGCCGGGTTAAATATGTCTAAACGTGTTTAAATCATATTACCTCCTACAGATTCATGTACAAATGTTGTACCATCTTTTATTTACCTTAGCCTCGTTTTTTAGACGAATAAATTCTTTATTACATCTCATCAAATGCGTAGTTAGCAATCCTGTCCCGCTATTTTTCCCCCCAGTCAAATGTTTAAAAACATTCTTGCATTTATTGCAAGTAGCAGTACTTGTTACCCTATCATGCTTCATAAATTTTCAAACTAAAGACCTTTTAGTACGTTCGGTACCTTTGGCCCTAGTAAATTCCGGTAAAGGGGATAGTTCTTCACCGTGTTCCGGTAATTCCGTAACCGAACTAGTAGGGGTAGGGGTATCACCTAATTCTTGTTCTTCTATATCATCTTCCTCTGGTAAGTCTTCCTTAAAATTATTATAACGCCTATTCAGGGTCTCATTATCTAATTCCATACCGATACCAACATCAAAGCCATTAGGTTGTGATAATGAAGGTTCATTAAATCAAGCTGGTAATGAACTAGTACTAGCCTTACTTTTTTTATTTCTACGAAAGACCTTACCAAAATTTGATTTTTTACCACTACTATTTTTTTCAAAATCCATATTTCAAAATAAAATATTAAAACAAGCAATACAAATACAAATGTAGATACTAAAAATAAAAAATATAGATAATTAACGTAAATAAAAAGAGATTAAAGTTGGAACGCATATACCGAATGCCTGCGTAAAAGCAGACGTATAACAAATGTCGGAATTAAAAGATGATAATTGAAGCTTGTAATATCTTCAAAAAATCTTCAACTCCAACTAATATAATAAATGAATCCTCAACTTCAAGTGTTCAACTAATATAATAAAACTAGAAATATTTAGAGAGAATATTAAGAGAGAGTATGAAAATTGATAATATTTGTGTGAAAAAAATAATTGAAATGAAGTATATTTATAGTAAAAATTTTAAAGGGTGGTGGTGGGTAATTGGAAAAGGGGGGGGGGGGGGGGGGGGGGGGGGGTGATAACGGTTGAAATGCAATGGCCAAAAGAGCCGTTGCAAACCAAGTTTTTAAAAAAAAAAAAGAAAAAAAAAGGCCAAATTTTAGAAGTTACGAACCGGAAATACCGGAATTTTTCGTAGGTCCGGACCGGTAAACTGGAACCAACCGGACCGTGTCGTTACCGGTACCGGAAATCAATCGGAAACGTCACTATCGGAACGGAACGGAAAGTTCCGGTTCCGTTGCCAGCACTAGTCTACACGGATCAGGGCCCCGTCTAACTCATGAAACAATCTGCCTGGGAGTATAGTCGCAAGACGAAACTCAAAGGAATTGACGAGGAATTGCACAAACAGGCATAAAGTTTATTTAAAAAATAAGTAAGACTTTTAAATCTTATGGTCCTAAACTAAAGATGTTTGTAATGTACCAAAATGCCCTTTGAATCTTGTGTTCTTAATATGACATATTGGGCGTAAAGAATTACTAAATGTAGAAAGTGACATTCTTTTTCAAATGGACTTAAAAGAAAAGTAAGTCAAAGCGTGTGTCGGAAACGGAGAACCTCTCTAACTCACCCCACCCCCATCCCACCCACCCAAACACACACAAAGGTAGGGTAAGGTCTGCGTACATCCTACCCTTCGCCAAAACCCACTTGTGGAATTACATTGGGTATGTTATTATTGCCATTTTCTTAGTTGAACTGGTATAGCATTCATAATGTTTGAGGAAATGTTGAGGCAGAAAGTATGTTTTAGCTGCCTATTCTGATGCTTCACTGAGTAAAAAGAATTTGTTTTTAGCAGTAATTCATGGGATTCGCAGTAAGCAATAAACATACTCTAAAGGAATGTGATCCTGTAAGTGGTTAGACACTATAACTTCATATCTATTGAGTGCAGCTCAATCGTACCTTCTGAATAAGCTCAAGTGATAATAGAGTGAGTGCAGCTCAGTTTCAGTATGCTGGTTTAGGCATATTTGTCAATAAAAGTTCGAAGTTTGGTCCATCAGGAAAGTCTGGCGCAAGACTGCAGTGGAAAAGCCATTTGTAATCAAATGTTTTGGGGTATGCCCAACAAAATCACTCATTTATTATTTAGCTGGGAGGAGACAGGAGCAACTAGCTAGAACTGCAGACAGAGACAGATGGAGGATTGTCCCAGCTTGTATCTGGTGGACAATATGGAAAGAGAGAAATTCTAGATGTTTTGAGGGCAAAAACTGTGATCTACAGAAGATCAAGCTAAATTTTATCAAACTGTTTTGTTTTTGGTGTAAACAGATATACTTAGAGGATACTGAGTCAATCATTGACATCCTAGGCTCTTGTTAGGATTTGATTCAGTTCTCTATTCTGATATGTTGTAAATATGGTTTTAGTACAACCTATGTACTATCTTTTGTTAATATACACAAATGTTACCTTCTCAAAAAAAGAATGAAGCAAGAATGATCTTCTGTAAGCTAAAGTTTGGTATCAATTAGTAAGGGCACTCTTATGTTTGTGGTGATGTATAGAAAGTAAAGGTCATTCTTTGGATTGATTTTGTTGTAGGTTTTTTTTTAAGATTTTAATTCAATTAGTCCCAAGTTGCCTTTAGTGGAGCCATTTTCATAACAGCTCCCGTGTTGCCTAAGGGTGGCCATAGTTAATATTACAAGAACATAGTGTTGAAGAGCTTGCAAATAGCTAGCGAGTAGGACTAGTACAATAGGAACATTATATTGTATACTGAGTTAACTTTGTCATTAGAGAGTAGAAAACTGATCGTGATTTGCAAGAGGTACTCAAATTCATTTGGACAGTGTGATTGGTTTTCTGTATGATAGACGTTGGAACAATACAGGTAGTAGGATATCTGCTTCAACAATAGCAATGTCCATAACTCATTATTGCACCCAATTTCAGCTAATAAGCTCAGCTAGTTTGAGTGATATCTAAGTTGGTCAAGTCTAGCATATGGGCTAGACAGGCGTTGATAGTGGCCAACTTCCACTTTAGAAACTCATGTCATCACCAGTGAAACAAAAAAGAAGGCAAATGTATGTTCTCCCTTCTTTTTACCTTCTTTATCATCAAAAGGTTGTGCAATCAATGTTTAAAGGTTCAAATCAATAATAACGGTGTCATAAATGATATGTTCATGTTCTTCGGTTAGCGAAGTTGATATGGTTTGGGCATGTGAAGAAGAGCGTAGATGTCCCAGTGAGGAAATGTGAGAGGTCGTTGGCAGCGGTAGGTGTTCGGAGGTACATGTAAGCTGAAGAAATAATGCGGGAGGTGATTAGATATGGCATGATGCATCTTGAGCGTACCGAGGGCATGACCTTAGATAGAAGGGCTTGGAGGTCGAGGATCAAAGTAGAAAGTTAATTGGTAGTTAAACATTTTCTCATTTTCTTCCGAGGTAAGCTAGGTGGTGGTATCAATATCTACACTCTTACCCGTAGTATTAGCACTATTCTCACAGTTTCTTGTTTTTCGATTGATTTTATCATCTATGTTTCCTGTGCTTCGGTTATCACACTAGTTCGTTGTTATTATCGTTCTTTCTCTGTATGACACATTGCTATATTTCGTTGTTGTTACCACTTCCATTTCTGTATTTTCTTTTTCAAACTGCTTTGAGATGCTTTACTTGAGCCGAGAGTGTGTCCAAAACAGTCTCCCTATCTTTTTGAGGTAGGGGTAAGGTTTGCATGCACTCTACCCTCCCCATACCCCACTTGTGGGATTACAAAGCGTATGTTGGTGTTGTATGTCCTTCAGTTAGCTAAAGGCATAAGAGGAACCCATAATGTACACTGCCCCTTCTTTCTTCAACGCCTCCTAATTCCAGGTTGAGCCTAAAGATACCGATCCTGTTAGATATTTGGATGCATTTGTTTCATTAATCTTTGTTTTGTTTTATGCTAAATTATTTTGTTATTATACTACTTATTTTGTGTGTCTGTGTGTGTCTTAACATAGGCTGTCAAGGAAAAGGTCGAAGCCTTGAAGGCTAAATATTTTCCAGGTAGCAGTAATGGTGGAATGGTGGTGGTCTGTAGTGGGAGCTGCTGTGCCAGCTGTAGTGGCAGGGCAAGCTTTCTGGACGAAGAAAAAGCGAGATGAGGAGGAAAGGTTAAAGAGGGCCAGAGGCCGTGAAAAGAACTCCGATGATATATTCGTTTGTGAAAGAGTGTGTACTTCAAACAGGATGCTCAAGAAGGTTGGTGCGTTTTCGAAAGACCCGACACCTGACACTTGTGTTACTGTTTGTGGTGTTTCTGAGCTCGACGCTTGTGCTGATGCGTGTGCTCGGACTGTTTGTGTTAATCAGCATCAAGTGCCTAACTGGAACGATATTTGTCTCAAAAGGTGTCAAAGTGAGTGTCTTAGGCTCTCACAATCTTCTGTGGTGTCTTCTTAGCACATTGCTCTAACATTTTGCTTCTATCTTTTCCATAATTCTGGTCTGTTGACAATCCTCTGTAGTTTTTTCTTAGCACATTGCTCTTTACATTTTTCTTCTATCATTTCAAGAATTCTGGTCTGTTGACGATCTTCTGATGTTGATGAATATTTTGTGGTATCTACTTTGACTGTTCATTGAGATATTTGATAACAGCCTCTCTACCACCTTTGAGGTAGCGGTAAGGTCTGTTTATACCAGCGGCGGAGCCAGGTTATTCACTAAACGGGTTCATAAGTGAACATACGAACTAACCAAAGGGGTTCAACATCTAATATATATACCTAGAAAATTTTAATCATGCATATATAGCATAATTTTTCGCCAAAGGGGATTCAAATGAACCCCCTCGGCAAAGGTTAGCTCTGCCCCTGGTGTATACTCTACTTTCCTCAGACCTCACTTCGTGGGATTTCACTGGATATGGTGTTGTTCTTGTTGTATCGAGATATATCGAGGCTTGCTAATATAACAACGGAAACTTGATTGCCAGCACTACAAGAATCCATTAGAGATTGAGATTGATGTTTCCAATCAAATGAGAAGTTTGGTTGGATATGTTTTATCTTTTTTTCAGACATGAAGAGTTGTTCGAATTGTGACAGAGATTTCATCTTCTGAAGTATTTATTCAAACAAGTATTTCCATCTGAACAGCGTAACTGCTGCTTTTTTATTACAAAAATTTGCATGGGATGTTTCTTATATGGCTACGTTTTGGTGGCTACTATTATCTACTAGGGAAATATAGCAAGTACTGCATGATAGTCGAGGTATAAGTCCGGAGCCTAAAGGGCAACTTTTTTTATCCAAAATTCCAAAGGGGCAAAGGCGTGGCCTTCCTCAAGCCTTACTTTTAAAAGTTAAACGGATGTGGGTTATCAAAAAAAAAAACTAAGGCGTGAAGGAGGCAACATCACGCCTTGGTCTGTGTGTCAGGCCTGTTTACTTGCTAAGGCGTGCGAGAGCTTTCACCTGCAAGTCGGCCTCTTTCACGCCTTAGTTGTTTTTATAACCCACGTCCCTTAACTTTTAAAACTAAGGCCTATATTTTTCTTACTATGCGTTGCGTTCGAACAGTAGTAGCAGCTTAAACTTTGAGGATGAAAAAGATAAAAGATTGTCTAGGCGTGTCGACATGATAATCTTCTGGATTTAAAGTTAAAATTTTGTTTGAACGTGCCATTTAAAATCTTAAAAGTAGTATTTTTTTTCTCGTTAACATGAAAAATCTCATGACATGTAAAAACCATCAACATCTTCTAGACCTTTTATATAAGGAGAAGCCAATGTATGAACAAGGATTCATTTTACTTCACCATCTAGCTACTCTAGGTTAGGGGGTAGGTCCTGGTGGGGAAGTTAGAGACATTTTTCCATATTTTGTATCTGGCGTACTTCACTTAATTTCCTCTGCAGTATTGGGCTTTGGTGGTATTTATCATGCACTTTTGGGTCCTGAGACTCTTGAAGAATCTTTTCCATTTTTTGGTTATTTACTAAAATCCTCCTTTGGAGGGGAAGGATGGATTGTTAGTGTGGACGATTTAGAAGATATAATTGGACGGCACGTATGGTTAGGTTCCATTTGTATACTTGGTGGAATCTGGCATATCTTAGCCAAACCCTTTGCGCGGGCTCGCCGTGCGGTGCGCTTGTATGGTCTGGAGAGGCTTGCTTGTCTTATAGTTTGTTTGAGTGCTTTATCTGTTTTTGGTTTCATTGCTTGTTGCTTTGTCTGGTTCAATAATAAGTGAGCAAAAACATAATTGATAAATGTGATATGGGACTATCCTAAAGCACCCCATTAAGAAATCTTATATCTCCTTGTTCCTGACCTGGACCATCTCATAAAGAAGTTGAAATCAATGAGTTGGTCTTATAAACAAGAACCTGTACATATCCTAGATCGTCCAAGTACAAAGGACGTAGCTTCTGTTAAAATCCTAAGGCGTAATCATAATATCCAGGAAGCAACTTGAAGGCGATGCAAAGCCATGAGAACTAAGCAGGGGAACTAGTTCAATTAGCCATGTTCTAAACCCCAGGACTTGATTCAATTTAGCCAAGATTGAAGGACTTTTGAATTGGGCCAAGTTTGTAGTTCGAGCTCTACGCCATTTGAACTAAAGCAAGGGGGCTAAATGGAAAAAGGCAGATGAATACTAAAAATCACTAGGAGAAGAAGCAGAGGAAAAAAGAATGAAAGAAAGTGTGGCTCTATAAAAACAACCTGCTCAGAGACTAAAGACAAACACTTGAATTTGCAGAAGAATGACTACAAAGAATGATACTACAAAGAATTGCCCAATGAAAGGACAAGCATCCTTTACACAAAAACATACCAGTATAGTGCCACAAATGGTATTGGGGGCGGGTAGGGAGTATGCAAACCTCACTCCTACCTTTGGGGGGTTAATTGACTGCATCTGATAGACCATCGCAGCTAAAGAATTTCCAAACAAGTTTGAAAGAAATGCAAGAGAAAGCATTGCCTTTACACAAATGATAAAGTGGCTGAGTCAATGATAAGATGATAAATTTTTTTATGTAGTTTGATGCTAAGATGATTTATAGACAATATTTACACAAGAACCTCGGGAAAACTTAAAGAAAACCATTAAAAGTTGACTCGCATAGCTGATCAACAGTTTACCATTAGAAGTCCAAAACAACTACGATGCCATGATCTGACTATCTCTAGAAAAACAACTTTAGGAAAATGTGAATTAGGATACGACGGGATTTAGAAATTTGAATTAAAAGATCATTCAAAAGAAAAAAAAAGAAGGGAGGGAGGGCAGCTCGGTGCACCAAAGCTCCCGCCATGCGCAGGGTCCGGGGAAGGGCCTGACCACAAGGATCTATTGTAGGCAACCTTACCTTGCATTTCTGCCAGAGGCTGATTCCAAGGCTTGAACTCGTGACCTCCGAGTCACATGGCATCAACTTTACCAGTTACTCCAAGGCTCCCCAATCATTCAACTACAAATAACTCTAATTCTGGAAAACTGAATCACATACATACCTACAACCCCAAGAAAGCTACCACCAACAAGAGAAATATTTACAACGAGAAGAAGCACAGCTGTGAAGTCCTGAGGTCATCACACATACTTCTTCACATGAATGAAGAAAATCAAGTACTTCGGATCACTACTCACTTGCTAACATTTGGAGCATTCAGTTTTGAAAGGATTCTTGGCTCATATAAACTAACCAATATACTAAAGCACAAATATAACCTTTGAATAGAAATGTTCAATCCAAAATGACGAGCTGATTTATAGACAATATACACAGAAATTCACAAAAACTTATAGAAAATCATTAACAATTACCTCAGGTACCTGATCAAAACTTTACCACTAAACAAAATAAATCACCATGCCTCAAATACAGCTTCAGAAAGATGTGAATAAGACAAATACGAGAATTTAGAAATTTAGCATAAAAGATGAAATTAGAAATTTGGCATAAAAGATCATTCAACTACAAACGCATCTACAACTACAAGTCTGGAGAATCAAATAAATATAGTACCTACAAACCCCAGAAATCTACCAACAACAATAGAAATTTCTACAAACACATGACATCTAACAACTAGAAGCTATGAGAAATTTCTACACAATGAGAAGAAGCATAGTTGTGGAGTTATATACTTCTTCATATGAGAGAAGAAAAGCAACTACTTTTGCTCATTACTCAACTTACTACAACATTGGATCATTCAATTTACGAAGATTCTTGGCTCCTGTAAACCTTACCAATTCCATCTGCCTCAAAAACAGCTTCAGAAAAATGTGACTAACAAAAGTACGAGAATTTAGAAATTCGGCATAAAAGATCATTCAACTACATAAGAGTCTACAAGTCTTGAGAATCGAATAAATATAGTGCCTACAAAACCCCGGAAGCCTACCAACAACAAGAGAAATTTCTACAAACACAACGACATCTAATAACAACAAGCTACGAGAAATTTCTACAATTAGAAGAAGCATTGTGCAGTTACATACTTCTTCATATGAGTGAAGAAAAGCATCAACTTTTGCTCACTTTGCTCAACTTACTACGACATTAGATCATTCAATTTACGAAGATTCTTGGCTCATGTAAACCTTACCAATTCCATCTGCCTCAACCCCCACTAAAACATTAATTCCATACACTAAAAATTCTTGAGGCAATTCATTTTTGAAAACCATAAAAATCAAACCTTTTTTAGTTATACTTCCTAGGTCTACCTCTTTTCTTAGGTCCAGTTGACGACATTGGTCTCGGAGCAGCAGAAACAGGAGCCTGAACCCTCACTGGTGCTGGCGCTGGCGCTGGCGCTGCAGCTGCAGCCTGAACTGGAACCGGACCCGGAGGAGTAGCATTCGGGATCGCAACATTCACATTCGCATTCCCATCAGACGAAAACATAGGTGGCATCCAAGTAGGAAATGCACCAGTAGCAGCAGCAGCAGCGTCAGTCGCGGTACCTTTCCCATTACCCAACTCCTCCATATTCCCAGTCACAAATCCCATTGGGAAAAAACCCCAAATACAATAATAAGCTTCTCTCCCTGGCACCAATGGTGGCATTGTCAAAATCTCAGTAGCAGTAAAAGCTCTCTTACACTTATCACACCTCAAACAACACCCTTCATAAACCCTAGGATACTCATACAAATTATAACAGTAAGGACACGAAGTCCAAAAATTCACCACCCTTTGTCCCCTTATCCCACTACTCACTGGTGTTGGCGGCGCCGCCTTAGGTCGGGGCGGGGTAGGAGTCGGGTTCGGGTTGGGACTCTGACCCGTGTTTTGACCCGAATTACCACTAGCCCTACTACTCCTCCTGACAGGCAATTTATCATCTCCTTTCTTGTGCTTATTATAACTACCCCTCGGCCTCCCACGGCCGCCTCTTCCTCCACCACCACCGGGCACCAAATTAACCCGTGTAAAAAGCGAAAGTTCGTTATCATACAAACCCTTTTTGTTGGGATCTGAAAGAACAGCCCAAGCATCAGCAACAAGACCAAAAGCAACATCAGAAGAAGGGTATTTATTCTTATCAGGATGAAGGAGAAGAGCAAGACGACGATACTGTTTCTTGATTAACTCAGAATCTTCAGTACGACCTTGGATTTGAAGAATGGAATACCAATCATGGTGATTGTTGATACGCTTTGATGAAGCTAAAAGTACTTCAGCAATTGCTAAGATCTGGTCAGGTCCTTCAAGTAAAGGCTCAGTTTCTTGTGCTAATAGAGCAAAATCTTTACATGGGGCGAAGTCTTTTTCACGTAAGAGCTTCTCTGCAACCCCTAGGAGTCTTTCTGCTTCTGCTCTGCTTGTTGTTGTGTGATGTTCCATTTCTTTTCAGGGGATTTTCGTTTTGGTTTTTTGGGTTCTTGATCTGAAATGGGGACGGAGAAAATGATGGGATTTTGGGGAGTGGAAGAGAGGGGGTGGGGGTATGATGGGTGCGTGGGGTGGGGGTGGGGGTGGGGGTGCGGGGGGAGTAAGTGTAGAGTGTTGAGAGTGTTGAGATTGTCTTAACCAAAATGAGGTTTGGTTAAATCTTATCTGACTTAGATTGTTGTACTTTTTAACTGAGGGTATATCTGTCATTATATATATATATATTTATATTTTTTTAAGATAAAAATTCTTAAAACTAAAATATTTTTTATCCGTTATCCATCCATACCTGATTAATTTAAAAAATTAGTGATTAATTTACCGTCTTGGTTTGTTTTACACTTGCTATTATATATTTGTATTTTTTAACAATCAATGTATTTTTGAAAAAATAAAATTTATTATATTAAAAGGGTGATATGATAAAATTACATACTATTATTTATTGATTGTGTGCTAAGTCAATGGTTTGCGAGTAAAGTTGGATAGAGGGGTAGTATTTTTTGATCATTTTTACTTGTTCATTATATTAAAAATAAGTGTATCTTTTTATTATTCAATTAAAAAAAATATTTCCTCCATTCATCTTTACTTTTCTAGTGTATTAAAAAATTATTTAATTTTACTTGTATAGTTTAAAAATCAATAGATAATTTATCACTTTATGACTATTTTATCATTATTACTTCACTCGTCTTAAAATAGTTAGCAAATTTATTAAATATTTTAAATAGTTGACATGCTTAAATAATTAATAGATAACTAATATTTTTTCAACTCTATCCTTAGTAATAATTATTTTAAAATTGAAATGCACCTAAATAGATAAGGATTAAAGAATTGATATGTGATATATTAGCCAAATCAACCTCTTAATTAATTTTTTCCTAATAGTTGTGTAAAATTTATACATATCAACTATTTTGAGACGAAAAAAATATTAAATATTATTTATTTATTACTATTTAGATAACTTTAAATTAATAGGAATGTTTATAACTAAGTTTCTTAAAACTAAAATTTCTCTCTCCATTCATTTTTACTTGTTCAATGTACTGTAAATAAATATCTAATTATATGTAATTAATTTGAAAAATTAATGAATACTTTACCATCTTTGTTTATTTTACACTTGCTATTAAATATTCAACCTTCAATATATTTTTCAAAGCATTAATTTTACTATGTTGAAAGAATGATATAGTAAAATAATTTCTACTATTTATTATTTGTGTGTTAAGTCAATAGTGAACAAGTAAAGTTGGATGGGAGGAATACTTCCTCCGTTCATTTTCACTTGTCCATTTTTTTTATTTTGAGATTTCCAACAATACTTTTTCGATTTATAAAACTAATGGATAATTTATCTATTTCTATACATTTTACTACTAGCATTAAATACATTTTGTCCTTAGCATTAAGTATGAGTTATTATCTAAAATATTTTTTAAAGTATTAGATTTATTATATTTAAAGAATAATATGATAAAATTATCCTATCATTTAATGCTTCTTAATCACCATGTCAATAGAAAAAGTGGACAGGTAAAGATGAACGAAAAAAATAGTATTTTTTTTCTTCATCTTTAGTTGTTCACTATACTAAAAATAGATATATCATTTTTTTTTGTTAAGAATAAAAAAATAAAAAGATACTCCATTCATTCATCTTTACTTATCTAGTATGTTAAAAGTATTATTCAACTTTACTTAAAAAATTAATAGATAATTTATTAATTTATGGCTATTTTTATCCTCGCTACTTCATTCGTCTCAAAATAGTTGGCATATTTACTAAAAGAAATTTGTCTCAAATAGTTGCCATGTTTGAATAATCAAAACATAAATAATTTTTTTTCAACTCTACTCTTAGTAATAATTATTTTAAAATTAAAATGATTAAAATGCATATAAATAGATGAGGATTAAAAAAATAATATCTGATATATTAATCAAATCAACCTCCTAATTAAATATTTTTTTTGAGTTGTGTAAAAATTTATATGTGCCAACTATTTTTTAAAAAAGGAAAAAGTATTAAATACTATTTATCTTTCTACATTTAAATAACTTAGAATTAATATGAGTGTTTATTATTTTTAAGAAATATGTTGAGACAAATATAAACAAATAAAAACAATAATGGTGGGTAGGCGTAGATTGTTGAGTGTTAAGATTGTCTTTTTATGACCAAATGAGGTTTAGTTAAATCTTTCTCATTTCATTTGTTTTAACTTGTCACATTTTGATTTGACATATATATTAAAAAAATAATTATTAACATGACTATTTTATCGTAATATCTCTTTTAATCGGTGTTTACTTTTGTAGCTTAAAATTAGTTTAAAGAATAAGCAATTAATACTAAGATAAATAGGATTAAAAAAATTGGATTTTTTTATATATGTGAAAAAAATGACAAATAAAATAGGATTTTAATATATCCTCCGTCTATTTTTACCTGTTCATTTTTTATTTTGAAATGTCCAACAATACTTTTTCAGTTTATAAAACTAATGGACGATTTATCTATTTCTACTCGTTATATCCGTACCATTAAATATAATTCATTATTCATACATTTTATAAAGTATTAAATTAATTATATTTAAAAAATAATATGAAAAAATTACTCCTATCATTTATTACTTCTTAATTCTCACGTCAACAAAAAAATAAAATAAATAGAGATAAATGAAAAAAGAATAAAATAAGTCAGAGGTAACGCCAACGAGGGAGTATCTGACAGTCCAATGAGTTTAGGTTGTACTTTAACTGAGGGGTGTATCTATCATTTCATATTATTATTATTTCACTTTTACGTTTCTACTATTTTAATAATATTTTTATTTATTTATCATTTTTAATACATTAAGATTTTTTTTGTTCATATTTCATGCTTAACGTTAATTATTTATTTTTCAAATTATTTTTCAAGATCTGATACTAAACACTAATTAATATAAATATTATGATAAAATGCTCATGTCAATATTATTTTTTTCTTAAGAGTGTGCAAAGTCTAAATGGACAAATTAAGTATCACCTTTTCCGTCTATTTTTACTTGTTCGCTATTCGAAAAAATAGATATATACTTTTATTTGTTCAGTTTTAAAAAAAATTATTTGTCTATTTAGTTTATAGTTTACCCTTATCAATATTAACTAGCGATACTTACAAAAAAAATACACACACCAAATATTTATTGCAATTTTGTGGTCAAAAAGTAAATTACATTTTACAGCCCAAAATTAGATTTTGGTCAATTACATTTTACAGCCCAAAATTAGAATTTGGTCATGGAATGAAAAATAACTTTATTTTTTTTGTATATCATTGTATACATATACATATATTGTATTGTACGTTGTTGTATATGCCATTCAATCTTTTTTATTATACTTCATACAAATATTTTCAATAAAAATACATAATTATACAAATATATACATATGTATATATAATGTTTAAATAATATATCTACATCGTATAAGTGTATATAAAATAAAAAGAAATAAGAAATCATCGAAATAAAAAAGACTGTATTTTATATACAACAATATACAATACAATATACAAATGTATACAAGAACACGAATTCCGTCTTTTTCTACGAATTCAAACATCAAATTCATCCAGAAGTACTTAGAACTAAATCAAATCATCCAAAACTTCTACTTGTCATTGTTTCATTTTTAATGTCAACCTATATGAACTTTGACCAATATTTTAATGTGTAGAATATAATATTTAAAATTTAAAATTTAATATGATGAAAAAATACACCTTAAAATGTTAGTCAAAATTCATGCAGATTAACTTCGATAAACGAAACAGTGACAAGTAAAAGTGAATAATTATTTTTAAATCCATACTCCGGTATATGGGTGTGCATCGATCGATTCAATTTTATATGTTATTGATTCGGTTTATCGATTTTTGATTTTTAAATATATAAAACCAATAACCAACCAATAATATATTTTCTTATCGATTCGGTTTATCGGTTTTTGGTCCTTAACGGTTCATTTTTTCGGTTTAACCAATAAGAAAATACTTCTAAAATAAAAATAGTAACAACTAACATACTCTTAAACCGATACTCTTTAATGTGCTTACATAATTTTTTTTTAAATGTGCACAATCTTTAATGTGCTTACATATAAAATTGATTTGTTACTTATTGGTTTAACCAATAAGAAAATATCAATAAGTAACAACTTATAAGTATCAAACTCAATACCAATAACCCAATAACCTTAAAATTGATTTTTAAGGTTGGGTATCAAAGCTAAAATTGATTTGATACTCTTTAAAATAAGCACATTAAAGAAATACCAATAACCCAATTGCATACTCTTCAATTTTATTCCATAAAGAGTATCAAATCAATATTTTGGATGAATAAAAACGAATGGAAGGGATATAATTAAAATGTAAATGTCAAAACTCAAAATCACTCTTAAATTATGAAAAATTGAATTAAAATGCCCTCTATTAATCACTTAATCCAAAAATACCCTTACCATTAATATTTTCGTCCAAACATGTCTCGAACTTTAATAGATTGGCCCAAAAAACTCCTATTATTTAGTTGCGTCAAGAATGTCTTCTTCTTATTTTTTATAAACATATTACTTTAGAAGAACTTTAAAAAAAAAAAAAAAAACTTTAACTAATAAAAAAGTCAAGAATTTTTCTTAGAAAAAAAATATTTTCATCTATTTTATTACTCCCTCAGTTTCGTATTAGTTAGCTACTATGAACGTGGCACACCTATTAAGAAATCAATAAATAGAGACTCCACTTTATGGGAATACACAATGTTTGTTGTTGTTGCATTTTACTTCATCCGTCCCATTTTACCCGTCCCAAATTGGGATGACACAACTATTAAGAAAACAATGATCGGTAATGTAATTTTACCATTTTGCCCCTCTTAATTATGTCTTGTTGTTAGTTCCAATATTGATGTATGGCTAATACCAAAACACCATTTATATTCTTAATGATGTACTCTTAATGGTACTCCTCTTTGCAACATTTTTCAAAAATACTAATAACAAGGAGTAATCAATTATACTAAGGGTATAATGGAAAAAAAAAATTATCTTCTCTTGATAAGTAAAAAAGGACAAGTAAAATGGGACATCAAATTAAAAAATTTGGACGGGTAAAATGGGACGGAGGGAGTACATAATTACCCTTATATGTCTTTTAGAGTGCAATAATCAATGCAATGATTAAACACTAAAATTTGGTGCATATTACTCCATCTCATGCATTACGTCTAGAGCACTGAGTATTTATCATTGAAACTAGCAATAATCATTTAATTTTGATTTTGAGAATTGAGATCACTTGTGCACCATTCAATAATTTTGAAAACTGTAGATGTATTTTATATTCCAATTATGGATAGTGGTATGGATTGCGTACATTTTACCCCAGACCCCAATATATGGGAATATACTGAATTTATTGTTGTTGTTGTCAATTAATACGAAACGGATAAAATAATTAAAATTAATTGTTAAAGTTTGATAAATATTTGACAGAAATCAAGAGTCTTGAGACAATATGTTAGGGACCACGTTAAAATATACCAAAAACTTAAGATAATCATTTTGGGGCTCTCTTTAACGTGCTTACATAATTTTTTTGTAACCTAAAATGGACCATGTACCCTTATGGGTTAGTTTTGTGACCTATAATGGATCATATATCCTTATGGAAACTTATTTTATGTTATCTTTTTATTATTGAATGCATGTATCTTGTGGTGTTCACCCAAATAATTCTTAATTATGTTCATGCATTAAAACTGATTAAGAAAAGAAAGATACTTCATATGTATAACATTTAAAATCACAAGAGAGGATTTTATTGGAAATTGAAATTTCATGAATATTCACTTAAAATAATTATAGTAACTTATTAGAAGAGCAACCAGAAACTAACATATTTATAATTTTGTAAAAATAGAAGGAAAAATAATGTAGTGTCTGTTTAGAATATCCATGCATCTACCCATCGATTAAATTTTAGCAACTTGCCAACTTCTCATGCAGATTCATGAACTAACTTTGTATTGTTAAGTAATTTTGATACTTATTTGATGAGTGTATACAACTGGATACATTCATAAATTCATAAATTTTTTATTACATAATTTTAATTATGTATATCTCTTTGGTCTAATTGATGTATTATGTATCTCGACCAAATAGTTTCATAAATGAATGTATAAGCAATCAAAATTGTGTATCTCAACTTCAAAATTATAATGCATATTATATATCCGAGCAAAATAGAGTAATTAACTGTTACATTTTTAAGTTTAAAATTATGTTCGCAACTTCAAAATTATGCATTCGAATGCTAATTATGTATCCAAAAAGTATAAAATAAGGAATTATTTATAATTTAGCAAAGAGTAGGAATAAAGAATAATTAGAGATAAACATATTAACATTTATGTAAGTTTTACTTAAAAGACTTTACTTGTGCAAATCACCTCGATTTATTGTAAGAAGGTCCACTCCAAAACCGAACCTATCTGCACTAAGGCCCAACCCAAGATTAAACAGTCAACAAAGAGGCCTTATCACCCTAAAAAGGGCTTAAAGGCCCAACATAAATCCAAACATCATAGATCAAGTGAACAATGCGATTCGTAAAGTTGTTGTCATGTGATCAAGAAGTCATGGGTTCAAATTTTGAAGATAGCCTCTGGCAAAAATACAAGGTAAAGGTTGCGTACAATACATTCTTGTGGTGGAATCCTGCACATAACGAAAGTTTTAGTACACCGAATTGCCCTTTTAGAAGGAACCGTGTAAACAGATGTAAACAATTTTCTTATGTTGTGTTGGAAAAAGTTTACAATTTAATGAGAGAACTCTCTGTTTCTATTTTTACATCATGCATATTATTTTGATTTTAGATATGAAGGTGTTGAGGACGCTGCAGATATCTAAAATTTGTGGGACTCTACAAAAAGAAACCAAATTCTGATAGAATTCTTAGAGTCTAGTTTACTCTAAACCCTGAATTATGCCTATATAAAGGGACAAATATTCCCTTAAGGAGGTATCTCTAGTATTCCACAAATTTACGGGATATTCACAAAGAGATCAATGATCTTAAAGGTCCCAATAAATTCATGGGATATTTATAGATCAAAATCCTTTCTTCTTATAATCAAATACATCAAGAAGATCCACAAAACCTCCTTTCATGGAGATCACATTCAAATATTCCTACATTCGAGAAATATGCCACTAACGACCCTCGAATTACGGAGAAATCCTTATCAAATCCAAATATTTCTACATTTGAGAAACACACTACTGACAGCCTCGAATTACAGAGAAAATCAAGAGAGAAGAATTAAGGAAGGAACATATTTATACCCACACCGTTTATCAATAAAAATCTTGTTTCTTCATATTTTTATTTGTGGTTGAAGTTTATTTTTCATGAATTAAATTATGTTGGAAACAAATTGGCAAGCCCTGTTTCTTCTCTGCTTCAGTCTTTATTTTCAATTCCATTACCTTCTTCCTCAGCATCCTCCTTTTCTAGGTCCTTGTCAGATTAGATGATTTCAGTTATGCTGGACTCTCTCCTACAACCTCCCTCTCAGGTCTCGGTTTCTGTGGGACAATCTCTACCTTTCATCTCAACTTTTCATACTTTAAAGTTTAAGAACACTGAAATGACTTCCAAGAAGGTCAACTCTCAATCAACTGCTTCCAAGGCTGCTGATTCAAAGTTTTCTGCTGAAGTAGAAAGCATCCTTGGTATTACTTTTGGAAGCTTGGGAGCTGTCACAAGGAGCAAGGCAGGCTTGCTAGGACAACAAACACATCCATTGTCGTCCACACCAACTCCAGTTTTTGGATCTTCAACCCCAAAAGAAATGAAGTCCAATGCAAGTGCTTCGAAAGGAGAAAGCAGTGTGGCAGAATCGCTCAAGAAGATCTAGCTCTACTTGAGAATTCTGATTCCAAATACTCTGGCTCAAGGAGCGAAGATCGTTCAACAAACGCGTCATCTCCACTTACACCGCATAAGCGAGAACTTCAAAGATCAACTTATGAAATAATCCATGTTACTCTCCAACATCTCCAGTAATCATGCAAGCGATGGTGACTGATGCCTCATCTATGGAGGAGCAGCTTGCGAATCTGGCAATGACAATTGAGGGGTTGACCAAATATGTTCAGAATCAAGATTCTCGGATTAATAAGATATTGGATAGGATGGAAGGCCTGGTAGACGGAGAGTCTAGCCATGCACCTGGAAAATCTTTAGAGGATTACAAGACAGAACATCCTGTGAAACAAACACCACCAACTAAAGAGGTGTAAGTTTCTTCTAAGGGAATGGTCCTAATTGAGTAATTGAAGGAATTCATTGAAGGGACCATCAAATACAAGTATGACATTGTCACCAAGTCTTCCCTTGCATATGCCAAGCCCTATACTGCGAGAATAGATATCCCCAAAATGCCTGTAGGCTATCAACCCCCCAAATTTCAACAATTTGAGGGAAAAGGGAACCCAAAACAACATGTTGTACACTTTGTTAGGACATGTAATAATACTAAAACTTACGGTGACTATCTTGCCAAACAGTTTGTTCGTTCCCTAAAAGGAAACGCCTTTGATTGGTATACAAACCTTGAGCCTAATTTCATTGATAGTTGGGAACAACTGGAGCACGAGTTACTAAATCGATTTTATAGCACAAGGTGTACAACGAGCATGGTAGAGCTCACGAATACTCGATAAAAAAGGATGAACCAGTCATTGACTTTATAAATTTATGGAGAAATGTTATCCTAAACTACAAATATAGGCTCAGTGAAGCTTCTGCAATAGAGATGTGTGTCCAAGGAATGCACTGAGAGCTTCTCTACATCTTGCAAGGAATTAAGCCTAAATCCTTTGAAGAGTTAGCCACTCGTGCTCACGATATGGGTTTGAGCATGTCTTTTGCTAGAAAGGGAGCAGTGCCTATCCATGACCCTCGAAGGGGAAAGGATAAGCAGAAACCCAAAAAATGAGGTAGGTTTGTCCCCAAAAATGACAATAATGAATCGATTAATATTGACATATCTCCTATGAAGGTCACCACGAAAGTGAGCAAGAAACAAAGTATGAAGACGACTTCTGGAGCACGTCCGAATTAGAAAACTTTAAAGGAGATGCAAGAAAAGATATATCCCTTTCTTGATTTGATGTTGCTGAGATTTTTAATGAACTTCTTGAGTATAAGCTTATTAAACTCCTAGAGATGAAGCGGCCCAACGAAGCTGGAAGGACCAATGAACCTAATTATTGCAAATATCATAGTCTTGTAAGTCACCCTCTAGAAAAATGCTTTATCTTTAAAGACAAAGTCATGCAACTAGCAAATGAGAAGAAGATTTTCTTCGATGATGAGACGACCAGTTCTTATCAAATCTCGATCACTTTTGGCTCGCTCGATCCAGTCAAAATATGTGTTGAAGAATATAATGAGAAACTATTAGAGCCTGACAGGTCTTCAATTGACAAAGGCAATGACGAAGGTTGAACTCTGGTGACCAGGCGCAGACACAGAAAGATGAGTCTATGAAAGGAGTCGTCCGAGTAGCCAATTAGAAGAAGGATGATAAAGAAACCAAAGAAACAAAAGTTGGTTTAACTTCCAAGAAAGACAAGGGTGACAGAGATTCACCACCAAAAACCACGGTGTCCAGTAAATTTGGTAGAATTCATACCAAGTTGATTTCTTTCAAAGACTGCTCAAGTCAACCTTGAGGTTTCTTGTTTAAATATTGCCAAAGACGGGGCAAAGGGTGAAAACCCACCCGTGGAGGTTCCTCTATCTTCTGAAAAGACTACGAAGCCACTTATCCAAGAGGCATATGTATGTGATACAAAAATCACATTTACAAATAGCGACCTTTTGCTTTGAGGAACCCTACACAATCATCCCTTGTACATGGTAGGTCAAGTTCTAGGAAAAAGGATAAATAGAATCTTGATTGATAAGGGATTCGGAGTTAACATCCTGCCTATTCGTACAATGAAGGAACTGGGCATCGCTACCGACGAACTAGCCGAAAGCCGTATAATGATCCAAGCCCTCAACCAAGGGGGACAGAGGGCCATGGGAGCTGTCAATTTGGGAATTCGTATGGATGATTTCCAATCAAATGTATTGATGCATGTGATCGATCCAAAACTTCATACAATATATTACTTGGTAGGCTTGGGTACATGAGAACAAAATTATCTCATCCTCTTACTATCAATATTTGAAGTACCTAAAAGGTAGAGTAGAAAGAGAGATAGTTGTTGATGCCAAACCATTCACTGAAGCTGAGTCACACTTTCCCGATGCAAAATTCTACTTAAAGAATTATATTGTGAATGAGAAAAGGGTTGAAGATGTTACCAAGACCAAGTGTAACGATCTTGCATCTAAGAAGGTATCGGTGACTGTCGAAAAAGTCGCCACTAAGAATCTCCTCTTCACTTTGAATAAAGAAAGTGCCGCACCTATGAAAAAGAAGGCAATCCCATTCTTCGATACGTACTAAAGGTAAAGAAAGAGGAAGGTCACCTATTTGATGCCCAAGATAAAGTGCTAAAGGGGATAACTTTACCTATCAAGAGATTAACGAAATAAGTTTGTCCTCAAGACTACTTGGAGAGTCCGTGGCTCAAAATCTGCCACAAGATATGACACTTCCTATGAAACGTACGAAGGATGGCTTTGACCCAAATGCATACAAGCTATTTGTAAGGGCTGCATATAATCCTAATGAGCCATCAAGGTTGGGTAAACTTTCATCAGAACGTACAACCAGGCAGACACGTGAAGGCCTAGGATATACGCAGCCATCTCCAGTTTGCATCTCCATAAGAAGGGCAGTTAGTGACTACATCACTGTAGAAGAAGAGTTTACTGCATCCAACAAAAGTCCCTCTGTATTTGATTGACTCTGAAAATCAACCGCAAGAACTTCTGTGTTCGAAAAGTTGGGTCCTCTAAATAAGAAGAAAAATAACAAATGTCGGAGAGGTCGTCAAAGTACAACAATGCGCTTTTCGCCTAAGATCCAGAAGGATTTACAAAGTTTGATTCCTTTTAGAATGAGGTTGTAGACGGAACTGGTAGTTTCATGCAACGAGATTCTAAAAGCAAAGACTCATACTATGATTTATACTAAGCCACTCAAGAAAGATGAAGAGAGTATTGGCTCCTTATATCATGTTACGACCGAGAATAAGAGAGATTTCTCATCTTAAATAAAGGTTGATGGAGAGATAAAAGATTTTTCTGGTGTTATCATATATCCTTCAACAACAACAACCCGCAGGAAGAAGAAGATACTGGAGATACTCTGTCGTAACTTGAATAAGGAGTGAAGGCCACGATAGATCCCTTGCAGGAAGTTAATCTTGGAACCGATGAAGATCCAAGATCAACATACCTGAGTGTATTTCTAAAAGTGGAGGAAGAAATCGTTTATATGGACATACTCAAAGAATATATGAATGTCTTTGATTGGAGCTATAAGAAATGCTTGGCTTTGATCCAAAAGTAGCAGTCCATCAGTTGACGGTCAAAAAATGGGGCTCGTCCTATTAAGCAAGCCCAAAGACGTTTTAGACCGGAGTTGGTTCCATTGATTGAAAATGAAGTTAACAAACTCATTGAAGCTGGATTTATTCGTGAAGTCAAATATCCCATGTGGATTTCAAGTATTATTCCAGTACTAAAGAAGAATAGCTAAATTTGAGTTTGTGTCGACTTTCGGGACCTCAACAATGCCTGCCCTATGGATGACTTTCCAATCCCCATACCGGAGTTGATGATTGATGCCACCACCGGTTATGAGGCAATGTCCTTCATGGATGGTTTATCCGAATACAATCAAATTCACATGGCACCAAATGATAAAGAACTCACTGCATTTCGTACGTCCAAAGGTATTTATTGCTATAAGGTAATGCCTTTTGGTTTGAAGAATGCTGGCGCCACTTATCAAAGTGCTATGCAAAATATCTTTGATGGCCTGCTCCATAAAAATATTGAATGCTATGTGGATGATCTAGTGGTGAAGTTAAGAAAGAGAGACGACCACTTAAAAGACCTAAGAATAGTGTTTGAGTTACTTTGAAGATATCAACTTAGGATGAATCCATTGAAGTGTACCTTTGGAGTTACTTCCAAAATGTTTTTTGGCTTCATTGTGCTACACCGAGGAATTAAAATTGATTAAGTAAGGTCGATGCGATTTTGAAGATTCCGGAGCCTCAAAATATTCATTAATTAAAAGCCTTCAAGGAAGGCTAGCATATATAAGGAGGTTCATATCAAACCTAGCTGAAAAATGTCAACCATTTACTCGTGTCATGAAAAAAATTCTCCCTTCGAATGGGATCAAACTTGTAGTAATGCCTTTGAGAGTATCAAATCATACTTAATGAAGCCACCAGTTCTTGCGGTACCCGTACCTGGGAAACTGTAGATACTCTACATCGCGGTACAAGAGAGGTCAGTTGGAGCACTACTGGCTCAAGAAAATAGTGAAGGCAAAGAAAACTTTCTTTATTATCTGAGCAGAATGATGACACCGAATGCGCTAAAATATTCTCTAATCGAAAAGTTGTGTTTGGCATTGGCCTTCTCAATTCAAAAGATAAAACACTACTTTCAAGCTCATGTTGTCCGTCTTGTGTCTAAGGCAAATCCCATCAAGTTTGTAATGTCGAAACCAGTTCTTAGTGACCGACTTGTAAGATGGTACCTTCAATTTCAACAGTAAGATTGTGTATGTTCCCCAAAAGGACGTAATGGGACAAACATTGGCTGGCTTCTTGGCAGACCACTCGATACTTGATGATTGGGAACTCAACGCTGAACTTCTAGATGAAGATGCAATAGTTATAGAAGCCAGACCCCCGTGGAAGATGTACTTTGATGGTGCCGCACATCGAGATGGATCTGGTAGCGGTGCGGTGTTCGTCACTACAAAAAAAAAGGTCATCCCATGCTCTTTTACCCTAACAAATTGTTGCTCTAATAATGTTACTGAATATCAAGCGCTAATACTTGGACTTAAGATGACAGTTGATATAAAACAACTGTAATTACAAGTCTTTGGTAACTCGCAATTGGTGATCAAGCAACTTTTGGAGAGCTATGAAGTCAGAAAGCCTGAGCTACGACCATATCACGATTATAAGCAAAAGTTAATAGGGTGGATTATAGAAGTAACCCTCCAACATATGTTGAGGAAAGAAAATAAGCAATTCGATGCCTTAGCTGCTTTGGTCTCAACCTGACTCTTCCAAATCAGACTCAAGTTACTATCCGTTAATAATGGGTAGTGCCGCCATCAAATGAGGATGTAGAAAATAAGGTTGAACACCTCGCTACCATGTCTGAAGCTATAAAATAAGGTTGGCAACAACCTATTATTGATTACTAAAGTTATGGGATACTTCCATAGTATCCAAGGAAAAAGACTGATATTCGTCGCCGTGCACCTCACTTCCTTTACTATAAGGACACGATGTACAGAAGATCATTTGAAGGAGTACCCTTACGGTGTTTGGGAGAGGAAGAAATAATTCAAGCTTTTTAAGAAGCTCACTCAGGAGTTTGTGGATCGCATCAGTCTAGACCGAATTTCCATTTTTACATTAAAAGCATGGGACACTATTGGCCAACGATGGTGAAAGATTGCTTGAACTATGCTAGAAGATGCAAAGCTTTTCTATTCCATGTGAATTTCATTCATCAACCTCCTGAAGTACTACACCCAACTGTAGCATCTTGGTCATTCAATGCTTGGGAAATGGATGTTGTTAGTCGACTACCAAAATCTTCTGGTGGACAATTATACATCTTGGCCGCAACAGATTACTTCATAAAATGGGCCGAAGCTGTTGCTCTCAAAGAAATAAAGAAAGAGAATGTTGTGAATTTCATCCGAGTGAATATCATCTATCACTTTGGAATCCCTTAATATATAATAACCGACAATGGCAAGTCGTTTGATAACAAGCTAATGAATAGGATTTGTGATCTCTTTGGCTTCAAGCAGCGCAAGTCTTCTATATACCATGTTGTCGCCAATGGTTTAGCCAAAGCATTTACTAAGACTTTATGCAATCTATTATAGAAAGTCGTCCCCAAGTCCAAGAGAGACTGGCATGAAACGAATAGAAGAATCTTTATAGGCATATAGAATAACTTACTGCACACCAACACAAGCAGCCCCATACTCATTTTCTTTTGGAGTTGAAGCAGTCCTGTCACTTGAGTGTCAAATACCTTCTTTGATATTGGCTATTCAAGAAGGGCTCATCTATGAAGAAAATGCTAAATTGCATCTTGCGGAGTTAGAAGCTCTTGATGAGAAGAGGCTAGAGGATCAATAAAATCTTGAATGTTATCAAGCCCGACTATCTCATTCTTTCAATGAAAGGGTTTGGTTGAGGTAATTCCAAGTTGGAGATCAAGTCCTTGCATTAAGAAAGCCCATTATTACTTCTCGTAAGTCTGGGGGAAAATTCACTCCAAAGTGGGATGGACCTTATGTCATATAAGAGGCATATTCAAATGGTGTTTACAAGCTTGTCGATGTAGATGGAGTGAAAATTAATCCTATCAATGCCAAGTTCTTGAAGAAGTACTATCCTTGAAGGGAGATGACAATCCTTAAGGCACGAGTATAAACTGCATATCCACTCCTGGCCTACAAGAGTATAAACTGTGTACGGCTAAAAAAAATAAAAATAAAAAATATATAAAGAAGTCCGCTAGGTTGAAAACCTCGAAAGAGGCGTGACCTAGGCAAAATTTAGGACGAAGAAAAAACACTCACCCAGTACTATGTTGTGACTTGATCCTCTTTAGTAATACCTAGGCGCTTGGAATCTCATTCTGAGTTCAGCTGTATGAGTATAAAAAAAATATGTTCCTACAATATCCGCCATATGATCGCTAAGTATGAAACTATTCTAATTAATTTTGGACTTACTCCAAATATTTGTGACCCAATGGGGGTAACCTGCCAAAATGAAAAAGGGTTTCTTCAATGGGATTTGGAATGCTAAAATTCTCTAAGCCTACAACTAAAAGGATCTCAAAATTTTCATGCCTTAAGGTGGACAAGATTTGTCCCTTTGCACCTTAAGCTGGACTCTCAAGGGTTTATTCTTAAAAGGATATCGAAATTTCCAAGCCTTAAGGTAGACAAGATTTGTCCCTTTGCACCTTAAGCTGGCCTCTAACGAGTTTATCCTTAAAGGATATTGAAATTTCTATGTCTTAAGGTGGACAAGATTTGTCCCTTTACACCTTAAGCTGGCCTCTCACGGGTTTATTCTTACAAGGATATCAAAACTTCCATGCCTTAAGGAGGACAAGATTTGTCCCTTTGCACCATAATCTGACCTCTCACGGGTTTATCCTTAAAAGGATATCAAAATTTTCATGCCTTAAGGTGGACAAGATTTGTCCCTTTGCACCTTAATCTGACTATCGAAAAGGGTCCATACTTAGAGAAGACCATCGCATAAATGTATCAGTATAAAGGCCCATACTTAGATAAGACTATTGCATAAATGCATCGGTGAAAGGGCCCATACTTAAAGAAAACCATGTGTCTTCAAGCAAAAATTTTTGGACTTAAGGTGATGGAGGTGAAGTTAAACTCTCGCACTTTAAGCCGATGTCCATCGTCTTCAAGGAAAAATTTTTTGGACTTAAGGTGATGGAGGTGAAGTTAAACCCTCGCACCTTAGGCCGATGTCCACCGTCTTCAACCAAAAAATTTCAAACTTAAGGTGACCGAGGCAAAGTTAAACTCTCGCACCTTAAGCCAATATCCATCATCTTCAAGCAAAAATTTTTGGACTTAAGATGATGGAGGCAAAGTTAAACTCTCGCACCTTAAGTCGATGTCCACCGTCTTCAAGTAAAATTTTTCTGACTTAAGGTAACGGAGGCGAAGTTAAACTCTCGCACGTTAAGTTGATGTCCACCGTCTTCAACTAAAATTGTTTGGGCTTAGGGTGACGGAGGTAAAGTTAAACTCTCGCACTCTAAGCCGATTGTTGCATATTTCTATCTATTTCAATTCTCCAAAAAAAAAAAAACAACAACAAAGAAAGTAAAAACACAAATAGAAAGGATGTTACCTGTCAGAGAGTTGCGATCTTGAAAGTTGTATATGACCAACTTGGATTGAGACAAGATGCCTTGATGAGAATAAAACCCTCAAAATCTAGTTTGAATCAATCAAAACACTCTTTCATGATGATGGTCCCACATTAAGATATCAAATTATTTGGTGAGGCGGTGCAAATCTGGAATCCTCTGTCGGACAACATATAAGAACGACTTCAAAAAATCATCTAGAACAATCCAAGAAGTTTTAAAATTCAAATTTTATATATGTCATATGTGAATGTTTCCGGGATCTATAAAATCAAGCGGATCATGATTTCTATACTCCCACATTGAGATATAATTTTTTTGGTGATGTCGCGTAAATCTGAAATTGTTGATGCATCAAAACTCAATGTTGATTTAGGGATAACACCTAAAATAATTTCAAAAGTATTAAATTATGAATTACGGATGTACTGTAGATCTTTGTGTCAAGTTTCACAAGAATCAAGAGGCTTGCAATTTCGTCCTTCCTGCTTCAAGATATGAAAGTTTTAGTAAAGACGCACAGATCTGAAATTTTCAGCATGATAAAATTCAGGGCTAAATTCAAAAAATTATCAAAACTTATATTGATAAAACTTAAAGATAAATTTTTGATATGTTATAGATCTCAAAGTCTAATTTTTGAAATGTCAAACGGTTCATGATTTCGATATTCCTACAATAAGATATGAATTTTCTACCACTGAGATATTGTGCTGAAAAATAGTGACGAAAATAAAAGAAAAGTAGGAGGGGAAAAAAATTATCTCAATATTGTTCATGGCTTGAAAACTCAAAAATTGATATTGAAAAAGTGTGGAACCTACATCCTTTTATAAAGTTGTAGAATGTATGTTTCATTCTCCAATATAAATTTGAATTGGAAGAGCTTCTATCTCCAATACAAATTCAAATTAGAGGTTGTTTTCATCTCCCATACAAAATCAAATTGGAGGTTGTTTCCTTCTCTCATACAAATTCAAATTAGAGGTTGTTTCCTTCTCCTATGCTAATTCAAATTGGAGGTCGTTTCCTTCCCCAATACAAATAGGAAGAGCTTCCATCTCCAATATAAATTCAAATTGGAGGTTATTTTCTTTTCACATACAAATTCAAATTGGGGGTTGTTTCCTAGTCCAATATAAATTTAAATTGGAAGAGTTTTATTCTTGGTTAAGTGAGGCGGTAAAAAATTTTCCAAAATCTATTTGAGATAGGATGTCATGCCTAACCAACGGGTCTTAAGTGTAGAGAATGGAAAAAAATAAGATTTTTTTAAGAGGTGATATCAATACATAAATTGCATCGTTCAGCTTTATGAAAATTTTGAAGCACAAAGGAAGCATGTTTTAATAAATTATACTTCAAGTCTAGTCTCAAAAAGATTAAATATCTCGACAAGTCTTAAAGTAGGGGGCATTTTGTGGGCAACAAAATTTTATTAAATTGAAATCCGTACGAAATTCGAATTATGTTAAATTCAAAATAGATTAGTCCCAAAGAAATATTGCGGATTAATATAATTGAATTAATTATTTAAGTTCAGATATGTATAGATTTAATTAAAGTCCAAACTTTATTGGGCTAGCCCATTGATTTGGGATACAAATGATGAACACATTTTATTAAGCCCAAGATATTATCATATTCTAGAGGCCCCAAGGTGTGCCATGCGTCAAATGACGTGGCATGCCAAGTCAAGTGAAGTAGCCAATAGGACCATAACATATGTCAAAATGATGCAGTAGGCCTAGTGAAATCAAAAGTCCATAAAAGGCGTCACATCACTTGAATTTAATTGGTCAAATAAAGTCCATCTTCATCATGACTCTTCCATTTCTACAACTATAAATAGGAGTCTCATAATTCAAAAAAAAGACCCTCAAAATTCTAAAAAGAAGCAAGAGAAAGCTTATGGATCAAACACCGCAATTTCTCTACAAAGCTCAAGCATTCAAACCAAGTTCATCAAGATTCAAGATCAAAACCAAAATATTCAAGAACAAGATCAAAAGCCCTTGAATTCAAGCACAAGTCAAGATCAAATCCCTCAAACTAACGAACGAAGTTCAAATTCAAGATCAAGCTTTAAGCCCTTGAATTTGTATTTGAAAAGGCGAATCAGAGGATTCATAGAGATTGTAACATTCACATATTGAAATCAATAAATTGGTTGTTGCAGTATTTTTCTTGTCTTAATTATTTATTTTCGGTCTTGAAATTTAATTGTCCAACAAATTCTAGCACCCCCAGTGGAACCAAATCTGTCTTTCATCTCTTCTCTCATAAATCATATCTACAAATTTGTAGCTGCATCAAAATGGAAGCTCTATGGGTAGTTCAAGACTCGTCATCAAGTCTACACTTCGACAAGCATTGAAGTAGGGGGTATTTGTAGACATCTAAAATTTGTGAGACTCTACAAAAAGAATCCAAATTCTGTTAGAGTTCTTAGAGTCTAGTTTATCCTAAACCCTGAATTATGCCTATATAAAGGGGCAAATATTCTCTTAAGGAGGCATCTCCAGTATCCCACAAATTCACGGGATATTCACAAAGAGATCAAGATCTTAAAAGTATCAATAAATTCATGGAATATTTATAGATCAAAACCCTTTCTTCTTGATAATCAAATACATCAAGTAGATCCACCAAATCTCATTTCATGGTGATCAAATCCAAATGTTCCTATGTTCGAGAAATACGCCACTAACGGACCACGAATTATAGAGAAATCCTTATCAAATTCAAATATTTCTATGTTTGAGAAATACACTACTGACAGTCCTCAAATTATGGAGAAAATCAAGAGAGAAGAATCAAGGGAAGAACGAATTTGTACCCACGTCGTTTATTAATAAAATTCTTATTTCTTCATATTTTTATTTGTGGCTGAAGTTTATTTTTTCATGAATTAAATTATGTTGGAAAGAGACGCATATTAAGGTAGGATATTAGTAGGAAGTGAAGTGTTGTTTTATCCTTTGTGGACTATGTTTATTGGTATTTATCGTTTTACTAGTCATATTATTGTAGTTTTTGCCTTTGACATCTATAATTATTTTGTTGTTTATCGTGTTTCAAGTATCACATAATTTGTTGTTTTCATTTCTTTCTTGAAGGTTTAGCATTGTTTCTCTTATTATCTTTTCTTATTTTTTGTACATGAATTTGCTACACTTAACTTGAAGGTTTTTCATAAACAATCTCTATCTCCACCAAAATATAGTGATAAGGTCTGCATAGAATCTACTTTCTAAGACACCACTTATGAGATTTCACGGAATATGTTATTGCATAATATTTTGATCACAATAAAACATAACTGATGCTTAAATTTAATCTTTTCGGTATATATAAATTATTAGATCCTCTTAATATGAGATTTTTTTCAGAGTATATTATTTAAGAAAAATTACATGAGCCATAATTACAAGGTATAACTAATGTTTAAAATAATTATCATCTATAAATAGCTAAATATACATTTCTTTTATATTTAGATATTTATATATTTCGAGACTCATATATGTTGGTATTTGCATATAAATGAACGAGGCTTATGTATAAATCTCTAAAGATTTATAGTTGTATATAAAGTAAATTTTGGGACTTATAAACAAATCTTAAAACAAATATGTGTTTGAACATACAATCTCTAATATGTATATAAATATAACTACTAAACTTTAGCTACGTCCTTTGGTTGAAAATATTTTAGTTTTGATGTTTCATTTTGTTACCTCAATATCAGCTATTTCAAAAACTTTACCATTTATTTATTTTTTATTTTTGAATCTGTTGAATTACGGGTCATGGGTACATAATTTAAGGTACACAATTTATTATTATTTTGCTTCGAATTTACTATAGTGGTATCAAAGAGCCAGGTTGAATTACCCTGTTTTTAATGTTACTTCTCGAGTTCAGTGTGCAAAAACTCTTGACAAGATCGTAAATTAACATACCTGTCAAAAAGTGTTCATAACGGGATGTATATGGAAATTTTTGGATCCGATATAAATCAATTTTTTCAACCTTCTTATCTGGAACCAGACGCACTGTTGTTGCATTTCAGATCTGGCTATTAATTTATTTATTTTTCTTCGTCGTTATAAGTGAAGATGAAGGATTATTAAGAAAGAAAAAATAAAGAAGAGGAAGAAGATCAAGAACCGATGAATAAACAGGGACCGCCTTGTCATAAAAATGCTAAGGCACTAATTTTTTTTTTTTAAAATGTGTCTGGCTCATTAACTTCCATGTCTTGTTTTGTTTTGGTCAAATTACTCCTTGTTTTATATTAAATTAAAAAGGAAAAGGGAAAAATAGTACTTGTTTTCATGTATTTTGTTACGAGAACAGTGTAGTGCTGCTATATTTTTTATACAGTTTTTCTTTCATGTTACCTCATGAATAGTAATATATTCCTTTTTTAAGGTATTAAAAATGACTCTTAATAATTTTTGGTGATATAAGTATTAGAATTATACTTGATATAATTCTTGTCTTAACAAGTCCCAAAATTTATTTTAAATAGATTTTGCCTTCTACAAAAAAAATGGTGACATAAGTTGTCACATTGAGTAGTTAAACGATTCTGATTGTTTCTTAATTCCTATTTCAGAAATGAATGAACGGGGACAAACTCGAATCATTCCGAGTGAGAGTTCTGGATGTCGAGCAAAGAGACAAAGTGAAAAAGACGTCGTCGAAGGGCATGTTTTTTAGGTCGTGAGATCATACGAAATGGTGTCCCCAGGACGACACAAAATCTGTTACAAAATGAAAGGACCATGTGAAGAGAAAGAGAGAAGAAATTGAAAGAATTCAAATCTTTTAAGATGTCTCCTAATATTATAGTTGCTAGTTTTATTCATTTGTTTGAATTAAAACGTGAAGAACTAGAAAACTATGTAGAAATAACATATTGGGAAGCATTAGTTATTTTAGTAAATTCTTTCTGTGACCCTTGGGGAGAGAGATTAATTGATGTTTACCATGAGATTTGACCTAGCGAGCCTTTTTAGGTGTACATAAGTTGTCCAGAATATTTGTGAAACGACTTTTATCTTTAGATTGACTTGTAACATGAAGCTATTTATTAACTTTATATTATATTATATTATATATATATATATATTAAGTTGTTTATCTCCTTTTACGTGAATTTCATTAATTTATTTGAGTTTAAAATGACTTAATTAAAAACTATCATTCTAATACACATTAAGAAATTAATTTCTAATTTTGGTCAAATGTTTAGTTCGTAGAAGATGATCGGATTCTTAAGTGTCCTTTCGATTATACACTAAACATGAAACCTTTATGTGAAATAATTTGCTTGAATGTATAACTTGCATGCGTAATTGATAAAATACTTGTGTGATAGTCTCTTAATAACAGACATGGCATCAAAAAACATAATTACTAACTTGAACAAAGGAGAAAAACTAAATGGAGACAACTACGACATTTAAAGTTGTAAAATGTGGTATGTATTGATAGAGCAAAATACTCTTGAAGGTATTAACCATGTTGTATGTCTACCATAAGAGAGTAACACTGCACAACACAGAAGAGACCTTGAACCTTATAAGGCTTGGAAAAAGTTTGATTCCATTGCACATGGAATCATTGTAAGTTCTGTGGTTGATAACCTCATACATGATTGTAAGGAATTTACTACTGCCAATGCCATCTAGGCACACTTTTGAGGAACATATGGGGGTACTTCTATTACCCGCCTCAGACAGTTGACTATAAAGTTTGACACTTACAAGAAGCTTCATGATCAGAACATCAAACAATACCTTAGGATAATGTCAAATATGATATCTCAACTTAAAAATGTTAGGCACATTCTCTCAGATGAGTAGGAGGTTCAGGTAGTGATCCGATCTCTTCCCAACAGTTGGAAAAACTTGAAGGTCAACTTAACCCACAATGATAGCATCAAAACCTTTTCCGATATTGCTAGTCATGTTGAAGTTGAAGATGAGCGGCTTGGTGCTGCTAAAGCTACTTCTAATGCCTTTATGGAAGAATCAAGTGGTAAGAACTCTTCAGGATTTAAGCACAAGAAGAAGTGAAAAAAGAACGGGAAGAGTAAAGAGAACAAAGAAGGACCCTCTGAGAAAAAGAACAAGCCAAATTCCAAGAAGGAAAAAAGTTTTTTCAAGAAGAAAGACAAGAGCAAGATGAAGTGTTAGAATTGCTAAGTTCTGGGGTATTTTGCTCGTGAATGTCCTGAGTAGAAAAAGGTAGCATTTCTAAATGCAACTCTAAGTGCTACATATATTTCTAACACTGCTTTATTAACTGAATCTTATCCTATGTGGATTGTAGACTCAGGATCCACCAACCATGTGAGTCGAGATCGAAAAACGTTTGTGGAGTTCCGTTGAGTTTCACCTGGATCAAGGTGAATTTATGTAGGAAATAATGTAAGACTTGAAATCAAAGGGATTGGTACTTGCAAAATAGATTTGCATGGAGGCCAGTCTTTAATATTGCATGACGTCCTATATGCTCCAGAAATTCGATGAAACTTAGTGTCCATGTTTGTTCTTTAAGATATTGGTTTTCATTTATTTTTTAGTCGTAATTGTGTAAGAATTACTATGATAATATTTTTTATGATTTTGGACATCGTTATGATCACTTTATTGTTCTAGATTGTAATCCTTCAACTTATGGCTATTATGTTGACCGTTGTGTAATGTCATGTTATTCAAGTAATAATGATGTTGATATACTCACATGGCATGTTAGATTGGGTCACATAGCGCAAGACTGAATGAATAGATTGGCAGAAGAAGGACATCTAGGTTCTTTCTCCAAAATTGAAATGTCAACTTGTCAAAATTGTCTTGCCAGAAAGATTACACGTAAACCATTTGGGAAGGCTAAAATAGCCGAATTCCTATTACAATTAATCCTTTATGATATCTGTGGTCTAATAAATGTGAGGGCAAGGACTGGTGCTTCATATTTCATTACATTTACTGACGATTTCACGTGCTTAGGTTATGTCTATTTGATATCTCATAAATTCGAAGAACTTGAATGCCTCAAAAGATATATGAATATAGTTGAGAATCAATTAGACAAAAGAATAAAGGCATTAAGAACCGATAGAGGTTCTGAATATTTGTTAAAAGGGTTTGAAAAACTGTGTATTAAAAAAGGCATTATCAGACAATTAACTACACCTCAACAAATATGGTACTTGAGACATGTCTTCTTTTTCTTTTTCAATCTTTGGACACATTTTAAGGCTTAAAGTTTCACTTCTTGCTATAGGAGTATCCATGGATTCACAACTATTTATTCGAAAACATTCCAAAATTTTTATTATGTATGTTTCTTGAGATAGACTCAAAATTTTCTTGGAACAGTCCCTTTGGATTTTAACACCCAATATATAGTCTGTCTCACCCATATCTTTCATGTCAAATGACTTTGAAAGCCATGACTTAACGGTTTTTACATACTCCAAATTATTTTCAGCTAATAAATTATCATCCACGTAAAAGTGAAAGAATCACAAATATTTCATTGAATTTTTTCACATAGATGCAATGGTCTTCATCGATCAAGGTGAAATCAAATGAAATCACTTCCTTATGAAATCTCAGGTAGCACTGCCTTGAAGACTGTTTAAGTCCATATATTGATCTGTTTAATTTACAAACCTTCTTTTCTTGGCCTTTAATAACAAAACCTATAGGTTGTTCTATGTAGATTTCCCCATTTAGTTCTCCATTGAGAAAAATGATCTTCACGTCCGTTTGGTGTAATTGTAAATCTAAACATGCAACTATAGCCAACAACAATCAAATTGAGATAAATTTTACAACTGGTTAAAAGGTTTCCTTGTAATCTATTCCAGCTTCTTGACCTTTTGCCACCAATCGTGCTTTATGCCTTTCTATTGATCCATCTGATTTGCGTTTAACTTTGAAAATACATTTTTTCCCAATAGCTTTACAGCTAGAAGGAAGGTCAACTAAATCCCAGACTTTATTGGTTTTCATGGACTTTAATTCTTCTTTCATCGCTTTTATCCATTCATTTTTTTAAGGACTCGATAAAGCCTCAATCACATAATTAGATTCATCCAATTCTATGGCAGATACAAGGAAGACATAATCGTTAATCTCATAAGATCGTTTAGGCACACCTTTTCTGGTACTCTTACGAAATTGAAGTTCAGATTCCTCAATAGGATTTTGGGATTCACAATTCCCACTTTGTAACACCCCGAGTCTATACCCTGGATGCCACAAGGTGCTTACGACCTTGAAGGACCACAAGCTAACCCATGACTGGTAACTATTGTGAGCACTGTATAATAATACTGAAATAATGTGGAAATTAGGTTGAAATTCCATAAGGTTCATATTCTTGTTTTGCGGAAATTTTAACTTTTAAGAGTCGCCACTTAATTTTGAAAAGGGATTAAGAAAACCTTTATAAATTACTTTAAACGATTCTTAACAGAAAAATCATTTAAATTTGAAAAATTCTGAGTAAGCAGTTCCTATTAATACTCTTGGAAGGTTGTTAAGGCACCAAGAGTATCCGCTAACTTGCTATTATTCGGACTGTTTGAAAATAGCTTTTGACTAACTTCAAAAAGAAAGATTGATTATTGAAAAGTAATTGATTTTAGGAAAAGACTTGTGTAAAATAGATTTGGACGACTTAGTAGGGATTTTAACTAAGTCTAAACAAATTTATAACAAAGCATGCAAAAGGGAAGGGGAGAAAATAAAAGACTTAGGCAATTGGGCCCAAATCAATAGACCCTGTCTTAATCTAATTGGACTTTTGGCCCCACTTGCACCTGTCCTAATCTAAATTTTGGGTTTTCGGCTCACAACCTGTCCTAAGCTAGTTTTCGGACCTTGAGGCCCCAAATCCGCCTCACTTATATTAAAATACAACTTTGGTTTCGAGGCCCAAGTGAATGAATAAATAAATGACTAAATGAATAAATAAAAAGAAGACAATAATAAAAATTGAGACTTTTCAAGTCTCTTAGTGACCTCATCAATGGATTTTGACCCATTTTCCTTCTTCGTCTATCTTCTAACACCCGCATGCCGTGTAGTGAACCTTGGATTTACATTTTGGACTTGAGTCAAAGAGGTGAGCCTCATTGACCCATTACGAAATGCAAGAGGAGAGGAGTCCATTTAGTCTCGAGATATTTTTTGCATGCAAAGAAAAGATAAAGAAATTAATATACGTTCAAGATATAATAGTTACATATTTCAAAGCAAAAGAAAAAATATCAAGAATCAATTTTTGAATTACAATAATATGCACACTTGCACACGTATAACAAGAGTGAGAGTCAATAGATAAAATGCAAAACAAAGATATCCATTTGCATATCTCATGACTTATATCCATATTAAGAATGAATAATGGTAAAAGGAAGAAGGTCATATTCTATGAATTAATGCGAGAAGCAAACAACGTAAGCTTGCGAGAATAAAGGGATGATCCAACAAGAAAAATACCCGTGACTTCTAAAATTGAACAAACATAGACACTAATCCATATAACAAACGAAAATAAAGGTTAACTTTTAAAGAAAGAGAATCTTTAAATTCAATTAAGGCGACATTAACGAAAATTTATACATCTAAATTACAACTAACATTTTATGAAAAAATGTGTAACGACCTATGGTTTATATTTCTAAGACATCATTGATTCTCTTTAGATATTATGAATAAAAGAGAGACATGGATTAAGTCTTTACGCACACAAAGAGCATATATAACAATTCGGAGTAAGAAAACAAGAAGAAAAGTTTAGCATCTCTAAAAGTGAAATATCGTTCAACAATCATACTATGCATGGGTAAAAAATATCCAAATAATTCCATTTAACCACAAAAGTCTGAACTTTCTCATCATTTTGACAAGACAACATGCAAGCAAAAGAGGAATAAACATCTTAGATGGAAAATAAAGCTAGCACTTCATTTCTTATATGAGGATTTTGAAATTCATTAAAATAATTAGCAAGCAAATGACAAATTCTTGACCCAACTAATTACTATTTTTATTAAGGTGAAACAAACAATAATAACTATTTTTCCAACATAAAAGAAACAACTTTACATGCTAAAACAAACATATCCGCTAACAATAAATTTAAACAAGGCATGAGTTCGTCTTTTGAGCAAAGATCAAAACTTTATACATAACAATCAAAGAATAGAGTCAAAAGACAAAACAATCAATATTAACTATTCTTTTCAATATAAAGGAAATAACTTTACATGCTAAAAACAAACATATCTACCAACAATGAGTTTAAATAAGACATGGATATGTTTTTCAAGCAAAAATCTAAACTTTATCCAAAATAATCAAAGAATATGGTCAAAAGGCAAAACAGTCAATATTAACTATTCTTTTCAACATAAAGAAAAATAACTTTACATGCTAAAAAATAAACATATCCACCAACAATGAGTTTAAACAAGACATGAGTATGTTTTTCAAGCAAAGATCTAAACTCCATCCAAAATAATCAAAGAATAAGGTCAAAAGGCAAAACAATCAATATTAACTATTCTTTTCAATATAAAGAAAACAACTTTACATACTAAAAACAAACATATCTACCAACAATGAGTTTAAATAAGACATGAGTATGTTTTTCAAGCAAAGATCAAATTTTTATCCAAAATAATCAAAGAATAAGGTGAAAAGGCGAAACAATCAATATTAACTATTCTTTTCAACATAAAGAAAATAACTTTATATGCTAAAAACAAACATATACACCAACAATGAGTTTAAACAAAGCATAAGTATATCTTTTAAGCAAAGATTGAAACTTTATCTATAATAATTAAAGAATAAAGTAAAAAAGGCACGTAGAACTATTGCTAGCTCATTTTTATAACATGAACATGAAAATAATTAAAATATCGATACCACAACGTCCTATGGCCTTCAAGGCCATCTACAGCAAACAAAATTATAACTACGAACTACGAAGAAGAATAAGATGAAGAATAAAATGATAATAAAACTAAAAAAAAGAAAAAAAAGGAAAGGTGTGTTTACCTTTTTGGAGGCAGCAAAACGAGACTACGAGCATCGTCGGAATCAACCACCATTGAAAAACGTCGCCGGCAACTCACAAATTTTGATTAGCCGACCAACTCTATAAAATAAAAATAACTATTTTGCTCAAAAAAAAAAATTCACCTTTCTAGCCTTTTTTTTCTTACTTTTTCACCCCTTTTTCTACCAAAGTAGTGGTAATATTTATAGGAGAAAATGAGATTTTATTTTCCTTCCTCCACCAATATGGGAGAAAAGTATTTATAGGAAAGAATAAGGATTTATTTATGGTCATCCACCAATGTGGGAGAAAAGTCATTTAGGGGTGTTTTTAGAATTTTAAAATTGAAGATAAGGTGAGGTGGAAGATAATGTGGGGGGAAATTGTACAATGTAGTACAACTTTTGAATTTTAAAATTGGGAAAGGACAAAGTTGGGGGAGGTAGTACAATGTAGTTCAATTTGAAATTATTTTTTGTTGGGAATTAGCTAGAAGTTATGAGAGTTTTTGGGAATTTTGAGATTATTTAAAATATAACCTCAATTGGGTTTTAAAATTTAGCCATATTTATTTAATTTTGATCAAATTAAAAATCAATTGATGGATTGCATTGCAATTATGGCCAATTTGATTTCAATCATGGCCAAATCTAATAGACTGGCTAAATTAAATTGAAATTCTATACAAATTAATAGTTCTTTTAATTTCGAGCTTCTTGATTTAATAAAATCAAATGCATAATTATCCAAATAAATTATTTTGATAATAAATTATATTAAAATTAAAATTTTAATCATTTTATTTATAATCAAAATAATCCTTAATTAAAATTCAATATTCCATAGAATAAATATTTAAATAATCAAATTATATAATCTCGTATTACTGAACAGGATAATATATAATCGCTACTAAAAATGATAAAATCACTTACAAAAAATATTTTAAATTTTTTTTATTCGGTTGAAAAAATATTTCAATTTTATTAAAAATCGAAGAAACTCATGATTAAATTTAGTCGTGGAGGGCAAAAATTAGGTGTCAACAATTCTGAAGACTGTTGAATATAATAACTGAATAATAACATCTGCAACACTGAATACTGTCTGAATTAGTCTAGTCTGAAAAGTCTCTAACTGAACTGCCTGAAAGTGGAGTTGATGGGACAAGCCCCCAATTAACTCCGAATACTGGATACTAAAGCTAATGAAAATACTGAAATAAAAGCATATCCTCGATAGATAAGGACTCACTACTGAATCTACTGTTGCTATATGAATCTGTCTATGCACGATCAAGAACCTGAGCATCCGAACCTATGGGGTCCTGAAGCACAAGGAAGATTTTACTCGTTGGTGTCCATTGGGGGGTCTGTGGACTTTTGTTGCTCTCCATGGAGCTTTTGGCCTAATAGATTTCATGTTACGTCAATTCGAGCTTGATCGATTTGTTCAATTGATACCTTATAATGCAATCGCATTCTCTGGTCTAATTGTTGTTTTTGTTTTGTATTCCTGATTTATTCACTAGGTCAGTCTTGTTGGTTTTTTGCGCCTAGTTTTGGTTTAGCAGCTATTTTTCAATTTATATGAGGCATCATAGCGCAAAGAAAAAGTATGTGTCAGTACATAGAATGTACTGGTATGATAGATGAGGTAAGGCTGAATGCATGGGTTCAAATACATGAACAGTAACTGACTGAATGATATAGAGTAACTGAATAAGAATACATGCATAACTAAAAATACTGAGTATACAATACTGTGCATATACATGTATTCTGTATCTGAGCTTGTACTAAAGTTGAGTACTTATTTCTGATATTGAGAAACTAATATCTGAGATTACTGATAACTGAATTACTGATACTGAGTGACTGTGTCTGACAGTCCTGATTCTGTAGAACTGAACTGAGTTCTATACTAAGACTGAAACTAAAACTGTGGGAGGTAATCATCTAACCGACATGCCCTAAAATAAAATAATGGGGGTCCAACCTGTAACCCCAGTATGAAGGGTGTCAGTACAATGCCACGAGTAAAGACAAGCTGAAGAGTCACCCTCATCTGGCAGGTGCCCTAAATGAGAACGGTGGTACTCTCAACTGGCAGGTAAAACACCTTATCAACGCTCAACTAGCAGGTTGATATCTCAACCTACGTTGGCTACGTAGTTCTGGAACACAAGGATTGCTTCTAAGGATCACACCCTCTACTGACAGGTGAGCCCCCATCCTTGGGTTCACTCAATGTTGAATCCTACTTCCAACTGAAGACATTGATTACTATACTGATCTGAATTGGACTGACACTGAGTTTCACTGAGTTCTTTAATTGACGGAGTACTAATAACCGTGACATTACTGATATTGTTCTGTAACTACTGTAGATCTAAGTAAACAGCTAGATTTTCGGGTATTGAATACCCCTATGACTCGATAGCGTTGAAGGTAAAACATAACATGATCATAAAAGCATAGCAATACTTGTTTGTTAACAATGCACTCACTTGGACATTTTGTCAAACACTTGATATACATGAACTTGTACATGAATGGGAATATATAATAACATGTCTTGATAGCACTATCCAATTCATATGAGCATTTTATCAAACACTTGGGGAGCATGATTATTTCATATAGCAATAAACATATAATAATATCATGGCTACTACATTCAACTTGTAGTTTAAGAGTTCAACATGAAGATCACATAAATCAACTCACAAACTATCTAGTTTTCATGAAACTTGTAATTAATCAGGGAATTAAAATTCAATTAATATTATGAACATGAATACAATCAATTTCAAGCATGGAAATCATAAATATATAAACTTGTATGTTTAAATAGGGTTGTTGGACTCTGTGGGTGAAAGTAAACCCAGAATGAACACCTAAAATACCTTGGTAATCAAATTCGTGAAGATTGATGGTGTGTTCTTAAACTTGAATTTGAATTTAGATGCCCTAGGATTTGTTCTTGAGAAAAATTTGAGAGAGAATGGGTGATTTAGCCTTTATAGTAGGTTAATCTTGTGTTTTTGGAATTGATTAAGGATGGAGAAATGACCCAAATACTCCTCTGGATGCTGAGTTTTAATGACTGAAAACGTGCTCAGTGACGCATTGCGTTGATGGGATCAATGCAATAACTGATGCGCTACGTTGCGTTCGCGTTGGCTCACTAAAATTTGCACTGAATGCTGAAAAAAAAATATCCATTGACATGACGAGCGACGCATTGAGATCGCGTCAACCCACTGTTTTGGTCACCCAAACAAGCTTCAAACGAGGTCCAAAAAATCCAAAACTCACCCGATGTGACCTATTGACACACCTGATCATGACTCAATCCAAGGAACGACATTTCAAGGCCATAAGGGTCATAAAATAAGATCGCCAAAATAATTCTAAGTGTAAGCACTTAGCTGAAATCTCTAAGTCTAGGACCTTTCTTTATGCTTTAAAGGGCTGAGTTAAGTTAGGATTTTCCGGGGTCTTACACACTTGGACCAAGAATCATTTCTTGTTCTGTTGAATTATCAAGCATGTCCGATGATATTATTTTATCATCTGAATTTAACATTTCGTAAAGAGGATCATTTTCTTTATTTCACCCCTTTTTGAAAAATCATTTTCCAGGAATGTGACATCCCGTGATTCAATTTCAGAAGTACTTTCATCTTCCAGTTCACCAATGAACACATATCCTTTAGAGTGTTATGAGTATCTTATAAAGATACATTTCTTTCCTTTTGGACTTAGTTTTCCAAACTTACCAAAACAATCTTCAATATATGCAGTACAACCCCAAGGTCGTAGATCATTAAAGCTTGGCTTATTACTAGTCCTAGTTCATAAGAGTAAAATATACTGATTTATAAATCACTCTGTTCAATATGTAGGCCGCAGTTAATAATGCATCTCCCCAGAAAGAGATTGGTAAATTTGTCTGTGCCATCATGGACCTTGTCATATCCAAAAATGTTCTATTCCTTCTCTCAACTACACCTAGTGCAGTTGAGAGTTTGATGTATGCTATGATGTGTACTCATCCAGACATTTGTTATGCCATAGGTCTGGTTAGCAGGTATCAGTCCAATCCTAGAAGAGATCATCAAAAATCAGTAAAGAGAATTTTTTGATACCTGAAGGGAACTTCTGATTATTCACTATGCTATAGTGGTCTGATTTATCCAAAATATACCTGTCAATCGAGCCGGTATGACACTCTCTGAACCGGCCCAGCCTGGCCCACCACACCAACCCAACCAGATTTGACCAGGCCCGGTTAGCCCACGGTAGTAGGGTATCGGGTATCGGGCTAGGTTATTTTTTGGGTCCGATTAATCCGGCCCGGATAAAAACCGATCCAGAACCGCCGGTTAACCGGCCTTGATAACCAAATTTAAAAAATAATGGGAATTTCTGAAAAATGACTGTTGGGCCATTATAGCCATTGGGCCGTTGGGAGCCCAAAATGATTAAATGGCCCCTTTAATTAAAAAAAAATCATTTAAAATATTTTTTCAATCCCCAAAAAAATTCTGTAAATACCCTACACTTTCAAATCATTTTTCGCATAATTTTTCATTCTCTCAAATCTCATTCTTTCTTAAATATCAATTCTCAATTCTCAAACATTCTATATATTTCCTAAAGTGCTCACTTTAATTTTTTAATTTTTTAATTTTGCGATTACAAAGTACGAGTGGAAGTTTCTAAAGTCGCAACATTCGGATACTTTCAAAATTTGGTTATGTCGTTCCATCTCTTACGTTTAATTTTTAATTAGTGTATTAATTATTGAATATTTAATTTTATTATATTTGTGTATTTTAAATTTTTTTAGTTTAATTTATATTATGGATAAATTAAGAAACCTCACCACTAAAGGTGTTAAAATTTTTTGTCTCAGAAGTGGTAGTGATAGTAAAAAGCGAATTACTAGCGGTAGAGGTACTTCAAGTAGTAGATATATCCGTGTGTCTCCGGCACCGCTTGGTCAATATTTTGAGGAAGAAGTAAGTGTACCTTTAGGTGTAGGTGCCCACGATATGGATTATGTAGAAGATCAGAAAAATTACGGTATAGAAGAAGAAAATGAAGTAGATGCGGTTAATTTAGATGAAGATGATGAAAATATTGGTGAGACACCCGCAGTAGGAAATGTTAACATTAGATCTGAATCGGTTAATCTCCCTCCCCGTTCTCCGTGTGCCCCAAGAGCTCGTAAACCAACTAGTATTGCATGATAATTTTTTGATCGTATATCAGATATTGAGGTGCTATGCAATATTTGTCAACAAATATATAAGCATAAAAGGGGAGGCAAGCAAGGGGGTACGGGTACGTTAATGAGACATATAAGTGATAATCACGAAAGAGAGTTAAATATTGCACGAGGTGGTGCGGATGTTGGTGGGCCAATGCAAACTAGAATGGACCCAGCAACCGGTCAGGTAATGAAGAAGTATAATAAATTGAGGGATCGAGAAGAAATAGCTAAAATGGTAGTCGTGGATTGTTTGCCTTTTAGTTTTCCTTCTTCTGATGCCTTTATTCATTATATTAAAGTAATTTATAATCCTATGTTTAATGGTATTTTTAGAACTACTTGTAGGCCCGATATTTTTAGACTTCATTCACAATATTATTTTTATTTATCAGCATTGTTAAAAAATATTCAATGTAGAATGCCCCTAACTTCCAATCTTAGTCGTGCTGTAAATAAAATAATTATTTAACCGTTACTTATCACTGGATAGATAGTAATTTTGCTATGCAAAAATGTATTCTTGCTTTTTTATATGATGAAATCGTAACATACCGGAGATTTTATTGTTGATTCGATTGCTAAAGTCATAGAATTTTACGGTATTAAAAATAAAATTTTATGTATTGCTTTTGATAATGCTTCTAACAACAAGACTGCTATAACAAAGTTAAAATCTAAGTTATCTCCGCCGCTATTTAAAATTTTTCATGTTAAATGTGCTTGTCATATATATAATTTAATTGTAAGAGATGGTTTTGAGTTTTTTGAACTTTATATTAAAAAAATTCTACTTGCCGTTGGTTTTATTCAAGGAAATAATCGTAGAAGAAGAATTAAAGACTTTAGACTTAAATGTGAATAAAATGGACCTGCATCGATATTGATGCTTGAAGAATGTGATACTAGATGGAATGCTACATATGATTTTTTAAAAACTTGTTATAAATATAGAGTTCCTATTACACTATCTTTTAACCAATATTGTGGTTCGTTTGCTGATTATGTCCACTGCATGCTACATGATTCTGACTGGGCTATAATTAATGATCTTGTTAAGTTTTTGAAAAAAAATTATATGGCTACGGTTGAATTTTTCGGTGCTTATTATCCTACTGTTTGTAATATTTTGGCATATATAACCGATATTTCTAGTTTTCTCAAAGAATATAAAAATAAAGAAGGTTACAAAGAAGTTGTTGGTGCCATGTTTGCTAAATTAAAAAAATATTTTTTTAATTCCCCCTATTTACTTGGTTGGTACTATGCTAAATCCGTGCATGAAATATAATACTATGTGCCACTTTAGTACTATTATTTATGCTAACTTAGAAATAAATACTAACATTGATTCTGATGATGAAGAACAAGAACAACCTGATTTGTGGACGGCTATGGCCGATGCGAATGCTTACATAGATAAAGTATATAACCACTATGCTGATTTAGTTGATTTAGCTGTACCGACAAATATAACTCCAACTGTCGCTCCTCGTCCTCCCGGGGAGCCATCATCTTCTAAAAGGGCGGCACATAGTAGTTTTTATGATCACTTTTCTGATTTACCTTGTTGGAACAGTGTTGAGGAGGGAGCTTACACAACAACTTATCAGGAAGAGCTGAAGTATTATCTCCGATCGCCGCTAGGGTGTCGCAGATGAAGGATCAACACGTTGGATTGACGGAGAAATAATGAAGCACAATATCCTGTGCTTTCAAGAGTAGCTAGAGATATCCTGAATGTTCCAATGTCAACCGTTGCATCGGAGAGCTTTTAGTCAAGGACGATTGGATTAATGTCAACCGACATTCATTGGGAAGCAATGTAATGAATGTTCTAGTTTGCCTTGGAGATTGGATTAGAGCCGAACGAAGAAATCAAGGAATGGAAATGGAGCCGAACGACGAGTAAAAACTTGAAGAAATTATGACTTCACGTGAGAACTCAGCAGAATCAAGTCCAATGTATGGTTTTACCCCCGTTGACTTTGACTATCTATACAAGTTTCTGTTAATATTAACATGAATGAGTTGAAAAAAATGATGAAAAATTTGTAGATTTTTCATCCATGTAAATTATAAATTTTGGATCATTTTGCAATCAATAAAATTCAACATTCATTCACTCCTTAGTCCTTACTTTATAATTTTTTCCATTTAATGATTTAAATTAATTTTTTAGTTTAAATTAAATACTTAGTTTTCATATATTACTAATTTGCTATAGAGTATTATTAATTTATTATATTAAGTAGCATATGTTTTATTTAAAGAAGTACATATATTTTATATGTGTACGTATATATTGAATGGTACGTATATATGTGTGTAAATTTTCTAAAGTAGTATATATTTAACGTATACATGTGTATATGTTTTAGAAATTAGTATATAACTATATATTTAGTGTGTGTATATATTGTAGTATATATATATTGCAGTATATATTTTATTTAAAGTGTTACATATATTGAATGGTACGTATATATGTGTATATATCTTCTATAGACGTATATATTTAACATATACATGTGTATATGTTTTATAAATCAACATATAACTATATATATATTGTAGTATATTTTATTTAAAGTAGCACGTATATATTGAATAGTACATATATGTGTGTGTATATATTTTAAAGTAGTATATATTTAACGTATATATGTGTATTTGTTTTAGAAATTAGTATATAACTATATATTGTGTGTGTGTGTATATTGTAATATCTATATATTGCAGTATATGTTTTATTTAAAGTAGTACATATATTGAATGGTACATATATATGTGTATATATCTTCTATAGACGTATATATTTAACGTATACATGTGTATATGTTTTATAAATTATTATATATACCATTATATTGTAGTATATATCTTGTAGTATTTTTTTTATTTAGAGTAGTATATATATCTAACTAACGTATAGTCGTATACATGATTACATGTGTAATTTTGTATATGTTATGGGTATATATGTTTTAAATTCTAATGTAGTATATATATATATATAGTGTGTGTGTGTGTGTGTGTATATTATTTAATGTATTTAAAATGTATATCGGAGGGTATATATAGTGTATATTGGAGGAAAAAAAATTTAACCTGATTTTTAACCGGTTTTGACCGAATATAGGTGGGTTACAACGGGTTGGGTTAAATGGGCCGGTTCAGGATTGTTTTTAAAAATTCTACTGTTGGTCCCGGAACCGAACCGGCCCATTTAACCAGGCTATAATTCAAACCGGGCCACAACCCGGCTAAATCTCACAGGACGATTTCGGGTTAACCCGACTCGGCCCACTTGACACCCATAATCCAAATGAGGTTATACAGATGCTGATTGGGCTGTTGACCGATGTGATAGAAAATCAACTTCCGATTATGCCTTCTTACCAAATGGTGGTGCAATTTCATGAAAAAGTGAGAAACAAACTTGCACAACCCTATTAACTATGGAATTCGAATGTGTGGCTTATGCATCTGCAGTACAAGAAGTTGTTTGGCTGAAGAGATTCTTTGAGCATTTGAACATCGCAAAGAATTCTAAGGGTCCCATGAGTTTATATTGTGACAGTCAAGCGGCTATCGCATATACAAAGGATCCTAAATATCACAGCAAGACCAAACACATTGATATTAAGTATAACTTTATAAGATGCATAGTAGCAAGTGGACAAATAAATTTACAATACATTCCTACACGAGAAATGATAGTTGATCCCTTTACTAATCTAGAGACTTATTTGAGAAACATGTTTTGGCTCTAGGATTACGTAGGATATGATTATGTTTATGTATTGTAGATGACTTGATTGTAATTATTATCATTATAAGAATCTTGGATCTATTTTCAATCTCATATGCATGCGAAAATGTGTTTTATTAATATAGTGTGTCGAACAAGTTGTGAGATTCGCTATCTCACACGAACAATTGCCTCTTACGTCGAGGAACGTGAAGAGAAAAGTTCCACCATAAGATAATAAGTTGTTTTGTAAAGCTTGATGTGAGTTTCACTAAGAATATGGATTTAAGGATTATTAAAGAAAGAAACTCAGGTTAGACATTTAGAGGTGTCTAGACGTAGATCTGTATGATGTTGAATGACTAAAAGAATGAGACACACGCACCAATATAAGGTGAGAATATCATAGCACGTGTTTCATACCACGCGTGCTTAGCAATAAATGGGTTAATGGAAGAATGAATCCCTACTTCTTCATTGTGTGAGACCCTCAAAGTTATTTTAACTTTTCATTGAAAACCCTTAGACCTTTGACTGTTTCTTGAAGTTTCAATCGGTGTTGCTACTTTAGCATGTTACTAATAGCCATGAGGGATTTAGCAATACGGTGCATGTCTATGAAAACAGTTGATTGAAACGAATAGATTCGAGTAGAAAGGGAAGACGGTTAAAATAAATATTTTAACTTGTTTGCACAAATCGGCGGTTACACTAACCATATAGGTGTCGAGTGTAATTGTGTGTAGAAAGTTAATCATGAACTCGAGTTCACCTCTTTAAAGAGGATGAGGGATCGGATAAGTAACTACTGAAATAGTGAATAATGTCTGGGGTATTGTGAGTATTAAAATCCTCATATTAATAGAGAATTCTTTCCATATGTGATTGAATTCCTATATGTAGCTTATAAAACCTTATGGATAAAGCTCGAAATGCTCACAGGCCACACGAACTATTTATCGTATGAATAGAGGACGTGTTGATGTCATATTGCTTCGGGTCTTGTCCACCATGTGCGAAGTGGGAGATATTGAATTACGGATCATAGACGCCCATGTGGACCGACCCGACTCGATTTTTATTTTTGAATTATATGAAAAAAGGGGAAAAGAAACGAAGCGGTGAATCTTTCAAAGGTATTTAGTTTGTGAAACAATTTCGTTTCCAAAAGAAACGAAGTGGACTTGGGGCAGATCTTTTCGAAAGCAAAATCAATTTTCTCTGGAAATCAAAGGTACACAGTTTATTATTGTTTTTGCTCCGAATTTACTATAGAATCCCTTTATTTAATTCTTGGTTTTGTCGTGGAACACGTGAATATCATTTATTCAATTTACTTTAAATACGTGCCATAGCTATATTGTACATGATGATGTTAAGCTAGCATTTTACTTAAGGTCTCAAAATATTTTTAGTAAGTCGTTTTTCGAGTGAAGATTTATGTGAAATTTCGCCATATGTTTGTCATAATATTTGAAAAATATATTTTATTTTTAAAAAATCTTTAAAAGTAAAATTTAACCCAAATACTAATTATTTTCTAATATTTAAAAATTTAATTATTTATTAAAATTTTTTATCAAACAATAATAAATTGTATAATCAAACACTATTTACTATTTAAAAAAAAAATACACGAAAAAACTACTGTAAATAAGAATCTACAACAATAATTAATGCCTATTCATTTAGTGCTTGTTTGGATGATGATTTGCCATGATTTCATAATGTATGGTATCGTATGATATTGTACTGTACAATACAGTACAATACAATGGTTGGATAGATTGTATCGCTCACCGTTGTTTAATAACAGTTTTATTGTTTGGTTTGATATTATGGTACTGTATCGTAACTGGTAAGTTTACCAAAATGCACTTAATTATTATAAATGTTAAATTTATCAATAATTATTAATAAAATATTTTTTATTCTTGATAATTTGTCATAAATTCTGCAATGTAAATATATAAAGTTGTTAAAATTCATGTAAACTCTAACAAAACCAATAAAAGAGTAGATCAAACTAGATGTAATTGGATTCATTTTGTATAGTAACAAATTTAATTTTCTTTTGGTATTTTGAGATGTGACCATCAACGATAAGTACAAAATTTGATTGCATATTTTGTGTATGCTACGGGTGTGTTCGATATGAAATTTCAGAAAAAAAATTAAGAAAATAAATTATTTCGTACTAATTTTCTTGTGTTCGTTACAAAAATAAAAAAATATTTGCTAAAAATATTTGTATATATTTAAATCAAAACAATGAGAATGTATAGGATAATGGGGGTGGAGTAAGAAAAAAATCCGAATTATTTTTAAGAAAATATTTTGAGGGTGGGGTAAAAAAAAAAAATTATGAATTATTTTTTTAAAAATATTTTGGGGATGGGGGTGGTGGAGTTGGGGAGAGGGGAGGGGGAGGGGTACTGAGTGGATAAGAAACAAAAAAAGTTTGGATTTTTTTTAAAAAAAAAAATACATTAAAAAATTGTGGAGGGGGGAGGCTGATAAGGAGAATGGGTTAGGCATATTTTTTATTGAAACTTTTTAAAAAATGAAAAAAAAAAACGGTGTTTCTGGTGAGTGAGGTCGGGTAAGAAAAAGTTTTGATTTTTTTTTTTAATAATAAATTTTTTTAAAAATGGATTGACGGTGATGGAGTCGGGGTAGGTGGTAGAATAAGAATAAATTTTGGGATAATACCCACGAAAATACCTGAACTTTAATCAAATTTTTAGTGGAACATATTGAACTTTGCGGGGTTCCTATTACCCCCAATACTTTTTAAAATGAAATTAATTTCCCGGCGAAATTTATAAAATTGGAATTAATCCCCCCCACCACCACCACCACCCCACGAAAAAAAATATTATATCCAATTTTTTCGGTGGAAAGTGTGGTACACGCGCTATTTCTTCTCCGTTTTATCAGTTTCAACATTTTTTCACCATTACAACCATATTAAATATTCCACAACTCAAATTTCTCCTACAAATCAAATTTCAAATGATTCCATTGAGTCAATTTCAAATTTCAAGTCCATTCTTATCACTCCAAAAGTTTTCAAATTCAATTATGAAAAAAGTTTCTTCATACTTGGATTTTAAATTTCAAGTTTCAATTACGCCAACTCAATGAAATCTTTGATTGAGTTTCAAATTTCAAGTTTCAATTACGCCAACTCAATGGAATGGAATTTCAATTTCAATTTCAAGTTCCAAGTTGCAATTGCGCCAAATTTCAATTTCAATTGAATGAAATCTTCCATTAATCTTCAAGAATGGAAACTGAAATGGAATCTTCAAGAATTCAATTTCAATTAACAATGGAGCAACCATTGTTGAAGAAAGGAAAGAAAGAAGAAAGAAGAGAGAAGAGAAAGAGTGAAAAACAATATAAACCTTTAAATAATTAGAAAATTTAGGGGCTGTTTGAAAAAAAAAAGTTTTTAACGTTTTTTGACGCCTTCACGCGCTCAATGCGCGTGACTAACACGCAATGGGCCAAGTGGCAGATATATGCTATTAAAATACGAAAAAAAAAGTTTAGGGGGTAAAGGACCCCCGCAAAGTTCAGTATGCTCAACTGGTAATCCGGTCAAACTTCAGGTATTTTTGTGAGTATTCTCCCATAAGTTTTAAAATTTTCAAAAAAATAATTTTTTGGGGGGTGGGGTGGGGGTGGATGGAAGTCGGGGGGTCGGGGTAGGAGATGAAATTAAATAATATAGGGTAAAAGATAAATTAATATTATATGATATTAAGTAAGTGCATATTTGAAAAAAAAAGTAAGAAATCCATGGAATACCATCAATACGGTGGTTACAAAAAATGAGATTCCATACCTTACATTTTAAGAAACGATCAAAACAAATATGGTTCTCCTAGTAATCATACCATACCAAACATGATTCTCATAATACAATGTCACGTCTCATTCGACAAAAAAGTAGAAAACAACAAAAAAGGAATTGCATTATTAGAATTACTACTATATATAAATGGGAGCAAGCACACAACTCATAGTTGTCATGTGTGCTTCTTGGAATTGTTAGTTAGTTTAAGGGTAGTTGAGCGAGCACACAGCTCGTGATTGTCATGTGTGCTTCTTGAAATTGTTCGTTAGTTTAAGGGTAGTTTAATTTGGGTATTCTTTATTTTTTAGTGCTTAAAGCTGTTGTACCTATATTCAATATACATGTATTTTTTTCACTTTTGGACAACAAACCCTTGGATATGTTTGGTTATTACCAAAAAAAGTTGTTCTGTAGCTTTTCCATACAGATTGGTCCCACCTTTTTAAAATTGTCTTTTTATTTGCTTCAATTTTCTTCAATATATACGTGGACCCTAGTCCCTACATTAATTTTAATTGACTTCTTTTTTGTGTTTAGTTAAGATGTTTTTGAGAAAAAAAATTAAAAATTGTAAAAAGTATTATTCAAAAATTTAAATATTGTGAAAATATACTTCAAAATATTTGTGGTCAAATAAGTATTTTAGAATAAAGTGAAAATGTATTTTAAAATATTATAAATAATATTTATGGTCAAATGCCTATTATAATTTTATAATTATGGCAATTCAATATTATTTGTCTTTTAAAGTATTTGGCTCCCAAAATTTTATTTATTCCACATACATTGGGTCAAAGAAAGTAACATATATTATCTGAAAATTACATAAAAATATTATATATCACAATAATTAATAATTTCAAATATTTTTAACTCTCAAAATTCAATCTAAAAATCTTATAACAAATTTAATTAACTCTCAAAAATCAATTTATACCGTATAAATTGGAGCAAAGTGAAAATTATATGAAAAACTATATATCACAATAATTAACAATTTAAAATATCTACAGAAAATATATAATTTTTTTTTACTTTCAAAAAATAACACATGTTATGTGAAATTTAAGTAAATTGATAATTTAAAATATTTTAAAATATAAAAAAGTTAATTGACTTTAAATTTTATTTATATCATATAAATTAGAATTAAAAAAAAAGGGAAAAGGAAAAAAATAACGCCTAAAACTAAAATAATTCCACAAAACTAGCATCTAAATTTAAAAACTTAGTAAATAGCCACTCGATCATGGCACTGCTTAGCCCAACCTCCCGGCCATTTCTTTTTCTCCCATGCAACCTCACTTTCCATTTTTTTTTCGTGAAATAGAGATGCAAATATAATCTTTTTCTGTTTAAATAACAAACTCCCTCATATGCCCTTCTTGTATGATCTTTTTCGATCTATTTTTTTCTTTCTTTTTAAATTTTTGTGCAGATACTAGTATAAATTACAATTTTACATATATAAATTTTTTGATCTATATTTTTGAATTATTTATGAATAGACTATGCTGGGCTATAAATGTACAATATTCAAAAAATCAAACTTAATGTAAAAGGAGTCCTATTTCTTTGTTATCTCTTCATGAAAAAATTAGAAGAGCCTAACTTCGAATCGAGGATAATTGAATTTCTAACCAGTATATTTGAGTTGACTCTAAAATGTTTATAAGTACTTCACCTCCCCGTCATTTCTTTTTCTCCCATGCAACCTCACTTTTCATTTTTTTTGTGACTAATTTTTGCACTTTCTTCTAATTTTTGCATGGATTTATCAACCATCACTCAAAAAGAATTGTACTAAGTTTAGTACTTTTATTTTTTAAAGATTATTCTTTTTTTTTTATTTTTTTTTAAACAATTGAGTAATTGCTTTTTTCTTTTTCAGATTATTTTACATTCACCAACATTATTAAAATAACATATTATTTGTTTTGTTTAGTTTTAATTATTTATACAATAAAATACAATATCACATACCTTTAATATAATACAATTTGTTAAAGATATATATCTATACACATATTCTATATAATATTTATAGCGTTTTTATACAATTTTTGACAACAATTATTATTTAGATACATATTTTATACGACTCTGTATAGTTTCTATATGCATTCTAAAATGTATCAATCTAGTATAAGAGAGTATCAATTGAGTATATGGGCACTGCAAGTGTATCAATATAGTATAAAAGTGTATTAATGTGGTATTAAAAAGTATCAATTGGTTATAGGGACTGCATGTGCTTGCATAGAATTTTCCCTTTTCTTTAAAAAAAAATGTATCAATATAGTATAAAAGTGTATCAATTTGGTATAAAAGTGTATCAATTGAGTATAAAGACTGCATGTGACCAATTGGGCCACATGACTAAAAAAAGGAATTAGTTTAGCCGACTGGATAGTCCATGTCCACCTTTTCAAATGTGGACCATTTTTTAAAAAAATGGATAGCCCATGTTCTTTTTCCTTAAAAAAATGGCACTGGGCTCGTGCTGACATGAGACTTTGTGGCTAGTATATATGTACATATTAAAAAGGGAAAAAGAAACTCTATAACACTTTTTAAAATAAATAACCCAAGTTTGAAAACTTTTCAAAAAATGGTCAGTCGAATATACTATTTTCGCTTTATAACCATTTCCTAATTTGGGTCATTTTGACCTACGTAATTCATATACAGTCCATATACAATACTGATACAGTCTATATACAATACTGATAGAATATTCAACTTGGGCAATTCGGCCCTTTTAAAAATATTTTAATTTTTTTTTTTGCTATAAATTTTTTAACTGATCAAATATTCTGGTTTTTTTTTATTGTTTAGAAATAATAAATAAATTATATAAAAATAATATAATTGTTAAATAGAATATGTATCTATATAAGATATATGTATAGAAATTGTATAGTTCTATCAAATATGTATATGTATAAAATATATAGAAAGTGTATGAAAATTATATAATTGTTGTATAAAATGTGTAAAAAAATATATTGTTGTTGTATAAATTGTGTATCAAAACTATATAATTTTCGTATAGAATATTTATATGTATAAGATTTGTATAGAAACTGTATAGAAGGTGTGTAGAAACGGTATAGAACAAGCCAGCAAATTGAAACGGCTAGAAAGTGGAATTTAAATTTCATGATCATTTTCATAGAAATAGTTTAATTCGAAGTGTCGTTTCTGTCCTTTTGATACGGGAAAGACAGCGGAACAACGAAACACACTCCAAATCAATCCACTAATCTTAAGGATTCGAGGACCAAGATGGAGACCACACTCGGATTCTCTACCAACAACAAGAATACAAGATACAAGGGTGTATTTCAACCCCAAAACAACTATAAAATGTGATGAACAATATGAACAATAATAACACAAGTTTTAGATTCAATAAATGACCCAAAACAGTCCACTACACAAGATAACAACAACAAAAGTAAATGATAGATAGTGAGACCAAGATTATTACAAGATTAAGAACTAAAGAGTGTATTAAACTCAAATCCCCCTAATGAATGTAATAATCAAAACCACACTCTTACGGTGACCGCCAAGGGAATCAACTCACCTCAAGATCCACCGTTTTCAAGCAAAGAACAATGTTAGCTTTTTCAAGCCCTATACTAAAACTACACTAAGTTGGTCTACTCTCAAGAGATAGTATTTTAAGTGTTTCAATATTTCATCTTTCATAAACTAAAAGAAAAGACTTAAAATCACCTATTTATAGTGTATTACAAAAGAAAACAAAAAGACCACTTTGCCCTTAATGAAAGGAGCGGCCATGGTGCGTAAATACACCATGTGTAATGTCCAAAATACCCTTATTACATCTAAGAAACCTTCCACACACGGGATTGCTTTAAATCATGCTCAAAACGGATATTCCTTGCACATCCTTATGCTCTCGGGGTGACCATTTCTTGAGCCTTTAGGTGTTGGCCTCCAAAGATGCCATCAAAAGCTAAAGTGTCCATTTGACTTGTATCATCTTCTCCTCCTTGAAAAGGATTCGACCTGGAATCCATACCCTGCAAAACAAGAGAAAAGACAAACAAGCACAACTTCCTCATGGCATGAGGGTTAGAGTTAGCACAATAATAAACATCATCATGCTAAGGCGGGACATACTTGAAATATAACCACGAATCTGTTGTGTTAGTCATGAAAAGCTTAGCAAAAACATCACAAAGGGCATGGTTATAACAAGTATCAAGAGATAAAGAAACTACAAAGGACTCAATGGTATTCCAAAGTCTAAAGGGTAATGCTTCCCGTAACTTAGGGACCATAAAGCATAATTATTTCATTACCTCTTCAAGCGACCTCATTGAAAGTGGTGCCATAACACACATGGCATAGTCATTAAAACAAATGGGCCAACCAATAAGTGTCTTACCCCTACATATTATGAATCCAAAACTAGCATGGAGGTCATCATAGGCAAAGAAGTAGTATAGGAAAGAAACAAGTGCAAAGGTATACACGGGTGGACACACCGTATTTAAGCACATAACCATTCTTTCCTCAAAACAAATAGGCAACTTGGCATCCTCAAGTCGGTATTCATGCAATGTAAGCACAAGTGTGTCAAGCAAGGATGCACATTTAGAAACATTACCTCAAGGAGTCAATGACACCTTTGCCCTCGGGTTTTCAAGAAGGACTACACATTCCTTACCCTTAAGAGTACTCTCATCTTTCAAAAAGAGATTTTCATCTTTAGGAGGAATGTTTTCACACCATAGTGGATTAGCATATCGGTTATGGCTTCCAAGGCAAGCTATACTATCATTTCACCACTAGGTAACAAGACATTATACCTAAAGAGAGCATGATCTATCCCGCGGGCGAATTTGGAACAAGTAAGTTCACTCTCTAAAAGTTCATTATCAAGTTTTAAAGATGCCTTAAGCACATGATTATCCTTATGACATAAACAAATATTAGAATCAAAGGGCAAGCTCACGGGTTCACTCTTATTCCTTTTATCAACATTTTCAACATCAGCATACACTTGGGGTTCATTAATCACATCATACACATCCTCAAGTGGTGGGCAATTTTCACACATAAGTTGATCAATACAAATTTCACAAGATAATGTACTTGCATTCAGCACAATGGTTTCAACACTAGGTGGACATAAATCGATCTTACAAGAAGAGTCGATTCGGTCATCAATAGGATCAACTAGTGTATCCACACTCATAACATGTACATCATCGTCAAGTGGCAAAGAAACAATAGACTCACATATAGGCAAGCTACAACTCACACTCAATGGGTTACTAGCCACACAATTATCATTCGCATGCACAAAAGTGTAAGAGTTAGCTATTTTACCTTGAAGTCCTTGAGTAGATTCTTATTTGTCATGGTATGAAGGCCCTCCACAAGTTTGGGCAGCAACTTTCCTTTGGCATTGTTCTCCGTCGCTTGCCATGTTGGTACCTACACAAATTTCCTTAGAAATAGAAGGACAACCAATGTTAGCACAGTTTGGTGGTAAACTCCTCACTTCGCTCACTAGAACCTCTTTTTTTTTTTTCACTCTCGGATTACCAGCTTTCACTCTCTTACTCCTCTCAATATTTTGTCTCTCATAATAATTTAGATTGGAATATGTAAGCATTTCTCTTCGCGGCTTAGGCAGTAAGTAAGTCAGAAGGCGATTCCCCCATTGGTCTCTTACAACATTAGGCCAATTTTGCACGTTAGGAACTTGATGTCGTGCAAACCAATCGGCACCTAAGTATACATGACCGTAGGACAAGGAAAGAACATCGCACCACACCTTCTCATGGTATTCATATTAGGAGAAGACAACTTTTACCCTCTCGGTAACCTTAAACCCGTCCAAGAAGTATGAAATAAGTAAAGGCTCGCAAAACAACCCCAAGTAGTCAACCGTGGATGAAACGATGTAGTTTTTATAGGACCTATAATTTAATACAGTGAGGCAACCCGGTATCCCACAAATGGTAACCTTTTCAGAGTGTACACTCCTTCTCGGATCAACATTGTAAAGTATACGAGTACCCCTAGATTTTTGAGATACATACCCTCTTCTTCTCATTGAACAACCTCCACTGCAGCTAGTATAATCATTCACACTATATCGACCTTGATAAGAAGTACTACAAGGTGGAGAATATGAATCTTCACACTCCTCACGTGTACTGTCATCATAGTTCTCATTAGCTTTGCAAACGAAAGGGTTATACCTAACATCAAATCTAGGTTCGGAGTGAGAGTTGTAAGACTCCTCACATGCCCCAACGTTATCATAAGATCCATCACGAGGTCCTACATCATCTCCAAAGTTACCATAAGCACTAGGCACTTCATTCACCTCATTTTCTCCTTCAAAATAGTAACTTTCAAATCTTTCCAAGTTTCGATCATGACTATTTTCATAGCCTCCGCAATCGTCCTCATCTTCGTAGCCATAAAACCCCTCACTACAATCATAGTCTCCCATATTATAGTCACATTAATCCCCAGCTATCGAAGATATGTTCCCCTTACATCACTTTTTAAACCTACAAAATGAACAACAAGATTAGTAGTAAAAGCTCCTCACCAACACTCGTATTCACTCAATTTTGTGATATTCGCAATTGGAGCGGCGAATATTGAAAGTTGTTTATACTCCGGTAGTCAATAAGATGTCAATTCTACTTGGCGGTCAGAATGGATTCTTGTTTGACCGACTCAAGACACAACAAACGGAATTCACTTACGAACTTGAAACAAGAATTTTCTACGAGTTAAAAACAAGAAAAGCACATAACAAACGCCAAACACGAATGAACGAACATAAAGACTAACTAACAATCTAGTAGATGAGTACTAGTTTGCCGATTAGTATTGGAACCAACGAAATTGAAACTAAGGAACAACAAAGGAAACTATGAAATCTGAAATTTGAGCCAAAATTTGATTTTTGAACAGTAACTTGATGACGTGGCAGCCACGTATTGGTTATAGTTTCTACAATTTTTATTTTCCAAAGTCTAAGTCTTGACCAATTTTAGTTTGGATTGGTGGAATTTGTTTTAAGGAGGGAAGAATAAGTCTTGGAGCCTTTTTTTCAAGTTTCAAATTTCAAGACTTGACTTTTGTAGTACTTTTTCTTTAAACATGGACCCTTGTTTCATGGGAAAGTGGTTGAGAAGTGATGTAAAGTCTTTAGTGTGTAGGAAAAGTCTTTGAGTCACAAGTACTACACATTGAAACTTAGATCTATGTCTTGCAAGACTAACACAATACACACTCTTTTTCTTCAACTTCTAATATCAACAACTACTTTCTTTGTCAACAATATATGGAGATAGTGAAGAACACCAAGAACATAAACTTTGAGTCTTGAAGTTCTAAGGTTCAAGTTGGACCTCCCAAACAACAACAACAACTTCCCAAGCTTAAATTCCACAACACAATCTCCACAATACACGTTCAAAACTTAAACTAACAACATATCACACGTTCAAGTCTTGAACCCGCAACAATAATACCAACAACAATCGGCCACACGTTGTTCACATTAACAACGTAAACATTTCAAACTCAAATCTAAGATATAGACTCAATGTGTTAGTGAGGAACAAAACTAACACTTAGAGACAACAAAGACAAGTAAAAATATTGGCCAATACACAACAAAAACGCAATTTTCGGACAAGAACACTAAATGGACAGATTGTTTTTTTGTTTTTTGGAATTTCCAGTTTTTCAATAGTTTTTTTTAATTTTCCACCAAGGGAGCCCAATATTGGTGTTGGAGGAACAAAACCAAAGATGGCTCTGATACCAAATGATACGGGAAATACCAAATGATACGGGAAAGATAGCGGAAACACGAAACACACTCCAAATCAGTCCACTAATCTTAAGGATTCGAGGACCAAGATGGAGACCACAGTCGGATTCGCTGCCAACAACAAGAATACAAGATACAAGGGTGTATTTCAACACCAAAACAACTATAAAACGTGCTGAACAATATGAACAACAATAACACAAGTTTTGGATTCAATAAATGACCCAAAACAGTCCACTACACAAGATAACAACAACAAAAATAAAGGATAGATAGTGAGACCAAGATTATTACAAGATTAAGAACTAAAGAGTGTATTAAACTCAAAACTCCCTAATAAATGTAATAATCAAAACCACACTCTTACGGTGACTGCCAAGGGAATCAACTCACCTCAAGATCCATCGTTTTCAAGCAAAAAACAATGTTAGCTTTTTCAAGCCCTATACTAAAACTACACTAAATTGGTCTACTCTCAAGATAGAGGATTTTAAGTGTCTCAATAGTTCATCTTTCATCAACTAAAAGAGAAGACTTAAAATCACCTATTTATAATGTATTACAAAAGAAGACAAAAAGACCACTTTGCCCTTAATGGAAAGAGCGGCCATGGTGCATAAATACACCATGGGTAATGTCCAAGATACCCTTATTACATCCAAGAAACCTTTCACACACGAGATTGCTTTAAATCATGCTCAAAAGGGCTTTTCTTGCATATCCTTGTGCTCTCGGGGTGATCAAGTCTTGAATCTTTAGGTGTTGGCTTCCAAAGATGCCATCAAAAGTTAAAGTGTCCATTTGACTTGTATCACCTTTCCCCTATTAAAAATTCTTTAAAAGAAAAAACTAATTAACAAAGTGAGAAAAATAAACGGAAAAGGTATGAATATACCCTCAAACTTTAATAAATGGTACAAATATACCCTCTGTCATACTCTAAGTATAAAAATACCCTTGCCGTTAATGAAGAGGTGTATGTATATCCCTGAACTTTAATAAATGGTACATGTATACCCTCTGTCAAAGAAAAGTTACATGTATACCCCTGAACTTTGATAAATGGTACAGATATATCATCCGTCATACTTTAGGTACAAATATTCCTCTACCGTTAATGAAAAGGTACGTATATACCTTTCTCACTAACGGTAGGACACATGTCACAATCTTGTTCATTTGCCCTTTTGCAATTTAATTTATCCCCATCCTACCCGAAAATAACTCTAATTTAACCTACAAACCGATTCAAATGTATGACGAAAGGTATATCTGTACCATTTATCAAAGTTTAGAGGATATATTTGTACCTAATGTATAACGGAGTGTATATTTGTACCATTTATCAAAGTTCAGGGGTATATATGTACCTTTTCATTAATGGCAAGGGTATATTTATACTTAAAGTATGACGGAAGGTATATCTATACCATTTATCAAAGTTCAAGGATATATTCGTACCTTTAACAACAAAAGCTTGACGCACTATACATCAAACTACATGTATTAATTTGACATATGTTCCTGCATATTTTAAAAAGAGATGCCTCTAAATAAAACCAAAACTTATTTTGTACCAAATATTCATGTCAAATTAACAGATGCATGATTTATACTTACATAAAAATTCTCTAACTTAATTGTAATTGTTTACAACTTTTGATCTTATTATCACTTAATCGTGATAAATTTATACAATTTCATATAAATAAATTGAGCTTATATATTTGTACCCTAAAAATAGTGCAACTAACAATAAAGTAACTTGATCAAGAAGTACTATTTTTTGTCTTAAAATCCTAAATCCAAATTATCAAAAATTAGAAGTTTATCATCTTCAATATCGAAAGCTTAAGCTTAATTAGGGAAAAGTGGTAATCTTAGTTGATGACGACAATAAAAATATATGTAGTAAAATTTTATAAGTGCGATTAATAGTAGGTAACCCCGATAAGACACAATTGCATATTTCATGCCTAGAAATGATGACAAAAGCTCCTTTATCAAATAAATTATATTCCAAGTTCTATGTTTGTACCAAATCATGTTAAAAGATAATGTACTTGATGGATGTTGTCCACATAATATAATTTGAATTTAATTTTGAATGTGATTATTGTTTTTTTTTAAAAGTAGGGTCTTGATGCATGAACCTACTGTAACTATCAAGGAGTTCAAGATTAAGGCTACATGTTCATCTATTTTTTAAAAGGCTAGGAATATTTTTTCCACAGTTTAACTTTTTCTATGCTCACTAAATTAATTTCCACAAACTTGGCCTGAGCCTGGATTCTATATCCTTGTCCCGATTGCGATCCTCGATTCTTTATTAGTCATGAAAAAATTTACTTAATTCAACATAAATTTCATATTTCTAATCTGATCGTTCCTCCATTCTGAACCAACATCACTTAAATTTCCCCTAAAGTACTAACCTTGTCTTAGCCTGGGTCTTGGATTCTATATCTTTGTCCTGATTGTGGTCCTCGATTCTTTATTAGGAGTGAAAAAATCCACTTAATTCAACATGAATTTCATATTCCTAAACTGATCGTTCTTCCATTCTGAACCAGCGTCACTTAAATTTCTCCTAAAGTACTAACCTTGTCTTAGTCTGGGTCTTGGAATCTATATTCTTGACCCCATTGTCCTATGCACCCAGATCAATGGTCCTCCTCCACTTGTTGCAAACCATGTCTACTTAATTTTTTTTCAAATTAACATTATCTTAGTTGAATCTTATATCCTTGTCCTGATTGTTGTCCTTTATATCCCAGATCAACAATCCTCCTCCACTTGTCGTGGACCATGCCCACTTAAATGTTTTCCAAATTAGAACTTAGCCGAGAACCCATATTTTGGCCTTGACCACCCCAGGTTAGACTAGCGGTCCTCCTTTAGTTGTTGTGGACTCGTCCATATAATAGGTGGTTATTCCATTCAAATTATCATTCATATTTTATTTTCTTTAATTTTCTGTTTAAACTATATGCACAAACAACATAATAATTAACAAGTATGTATATAATTAACCTATTTATCATATAATTCTTTTTAAAAAATTATACTTCAATTAAAACTAATTAGTAAATTAATGAAGATTAACAATTAGCTAGGGCATACTCCTAGCTATTATAGTACTTATAAAGAATCTTCACAACTTTGACAACCATTAAATTCTTAAAAGTTTATCAAATGTGGCAAATGGAGGTTAAAATATATCCCTTTTTTTTTACCATAAAAGGTAAAGGGTGAAACTTTCCACATTTTTTGATGTAACACAGTAGTAGTTAGTACCATCATCCAACCACTTTCTCTCTCTTTTCCTCTCTAGGTTTTAATTGGTGGAGCTATCTAATAATATCTTCCAACAACTAATTAAAAAAAAATTTCTCCTCTTTTTTTTCTTCCCAAGAACAACAAGTGAACAGTGTTTATTCGATCTCAAAATTAGGTTTGCACATTTATACTCAATTATTGGTCTATTTTTCATGGATTTTCTAACTAGATCTAAAGTTTCCTTTTTAATTTCTTCCCTCTTTTAGGGTTTGTTGTTATTATTCTAATTATTGTTATTTTTGTGTGTAGGTAGTACTAGTAGTAGTTTCTTGAAGCATCTAGTACTACAGCACAATTAATATCTTCTGTAATTCAGGTACGATTACTTATTGTATAATTCATTGAGAAAATGTTCGGTGGCTATTTCAACGTATATTTTGATTGAATCAGTGAGAAAAAAAATAATTATATTTTCACGCGAAAATAATTTAATTTTTTTTTTTAGTGTTTTAATGAAAATCTGTTTCTATCATGTGTTCTTTTAGTGAGCTGATTGCGGTGGAAAAAGCCTCTGTTTCTAACAGTGTTTTGTATATATATTCACAAAATGGAGTGGATTTAGTTGATGTATATACACTACTTGCTTGCTTATAGTGTATGATTTTTATATTTATTTTTGTTAATTAAGAATGGCAAGAGAGAAGATAAAGATAAAGAAGATAGATAATATAACAGCAAGACAAGTGACATTTTCAAAGAGGAGAAGAGGGCTTTTCAAGAAAGCTGAGGAGCTTTCTGTTCTTTGTGATGCTGATGTTGCTCTCGTTATTTTCTCTTCTACTGGAAAGCTTTTTGAATTTGCTAGCTCCAGGTAATCATTTATTTATTAATTTTCTCACCTTTTTCTAATTTTGAACTATAAGTTCACTAAGAATGCCTTTACATAAAATCAAAGTGATATTTGATCTATCGACACATTGTAATTTGAATATTATCAGATATTTGGGCTGCTCTCATTATTTTTCTCTGTCACTTTGCAAGCTAATTAATAAGGTGTCAGGAATACCTTTGGTCTCAAATTAAACATACTTAGAGTGTCTCAAAATGATTTTTATTGTCATGTCAAATATAAAGTGCATTCTTTCAGAAATATACTTAAAAGAAACTATAACAAACAAACCGAAACGGTGAGTACCAGATATATACTATTTGAGTTGCAATTTATTTGTCTTATTTTTTTTTATTATATAGTATGTTAAAAAAATGGTACATTTTATATTTGGTAACTCTTTATATCTAATATCCTACCTGAATTAGAGGTAAGGTCTTTGTACACGTTACCTTTTTCACATCTCATTTTATTGAAATATATTGGCTATGTTGTTAATGTTTACACCCAATAGCCTCTATGGCACTATTGAAGACCACCATACTCAAACAACGTTTTAGTACACATTATTAGATTATTAGTTTAACATCATAGGTTTCAATTTTTTTCCTTAAATTTCGTGTCAAGTTAAATAAGGATAGAAGAATTGAAACGAACAGAGTAGTATCTAATATCAAAATTATTTTATATGTACACATAATTTATGTTAAATTTCATGGCTTTTTGCACTTTTACTTCTTCATTTTTTAAAATCTTTCTGTGAAAATTTTAGCTCCATTATTGATAAAACCATACATTATCCATACCTCATGAGTTATATATAATCTTATCATCTTAACAACATTTTAACATATGTAACAGCAACAACATAATATCCGGTCGATACTCAAACCTTACCCCTATTTCATAGGACAGAGAAACTATTTCCGATTGAAATACAGACATGTCTGGTTAATTGTGAACAGGTGCAAAGAGGGGTATTTCTACCATGGCAAAGACACAAACTCTAGTTCCTCAAACAAGAAAACCTCGTGTCTCACACTTAATTAGCTTTTGTAATTAACTATGGTTTTGTCTTTAAATAATCGTTAATTAATTGTAAACCCTAGGAAATATTTGTGTCTTTGATCATCTAGATAGTTCCTTTTTAACATAAAGTACACACTTCTTTCATCTGGTCATATTTTGCTTTTTGATAATCAAATTTTGTGATCTTTCCTTAATATTTTAAAATGTATTTTTTTAATCATACTGTGTATCGTCACGATACAAGTTACAATTTGTAGTAGACTCTTCGTATAATTTTTGAATATCTAACTTTAATTTTAAAGTATGGAGTTAATCAACTCTAATTTAACTTGAAAATTAGTTAAATTGACTTTAAATAAGGAAACATGATAATTAATTTGAGACAAAAGGGTAGTAGTGTGAGTATTTATTTAGCTACTATATCTTCACTTCTCTCCTTTTCTCCTTAAGTTTCGAAACTAAATCTTTTTTTAATATTTTAACATATAATAAAATATTTGGTGTATTCCCACTAAAGGGGGCATTTTTCATATTTTGAGGTAGACAGACTATCCCCAATAGACCCCGATTCAAGATAACAAGGTGTACATATTTAAGTTATTAATATATTGACTATGTACATCTTTTTACACCATCACTAAATTTTAATTTGTAATAGTGGTAGGTCAGTTGCAAGTTTTTTCTTTTTTTAGATTTTAAGTTTTGTGCATTGACAGGGCATAAAATATTTTGCATTATCAGGTAAACTTGATCTGCTATTGTAGGTTATTCATTTTTTTTACTTAAAAATTGAAAAAGAAATAATTTAATAACGTGCAATAGCAAATTAAGTTTATTTAAGAGTATAAAATATTTTATATTCTAATAATGTACGAAACTTAAATTTATTTTTTATCAAATAATTTATTGGAATCAGCCAGTAAGTGACGTGTAATAATCGAGTGCATAGCTTTGATTTTACTCAAGACATCTAATTTATAACCTACTATAAATTTGGTGTCAGTAGCTGTTCTTCAGTCAAATGGTTGTAATTACATCAGTCATTTTATTTACTGGCTAGCTAAGACAAGATAGGACAGGTTTATTACTACAAAATAGTTCTATGTCTTTTGGCAAATGGGAGGGCCACAATAAAGGGTTTCCCAATTTGGAATTACTTCCCAATTCTGATTTGATCTTACCCTTAAACTAGGAATAGGTAGAATGTGTCAAAATATTACTATGTGGCATGAAAAATTAGAATTAAAGAATTGACAAAAAATTAAATATATTGTATTAAGCAAACTAAAAAGAAATATATGAAAATTAAAATTGAGAGAGGAACTAATAATGTTTTATTAGACTTCTTAAAGCTGTAATTACCATTATGATTGTTAATGAAGAATGCTAACTATCCTTTTTTGTTTACTAGCTCTTGTTCATATTATATGGTATTTTTAGTTTGGTCCTAGCTAGCCTTCAAGAATTTCTGTCATCACTAGAAAATAATTTGGTTTCTTTATAGTATATATCTTTGACATCCTTATCTCATGAATTAGTGGTTGAATTAGGTTTAAAATCTTTTTTTTTTTTTAATCATGGTACCAAAATCAAATCTATCCAAATTCCTTATGTTTTTTTCTAATGTTAGGCCCCTATTATTCTAAATACAATGTACAAAAATGGGTTAACACTTTAATTAATTAAGTAGATAATTGATCTTATATTTTTTTACATGAATGCAGCATGAATGATATCCTTGGAAAATATAAGTTGCAGACATCTAGCCATGAGAAAGTTGACCAACCCTCCCTTGACTTACAGGTAATATTCATCCACAATCCATTGACATTTATTTAATTAATTAAAAAATAAGTGCATCTTTATTATGTTCACAAATTTATTTCTTTTGTTCCTGAATCAAATCCTTAATAAATTTATCCTATGATATCAATTTCGGTAACTAGCATTGGATGTTTATATCAAATCAACCAAGTTATAAATTATCTTAATTAACTAGAGTGAACTACATATCACTGACATAGCTCAAGTGAAACTACCCATCTTAAGATATAAATAAAGGTAAAATGGTAAAAGAAATACAACAAATAATTTAAGAATATAAACTATGATTTAGTGATAAATAAATATGTAAAATATACATGTCTTGCATACATTAGTTAGTTTGACATAAACACTCTAAAGTAGATTAAATTTTTAGTGAATATTAAGCAGTCTATTAATTTGCATGCACATTCTACTAATTAAACTTTATGTTGCTTATATAATAATTTTGTAGCTAGAGAATAGCCTCAACATGAGATTAAGCAAGCAGGTAGCTGATAAAACTCGTGAGCTCAGGTACCTATAATTCTCTCTTTTAATAATTTTGTTCGCGTGAGCTTGCGCACACACTCAACTTTTAAGAACTATATATCACGAGTATCGAGTAATTCTACTAATCAAAACTTAGGTATATGGAAGAAAGGTTTACCTTGCAATATTTGTTAGTTTATAGATTTGAGTGTTGTCTTTGTTCCAGTTGAGCACATGAACACATGAGAAAGTGTTCATATATTAAACACTTACTGTTCGAATTTCGGGAAAAAAAATTGGCGTGTGTTCTAAAGTGTTTGTTGAGTAATTAGGTTAACCATATAAAATATGTCATCGATCCCTTGATGATGGTATACACATCAGCCTCAATAGAAACAACTGTGGAGTTTTACATAAATGTTGATGCTAATTATAATGCATATAACTAATGGGATAGCATATTTTGAATGATCAACTTATCTACGTAGCAGACACTCGAAAACACACATTTTTTTTTCCAAAATTACAAATTGATATTTGTGCGTGTATGTATATACATCAGGCAGTTGAGAGGTGAGGAACTTGAAGGATTGAGTTTAGAAGAACTACAACAAATTGAGAAAAAACTTGAAGCTGGATTCAGTCGTGTGCTTGAGATTAAGGTTTCATATTATCTATCATAATTATTTTATGTTAATTAAATAACTTCTAAAATCCACTAATCTTTTTTATTTTCTTCCAATTTCAGGGTACAAGAATTATGGATGAAATTTCCAACCTTCAAAGAAAGGTTTGTAGTATACCTTATTAAGTAATTAATTAGCATAGATAAACCCATCTTTTTGACTTAAAAGGGACAAACGGATGCACAAAGTATCCCGTGTTTGATCAAGCATCAAGGGTTATTATCTTCTTAGCTCAAACTCGTGATCTATTGGTCACACACACTATCAGAAAATTGCTAATTTTCTACGTCAGAATTTGACTCGTTGATAGGATTGTCTATGGAAAACCCATCTTTTTGACTTAAAAGGGATAAATGGGTGCACAAAGTATTCCGTGTTTGAGCAAGCATCAAGGGTTATTAACTTCATGGTTCAAACTCGTGATCTGTTGGTCACACACACTACCAGAAAATCGCTAATTTTCTACAGACGTCCCATCAGAATTTGACTCGTCTATAGGATTGTCGATGGAAAAACCATGAAAACGTTACCCGACTAGACAATTTTCTGAAAATAATTATCCGTTGCTCCAAGAATCCCCTTTAAAAAACGTTTCTTGACTAATCCTTTTGTTCTTTTACCATTTTTTGACTTTGGAATCTTTACAGGGTGCTGAGCTGATGGAAGAAAACAAACAATTGAAACAAAAAGTAAAATCCCCTAGCTAGGAATTAGTATCTTTTATGTACAATTTAATTTTTTTTTATTAGTAGAATTAATTAAATAAAGTGATTATCATATTCTAATGGTGCTACTATATTTTTAATTAGATGGAAATGATGAGGGAAGGAAAGTTGCCCTTATTGACAGACATGGATTGCATGGTGATGGAAGAAGGCCAATCATCTGATTCTATAATTACAACTAATAATGTGTGCAGTAGTAATAGTGGTCCTCCTCCTGAAGATGATTCCTCAAATGCTTCTTTGAAGTTAGGGTAAGTTTGCTTATAATACTCCCTTTTGGTTCACTTTTACTTTGTCACAATCAATTTAAATAATCTTGAGAATTAAATTCAATTAGATTAATGTGATGAAAAGAAATATCTTAAAACACTAGGTGATTCTTCAATTCCCATTTGTCCCAGTTTTGGTGGACAGGGTTACTTGATATCTGTTGCTGGTGGGAGGTGGGAGGTGGCAGGTATCTCGTGAATTTATTTGAGGTGTGCGAAAACTGACCCGAATACCGCGGTTATAAAAAAAAAGAAATATATCTTAAAATTTAGGTAAAAGTCCATACAGTTTTAACGTGACAAGTAAAAGTCAATTCTTTAATTTTTATAGAAATGATTCAACTATTTTATACACGGACAACATAAAGAATTTTTCTACTATCACTTAATTACTTAATTTGATTCAGTGGAAATCCATCATCAGAAAATTGCATTTTATTTACTTGATCACTATCACCAATTTATGTTATATGCAGTTGTAACAATGGTCCTGCTGTTGAAGATGATTGCTCAATTACATCTTTGAAGCTAGGGTAAGCTTGGCTTATATTCTTCACAGAAATAATATGCCTACATATGATTTTTTTTTTCTTTTTTAGGAAAAAAAGGTGTGAAATATATCTAAACTTAGACGAAATTTATTGTGACACGCAGCGAAATTTGTTGTAACATGTCTCAACTTTGCAGGGGTCTTATGATCTCCTCAATTATTTATTATTGTATTTTTGTGGCATATATTTGTCCAACTGGATCATTGCGTGAATACAGTACACTGAGCGCATAAGGGTCCGAAGTGGTCCAGCTGGACAAATATATGCCATAAAAATATAATAATAAATAGTTGATGGGGGATTAAGACGTATTACAGTAAATTTTCCTTTAGTTTAAGTATATTTTTTACCTTTTCCCTGTGTTTTGTAATCCTTATTAATTTTGGGTGTCCAATAAAATATGCATTAAATTATCAGGCTACCATTCAGCTAGCAAACTCGAAGGAGGAAACTCAAAATTGTACTAATAATTTGTAGATGAAGACACTTCATGCAATGAGTGGTGGACTATGTTGGAATTATCATTGCTTGTACTATGTATTATGTAATATTAAGTAAGGACAAAAATGCAAATGAATTAACGGTTTCATTTTGGGTCTTGTTTGGAGCGATATATAGTGTAGCTTATGAGTTAATGTGAGTTCAATAATTTTGTCCTAATCTTGTATATGTATCAAGAAATTTATGAATATTTGACTGTATACTCAATTACTATTATATATTAAGTTTGCTTGTTAACACATGAGCTTTAAGTTTTGAATTTGCATTTCTTGGATTTGTAGCTATCTGAACTACTCTTGTCATTGTTTCTTTTTCTCCTTTTCTCTACGTTATAATTAAAAAAGGGAAAAAGAGCTTAAAATATCTTTTAATTATGTAAAATAATGTAAAAATATTTTCGTCTATTTATTGAGCTTAAAATATCCTTCTCGTTTACATATTGGGCCTAAAATGTCTTTCACATCTACTTATTGGGACAATTTTGTCCTTTTATTTAACAAATCTCAATTAATTAATGACGTGTCTTTTTTTTAATTGATCAACTACTAATTAATTAAAATAATTAATCCGTCGTGTGTTGAGTTGCAATTTCTTGGATATAATACCCATTCAAATTGAAAAGTACAAACTTGTAATCGAGTGACTTTTTGTTGAAATTATGCTTAATTGTTCTTTATTTTTCAAATCGTAATTTATCTTTTAAAATGTCGAACTCAATTTAGAACTTATAAATATCATTTCAAAAGGATAGGGGAGACAATGATTAATAAATACCAAGTGAAAAAATGGAAATTGCTAAATTACTAGTATTAGAAACTTGAAAGAAAGATATTTAAGTACTTAATATCCATGCTAATAATCAATATCATCTCATAGTCAGTAGCTGTTTTTCTTTTTTATGTTCTTTGATTGGTTAGTATTCCTAAATCATGTACTTTTAGTGATAATCTGGATTGTTGAAGTTCACACAATTTTTGTGCTAGTTAATATGTCATTTGGAATTAATAAGCTATGGTCTTGCTCTTTGTTGGAAAAGACTTTCCTATTGGAATTAGCTATTGTCTTGCACTCTTCATGACTTGGATTTTAAAGTTTGTCTCCTTTTAGAAATTGTAAACTTTTAGAAGAGCAATATGATCTCCCACGTTTCTCGTATGACTTAGACCTAGAAGGAAAATGAATACTTGACTCAAAAATTAAAATAATATTAATCAACCTGCATTTTGATTTGGGATCGGTCTATGCTTTCATTGAGAAAGGCACAGAAGAAGAGAGAAAAATGGAGAAAAGAGATTATTGACTTGGGGTTTTATTTTTAAGGTTATACAGTTCGGGTAGGGCGGATTATTAGCGAATCAGGTTATTAGGTTTGGACGGGTTGAAATTTTAGAGGGGATTAATTATTTTAATTAATTATTAGTTGGTAAATTAAAAAAAGACACGTTATTAATGAATTGACGCATGTTAAATGAAAGAGCAAAACAATCCCAACATGCAGGTGAAAAGGGCATTTTAGGCACAACAAATAGATGAGAAGGATATTTTAGGCCCACTAGGTAGACGAAAAATATTTTTACACCATTTCACATAATTAACGGGCATTTTAGGCCCTTTTTCGATTAAAAAATAATAACTCTAAATTTAAGAGTACAACAAAAATTCTTTGACCGTATTTAAGTGATAAATATTTGGGGAAAGTATATTCATGCCTCACGAAAGCAAATTATTTACAACTAAATATTTTCTTTTATAAAATAGAGAAAAGACATCAAAATACACCCAAAATGTACTTTAGCACTTTAACTTTACGGATAATTCGAACTTCCAAATGAATTTTATACCACCATAAAATTATCATACCACTCTCATTACGAAAAGTACATTACACACGCGCCACATTGAAGATACGTAAATAAATTACTTTTTTTTTTTTGGAACATAATCCCCCCCCCCCTCCTGGCACCACCTCAAATCTTTTCTTCTTCAACCCCACCCTAAACCCCTTATTTTCTTGATCAAAACCCATCTTTCCTCCCTACCCATCCCCCCTGAATTATAGATTTAAAAAATGCGAACTTGTTTTTGTCAAATTTGAAGTAGCTACCATTTTTGAGAGAATTTTTATTCAATTTAATTCATTTTTTGCAATTTTCTTCTTCGGTTCAATCACAATACGAATTTATCCGTATTTTTTATATGGGTATTTTCAATTTGTTCGATCGTAATAAGAATCTGACAATTATGTAGTTAATTCAACTACTAAGAAAAACTTATTTTGATGGAATAAATTTAATTTCTTGAAGATTTTTGTTTGACCTTATTGCAAAAATCCACATGAAAATATTTTGATATATATTTAATTAGAGATGGTTGATGGGTAGTAGTAAATAAATTAAAAAAAATAGAGGAAGGAGAAGATAGGGGGTGGTGGGGTGTGAGGAAGAAGAAGGACACAAAAGTTGGTGGCTGAAAATTTAAAAATGGACCCTACTTTTTAAATTTTTTTTTTTGCCATTTACAACGAACTTAAAATTTTTTGCCACATCAGCTATTAGAGTTGTATAAAATTAACTTGAAAATTATCTAGGAAAAAATAATTATCAATAATGTTAAAGTGTCAAAGTGAGTTTAGGAGTGTTTTGACATTTTTTCTCAATAAAATGCCCCCTAACTAGTTACATAAAATGTCCCTCCCTTGTAGCTCCAAGAATTGTCGTGACATCGTACATCTTAATTTACAAAATCTTCGATGACTCATGCCTTATAGGCAAGAATCAACCCCAACAAATTAAAAAGATGGGGGAAAAGAAGCACTAGGAAAGCATAAGCTAATTCTACCAACCGTTTTTTTTTATAGAATTTGATGGAGGTAAGAGATTCTCCTATTTTCAAATCAAACAATGAAGCGCAATCTAAATTATCCAATTCATATTAATTACTGTCACGATCCAATTTTTCAAGTCGTGATGGCGCCTACTTTAACCCACCAGTAGGCAAGCCAAGCCATAATCCGAAATAATAGGTAACGGGCTAACAAGCAAAGATCAAATAAAAGATCACGTATAATGACAACAACAACAATAATAAGTGAAAATCAAGAAGGGAGCATATATATTATATCCAAACGGGAGAAGGAAAAAGGACCAACTATACAAATGAATCCCTCTCAAAACCTGATAAGATCAGTACTAAAGCCACTACTAACAGGTACCTAGAATACTAGACAAAAATCTAAAATATACATAATATATACAAACAGTCTCGAATGCAAAAGACAAACTAAAGTAGATAAAGGAGGATCATCCTCGGACGACAGCAAACTCACCCTGCTCTGAATCAGTACTCGAAGGTAGGAATTACGTCAACATCAAATGCTAGTACCCGGATCTGCATCAGGACAACAGGTACTCAGTAGGCATCATCGGCCGACTGAGCTCAATATAGAAAAGGTATATCTACAATGTGAGGATGTAATCCAAGTCAACAGTAAACAGGGACAGAAAGGGTAAACAACTGTCAAGCTACGCCAATAATATAAAGGAATAAATGTAAGCGATACAAAAATAAATAATGCAGTAATGACAGACATATCAAACATAACCTAACTGGGGCCCCATAAGCCCGCTAGGCACACTGAAGAAGACAATTAACCCAACCGTACCCCCACAAGCCGATGGGACACACAAGTAATGAAAATAAACATAAATAATCTGTAACTGCGCTAATCCTAATAAATCATGATAGTCATCCAGATGTGCACCAGACTTGAATCGGCACCAATGGGTAGTCATGAGAGGTCAGACACCGGACTCGAATCGATAGTAATGGATAATAACAAGAAGACACGTGCCAAATTCGAACTGGACATAGTGGGTAATAACGATAGGCCACATATATATAACTCATAATCAAATGTTGGACTCTAACCGAAACTCAAAGGAACCACAACCATAATCAGATCCTGGACTTGAATCAGAACTCATAGTGACAATAATAATCAAATATCGGACTCGAACTGAAACTCATAGTAACAATAATAATCAAATGTTAGACTCGAACCGGAACTCATAGTAACCATACCCAACGGTAATGTTAAAATTCACAACATACCATAATAATATTAACGTCTAAATAATTATCCGCCAATTTTAATTAAAAAGGGATATATTCAAGATTTTGCAATTTAGTTTCACGTCTTAAAGTAATAGATGTTATATTATATTAAAAGATAATATTTCAATATTTACTAAAACGGGGTCCTAATTCGGAAAAATAAGGCATGCTAGATATTAAATGGTGCGCAACTATAAATACTCATCTAGAGCTAGCATAATAGTTTACAATTTTGGTAAATAAGCTCAATTTAAAAGTAGGATAAACCTAATCTACCTGAACATCAAAGGTATAATATCTTTTCGTAAAGCCTTCGAATAATATCTCACTAGAAATCAAACTTGAATAATTGATTAATTTATTGATTCTCCCTTTTTTTTTCCCGGCACCCACTGGATCATAAAGCCACAGACATAAAACAGAGAGTAGTAATTAGTGGAAAATGTTTCTCTTTCCTTTTTAACTTAAAGTTGACAAGAAGTTACAATTAACTTACTTCAATAATTTTGCCACACACACATCTTAAATACTGGCCACAAAGGAAACTTTAAGGCACAAGGTCATCCCTTCACTTCCACGTGGAAGTGGAGGTGCCACTAGTTGACTTTTAATTACTATATTATATAAATTCAGATATTATATAAACTTGTGATAAAATAATTATAATATTTTAAATATATCATAATTAATAGAAAAATATTTTTAATAAAATCTCTATTATGTAATAATAATATTTTAACATTTCTAAAATTACTATTTCTGCTTAAAATATTAATAAATCATAAAAGTCTATTACAAAGTGATATAAATATATCATCACTTAAAGAATTTTAGCAATATAAAAAATATTCTAGATGGGTACTAAATTATATTTTTATCAATGCCAAATTAAATTAAATAATCCACAATACATTTAGATAGTACTAAAATTATATGAAAATACAGGAAAATGATCGTAAGGGTCATTACAACATCCACTTCTAAAAGAACTTTTGTCTGCGAAAGTAAAAGATAAGGTCATATCTGAAGGCTAAAACAGGTTTGGATACTGGGCGCGCATATCATGCTCGATCTCCCAGGTAGCCTCCTCAACTGGACGGTGACGCCACATCAGTAGGTAGGCCACGGGACAGCCCAGGCTCCACCCGATTTTATATCCTCTTCGGTTCTTCGTGAGGCTCATAGCTCCAGATACTCTATTCATCCTGAAATAGCTAAGATGTATAGGAATTTGAGGCAGCATTACTGGTGGAGTGGTATGCGGAGAGATATAGCTGGGTTTGTGGCACGATTTCCTTGTTGGAGTAGATTTGGAGTCGTCAGTTCGAGGATAGCAAACTTCGTAGCATTCGAGAGAATATTTTAACATTTCTAAAATTACTATCTCCGCTTAAAATATTAATAAATCATAAATGTCTATTATAAAGTAATATAAATATATCATCACTTAAAGAATTTTACCAATATCGAAAATATTCTAGAAGGGTACTAAATTATATTTCTACCAATGCCAAATTAAACTAAATAATTCACGATACATTTAGATAATACTAAAATTATATGAAAATATAGGAAAATGATCGTAAGGTCATTACAATTACAAATCCTAAAGATCATGTTTAAGTAAGATCTACTAAAAAAAATACAATCATACAATAAAGTATAATACATTAAAAATAGAGAACTTACCGAAAGTTTATCCATCTTCCTTTCCCCGTCAAGAGAAGGAAAGATATGTTCAAAGAGAGAGAAGAGAAATGAAAAAATGAGCTTCAAAGGAGAGAAACGCGATCCAAAAGGGAAAAATTATACTTTTATTATGTAAATAAAGGAAGAACGGTCATTTAGTTAAAGTTCTTTTTGCGGGGGACAAAAATGTAAAGCTAGCCATGAAGGCCAAAAAATGGAAGTCACCGGGCCAAAAATTGAAAGTCACCCTTTTTTAGTGTTATTTATGTATGTAGTTGTCCCTTTCAGAGAAGCCCAAATACTTTAGCTCAATCAAGAACAGTTCAGCTCATAATCTTCAAAAATGAGTTAATCTAACAAATATCTTATTTATTTTTGTATTAAATTAAGATTTAATGAACACTGTTATTTTTTACACTGAATTTTTTTTTAATATTTATTGAAAAAATTGCAGTACATCTAATTCTTCAATAATGGAAGAATTAAAAAAATATTGTGGTAAAAAGATGAAATTTGTGATTATCTATGAAGGATTTTGAGGAAATATATGTGGAAAACGTATCGTGTAATTTATGAGAGAGAATAATTAAAAATTGAATTTTTTTAAAAGGGTAAGAAGAATAATAAATAAAGATATAATATTGAACAAATTTTACTCCTTTCATAATTATCCATATAGTTATTAAGGAGGAATTAAATACTAAATCCTAAAAAAAGGCAAAATGACCTTTTGGACCCCTGTACTATGTCGGTTTTGTAAGTTGGACACTTCTACTTACATGTTTGTCATCTGGACCCTTGAACCCATTAAAAAGCAACATTTTGCACACTTTGACCGTTGACCTTGCCTATGCTGCATTGAAATGGTGATTAGGACAAAGATAGTGTAGCCACTCGCCTGGGGGTGCGAGTGGGGATTAAAATTTAAATTTGAATTGAAAGTGAGTGATAGTGAATATTGAAAAAAAATAGTGAATTTCGCTTGAAAAAAATTAAACTTTTTGTGGATTTTTTAATGATATTCAAATTTAAAGATCAAAAATTTATTATGTTTGTATATATGAATTTATAGTTAAAAATTTAAATTAGTTGGAGAAGAATTTTAATTATTTGGAATGAATTTGATGTTTAATATGTGAGCAAAAATAAAAACATGATTATTCAATTTTTTCTACAATTATAATTTTTTCTCATTTAATTAAATTAATTTTAATATTTTATTTGTTATTTAGCATTTTAAAAATGACTTGGAATTTAATGTAATACTTTTCTTAAAAAAAAAAAAAATTAAATGACGTGACAGATGACGTGGCAGATGAGGCGGACGTGGTAGCTGACGTGGGGAGAGTGTGTTACACTCACGAAAAAAGGATTTAAAATGTTGTTTTTTAGTGGGTTTCAGGGGTCCAGATGACAAACATGTAAGTAGAAATATCCAACTTACAAAACCGACATAGCACAAGGGTCCAGAAGGTCATTTTGCCCTAAAAAAAAAGAAGTTACTTTTACTTAAAGATATTTAACCAATTTTTTTAAAAATAAATAAATAATTTATTTTTTTTAAATTGCTATAATTTACAATTGAAATAAGAGTTAATACATAAAAATGACCCTAAACTTGACACCAAATTATAACTTTAACCTTAAACTTTGACAGTGCGCAAATATGACCTTTAATTATTCAAAACTGCACAAATATGACTTCCAATCATACGTGGCAAAACGCGTGTTCAACACGCAAAACTGGGCGCGTCCAGCTTAAAGTCTAAGGGCATAATACATAAATATGACCTTAAACTTTGACAATGCACAAATATGACCTTTAATTATTCAAAACTGCACAAATATGATCTGTAAATGACTCTTCACTATTATTTTTTCATTATTTTCGGCTCAAAGATGAAAATGACATCTAATTTCTCTTGTCATTGCGAAAAAAGAGCAATATTGAAGATTTATTAATTAGGGGGGTCAGCCTCATACGAAAAAATCTAGCAGGTATGTACATATATTATAAAGCAGAGGACGAATTTAAGTTATATAATATATCTAAATATTATTTATTTAAATATTAAATTAAAGATGAAACTATACTAATAATAAAAAAATTATAGTTTTAATAAAACGTTATTAAATTAATGTTATTAAGGATAGTAGTAGTAGTATATTAAACTAACGTTATCAAATTAACATAATTAAAATATTATTAAATTAACGTTATTAAAACGTTATTAAATTAACGAGGGACAGACCTACGTGGTTGCCATGGGGTTCACCCGAACCCCCTCGGTAAAAAAATTACGTTGTATAGATGTAAGATAGAAAATGTATATTTATGTACGTATATTAATGTTGAACCACGTGAAACAAGACACTTAGATAGCCCAGTGGTGTTATTTGCTCTTCTTGGGCGCTTTCTTCAGCCTACTGTGCGGGTTCGATCCCTGCTAGTGGCTGTTTTTTTTTTAATTAAAACAAAGCTAGGTGTTGCTGCTATAGAAATAAATAAAAATAATAATAATAATGATAGTAATTTTTTAAAATTAAAAAAAAATAGGTGCTGATACTATATAAATAATAATAATAATAATAATAATAATAATAATAATAATAATAATAATAATAATAATAAAAACGACGTCGTTTTAACAAAAAAATCAAAACTTTGACAGTGCACAAATATGATCTTTAACTATTCAAAATTGAACAAATATGACCTCTCTCCAAATCAGCCCTTTTAACGACGTGACACCGTATGATTGGATTACCTTTCCACGTAGATGCGAGTGAGACTCACGCATGGGGTTGCAAAACCAGAGGTCATATTTGTTCAGGTTTTGAATAGTTAAAGGTTTTATTTGTGCACTATCAAAGTTTAAGGTCAAAGTTATAATTTGACGTCAAATTTAGAATCATTTTTATGTATTAACTATTGAAATAACTAATAAAACAATTATCCAAAAGTGTTGGTACAACTTATAATTTTCAACTTTATTTTTCCATAGAAGCCCAAAAAATTTAGCCCAATTGTGGACAGTTGAGCCCATGATCTCCAAAATAAGTTATTCTGACAAGTATTTACAGATCGGCAAATAGATCGTCGCCGGCGAGATCAGTGGGAAGATGAACCACGTCCGGCAATCTCCGACGATCCGGATAATGGCATGGCCTTTCCAAATGGGTGGACTAATAATGCTTGTTTTACCAAGTCTATTTCCTACTCTCTTCTCTCCTCTTAGCCGCTCTTACCCTTCCCTTTTCTCTGTAAGTTTTGAGCTTTTTTGCAGTTTCTTTCTAATATTTTCTAAAAAAACTTTTGAGCTTTTTTGGGCACTTTAAGGTCTGTGTCAATATTAACGATTAAATTGACTGTTTTGTCTTAAAATGATTAATCATTTAGTCCAGAATTGCTAACTTTGAGTATGCACATCTAGATACCTCAACTCGTCTCCTCTGTGTCAGTTGAACGCTCCAACCGGCAAAATGACCATCTAGACACCTCCAAAATTCATGTGTCACGTCAGGATGGGGTGTCCACGAGTCAGAATTAGAATGAGTTGGGACGTTTGGTTGTCAGTTGAGAGAAAGTTGAGGTGTCTAGAGGTGCACTGTGGCCAAGTTTGAGTGTCTGTTGTTGTATTATGTGTTCCTTTTTTGGCAGCTCTTTGATTCTAACTTTCCACGTGGCATGTTTAAGAATTTGGTCATTCTACTTATCTTTAGTGTAAGACCACGAGATATAAAAGTCTTTTTTACTTTCTTAAGCTCCATGCCACGTCAAATCGTGGCAAACAAATTGTAACGGAGGTGACATAGTAGAAATCATGTTTTGGTTGGTTGATTCTGAGCTCCACTCTATTTAAGTTTTTGCTGGTTGGGGCTTTAATTGGATGTGTCGTACTAGCGGATCGCTGGAACAAGTTACCATTCTTTCTTTGTGTAAGTTAAAGGTTTCAGCTTTCTTTTACTTCTCGATTCAGCAGCACACTTACAGAATTAGTGCTTATAAAGATCACATTCTTGGGGTCTGATGGTATCACTACATGTACTGCTAAGATCACAGAGACTGATATATGCTCGTGTCGTTAGCTTAGCCTAGTGTCAATTGTGACCAGCTTACTCATGTAGATTTTTGATCCTCATATGGATTTCCAGGTGTTCATGCTTCACATCCACCCCGACTTTTTCTTTGAACACTGTACCTGCTCAAACTGTTAGAAACATTCTGTTCTTTTATTAGTTTACTCATGCAATTTGCAGGAGTGGAATGCTCCAAGGCCTATGCACTCGCATTTACTGAACAGGGCTTTGCAACAACAGACAGTGAGTAGAATTGCCATTTCATTTGCTCTTAGCTGTGCAGTTATTATGGAAGTGTTGGGACCATATATTCAAATTTTTATTAATTTAGTACCTTTCAGTCTAATGCTCAAGAAGCAGACCTGTGGTCGTCCTTGCCTAACCAGGGATGGAAAGCCTGTGCTGATAATCAAGACACTCAATGTGAGCATTGCACCCATGCTATTGTATCTTGCCTCTGCATTATGAAGGGGATTCTGATTAGTAAATTCTGTGTTCTAACCATTCTTCAATTACATATGTTCTGTAGCATTGGATAGGAAGTCCCAGGGGTACATACAGGTGTTTTTGGATGGAGGATTGAACCAACAGAGAATGGGGGTAGGTAATTTTCATGTTAAAATGTATTAGTTATTGATCACTTTTCTGAGTTAGATCTTTAGCTCATTTTTACTGTTTTTTGATTTCTACTTTTACATTGATAAAAGGTTGATTAGCCAAGTTAGTTAGTGAAGTTAGTGGAGGCACCAAGTTAGTGGTTGCTGATTAGATTTGTTATCCAAGTTGTTAGAGTTAGTTAGGAATGTTCTAGAAGCTCATGTGACATACATGTGAGCCTATAAATAGCAACCATGCCTCTCTCATTGTATACCCTTACCACTTGAATAACAATCTCTTAGCTCTTTCCTTCTTCTCTTCTCTGCTTCAATGGCTTCCGTGTGTGTGTGTGAGCATTGTAATACATCAGTTTAACATGGTATCAGAGCAACGATCCATGGAGGTTTAGAGAAAGTATCAATACTCCATTCTATTTTGGATTCTGTGCTACTATCAGTAAGGAGAAAGTAGATCTCTGTTTTTTTTGTAAGCTGAAGTTGAAATTCTGAGTAAGAAAACAATGGCACCTAAGATTGATCCTACAGATCCTTTGTTTTTGGGAGCATCGGATGTTGCTGGTGCTGTATTGATTCCAATCATGTTGATTGGATCAGAAAATTATGGAATCTGGAGTAGATCTATGAAAATTGTATTACTAGGCAAACGAAAATATGGTTTTGTGACTGACATGTGCAGAAAGGATATGTATAGAGAAGATCTACATGTGCAATGGGAGACTTGTAATGCAGTTGTGTTGTCTTGGTTGATGAGTTCTGTAAGTGCTGAGTTGCTGAGTGGTATTGTGTATGCCACAAGTGCATTTGAAGTATGGGAAAATCTCAAGGAAAGGTTTGACAAGGTTAACAGAATGCGATTGTATCAATTGCACAGAGAAATCAACAATCTTCATCAAGGAACTGATTCTGTTTCTACATACTTTACTAAGCTGAAAACTCTCTGGTGTGAGTATGATGCTGTGATCCTAGCACCATCTTGTGATTGTGTCAAGTCCAAAGACTATGTAGATCACTTAATTCAACAGCGGTTAATACAATTTTTGAGTGGGTTGAATGAATCTTATGATCAAGCTAAGAGTCAAATACTCATGAAAGGAGTGCACCTACTCTTAATCAAGCATATGCAATGATAGTTGAGGATGAGATTCAGCAGCTGGCTTGTACTGCAGTAACTAGTGATAAGACTGATCCCATAGCTATGCAGGTAAACAAAAATTTTGCAGAAACAAGTCATAGTGGTCAAGGTTATAAAGGGAAGAGGTGTGATTACTGTCATCTAAATGGACACACTAGATGCTTGTTATAAGTTGATAGGATATCCTGCAGATTGGAAATATCAGAAGAAAGGAAACTACAATAGCAATCCAAGGGGATCATATCAGTCAAGATCAAGTGGATATGGATATCAGGCCACAGGACAATCTAACAATCAGTTCTCAGCTCATAACTTCACTGGAAACCAGTCAGGAGAGAACACAAGTTACACAAATGTAGCAGGCTCATCTAATGGTCAAGGTGGTCAAGGGAGCAAGGATATCAATAATGCAGTGGTAGCTAAAGCACAAGGTTTCTCAGATGAAGAGTATAAACAGATCATGGCATTGCTGAACAAAGATGCACATGATTCAAAGCAGGTCAACATGTCAGGTATAGTTACTTGTCTATCAACACATGTTGTTCCACATGAATGGGTAATAGATTCTGGTGCAACACATCATGTTGCAGCACATAAAGGTGTTTTCTCACAGTGTCATAAAGTAGTTAATACAGAAAAAAAATGGTGAATCTTCCTACTGGGGCCATGGCAAACATTTCACACATTGGAGAAACACAAATCCTAAATGAGGAAACTGTTAGTGATGTGTTGTTTGTTCCTTACTTTAAACTCAATCTGTTATCAGTATCGAAAATGACCAAACAACTTTCATGCTTTGTGTCATTCTACCTTGATTTCTGTGTATTTCAGGACCTTCACACCGGCAAGGTGAAGGGGATTAGTAAGGAGAAAGGGGCATTATACATTCTTAAGAAGATTTGTGGATTGAATGAAGCACAAGAAAGAAGTTCTCAAAGGCTGCTGGTTGCGGAAGTAGATATGCAAGATTGCAACTTATGGCATAGAAGGCTTGGGCACCCTTCTTCTCAGGCTTTGAAATCACTTTGTCTAATAAGGCACAAAACAGACTTAGAGGTTCTAAATAAATGCCATGTCTGTCCGCTAGCTAAACAAACTAGAATACCATTTCCTGTTAGTGATTCTAGAGCTGTAAAACCTTTTGATGTAGTACATATGGATCTTTGGGGGCCTTACAAAGTCCCTACTTTTGATAAGAAGCACTACTTTCTGACTGTAGTAGATAATCATAGTAGGTATACTTGACTTCACTTGTTATAGTTGAAATCTGAATGTATTATGGCTATTAAAAACTTCTTGAATTTGATAAGAAATCAATTTGGTGCTCAAATAAAAGTTCTTAGATCCGATAATGGAACAGAATTTATAAACTCACAATGTAGAGAGTTATTTCAATCCTTGGGTGTATTGCATCAAAGTAGGTGCCCCTACACACCACAGCAGAATGGGACTGTTGAAAGAAAGCACAGGCAAATACTAAATATTGCTAGAGCTATCAGGTTTCAGTCTCAGATGCCTATCAAGTTTTGGGGATTGAATGTCAAGGCTGCGGTTTATCTTATGAACATGTTACCTTCTTCATCTATTGGAGGTAAGAGTCCTCATGAGGTGTTATTTTGTAAAATTCCCTCACTAACACATCTCAGAGTTATTGGCTGCAAGTGTTATGCCTCAGTACTACCCAGAGGAGATAAGTTTGCTGTAAGAGCCAAGCCTGCTGTACTTATGGGATATTCCACTTCTCAGAAAGGCTACTTGTTGATGAAATTGCTTACTAACAAACTATTTGGTACAAGAGATGTGTTTCAAGAACACTTGTTCCCTTTTGCAGACAAGACTACTTCAGAGTTGTCTACCGACTTTCTCACAATAAGTGAGAATGAATGTGCAGATGCAGACATGGATGATCATGTAGATTCACCTGTTATACCAGAGTCTTGTCACCAGATTCCTATGTCTTCAGATGAGAATATGAATATTTCCAATGTTCTAGCTAGCATACTAGATGATGTTCCCTCCAACTCATCAGATGCTACTGCATCATCCTCACAACCTGAAGTACCTGTTGTATCTACTCCAAGAAAATCAATCAGAGTACACAAGAAACCTGCTTGGATGATGGACTATGCAACACCAGGAAAGGGAAAAGGAACAAGATATCCCTTAGCCAATTATTTGTCTTATGCTGGGACTAGTCTTAGTTATCAGTATTTTGTGTCGAATTTGTCAGTATTAGTTGAACCTCAATCATATAATCAAGCAGTTAAGGATGAAAGATGGATTGAAGCTATGAAAGCAGAGGTGAAGGCACTTGAAGATAATCATACTTGGGAGGTCGTTGACTTGACACAAGACAAAAATATCATAGGGTCAAGATGGGTATACAAGATCAAGTATAAGGCCAATGGAGAGGTTGAAAGATTCAAAGCCAGACTAGTAGCTAAAGGATACAGTTAGCTAGAAGGGTTGGACTATCATGATACTTTCTCACCAGTAGCAAAGATGGTTACCGTAAGAAGTGTCATTGCTCTGGCAGTTTCAAAAGGCTGGTGCATGTACCAGATAGACATCTACTATGCTTTTTTGCAAGGAGACTTAGATGAGGAAGTGTATATGGAATTACTAGATGTATTCAAAAAAGAAGGTACACACAAGGTTTGCAGATTAGTGAAGTCCTTATATGGACTTAAATAAGCTTCCAGGCAGTGGAACATTAAGCTTACCGTTGCACTACTTAAAGCTGGTTTCTCTCAAAGCACATATGATTACTCACTTTTCACCTTGAAGAGATCAGAAGGAATGGTGGTGATATTGGTATATGTAGATGATCTTCTTGTTACAGGAAACAATGATGCCATGATAAATGAGGCAAAGAGAATACTACATCAGTACTACATCAGTAGTTCAAACTCAAAGATTTTGGAGAACTAAAGCATTTTCTAGGCATTGAAATGTTGAGATCTACAAAAGGAGTTATATTAAACCAAAGGAAGTACATTTTGGAGCTCATTGCTGACACAGGACTTGCTGGTGCAAAACCAGCCCTTACTCCAATGGAAACCAATGCCAGGCTAACATCAGTAGAAGTAGACAATGCAGTGGGAGTTACAGAAGATGCTATTCTTCAAGATGTTACATCCTATCAAAGGTTGGTTGGAAAGCTAATGTATGCAACTATTACAAGACCAGACATCAACTATGCGGTACAAACTTTAAGCCAGTTTATGCAGCAACCTAAGAAATCTCTTTTGGAAGCTACAAACAGGGTTGTGAGATACTTGAAAGGCACTGTGGGACAAGGTGTTTGGCTTAAGGCTCAACCTACAACTGAGCTTGTGTGCTAGTGTGATTCAGATAGAGCTGCATGCCCAAATACAAGGAAATCTGTTACAGGTTATGTAGTACATTTTGGTGGTTCTCTGATATCTTGGAAGTCTAAAAAACAGCACACAGTATCCAGAAGTTCAGCAGAAGTTGAATATAGAAGCATGGCTTCAGCTTTATCAGAAATTACTTGGCTGGAAGGCCTGTTTTCAGAACTAGGTGTATCTATTAGTAAACCTATCACACTGGTCAGTGACAGCAAGTCTGCAGTACAGTTAGCAGCCAACCCCATTTTTCATGAAAGAACAAAGCACATTGAAGTTGACTGTCACTTCATTAGAGACAAGTTGACTGTCACTTCATTAGAGACAAGATCAAGGAAGGATTGGTTCAGCCTGTGTATGTTCCAACCAATCACCAAGTTGCTGACATCCTTACCAAGAGTCTGACTCAAGATCAACATCTACACCTTATGAGCAAGCTTGGTGTGCTAAACATTTTGCACCCTTCAGCTTGAGGGGGAGTGTTAAAATGTATTAATTATTGATCACTTTTCTGAGTTAGATCATTAGCTCATTTTTACTGTTATGATTTTTACTGTTACATTGATAAAAGGTTGATTAGCCAAGTTAGTTAGTGAAGTTAGTGGAGGCACCAAGTTAGTGGTTGCTGATTAGATTAGTTATCCAAGTTGTTAGAGTTAGTTAGGAATGTTCTAGAAGCTCATGTGACATGTATGTGAGCCTATAAATAGCAACCATGACTCTCTCATTGTATACCCTCACCAGTTGAATAACAATATCTTAGCTCTTTCCTTCTTCTCTTCTCTGCTTCAATGGCTTCCGTGTGTGTGTGTGAGCATTGTAATGCATCAGTTTAACATTTCAGCTATGGTATTGGTTAGTTTCCCCATTTGTGATGTATATTACTTTCGGGAAGCTTTAGTCTCATAAATAGTTTATTAATTGTTTACGTGCTCCTATGACAGATCTGTGATGCAGTTGCTGTTGCCAAAATTTTAAATGCAACACTTGTAATTCCGTATCTTGAAGTAAATCCAGTCTGGCAGGACACGAGGTATTTAGTGTCAGTCATTTCAGCATCCATTCTCTACGTACTTTTAAAGTTTTACGTGAAGTGTTTTTTTCTGGATTGATACTGCTTTTTGAAGTGCTTTCTACAGCTCCTTTGCAGATATATTTGACATTGATCACTTTATCAGTGCCTTGAGTGGTGATGTTTCTATAGTTAAAGAGCTTCCCAGTGACTACTCCTGGAGTACCAGAGAATATTATGCAACAGGCATACGTGCTACTAGAATTAAGACAGCGCCTGTACATGCTTCTGCTTCATGGTACCTGGCGAATGTTCTGCCTGTTATGCATAGGTAATACTGAAATATAAACCTCTACTTTGAGATTTACTGAATTACTGACCAAGTATTCATGTAATTGTACTTGAAATATTCCTATGTATGAAAAGTTTTGTTTTTCACTATACATGATGGTTACCCTTGACGCAAGTGATTTGACATTCATTCATATGTTAAATGAGTTCCAAGTATCAATTTAACATTTTCAATGAGTTCCCTCAATTAATTTGTCACAGTTCATCTTTTCTGGTCAGAGCACTGATTTAGATTCTTTTTGTAGTCTTTTTTTATGGTCAGATATATTCCATATTGGAGTTAGTAGAAACTATCAAATACTCTCAAAGATGTGAAATCGATTAATCAAAATGGACCCAACATTTACTTGGTCTAGGAGAAACTCTCGATATGGACGATCCTATTTCCCCTTGGGCAACGAGAAGGAAAAAGAATGAAAATCATGGAAATATCACTTGCATTTGCAAAGAACATTACATCATCATATAAGAAAATCATGCCCGTTTTCATTGATATTCAGTTTTGCCAGCTAACATATTACACATTACCAGATGCATTTTTGTATGCTTGATTTAACTGGGAACTGTGCTTTCAACAAGTGAAGTATACTGCTAAGTTCCTTTTGTATGATAAAGTTTGAGCTCGCAACAAGTCTAATTTGTTTGTTTCTTCCAGCTATGGGATCGTAGCTATAGCTCCATTCTCTCACCGTTTGGCTTTTGATAACCTACCTTCAGACATCCAGCATCTGCGCTGTAAAGTTAACTTTCATGCGCTAGTTTTTGTTCCCCATGTCAGAACGTTAGGCGATGCACTTGTCAGTCATCTGCGTAGCCCTCCTAGTTTGGATGGCGCATCAAGTACTGCACACTTCCACAATAGGGAAAATGTTAGAGCAGGAGCTGGAAAGTATGTTGTATTGCATCTTCGCTTTGATAAAGTATGATTATCTTCTACCGTTCTGACTCAATTCCGTACAATCATAGATTATGCTTTTAACTGAAGTGTGTCTTTGGATTTTTAGTTTCCTTCTGTGATAACTATGAAGGCGTTGCACTATATCAGAGTTTATGTCAATTTTTCATGTCTATGTTAGTTAAAAGACAGTATTATATGAAGGTTTAGTAAATTAAAGATGATAACAATTATCTGTCAGCCAGCTTTGGTCAACTAGGCCTATAAATATCTCCAAGTTAAGAAAGTTCAAGCCTGTCTGTTTCACTAGAATTCACTTGGATACCTTCGTTTTTGATCCATCCCCCACTATTAATGGAAACAACTAAAATGGCTTTTGTCCAAGACGAGGATTTGCCACTTATTGCATTTGGATATTAATGGATCGGAACAATATTTTAAACAGGATATGGCTGCTCACTCAGCTTGTGATTTTGGTGGCGGCAAAGCTGAGAAACTTGCTCTGGCAAAATATCGGCAAGTACTTTGGCAAGGCAGAGTGCTTAACTCCCAGTTCACAGATGGGGAGTTAAGAGGCCAAGGGCGTTGTCCATTAACACCGGAAGAGATAGGACTCCTTTTGGCAGCCTTGGGATTCAATAACAGCACACGCCTATATCTTGCTTCCCACAAGGTATCTGAACTACTATAATACTTATTTCTTACATAGAATGATGTGTTTCATTGTCAACAACGGCCTAAAAACTCTATCAACTTCATTGTTTTCAGGTTTACGGTGGAGAAGCAAGGATATCAGCTCTTCGCCAGTTGTTTCCATTTATGGAGGACAAGAAAAGCCTTGCTTCTTCTCATGAGCTATCCGAAGTAGAAGGAAAAGCTTCTTTATTAGCAGCTGTGGATTATTACGTGAGCATGCAGAGTGATATATTCATTTCTGCTTCCCCCGGCAACATGCACAATGCACTGGTAATTGAATTGTATATCTGAAAGCCTGATTATTTGTTGTATTCTAGTCTGCTTTAGTTTTGATTATGCTTTGAAAACTGACATCTCAGTTGGGGCATCGAGCATACAAGAATCTTAAGACTATTAGGCCAAACATGACATTGTTAGGCAAGCTCTTCCTGAACAAGACGATCGAGTGGTCTGAATTTCAGCAGGCAGTACAGCAGGGTCACAAGAATAGACAAGGACAAATGCGGATACGCAAGGAAAAGCAGTCGATATATACCTACCCTGCTCCTGATTGCATGTGTAAAGTTTAATTTGACACAGCAATGGAGGTTGTAATTTGACCAGACATCATGATACATGTAAATTTTGTTATAATTTTGTATCAACTGCAGCAATGTATTGATCTTTTAAGTTAACCATGTCCAGAATATAGCACCCTAATCTTCTTTCTTAGATGGCCTCATATCTTTTCCATTATGGCTAGTAAGTGCACATGAAATAAACTTTGATATAGTTATCCAGTGCTCCAAGATGAACTATATTCACCAGCCATTGTGAAAGACGTTGGCTCAATATCGGAAAAAAGGTTTTGTGGTTAGTTTAGCAGTTGCAATTCTGATATTAGGAACTTATATGTTTTTTAACAGCTATCGTATTTCATAGATTATTCGGTGTCCAACCTTTCATTAGATTATGATGATGATCATATCTGGTAAACTCATTTTCTGTGTAATTTTCATATTTGCGAAGAAGATTGGCATTGCATTAATAGGAAAAGTCGAGATTTTGAATTGACAAGAAATGGTAATCAAAATATGTCAAGTCACCTAGAATATTTGATGGCAATGTAAATATAATGCATCTTCGTCTTTAAGATTTCTCTTCAATAATTAATATTCCAGAGGAGAATTAGCTTCTTAATAAGTTCATAGTGGAGTTTATGATGGTAAACACCACCACCAACATACCCAGTAAAATCCCACAAATTCCAAAAGTGAAGTCTAGGGAAGGTAAAGTGTATGCAAACCTTATCACTACCCCAAAAGGTAGAGTTTGTTTTCGAAAAACCTTCAACTCAAGCGTAGCAAATCCAGGTACAAAGAATACAGAGATCAGGAAAATAGTGAAGAAAATATGACAACTAACAATGGAAAAATGCAAAATCTATCAGAAAAACAATAATCAACCACAAATATAGTGCAATAATCAAAACACAATCCACAACAACAATGATATATATCTACGGCCAAACTCTACGATATCATACTACGACTAGTGCACAACAACACTCCTACCGACTAACCTTCTACTCTAATACGCAATATGGGTCATGTTCTGTCTAATCACCTCTCCAATACTTCTTTGGTCTACCTCTACCCCTCTTCCTACCTACTATGTCCAACCTCCCACACCTCCTCACTGGGTCATCTGAACCTAGCCTCATCACATGTTCAAACCATCTCAATCTTGCTTACCTCATCTTCTCCACTAAAAATGCCACTCTCACCTTATCTCAAATAACCTCATCTTCTCCACTACAAATGCCACTCTCGTCTTATCTCAAATAACCTCATTCTAAATTCTACCACACCTAGTATGACCACACAACCTCATCTCTGCGACATGCATCATTTGAACATGGGAGATTTGACTAGCCAACACTCCACACTATACAACAGTGGGAGTTTATGATGGTAGAACAGAGGAATTCAATTGCAAGCTAAAGATAGTAGATGGTCAGGCCAAGCTTTAAGCTAAACATTAGTAGCATTATGCCTTCATTAATCACTATCAAATGCTGAATACAAGCCAACGACGGCTCCTCAATTATAAATAATGGAATTTCGTGTGAAACATTTACAGTGCACAATGCAAGCTTCTAAAAAATAGCCTTAATGCATCATTGCACATTGTTGAACCTTCAAACAATAATCACCTTTCGCGTTCTTTTTGGTCATTTGATGCACTTTGTGCGCTTGGAGGTCCTGCCAGCTTATCGTCCGTCTTATCTTTGTTCGAGTTGGTTGAGCTATTCCCATTCCGGCAGGCAGCCAATTCTTTTGATTCTGAGTCAGAAAATGTTGGAGAGGGAGAGGATGGAGGCGTTTCTTCATCAATCGGAAGTGTTAGTTTTGACCCTTCCAATGCAACACCAAGAACAATGTTATCTTCTAACATGGGCCTTCCTACTGAGGGCGGTGAAATTGGTCTTTCAGCATCTTCTTGTGGCTGTGAAGCAGAAGATGCCACGTCTGTCTTCTCAATGGCAGTATCTGATGTCAACCCCGGTGGGTCTACAGCAGCTGAAGCAACTTGTTTTTTCTCAGAGTTGCTTTTAACTGGATTAGCAGATCCTTGTTTTAGCATTTTTCCATCTGATGACGACGTTGCTGCTTTTAACTCACCATTAGCATTTGATGCTGACGAGACCTTAACAACTTCCTTCTCAGAAAGAGTTGATGGCAAACTATTCGTGTCGTCAGCGGCCTGTGATGTACTTGGTGCTTCAACCTTTTGGTCTTTTTCTTTGGCTTTATCGACACTACTGATCTTATAAGAAGGTTCAATAAGGAGGACTTCACTATTAGGCCGGTTACGAGAATAAACAGAACCAGCAAATGGTACATCATCCACATCAGGCTCGCGATGTGTTTTCTGCACAGTACGAATAGGTGTAGCAAGTCGAGCACGATGATGGCTGATTACTCGAAGGAGATCCAGCAATATAACTTCCTGCAAACCGTAAGGAGTGTGAGAATTGTTAGCAGGTAGTTACTATTTTCCTGATAGACCTTAGGACCACAACTGCCACAAACACACACCACAGATGGAGATAAAACATAAGCCCTCGAGCTAGAAGTAGATTAGATCTACATATACCTTCAGTTTGGAGTTTACAGTTGGAAGATCCTGCACTATAGTTTGAACCTAATAACTACAGATACTAAAGATGATTGTCGACATTTTGTACTACTTTTGAATATTAGTATTAAAATATCAATTTCACATTTTTCATATTTCATGTAAGCTTTATTTGTTACTCCTTATGAGAATTGGCTTTTGCATCATGATGTAACAAACTATTCCCCCAGAAGTTTGCATGAAAACAGTTCTGGTAAAGGTAAGACAAGCACGAGGAACAGACAAACAGAGGGCAGAAGGGGCAGTGAACGCATAAAGCATATACAACACCCATCATCTAAAACCAGGGCACTAAGCGACAGAGCTTATACACGACCAAATATAAATTTTGATTAATTTGTGGTGACTGGCAGTACTGCAAGCAAAGATGTGATATTTATTTACAAAATCAGAAAGGATAAAACTCGTACCTTCACTCGGAGGTACTCTTCAAAATGAGAGGTCTTCACAAAGCAAGAAATAAGTATCTGTACACATGTCATGAGTAAAAAAGTTGAGTCATACTATTAAAAGGAATCGGTTCCTTAGACTTCTAATGCACAAAATGTAAAACGAAAAATTGCCAAGATTAGATAACATGTACAATTAGTGATAACATGTATGGAAGACAGGTGGACACACTTGCACAAGAAACAAAGTGATCCAGTGGCTAAGATGCGGCTAGAAGTTCGCACTAGCACTAGGCTCTGCACATTTTGAGAGCTAACCCATGCCAATTGTTAGTCAGAGTTAAAGGGGCTTATATCCTTGCTCTTTCTACACATCTTTTGTTTTTTGATAACGGTGATGTCCAGGCCAGCTTGTGCGCACCTCGATTAATTCCACGCGATACTTGCCAATTCCACAGCAATTGCTACCAGGTCACCTAGCGTTTTTGCTCTTAATACACATCTTCACCCAGGCTAACGAGGATTTACTTATACAGGGGGAGAATGGAGTCTCAAAAAGCATAATTGAGAGAAACATCTTTCACCCCTCTTCACTCTCTACAGGGTTCACACATTTCTTCTAAATAGTTGAGAACGGTGCAAATAGAGATGAAAGAAATCAAACACGGGGATAAGAAGCAACTACCCTTCGCCTTCTTAACAACTGCTACAGGGAAGGGGGTAAAGAAAGTGAGCAAAACAACAAACAACACCAACAACATACCAGTGTTTCCACAAGTGGGGTCTGGGGAGGGTGGTGTATACGCAACCTTACCCCTACCTTGTGGAGGTAGAAAGACTGTTTCCGATAGATCCTCGGCTCAAGTGAAGCAAGGTGGGCAAAACAGGCTAACATTTTATCAAAAACAATTACGAGAATGAAATCATATAGATAAACACACTCATGAGTAGCCCTACATCTTTATGTTTCTTAGAATATTTACAAATTTAACACGACACAAAACAGATGATTCGGCAAACTTGAGATGGCATTATTGGTCAAGTGTATAACTCGTGAAAACAATATCAAGACCATAACTAGTTGCATTACAAAACAGCTGTCAATTCAGACAACTGTATTTCAGGCATTGATGGAGATAGCTAAAGAGGTACCACCTACCTTAAGAGCCTGATTCTCTGGATCAATGTTATCCAGAAAAACTCGTCTATGTAATCGTTGCTGTTCTACTAGAGGATGTTTCGACAAAACCTTCCGCATATCCGCAACAATATTCTATACATGGAGTCGTGAAATTCGCATCAGCCAACAGAACTATTTATTAAAAATAAAAGGATTGGATCTCGGCTAACTAGAAAATTGGATTTACTGACATTGATCTTATTCACATCCAAGTGGCTGATGGCAAGGTGAGTCTTGATCCGCCAATGAGTCTTCTGAGTAAGATTCCTGACTATATTCACTGAAAATTTGTGATTTGGAATGTGAATTGCTTCGCGATCATCACCTCTTATGACTGTTGGTGACCACCAACCTACGTGCTAAATAACAAAAAGCAGTCATGCAAGAGCTCAATCCCATAATTTAGCTTTCTATTCAACCAATCAAGCCCAAATAAATGTTGTTAACCAACCACAGATTTATGAAAATCCTTCATATCAAGCATGCAACACTAATTGTTGTTGGAATTGTTTATTATGTTTCTTATCATCTAATTGTTAGCAGGACCAAATAGTTACCTCCACTGTGCCAGAGACATCATAGCCCTGTATCTTTGTCTGTATCCAGTCGTTTAGAATAAAGGGCCTTGTTGCATGGATCATTATGCTCGACAGGAAGTTTGTAAGTATCTGAACAAGAAACAGAAAGTGTTCAAAAACAATAAGTTGCTCTAATGCAAGTAGCACACAAGAATTCCATCAAGAAAAGAAAAAAAAGGAAATGTGACAAGCAGCGGTGATATCAAATCAACCAATAGTGAGAATATTGAAAAAAAGATAGAGAAAAAGTATAAGACCTGATAGACAGCACCTAGGAATACAAAATAAATGCTCAGATTACCTCACGACCAGCAAGAGTGAGCAATACTGTCCCAAGACCCCCAGCTGTCAGCCACCTCTGTGTAGAAAAACCAAGCAATTCCATGAACAACGAAACGGCAGCAACCCATACTGCAGTATATACAGCTTTCCCAGCAAATTCGAACCCCATCTGGAAAGAGCAACCAATATTTGAAGAATTTGATCAGATAAGGCAACAATGAATGATAGTAAAAGGTGCATAAAAGAAAATTGTGCTGCATATGATTCTTTTAAGGCCACTTTAACCCTTAAAGTTTAAGTGGTGTGCCAGTTTTAGATTACTTAAATATGGTCAGGAAAGGTGTAATAAACTATTACAGACTAGTATATGCTTCTGCCAAATTAACATAAGCCTCTGATCTGGAGTTTGATCCCCAAATCACTTAACCGAGAATGGAACTTCTTTGGAAAAAGAACATGGTCTTGCGGTAAGGGGAATCAACCAACAGCATCGACAAGCTTTTGACAAATAGGTAAACCTTTTCTAGCTGTTCAGTTTCCTTCTTTAGCATTAGCTTTAGGTGATGTTTAAATATCTATATCGAGTTTCATCGTAAGCATTTGTGCTTTTATCAAGGTTTTAAAATTTTCAAGCTTCAACAAACTGGAGTAAATGTATAATTCCCAGACATACATTTCGTGCATCAGCAGGGTCTTTTGTCTCCACAAGGAACTTTTGTGTCTGCTGAATCAAGCTGCCAAAAGGATAGCAAAGATTTACTTCGCATAAACAGAGTTAAGATATTGGGAAAAACCAAGAGTATGATGGTATGCTGTCATCATTATGACTAAGAGTTAGAATAAATGAAATCATCAACTGACGATTGATACTATCAGATAATCAAATGTAACAAGATTTTGAAAGCAAACATATCACCTAGATAAACAGTAGGCAAGTGCCATCACTGTCGATAATGATCGTATAAAATTAAGAAATCTTTGCTTGACTGCCTGGCTAGCAACTGTAGGTAGTATCATTGGATCTATTGCTCTGCAAAAGTTCATTATCAGCAGCATGAGCGTTTTATAAAGCATATATCTAACTTTATTTCAACTTTGTTTAAATTGCACTGCAACTTAACCTGCATATAAGTATTGCTCCAGTCCATAAAAGGACAGGTTTAAGATAGGAAGCTGTAACATAATACCAGCTACTTTGTTTCCAGTTGCTATCACTTTCCTGCAAGAAAATTTTCAGACAAAGCTTTAATTTGGGAACATATAATGACGTAGACAATTGCAGCAAGCCAGCAGGAAAGATTGTCCAGAGAAGCCAGTACACGAAGGAAAAGCATTCTGCCAAAGCGCATCAAAGGAGTGAGACCCCATGCAGCAAAAACAAGAACACCAATGGCCGGAACCAGCTGAAGCACAAGTGGGCTTCCATGTACAGTACTTAATGACCTGAAAAATAAAACTAATAATTGAATAGGTATCACTTTGATCAGATCAATATTAGGTCTTGGATGTAGGACAAAGAAAGTAGGCGGGATTGCTTTAACTAGGAGTGATCATTCCACTTTCAAGTATAGAAATTGCCTGAAATTTTTTTTGGCAGAAAAATGAGATCAAGTTAAATAATAAGGGGTGAAGAATGGGTTGTGCTTTGTGAGGAAAAAGAACTTATCCTCATTGAGAAAGAGATGCTAGTCAATTACTAGGAACTTCATTGACGATAGGAGTTGCATTATCAGATGACAAGAATCAGTTATTAAGAACTCCAAGATGTAAATGTCCATGAAACTTGAATAAGAGATAATAAATATAGAACCATATACCTTTTCCATATTTTTGCTACTGTTTCCAGAACTTGACTCTCATATCCTCCACCTGGCTTTAACAAAGAGCGGCATGGCAATAAATTACATCTAGTCGGTGAAGGATGGGAAAACAGAGGCCTGCGTACAGTATTCAGAAGGTAGATGCTCCAAGGATCCTGCCGCTGAAGATGCAGTACACCACATACCAATTGTCAATGACGCAGGATAAATCAGAAATGAGTCTATAACCACATGACTCATGATATAGATTAAGAGCGAGTTTTCCAGAATAATTGCAGCAAATGCTCCTCTGATCTCATTCAACTTTCAAAATTTTATTATTTTTATTGTTATTATTATACTCCCTCCGTCCCAAATTGTTATTGTTATTATTATTATTATTATTATTATTATTATTGTTATTATTATTATCATTATTATTATTATTATTATTATTATACTCCCTCCGTCCCAAATTATTATTATTATTATTATTATTATTATTGTTCTTATTATTGTTGTTGTTGTTGTTGTTGTTGTTATTGTTGTTGTTGTTGTTGTTGTTGTTGCTGTTGTTATTATTATTATTATTATTACTATACTCCCTCCGTCCCAAATTTCCTAATTTGATTTCCCATTTTACTTGTCTTTTTTCATTAATCAAGAAGAGAGAAATTTTTTTCCATGTTTTACCCTTTGCATTAATTACTTTTTCTTTAAATTAAAATGTAAACATCATTTAATAGGGGCACTATGGTAAACTAGCTATGTTATTAATTATTTTTCTTAATCAATGTGCCATCTCAATTTGGGACGGGTAATTTGGGACGGAGGGAGTAATAATTATTATTATTCTAATAAGTAGAGCTCTTTGAGATGATTAGTGAATAAGCTTGGCTCAATTGTTATAACAATATCAGCTTGAGCACACCCAATTCAAGAGAACCCAGGCTCTAGCTCGAATTAGCTCTAACACAATTCCAGCTGTTACCAGTCTCAATTTACTTACGTGCTAATACACTACTTACCAAAAAGAATACACTACTTACCAAAAAGAACTTTACTTATGTGCAAATACACTTGCGCGACAACAGGGTGCATTACATTTTTAGCACTTACCTAAAACTTCCCACATTATCAACCATTATGATTTGATTACAAGCCAAAATAAGCAAAGTCATCTGGTAAACAAACACGAACATGAGCTCAAGAACCACATAATATCTAGACAACAAAGCCAAGTTGAGCATATTCAAGTTAAGTCAAATTGTGTCTGTCAAACTCGACTTATTAACATAGTTATTCAAAATCATGTCAAGCACATAAAGTTTAGTTTTCTAGAGAATAAGATCAACACAATAGAATAAAATAAATGAGAATTTTATAGTTTCCTAGACTGGAATATTGAACCACGTGTATATAATAACATAATGAGAGCAATGTGAAACACCGAAAAAATAGATGCACATGAACAACGGAAATTGGGAAGGGTGAAAACTAGGATGGCCTATGCTGATTATAATCCAATGCAAAGCATACCGCAGAATGCGATGACAGAAATGTGTTGCAAGAATCTGTCTGGCTCCTGCTTAGTGTGCCCTTCAAACAAACAAAAAATTCAAGAACTGAGGACGTCCTTATTCGATCAGTTAAAGGTTGAGGACATCATTGATTGTATTGATATAAAAAAAAAAATTAACAATCATTGATTCTATTAAAGG